>OU452314.1:24942500-29832500 GCA_911728475.2 Pterostichus madidus
ATGTTATGCAGGTTGCATTTATGTTGACGACAGTTATCAGGTGCGAACATTTTATTTATTTAAATACAAAAGTGCGTATACAAAACACCAGAACTGGGCAAGCTACTTAAAAAAAGTAGCTAAGCTACAGCTACAGCTATTCTTTAAAAAAGTAGCTAAGCTACAGCTATAAGCTATATTTTGTAAAATATAGCTAAGCTACAGCTAAAAGCTTTCGTTAAAGTAGCTGCTAAATTTTAAAGCTACTTTTTTAAATTATTGTGAAATAATTAAATTTGCCATTACCATGATCATTCTTTTGTTATAATGACTGTTAATTTACTATTAAGTACATAAATATCAAAAATAGCAATTACCATCTGGCACCTACTGTGTATTTTTGCGTATTAGAGCCAGTTAGAACCGGCAACAAATAATTATTTTGTGTGGGTTTAGCTTGTACGCATGCGTACTTTGTTGACCTTCTGCTTAAAAAGTAGCTCTAAGCTACAAAAAGTAGCTTTAAAAGTAGCTTCAGTTGTTATTTTTAAGCTAATAGAAAAAAAAGTAGCTAGCTACAAGCTACAGCTATATTTTTTCACAGTTAGCTAAGCTACAGCTACAGCTAAGCTAAATGTAGCTAAGCTAGTAGCTAAGCTACAAAAGTAGCTAGCTACTGCCTAGCTCTGCAAAACACTTAATATGTCAAAAACTAACCTTTACTTTGATGTATGAAAAGTAAGTAATTGAATATAAAAATAACTACACAAATGTTTGCAACTTCCATAACATCAAAGTGTACTCGCTCCTTGCCGCGCACCCGACGGACCAACAAGTTATTCCATCCCTTTCTGCTTCAAAACACTGCATTGACTTGAATACGACATAATTCGTCTAGTATTATAAGTCATTGGATTTATCCCTACTCGTAGGGATATTTCATGATTAAAAATGTGTAGGGAGTTTTGTTCCAATATAAGTGTTTTCGTAGTGACATTTTATTACATTCTAGTTGGCAACACTAAAAACAAATGGTTGATGCAGAATCGCAGTCGCACAGTCGCAATGACGCATTTTTGCGCTGAGTATTTTGTTGTGTTGCAGAAAGTGAATGAAAATAGTATCTGTGACTATTAATTTAACGATAATCATTATCGTTTATTTAAGAATAAAGTTTATTAATTGTACCAAGGACATTTAAAATAAAAAATATACGTGAAATGAAAAGTATAGCACCTATTATTTTTATCTGTAATGTTTTTAAACTATTTTGCCATTTGTTTTTTGACAGCAACTTTAGTGCAATCAACCATGTAATTTCCAAGCATAAAAATAAATAATTTATCAATTATTTACTTTTGCAAATGAAATTGCTTGGTTTCTTTCTTATACATTATATTTATAACTAAATGTCAGATATTTTTGTGATATTTATTAGAGTTAATCTCTTGTTTCTTTACGAATAATAGTTTATTTGTTATAAAATATATTATTGCAAGAAATGTTTTGTGGTTTTTAGTTATATTATTTTGAAATACATTGATTTTCCCGCGTCTTTGATTATATATAGGATGCGGGCACTCACGTGACACTGTGACGTTTTTGTAACGTAAAAACAGCTGTTCGAGCAAAGATCACTGCGCCATCTACAAAATGAACTATTTTTTTGTGGTGAGATTTGAAAAGAACGGTTCTTTTCAAATCTCGTTAAAAAAAAAACAGCTGTTTTTACGTCACAAAAACGTCACAGTGTCACGTGAGTGCCCGCATCCTATTAGGAAAAAACATATGTAGGGAAACGTAGGGACTTTTTACATTTTCTGTAGAGACATCAACATTTTTTATCTGGCAACACTGTACGCCATATTTCAGTCATCCACATACGGTCGCTTTTGTATCTAATGTTCAACGCTCACGTCGCAGCGCTCCTAATGCGAGTACATGATGAGGATTGATGTAAACGCTGAGCTAACGCACCAAACCTTAACTCAGATAAACATATTATAAAACAAATTATGGTGTGTGAAGTGTTACATTAAATAAATCGTGCGTAAAGGACCAATGTAAATTACGAGTAAATGGGAGTTTCATTATTAAACGATTTCTGTTAATAAATATCCATGCAACGACAAATAATTAGCAAAAAACGCTGCAACGAAATACAACAAACAAACATCAACCTGATTGATTTTTCTATGCTTTTCTTCGTTTTATTGTTATATGTCATCATATTGAAATTTTTTAGTCTTACCGGTAAGAAATAATTAAATTATTGTAGATTCCACAATATTTTAACAATTAATAAAAATCTAAAAAGGGTTGTATAATAAATTGTATTTATTGGTTTTCTTTTTTTACTTTCTTATACACAGTATAAGGAAGTATTGGAATTGTGAAAAAATCGTTGACGAAATTTTCGCGGAAATACGTGTATTGAGGTCCACTGAATCCGTTTTGATCATTTTTTCAATGATGTCTGTGTGTGTGTGGATGGATGGATAAAAATACGAAGAGTTCAGTTGATTTTGAATGAAATTGAAAAACCGGAGGAGGAAGTTTATTGGACACACAAAACAATAAATTCCATTTATTTAAAAAATGGAATCAGTTACGAAAAAAGTGCTACAGCTTTTTCAGCAGGGGTAGAACCCGTTTTCACAACTTTCAATTTAGTGCATTCGAAATTAAGGAAGCAACTGGGAACAGCAAAGGCTGCAAAACTAGATTTTCTGTTAAAAATACTAAATTATTAATCTATGTTTGTAATTAATTTTCTTTAAGGTAATTCTTTTTACTTTCTTATACACAGTATAAAAATTTCAAATAAAAGATGTTAGCAAAAATATTTGAAACATAAAATGTTATCTGCAATTTTCCTGTATATGCTTCTAATTTTGAGAAAAACTAATTTATATATTTAATAATATATTCCAATAATCATAGTAGCAATAGAAACAAAAAACATGATCATGCTTAACATTTATATGTCAAATAATAATTGTCAAACGCAAGGGGCAAGTCATAAGTGTTCAATTCAGCGTTTTTGATGCTATATTAATTTCATTGATCAAATAGTAAGTAATTTTATATTTCTATTTCTATTAATATAAGTTTATTTATATAAAATTTTGTTAGGAAGTTGATTATCTGTAATGAAAATTAAAAAGAAATCAGTAAAATCCCAAAATTTATTAAAAAACGATACAATCAAACTAAAAGGATGCAAAATGAATACAGAATAAAAGAAAATAATATTCGGAACGAAAATTTAAGGTAGTACTAGTGTGACGGTGACGCCATCGGTTGTCGAGTGGCAAAACTGACGCTCAAAAAATATAAAAATTGAATAAAATAAGTGTTTTATACCTATTATGATTTGAATATCATGAATTGTTCACAGATTGTTGGTCTAGTATATTTTCAAATACCATACCACCGTGTGGTGTTGCCATTATAAATTGGGATTCTTAATTTTTCGTTAAAAACAAGGCTTTTTATGGATGGCTATATAACGATAAAAATCTTTCTTCTTCTGATACAATATACATGGATAGTTTTAGAACATCATACTAGTTTTTCAAATGAAACTGCAAAATTTTAGAGGTACACAAACTAAATATGTGCGATTCTGAGTGATGATCGCTATAAGCCCCGTGTATAAGAACCCAACTTTACAAGCGAATATATTTGTTCACAGACGATGAATGTGTTTCATATTTTAACAGGATGCGTATGACTATCCAATGTTTACGTGCTCCAAATTTCATTCAGATCTGCAAAAAAAATGTTCACGCTAGTACTACCTTAAAAAGAAAAACAGAAGATAATGACTACAAGGAACATGAAAAAAGTGAAAATAAAGTGAATATGAAACTAAAAACCTAAATTACATGTTTAATAACATTGTATAACATTCATATATTCTAAATATTAAATATGCTGTGTATAAGAAAGTCGTGTGGTGCCACACCAGATTTTTATAATTTGTTCGTAGATAAAATATTTTATGATCAGTGACGTAGCTAAAGAGGCCCCCTCCCTATATAATAAATAACAACCGCATTAATTTATACATTATTAAATTGATTGTAAGGCTTCAACTCATAATTTTAGTTTTTAAATCGGCTAATACTAGTAATTTATAAATAAATAAATATAAATATATCATCACGCCCATTACTGGGTGTGGCACTCTGCCGAAGCAGATCTCGGTAAGTGATATATTTATGCGCGTGAAGTGCGGTTACCAGCCGTCGAGTCACGGCCCCCAAAGGTGTTAGTGGTGGGGGAGCCACAGGTGTAATTTAATCGATATTAAAGAGTTGGGTGCATTTGAATCACTTATTTAAAATGTACAATAATTGAAAATGAGGCTTTCTGCTTGGTTGAATTTATAATGAATGATATAATAAATATTAAATTCTCATTGATCCAGCAGATATAGCGGTTGCTACGCCTCTATGTATAATATGAGTGTGTGAATAGCTTTTATTTACTCTTTGCAATTAAGGCAGTCACTTCCGGCTTGTAAAAAATGTATTTGAATTATAAGAATTGTGTACATATGCGGTTCTGGCATCGCATCTTCATTACATCAAACTGGGCAGTTTAACAAAAAGCAGACGAGAATTTTACAGTATAGCAGAATTTTCCTCTGTAATCGAATGTGATTATTGTTTATTTACTATATTTTTCATTAAATCTTGGGTTTATTAAATAAAACTTACTCTTCTTCTATTCCTAATGGAATACAAATTTTTATTAATTATAACATAAATGAATGGTGATAATAACTAAGTTTTATTATCAATAAAATATAATTTATAAATTGGTATTGTACATAATTTTATGGGGTAGGTGGCACAATGATATCGAGTCTGTCTGTGAATTTGAGAACCCAAGTTAGATTCCAACAACCGAGGAACAATTTTCACCATATTAAAACTACTCCTGTAGCTTCCCATTTACTAACATCCTTGGGGGTCGTGATTTGACTGCTGGTCACCGTTCTTTACACGCAAAATATATCACTTACCGAGATCTGGTACAGTAGAGTGTCACACCCAATAATGGGTAGAAAGCGTGATGACATATTTATTTTATTTTTATCATTTTCGTAATTTTTTTTTCTTAAGTGCTACAAATTTCAATTATTCTCGCTGTATCTCATATACCGAATCGTTTCAAATACATTCATAATTTCCAGCCATGTCAGTTTTCTATCATACCTTTGAAAATAAATATTTTTAAAAAAATCATTGGATCCTGAAGCCTTTAATTTATTTTATTTTAATAATTGTTTGGATCCACCTTAATTATTTATCATACCTTTTCTTTAATTCATATATTTAGTCAGAAAATTATTTTCCTCGGATGTCTAATTTTCCGTTTTAATCTTTTTATTTCCCATTCTCTTTCTAAAATACAATATTCACAATAAAATTAAATAAATTAAAATATATTCTTTAAGGGTCTTATGCTTTAATTGTATAAAAGTTATTACAGTTCAACCAAGGAACAACAAGTATTCTTCCATGAGTTCAACGAATTACTTCACAGAAAAACCATAGTATGTCAAACTACTTTAATACTTGAAACTAGTCAAAAATATTAACGAAATGCGCATGCGTATTTCGACGTCGCACAGTGAGGCAAATCGGGATTTTACTGTGGAGACCTTAATATCCATAGAGTTATAGAATAAACTAACTCTATGTTAATATCTATCGGATCTGGATATATATTGTTTTAAAATTAAAGGTAATTAAATTCCCTACACATCTGTCGAGGCAGATTTTTAAATTATTTTGTCAAATTTTATTAATTACATAATAGACTGTCAAAATATTGAAAATTTAACCAATGAATATTATTTATTCTTATATTATTTTTATATATTAAAGCAACCTGACAGATTTTACAAAGCTATTAACAGATGTCAACTTTGTATTTTGTTGAGAATAATTACAATACGGATTCCCTGTCTTAAGATACCCTAACTAAATTTCTAATCCATTCATTAAATTTGTATTGTAATTATTATCAACATTATATAAAATTGACATGAGGCAGTAGCTTTATAAAATCTGTCATGTTGCTGTAATACAGGATGATCAACAGGAATTGTTATAGTTGGCAATACAATTTCAGAGATCTTTTTATTCCACAGTTGGCACAACGTCAGATAAAGGCGGAAATGCTATTTGACATTTCTAATAAATACAAATAGATTATGTCAGGGGTCTGACAGCTAATAGAATTTTGACTTTTTAAGTAATAGAAATACTTTAGAAATAAATGTAATAATAAATGTACTCAAATTTAAATTTTAAATGTCACTGTCAACAACAGGAAATGAATTTATTTATCAGGCTTACCAATTTCAAGTAGTTTTTTTTTATTGTCAACTGTAACAATTCCTTTTGATCACTCTGTATATAAAAATAATATAAGAATAAATTATTTTCATTGTTTCAATTTTTAATATTTTTTACAGTTTTGTGACAGTGTATTATGTAATTAATAAAATTTAACAGAGTCATTTAAAATATATATATATATATATATATATATATATATATATATATATATATATCCAGATCCGATGGATATTAAGGTCTCCACCGATTTATGAACAGTAAAATCCCGATTTGTCCGACTGTGCGTCGTCGTGTGGATTTTCTTGTATACACAATGCTTGTGATAAGCATAATTTTAAAAGTGCTTCAAGATGTCATCATGCTTTTAAGTAAAACACCCAAAAACCGTGTTTTAGTAACGTACTCGTGATTCTAGCCCACGTGTTTGACCAGCGACCTTTAGATTTGGGTATTTTTAATATAGAAAAGAAAATTGCAAGATCATTAGATTTATTTAAATGATTTTTCTGTTAAACAGAAACAGCCCGATTAAAAAAAAATTGATTCAAATCACTTTCCGGAAACTAAATAGTAGCAAGATTATATTAGATATTATTTAAACTTTTTTGAGTATAAGGTTTAGCTTAATTTGACTAATCCAAAATTAAGGATTATCTGAAACTGAGAATTGGGTTGAAAAATTCTGGAATAAATTTAATTTAACTATTTAGTTCTTTTATATGTAACATAATTAGCTTTGTTTTATTTATTTTTTTTATAACTATGTTAACTTTATATGAATATTGGTGTGCTTCGTGCCTTAAACTTCGCAACTCATGTATAAAAGCCTTACTTCACACACTTGTATCATAAATAACTATTGTTTTTGTATTTTGGTACAAGAATAACAAAATTGCAAGACTCTCCTGAAACATTCCTTTTTCGTAGCGCAAGTCTTCGTTTGACTCCAATCGCTTCATTGAAATAGTGCCACGAATGAAAAATATTAATATATCACCTGTCCGAAATTTCAACCTAAATTTCACCAAGGCGGTACGTGAAACAGCGTATAATTCCAGCGCGAAGGAATACCGCTCACGTGAGATGGGGAAGACAGGAAACATGGTGTCATTTCCGTTGCTCTGTTTTTAACCGCTGCTTGAAATACTTGGCCGCAGTTTCATTCACAAGTCCACTTGTGTTCATTCAGAGGTTTCACTCTTCACTTTGTAAAAATAACACGTGCGGTGTTAATAACAATTATAGAAACTAAATACTTGTCGTATTTCTGTCACTGACCGATGGCTGGAATAACATCCTGTATTGTTGAATGATGTGTTAATAAACACGTTTAATGTACATTTGAAATTATGCAACTTATGCAGTTTCAAACTGCTCTTCGTGCATTTTTTTATTTCCACTTTGGAGATCTAAATATGTATATAATAGTTATTTATATAATTTCATAACATAATATAAATATTACAATACTAAAAATTGTGCCGTAACGATGCAACTGCTGTAATGAATTTTGACAGTAAAATTACAGTCTGATACAAACAAACAATGAAATCTAGATTTTTTTTGAAAATTGAATCATCTACTCATGCTTCAAATAAGAACAAAAAATAAATTCCTAGATTTTAAAAATAGCAATTTTGCAATAATTTTTCTCATATCATGAAATTAGGTAATGTGTCGTATTTCTCGTACATACAATAATAGGTATATTATTCTACGAGCATGATATGATAGTAATTATTCATGAGGATAACGTGACGTCAGAATGAATAATTGATATAACATGTGATTTGAATACTTTTCCACGACCATTCAACAGGAACTTTCACTTTTAAGTCTTAGTTTGAAGAAAGAAAAAAAATAATTTTAAAGGTTACATGATAAACGCCAAACTTAGGTAGTTTCTAAGCAACATAAAAATAACAATGATAATGATCAGTTCATTTATATAGTAGCCGAAATCTTACTGGTCTAAAAAGAATTGAATAATGGCGTAACTACAGGAACCGCAATTTGATTGGCTTAGAAGTGTTGAATAATGAATCAATTCAATAATTTCTTTTATTACTCATTATTTTTTAATAATGAACCAGCTCATCTATCTAAAAACTTGCATTTAATGAATGGATGCATATATTTTCTTATTTTTAGATACACTGAAAGAAATTTTTACTTTATTTTCAAAATAGTATGTTTTCATTTCTAAAACCTACAAAAATCAAAAGTTTTACTATTGTTTTAAAAAAATTGCAGGTAAAATTAAAAACTTTCAGAAACATGTACTTTTGAAAAAATATTTTAATTCAAAAAATTGGATAATTTCAAATTAAAATTCTTTTACAATCATTGTTAGTGTAAGTGATATTCACTTACAAATTTATTTTTTTAAACTTAAAGTTTACTTTCAACTTGAATTTTTTTTTACGTCGCGGTTTTCATTTTAATTATTTTACTTTTGATTCAAAATATCTATATTTTGAATTAAAAGTTATGGCATTTGAAACGAATAAAAACTATTACATTTTAAAGCATTATTTTTAGTGTCCAAACATTTTTATAAGCGTGCAGAGTATTATTTATTAGGTGAATATAATTTTAAAAAATGGAATCGACATGGACATATAATGATTTAATATTCTTATCTACTTCAACTTCAGAACTGGTCACTGAAAGTAATTGTATTGAAGTTGGAAACCAAGAGAATACTTACAACTTAACTAATTTGGATAAACCCATAAATTCAAGTCAAACAATTACAGATAATTCAAGGGAAGAAGAACGTTCAATTTCCTAAAAGAAATCAAAATTGAGCAGGCCTATTGTTACTTGGAAGGTAAGTATATACATACAAACATACTATATTTTGCCGGCGGTGGCAAGAATATTATTTAAAACGTTAAATTTTGTTCAACAATAAAGGCTAAATAAGCGTTCGATAAAAATTAATGACAGATACTTTACTTCCAATTAAAATTTCTTGTTTTAGGAGAACAACTTACTATTGATTCTTTAAGATATATAAACGAATTTGACCTCAAAGAATTGATACCGGATACAAATTTCGGTTTAAGAATTGTTTTGCGAACACAACTGAATAAATGGAAATTAGACGAAGTAAATATTCTCTTTGCATATGTAATAATGTACGACAATTAAAGAGTATACTATATTTTTTCTTGTAGTTTGGTGAAGGAAGCTGTACGGATACGGTAACAAAAACAACATCCGTAGAAAAATGGTTGGAGGAAAATTTTGAATCTTCAAAACATGACAACAAAAATAATATAGTAATAATAAAAATAATAATATATGATATGTAAGATGTATGATTTATAACTATTGACTGATTATTATTGCAGGAAGTACGAAATATACTTAGCACTGATATAGCTGGACGAAATATTTTAAAATTAAAAAACTAAAACTAACAGATAGAACAAAACTAAATAGAATTATAGTGGATTACTGTATTTCAGAAAAGAAGATTCTTCGAAAAAGTGATTTTGAAAAAATTGCACAAGAAATTCATACGATCTTTCCAGACGAACATCCTGTAAGTATTAATGTTCATATATTACGTGAAAGAGTAAAGATTTATACATACAGTTCATTTTCGTCAAAAGTAAATAATATGCAATTTTCGCTCAAAATGATTTTTTATTAAAAATGTCACACCGAACAAACTTGTGTTATGTTTATTGTATCATCACTATTGTTGCAAATGAATTATACTTCGGAGAAAGAAATTTTTTTTTGTCAGTTTATTTTCTATAATTTTTAAATTTATTATTGTTTATTATTATTATTATTAATTACAGGAATATTATTATTGCCCGGGAGCAAAGCAAAAGAGACAGGGAAGGGTGTCCGATATATAAATAGTAAACATAGAAATAAAATACTAACACGAAAGTCGAACGAATCATCTACTTCAGAGCCAAAAAGCAATACTCCAACCGATTTCGAAGTCGACAGCACAATTATTGAAAGTCTGTAGAACTGGCTGAAATATAACTGTGAACGGTGGGACGAAGTAGTGAATAAATGGCAAGCTACTTACGAATTTAGAATGCAACAGATGAAAACTGTTCCATCAAATGTGGATTATTTAGAACAGTGGCCTATTCTTACAAACACACATGGGATGAAATTAGTGTCTTAACTAATGACTTTAAATATTGTGCTTTAATGCCAGTAAAGAAACTGAGGTTTATAACTAGAAATATAACTATTTTTACAAATATAGCCCATTTAAGTAATATTTTAATCTGGATTGCTACATTATCATTACACCTAACTCGAAATATTTGCTATAATGAACATTTTCAGTGTTTTGAAACTGGATTTAACACTAATTGTATTTCCATAAAACCTATCAGTTTTTTTACTAGTCCTCCTATTCATATTTATAAAGTAGCAAATAAGTATGTTATTAGAAATAAATTTCTTTAAGCAGATGTCCTAATAAAAAAACATAATTATCGCAATTTAAGTATACGTATACATATGTAAATAATTTTGATTTTTTTAATGATTTACAATAAAAATATGTAACACAAGAAGTTCTACTTTTATTTTAAAAATCCTATGTCATTATTGTGTAAAAATATTATAAAAAAAACCAAATTATTTTTACTTTCTACTTAACAGAAAATACTTTAGAAAAAATATATACTATTGTTTTAAGAATATAGCAACATTATTCCTAAAGTTATTAGTAATCAAACCTAAAAAAAATAGTCGATTCAAAAGTAACATAATTTTAAATCTAGTATTTTTGACCTTTCACTTAAAAGTAAATAAGTTAGAAACAAAAAAATTATTAATTCATATAAAAAAAAAAACAATTTATATGTGAAATTGAATGGCTTTTGAATTAAAAACTTTGTTTTCATATTGAATATAAATGAGTTAATGATTTAATACTTTAAATTTAACAATAATTACTTTCGTTTGAAAGATCAAAAACAGAAGTAATTTCAAAACAAATAAAAATTTTGTTGGATCAAAGTTGAATGCAAAATATTTAGATTTTACCTGCAATTTTTTATATTTAAAGCAATTTTTTTTTTAGTGTAGGATCGATATATGAAACGTTTGTCGAAGTGTGTGTTGATGAAATTGTGTGGATGACCCAGGAATAAATGTGTGGACTCGCCTATGGATACGATTCAAGATTGGTTTAGTAAAAGAAAAATACCGAGTATGAGGAATAAACGATCTACATAAAGTGAATTATAAATGTGATTGCAGGGAAAGTTGTGTACCTGGAAACGAATATTTGGCGAAGATTAATTGCAGGATGAATCTAATGAATAGCAGTGATTCGTACTACCACATTTGATGGGTCATAGCACGTGTTATGTATATATGTCAGATGTCAGCTGCATGTGTACGAGAGCTTTGAGCTATAGTAATGGATCTATTATAATAGTTTCTGGTGTAATAGTTAATATTATTGAGGTAGTGTAAATGAACTATTTTGGTAATTTCTGTGATTGTGCGTGAGTTTGTAACAGATCTAAGTTGGAATAATTGTAGTTGAATTGCAGCCGAGCAGCAAGCAACTTTGGGCTGTAAATTTCTGACTGGATTTGGTCAACTATCTGCTAGATATTTAAAATGAATAATTGGAGGTAGCTCCTCAATGAACTTTCGTGCATATTTAATTTGTTCTTTCCAAATTAATACTGAGTATAATATAACATTTAACTATTAAAACACGCGTCGCTTATTTTGGTATAGAGTGATTACGTCATTCGTACGGTAGGTTGTTGGTTCGATCCCAGACTTTAGAAATTAATATTTCTTTTTTAGATTTAATACAATTACATGATTTACTTAACTTTCTTTACAAACTAATATAATTATGACTTATAACAGTGACTTACAACAATTAGTTTGACCTACTTAATTCACTTAATTCACTGAATTTATTTTCGCACATGCCTTTGACTTTTTTCCAAACACTCATACAATAATGACTTACTACATATATTATCTAATTAAATAGACTACACAGTTAACTTACTTCACTATTTATTTACTCTCTATGACATTACATGACATTAATATGACATTACATGACATTAATATGACATTACATGACATTAATATGACATTACATGACAATATATGACATTACATGACAATATATGATATGACATGACATTATATGATATGACATGACATCATATGACATAATATTGAGAATTGAATCAATTTTAACAAGCTTATGCCACTAAACTGCAACGGATTTAGCCATTTTTAATATATATCCTTAACATTGAGCTAATAATTAACAATTTAATAAATTTGACTAATTTTAAACAATAAATTAGAACGATTTAAGCCGTTCCTTAACCTTGACATACTTCTAAATATTGACAAATTAATCAATTTCATTTTATTATTTTATTTTTATTATTGTTGTTTGTTAACTATTGTTATTCTTGCAATTTTCTTGTTTCTTATTTCAAGACAAGATTTTCTTACACACTGCCAAACTCTAAAAATATGGTCGTACCGTTTTCCTAAAAAACTTACAAATATAGTTGTACAGTTTTCTACAAACTTGCGAACAAATACAAGTTTTTTAGTAACAAAATAATTTGTATTTTTGATTTTAACAAATTTGAGGAAGAATTTCAGCTAATTTGCTCTGCAATTGCAGATTCCAGCTTCAGTTTTTATCATGTATTTAACAAATATTTTTAGATTTTGAACAAATTTTGTTTAAAATTTAACTAATTAGCGAATTAATAAATTAATTAGTATGAATATTTTGACAAATTTGTTGAATTTTTACTAGATTTTACGATAAAATTAATTAACTAACTAATTAATTAATTAATTAATTAGTATGGACATTTTTGACAAATTAGTTGAATCTTTATGAGAATCGTGAAACAAAATTGCAATTATCTGTCTCTTTTTTGTAAAAAATTGTTATATTTTCGACAAACTTTGGGGAAAATTTTGCTAATTAGCTCTGCAATTGCAGATTCCAGCTTCAGTTTTTATCAATTTTTAACAAATTCGTTGATTTTTTTTTAATAAATTTCGAGAAAATTTTTCTAATTAGTAAAGTAACAAAATAATTGGTATTGGTAACATATTTTTTTGATTTTACAAATTTGAGGAATAATTTCAGCTAATTTGCTCTGCAATTGCAGATTTCAGCTTCACTTTTTCTCATTTATTTAACAAATTTGTAGATTTTGAACAAATTTTGTTTAAAATTTAACTAATTAGCGAATTAATAAATTAATTAATAAGTATGAATATTTTGACCAATCTGTTGAATTTTTACTAGATTTTAAAATATAATAAATAAATAAATAAATAAATTAAATAATTAGTATGGACTTTTTTGACAAATTCGTTGAATCATTACAAGATTTGTGAAACAAAATTGCAATTTTATGTTTTTTTTTTTTCGTATAAAATTCTTAGTTTTTCGACAAACTTTGGGGATAATTTAGCCAATTAGCTCTGCAATTGCAGATTCCAGCTAAAGTTTTTATCATTTATTGATATTGAACAAATTTTGTTTAAAATTTAACTAATTAGCGTATTAAGAAATTAATTAGTATGAATATTTTACTTTTTTACTTTTTTTTTTGTTTCTACTAATTCTTTGATTCTTCACAAATTTCGGGGAAAATTCAGCTAATTAGTTCCGCAATTGCAGATTCCAGCTTCAATTTTTATCATTCTTTTTTACAAGTATTATGATTTTTAATAAATTTTGGGGAAAATTCACCTAATTTGCTCTGCAATTGCAGATTCCAGCTTAAGTTTCTAACAATTTTTCTCACTATCAGTGTATCATTGACCTAATTATTTAAAATTTAATCAAATTTACAAGTATTTTGGAAAATTAAATGCTACGATTTTTGTAATTATCTGCTTTTCAGTGACCTTGAGCTAATTATTTAAAATTTAATCAAATTTACCAGTTTTTTAGAAAATAAAATGTCACGATTTTAGACATTATCAGTGTATCAGTGACCTTGACATACTTATTTACAATTTAATCAAATTTATAAGTTTTTTAGAAAATAAAATTCCACTATTTTAGCTATTATTGGCGTATCATTGACCTAATTATTGACAATTTAATCAAATTTACAAGTTTTTTAGATAATAAAATGTCACGATTTTACCCATTATCAGCGTATCAGTGACCTAATTATTTACAATTTAATTCTGAATTTTATATTAAGTAACGAAAGTGAAATATATTTAATTGTTACTCAAATTTTAATTATTTGCTATAATGAACATTTTCAGTGTTTTGAAACTGGATTTAACACTAATTGTATTTCCATAAAACCTATCAGTTTTTTTACTAGTCCTCCTATTCATATTTATAAAGTAGCAAATAAGTATGTTATTAGAAATAAATTTCTTTAAGCAGATGTCCTAATAAAAAAACATAATTATCGCAATTTAGGTATACATATGTAAATAATTTTTATATTTTTAATGATTTACTATAAAAATATGTAAAACAAGAAGTTCTACTTTTATTTTAAAAATCCTATGTCATTATTGTGTAAAAATATTATAAAAAAATCCAAATTATTTTTATATCCTATTTAACAGCAAATACTTTAGAAAAAAAAAATACTATTGTTTTAAGAATATAGCAACATTATTCCTAAAGTTATTAGTAATCAAACCTAAATAAAAAAAAATTGTCGATTCAAAAGTAACATAATTTTAAATCTAGTATTTTTGACCTTTCACTTAAAAGTAAATAAGTTAGAAAAAAAAAAATAGGAATTCATATAAAAAAAATTTTTTTATATGTTAAATTGAATGGCTTTTGGTTTAAAAACTTTGTTTTCATATTGAATATAAATGAATTAATGATTTAATACTTTAAATTTAACAGTAATTACTTTCGTTCGAAAGAACAAAAACAGAAGTAATTTCAAAACAAAACAAAATTTTGTTGGATCAAAGTTGAATGCAAAATATTTAGATTTTACCTGAAATTTTTTTATTTTTAAAGCAATTTTTTTTCAGTGTAGTAGTAAGAAAATTATTCATTAATTCAAAATGTTTTGGAAGGTTATGTATCTATACGGTCTTTACAGCGGCTCTTTCACTATTGCCTACCGTAAACTGTGAGTTCGAATCCTGTCCAAAGTATAAATATATGTGATGCGTTTATAGGGGAAAAATGAGAGAACAGCTCTTGTTTGCAACTCGCCTTTGAATGTTGTAGTCAATAAAGTAAAATTATATGTGTAAATGATTGCTAGATATAACCTGGTTCTACCCGGTACCGAGTAGCCAGCTAAGGGAAGAAAATTTTTACTACTCGATACCCCGGTAATCCTTATTTGTGATCCAAGAATTAAACAAAAAATAATTTAAAGTGTTACAAAGTATTAATATAAGCGGGTATACGAATACTATTTTTGCTTGTGTTGAGAGTACCAGACGTTTTTTTTTTTCCAAAAACAAAGTTTTATTGTTTTTCCGTTAAGATTAAGTACTTTTTCCCTTTACTTGACTTGTCTTAACGGATAACGAATCTATGACTTTCTTAGTATTATACGGTAGAAACTCAGAATAGTACATTTAAATAGGCAACGTATTCTACGGATTTGCAATTGATTTTGTCCGTTGCCTAGATATTTGTATAAATTGTGTTTTTTATTTTATCCATTGCTGAGATATATTGTATTTAATACATACCAAAACCAATCTATGATAACAATATGTCACCAAAAATCATTTAAGAATGAAGCTCATTCTAGCATCAATATGCGTGCGAGAATATGTTATTCTAATGCAGAAAATTGCTTTATATAAATAAGATTATTATATCAAATATGTTATATAAAAAAAAAAAATTATACTGTCAGCTACATTGCTAAACCTGGTAATTGTATAACGGACACTATTTAAAAGTAAAAAAAAAATGTTTAAATGTTAAAAACTATGTTAAACGAATTAATTTTTATACTCTTTAAATTTCATTGCATATAAACAGAGCCATTTTTTGTATTATTCTATCAATACTTCAACTTGATCCCATAACCACGTCATAATAATTTTTGTTTCAATAACAATAACAAAAAAAAACACAGGTTAAAATCTATTTTCTTTACCCCGTGAAAATAATTCAATAATCTGACCTGCCTTTTTCACTCCTATCATTCAATCTTGGATACTATTTGCGCAATTTTGCTGCTCACTTTTAACAAAATATTTAGAAAAAATTAGAAAATGTTTTAATTTATTTTTTGCAAAATGAAATTATAAAATTTAATAAGAATTTTTTTTTTTATTATATTGAACCGTGTCAAACAGCCTTTAGCAAATATTTCTTTTCCATGTAAAGAACAATTATTTTTCTCGTAACGGGTATGCGGATACCCAGGTAATAAATTTCTAGTTACCCTAAGAGCTGAGTAGTAAAATTCTTCGGGTAATTGAATTCCTTACAACAGTGTTTTCCGACCAGTGGAGCGCGCGAGACTATTGCAATAAAGTAGTGCTGCTTTTACCAAAGTAAGAAAATAGTATTGTTACGTTTTGGCTACAAGAAAAAAAGATTTTTCTACTTTAACAAACAAGGCTTTAGAAATTTTATTGCCATTTGTAACGTCTTTCTTATGTGAGACTGGTTTTTCTGCTGTAGCCATGCCCTGCGCACTCTATCCGGCGAGACTTTTTAATTAGTTCTTTTTACACACACTTTGTCGCTACTGAAGTGCGCTGCATTGTCAGTCATGCGCAGAATGCACTTTTTTTACGCATGGTAGTAGCAAAATAACAAGATGGGGTCGTGTTGTGGTTTGAAAATTATTTACTTCTGTTTTTGCAGTACGTTGTACGTTGTCTAAAATTTCAGTGCGCTATTTTGTGTTCGTGGTTTTGATCATGTCTTTCAAAAACCGTTGTTGTGTTCCCTTTTGTGATCGAGTGGAGTCTATAATTCATAGATTTCCTGTTTATTTCGAAGATGTGTACGATATGTGGCTGGAACGTGTTGGTGATAATAAACTTAAAAATATGGACCCAAAATATGTGTACAGAGCCCGGAGCCCAGAACCTGGCCCTTAATAAATAATTAAAATTTGTTAATTTCACACATTAAGGCAAAATATATTTATTTTAGTTAAGTACTTAATCTTACGAATTTACTTTTATATTTAATTAGGTTGATTTTTGGTAAGCATAATATAAATATATGAATATAAACTGAATTTATTTGAATTTATTGTTATTTATACCTGTTTGCCAGTTCAAATATTTATGTTTAATTTGAAAAAAATCAGTTTATACTTATTTATGATATATGTGTTAAACTCACCTTTGTTTCGCAAACTTTTTCACTCGCAAAATAAAAAGCAGTTTAATATATATCATAAATAATTATAAATTGATTATTTTTAAATTAAACAATACTTTTGCTTCCCTTTTAAGGACATTTATATTACCCGCCGAGACATATTTAGTTCCTTTTACACTCACATAGCGCTAGTATCGACGGTTCAAAAAAGCCGCCTGATTGTTAAAGAGAGCGCGTTCTATTCTACCTCTCTTTTCTATGGCTGTAGCTGTTTTAAAGCCAAAGTACCGACCTCGGTTGGTGATTGAAAAAGATCTGAGAGTAGCCATTTCTTCAATGATGCCACGATTTGACAAACTTAATGCTGTAAAACTTGCCCAACCATCACATTAAAGTATTGTTATTTTTTAGTAAATATGACATTTAGTAAATATATTATTACATTATAATGAAATTTTGTTTAATTTTTTCTTTCGATCGCACGAAAACTGACAACTTTCCGGTGTGTTTTGTGTCCACAAACTGCATTATTCCGGTATTACAGTATCGTTGCCAGGCGGGAATATTTTTTCTATTTTAGCATTAAAATATCATAATGAGCTTTATTCTTAAACGATTTTTGATGGTATATTGTTATCATAGAATGGTATAACTGCATTAAATATACAAAATATCTATGGCAACGGACAAAATAAAACACATAATTTATACAAATATCTAGGCAACGGACAAAATAAATCGCAAATCACTGTCACCAACGTAACTATTCGATCAAAAATTACCCTTAATGGAAAATATAAGCTATATTTATAAAGAAACTGTAAAGGAAAGCCAAAACACAGAAAATAGTATAAAACAGTTCGAAATACGGAAACGTGCCGCGCAGCGGCGAGGGGACGAACGAACGATTTACCGTCTGTACCTTGTACTTTAAGGTAGTTCTAGTGTGACGGTAGCGATATCGGTCGTCGAATAGCGAAACAAACGCTCAAAATAAAATAAGTGTTTTATACCTATTATGATTTGAATAACATGAATTGTTAACAGATTGTTGGTTTAGTGAATTTTAAAATATCGTGTGGTGTTGCCATTATAAATTGGGATCATTAATTTATCGTTAAAAACAAGACTTCGCATGGCATATATCCATTACCCAACGGTAAAAAACTTTCTACTTTTGATACAATATACATGATAGGTCTAGAACATCTTATTAGTTTTTCAAATAAAAATGCAAATTATTAGAAGTACACACACCAAATATGTGCGATTCTTAATGACGATCGCCATAAGCCCCGTGTATAAGAAATCAACTTTACAAGCGAATTTATTTGTTCACAGACGGTGAATGTGTTTTATATTTTAACAGGATGCGTATGACTATCACATGTTTACGTGCGACGAGTTTCATTTAGATCCGCAAATATAATTTTCACGCTAGAACTACTTTAATATACTATTCCAGCCGCTGACAAAGTTCTCCCGTTCAGTACACTTAAATAATAAACAAACCATGGTTACACTATCATCAGATATGTTTAGCAAAACAACGCAATAATTTTATTTATTGTTGGTTGTCTGACGTTTATAAATAAAATATAAAATAACTAACAATTGCGCATAAAAAATAGTATGCATAACAAGTATTAAAAGTGTCTTTCCGGAGTCTTGGTGAATTCCCCTACGGCTCGTCCCACAATTTCTCACCATCGTTCGGGAATATATAACTTTCCCTACTTGTTACACAATATACTATTGTATTGTTTTTTACTCCATCAAATAAATTATAATATAAAAACAGTATTTATGAAATTAGATCGTTACGCAAATTGAGTATGGCGCAACAATTTTTTAAGAAAAAAAAGGTGGGCGTATTTACAGAAAAGTTTGAAACCACTGCTGTGTATGATGCCTTGTAAATGTTATTTACAGTGGCGTAACGTCAAATAGTTGGAAATATACGTTAGGTATTTTTTATTTTTGCATGTTGGTACCTTCTATTATTATAAATAAATTTGGTAGCTAATTTATGTTTCCTTTGTGTTATATTAGTTTTATTTAAATAACATTATCTCATGATTATTAGCAAAATTAGTACTTTTTATTTTTATTTTAACTTTTCTTGTTTAAAATCTATATTCAAAATAGATTATAAATTACAGGTTTTCAAATGAAATATAAAAATAAAACTGTTGTATATTCCACATATTTTGTAAATTTATTTCGGAATGTCAAAGTTAATGCACTATTTGTAGCGCTGAAAGGTATATACATTTTTGTTAATACCTTCAGTGAGGTCTAGCATGTAAGTTATTCTTGAGTTTGAAGCGCATTGTATAATATAACCCTTTTTGCAATTATTGCTTTTATGACTCTAATACAAGAGTATCAAACAGGAGGCCCGCGGACCGTATGTGGCTCACAAAACAATTTCTAATACTAATAGAAACAAATTATAATAAAATATATTCTTCATTTTTGAGTTGTCTTATTGTTCCATTGTTTCATTTTTATAATATAAATTTATCATTTAACTTCTTTTGGATATTAATTTATATTTTTAGTTCGTGTGTGTACGCATGTTTCAATAAACTAGTTTTTACGTACATCCAATCCACTTATTCTCAACCTGGATACATGCGTACAACTTCATACCGTGAGTTTATTTTAACGTGAAATATAGTTTTCTTCATAACCATGGTTACGAATTTGACAGCAATATACTAGAGCAGTGTTTTTCAAACTTTTTTCAACCGCAACCGCAAAATGACTAAATATCTCCCGCGACTCCCGAATCTTTCAATTCCGTCTTAATAAATGCGAAGTTTATATTTATTATTTAAATAATGAAGGTAAGTATTTCTACGCGCAGTGATAATGAAATATTTCCCGGTTATTACGAGTAAATGAAAGAAACAGGTGATGTGCGGGCAGTTAATTGTAGTGACGAACAACGACAATAACCGACAAAAATACAAACAAATGAATATTTACCTGTCTAATTATTAACTGAAATATGAAAACGCGCATAACTGCGTATAGTAAAACCTAACACTGAAGCACTCACGACAAGGGCTGAGCGATCTTTAAATTTAGAAACCGATCGCTAATCATGAAATGGAATCGATTTATCGCGATTGATCAATCTGATCGATTCTATCGATTTATTGCAAATTTTAAAATCGAATTCGATCAAAAAGATCAAGAATTTAAAAAATCGATTTTGCTCAATGATTTTAATTTAACAATATGATCAAAACATCGCCCTTATTGATTTAAAAAAAAACCGCAACACAAAATATCTATTTGATTTAATCATTTTTTATTAAAAAGCTATAATAAGTGTAACGAAAAATGTAGACCACATTTATATCTCACCAATGAAGTTCAGGTTATTAATAGCGATTTGGACATGACGTATTTCATTTTCAGACCATGATCACACACACACAACGCGTATCATGTCGCAATTTCATTAGTTAATTGCGCTTTAAAATCAATAATAATAACATTTTTCATATTGTAAACGATAATGACAAATGTATGTTAAATGAACATATTTATGACTAAAAGAATGTTACAAAATCGGTAACCTTGAATATACTGATTATTATGTTTTTATTTTAAAAAATCGATAATCTCAATTTTTTGATCATTCGATATTTTCAATGAATACATTTTTGCGATTAATAGATTTAAAAAAATACAATCTTTTAGAAATTTAATATCAACGCGGTTTAAAAAAATCGTATAAGTCGATCAAAGGATTTCTTCCCAGCCCTACTCGCGACTCCCCTTGAACTGCTTCGCGACCCAAAAGGGGGTCGCGACCCACACTTTGAAAAACACTGTATTAGAGCTTCCTTTTTAAAATGAAACATAGGGAATACATATAACTGAATTTATTATATTTAAATATTAAAATATAGTAACAAAATAGCAAACAAATAAAGAAAATAACAAAGAGATATTCAAAAAATATAATAAATTTTCAAAATATCTTCCATTAACAACTAAACAATGGTCTAATCGGTTATAAAACTCTAATAGTTCCAAAGACATTTTCAATCTGAACTTTTAATTGTTCTGAATTTAGTAGGTTTCCCGTGTAAACTTTTAATTTAAAAAATAGCCAATAAAAAAATTCTATTGGTTTAAGATCGGGAGATCTAGCAGACTATTTTACTTCTCCACTGCGTCCAATCCAATGATGTGGAAATATGCGTTTAAAAATGTTTTGACATTCTGAGCACTGTGCGCTACCATGTTCAACCACAAGTTTTCAATATTTAAAGCTGTAAATGCAGGTATCACTTCATCTTATAATAAGTCCAAATAATTTTGAGCTATAATTTCGTGGTTAATAAAAAATGTCCTATAATCTGGGTTCCTATTGTACCAATTCAAACGTTGACCTTTTCGGGTCGTTGAATTCTTGTACTATTTTTTTTTATTCGGGTTTTTAAAATCTAAAGTTTACCCAGGAAACCTACTAAATTTAGAACAATTAAAAGTTCAGATTGAAAACGTCTCTGGAACTATACAGTTCCCAAATAGCTAATGTTGTTCAAGAGTTTTATTGCTGTCAAATTCGTAACCATAATTATGAAGAACCCTATGTTTCACGTTAAAATAACCTCACTGTATAAACTTGTAATTTATAATTGAGTCGTTTTAAAATACTACCAAATCCACGCAATTAATAAAGTTAATTTTGGAACTAAATAATTTATTTAATACTGTTTTATAAATACGCAATGGAATTAATTTGTTATATCACAGTATAAAAATAGAACTAAAAATGATATTAGCGAAAATATGTATTTGCGTCTAATCACTTATAAATTAGAAAAGGAGTTAAAATTGCCACTAAAAATAGTATTAGCGGCTAATCTGTTTTATGAATCTGCCTGTATTCTATTAATTTATATGTCTTGAAATGACATAATAAAACTAATTTTTATTATTAATTTTGCGGTTTATACTCATACTCATTCATTCACTTCTCTTCGATTCTAATTAGAGCAGCTTTCTTTAATAAATTTTTGTAATTCTCTAGAAATACACTTTTATGGAACATACTTTTCAATTGAATTGAATTTGATACCCTTGCTTTCAAAAAATTTGCATCCAGGACAAGTACACTGTTTGCTCAGTTCTAGTTAATGCTCTGCCTTTTAAGGTAGTTCTAGTGGCGACATCGGTCGTAGAGTGGCGAAACTGATGTTCAAAAAACAGAAAAATAGAATAAAATAAGTTGTTTTATACTGAGCTGTTTTCTTTCGGTAAGCGATCCAATCCAATCTGATTGAACAGATCCGATTGTATAACGTCACAATTGATTGAAACTGTGATTCAAAAGAACTACGTTTTGTATGATTGCAATCTATAGAAATTTGACATTTGCTGCCATAACCTCAATATAAGATTACTCTACCAACATGATTTAAAAAAATGTCTTATTTGTAAGAATACAATCTAATATATTCTACTTGATTCATATTTATTTTTATTTACTTAAATATACACAAACGAAGACAGTCAAAAAAGGAACAACAATCCCTTCTTTTGATATTTGGTCTGGGAATCCCCGCAATGCCGCAATCTGATCGACGTGATCGCTGTTTTGAAGCGATTCGGAAAATCAGATTGCAATCAAGAATATTATAGTGGGGGTATGTGATCGAAAACCAAAAGAACGTGTACGATCACTTTTGGATTGTTCAATCCGATTCAATCGGATTTTTTCTGACCGAAAGAAAACAGCTTTATTATGATTTGAATATCATAAATTGTTAACAGGTTGTTGGTCTAGTGAATTTTCAAATACCGTGCCACTGTGTGGTGTTGCCATTATAAATTGGAATCCTTAATTTTTCATTAAAAACAAGCCTCTGCTTGGCTATATATCCATTACTCAACGATAAAAAAAATTCTCCTTTTGTTACAATATATGTGGATAGTTGTAAGACATCATATTAATTTTTGAAATATAACTGCAAATTTTTATAGGTGCACGAACCAAATATGTGCGATTCTGAATGACAATCATCATAAGCCCTGTGTATAAGAACTCAACTTTACAAGCGAATATATTTGTTCGCAGACGGTGAATGTGTTTCATATTTTAACAGGATGCATATGACTATCCCATATTTACGTGCGCCGAGTTTCATTTAAATCTGTAAAAAATTATTTCACCCTAGAACTACCTTAACAACTTTTGGGTGAATCAGCTCAAATTGCAGATGTTAACAGATGTCATATTTTTGCCAGGAAATGCGGTTATCAGCCGTCAAATAATTACTACAATTTATGGCAATTTAAATCTTAAGAAACAAGAAATGCCTACCAAATTTTTATTATTATTCACCAACTTTTTATAGTAAATTTTGTAGATAAATAGAATCCTTTGTTAATTTACTAAAACCAATTCTACCTAAAAACAAAAGGCAAAACTTCGTTCCGTTTCGAACCGCATCGTTACTATTCGGCAAAACATGAAATCCCGAGAATACGCAGAAATAGTTGAATTCAGCTTCCAGTGTCTCATATTATCACCTGCGCGCTATTCGTTCTCCACTCCATCATCTTCTACGCTCAGTGATGCTGGTTCGCACTAGCCGAGATATAATTATGAAGTGTAAGATCCAGTGGTCTCAGTTGCTGATGTCGAGTCGTACAAAGACACCATTAAGAGTTTAAGCAGAGTAGTACAGTGAGTTGGAATCAGTGTTATGAATGACAGTTGCAACAATGTGGTTTAGCAATGAATTGCTTTTGTTTGTGATTGTAATTGCTAGCCAAGGATATTGTTTAAATGATGGTAAGTTTAAAGTTAATGTTTGTATTTATATTTAAATAGTGATTGAAAATTGCGATTAGTTAAATAAAACTATAACTGCGGGTGCTGTTGCTTTCTCAAACAAAAGATCGTGGGTACAAAGTTAACTAATTTAAAAAATTGCAATTTAATATAAGTGACGCTTTTTGGTTAGGTTATTTGTACGAAACGGTAAATTTTTCAGTGAAGTATATATGTTTGCTGTGGTTGCTAGGTGATGGTTGTGTTACCCTCCATAAAAAACTTTCAATAAAAAAAAAATCATTCATACAAAAAACTGCATTTTGCGTCCTTGTGTCATTAATAATTAATATTTTATTCGATTGTGTCAAAATGTGATGTTTTATAGTTTTGATATTTGTACGAAAAGTTAATTTTTTCAGTGAAGTATTAATGTTTGTTGTGGTTGCTAGGTGATGTGTTATATTACCGTCTATAAATACATTTCATCCGCTAAATAATAACATAAAATAAAATCAGAAAAGTTCTTTAAAAAAAAATATTTATAATCGAATGATACTTAAATAGTTGTTTCAGGTATGTATCCTTTGACAACCATAAAGTTTTTCTTTTTTTATATTCGTCAAAAATTCTTTTTCTTTTATTTGACGGCCGCTACAGCCATTCGTTTGTTTAAATAACAAAGTAATTGTTTTTTTTTCTGTTAAGGTTGACTTATTTACAGCTTCATAAATTTTCTTATTCAACAAATGAATCCATGTATCTAGTAATTTTATTTTCATGTTTACATTTTAAAAGTACTTTGACAGTAAACTAGTGCTTTAATAAAGTACTTATCGCACTGAAAATGACAGTTACCATGGTTTCACTTTAATTTTTTAAATGTTAAATAATTATGAGAACTGTGAAATCAACATTATTTTTGTTTTAATTATAATTTATTACGTCGTGGTCGTAGATAAAATCTTATACAATATACGTTTGATAATGCATCATTAAGATACTTGTGTGATTATACAACTCGGCCGTCACCTCGTTGTGCAAATTTCACACGCGTATCTTACTGATGCTTTTATCCCACTTATATCGTAAATAATTATTAAATGATATCTCATTAGTATTACTGTGACAATACACATCGTTTACTAACTTGTCAAATTGTCTGCTGACCTGTAAAAATTTTGCAAATTACTAGTTTGTAAAGAGTAATTTTCAAAGTGAATAAACGGTTTGAATAAATGATGTTTAAAAAAAAATATGTTTACAGTTGAGTTTCCGCTATCACAAACATTTAACGTTTTGGTAACGTTCAATCAATGAGAAGTTTAATTTCAAAATATGTACAGATGATGTTATAACATTTCAAGTTTCATTACAAATGTACGTGACCAAATATAAAACGTTAACAGATTTTATTTCTATGAATTATAAAAAGTACTGAATTATTATCATAATTTATTATGCAATAATTATTTTCAATAAATTTTGCTAAAATTTGTTTACTGCGCTATATAACAATAACAACATTTTAATTAATATAAAAGCGAAATTCGCACCATTCCGATATAATTATTGTAATTTTTAAGGAAAGAAAATGGATACCTTTTATGAAAAATGAACAATAACGCTCTCATTTTTCAACGTAATGTTGATGTTTTCTGTGGAACAATCGTAAAATAACTTTGTCGCGCGTTGTCATGGGAGACGAATTAAGATCTGAAAGAGATATTTTTCTGGGCGAACTTTGGATCTTGAGAACTCAGTAAGACATTTTCAGGGTGTATTTCGTGCAATATTCTTTTTGCGACCGTCAGTAACTAGTTATTAATAATTTGACACAAGAATAAAAAATATTTGCGCAAAATAAACTGATTACCAAGGAAATATTCTTTTTCTGATCCTATTTTACAATTTAGGGATCGGTAAAGTTTTACAAACCCTCTGGTCGTAGAACTTTACTATCGGTTAACGATGATTATTTTATAATAAACGTTCAGTTTATACTGAATAGATTATTTATTTACCTGGAAATCATAAGTCATCATGATTATAAACAAAATAGAAACTTATCAAACTTACTGAATGAAATAATTTTAAATACAAATTTAGATTCATGTTTTTCATTGATTAGTAAAAATATTAAAATTTTCAACAATATAACAATTCAAATTGTAATATACGAGTACATTTTTATATTAGGTACTTATTATTAGTTGCAACAGTTTCATTTAATAATTAAAATGATAACTAATTTCATTTCATCATTATTTAAGTTACCTATCTGCTACTTAGTGTGCAGTTTAGTTAATAATAATTCAATAGTTCCATTTCTTTAGCTGATGTTTGTTAGTATAAGAAATATTATTACTCAATTTATTTGGAATTTAAATCACAGTGAAAATTAATATCTTTTACAGAAATAGGTATTTCATATAAATTATTTTATTGATTATGTTATAATAATATTAAAAAGATACAGCGACATATCACTTTGACATAATAAATGTAACTGATAAAGCAAATTAAATGTTCGTATCAACAGTAAAAATAATAATAAAAAAGTATTACCTTAAAGAAAATTAATTACAAACATAGATTAATAATTTAGTATTTTTAACAGAAAATCTAGTTTTGCAGCCTTTGCTGTTCCCAGTTGCTTCCTTAATTTCGAAACAACTAAATTGAAAGTTGTGAAAACGGGCTCTACCCCTGCTGAAAAAGCTATAGCACTTCTCAGAATACGAATTATTTGTATTTCTGTGTCTGTTACACATTCTTTTATTTTATAACAACTACTCGAGGCAATTTAATTTTGTTATTAAATTTGTGTCGAATAAAGTTTCACAATAAAAAAATACCGATATAATTTGATATTT
Source organism: Pterostichus madidus (assembly GCA_911728475.2). Lineage (NCBI taxonomy): Eukaryota > Metazoa > Arthropoda > Insecta > Coleoptera > Carabidae > Pterostichus > Pterostichus madidus. Next base: position 24,969,858 of record OU452314.1, read on the forward strand.
TAAAATTGTAACTTAAATTTATACCAGGTTCAATGAATTGATCTTTGAGAAAGTTTAACGCTAATTCTTTTTCTTTAACTGTCAGAGAAATTTAACAAACCATAAACTACTTATTTGAATCTGTGTCACATGTAAATATTGTCTTCAAGCGATTTAAATTATACACACCCTGATAAAAAAATTTTCTGTTGTAATTTGTATATAGATTAAAATAATGTGCACATTTCAAGCGTAAAATATTGTTGTTACTATTACATTAGTATTACCATGCTCGAGTAACAAAATATCACTTTACACCCTTAAGGGGGGACCGCACCCGGGAACTTTCAAAAAATCGATTTTTTTTTTGCATTTTTGCGATCCTTTGGGCCTCTACAATGTTGTCGTAAAACGATTTTTCGATATATAACTTCGTTGCAAAGATACATCGAGAAATTTTATCATATATAATCACACTGTAATCTGAACTTGAAACTTTAAACGCGTTTTTCTCGAAACCATGTTTTTTTATCTGGCTGCAGAAAAATCTCGGGATCTATCCAACCGATTTCGCTCTTTTTTTGTGTCCAATACGTAAAAATGTATTCTCTGTGGTGAAGCATAGGATTTTTTTGATATTTCAATTTTTCGATTTTTTATGAACATTTGAATTTTACAAAAAATGAAACTTTTTGTGAAATCGCTGCCATTTTTGTAATTTTTCGAATTTCAAAAAATCGCTATGCTACACCTTAGATAATTTCATATAGTTTTGGGTTTTTCAAATCGGAATGTTCTGCGATGTTTCAAGACTTCCCGGTGCATGCAGCCAGCGAGGAGCAGTTTTGAGAAGGCGACCCGTGTGTACCCGTGCCACGGAATAACGGATCGATATTTTTACGTAAAAAAATTGTCAAGTAAAGATGAAATATAGCTGAATATTATACAAAAAACCCTGAAGAGATTGCTTCATTTTTAATACCAGAAAAAAAATCGTGAAAATCGCTTATTTTTTTACTCTCCAGGGTGGGGCTCCCCCTTAATACACAAATAACTATTTTACTGACAAAAAATATTTCGTATAACTACCATATTTTATCTTGTAGAAGCAGACAGGTGGTACTCATTGGCGCAAAAGAGCCTCCGTCGTCGACTGCATCACATGTCCCCGCTGTCGACGCCGCTGGAGGTGGCTAGGAACGTCGTCGTGTTCGTAGGTGATGGGATGAGCCTCGCGACGCTCACAGCGGCGCGCGTGCTCAAGGGGCAGCGGGCTGGGCTGGCAGGGGAGGACGCCAGCCTTGTGTGGGATGAATTTCCTGCTGTTGCTCTTGCGCAGGTAAGACAGCATTTGTATCCTTTTAAATTATATCGCGTGTCCGCGGCAAAGTCAAACAAATATTGACAGGTGCGCCAAGTATATTATTTGGTGTTGTCAAACGTTCCCAAACTAATTTGGCACTTAGTTGATATTCAAACACGGAACTCTAAATAAGTACACTAATCAACATTTTGACCCACAATTTATTATGAACTTTTACATCAAATAAATTTTAATTTAAAGTTTTTAATAAGATTTGTTTGTTTCGCTACGTGGCGGTTACTGTAAAACGCGGCGGTTAGTTACAGTTGCGTTTTACTGTATACCACAAAAAGTGACAGTAATAATTTAAGGCACTAAAATAATAATTTTTGTTCTTTTCATCCGAGGTAAATTATATTTTTATTTTGTAGACCCAGCATAGGTACTACATGAGTTGTGTATTTAAATTGTCATTTTGACATAAATTAATATAAATGTGACAGCTGATAACCACACTTCACCTACAGAGATTTGCTACGTCAGAATGCCACAATCAGTAATGGGTAAAAGGAGTGATGATATATTTATTTTTATTTTATTTCTGTAGTTGCTGTAAAAAATTTTACCGCCAGCTACCACAGTGTTTTGTCGCGAGATGTCAAAAAGAGAAACGAACAAAACCTAGTAACTTATTATTTTACCGCCAACTCAATCGAACACAAAATCCTTACCGCAGCGGTAAACAGTAACCGCCACGTAGCGAAACGAACAAAACTAATATGTAATCGTATTTGATAGTATTTAAATTGCACATATTTTTTATATCAGAAACAAATTTTCGTTGGTATACAAATCGCAAACGAACATTAGATGAGATATAATTTATTCGTTGAACATAATTTGTATTTGAAGCATTTTTTTGTTAATTATTGAAGAAGCAAACTTTACGAATAAATCTATTTTCCATATAAATTTCTCTGTAACAATTTTATGTAAATCCGAATCAACAGAAAAATTTAATATGATTTCTTTCGACTTATACGAGTCCAGAATCACATAATTATTTTTTTCGTTAAAAGATTAACTAATACTAAAAACGCAGGTATCTTACATTTACTAAATTCTACAATTGATTGTTAACATTGTTAAGTAAATTTATCATTAAATACACAAAATGTATGGCCATGGGCGCCTGTAGTTTTTTTTTAAGTCGAAATATGTAATTTATATACTATACAGCAGGGATGGCCAACTAGTCGATCGTGGTTATGATTTCAGTCGATCGCGACGACTTTTAAATATAAAAATAAATTAGTTAAAATATTTATTTTTTGTTAATACTATAAAAACTTATTATTATTCCTTGAACTTATTTTCATATACCTAATATTGTAGCATAATTAGCTTATAACGTTGTACCATAACGACAGATCAACGCCTCATTTGCATCATACTACAAGACACATACGGCTGTATCATGTAACACATCGTTAATAATAAGCGACGTCGATAATTTTTTTTAGCTTTGGCAACATCAGTTTTGTTGTGACGTTTGTAAAATTTTTATTCATATAAATACAAATTTGACGAACGTCAAGACAAAACCGGTGTTGCCAAAGCTAGTCAAATTTATCGACATCGCTTATTATGAAAGACGTGTTACATGATACAGCCGATAAGCAGTTACGTTGTAGTTATGGCAGAATATGGTGTTTGTGGCGAATTTTTATCTTGCATTTTCTAAAATAAAAGATTGGCATTTTGAAAATTTTTAAAATAAAAATGAAATTAAAATTGCTATCCACGATTTGCAATTATCTCGAAATACTGTGATGCGACGCATCAAAAATATGATTAAAAATGTTAAAGCTCATATCACTAATTGTGTTTTCTTTTCTTTACAACTGGATGAATCTACAGACGTTCGTGACACAACTCAATTGCACGTTTTTATTCATATGATTTTCGAAGATACTGCACTAAAGAAGAAATGTTGGATACGATTTCGTTAAAAGAAAGAACTAAAACCAAAATATATTTAACGCGTTCAAAATTTTTGTTATAAAAATTAACTTATCACTGTTTAAACTCGTATCTATAACAATAGATGGCGATAAATCAATGACGGGGCATCTTAACGGATTTATCGCATTATGCCGGCAAGATGATAAATTCCCAGATTTTTTGAGTTAGGTACCACTGTGTTTTCATCAACAAGTGTTAGCCAGCAGAAGATTACTAATAGCTTTTCAAAATGCAATGTGAGGTGGTTGTGCCGAAGTGAATTCCTACAGAGATTTCGAAATTTATTGAATGAAATTTAAAAAAATTGTTGAACAAAAGGGAGATGATTGTAACAACTACAAGATCCGTAGTAGTTGTGTGATCTGGCTTTTTTGCAGTTTTTGCCGATAAATTAAATGATGTGAATTTGGAATTACAAAGAAAAAATAAAAATGTAGGTGAGATGATTCGTAGTATTTCTGCATAAAAATGTCAACTTTTGGCAAAGATTAAAAATATTTTTCAAAACATTTCTTATTCATTTAATATCGACTTAGATCTCAAGTAAAATCCCTGAAATTTTTTAAATGGAAAAGATATTACTTGAAAATCTGTGTGAATCAGCCTTTTCGTAATTAAAACAAACAAAAACAAAATATCGTTCTACTCTCATTGACTTACATAGAGAAGATTATTTACGCTTGGTTTTATCACATGTTACCGATTGTGAAAGCTTGGTAGATGACATGAAGGCACAAATTTCATATTGATTCAAATTTGTTTTTCATATAAATGTAAAAAATATACTTTTAGTTGCATTTAATTTCGAAATTAATAAACAATATTTTCCATCATGCGTAGCTTCACTTTTGTAACCACATGTAATTAAATTTAGGAAATGATAGATCGCGACACATTTTCAAGAAAAAAGTCGATCGCATACGAAATTAAGTTGGCCACCTCTGCTATACAGGATGTTCAATTTAGTTGAGCCACCATTGCTATCTCGAGAACTATAAGAGCTACAAGGTTGGTTAAATTAACAAAGGAATATCATTTTGAAAATCTAATGCAAAACTATTAACAAACAAAATTTCGACCAGTGCTTCTCAAATACGGGGTGCAACTTTCTTATTTTTTTAAATTGCTTATTAAATTTAGTATCTTTTTCTGAATTTAAAAACTACAAACTTTAGTACCCGCACATTACTAAATTTTTGACAAAAATGCATAATAAATTCGCCTGAATTTAATTAAATTCGCATAGGAATCAGCGTGCTATGACAGAAAAAGGAACAAATCATAATATTTTTGTTTGTTTGATTCATTATTGTATGTCAATACAACTATTTTGTGAACTAATAAATAAGTAAATTTTATTAGTCATTTGTTTCTATCATAGCACGCTGATTCCTATGCGATTTGAATTAAATTAATGTCAATTTATTATGCATTTTGAATCTCCTCCTGCGGGCGCCTATATAAATAGCACTATTACTAGCAATTTTTAAAAAAAAAAACTAATTCAATACACAAATACACTATTATAATTATTATCTAGTAGCTAGTTTAATGGATAAATCAAAGTTAATTATTATATAAAACCAACTTTAATATTATACAGTTCTTGAATAAAACGAAAAAAAATCAGTTAATACAGAAGTGTACACTTCCTCTTTCAATGACTGTCATACAAAGATGTATGTACCGATTGACATAATTTTTTTTTGTATATTAACAACATACTAGTATACGTTATATTAAAAGTTACTACACGAGAAATATAACTGCAAAATAAAACATCAAATGAAAAAATAAAATTCGAGTCAACAAATATGACGAAAGGCTGTATTTAAAGAGATTTATAATACTGAAAGAAGTTATTTAATCATACATTCTTCCTCATATACATGTATAATAATAAATAATTTGTACGTATATTTATTTAAGTCAAGTTAAGTAGATATATTTTAAAGTAGGTATGTACCAGAGACGGGTCCAAGGAAGAGGTACAGGAGGTAATTAACTTCATTAATAATGTAAAAATGCATATTATACTAGGATATTTATAACTTTTTTTAATATTTTTAATGTAACATGCATGAATAAATCACTGCAAAATATAAAAAGTTCATAAATTACACCTCCTTAAGATATTATGTGGACCCGGTCCTGATAGATACATATCTATTTTGACCAAATATAGAAACAAAACTTGAAAATAGAACTTATTAAATTAAAAATAAATATATTTATTGGTAAACCAAATATTAAATTAATATAACTGCCGATAAACACTAACATAAAATAGATTAAATGCTAATACCATTTTAGTGTTACTTTTAGTTGCACGAAATGGTGACATATCAAACTACATTATGACCTTATAATCCAAACATGCTCTAATCCGAACCTCCAGTAAGGGATAATTCGCAGCCATACTCCGGACGACACCTCCTTCATCCGAACAGCTAAGTGATTGCCGCTACATAAATGGAGGAATCCCTTGGTTTAAGAATTATATAAGTGGTTCTAGAAATAATTGCTAGTTAGTTGAAGTTATTAATATTTCAAAATGAATAAATTGTAAATTTAACGTTTATATTAATTTGTGTCCATATGTTTAGTCTCAGAGTTCACAGTTTGGAAATGTACATAAAACTATGATCGTACGAAATATATTTACGAAAATAAAAAGACCGAATAATACCCGACGCAATTAAATAGATAATTTTACATTATATTTACCGCATTGAAATCATTACACAAAAAAATGGGAATAATTATACTGAATTCCATTTTCTGATGCGATATATTTTCAATTATCATGCTGATAATTATCCAAAACTCTATTTGGGGATGGAAAATCGACCCTAAAAAGCATAGTTGTCATATTGTCTATTCAAAGTAGTGCTGCGGACAAGATGAGACGAGACGAGAAATTATATGTCTCCTCTCGTCTCGAGCAGAGTATTGATTTTATCTCGTTTCAATCCAGTATTTCGGCAAGATTTTTTGAATATTTTATATATAATAAATGGATTAATATGATTACAAGTTTGTTATGCCAACGAAAGATTCTAAGTATGAAGAATAAACTGATTAATATGAAAGAAATTATGAACGAGGATGCAGCCTAAGAGCTGATATATATATATATATATATATATATATATATATATATATATATATATATATATATATATATATATATATATATATATATATATATATATTAAGGTGGTTCAAAAAAATTAAAAGTTTAAAATCGAAGCTGCTTTTTTAGTATATCATAAAGCACTTTATTTCTTAAGGTCTGGCCAAATTTGAGCAAAATCGATTAATATTTAGAGGCCCTCAAGTGCAAAACGTGTAATTTGAAACAGATAATAAATTTTTTCCAAGGTATCAATTTATTGTATTCCTATAAACGAATTGTTAATCGCAGTTTGATTATAAAATATTCCAATACACAATAAAAAAATTATTTAAACGCACTTAGAGTCAATATTATGCCATATTTTGATTGAAAAATGGATTTTCTCAATGTACTCTGAGGCGTTATTTTAAATTTTTTAAACTCAAGCTTTGTTTTTAACCTTCAACGAGAACAAGAAGATGAATTTTTAGGTCTATTCGACGTATCGTATATTGGAGAAGGTGACTCGATAGTAATTGAAGTCAAATGAACATTTTATCCGCATTAATTACCTATTTTTGTAAGGTGCTCTGAGAAGCGTTTTTATCTATTTTGCCAACTGAAGTATTTATTTCATATTCTATGCAAGTCTCAGTATATTTTAAGTAAAAAATCATAAAAAAGAATTTAAAAACATTTTATCAAATAAAAATTTTAATCTTGAAGTATAAAATATATATTATATGATATAAGAATTCTACTTAAATAGCGTCATTTTTTCTGTTTCAACAATTTTGAATCCTGCCGATGCGAGACAATTGGCACCATATCTCTATTTCCAAATCTTTACTTTATTTAAAAGTTGAGACAAAGAATTAATTCTTTGATTCATTTCGATTCCAGCAATACCGCACTTGACCCAATTTTAATCATGAAAATATAAAAAATCCTGTAGCGAAAACCGCTATGACGGGAGATGCACGACTCTAGCGCCGTCTGTGTTGTTCTCCGCTATCCAGCAAAAGTCGGTTAATATCGATAATTTTCAATCACTTCAATTTATAACCGTTTTGTTTACAGCTAATTTTTTGTGTTTCAAAATGCCACGAAATAACTCGTAATTTCCTGCTTCCCTAATTATTGTAAGCAAAAAAGCTTCAAATTAAATTTTAGGATATAGAAATTAATTTTACGTACTGTATAACGGCACAAATTAGATTTGAAAATGACAAAAATTGCCGCAGAACTATCGGCAGCCATGGAATTGAAACAAAATTAATCAAATGTTTGACATTTTTTATGTCAACACTGTAAAAATAATTTCTTTATTCATTATTTCATTTATTTTGACGGATAAAACGTCAAACATTTGTTTAATTTTGTTTGAATTCTATGGCTGTCGGTAGTTTTAAGGCAACTTTGTGCCGTTACAAAGCATGCATAATTAATTTTATTTATTGGCTAAGATGAGGAATTTTATGCCCTAAAACTTTATTTCAAGTTTTTTTTGCTGAAAGTAATTAGGGAAGCAGAAAATTCCCTAAATTATGATTTTACATGTTAAAATCCTATGTTCAAGAGTCGCGGTCACCACCATGTATCGAGAAATCTCGAATTAACTGTCAAACGTGAATTTCAAAAACTTTCACCTCTCGGCGAGTCGAAACAAAACGTAGTTCGAGAAAAATCTCGTTTATTCCACATCACTAATTGGAGGTGAACTTGTAATTTTCTTTCATACTATAGTAATGAATTAACTTTCTTTTTATTCTGATGCAATATGTTTGGTTTTTTTTTTACAATTTGTATTAGTGAAGAGCAAGATGATGTAAAATAGAACGTATACTGTTTGACTAACTAGCAATAACTCCAAACTTATTCTGTTTTGTTAATTGTTTCAATATCAATAATTTTAGTCCGGAATAAAAGTAGAGTTGGTTAACATGAAATTTAATAATTTTTTCCTACAACTGAGTGATTTCTTTGTTATTATGTAACTTTTATTGCCTTGGTTAGGGTGGAAAGGAGACAAATGCAGATAAAGGACATTTCTGTAAGCGAAGAAGCCCTAGGACCGAATGTAATTTGTGTTTTACGCAACTGCTAAAAGAAAGTTTAATTGAGAGCGATTTAAATTTCGCGCCGTGCGCAGAAATTTATATTTTAGTTACATACGCTTATAAAAGAAGAAGTTTGTGTATATTAATAACACGTTGTTACAGTTATTTATTTTGACATAATGTGAAGTGGAAACTTTTGTACTGACTAAAGAACCATTGATTTTTTTCCGTACCTGATCATATTATTAATAGTAATATTACTAACAACAATTTCAAAGGTTTTAGAAGTACCAGCAGCGAGGTTGATTGTCATTGTCAAGAATAGATCCAACATAGTTTGATCTGGAGCTTTAATTATATTTGGAGGTGTATATGATAAAGAAGAATCACTCAGTGTAATATTCCAATCTAGATAATTTTGAAGAAATTATCTCGAAATTAGCGAAATATTTTTAAATAACGTAGAACAATATGCAAGCAATCAACAAATAAACCATAGTAACGCCGTAAAACATCGTTTTCGTAAATTCTGATAATATTTTATTGATTTTCTAAATAACACAGTTATAGAAAAAACGTTTGTTTATAACACGTGCCGAAAAAGGCTGCACTTGCACGTAACAAGCCTTTTTCGGCTCTTGTTATAAAAATAACTATTATGACTGTAAATAATTACTTTTTTATCCTTGAACTATTTTAGTTTTAACTTTGAGAACTTCTTGTTGTGCTCCCTGCTTAACAATATTTCCTCTCTTATCTTCTATTTTATGTATCTTTTCATTCATATCACCTGCTGCATAGTCTTCTACATTCTGTACTTCTACTTGTTTATTAACTTCGCTATCTTCAACTTCTTGTTTCTTTGGTGGAAACACCACGATTCTGGTCAACATACTCACAATGGTGCAGATTTGTTTTTTGTTATGCATGGCGTGTTCTAGAGGAACGTTTGACTGATGGAATAATGCGACTCGACGATTGACAAAAGTTAATAAGGTTAAAAGATCGTATCGGTCGCCATTTTCTTCTAGTTCTGTGCACAGGGCTTGAATGAACCAGGAACCTTTGTCTGGACTTCTCCACGAGAAATAACCTGCAAGGAAAAAATATTACGTCATATAATAGATAATTGTGGATTTAACCCATTTTCGGCCAATGTTGCGAAAACGCAACACTAGTTTATATAATTTTTTTCTACTGTTCTATAATAAAGTTAAAACTCTTGCATGAACGTTCTGATAAAAGACATATTTATTTACTAAAATGTTCAATGAACTCGTTTTTAATGTTAATATGAATTTTTAAATTAAGCTAATTTTGGACACTTTTATATTGCACAACCAAAATAATAATAACTTTTTAATGACATGTACAATAAATACTCTAACCATAAATATTACATCTTAAAGACATGCGTTTTCAATATATTGCCATTAATTGACAATTTTTTTTTAAATACATTATTAAATCAACGTTTAAAAATAACGTTGCGTTTTCGCAACATTGGCCGATAGCAAGAACAAAGTTGGTAGCTGTGAAACTTTGTGGGATTCACATTTGTGTACTCTGAACTGTAAATGTATTTATTAGTTCGTAAAGATTTATTGTGTTTCGTTTAAAATATTTAATTTTTTTAAATATTTGAAAAATAATGAATTGCGTTATGCTCTAGAAGAAGTTTTGGACGAACTTGATAATAAAGGTAATGTCAAATTTTGCTGTAATTTAAATATGTAAAGCATACATATTTATTTATAGAACAAGTTGATATATATGTCCCATCAGACGAGAATGTACTAACAGATGAAGAAACTGTAGATGATAATCAAACTTCTTCACAGAAAATTGTTTACATAAAGTTATTGCGAGCAGTTAAAAAAGGATTCTATGCGACCAGAACAATACGCGAAATACACAACAAATGTCCTTTAGAATCAGTGAAAATAATGTCAAAAAAAGAGAGTGGATCACTTGATATTTTATTTGGCGAGGATTCTAATATATCATCGTTCGTACGCAGGAGTGATAATTATGTAGCTTTAGTAATAACTAACAATTTCAACATAGATTCCCTATGGAATATAAAATGATTTAGTCGAAAAGAGATAAAAGAAGTTAGAACTCAACAATCCGATGATATTTCATAATACAATAAATATATTCGGAGAGTTGATATGCATGATAACGCTGTAGAAAATTATAGAATTAGAATTTTAGGTACGAAAATGTGATGGTCATTATTTTCTAACATGTTAGACAGCGTTACCGTCAATGCATGGAAAGTTTATAGACGTGCCACCAACCCAAATATGTTAATATTGGATTTCAAATCCTATATAGTTCTCAGGTTGATGAAATTGGATAGAAATATGAGAAACACTGACTTGGGACGTCCAGCAAGAGATTCAAATCCGGAACCAGTACGAAAGAGCAACATAGGCCATCCTATACATGGGCGTCCGCAGGGGGGGCAAGGAGGGGCGCGCGCCCCCCCTGGATTTTAACTAGGGTGATGACCACGACTCTCGAACATAGGACTTTAACAAATAAAACTATAATTTAAAAGTTTTAGTGCATAAAATTCAGCATCTGAACCAATAAACAAAATTAATTTTGCATACTTTGTAACGACACAAATTAGATTTGAAAATGAGGAAAATTGCCTCAAAACTATCGATAGGCATGAAATTGAAACCAAATTAAACAAATGTTTAACGTTTTATTTGTCAAAATAAATGAAATAATAAATAAAGAATTTATTCTGACAGTTTTGTCAGATTGAACGTCAAACATTTGTTTAATTTTGTTTCAATTTCATAGCTATCGATAGTTTAGAGACAATTTCAGTCATTTTTAGATCTAATTTGTGCCGATACAGAACATGCAAAATTAATTTCGTATTTTATGGCCTTATACTTTTATTTGAAGCTTTTTCTTTTAAATAATTAGGAAGCAGGAAATTTAAAACAATATGATTTTACATGTTAAAGTCCTGTGTTCGAGAGTCGTGGCCACCACACTGTGTATGTATACAGGGTGGTGAACGGAACTCTCGAACATAGGGATTTAACATGTAAAATCACAATTTTATAATTTCCTGCTTCCCTAATTATTTTAAGCAAAAAAGCTTCAAATAAAAGTTTTAGGGAATACATTTCTGCATCTAATCCAATAAGCAAAAATAATTTTACATGCTTCGTAACGGCACAAATTTAATCTGAAAATAACGAAAATAGCCTGAAAACTATTGATAGCCATGGAACTAAAACAAAATTAAACAAATGTTTGTCGTTTTATCTGTCAAAATAAATGACATAATAAATAAAGAAATTATTTTGACAGATTATACGTCAAACATTTGTTTAATTTTGTTTCAATTCCATGGCTATCGATAGTTTTGAGACTATTTTTGTCATTTTCAGATCTAATTTGTGTCGTTACGAAGCACGCAAAGTTAATTTTGTTTATTGGCTTAAATGCAGAATTTTATGCCTTAAAACTTTTATTCGAAGTTTTTTTGCTTAAAATAATTACAAAATTCTGATTTTACATGTTAAATCCCTATGTTCGAGAGTTCCGTTCACCACCCTGTATATAAATAAAATAAAAATTAAATTATAAGTTTGAAGATAAAAAATTCAAGCTGAAAATGAATTTCCAGCAGTATTCTTATGGCCAGCTAGCGACATGTTTCCTATCGTAACGATTGAGTAATCTAAGTTTAAGTTTACACACACACGAAATATTAGAAAATAAAAACGGTAAAACTGCTAAATCGGAATTTATTGAAGAAATGGTGTCAATTTAAGGAAGTTATTCGAAAATTGTCTTTCCTCTTCAATTCAAACGTAGACGACAAAGACTAGTAATTTATTTCACAAATTTAAATATTTTTTATCCATTTGTTATGTGTATTTGTATTTATGTTATGTACAAAATTTTTTTAGAAATTTATGTATATCAATCTGAGAGTTTTTTGCGACTCGCCCCCCCCCTGGAAAAATGTCTGTGGACGCCCATGATCCTATATTTTAAAAATAATGATAATATTCGTCGAAGATGCAAACATTGCAAGAGTCAAACGTGTTAAATCTGTAACAAATGTAAAATTCATTTGCATGCAAAGTGTTTCAATATATATCATAATGTATAATAATTGTATGCTTTCGGCCAATGTTGCGAAAACGCAACGTTGTGTTTCTTTTATTTCTACATAGAACAAAAATTTTTTTATAACTGATATTTCTTAATAAACCTGTAAATAGTAAAAATGCATAAAAAATTATTTCTTTTTCTGGCTAATTCAAAGCTTGACCGAATATGGGTTAAGGTTGGGTTGAGGCTTCAAAAGCGAAAGTTCGCGGATTCTAACCCACTATAAGCTGTTTTTAATTTGTTTGCTATGAAACTTGCAACAAAATAGGAACAAATCTAGAAAGTTTTGATTTTCAGATAAATATACAGTGTATTCCAATTTTAAGGTTCACCATTAAGATTTCGAGAACTGTGGGAACCTATAAATTTGGTTAAATTCGACAAAAGTTGTATACTTTTGAATTCAATAAAAGGTAAGTTTCATGTAAAAGTCATGTAGCTGTCAGACGTCATACAATTGCTGTTGGGTTATGTTAAATTTGCTAACAGTTACACTTAGCATAGTACAACTTTTTGAATATTTAGAAGGTACACCATACTCCAGAAATGTAGTATACTGTATTTAATATATATCTTCAAAATTATTTTGAGAATTTACCACATATATGTAGAAACCAATAGAATAACGAATAATTCATGCCAAAATATTATCTGTAATTATCATATCGCTTGTGTTAATAGTTACAAGTATGATATTATTTATAATTAGCCCGTAATGTGTAGCAAGGTGTGTATGATATAAATCGCTTGATGTAAATTAGTGATTTAAATCGCGAGTAAAAGCACATTACTTGTTTGTTTAAAATATTTGATTTAAATCAAAATATGATTGAGTTACATATCATTTCATAAAATTTTCTACCGACATAACTTAAATTATATGTGAAAATGTTATTTATATACTTCAAGTTCGATTTATTTTGTACTGCACTGAATACAAGCCTTGTATATAATTATATTATCTCAAGTGCTGCAGCTTTTTTTATCAGGGATAGAGCGCGTCTTTTCGACTTTCAATTTAGTGCATTCTAAATTAAGGAACCAACTAGACACAGCAAAGGTTGCAAAACTAGTTTTTCTATACAAAATACAAAATAATTAATCTCTAGTTGTAATTTTTATTTTCGTAGATTTATAGTTTTTATTTTTAATTATTACTGTTGATGTGAACATTTAATTTGCTATATTTTATTTATCTGTTACATTTCTTATGTCAACATGACAATTTGTTGAAATTTTTCAATAGTATTATAATTTAATCAACAAAAATATAAATACCCATTTCTATAAAATTATATCATTTTTCACACCCTATTTTAAATTAAACATAAATTAAATAATAATATTTTTTGTATTAACAAACATCAGGCAAAGTAATGGAATTATTGAATTATTATTAACTAAACTACATCAATTAAGTAGCAGGCAAGTAACTTAACTAATTGATTATGATATTTTAAAATTTATTATAATTTTAAATTATTAAGTGAAAGTGTTCTACATAACAATAACTAATGGAAAAATACGAAATGAATATCGCAATTTGAGTTTATTATTGTTTTATTGTTGGAAATTTGAATCTCGTTACTAATCAATGGAAAGTACAAAACAACATGAATTTTGATACACGACTTGAAAAATAATTTAATTTAAATTAAAAAAAATAAATTTTTTTTAGAAATAAATCGATTTTTTTCGCACCCTGATGTGTTGTTATTAACAGAGAAATAATCTGAGCCCTCTTAATACTTGAAATTATTTTTTCCCTGATCCAATTACAAATTTCCATGTTTTGCAACGATCAAATATAAGTTTGACACCGACGCGACATGTGATGTTATTTTCACATTATTATCGTCTTTTTTCCTAGAAAACGTGAAAACTTAAATTTATTTTGCCCTCTGTATTTGAGTGACATCTATAACTACAATACGTTATGTTACTTTCAATACTTAAAACTCTACGAAACCGCTACTTTAGGTGCCTTCACACAGTAGTTCAAATTTCTACCATGTCATATTGCATCTCTAAGATCATTAATAGGGAAAATATTTTAAATTAAAAAGTCATGGCAGTTCACAGACTTTTTTTCATGTTGGGTTGAAATTTTTCATAAACAGGTAAATTATAGACTGTATACAGTCATTAGGTATAAATAAAAATTTGGAAATAATAATTTTAAAAAAATAATACATAAAATAATATATACAGAGAAATGTTTTAAAAAATATGTAGATACTAGAGTCCTAGAAATTTTATATATATTTTTTTTTAATTGGCCATTTTCGAGATATGACATAAAGTTACTAGGTATTAGAGTTAATATGGTAATTTAATTAATCATTTAGTAAAAATGTTCACGTTAATGGAGTGGATAGCTGAGAGGAAATTAGACAGCCGACAAACTTTACTACACATTAAAGTTACTCCTGTGCCTCCTTCATTACTCACATCTTTGGGAGCCGTGATTTGATTGTCGGTAACCGCATTTCACACGCAAAATATCACTTAGCGAAATCTGCTACAGCAGAGTGCCGTAGCCTGTAATAGGTAAAGGACATGATGGATATTCGTATTTACATATTTTATTTATATTTTTGTTGTTCTATAAATATTAAATAAACTCAAACATTTTACAGCCCGATTCTCAATTTTTTTTAGCTAGCCCTGAATTTTGTATTTTTCTAATCTTATTCTAATTCGATTTTAAAAAGATATTTAAAATCACTTTCCGAAAAGAAAATGGTAACAAGATTATATTAGAGTTTATTTAAACTTTTTTGGGAGCATGAAAAATAAATAAATATATCACACCTCTTACCCATTACAGATCTCGGTAAGTGATATATTTATGCACGTGAAGTGCGGTCACCAGCCGACAAATCACGACTCCCCAGGATGTTAGTGGAGGAGGAGCCACAGGAGTAATTTTAATGTAATTGTTTGTCGGTTGTGGGAATGGTTCTCAGGATTAGAGATGCGCATTTCAACCCGAACCCGAAACCCGACCCGACCCGACCCGAACCACCGTCGGGTTTCGGGTCGATTTTATATCCAAATATAAAGTTCGGGTCGGGTTCGGGTCAGGTACCGTTCACGTCGGGTTGGTTCAGTTCGGGTCGGGCTGGATAAGTTCGGGTCGGGTCGGGTTCGGGTCGGTACAGTTCAGGTACCGTTCAGCTCGGGTTGGTTCATTTCGAGCCGGGTTGGTTCAGTTCGGGTCAGGTACCGTTCACGTCGGGTTGGTTCAAATTCGGGTCGGGTCGGGTTCGGGTCAGATAGCGTTCACGTCGGGTTGGTTCAGTACGAGTTCTCTCAGCTCCGGGTTCGGCTCGGGTACGGATCGGGTTCGTATCTGGTCGGATTGGTTCATCTCTGTTCATTTCTATAATCGTGCGGACGGCAGTTCATATGACACAATTCATGCAAGAAGAGATTATTATAAAATTTTATGTCATCCAGATAACCAAATACGGTGGAAGTGTAATTTCTAATTTTGGCACCAGGTATCCTTCTATGTTCTATCAAGGAATTTTCCCATTCCCAGGTTTATGCTGGAATTGCGAATTATACTTGAAATAATAACAATGGCTATAACGGGATAATAAACGACAACCAGATGTTCATTCAAATTTCAAACCTCTCTAAAATGAAAAAGTAAAATCAAGAGTTCTTTGAAAAAGAATATCGATTTAAAATTATAAGGAATATATATTTATTGAATGTTTGTTCAAAATATTTCATTGGCTATCGAAGAAATAATTATAGTTGGTTGAGTTTGAAATTCAGACCTACATATTTACTTTACTCGATATATTCCAGTTTTATTATATAATTTACCTAATCCCAGGTAATTTTTATCTCTCTCTTTGATTTGAATTTTGTATAATTTCTCATTGTACTTCGTTTCGAAATGAGCTGGTATAATATATCAAAATTTGTAATAATTTTATTGGATTTTTGTCAGGGATGCGGCAAGTAAACTCACTAAAAATATTAGATATAACTTTACTAGGGCACCGCCCACTTTGTATCTGAACAAAATTTACTTCTCTAGCTATATCTAACAATAGAAAGACCTCACTAAAACTTTCAATAATCCCTTTTGAAGACTTGCATAGCCGTAGAGAGAAGTTTTCATGGAGATTTGTTTATGTATTTATTTACATAATCTGCAAATTTGCAAAAATTATATTTATATTAATATAAAGTGAGTTTAGCTAAAAAATAATTGGGAGCTGAAACGGTCGATCTCTATCGAATTCAGTTCTTTTGAGAATCATCAACAAACAACAATTTATTGACGCGCCACTGGAATACTATGTTTGACGGACTGATTTATAATTCCAGCCCATTTTGAAGCGAAGTATAGTGCGTTTGTGTGAAAAACAGATAAGAAAGTATGTAATAGAGAAATAAAAATAACGCTGGATTTAAAAAGAATTATACAAATAAATAAAATTTTAGATGGTAATGCTGATTTGGCTTCAAGCTTAATTGCTATACTTGAAACACGTCCCTGCTTTAATTTCTTGCGAGGTTGACCGTACATTTACCCTTTAAACTCATTTTTACTGATAGAAGGCAAAATTTGAGTTTCAAAAACAGTTATTGTATTATAATATTTACTGAAACAGGTTCATTAAAATACGTAGTTATAATTTAAAAACTAATGATATGTTACCGTGCGGGTGTTTACCAGACGTCAACACGTAAGTAATCATTTCTGGCGTGGTGAGACTATAGCCATAGGTGTATTTCTCGTGCCATTTAAAATTGATATTAGTTTTTGTTTAGGTAAACAAAGATTTTTTCACTTCGGGTCGGGTTCGGGTCGAGACAGTTCATTTCGGGTCGGTACCGTTCAGGTCGGGTTGGTTAATTTCGGGTTGGAACCGTTCAGGTCGGGTTGGTTCATTTCGGGTCGGTACCGTTCAAGTCGGGTTGGTTCAGTTCGGGCCAGATACCGTTCGGGTCAGATTTGTTCATTTTGTGTCGGGTCGGATCCGGGTCGGTTCGGAACATATATCGGTCGAGTCGGGTCGGGTTCGGGTCGGTTCGGAATAGATACCGGTCGGGTCGGGTCGGGTTGGTTCATTGATGGTTACCGTTCGGGCCGGGTTTCATTTTTACAGAAAATGCGCATCTCTACTCAGGATCCACAGGCCGACTTGATACCACTGAGCCACCAACCCCATAAAAATTAATTAATTAATTTGATAAATCCAAAACTCAGGATTAGCTAAAACTATTTTGAGAATTGGGGTGATACAGATTTGTGGGTAGATTAGGTATTTTCGTTCTTTACTTTCCTGAATACAAAATAGAGAAAGTGCGAATATTATGATTGTTATTCTGATTTTTTTTCAATCCCGAGATTTTAATGAATCTTCACGTTTTAGATCGTAATGATTAAAAAAAGTCGCACTGTATATCTGGAAGCACGATAATTTAAAACACGATGAAGTTTTTATGTAGTATTTATCACAACATACGTAATAACTAATACGGATCATAACTTGATTTGAAACAACTTTTACTTTAAACATTTTTCGAAATTATTATCAGTTCATTTTTTATAAGTACTAAAATATTGATAATTTAAATATCGTTATTTATTTTAAAACATGTGAGTAAACAATCACAATATAAAATTAGAACCGTCATAACATAATTTGAGTGACAAAAATAGCATTTAAGCGCTCGTATATATTTTTTTGTTTCATATAAAATTTAAACTCTCAGGTAGGAAATTCTACCTAAAATGTAAAAAATAATATTCAAGCGATTCTCAGTTGCTTTTCCAAAATTTATTTAAATTAGTATCAAAGTAAAGTTTTCGGGCACAGAATGTTTGTAACATATAAAAGATAATATTTAACTGATCGTCAATTGTTTTTCAAAAGTTATACAAATTACACTAATGCTGGATTGTAAGAAAAAAAATAAAGAGCTCTTTAGTTAAAGAATTGTTTATCTAGCAACAGTATTAACAGCGATTTTCTGAAATGTATTTATCCGTTAGTTCCTAATGAACCGTTAAAACTTTCTTGCAACCCAACATGAGTTTAACAGAACTTATAATCGGAAAATTACTGTGGTGAATCCAGCAGATTTTATTACTATTATGATATGTTAAATTATGCAGAGTACAGTTTTTTTATAGTTCCATAAGTATAAAATATATTATCTTCTTGAAAAACCAAAGCTTACCTTGATAAGTAGAATACATAACCAATATATCCGCCATAGCCGGTATCCTATAAGTCGGATTATCACTCCTGCTCGAATCTACCTCCGTTTTGTTTCTGAGCGTGATGCCGTCGTCCACCTCGCTGCCCCTGCAGGCCTGGATGAAGAACATTTTGGGTTTGCCGGCCAGTGAGACGCACGCGTTTCCAGTGAACGGCGTCCATAGCAAGTCTGGTGGATAGGTGTGGTCCCGCGCGTGGATCTTACCCTCTTCGCCGTGGGACATCACGCACACGAGGAGGCAGTCGTTGTGGGTGTGATCCTCTACGGATACTACATAAAATTGGAAATTTAGAACATCGTACCAAAGACATTCAAACTTTCAAATATTGTGTTGGTTTTTAAGATATTTGAGCTTTTAATCTCATTATGTCTGACATCAGAGTATTGCGATCGTTCTGTAACCCTCGCCCCCCTCACTCGTACATCTAGTCTATTCAGAATTCTTTCTACTTTTCATGTGTTCTGTCTTTGTCTAATTGACAGTTAAATTTGAGATTTTTGTTTTGTTTACGTCGTTTTATATAAAATTGATAACTATAGTTTAAATACACATCTAATAATAATTTCTTAATATATAAATATGTTACTTAAGTAAAATGATTGTTAAATAGTGTCTAGTTCGAAACTTTGGTAATGTATTGACAAATCAATGAGAGAAAAGTTAATCAGAAAATCGTACCTGTGGTAATCAAACCTTTGACTGAGATAATCATACAGTTTATTTATTTTTCTTTCTGAATTCACTGATATCCATGGGCATTTTAAATTATTTGCTACGTAATTTATTTAAACCCCATTTATATCCTAAGTGATGAAATAGGTCATTTATGTTTGAGATACACATAACCTTGAGTCTGGCGCCACAAAAAAAAAATAACAATTAAGACTTTCTAAAACTGAATATTAATTAAGATATATTTTTTTTAAATACTTCTATTTAGATAAAAACATCACGCTTTACAATTAATTAGATTAGGTTGAAGAGCAATCTATGGATAAACTCCGTTATTGATATGATGAAAATGATTTGTAGCTAGACGCATCGGCTTCACTTTTTAGATAATTTAAATAAAAAGTATCTAATTGAATTATAAAGATACAAATTGGTATACCGCCAGAATTTGAATCTGAGACTTACGCTTTAAACAACCAAGCTACGGTTACAATGGGATACAAATTAACACAGTTATTGCTAAATGTTGGAAGATTACAGGTGATTATTTTGTTATTTCCCGAACTCAAGTTTGTCATTTGAAATTATGAAATGAGTCACTTAGTGACCCGCGGGTTATAGGTCGCCGACGCCTACTTTAAACCAACTAAGCTATGGTCGCCATGTGATTGAAATCTGATTTCATTGCAATTTTTCTCTCTATTTTGTTATATCATAGGCAGTTGTTAAGTATTTACTTCTACTTACTTTAAAGTTTTGCAAGTGTAAAGAGCGATGCAGCGAGAAGGTAATTTTTCTCTCGATTTTGATGTATCAAAGGCAGTCCGATCCCATAACTCTTTCATATACTAAAATATACAAAAATCATCTGCAGTGATTTTATTATTTTAGGAGAATCTTTACCAATTGAGTAATCAAAATGAATTATAAAGTGAAAAATTGGGACATCGCTAGGATTTGAACTTGGGATCTATGAAGTTCGATCATATACTTTAAACCAAATAAACTATGGGTACCATAACAAAATAGAGAAATAAATTATAATAAAATCAAATATGAATCAAATAACAAATATTTTTAATTAATTCCTTATAAATTATTTTACTTTACCTTCTTGAAGAACTTCATGCAATTGTCCAAACTTCAAATCATTATACACCCGAACATCGAATTGTAGTTTCTTTAGAACCGTATATAAGGACTTTTTGTCCTTGTTTGTTCCTTCACGACGTTTCAAGCTTCGGTCATCGAAGACTTCTTGATTGAAGATCAGTGCAACGCCGCGGTTTTTGTGTGAAACATTATATACATTTGCGAGATATTCAACAGTCGGGATTTTGGATGAGATTACTTTTTCTGAGTTGCCATTACTAAAAACAAATAAATAAGAATTAATAAATAATATTTCTCTCAACAACTTTTCATGTCATTTTGTATATTTGTTTTTATTATAAAAATGTGTTGCATGTTTGTCGTATGTGTTCCGTATATTACTCGAAAAAAAAAAACATTAATTTATTTATGGATAATATACAGGGAGACTCTTGAAAATTGTGCTATGAATGAATAATATAGGAAAAGTATATTAACATATAAGCTACAGAAGGCAACCTACTCTAGCACGAGCCGTATCGCGGCGTGAGGACGAAGGAACGAGTATTAAAATTGCCTTTTGTAACGAGTGTTTTATACTATTTTCCCTGTTTCGGCTTTCCTATACATAATTTCCTTATAGAATTAGTTTTCATTTTCCAAAAGGGAAATTTTTGGTATCTATAATAGTTAAGTTGGTGACAATAATGTGCGATTGGTTTTGTCCGCTGCCCCGATATTTTGGGAATTTAATGCATTTATATCAATCTATAATAACAATATATCACCAAAGTCGTATAAGAACGAAGCTCATTCTAGCATCAATATGCATGTGAGAATAAATATGTTATTCTAATGCCGAAACAGAGAAACAAGATTTCCGATACTTTGGAATGGTGTCGTGTTACAGTGGTAGAGAGTTAAATTCTGTATTTAAATCAGTCTGCAAACTTTATTACTTATTTTAGGCTTGTAAATATTTGCTAAGTATTTTATAGCGTTTTCCAAAGTACATAAATTAAGTTGCTATGTATCAGAGCTGGGCAAGCTATTTAAAAAAAGTAGCTAAGCTACAGCTACAGCTATTCTTTAAAAAAGTAGCTAAGCTACAGCTATTCTTTAAAAAAGTAGCTAAGCTACAGCTATAAGCTATATTTTGTAAAATATAGCTAAGCTACAGCTAAAAGCTTTCGTTAAAGTAGCTGTTAAATTTTAAAGCTACTTTTTTAAATTATTGTGAAATAATTAAATTTACCATTGTCATATGATCAGTCTTTTGTTATAATGACTGTTAATTTACTATTATGTACATAAATATCAAAAATAGGAAATACCATCTGGCACCTACTGTGTATTTTTGCGTATTAGAGCCAGTTAGAACCGGTAACAAATAATTATTTTGTGTGGGTTTAGCTTGTACGCATGCGTACTTTGTTGACCTTCTGCATAAAAAGTAGCTTTAAGCTACAAAAATTAGCTTTAAGCTATAAAAATTAGCTTTAAGCTACAAAAAGTAGCTTTAAAGTAGCTTCAGTTGTTATTTTTAAGCTAATAGAAAAAAAAGTAGCTAGCTACAAGCTACAGCTATATTTTTCACAGTTAGCTAAGCTACAGCTACAGCTAAGATAAATGTAGCTAAGCTAGTAGCTAAGCTACAAAAGTAGCTAGCTACTGCCCAGCTCTGCTATGTATAATGTTAATTTGTGAAGTATATTTTACAAGGATATATTTAAGATACGCAATGTATAATAATATAAAATTCAGAAGTATTTTAATACTGTTTGCCAAGTAGAAAAATTTGAGGCTCAGTAGAAGTGTCACTGTATAATAATACAGAAATCGCTCATTTCATATAAAAACTCTGGCAATAAATATAATAATTCTATAGTTATTCATTTACAGGTAAATATGATTTCAACTTGCATTAAATGAAACCTGAATTATATATGTTACTGTAAATGTCCGAAAATGGATAAATTAAAGTAACGTAGAAAGCGAATTAATTAATATGACAAATATTTAAATGCATAGTAATAGAATTATTTACCAAGGTGACGATAGTTGTACAGTCTTAACCTTGCGCGTAAATAACTGAATTTCCCCAAATTATTTACTACAACCTAATTACAGCTAAATGTAATTATAAAATATTAAATTAAATTTAACTATTAACCTACATATTAGTTGATTTTACTAATTCTAAGCTGTTATAAGTAAACTCTAAATAATTAATCAATATTTCACTTATTCATTTGAATGTGTTGTGGTGGGTGCTCAGCAACCCTTAAATTTTTATAGTGGGTGCTTGGGCACCCGAATATCAACGGAGTCGGTAGCGACGTATATATATTTTAAATACTATTTACTAAAAACTATTTTTTTTAAAGAATTTTTGTAACTTTTAAATATTTTATATTTATCTCTTGCTTGGTAATGGCCATAAATTTTGGCCGAAACGTCGCAAAATGAAATATGTTTTCAACTATTACAACTCATTCCTTAAAGCCTGAAATCCAGTGATAATACTAAAAATAAAGAAACGAAAAAAGTGTCGGAATATGGTAGCAATGGCGGCGCCAGGATGAGCAAGGGCTCACCCAACTATTTTAGAATAATATTAAAAAATATACTTACATCTTCATTTCATCAATTTATCAAAAACCAGACAAGAATTTTACAGAATAGCAGAATTCCCCTCTGTAATCGAATGTGTTTATTGGTTACTATATTTTTCGTTAAATCCTGCATTTCTTAAATAAAAATTATTTTTCTTCTATTCCTATTGGCCTCATAAATTTTAGTTAATGTTGCTAATAACTAAGTTTTATCATTAATAAAATATAATTTACAAATTTCTATTGTGCATAATTTCGTTTATTTTTTTTTGTTATTATTAATATTGAAATTTTTTTTTTAAATCATTAGATTTAGATAATATTATAAATGAATTTGCTATTAATTTTAAGGGTGGTTGTTGACATATTTTTTACAGACTAATTTTCAGTTTAAATCAGGGTTGAGAGATTTAAATCAAATTGATTTAAATCATGATTTAAATCAAGTAATTTTTTTTAAAAATCAAGATAAATTAAATTTAATAATTAAAACATAAATGAATAATTTTTATTATTTTATATGTATTTATAAAATGAAAAATAAAAAAAAAATCACAGTAAAAAAATAAAAACATGTTTTAATAAATCATAAATATTTGAATATGAAAATATAACAATTCAAAGAACAAAAAAAAAGTAGAAACGTTTATTCATTTAGTGGTACATTATTATAAAATTGTTTAAATAAAAAGACCAGTTTTCTAGCCTTTTCAGTTCCTTGTCGGTTTCTCAATTTTGAATGCACAAGCTGAAGACGAAGTGGCGCATAAAAGTGATTTTATAATTTTCAATATTATATCTTTATTTGATCCTAATTCATCTTTTTGGAACATTCATCACTCAACACTTGAAACGTTGTTCAGAATTTCTTTTGAAAACATTACACAATACATAATATTTAAAAATTTAATTCAAAATACCCGTTTTAAAAAAAAAATAATTAAAAAAATCTAATTTAAATTAAAAACATCTGATTTAAATGAAAAAAATCTGATTTAAATAATTTTTTTTTTAAATCACGATTTTTATCCACCCTGGTTTAAATTATAGACTTTGGTATAATTAAGTAATAAAAATGGTAGACAGAAGTTTTGGCCGGTGACGCATGCGCGACAAAACAGCTCAGAGTGACCAATTTTTATGGTGTCGGGTGACATATTTTTTACAGGCTGAAATTGGTTTTACTACTTGTTCACGATGAATACATGACAAAAAAATTATTCACAGAAATTATTGCTGATTGCTCATTGGTGACAGGAGTTCTAAAAGTGTACTGGTGTAGGGGATCACCTGACTTATTTTTTATAGCTTGAAATTTTGTGAAGGGGTCAATAAATATAAGATAGATCTAAATATGTAACTGACAGAAACTGTAACTGGTGCCATAATTGGTAATACTGAATAAATACAAAAAAGGCAAAAAGATTTGAATTGTGTTTGAAAGAGGGTGGCATCAAACAAAACACAATTTATAAAGTTGATAACAAATATTTAGGTTTCATTTTAATTTAAACTCAATTGTATGCATTGTATATTACGAGCCCTAACAACTATATGTTCGGACGGTCAGCATTTTATTATAAACAGTAGATTTTATTAATAGAGTTATATTTATTATCAATCAGTGTTATATGTATATTTCTAAAGATATGACTATAAAGAAACTATTTTGAAGAAAACAAATATTTTATTAATACGGTTGACTTATAATCTAAGTTGTAACAAAAAAACAGGAAAACTGTCTGGCAACTAAATCTTCGGACGAAACCAGTATTTAACGTTTTAGTTCCGAATAACATATCCGTTTGCGTTAATAACAGCCCCAATTCTTGATGGCATGGTTATAACAAGTTTTTAATATTTTTGCATTAAAAATAAATCTCAATTTTTTTTTGCATTTTCGAAATTGTAGAATTTTACTCATAATTTGTGGATCATCCTCAAGCGCTGTTTCATCTTGTGCCAAAATGTCTCTATAACAATGAAGTCAGGATATATAATATGATTTGCAAACCATATTTTTGTTGATTTTGCTGTATGGTAAAATGCGCCATCCTGCTGAAAAATAAAATTGTTTTCTGGATACAGTTCTTAGATGGTACGAAATAGGTAATTTTTTTAAAATCCGTTGATATTTCTCTGACTTTACTGTTCCGTCAATGAAGTGCATAGTTCGCAGTCGTTTTGCTGACATGCAGTGCCAAACCATCAGAACTTTTGCAAATTTTACAGGTAGGTTGAACAATCTTCTGAAATGCTTCAGTTTCCGATAATCTTCTACAAACACGTTAAACTTTGATTCGTCACTAAAGATGACTTTATTCTAGTCTTTTTTGGTCCAGGAAATCCTTTCTTTGGCTCAATCCAAGCATTTCACTCTTTTGTGTCCCTGTTAATAAACGTTTTTCCTTGGTTTACAGAAACTCTGTTTCAATGTTTAAACTAAACTGTGAGTAACTATAGCGTACCATATAAAAACTAGGTCCAGACTTAATAATCCACTTCCTACAAAATTTTTGAGAAATATGTATGCCTAATTCCAAGTTTCAACGAGCGGTAATCTCGCGTAATGTGGATCGTCTAGAATTCTTGCAAATTTTAATCAAAACTCTTTTATTTCGAGATGTTATCATTTGATGTCTCTCGGTATATTAATGCTACCAGTTATTTTTTTTTATATTTCAGTTCAATGACCAATCAATACATTCGTAGATTCTGCCATATTAAGACGTTTTACTATTTTAAACATTGATTTACCTTCAAGGTATTTTGTGATAATTATCTCACGAATCTTTTGCATTATCGGTACACCGCGAGCCATAATTGTTGTATTAATATTTTTTAATAAACAGAAACAATAACAAAGGACTCTCATAGTAACTTGGCAACCATTATATTTTGTTTATATCGGTTTTAAAGAAAATTAATTATTAAACGTCCGAACATTTAGTTGCCAGACAATTTTCATTATTTTTTGTTGCAAATTAGACTATAAGTTATTCGTATTAATAAAAATATTTGTTTTCTTCAAAATAGTTTCATTATAGTCATATCTTTAGAAATGTGTAACACTGATCCATTCAGAATATAACTATATTAATAGAATCAACTGTTTATAATAAAATGCTGACCGTCCGAACATATAGTTGTTAGGGCTCGTAATATTAAAGAGTAAAGTTAATAAAAATTCAATCGCATTTTTCTCAATATTTTTGTTATATAAGGATATAAAATTATTACATAGTAAAAATAAAAAAAAAAAAACTATATCGAATAATTTAAATTAATTTATAGATTCCCATTTAAAAAAAATATAACTTTGTGTTATAACTTGAGAACCACTAGTTTAAAAAAATATTTTCTTCTATAATCGGATATCTCCCTTAGTCTACTATAACTTTGTGTTATAGTATTTTATTATATCTTTAATAGTATAAAAATTATTCGAGGTAGTTCGTTTTGCTGATTATCATAAATATTCTAGATACATTTTGATGAATTGGATGAAATTATATACATTAAATGGGGTAGCTGGCCTGTGAATTTAATAACCTCAATTCGATTCCCACAGCCAACAAACAATTCTCACCACATTAAAATTATCCCTGTGCCTCCTCCACCACGATCATCTTTGGGGGCCGTGTGTAGCAGGCTGGTAACCCTACTACGCGTGCATAAATATATCACTTATGGAGATCTGCTACGGCAGAGTGCTATACCCAGTAATGGATAAAAGGCGTGATGATATATTTATTTTATGAAATGGAGAATTTGGAAATAATTAATATTAGACACCTTCACAATATTACATGTTGGAAATAAAATTGGCAATTTTTATAAAAGGTATGATCTCTAGTTTTTTTAATAGATTTCGAATGTGAAAAGATACAGATATTTTCAACTTATTCGCAGAATTCTTATTTTTCATATAACGTTTATCACAATCATATTTCGGACGCAAGGTTTTTGAATCACGATGAATTGTACAAGAACGTGTATTAAATATTATCGGTATTTTTTTCATCTGTTTATTTTTTATTATATTTTTATATTCGGTAGCTACTCAACTAATAATCTGACTTCATTTATAAAAAAAAATTACAGATCTTGCACGTTTTCTTGACATTTTGACAGTTATAACAAAATCAAAGAGGTACAAACAAAATTACAATTATATATTTATTAAACGTCAAAAATAAGTTTTGTATTTCTTTCTAATGAATTATTTTCATAATATTCTCTCTCTCTCTAAAAGACGAACAGTGTTGCAATTTTGACTTATTTATTTATAAGGTTCCTAATAACAAAAAGACGAATAAATTGAATTTGATATCTAATAGATAAATATCTTCCTAATAAATAATTTATTTTGCTAATAACTATTAGCTAGTTTATTAGCAGGTGGATATCTCGGTTCTTAATCATGTTAATAAATACCTCTTCACACAATTTTATAAAAAAACAATGTGCAACAAACAATCAACGATACAACTGTCAAAAATGTATAAAGATTAAAATGACATCTGATGTTTGTTGCAAAACTAGTGTTTAGTTTATTAAAAACGGTAATCTACGTTACCGACAATGTCACTAACTCTACCATTAATTTTTGCATTGTAAACAGTAGTATTCACAACACAAATACTAACATAACTACTAATCAAAACCACTAATTTCCTATTGTGAATGAGGTTTTACAGCCATACAAAAATTTGAAACCCGCTGTCCCTTTCAAGGTGTATTAAACTAACCTTAAACGTATTATAGTACTTTTGCGCTTAACTATGGTTTTGCAGTAAATGTAGTCTAAACTGTAATTGTACAATCGGTCCTTAAACAATTTTTAAATCATAGATCTAATTACGTGTTAATCTTCAAGGCCGCAACTGTAATCTACATAACTGATTTTATATATTGACATTACATTTTCATATCACAATAACTAAATTATAATTTTTAAAATTATTTAAAAAGTCGATAAATTTAACCACTACAAGCTAGTCAAGTCTTGATTTTTCTATCAGACAAAAAATTAAAATTTACTATACTAAATCATTTGGCATTTAAAACTTATTTAGTTTAATAAAATATTCCTTCACTTAAATAAAATAATTATACACTTACCCGCCGCGAAACAAATAATTAAAAAAATTAATATCTACAGTATCCTCTGCTTGCTTTGCCATATTGCACCAACACACTTGTATAAGTCTTATTTTTTTAGTTATCTATGAAATAATAACGTACCTCTGCGAATCTATCCAATATATGGACATGTTATCTCCTGATAAAACTTGAGCAAATACTTCAAAACAAAACTATGACGATAGAACACTTCAAAAATGATTTTTGAGTTCACTGCTACTGAAAAAATACAAATTCAATCTAAAAACACCAACAGGAAACAAACGAATAAGATAGTAAGATACTTTCACCACACAACAAAATATGTTACTGATAAAATTTTCTGGTTTTAAATATATTTTTGTTATCGCACTATATCTTTTATTTATTTTGTTAGTCATTTTAAATAAAGTATCTTTTTTATCTTTATTTAAATATACTTTAAATATTCTATGTTTATTTAATATTAGCGGGATCGATAAATTTAGAACTACGACATTTTGAGAAATGGTGGAGTAGATAACAAAATGAAAAATTTGCACTTGATATTTGAACTTACATCTGAAGAGGTTATACATGTAACTGTGTTTTATGTTATCTATGTTATATCAAAAAAACTATATTAAAGATAATGTATTAATTGTTCAGTAAAATTAATTATTATGAAAAATAGTAATATATCAGGTTGTCACATGAAAACAAATACTATCGATATAATATTATAGACTTAACTCAATAGTAACCTGCGTCTATAATAATATCAAAATAATATTTCTATTTTAAGTGTCGGAATAACACACTTTGCCGCCCTAGTGTCTTTCGTTAATAAACATAAGAATCAGAATTCATGGGAACTTAGCTTTTTTCGAAATTTCGTTCATGTTTTTAGTTTTAAAACGTCAAAATATTTATTTTTATTATATTTTTGAATAAAATTCATGATAGTAGATAAACCGTTGTACATTATTCTTATTGTACTGTATTAATAGTTTAATACGAAACTCAATGTGTTGTCGGCCGGCGGCATCGTCGAATAATTTTCCCAGCTCGTTTCGTAATGTAACACATTAAATAACATTATTTTAAAATTTTCTGTTAAACTACATCTTCAGTACACTGAAATTTGTAGAAAATGAAATAAAAATCTAGTTCGGAAATTCGAATATAAAGAATGTTTTTCTCAATTATTAGGATCTTAATAATGATGAGTGATATGATTTGGATTAAATTAAACAAAACAATGTTTTTGTTTTTGAAAAAAATTCTTTGGTTAGTAGATATGAACTTTAATATAAAATTAATTTAACTGTTAAATTAAGGTGATTTATAGTATGTTAATATAAATATATTATCACACCTTTCACCCATTACTGGGTGTGGCACTCTGCCGTATCAAATCTAGATAAGTAATATGCGCGTGAAGTGCGGTTACCAGCCGTCAAATTATGGTCCCCGAAGATTTTAGTTGTATAATATCAATATAATGAATTTTAATTAAATGTTTATAGTTATAAAAATAATTTTTATGACATTTGATGAAATATTAAAATATTTACCTGTTAAAAAACGCACCCGTAGAAATTCTCAAGCATGTTTGTGTAACTTTCGTGTTAATTGTGTTAATTTTAAATCAATTATGATTATAAAAAATGTGAAAATGATTTACATTTAATTTTGATGAGCTTTCTATTTGCTTTTTGTTTTTTATCTATAAAAAATTTAAGTACATATTGTATTTTAAAGTTATTCAATATTTATATCCAGTAAAGTTACCAAAATATTATTAATAAAAAAAAGGAAGTGTAAATCATATTTGGTACTCCTTGTGATATTTAAATTATTATTAAATTGTAATTTTTTCACTGTTATAACGATTTTGTTTTGATTGAGAACCGCAGGCTCATTTCCTCTCTCCAATTTACTAAATTCAGTGTGAAGTGGTTATTCCAAATACGGATGTTTTTCTAACGAATATTACCGAATGAATCCGAGTAGTCAACATCAACGTACACGCCTAAATTTTTAAGGGATGCAACCAAATTAACAGTCATGCATTGGAACATGGAATTTAATTTACTTGCCTATCTATTAATCTGTATAATCAAGGCTAAAACTATTTTGAGAATTGAGCTGTATATATATATATATATATATATAAATTTTGATTTTGAATTTGATTTTCAATAAAAAAAATGAAATCAAACAACTGATTTTAGTTTTAAAACTTGGTTTATTTGTTTACAACAGTAAGCTAGACCGACGTGGTCTATCTTAGACAAGTGATACAAGAAGTGCTCTAATTACATTTCTTACTCCTATTTATGTATTTTTATTACGTGGTTTTCTTACATTCCTAAGATAGAGATAACGTTGTTTCTGGTATCAAATAATGAAACTTCAGCGTTTCGGGATTCATAATTCCTCCCCATCAAGAAATAACGTTATTCACAAGGATTTATTTCTATATCTTTATTTTGATTAATAGTAACATTTCTTTTTATAACACAACTATATATTCTATTTTTACATAATACTAAAATAATAATAATAATAAACATAAAGAAAAGGGTTACATAAAGTATGGGTATATGTTGATTGTTGATTTGTTTAATGGATTCAATTTGTTTCAAGTGTGTAGTATTTAGTTTTATTTCATTTATTTTACGAATTTGGGGTACTTTTTTTATCTCTATAGTTTTTAAATCATCAAAGATATATTCTTGATACAGGGGTTTATATTTTTGAAATTGCCAGTTTTTAATAACACACGTATCCTGTTCATTAAGACAGATACCTTGTAATTGTTTATATTTATAATTATTTCCACAGTTGAATTCTAGTTTCTGTAAGTTTGGTGAAAAGATTATTATTTTATTTGTGAACGGTATTTGAGAAATATAATTTTTTTCTGTTATTTGTTTACTTAAACAATCATCATATACTTGCTTATCTAATATATTATTAATACAGCTATTTATAGGGTTATAATTGGAGATACAATATTTATTATTAATAAACTTAGAAATACGTATATTTTTATTATCATATTTAACATATATAGTATTGTCTTCCAATATTTGTTTATATACAGAGTCGTAGTATGGTGTAGGTGTGAATTGTTGCAGTTTGTATAGATTGTTTGTGTAATTTGGGACGGCTAAAAGAATGTGTATTTTATTGTTCTGTAGTGTGCATGAGACGTGTATTGTTTCAATCATTTGAAGGATGTTCGGGTTTTGAGTAATATTCAGGAGGCTGTTTGGATCTATGATGGTGATATCTAATTGATTCAATGAACAAAATTCTAATGATTTTATAACATTGTCCACTGTATTTTTAAGTCGTTGGATGTAAATTAGTATTTTATTAAGCTGTATCTCTACGTGTATAAATGTTTTCCAATTTCCTTCCTTTTTTAATGTATTTATAATTTCGTTAAGCGATTCTTGTAATTTGTTTTCGTTAAGGTTTATACTTTGTAGATTTTTATTAAATTTTTCTGTGAGTGTTTGTTGTTGGTGTACTATTTCATTTGTTTGTGTTTGTAGTGTTTTTTGGTTATTACTGAGTTGTTCTAGTATTAGCTTGTATCGCTCTTCGTCGGAGGCGTCGAGGTTTCCGGTTATAGATTTTATTATCGTTCCTAGTCCGTTAATTACTCCTCTTTTGGCTCTTTTATTAAATAACTTAATTATGTTCTGTTCTAATTCGTTGAACATGTAATTTATAATTTGACCGCTTTCAAAGAAGAATGTCTCATTTGTTAGTTGTTTTATTTCTCTGTCGATGATTTGTTTTAGTTTTAGGTATTCATCGTATATGGGGCTTATGTCGTTATAAAAATAGTGTAGTTGTTCGTTTTCTCTTAGGTGGCATTCGCCGATAGTGTGTAACAAGAATCCGGGGTTGATAGTGATATTTTTAACATCTGCGAATCCAAGAGGGATTCTGAAACAGTTAAATTTTAATTTTATCAATTTTTACTTTTCGTTCTCTTATTTTATCTTTCGCGTATATTGTTCTATATTTATCATCATAATTTCTAATTTTTGTTTTTACATATAATGGTTTCTTAAATTTAGTTATTAAACGGGGATTTTGTTTTATATATGCTTCTGTGAGATTTTTTAATTTATCGATTTTATCATCTTCTTTAGGATTTTTATACCGTTTCTGTTTTTCTTTGTTAATATTAATTTTTACTTGTTCTATTTCTTCTTGTCGTCTTTCCACGTAATTCTGTAATTTGTTTTGAGTATTTTCTTTTGGTCTTAAGTTTGTGTAATCTTTACCATAAAGTATTTCGTTTGGTGTCATATTTGTGGTTGATTGAATTGAGTTATTGTACGCGAAGATACAGTCATTTATTAATTCTTTTAAGGGTTTCAGATTATCAGTTCGTGTTTTGATTCTTAAATGTTCGATTAGTGTTGAGTGAAATCTTTCTATGGCATTTGATTTTGGATTTTGGGCTGATGTTACGTGTAACTCGATCTGGTTATTATGACAAAATGTTCGCAGGGTTATATTGTTGAATTCGCAACCTTGGTCACATATTAATTTTCTAGGGGGTATTTTTATTCTAATAAATGTTTCTAAAATTTTCACTATGCCTTTACTTTCTTTTGTCTTAACTAAGTATATTTGTGCGTATTTTGAGAACTGGTCGTATATCGTTAAGTAATGTTGTCCGTCGAGGGTTAGTAAGTCGATATTAATTATTTCGAAGGGTCGTTCGGGTGTTTCGGTAAGGTTATCGGTGAGTTGTATGGGTTTTCTGTCGTATTTGCATTCTTTGCATATTTGGCAGTTATTTATAAATGAAGTGATGGTATTTATCATTTTGGGCCAGTAATATTTTGCTTTTAATTTATTATACGTTTCCATAATTCCGCGGTGGTTTGTCTTTCCTATGTGGTATGAGTATACTATTTCATTTTGTTCATCTAATTGTTCTATGTCATCTACTTCTTTATTAACTTTAATAATATTGATGCTATTTATTTCAAAGTTCTTTTGAATAATTTGATTTAAGAATTTAGAGATTTTATCATTACATATACAGTAATATCTAATTTTTGGTATAACATAATTTTTTATAAATTCTTGTAATTGTTTTTCTACTTTATTTTCTTCAAGGGTAACAATTAATCGTTGTTTTTTATTTCCGAAGAGTCGTATAATTTTTACATCATATTTCGAATCGAAAGAAAATATGATTTGGTTATCGGCTACGTTTATTCTATTGTCCAGAATTTTTAGACCGTTGACAGGGTGTTCTTGAGCGCTGTGTATGGTGTCAGTGTCATTTTGTGTGTCAATTATTGTCTTTATTGAGTCATCGTCTTGTTCTATAATTTTTTCTAATTCAATTCTCGATTCTAATTCGTCGCTTAATGCAAAATTTTCGGGTAATGAGTAAATATTAATTTGTATGCAGGTGTTCTCGAATATTGAAATTAAGATTTTATTCAATTCTTCTTTTGGTAGTCTGTCGCAACCACATGATAGGTAAGGGATGTTAATTTCGTATATATCGTTTTTTATTAAATAGTCGCGTAATTGAACTAGTGATTGTTTTAGTAATTTTTTATTACATTCTTCATTGTATAATTCTTTTGAGAATAAATGAAAAATTTGTTTATTATATTCATTTTGGATTATAATTTTATTTGATAATTTATTTATACAGAAACTTTTACTATTAAATTGATCATCAATTTGTTTTGCTAATCCTTTGCCGAATTTGTAATCTTTCGAGATGCAATGTGCGAAAACGGGGGTTGTTGTTACATCGCCTATTTTGTGATTAATTTTGAATTTATTTCTGATTCTACTTAAAAAGTCTGCGATTTTATTTGTTTTTCCTGAGATATATTCTATTTCAAAATTATATTCACTGAGTTCAATTTTCCAACGCATTAATTTCTGGTTCGCGTTTTTCATATTAAAAAGCCAGACGAGCGGCCTGTGGTCTGTTCGTATGACGAATTTTCTCCCGTATAGGTAAGGTTTGAAATTTTGAATAGCCCATACTATCGCTTTCAATTCTTTTTCTATGGTGGCATAGTTTTGTTCGTGGGAATTAAAAGTTTTTGATGCGTAAGCAAGAGGTTTTTCTTGTAGGTCATGGTTTTGAGATAACACCGCGCCCATGGCATAGTCAGAGGCGTCCGTGGTTAGTATAAAATTTTTATTAAAGTCGGGGAATGCGAGTATTGGTGGATTCGTGATCAGTCTTTTTGCTTGTATAAAACATTCTTTATATTCGTTATTATGAATATCTATTATTGATCCTTTTCGTAAACAGTTTGTGAAGGGTTTGGTTAATTTTGAGAAATTTGGAATAAATCTTCGATACCAGGAAAGTTTGCCTAAAAATGATTTTATTTCTTTTACGGTTTTTGGAATCTGAAGGTTTTGTATTACTTCTATTTTTTTTATATTTGGTTTAAGACCTTCATTTGAAATTACGAAACCTAAATATTCAACTTCCGTTTTAAAAAATTCTGATTTATCTAATTGTATTTTTAGATTAGCTTCTTTTAAATATTCAAAAACTGTTTTAATATTCTCTAAGTGTTCTAATTCGGTATTGCCAAAAATTATAATATCGTCGAGGTATACAAGACAAATTTTGCCGATTAAGTCTTGTAGTATTTCGTTCATACATCTTTGAAATGTCGCGGGGGCATTAATTAAGCCAAAGGGCATACGCAAAAATTCGTAGTGTCCTGAGGTTGTGCTGAAGGCGGTTTTTTCTCTGTCTTTTTTGTCAACAAGTATTTGATGAAACCCTGAATGTAAGTCGAGTGTAGTAAAGTACTTTGGGTTTTTTATTTTGTCAAAAAGTGTGTCAATGTTTGGTATAGGGAATTTATCTTCTTTCGTTTTTTGGTTTAGTTTTCGAAAGTCGATCACTAATCTAGTTTTTCGTTTATTTGAGGCGTCTGATTTCTTTGGAATTGGTGAATTATAAGGGCTTTTTGATTTTTGTATAATTCCTGTTTCTAACATAGTTTGCACGTGTTCTTCAATATCTTTCTCATAGATCTGAGGAAGTCGGTAATTTTTCGTGTATATGGGGATGTCGTCCGAGGTATAAATTTTATGTTGTGTTTTGTTTGTATAAGTCAATGTTTCATTTTTTCTTGGAAAGAGTGAGTCGTATTGTTCTATTATATTATATAGTTTAGTTTTTATGTTTGGTTGTAGGTGTCCGTCGCGTATTTGTACGTAACTTTCTTTATTTTGTTTATTTAATGTTTGAATATTAAATTTCATTTGTCTCATTTGTATAATATTTTCTGCAAAATTTATAATAGTATTTGTTTCGTGAAATATTTCTGTTCCAAATAGTAAGTTACAGTCGGAGTGGAAGTTAACGACAAAAAATTTATATTTTTTATTAAATATTCTAATTTCGACATATTTATTACATTTTACTTTATTTGTTGCGGTCCTAAAAGTTAAAAATTCTTCTAAGATTTTCATATTATATTGTTTTACGGTTTGTTCTGTTATTAAATTAATATCTGAGCCTGAGTCAATAAGAATTTTAAAATTTTGAAATATGATGATTGGAATTGTTTTTGTGTTAGAGAACATTACGTATTTTCTTCTGTCGATTCGTGGTCGTATTCTAAAAAAGATTCTGTTTCGAAATTTTCATACTGGTGTCCTAATTCTTCTTTATTCGTAATTTCGTCTTTATTAATTTCTACATCGTTTTCTGTTTCTAACGCGTAATTTTGTCTTATGGTTTGTGTGGACATAGGTATGGTTGTTTTTGTCATACCGGACATGGGGGTTGGTTTGAATTCGCGCCTTGTTTCTATGCCGTTTTTTAAGTTTTGCCTAGCGAATGTTTGTGGTCCAGAAGGGCGTGAATATTGAGGGTTGAATGGTCGTGAGGGAAATTGTTGTGTTGGAAATTTCTGTGGTGGGGGGTTAAAGTGTCTTTGGAATTTTTGTTGTGTGTTTTGAGGTGTGGTTCTGTTCATAGGTGATTTGTGTAGTTGTATGGAATTATATTCGTTTGTTAGAAGTTGCTCGCAGGCGTCGAGCGTCTGCGGATTTTTACTTATAAATGAGGCTCTAAAGTTCATAGGTAATAATGAGATGAAATGAGAGACTACTGTTTTTTGAGTTTCAATTATTAGACATTGTTTTCCATATTGTTCATATTGTAATAGTTGAATTTTGGAAGTCATTCTTTGATATAGATCTTTAAATTTCTTTAGAGTGTCATTTATATTGTTGTCTATTTGTGTGATTTTAATCGTTGTTAATAATAATGTATTGTATGTACTTTTATCTTCAAAGTTAGTTTGGAGATATAGTTTTATATCATCCCAAGATGTGAATTCTTGGCTATCTAGTATATCTTTGGCTTTATGAATAAATTTCTTTTGTAACATAGAAAAGCAATATGTTTTCTGTATTTGATTTAGTTCTAAAGAATTCATTACCGCATAAAAATTATCGGCTTCTTTTATAAATCTGGGGAGAGATTTGATTTCTCCATTATACTCGGGTACTGCGTCGATGAAATTTCGAATATCGCTAATTGTTACGGTTTCCATATTTAATTCAATTTGTAAATCTTGTACTGGGTGTTCTAAGGGTGTATTAGGGATATCTTTGATCCCTGTAATAAATTGTTGGAACTTACTACTGTTACCTAATATGCTAGGTTTGAGCGTAATTGGTATTTTATTAAATTTACTTAAATTTTCTATTTCTTCGTCAGAAGACATATATTAGTATTACAATGTATAATTGTATGTTTTTGCCTTGTGTCGGGGCTCGTTTTGTTTCTTAACAGCGTTAGCCGTTCCACAAAACCCTTGTGTAATTGTGTATAACAGTATTTAGTCACAGACCGATTGTTATGACCGGCAGAGATAATATTATCTTAGAATGAACTTACAGCAAGGTTGTCACGAAGTAGACAGCTGTTTTCATGATAGTGCGGATCTTGATACGCTTCAAGTGGGCGGAGGTCTTGTATCTTGTCGTGCGGCTCCGTGAAGTTGATTGAAGGATTTTCTTCACGATGGGCTGGTTAAAGATGGGTCGTGGTTAGACCCTGGTGCGACCACTGTTTAGGTCGTTCGAGGAATGTAGATGATGTTCGGATAGCTCTTGTGAAAATTTAAAAATTTTCGGCAAGCGTTTCACAGACTTACGAGGTTTTTATTCACTTCACTGGATTCTTGCTGGCTATCCTACCGACTGCGCCAATTTTGATTTTGAATTTGATTTTCAATAAAAAAAATGAAATCAAACAACTGATTTTAGTTTTAAAACTTGGTTTATTTGTTTACAACAGTAAGCTAGACCGACGTGGTCTATCTTAGACAAGTGATACAAGAAGTGCTCTAATTACATTTCTTACTCCTATTTATGTATTTTTATTACATGTTTTTCTTACATTCCTAAGATAGAGATAACGTTGTTTCTGGTGTCAAATAATGAAACTTCAGCGTTTCGGGATTCATAATTTATATATATATATATATATATATATATATATCTTGCTTTTTATTACTTTCTTATACGAAGTATATGTCGAGATTTTCGCGGAAATACGTGTTTTGAGGTCCACTGAATCCGTTTTGATCATTTTCTCAATGATGTCTGTGTGCGTGCGTGTGTGCGCGTGTGTGGGGGTGTGTGTATGTGCGTGTGTGGATGGATGGATGTGTGTCCGAGTAAGATTTGTTGACAAAACTTGGTAATAATAAGTTTCATGAAAAAACGAAGAGTTGAGTTGATTTTTAATGAAATTGAAAAACCGGAAGCGGAAGTTTACTGAACACACAAAACAACAAATTCCATTTATTTCAAAAATGGAATCAGTTACGAGTTCTGTGTGTGTGTGTATGAAAAAAAGTTTCTAATAAAAGATGTTGGCAAAAATATTTGGAACATAAAATGTTATTTGCAATTTTTCTGTATATGCGTCTAATTTTGAGAAAAACTAATTTTTATATTTAATAATATATTTCAATAATCATAGCAGCAATAGAAACAAAAAACATAGATTTTAATTTTCGCTTTATCTAGTTATCTATGTCCTTTTTCGGAATAATAAATACATCATAAAAATGGCAATTTGGCAACTTTGCCTCACTTTAATCGACTTCATATCTCACGGTTCTTGAGATACCAAGGGTTAGGCTCGAAAAACGGACATTCTGTATATGCCTCATTAGTAAAGTTAGACATAAAATAGTCAACATTACTAAAAAATTATACGTAAACAAATTTGATATTTTATATGTTTCAAACAGATAAATGCTGAATTACTTAAAATCTAAATTACATATTATATATTCTGAATATTAAATATGCTGTGTATAGGAAAGTCGTGTGGTGACCACACCAGATTTTTTATGTAAGACAATGGGCCTTTCAAGACTTTTTAGAATTTTTTATATATTAATCTATGTAATAAAATTATTATACCCAAAATTTGTATTTTTTAAAAAAACTTGTATTAAGCATGATAAAAATATTTAAACTTTCGAAACAAACAGGAGACAGATAAGACAGTGATAAATAACACGCAACTTCACATAACTAGACGGATAACAACGGCGTTTGTTGTGAAGCAGAAAGGGATAGAATAACTGGTGGGTGAGGCGGGTGCGCGGCAAGGAGCAACTTACATAACATCAAAGTGTACTCGCTCCTTGCCGCGCACCCGGCGGACCCATAAGTTATTCCATCTGTTTCTGCTTCACGACATTGCATTGACTGGAACACGGCATAATTCGTCTAGTATTATACGTCATTGGTAAAATCGTAGAATACTGAATGCTTATTTCTTCTTCGTCTTCTTCTCAGTAAAATTGAGCACCGACAAACGTTTCAGACAAAGCTCTGTGATTGGCTTAATGCAACTACGTAATTGCAATATGGCAGTGCGAAATTTAAATGAGCGTTTCGAATTATTTAACTTTAACTTTCATATTTCTGCAATAAAGATATCATGTATGGTATGGTTTTATATTGTATTAAATATGATGTACGGTCAAGAATTTATTTTAATAAATATATATTAAAAAGCTTTACCACTTGAATCCCCCATCGTAATCCAGTGGATATAACTTACGTCTCCAGAAGAATAGTTGGGATCAAGTTTATTTTATTTACAAAAAACTGATTTTACATGTTAACTGCCTATGTATACATTCCGTGTGTCCCATGTACATGTTAGCATAGGCAGTTAACATGTAAAATAACTTTTTTGTAATTAAAAAGTGTGCGGCGAACAACTATAATACCAAATTTTGTATCACAATACTGCTAATATTCCTGCTTCTTATTTAATACAGATTATTCTATTTTGATAGCATAATTTAATGATAACAATAAAAATAAATCCTAATTTTTAGCCTACTATTTTATTGTTACTGACATAAAGTGCTTGCAATTTGTTTTAAATATATTTGATCTGTCACTGTCATCTGTCAACGTCATTATGAATATTTAAATGTTTCTAATAGTTTCTGGTAAAGTATTCAGATATTTGTCTTGTACTTTGCCCTCCATAATAAATTTTTATAATATTTACGCTGTCCTCGACTATTAAAAAATTCAAAATAACAGTGACATATTAAATTATTTAATACCAATTGCAAGCACGTTATGTCAGTTGCAATAAAAGTTTATTATCTTTATTAATTTCATTGAATTACGCTATCAAAATTAAACAATCTGTATTAAATAAGATGTAGGAGTATTGGCTTTATTGTGATATAAAATTTGGTTCCATGATTTTTTGCCGGACACTTTACAAAAGACTGATTTTACATGTTAACTGCCTTTGTCAACATTTACGTGGGACACACAGTATATATATATATATATATATATATATATTAGACCAAGACGAACGTAGGCATGATAAAGTATGAGATGAAGTTGGAATGCTTGAGGACTGAGGGGACAGGTACGAATGGTTAAGGGTGCTTGTAAGTAGTGTGTATCCGGTGATAGGCAAAAAAGGTTCAGAATAAGTATCTGTAATTATATATTTAAATCAATCTAATGTACATATTACCTGTACTTCAAGAAAAATTTTACATCAAATATACAAGTGTAAAATAAGTAAGGAATATTTATATTATCTCATGAAATAATCATTTAAACTAAATAATTTAAAAAAAGTTTCGTGGATTTATTATTGCGGATATTTTGGCGAAATCAGATATTTTTTATTGACAACCATTTTTTTTTTATATTGAAGGAGACGGCGTTTATTTTTTTTAATAGCATGCTATTATTTTTTTGATCCCATTCGAAAGAGTTAAGCCTGATTTATAGATTGCATAGAATAGAATGGAATAGAATAAGGAATGAAATGGAATAGAATAGAAATTTGTAATAACAATTTATAGATTGCACAGAAAGGAACAGCAGTGAATAGAATGACGTCATTTTTACATTAAAATATGTTCATACTGGACTATTACAAACTTCATGGTTATGAAACATGAAAATTTGGTGAATTGAAAGTTGTAGTTTTATAAAAAATAGAAATTAACTTAGTATAGAAATTGGAGTGTACAGCATATGCTATAGAGAATTTTTATATTTGTTTCAAAATTCACAAACAAAACTAAGTCGTAAACGGAGTAGTAGAATTCAGCAAATAAATAAAAGCAAAAAATATTTTTAAAAAATGATAAAATGATAAATAAAGTATTTCTCTATTAATTCTACTAACCGATAATTGACAAGCATGTTTTTTGTAAATACAACGTATTCAAATAAATAACACTGCTTTAAAATACAAATGTCACAAATGACAAAAGATGTCACGTAAATTTCAACCGAAA
Organism: Pterostichus madidus; assembly: GCA_911728475.2. Classification (NCBI taxonomy): domain Eukaryota; kingdom Metazoa; phylum Arthropoda; class Insecta; order Coleoptera; family Carabidae; genus Pterostichus; species Pterostichus madidus. Next base: position 25,011,108 of record OU452314.1, read on the forward strand.
TAGAACGAAATGTGTCGGAATTACACGATCGACATAGGAATGGAATAGAATAGAATACGAAATAAAATTTGGTTATTTCCTGTTCTGTGCTGTTCTATTCTATTCCATTCTATGCAACTATAAATGGTCGCGTGCATTTTCATAGGTTTATATTTCTATTCCCTATTCTATTCCATTCTATTCTATGCAATCTATAAATCAGGCTTTAATTTTTCTCTGTAAGAATAACATACCAAAAAATTCAGAAAAATCGTATTTAATAAATACAAGTTTACTAATTTTTATCGGAAATGGATTTTATCCACAACTCATATATAATAAAGATATTAATACACAGATTTTAGTTGAATTATATGGCTCATAAAACACTAGTGTTTTATATTCCATAAAACTGTAAACAATTTGTTACTTAGCAACAATTTCATGATCTACCGTATTTTGAGAAACTATTTATAACTGAATCAACGTTAAACGTTACGACCAATCTTCTTCGATACCTATAATTATAAGTTGTGGATAACATTTTGTATTCACTTAAGAATATTAAACACTCGACCTTCGGTCTCGTATTTAAACTTTTCTTGCGTGTTTTGTATACCTAATAAAACACTTGTATAATAAATAATTATTAATTGCCATAGATATATTAGTGATAAAATAAACAAAAACTATAGAGACGGTTGTCATTCTCGAGAAAATAAACAAAAACCATAGAGACGGCTGTTATTCTCTGGGATCAAAAAAATTACATGTTATTTTTTTTTAAAATGCCGTCCTCTTCACTGTGAAAAAAATGACTATCGTTAAAAAATATATGATCTTGCCAAAATATTCGCGATCGCAAATCTTCAATTTTTTTAATTTTTTTTAATTATTTAGATTAAATGAATCTTTCAGGAGATAATATCATTTTTCCTTATTTACAGCCATATTTTCAACATCCTAACATGTATGGAAACTGCGAAGAGAATAGTGTGCAGTACCTGTTCTGGTACTTAGTCGCTTATGTTTCAACTTTCTTACTCGTATTGCCTGCTCTTTTTTTTTAAATAGCAAATATAAAAATAATCTTTTTCAGCGATTAATAATATTATCTGTTCATTGTATCAAGAGCGGCTCGTGTTCTAAAATATTGATGAAAAAGTATTTCATACAGAATTTATTTTTTATTATTATTTTTATTATTCATTATAGTAGAATAAAGGAAATTATGGTATATTATACAACAAGATTATAATACTCATTATACACGAGTTGCATATATTATTTTTCTACAACCAAATCCAACGTTCAAAATAATTTTATTTATTACTCATTTTTAAACGTCATTTATTCAAACTGTTTATTCATTTTGAAAATCAATCATTACAAGCTACTAACATGTTAAATTTTTACAGGTCTCCTGTCAATTTTACAAAGTTAAGAAACGATGCGCATTGCCACGTCATTATTTATGAAATTTTATTTAAAACAATTTTTGACAGTACAGTTGTAACTGACAGGATTTAATAATAATTTTAATTTTGTTTACGTTTAAGTAACAAATAAAATATTGTACAATACATGCAAGGTAAGTGTTTTTACTGATTCAAAGGGATGACCAGGTTCGCCTAATCGGACCGTTTGTCAATTCCTCCTTTCAGCAGTAAACACTGTTTTACCATGCTGGTAATGTAAAATACTATAAATAAATACCATCCTTGTATGTAAAAAGAATAGTATATTACATAGTAAGTCAGGAAAATAATGTTTTACTTGACGAAGCGGCCGAAGCGGTTGTTTGAAATACGAGGCTGCAGGCCGAGTATTTTAATCCATCGAGTCACGTAAAAACACTCTCCTGACGTACTATATATACTATTTTTTCTGAAACCTTTTAATTTAATCAATAAATTAATCATAAATAATTCAAAATGTTTAAATTTTGTGATATAAATTGTGTTGACAGCAGATTACGTATCCCAGGTTACAACAAAAAAACAGTTAGGTAAAATACAAAACAGTCAGGTAAAGTTTTTACTTTATAAAATAAAATAAAAATAAATATATCATCACGCCTTCTACCCATTACTGGGTGTGGCACTCTGCCGAAGCAGATCTCGGTATGTGATATATTTTGCTTGTGAAATGCGATTACCAGTCGTCAAATCACGGCCCCCAAAGATGTTAGTGGTGGAGGAGCCACAGGGTTAGTTTTTTTTTTAATTATGAAAATTGTTTATCGCCTGTGGGAATCGAACCAGGGTTCTCAGGATCCACAGGCCGACTTCATACCACTGAGCTAGCCACCCCTTTATCAGACTGTTATTTATGTTGTAACCTTGGATACGTATTTTACTTGACTGTTTTGGTAAAAATCTATTTTCCATACTAAAATTGGTCAGGAAAGTAGGCATTTTCTTGCCGGTTTCAGAAAACTAGTAGTTACACTATGATTCATTTTTAATCTTTTCTTGCTCATCTTCAGAATCCTCCAGCTTTCGCATCCATTTCACACATTTCTCCTTCGCTTTATTCATAGTTTCCCATTTCACTCCTTCTCTATCTAACCAATGGGGAGTCTGCTGTCTATGCGCGTTGTAGAATGGAGGGGTAGCAATGAGCCCTCGACTGGTAGCCAGCATCTTCCACACCCCCGACATGACGTCATCCTCGGTGTCAGACTCGGATTCAGGAGAGTCTTCAGCCAACTGTCGGTCGGGAATATCGAGGTCTGGACTACAGGATATTTTGTCCTTGTCCTCGAAGATATCGTTTAGTTTCGCTTCCATTGATTTGGAGAGGTTTTTGGAAAGAACGGATTGTTTTAAAGTTTCGGTTATTTCGTCGATGTCTTCATAGTATATTTGTGAGTTGAGCTAAAATATAATAAAATACACATGTTACATTAAATTTTATAACCGGCGATTTAAATAACAAAAATCTCTTAATAATTGAGACAGTTTTCGTAATCGGTATTCGTACTTAGAGGAACATATTAACACTAGTAAATAAACATAAAATACTTAATTTTTCCACAGATTTTATTTTATTTTAAACGTAACGATCGTTTCGTCCTCTCGGTCATCTTCAGATCATAGTTTGATGATGTTCAAGAGAAAGAAACAATTGTCTCATTTGAAATAAAATAAAATTTGTGGAAAAATTAAGTACTTTGTGTTTATTTATTAGGAAAAATCTCTTATCAAATCAGAAAAATTAAATCAATGATTTACAAAATAATAATATTAATATCGATGTGGTTGTCGATCTCGTTAGAACAGTGATTTTCAAATTGTGTGTCGCGATCCTTCGGAGGGTTGCGAAGACATTGAAAAGAGGTCATCGGTTTCTATATGGTATACAAATAAAAAAAAACATATTTTCAAAAATCCAACCAGCTGAACTCTTTCACTTTAAGTTTAAGAATTAGTTAAATAAAAAATATCAAATTGAATGTTTGACAGCAATGATAAATCACTCAGATGATAGTTCATTTCGGCAAGATCTTGTTTATTTAAGGAAAAATTATTATAAAAATGTGTGTAACGGCAGCGACACTGGCCATCAAAGAATTTATTACTAATTAATATACCAACATATCAAGGTTCCTAAGAATCTATAACAGTTCATAATGAGAAATTTATCCCTTACTAATTTCTGAAATCTTGGTTCTATATATGTAATGTAAATTATTAAATCAGCCATTTATACACTGGAATTTTGATCACAAAAAAAGTAAAGAGTCCTTGAAAGAATTTATTTGTGATTTTGCCTCCAAGGGAATCATGGCGCCGAAAAGTTTGAGAACCACGGCGTCAGAACATAGACCACTGCTTACTGTAACGTAAAACACTCATTAAAATACCGCAATACATGGTAATTAATCATACACTCTATACTGTAATTGGGATTAGATTCCTGTTCTACAGAGTAACAAATAAAATAATAATATAACTCATCATTAAGGTTTTGTAGGGCTAAGTAGCTCAGTGGTATCGAGTCAAACTTTAAGAAACCCGGGTTCGATTCCCACAGACGATAAACAATTTTCACCACATGAAAACTATCCCTGTAATGGGTAGAAGGCGTGATGATATATTTATTTATTTATAATAAGGTATCGTGCATAGCTATAGAAACATCCTGTATACACAATCTGCAATGGGAAGATGAATACGTTATTATGAGATTTATTAATTAGGACGACGAGATTTGTAAAGTTTTGTTATTTGCCCAAATGAAAAGAATGGTGAATAAATATACGAACCAGAAAATAATATTTCTACTTCATTTAAAATTTCATTATAATTATGTCAAATTTAAATAGTATTTAGTATCTTTTTGACTTATTGGATGTTACGCTATTAATATTTTCGAGATACGCAGTTAGTTTTAATTGCAAACATTAAAATTAATCCTTCATGACGGAGCAGATGGTATTTTAAATGTTGTATTTATGAACCTAACACGAAGTTTCCAGGAATATGTAGATATTATTTTGTAAAAATAAACATTCTAATTTGGTGTAAATATATAAAATTTCAGACAAGTTTATAAATAAACATACTGGTATAAAAACTGGATGAGGTCAACACATTCGTTACTAGTGAAATTTTAAATATGACTTTGACAACGCTTTATTACTTCCGTTTATCTGCTAAAAAGAAAATGTGTTACATTACAAAAAGCTATAAAGCTACTGATTATACAGGCTAGTCAAAAAACAGTATTTTGTTTAATCGCACGTCATTCAACTGTATCTAAAAATACGTCCTACGTAAAATTTGTTTCGTGTAAATGTTTCATTATTTTAAATATACTATTTGTTAACAAAAATAGATATTTTCGTTAAGATAAGATTAGTTAAGCCATGTAATGTGGTAATAAGATAGATAAAGTTTTTAATAAACATTAAAATGTTCCCAAATTTTTGGAATTAGGCTATATACAATTTATTTAAATGTAGTAGAAACTAATAAAACAATAGCTGAACAAAGTTAAAATATTGTTCAAAAAATATTTATTAGATGTTCTGTATTTCAAAATTAATTTTTTTTTTAAATTTGAAAATGAAATAATTTAATTTTTAATAATATGTAATTACCAATATTTTAACTTCTGAATTCAGTTCAGCTAATATTTTATTAGTTTAGATTTGAAAATGGCTCCGAGCATAAAGCCAAATCATCGCCTTGTTTTATAAAGTTTGCTACTACATTGGAATAAATTGTTTTTAACCTATTTTTAAAATTTTTAATAAACATTTTTCCTATTCTACAAAAATAGATATTATTTATAAAATTAGGTTTACGAGTATACAATGCAAGTATCAACTGTCATATTTTAAATAAGAACTTAGTTAATTTAAATAAAAAAGTTATTTTGCGGCTTTTCTACAATGTATTATTTTTTATAAATTGCATATTATATTAATCTAAGTTGACTATAAAGAAATTTAAGTATGTTTTTCAAATATTTTAGAATATTGAAAACATCGTACTTATTTTATTATTATTTTATTTGTTACTCTGTAGAACAGGAATCTAATCCCAATTACAGTATAGAGTGTATGATTAATTGCCATGTATTGCGGTATTTTAATGAGTGTTTTATGTTACAGTAAGCAGTGGTCTATGTTCTGACGCAGTGGTTCTCAAACTTTTCGGCGCCATGATTCCCTTGGAGGCAAAATCACAAATAAATTCTTTCAAGGACTCTTTACTTTTTTTGTGATCAAAATTGCAGTGTATAAATGGCTGATTTAATAATTTACATTACATATATAGAACCACGATTTCAGAAATTAGTAAGGGATAAATTTCTCATTATGAACTGTTATAGATTCTTAGGAACCTTGATATGTTGGTATGTTAATTAGTAATAAATTCTTTGATGGCCAATGTCGCTGCCGTTACATACATTTTTATAATAAATTTTCCTTTTAAATGAAGTAGAAATATTATTTTCTGGTTCGTATATTTGTTCACCATTCTTTTCATTTGGGCAAATAACAAAAACTTTACAAATTTCGTCGTCCTAATTAATAAATCTTATAATAACGTATTCATCTTCCCATTGCAGATTGTGTATACAGGGTGTTTCTATAGCTATGCACGATACCTTAATATAAATAAATAAATATATCATCACGCCTTCTACCCATTACAGGGATAGTTTTCATGTGGTGAAAATTGTTTGTCGTCTGTGGGAATCGAACCCGGGTTTCTTAAAGTTTGACTCGATACCACTGAGCTACTTAGCCCTACAAAACCTTAATGATGAGTTATATTATTTGATATACTGATTATAGAACAGTAAGAATTTTTGTTTTTTAATCGTAGCTAGCTCAGTGGTATCAAGTCGGCTTGTGGATCCTGAGAACCCTGGTTCGATTACCACAGGCGACAAACAATTTTCACCATTTTAAAACTACCAGTGTGGCTCCCCCACCACTAAAATCTTTGGGGGCCGTGATTTGACGACTGATAACCGCACTTCACGCGCAAAATATATCACATACCGAGATCTGCCTCGGCAGAGTGCCACACCCAATAATAGGTAGAAGGCGGGATATATTTATTTATTTTATTTATTTTTAGTATCCCTGGTTTCATAGTTATTTCTAATGTATTAATAATTAAATTATAATTATAAACAGTACAATTTTCATTCATTTCTTATTCTCAAATAAGGGGTACTTATTTTTGCGAATTAAAAAAAAATTCTGTATCTAAATATATAACCCACTAAAGTTTCGTGCGTAGGAATAGAAACAATCTGTTTATACGTACTTATCATATGTTTAAAATCCTAACAAATTTTAAACAGAATGTCACAATATTCATACTGTAAATTATACAATAATATTGTTAAAAAAATACAAGCCGTAAGTTACCAACCTTCAATTCTTCTCTTGTCTCTTCCATAGCTTTCTTGAAATCATCGCTAAACGATTCCATCAACAGTAAACTCTTTTCAAGTCGGCTGAGTTTCTTCTTTGCTTTTTGGAGTCCTTTACCAAGATTTTCTTTCAAGTCTTCGAACGGATCGGAGATATCGCTTCCACTGTCATCGTCTTCAAGTATCAGTTCACCTGGTTTCAGAGTTTTTAGCACTTCGAGAACTGGTAGTTTTTGTTCTTTGTATTCTTGAGATTCTACAACAGATAAAGATGGCCTTGCACGACGTTCTTTTGTGTAAAGTGTTAACATTTTGTTGTGATTTCAGAGAAATAAAATTATTGTGGCGTTGAATGTCTGATAGATTGTTTAATCAATATTATGAACTGTTTACGATAGAAACGCAGAATGACAGAATTTAGGAACATAACTGGGCCGGCTGGAATTTTTTTATTAATATCACAATTTTCTTAAATACATACAGAAATATTCTTTAGAATTTATACTTATTATTCCAAAATATAAACCAAATTTCTCAATCTATGTATATTTATTAACAAATCATTTGAAAGAATTATCTCTATAAAGTATATAGAACAGTGGCGTAATCAGGATATTTGAAAGGGGGCAATGTCCAAAATAAATTTAGGTTATTTATATTTATAATTAAAACAAAGATATTAGGTATATACTCGATAACGAGAGGAGATCAGTATCAAGTCTCGCCGAAACTCTCGAGAGTCTCGCCTATTTAATAGATTGCGAATCACTTTTATTTTACTTTTTTATTTGAATGTTGTATAACAAGACTATCATATCAATTCTGGTTTGAAAATTATTTATTATACGCGAGATTTGATATTTTAAAGTTCTAATATTAGCTTATGACGTCATACCAACTGCTGAAGTAGTGGTCTTTTTAATTATAGTATCTTTTAGCCATTTTTATTTTCTATCAGAAATGTCCTGTATTTAATTTCATAACTAAAACATAATAAAAATAAACATAGATGATAATAATTTCATTTTGAAATTAATATAAATGATGGTGACTTAAAATAGTCTTATCAATAGTTAATGAGTTTATTTTTAATTTGTTAAATGTTTAATAATAGAAATAGAAATATTATTTTGTTAGAATTATTATATATATATATATATATATATATATATATATATATATATATATATATATATATATATATATATATATATATATATATATATATATATATATATATATATATATATATATATATATATGGGATGGCTAGCTCAGTGGTATGAAGTCGGCCTGTGGATCCTGAGGTCCCTGGTTCGATTCCCACAGGCGACAAATTTTCATAATTTGAAAAAGCTATCCCTGTGGCTCCTCCACCACTAACATGTTTGGGGGGCGTGATTTGACGACTGGTAACCGCACTTCACGCGCAAAATATATCACTTACCGAGATCTGCGGGTAGAAGGCGTGATGATATATTTATATTTATTTATATATACGAGGGCGGTCCGATAAGTACTTAGTCTCACCGCCAGATAGCACCACTATCGCAAGAGAAATTTTGTATCGATTAGAACATTCTCGTTGACAGCTACTGTTAAATATTCAGCCGAATCGAACGCGTAGTTTTGTTTTGACCGCGTGTGGAAGCGAGCGTGTCCGCAGATTTGAGAAAAATGGAAAAAGAACAATATCGGTAGGTGATTCGATTCTTGTTTTTGGAAGGGAAATCGCGCAGCGAAATCAAAGAACGCTTAGATGCTGTGTACGGGGACTCTTCTCCTTCGATGGCGACCGTTAAATTGGTTTAACGAGTTTCAACGTGGTCGCACGTCGGTTTTTGATGAGCCACGCCCAGGTGCCCCAAAAACGGCTACCACGGAGGATAGCGTAACAAAAATCCACGATCTCGTATTGGCAGACCGCCGATTGAAGGTGCGCGAGATAGCTGAGACAGTAGGCATCTCAAAAGACCGCGTGGGTCATATCCTGCATGAATTATTGGGCACGAGAAAACTGTCGGCTCGATGGTTACCGCGTTTGCTCACTCCGGACAACAAGCGCATCCGTGAGATTACTTCAGAGCAGAGTTTGACGATGTTTAGGCGCAATCCGAAGGAGTTTCTGCGTCGTTTCGTGACCGTCGACGAAACATGGCTACACTGGTACACACCAGAGACCAAAGAACAGTCGAAACAGTGGACTTCACCCGGCGAACGAGCCAATGAAGGTGAAGGCTGTCCTATCGGCCGGAGAGGTGATGGCCAAGGTTTTCTGGGATTCAAAAGGTGTGATCTACATCGACAACCTGGAGAAGGGCAAAACGATCACAGGGCTCTACTATGCCGAATTATTGGGCCGATTCGACGCCGAATTGCAGAAAAACCGGCCCCATTTGGCGAAGAAAAGAGTGCTCTTCCACCATGCACACACTTCCGCCGTCGCCACGGCCAAATTGATAGAATTAGGCTACGAACTGCTGGCTCATCCACCGTATTCTCCGGATTTGGCCCCGGGCGACTTTTTTTTGTTTCCAAATTTGAAAAAGTCTCTCGCCGGGCAGAAATTTGAGTCGAATGTGGCAGTTATCGCCGCCACGGAGGCCTACTTTGCAGACTTCCAGAAAACGTATTTTTTAGACGGGTTAAATAAGTTGGAGCACCGTTGGATCAAGTGTATCGAACTCAAAGGAGATTATGTTAAAAAATAAATCGCCACTTTTCCAAAATTTTTGTTATTCTTCTGTAGGCTAAGTACTTATCGGACCACCCTCGTATGTATGATTTTCTAGTGGTGCTGATAAGAAGAATAATTGATTCATTGTGAAATTTAATTAGAAAAATTAATAATAATAATTTTTCAGTAATTTTTCATTATCAAAAAAGATAATATCAATAAAATCTTTATTAATATCTTATCATTGTCAATATATATATATATATATAAAAATAAAGTAATTAATTAAAAAAGGATAATCTCTTTCACAATAAAATTAATGAATAATAATCAGATAACAATAATCAATAAACGATATTGACAATAAGTGCCACTATCCATATCTTGTACAAATTCATTTCATTGTAAGTAATAATAAATAATCAGACTATTTTATTTAATTCAATCATTTGTTAATATAAGTTTATCTGGTTTAAAAAATAAGAATGCAAATCAAGAATTATAAACAATATCTACAAAGTTTTAAAATTATTGCTTTTAAACGAAGTTCTTTTACCGAGCGACATATTTTGAATCAATTTATTCTTATTTGAAAAATATTGAAATTAATAGCTATTTATGTACCAAGGGTGAAAACAGGCGTTTTTGGCCCGGGGCATAATTATTAGCACGAGGCGCAAAGCACCAAGGCTAACAACATGCTCAGGATCAGAAACGTTTATTTCACTCGCGCTACATACAATAGTTTATGCACAATAAAAGAATATTTAAATTTATATTCAAAAGATTAAAACATGGACATTTGTATGCCACAATGACATTTTGCAAAATCAAGTATTCACAATAAACAAAAATTGTTATTTTGTTTATGTATCCGTAGATAATTATTTTATTATGGCGCTAGGGCTAACATCCAAGTATTTAAACTCGTTTTTCATGGCTGAAACACATTAATTTCGGCCCAGTTGTGGATAAACTAAATAACAATATAATACACAACGCAGCCGATTGAAACTGAAGCCCGAAAAATTTGTGAACTAAGTATATGAAAAAAGTAGATAGATTTTGTTTCTATGAACTGTCGTCTGAATTGTGAAAGCATGTCTTCTATTGCATTTAAATCATTTATAAATAAAAATTATAAATATTGTATAATTTCTTGATAAGAGGTTTTCTTAAATTTGTTCCTTATGCAAATAATATACGAACAATAATCAATCTCAGTTCTATCATAGCACCAGAGGATTTAATTTCTGTCGATTTATCTGTATCATCATATCTGCATAGCACATAAAATCATGTTATTTATTTTTTCATTTTAATTCAACTTGCATGATTAATGTTTGTAATTTACATATTTCGGATAACAAATTTGATGTATATGCTTATGTGATCTACTCAGTGACGGGGTCAGATATTTTTTCTGCGACATATTTTTTATATTAATACAAACTTACGATATATATATATATATATATATATATATATATATATATATATATATATATATATATATATATATATATATATACAGGGTGGTCCATTTAACTTGACTTGTTCAAATATCTTGCAAATTAAGCCCTTAACAAAAAACTTTCATGAACAAAAGTTTAACCATATTGAGGGGGCCATCCGATCTTGTTACCATTTTTCGCCCCCCACCCCTCAGAGGGTTGGAGAGGGGGTAAACTTAGATATCTTAAATAGGAACCCTATTTTTTTATTACAGATTCGGAATCTCCATAAAAAAATATGAAGGTTTAATCTGAGAATTTTTTTCATATTCTTGATAGATGGCGCTGTATTCGTAAAAACAAGTTTTTTTTTAATATTCTTATTTTGAATTGTTTAGTATAATAACTAACAATTGTTGTATTATCATAAAAAGCACTTTCAATCGAAAATGGAGAACTACAGCAATAAATGTCAAAATGTCAACGGTCATGGCTGCACTCGTTGGAACTGATCTATGCGATAACGCGAGTTAAGAAACGTTGCGCGCGGGTAGTACTTGGATGGGTGACCATCCAGAGAAACCCGTGTTGCTGTTGACTATAGACCTAAAACGCAGGATCAGGGCGTAATGGCGGCATATGACCATAGCAGTTGGTCCGCCAGGAAGCCACGAAAAAAAAATCTCGAAATAATGGTAAAAACTTGTTTTTACTAATACAGTGCCATCTATCAAGAATATGAAAAAAATTCTCAGATTAAACCTTCATATTTTTTATGGAGATTCCGAATTTGTAATAAAAAAATAGGGTTCCTATTTAAGATATCTAAATTTACCCCCTCTCCGACCCCCCCGAGGGGTGGGGGCGAAAAATGTTAACAAGATCGAATGGCCCCCTCAAAATGGTTAAACTTTTGTTTATGAAAGTTTGTTGTTAAGGGCTTAATTTGCAAGATATTTGAACAAGTCAAGTTAAATGGACCACGCGGTTACAGCGCCATCTATCAAGAATATGAAAAAAATTCTCAGATTAAACCTTCATATTTGTTTATGGAGATTCCGAATCTGTAAGAAAAAAATAGGGTTCCTATTTAAGATATCTAAGTTTACCCCCTCTCCGACCCCCTGAGGGGTGGGGGGCGAAAAATCGGATGGCCCCCTCAATATGGTTAAACTTTTGTTCATGAAAGTTTTTTGTTAAGGGCTTAATTTGCAAGATATTTGAACAAGTCAAGTTAAATGGATCACCCGATATATATATATATATATTTCTTTGATTTATACGTATTTAAAAATAAGTTTTTCGCTAATATTCACTGCCCCGTGCATTTTTTCTTCAAAATCAAGCATCTTACCTATGTTCCACTAAAGTGGCAAAATTTTTGTAATTCAACCGAAGTCGTAAACTCTTTTCGTGATCCCATGCCAAATGACACTTTGAACAGTCACAGCGATCCGTCGTATCTTTAATAGATATTAATTGTGTACCTGGCACCAATTCGGAATCTCTTTATATTGAAATTCTTATTTTTAACCTGATAAAAGATTAAACGAAATACCTTTTTTATATTATTGAAAAAAGAAATAACAGAGTCTATTGCTTCTTTTTACTGTTTAAGATGTTTCAAATTAGCTTCGAGTATATTTATTTATTTTGAGTAATTTTCCTTATTTTTTATTATTTTTAGTCGAATCTAACAACATACTGCTCGTCTCTCTATTTAATGATTTTATTTGTTTTCAGACGTACAATGCCGACGCTCAAGTCGGCGAATCGTCCGCCTGTGCAACAGCACTATGGTGTGGGGTGAAAGCAAACTATGAAACCGTTGGTTTGGATTCTACTGCCAAATTTGGAAACTGCGTTTCAAGCTTCAACTCTAGAGTGCCTTCTGTTTTTACGTGGGCCCAAGAACAAGGTAAAGACATTATTGTAACATTTGTTTTTTTTATACATAAATTGCAGTTAAATATTGAAAATTCGAAATAATAAACAAATAAATGGTAGATTGGAAAGATTAAAATCACAAATAAGAGTGGTTTCTTTTTACCACCATTGAGATCTCGAGAACTATAAGAGATGCAAAATTAAATAAATTACTGATGTTATAGTATTTTAAGACTTGTGACTCAGATAAAAATAAAACTATAAAAGCTTTAAAATATAATATTAGGCTTGAAGTAAATTTTTGTCATATGGATGACTTTCAAGTACAGTGACAATGATAATTTTAAAGTTAATTTTATGACAGAAAATCCGGGCGTCTCTCAAATTTTTCTGTCATAAAATTAACTTTCAAATTAGGCTTGAAGTTTATTATATGCAGCAATTTGTTGTTATGTAAGTAAAGACCACTCACAGAAAACCATGAACTGTTATGCAAAAATTTATGTTGAGATACTCGTATTGTACGCGTTTTATGGTAGCACCAATTAAGAAATGCAGATTATAAACAACTCTATATATCGAACAATTTTTGTCAAACTCTGAATCTTCGTATTTGTTTGTCTTGAGTGTACGTTCAAGCATATATCAGTCGTGTGAAACGAGTACATATTTAAAAAAAAAGTATATATCTTTATAATAGTCATTATACGCGAGTTGGTACATTAAATAGTGTTTATATTAATAGTCAATATTCAAGAATTATATACATTATTTTTTCTACGATCAAATTCAGCGTCCAAAATTATTAAAATTAATGTCACCCATGAATTTTATTGAACAAGCCATACGAGGGTAAGGTGAAAAGTACTCGGCCTCACACAGAGATGGCGTTCCAATCAGCAAAAATTTGTATTTCCTGCCTGGGTGCACGTATCATTAGTTCGTATGACAAGTTTCAACTTGTTCTCTCAAGTAGTTTGTTTACACGAATTTTTGAAGTAGACGTCTTGCGTGGTTTTCGTTAAAATTGATAAACTTGAATATCGTACTCCTTCCATGTCAATCGTTAAAAAGTGGGCAACTGAATTTAAACGTGGTCGCACGTCCTTCGAATATGACCTACGTGAAGAACGGCGAAAAACCGCCACCACACCGAAAATCATCGAAAATGTGCATGATATCGTGTTGGACGATAGGCGAGTGAAGGTAAGTGAGGTAGCTGGGACTGTGGGGATATCGGGAGAAATGGTGCGAAACACCTTGCACAAAGAATTAGAGATGCGAAAGCTCTGCGCAAGATGGGTGCCGAATTTGCTGATCAAAAGCAAATGCGTAAACGATCTTAGCAGCAAGGTTTGGATCGATTCAATAGGGATCCGACCGATTTTATGCTGCGATTTGTCACCATGGATGAGTCATGGGTCCACCACTACACGCCAGAAACGAAACAGCAGCCCAAACAGTGGATGTAAGCTGCTGGTTCAACGCCAAAAAAAGCGAAGTCGCTCGCATTTGCCGGAAAGATCATGGCCAGCGTGTTTTGCGATGCGAAAGGGATCCTGTTAATTGATTACCTTGAAAAAGGCAGAACAGTTACAGGCGAATATTACTCCAACCTTTTTGACCAGCTGGATGCCAAAATTCGCGAGTAGAGGCCTGGCTTGCAGAAGAAAAAAATCATCTTTCACTAGGACAACGCACCTGCACACAAGGGTGCGTTGGCGATGGGAAAACTTTGGGATTTGGGGTACGTTTTGCTCGGCTATCCCCAATATTCTCTTGATTTGGCACCCTCAGACTTCTATCTGTTCTCAAACTTGAAGAAATTTTTTTCTGAAGAAATTGAGAGTGCCGTAGATGAATATTTTCACAGCCTTCCAGACTCTCACTTCCGGGAAGGAATATTGATGTTGGAGAAACGCTGGACCAAGTATGTTGAAGTCAAGGGAGAGTATGTAGGAAAATAAAATCATTTTTTAACTGAAAATCGCAGTCTTTCATTGTCAGATATAGATTTTCATTATGATACAGATAATTGACTATTAATTAATAAGTTAGCATAATTGTGTTCGGGTAGTAAATGGATGGGTGAGCGCCTTGCGACAACCTGTACTAGACCAGAGATTGCAATATTACTTTTTCTGACCTAAAATATGTACAAATAAAGTAAAATATAATAACTTGTACTTTTGTCAATAAATATTTTTATATTCTTTCCTTAATATTTTATTTATAATTAGATGTAATAAAATGTACCTAAAAATGGAATATTCATGGTATTATAAAAAAATTGGAAAATAATATTAATTTTGTTGATGTTAGCGACTTTAATTTTAATATTGTATAATTGTATCGAGTTTGTAGTTAGTACCTACTGCAAAGAATGTAAAGGCTGCCTAGCGAGATTTTGCTGAACTAATGCAAAATTTTTATTAAAAGTCGCTAGCAACATTAATCAGAACTGATATTACATTGAATATTACCGATAATTTTTTTGAGCTCACGAGTACTTTTGTTGCTATGAGAATATGCACGTGTTATATTTGGTGAGAATATTGTCCCACGAAAACAATCAATAATTTTACAAAATAATATTTTGACATGCTAATAATAATATACTCATTTCATTATTATGTCAGATAACTTCGTTGCTAGATAACTAAAGAAATTAGAGTAAAACTGTCTATCTTTTTATACAGAAAATTATCACTTATTAATTCACTCATTTCCATGACAACGTTGTTAAATAATGAAATACTATTGGTTGTTCAAAGTCGTGGGGCAATATTCAGTATTATTTTCACTTATAATAGAACTAGTGAATTGGATATTATTGATATTTTTTTGAGTTCACGAGGGCTTTTGTTGCTATGGAAATATATTTCCAAAAAACAACAAAAGTCCGAGTTAACAGCGAAAAAAATTTTCTGGGAATATTCCATGGACGATATAAGAATATTGCTCCAAGAAAATAATAATAAAAATTACAAAATTAATATTTTATCATGCTTATAATAATAGATTCATTTCATTATTATATGTCAGACAACCTAGTTGTAGGTAACTAAAAAAAATAGAGTAAAACTATCATTTTTTTATACAGAAAATTATTGCTTATTAAATTGACTCATTTCCATGACATCGTAGTCAAATAATGAAACGCTGTTGGTTGTTTAAAGTCTTGGGGCAATATTCAATGATATATTATATTTTAATCATGCTATATCTTATTCATAAAATTATATTTGTAAAAATCAACTAGTTACAAGTGATTTTGTTTTAAATAAAGAGACTTCGCGGGCCACGTTGGGCCCGTGGGCCGCCAGTTTGCAACCCCTGCTCTAGACAATGAGTAACCGAGGCAGCATACTACTATAGTTACTATACCAGTAACAGTCGAGTCCGCTTGAGAAAATAAATAAATACAATAATTTTGTGTAAAATTATATAAACACATTTATTTGACAACGGTATTTTACCTTAGTAACGGAATTTTATCAAGGGTACTATCATCAGAAATTTTGTTTTTATCAGACATATTTTTACCTATGAGACCGTGGTAACAATTAAAGAGAGCAATTGGCGTAAGAAATCGCGACAGCAAAGGTGGTGAGATTTTATCTAAGTCAAATTGCTTGAGTCGTTTTACTTCAAAGCAACTATGTTTGAGTAAAGGAAATTTAAATTTTGCTTGTGAATTTACAACTTGGAGTATTTTTCGACCCAACCCTGACTGTATTATTTCATGAAATTCTTCTTTTGAATTCATGGATATGACTGCCATGTTACAGCGTGTTTCATATGAATTTTTTAATGAAAAATTAACTCTTTTATCACCCACGAATTTTGCAACTATTGAATTGTATAATTCTGCAGCGTTATTAGTACTCGTAATATTTTCTATGAAACTATCAGATTTATTAGCTACATTCTGAACTGCCTGTAATATTTTCGCAAAAATATGTGTTGGAATGGTTAGTATCCGATTTGGTTCGGTATCTGTTCTTTTACAAAAATAACCTCTTTCTCCGCAGTTTTCGTGATCTCCAAATATATGACGAGGTCCATTAAAAATATCCTTACTTAGTTCTATTATTTTTTCGTGCCTTGTTATATTCTGCTTCTTCCTATATTGGAGTGCTTTTGTTATACTCCCATAAAACCGAATTAAATTTCTTTTTGTACTCGCTGCATTCAAAATAATGTTTACATAACCTTGGAAACCGATGGAAAGTTTGATTTTGTACACTAGTACGCAAAGTAATTGAAAAAAAACACCCATTTTATATGATTCTAAATTTTGACTATTAAAACGCTATTTGTACTTCTTTATATACATACATTTTAAGGAATTTATAAATGAAGTAGAGATATTAGCTTATAACGCCATCAAATAGACATTTTAACAAACTTTACGAGAAAAAATGAACAATTTGTTTTCAAATAACAAATGTCAATTCATGGCATACTAAACTATCAATATAAATTCACGCTTCAAATTTCACAAAAAAACATTGTACAAAACTATTGTGCGAAGTCGCCATTTGCACAAATCGCGCAAATTAAAGCATGTCATCGCGCACTAGTTATGTAAATAGCTTTTTTATATGTTGCTGTACTTCTTTGTGCGTAATCATTATATCAATTTCACACGTTTTCCCGATTTGAAATTAACGTCAAAAAAAGAACAATCGAAACCACTGTGTTTGATAGATTTTATTTCTTTTAGAAAATACTGCATATCCACGATTCTTCTACCTACACTATCCCAATCCTTATATTATTGTACGTACAACAGCCATAAACAGACCCTTACTCCGCTACCCTTATCTATGTGATTTATGGCTTTAGCCAGAGACGTATTTTTGTCGTAAGTTTGCAACACAACATGTTTGTATGAATTGATGGAATGTGTAAGAAACGGGCGTATAAACGATTTTCTGACCGACTTCGGAGCGGCCTTAAACGATTAAGCGACATATATAGTCGCTGTTTCAAGATAATGAGGGTAAATGAAAATGTTTTCACTTGCAAATAGTTTGCATGATCCTATAACGAGTATTCACTTTGTTTCTGGCTTTTATATTTTTGATATAATGTGGTATATATTTATTTATATATTATTCCGTAATTCAAAACAACAATAGTTTTAGCTACTGCTATATCCAATTATTCAGATAAATACAAGAATTAAATAATTTTTTTATCGTATAGTAGCGGTTTTTGAGATACATTTTACAATCATTTTCAGTGACTAAAATAAGCAATTATTCACATGTGACCAAAATGTCTAAATCTATGACAAGCATAAACAACTAAAAATTTGTACCAATGCAACAATTTAACAACAGTGATTATTCACTTATTTGACAGTATTTCAATACAATTTAGTTTTAATAGTTTTGTAACTTTCTAACGCAAAAACTGCTACTGTCATGTTCCTGAGGATTATTACATTCGCGCTAACGAGCTCTTGCATAATTCATCTCATTTGCGTATAATGACTTATTTCACTCAATTATATTATACGTTTTTAGCGTTGGCAACTTCGGTTTCGTTTTGTAGTTTGTCAAATTTTCAATCATATAAATACAAAATTGACAAAAGTCAAGACAAAACCGGGTTGCCAAAGCTTGTAAAATAATGTGCTATTATACAATTAATACGATATATGAAACAATATCTTTATTTTCCTCTAAATACATAAAGCTGCTCATATTACACAAAAGTTCATATTTAACAGCATATTTTCAACTATAGAAAACAAATATTTTCTCATTTTGCCATGTGATTTATAACTTCTTGATCCATGACATGACAGATATAAGTATGTTTCTAATATTTTTATTTCGTATACTTAAATAATTGTAGATCAAGTATAGTATTTAACTAGAATATAATGGTTATATACTCATAAAACAAAAGACAAAATGGTTATATACTCGTTAAACAGTATACTACTATAATTTAAAATGAAGAAAAACAGAAAACACTTCTAAATTTTATGTAAATCGGTTGAATAGTTTCTAACATCTCTCTTCGTCATTATGATCTAATATGGAAGGCTAAGATTTATAGTCTATAATTTAAGTTAAACACAACGATAAAACTACTCTCATAATTTCATGGAATTCTTTTGAGAAGTTTTTATGTTAACTTACCGCCATTTTATTATTTATTTATTTGATGATAGGAAAAACGACAGGTATAGTGACAACGACTCGAATAAGCCACGCGACTCCTGCAGCTCTGTACGCTCACTCCCCTTCTCGATACTGGGAGGATGACTCCAAGGCCCCTCCACTCACAAGACGTCGCTGCAAAGACATCGTTCGACAATTAGTTGAAGATGAACCCGGGAAAAACATAAACGTAAGGTTATTCTACATTTTGCATATTTCAGTAGCTACTTTCATTTTTATTTATTATAGTTTGACATCAATCTTTAGTTATACCACTAACCAGTAACATAATTAAACGGCATGTTCTTTGAAGCCTACTGTGAAATTAATTAAATTATATTTTATTGTAAAATTACTAGTTTATAATCCGTTTTAAAAAGTTCAAAATGTGAAGAAATACACTTATACCGGTATCTATAATATGAATGTTGAAGGGATTGACGAAAGGTGCATTCACAAATGAAAATTAGGTTTTGGTTTACGAGGCTAAGGTGAAAAGTTCTCGGCTTTACACAAAGATGTCGTTCCAATCAGCAAAAATTTGTGTTTCCTGTCTGGGTGCATTGGTTTGTATGACAACTTGTTCTTTTAAGTAGTTTGTTTACACGAATTTTTGAAGTAGACGTGTTGCATGTTTTTCGTTAAAATGGATAAACTTGAATATCGTGCGTTCATAAAATTGTTCGTTTTGGATGGATTAATCCCTAACGAAATTCATACGAAGTTGACAAAAGTTTACGGGGACTCTGCTCCTTCCATGTTAATCGTTAAAAAGTAGGCAGCTGAATTTAAACGTGATCACACGTCCCTCGAAGATGACCCACGTGAAAGACGACCAAAAACCGTCGCCACATCGGAAATCATTGAAAAAGTGCATGATATTGTGTTGGACGATAGGCGAGTGAAGGTGAGTGAGATAGCTGAGGCTGTGGGGATATCGGCAGAAAGGGTGCGAAACATCTTGCACATTGAATTAGAGATCGAAAGCTCTGCGCAAGATGGGTGCCACATGTGCTGAATACCGATCAAAACCAATTGCGTTACCGATCTTCGCAGCAATGTTTGGACCGGTTCAATAGAGATCCGATCGATTTTGTCATTAGGATGAGACATAGGTCCACCACTACACGTCAGAAACGAAACAGCAGTCCAAGCAGTGGATGGAAGCCGGTGGTTCAGCGCCAAAGAAAGCGAAGTCGATCGCAGCGTGTTTTGGGATGCGAAAGTGATCCTGTTAATTAATTACCTTGAAAAAGGCAGAACAATTACACTCGAATATTACTCCAACCGGAGGCCTGGCTTGCAGAAGAAAAAAATCATCTTTCACCCGGACAACGCACCTGCATACAAGGGTGCATTGCCGATGGGAAAACTGCGGGATTTAGGATACAATTTGCTCGGCCATCCACCATATTCTCCTGATTTGGCACCCTCAGACTTCTATCTGTTCCCAAACTTGAAGAAATTTGTTTCTGGGAAGCGCTTCGCGTCCAATGAAGAAGTTGAGAGGGCCGTAGATGAATATTTTCACAGCTTTACAGATTCTCACTTCCGGGAAGGAATATTGATGTTGAAGAAACGCTGGACCAAGTGTGTTGAAGTCAAGGGAGAGTATGTAGAAAAATAAAATTATTTTTTAACTGAAAATCGCAGTCTTTCATTGTCAGGCCGAAAACTTTTCACCTTACTCTCGTATGCTTTAAACTTTAGTTTTGAAGACCTTGTAATAAAATGTAAAAGTAACGAGATGCACTCTATATAACTGATATTAATTTAACGCGCAACTAATAAATATTCACGCGGGTATCGGGTTACCATGAAGTATTTAGACACGACTTGCTACAAGTATGAAATGGAAATGAATATTATTTAAACAAATGAATATTTATTCAACATATAACGCAACTACAATCGGCGGAAACTTACTGCATGGTCAACAATAAACAACACGAATTCCACTATAACAAAATTATATAAACTTTAATACAATGAAAACACAAAAATAAAATTTATATATCGTAATACAAAATAATCTACTTTTAAATCCGTGGCTCTATATAATCTAATAGATGCTAAAGTAAATTACAATCAACTCAATTTCGATCCGTTACAATGCAACCGATATTTTATTTAACAACAAACTAAAATCAACTTACATGTGTTTTACTACAACAGCTTGCAATTTGAGAGCCTTCGTACTTATCAACTAAATGCTTCAACATTTGACGAGAGAGCGAGAGCTTTTAGGGCGGGACAATACTTACGGAAATTCTCAAATATTGTTTGTTGGAGCTATTCTCGTCATAAGGAAATGCTTGCTCTTTCAACTAGCATTTTTACGGTAACTGATTAAAATTACAAATAAAGACTAACCAACTATTTTTCTTATACAGAAAATACTTAAATCTGAATAAATTGTAACAAACGCAAACGCGACTTGGTATAAACATTGTAATTTAGCTTACAGTTTAACGTGAAATCATAAACTTGACCAATGGAAATAATTCTAAAACGATATAGGAAATATATCCGTCTTTATTCAACATATATTTGCAGGAAGTTGCATACAAGCAAAAACGAAAGGTCAAAGAAGATAGGTTATGAAAGTTTCAAATATATTGCAAATGGATCTGAAATTGGATGTACTCATAAGTATGTTATTATTACATAATTTAATTGTGGCGTAGGTTATTATTGATAACTCAAATCAACTATAGAGGCGCTGTGTTCGTATAGCTTTGGTAGGATCAGGATTGCAGAGACTGAAAGAAAAAACACAACTCCGACTCCGACTCCAAAAAATTTTAGATGTGCAACTCCGACTCCGACTCCGACTCCAACTCCGACTCTGACTCTACTCAAACTCCGTCTCCAATTAAGTCAAACAGTCAAAAATCATAGTTTCACGTGTGGATGAAAGAACTGTTCTCGAATTTTGTAGTTTTAAATGAAATGATTTATTTTTTATCTTTTTTTCCTTTTTTTTGTCATCGTAAGAAAAAATCATAATATTCTATAATAATAAAAAAACAAAGAAAAAAATCTACTTATATATAAAGTTAAACTGCATTCGTTCTTAAAAATAAAATTGCTTCTATTAAATCAGATTTCATTTCTGTTCTCAAATCAGATTTGATTATTCGCAAGGCAGAAAATAATCGTTTTACAGTGACCTGTGTCAGTGGTAATGCTGTAACGGTCAAAGCAACGTCTTTAATAATATCAGTGTATCGATTAATTGCATTTTTTAGATGTCAAATTATAATTGCGGTCAAATTTTTTAACTTCTTCGAGATCTTTATAAAAATTCATTTTAAATTATTATAATTTGTGAAAAATGCAACGCAGTAAACAAGTTCAAATAGGTCTATTCGGAGTCGGAATCGGCATAATTTTTTCCGACTCGAACTCCGACTCCGATTCCACTAAAAATAACCGACTCCACGACTCCGACTACACACCGCTGGATAGGACACACGTTTTTTTTTTTCATTAGAGTACATATGTAGAATTCGCATCGAAAGTTTTGACGATGGAGTTAGTATTAAGCAATTATTTAAATTCCTAGATGCATCTTCACTAATTAAGTAAATTTAAACCTAATTTCCATTTATAAATGTACCTTTATATCATCACTGGTGAAGAAACTTAATAAAACAAACAAAAAGTATTGCGATATTTAATTGATAAATTAAGAAAAAAAGCAAGGAAACATAAAATAATATTAAACATTTATTATAAATACTTATTTTACATTACTAAAAATTATTTTATTTTTTTGGAATATAATTTCTGTTATTGAGGTTACAATGTTGGTGCACATTTACATAACAATATCACACAATTCTGACTATAGTTGTCATTGATCTGTCAATTGATTCGTGATCGTGTTACATTTGTTTCAAGTCAGCAACATTTTATGAATTTTTGCATACAATAGTTTTAAAACCTCCTAATTTCCCTTAAGGCTAATTATACATAACTATGCGATATAATTTAAAACCAGAGACAGATATTATACGTGAACATAGCGCCATCATTTGGCATTTATTTGGTTACATTTTTGATGACGTAAGTCAATCCTTTATGTTATGACTACGCCGCCAATTACAGTTGTCATGACTATGTTGAGTAACTATGTTTTTGTTCGTTAAAAAAGTTGTTGTTGTTGATAAATATTTTTGAATTGAAAATAAATAAATTTTTTGACTGTTCTACTTTTTAATAAAAACTTAATCTTAAATTTGGTCTTTCGAGCCAGGATATATTTTATAATAATATTTGACATTATAGGTAACATTACACCTTAAACGTTTCTATTATTATATTGTTATATATGAAATAAAATGATAAAATATTTATTTGGCATAGTTTTTCCTATTCATTTTAGAACAAAAATATAACCATTAATGTTGTTCAGAATTAAAAACTATATCCATTGAGCCCAAATTTATTGATATAATTCGCTCCTGACATGAGATAGATATAAATTAAAATTATCTTCTATAATCTTTAACTTGTTTAAAGAGATCAATAAGAAATGAAAGAAATCATTTAAATTTTTTATTGATAGGTGTATCAAGTTATATAGTAATATAAATAATAATAAAACAACTTAAAAATGGCAATTTAAATTTACGTCTATCTCGTGAACTTAAGGAACTTAAAATATCAATAAATAAAACTTTTGTATTTATATTTTTATACTAAAATTAATATAGAAGGAACTATCGCAAAATATAAATTAAAATTTCACATTGTATTTCCTATATAACAAAAAAAAAAATTACAATATTTTTTTTTATTAAATTAAAATAAATAAAGAAATGATTTGTAGAAGAAAATGAATTTAATAATTTTGAAATAAAAAAGTCACAGAACGCAACAATTGTAAGATAATAGTAGGAACATAAAATTACAAATATTAAAAATAAAATCACACCAACCTTATCGTAATAAAAGAAAAACAATTACCTATGAATATTATTAGTCAATCCACGGTATTACGCACGATTTGAATTAGAATAATAAAAAAAAATCAGTAATATAATATAATAATTGTTGAATTAAAAATCCGAATATTTGATGATTTATTAAGCCGTGATGATAATAGGTAATTTAGTAAAATTAATATTAAACAACGGTTTGATTGGATAATTTGGCTGATGTAAAATAACCTTTTATTTAGTCAAAATTAAATAAAGTTACGAGTTCCGAAAGGTCGTCAGTTTATTTAATTTATACTAAATAAAAGGTTATTTTACTTAAGCCAAGTTTTCCAATCAATCGTAGTTTAATATTATTAATTTAATAATATAAACAAAATAATTTCAATAATATTTATATAGTATAGTAAACGAGTATATCGAGCGAGATTATCCGACGCAAAACGTTAATTAGCTTCAATTATTTGACGAACATTGCAAGATACATTTGGCATTTTATTTATTTTATTTTACAATTTATTAATTTTTATTTTTCACCAATTTGGTGCCCTTACCCAATGTTCACTTAATACAAGTGCTTCGTTTGCTTTATCCTTGCCCCGGCTCTGCCTGATATATTCAATCAATTAAGTACCAGCTTATTATTATTTCATAACTAACTAAATATGATAATTCAAATTTAAGTGAAATGTGAAGTTAGTTGACATAAAAACCTGACTTAATACGTATCTTATCTATAGTCAGATATAAAAACATGGTTTGAATAAAGATTAATGCGCCATCGAGGTAGCAACCTGTATTCCATATGTGAGAAGAGAGAAACTTAACAGTGAACACGTGTCTAGAAAAGTGAAAAAGGCGTTGTTGAATTGTTAAAAATTGTAGGGTTGGAAAAATTAGGGTAATTTATAAATTGGTAAAATGATCGATCATCTATAAATCATTACATATCGCTGATATAGCATTTGTACATTATTTTCATACCAAATAAAAAAGTATTAAAATAATTATTTTATGAAAATAAAATAAACATTTTAGTATTTATTCAAGGTCGCAAGAATCGGGACAGAATTATATTTTTCGCAATGAGGTCAAATTGTAGATTATACTGCATGCATTAAATTTTAACATAAATAAAAGAAGAAAACAAATATTGACTCTCAAAACAAATAAATAAATAAAAGAGTTTTTATTTGAACATAAAACCGACCTACGCTTAGTTAGTGTACCATTATATGAAGCGAAGATTTAAAACGGTAATATGCTCGGTCATTTATATATCTTACCTGGGTGCCGGTAAGTTCACCGAAAACAATTCATCGAAAAACAATTCACCGAAGTAACAATTCACCGAACAAACAATTCACCGAAATACAATTCATCGAAATGATAATTAAATTGTCGTATTTTTAATGTTTCTTAGAACTTGTAGAAAAATGCAGATATTTAGAAAAGGATACTTACCGTAAATTCCGAATCTTTTGAATATTGTCCATTGCGTTAAATATCGTTAATTATTGTAGGATTAATGTAATTACTATTGAATCGGCTAAAATTTGTTTAAGCTGGGCAGTTTCTAATGACATTACTGCACTCGCTTATGTATAGTACTAATAATAGTAGCGTTCGATTTGCACCAAATCTCAGTTAATCTCACCTCACCTCAGTTTGACAGCTTTTTTGTGCTGTTCTATTTGCACTGACATAACTGAGATCAAGTGAGACACTCACTTCCCCCCTTGCCGATGCTGCACTACCTATTTCACTGGTGCGTACTGAGATTTTCTACTCAGTTAGAGTGGGGGTAGAATTCGTTATGTTTTGTTTGTAGTTTGAATATTTGGAAGTTATTTAATATTTTTTTAAAATTGTACATGTTATTATAAATCATGTTTCACAGCTAACTGCCAACAAAAACATCAAGCAAATCATGTGTTGTCCGCGAAATGATACTACAACGTTCGTCACGTAACCGACTCAGTTCAGACCTGTCAAAACCCGTTCGATTTGTCATCGAAAAAATATCATCTCATTTCAGACAATCTCAACTCAGTTGAAATGAACTGAGGTGAGATTGTTTGCAAATCGAACGCTACTATTAGTATCGCTGCCAATATGTTATTAGGATTTATTCAAATAGAGCAGTACGTGTGCGGCCAAGACGGCGCACCGATGCATAAAAAGTACAGAGACTGTGCTATGAGGACTAGAGATGCGCATTTCAACCCGAACCCGAAACCCGATCCGACCCGAACCACCGTCGGGTTTCGGGTCGATTTTATATCCAAATATAAAGTTCGGGTCGGGTTCGGGTCAGGTACCGTTCACGTCGGGTTGGTTCAGTTCGAGTCGGGCTGGATAAGTTCGGGTCGGGTCGGGTACGGGTCGGTACAGTTCAGGTATCGTTCAGCTCGGGTTGGTTCATTTCGAGTCGGGTTGGTTCAGTTCGGGTCAGGTACCGTTCACGTCGGGTTGGTTCAAATTCGGGTCGGGTCGGGTTCGGGTCAGGTACCGTTCACATCGGGTTGGTTCAGTACGAGTTCTCTCAGCTCCGGGTTCGGCTCGGGTTCGGATCGGGTTCGTATCTGGTCGGGTTGGTTCATCTCTGTTCATTTCTATAATCGTGCGGACGGCAGTTCATATGACACAATTCATGCAAGAAGAGATTATTATAAAATTTTATGTCATCCAGATGACCAAATACGGTGGAAGTGTAATTTCTAATTTTGGTACCAGGTATCCTTCTATGTTCTATCAAAGAATTTTCCCATTCCCAGGTATATTGCCGGAATTGCGAATTATACTTGAAATAATAACAATGGCTATAACGGGATAATAAACGACAACCAGATGTTCATTCAAATTTCAAACCTCTCTAAAATGTCAAAGTAAAATCAATCGATTTAAAATTATAAGGAATATATATTTATTGAATGTTTGTTCAAAATATTTCATTGGCTATCGAAGAAATAATTATAGTCGGTTGAGTTTGAAATTCAGACCTACATATTTACTTTACTCGATATATTCCAGTTTTATTATATAATTTACCTAATCCCAGGTAATTTTTATCTCTCTCTTTGATTTGAATTTTGTATAATTTCTCATTGTACTTCGTTTCGAAATGAGCTGGTATAATATATCAAAATTTGTAATAATTTTATTGGATTTTTGTCAGGGATGCGGCAAGTAAACTCACTAAAAATATTAGATATAACTTTACTAGGGCACCACCCACTTTGTATCTGAACAAAATTTACTTCTCTAACTATATCTAACAATAGAAAGACCTCACTAAAACTTTCAATAATCCCTTTTGATGATTTGCATAGCCGTAGAGAGAAGTTTTCATGGAGATTTGTTTATGTATTTACATTATCTGCAAATTTCCAAAATTTATATTTATTTTAATATAAAGTGAGTTTAGCTGATCTCTAAAAAATAATTGGGAGCTGAAACGGTCGATCTCTATCGAATTCAGTTCTTTTGAGAATCATCAACAAACAACAATTTATTGACGCGCCACTGGAATACTATGTTTGACGGACTGATTTATAATTCCAGCCCATTTTGAAGCGAAATATAGTGCGTTTGTGTGAAAAACAGATAAGAAAGTATGTAATAGAGAAATAAAAATAACGCTGGATTTAAAAAGAATTATACAAATAAATAAACTTTTAAATGGTAATGCTGATTTGGCTTCAAGCTTAATTGCTATACTTGAAACACATCCCAAATGAATTGTTTTCGGTGAACTTTCTTAGACCCATCTTACCTGACCGTTAAATGAACAAAATCGGTAATATAATCGCGGACATGTTGTCATCTCTAAGAAATTGTATTTAGATAATAATCAACAAATTATTTTTGGATTTTTTGAAGATAGTCAGCTAACTACTCGTATTCACAATATAGAGGCGGGATTATGTAATATTATAAAGTTTTTTAACATAAAACAATACTTGAGCTCGACAAAACAAAGTAAAACCGTGACTGGAATGTGCTTTAATACCACCCATTAGAAATTATATCCACCCAGTCAGGTATACAACGAATGGCGTGGTTCTATTTTGGCGCGAAAGTGAAATATACAATCTCAATCTCACACTTGGCCGTCGCATTAGGTACGATATGCGCATTTATATATTTATTTATTATTAATCTTATAATTTTGACGTCACATGCAGCAGACCCGAAGCAGACCCTTCTCCACACAATTTTGTGTGAAACAACAAATTTGTAGAAAGAGCGAGGTGACACCATGCCGAGTCGAACAACTGCTTTCTCCTTTCAACACTTCTCTCCTCAAATCCCCACATTTGTTAGACGTTTAACGTTTGGATCACGTGATAAACGTCAAACTGTAAAGCTATACCATGTTCGCTACATAACAAATTATTAAATTCTGTTTACTCACTAGATGGCAACCGACAAATTTGAATTGTATAAGTCCCTACTAAAAACTGTTCAAAACGTATAACTTCAATTCTCTACTACTCGTATCTAAATCGAATTAGAAAATTTCTCCAAATTATCTAGAAATTGAAACATTTATATAGAAAAAGTTTCACGCGAAACGTCAAAAGTGATTGAAAGGTTTGAAAAATTTCTGCTTGCGTTCAAATTTCATATACATAGCAACGCATGCATTCTTCGATCATTAAAACTTTGCAAAGTTTTTCATTAATTTCATGCAGACTTTACTTTCGAAAAATCTGAAATACCCAAAAGGCTCTAGTTCGAAATATTCTTTAAATCCTAGAAAAAAAATCACAACTTCTAAAGTTTGGTTGCTAGACTGAGGAATCTATAGTGAATTATGCTAATTAGTATATAGGACTAGCTGTCGGCCTGGCTCCGCGAATACTGAAATAGGATTAACTTCTATAAGACAATTGACACAATGCAAATTGAATTATTACCGATCTAAGACTTTTCAATTCAGTACGTCTGTCCTTCTAAAAACCTTTTAACTGACACGATAGGTTTCGAAATTCTTTCACTACAACATTTGTCGATCGAAAAGTATTAAATTTTGTACGTGAGTACATAGAAGACCTCTCATTTGATACCAAATATGATGGGTTTTCAATTTCACTTCACGCTAGGCTCCGCGGACACTGAAGTAAAATTTACTTTTGCATGATAATTAACACAATATAGATTGAATTATTTCCGATCTAAAACTTTTCAATGCTGTACTTCTATCCATTTAATTCATACTAAACACAATAAGTTTCGAAGCTTTGCCAATAAAACAATTGACGACCAAAAAAATTACAATTCTGCGCATGAGCCCGTAAAAAGACCTTTTATTTGATACTACACACGATAAGTTTTGATGCGCTTACACTAAAACAATTTCCGATCGAAAAAATAAATATTCTGCACGACACCTCTTCTAAAGCCCATTCATATGATATCAAACTCGATGTGGTCTGTTGGTATCTATTGGCGAGCGTAAAATTTCATTTTTTTTTTAATTCCATCTGAAAGTTGTTCTAAAGCCCTTTCAAATGATATAATTCGTAATAATTTAAGATTGAAACAATTGAGGATCGTAATTTTTTTTTTTTATTTACTCAAAAGTTCTTCTTAAACCATTTCATTTGACATCCAACATGGTATGATTGGGAATACTAAATGTTTAAAACAATTGACGATCGTAAAACATCTTTTTTGAATTCATCTGAAAATTCCTCTAACGCCTTTTTAAGAAGACACCTAACACCATAATTGGGATTACTTTAAGTTTAAAACAATTGCCTATAGTAAAATTGCATTTTTTTATTTAAATTTCGTGTGATGATTCTTCTAAAGCTCTTTCATATGACATCAAACACAATATTAGTCGGAATACTTTTAGTTTGAAACAGTTGACGGTCATATATATTTTTTTTCATTTAAAAGTTCCTTCAAAACTTTTTCATATAATATTAATTATTCCGAATACTTTAAATTTAATACAATTGACGGTCATAATATTTAATTTTTTTATTTCATCTGAAAGTTTTTCTAAAGCCCTATCATATGACACCAAATACGTTATGATTAGGAATACTTTAGGTTTAAAACAATTGACTGCCGTAAAAGTTCAATCAAATACGTATGTTATTTTCGAAAACATTTTGCTAAACTATTAAAAATCCTTCGGACGTTATTTCTGACAGTTCGACATGTATATTTTATCTGTACATTAAATCGATTGAAATTTTTCTCTATTTTTTTTAAGAACTGTTGAAAATAGCTGGAATATTAATTCCAAATTTTTTTTATTCGAGTAACCTTTTTTCTACAATGTAGAATGCTACGGTCAATTTTGTTTGTTTCTTTTTGCTTTACTGTATATTATTACCGCGGACAAATTTTGCTTTATATATATATATATATATATATATATATATATATATATATATATATATATATATATATATATATATATATATATATGTATTGTATCTTGTTTTTCAATTATGTAAGACAATCGTAATCCAGTGGATATAACTTTCGTCTCTAGAAGGATAGTTGGGATCAAGTTTATGTCGTGCGGAGTAGCGAATAAAGAAAAAGATATATAACTTTAGATAATATTTCTCTTTTGTTTAGGTGCTGTTAGGGGGTGGTAGACGACACTGGTACTCAATGGCAACGAAAGATCCACAAAATCCAGAAAAAGAAGGACGACGACTCGATGGTCGCAACTTAATCACTGAATGGTTACGAAATAAGAAAAATAATCAACTCGAAACTGAATATGTTTGGAACAAAGAACAGCTGGAGCAAGTTGATGTCTCCAAAACTGACCACTTACTTGGTAAGATAAAAACACAATAATATTTACAAAAATTCAACTTTTTAAAATGAATTTTATTGATAATTAATTGGTTTACGTCTTGCATAAATCTTGAGCTTATTTTTCAATCTTTGCTTCCTTAAGGCCGCTTCATACAAACTACATTTTGTCGTATAATAATTTCACAGTATGGTCGCCATTACATTCAAAATGCATTTAACCTTAACGTACGATTCTTTATCGTGTAACATATAATTTACTTATAGTATATTCCGAAAATGAACTACGATGCGGTTCAATTTTACCACGGTTACGGTTAGAATGACGTCATAACGGAACACTTTCACGATGACAGTTGTTACTTGACAGATGAGTTTCGAAATGTGAAATTTATTTAATATGGAAAAATGTTTATAATATAAAAATATTGTATTCTGCATCACACCTGCTTTAACTTAAATATAGAGATATAAAAATAACACAAAGAAAAAAGTAAATATGAGCTTCAGAACAAGTAATAAATTCATCTAAAATGAATATATACTGTTAAATAATAAAAATACATTTTGTATCACATGTTTATTTATCAGTCATCATAAAAATATAGTTTTATAAGACAAAAATCTACAAACACTGTAAAAGCCGCCAAACACGTTTCAAACTTGTCAACAACAGCTGTGAAGTAACTAAACTAACCGCCGCTCGAGCACGGTTAGTTTGGTTAATAAAAACTAACCACAATTTTAAAAAACCCTGTTCCGTTATGAAACCGGTTACAGAAAAAACTAACCGGTTCATTTTCGGAATACACTATTACTTTTTCTGTTTATAATTGATGTAAAAGCAATAAAAATATGTTTTCACAATTCAAAGAGAACCAATTATTTGCTATAAAATATATGATACAATATAACAATATAAATTCCACTTGGTTTTACAACTTTTCACATGAATAAAATATTTGGCACTTTAATATTCTCACTAGGAATAAATATTTGCTACTGCCATTTTATAATTGCATCTTAGATTTTTCACTTAAATTTTATAACAGCTACTTGAATTTAATATTTGTTATTTGGATTTAACACTTGTCATTATAATTTATTATTTATCACATGGATATAATATTCCACTACATATAACCGAATATAATGCTTATGCTGGGTGTAAATTCTATGAGTGGTTTGTTAAAAATGCGAGTAAAGCGAGCTAAGCTAAATAATAAATTCCATTAATATCCCATCCCATCCCCAATGGGATGGCTAGCTCAGTGGTATGAATTCGGCCTGTGGATCCTGAGGTCCCTGGTTCCATTCCCACAGGCGACAAATTTTCATAATTTGAAAAAGCTATCCCTGTGGCTCCTCCACCACTAACATGTTTGGGGGCCGTGATTTGACGACTGGTAACAGCACTTCACGCGCAAAATATATCACTTACCGAGATCTGCTTCAGCAGAGTGCCACACCCAGTAATGGGTAGAAGGGGTGATGATGATATACATTAATATCGAATAAAATTACATACTTTTGTATAATGTTAAAACCAAGTGGAAAATATCAAATCCTACTGGAAAATAAAAGAACCAATTCGATACTTTTCTTTATTTTTATAGAGCAAGAATTAATTACAGAACGATTTATTTTTATATAATTTTATTTTCTTTTTATTGTAAAAAAATAGCATAACACTTATAGCAGATCGATTAATTATATTAGTATTTACGATTTTAGACATTCTTGAATTAAATGTTTATATTAGAATTTATTTTTATGTCATTTAAATAGTACCCCAATTCAAATGACAGTTCATAGAAATAAGATCTGACAACAATAGCTGTATTCCATTTGCCACTTGGTTCACTTAAATCAGTTCAAATAAATTAGACTACATGACTGAAATAAGCAAACTGATACACTCATTGGGGTGAATTACTTCAAAGTAAATTAGAATAAGTAATTCTAGTACTGGAAACAAAGTCAGCGAAGTAATCCTGCGATATAAATAAGTGATCTGGTTCAGCAAATGTAAGTTAGATCTGATCCAAAAGGCAAATGGAATAAGCCTATTGTGATATTTTTACGATACCTAAGGTTTATAAAGGTTTTCACTATTAAATAGATACAATTTTCATAATTTCAAAAGCTACCCCTGTGGCTCCTCCACCACTAACATCTTTGGGGGCCGTGATTAGACGACTGGTAATCGCACTTCAGGCGCAAAATATATCACTTACCGAGATCTGCTTCAGCAGAGTGCCACACCCAGTAATGGGTAGAAGACGTGATGATATATATATATATATATATATATATATATATATATATATATATATATTTTCTTTTTTTTTCTTTTTAATTTCAAGTTAGTAATACAATAATATAACTTTTATCGACCAACTTTATCGTTTTAATGCAGTAATATAGCCACTAAAATATTGATCGACTATTTCTACTAAGTGCGACCGCTGTTTTATTGGTCAATAAGTAGGAACCTCTTTGGATCTAAATAATAGTAAATGTTTTAAATATTAAGTTAGCCAGTAGAAAATATGCAAAATTTAAAATAAAATAAATAAATAAATATCTCATCGCGCCTCTTTACCCATTTCTGGGTGTTGCACTCTGCTGAAATAGATCTCGGTAAATAATACATTTATGCGCGTGAAGTGCGGTTACCAGTCGCCAAATCACACTCCCAAAGATGTTAGTGGGGGAAGAGCCATTGGGGTAATTTTTTAATGTGGGGAAAATTGTTTTTCGGCTTGGAAACCGAACGCGGATTCTCAAATCCACAGGTCGACTCGATACCACTGATGTAAAATTAAATTCTGTTAAACCGTTTTGAATTGTAAAAACGTAAAAATTTTATTTGACTGTAGGAATGGAAAATCAATTTAAGTCTTTCTGTTTACTTCGTTTTATACGAACAATTAGATTATTAAGAAAAGACGTCGTTTCGCAACTAAGAATTGATTCCATTTAAATTTATAAAATTTATAATATAATTTAGACAATAAATTCTGAACATGTAGTTAAAATTTTGCTTAATTTTAAAGTTGAAAATGGAACCAATATTCAGTTTCGAAAAATCGTGTTTTCTTTAAAACTTAATTGTTATTATAAAGCGAACTAATTCAAATGGAAGGAATTTAATAGATCTTTCATTCCTACTGTCAAATAATTTAGTGAATTTATAGAAAATGTATAGAATTTGATCCAGGATATGAAATATATCTATCTCTTACAGTATACGAGAAGTTTTATATATACAAACTAATTTCTTTAAATTGCTTTTTTAATTGCTTTAATGAACATCCTGTAAATAATTTTATGTTAAAAATGCTTTATCTTTATTATACATAATATATTATATTTTTCTAAATTTCTTCACTAAATATATAATACTGAAAATGTTACTTAGGTTTATTCGCCTATTCACATATGGATTTCGATACCGACAGAGACAACAATACCCAGCCATCTTTAACAGAAATGACAAAAGTTGCGTTGAAAATATTGCAGAAGAATCCTTGGGGATACTTTCTAGTAGTGGAAGGTAAGAATAATATTTTACATTAAAATTTAACTGGGTCAGAAAGTAAAGCCCACGTATAAAAATATTTCAAGAATTTTATTTATCAATTGCAACAAAAATTTGATGACTGTGTACACTCGTACTCGTAAATAAATATTGACTAAATCAGTAAAAATTCAAAGTTAAGATATGGGAAACAAAGTTACCGGCAACACTATATTTTATATATTAAAGGAACATTCAGGGCCGGATATAGGAGAAAAGTCGGGGTGTGCAAAACTTCAAAATGCAAATTTGTATACAATAGGAATTATAATTAGATATATTAAACATTGAATAAAAATTTTAAATTAGTTATTAGGGATTATATATGTTTTACCAACATTAGAAAAATTTAATAATAAACTAGTATCCGGGGAAACTGGTATTCGCAAAGCCAGAAACCGAATAATTCGGTGTAAAATCGGAATCCGGTATCTTTACATATCTCATCCGTAATATGTCGGATTCAGAATCTGATTTACATCTAAGCAAAATAAGCTGTTGCTTAGGGTCCACCCATCGGAGGGCCTGGAAAATAATTCATAAAATATTTGTATCTGTAAATTAATTTCTGATTACATATTTTATTGTATTACACAATTTTTAGTCAACAATAATTAATTTAAAAAAAACATTTAATAAATTAAATTATTCTAAATATTTAATACAACTTTATAACTGAATGTATCAATTGTTTACAAATTCCTCCAAATTTTCAAACTGATGACATTTGTTCATTGGTTTACAACTTATGAAAATTCGAAAGATTCGCACTTTTAAATTTATATTATTAAGGCCCGGTTTATCAATCGTCTGTTAAAAGTGACTGTTCCTGCCAAGCAGATAACATTTATCCTCTTGGTAAACCTTCTGGTAAGAACATTCTGTCTATCGTACATTTTATATGTTCCTGGTAGTTAACAAGAAATTTAAGTTTTTACCACGACAGTTGGTATTAATATTTCTGATATTTGACGTTTACACGTGACATTTGTGAGGTTATAGTTCTATGTTTAGCGGCAAATGAATATACTGGCGCAAAAAAAGGAAAGATCTACAAATTTTACACCAAGTGAAATAGAATTGCTAATTAATTTAGTAATAAAACATGCTCAAATTATTGAGTCTAAAAAAACTGATGTTGCTACGTGGAAAGATAAGGGAAATGAATGGAAGAAACGCACGGTAAAATGCTTAAAAACTAAGTTTGAAGGTATGAAAAAAGACATTAAAAAGAAAAGGGCTCTACAAAAACAAAATTTGTATAAAACTGGTGGTGGTGATTTTAAAGACGTAGTATTTAGACCAGTAGAAGAAAAGCTTCTTAGTTTAATATCGTTTTCTGTTGAAGGACTTCGTCCAAGATTTGACTGTGACGAAAGTAAGATATATGTTTGCTAGTTAGTACATAATTAATTTTTAATATCTATTTTTAATTAGATAATCATGAAGATACTATGTCAGTTACATATAATGATGTACAACCAAGTACATATTAACAGTTGTTGAAGTGGAGTGATAACAGAATTTCTATATGTAAAAATATAAAATTATTTTAAAAATAAACAAATCATTAAAAAAGGTATTTTTCACCTGTTCGTATGAAAACGTATAATATCACCAATAATTTCGACCAAATGTTGAATTGTTTCTTAACCTAAATCAATTTACAAAATCGGTATCATCCCAATATTCTAAGTGATTAGGCCGTTGTCTAATAATATATGGTCTCCTATGAAGTATATTAATATAGTCTAATAATTCTTCATCACTACTTGAATCAGAAAAAATATCCACATCAATTTCAGCCATCATTTGAATAATCAAGAACACTTTGTTACCAAAATTCTACAACTACTTTATTTGACAGTTCTCTCTGTTAAGCCTTAACAGTAACTTATACCCTAGTGAAAGTTCCTGGTAACTAACTATCAGTTAGATGACAGTTATCTTCCAGGTAAATATTAACAGTCGATTGATAGGCAGAAAAACATAGTAACCAAGCAGATAAATTTAACAAGAAGTTTACTAGTCGATTGATAAACCGGCCCGAAGAGATGAATTAAATTCACCGGAGAGTTTGCTTAAGTGTCGCCTCTATAAGTATTTATTTTCCTTGTCGTATATGTATACATTGACTACTATTATTTCTATCATCATAAGAACTACTATTTATTATCACGATATAATTATTTAACTGATGCTGGGTTGCATGAAAGTTTTATCGGTTCATTAGCAACTAACAGTTCAATAAGTTTCAGAAAATCGATATTGATATGTTGCTAGATAAACAATTCTTCAACTAAAAAGGTCTTTATTTTTTTCTTGCAATCCAACATGAATCTCTGAAGTCAACTATCAACTGTCTATCATCAAGCAGCTAAGCACTCGCTTATATACAAAAGCCTAATTCGTCTAGAATGTTCAGAATCCACGAGTCCTAACATGTGCTTTGTGTTTTATGCGTCCGGTCTGACTATCTGCAACAAATCACTCGTACTTTCTCGAATTGATGACTCATACCTTGGGTATATTCGCTACAATAATTATGACTAAAACATTGCAAATAATCAATAAATTGAATAAAACGAATAATATAAAGTAAAGTCCAATGAATAAAATTTGAGTGAATCATAGAAAGGCTAAAAATTTAATAATTGATGGCCAGTTTTTCAATCGGCTGTTATTGTTACTGTTACAATTATCCTTCTGTTAAATATAAAAATCTGTTTATCATTGTCTTGTTATGTTACCAGGCACACAAATATCGAGTAAACGACAGGTTCATTTAACAGGTACTATTTTTGGCCGGTAAGATACAAACAAACAAGTGAATTACAAAAGTATACTTTTTTTGCAATTATTTTGAAATTGGTGAATCATAATGTCAATGCATTTTCGGGTTCTGATGAATAAGCAGAAATAAGAAATGTTTTAAATATAGTATTAGGAATGCGATTGAATATACCTAGAGTTCAAGATGTAGTAGTGGCAACAGCTATCTTACATAAAATTGCCATTGGGGTCCGTACTATGCTACATGAAGTAGATGAAAATATTTTGCGGCATATAAATAATAAAGTAGTACTGTAAAATAATTATCAAATCCCAGATGAAAATGAAACACTTCGAAGACAATTAATTAATGATTACTTTTCTTGTTTGTTGTAGTTTGATAATACTAAATATTGAATGGGGTATTCAAGTGGTAGAGCTTTTTTATATATATTTATTAAAATAAATTCTTGACCGTACATCATATTTAATACAATATAAAATCATACCATAAATTATATCTTTATTGCTGAAATATGAAAGTTAAAGTTGAATAATTTAAAACGTTCGCACTGCCATATTGCAATGACGTAGTTGCATTAAGCCAATCACAGAGCTTTGTCTGAAACGTTTGTCAGTGCTCAAGAAGACGAAGAAGAAATAAGCATTCAGCATTCTACGATTCTACCAATGACGTATAATACTAGACGAATTATGCCGTATTCAAGTCAATGCAGTGTTGTGAAGCAGAGAGTTATTCTATCCCTTTCTGACTCACAACAAACGCCGATGTTATCCGTCTAGTTATGTTTTGTCTGAGGATTCTACTGACAACGACAAGTTACGTGTTATTTATCTCTGTCTTATCTGTCTCTCTTTAAGTTAAGATGCAACTACGTCATATTCATTTGTTTCGAAAGTTTAAATATTTTTATCATGCTTATACAAGTTTTTTTTTAAAATAAAAAAAATGGTTATAATTATTTTATTACGTAGATTAATATATAAAAAATTCAAAAAAGTCTTGAAAGGCCCATTGGTTAAAAAAATATATTATGTAGGTACTTTATTACTTTATTACATACTTTTCTGTTATACATTACATTTAAGTTTGTAAATATATAAATATCGTATTTTATATTTAATATTTATCTCTATTATAGAAACAATATAACATTTGTTTAAGGAATAAATGATGGAAACTACATATACGTAATTAAAAATTTGTAATTACTAAGTAGAAATTTCATTAAATACAAATTTTATTCTTATTGAATGAAATAAAAAAAAAATTAAACTTCGAATACAGAATCTGACCATAGACTTTTTTTGACTATATTAATCTTTAAATTAATTATTCAATACGGCAAAAAATATGAATGTCTTTTAAATACTTTCCAAATAAAATAAACTAAATTTTAATTAAAATGTTCAAAGTAAATTGTTTAATCTCTTTTGTTTTTTTAAAAACATCAATTACTATCTCTTTTTTACTAATTTTGGTGTCAATACATTTTATTTTCTGGTTGAGATAATCTATTTTCAATCTTTTCTCTTGCATATTTAACTTTACATCTTCATTTTGAAATTCAATTAATTCTAATTTTATCTTTGTTATGGCACTGATGTTTTCCAGCGTATAATCCCTTAATTGTTTAGTTCTACGTCTATGTCAAGTTACTTCTGAAAAAAATATAAAATTTATAATATTTTTCATATACAAAATATTTTCTAGATTAATTTACTTGTTACTGCTGAAGTGGGTAAATATTTTAATTAACAGGCATAGTTACAGCATTTTGAATAACTTCTGTGTGCAAGGATAATATTAAAACATCTTCCAAAACTTCTAAAACTGGTGCAGATTCGGTTGTGACGCAATTTTCAATCGAGAAGCAACAATTATTATGATATAATTGTATTTCGTGTGTGTAATATACATAAACCTACAACGAATAATGCGTACATAGGTAAAAAACAAGTGCCGTTTATATAATAATTATAATTAAATATCGTATAGATCGTATAACTACATTTATTTTCTTACCTTATCGTCATCATTTCGAGACATTAGTCCTTCAGTAGAACGTGATATGGAAAGTAATTTTTCTTGTAAAGGTGTGAAGACAATTTTTTTAAATTTCTCTTTGCCCGTTTTGTGCAGCTGTTGTTTTTCATCAAATATTCGTACTTCGTACTTTTCAATGTTCTACATATTCGTGGGCATTGTCCATTTAAACTTTTAAACTGTTAAATTCTTCTGTGAGTGTGTCCAAAGCTGCTTCTTTTTCCGTCCATGATTTATGATCTGAATTTAACAGCTAAATTGATTAGGAGATCTATTTCATTGTTCGATATGTTTGCGGAACGTTGCTTCTTCTTGTTACCTTCATCCATTTCAAAAGACTTTAATTAATTATTATTTTGTCGATAAATACTTTTGACTACTTTTGACACTTCTCAACAATATAATCTCACTTTACAACATACAGGATAGCCAACGTTCACTCAGAAAGTACAACTGAAAACTAACCTATTGGTAACTAACAATAACATAAATTTTGTTTGAAAAGCGCAGCCACATTTAACAGTCACTTTACCAGTTACATTACAGTTATGTTATTGGTAAACAACAGTAACAATAACAGCCGAATGAAAAACTGGGCATAAGAAAACCAGTAGTTGAGATGGGTTACTTAAAGATTGTAACAGTGGGTTGTGTCAATGAAGCACAACCCCCGTCGACGTACCGAATTATACGGGATGATAAATAGATAAACAAGTTTATACTTACCTGTATCTCGGTGTCGTCCCACGACGTGCTGTAAGTAGGAAGGGTAGTTTCGAATTACACACACACACACAGTCTGTTAACGTAAACGGGTCTATATTATTTATATAAGTGAAGTTTACAGTAAAGTTTACAATGATTGTCTACAAAAAGCCAGCCGAACCGCGCGTTCTGGTCTTGGAGGTAACCGAATCGAGAATGAATACGTTTACCTCGAAGACAGCAAAATGTCCCTCGAATCAGATTGATCGTATCAGCAATTTGCTGGTAGTATTCCACTGCTTGCTGCTAGTCAGCAATATGCAGCGGAAGACACCCAGGTTACTGATCCGTGATTGCAACAGTCACGGTAATAATAATAGCAAATTCATCATATTATTTAATTGAACTACGTGACTGTTACATCACCCTCCCCTTTAAACTTGGCTTTAATTAAAAATTAAAGTCAAGTTCAACGGGGTCAATCTGATTCAATATCGGTCGGGTTGGCCTCTTACTTACTACGTCGTTAGAGGGGTACGAAGAAGGGCGGCGTTGGTGGAGGAACTGGCGTCGTATTGCGGCGGACCGGAGTTGTGACCTGGTGTTTGATTCTGCGGCAGTTGTGGGTACATCAGTGACGGCGATGCTTCCAAATCATTTGGGCTTGGGGTGTCTTGCCGTGCTAAGTTCACTAGGTATCGTGTGGTAAGTGCATCCCAGAAGCTGGCCAGCAGAAACCATTTGCGATGAGGTTGCTCTGGGGCGGCTTTTCGCAAACTAAACAAATTTAAAATCACCGTCGCTACATACCTGATGACGTTGTAAAATGTGTACAGGAGCATGAATATTGAAAAAAGGTTTCCTGTGTATGATAGGAACCCCCACACTTCTTCTGCTGCACTCCAGGCCATTTTTGCGAATTCTCCACTACTAAAAACGCTTGGCATATGGTAACCCTGGCCGTCTACTTCGGCTCCTGTAACTCGTCGTGTCATCAGCTTAGCGACGGCGCGACGTTCGTTCGGAAACAGCGTGTGCTGGAACGCCTCCATATCTTGCCGGCTGTAGACCCCGTGCGCGCTGATTGGCGCGATCTTCATCATCGGCACCACCTCGCTTGGCTCGTTAGCATCCAGGACTAAGGGCTCTGGTTGGGTCCGTCGTAATTCCGGATCCACCTCCAACCACTTGTCCTCTAGGTGGAACATCACTGGTAATTGACTATCGCAGTCCACCTGGGTTCCGTGATTTTGAATGATGTGAGTAATCGGGGCCATAAACTTACTCTCATTGTTGTACATAATCGGGAGCTGCTGGTAACAGAATTTTGTCTTCCGGAAATCCACAATTTTTGCGCTGCACCGAGTTATGTACAGCACTTCTCCCATTACTCGGCCCATATGTCCTGCCGCTTCTTTTACGAGTCCACTGACAATATCCGGTTTCTCCAAGGCCAACATGATACGGTTTTTCAGGATTGCTTCTCGTAGATGGCATCGCTTCAATATGGCGTCGTATAGAAGACCCTTAGTCTGCTGTTTAAAAGCAATTTCTAAAAACAGCAGCTTGCTAAGAACTTGAGCCATAACATCAGTGTTCTGTGCCACTCTCCTTGACTTTTGGAAAAAGAAGCCAAGAGAGGATTCAAATATTACGATCAGGCGATTTTTCTCGGTGCGCCAAGCTGGTTGATAGCACACTAGCTCTGCCTGAACCAGCCGTAAAGCGAACACTGTATCACGTGCCTCCACCACAACGTATTTCGTCTTGATGTTGTTGACCGTCAATATTGTGGCTGTTCCCTCGTAGAGGACGTCCATCCCTCGTTCTGAGCATCGATCAGCATGCTCGGCCTGCCATATGACTTCTCCTGCCACGTCGTCGAAGCAGTATTTCTGATTGTACGGACAAATTGTGCCCGTACGGAGTCGTACTGTATTCTCCTCGACATCGGCTATGGCGAGATAGTCAAATAGCTTGATGGTGATGGCTGCGCTAACGATGACGTCCTCATAGGTGGTACCGTGTAGAGTGTAGCGTACACCGCTGCATTTTCCACTCGGTTCCAGGTGGCCCTCGAGTGTTGCTGAAACCTCTGTTGTCCCATTCTGAAGTAAACCAGAGACAATTCCGGCTCCCAGTCCTGTCAAGTCTAGTCTTTGGAACTGGTGGGCTTCCAAGCAACTTTCTGCTTTCACATATTGTATGAAGTGTGAAAAACCACCGGAAACTGCACTAGTATGTGAATGCATACCACAGTGCTGAACCATCTGCTGCACGGTGACTAGACAGTTGAAAACGTGCACCTCGGTGTACCTACGCTCTTGAACGAGTTGGATTCGTGTTGTTGCTTCT
The DNA here is from genome assembly GCA_911728475.2 of Pterostichus madidus. Taxonomy (NCBI): domain Eukaryota; kingdom Metazoa; phylum Arthropoda; class Insecta; order Coleoptera; family Carabidae; genus Pterostichus; species Pterostichus madidus. The sequence continues at coordinate 25,053,411 of OU452314.1, forward strand.
TCAGAGTTGTTCTTCGGGTCTAAGCAGGGTTTGACATCTAATAAGGAAATCTTCGATATTTCCACGTCCGGATCCGCGCAATCGAACGCAATTAGTTCCGGCCCTCCGCTTCTCAAACATAATAAAACTAAAATTAACAAAAGCATCTTAAAGGCTAAAATACGTCTTTTATTTTCCACTGAGCGCTACACTCGAGAGTTTTGTATCCACGAATGGTCAGGGACGGCTCCGCGACTTCGGGTGGCGTACGTCTGTGCTGGTGGAACTTCTCGCGTAGTTACGATACTAGCGTCAGACAGTGTGGTATCGTAGTGTGAGGACGTGGTGTTGCTCCCGGACGCCGATTGATTGGCACTGGTCCTGGAATTTCCGGACAAATCTGTAACTGAAAAGCTGTTAAATGGACTGGTCACAGATACTTCCGACGATTCAGCTGGAACTTCGTTTGGTTTTACCAAAGACTTTCTAGCTGACCAAGGAATATTTATATTTGTACCATCATTCTCCGTAGAATTCGTTGTTTCGGACGAACTAACAGGATTAGCAACTTCTGCCTCATTGTTTAAATCGTCCTAAGTCACATAACAGTGCTTCAATCTATTGACGTGTACTTTCATTTCTCTACGACCACGAATTTCTTTTATTACCGCATTTACGTCCCGCATTTCAATTATGCGATACGGTCCTGACCATTTCTTAGCTAGCTTAGCACTAGTGCCGACCTTGATAGCTGGTGTATACAAATAAACTCGGTCGCCAAGTTGAAACTTGACTCCGGAAGTTTTCTTATTAAATGTACGGTGTACACGGTCAATGTTTTTATCCAGCTGTTGGCGGGCATTAGCATGTGCAATTTTTAAGCGTTGCATGAATTCAGCTACATAATTTGAGTCAGTATCATATCTAGTTCTAAGAGGGCGAATGATTTCGTCAAACGGCAATTCAATGTCGCGCCGAAACATTAGGAAAAATGGCGTATCCCCGAGCATAGAATGCATAGTGTTGCAGAAAGCTGAAACAGCAAAGGGCAGCCATTCGTCCCAATCTGTATGGTGCGGGTTAACGTAATGCGAGAGAATATCTTTGAGCGTGCGATGACTACGCTCTAAACTTGCGTTAGTTTGTGGTCGGTACGCGGTCGTGTGTAAACGTTCGATGTTAAGTACTTTACACAATTCTTTCATTAATTTTGATACAAAATTTGTACCAAGATCAGTAAGAAGCTGTCGAGGTGTACCATGACGCAAAATGATACCCTTGACAAAAGTTTTCGCTACTGTTTCGGCAGTTTGGTCTCGCATAGGAAAGGCTTCTAGATAACGTGAAGCCGCGTCTTGAACTGTTAAAGTGTATCGGTTTCCGTCTGACGTAACAACAAGGACTACATCCATCGCGATTCGCTCAAAAGGTCTACTACTTAACTTGAATTTCATTAGTGGAGCAGGTCGTAAATGTGGAGATGTTTTCCGTTGTGCGCATGACACACATTGTCTTACATAATTCTTGACGTCCTTTCTTAAATGTGTCCAGAAAAATCTCGAATTTATTTTTTCGAACGTCTTTTTCATCCCTCCGTGACCGGATAGAGGAGAGTCATGACAGGCTTGCAAAATATTTTTACGGAATTTACCGGGGACGACGAGCCGGTCCTGGAATCGCTCATCGTCTGATTTTCGGTAAATCAGACCATCGTCATCGAAATAGAATTCACTATTTCTATCAGATTTTATTTGCTCAGCGTACGCTTTTACCGATGCGTCATCTTGCTGAGCTGCTTTCATGGCGTCCCGGTCCCATATCATAGGTTCATATGGTGGTTGAAATAAAACACGTACTGGTTTTACACGTGCGAGTGCATCCGCATTTGTGTGTTTAGCACCCGGCCGATAACAAATATCAAAATCGTGCTCCGAAAGCAATAATGACCATCGTATCAAACGATTGGTTGGCTCTGAGGTCGCCATCAACCATTTTAGAGGTTGATGATCGGTATAGACAGTGAATTTGTGTCCATACAGATAACACCTGAAGTGTTTAATCGCCCAGACCAGTGCTAAACACTCTGGTTCTGTCGTGTGATAATTTCTTTCTGCGGGTTTAAGTTGACGACTTGCATAAGCTACCGGCATCTCATGTCCATCATGCTCTTGACACAAAACTACACCAATGGCAAACATAGATGCATCCGGACATAAGATAAATGGTTTATCGAAATCTGGGTATTTTAAAATAGGTGATCTAATTAATAATTCTCTAAGCGTTGCGAATGCGTTATTTGCTTCATTTGACCACGCAAATCTACAATTTTTCTTTGTTAAATTTGTTAAAGGTAACGCTACACTAGCAAAATTTGGTATAAATCTCCTATAAAAACCAGCTAATCCTAAGAATACTCGTATATCAGTGACGTCACGCGGTACTGGGAATTCCTTTACTACGCTTATCTTTTCGGGATCAGGTTTCACTCCGTTCTTACTCACTATGTGTCCGAGATATTTTGTTTCGCTTTTCATAAACTTACATTTATTAGGGTTCAAAGTAAGATTAGCATCACGCAATCGATCAAAAATTAATTTAAGTTTATTCATGTGCTCATCTAAATTGTCTGAACTAAAACAAATTATGTCATCAAGGTACACAAAGCAATGAGTTACAGTTAAACCTGATAAGACCGTGTACATCAGTCGCTGCCATGTGCTGGGACTGTTGATAAGACCAAACGGCATTCGATTACATTCAAAATGGCCCCACGGAATAGAGAATGCCGTTTTCTCTCTATCTCGTGAATCCATTTCTACTTGCCAATAACCTTTGGTCAAATCTAACGTGGTGAAACGTACCGCTTTTCCTAATTGATCTAAAGTGTCTTGTAAATTTGGAATAGGAAAGTAGTCTCTCTTTGTTATTTTATTTAATTCTCGATAATCAATATAAAATCTAAAAGAGCTTTCACCATTAGCTGATTTCTTTTCTACTAGTACGACAGGGGCAGAATAGGGGCTCACGGATGATTGAATGATGTTATTTGTAAGCATATCCTCCATTAGTTCTTTCATAACTTGGCGACGACTGAAGGGTACACGATATGGGGCTTTAGCGACCGGAACTTCCGTATCCGTATGTATACGATGTTTAACAAGCGGTGTTTTACTTAAAGGTTTTTCTTTTGGTTTAAATATATCAGCGTATTCATTCAAAAAATTAACAAACTTATTTCGTTCCACAACGGGTAAATGATTTAATTCAAATTTGTGTTTTTTGGTCGTATCTACTACATTTATAGGGAGATAATTTTCTTTTTGAATTTCGAGCTGTTCCTCCGCGCGAACAGCAAAACCTAAAGGTACACGATTCCCTATTTGAACTTTTTCGGGACTGACATTTAAGACGTTAACAAATAATTTGGAATTTTGTTCTTTTCTTATAACGGTACGCGCCACCAGAACACCCGGTATATCTAATTCCTTCGGTTCAACAACATAGGTAGCGTCCGGAACGCGCTTATCAAGCATTATTTCACAGACAGCTGTGTGACGCGGTGGAATGTTTAATCCTTCTATCGCGCGTATTATAAACTGTTTTTCAGAACCGCTACTAAATTTACAATTTAGAGTGTCAGAACACGCCGTACTACAATTTTTGTCAAACATTTGCGTTTCTGATATTGGCTGAGCCACGCACTCTTCGTTCGGTGCTTGATTATTGGATTCTAGTTGCTCAGGCTCCGCACACATATTATTTTGATTAAGAAATGCTGTCTCTGCAATTTCAAAATCCGTACAACTACTATTTTGACCCTGATTATTAGCATCCAATGAATCTAAGCCTACAATTTGATCATGCATTAATTCTTGATCCGTACCAACAAGATTTTGGTTCTGAAATGTGACACTGCTGTCTACACTGTTCGTGTGCGTACGGTTAACTGATGTGTCAGCCGAAACTACGTTTACGTTACTATTTACATCTGTATATGTGCTCTTTAAAATTTCTGACATTGATAGAACTTGATTATTAATTTTGAAAAGATTTTGACTAAAATCTATTACTACATTATGCTGTATTAAAAAGTCTACTCCGATCAGTCCATCTGAAGGTAAAAACAGATCATCTGGACAAACTACAAAACGATGTATTAAGTTTTCAAAACCCGTATTTAATTTTATATTGACGACTCCGTCACTACTTAATTGGTTTCCTGAAACATCTACTAATACATGGTCCGAAGGTGAGATTGACACATTATTTTCAGCAACTACTTTCCGTTTTATAAGTGAAACGGCGGCTCCAGAATCTACTAAAAATTTTAATTTATTATCGTTAAATTTTAGTTCTACCAGCTTTGTTCTATCTTTGCCAGAATCGACCCGTGGCACAATACAGATCTTTTTATCTACTTTTCTGTCCAACGTTGGGTCGTCGTCGGGACAGCTTTCGAGTTTAAAGGACAATTTTTATCCTCCGCGCGGTGTCCTGTTTCAATACAGTTGAAACACAATGTTTGTTTCGGTTTCGGGCATTTCCTATAGATATGATCCGTACTACCCTGGTGATAACGCTGATCTGTCCGTAACAAACCGTTTTGTTTGGTGATTGATTTGTTACCTGCCGAAGGTGCTTGCTGTGTCGGCGTACTTTTTGTAGGTTTGGTGGTTAAAGAACGTACGTGCGCTTTGTGTGCGTCGGCCTTAGTTTCTTTATACAGGCGCGCAAGTACCTCCTCGCAATATTCAGCGCAATGTAAAGCCTGCTCGACAGTTTCGAATTGTCGAACCCGACACACTTCGTTGGCAAGGCGCGTGTCAAGACCTTCAAAAAATTATCTCATCATCAGCGTTTCACGTTTTATTCTATTCCGCAAGTTAATCATATTGTCGTCGGACGTAGCAAACATTTTTGCGGCGGCAATTTCTAAACGCAAAGCAAACTTACGAAGCGATTCGTCTTTCCTCCGATAAATTTTGAAAAATTCTCTTTCAGCCATAGCATAGTCAACTTTTTGGCCAAATAAACTATGTAACCAACCTCTCATAGATGCTACTGAGATAGGCCGTTTATCTGCCGGTAACGAATAGTAACAACTTTGCGCTTCTCCCCTGAGTTTTAATTTCATCGCTGTTACTGTTTGGTCATTATTCCACTGATAACATTCTACTACAAGGGCTACGTTATCTAGAAAAGCCTCGAGTTCGGGTCCACCGGAATAGGTTTCAATAGTTTTGAGGGCGGACATCGAGTTAGGATCATGGAATACGTTACTCATTGGGGGTGTACTGGTACGGGGAGCTTTTCCATCGGAAGCGGTTGGTATTTCTTTAGTTCCTTGTGATTGATTTGGGAGATGGTATGAAAAAGGACCGTAATAGTTTGCAGGATCGGTTCCGTGCGTGTCTCGGGAATGACCAGGGGGTGAGTAGTTGTACCAATAGTTATTTGTTCGTACTTGATCAGGAGGGGCTGAAGGATTCATAGCTGGTACTCTGCTGGGAGGAACTGACGGATTCTCTGATACGGTTGCGGTTGAGGGTGGTTCGGTTGGACCGGGGGGAGGTGGGTTAGGTGTGTTGTCTTCTTGAGGCATGTTTACATACACGATTAAAAATTATTATAATTCGATCGAAATGTTCGTATTCATACAAGTAATTTTTTTTTCAACTAAAATTACTAATCCTGTCCGCAGCGCCAATTGTAACAGTGGGTTGTGTCAATGAAGCACAACCCCCGTCGACGTACCGAATTATACGGGATGATAAATAGATAAACAAGTTTATACTTACCTGTATCTCGGTGTCGTCCCACGACGTGCTGTAAGTAGGAAGGGTAGTTTCGAATTACACACACACACACACAGTCTGTTAACGTAAACGGGTCTATATTATTTATATAAGTGAAGTTTACAGTAAAGTTTACAATGATTGTCTACAAAATGCCAGCCGAACCGCGCGTTCTGGTCTTGGAGGTAACCGAATCGAGAATGAATACGTTTACCTCGAAGACAGCAAAATGTCCCTCGAATCAGATTGATCGTATCAGCAATTTGCTGGTAGTATTCCACTGCTTGCTGCTAGTCAGCAATATGCAGCGGAAGACACCCAGGTTACTGATCCGTGATTGCAACAGTCACGGTAATAATAATAGCAAATTCATCATATTATTTAATTGAACTACGTGACTGTTACAAGATGAATTTGAATCATTAATACCAGAGCTGGAACCAGTATTCAAAAAAAGTATTTAAATACTAAATACTTCTAAAAAAGTATTTTAAATACTAAATACCAGTAATACTTGAAATACTTTTTATCGTTAAAATGTAATTACAGTACTAAATACTAAGTAAAATTAACAACTACGTTATTTTAATACAGAATTTAATTTAAAAACTAAATTAATAATGCTATGAAAGATATTTTAACACTTTATAATTCAAAATTAAATAGTAGTAAGAAATTCAGCAACTACAGGGTGATCAAAAGGAATTGTTACAGTTGGCAATACAATTCCAGAGATCTTTTTATTCCACAATATTTATTGGCACAACGTCACATAAAGGCGGAAATGCTATTTTACATGTCTAATAAATACAAATAGGTTATGTCAGTAGTCAGACAGCTAATAGAATTTGGACTTTTTAAGTAATAGAAATACTTTAGAAGTAAATGTAATGATAAATGTACTCAAATTTAAATTTTAAATGTCACTGTCAACAACAGGAAATGAATTTATGTATCAGGCTTACCAATTTCAAGTATTTTTTTTTATTGCCAACTGTAACAATTCATTTTGATCACTCTGTATAACAAACATGAAAGTGCTTATTTATATATTGTTATTTATTTTTTTATATAAACATACAAAATATAAATAAATGTAGGTATATTATAGATATAGTAAATGGTAAACGAAGTAATTTAAATAATATTTACTATGGGTACATACAGAAAATGACAATTTTAGTTTTTTACATATAAATGTACCTGTTTTAATCTTTTGAATATAAAATTAAATGTTCTTTTATTGTACATAAAATATTGCTTGTACCATGAATGAAATAAGTAGTACTGACCTTGAGTATGTTATTAACCCTCGACGTTTTGCGCCTCGTTCTAATAATCACGGCACGGGTCAGAAACGCCTATTTTCACCTAAATAACTATTTTTTATTATTGTTAAAATAAGCACTTAAAATTATGCATTTTTGACTTTCTCATGATACTTATTAATTCAAAAAATAAAAAGGAAAGAACACATCCGAATTATATTGTCAAAGATTCTTTAAATTTCTTCTACTGTATTTGTTAATATTACAACAATATATGTAGTTATATATGCTAATTTTCAATTAAACCAAAAGTGGGAAATAATGATCTCACTATTTCACTGAGTTATCTAACTTAGGGCCAGTTTTTCAATCGCCGGTTTACTCTCGGTTAGTGTTAATCATGATTAAATAATAATGGTAACCATAGTTCCCATTATTATTTAATAATGATTAACATTAATCGGTGATTGAAAAACTGGCCTTTAAATGAGTAAAAAAAGGTGTCTATTATCAAACGGAAATAGAAAATAATTACTTATGATACTAGTATGTTACGATGCATAATAATCACGATTAAAAAGTTGAACAAACGATATTATAACACACTATATTAAATTTTATGCATACATTTTCATTATATATTTAAAATCAATTTTTCATGTCGTCAGTATAACATTCGATGTACAAATCTAAAAAGGTGCCGTAGAAAAAAATATGAATGCTTTAGTTATTTATTTACTTTAATCTCACTAGTAACCTAACGAGCCACTAGTAAATTACGAACTAATTATTTATTTAAAATCACTATATGTTATAACATTTTTATTAGATGTTGAATAATAAATATTTCAATTATTCGACTGATAATTTACTTCCTTGTTGTTACGCAACTATAGCTATAATTTTATTGATAATTTTTCAAATATACATGTTAATAAATCTTTATTCATTAAATGCCATTAAACTGCTAAAATATATGTGACATTTCACTGTTTACTGTTTGTTTATTTTTTAAACAGTACTTACTCACCTTTCTTGATTTGTCTTTAATTGTAAACACCCTTGCAAATAAAACTGTATTGACTGCAACAGTAGAGATAATGTGTAACTGACAATAAACACATAGTACCAAAAATATAAAATCAGCGTTAGAGCGTATTTATATATACCTGCACATTAGGGTGGATCGATTTTTTTTTTCAAAAATTCAAAATGCCTGTATGCCCAATAGGTGTCTACTATAGGCCAGAGTATGTGACCAAAAAATGGTCTTTCTAAAATTTTATCTATGGCTGCCGAAAAAGTTTTTAATTTTTTAATTTAAAATTTTTTGAAAACAAATATTTTCTAATGTTATTTGTTTCTAAGTAAAATATTAAAGATCTCTTATTTTTGTAAAGTTGTATTTACAGTGTTTTTGTCGGTTCAAATCATAAGAGGCGGAGCCTAATGTATTTATATGTTAACGGCCTTCAATATTCTTCTTATTACACTTGTGTTAGTGTGAAGTTACATTTCAAGTGAGTGAGTTTATCGACGCATGTCGTCTGTTTTCGTAAGTTGTTCGTTAGTGACTATACTTTATTATCTACTATAAGACAGTATAAAATGTTTAAAACGCGTAAGGACGCCATATGTCCTGTGTTCGGAGTGTTAACAAAATTTAAGGACAATGTTTTACCAACGTACGCTGATATAATATTATTTGTGGATTAGATTTGAAAAATTACGAGAGGGTAGACAAGAACCGAGTATGAATGAAATTTCTAAGCAGTTGATCGAAGATTTATTTAAAACAAATATGGCAGAAAAGTTCTATTCCAGTGATCTCAGATCAGCAAATTTTAAGTTTATTTAAACAGTACCATGTCAAGCACAGATCAATTAAGAAAAGTCTTACATCAAAATATAAAAATACCTGCAATAAAAATGTAAAATTATTTAAAGAATCTGCAGAAAACAAACTATTTGATATTGCAAGCTGCAAATGCAAAGACTTTTCTACTTGTAAATGTAAAATCAAAATTCCTATATCTGAACGAAGTTTTCTTATGGACCAAAGAACAGATCGCAAAATGGCAATCGGTGCCGTAGATATTGCAGCAACAAAGAAAATCAAAAAAATGTTTGAAAGAAAAACGAAGAATTTAATTAATCAAGGCAGACAATTGCATGAAGTAAGCGAAAACAAAGAACGTACACAACTATCATCATTGTCCAAGTTGATACAAAAGGTTGCAAAAATTTGCCATCAACTTCTCAAAAAAGAAAACAATCAGCATCGCAAATGAGAATTAAATTACCGAGTTTGGGACAAGCTTGTGATAGAACAGGCATATCCGACAGATCAGCTGCAATTATAGTGAGTGCTACATTAAAAGACTTAGGGATTGTTACAGAGTCAGATACATCAAAAGTAGTAGATCGTAATAAGGTAAGGCGAACTAGAATAAGGAACCGTGACAAACTAAAAAGAAAGTTTAGTGAAACTACGACAGAAATTAAAGCTATATACTTTGATGGAAGGAAGGACAAAACCTTAATTCAAGAAAAAAAAGGAGACAGATATTACAGGAAAACGATCATTGAAGATCAATGTTTTAGTTTCTGAGCCAGATTCAAAAAACTTCGGACATGTCAGTCCCATATCTGGAAGTGCCAAAAATATTAAGTGATGTATCCTACAGTTATTGCAACAAATTGATAATTTACATAAAATAGTAGCTATTGGTAGCGATGGAACTGTAGTGAATACTGGATTGAAAAATGGAATTATTCGACAAATAGAGATAGATTTAGGAAAGCCATTACAGTGGTTTATATGTTTGCTACACACAAATGAGTTACCATTGCGTCATCTATTAAATCACCTAGACGGAAAATCTACCGGACCTAGAGGATTTTCTGGAGAAATTGGTAAAGCCCTTGAATCTTGCGAAAATTTACCAGTGACCAAATTTGAAAAAATTGAAACTGTATTACCTGTAGTTGATTTTGAATTATTACGTTCGGATCAGAAGTATCTGTATGAAATATGTCAAGGAATCTTTCAAGGCAATTTACCAGCAGGTTTAGCTCAACGGGCGCCAGGAAAAATGTCTCATGCCAGATGGATTACAACGGCAAATAGAATTTTAAGACTCTACGTATCCTCTATAAATCCATCAAAAAACCTACAAATTATAACTGAGTTTATAATAAAAGTTTACGCCATATGCTGGTTCGAATTTAAATTCAAACCGTCCTGTACAAATGGATCCATGCATTTATTTACCATGATAAAGAAATCTCGCTACCTCCATGAAAATCTTATAAACATAATTGATCCAGTAATTCAGCGAAATGGATATTTCGGCCACCCAGAAAATATTTTGGTAGCAATGTTGGCGGATGACAGGAAACATATTCGAGAATTAGCATTACGAAGAATTTTAAAATGTAGAAAACTAACCACGGGAAAAAAAGAAGGCGTTCGGCAATTTCCACTGCAGAAACTTAATTTTAATTGCAGCGACTATGTTGACTTAATTGACTGGCAAGGTGATAATATAAGTGAGCCACTGTTAACAATGGAAATGTCCGATGAAGAGTTAACTAAGATGATTTCTTTAGTTCCGGATGAAATAAAATTAAATAAATTTCCTGGTCACACACAAGCTGTGGAATGGTATATAAAATTGGTAACTGACTCTTCCATGGCTGTTTGTGGAGAAGATGCGCGAGATGGATTTATAAGGGCTCGTATTGAATCTAGAGATACTTTGTTTTGAAACAAAAAAAAAACGATTTTTGAAGATGTTGGAGATTAAAAAGTAATTTATATTTAATTTAATATTTTATTAGGACGGTGGGTCGGGTGGTTCTCGATATGCAGCTACCTTCACGTGGCGAGTTCTGGATGGTTTAATAAAAAAAAACCAGCTGAGAGCTGCATTTTTAATTTCATTTTGCGCATGATAATTAATTTTCATATATTCAAAGCCATTTCGGCAGCCAAAGATGACGTCATAGGAGAACGAAATTTTATGGGGTTACTACACAACACCAGTGACACCGATTGTATACACAGGCTTTATCATTTTCGTACATTAGTTAAATTTCGTCTATTTTCGATCCACTCTACTGCACATGCTAAGTTCCCTTTATGATTCAAATTACGCACTAGTTATGCGCCTGCGAAAAGTATTTAGTATTTAAAGTATTTAAATTACTTTAAATACTTTTTTTTTTACTTTAAGTACTTTTTGTACTTTAAGTACATGAAAGTATTTAAAATACTTTTGCATGAAAAAAAAGTATTTTAAGTACAGTATTGAATACTAATTTTCAAAAGTATTTTAAGTAAAGTATTTTAAGTATATGATGTTACGTTCCAATGTGCTCCTTTAGTCCTTTTAGTCCTATTCCTTATCCCTTTAACCTAAAATATAATTTAACATGTAGTAATTTTGTTTAGTAAATAATTTCAGTTAACAAATACTTACGTAGATTTTATTTTTCATCGCCTCTTTAAATAAAACTGTATTTATTCTTATATTTAACTATTTTCCTTTTTGTTTTGCTTAGTTGTGTCAAATCGTTTATTGACAGTAGTTCATTAGTAGCGTTAGTTTACTATTTTGACGCTGGTGCGCGGTTGGTTCAAAACTATAATGGCGCGCTAATAGTTTACATTTTGATAGATAATTTAATCTACATTTTGTTGTCCCTATTCCTAATTTATCTTTCCTAGATTGTAGTTCGTACCCAAATTATTAGGTAGTTTATTAACTTGCTTTATTATCTTTCTTTTTCTTGTTTTCTTCGTATCCTCGGAATGCCGCGATGAAGTGTCATGCGTGGAGGCCTTTGAATCGTCACTGCATTCAATATAAATTAATTAGCAAATGCGCGAACTGACTTGAATAATTTATCTAGCTATTTTTTGGTAACGGTCATTTGTAAAATAAGATTTGAAGTTGAAAGTTGTGTTTTTTTGCGAAGATTGATTTTTACGTTTTTGGAGTTTTATTGTGCGTAAAATTAATTACCAATTGTTTGGGATTTAAAAATAACTCAACTATTTTGAATATTGTTTATTCATCGGATTAATTCCGGATTTGGATTCAACCAAGAATCAAAGTTTTATTATAACTTAAAAGCCGCACAAGAACCAAGGTACATAAATGCTAGTATTTTATTATTTAAAATCAACTCTTTTTGTTCGCTAAAGTCAATTAGTCAATTTTACATCTTTGTTTTAAATGCAGTGGCATTACGCCTCTATGTGTGGTACTAATTGCGATATTATTTTTCAGGTTTTTTCTTTTTGGTCTTTTATTTATCGTTTTTGTTGGATTTTGGCCAAAAGATTTATCTCAATTTGTGCCGTTGGAATTTCTACCGTTCATTGCTGTTGGCACTTATTTTTGTCCAACTGGTTTATCTGGCAAAAAGTGCAATAAACGTGTGTGACGTCACGGTGTCGCACGTGGAGTCGTCTGCCGATCCATCAGTCGGAGCTGCGTGGCCGCCATTTTGGAGTGTGCTCGTGAGCCGCTCTATCTTCGGAGCTGCCCGTGCACATCCGCCTACTTGCCGATCATTCCAGCTGACGCAATTTCAAGTGGACGACGCGGGAAAGCCAACAGCTAAGATAAATCTTTCTGTTTTGTCTATAATTTGTTTATTGACGAGCTACTTTATTTTTCTTAATTAATTAATTCGGATTTATTAATCTTGATTGTAAGATCCGGTCAAGTGATTTTTGTTTTATTCAATTTAGTTTAATTTTGATTTATTTGAACTTCACACTAGTGGTGTGTGGTTTGTGCGACACGGTATCTTGTAGGGCCTGCATTTTACATTTAATTCGGCGTTCGTTCTCGCGTAGGTTGGTACCAGCGTATAGCGTGCTTCGTTTTGCGCCTTTATTTCATTATTTAGGGATTATTTTACTCCTACTTCGCAGTCCTAAAGTCTACCCTGAAACACGGCGACCCACGGCTTTATTATTTCACTTAAATTACAGTTATTCACTTCTTTCTTGATTGGATTCTATTTTATTTTGATGTACTTTTTTATTTTATTTAAATACTTAACTGTTCATGACAAAAATAACTTTTATTTATTTTATTATTTTTGTAATTAAGATACGTCAATATAGCCCGTCAATTATTAATTTAATCGTCTGTCGTTATTTGTTTACGCCTCCCCGACAATCGAATCCCCGTGTTTGCACATTCATTATCGTGGTACTTATCAACCTTCACAATTAGGTGTTGGATGAGAGAGCTTTTTTTTTAATTGTGTGGCGCCCTTATTTCCCAGCAAGAACCACCCCTTCTCCACTGAGAGCCGGCCCCCCTCATCCACACGGTAGGGAAAACCGTGATAAAATCACATTAACCGTTCGGCTGTATTTACCACCCTCGAGCGGTACGTGATAAATTTGGCGCCCAACGTGGGGCGCCAAATGATATACTTAAAGTACTACTTCCAGTACTTTTACTTTAAGTAGTTTCCAGCTCTGATTAATACCTGGTTTAAAAAAAACAATAAATTTACTTCCATAGTAATATTCGTTTGCATCAATGCAACTTAAATTTTTAATTTTACAAAAACTGACATTGTCGCTTCAAATTTTTGACAGAAATATAAACTTCTTCATATGTTATTTTATTTCGATTTGCTTTTATTTATTTAAGTCACATAAAATTTAAGTTTCGATGGTGCAAACGAGCATAAATGTATTTAAATGTATAAATTCGAATGTTTTATATTTTTAAATAGCACTTACAAGTATAATATTGTAAAAAGTTCGACTGTTATAAATTAAGTAGGTACTGGAAATAAACTAAGCGAATTAAAGTCAAATAAATAAGTGATCTGGTTTAGTAAGTGTAAGTTAGATCTGAACCAAATGGCAAATGGAAAACGGTTGTTTCTCAAAGATAATTTTGTTTTTCATAACTTAATTTTGAATTTTCTTATATATCTGTAAATTCAGTAGGTACATATTATTGTTACATTTACAATTTTGTGCAATTTAGATCTCTCGGATTAGAGTATAATGATAATTATTTTCGTTTAGGTGGAAGGATAGACCACGCCCATCATTACAACAACGCTTTTCGAGCCCTGGATGAAACTCTCGCCTTCGAAGAAGCTGTTAGTGCTGCATTACAACAAGTAGATCTACACGAAACTTTAGTTATTGTTACAGCTGATCATGGACATGTTATGACTTTCGGAGGCCATGGAACTCAGAAGGGAAATCCCATATTTGGTACATATATTTTAAAACTAATATTTTTTCATTTAAGGATGTAGGGAAAAATTAATACCATAAAAGAGCGAAAACAATACGAATTTATTATATTGCCTGTTATTTATTAATAAATCACGATTTTGATTTGTTTGAATAGCAGTTGCTTGATAACTTTATATGCCATAGGGCCAAATTACGCCCGCTTTTGAAGGCCAATAAACAAGTTTGTGTAGTCAAAATGTAGTGAAAATAAAATAAAAATAGACAAACAGATCTAGGTGCATATTCGTTTTATCTATGTAGCTGTTTTTGTCGACTCTTCTGCTTTCTTTTTAATACTTATATCGTGTGAACAATTTATTGACATTTTGTATATTATTATCTTTCCAGAATACGATAGTAAGACGTCCGACATAACCGACCAATCCTACACGACACTTCTATACGGCAATGGTCCAGGACACCGCGTGCCAAAGCCTGACGGCCCCATTTCCAGCAAGAACATCATTCAAGCCTCCGCTGTGCCCCGGATGTGGGCAACGCACGGCGGGGAAGACGTGCCAGTCTTCGCTATTGGGCCTCTCGCGAATCTCTTCAGCGGAACCTTTGATCAGAGCTTCTTACCACACGCTATAAGTTATATTTCTTGCATTGGAGCCTTCAAAGACAGATGTGCGTGTTTGTATTTTAACTGCGAAACTGACTTAAATGTAAATGAAACAAGTGTTGAGTTTAAGAATGATGTTGAGGTTATGAATCTAGGTGAACAAATAGCTGAACATTTGCGATTGATTAGTTATACGAGCTGGGGGTGCAAGAATTATTTTAATTCCTACTATATTGTTGTATTATTTTTAATAAAATATTTTTTAGATTTGTATATGATTCGTTTCTTGTATATTTTTCATAGATTTTTCTATTTTGCTTTTACTGTCCGACGTACGACTTTCTATTTACTAATCTGTAATAACCCGATTAACAAAAAAATGATAAGTAGTGCGACTAGCAATGAAACAACAATATTTTGAACAAAATTTTAATTTTGCTTTTTGACATAATCACGTCTTATCACAATGCACTTGGTCTAACGATGTTCAAGTTTTTGGATACCCTCCTTAAAGGAGTTTATGCCCAAGCTCTCAAACTATGCATTTACAGATACCATCACTTCATTATGAGACCCGAATTTCTTGCCAGCCAAATTTTTTTTTTTATTTTGGGATAAAAATGGTAGTCAAAGATGCTAAATCCGAAGAATAACGGAATGCCAAACCATTTCGTACTTTAATTCCTCCAATTTTTGTCGAACAAAATCATTGGAATGAATGGGAGCATTGTCATGATAATACAGAATTTTCTTTTTTGACTAAGCGGGGTGTTTTTCTCGAATATTTTCAGCAAAACGGTCCAGAAGATCTGTATATTATTTTTATGTTATAGTTTGGCCCTTTTTTATATCATTAATAAACAACACACCTCTGGAATCACAAATAACTGGTACCGTGACCTTACTGCCCCGCAGGCGGAGAGCCATAATGAGCCCATTGCTTGGACTGCTGCTTTTTTTTCAGATGTATAGTAATGGACCCACGTTTCGTTCATGATGACAAAATGACGTAAAAAATTTGTTGGATTGTGGTTACATTCATCCAAACCAGCCTGAGAAGCTTGACGTTAAAAACGCGGCACCCATATTGCGGATAATTTCGTCATATGCAATTCATTATTTAAATATTCTAAACCCGGTCTTTTGATATCGCTACCATCTCTATTACCTCTGACAATTTCAATCGCTGGTCTTCTAAATTGATATCATGGACTTTATTAATCATTTATAGAGTTTAAACGATTTTCAGGCGTCCACTGCGAGAAGTATCTTCAACACTGATCCTTGCTCTCATAAATTCATACGCCAAACGGCAAACAGTTGCATATGAAGGGACATCCTTACTCAACATATTTACTATGTATTCATGGAATTCCTTTGCCAATAAATTCTTTTTTAAAACATATTTTATTACAGAACGATATCCAAAATTTTACATTTTTAAGACAAGCTACACCACTTTAACTTATCGTGCTCACTAAAATCAAACTAAGCGACGAAATCAATCGAAATGACACAGCTAGAATACCGAGATGTTATAGTACATAACCTAAAAGTAATCTCCCCACTATCGCCATTTGTAAGTACTAAGTCGCACTACTTTTTATGCCCCCCTCGTATAAACCCAAATTTAATCATATTACCAATTTGTCTACATGATATGATTTAGAATTTTATTTTAGAGCATAGTTAAAAAAATAAAATATTTTGTTTTATTTTTTTTTGCAAGTGTGTAAAGTTTATTTTTTGAAACGTAATAAGTATTATATACTGTACATATTTATACATTCTACCTATAAATTTGAAGAAGATTTCGTGTTTTATATAGAAGATATTCACAATTATAACAACTGGAATAAGTATTTATGCCGTAATATAGTTTGTGTAAGCAAGTGGCGCTGAGTAGATATAGCGGCGAAAAGATAAACTATAGTGATGTCGGTCGAAATAGAAGAACATCAAGCGGTTCGCAAACCAACGCGGTGGCGATGGCGGTGGCAGTGGCGGCTAAGGTGGCGAACTCATCTACGCACACTAATGCGGTTTGTTTGAAGAGAACGCCTGTAGTATTGCGCTAAAATATTTGGAGTGCAATGGACGTTGGACGGGAAATGGAAAAAGAAGAAATGCTATTATACATTGGACGAAGAAGAAGAAAAACGGAAGAAATTTAGAGATTTTGTCTTATTATCTATCTTTTTTTCCACAATTCGGATTTGCTAAATCATATAATAGATATTTATGTATCAAGAGTGAATATAGTTTCTACCAGTGGCGAAGTTAGCGTTTCTGACCCTGAGCATGTTATTAGTCAGAAATGCTTATTTCACCATTGGTACATACATTTTTTTGCACAGCAAAGAATATTTAATTTTATATCCAAAATATTAAACAGGTACATTTATATGTCAAACATTTTGCAAAATCAAGTATTTACAAGAAACAAAAATTATCATGTATTTTGCAGTGAGCAGTTTAGTTTGAAGCTATGAATGTTATATTACATTACACTACATTAACCTTTATTTCAACCATAAAATACAGATATAGTTTTCAATATTACCTATAATGATAATTAATTAATATAAAAGACAAGATAACTTACATATACAAAATTAATTAAGTTAAATATCTTTTTGGACAAGGGTCTCCTTCAGTTTCCTCCATTCGTTTCAATTCCTTGCTAATCGTGGCCAAATTGGACCTGCCATTGCTTTTATCTCGTCCATCTATCTCTTCCTTTGTCTTCCTGTTGATCTCTTATTATTTAATGGAATCCATTCTGTTATGTCTCTGGTCCAATCATGTTCACTTCTCATAATATGTCCTGTCCAACTCCATTTTAGAGTTTAACTTCCTCTGGGTATTTTGTTAAATATTTCTCTTCTTGTTTGTTTCTTATTTATTCTTAATGTATTTATTGTACCAATATATAGTTTTAAATAAATTTAATAATAGTTATAAAAAATATAATATAACAATACCACATATATAATTCATGTTGTTTTCGGTTGTAATTAAATAGGTTCTCGGCATCGTGTATTACTCATTTATACAAATTCAGCATCAGATAATATTTAAATAATTACATGAGTATCGTTATAAATTTATTCTGTATTTTGCAATACAGATTGTAATATCGTTTGCAAAATCCGGAAATATATAATTTCATTGTATACACAAATTAATTTGATGTATAATTACGGAAATACTTTTATTTATTGATTGAAAAAGATAAGACTTTTGTTACGAATAATATATAACGACAGTTGGAACATTAATTATACAGGCTTTCTCCTTTCCTGTAATTAGGATCATTATCTATAATTGGTTAATATATTAATGATATTATTTTTTATATTTTATTATTATTTTACTGGTTATCGCAATTTCGCTATTATGTTAGCAAAATAATATGCCTTAGAATGTTTGTACTCTTGCTTTCTGTTATATGTATAATAACAACTTATAGACAGCTTGACCGAGTGCAATAATAATCAGAAACAAAACTTAAATTTTCACAGAATAACTCGCTTATTTACAACTGAGCAATTTATTTAATGGAATATGATTTATACACCAACATGTAAGCTATTTAATGACGAATTAACTAGTAATTAAAGTACCATTTCTATGCTATTTACAGCGTGTCATGTAAAATAAAACAAATTATTTTAATTTTTGCATTGACAGATCTGATTAAAGATAGCAATTTTAATCAGGGCCGATTCAACAGCGTATACAAGGGATGCGCAGTAAAGAGCGCCTCCGATGGGGCATCTTTGCATCTTTAAATTCATACAAGTTTCTAATTTGTCTTTTTAAATTTTCGTTCCGAATATTATTTTCTTTTTCTCTGTATTCATTTTGCATCCTTCTAGTTTGATTGTATAGCATTTTTAATAAATTTTGGGATTTTACTGATTTCTTTTTCATTTTCATTACAAATAATCAACTTCCTAACAAAATTTTATATAAATAAACTTATATTAATAGAAATAGAAATATAAAATTACTTACTATTTGATCAAGGACATTGATACAGCACCAAAAACGTTGAATTGAACACTTATGACTTGCTCTTTGCATTTGACAATTATTATTTGACATATGAATGTTAAACATGTTTTTTTTTGTTTCTATTGCTAGTATGATTGTTGGAACATATTATTAAATATATAAATTAGTTTTTCTGATTTCTTAAAATGAGACGCATATACAGGAAAATTGCAAAAAAACATTTTATGTTCCAAATATTTTTGCAAATAACAGTAACTGATTCCATTTTTGAAATAAATGTAATTTATTATTTTGTGTGTCTAGTAAACTTCTTCTTCCGGTTTTTGAATTTCATTCAAAAGCAACTCAGCTCTTCGTATTTTTATGAAATTTATAATTACCAAGTTTCGTTAACAAATCTTATCTCGTTCATGAGATATTGCACACTCGGACACACATCCATCTATGCATTACACACCAAGTTTCGTTAACAAATCTTATCTCGTTCATGAGATATTGCACACTCGGACACACATCCATCCATCCATTCATCACACACACACACAAACACACACACACACAGACACACACACACACACACACACACACATACACATTGAGAAAATGATCAAAACGGTTTCAGTGGACCTCAAAACACGTATTTCCGCGAAAATCTTGTCTACGATTTTTTTCACGATTTCAATACTTCCTTATACTGTGTATAAGAAAGTAAAAATGGCAGCTTTGTAACTGCTGCTAGTAAAGTTCTGAAGGGTACATGGACATCAGCCGACAGAGACATTACCCGAACGGAAAAACAGCCGACGGGACTTCAGCCGTTTGGGACAACAGCCGACGGGACATTACCCGATACGACAAACTTAGACTGATGTCGTCACACATGGTTCGTGTCCAAGAGTAGTTCAGCTAATGAAAGATATATGGTACTTATAGACCACAGTGATTAGGGTACCTCAAATAGAAAGAGTAAAGACATGATCAAGGTCGCCGCCATTAGTCTGCCAGGAACATGTATAAGACATAGGAATAATACTAAATTTCTATTTTTATATAATAAATATAAACTATTTGACTATTACATTATTAAAATACATTAAATTAACATGAATCCATAATTGAATGTTGAAAAAAATAAATGTTGTTCAATATGCCATGTTTAAAATGATCTAAAAACAAGAAGTATATGATTTACCTTGTCATAGATTTGCTACTATATTGTTTTCCAGTGTAAATTTCCTTTTTACCAGCATTTTTTAATCTGTATACTACAAATCTATTTACGATTTTGTTGTGAATGTTATAGCATGTATTTTTTAATTTAGTTTTAACTGAAATTAAAATTTTTTCAATAATTTTTTTTTAATCTATATTTTGATGCTGGATTGTATTGTAGTATGTCCGAAATTCTTTTTATATTTTACAAAAATAGACGTATGTATCCATATTACAATAAAATAAAGTATTTTTGTGTGTGCTCTTAAACGGCATAATAAAGAAATATGTACAGTTTCCTTTTTATAATTGATCCAAGCGCAGATGTACAATTCTGGCATGTTTTCGAATATTTAAGAACTCTAGAAATTATATATCCGGCATTATAAATAAAATGAATTTTTCTCGCTGTTATCTAAATTGATTTCTTGAATTTTTAAATTTTCAGGTATGTTTATAGGATCATAAGTCTGAATTGTAGTTTTTTTGTTGTACAACAGTTAAAAATTCTGATAAAAATCCTTTTGAGGTATCTTTTAAATATTGGGATAAGTACTGCAATTAATTTTAAATTATTTTTAAACTGAAGAGCTGAAGATTTTTCTTGTTTCGCTCGTACAGTACTAAATAAATTTTCAAGACAATCTTGTGTGAATCTTGAAGTTAATAAAAATTTGTAGTTTTTATTATTTAAAAATCATCTTGCAAATCTAAAATTGATTTAGTAGAAATTAATACACCCATTTGAGTAGATTTCCATGACCTTTTAGGTCCTCTATATATATATATATATATATATATATATATATATATATATATATATATATATATATATATATATATATATACACACACATCGTCGTAATCTTTATATATATATATATATAAAGATTACGACGATGATAACGTTGCTATTGGAGACGGATCACATACCATTTACAAAAAATTAATAGATAGAAATAATTACTTAAACAGGCCTCATAAGAGATCTGGAAAACCATTAAATACTGTTCGAACAATTGCCGAAAAAAAGAAAAGGCTTTCTGCTAGAGCGGGCTGTATAAATTGGGACCCGACCACTGACATTATCGACATAAATGAGGAAAATCTAGATACGATAAAAAAAAAATTAGTTAATCTGGAAAATAGTGACGAACGCGAAATAGTTGAACAGTTAACTGTCACGTATCTTTATATCCGTAAATATTTAAATAATAAAGTGTGTCCTGATATGAGAACCATAATAAAAGACTGGCCATTTATTTTTCATGAAAAATGTATATCTTGGCATTATCAAAACTTAATGGGACATGCTTTAAGTACTCTGAAAAACAATTTTTTGAAAAAACAAGAAAAAATTATCAAATTTGGACTTAACAAAAAACTCGCAGTTGCAAATATCGAAATTGATAATTCTAAATTAAATATTGAAGCGCTAAAAATTATTGCTAAGTTTTTTAAAGAAGATTTTTTATTCCTTTTCAAGAATATGGAAGAAGGCACTAGACTAGAAGAAGCTGTGGCGAATAGCGCTAGTCCAGCTATTTTATCTTTCAGTAAGTACCTATTGAATATATTTCAGGCATTTATATATAATAATGCTCATTATCAAAAGTGAAAAAAAATTCACTTATAGTTTTTTTTTATTCAATCAGAAAATAATTTTTACTGGTAACTGTCTTGAAATGCACGTCCATTATTTTCATAGGTTAATAATATAAATTATCAATTTGAAATAAGTACTTGCATTAATATAAAAAATATTAAAATTTAACAATTTGAGTAAATATTGCTTTTAATTTCCAGAAATCCCGAATGAAGTTATTTATTACGTTTTCGTCGAAGGAGTCAGTATAAACAATGGGAGTGCCAATTTCGAAGAAGTTTTTCAACATTTGTTTGCCGTTTATTACATCTGCAATATGCAGTATCCACAGGAAGTAAGCTGTACATTAGAGTTTATCCAGCGTTATATTATGAAAATCCATCCTGACACAG
Organism: Pterostichus madidus; assembly: GCA_911728475.2. Taxonomy (NCBI): domain Eukaryota; kingdom Metazoa; phylum Arthropoda; class Insecta; order Coleoptera; family Carabidae; genus Pterostichus; species Pterostichus madidus. Next base: position 25,075,539 of record OU452314.1, read on the forward strand.
GAACTAAAAGTAAAAGGATTGCATGTACGAACAAAGTTATTACACTGATTAAACTTAACGGATTTACGTATTAGAAATTAACACTATACACATCATGTTAAAAAAATCGATTCATAATTTCCACTTTTTGTTTTCGGCCTATATAGATTTCGATATCCTGAATTACAATCAATTCTGTTTGTATTTTATAACATTAAGAACTATTTCACATCTGTTAAGGCATAAAAATATAAACTACGAAAATCTTGTTTTTTACGAATTTTGAATTTGTTTTATTGGAAATACAGGATATCGAAATATAAATGCCCTTAAAATTTTATAGTGCACTCTCCACGCTATTAATAATGCCAGCGTGTATGGCTCACTCAATGAGTAAAAGCCGTGATATTATGTTTCTTTATTGTTTATGTAAAATTATCTACTCGTATTCATTAGTGTATAAAATGACAGAATTCTATTTCTTTTGTTGTAATTTATATAATTTATACAATATTTTTTTACAGTGTGTATGAACAAGAATATTTAATCCTTATAATACAAATAAATTGAAATTGAAGTGTAGGGGAGCATGATATCAAAATTTTAGATCTAATTTTCTCAAAAATGCTAGGAACGATTTTATTTTAAAAATTTTGTATATTTAAGAACATGGTCCTCTATTATTCAGAAAATTTGTATCCTATTTGAATTTACAGTTTTGGAGAAAAAACAAAAAAATACACAAAAAAGTTCTGTTTTGAGCCATTTTTCGCATTTTTTTTTCTCCAGAACTGTATATTCAAATTGGATAAAAAATTTCTGAGTTATAGAGGACCACATTCTTAACAATACAGAATTTTTTAAATAAAATCGTTCCAAGCATTTTTCAGAAATAAATTCAAATTTTGAGTGTAATTTCTTTCAATATTTGTACATAACATTAATGGTATCTAGTTTATTACCATACTTTGAAGTTTTGCCTTCAAAATTGTATACAATACTTAATAAGTTTTATTCATAATAAGAATAATATTTCGTTTCAAAGAGATCAAGGCAAATCATCGTTCTGATACTAGTTTCAGATCGCATGCTTCACCTTAAACCCATTTTTTGATAAGCAAGGAATAATTAGAGCAGGAGGACGTTTGAAACATGCAAATCTTGATTATAACTATAAACATCCTAGTATTTTATCATCGCATCATCCACTAACAGAATTAATAATTACTGAAGAGCACAAGAGACTAATGCATTCAGGATGTCAAGCCACATTAGCATCTTTAAGAACACGTTATTGGCCCATAGCTGGAAGAAGTGTCGTGCGAAGAATAATAAATAAATGTATAATTTGCTTTCGAGCAAAACCAACCCAAATTGAATATTTAATGGTAAATTTACCAGAGCAGCGTGTCACTTTTACAAGACCATTTTATTCCTGTGGAATAGATTACGCAGGCCCATTCATCATAAAGGAAGAAAACTACAGAAGCAAAAAACTCATAAAAACCTATTTATGTATTTCCGTATGCCTAGCAACAAAGGCTGTACATCTAGAGTTAGCGACGGATCTAAGCACTAAAGCATTTATGAATTGTCTTTATCGATTTATAAGTCGCCGAGGAAAATGTTCTATCATATTATCTGACAACGTAACAAATTTTATAGGTGCAAAAATCAGCTAAAGGAGTTGGAAGCATTATTGCAAGATAATGACTACAAAATAGCCAATCAATTTAGTAAAGATAGCATACAATGGCAAATGATACCACCGCGAGCCCCAAATTTTGGTGGTTTGTGGGAAGCAGCCAAATTTCATATGACGAGAGTAATCGGAATAACCAATTTGACTTACGAAGAATTAAATACTATCATAATACAAATAGAAATCTGTCTTAATTCCCGGCCAATTACTCCTGGACACTTCCTGATAGGAGACTCACTCAAGGCAATTCCTCAACCAAATTATCAAACTGAAAACTTAAATTGTCTAACACACTATCAAAGACAATTGTAATTGTTCAAAAACTTTTGGCATAAAGATTACCTAGAACAGCTTCAACAGCGTCCTAAAGGGAAGCAAGCCTCAACTGCCCAAGTAGAAGTTGGAGCCATGGTCGTTCTACGTGATGAAAACTTACCACCATTGCGATGGCGTCTCGGCCGCATCACTCAATTCCACCCAGGATCAGATGGCATGACCAGAGTGATAAGTGTCAAGGTGCAAAATGGTGAAATTAAGCGGCCAGTGCAAAAATGTGTTTGCTGCCAATAATTTCATAGACTTTTAGACGCTAAGGTCTCTAAGACGGGCGGCATATGTATAAACTTTTGGTAGTCACTGTTGTGTTTGTCCTTGAGCTCATGCTCGAGTGCAGGTAGAAGCAGTCAGTAACATACAGTCCACTGCAGCGTTAGCACGAATTTTATTTTATGTATTGTGAAATATATATTTAGTTTGTAAACATAATTCATTTGTGAACATGTAATACTCATCAAAATAAAACGAATCATCAGACTAGTCCATAACTTTGTAGCATATCAAGGAAGTACTACTAAAATAAACAAAAACAATGTGAAAGGATATGGTCAAAGTAGCGCAATTGTTTTAGAATTAGTAGAAATTGTAAAGAAAGAAGGTCATAGATTGTATTTTGACAACTATATTAACTCTTTATGTTCTTCTTCTGCGATTACTGGAACTGAAAATATATGCTGCTGGTACAATTCGTATGAATAGGTTTTATAAACCACATTTTATATCTGATAAAGATGTAAAAAAGAAGAAAAGAGGCTATTCCGAAGATCTAGTTAGTGACGATGATATTATCATGGTAAAATGGCTGGACCCTAAACCAGTCCATATGGCTTCTAACTATGTTGGCACTGGAAGAACTAATAAAGCAACACGGTGGGATAAGCAACAATAAGCCTATATTGAAATTGACAGATCTGAAGTTGTTTGGGAATATAACAAAAACATGGGAGGAGTTGATCTGCTGGATATGTATATTAGTTTATATCGCCTATATATTAGATCAGGAAAAAGGACGCTCAGAGTAATTATGCATTTCGTGGATTTTGCTCTATCTAATAGTTGGGTAGAATACAAACAAGGTTGTACCAAAGTGAAAATTCCTAAGAAAGATTTATTGGAATTTCGTATGCATGTTGCCAAAAGTTTAATTTATATGAACAAGTCCGTAAATATAAAAAAACATGGTAGTCTTTCGGAAAGTAGTAGAGAAAATTCACCTAAAAAACAAGAAAATTTAGTTGCTGTGAGAGAAGACCAATGAAAGAAACTCAGTGCGATTAATGTAGATCATATGCCCAAAATTGATGACAAAAAAGAAGCAACACGATGCAAGTTGCCATTATGCAAAGGAAGAACACATTTTTACTGTGATAAATGTCATGTGCATTTGTGTTTTAATAAAAGAGAGAAATTGTTTTGAAAGATTTCACAGAAATTAATCATTATTATATATACAGCTACCTGTAGTCAGAGATCTTGACAGTGAGCCAACTTGTGAAAAAATTAAACAAGATTTAAAAGCAATGAACATTCAAGGAATAAATATTTTCTAGAAGTAAAATATTCATCGTCCACTCTATTTAATAATTACTAACAGAACGGTGAAGCTCAGTGATTTGTAAGACAATGAGAATTATATATTATATACAATTTATACAAAAATCAAATGGTAGAGAGACCGAAATAAGAAGATTTATACTATATGACAACTAGCTGAGGGATAGGCAGCTACAAATTGCTTCCCTTCTCCAAACTGCCATAAATGTGCGAAACCATATGTTACAACAGAGTGCACAAAAACAAGGAGCACGCCGGCAAAATGTATAAAATACGAAAAAGACCACCCTATGAAATCTGTTCAATGCGCAGTTTATTTGAAAAAAAATCGCAGCATGAGTCGCGATGTTTAGACGAAAAAAGAAAAATTTATTCCAGCACCACTTACAGCAATAAATACCTGGTAACAAAAAGGATCCAGTTCTATTCCAGCTCCGGCAAATCCTGTACAACTCCAGACATTCCAGTTTTCAGTGCTACCAATACGCGTTACATACTTTGCCCCCGAACCTGTACCTATTCCAAATTTATATAATCAGGCAAGTTACTAAATTTGCTAATGAATTAAATACTCTTAACAACTAGGGAAGAGTTGCTTAATGCGTACTGTTCAACTAAATCGTATCTGTTAAATTTTTCTTTAGTCAGTTAACGTGAGCGGCATCGAGAAACAACTATATTAATTAAATTAGAAATCTGTAATTTAGATAAAAAATGGAAGTACCGTCAACCGGGGTAAAATGAATCATATGGGGCAAATCTTTAGTGCCATTTTGAGAATATTACTTCGCAAGTCACTCCCTACTCCATGTACGATCAGGTCACCACGCAGAAGCAATGTGATTGTAGCTTAGACAGAAGGTGGTTGTCTCCGTAAAAAAAGGTAAGGAAACGCACAGTATATTTCTTAATATTATGGTGAATATTTCTATTATTTTAATAAATTTGAAACAAACTATTCCAAGAGGATAGTATTAATTATTATATTGTTATTGTTATAGTATTATTGTGCTCTGTATATTGAAGAAACTATATATCCAGATATTTTTTAATTAATAGTTATTGTTTCGGAGATATAAATTTTTTAAACAAAAATGATAATTTGCGGGGTATAATGAATCACTGCCTAATTGTATGTTTCGCCTCTTCTGTAAGATGGTACGCACATACAGAAAAAAGTTAGGGCCTCAGGACAAGAAAAATTACAATCCAATTTATTTAGAGCGAGCTGTAGCCGCTGTTAAATCTGGAAAGTTAAGTATGCGACAAGCAGCTGAACAATACGCTGTACCATATACAACAATTAACCGAAGAGTGCACGGTAAGAATCCCTTAAAGTACGGCAGACCAACGGCATTAGACAAAAATGAAGAAAGTGATTTAGTACAGGCATTAGAAGTATGCGCAAACTGGGGATTTCCTTTTAAAAGTCTTGATATTAGATGTATAGTACAACAATATCTCAATAAACGGGGAATACGTGAAAAGCGTTTTAAAGATAATTTTCCAGGTATAGACTGGTTTAATTCATTCTTGGAAAGAAATCCTAATCTAACAGTCAGACTGGCTGAAATTACAAAGTGAGTCAGAGCAGCTGTAACTTTTCAAGTAGTACAAAAATATTTTGAGTATTTGAAAAAAACACTGGAAGATATTCCACCATCAAACATAGTTAACTATGACGAAACGAACTTTTTAGATGATCCTGGTGCTGTAAAAGTTGTTGTCAAACGTGGAACAAAGCATGCACATAGAATTATTGACACGTCTAAAGCAAGCACAAGTGTTATGTTTGCAATATCAGGCGATGGTAATTTATTACCCCCATATATCGTTTACAAGGCCAAATATATTTACCCTGGATGGACGGAGGATGGAATGGAAGGTTCCCGATATAATCGAACTACAAGTGGATGGTTTGATTCTACCATCTTCGAAAATTGGTTCCACAGTATAATTTTACCTTATTTTCGTAATCTGGACGGGCCTAAAATAATCATAGGTGACAACTTACATAGCCATGTGACAGTTAATGTCGTTAGAGAATGTGAGAACAATAATATAAGATTTATTCTGCTTCCACCTAATTCCACTCACTTACTTCAGCCATTAGACGTAGCGTTTTTTCGACCTTTAAAAGCTTCCTGGAGAAATATTTTGGAACAATGGAAAATGAAAAATCGTGGTGTGGTGCCCAAGACTATTTTTCCTAGATTGCTTAAAGAAGCAGTTGAAAAAGTTGGACTCCGAACAAAAGAAAACGCTTTGGCTGGATTTAAAGCCTGTGGTATTGTCCCATTTAATCCAAATGCCGTTTTAAACAAAATACCTCGTACTGAAGAAACAAGTAATGAAGAGGAAGAACGAGTCGTTTGGACTGAAACAATTGCTGCGCACTTAGATAGAATGCGGAAAGGTCCAGATGAAGCAGTGAAAAAAAAAAGAGGAAAAAAAATTAACATTGCTGCTGGTAAAAGCGTATCAGTGAAAGATTTAGAACCAACATTGATAGAAGCATCACAAGAAAATCAAGAAGATAATTTATCTGAACAAGAAGTTACAGAAGAAGTTATAGACGATTCAGAAGATTAAAACTTGATTGCAGATTGTGAAGAGATTGAAATACAGAATCCGTCAACTTCAGCTGAAGAAAAAAGTCAAGAAAATGAAGAATTAGCTGAAAATGATTTTGCTATCGTAAAATTTATTACAAATAAACAAGATAGATTTTTCGTAGCAAAAATTAACCAAAAACATAAAGGAGAATACACGGTCAGTATTATGCGAAAACAAATAAATTCTAAACAAGATATATTTGTTTTTCCGAACATTGCTGATATTGCCGCTATTAATAAAAATCAAATTATTAAAAAACTCAAATTGAACACAATTCGGCGGGGACGATACACGTTCCATAGTATAAATTTTAATAATTTGGAATGGTAGTACCAAAGAATATTTTTCTACAGTTTTGTACTGATTTTTTATATATTACATTAAGACTGTTTCGAATGACTGTTATTTTTATTAAAATATTTTATAATTTTATAGTTTATAATGAAAATATATATTTGTATAGGCTTTTTTCACTTTTGAAATAAAGATTTATTTAAACAACTTTGTATTTTTACTTATCCTGAATTTAATTCAATAATAAAGTCCCTATTTAGTCGATTAAAAAAAAAATAATTTTTTTATTCTTGAACTTTTTATTTAAAATGATCCACTTTACCTCAAATTTATGTAAAGTGAATATTCCAGCTATTTTAATTGTTGATTCACTTTACCCCAACCCAAACGGATCACACTTTAACATTGAAAAAAAAATAGAAGGATGTGTTTTAGAGACATATACATTACGTATTAGCAGTGTATAGAGCCTAGGCATTTAACAGTTTTTTTTGGAAATTTTCAGATTGATAGTTTTTGAGATATCAACAAAAAAGGGGTTTTTTGATTCACTTTACCCCGTTTGACGGTATTACATTGTTATTTGTGCGAGATACAGAAGCGTCAAAAAATCAAGTGAGCTCGATATATATTTTTAATGAATTTATTTAGCTAATATTCATATAACAACAAAATTTATCTTTACATTTTTGGGCACTTGCTTTATTGTATTATTTGTTTAAATTTATTTGATGCATATTTTAAGACTACTATCAATGTTGCATTTTAACAAATTTGCTAAGTTACTTAAATTGTACCACTACAGAATTTCCAAAATCGTACTGGTTTCTTTATGTTATTAATAATACAATATATTAATTATATTTATATTCTAAAAAATATTTATTAATGTCAATAATACATATTTTATGTAGTTCTTCTTTCATTGTCAAGTTATTAGTCCAATAAATTCATACTTATAAACAATTTTATGTTATTCTACTTCCTAATGTATAATGTATAAGTACGATTTTAGAAACAGAGCAGTACAATTTCGGAGGTAGGTTTCCTACATCGTACTTTTTGAATTGTAGTTTTTTTAACGCTGATTTCATAAAGAGATGTGTTCCTCAAATGTTAACTAAGATGCACAAACAATAATTTCCGAACAAATTTAAACTAATTAATAAATTAACCAAAAAATCTCTTAGATAGTACGATTTTGTCAACTCTCTCCTATGTTAATATAAATAAGATAATAGATGTAATTAAAAATTTAAATGCTCAAATGGCACTGTGCTTAACTAAAAAGCAGAGGTTTTCTTAGCTGTCTATCACAGAGGAACTAAATAATTTTGATTTTAAAAAACTCATGCACCAATTATTTCTTAGACATCCATCAGACTCAGAACAAGAATTCAGAAACTTGTAAATTTTGTAAAGAAACGCAATAATGCCATGATGTTAATAAAATATTGGTTTATAATTTTTAGATCCTATATAATTGTAAATTTTCGTGGAAGTAAGTCTTAGGATCAACAAAGTGGATTAAATTCTTAAATAATTCTTTATTAAGCCGTTTCGGCTGGCCTACCAGCCATCATCGGCTAAAAATATGATGAAAAACGAAACATAGAATATTGGAATAAGACAAAAAAAAATTACCTTACCATAAGAAAAGTTAATAAAAGACAATTGTAAAAATATATAAGTATACAATAAAGAAAAATCGTGTACAAATACAGAGTATAAAATAATCATCTGCTTGTCAATAACACAAGTCAAACAATGATAGTGCTTTCAAACAGCGACGAATTTAAAGTCTTCATCGATGCCATAACGGTATATATAGATTGCACGGACATATCAGACAAAAAAGCTGTAAAAGGTTTATCGATGCTGCTGACTGACTTAGCAGTGAAGTGGTGTTCGATGGGAAGACTGAATTGACCAGCTTCGCGAACGCCATCACAAATTTGCGCGACGCGTTCGGAAATAAGTAATCCGCGCATCAAATATATCGTGATATGTTTGCTCATGAACAAGACGAACGGACAAAAACGAACATCTTTATCTGCAGGGTTCGTGTATTACTAACTCAGCTGCCGGAACCTTGGTTGGTCGAAAGCGTACAGCTAGACATGGTATACGGATTGTTACACCGCGGCATCAGAAAACGAGTGCGTCGCGAAGAATTTACCGCGTTCGATCTTATGACTCGCGCAGACTGCAGAGGAATCGTTTCACAAAAAAGGACGCGATGGGCGGAAACAGAAAAAGACGTCGCCGAAACCCCAGAAGCAATCAGATGCAAGGAAGCGCAAAAATTTAATACTATGCCAATTTTTGTTCAAATTTTGGGTTAAAAGCCGCTCATTTTAGCGACCCCCAGATCCAACGGCATTATCTCGAATGCACATAGCAGCGAGCAACCACTCCGACCAGCGAGTATGTGCTATGGGTGCAGTGCACCAAGTTTCATTCGTAGCCAGTACGCATCTTGTAAGTTCAAGATCGCACCTTACACTGACGCCAACTTCACTAGTTTCTGTATGTTCAAAGTCGACCAGAAAGTACAGCCACGCGCGTGACCGGTATTCCAGGTAGATATTCTATTATGACAAGTTGGACTAAGTAGACGTGTCTCTGTGTACGGTGTTTAAGTGCAAGTAAAGTTTCTTAAAAATAAATCATGGCTCCTGACTTGCGTTCTAAGAATGTTCCTACCACAAGTTTGGATGAGGGCATTGTGGAAGCCGACAAGACGACAATACATGATATAGTGTCGTCTCCAGGGTTCATTCAACTACTATCTGAATCCTTATCTACCATCATAAATGCTAAAATTGAAGGTATGTTGGAACCTCTTCAAACTCGTATTTCCACCTTGGAGGAGGAAAATATGTCGCTCAAAAAGAAATTACTCTGTGCCCAATCTTCTGTGGATGAATTGGAACAATATTCACGGCGTTCATCCCTGCGTGTCTTCGGCCTACCCGAACAACCTGAAGAGAATACGGACAACCTTATTGTGTCTCTCTGCATTCAAAAGCTAGACATTCTACTGACGGCTGCTGCCATAGATCGTAGCCATCGCGTTGGCAAGAACATTGAAGGTAAAATAAGGCCCATCATTGTTAAATTTGCGACCTACAAGGATAAATGTGCAGTCTATAATAATAAAAAAATGTTAATAAAATCTAAAATTGTTATCCGCGAAGATTTATCATTCAATCGAATTCAACTCTACAGACAAGTTTTACTGTGCATAAATCGCAAATTCGTGTGGACTCGTGATGGTGTCATTTTTGCAAGGGTCAACGACCGCACTCTCAAGATCAGTTGTTTGAAAGACATTATCGAGCTGCAAACATTAGTTTCTGCTACTTAAACACGTCCATTCCCCCGAAATTATTTAAACATAAACATTTGTTTTGCTTATTTTTATTTTTATTGGTTTGTTTTATTTATAACTATTGTTAATACATATACTTTAACCTATTTAGAATACTATCTTGTTTTATTTCTTATTACTCATTTCTTCATTATTGAATTTATTAGTTACGCATGCAAAATTTGAATAAATTCTTTAGTTTAGCGCATTTAAATGTACGTTCGCTATGCACTGGTTTTGATTCTCTGAAATTACATATCCTTGAACAATATTATGATGTCGTATGTTTGACGGAAACTTGGTTAAGTACTGACATTGATTCCAGTTCTTTTGCTATTGATGGATATAAATTTTTGCGTTGTGATCGACTTACCAGAAGTGGAGGTGTAGCAATGTACTTGAAAATTAATTTAAAATACTCCATATGTACGGTATCTGAATGTGATAGTGTTGAGCAGATGTGGGTAAGTTTGTACTTAAATAATATCTCTATAATGATCGGTGTTATATATAAACCTCCAAGATCTAATGAGCTCAATTTTCTTCAACTTCTTGATAGTTTATTTTCAAATTTTGTTTTAAATTTTAATCATGTAGTCTGTTGCGGAGATTTCAACATCAATTTATTAAATATTGATAATTATATTGTCCTAAATATGAATAATATCATAGAATCTTATAATTTAAAACAAATGATTTGTGAACCAACTAGATATTCAGCGACCACTGAAACTCTCCTAGATGTCATTATAACATATGAACAAAGTGTTCTTTCCTCTGGTGTTATGTCTCTCCATGATGTGTCAGATCATTGTCTGACTTTTTGTAATTTCATTTTTCATAAACCCACCTTATCACCTAAATTTGTCACTTTTCGAGATTATAAACATTTTAATTACGATAGTTTTGCCCATTGTTTACAGTCTATTAACTGGCAAGTAATTTTAGAACTCAGCAATATTGATGATAAAGTTGAATTTTTGACGTCTTAACACTTAAAACAATTCGTGTTACAAAACCAAAGGCACCATGGCTAACTGATAATATAAAATTACTTATGAAACTACGTGATGATGCTTTTCGAGATTACAATAAAAATAAATCTTTGGTCAAGTCTCCGCAGGCTTAATATTATCTCTTCTAAACAAACTTTCATCCCTTAAGATCTTAGAGACGTTGAAACCATTAATAACTTTTTTGCCGATCAGTTCACTATACCGTCAAATGATAACGATCTTACAAACTATTACCTAAACAATTGTTATTGTAATAATACCCCCTCCTTTTTCTTCAATATTTGTACTGAAAATGAAATTAATAAAATTATTTTGAACATTAAATCCAATGCCACAGGTGAAGATGCATTATCCAACAACATGATCAACTTATGCTGTCCTTTTTTAACACCGTATTTAACACATCTGTTCAATTGTTGTATTTCATCACGGTACTTTCCTTCCATGTGGAAGCAGGCAGTAGTAAAACCTATCGCTAAGAATAAAAATCGTAGTGAATTAAATGACTTAAGACCAATTAGCATTTTACCAGTTTTATCTAAAATTTTTGAACGAATATTAAACAGTCAGTTAATTAGATATCTTGAACAATCTAATATTTTACCATCCGTGCAGTCAGGCTTCCGTGCTGGCCACAGCACCACCTCCGCCCTCGTTCATAGTTGACGATATTTTGAGAGCTACAGACACTGGCAATGTTACTATTTTAGTTCTATTAGATTATAGTAAAGCATTTGATACTATTAATCATGATCTTCTTATGTCTAAACTTCGTTATTATAATTTTTCTAACTCGTCCGTGAACCTCTTAACTTCTTACCTCACCGAAAGATCTCAATCTGTAGTTTTAAATAATCAAATATCATCAAAAATAAAAATTACATCAGGCGTTCCCTAAGGTTCCATTCTGGGCCCTATATTATTCTCTCTTTACACTTCCGATCTTCAAAATTCCATCAGTAATTGTTCTCGCCACTTCTATGCAGACGATACGCAGTTGTATTATTCATTTACACCTGAATACGTTACTGATGCATGCGATAAAATAAATTCGGACCTGTACCGGCTGGTTGATGTGTTCAGTGCTCATTCATTAAGTATTAATCCTAGTAAATCTACAGTCGTTGTTTTTGGAAGCAAGGTTAATATTAATCAAATTGCAAATGACATTCGTCTACATATCAATAATATCATACTACCTATATCATCTGTTTGTAAATCTTAGGTATGTTTATTGACAAAGATTTGAAATTCGTTCAAAATACTAACATGCTAATTGGTCAGTCTTATGCTATATTTAAGCAGTTATGGATAAATAAGGACCTATTAAATGCATGTTTACGGAAAAAGCTGACCGATACACTAATTCTCTCCAGATTCAATTATTGTGACATCCTGTACGGGCCCTGCATTGATGAATTTACTTGCAACAGAATACAGAAAGTTCAAAATGCATGTGTTCGCTTCATACACGGAATCCGGAAGTTTGATCCCATATCTCAAAAAATTAATGACACTGGTTGGCTCAACATGGAGAATAGACGTTCTTTGCATCTTACTTGTTTTTTATTTAAGTTAATTACTAGAAAAATTCCGAAATATCTATACAGTAAACTTATTCACAGACATTCAATTCATTCTATTAATACCAGATTCAATGCAATGCTACACATTCCCAAATACTCTACAGCTCGATTTAAATCTTCTTTTTCGTATTGTGCGTCCAAAATGTATAACGAATACTTGTCATCGCTTGATCTGAGTTCCATGTTATACATCACGTTTAAAAATTATTTCAATATTCTGTTTTTCAAAAAACAAATCCAGAGTAATAGCTAATGTTCTAATTATCAAACTAGTATATTAATATATCAAATTTTGTTTGCTATACTTCTAAATTGGATATTGATTTGTTTTTCGTAATTGTTAATAACCTCCTTATGTATAAATTTTTACGTTTGTCTTGTCATATTTGTGTATTTATTTTTGTTTAATATTATGTAGTGGTTATGTGTAAGAGCAGCTTAGGCTGAACGTTGCCACGTTATTAAATAAAACATTATTATTATTATTATTATATTCGCGACGTTACAGGCACTGGATACACTGACACAGCAGCACCACAAAGCGTTTCTAGCTATTCGCTCTACAGGCTGCTTATAGAGAAGAAGCAGTAAACCAAAATCACTGCAACGTTCATCGACGGCTAATCACGCGTCGAAGACGTATTCGTGACCACCGTCGATGTCCAGCTCCAGGGACACCATATCTTAGCAACATTAATCGTGCTGCACTACGTCTGAAATAACAAGATGTTGTTAGGCATCGATTTCTTAGCAAATTCTGGCGTCGTCTTAAACGTGCCTCAGAGTACGTGGACGCTCCCGACGTCGTGTACGAGCTATAGCCAAATACGTAGCCTTTAATTTCACTGAAAGCTTGAGGTTCTATGAGGCGCAATGCTGGAGGCGCTCATCGCTGATAACACAGGTATTTTTGCACTAGGGAGAGATACGTCATATCCTGTACATCGAATCGACACTGGCGATTATTCTCCAATCTGCCCCACCATTCGAGATGACGGCGCCGAAGAAGGAGATTATTCAGCGTGAGTCAGACCGAATGCTCGTCGACAGCATCGTGGAGGAATGCGAGTTACCATGGTACCAGTCGTACTCGTGCTTAAAAAGATGGCTCCACGAAAGTATGCATGCGACCGGCGCATCAACGCCATCACAGTCAACGACAGCTACCCACTACTGTGTATCGATGACTTATCGCACACCACCCAAAGGCCGTGGTACATATCAACCCGAAAAATCGATTTTTTTGCTTAAACAATATTTTAGGTTCATAAAAACTATAGAGAAGAAAACTAGGGTTCCTCAGGAGTCCGCCAGGGTGCGCTAATGCTGTAATAAACGTGTATGTGTGAGTACAGCTATCAAGCAATACCATGCAGACGTTGTGTTTTGCTTTTTCCGTTGATTTCTCTGTTTTGTATAAATATAATAGTTTCGAAGTTAATGAATAATAAAACACTAGTGTAAAATGTAAAAAAAAATCCGAAATAAGAAAATGCTCCAATTTGAAGAGACTGAAAATTTCAAAGCAGCAGCCGTTGAACCGTTACGAATTAGAATCGGCTAGAAAATTGTCAGCAATGGATCGCAAGCTGGTTGTGGTCAAAATGCAAATCTGATGTGACTTAATTGAATCTGGGTTTCAAAATTAGATTTCGTGGCAAAACTGTAATAACATATATTTGGATGATCAAATGTATGGTGCAGGCATCGCATATTAGAAGTAAAGAAAAAATTACAAGAATTTGAGTGCTCGTAAAACACTGGTAGTCTGCGTTATTGGCAAGTTAAGTTATGTTACTTTTCATTTGGTTGTCGTTCGTTAAAAACTGTTGTTGTAGTGAGGTGACGTAAAATAATTCCGAATCCTTTTCCGTGAGTTTCTCCTATCCGACATAATCAGAACATAAGTAATGTTACTAATTTAATTTCTTTTACTGAATTTCGTCTTTGTCAACTGCTTATCGCTCAAAATTGTTCCTCTGCAGTATGGGCAAGGCTTCAGACACATCCCCAAGGAAATGTAGAGAAATACAAACGTTATTACTCCACTCCACACATTCCCAGAGAGACACAGCAACTATTGCAAGTATTTCAAAGTCTGTTGTTAATCGTATCAAAATAAAATTGGATCAGAACAAGTCACTGGTAGCGGGCCGAGTAGGAAAATGTGGCAGAAAGAGGATCAACACTTCCTCGTACCGATCGTAAAATCAGATATATCTGCCTTGGAAATCGTAAGAAGAGTGTGGTCCGTCTAACTACGATGATAAACGACGAGGGAATTAAAGTTTCCAAAAGGACCGTCCGGAGGCGTTTGACCGAAGAGAATTTGATCGGTCGTCGGCCTATCAAAAAACCACGCCATGAAGAAGAAGCGACTGAAATGGGCCAGACAACCCCGGAATATGACTGTTTCCGACTGGAATCGAGTGAATACAACTACATGATTCAAATAGCGTGGGTAACGATTTTTATGTGATTATTATAATGTTTTACAGGTATGCTTCTCCGATGAATCAACATTTCGTCCGACGACGCCTTGGAGAGCAGTTCCATCCAGATATTTGTAAATGTATTGTCTGTGCGACTAGACGTGTTGAAATTTTGAGTAATTCGTTGTTTAAAAAGTAGTAAAAATGCTTTCTAAAGACGATATTGAAGCAAATACCACTACGATTACGGCCTCATTGTCGAAGCTGGGTGAAAATCAAAGTTTCGTGAAGATAATAGTGGAGCAAGTGACATGCGCGGTACAAAAAGTTTTCTAAGACGAATTGAACGAGCTAAGTGAGGAAATAAAGTCTCTTAAATTGGGAAATAGTGATTTGAAAGAATCGTGCACCAATTATGAGAAAAGTGTCGGCGATCTTGAGCAGTACACCCGGCGCAATATTTGAAACTTCGGATTACAGGAGACGCGCAATGAAAACATCGATGAATGTGTTGTAAATTTTTGTCGAATAAACTGAACGTAGACGTTTCCATAAATGATATCGATCGTTGTCATAGAATAGGAAAACCTGTTAGTAATTCAACCAACCGTCCAGTTATAGTGAAGTTTGTGAGCTATCGTTCCCGTCAAAAAGTGTTCACAGAGAAGAAAGGACTCAAGGGACAGGCATTACCATAAGAGAAGACCTAACTAAATCCAGATTAAATCTCCTCAAGACAGCTGTGGATAAATTTTAATTTATGAATGTTTGGACAACCGATGGCCGGATTCACGTAAATGTCAAAAAAAGAGGTAGAAATCAGAAATATGTTATCAGTTCTTTGGAAGATTTACAAAATTTAAAGCCTTAATTCTGTATTTTTTAAATATGTTATTAAAGTTATTCTATTTATGCTATATTTTTTTAAATTATCTTCAAACTACTAAATCTGCGATGATACTTTTAAACACTCTTAGTTTCGTTTTTAATTAATATCGCCAGAACAGGCGTTTCTGTTTTTTAAAATTATATGTCAGCTGATTACATTACTAAGTTTACAGTTGGGCAAATCAATGTTAGATCGCTCAATTCTTGTTTTTTTATATTTCAGCGATTTTGTTAATGAACTTAATTTTAATATCGTTGCGGTTACGGAAACATGAATTAGCAAAACTGCTCCATCACATTTGTTCCACATAAATAATTACAACTTAGTTAGTGTAGAGACACCTCATAAACGTGGTGGAGGAGTTTTAAGAGAGATTTAAAATTCTGGATACAACTTTTGTTGAGAATAATAATATAGAACATTTATGGATATCGTGTACTATTCAAAATAAAGGTGTCTGTCTAGACTCCTAGGAGTTATATACAATCCTCACTGTGAAATTTTACAAAGATCTTACGTTTCTGGATTCTGTGTTCACTGAATTTGCATTACGATCAGACTATATTGTTTGCATGGGTGATATTAATATTAATTTATTTTCGAACGATGTACGCTCTCAGTTCTTTGATAACTTGATATCCGGAAACAATATGCATCAGTTAATTAATCAGTATACCAGATCTGTAGGACAATCCTTAATAGATGTGTTAGTATCAGATACAATAATAATTGCAGATTCTGGTGTTTTAAATTGTAGTCAATTTTCTGATCATGATTGTGTTTTTTTGTAAACTAAATTTACCAAAAATATATGTTCCTAAAAAAACATACACATACAGAGACTTCAAAAACTTAAATATATATTTTTTTTGGTGGATTGCAAAGCAGTCTACTGGAATCAAATGTTTATCTTAGATAATATTAATGATAAAGTTGCTTTTCTTAATCAGAACATATCCAACTTTTTCGACAAGCATGCCCCTATCAGAAATATTACAACAAATAGACAGTATACTCCCTGGATTACTCCCGTAATCAAAATCATGCAAAAGAAAAGAAACAAGGATCTTGCAGATTTAAAAAAATAAAAAACTGACTCAAAGCTACAATATTATAAACAATTAAGAAATCTTACTACAGCCGCAATCAGAAGAGAAAAGCATGCTTTCTTAAACCAAAACATTAATAACAATATTAGCGATTCCAGTAAGCTGTGGAGCAATTTAAAACGTCTTGGTGTTAATTCAAATTCTACTAAGAATTTTCTTGAATCACTGTATAAACCACAGGAGTATGGTAATTATTTAACAGATAAAGTTGGTTTAGCAAAAAAGTATTTTAATTCTATATGTGTGGAGAGTTATTTGGTTGAAAAGGTTGCTACAAAACTAAAATCTGATGCTGTTGGTATTGATGGAATATCAAGAAAAATGGTGTTAATTGTTTTTCCAGTTATTTTGGACCATATTACACATATTATAAATTCACGTTTGTTGAATGGCGTAGTTCCCGATTTATGGAAATCAGCAATTGTTAAACCAATTGCTAAGAATAAAAATATTTCAACTTTTGATGATTTGCATCCAATTAGTATTCTTCCTACATTGTCCAAAATACTGGAACGAATATGCTGCAACCAGATTATGTCTTATGTAGCAGAGAAAAATATCCTACCTGCCCCTCAGTCGGGGTTTAGAAGCGGATACAGTATTGAGGCAGTTGGTTTGTCGCGTTCAGTTGATAACGCGAGAGCGCCGCATGGCGATAGCGGTGATTCAGTGAAGCAGCGCGAGACGCGAGCGATGCGCAACATGCGCGAATAAGCGTTCGTGAGTCTTCGGCAACTCTCGGGAAGAGGCTAGAGTGTGTCGTGAGCGGCATCCGTTCTTGCTCTTCTCAGTCAACCGTTGCAGTGTGCACACTTGTCAATTCATATGCGAGAAAATAAAGAGAAAGGTTTATTGTTTTAATACTCGAGTTTATTTGAACCCTCTCCTTCTCCTCACAGAAAAATATTGGAACAAATATTAATAAAAGCTCTAAAATACAGTACTAATACGTACCTAGTAAATATACTCAATTCTTTGATTCTAAATTATGATAATTCAAAACTATCATTTCTTATTCAAATAGATTTCTCTAAAGCATTTGATATGGTTGATTTTAGTTTGCTTCTAGCTAAACTAAAATTTTATAACTTTTCGATTAGTGCTTTACGGTGGTGTGATAGTTATTTTGAAGATAGACAATTTTATGTTAGTATGCACGACACTGTCCAAACATTTAATTCAACTGCTTTTTCTTTACATCGTGGTGTCCCGCCAGGTTCTATTTTGGGACCATTATTCTTCTTACTTTACGTAACGGATTTCCCATCAACTTTAAACTTTTGTGAAATACATTCCTACGCAGCTGACATACAAACTACTGAGTTTGTCAAACTTATATCAATTTCGGACACTATTATCTTCTGAAGTTAAACTTCGCTTAATATTTACATTAGTACCTACCGTTGTTCGATTACTGAAGAAGGACTTTTTGCGCCCCTGCGATTTTTATCTATTTCCAAACTTGAAGAAATGGCTCGGCGGAAAGAGATTTGGCACCAACGATGAGGTCATCGCTGAGACAAACGACTATTTTGAAAGATTGCCAAAATCGTATTATTTGGAAGGGATCGAAAAATTAGAAAAACGTTGGACGAAGTGTATCGAGCTACAAGGAGATTATGTTGAGAAATAAAATATGTTTTGACCAAATAAATCATTTCTTGTTAAATTTTTCAGGAACTTTTCACCCTACCCACGTATGTTTGTACTTATTTTTAAGTTGAACTATATTTTCTTAATTTATTGTTACATTCACATTTTTTTACACTATTTGTAAATCCTATGTACTTGGTTCGGTGGAAGAACAGCCTTCGGCTGAACCCCGCCTTTGACATGTGTCAATAAAGTTTATTATTATTATTATCCAGACTGCCTTGTGGAGAGGGTTAAACACCCAGTTAGTGTTATAGTGTGGTCTGTGATCTCATTCAAGGGCGCGGAGCGTCTATACATTGTATGTGTAGGACAATGAGACAGGTCCAGTACAAGCGAGTACTAGAAACTAGGCTACTACCACAGCTCGAAAAATGGTTCCCTGGTGATGAAGAGTACATTTTTATGCACGATTCGGCACCGTGCGACAAAGCCAGGAGTGTTACTGCATTCCTGGCCGAGAGAAACATTACCGTTTTACCTTGGACGGGGAACTCACCTGACATAAACCCCATAGAGAACATGTGGGAACTCACCAAACGGGCGATCGCAAAGGAAGTGATTACCACCAAGCGTCAGTTGGTTGAAACTCTCATCAGAGAATGGAATCATAACACCGAACTCCAACGGAATGCAATAGTCTGTATCGAGAGCATGCCCCGACGCATAGAAGCCATAATCGCAGCAAAGGGTGGCATTACTAAATACTGAGATTAAGTTTATTCAATTCTCAATGATGTAGTAAATATTACTTTCACGTACAAAATAAATAGTTCCGCCTAAGTTACTTATGGTTTTCATGATTTCAATGATACACCCCCACGAATAAAAAATACCTACGAGACCTAGAACCAATCATATGTTTAAAAAATTCAGTCGAATTTCAGTAATGTCTCTAATAATTTGGCCACCCACTGTAGAAAGAACGAAGAAACAGGTGCTGCAGTTGTCACAAAGGATAACGAATTCCAGTACCACCTCTCTCCATTAACCAGCATTTACACAGCAGAAGCAAAACCAATCAAACGAAGTCTGCAAATCATAGACCAACAAAACCAGTCCAATAAAAATTTTGCAATTTGTTCAGATTCACTGGGTGTTATCTTAAGCATAACAAAACTTTACCCGAAGAACATCATCATACAAAAAATCCAAAACCAACTTACCACCTTAAAAGAAAAGAACAACATTACGTTCATCTGGGTACCATCTCAAACGGGCATTGAAGGAAATGAAAATGCAGACATTGTGGCTAAAGCATCCATCCAACATCTAATTACAGACAATGAAATAGTATCATACGACCTGATAACAACCATAAAGAACAAAATCAAAATATACTGGGCCCAAAAGTGGAATCTCACATCTAACAACAAATTAAGAGAAATCAAACATACCACCATAGCATGGAAACAATATGGCACCAGTAAAATACAAACTGTTTTAATTTAATGGATGCCATCTTTATGGAGTAGATGGCACAGTGGTTATCGTGTCGGCCTGTGGATCCAATAAAATAAAATTTTAAATTAATTTAATTAATTTACAGATTCATAGCAATTCTATAACGTCTCAAAACTCCCGCTTCATCTTCATCAAAATACATAATTCCTTGTCCATGTTCAACATGTCCTTGTTCAATATTTTGTTCATCTTGTAAAATAAATAAATAAATATATCATCACGCGTTCTGGTGGAAGCAAATAAGAAGCATCGATTCAAGATCTGAAAACATGTTTAGCCAAAAAAAAAAAAACAGTATTACAAATTCTCCAGAAAGCAGAACTGAATTTCACACAGATGCAAGTAAGTTTGGTTGTGGCGCTAGACTACTACAGAGCAATAATGAAGACGGTAAATTGCATTCTGTATACCGTAAAATGAGGTGAGATTGACCGCCGGGGTGAGATTGACCGAAAAGTTTAAAAAACTTTATTTGACATCTCGAAGTCAAATATCATGCATGACATGAACGAAAAAAATGCCCATTGGTAAAAAACACCTGTATATTTGTTATAGGATATGATTTGTTGTTTAAAAGAACCCGGTTTAGCAGAAAAAAAATAAAATGTTAAATGTAAATTTTTTGGAAAATTCCATATCCTTCAAACTTCTACCCCCAGAAGCTCAATAAAAGCTAGTAGCAATGTCTAATATTTTTCTTATAGCATAATATTGTTTCTTATAGCCTGTCTTAACTCGCAATATTATTTAATCATGACCCATTTCTTTTTACATAAATATTTTTACAAAGATGCAGATTTCTGTCATTTTCGGGGTGAGATTGACCTAGACAAACACAGATGTCACTCTATCTTTTGATTGATGTTAACTGTTTTACCTACGTATTTACTTGCTTTTTATCTTAACCAACAAAATCTAGTCGTGCGAATCTAGCGATCCTTAAGTTTAATTTATTGTAGAAAGTGTGTCAATCTAGTGTTAATTATGCCTCGCGTGTATAGAAAAACGCCGGGAACTAGAAGTTATAAAAACTATTCTGACGAAACACTAGATCAGTGCCTGAGAGAAGTTTTGGATGGCAAAATTAGTGCAACAGCAGCTGCAAAAAAGTACAAAATTTCAAAAGGAACAATTATCAATAAAATACATGGACGAAAGTGGTTAAAAACTGGTGGGCAGACTGCATTGTCTTCGAATGAAGAGCTTGCATTTGTAAATAATTTAACTACTTGTGCAGAATGGGGCTTTCCCCTAACCAAACACGACTTAAGGTTGCTTGTAAAACACTACTTGGACAGGGAAGGTAAAGTGTTTCGACAATTCAACAACAATTTCCCAGGCGAGGAATGGGCCAGCGGTTTTATGAAACGTCACAAGGATACCCTTTCACAAAGACTGGGGAATAATATTAAACGTTCAAGAGCTGCAGTTGATCGCAATATGCTAGGCACTTTTCACGATGAACTTTCTCGTTCACTTGAAGGTATTCCCCCAGTTGCTATATTCAACTATGATGAGAGCAATTTGTCTGATGATCCTGGCTAAAAGTTGATGATATTTAAGAGAGGTGTCAAATATCCTGATAATGTAGTTAATTTTTCTAAGAGTGCAGTTTCTATAATGCTATGTGTTTCTGCTTCTGGGATATGTTTGCCACCATATGTGGGACACATGGAGAATTGGTGGTCCGAAAGGCAAACCATTCTGTTCAGAGAAATGCTGCTCGAGGGGATCTCGCTACAACCGTTCTAACCATGGATGGTTCGATGCAGTGTGCTTCGTTGACTGGTTTAAGATGTGTTTTCTTCCACATGCAAAAAAAATTCCAGGACCGAAGGCATTATTGGGCGATAATCTATCCTCACATTTCACAACTGAAGTGTTGAATCTCTGCGAGATCCATTATATTCGATTCATTTGCCTTCCACCCAACGCAACACATCTTTGCCAGCCACTCGATATAAGTTTTTTTGGACCCATGAAAAAAGCTTGGCGAAAGATACTGCAGGATTGGAAACGAGTGAATGTAAAAAGTTCATCGGTTGATAAATCTATATTTCCACACCTATTAAAAGAGCTATTTGATGATATGGCTCCTACAATGACCCATAATGCTCAAAGTGGGTTTAGAGGTTCCGGTATTTATCCCCTGTCAAAAGAAAAATTGCTCAGCAAGGTCCCTAGAAATACTGCAATAGAAGAAGAAGACGATAACGAAAATAGCAGCTGTGTTAGTGAAACCTTCCTCCAATTTTTGCAAGAGCAAAGGAATCCAAACAAGAGAACTATTGTTAGCCAAACCAGGAAGAAATTAAATATTGTGCCTGGGCGCTCAGTAGCAGCAGACGAAGAGAATAACGCGATTTCAGTAACTGCAGCTAAGACGGTAAAACGTAAAATCATGCAAGAAACCAGTTCAGAGTCAAGTTCAGATTCAGTAGTGGAAAAACAAGCCGAACATCAAAGCAATGTTTTTGAAGAAGAAACATTTTATTTACCCAAAGAGGAGATTGCAGTAGAGTCATGGGTCTTAGTCAAATACGAAACAAAAAAAAGTTGTAAACATTTTATAGGGCAAGTATTGACACTTTCTGAAGATGAATTGAACATAAAGTTGATTTTAATTCTAATTACATTTATATTTGTACAATTACTTATTCAATAAACGAATAAAAATAACTTTTGCGTGTTTGTGACATGTATACATTTTTCTATATATTTTTTTCAGCAAGAAAACAATTTATTTTACAATAAACCGTGGCCATTCTCACCTCATTAAGCTTTAGAAAAGAAATAACTAGCGTTTTAAGTACGAGGTCAATCTCACGCCAAGTATAGGGGTGAGATTGACCGGGGTGTTTTTATTTTTTTTTCTTTGGGAATAAAAAAAAGTTTTGTTTCAGCAAAGCGAAAAGCTACATTGCGTACAGACTCATACATATTAGTCGTTTCCAGTATTTTTGCTACAATAACAAAAAAGTTATTAGATAAAGAACGCCGAAAGTGGTCAATCTCACCTCATTTTACGGTACTTCTTTAGTAGAAAGACTACATATGATGAACAAAAATACACGAGCTACTAGTTAGAAGTATGAGCCATTATAGAGGCACTGAAAAGCTTTCGAGTATATTTGTTAGGAATTCATTTCAAAATCATCAGAGAAGCTAACAACAAGAGTTGCACGATGAGCTCTTCTGCTAGAAGAATTTAACTATTTTATACAACATCGACCAGGAAATCGAATGAAGCATGTAGATGCACTTAGTGGAAATTTCTCAGTGATGATTATAGAAAGTGAAGTTTTTAGTAAATTCTGTTAAGCGCAAGAAGTTGAAGACAAAGAACTATTATAAAATTATAAGAGAAAACACCGTATGAAAATTATGTAACTGAACATCAATCACTTTACGGACAACATGAAGGAAGAAATTTGTTAGTAGTTCTGAAGAAAATGCAACATGAGAAAATGAAAACTGCGCATGAAAATGAGCATTTTGGGAAAAAGAAAACAGAAGAATTAATAAAAAGTGAATTTTGGATAACTAAATTCAAGGAAAAAATTGAAACTGTAATAAAGAACTGTATTCCATGCCTCTTAGCAGGAAGAAAGAAAGGATTTCTAAACACCACTGATAAAGGTGACAAGCCGCTGGTAACATATCACATTGATCACCTAGGTCCGTTAATCATAACGAAGAAAGGAATAACTGCCATCTAGTGGCATTATTGATAAGTTAACAAAGTAAAGACGGATAGCTAAGGTTGGCATGATTGGATGCAGTGTTGTCAGAACCATAGATTTATCTGTAGATCTACAGATAATCACATCTGTCTACAGATCTCCAGACTTAATTGAAATTTCTACAGATAATTTTAAATTTGATATTTAATATTTTGTGTACACTCGCGAATGAAAATAATAACGTGCTTTAAATTAATAAATCGAGATATAACTTGAAAGTTATTTGAATTTAGCTTGGCTGCACTGCCGCGATGCGCTTGCGCTGTTGCTCCTAGCCCTTGCTCTGCTCGGCTAGCACCACGCTGTTGAGTTTTGCGTCACCATTCGACTGGCAAAATTTATAGCAGAGCATAACATCGCAATATCAGCTACTGATCATCTGCAAAATTTATTTCGAGCTACATATGTTCTCAGATTCTGCAATCGCAAAAGATATTAAATGTAGTCGTACAAAAACTACAGCTTTAATTTGCAACGTAACCGGTGAGAGCGACAAAGAAAATATTGTAAATACTTTAAAGATTACAAAATTTTGATTAATAGTGGATGAATCTACTGACGTTAGCTGCACAAAGCATTTAGTTTTAGTGGCTCGAACTTTAGACAAAAATTGAATCAAAGACTTTTTCTTAGATTTAGTTCCTGTTCCTTGTACTGATGCCAATGCATTATATAATTATGTTGTGAATTTATTTAATGAGTTAAAAATTCCATATAAAAATAATATGATAGGTTCTGGTTCAGATGGGGCTAATGTAATGATGGGATCTCGCAATTCATTATCAACAAAGTTTAAAACCGAAATACCAAATATATTCATACTAAAGTGCATATGTCACTACACACTTGTGTGCTTCATACGCTTGTAGAAAACTTCTGGAATCAGTTGAATTATTAGCCCGTAACGTCTATAATTATTTCAGCGAATGTTATAAGAGAATTGAACAATTTAGAGAGTTTCAACATTTTGTAGAATCAAAATCTCACAAAATTTTGCATCCTTCTCAAACACAATGGTTGTCTCTTCAACTCGTAGTAGACAGACTAATAGAGCAATATTCTGCTTTAGAATTATTTTTCAAAAATGAAATCTTAGATATAAAAAATGTTGATGTACAAGAAGTAAGTAAAACTATTCATCAAGAACTCAATGATTCATTTAATAAATTATATTTTTATTTCTTGCAGTTTGTTTTGCCTATATTTAATTCATTAAAGAAATTATTTCAACCTGAAAAACAAAAAATTCATACATTGTATTCCGAAATAAGTAAAACCTATTTAACAATATTAGACTGTTTCATGAAAAATAATTATTTAAGAAATACCCCTATACAAGATGTTTAGTTTTCAAATCCTCATTATTTTGTAAAATTAGAAGATATGTTTTTTTAGGAGCAAATGTAAATGTTTTCATGACAAATCATAATTTGCCTACAGAAAGCTTAACCAAACCTAGAATTAATTGTTTAAATTTTTTATTGAAATTGCTAAACAAATTAAAATTCGTTTTGATTTTTCCAATAAAGTATGTAAACAATTAGTATATTTAAACCCAACAAAAGTATATGATGGTGAAATAAAATCTTTTATGCCATTAACACTGTCTTTTCCAAATTTACTTTCAAGTAATGAATACCAACAGCTTGATAACGAATGGCGCTCGTTGAGAAATGATAAAATTGATTGCGATTTGGAGGATATTGAATCATTCTGGAACCATGTTCAAAATAGAAAACTGGGAGATGATTCTGCAGCGTATCCTGTATTATCAAAATTAGCTTTAACATTATTATGTTTACCTTATTCCAGTACGAATTATGAGAGATTAATTTATACGGTTAATTTGTTAAAAACAAATAACTAGAAATAAATTAGAAAAACGAACTATATTTGGCTTAATACACACAAAACAAGTATTACAAAATAATCACTGCTACAATTTTGAAATTGAAAAAAATCATGTTTAATAAATTCAACTCTATATAAAAAAGTAGTAGTTGTCTAATATTTAAAAAAATACAAAATAAAAACACTTGGTTGTTTCAAAGAAAATACGTAAAAAGTGTAAAATAAATATTTTCTTTGAAACAAGCAAGTGATTTTATTTTCTATTTTTTAAATATTATCAAATATGTTTCAATAAGTGCCAACAGCTTACTCAATTAATTATAGTAGTTGTCTATTAACAGTTACAATATCATACTTATAACTGTAATTTTTAATTTTATAGTATTGAACTCGCAATATTAATTTAACAATAATATTTATTTGTGATATTTTCATGTGATTATCCAAATATGTAATATTTGTAACAATATATATCTATATATAGATACATATGTATATAACAATAATAAATGTATCTATTTACGTGTTTTTCAGTAGTATGAGACGACACTAGACGCAGCCCGTGTTAATGACTCTTAATGAGGTATGGCGCCAGGTAATTGGGTTAAATGACCTTGGATAGTTTTCGACAAATATTTTGTAATTATGAAAGAATTTGCAAAATTTGTGTTTGAAAAAATATTGAACTTTAAAAATATATGTGTATATTTGTTTAATATATTTTGGTGATGTACAAGAAAATGTAAGTGAAAATATTCTTGCTGTTAAAGATAATCAGTATCTATTTAAAATAAGTGTAAATAAAAAGAGTTTGAAAATATTAACAAAAATTTAGGAGAATTGCTATACTTCTAAAATACATAATATTGAACTTTAAAAATATATGTGTGTCTGAATAAATTTGAATTTGAAAAAATCTTGCTATTTGAAATAAAATGTAATTTGAAAAGAATTCGAAATATTAAGAAAGGTTCAAGGTAAAAAAAAAAAAAATCGAGAAGTACTGTATATAAAGGATGAGATTTTATTTAAAGTGTATTCAGTATTGACGGAACAGAAGGCTCGACAGTGCAGAGGTAAGAATATTTTTCCTGTAAATTATAAATTGTATTATTAACTATCTGTTTATTTTAGAAATGGATTTCAATAAGCTGAACGTAAAAGGAAAATTAGATAATATTAAACCTCGAAGAAAATTAACAGAATTAGAATTGAACAAGGAATATAAACTAGTAGATATAAAAGCAGTTAATACTGGTTTCGGAAGGAAAATAATTGCCGAATGTGAGGAATTTGTTACATATCTTCCCGGACGATTTGATGAGCTGACCAATGACGAAATAGCTGATTTGAAAAAATCAATTACACACTGGGGTATAAAATACACGGGGCTGAAAGATTATGGTTCTACGGGAAAAAAAGCCCGGCTACTAGAGTTTGTTCAATTGTAATATGTTTATACTACCTCTTCATTATATATATTATAATATGTATATGTCTAATTGTACTTTTAAATTTTTACTTATTTTAAAATAAATGTTGTAAATATATGAAATGCTATTTAATTTAAATACTTACCCGTAAATATAATAAATAAAAATTTTGTGTATTATAAGTAGTTAATTATATTACTATTTTGGCATTACCTTATTAAACATCTTGTTGACAACATGTGTACGAAATTTAAACATCCTTTCTAAGCTATAATTGCGGGCCCTTCTGGCAGTGGAAAATAATACTTTGTAAATAATTTTATATCTAATATTGATAATATGAGTGATACTGTTTTTTCAAAAATATGTTGGCATTATGGAACTTGGCAAAGTTTATATAATACGATTCGAGGTGTAGAATTTCATGAAGGCCTACCAGATGTAGAAAATATAGATGGAAACAATTCACAGCTAATTATAATAGATGATTTAATGAGAGAGGCAGATGACCGTGTAGTAGATATATTTACAAAATGGTCTCATCATAAAAATTTATCCGTATTTTTTCTTACTCAAAATTTATTTCATCAGGGAAAAGGTCAAAGAGATATATCTCTGAATGCAAATTATATAATTTATTTTAAGAATCCTCGAGATAGAGCACAAATTATGCATCTATCACGACAAATTTTTCCAGAAAATATTAAATTTGTGCAAGAAGCTTATTCTGATGCAACATGTACACCTCATGGCTACTTAATTTTTGATTTAAAACAAAATACCCCTGAATGGTTACGTTTCCGTACATCACGTGACGGCTTAACATATGTTTATCTACCTAAAAAAAAGTATAAATACAGCAGTATAAATATGCCCGACATTATATCATACCAATGAGTAATACTATAACCACCAACGTTGAATTACTGAGAGCTCTACATAAACTGAAACCTAAATATAGGTTAGCATTATTAAAAAATACAGACTGCAATTCAGTTAGATGTATTTGTGAATGTATTTATAATATTTTACATGGTAAAATTTGTCTTAGTAAAAACCAACAGAGTAAACTTACAAAACATAAAAACGTTTTACGAAAACTTACAAAACGTGGTGACAATTGGAAAAAGAAGAAACGTATACTAGTTCAATCCGGTGGAGCCTTTTTACCGTTTTTATTAGCCCCCCTAATAACAGGAGTTTTAAGTAGTTTAATTAAAAATTAAAAATGGAACACGTTAAAAAAATGGTGCTAATAACACCTGAAAATTTAAATCGTTTACGTAATAATAATAATAATAAAGATGACATATCTAGTCAGCTTGATACGGACATGAAAAATATTTTAAATTAAAAATTGGCAGAATATGAAAAATGGACTTTGTATCAAGAAATTCTACAAAGATATTTACATTTTCAAAAACAATCTAGAGAACCTATAAAAATACCTATTGAAAACGATATTAGTACAGTACCGAAAGTACTTGCGGGAAAGTCAGACGGCATAGAAAATATAATAAATGTTATTCCTAAATCACACCAAGATAAGGCACGTTTATTAGTACAAAAGATTAAATCGAGTGA
This sequence comes from Pterostichus madidus, assembly GCA_911728475.2. Classification (NCBI taxonomy): domain Eukaryota; kingdom Metazoa; phylum Arthropoda; class Insecta; order Coleoptera; family Carabidae; genus Pterostichus; species Pterostichus madidus. Next base: position 25,104,153 of record OU452314.1, read on the forward strand.
AGAAGTAATTACTTGGGACGAACAAGGTGTTGTTACTATAAATAATACACGAATACCTAATTCAAATATATCAGATTTAGTTGGCGATGTTATAAGACAAAGAAAACATAGTAATCCTACAGGATGGGAAATTTTTGCGAGAGCATTAAAAACTATTAATTAATAATTCTCAAAGAAGAAAATTTACTCAGCCTAAATCAAGTGTTAGAAATAAAAGAAAATTTACAAATACAAACAACGGATCATACAAAGTTGCTCCAGAAATTTCAAAACATAAGTGGAAACGATTTTCATTTTAACTATGAATAAGAAACTATCTAAGATTTATTTTAACCCTGCACATTCCGCTGGTTTTTCTGGAGCTAATAATCTTATAAACTCGGTAAAAGGGAAATATAATACTAACAAAATTAGAAAGTGGCTTAGCTCACAAGATACCTATACACTACATAAACCAGTCAGAAAACATTTTCCAAGAAATAGATATAGAACTTCAAACATTAATGATCTGTTCCAGGCAGACCTGAATGACATGCGAAAGCTAAGTCGTTACAACGATAATTACAAGTACATTTTAACAATGATTGACGTATTTAGTAGATTTGCTTGGGCCATTCCTTTAGAAGATAAGAAACCTACAACTGTAATTGCAGCATTTAAAAACATGTTTAGAGAACGAAAGCCTCTTTATTTGCAGACTGATAAAGGATCAGAATTTATTGCCAAATCAGTTAAATCATTTTTAAAAGAAAATGATAATAAATTTTATGTTACTCATAATCCGGACATAAAAGCATGCTTTGCAGAAAGATTCAATAGAACATTAAAAGCTAAAATGTACCGTTATTTTACTTACAAAAATACATATAGATACATAGACGTTTTACAAAAACTTGTCTCTGCTTATAATAAATCGAAACATAGCTCAATTAAAATAGCCCTATGCGAAGTAAATGAGAATAATATATTAAAAGTATGGGACGGCTAGCTCAGTGGTATGAAGTCGGCCTGTGGATCCTGAGGTCCCGGATTCGATTCCCACAGGCGACAAATTTTCATAATTTGAAAAAGCTATCCCTGTGGCTCCTCCACCACTAACATGTTTGGGGGCCGTGATTTGACGACTGGTAACCGCACTTCACGCGCAAAATATATCACTTACCGAGATCTGCTTCAGCAGAGTGCCACACCCAGTAATGGGTAGAAGGCGTGATGATATATTTATTTTTTATTTGAGAAATCAGTATAAAATTAATCAACCTATAAAAACCTCTCCGGAAAAATTTAAAATAGGAAATATAGTTCGAATATCGAAATATAAAAATATATTTGAAAAAGGATATGAGAGTAACTGAAGAATTATTTAAAATTTGTGGTATTAAAAAAAGAAAGCCCATTGTTTATGCTGTAAAAAATTTAAATGGTGAAATAATAGAGGGCACTTTCTACGAACATGAATTACAAAATGTACATCTAACAGCCGATAAAACGTATAAAATTGATAAAATAGTTGAAACAAAAGGTTCGGGTAACAGAAAGAAATTACACGTCAAGTGGGCAGGTTCTAGTGATAAATTTAATTCTTGGATACCGGCGAATCATATTAATTTATTAAACAATGATTGATAAAGAATTTTTTATAACATTACCTAGTAATAGCTCTATGCAATATTTTCCTGATAATAAAACTACACGATTTACAACCCAGTTACCTCAAAATATAAAACTAGATGGATATTGGGAGGTGTCTTTAGCTGAAATTATTTATCCATGTTCATTTTATAATATTAACGATCGTGAAAATATAGTTTTCATTATGACAAAGAAAGAAAATATTACTGAAAAGAGCATAGTAGTGAACATTGAACAAGAAAATATATTTTCAACAAATTATGAAAATGTTGACGAGGTGTTACACAACTTGAATTTAGAGGAGAACATTAATAAATATATTGCATTTAGTTATAATAAATTAGAAAAACGTGTAGAAGTAAAATTTAAACACTCTGATGTATGTTCGTTAAAATTATCGCCGAGATTAGCTCTACAATTAGGTTTTCAGCCACTTACTGATATATATATCATCACAGAAAGTCAGTTAATTTACCTAATTTGATGTTAGGTATACCACCACAATTATATATTTATTGTGATATTATTGAACCTCAATGTAGAGGTAGGAGATGTAGTTACACAGCTTTTGAGAATTGTACATGTTAATACTGATAAATATATGTTTGGGTCAAATAAAATGATATCATATGCGCAGCCGCATTTTGTTCCTGTTTTAAGAAGAGAATTTTCAAATATAGAAATTGATATAAGATGTAATGACGGCTATGCAGCTCCATTCCAGTTTGGACCTTTATGTATTAAACTTCATTTTAGACGTTCTACATAATGAAAACGTGTCCGTATCAAGAATATTACAATTTACAGGCAGGCAGTGAACTACAAGAAGAAAGAGAATCTGAAGAATTAATAGAAAATGATTTAGTCAACTTGAGAAGAAGATCTATCTCAATGCAAAACATTCATAGTACAGAAGCGGCTGTAGAAGAGAATAACTCCGAACAAGAAAATCAAATAACTGCGCCCGATGCACCTATAAAATCTCAAAATAAGAAGAATAAACAAAACGTATCTAGTGATGCGAATACTCCAACAACATCCAATGCTATTAATTTGGGTCAAGAAGAGACTAGCATGAAAACTAGACGGGATCTCATAAAAGGGCCACTAGACAAACACTTCCCCATTAAAACGCGCTCTCATTCAAAAAACTCAATAACCCAAAAAAAACAATAAAAAATCAAGCACTCACTAAGAAAATAAATAAAATAATATTTTGGAACATTCAAGGACTTAAGAACATTCACAAATTAAACAAACACGAAAAAATAATGCTCATGGAACACGATTTAATATGTCTTACAGAAACGTGGGCCAATTATGTGATCAGAACAAACCCACACTTTCTAGTAAATTATAACACATATCAAGTTGCAGCAATAAAAGAAAATCTAACTGGACGCGCAGGAGGTGGTATAATTGTTTACTGTCGTAATAGCATAAAAGGTATCACCATAATAGAAAAAGAGGCGCACTGGTTAATTTAAAAAATAGCAAACCAGCAACACAACCTCATCCTGGGTACGGTATACTTCTCTCCCAAATATGATTATGAGACAATTCTAGAATTATTCCACACTAGTTTGGAAAACATAACAGAAACTTACAAAAATTATGCAATTATAATTGGAGGCGACTATAATGGTAGAATATGGAATTTAAATCAAGAAGAAAACCTATTATTCACAGATTTAAGTTTGTCTAGTACTCGAACAACAAAAGATCATACCGTAAACAAAAACGGAAGAAACTTGATCGAAATTATGGAACTCGAAAATTTCTTTGTCCTTAATGGAAGATCACTGAATGACTTACCCGCTAACTTTACATATCTCAGCACGAATGGTAAAAGCATAATAGATTTAGTGTGGGTCAACACGAATGCACTGCAACACATAGATAATTTCACTGTTCTAACAGAGGTTGTGCTATCAGACCATTTTATTTGCTCAGTTTCGATCAAAAACTTACTGAGCAATAACACTACACCTAAACGTAACAAGCCCCCCATGACTAAAAAGATATCAAAAGTAAAATGGGATGAAAACAAAGAAATCCTGTATCACAATGAAATGAAAAAGAGGAGTATGAGCTTACAAATAACAGGCAATGGATCGAGCCTCTACGAATACTTTCTAAAGGAAATCAGAAAGAAACTGCTCGCTCAACATAGGTTTATATCATGAGGTATTTATCCCAAATTCTGCACCAAAAAACAAACCGTGGTATGATAAAAACTGCCAAAGCCTTAAAAAAGAGACGAAGATTTGCCTGAAGGCTTTTAAAACAAATAGTACAGATCCCATAAAAAAAGAAGAAAAGGTACAAGGAATTGTTGTCATCCAAAAAAAGAGAACACAACAATAACATTAAACTCAAGCTAGAAAATATTGGTGATCAGAAGCAGTTCTGGTCAACAATCAAACATCTAAACTTAAAAGCAATGTCTAATAACAACCCCATTTCCAAAGAAAAATGGGAAGAATATTATCTAACTTTGCTTGGGCCCAAAACCTCCAATGACACTCACTTCTCCGATGTACTTCATCCTTACCTGGATGTCGAAATAACAACATCCGAACTAAAATATGCAATAATGAAATTAAAACCTAATAAATCCCCTGGTGTAGATAACATCATAAATGAACAGTTAAAGCATCTTCCTCAAGTATGGCTCCACTATCTTCAAATTATGTTAAACAACTTCTTAGTGAATGAAACCATCCCGACTGAACTAAAGAGAATTAAATTAATATTACTTCACAAAAAAGGCGAACGCACAGATCCTAACAACTACAGAGGTATAGCACTAATAAATACAATTACAAAACTTCTAACACACATAATAAATTATCGACTCCAAACCTGGGTGGAAAGTTTTGATATTTTACCGGAAGCTCAGGCAGGTTTCCGAAAACGAAGATCATGTATAGACAACATATTTATACTAGATACCATCGTTCGAACACGAATGATATCAAACAAGGAAGGCACGTATGCGATCTTCGCAGATTTTAAAAAAGCCTTCGACTCTGTCCCTCACAATAAGCTATACAACAAAATTTTTAACATAGGAGTCAGCGGCAAAACGGTTAGAATCTTAAGAAATATCTACGAAGAAGCAACCATACAATTAGATATTGGAAATGAAACCACCACACGCATTCCAGTCAGTAAGGGAGTCTTAAAAGGTGAAAGCATGAGCCCATTGCTGTTTGCGCTGTATATCTCGGACCTCGAAGAATACTTTAGATCACAGAATCTTGAAGGAATATTTATTAATAACAAATCGGACATTATGACTCTACAATATGCGGATGATATTGTGATATTAGCAAAATCCCAGATCGATGTTCGGCGAAAACTGCGAGCGCTAGAGCAATACTGTGACTCAGTAGATTTAGCTATTAATGCCTGCAAAACACAAATACTGCACTTCCACAACGGCAGGCCGCCTAAACAAAACATCAGGTATACATGTCTAGAACAAGAAATAAAACTAGTAACGACATACACCTATCTAGGAATAAAGTTCTCAGTATCCGGGCTATATAAACATGCAGTCGAAGAACTCATCAGCAAAGCTAATAAAGCAACAGGCGCCATAAGAAGCATACTAATTAAAGCTAAAATAAACTCTGCGAATACAAACCAAAAACTTTATCAGTCTGTTGTATTACCAACAGCCCTATATGCATCTGAAATATGGGGCAGTAATAAACATGGAAAAAGCTCAAGCTAACTTTTTAAAAGCTATATACTATCTACATAATACGACTCCACATTATATCCTAAGAAGAGAACTTGGTCTTCAAAATTTGGAGGTCATAATTTTTGAAAAAATGCTAAATTGGTGGCACAAGCTACTAATGGCTAGTGATAACCGATACATAAAAATCTGTTATAAACAACTTCTGGTGCTCAATGCCAATGATAAGATCAATCAGAACCTTCAAGTTAAGTACAACTGGGCTAGAACTCTCCAAAACATGATCGATAAAGCAAATTTTCGTTGGGTCTGGGATGAGCAAAGCGCTATAACCTTAAACCTAGAGTTAAGCAAAATGGTAATAGCCTATAGAGAAGCCCTTTATGAAATCGATGGCCTGAGAATAACCAGCTCCTGTTACAACATTTCCTATAAATCCTTGGACTATAGTCAAAACTACCTCTCCATAAACCTCCCTCTCCGTGTCCATAGACTCATCATCCAACTCAGAACTGCGACCACTAAAACCCCCAGAATCAACTACAATAACTGCTGCCACAAATTCCAGCAAAACGAGATCTGCTCATTGTGCAACACGTTTGAAGAAGACGACCTGAGCCATTTCATCTTCCGCTGTCCACTATTCAACGCCCTTCGTCAACAACACATCACGAAGCATATTGCCAGATGTCCACCTGAAGGATTCCTTGCCACCCTATTATCAAATATTAATATTGAGAAAGCATATGATATTTATAATTATGTTCATAATTCGTTGAAAATTCGTAACTTTATTTGTAATAACTAGGCAATACACACGCACTCTGTACCTATCTCTTTGTATAAGCTCTGCTTAATAACAAATAAACTTATTATTATATTATTATTATTATTTACAGGCAGGCAGTGGTATAGGAACTGTATTTAAAGGAAGTCAATTTCAAAGAGGACTTGGTTTGGGTAGTTTCTTCAGTGGTTTATTTAGAAGCATTATGCCCTTGTTAAAAAAAAAACTGTTGGAGCGGTCGGTAAGCAGACCCTTAGTACAGGAGCACAATTTTTGGGAGATTTAAGTGAAAAACGTCCAGCTAAGGAATCATTCCAACAACGTTTAGCGGAGGCGGGGGTTAATTTAAAACGTAAAGCTGAAAATAATATCGACAAACTATTGACTGGGTCTGGTTATAAAAAGAAACGTTTAAATAAGAAACATGTTCATTCTAAAACTTCACCCGGTGGAGTAAAGAACAAGAAGCACTCGAGACGGATAGACATATTTGATTAAAATGGCGTTTTTACATGCTCAGTCCTGTGAATGTGTTAAAACGGAATTAGATTTATTTGTACTACCACCTACACAGACAAGCATTGAAAGCGGGCAGTGGGTTAATTATAAACCTTTATCATCTATTACTGAAGATGAACCTATAGAATTTGTTATACCAGGTCATGGAGAAGAATATTTAGATTTATCACAGACTATGTTGTATTATATGTAAAAGTTACTAAATCTGATAACAAACTACTAGATGAAACAGATATTGTAGGACCTGTCAACAATTGACTTCATTCAATTTTTAGTCAAATCGATATATATATATATATATATATATATATATATATTTAAATCAGAAACTCGTATCTTCACCAAATAACACTTATGCTTATAGAGCGTATATTGAGACTTTACTCAATTACGGTAAAGATGCAAAAAGCTCACATCTTAGTTCATCTCTGTGGTATACTGACGATGCTGGAAAAATGAACAATACGGATATAGCTGCTAATTCTGGATATAATAAACGTCAAAAATTTATTGAAAAAAGTAAAACCGTAGACATGATCGGCCATTTACATGCAGATATATTTAATCAAGAAAAATTTTTAATTAACGGCGTTGAAATGCGAGTTCGACTAGTTCGCTCACGTGATAGTTTCCATTTAATTTCCACTGGAGCGGGTTTCAAAGTACACATAAATGAAGCCACATTACTTGTTCGTCGTGTCAAATTAAACCCAAGTATCTTACTTGCTCATAACAAAGCATTGGAAATAAATACTGCTAAGTACCCTGTTACAACAGCCGAAGTTAAAGCTATTACAATACCAGCCGGAATACAAGGAAAATCATTAGACAATATTTTCTTAGGTCAGTTACCGAAAAGATGTATAATTGGTTTTGTATCAAATAAAGGTTTCAATGGTGATTATAAAAGTAATCCTTTTAACTTTGAAAATTTTAATATAAATTATCTATCATTATGTGTAAATGGTCAACAATTACCATCAGAACCGCTTCAGCCTTCATTTGGAGATAAATCAGTCTACATTCGAATGTATAATACATTATTTTCGGGAACAGGTATACATTTTTCAAATAGCGGAAACGAAATCAGCAGAGAAAGCTACCCTCAAGGATATTGTTTAACAGCATTTGACCTTACTCCTGATCTATCAGCAAATTCGATGTTACACTGGAATTTGACACGACATGGTTCCTTAAGAATTGAAGTTGGTTTTGAAAGTGCACTTTCTCAAACAATCAATTGTGTTGTATATGCTGAATTTGATAGAAATAGAAATGTTATTGTAGATTATGGTGGTTAGTAATCATATAGTTGTATAATTTATTAATAATGAATAAAATTAAATAAAATTTATTTTAAAATTGTTTAATCTAAAATATTCCTATATATATATATATATATATATATATATATATATATATATATATATATATATATATATATATATATATATATATATATATATATAATATTTAATTTCAGAGTTAGTTTAAAATTAGCATTCGTTCAGTCAAGAAAAATGAATGCTGTATTTATCAATTCTATATTTCGGTATTATTTTAAAAATACAAGACATTATGGTGTATATGCTGCAAATACTTTACCTCGTCAGGTTAATTTTCCATGTGCTCTAATTGTTAATTCTGATCCTGATACAAAGCCTGGGACACATTGGTTAGCAATATTTATTGATCGACAAGGAAATGGAATGTATTTTGACAGTTTTGGACGCCCCCCGTACATAGAAGAACACATTAATTTTTTACAAACGAATACTCGAAGATGGACATATATACACACACACCTTACAAAGTTTTACTTCATCTGTCTGTGGTTATTATTGTTTAATGTATTTGTTATTTAGAATTAATTGTTACACACATAATAATTTTGTCAAATTATTTAATACATATATGTTTAATTATTATTTTAATGAAACTCTGTAATTTTAAATAAATTTTTATTACATAATATACAATTGCAATACACAAATTATATTTTATTTATTTTTTTACAAGTCCTTCCATCTATTCCTTTCGGAGAGGTAAAATACTTTCCTCTGCTCTTTGAACATGTTTCCTGGCGGTGGAATCAACACAAGTTAGTTAAAAGGAAATAAATGTTACATTTAATAAAAATAAATATTTTAGTGTTAAAACATAAAAATCTTATTTTATTTATAATAAATATATTAAATAATTAACCTAATTTTACTTTTTTAAAACCATATGGATCACTATTAACGCTATCTACTAACCTACGTTTCATGAAATGAATTTTAAAAGTCTTTGATTCATTTTTTGTAATTATACTATGATTCACTGTACATCTTATATTATTAGAACTTATTACTAATTTAACCTGCTTATTATTTAAAACTAAGTTTTTCATGGCATTAAAATTAATAATCTTTGAATTTTTGAAGTTTAGCGTGAAACCTTTCACTTTACAAATTTCTTTTACATTATTTTCTGTTGGAGAATATACTCTGTATGCATAATTTTTTGGTCCCCCACAAGCAAATTCTATTATATAACTACCAGCACCATAACAAGATAATTCATCAGTGAGATCTCCTAATAAATTACCAACTGGTGGTTCATATTGTCCTGGTGAGTGACAGTATATTATAGAATCTGTGTCGTAGTATAAAACTCTACGAGATAGAGGTTCCAAAAATTCATGTAAACGTATACGGGCCTGGGCTGTGGTATAAGCTGCAATAACTACGTTGACAGAACGTAGCTGATCAAGAGCTTCATTTTCTTGTAACCAGGTCACGTACATCATACGCTCTCCTACAGGGATGATCCTTTGAACTTGTACTGCTGGATTTGCTAATAGCTCGTACAATTCCTCAGGGATAGAAACTGTTGTTGTGCGCGGCCGGTTTTCAGCTTGAGCGAATTTACCTATTAGAAACATTAAATATTAATATTTAATAGTAACAATTTCACAAAATTATCTTACCCCAGAAAGAATTCAACATAAGTTTTGCCACCGCTCTTTTTCCAGAATTTTTCTGTATCTGTGATGGATCTAGTTGAAATCCTTCATGTTCGTAATAATCGCGAACGTATGATGCCTTGCTTGCATCATCGACGCAGTCCTCAGGATAGCCAGAACTTTCTTGTTTCATTTTTAAAAAGGTGTTGATGTAATTGACAAATAAACCACCCGATTTTGTTTGTCTGTTGTTAACAGTGACTTCGTACTGCCATATCTCGTGCACTTTAATTATTTTGTAGCCGAGTGAAACAGCTCGCCGAACTTCGTCCACTACCCATGTTCCCATGAACTCCCTATCATTATCTATATGTGTACATTCGTTTTGCTCTAAATTATCGCAACATGTCCGACATAAAACAAACATCAATTTACCATGGGCTTTTCGCGGTAAAACAGGATGAAATAAATTAGTCGGTGGAAGAATTGTACATTTAATTAGCCCTTCTACTTGTCCAATATCATTATTAGGACAGAGTATATTACATTCTGTACCCACAAAAATTTTTGGAAAACCTACAGGATACTTGCCATATTTACATACGTAAGGATAAAGAGAACATACATCGACATATTTAATTTTTTCATCATTTTCAGTTTTTTTATATAAGCTAGTGTTGCCTGTCCGTCCGCCGACAAATGCGTCGCGCGGATGTAGTGGTAAAGTATTTAATAATTCATGGTTCTCAAGCTATAGTCCTAAGTTTTTATCATTTGTCAAATAATTTTTAAATTCACATTCCCAAATGTATATAACCCTGAAACCCAAATTTTGAATTTTTTCAATTTTTTCCATTGTTCTTTGATATCTATCATTTAAAGTTTCTTTAGAGGTATTAAATATTTCATTATTTCTATTTGTTCTGTAACATAATAAACAACCATGCCAAAAACATCCCAAAAATTCAAAAACTAATTTACCTACAGCATAATAACCATCGACTTTAAATTTATTGTCAATAATTGCTTCTTTACCATTGCCTGCATGTTGTATGTGAATTCCTCGTGTATTTGCTTGATGAATTTACCATTTTAAAGCTATTTTTAATTGGTTATCAACTAGTCGGTAGCCTCTTTGTGGAATAATTCCAATTGAATTTGGTTTTATGAATAAACGACGGAATACACGATTACAAGCAGACGCAATGGTAACAGCCTCAGAAAAAGGACATACTTTACAGTCTAAAATAAAAGTTTTTTGAAATTTTTCACAAGCGCGACGCAATATATCAACGTCCGACAAACAATATTCAAGAATCTCTTTTTCCATGTTAAATACAACATTTTCTTCCACCTGTTTGTTGTACCATTCCAAAAAAAATTGCCGTGCAGAAATAGACATACTATCAATTCCATAATCATTAGCTGCAGGTAGTGGCCCCACATAGTACTGATTTTCTAATGTGTTGAAAAAATGTGGAAAATAGCATTTCTTGAAAGTTGCAGGTAAATCCATTGCTTTCGGTAATGCCGACAAAGGCATGGGTAAATAGTTCATTGAATCAATAAATTTAATGTGATTTACCTGCATCATAATAATTTTGGAACCATTTAATATTAGATTTGGTTTTATATTAAGTTCTTCAACCAAATATTTTAAAATAAATTGACTATCAAAAGCCTTTGCATTGTGAGCAATACAAATTACCGACGAAAATGATATCCGAGGTAAAAGAACATAAGTAATAAAATTTTTAATAGGATCAGTACGAAATATGTGCTGACGAATACCACATATGTTACAAAGTTGTTTTATATCGGAAATATTGCAACAATTTGAGCACGACTGTTGAACTACACATAAATTCACTTCATGAATCTTATTCGCACCTATGCTTTTCTCTTGACGCGTTTCAAAGTCATAATAAATTATTAAACTATTTTGTTTTAATTCTGTTTTGTCTTTCAAGATATAACATAAATGTTCAGAGGTTTTGTAATCACCACAGAGTTTGCAGTATATTTCACCACACGTATGCTGCCTATCTTTTTTGTCTATTTTATATATTTTTAAACATTGAGGACACTTTTTAAATTTTTTACATACTGAATTAAAATGATTATCATAACACTTTTGTCCACGAAAGTCTCTATGACACAGAGCACAGTTAATTAGTTGCCTAACAGGAGAACATTTAGGTGAATGTTTACAATTAAAACATATATTTTCACAATTGTGCCTAATTCTGTTATTATATGGCACATGACATTTCTCGCAAAAATAATTACACGAAAATACCGCAGTTAAACTCTTTATAACAGAATAGTGATTTTGATGTAATAAAAGATTCAGTCTTGGAAGAATTATATCTTTTACTCCCTCAAATATTACACTTCCTCGACCATTATACTCATATACACATATATTATAATTTGTATAATACCGTTGAAATTCTGTTAGTTCGAGGATACCTGCGCCATTTTCGTTAATATTTACGCCAGCTTTAGTCATTAGTTCTTGTGCTCTTATGCTCTGTAAACCGTTTAAATTTTTTAAAAGTTGGTTAAAACACGGGTCCTTACTTACCATGGACTCAACTACGACGAGTGCACGAGGTAAGCATAAATTGTCACTGTTAACAATTTCAATTACACCATGTTTTCGTCTGCAAAATTCGGCATAAGACATTCCATGTCCTCGTAATCTTCCAGAGCCTGATGGCACAGAAATCTTCGTCATTTCTATGGTAAATTGCCCATCAGAGAAAGCCTCTTGATTGCTTTGCAGTATTCTTTCTAGAGATTCCCATACTACATCGATGTGAAGTTGGTCTGCGCGGCGAAAACTTAGCCATCCTGGTCCATTTTCCAACCGAGGAGTGGTAAAAATAAAACCAATATAATCGCTCGCGTTGACAGTTTTCAATACATATTTTACTACATCATTCAGACTATCGTAAAACCATGTGATTGAATTTTCACTTACTGGTGGATAATTCACAACGAATGTAATTCGTCTACCTACAGAATTAAACACGTTGTAATAAATTTTAAATATTAATTAATTTCTAATTTCAATTTTCATACCTGTTACATTAAAACGTTTTACATGTTTTTCTTCATCAGACATTATGCTGAACCGCTTTTGAGTAACGTTTATGTCTCTACTTATTTCCCCAGAACCATGTTGTTGTTGTTGTGATGTTGTGGGAATCGGCACTGTGTTCTCTGTGATCACTTCTTCTATTAAGTTTTCACATATGTTAAAAAAACTATTATAGTTCTCTTCCTCATCATTCTGTATTACTTCATTGCACAAAGTTAATATTGTTTGCAAATTATTTAAATCTTCACCAGACATTTTAAATATAAAATAAAGACGTTACACAGTTACAAAATACGAGTATACTAACAAGTTTCTCTATTTCAGCCATCTTTATATACATTTACCTGAAGTTAATTTAAGCCCTTGGCGCCATTTACCGTCTTTTCATTTACAGGCTTTCACTAATACAGTAATGACCATTTATGAATTAGTAAATAATGATTTTCTTAAAATTGAAAATTTCTAATTATTTGTAGGAACATGTTTGAAGGTAATGTAAATAATAAATTATAAGTATATATTATTTATAGTTTAATCTCATTTAGAGGCTTTCACTTATACAGTAATGACCATTTATGAATTAGTAAATAATGATTTTCTTAAAATTGAAAGTTTCAAATTATTTGTAGGAACATGTTTAAAGGTAATGTAAATAATAAATTATAGGTATATATTATTTATAATTTATAGTTTAAATTATATATTTATTTTCTCTATTTATAAAAGTATTTACAGCATCTAAGTCCCTAAACATCTTAAATTTATAATAAATATACATGGCATTAAATAATTCCTTATAAATAACTTGATTATATGTACAATTATATAAACTAACTTCTAAGCTTAATTTACTACTTAAACTATAAACTACGGTATCTTGTAAAAATTTCTTATATATATTATTTATATTATTATATTTTTCTTTATAACTACATATATACTTATCAACTATTTCTTTAATTCTAACTAAATTATGAACATTGTCTTTACTTAATACTATGAATTGGTTACTATATCTACAGTTCAACTGTTCTCGGGGTAATAAACTAAATTCTACATTATATAAACTAAAAACTTCGTCCATTTATTCTACACTACACTTACTTTTTAACTAATTTACATAATTTACAAATCTGTCCAAATTTTTAATGTCAAAATACTTTTTTTTAATTACATCACACACTCTTATGACCACTCTCATATGGGGGTTTGCATCAATCCCCACTGCCACAAATATTCTTCTAGAACTGTCCAGGGGTCTTGTGTAGATATCCAAGAGTCTGTCGTTGTTATCCCGTGTATCCTTATTCCTCGAAAATGCATAGCTTGCGATTTCTGAGTCGCCCAACACTATCTTTAATTGTTCGTTACTAAAATCTACTTCCTTAAAAAAGTTATTTATGTCCATTTCACAGCCTTCCGCAGTATCTTCATCATCGCTGTACACCATTAGTTGTCCATATTGCTCGTCGACATCAGAGTCATCCTCCGATGATAAAATACGGCATATACGTCGTCTTTTTGGCTTCAGCACTTCTACGCCGGCATCTTTCTCTTTTAAACATCTCTTTTTACCTGTCGTGGCTGTAGAAGATGACGATGCAGGCTGATCTTCTGTAATATTTCCCATTACTTTTCGAATTATTTCATCCATAGAAGACGGCGTGCTGTTCGGATATTGTTAGTCCTGGGTTAGAGAATCAAGATCTTCTCTCAGCCCTTGAATCTCGTTCAACGTCGCAAAAGATGTTGCTGGTGAATCCACGACCTGGGTGTCCTCTTCAGCGATAGTAATACCGTCCCCTACGTCCCTTGATGTCCCCGGAAACACGAACGGCGGAGAAGGCGTCTCAAGAAGCTCCTTTACCGCCACACATACTTTCCGGTTCTCTAACACTCGAATTTTAGGCTTCCTCCGTGTAGAAACAGTTCTCGAAGGAGGCAAAATTACCAAGTCGTTGTCGAAGCTTGAGGAGGCCATAATAGAAAATATACGTACACACTAAAAGCGCTACTGTGAAGAAAATAAATTTTCAACTTCTTATATATGGATGTCCATGGCAATTAGTATTAAATGTCTCGCTAATTGTTTGACTATGTAAAAATTTAATATCATATATTTTCTCGTAATTATAATATTTTTACTTTATATTTTCTTGTAGCAGCCTATCACCAAAATATATGAAACAATTACACACATTTATTTTTAAAGATCAATATTACGTACTTTAGAAGTATAACAATTATTCTGAAATTTCTTAATATTTTCAAACTCTTTTTATTTACACTTATTGTAAATAGATACTGATATCTGCAAACAGCAAGATTATTTTCAGTTTATATTTTGTAGCAATACATCACCAATATATATTAAACAAAGACACACATATATTTTTAAAGTTCAATATTATGTATTTTAGAAGTATAGCAATTCTCCTAAATTTTTGTTAATATTTTCAAACTCTTTTTATTTACACTTATTTTAAATAGATACTGATTATCTTCAAACAGCAAGAATATTTTCACTTTATATTTTTTCAAACACAAATTTTGCAAATTCTTTCATAATTACAAAATATTTGTCGAAAACTATCCAAGGTCATTTAACCTAATTACCTGGCGCCATACCTCATTAAGAGTCATTAACACGGGCTGCGTCTAGTGTCGTCTCATACTACTTTTTTCATGTAGATAATTACCTATTTTAGATCTACAATTTTCTATAGATTGTTTTGGCCGGTAAAACAGGTTTTTCTAATATTTATGTGGCAACACTGATTGGATGTAACGGAAACGTGTAAAAAAACCAGAACTGAATTTGAATATTATTATTTGTCGTGTAAATAAAATTACATACTTAACAAAGTATAAGGAGTATAATCTACAAATAAATAACCAACAACTTAACATGCCACTGTCAAAAAATGTTGTGAGAAGAAAAGAAAAAAAGAAAATGGAGTTTAACAAACTTCGGTGTTTAAGTTTGACAGGAGAGATGCCCGCCAATAACATTTATACATAAGACATATGTTCATTAACAGAATAAAAACAATATAATTGTATATTATTTTATAAGGAGCTAAAGCGATACTTTTTTGTGCTCGTCCGTCTAATACAGATGAGGCACAAAAGTCACTTTTATTCCACATAAAATATACTATTATTTCTTCAAACGCTGGAATATTTACTTATGTCATAATTTCGCTGACACTCGTGAACGGCAGGAAGACATTTTCTGCCGCAAGTGAACTAATGAAATTCCTTGATTTTAACGAGCGTCAGAAAAAGTATTTGACAAAAAATCTAACTTTAACTGTATCTATAGATTCTGATATGTCATAATTTTCTAACGTTTGAAGAAAAACTATTTTATGTATCAAGGGTGAAAACAGATATTTCCGGCCCGTGGCATTATTATTAGCACTCGGCGTTTTGCGCCTCGTGCTAATAACATGCTCAAAATAAAAAAATCATAATGTCACCCGTGGTACACAGTACTTTATGCATAACAAAAGAACATTTAATTTTTATATTTAAAAGATTGAAACAGGTATATTTATATGTGAAAATGACATTTTGCAAAATCAAGTATTTACAATAAACAAAACTTGCTACTTTATTTATGCATCCGTCGGAAATTATTTTATTATGGCTTTAGAGCCAAAAATTAGTGTTTACGCCCGATTTTCATGACTAAAACACATTAATTTTGGCCTCGTTGTACAATTTTGTCAAAAAAGTTAATTAGGAAGTATTAACATTTATTGGTAGGTAATATTATTTTATCATCTATAATAGTTATTTGTTACAAAACTGAATGTGATATTTTACTGGGTGGGAGCAAGCATATTCCAGCGTGAACCGTAGGCGAGCTTTGTAAGCTTGAAAGCCCAGTAAAGACACTTTCAGGATGTGTTACGTACATACTCATACGGTTGCCGAACTAGACTTCGTCTCGTCCGGAAATTTCCTGCATTCGTTCGAAAAACTGCATTTTTCGTCCTTGTGTAACTATTATTTTCATCTTGGTACACAAATAGTTCTTTTTTGTATGTAACTCCTTGGCGAACCAACAACTCAGGTCATATGCCGCCATTACGCCTTGATCCGCTTTTAGGTGTTATTTGTCAACAGCAACGCGTGTTTCACTGGATGGTCAGTTATCCAAATACTTCCCGTGCGCAACATTGCTTAACTCACGTTATTGCTTGGATCAGTACCAACCAAAGCCGTTGGCAATAGTTATTAAATAGATCGTTTATGTAATCATAAACAGATCGTACATTTTTGTTAAACCTGTCGGTAGTAACGCAAAATACACTTGATAGAACGGCACTGTGACGTATTCTGCCCAATACAGAACACGTATGTCAGATCTACACTAAGTCAAATTGAAAGAAATCTATTTGATACTAGTCGCCGAAGTTGACTTTGGTACACCGTAAAATGTTACTTTTACTTAATTTTTAAAAGTCTTATTTTATTCACTGCGTTCCATGTGAATCGCATCATAAATGAAACATTCACTTTCAGGTACTATGTGACATTTTAAGATCATATCTAGGTATATAATATAAGAAACGTATGACTTGTGTGTCGCTTAAGCATCGGTAGCGAAACATGTCACATTTAGTTTCTCGCGATGTATTCACTTCACCCAGATATACTATTGAATCACGGTAACTGTTTGATTCAGTTACATGTAACTATCTATAGTGGTTTTCAAATATCGACGCTATTCATGATTTATAATAATATTAGAAGGATGTCATTTTGATAAACTTCTCGCTGGGTAAAGATTTTCCTGGCTGCATAATCAGTTTCATGGGTTGGCATCAGTACACCGTAGAGCATGAGCTTATGCCACTATTGAAAGTGACTTATGTTCAAGAATACGACGACTTCAAACTCATCGTGTTGACAACGCACTTGGTGAATACAACTTCTGCTGCAAATAGTCATACATCTTGCACTTCGAAAACAATGTTGCGGGTGAATGTTATGTAGCCACTAAATACGACATAAAATGAGATATGTTTAAATGAACAGGGACATCAAATATACCTTTTCAATGAATTCCTCCAATGTATTGTTCTTTAAAATAATTGTTTGACGGCCAACCAGGTAGTTTCTTGTACATGTAGTTTTTTTCTTTTGTTTAAATCATCTGAAATGTGTAGATATTAGTAAGAAAATAAATGAAGACTTTAGATTTATATCAACTTACCGAAAATTACTATTTATGTATGGAAAGGTATCAACTCATAGTACTGCTAACGCAATTGATGAATGCAACTATTGCAGCAAATTGTTATATATCTTGCGCTCAGAAAACAATGTTGCGGATGAATGTTATGGAGCCACTAAATACGACATAAAATGAGATATGTTTAAATGAACAGGGACATCAAATATACCTTCTCAATTAATTTCTCCAATGTATTGTTCTTCAAAATAATTGTTTGAAGGACAAGCAGGTATTCTATTGTACATGTAGTTCTTTTTATATTTTTGAAATATCTGAAATATGTAAATATTAGTAAGAAAATAAATATAAATAAATAAATATATCATCACGCATTCTACCCATTGCTGGGTGTGGCACTCTGCTAAAGCAGATCTCGGTAAGTGATATATTTTTGCGCGTGAAGTGCGGTTACCAGTCGTCAAATCACGGCCCCCAAACATGTTAGTGGTGGAGGAGCCACAGGGATAGCTTTTTCAAATTATGAAAATTTTTTTTTTTTTAGAAAATAAATGAAGCTTTAGATTTGTATCAACTTACCGAAAATGTTTTGTTATTATTATTATTATTTATGTATGGAAAGGAGTAAAAGGTATATACATTTGAATGGTATTTTAAATATTTTAGAGATATGGAAAATTAATTGGAACATGGAATATAATGATAAGGTAGGTTAGATAAAATATTATAACCTGGTGCATAAACAATGGAAACGTAAATGAAAAATGATAAATTTTTAAAACTTTATTTGCAATCAAAGAACTGTAGATGATATATGTCTATATTCATGATTTGGCTGACTTTTATAGGTATAGCTTTTTATATACAATTTTTCGCTTTCACCATTTACGCCAGTTTATGCCACTTATACATCAATATATTCTACAGTCATGACAAATTAGAAGTTTCATTTATATGCATAAAAATATTTTCCATTGTTCGTAAATGCACCAGTAAACCCTATTTTGTGTCCCACTGAATTAATCAGGTTATTTGAACACATTTAAAATTTCTTACTTTCCACGTTTCTGTGGCATATTCCTGATCGACATACTTCTTTCTTTTCGTGAATCAACTATTTCTGGAGCAAGCTCTTTTAGATAAAATTTCTTTAATATTGGAAGCATCCATTGAACAAACTCCTCATCAATTTTTATTGTCTCTACTTCTATACCCTGAGGTGTCCAAATAATAAAATCACATTCCTTTCGTCCTGTTATGAACAACTGGCCTTGTATTTGGTAATAATAATTGTGATTCGTCTTTAATTTTAACTTATTACCATCTAAAACAGAACAGAAGTTTTTTATTTTCACAGCAGCTTCTTTTGGTGACAAATGTCGAGCTGTATATGGACATTTCACTTCAATTATCTTACTTTGATCAACTAAACCATCTGGCGAAGCAGCTAAATATCCTGCATTACGTTCTCAATTTACAAATAAACCACATGGTTTTACTGTAACTCCAGTTACATGCTCATAAACTTGTATTGCCACAGATTCTCTAGTTTTACCCCAATCAGTTGCTGCAGTTGTAATATTTCTAACGTAAAGCATTCTTTCCACAAGTGGTCCCGCTGGAAGTTTTCGTTTACATACTTCACCAAAGTTTGAAGCGGTTAATCTATGCTTTCTTTCCTCCATCCATAACATGTTGCCAGATTGTCCACGCGTTTTTATTTCCAACTCATTGCGTTTGTTTATATCTACACGTAACGTAACTATTAATTTACTAATTATATCGTCTAATTCCGTAACACTCATATCCGGTCTCTGAGACTTAGTACCATAATCAACATTTATTACCTTCTTAGAGGTTTCCAGTACTTTCCTTCTTATATCTCTCCTAGATGATGCTTTAAGTAGTCTAAGTTTTTTCTGGCGCCGCCTTATTACATCTTTTACATATTTGCCCGGACTTTGACCCTGATTGGCTTTCCACACTTTATAGTTCCACTCGGGTCCATACTGATAGTGAAGTCCAGCACCATAACATCTGACATTATATGAATCTCTTCTGCCATAGAACACCTGTTTTCCGCCTGTAAACTTACTTACAAAATGCATATATTCCTCCGCACTATTTGTAGAAAGATTTTGTATTACAGAAGAAGAATTTCTCACCAACAGATTCATAATTGGGTCCAATTCTACTTTCATGGCACTAGTAAAAGTGTTATATGTGTTGTTATCGTCAATTAGGGCTGCTTTACTACACACTTCAGCGCGACAGCCATTATGGTTTCCAAAACAATGTGGTATAATCTGCAGCAAATCAAAAAGTAATAAATCTTCAGACGGTTCAATATCATTACAATTACTTGTAATTACTTTGTTTGTATACTTACATATAAAAGTTATTTTCACGTTTGTTAATATACGTCTGTTATTACCTTTACGTGTAGCATATTCAAAGAGCTGTTTCTTAACCCTTTTCACTAAATGATTTGTGCATTCAATCTTCTTTATGGAAGCACTGTACGGTACGTATTCCAACAAACGTTTGTGAACTGATGAATCTCCATCACCTATAAATCTTCTATACTGTAAATTATACAGTTTTTCACTTACACAAAATCCTTCAACAATCAAATCTGCTTCCATTGCTGGTGAAGATCCATGCCAATTACGGAAGCATTTATGGTTTGGGATATTCATTTCTCTCCTATCTGCCACGGCACAAATGCTGCAGTACTTATTCCGAATTCCTAAAAACAATAATTTCTTAGAATAATGACCTACTATGACCGCAACACCAGATTTCGCAGTATAGCTGTGACCGTAGCTCCTGTGCGACCAACCTCCATCAACAACAACGGTGCACATTCCAATATCATCAGTCACCATATCTCCAGTTTCTCGTGCATATTCCAGTTCCACTTTTGCAGCTTCTTCCATGCCAAGAGTTAATGAATTCTGCCAGTGCTCTCCTACTTTATCGTGACACTTCCTGAAGAGTTTTTCAGACATCACTGGAATATTCATCGTTCCCAGAATATCTTGCAGTCCCGAGAAACCCTTTCCAGCTGCCAAAGTACCCCAGACACTGCAGAAGTTCAAATTCTTTTTTTTATCCTCGACTTCACCTGTGACGTTTGGATCTGTCTCGATACATTGTATTTGATCACAATCTTTATTCGTACAACTGAATACAAGGTAACTTCTCAATCCTTCCCGTTTCTCGTACTCTAATTCCAAGTGTCCTTGTTTCGAATCAGCACAAACATGGTGTTCTAATTTCCTTGATTCAGCTATGACATGAGCAATGTTAACAATTCTTCGGCCCTCAAGCTTAGCTAGATTTGGATCCTCGTTGTTGATCGGACGCACATTTTGAATCCTATTTAAATCATCTTCGGGAAATAAAGTGCGTCTAACTGAACTTCGTACAGTACTGGGTTCTTCATCGATATTTGGTAAATCTTTACTACAACAAGGCTTTTGGTTAAGAAACAATGTATCGTTACCTGATTGTTCAACTGTAAAGGATTCTTGTTCAATGTTTTGAAGTTTCACACTTTTATTTTCTTCATTTTTGAATAAATTCAAACCTCTCTTGTTTACCTTTTTTGTTGGACGCTTTGCAGCCTTCATTATCACTTACTAAAACTACATACGATGTATTACAATTTTTGTATTTAACATTTATTAAAATTATATAGTCACTTATATTACCTTCAAAACTATTCGCAGTAAGTATAATAAAAATAATAAAACAAGAATTATATTATGTTCTAAAACACACACAAATATTGCTAAAATAACAGCACTCAAAACTTATTTGCGTTGCAACAAACAAAATATGGCGTGTTTTAGTAACAACTATATACGACGTCGACAAGATACCCTAAAAACAACAAACAAACTGAATTTGCGCATGCTTGGTTAAAATCTGCGTCGTATTTATTCTGACTGAGCTGTGTTGTTTGTCGTAGCGTCGTAGTACATTTATAGTCTTTGGTCGTAGTCACGAAAACTCTAAATAAATTGTTTGCTCCGAAGTATTCTGCGTCGTTGATAGAATTTTTTTAAATGACGCAAAACGGGGATAAAAATACAGAATCTTCAAATATTGAAGCACCTGAAGTAAGTATTGTGGAGTCTTAATAATTCAACAAACTTATGTTTTTTCCAGTTTTGTAATTATTTTTCGGAACAGAAATAATACATTTAATAAATTTTGTATTACAGAAAATGGATCAAGTTAATTCCATTGAAGAAACCGCAGTCTCGTTGGATGACGATGTTAAAAAAGAATCGGCCGGCACTCTAGATGCAACCAGAGGTCGCGGGCGAGGTAGCGGCCGTGGAAGCCGTGGACGAGGTCGCGGTCGTGGAAGAGGTCGCGGCCGTAATATGAAAGCAATAAAAATTATAAAAATTTTTAATTACAATAACGTTCATGTTAAATAAAATGTATATTAGCATACCTGCGAAAAAAAAAAAAAATATTCGATAATTTTGTCCATGAGTATATATATATATATATATATATATATATATAAATATAAAAACTGTATACTCGTGTACCTGCATAATGGTTGTTTTGTTGTTTTTTTACTATGTAAATGATATATTTCATAAACAATGTTTCTTATTTTTTTTACTGTCATTAAAAATATATTTTCTAAGCAATATGTTTATTATTTTTCAAAGTAGCTACTTACATTTAGTTATTTGCTCTACTAACAAAATAATAATGGAATACAGCAATAAATCTATAAGTTTATAGATCTGTCAATGCTAATTGGTTGCAAATAGTCTATATTGTTTATTTTAAGTATTTTTTCCTAAAATAATTTAGGAGACGACTACATACAAATTTATTGCCCATGTTTAAACACTGTGGGTCCACTTTTCATGCTAACATCCAGTATGGCAGTTAAAAGAAACTAGATTGTCATAATATAATGATGTTTACGGTTCTTGAAAATAACTTGCGTTCATTCCGAACTGAATTTTAGCACATATATTCATTCTACTTTCAAACATTTATGAAGCTAAATCCAGATCCAATTTACTCATCTTGAAAGATACTTGAATAATAACATTCGAGTAAAAAGATTTATAAGTTTCTTTTACACTATTTTCGTTATGTACGTAGTGATATTCAAATTATTTAACAACTGGTACGCCTCCTCCCGCGTAGTCAAACAATTTCCACAGCATACTTTGTTTTTTTTTGACAAGGTGTAATGGGTACGTCTTCCTTTACTCTATTATCTTTTATCAAATATGCCCTTCTTGCAGCTATGATTGTACATTTCAACTAATTGAAATATGATAAACTTATGACGCCATTATCAACTATACAGGCCGGTTGAATATCACCACTGATTATGTCTGTAAACAGATAAAGTTTTTTTTCAGATTACCGATTAGTATGTACTTTATTGCTAATAAAATGTAACTACAAGTAACGAAGATAAAGATATCTCAACTGGGATCCTGAAGAAGACTGATTTGCAGTCAAAACGTTGGTGTCTTATTGATATTTAGTGATAGCCTGAATTCTTTAAAACTGTCATCCTTGAAGAAGTTTATAATTTTGATCCGAATTTGGAATCTTCTGATTTAGTTATTAAACTATTATTTCCGTTGAAGTACCATAATCTAATTTAT
This sequence comes from Pterostichus madidus, assembly GCA_911728475.2. NCBI lineage: Eukaryota > Metazoa > Arthropoda > Insecta > Coleoptera > Carabidae > Pterostichus > Pterostichus madidus. Next base: position 25,127,722 of record OU452314.1, read on the forward strand.
AATATAATTAGGTACAAAATACTTGCCATATAAAAATATAAATAAAGCGAAAGTAGCCTTCATTTGTGGAATGTATAATTTATTCCTGGGCAACATTTCGATAGTTCTGATGTATTTACTTTGTCAGCCTAATCTTATTAAGGCAGTGTCCACTTCAAAACTGTTAAATAAAAACTTTAATATTATTAAATAAACACTTATAAATACAAACCTACTTACCTTACAGACATTTGACGTTTGAGGTTAAAACCATATCCAAAAATTTTATTATTACTTTATTATTTTGTAAACAACATATAATATATATATTCATTATTGTTATCATTATTAGTCAATCATTTTTACATATCTGTCAGCCAAATTTAATTTTGAATAAAACTGCGATACTTGAGTGTACATAATACGTCATCAAAAATCCGAATCACACAACGAAAACTCATGATTCAAGAGCACCAACAATAAATCTATGCAAATTTGAATTTCAACATTGAATTTCTTTCAAATGTCATTATATAGATAAATATAAAGCAGTGTATTACTTTCTTATAACATTGTAGTTCATGAATAAATATTATTCAAGAGCAAATAAATCATGAAAATATATGAAAAAAATTATATAAATGAAGCAGCCAAATTTACAAGTTTGAGTAAAATTTTCTCAAAATTGGGCCCTACGTTTTTAATAAAAAAAATATGTATATTTAAAATTAAGATAGTCTATAATACAAAAAAAAATCAGCCAAATTAAACACAACACTTTTGAGAAAAAAAAGAAAAACTCTGTTTTTCATGGTATTTTGGCCTATTTTATTTTTTTGCTAAAAATTGTCGTGTTTAATTTGGCTGAAAATTTCATCAGGCTTAGTCTGTCGTAATTATAATTTACTGTATTTTTTATATTGATATCGTAGGTCCCAATTTTAAATAAATTCAAATTAAATTTGGTGTAATATATAATTTATTTTCTTTTATTATATGAAAGATATTTCAAATTAGTAATATTATTATAAAACTTTAAACCTTTGACTACAAGAATATGTACAATAAATAATATGTTTCATTTATAATAAAAAAGATATTTTATTTCAAATAGATCACGACAGATCGTCGTTTCACCACTGTTCTGTTGTTGTGTTCAGGCGGAATGCTTCACCTTAACTATAAAAATAATTTGAACATCAAAAACTATACCAAATATTACTGTTGAACCAAAGTCAGAAAAAATCATAAAAATAAAGGTAAATGTAGAGAAAGGTACAGTACTAGTTCTGCAAATTAAATCTCAAAATCTAATTATTTCCGAATATGTAACAAACCTACTAAACTCGCACTGTTTATATACCGTTATCAATCAAACCGAGTATCACGTTACATTCAGATTACCTAGTTTAGTTGCAGTAGAAAGATTTGATAATTATGTGACATATGCAAGTCCAAATATAAATTGTAATGAAATAAAAAATTTGAAATTCGATGCATCCAAAATTCGTACAGAACACATGAACATAGAAGAAAAATCAGAAATTTTAAAAATTGTTAATCAATGTTTTATAATGAAAATGATAAACTGACATTCACAAATCAAATACGACATAGCATTAAAACCAGACGAAATACCGACTTACACAAAATCTTATAAATATCTCGAAATCCATCAAATTTAAGTTCGCGACCAAATAATAAAAATGCTAGACCAAAATATAATTAAACATTCTAACTTACCTTAGTGCTTACCCATATGGGTTGTACCCAAGAAAATAGATGCGACAGGTAAAAAGAAATGGAGAATAGAATAGATTATCGAAAACTTAACGAGAAAATAATAGGAGACAAATACTCATTACCGATCTACTTGAAAAGGTAGGACGATGTACATATTTTATTACTTTAGACTAGGCCTCCGGGATCTACCAAATCCAAATGGATGATCAGGACATACGAAAGACCGCTTTTAACACGGCCATTACGAATTTTTGCGGATGCCTTTCGGTTTGAAAAATTCCCCCGCAACATTTCAGCGAGTAATGGACAACATACTTCGTGGACTCACTAACGAAAAATATTTAGTCTATCTGGACGACATTATTGTTTTTTCAAGTATTTTGCAAGAACAAATCAATAACTTAAAATTAGTTTTTAATCGTTTACGAAAATCTAGTTTCAAAATTCATGTTGATAAGTCGGAATTTTTAAGAAAGGAAGTCGCGTATTTAGGCCACTTTGTAACCCCACAATGTGTACGACGTAATCCAGATAACATTTCGGCAATACAAAATTATTCTATTCCCAAAACCGTTAAACATATTAAAGGATTTCTTGGCCTGCTTGGTTAATATTGGAAATTTATTAAAGATTTCACGAAATTAACTAAACCACTTATAAAAATGCTTCAAAAAAGACGCAATAGTCAACATCAGTGACCCTTAATATATAAAGTGTATTAATGCGTGCAAAAATCTTCTTATAAACGAACCACTGTTATAATACCCTGACTTTACTAAAGAATTCATTTTGACATCTGATGCCAGTAACGTCGCAATCGGAGCTGTCTTATCGCAATGTAACTCTGGTAATGACTTCCCGGTGGCGTATGCGAGCAGGACTTTGAATTAATCAGAGATGAATTATTCCACAATAAAGAAAGAACTTTTGGCGATAATTTGGAGTACACAATATTTTAGACCCTATCTTTTCGGTCGTAAATTCTAAATTTACACCAATTATAGACCAATAAAATGGCTATTTTCTTTCAAACAATGTAGTCAAAACTTAATAAGATCGAGATGTAACATGACGATACAGTCGTATTCAAGGCCAACCTTGGGTAGTGGCTGAGCGAATGCGCACAGTTAACCGCTGGAGTTTATCGTCTACAGTCGTCACTGCTATGCGAGGACCAATTAATTTTTTTATCATAATATACATCGCGGTATCAGCGGCGAATGAATACGATACTCTGGTGACAGTTATAATTGTTTACGACGAGAAGCAGTCTAATTGTTTAGTCTGCTGTTTTCTTTATTGCCACCCCCAAGTCACCCGCAAAACTAAAGTTCATCCCTCGGATCGTTTAGATAGGAATACAAATTTATGTGTCTACCCCCCTGGGTAGGTTATTTTTTTGAAGTTGTTTCCCCTACCAAATTAAGAGTTCGAGTTAAGAGATTTTACCCCGCTTTGAAGGCAGTTCGTTTCAGTGATCACGCTGATCAGTAGTCTATTACGAGTACGCGTTTCAATTTAAATATTTTAATTTAAAACTATTTTAACTCTAGTTATTTCTTTGTGTTGTTAATTTTTGGTATTAATTATATTTTTATATTCTTTTAAACTTAATATTTAATGAATTTTCTTCTTTTTTATTAAATAAATATATTTTGTTTTTATTATATTTAATACATTTATTTAAGTTCCAAAATTATTATCCTTTTTTGCGAAAGTGTAGTGTCCTGAGATCAGCAACAAGGTAAGTGAAAATCAATTATTTACTTTTTCCAAACAATTCCTAAAGAATTACGTCACCTTCATCGGTCTACATTTGGCGCAGTCCAGGTCGAATATCTGTTGAAAGAGTCTTTTATTCCCATTATTTTGAATTTAACGTCTCTTAAATATCCGTTAAAGAACCGAATTGTTTTATCAGCGAGTATTAATTGATATGCACAAATATGACTACTACCGCGTCACCAGTAACAAACGCGACACAGTAACCGCGACTATTTCCAGTACTGTGAGTAAGACAACAACTCAAGCCGCAACTTTAAGTACAACCTCGCAAACTGCACCGCCTTATACAACACCTATAAAAATATCTCATCTAAGTTATCCCTACACTTATAGTAATCTCTATTTAGTGTCTAATTTATTTCCACCACAACCACCAACGTCGTTTTCTGATTTGCCTGATAATCCTAGTATTATTGGCATAATTAATCCTGGTATTATTAATCCTAGCATTATTAATCCTAGCATTATTAATCCTAGTAGTGCTATCCGAATGTTTAAGCAAACTCTATTAGACGTTCAGCGTAATATATTGCGGTCAATTAATACGCAACCGGTGATAAAAAGCAGTAATAACAATAGCGCAACTAAACCTCCGTCCTCGAGTCAAACGGTGCAGACGTATCGCAGGCAGCCGATTGTCAAATTATATCCTAATATGAGAGGTAGATGTTTTAATTGTGGAAGTAAAGGACATATTTTTACTCAGTGTTCAAAACTGAAATAAGATTTTTGTTTTATTTTCAAGACAAAATAATGTCTGTACTTTAAACTCAAAAGCTGCCTCAAAACAGACACCGCGGGAGACAGCTTAAGATCAAATAAAAATAATAGAATTATGAGCTTCGATAGTGAACAGGTAAAGAAAGTCACACTTAAATTGAAAAGAAGAATGTCACATTTTTTATTGATACTGGTGCTGTAGTATGTTTAATTAAGAAAACAGTTGTTTTAAAACATAATTTGATGATAAAGTCAGCAAACGAAGTTCTTACAGATGTTCCAGGCAACGCACTGAATCGCGAAGGAATTACGCACCTCAAATTACGGACAGGTATGCGTAAAATTAGGCATAAGTTCTTCGTTTCTCCTGATGATTTATGTTTTAACACTGACGGCTTAATTGGTGCCGATTTTTTAGATAAGCACCAGACAAATATAAATTTTTCTAATAAGATTGTAAATTTGCGTGATTCTTCTTTACCTATGTCAAATATTAGTGATATCGAAACTCAGAATGAAATTGGAATTATTGCTAATTCAGCGAATGATATTGTAATACCGTGCGAGGTTAAAGATAAATTAATTCAGGATAAAACTAAATTATTAACATCAAATGAAAAGTTTGATTTTAAGACATTTACAGTTCATCTAATTGCGATACCTGCGCGGCATACAGCTTTATGTGCTGGCCGCATTGACGCACGAGCTCTAAATGAAGATTTTGTGCTTGAACCGTGCGATTTGGGAATACAAGGCGTTTTAGTTTCGCGTGTATTAATTCGCAAAGTTAAGGAAACTACGGTTCAATTAAATATTTTAAATGCTAGCCCGCATAATGTAACTATTGACGCACAGACTACAATTGCAACAGCTGTTCAAGTCGATACATCCGAGCCATTAGGCACAGCCTCGTCAACAGTAGCCCAAGTAATGTATGGAATGGAATCTGTTATTGATACAATAGATTCATTACACATAGTGAAAACGAACGTAAAAAAATTTGGGAATTTTTGTTCTTATATAGTGTGTGACGAAGTGACCTTCGCACTCATATAGATAACATTCAACTCGCCTGATGGCTGCGCGGTTAGCGATCCGGCATATGGCGCCAGAGTTCCGCAGTTCAAACCTACCTTGGAGCGAATATTATTTTTTATATTTTAAAATATCATTGTCCGGGCTTGTAAATTACTAATTGTAAAACGACCGTTAAAATTATAATTAAATTAACCATTTTTGTCGCTTAGAAACGGGTATATAAAGACGATTTCTTGCCGTTTTAAAGTCAGTATTAGATTGGCAGTCTTCAATTGCAATCTAAGTTTGAGTGTCTCCGTAGTCATCTCCGACCCGAGGAAGATAACCTGGTAAGCGATATTTACTTATTTATTTTCGGTGGTAGTTGTCTATCCTAACACCGACCATTGTATTTATTCTATCTGCGGCTGTGCTAGCCCTGACGCAATATTGTGATTCTTATTTCTTAACCGTAGCTGCGCTTGACCTGATACGGTTCTTATTTCTCTATCTGCGGCTGTGCTTGCCCTGACGCAGTATCTGACTCTTGTTTCTTAACCGTAGCTGCGCTTGACCTGATACGGTTCTTATTTTTCTATCTGCGGCTGTGCTTGCCCTGACGCAGTATCTGACTCTTGTTTCTTAAGGCTGATTTATAATGAAGTAAAGTAAGAAGTAACGCAAGTGCAGTAAAGTAACGCAAGACATGAACATACGTAACAGCATATACCGCTTTATAATAAAACGTAACACGCATCAGTAACGCAAGACAGATGTAACGTAAGGCAAGGAGTTCGCCAACTTTCAACTTCTTGCGTTACTTCTTGTACCTCTGACCAATCAGGAAGCATTATTTCAAACTTCATTGCAGAAAGCTATATTACCGATCCGATATATTTGTTTGGTTCAATCTGTCTTGCCTTTGTGAACGCTTTGGTCGACCATTTTGTGTAATTTGTCTTTTATTTTGCATTTATTTTATTAATATCATGGATGATAAATTACTGATTGAGTTAGTGGAAAAATATCCACTTATCTACATTAAAACAGAAAAAGATTTTAAAAACACCAAGTTAAAAAACAGAATTTGGGAGGATATTGGAAAAGTATTGAATACCACCGGTAAGTTATTTATATTACATATTTATAATTATAATAGCTATTTAAAAATTACAAAATTTGTGTAGTGTCTATATTCTTTGTTTAATAATCAAATCGATGATACATTGCATGTATTTAAGGTTACAAATTTGTTATTTTTCAACAAAAAATTATTTTATAATTGTAATTTAACATTATTATTTGTTAATCAGCTGATATCGTCCTGAAACGGTGGAAAGTCTTGAGGGACAAATATACCAAAGAAAGACGAAACAACTTGTCCGTATCTTCGGGGGCAGATGGCGAATCGGCGGGAAGCTCTTGGGAGTTCTTCGAGACGTTGAACTTTCTAGAGCTGTACGTCAGGAGTAGAACGTAAGAAAATAATTGTCAATAATATTTTACCCCTACTTATAATCGGTTTGTATTTTTAGAACCTCCAGTAATATATCAGATGTGGTGGAGTTGTCGGAGATTCTGGAAGTAGAAGTGGACATGGCGATTCCGGAATGCTCCTCACCGATAGTTCAAGTATTGGAAACTGAGGTTACCCCATCAACCTCAAAACCAGCATGTACGAGTATTAAAAGACGACGTGATGTAACAGAACTGGACAGTGCCTTGCTACCAGTGAGCGAGTATTTAAAAAAAAAATCTATCGCGGACTCTGATACCATGTTTGGTAATTCGATTGGCCTGCAATTAAATGTTTAACAAAAAAAAAGAAAAACCAGGCGAAACTCTGAATTATGGAAATCATGGCAGAGTTAGAGAGTGATGAATAAAATGCATATTTTTGTATATAATTTTGTAATTTGATTAATGAATAAAATATTTTTGAAAAAGTATGTTTTCTTACCATTTTATAACCATATTTTATTGATATATTTAGTTTAATAATGTTTCATTCTAATTAGAGATTCCCATGCACGCGACTTATTTAGTAGCTGATATAGTTCCCATTGTCAGATCAATGTTCAATATTAATTACAATCATTATTCATTATTTTAATAATTACAGAATGTTTTAATAACAAATTATAATTGTAATTAATGTTCAAAAATTGATTTAATAGCTGCAATCATATCATCTGTTTAGTAGTCACGTGCTTGGGAATCTAAAGGATCGTAAAGGATAATAATAAATGAATTTTTGTCAAGAAATATATTTGCGTTCACGTTCATATCTCGTTTTCATGAGTTTTTTTAAATTCCTGTACATCTTAGTTTAATTTTGTTCAGTAGTTGTACAATTTACACAACGTATATATTTATAATGTTGAAGCGATATATATATATATATATATATATATTTGGTTGCAGCTATTTCATCCTCACTGTCCATTGTAAACTAATTTCTTATTACACTCTCAAGTCACTAAAATACTTAATGTAACCTAAAATGCTATCTGTTTTTGTAGACATAAACGTCAAATTTAAACTGACAGCTGTTGAAGCGCCACGTACAAAACGCTCTGTGATTGGCTACATGTAATCATGCTTACTTCATTATAAATCATACAAAATGTTTACTTTGCGTTGCGTCTCCGATTGCGTTACGTTTTACATTACTTTACTTCATTATAAATCCCGCTTTAACCGTAGCTGCGTTTGACCTGATACGGTTCTTATTTCTCTATCTGCGGCTGTGCTTGCCCTGACGCAGTACTCTGATTCTTGTTTCTTAACCGTAGCTGCGCTTGACCTGATACGGTGCTATAGCTTTATCTATTTCCGACATAACCGCCTTACGGCACCCGTTTTACGTTTTCAGGGTTTACCGAACGACCGTTTATAATTATTGTTGTTGTACATATTATTTGTGTGTGGTATTTTAAATAAATAAATCTCTTAGTTAAACTCCAACATCTTTTATTCATCATTGAACCTCTGGAATACACATCTCCACTAAAGAGCGATCCGAGCACATCACAAGTGACCTGTTCGCCACGAAAGACAAGAAGTTAGGTACAACATCGATGGTTAAACATCATGTTGATACAGGTGATTCGAGTCCGGTAATTCGCGCTCCGTACCGCGTACCCTTTGCGAGGCGTGAAATTGTTAAGGAACATATCGTTGATATGTTTAACGACGGAATTATTGTATCCTCAGTTTCACCTTGGTCAGCTCCAGTCGTTCTGGTGGAAAAGATAAACTTTAATGGTGAGAATTAAATTCGTTTTTGTATCGACTATCGCGGATTAGATCCTGTTACCAAGTCTGATTATTTTCCAATCCCGAATTTTCAGGAAATGCTTGGTCAGCTGAGTAGTGCTTCGCGATTTACAACTCTTGACCTAAGCAAGGTTTATTGGCAGGTCGAATTGGAACCTTCCGATCGCGATTAAAACGGCATTTGCCGTCCCCTGGGGATATTATGAATGCGTAAGAATGCCATTCGGCTTAGTAAATAGTCCTAGCACTTGGCAAAGATTAATGTATGCAGTTTTGGCTGGTTTAACTGATACACAATGTTTTGTTTATTTGGACGCTATCATATGTTTTAGAGATGATTCTTATGATAATCATATTAGTAAATAAAAAGAAATTTCAGATCGTCTTAGATCCCCTAATTTATCTTTAAACTGAACTAAATGTAAATTTATATCAGAACAAACTGATTATTTAGGACATTTAGTTAGTACTTCCGGTATCAAGCCAGATCCAGAAAAATTAACTGTAGTTCAAAATTATCCGGTGCTTAAAACAGTAAAAGATCTCAGAGCATTTCTTGGTTTTGTGGTTTTTATAGACGTTTTATTGAACATTTTTCCGATATTACCTTGCCGTTAACCCGTTTAACGCGTAAAAATATTAAATTTGTTTGGTCGGCGAAAGTTCAAAATTCATTTGAAAAATTACGCGACATTCACAGTGAAAAACCTATTCTGAAATTTCCAAATTTTGAAAAAACATTTATTTTCAGTACAGATGCCTCTAATATTCCAGGAAGTGCTGTTTTATCTCAAGATTATGATGGATTTGAATATTCTGTAGTATATTCAAGTCGTCAATTGACGAGGCCCGACAATAGAGCGAGAAGACATTTTAAAGCTTATGTTGATCAACAACCTCTGTCGTGGTAGCTAAAAACTCGAGATCCGACAAACAGATTGACGTGTTGGTCCTTGACGCTTGGTAATTATGATTATCAAATATTTTATCGTCCGGGTAAGAAACATGGTAATGCTGGTTTGTCGAGAATTAAGCTAGTGCGAACATTGACTTCAAAATCTTTGTACGAGCCAATTGTGTGGGATAGGCATTTACTTTTAAAACACCAACAAAAAGATGCAGAAATTAATAAAATAGATGTCGATACAAATAATTATTTTTATCAAGACACAGACGGACTGATTTACTACAAGACAGACAACGACCGTAACGAAGATTGCAGTCGCGAATAATTGAAATGTACCACGCTCCACCGTTAATATTTCACTGCGAAATTGATAAGACTTATGACAGATTGCAAGCACGATTTTATTGGACAGGCGTGTACAAAGATCTCAAAAATTTTGTTAATGCGTGCATTCCTTGTGCACAACGACAGACATCGCCTCATTTAAGGTCCGCACCGCTCATTAAATCTGATCCTGCTAGTGATCCTTTTCAAAGAATCGCGATGGACGTCGTCGGTCCGTTAGTAAGAACGCACAACGGGAATAGATTGATTTTAACGGTACAAAGATTAATTCACTCGTTATTTGGACGCGTTTCCCATTCCCGATCATACTGCGGCAACTATAGCCGAACAATTAATTAAGGGTGTAATTTTACGACATGGAGTCCCGTGATAAATCTTAATTGATCTTGGCACGGACTTCTCGTCGAACATAATGAGAGAAGTGTGTATAATTTTATAGGTGAAGCACCTGCGTACCACCCCGTATCATCCACAGGCTAACGGGATGATTGAGAGGACGCATCGCATGTTGAAGGCCATGATCTCTCATTATGTTGATCCTAAACACCAAGATTGGGATAAGTGGTTATCAGCTTATTGTTCCACGTCACTTTCTTCACTCGATGACAGTCCATTCTTTTTATTTTTTGGTCGTGATATTGAGTTACCGTATGACGAATTATTTAAACCTCTAAAAACAAGATATGATTACAGACACCAATTATATCAGTGAATTTTTACAACGTTTAAAAATTGCACATCAACATTCCCGCGAGCATTTAAGTAACTACCGACCGTATTCACTGTTATTTTAATAAAAGAACAAAAGAAAAAAATTTATCTGTTGGTGATAAAATATTAGTTTTTAATCCATCTGTTAAAGTAGGTTTGACTTCTAAATTAACAAAAAAATGGACTGGTCCGTACAAAATCACTGACATTCGTGAAGTGGCAGCAACAGTTAAACAAATACACTGCAGAAAGACTGAAAAAGTTCATGTAAATCGTTTAAAGCCGTGTTTAGCTGATTATCCTGTCGAAAACGACGCTGATACTGTGGAATAGCGTGACTTATAAGTAACTTTGATCCCTTCATTAATTGTGCCACCAGCTGTTCACAAGCCACTTGGTGAAGTATCACATCTCCGTACTCAACCTGCAGATCCAGATTCTGATCCTAATTTTAATCTTGAACCAGTTGTTATCCAGGACTCTGTCAATGAATCTGATAATCAAGAAATTAAATTTAAATAAAACAGTATCTAGCCGTGAATCAGATGTAATAGATACACCAGTAAATTCATTCAACAGAGCCCAGATACATGACCCGTAGTCACGAATCCATCTCTGATCAACCGTGGGTTTGTCGTAGTGGAATTTAAATATATTATGTAGTTTCTGTCCGCAGATGGGGGTATTTCTGTGGATGTGTGCAGTGATGTTGGCTGCATCAGCTGCGTACGCCGACATCGTGGCCTACTAGTGTCAAGATCGAGTCACGGAATAATTAACACGCGTGTCATTATTGCGCGTTCAGGAGCGTCTCTTCAGTGAAGTGCCAAATGTAACGACGCCAAATATGCCCTGAATGAAGTTCAGTATGAAGATGTCGTTAGTGCCAGCGTAACCATACTATTACATGATAACATAGCCGTCGCGAACGTGGAGGACAGCCAAATTAATCTTCGCACCGGTACAGTTTTTCAATACAGTGCTGGTTATTGTTTTGATGATTTGGCGAAGTAATATGAGAAGCTATTGCATGAAGGTCCCGCTACAATTCTGACACTACAAGCCGAAGGTTCCAGCATCGAGAAGCGATACGTCATCGTGGAGGCCTACGACACCGTGTTTCCGCTGAAAGAGTTTTTTTGTCAACAACAGGCGTGGCGTACGGAGCAGAACCGACTCCTGGTGATATTTGATACATCTCTTGGCTTCTTGTACCAGCGGTCTCGGAAGCTAGTTCAGAACACCGACCTCATGGCTTAAGTTTTAAGTAAGCTGCTGTTCTTGGAAATCGCAGCCAAACGGCAGATGGGAGAAGTGATTTATGATTCCATTATGAAGCACTGCCGCCTGCGCCAGCAGATAAAAATCGTTTGGCTCTGGCTTTGGAGTCGCCGGATATGGTGAGTGGCCTGGTGAAGGAAGCACCGGATCATGTAGGTCGCGTAATTGTAGTGCAAAAATAGTAGAATATCGACGCACTGAGCACTGTTATCAAGAGTTATCGATTTGGTTTAAACATCAATCAAGATTTATGACACCAATTACGCACATTATGCAAGATCATGGCACAGAAGTTGACTGCAACAGAAACTTACCTGCTATGTTTCACCTGGAAGGTAGCTGGCTAGAGGTTTCTCCCGAAATTCATCGATCGAGCCCAGAGCCAATTGAACTTGACGCCAACGAGGAAGTTCAGACGCTGCCTATGCTAAAGATCGCCCCGATAAGCTCTCACGGTGTATATACACGAGAAGATATGGAAGGGTTCTAGAAGGCCTTGATGTTCCCCACCGAGCGCAAAGCCATCACCAGCTTAGTTGTGCGACGTGTCATTGAAAGTTCAACGGATCGGCAAGATTTTGAGATGCCAAGTATATTCAGCCAGCTCGAGTTTTCTCAAATAGCCCGATCATCTGAAGAAGTCTTGGGATTTCTGTGAAGGATGGGAAACTATTTTTCTGTGTTCGCCCTTCTGTATACAACCGTAAAGATGCTAAACTATCTGCATCACCTGGGACACCGTAAGGAACCAAAAGACGAGTTCGAGGGCGTCGAAATTCAACAAAGTACAATATATCCAGACGTCAACGCCGCCGCTGTTCAGAACATCTTCGCCATTCAACCTCCATCACTGACCGTAATAAGTGCTCCTACTGTATTAAAGGACTGTATAAGTATCTTTTAAATTTTTTATACATGTTAGTTATTAATTATATGCAGTTTTTTTGCACTTTTGGTTTAAGAATTTTATCGATTTATATTATTAATGCTGTATTTGTTTGTTTTATATCTCATGCGATATAATTATATCCAGACCTGGGGGCAGTGTAACATGACGATGCCGTCGTATTCGAAGCCAACCTTGGATAGTGGCTAAGCGGATGCGCACAGTTAACCCCGCGCAGGAGTTTATCGTATTCAGTCGTCACTGCTACGCGAGGGCCAATTAATTTTTTTATCGTAATGTACATCGCGGTATCAGCGGCGGATGAATACGATACTCTGGTTTCAGTTATTATTGTTTACGACAAGCAGCAGTCTAATTGTTTAGTTTACTGTTTTGTTTATTGCCACCCCCAAGTCTCCCGCAAGACCAAAGATCATCCCCCGGATCGTTTAGATAGGAATACAAATTTATGTGTCTACCCCCCTGGGGAGGTTATTTTTTTAAGTTATTTCCTCTACTAAATTGAGAGTTAGAGTTAGAAATTTTACACCGTATTGAGGGCAGTTTGCCGGTGTTCACGCTGATCAGTCTATTACGAGTGTGCCTTTCAATTTAGTTATTTTAATTTAAAACTATTATAAGGGTAGGTACCACTTTGAAAATTTCAAAAAATCGATTTTTTTTTTTTACTTAAATGTGTTTTTTGAACCCTTTAGAACCAGGTTTTAAAGTATGGAAGCGTAAATCGCAATAATAAATGTACAACAAAGCATTTTATCGAGAGCGCTCAGGAGCGCTCTGCGGCCCTTTTCGCGCTCAAGCGGAAGCAGATGTTTCGGCTACCTGCTTTACCTGTATTGTATTACACGGCCCGTTTCTATGAATGTGGGGTGTTTTCATGTATATTTTAGTTCAAAAAGTTGCCGAAATTCCAGGGACTCCTATGCCCCAGGAATGGCGGATTAAAGGTAAATCATTAATATCATGGCCTTTTTATGTATAAAATTGTACTTGAAACTTTAAACGCGTTTTTCTCGATACCATGTTTGTAAACTGCGTTGACAGTCTACAAGTCGCAATTTTTGTCCGATTAACTTGAAATTTGGGGAAAATGTTGCCGAAACTTCAACTTAGGGATGAACTGGTCATTTTTTTAATACGTAGTTTTTTCGATTTTAGCGACCCAAAAAAAGGACGAAATTTTTGTACGAATTTCAAACTTTTTTTTCAAATGAGTATAACTTGGCGTAACATTTTTTTTTTTTTAATCCGGCCCGTTGTTCTGTAAGTTACAATCTACTTTACAGTTTAAAAACAAGGAAATGGATTTCAGACCCTGGGAGACAAAAGGCACAAGAAAGGAACAAATACTCATAACAAGGACTAAGAATTGGTCACACAAAATTGACACACAGCTATCTATTCACAAGGACCAACCCGCAGCAATGTGACACCTGTAACACAACACTGACAATAGAAAAACATTCGAACTCATGACTGGAGTAAAAATGAGAACAAAAGAAGACATTAGAATATAAGAAATAATTACAAGTACACAAGGCGAGTAGTGTGGGACCGACTTAAGTCTGGTATTAACAAATTTTAGATAAACATAAATGTAAACCCGCATGAAATTAAATTACCATCTCGTTCACCAATCGCAACAGCTGTACAAGCCGATAAGTCAGCACAAATAGATGCCAAATGTTCTGCCACCATAGCGGTAATAACAAAGCAAACTACAGCACTCGTGGATTCCTTAGATTTATCGCTATGGTAGAAGAAAAACACGAGAAATTTCGTTTATTTCTCTCTTCATATAGTGATCTTTCCGCGGTAAAAAGTTAAGTGCTACTTCTCTTGTCTGGCACAAAACTGATACGGGTGATTCAAGGCCAATAGCACGCGCACAGCGTCCAGGTCACCATGGTCCGCGCCAGTAGTTCTCATGCAGAAGGATTACCGTGGATTGAACTCAGTTACAAAATGCGATTACGTTCCTATTCCCGACTTGCAAGAAACATTAGATCAATTACGACAAGCACATCCGTTTACTACCCTCAACCTGTCTAAAGGTTATTGGCGAGTGTAAGTAGAACCATCTGATCGCGAAAATATCGCGTTCTCCGTTCCGTGGATCACTACGAGTGCCCCAGTATTTGGCAACGGTTGATGTACGCAGTACTCGCAGGTTTAACGGAAAGTCATTGTCTTGTTTATTTGGCCGACATAATTTGTTTCACCGATGATAATTACGATGATCACATAAATAAATTAAAATGCATTTTGACCGACTGAGAAACGCTGATCTGACGCTAAACTCAACTAAATGTAAAATAATGACGCATGAAACAAATTATATAGGTCATGTTGTAAGTGGTGAAGGTATTAAACCTGATCCAGGTAATGTGTCCGTCATTAAGAATTGCCTATAATAACAAACGTGACTGAAATACGTTCGTTCGTAGGACTTGTTCACTTTTACAGAATTTCGCAACGCGCCCGCTATCGTTGATCGCACTAACGAAGAAACAGGTAAAGTTTAATTGGTCAGAAGAATGTCAAAATTCCTTTGAATCTTTTCGAGACGTTTTGTGTAATGAACCACTTTTGAAATTGCAAAAATTAATTTTGCTATTAGTGCTATTCTCAAGAATATGACGGTTGTGAGATGCCCATCGCTTACGCGAATCGTCAACTTACGGGACCGGAACGAAATTATGACACAACTGAACAGGAAGGATTAGCTCTAGTTTGGAGAAACAAACATTATTTACGGTAGACCGTTTAAAATAGTTGTTGATCATCAGCGTCTCAGATGGATAAACCATACAAACGATCCATATAATCGCTTGACACGTTGGTCCCTGACATTATCAAATTATGATTGACGTGAAAAAAAAAATGGGGTTTCACAAGTTGTAAGTGGGGGGTCCACGAAAATTTGTCTGATTTCGATAGTAAAGAACAAAAATGTTGGCTTGGCTTTACATATTAATGTAGGCAAATAATACACTACTCAAAAAAAAAATAAGGGAGCAAAAAAAATTCCAATTTTGAGACTTTAATTTTGAAGCTATAAGATTCTTTTTTTTCTGATTTTTTGGCTAAAATTTTTTAGGAGCTACGGTTCTCATGCAATCCTAACAAATAGCGTGAAAAAATTATATTGCAAATTTTTGCTTCTTTTTTTTTTTGGTCCACGGGTTTGAAATTTTTTTTTTTCAGTCAGGCCGGGCTTTGAATCAGGTAACCTGTTTATTTAGCATTAATTTCCTTTTTTTAATATCCCTTCATTTTTTTGAGTAGTGCAGTGGCGTAGCTAGGGGAGGGTTGGTGTTCAAACCCCCCTCGAAATTTTCGGAAAGTGTTAAAAATTATTTCAATGAATATTTTAATAATCCAAAACAAAATCGAATAATTAAATTATAAATCGACAAATAAAACTGAATTTACTTTAACTCAAACTATTTTTGAATTTCAACACTTCCTTTAACAAAAGGAAATAAATAAAATCTCAACCGCCATATAACAACTGCATTATTTAAGCAATTTATATTTGGATCGAACAGAACTGAATTTAGTTCCGCAATGTCAGTGACATATCACCTTAATATCGATTTACCGCTTCTCCACGGAGCGCGTTCATGCGATAGTTCCCGTTGCCGAGTGCACGTCGCGTACTGCGCGTGCGCGACGTCAAATATCATACTTTCTGACACTCAAATAGACTTGAGTGATCTTTGGTTATTAGAGAAAAATGAACTCGTGATAGAAACGGCATCGGCATAGTATTGACAAAAGAGATAATCCAGCAATAATGGATAAGTGGCTGATTAGAAAGCGCAAGGCTTGCAAGTTGTCTAATTCAGATAACAATAATAACAAATCAACTAATAAAGTAAACAGACTAAGTGATGAGCTGATAGGCGGTAGGTATTTTGTCAGCAATCTTTTGTCAGCAATATTATTTTTTTATCATTATTAACAATAACACCATATTTTTGCAGATCGGAATATATCATCCACCTGTAATGGAAGGTATATGTTTAATGTTTAACCTATTATTTTCGCAATCAAAATTTAGTTTACAATTTTAATTCTTCCTGATAATTTTGATCTTGTAAGTAAGTTTAAAATATTGACAAATGATCAGAAGTATCGTGCAACACTTTATACTCATGAAAAATAATTTCAAATTAATGGGCAAACTCTTTTACTACCTAGATCGATTCAGGCAGCACTGACGATAAAGTTTTTAAAAATGAATATATTTTTTCTAGATGATCAAGAACACTCGACTGGTCCTGTCTCTAACTCGATTTCTGCTATAGAGCTACAGAACGATTTGGGTTTGTACGTTAATAAAACATGCACAGACGAAGAAAAGTACACCTTCATAAAACATCGATGGACACCACCGGAAAATGAAAAGTTTTCCGCAAGTGAATTAAGAAATTTGAAATTTCAACGGCAATGGCTTTTTGAATTTTCCTGGCTGACCTATTCCAAAAATTGCGATGGCGTATTTTGTCGTTATTGTTTTTTCTTTTGCTCTTCTGAAGTGGGGAAAGGCAGCCATACTTCAGTTAATTCCTTCGTGAAAACCCCTTTTAGCCGCTGGAAAGATGCGAAAGAGCAATTTCGTCGTCACCAGAATTTGGACTACCACAAATCAGCTTGCGTATCAGCCCAGCATTTCATTAGCGTGCATGAAAAACAATCGGATAGCGTGATTGTACAACTAGATACTGCGATAAAAGTCGAAATAGAGCAGAATCGGAAGATATTGTCATCGTTCATTGAAACAATAATTTTTGTTGGAAGGCATTGAACTTCGTGGACATCGCGATTCCGGACCAATTTCCTTAGAAATTCCTATCCACAACGATGGTAATTTTCGTTCGTTGTTACGTTTCGTGCAAATGCAGGTGATAAATCCTTACAGGAGCATTTATTGAAGTGTAAACCAGCAAGTATTTCTTCGTATACGAGTCCCCAAACCCAGAATGAACTAATCAACATTTGCGGAAATTTAATTTCTAAAAGGATCGTATCGAAAATTAACGAATCTGAATGCTTTACTATTTTAGCCGATGAGACAACTAATGTTAGTGGCGTAGACCAGTTTTCATTGTGTGCTCGTTATACGGAAAAGATTAACAACGAAATCGTTTTGAAGGAAGACTTTCTCACATTTGTACCTGTAACCGATGTCACTGGAAAAGGGTTGTCAGACAAGCTGTTAAAGATTTGGGGTTGAACTTAGCTTTTTTACGAGGTCAGGGGTATGATGGAGCTGCTGCAATGAGTGGTGAATTTCAGGGATGTGCAACTAGAGTGAGGGAGAAGTATCCTGAAGCTTTATACGTTCATTGCGCCAATCATTCGCTAAATTTGGCTGTATGCAATTCATGTTCTATTCCGATTATTAGAAACACTCTTAACTCGATTAAAGAAATAATTAATTTTTTTCGAGTTTCGACTAAGCGGCAAAACGTTTTACAAAACGCGGTTAATGAACTTGATTGTGAAATAAAAAAACGGC
Organism: Pterostichus madidus; assembly: GCA_911728475.2. Taxonomy (NCBI): domain Eukaryota; kingdom Metazoa; phylum Arthropoda; class Insecta; order Coleoptera; family Carabidae; genus Pterostichus; species Pterostichus madidus. The sequence goes on from OU452314.1 coordinate 25,145,923, forward strand.
GTTTGACGAAATTGTGCGAAACAATATGGGTCGAGAAACTTGACGCTGTAATTACATTTCAAGAGATGTTTATGCCAATTTTTCACGCTTTAGAAAATATTGAAGAACACGGAGACAAAGAATCTTCGAAAAAAGCATATACATTTCAACAGGTTTTAAAGACTGGGAACTTCATTATCTGCTTAGTAGTAATCCGTGAACTATTTTCATTTGCTCGTCTACTGTCCATCTATTTGCAAAGTAAAAAGTTAGATTTATTATCTGCAATAGGCATGGCTGATGATTTAGTCATTTTGTTAGAAGACTTTCGTAACAATGCTGAGCCAAAATTTCAGGCACTGTTCCACATTGCCTCGGATCTTTCAACTGAAATAGGTGAACAGATAAAGATACCAAGAGTGACAAAAATACAGCGACATCGACCAAATTACGAAGCTCAAATACCCCAAGATTATTATCGTCAATCGGTATTCATCCCTTTTCTGGATCATTTCATATCCCAAATTAAACATAGGTTTGTAAAGCATAAAGAAATTCTTTACAATATTCAAAATATTTTACCAAAATGGATCGTGAGTTTATATGAAAACAAAGTAGAAGCCACTGTAAACATACTCTTAGAATTTTATCCATATGGTGTGATTACTACGAGCCATAATATTGTACTGAAAGAATGTATGTTATGGAAACAAAGATGTCTCCGATTTGACAAAGAATGTCCATCTTCATTCATAGACTCGCTGAATGACTGTTCTGAATCGCTATTTCCGAATGTATATAGCTTTTTGAAAATTGGAGCTACTTTACCTGTAACTGTAGCGAGCGTTGAGCGTTCCTTTTCAACTTTGAAGCGAGTAAAGCAGTACTTGCGTAACTCAATGGAAGAAAATCGTCTGACTGGGCTTGCGTTATTAAGTATTCATAGAGAAATAGATGTGAATGCCACAGACGTGTTGAATGTTTTCGCGCAAAAAAAAAGAAATATGTTATTATAAGATTTGTTCACTCCACGTAATACTTTAACTACAATGTTGTGAATAGTTACGAATTTTAGTTGATGTTGAATTATTTATTAAAAATTTGTATCCGAAATTATTTTTATAAAGATTGAAATTATCCAAATTTTATATAATTATGTAAGAATAAATAAAATACCCCTATAAAATTAAACTGAGTTTATCTAAATTCGCTTAGTGCGCATATTGTGCATGTTTGACACACTAAATACGATGAGGTGATTCACTAAAAGAGAGATATATGTTTTACCTGCATGTTTGTACATATTTCAGTGCCCACGTAGTTGCTAATGCTAAAGACTGAAAATATTTTATCAAAGTAATAAATAAAACATTAAAATCGCGGAGTTTTGATGTTAAAATATTCTTTAAAAGTATTTTCTCTACAATTTACAGAAATGTATCAAAATATAATTAATCAAAAATATTTTATATTACATTAAAATAGATTCAGCTGTTTTGTGGAAACCTCTATATGGGTCTTAGCGGTTTATTGCTTTGAATAATTAAAATCAGTTTTGTCGCCATTTTGGTTTTTTCATTGCAATAATTAATTAATTCTATTCTATTCTGTTAAAATAGCCATATTCTGTTAAAATCGCCTTATGATTACTAAAACAAACATTTTATTCTTCACAGGTAGGTAACTGATACGAAACGTCTGAATCTAAGACGAAATGTTGACAGTAGTGTTGAATATTTGAAATTTGGTTTTCTTTCATCAAAGACAGACAAACGATTGCCCATATGCCTTTTATGCAACAAAGTTTTAAGCAATGACTCCCACTGTGCACAGTATATTCGCCTCAACGTCTCAAAGTAACGATGATGGCTTGCGCCCATCTTACAATATCTCATTGCGAAATCTGGAAAACCACACACCATCGAAGAACAGTTAATTTTACCCGCTGTTGGAAAGGTTTTAAAAACTGTTCTGCACAAACCTCCATTTAACGTACTTAAAAGAATTCCTTTGAGTAATAACATTGTACAAAGGCTGTGTTCGAAGTCGCACTTTTATCACCCTGACATTCAAAATCCTAAATTTGTATGCCCCAAATGACGTCATAATTTAGGGTTTTAGGAATTAGATTTTAGGATTTGTAAGAGCACACTACGCCTTGAAGTTGGTAAGCACTAAATTAAAAATCATGCGCATTATGGCCAAACAAGAACATTTGATATTTACAGGCAGTCAAATTTATGCAGCAGTTCTGAATAAAAAAAATGGCTTCCTATTTTGTGTGTAAGTTTTAAAAATTTCGCTGAAATAACATTTTACTAGATACAAGTTGTGTTACTTTTGACAGGGATAACTCAATGCACCGAAGAATTGGTTGGTTTAAGAAAATCGTTTGAGGCCATGTTTTCTTGAAAAAGAGGATCTGCAAAATTGGGATGGGAGTAATATTATTTCAGTACATCTATAAAATATTTCTATTTCTATTTATATTCAATATCTCTATTTTTAGAACGATTTCGTCTGTTATTTCAAATAGAGCGTCGTCTTCTGTATGTAAGAAAAAATTGGAAAATTTGTTGAAGAAGTACATACAAGGTATATTGTAATCTGAAATATTTCACAAATCAGTGAATTCTCATCAAGGATAACTTATTTTGTAGGATTTGAAATTACCTAAAACTGGTGTAAGCACAGAGGATGGAGAGGACACTGCAATTACGTGGCCATATTATACTTTAATAGATAGTTTTATGTCAGAAAAACACATTATTGAACCCACTTTAATTATAAGTTCGAGAAACATATATGAGCCGCAATATAATAGACAGGAATCCAAAAAAATTACACCACACAAAAATATGACAGTTCATGAAAAATGTGAAACAGCCCAATTTCTGTTACAGATTATGGATGGGCAAGAAAATGATGATAGTGCTTCTGAATCTTCGGCTGCATCTACTTCTGACTCCACTAACGGAAATCTAAAACCTACAGTAGTACAAACGAGAGTGCAACGTAAAACAGCAGCAAAAAGACAGAAAAAAGAATGTGAAACGAGTAAGCTGCTGCTGGAATTCATGAAAAGAGAAGAAGAAAATTCAACTCGAATGATTAACATTTTGGAGAATCTGGCAGAGAAGCTTATTTAAAAGTAATTGTGTAGTTACTTTATAAAAGTTGAGATTAAAAAACGTCTAATACATTTTTTACATCAAATTAACAAATTGTTTAAGCAATATTAGCGTATGAACATTTTTTTCTATTGTAGTAGAATTTGTATCTGACTTTTTTCTGTCACATGTAGTTCCTACAAACTATAATAGTATTTATTTGTTTATTTTTGTCTTTTTAAATGATTTATTATGTAACATATCAATGAACTGTAATTAACGTGATAAAGGCAATAAGTACCTGTTACTTTTCATAAGTAAAAAAATTATCTACTGTAATTAACGTGATAAAGGCAATAAGTACCTGTTACTTTTCATAAGTAAAAAAATTATCTATGTTCAATATACACGTTTAATCGTAAGAACTAATATATTTTCAAATTTAAGTACATTTTATTTTTTATTTACTGTTTATACAAAAACCTGCTCTTCTGCGAAAACTTTCAAAAGCTCATTTCTAAATTCCATTGCACGATCTTCACCCTCGATTCATCGTCTTCGAATTTGTTGCTGAGGAACTCTGGGAACAGTTCTAACATCACCATTTGTGATGCATATATTGTGCATCATTGCACATGCAACAATGACTTTGGTTGCTTTTGGAATCTTTACTTCTAGAGTTTTCGTAAAAATGCTCCGCCATCGTACTTTCATCATACCAAAAGCTCTTTCTACTATTATGCGTCCAGAACTTAAGGATTGAATAAATGCACGTTTAATTTCCGTGTTCGCATCTCTATATGGTGAAATTATGAGGACCTGAAGGTGAAATTTAAAAAAGGCTATCAAACATTTTGGCTGCAGGCAGAAATACCCGAAAAATATCCTGGGCCGTGGGAAATTACGAGAAAACTTTTGATAGCGTTTCCCTCGTCATACCTTGTCGAAAAAAGTTTTAGTGTCGTTACAAACCTATTCGCAAAAAAAGGAGCAGATTAAACATGACAGACCGGGGAGTTTTGCGGTTATTCCTAACAAAACTGAAGCCAAATATTGATAATTTGCTGTCAATCCATCAAGTACATCCCTCCCATTAAAATTATGACTATTTTTTTTTAATTGTTGATTTTCAGTGTTGAAGTTACGGTACGTTATTGTTTATTTTTACTTCTATTAAGTCTGTAACCATATTATTTTACTAAATAGAACACAAGAAAATATAATATTTTTCTTTTTATATTTATCACTCCGAATTTAGGGTTGGAACAAAGCCGCGACGCAAATTTCCATCGTTAGATCTAATCTTCACATTTTTTGACGAGTTTTGGGAATATGGTAGAAATATAGCAGCAGGGGTAAAGTGACCACACGTCCCGATTTTGGCGGGACAGTCCCGCTTTTTGGAGGACTGACCCGCGTCCCGCCGATTTTTAAAAATGTCCCGCTTTTTAGAAAATATCTGCTCTTATTTTAAATGTACTGTAAAAATATATTACCTATTATTTATTAAGTATTATGGTGAATATAAAGAAATAAAAAATACATACAAAAAACACATAAATGCATGCAGAGTAAACTAAATTAGGCAATATACCGAGTTAGATTTCCTCGGTGGTGTTCGATCATTGTCGTTACGTCTCGGCTTAATTAAGATAAATGCAGACGGTGCGGACTGGCGTTAGACAGTGCGGTTTGTTGTTTGCAATTAGACGTTCGGTTTGACTCATTATTTGATTGACGAAGGTAGAGCAATAGTCGCCACAACGTAACGGTCAATAAGGTAAAATTTAATACTCTTTTTTAGCCTTTGCAGTAATTTTTTTATTTATTTCTAGTATTTACCCACAGAATAAAAGATGAGTAAAAAAAGATAATGCAAATTCAATGAAGAGCTAAGCAGAGAATTTCCATTTATTTAAAAAACCAAAATAGACTATATGGTACGGTGTGATAAATGCAATGCTGAATTTTCGGTCTCGCATGGTGGAAAAAACGATATTACTAAACATCTACCAACAAAGCGGCACAAAATATTTTTAAATAATGCCGCTTCCTCGTCTAAAATGGAACAATTTTTTCGAAGTACTAGCTTTGGCAACACGGAAAAACAGCTAGCATTAGCGGAAGGGCTATTTGCTTTCCACACCATAAACCATAATCATAGTTTCAGATCAATGGATTGTACGTCGCGAATGATCAAAACATTATACGACAAAAAATTTGCATGTGCAAGGACAAAAACCGAAGCAATTATTTGTAATGTTTTTCACCATATTCGTTTTCACAATTGCAGAAAGAATTAGAAATACTGAATGTGACAATCATAAAAAAAAACTGAAACTTTTAATATCAAGATGTGATTTAATGGAATTGGATCTTGATACGGAAGCAACAAATTCTTCAAACAAATTTGAAAATAATAAAAATGATCTTAATGAAATGTCAGACACATATTCCGGGACTTGCAATCAGTGGTTTTTTAATATTAAAGAAAGAAGTATACAGAAATGTAATATTAATACTGATGACGAGAACTATCACTTTGCACCTGAATTTGCAACTAATTTAGAAAGATTTATGAACTCATTTTTAATGTAGTCAGCAGTTCTAATTAATAAATTTGGCTACGGATGCAGAACAGAATCTTCAAACAAAGTGGAGAGCTACTTTAACGATTTAAAAAACAGAACTCTTAAATTACTCAATTTACCCATGAAACTTGACAAATATTTTCTAATACATTATCAAACTATACAAGGAATGCTTGTGCTAACGCCAAATATAACTGCAGAAAATGTTGCGACAAAAGAAAAAATAGAAAAAGACAAAAATGTTTTATTGAAGGTAAATGTAACGGAAAATACTCTAATGGACTCGGAAACTAATAATAAATTAGAAAACAATACCGAAAATAATTTCATAATATCAGATATACATTTGAAGGCAGACGAACGTAAGTTATTTACTTGTTTTTGATAGTTTATTATTATTATTATTATATACAGAATGTGCCCAGGAAAACTATCTGAAATACTGATATTCAGAATTATAAGAGATAGAAACGTGTAATTCATGATCAGTCTAATTTTATGCACAAAAGTCATTTTGAACACTACCTTTCTAGCAATAATTGTTGATGGAGAGTTCTACCAACTTCTTTTACAACTTTTTCATAGCAACTATCTTACTGAATAGGGCTAAGTAGCTATTTATTGTGCAATAAATAAGCTTTTTTGTATATACTAGAAACCGAAAAAAAAAATTTTCGATCGTATTTACGCCCCAAATATTTTACAATTTTTGAGAATTCTATGCGAGTCGGTTCCTCGGGACATTCTGTTTAGCATTTTATGAAGCTATAACAGCATATTATTTTTTTAGGTACACACACTGAATTTTGGGGAGGTAAGTATTCAAAATAATGAATCAAAACTTCAATTCAAGTATAAAAAACAGAACAAATTCGCTTATTTAATTAATAAATGTTTTATTTTTTTAGCTAAAGGAAAGCAAAAGAAATCAGTACACAAGAATCCCTGTCCAGAAATTGTGTACGTTAATGATGGCGAAAAAATTAATATAAGCATATTAAGCAATGGCAACGTTAAATCCCGACATATAATAATAAATAAAAATAATTATTTTTTTTACAAACCTGTGCATTTGATAGTATTCTACAAATATTTGTAGCTGCTTTTGCAGACAGTGTTTAGTATAAAACCATATTTGAAACAGATGAGACACCAATGATTAATTTAATAAAGCATTTTTTAAGTTCAGGTTCGAAACATAAAGCCTATAAAATAAGGGCAGATATTTTAGTCAATATGAACTGCTTCCAGAAACATACCTTAATAGATAGAACAGTTAGGATTGATTGTAGCGCAAATGTTGCAAACGTATTTCTTAATTATTCTGTTCAAATGAAACATGTTCTCGGGGTATTGTCTTTAGAAATATCGATATATTGCCCATTAATATTGATATGTTAAAAACAGATTACAAAAATATGTCTGAAGCAATTTTATCTGGTATGGAAAAAAATATTAAATGTGCTATTAAAACTGACAATAAGTTATGCAATAGTAGTACCGTTTTCGAAACTAATATTAGTGATCACATCATTATCGGTGCAGATTGTGGATCAATTTTGTAGACGGAAATTCCAATTTGTATTAAAATATTTGAGAAAACATTTATATTAAGAGGATTATGTAACTAAATACCAGCAATTTCAAAAAATATTAGTGCTTCTGGACACTACAGCATATTGTCACCGTTTAGATTCTACTTGGTCTACGTTGCGTTTATTATGTTTTTTGATCATATTATAAACCATTCTTGAATTTTTTGTACGCTTGCAATGACCCTTTCGTCGCAACTTTTTACATTTCAACACCTGATGATGTACTTTTGTGATATATGTAAATATTTATATTGTAATTTGTAAAATTGTTGTATTTTTTATACAATTATGTTTTTGCGTTTTCTATATGGACAAGTATCGGACCTGAAAATGATTCTGTAATTGTCAGCTATCGTGAAAAATAATAGAACGAGCTATAACGTCACGGTGAAAAATGGTAAAACATTTTTAGAGGAACTAAAGAGTACTAATAAAATAAACTGTAGTTAATTATTCAAATATGTATAAGTAACAGAACATATATTTTGCTGAATTTATAAATTTTGTATTGCTATCGCAAATAATTTCTTTTCGCAAAGCGTACTACTTTTCCATTATTTCGTAATGGTAACTGGCTAGAAATATAATTAAACGTAATTTATGACGTCACAGTGATAACTAGAACAAAAATTTTAGAGGCACTAAAGGGTACTAACGAAGCACTAATCAATGGTATAATGTTTATTATTTTTTATTAAAAACTGCTGGGTACGTAGCGTGAACTTGACCGAAAAATAATCGAACGCCATTTATGACGTCACAGTGATAAATAGAACCAAAATTTTGGAGGCACTAAAGAGCACTAACGAAGCACTAACCAACTATATAATGTTTATTAATTTTTATTAAAAACTGCCGGCTAGCGTGAACTTGGCAGAAAAATAATCGAACGCAATTTATGACGTCACAGCGATAACTGGCACAAAATTTTTAGAGGCACTAAAGGGCACTAACCAACGTTATCATGTTTATTAAATTTTATTAATAACTGCCGGCTAGTGTGAACTTGGCAGAAAAATAATCTGACGCAAATTATGACGTCACAATGATGTCTGCTAGAAAACTTTTAGAAGCACTAAAGAGCACTAACGAAGCACTAACCAAGCGTATGTTTTTTTTCGTTAGTGCTTAAATTTGTTTGCCAACTTCACGCATCTCCGCTAGTGCCAAACTCAGATACATTCACAGATACAGATACCTGCAATAAACAATAATCTTCCACTCTTTTCTCCTGTAAATGACGTAAATAGGGAAAAAAGTACGTTAGCCGACCCAAGTTTTTTATCCGCGGTAAATAGCTTGTCTAGTTAATCTGGCGGAGCAGATTTAGAAATATTTGTAACGCATATTCAAATGATCGCGGAATGCTTTCAGCTGAATGACCAACAAATATTACGGGCGGTTACGGTTAAATTAAGAGAAATGCGCGCACTTGCTATTGTTCGTTACCGATTCATAAAAAACCTAAGAATATGTCGGAAATGTACAACTGGATAACGACAATGTTCGGAAAGCGTCCGTCATTAACCGGTGATGAAACAAGCTTTAAAAAAATTATTCGGCAAAAAGAAGAAACACTGCGAGAATTCGCGTTAAGATTAGAGACGGAAGCGGAAAAGGTTTATTCCAGTTGTGCTATTTCGGGTTCACAAGGTGCTCGTATGCAGTTTAAACGCGACAGTTTGATTATGACGCAATTTTTAAATGGGATAAATACTCGTTTAGCATTAGCTAAATTTCATTAGAAATTAACCGAATTAAACAGTTTGACACTCTCGACGAAGCGCTCCCAGTTGCGGAAAATTGCGAAGTTGTGCTGGCCCGCTATATCAAACAAACGTACGCAGACTCAATAAGAAACCCCGTTCGCGCCGTTCAGAAATCAAAACCCCGACGTTGAGTCATTCAGTCAACGTAAAAACGCGAACTCAAAATTTAGAAGAACCGGCATATTAGTTGAATTTCCAAAAATGCGCGGGAAATGTTTTAATTGTGGTAATCCTGAACATTTATCGCATGTGTGTCCATTAGAGAAGCAACAGTTTTGCTTCCGGTGTATTAAAGCAGGACATCTAGCTAAATCACCGGATTGTCCTTTAAACCAGCAAGCTGCTTCAAAGACGACCCAGTAAGAAGCAGTGCTAAACAATGTCATATAATTCCACGGGTCGCTGAATTCGGAAACGATAACGCGAAAATTGTAAATTTAAAAATAGATAATATTAACTGAAAATTTTTAATAGACTCAGGTTCTGCTGTATCAATAATCAAATCAAGTGTAGCTTTTAATCATAATTTGAAAATTGATAAAACAGAAGATCAACTAGTAGATGTTTCTGGAAATTCTTTAAATTGCGAAGGTATCACAGCTGTAAATTTAAGCACAAGAAATCTGAAAATTAATCACATGTTTTTGGTTTGTTCAGACAATTTATGTTTTGAAACTGATGGTTTAATTGGTATTGATTTTCTAGATAAACATGATGTTTTAATAAGTTTTAAAAATCAGAAATTAATTATTCAAGATACAGAGATACCTTTCGATAATCAATTTAAAGAAAATCAAAATTTAGAAGATAATGTCTTACCGTGCTTTATTTCCAATAAAAGTTCTGTAAATACTTCTATGGTTGAGTTTGAAATTAAGAATAATGAAAATATCGTTTCTGAACTCAAAATTAATAAGGACATGGCCACACAAACGGATAATGAGTTAGAGTCACCTGACAATTTGTTAACGACTCAGGTAAATTCATATCGTGAAAAAGATGGAGGCAATATATCTAAAAACGTTGAATTTGCAATTGATTTAAGTACTGCACAAGTTAATGGTAGTTGTGATAGTTCAACGGAGAACAATAGTTTAGTTTTTGACAATTCTGTTACGGTAGACGCGAAATTAAGTGGACACAAAGCTTATGTCAAATTAGCGGAGGAAGTAAAAAATTCCTCCTCGTTGTGTAGTTCGCTGCTTAGGTAAAGTAGCAAGCTCGGTATTTTTTATTTTTTATATATTTTTTTCTTGCAACCCAGCATTAATCGAGCAGAAATTAAAATACCAATAGATTTATATAGTTATGATTAATATACTATTCTAATTAATATATTATCGCATCACGCATATTTGTTGTAATCAATTTATAAATTGTCATAATCAACGAATAAATATTCTGATATATCTAAGCTTAGTATCTTAGAATAAAATTCTATCAAAATAGTGTTTCACATTAAAATTACTTGAGATCTTTTCCAACAAAATTTTATTAGTATCTACCAATTTATATTGAAATTAATAAATATTATATTACGATCATAATATTATTCTAATATAAAACATATTACACATTTTACTTTCAGAATATTGATAGGTATCGTCCATACTTTCTTGTTTCCTGAGTTTTATGAAGTAACTACCTACCTTTACTAGCTACATACCAGAAAGGTATACTGCGGCGTACAAGTAAGTGACATATTTTCAATATTTAATAGAATAGAATTTTATATTAAGTATATTTTAAAAGTTAAACTACATAGATAGGAAATAAAATAGTTTGTAATTAAATAAATAATAATATCTAATATTTATCATTCAATTTAGCATTTTTTATTCAAGTGTAGGTACAGTAAATTTATATACGTTCATAATATAGGAAATACATTAGCAAAATGCCCAAAAAAACTCAAGTACAACGTAAACAGAGGAGCTATAGATTAGGGTGGTTCAAAAAAAATTTTTTTTCGATTCAGAAGCTGATCTCTGAGATTCAGAAAAAGTGATTTTTTTCATGATTTTACATCATAAATTGAACCAAATCCGTTGATGTTTGGAGGTCGCTCAAAGGCAAAATGTAAAATTTGAATTGATCGACCTGTTTTTTAAGAGGTTTCACTTTATTTTTCCTCCAAAAGTGAATTACCTATAGCAGTTCCGTAACGAAATAATCCAAAACACGTTAATAAGTTATCAGAATGTGCAGAGAGTCATCTGCAAGATATGTTTGGACCGGAAAATCAATTTTTGTCAACGTGCTCAGAGACGCTTTTTTCTTCGTTTTTAGAAAGTGCGTTTTTCTCATCTTCTTTCTCGAAAAAAAACGTCGTTTTTTGGGCTTAAAAATCGCGTAATACATTAAAGACAAAGTTATGATACTAACCTAAGTTAAATACATGCTTTAAAAGCCTCAATTACGTTTTTTTGTCAGGTGCTCTGAAAAGCGATTTTCGGTACTTTAACATTTAATGTAAATATTAATATTCTATGCCATTCCTTGGCATATTTCTTTTGAAACTATGTAAAAAATAGTCTTAATACGTCTTATATCAGTTACTTTATATTTAACGGTTACTCTGGTATACAGATATTATTAATCTCAATAATAGTAATAGTCTGTCATTAACGCCACTTTCAATTATTCCCGCAAATAGAACTATAAGTTTGTCTTACGAACCTGCGTTATTTGTTCTTATGATTTGAAAATAGATTCTGTAAATCATCCCGGTTCCGGCAATATGATATTCGAGGTAGTTTTAATTATAAAATCATCACCAATAAAGCAACAAAAATTGCTACGCTGGACAACGCCCCACTACTTCAGTTTGATTATGCCGCGTGCGATTGTACCGACGTCCGCAGTCGATAAAGAAGAATGCTTTATTACTTGTTTACTTCGGTGCGCTCGGTGCGTTCTAGCAGTTTTGTGTGCAGATTATTTGCTGCATTTCAAAATGCCACCACCGAAGGGTGTAAGGCGTTACTTAATCGGAGTTGAAGTCAATAAGCTTGTTTCGATAAATCTGCCAACATATCGGGAAGTGTTAAGTTTCTTTTGCCGAAACCATTTGACTGGGAAAGAAACCAGACGGGCGGCGGCGAAAACTGTCATCAATACGGCATTCGAGTTTTATAAAAGCAGAGATATTCCGGTAATTAAACACAACAATGCAGTTAAAAAATTGCTCTCTGTCTACGACCAATGGGTTTCGCTAAAAAAAAAACACAAAAGGGGTACAAAAACCGCTAAGCCCACGAAAAAGATATCTTCGTTTTGTGACAAACTTGATAGTCTATTCGACTTAACTCCCCGGAACGTACTCGAAATTTTGGAGGATGAGGATGCGAAAAAGTTCGTCATTTCACAAAGAACGTCAAGAACAGTCCTGCGATCCAGAAACGTGGAAAGAGGTTAGTAAATAATGAAAAATTGCTCGTTTAGTTTTCAGTTCATACTTAATATCTGAGCCATCCAGAGCAGTGATGCAAAAAGGAACAAAACTCTTCTCATTCTAGAAGAGCTTTAATAAAATGAAAGCTAAATTAATTAAAAACCGACTTTTTTAGTACTAAAAGTCATCTGTAACAGAGATAACGAAAGTAAGAGTTTTGTTCCTGTTTACATCCCTGATTTAAAGTAATAATAGAGTGCGGATTATATGCAACTTTTTTCCTATTCAATAAAAAAATGTTAAATCTTTTGTGAAACATGGTTTTTCATATTCTAGACGATGGGTAACTGCGTATCAAAAATTTGCAAAAAATATTTAACGCAAATTCCAAGTACTCCAAATTTTGCAAAATTAAAATAACACCATATTCCAAAAGCGCGAAAAAATGTAAAACTGATAATCGAGTCATATTTTAAAAATATGCAAAAATGTGAAAAATAAATGCAATATGCAAAATCAAATTTGAATCAATCGACTCCAAACTGAATGAAACATATTTTCTTAAAAGTCCCGTGAAAATGTACTTAAAAACAAAAAATATGCATTTGCATATAATCCGCAGTCTAGTATTAATAAACATTCATACAATGAATACATTTTTATATTTAAGTCACGATACCGGAAAACAATAACGTGGAAGGCCCAGTTCCTGAGCTAATGGCCGAAGCAGACACTGAACAAGTAGCGGATCCAACTGAACGTGAAGATCTACCTACGCGAGAATTGTCTGAGCAGTTCGATAGCCCTTTCTCTGCGTCTAGTGGGGAAATAGTCAGCTTTGACAAGCGGCCGAAAAAAGTGGACATTGTCTCAAAAGATGTGGCTATGGCTCTGGACCGGACAAACACGAGCGACCGAAGTGCCACCTACATCCTCAGTGCTGCAGCAAAAATCTTGAATCTTGATCTCAGTGACACTATTTTAAGTCGCTCCACGATCAAGAGAAGGAGAGAAGCTACCCGCGAAGACGTCGCAGCAGAAATACAAGAGCAATTAGCTGTTGATAATGTCCTTACCATTCATTGGGATGGTAAGTTACTACCAGACATTTCAGGTACAGAGGTGGTCGACCGTTTGCCAATTCTGGTGCCCGGTCTTGATTTGGAACAACTGCTCGGCGTCCCAAAACTCACAACAGGCACAGGCCGAGCTCAAGCTGACGCCATTTACAAGGTCGTCGAAGAATGGCACATTGGGGAACATATAAAAGCAATGTCATTTGACACCACTGCTGTTAACACGGGTAAGAATATAATATTATAACTGTAATTATTTTTTATCAAATCCATTAAAATATGTTATAATGTTATATAAATTAGCCTAAAAATGAAAAAAAAATATTTTTTTGTCGTGTAGGCAGCCGGAACGGGACGTGCATTCTCCTGGAGCAGAAACTTGGAAGAGATTTGCTGTACTTGCCGTGTCGACACCACGTCCACGAATTGGTCTTGAGGAACGTCTTCGATAAAGGATTGTCGATTGCCACCGTTGGTCCTGACGTGCAGATATTTAAACGATTCCAGAAGGCTTGGACCAGCATTGATGTTGAGAAATACGAACCTGGCGTCACCGATAAGAAAGTTTCAGCTGCTGTCGAGTCGACAAAACATGAAATTCTGCAATTCGCCTACAGTCAGTTGCAGGTATAATTCTTAGAGTATAAAAAAATTATAAAAATAGTTTTAAATTCATTATTGTATTTTTTATAACTATATTGATGATTTTTCAGAAATTGCACGAGCGGACAGACTACTTGGAACTAGTCGAGCTGGCAATACTCTTCTTCGGCGAAAAACCGAAGAAAACCTACAACTTCCGCGCGCCAGGACCAATGCATCACGCACGCTGGATTTCAAAAGCTTTGTATTCTTTAAAGATTTACTTGTTCCGGAATGAATTCAAAATGACAAACGCTGAGCAGTCGGGCTTGCGTGAAATTTGTTTATTTATAGTTAAGGTTTATCTGAAACCGTGGTGTACTGCGTCCGTAGTTGTGTCCAGCCCGTATAACGATTTAGTCTTTCTCCAAACCATGATCAAATACAAGTCTGAAAACGATTTATTGGCGACAGCTGCACTTGCAAAATTTGCGAATCATCTTTGGTACCTATCGGAGGTATTAGTTGGATTAGCTTTATTCGACGAAAATGTTTCAGTTGAAAGTAAACAGAAAATTGTTTCCTCTCTCAAAAGCGAAGAGTCTGATGACGAACCACCTAAACGAGCAATTCTAAACATTAAAAACAGTAGCGAACTCGATTTCTGGAGTAATCGCGATATTTCCGATTTTGCTTCACACAACACCAACAAACTGTTTACGCAATTGAATATAAAAACAGATTTTCTCGAACTTGATCCGCTGTTATGGAATTCGAGTAAAAACTATAACAATGCTCTTCGTGTAGTAACCAGTTTGCGAGTCGTAAATGATACTGCAGAAAGGGGTGTTGCGCTTGTAACAAAGTTCAATTCCAGTTTTACAAAGAATGAGGACCAAAAACAGTACCTTTACAAACTAATAAAGGAGCATCAACGATTATATCCGAATACCAACAAATCAGCATTGTGAGATCAGTGAATATTAGAAATAATTGAAAGCGGCGATACAAAAAATGTACTATTATTTAGTTTAACAATGTATATATGAATAAAATGAATGTAAGACGCACTTTGACTATTTTGTACATAGTTTAAGAAGAAATATGCCAAGGAATGGCATAGAATATTAATATTTACATTAAATGTTAAAGTACCGAAAATCGCTTTTCAGAGCACCTGACAAAAAAACGTAATTGAGGCTTTTAAAGCATGTATTTAACTTACGTTAGTATCATAACTTTGTCTTTAATGTATTACGCGATTTTTAAGCCCAAAAAACGACGTTTTTTTTCGAGAAAGAAGATGAGAAAAATGCACTTTCTAAAAACGAAGAAAAAAGCGTCTCTGAGCACGTTGACAAAAATTGATTTTCCGGTCCAAACATATCTTGCAGATGACTCTCTGCACATTCTGATAACTTATTAACGTGTTTTGGATTATTTCGTTACGGAACTGCTATAGGTAATTCACTTTTGGAGGAAAAATAAAGTGAAACCTCTTAAAAAAACAGGTCGATCAATTCAAATTTTACATTTTGCCTTTGAGCGACCTCCAAACATCAACGGATTTGGTTCAATTTATGATGTAAAATCATGAAAAAAATCACTTTTTCTGAATCTCAGAGATCAGCTTCTGAATCGAAAAAAAATTTTTTTTGAACCACCCTACTATAGATATGTAAAAAGTAGAGATAAACAGCAAGAAGTAAATACTGATGATATCAATACTGTGGATGTAGAACAACAGAACTTTCAATGTGATTTGATAGAGAATGATATAAATACATTTCTTAATCCTAACGGATATTTAGAGGATATACACATGGACGTCTACTTCACACTTCTTCGAAATGTTTCTGAATACAGACCACAGCCTACTTATTTAATATCAAGACCAGAACGAATTACCGCTATTTTACGAGAAACACGACATATTCAAATATTGTACTCAGGAAACTCCGGACCCGGCATTGGCCATTGGATTTCTTCGTATTACGATGGAAATAATATAACAATTTATGATAGCCTAAATAATAAACAATTACATCACAGTACCGAAATATATTTAAATAAATTATTTCCATTTCATCCGACAATAATATTTGCACAAGTTCAACAACAACCATTATGTATGACTGTGGTTTGTTTGCAATAGCATTCAGTACAAGTTTATTATATAACTAAAATTCTGCACTGGAAATTTATGATGTTATTAAACTTAGGACTCATGCAGTATAAATTTATAGGTCAAAAATTATTTCATTATTCCCGACATTGAATCGTCAAGAACAACTACATCAAAGTTATTTAACACGGAAATTTGTAGAAACCGAACAACAAAAAACGGAACGATTAAAACACAATAAAGAAAATAAAACAAAATATATTAAAAACGAAACGATTTCTGAAAATAAACAAAGATTAGAGGAACTGAATATTAATAAAAGAAAATATATTGAAAATGAAACAAGCGATGCTAAAAATAAACGACTGGAAAAGCAGAGAATTATCCAAAAAAAATTATATTGAAAACGAAACTAACGATGCTAAAGTTAAACGACAGAAACAACTACGGATTAGTAAAAAAATATATATTGAAGAAGAAACTAGCGATGCTAAAGATAAAGGACTAGAAAAACTGAGAATAATTAAAATATATATATATTGAGAAAGAAACTAACGATGCTAACGATAAACGACTGAAACAACTACGAATTAATAAAAAACAATGTATTAAAAATAAAAGAATAGAGAAACTTAAACAAAACACTAAAAGTACATATAAACTGGCATGTAGAGGTCTAGAAGAAAATATAGAAGTTCATAGTTTAGGCAAAATGAATGTTATTTGTAAGTCATGTGCATCAAAAAATTTTAAATATGAAAAACCAATGGATGGAAATTTTACACACTGTTGTCGTAAAGGAAAATTGTTACCTGATCAACTAAAACCGTACAGTGAATATTTGGAAGATTTACTTACCGAGCAAGATGCTAAAAGTAGGAATTTTAGAGAAAATATAAGAAAATTTAATAATGCACTAGCTTTTGCATCCATGGGTGCTCAATTATCTCCACCGCCGGGCCGGGGTCCATACGCATTCAGAATTCACGGACAAATTTATCACAACACAACTTCACTACATCCGGAAAACGGAGTTATGGAACAATACGTTCAACTATATATAATTGATACTACGGAGGCATTAATGAAGCGAATAAAAGTAGAAAGTAATAAAAAATGTAATATAGAAACTATGAAACAACTTGATTTATTGATTCGTGAAATAAATCCATATTGTGAGGCATTTATGATGTTAAAAGAATTAGAGGATTTAGAAATATCCAAAGCTAAGCAAACAAATAGAAAAATACCAGAAATAAATTTGTGGATCTGCAGTGATAGAAGTAAAGATAAACGACGCTATAATATACCAACTAGCAATGAAGTTGCAGTAGTATTTAGCTCCACCTGTTAACCGAGATATCTGCATTCATCCAAGAGGACAGGCCCGTATTCGAATAAATCAATATAGCGCAAACTGTGATCCAATGGTTCCATTACTATTTCCTCACGGTGAGCCAGGATGGACAATTGATTTGAAACAAGCTAATAGTACAAAAAATATCAATGCTACAATTCTATATGAACCGTTTAGCAGACCGAGACCATTTTAATCCCTGTTTACACGCTGGAAAATTGACTCAACAGTACATAGTAGATGCATACGTAAAAATTGAAAGTGAACGATTAAACTTCATCCGACAACATCAGACCCGTCTGAAAGTTAAACTGTACAGCGGACTTATGGACCATATTAATAACGTTGCGGAAAATGAAGGAGGAAAACCAGGTACAATGCTAATTTCACCCTCTACTTTCCAGGGAGGTAGCCGATTTATGTTAAAAATGTACCAAAACGCCATGGCAATAGTAAGAGAATTAGGTAAACCAGATTTATTTGTTACAGTAACATGTAATCCCAAATGGCATGAGATTACAGATCAGCTAAAAGAAGGTCAAACCACATCAGACAGACCGGAAATAGTTACACGGGTATTTTATGGAAAAATTAAAAACATGTTACATGAATTTATTTATGATGATATATTTGGCAAATTTGTAGCTTATATATATATATATATATATATATATATATATATATATATATATATATATATGTTATTGAGTTTCAAAAACGAGGACTACCTCATATGCATTTACTCTTAATTCTTGATGAAAAAGATAAAATTTGAAATAAAGACGACATCGATGCATTAGTATTCGCAGAAATTCCTGACGAGGACAAGGAACCCGACTTATATCAAATTATCAAAACACACATGATACATGGACCTTGCGGGATATTAAATAAAAATTCACCATGCATGGAGCTAAAAAAATGTACAAAAAATTATCCAAAAGAATTCCAAAATGAAACTCGTGAAAATGTCAATTGATATCCACTTTATAGAAAAAGAAAAAATAATGCAAAAATTTATATTTTATGGAAAAACGGTACAGTAAAATATACGGTAAACAATCAATGGCTAGTACCTTACAATCCGTACTTAAGTAAAAAATACACAGCACACATAAATGTTGAAGTATGTTCATCAGTAAAAAGCATAAAATATATTTGTGACTATTTATGTAAAGGACATGATATGGCCAGTGTCAGACTTGGTAAATTAGATAAGAATAATGAAGTTCAGTGGGATGAAATTAAGGGGTTTTTAGATGCAAGATATGTTTCAGCTCCAGAATGTTGCTGGAGAATATTAGAATATCCATTACATGAGAAGTCTCATACAGTTTTTGAACTTGCTGTACATTTACAGAATCAACAAGCAGTAGTTTTTGTACCAGGCCAAGAGAAAAAGGCATTAGACACGGCTGCAAAAAAAAAATACAACACTTACCGCTTAATTTTCATTAAATCAAACAGATAAAAACGCGCAACAATACCATTACATGGAAATAACAAAACACTACATATTTACTAAAGATCATGAGTGGAAAGCACGACAAAGAGAAACCAAGCCTGTAATAGGCAGAATAATTTCTGTAAGTCCCAAAGATATTGAACGATTTCATCTAAGATTACTACTAATTCACATACCAGGAGCGATAAATTACGTAGATTTACGCACTGTAGACGGCAAGATTTACAATTCTTTTCAGGAAGCTACCAGAGCAAAAGGTTTACTAGCAAGTGATGATGAATGTGATAAATGTTTACAAGAGGCAGTACTAGATAAATTTCCGAAACAATTACGAGAACTCTTTGCATATTTAATATGTTTTCAAACAATTTGTAATGTTACTGTATTATGGGAAAAATTTAAAAATGATTTAATGGAAGATTATCTCAAACATTATACCAGAAAAGTAGCGGAAAGTAAATGTTTAACACACATACAGCAAATATTAATAATGCAAGGATTTCAACTAAAGGATTTCAGTCTTCCAGAAACAGAGGAAATAGATAATGCCACAGATATAGACAATATCATTGATGTTTATGCAGAAAGATTAGAAGGGGAAAGAAATTTTGCTTTATTCAATATGGAACCAAAAGAAATTGTACAACTGATATTGACTGCTATAAATGATCAAACATGTAAAAAACGCTATTTCTTTGTTGATGGTCCCGGTGGAACCGGAAAAACATTTTTATATAATACAATTATTAGTATTTTCAGAGGAGAGGGATTATTAGTATTACCAGTAGCATGGACCGGTATTGCAGCAACATTGTTAAAAGGAGGCAGAACAGTACATTCTACATTCAAATTACCAGTACCAGTTACTGAAACAAGCGTTTGTAAAGTAAGAGGAAACAGTGAAGCAGGAAAATTATTAAAGCAGTCATCATTAATAATATGGGATGAAATTACAATGGCTCCTTCACACGCATTGAAAGCCGTGGATTTAATTTTACAGGACTTAATGGACAACAAGATAGCTTTCGGAGCAAAAACTGTCGCATTAGGAGGTGATTTCCGACAGTGTCTCCCGATTGCTAAACATACCAATCATAGGACAGCGATAATAGAAATTGCAATATTACGGAGTTCACTTTGGTATTTATTCCATAAGCTATCACTGACGAAGAATATGAGAGTTAATCAAAATGAAGTAGAATTTTGTGAATACCTATTAAAGGTGGGAAATGGTTTAGAAGATAATGTTACAATACCACAAAAATGTGTAGTAACTGATTCACTAGCAGATGCAATTTTTGGAAAAGAAGATATAGAACCAGAAGATATTTATGAATTTATTAATCGAGCAATACTGTCACCAAAAAACGAAGATACAATGACACTGAATGACATCGTCCTAAGTAAACTGAAAGGAAGCATAAAAACATATTACAGTGCAGATTCAGCTGAATGTGATGAATACAACAAAATAAATTACCCCACTGAACTCTTTAAACAAACAGATGCCCACTGGTATGCCACCCCACAAACAGTCACTAAAATTGGAGCAATTGTCAAGATATTACGTAATATGAATCCTAAACGCGGACTTTGCAATGGTACAAGATTAATTGTAAAACAAATGAAAACAAATTATTTAGATTTAGAAGTAGTAACAGGACAAAGTAAGGGAAACAGAATATTTTTACCACGCATAGATTTCAGGACAATCGACAGTGATTTACCATTCACTTTAAGACGTAGACAATTTCCAATTAGACTTGCGTTCTCAATGACAATTAATAAATCTCAAGGACAAACATTTGATTACGTAGGAATAAATTTAGAAAAACCAGTATTCACACACGGACAATTATATGTGGCCATGTCAAGAGTCAGATCTTTCGACAATTTGAAGATAAAGTTACCGAATGAAGAAATAAATAAAAAAGGTGAGGGTAATACAACAAATATAGTTTTTAAAGAAATACTCGAAAAGTAATACTTGAAAATCCCCAGGTACAGGTAACACTATCCTTTATTAATCATGTTTAGTAATTTCATTAGAGTGTTTATCTGCAATGGGGACTTATACAAATCAAATTTTTCGGTTGCCATCTAGTGAGTAAAACGGTATAGCTTTACAGTTTGACGTTTATCACGTGAGCCAAACGTTAAACGTCAAACAAATAATGGGATCTGGGGGCAGAAGGGTTGAATGGGGAAAGCAGTTGTTTGACTCGGCCTCAGACAAATGTTTTGTCTGAGGACTCGACACTCCCTTACTTTCTTATCTTTTAATTCGATTTCAGTTCTTCTGTAGAGTGTTTAACTGCAATTGTGTGGAATTCACTTCCAAAAACAAGCGCAGGGCGACACTTCCTTCCTTTTTTATCTTTTTGTTTCATTTTCAGTAAGTGCATTGTGTGAAAATCCCCAGGTACAGGTGACACTATCCTTTATTAATCATGAATATTTCCACAGGATTTGTCCTCATTATAATAATTGTCAACAATAAATGTGTTTTTATTATGTATTTCGTCATCGAATTATATTAATGCTGAAACGCCATCACAATTATATCAATATTAATTATCACAATTACTTTTCTGATTAGGTATTTCTTGCTAATTCTTTGCAAGAAATACCTAATCAGGAAAAGAGCTAGATACACTGCAAGTTATTGTGATAAGTCTGACATTATTAACTCTGTTATGTTCTAAATTAAATATAATAATATGTACTTGCTGTTGCAGTTGTTCCACCAGAAGTTCCAGCAAATATGCTAAGATTTTTAACAACATGTAATTATTTGGTTTATGTCTCTGCTTGGGGTTTTTTGTCGTGTTTTTTCCTCTTGCGTAAGGTGAATACCAGAGAGCTATTTTACTATTTATTTCACGACAGAACTTTGTGTTCGAATCACACTGTTCGTTCAAAATTAACATAATAAATCATATTTTGTCAATTATTTGAGTTTTAATAAATGCATATGGTATGACGTCATAGTCATAACATTTTAAAGGAATTTAATTCTTTCATTTACTTGCACCCTTCCTATATCCCCCACCCTTGAACAGCTACTTCGAATTTCAACCATTTTCAGGGTTCATTCTTCGATATTTAAACATAACGTCGGTCCAAAATTAACAATTATTTAAATTCATTTTAAATTACTAGACAATTATGCGATACAACATTTTTGCTATATTTATTTTATTTTATATATCGTACAAATAAATATAAATAAAATTATATTTAATTAAATGTTATATATATATATATATATATATATATATATATATATATATATATATATATATATATATATATATATAACAAAATTACTCCACTATTGTTTGGGCAACTAAATATTTTATTCCTTACTTATTTGGTAGAAAATTTAAGGTTATTACAGACCATAAGCCACTACAATGGTTGTTTTCACTAAAAGAACCAGATTCAAAATTAGTTCGTTGGCGCTTAAAGTTAGAAGAATTCGATTATTAAATCATTTATAAAAAGGCTAAACTGAATACGAACGCAGACACTAACGAATCACCAATGACAAAATACCAAATTAATTTACAAAATAAAGACACAGTTAACAATTATAAAATTTTTTAAATAGAAGCAAATCTTTTTGACGCCCCGCCAAACGAAAGCCTCGCACACTGTGCCAGTAAAGACTTGAAAATGTCTGACGGCATAGCAAAAGACTTTAGAAAAATATTTAAAAATGTAAACGTCCTACATAAACAAAATCCCCAATTACGTAACTTGATATACTTGAGAGATAATCCGTTTATAATCTATTTAATCACGAAAGAAAACCACTTCTAGAAACCCACTTATGAAGATATGTTTTACACCTTAGTAAATTTAATATATTTTTGTGAAAAAAATTAAATTAAAATTTTAAATATTCCTAAAATTGGATGTGGCAATGACACATTAGAATGGAAAGACGTAAAATCAATGTTGCAATTTATTTTTCAAAATAGTAACATAATTACCACTGTTTACAAATTGCCTGATAGTGAGACACCCAACCTTTAAATTAACACGAACGAAACTAAAGACGGTAACAGCGATGCTTTATTTAAGTACATGGAAGACTTTAATAAACAGCTCGAAAATAACAATCAAACAGATAACGAATCTCTTATTGTTGAATACGACAACAAAACACATAATAATACCAAAGAACAAGACGACACTGACGCAACTATTCATTCAAATCACGAACATCCTATCACTGGTATCCCCATTATTGAAAGTTCCGTCAATTAAATTACTCACCGATAAAATGAGAGTCCAAGTACAAATTTCAAAAAACAATTTCGAAAAAGACGTAGTTAATTTTGTTAAAGAATTTATAATACCTAAAGTAAAATACTTTCTATATTTCGAGCAACCGATTTATGAGAAATTTAGTGTAATCTTGCAGAAATATTTCAAAAATTCAGGAATTAATTTCGTTAAATGTAATAATAAATTAATAGATATAGAAGATAAAACTGATATTTCTAATACCATTAAAAATTATCACGAAGGCAAGATCAATCACCGAGGTACTCACGAAACTTATAATCAGATTAGGAAAAAATACTGGCCTAACTAATTTAAAGATATTAGCGATTACATAAATCAATGTAAAATTTGTTTAAAATCTAAATACGAGCGTAATCCTATAAAAACTAAATATAACATTACTCCAACTCCCAGCAAACCCTTTGACATAATACACGTAGATACACTAAGCTTAGAAACTTGTAAATTTCTCACTATCATAGATGCATTCTCTAAATATGCCCAAGCGTACCAAGTCACGTCAACAAATGCAATTTAAATATGCAACAAATTAACTAGATTCTTCTCACATCATGGAATTCCTAAATTAGTTGTATCTGACAACGGTCCAGAATTTAAAAATAACCTCTTGCGAGAATTATTTATTTTACATAAAATCAAAATCTATTGTACCAGCTCACAACATCCAGATTCTAACGGCCTTATAGAACGTTTTCATTCAACCGTAATTGAACACATACGACTTTTTAATTTACAAGAAAATCAAAAGAACGAAATTATTAAAAACAAAGTTAATTTTGCAATATTAGCATACAACAATACATGCCATAGTTCCACTGGTCTTAAACCAATCGACGTAATAAACGGGCACTTTGAAACTAATTCTCCCCTAGACATAGAACTAGAAAAAAGAATAACACAAGACTATGTTTTAAATCACCGAGAAAAAACCAAATTAGCATATAAAAATATTAACGAAAAATTACAAAATAATAAAACTAACTTAATAAATAAATTAAACGAAACTCGAGAAGATTTATCTGAAATCCCGGAACTTGTATACGTACATAATAAACAAAAAGTAAATAAAACAAAACAGGCAAAATTCAAAAAGGAAAATATTAAAACTATCGATCAAAACTTAAAAACTGAAAAAATTCAGACCAATCCTAACGATAATAAAAAGAAAAAGTAAAATTCACTTGTCAAATATTAAGATACCTAGAAAAATAAACAAGAAAACTAATCCAGATTACGATCTTCCAGGTCCCTCTACCTCACGTACACCTCCGGACTAGAAATCAAAAACATTACACAGAACACAGGACTTTTACCACTTAAATTAGGGACAGCAAAATTACAGAAATCACTACACACCTTTTTACACTTCTACGACTTACAACCTAATCCTTGAGCAGTATAACAATTTAAAAATACAACATAACAATCTCAAACGTAAAATACACATAAACAACATCAGCCTATCAGACTCTACTAACCACGATAAAATTATTAAATATTTACGAGCTTCAATAGATGATAAACTTAGTCATTTAATCATTAATTATGAAAAACCTAGATATAAAAGAGGAATAATAAATTGGGATCCATTGTAAAAGCATTAACCGGAAATTTAGATGCAGAAGACGAGAAAAGATATAATAAAATTTTGAAACATTTAGGAACCAATCAATATAAAACTAATGATCAATTTAAGAACCAATATTCTGTTAACCATCAGTTGATAGATGAATTTAATAAAACTATTAAAATAATCAAACAAAATGAGCAAGAATTAAAAACAAAAATCGAACAACTGTTTCACATAGTTATTGCTGGAACTCAGCAATTAAATAAATTTGCCGTTTATGACATTTATAACCAACTGAATACTTTATGCAGTATGATTTTTAGCATTTTACAAAACATAGAAAATTCTTTAACTTTTTGCAAATTGCAAGTATTGCATTCCAGTATTATAAAATTAAAGGACTTTTACGTAGAATTAAAGAAAATTTATAAATATTATAATAATGAATTTCTCCTAGAGCCCACTTTTTATAATATGTTAGAATTCGAAAATATAATCACAGTAAATTGCAAGTTAAATTCAAATAAAATTGTATATTTCTTAGAAATTCCTATCAATTATGAAACGGATTTCCAACTATATCATCTTATACCTATTCCAACCAAATATCAGACTGAATTTGTAACTGTCATTCCAAATAAAAATTATTTCTTAAAAACTCCCGATGGTCATATTAAATCACTGAACGGCGTTTGCACAAAAGGAACCATCTATCAATGTCCAAATAAAATTGAAGAAATTAACGATGAAACTTGCGAAAAGAACATCATATTATATAACAATAAAAATTGCCAATACACGAATGTTAAAATTATAAAAAAAACTATGTTGAAATTATAGAAGAGATTAACCAGTTCTTAGCAGTCCTACCACAGCCAGAGGTAATTCACGCATCATGTCAACAAGGCGATGAAATCAAGACAATATTCCTAAGAAAAGAAGACCTATGCCTACTGAAATTTAAAAATAAAAATTTAAAATTTCAAGATGGAACTTTCGGCAAACCAATCATCCTAGAAGATTTCCAAATTAATCTAAACACAAGCCAAATTCCTACGATGAGCATCGACATTCATAATATTCAAGATTTAAAATTACCTATCAACAAATTCGAGAACATCAACGATGACTACAACATCGAAACCACGAATTATGCTTTCATATCTCTCTATCTGATCTTATCAATTGTCAGTATAATTATTTTCGCAGTTTTTGCCAAGAAAAGATTTCTCCAGAAGAAGACGCACCCTTTCAGGGATCCAGTCATAGAACTCCGACCAGGGTCTTCACCCCCTAAACGCCAGCTGAACATCCCCGACGATATTCCATTCTGAGAAGGGAGGAGTTAGAACGGCTGTTCTCACGAGACCCGCTGACCACAGCACCTTTCCATGCCCAAACGAGGACATTCCATAAAATCATATTTCTGTTAAATAAGCTTTTTGACACGAGAAGTCTCTAACCATCTCTTTTGTAAGACAATTACTGTCGAGAGACTGAAGTGTCCACTTATATTGAAATTAATCTGATGTAATTATTCTAAGTTGTGGAAAATAAAAATTATTTTATATATATATATATATATATATATATAAATGTCGCTACAAATTTGAAAAACCAATGCGATATTTTTGCGAGTAATGCTATGATTCTAAAAAAATAAATAATTCGGAAAGTTCATTATATAGATTTGAAATTGGACAATATTATGTATTTCGGAAAGTATATTTGGCAAATTTACGAAAGAAAGCTTATTCACTTACATCATCATATAAGTGTGTAAAATGTAAACACTATTTTTGTAAAATTAGTAGAAAAAATATACGTCAGCATCAATATAAACTGAACAATGCATTAAATTTTAAAAGTATAATAAAAAACCAATATAAAAAGTGAAATAAGTTTAATTCTATTTATTTTAAACTATTCATTTTAAAAAGTGTTTTCGTGTTGAATGTGACAATGTTTTCAACATAAAATCTAGTTTGTCGTGACATATTAAATATAGTTGCACACCTGTGGCATGAAAAAAGCGGAAAATCCTTCAAGCATTTAAAATCTAGTATTCATAGTGCGTTTCAAAATCGAATTATATCGTATAAAATTAAAATATAAATTCATTGGACATAATGAGTTTTTTGAAACAAATTAAAGATAAAATTCTTAAATTAGTTGAAGCAAAATTAATAATCAATCGGACAATAAAGATTAATTTAGAATTATTTGGAGTATTTAAGAAACATGGCAAAACACTTTAAAAGAAATGGAGTAATTTAACACAGCCAGTAAATGGAAAATGGTTAGATTCTATTAATATTACAGAAATTGAAAAAAAAAATTAAAGTACCTTACGTCGAACTTTATATTCAGTTAACACAGTACATTTTACTAACAATAGTGAACAAACGGAAGATAGTTTTGATGCTAAACGTATAGATAAAGTCTTATCGTCGATTCGTAGTAATTATTTAAATATGGAAGAAATTATTTCATTACAAGAATTATATACAGATTATTCTGATTTATTTTATTTGGAGGGTGATAAATTAACTTGTACTGATGAAGTTTAACATCAAATTTACACCAAAGACGATGTTCCAATTCATGTCAAACCTTATCTCTTACCTGAAGCGCATAGATCTGAAATTCAATCTCAAGTAAATAACATGTTAAATGAAGAAATTATAACACCCAGTTATTCTCCATGGAATGCACCATTACTTGTTGTTCCAAAAAAAATAGACGCCTCTGGTAAACGAAAGTGGCGTATAGTAGTTGATTTTCGAAAATTAAATAATGTTACTATTGGTGATGCATTTCCACTGCCCAACATCACAGCCATATTAGATCAGTTGGGAAATTCAAAATATTTAGATTTAGCACCTAGATTTTATCAAATTAAAATGGATCCAAGTGATCAAGAGAAAACCGCGTTTTCAACACATTTCGGTCATTTTGAGTATTTAAGAATGCCTATGGGGCTTAAAAATACACCATCAACATTTCAAAGGTTGACGAATGTAATACTTAATGGTTTACAAGGATTATCATGCTATGTTTATTTAGACGATATAGTTCTTTATTCAGCAAATTTAGAAGAGCATGCCTCAGAATTACAAACCGTGTTTGATAAATTAAGAGAACATAATCTAAAATTACAGCCAGAATAATGTGAATTTTTACGAAAAGAAGTAATATCTCTTGGCTATATTATTACAGATCAAGGTATTAAATCAGATTCAAGTAAAATTTTAGCTGTTCAAAATTTTCCGCGCCCGAAAAATGAACGCGATATTAAATCATTCTTAGGACTTGCTGGTTACTATAGAAGATTTATAACAGATTTTTCTAAATTAGCTAAACCACTTACCCATTTATTAACGAAAAATGTAAATTTTATTTGGACCGATAATTGTTAAAAATCATTCGAAACTTTAAAAGAAACTTTAATAACTGCCCCTTTACTTCAACATCCAGATTTTAATAAGCCATTTGTTTTATTTAACTACAGACGCTAGCAATCATGCTATCGGAGATGTTTTGTCGCAGGGAGATATTGGAAAACACTTGCCGGTTTCATATGCTTCCCGAACTTTGAATTCTGCAGAACAGGGTAAACCTGTTATTGAAAAAAAATTCTTAGTCGCCGTTTGGGCTGTAAAACATTTTAGATTATACTTATATGGGAGAGAATATACTATTGTAACAGATCACAATCCTTTAGTTTATATAAATAATTTACAAGACCCGGGAGTACGTCTTATGCGTTGGCATATTAAATGAGAAGAATGCGATTATTCAATAACTCATAAACGAGGAAAGTCAATCATGCAGATGCACTTTCCAGAATTTTTAATACTAATGCCGATCAAAATAATAACGTTTCTTATCCTGAATTTTTAGAACCTATTAAAATTATTATCAATAATAATATATACTAATATACATGATATTTTGTTATCTAAACTAAACTATTATGGTGTAAGAGGTTTGCCGCTAAAACTTTTAACTTCATATTTAGAAGATCGATACCAGTCTGTCTTTGTTAACAATGAATTTTACAGCCTTCATGTCACTCAAGGTGCCTTAAGAGTCCATACTGGGGCCCTTGGTATTCATTATATATGTCAATGATCTTCCTCATAATATGACAAATGTTAAAACAATTCAGTTTGCAGATGGTACCACATTTTTCACCGATTTGAAGGAGGTAGAATCTGCAAATGGGTTGTTCTCGAACATTACAAATTCAGCAGAAGTGGTTCTCAACCAACAAATTAAAATTAAATAAAAGTAAGATCCAAAACATGTTGATATCTAATAGACGCATAGCATATAATAACAATGTTAATAATGTTAAATTTCTTGGTGTACATATAAGTAATAATTTAGACTGGACACATCAAATCAATTCAATTTGTAAAAAACTATCGTCAGCAATATTTGCTTTACGAAAACTCTCAACATCCTGTAACACAGAGACTTTGAAAACTGCATACTCTGCTCTGTTTCACTCACATCTGTATTACGGAATATTATTGTGGGGTTCATGTTCTCAATGTGAAAAAATATTTAGATTACAAAAGAAAGCCATTCGTATTATTGCTAAAGCTGGTTCAAAAGAACACTGTAAACCACTTTTTGAGTTACTAAATATAATGGCGCTTCCTAATATATACAGTTATTATTGTTTGCTTCATGTAAAAACAAATATAAATAAATATATTGTTCACTCAGTTATCCACACTTATGAAACTAGAAATAATAACAATATTGTACCAAAATTAGTTAAGTTAAACAATTAAAAAATTGTGTCGATTATTGGGGTCCACTCCTCTTTAATAAATTAAATAATGATATAAAAAACTTGCCTTATAAAATGTTTAGGAAAATTGTAAAGAATATAAATAAATAAATAAATATTTCATCACGCCTTCTACCCATTACTGGGTGTAGCACGCTGCCGAAGAATATACTCTCATCAAATTGTTTGTACAAGATAACTGATATTTTCTCTTTACAACGACATCATACAATTATTACAATGTAACTACCAATATTTATGTGACAAGATTATGCATTTATGTAATGTCTAAAATCAAATAAATTTATTATTATTATATTATTATTATTATAAGTATTTTATGAAGACTTATTTAATGCACCGCCATTTATAATAACTTTACAAGACTCTCCTGTTAATTTTGTTATTCGGAAACGAAACAAGAACTATAAAGTTCACAGCAACCGATTAAAACATTTTCACGATTAATCCAAGATCAGATTACCCTGATAACTGAGAAAATAATACCTTCTCTGTGTGACAAACTTAAGAGTCCAAAGAGTATGTTACTTAGGTAGACGTTAATTGGAGAAGCACATATATACATCATATAGGGAACTCGCCCCTATTGAACAATAATTTAATAAATTGAATCAACCTATTTTCATGAAAACAGGAACAACATGTTATTTCCATAGCAGCACATATCAAAGATAATCTTTGTTTGTATAAGTAAAATATTGTAGACGAGGCCATTCTTTTCATAATCTTTGTACTAGCAAGAACCAAATATAAACCTTTGTTAAACTTGTAGAACAGACAAATAGATACGTTGAGCAATGTTTAGAAGATTGCAAATCTTCAAAATCTCGATTAAATTTACGGACAAATACTGGTAAAAACGGAATGAACCTTTTTTTTTTAAATTTTGTTGGTAGTGGAATTAAATCAGTTACCTGCGGTTAATTATTATTGGTCGAAAGACAATATCTATCGAAATGATTATATCGCCGACACCATGACACGCGATAGATTTCTACTATTACTACGTAATTTACATTTCTACAATTATGAAGATCATAATATTAACAAATCAAATAGATTATACAATACAGAAAATTTATTCATATTACTAAATAGTAAATTTACATCTTCAGTTACTCCACGAAGAATTTTAGTTATCGATGAGTCAATGGTTCCATTTAGAGGACGGCTCGTATTCCGCAAATATATTCCCAATAAAAGTCATAAGTACGAGATAAAATTGTACAAGTTATGTGCCGTTGATGGCTATACCAATAATATAATAGTTGATACTTGAAAAAATAAAAAAATAAATGGACAATGTCATTCTGAATCCATAGTGAACGAACTATTGCAAAATTTAAATAAAAAAGGACACTACCTCTACGCAGACAACTTATATTCAAGTTTACCATTAGCCAGTGCACTCTACAGAGAAAAAATTATATACTGCGGTACAATACGATCCAACAGAAAAGGCATTCCACAAGATTTTACTAAAAAAATTAGAAAGGATGAAATAATTGTGTTATAGAAAAATAGTGTGCACGGTACTGGTATAGTGATAACAGCGTAACAGATATGTTTGGATAAGTTGGAGTCAGTAATCAGTTAGCGGCATTGTTGTAATCTCCCTAGTTAATAATAAGAATGTATGTTGATAGTATTAATTTCTATTTAGTCTTCGACAATGATGTCATATCCTGTTGATGCCTTTTGCATCCCTTCAGCGTTCTTAGAATTGTTATTGTCTAAAGATAGTTTGGTGATGTTTGCCCCCTTAAGAATGCTCAGCATAGTTATTTGTCTCGCCCAGCAAAGGCTGAGACGTGATTAGAGAAGTCAGTCTTCTACCATCCGCGACTCGAATAAGTCTGTACCATCTCTGACTCGAATAAGTCTCTCAAACAAGTTGACTCTGTCAAAACTGTGTAGTGTACAAAAGTTAGTAATAGTAGTTAATAAAACTATATTAAAGAAACACGATCTTTACTAGTGGGTTTGGCCCTTAGATCCTGCTCTTATCGTCTTTCTCCGAATTAAAAATAAATATTAAAATAATTATTGTTGTAGCGAAGCTACCAGAGGTTACAACAACTAATTATTTTTGGTGGCAGCGCGGTGGGATAATAATTAAAAAAGCGGATATAATAAAGTCGTGTAAAACTAACTGTGCCGCGTCGGAAGTGAAGAATTGTGAAGTTTCAACCATTAGTAACTCCATAATATTCAGCTATAGAAGTCGCGGGTCTAGCTTTTGAAAAAGACACAAATTACTCCATTCTAAACATTAAGCCTGAGTGTGATAAGCTCGCACTTTTCCGTCGCTCAACTAACGCAACGAACAGAGTACACAGAGCCGTATTCAGTTCAAATTCAACGCACGGGTTCCAGTCCCAGTTCTACAAGGGTATCCAGTCCCATTTCTACAAGGGTATCCAGTGCCATTTCTACGAGGGTATTCAGTCCCATTTCTGCGAGAGTTCCAGTCCCATTTCTACAAGGGTAACCAGTCCCATTTCTACGAGGGTTCAAGTTCCATTTCAACGCACGGGTAATCAGTCCCAATTCTACGTTCCAGTTTTACGTTCAACCTTCACTATGAAAGTGTAAGTGTTTAATTTCTACGAGTGTTTATTTCCAAGTTTATGAATAACGGAATCCCAAGTTTATTAAGTGAGTTTCAAAGTGTTATTACTAATTTTCGTTATGGCCCATTTATCACTAGAAGCAGCCATTAGTATATTAATCGAATATCAAGGGGATGATAGTGTTAAATTACAAGAATTTATAAATTGAGCAAAAATTGCATATGATAAAGTTGCACCTGATGATAGACCAACAATTTTAGCTATTATAACTTCTAAATTAAAAGGTAAAGCATATCAATCAGTCAGATTTAGAGAGATTAATACTTATGAAAATTTAAAAAAAAATTAGAGGAAAATTTTGCAGATCTGTATGCGAATAGAAAAATTATTTTCTCTACTTTGTTATGTTAGTACTCCCGGACAAACGGAAGATAAAGCAGAAACAATTCAAGATTTATTACGAAAACAAACTTTAAATGTATTTATTAAAGGGTTGCGTCAACCAATAAAAATGTTTGTAAAATCTCAAAATCCTGATAGTTTAGAACACGCATTTACGTTGGTAAAAGAAGAGGAAGTTAATTTAACATCTGACGAACGTTCAGTAAAATATTTCGGCTATCCGCAAGAAAAACAAAAATTTACTCCTACATTTAATCCTGTAACTCTTAAAAATAAAATTAAATGTTTTACATGTGGAGCTTTTGGGCATAAGTCGCCTAATTGCAGAAAAAATTTACAGCAATCCACATCTTATTCTTCTCCTACATATAGTCAGTTTCGAAATAATAATCAAGGTTATAATAATTATCTCCGTAATAATTTTATAAAACAAGAAAAGCCATCTATTCATGTTACTCAGTTGTTTTGTCGTTATTGTAAAAAAGATGGTCATGATATAAAGTATTGTAGTAGGAGAATTTATAACGAAAATAATAAATCAAATAATTATGCTAATACATCAAGATCAGATCCGTCGGAAAACGAGAAAAGAAGCGCTACAGCGGACCGTGTAGCGGCTTCTCAAAACATTCGTCGCTAATCGGTTAGAAATTCAATAATTCTAATTTTAACTCGTATGTAAATTCTGTTAAAGGTGACAGAAATTCAAATATTTTAAAAAGTAATAATGAATTACAAGAATGTCCTCAAAGTATTATAAATATTTATAATAAAAACTGAAATATTTTTATAACAAATGAAGATCAATTGGAGAAGTCAGATTACGTTATAATTCCAATTTCAAGTGTGCGAAATAATTCTGGAAAATTTTTGCTTGATACAGGTTCAGATATATCATTAATAAAATTGAGTGCTATAAAACATGATATTTTAGTTCATATTGATTATGCAATTAATTTAACAGGTATTACGAATGAAATAATAAAAACACACTGTATGTGAAATAGAAAAAGAAAATATTAAATTTAAATTTCCATTTTAAGTTGTACCCGAGAATTTTGCTTTAAAAAGTGATTATGATGGTATTTTACGAAAACACTTTTTAAGTTATTATAAAGCAAACATATGTTATGAAGATAAAGTTTTAAGATTTACATGTGACGATAGTGAAATTTCCTTACCATTACTCTCAAAATTATGAAATTATATTACCTCCACGTTCAGAAATGTTAATTCAAGCTAATACTACTTCCGTTGAAGAAGGAATTTGTTATGCTCGAAATTTAGATGAAGGACTATTTATGTGAAATTCAATTACGAAGCCAGTAAATGGAAAATGTTTAGTTTCTATTATTAATATTACAGAAATTTAAAAAAGAATTAGAGTACCTTACGTTGAACTTGAAACTTTAAATTCAGTTAAAACAGCAAATTTTAGTAACAATAATGAACAAACGGAAGATAGTTTTGATGCTAAATGTATAGATAAAGTCTTAGCGTCGATTCGCAGTAATCATTTAAATATGGAAGAAATTATTTCCTTACAAGAATTATGTGCCAATTATTCTGATTTATTTTATTTAAAAGGTGATAAATTAACTTGTATTGATGAAGTGAAACATCAAATTAAAACAAAAGACGATGCTCCAATTCATGTCAAACCTTATCGCTTACCTGAAGCGCATAGATCTGAAATTCAATCTTAAGTAAATAAAATGTTAAATGAAGAAATTATAACTCTCAGTAAATCTCCATGGAATGCACCATTACTTGTTGTTTCAAAAAAATTAGACGCCTCTGGTAAACAAAAGTGGCGTATAGTAGTTGATTTCCGAAAATTAAATAATGTTACTATTGGTTATTCCACTGCTCAACATCACAGACATTTTAGATCAGTTAGGAAACTCAAAATATTTCTCTACTTTAGATTTAGCATCTGGATTTTATCAAATTAAAATGGATCCAGGTGATCAAGAGAAAACCGCGTTTTCAACACATTTCGGTCATTTTGAGTATTTAAGAATGCCTATGGGGCTTAAAAATACACCATCAACATTTCAAAGGTTAATGAAAGAAGATAAACAGGAGGGTTCCGGGACCATTACGCCTAAAAAGGCAACCCGCACTACTGATGAATGCCTACGGGTGGTTGCCTACGGTTCAGGGGTCATTGTCCTTGATGTAGGTCATCGACCCCCAGGTCATTACTCTGGTTCCCACTCCGTACCCCGGCCCCAAACGAGACCATCCGCGCCCCGATCCCCATCGAGATCATGGTCACACCCCCCAAACCACTGAACGTCTAAACATAGATTTGAAGTTGCAGCTGTAAAAAATTAACATGTGTTCGCATGATGGTAAAAAATTAACACGTGTCAGCATGATGTCGAGGCCTAAAAAATACGAAATCATGTCTAAAAATAGATTTGCAGCTGTTGTTAACAAAAAATTGCCGAGCTAAAAAATAGGATATAATATCCGGTCTAAATATAGATTTGCAGCTGTTGTAGACAGCATAATTTAAAAATAACTCCGTGAGATAGTGTGTTTGAGCTTGTTCTCATGTCTAAAAAACATATCAAACTGCGCATGACTATAAATTACTATATATATATATATATATATATATATATATATTAGAGAAGTATAGTTATATCTAGTGCTATCGTTGGAGAAAACGAAAACTTCATACGGAGACAGAATTCTAGCAGAGTTTCAAGATTTCAGCTCTTTCTTGAGGGCGCGATTCAACAAAATCCCTGCCGATGATTTGCAGATGCTGAATAAAAACGCTGCCGAGTGGAAGCTATTCATTGTATCACAAGGAAAGCTCAGCAAGACTAAGACAACTAATATTGAATTTGTGGTTGTTTAATATGATTAGCTGCGAAGAATATAATAAAAGGCTAAGAAATTATTTAAAAAAACTTGAACTACTGAAAAGTGATTTAAAATTTTATCATGACATGCAACAATTAATTATTAAATATATACGATGGTGACATTTAAAGAAGATGTGAAAGTACATTTAATGATTGCTTGGGCGTTTGCATATCACGAAGCTCGAAAATCACTCTGGGAGCAACATGCAAGAGACCGCGAACGTTTTAAGTTAAAAATTTTAAGATATTCGCCAATTATAAGCTATGCTTTAGAACAAAAATTGAAAACTATAATTAATTAAATATATTACTAATTATAATTGTAATGTGGCTGTATAATTTTAGCAACAATAAATGAAATATATATATATATATACCATTGTTTTATTTTGTTTTTGTATTTCAGATGCCTATAAAATAATAAATAATAACAAACATTTGTTTAAAAACAGATTTATTTTTTACTCAAGAATATTACATTTTGTTTTACATTTTATACAATCTTTTCTCATTGCCACTGAACATCCTGGCTGATCCTTGAAAGTATCCCAAGAATGATCCCAACAGCTCTGGTATTGTTGGAACTCTTCATTATCCTGCCAGGAATCCGGAAACCTTGACTATTTTTCTTGAATTTGTTTACCCGCGTAAATCATGATAAATTCTTGTGGAAGACATGCAATGTCCTCATCACGCATAAAATGTAGAATACCACCATTCTCATGAAATAATTTAAATGATTCAAATATATTAAATTGCATTTTGAACCATTTATGTAAAGCTTTAACGTTTCGTACTGCGCAATTATTTATGTGCAAATTACAATAATCTATTTGCAATGGTGAATGTAGTAGTTCAGATAATGTTGGACAACCCAAATTTTCTAAATTAATTATTTTCTTGTGGATAATGGTTTCCAGCCAGTTAGCTTTTTCTTGTCCTTTTACATATATTTTATCAGCTTTAGCCAGTAGACTTTGGCAAGTAGTTTCCAAATTTATATACGGTTCATATCCACTCTGCCAGTCTAAATTGTGATGATTTTTTGTTAACCACCGGATATTTCGTTTATCTTTGCTACACAAATCAGAGATTGGAATTGGCGGAGCAAATATTTCCGATTTGCAACCGCCATTATCAACATTTAAAATGGCAATTTCTTTGCAAATGAACACATTATTTTTAGATAATTTATAAAACCTTGTAGATCAACAATATATGGACACATTGTGAATGCTACGAAATCAACGATGCAAATGAGTTGGAACAGAGCAAAAGAAATAATATATATGTATGTTGACCACATGTTTCACTCAACGTTGTTTTTATGAATCCAACTATTATGAGTGCTATTAAAACCAAACCATTTTACATAAACTATAGCCCCTTTACGTTTTAATACTTTTTCTACTAAATATATATCAGGATGTTTAACTTTTTGAAGTTCTTCAGTATAAAATCCACCTTGAATAGGTTTATTGGTTTGATCAACGAGTATATATGTAACTAGATGTGTTAATTTTATTTGACTAACTTTAAATATGTCATTTGACTAATTTGGCGTGTAACCCTTTTGAAATTCTGCACGATGTTTGCTAATACGAACATGATCGTTAACTCTGAATTTTGGGGTGATCTTTTCAACAATTTTAATATGATTGTAGACGCTGTTTAAAGGAGATTTTTCATTTTTCCTATTTACATTTATAGGTTTCATGTTAATAGTGCTATGCTTTTTATTATTATATTTTGCAACAATTTCAGATAGAATATTGACCTATTTGTAATTACCCTTAAAGCTAAATTCTTTCCACATGATTGATTTAAGTGTTCGATTTACACGTTCAACAATACTAGCTTTTTTACTGCTATAAGTTGAATAATGATTAATATTATTTTTATTCATCAACTTTTGAAAATGTTTGTTATAAAATTCCTTCCCCATATCAGTGTGTAAATTTTGCGGTATGCGTTTATCGGTATTAAATATTTTATTTATAGCTCTGCTTATTTCCTCTCCTGTTTTAGTTTTAACTGCTTCAGCCCACACATACTTAGAGAAAATATCAATAACTACTAGTATATAGCGATACCCCTTATTTTCCCTAGCATATGGGAGCATTTAAACTAAATCTGCTTGAAACGATTCATCTAACCCAGTGATTCTCAACCACTGTGCCGCGGCACTTTTGTGTGCCGCCAAATTTTGCAAATATATAATAATGTTAATATTATTAAATTATATCATTTAAAAAGAAAAATATTTTTAACATGAATATATATTTAAATCCACAAAAATATAAAATATTTTATTATTTGCTTTGCAACGCGGTTTTTCTTAGTGCCAAATTGTGATGAAGCGGCGTGCATAGCAATAGGAATATGTCTCAAGTCGGCGCACACTTATATAGTTGGGATTCACAAGGTGTTGCATAGTAGTTACTGCACCTTTTCTTTCGTTAAAATTGGCAAATGTATGTGATTCGGTTTAATATTAATTTATTTGCATGTAGTGTCAATTTATAAATTTGTAAACTTATTAACTTTGCAGTACACATATCCAATGATTTACACGGTACTTGTTTTACACGTTTTCGCTTTTACACGGTTTTCCAAATAAGTTTTTTTTTGTTTTTATCCCACTCTACTAAATGCTACTGTGATTGAACACGTGCGCTGTGTACACATCTCACGGGGAATCCCGAGCTTATGTGCTGACTTGCTGCGCACACGCACACTGTGTCTGTATTTCTTTGCATAAAATTTAAGTTTTATCTACGGAAAATTGTATTTGAGTGAAAGTTTCACAATTTCAAAAAGGTTTAATTTTCCATATTCATAAATTACAAGTGAGTGCATAATTTAGATTATTATAAATTCAAATGTAATATTTGAACCATTTTTTTAAAATGTTTCGACAATATTATTTTTATTTTATCAGATCCTTCTGAAAATGGATAAATGGTTAAAAAGAAGAAAGTTTAATGATGATAATAGTGATAATGATAACGATAGGGACCAAGTTAATGAGCCAACCCCCGGCACAAGTAAAAATACTTCTTGCTCAAAAAAATACGTTGTCCATCGGAAATATAATGATGATTTTTTGAAATTTGGATTTACCTTACAATGGAAAATGACATAGTTGTTCCCGAGTGTGTGATATGTGGTTTTAAATTATCAAATAGTGCTATGGTTCCTAGCAAACTCCAACGTCACTTGGTGACTAATCATCCTTCGCTTTCAACAAAAGATAAAAGCTACTTTGAAAGGTCTTTATCATCAAAAATTAAGCAAGTAAAAGTTTTTGAAAAACAAGTATGTGTGTCTGAAAAGGCTCAAGTAGCTTCTTACGAAATAGCTGAATTGATTGCTGTTAACTTAAAACCTCACAATTTGGCTGAAGAAATTATATTACCTGCTTGTCGCAAAATTGTAAAAACAATGATTGGTGGATCAGCTGATATTGATATTTGCAAAATACCACTTTCAAATGATACAATCCATCGCAGAATTAAAGATATGTCAGAAAATATTGAGCAAAATACTGCAAAAACTCTTGCAAATTCGAATTTTGCTCTACAAGTCGACGAAACAACAGATATTACAGGAAATGCTCAATTAATTGCATTCGTTAGATTTATTCACGAAAATGATATAATTAATCAATTTTTATGTTGTCGGTAGTTACCTGATTTTACAACTGGTAAACATATTTTTCAAGTAATTAGTTCATATTTAGAAGAAATTAAAGTTTCTTGGAAGTCATGTATTGGCATTTGCACAGATGGTGCTCCAGCTATGACTGGACATCTAAAAGGATTTGTAGCACATGTTAAAGAACTGAATGAGGATATATTAGTTACCCATTGTTTTTTGCATCGAGAAGCACTTGTTACAAAATTTTTGCCATCAGATTTGAAAATAGTTCTGGAACAATGTGTTAAAATGGTTAATTATATCAAATCAAGACCATTAAAAAGTAGATTATTTAGTAAATTATGCCAAGCTATGGAAGCCAAGTACGAATCCTTGTTACTCCATACAGAAGTAAGATGGTTGTCCAGAGGAAAAGTTATATCTCGTGTGCTGAAATTAAAAGACGAAATGAAAATATTTTTTGAACAAAATAAAAATTATGAATTTGTTCATTTGTTGGAAGATAAAATATGGTGTACTAAACTGGCTTACTTATCAGACATTTTTGTTATTTTTAACAACATCAATTCAAGTATGCAAGGGCCTAATGAAAATATCTTAAACTCAACCGATAAGCTGGTGGGATTCAAAAAACAAATAACTTTATGGAAAAATAAAGCTCAGGAAGGCAATTTAGAAAAGTTTGAGTCAGTCCCTAAAGACAGTTATAAAACTATTAAATTAATTGTTGTTGATCATTTGACAACATTAGAGGAGAGAATTATTCATTATTTCCCAAAATTAGATATTAAGAAATTTGATTGGGTTCGTAATCCATTTCTCATAACGGATACTTCTGTATTTGACTTAACTTTGAATGAAGAGGAAGAACTCATTTTGCTTTCCAATAATCGAGATTTAATTTTAAAACATTCAGAAGAATCAATTAATTCATTTTGGATTAACATCAGATGCGATTATCCAATGATAGCCAAAAAAGCTTTAAACATATTATTACAATTTTCCACATCTTATTTGTGTGAATTCGGATTTTCAGCATTAGCCAACATTAAAACTAAAAAAAGATCAAGATTGTTAAATGTAGAAGACGATATGAGAGTAGCATTGTCATTTTTACGACCAAAAATAAATGAAATTATCAAAAAACATCAAGCTCAAATTTCGCATTAAAAATATTTTTATTATTAGCTTGTAATTAATCCCTTAATAAACGTTTAGTTATTATTGTAGTATATATTAGTTTATTTCGTATATTTAAAATTTTTGTCATAAACTGTTTATGCAGTGTGTTGTAGTAAGTAAATAATTTTTATCTTTTTCTTTGTGTGCCGCCAAATTTTGAAATCGTTAAATATGTGCCGCAACAAAAAAAAGGTTGAGAATCACTGATCTAACCCTTTAACAATTACCCTTCTTCTTTTGAATTTTATACGACTTGGTTTATGTAACACCTCAACGATATTTCGCTTAATTTTCGACATATTTTGCAAGTGTACTGTACAGAGTACAAGCTGTTTATGCACCTTTTTTAATATTTAAATGTTTAAATCGAGCTTCTATATCACCGGTAACTTCACGTATGATATTGTTTGCTTTTTGTATATTAGTTTCAGCCTTTGTAATATGATTATTAAGTTTACTAGCAATTTTTTCTAATTGTTCTTCTAGAAATTTTTTATTTACCGCATCAGCATTATTTATAGCTGGCGCGAGCTGAATTATCCGTCTATTTCGCATATTTAAATATTCATCCTCATCCAAATCTGACTCATCATCATCATAAGTCCTACCAGCATGACGTCCGAACTTATTGAGAGGCAATTTGTTACTAACATTTTACAAGGATATTAGCCTCATATAACTCCTTAATTATAGAAACTATCTCATTATTATGACTTGTATTGCCAGCATCGTTTGATGCTAATAGTAGCCGTAATCTATTGCTCATTTGGATTATCCCAGTAAATATAGTCTACATTTTTATTACTTAAATTTATATGAAGTCCTTTTCCACTTTTTGTACGTTTGGATTATTCACCAGCCCACGAATGAATTCTCGATCTCGCAAGTGTATGCGGAGATATAATATGTAGATATTTATATGATCTATTACGTTGAATTTGTCCTGTAGGTACATGAT
Organism: Pterostichus madidus; assembly: GCA_911728475.2. Lineage (NCBI taxonomy): Eukaryota > Metazoa > Arthropoda > Insecta > Coleoptera > Carabidae > Pterostichus > Pterostichus madidus. The sequence goes on from OU452314.1 coordinate 25,187,335, forward strand.
TTCTACGATGTGCATTTGTTCGGTTTAACATATCAATATAATTATTTAAATCATCCGTGTTGAAACCAATAGGATGTTTTTTAAAGACAAGTTCATAAATTCCAGGAGTTCCCTCATATTGGATACCACCAATTAATAAGTCTTTACCATCGATTGTTACTTCTTTGCTACCCATCTTACATTTATTGGTTTCAGGATCATGGTATACACCATAATTATGATCAAATTTATCGGTATCAGTAAGCATTTCTTCAATGTATTGTCGTGGTAACTCATGATATTGTTTTAAATGTTCTTTAAATGACGGTTCCTCCATCATTTCCTGTAATGTTTTATCTGTTAAAGCTGGGTCACTCTCAGCTAATACTTCTGATTCCAAAAACTGTGGTTGTATTATTGAAGATGATGCTGCCGGTATATTATAAAAACTTTCATTATATTCTTCTTCTTTTTATTCCTCCTTTTGCTCCTCTTCTTTTGGCTCAAGTTTTACATCTCGTTTTTCTTTTTTTATATTTTGCAAACTAGTTGCTATTTGTTTTAGAGTTTGCGTAACAGGTTTATATGATTTTTCCAACAACACTTCTTCTTGAGCACGACCGTCTTTTAATGCGTTTAGTTTTTGTTTAATAATATTACGTGTAAATTATATACCTTGAACCTGTTGTTTCATTACATTAGTCATAATATCATCTGACATAAGATGACTCATTTAGAAGATAAGAGAAACATATAAATAGGTTAGTTTAGTGAATAAGCACGCTCTTGTATCGTAACCTCTGCACAGTCAAGTACTGTGACTCATATAAAATATAATAAAGTTTTAATAGAAATAAAGATTTTGGTATTCTTTTTAAAAACACAAAATCGAATACTCAAAATTTAATTGGCGCAGTCGGTAGGATATTAGCTTCGAAACACAACAAAAAAAATTGTGTGGTGGATTTTTATCCTTTACCAAGCAAAACCTACAATCTACGAAAACCGGTCGATCAGGACCCATCAGGCCGCAAAGGCACAACGTCCGTCTACAAGATTCACGTACTTCAGAGTGCTGTTCCGAGATAACGTCAACCGATCAACCAGGAAGACTTGCTGTTCCGAAACACGTCACACATCAGAAGCACTTGCTGTCTCGACTAGACAACACGAAACTACGAACAAGAAGTCGCAACAGAAGATGATCTTCACAAGAATAATCATAATCAGAATCACCATACAAATGTAAGAATTTCTTTATATAAGTTTGTAAAACTTTTATATTATAATACACAGAGGTATTTCTAGCCACGACTAGTAAAAAAAATACCGAGACCCGGCACAGGTCAATCACACAAATAATCCATAATACAACTTATGTCAGAGAGCGATAGCTCTGAATCAATAGAATCAGACGATTCCTTAACACCATTACCAATAACTAGATATATTAAAATAAAATTAAAACCTAGTAGATTAAATCACGTAACAATGGCTACCACCACTGTACAAGAAATAGAAATGTACCTGAAAACAATCCCATGTTATAACGGTAATATTAAAACATTAAATAATTTTATAAAACAAGCCACAAAAATTATGGACATTTTTAATACACTAGACCTCACTGCAAATCAACGAATGTTTACATTCAGCATGATAAAATTAAAACTCACTGAACAAGCAATAGAAATTACTAATAATAATGAATTTTCGGAATGGGAAGATTTAAAACTATATCTGACCACTAACTTTGTAGACAAGAGCACATCAGAAACACTGATGATAGAACTCATGGACACTAAATTTTCTAAATCAATAGAACAAACTCTGAAAATAATGCTTGAAAAATTCTCACTTTATAAATAAAAAATACACTTAACAAATTATTCACAAGATCAGAAGAACGCAATAATTAATGAAAACCAAAAATTCATTGTAAAAAGATTTATATCTTTACTACCAAATCACGTTAGAGGATCATTCCTTATTAAAAATCCTACAACCTTAGAACAGATAGAATTAATGATTAAAAACGAGTTTAGCTTTACTAATACGTTTAATCAATCACCTATGTTGAGAAACAATATAGAAAGACCAAAATTTGGCAATGGGCAACCTCCACAAAAGTTCCCATTACAAGCATTTCCATCAGCACCATTTAATCCCAAACAACCACCCCAATGCCAGAGAGCTAACCCAAATTTTGCACCTAGACAAAACCTAAAAAATTATTACGATACAAAACGGTTTAATCCAAAACCCATGACACAACAAACACGAATCACTCAACCAATGTCTACACAAACAATAAGAAAAAACAATAACATAGAGGAAATAGACTCAGACGAAATAGACTTTGGTTAGAGAAAGAAAAACTTGAAAAAATCTACGAAGATACAGATAGAAGAAATACAGTAGTAATGTCTTCAACAACAACGAACTTACCAGCATTAAAAATTAATCCATATATCATACTGTTTGATACGGGTTCCTCAATAAACTTTATACACCCGGATTTAGTAGAACAATTCAAAGTAAAAACATATAACGAAAAATTAACTTTCAAACCAGTAAATGGAAAATCTAATTGCGATAAATATACAATAATAAAAATTCATAAAAAAAACCTTTAAAATGTTATGTTTATAAATTTCATAAAACATATAATATATTACTCGGAATAGAAGCATTTAGAATACTGAATATACAATTAAACTTTAAAGATAATAAAGTACAATTAGATGATAAAATATATAAATTAGAAGAATTAATAAATTTAAAAGCAGAAACAAATAATATACAAATTAGAAATAGTCACCTAAATAATATAGAAAAAAGAGAAATAGATAAACTTATAAACACATACACAGATCTGTTTCCAAATAAAAACGAAAACCTAACCTGCACTACCACCATAGAACACAAAATTCACGTAACCAACGAAACGCCGGTATATACAAAAAATTACCGACTTCCACAAATCTACGAAAAAAACATCGAAGAACACGTAAAAATATTATTAGATAATGAAATAATACAAAAATCATTCTCACCCTGGTCATCCCCTATTTGGATCGTCCCAAAAAAAATAGACGCTTCAGGAAAACAAAAAACTAGAATGGTAATAGATTTCAGAAAATTAAATTCAGTAACGAAAGATGATAAATACCCAATACCCAACATTGATACAATATTCGATCACATCGGACCTTCCGAATACTTTGCAACTTTAGATTTACACTCCGGATTCCATCAGATAAAAATGAATAAAAATTATAGAGAAAAAACAGCTTTTTGCACAAGTTCTGGACACTACGAATACATTAGAATGCCCCTTGGACTTAAAAACGCATCTGCCACATTCCAACGAATGATTAATGAAGCATTAGGCGAATTAATTAATAAAATTTGTTTAGTATACATGGACGACATTATAATATTTGGCAAAAACCTAGAAGAACATTTAAAAAATATAAGACTAGTATTCGAAAAACTACGTCATGCAAATTTAAAAATACAAATAGATAAGTCAGAATTTTTACAAGAAGTTCAATTTTTAGGATATAAAATTAATCAAACAGGACTAACAACAGATGAAAAAAAAATAGAGATAATAAAAAATTTAAATTTACCAAAAACACAAAAAGAAATAAAACAATTCTTAGGAACTTTAGGATGGTATAGACGATTCATACCTAATTACGCAGACTTGACAAAACCCTTTACACAATGCCTAAGGAAAAATTTAAAATAAATATAGACGATGAAAATTATAAGAATGAATTCGAACAATGTAAAAATACATTAATAAAATCCCCAATATTACAAAACCCAGACTTTAACAAAGAATTCATACTAACTACAGACGCAAGTGATTTTGCAATAGGCGCTATATTAGCACAAAAAACAGACGATAAAGAATTACCTATATGTTACGCCTCTAAAACTTTAAATAAAGTAGAACAGAACTACAGTACAATAGAAAAGGAATTAAAAGCAATAGTATGGGCAGTTAGAAATTTTAGACCATATATTTACGGACGGAAGTTTATTATCAAAACAGACCATAAACCTTTAATCTGGTTATTTAACATGAAAAACCCAAATCAAAAATTAATCAGATGGAAAATAGAATTAAGTGAATATAATATTGAGATAAATTATTTACAATGTAAAGATAATGTTGTTGCAGACCTATTATCCAGACAGAAACCGAAATTTAAATTTAATAATTTAATAGGAGATATATTAGAACAAAACCCCATTGCACATTGTATATCAAAAAATTGCGAAATGTCACAAGGCCTGGCTGAACAAATAAACTTAAAATATGATTGTAAAGACTTTTGCAAAAAACGAAATAATAAAAATATTATTATTCAAAATATAAATAATAAAATAAAATTTCACTTGATTACAAAAATAAATCATTTTGATAAACCATTATTAAAAAACTTAGACAAACCTTTAAAAGAATTAAGAGATTATATGATTATAAACGAACTACCTATAATAAATATCCCAATATTAGGATGCGGTTTAGACCAAGTAGAATGGGAAAAAGTAAGGGAAAAGATAAATAAAATATTTGAGGATACTAACAGAGAAATAAACGTTTTCACATTACCCGACGTTAACCATAACGAAACAGAAAATAGTAGCGAACAAAATAATATAGACCAAGAAGAAGATAATCAAACGGTACACAGCGCAAATGAGAATCTTATAGCAGGAATAAAATATTTAGACGATAGAATTAATATAGCTGATAATCAATTAATAATTTATAAAGTAGATAGGGATATTGAAATAAAAATAGAAAAATATTTTGATAATAAAAAACAAATATTTATTTGTAAATTTAATAAAGTAACTTTTAAACAAGATGATATAGATTTTATAAAAAATTAGATATTTAGCCTTATTTCAAAAAGATTTATACATGACTTTCATACAGGGGTCTTACAAATCATAGAGGAATCTTAGCCACCATAAGAGAATTAAAAGAAAAATATTATTGGCCAAAAATGAATAAAGACATTCAAGAATATATAAACAACTGTGAAACGTGCCGATGTAATAAATACGAAAGAAAAGCGATAAAAATAACCGACAACCTTACAATAACACCAAGCACACCATTTGAAATGATAAACATAGACTTGTTATCAGTAAATAAAGAACCTTACTTAACAATATTAGATCAGTTCTCCAAGCACGTACAGGTTATCAAGGTCGAAAATAAGAGTGCAAAACAAATAACAGATAAATTAAGAACATATTTCGAAACATACAAAATATCTAAAGAAATAATAATGGACAATGGTACAGAATTTAATAACACGTTAATGAAAGACCGCTTAAGTAAAAAGAAAATTAAATTACACATAACTTGTGTCAATAATCCTAAAAGTAATGCAGTGGAAAGGCTTCACTCAACATTAATAGAACAATTGAGAATATTACACTCAAGACCAGACACTAAAGACATAGCAATGCCAGAAAAAATACGAATGGCTACACTAGCGTATAATAATACAAAACATAGTACAACACAATTAACTCCAGTTGAAATACTTTTCGGAACATCAAACGAAAATATTTTTATAAAAGTAGACCAATCCAAATTAAGAGAAAATTATGAAGAACAACAAAGAAAAATTAAGTATATTATAAAAAATAGAATAGAAAGAGAAAAATTAAAACGAAATATAGAAAATGATAATCCTTTAGAATTAAAAGATAAGGTATACGTTAAACAGAATCCTAGAATTATTCATAAAATAAAGAAACCAATATATAGAAAATATTTAGTTAAAAGCTATAACCCCTTATTAGGAAAAATTAGAATATTAGATAAAAAGAATATTTTACTGATAGATCTCATGAAACGGACAGAAAGATTTTTAAAAGTTAATTCTAACCTCATTATCACCAGAGCGGACAAAGATAACCTTACAGTCATTTTAGACAAATTAGATTACCTCAACAAGTGTAAAATGTTACTTAAAGACTCTAAAACCTATAAATTGCTCGACAAAGACCCTACAAATACCTTTCAGTCGAGAAACAATAAGTTGGTGAGTAATTTAGAAAAAGAGAAGATACTTGAGAAGAATTTAGCTTGTACTTTACGAACTTACAATTCTGTAAGCCCCAAACTTTATTGTTTACCGAAAGTTCATAAGCCCGATTGCCCTGTCAGACCCATCGTATCTAACTTACAAACCCCAAACAGTAGTATTTCAAAATTTTTAGCTAATATATTATCTAGATTAAAATATAAATCTGAATATTTCGTGGATAACTCGTTTTCACTTAAAGATAAACTCAACGACACAGTCATCCCTCCCAATTATAAATTAATTTCTTTAAATGTAAAGTCCCTTTTCACTGTCATCCCCCATAATTTAATATATGAATGTATCTCTAAACGCTGGCCAGAAATCCAAGATCACACTCCGTTAAATTTAGAACAATTTTTAATTTGCATCAAATTTTGTCTGTCAACATCTTTTCTACAATTCAACAACAAATACTACCTGCAACTTATGGGGTGCCCATAAACTCAATTACAATGAGTGCGCAATTGTTAATTTAGATGATTGGGATGGTTCTGGTACACATTGGGTAGCCTATAAAAAATATGGTAATAATGTTATATACTTTGACAGTTTTGGTAACTTAAAGCCTCCAAATGAGTTATCTTTATATTTTAACAATTGTAATGTAGAATATAATTATAATGTATTTCAGTCGTACAATGATATTAATTGTGGTCATTTGTGCTTATCCTTTCTTTATAATAAATAATTATTATACATGTTATACAGTCGTTATTGAACCATCATGGAGTACACATTTACATTTTCAGGTCGTGATTCTGTTTTAACATCATATATTTATCCAACAATTGAATTAGATGACAATTCACAATACGTTCTGGGTTTTATAAATTTTGAATCTTATAATGCAATTCCGAATATTGATGAAAAAAATTGCAACTTTTATTTTTATAATAGTACAATTAAAATACCTACAGGTGCATACGGTGTAAGAGATATTCATAAATATTTGCGAAAACAAGTGGAACAATTAAATAAACAAGATGGGTTAATAATAAAAGCAAATAAATACCCTTCAATGTGAAATAAAAGCCACTAAAAATATAGATTTTAATAGGGATGATACTTTTGGAGATATACTGGGTTTTAAAAAACAAATTATGGTGACAAATAGACTGTATACGTCAGAGCATCCTGTAAATATTTTTAAAGTTAATGCTATCTGCCTTGAATGTGATTTGGTAGGCGGATCATTTAAAAACAATGAACATGTTCATATTATTCACCAATTTTTCCCAAATGCTGAACCTGGGGAGAAAATAGTAGAAGCACCTGGAAATATTATCTATTTAACTATAAATACACGAATCATCAGCGCCATAACAATTAAAATACTAGATCAGAACGGAGAACTCGTCAATTTCAGAGGAGAAGTCATCACGTTAAGACTACATTAAAAAAAAAACGATAAAATGGGAATTAGATACAACTATGGTGATTATAACAAGAAGATGCCCTATATTAATACACAAAGTATAGCAAAGCACTCTAGTTTACTCCCGGCTATTGATCAGTTAACATCAGAAAACTTTAAATATCTACAAGCAATTAGTTATTATTTAAATACTTTAGGATATCAGATAAATAATTAAAATTGAGCTTCAAAAGAAAAATAGGGTGAGGGAGGAAAAAAAGAAAAAACGATTTACATCAGTGGTTATCTGGATAAGAATAAAATTTGATTCAGTTTTAAAGTGTAGCAATTATATATTTTGTATTCGTGAAACAAAATGAGCGCAAACATTTTAAATGTTAGTGAACGTGCATTATTCGATAATGCAATTGTTAATGCTGAAAAGCGTACACATCAGCCATATGCATCTACCACATTGAACAACAATGATGAAATTCGAATTCGAATCCAACAGCAGGACGTTTATACACTACCGTGGGATAGCTTGCTGTATATCGAGGGACAACTGGTGAAAAAAGATGTAACAGCTTCTACATCGGCTAAACTGATAAATAATGGAATATCTTTCTTGTTTCAAGAGATTAGATATGAAATAGGTGGAGTTCAAATTGATAATGCTAGAAACCCAGGAATTTCATCAACAATGAAAGGATACGTTTCATACAACACAAATGAAAGTTTACGTTTACAAAATGCAGCTTGGTCTCCTCTAGATGATATTTCAGCTAAAATAGTCCACAATGGACATTTCAATGTTTGCATTCCACTTCGTATGTTACTAGGTTTTGCTGAAGATTTTCGAAAAATTATATTGAATTTGCGCCAAGAATTAATTCTTATTCGTAGCAATACTGATCTAAATGCAATTTACAGTGAACTGGAAAATGATGAAGGCCACATAAAATTAACAAAAGTTTTGTGGAAAATGCCTCATATTGCGGTTGCAGATGCAGAACGTCTTATACTCATGAAACATATTGAAAAAAGCTCTGAACTTGAAATTCCTTTTAGAAGTTGGGAATTACATGAAAATCTACATTTGCAGCAAACTCATCAACACACTTGGACTGTAAAAACAGCAACACAGCTAGAAAAACCGCGTTTTGTAATTATCGGTTTTCAAACATCTAAAAAAAATAAACAAAAATCGCATATGAGTTATTTTGATCACTGTAAATTAAAAAACATAAAATTATATTTAAATTCTGAAATCTATCCGCAAGATAATTTAAATTTAGATTTTGATAAAAATCAATTTGCTATTCTCTATGAAATGTATGCACAGTTCCAGCAGTCGTACTATGGGAAGGAGAATGAACTTGTACTGGCCCCCGATAAATTCAAATCAATAGCACCTCTTATAGTCATCGATTGCTCTCATCAAAATGAGGCACTGAAATCAGAAGCCGTTGATATCCGTCTTAATTTTGAAACAACAGACACCATTCCAGCAGAAACCACCGCTTATTGTTTAATTTTACATGATAGAATTGTTAAATATAATCCATTAACTAGTGCTGTACGTGCAATGTAATTTTATATAATAAAATAAATTTGTATGTAATACACAAAATAAGAATTTAATTTGCTTAAACCCAATCTATCCACTCCTCATATGATTATTGGTTTTTGTTTTCAACATTATTAGTTTGTCAATTCACAGCAATCTTTGGGTGACGCCATCCTGGAGGACCGCATGTGTGTTAAAAACTGGTAAATATTGTGTGAATAAAATGTTGCGTCTCTTCACATCATTCTGAACTACATTGGCCAGCAAAAAAGTGTCTCAAGTACACATGTTGTTTACAAATATGGCTCCTATGGGAGAACGGATACCGCATGTGCGATAAAAACTGGCAAGTATTGTGTGAATAAAATGTTTGCGTCTCTTCACATCATTCTGAACTACATTGGTCCGCAAAAAGTGCTTCAAGTACACATGTTGTTTACACATATGGCTCCTGTGGGCGATCGGAAATTATGGGTTCCCGCACTATCCCACCCCAAACCAATGAATGTATAAATATGTAAAAATTCTTTAAGAACATTACAATCAGTTGTAATATTTAGTCTGGTGAAATACGTAGTGTTCAATTAAATCATGCAATCCAACGATTTGTATCAGCTAGTTACAGAACTCAGTGTTCAGCTGAATAATATACAAGAAGTCCAATACGGACTAAGTCAATTAATCGACAAAAATTACATTGCAATTAATCGAATTAACAAAGCTACAACGTATTTAGCAAAATACGTAAACAATTTATATGATAGGCAAGCGGAGATCCACGCAACAGTGGAAAATCTTGCTGACCAACTGCTGTCTCGAACAACGCAACAGGGGGTCATCATCGTCCCGGTTGTCATCACCCACCGTGATTCAATATCCATATGAATCTTTCATCCCACGAGTGTCTGAATCACCCCTTTCACCTGCCGAAAATCAACCATCATACATGATGGATGATGGTACGGAATGGCGTCTGGATGATGACATCATTGATGATGATGCTGATGGTGCCTATCCAGCAATATTGCGGCTACCTACACCAGAGGATGGTGATAATTAAAAAACAATTCTTTTTAAAGTCATTTATTAGTAAGTAGTATTTAACATTGTTGTTATTACAGTTATAACATTTAAAAAACATTTATTAGTAGGTAATAAATATATTTTACATAGTATTCATACATTTATAACCCCATATAATATATATATATATATATATATATATATATATATATATATATATATATATATATATATATATATATATATATATATATATTTTACCCTTTTACCGTTAGATGTAGGGCAATTATTTATTTACAAAGTATTTATTACAGTCATTTTGAGCAATTACCTATTTTTCCTACCGGAAGACGGATTGTGGATATCGGATATTGGTTCAAAATTTTAATAAATCATAAACATAATGAACTATTCAAATGTTCATTTGTGGACATGCAAATTATAAACGAGACTAGAAAAGGTTTCGTTCTACATTTACATTAGAATGTAAAGTTTGCAACGAAAAGCTTGAATTAGACACTGACGATCCTGAAAATGAAAAATTCGATGTCAATACAGCAGCAGTATCCGGTATTATTTCTAGTGGTGGAGGTTGGTCTCAATTGTCGGAAGTCGCTGCTGTGTTAGATTTGCCCGCAATGTCGAGTGACATGTTTCAAAAATGTCAAACAAAACTGTTCGAAGCAGTCAAGGAGACCGCATGGCTGTCCATGCAAGAAGCAGGCCAAGAAGAAGCTCGCCTGGCACGAGAGAGCGGTGATGTTGATGAAGATGACATTCCACTTATTACTGTTGTAGCTGATGGCGCATTGTCCAAAAGGTCTTACCGGGTCAATTACAATGCACTGTCAGGCGTAGTAAGTACTTTCATAAATACATTACGTATTGTTTTAGCTTCTATTTTCTCAACTTAGGTATTAAATATTTTTATAACTTCCACAATTGTAAAGCTAAATATTCTAACAAACTTAAACTTATACAATTGCTTTCGTTTCGCTTTTATTTTTACAATATTTTGTTTTAGGCGTGCATTATTGGTGTAAGAACTAGTAAGATATTATTTATTGGCGTGAAAAACAAGTACTGTTGTATATGTTCACGATCATCGGCTTTATCTATAGATACACCGGTTCATGTATATTTTAAAAATCATGACGGACCGTCCACAGGAATGGAAAGTACTATAATTGTGGAAGGCTTTAAATGCAGTGTACAAATGCATGGTTTAAAATATGCCAAGCTTGTAGGAGATGGTGACAGCAGTGTTCACCGAAAACTTATAGATGCTCGACCATACGGACACAATCTAATAGTAGAAAAAATAGAATGTTGTAACCATTTGTTACGAAATTATTGCGTAAAACTAAAAGAATTGTCACAAAAAAGGTTCAGTTCACAAGGAAAATATGTTGATGTGTCTCTAAGAGATACATTATCCAAAAATATCAGACGATTACGAACTGCAGTGGAATATGCAGCCAGATATAGAAGACAAAACATAATGCCTCTTTCTGATGCTTGTAATTTATTGAAAAATGATTTAATAAATTCTCCTAGCCACATATTCGGAGAGCACAAACATTGTTCCACTATAGGATATTTTTGTCAAGGTGGTAAAGAAAATTAAATTAATTACGTTCCAGAAATGAAAGCTTGTGGTCTCTATCAAGATATTTTATTTTGTATAAACAGATTAACGTATAATGGAAAAAGTTTATTACTAAATATGACAAATAATAACGCTGAATCATATAATTCGGTAGTAGCGAAATTTATTGGTGCTAAGCGCATAAATTTTTCGAAGCGATTTTCTTACCAGCTACGTTGTCACGCTGCTGCCTTGTCAAATAATGCGAGAGGTAGGATGCATTACCTATTACACAAACATATAACTATTCGTAAAAAGTTTATTATATTCCAATTTCCATGGAAATGAATTCACCAGATACGGAATAGAAAAGGTGCCGGTGGCTATGCAAGAATTTAAATCAAAATATAAATTAAAAATCACACAATGCGGTTTATTTGTAGATAGAGAAGAATATTATTTAGCAGCAAGTTCAGACGGTTTGATTGGAAAAAATTCAATAGTAGAAGTAAAATGCCCTGCTAAATCTGCGAAATTAACTCCACAACAAGCGAATGAAGAAAAAAAAGTTCAGTTCGCAACATACGAAAATGGAAAATTTGAAGTGAAGAGAACACATTTTTATTACTACCAAGTTCAAGGTCAGTTGCATATTTCGAATCGCAAATTTTGCTATTTCGTTTTTTGGACACCCTTGGGAATGTTGGTTGAAAAGGTAATGTAAAAACATAATTTTAAATTAATGTTCTATGTATATTTTTGTATTTTATTTATAGATTTACCGAGATGAAGAGTTTTGGCGGAAAAATATGTCAAATAAACGTAAAAAGTTTTATTTTGATTATATATATATATATATATATATATATATATATATATATATATATATATATATAAGTAAATAATGTCATTGAGATCTTTTTATTTATCGAGATTTTGATGGTTTTATGAAGATAATAATAAACATCAAAATTATAACCTACTATAAATGTTTAATATGAGTTCTGAAAATTATTTTTATACAAGTATTTCCTATACTCTTCATTTCATTTGAACTGGTATGAATAATAAAAATTTAAATAAATATGTAAGCAAAATTTTATCTATTATTTATTTGTCTAATCTAGAAATAAAAATCGGGAAAAAAATCATACATTTTATATCCTTGGTATTCGGTCTACATAAAATATTAAAACATTTTCAATTATGTAATTGTGATATTTAGTAATTATCGAGATTTTGATGGTTTCATGAAAAGAATAAAAAACAACGAAATTATAATCTAAAATAAGTGTTTAATAGTTTTGAAAATTAATTTTTATACATGTATTTCCTGTACTCTTCATGTTATTTGATAATTATAGAACTGGTTCAGATAATAAAAATTTAAATAATTGCTAATGAAATGAGCAACATTCCTACTCGAGATCTAAATACGTACTACCTGCGAATGATTGGACGTGTAGGCCAGCCTACCGAGATTTTCGTTGCAAGTGTCTGGAACCGCCTACTTGCTACCTCGCCCTTTACACTTGCAAAACTGTAGATGGTATGAGATTGCAAGTGTAGAGTCTTAAAGTGAATAATTTTTCTTTTCATTTCTATAATTAAAATATCATCATCAAGTATAGTACAGCTGTGAAAATTTAGTTGTGAAATGTAAGACATTGCATCGTATCGATCATCCCATTTTGTAACTAATTTAACATCTTTGTGCTTTCAAACATTCTCCATTGTTTTCCCAAAAACAGCGTTATTCATAAGTTTATAGAAATTTTTTTTAAATTCATTATCCGAAAGTTTACTTAATTCTGTATTTAAATCTATATATTTTTTCAACCAAGCACTTAGCTTAAACTTAAGAACGCGATGAATCTTTTTAATTTTTAAACCTAAATTTAAACATTGATCAAATTTCGATAATGTATAATATATTTAGATTAATTAATTTTGAATGTTTTGATATTGGTGGCGTAAAATGTTCAGGGCAAAGAGGTAAATCTTTATGTATTTCATGAAGTTCTAATGGGTATTTCAAGTCTACTTCAATAATATAGCCTGTGTCTGATTCATTACTAATATTTAATAAATCAATACTATGGACATCAATATCACTAACCCATTCAAAGTCTCTATATGGTAAGTATTGACTCATAGCAGCACCATATAAATTGCTTATATCAAAATACATTAGGAAAGAATTTGGTAAATTTGAATTATACTTTTCGCCCATATATTTGTTATTTGCCTTGGCATACCTGTTCACACATTGAGATACTCCGCCTCTAATCCCCTTCTCGATGAATAAAATTTTATCAATATCAGTCAACAACTCAAGTTCAATAGAACTACATTTTAACATTGCATCAAATGCCAGACCTGGTACTGTGTAGTAATGTAATGGATCAAGTCCATATGATTGCATATTGTGCGAAAATTTTCAAATATATCGGCTAATAACAATACATCGGTTTTTAAATACAAATCAGAATACTCCCCCAACGACTTTATTTCAAAACTATTCCATACAGTTTGAGCGTGGTTGTAGTCATCATCACAAACACTTTTATTTCTGATTAAGCTGTAGAATTGTTCTTGAGTTGGTAATCTATCGGCATCAAGTTTCTCCCAGCAGTCCAAGTATTCATAGGGGAAGACTCCTTTTCTGGTTAGCAATTTAAATTCTTCTTCACTAGTACACTGGCTTCTGGTGATTTTCTTCTCTGTGATCTTGAAGGTACGTCGACAGTTTATCAATACTACTTGCTATGAATCGAAACGAGTCAATGAATCGATAATTTATTTTGGTGTTGCTTACATATTTCGTGAATGAAATATACCGCTCTTTGTTTATTGGAAGCAGATTAAGTGACCCTGGAAATCCTTTGGCAATATTTTTTATAATGAAGTGAGCATCATAACCACTTAGATTATGAAAGACAATTGGAATAGTATGCGATTTTTTATAATTTAGATTACAGGACTGATGTGCTGAGCCTCTACTTTAACTTTAATATAATTTTCGTTAAATGGTTTTCGACAAATGTGACATATTTTCGCTCTATCAAATTCAAGTTCTTCCTCATTTATCAGCTTCATAGAAAGCAAAACTCATCGCAGTTCTTGACGTTCACTATTGCTTGTTTTCGTTTAATATCTTCAGGCAGCTTAATATAAGTACCTCCTGTTATCGGTGTATATTTGTTGATATGCAATTTTAAATGCATAATTTCATGTAGCGTCTAGCCTGAATCCCGTTCCTGAAATTCCTCTAGTTCACGCAATATTTTATCTTGCACGTTTTCATTGTACCAACTATTTAAATTGGTAGCATTTGTTATCGATTTATTGCTCGTGTTAAATGTTTTAATTTATAAAACACCTGTATGAGGCATAATAAATTCCGCACTGAACACAACATTTACTTTTATTATAGATGATTTTAGAGCATTATTAATTTTATTTTTAAAAATACGCTTACTTCTTTCAAAAAATATCCTTGGATCTTTAAAAAATTTATTTATAATTACACCTGTTTGTATTCGCCCTCCAAAGACAGATTTCACATCCCGCCAAATTAATTTATTCTGTTGTCGTCTACCACATACTCCTGATCCAGATACTGATTGATCATTTTTAAATTCATTTAATTTTTCTCGAAAAAATTTTAATATTGTGAGATTGGCTTCTAGTTTAAATAAATTTTCAACTTTGTTGCGACACCCTCTTTGATTTCTAATACAATTTGATATTAATAATATAAATTTATTTATATGTTTTCGCCAATTTTCAGCTTCATCCACTGTTTTAATTAGATTTAAAGCCGATTTTATTTTTTAATAACATTATCGCTTAACGAGCACACTGTCTCTTTACTCATTTTACTTGTAGATACAACATGTAACTAAAACAAAATGTGCAAAAAACAAAATATATAGCTACAAATGGGTGTAAAAAATATTTTTACAGCTTGAGAACCTGTTTGGATACGCCTTCCCATCTATTTTTTATCAACAACAGCTGCAAATCTACTTTTAGACATAATTTCGTATTTTTTAGACCTCGACATCATGCTGACACGTGTTAATTTTTTACCATCATGCGAACACATGTTAATTTTTTACAGCTGCAACTTCAAATCTATATTTAGACATTCAGTGGGATGGGGGGTGTGACCATGATCTCGATGGGGATCGGGGCGCGGATGATCTCGATGGGGGTCGGAGTGCGGAGTGGGAACCAGAGCAATGACCAGGGGGTCCATGACCTACATCAAGGACAATGACCCCTGAACCGTAGGCAACCACCCGTAGACAATCATCTGTATTGCGGGTTGCCTTTTTAGGCGTAATGGTCCCGGAACCCTCCTGTTTAACTACTGACGAATGTAATACTTAGTGGTTTACAAGGATTATCATGCTATGTTTATTTAGACGATATAGTTGTTTATTCAGCAAATTTAGAAGAGCATGCCTCAGAATTACAAACCGTGTTTGATAAATTAAGAGAATATAATCTTAAATTACAGCCAGAATAATGTGAATTTTTACGAAAAGAAGTAATATTTCTTGGCCATATTATTACAGATCAAGGTATAAAGCTAGATTCAAGTAAAATTTCAGCTGTTCAAAATTTTCCGCGTCTTAAAAATTAACGCGATTTTTAATTTTTAGGACTTGCTGGTTATTATCGAAGATTTAGAAAAGATTTTTCTAAATTAGCTAAACCACTTACCCATGTATTAAAGAAAAATGTAAATTTTAATTGGACTGATAATTGTGAAAAATCATTCGAAACTTTAAAAGAAACTTCAATAACTGCCCCTTTACTGCAATATCCAGATTTTAATAAACCATTTGTTTTAACTACAGACGCTAGCAATCATGCTATCGGAGCTGTTTTGTCACAGGGAGATATTGGAAAAGATTTACCTATTTCATATGCTTCTAGAACTTTAAATTCTGCAGAACATAATTATCCTGTTATTGAAAAAGAATTCTTAGCCGCCGTTTGGACTGTAAAACATTTTAGACCATACTTATACGGGAGAAAATTTACTATTGTAACAGATCACAATCCTTTAGTTTATATAAATAATTTAAAAGACCTTACACGTCTTATGCGTTGGCGAATTAAATTAGAAGAATATGATTATTCAATTATCCACAGACGAGGAAAATCAATTCCTCATGCAGACGCACTTTCTAGAATTTTTAATATTAATGCCGATCAAAATAATAACGTTTCTTATTCTGAATTTTTAGAAGCTATTAAAAATAAAATTATTATCAATAATAATATAAAAGAATTTTATGAAGACTTATTTAATGCACTGTCTGACTTTGCTTTAGCACATTGTGTTTCAAAAGATTTTGAAATGTCACAAGGTATCGCTGAAAAATTTAAAGATAAATTTGATCATGTTAGAGAATTAAAAGATCAACATAAATAAATACATGAGATAGCATGTTTAAAATATGAATCACGAGATATCTTGTATTTGATTACAAAAGAAAATTATTTTGATAAACCTAATTACGAAGATGTATACTTAACATTATTAAATTTAAAATCATTTCTTATTGAGAATAAAATTAATAAATTGGCAATTCCAAGAAAAGCGTCAGGTTTAGATAGGAAAAAATGGGAAAAGATTCGTATTATGTTACGATACATTTTTAAAAGCACCGATATTCTAATTTATGTTTATTATTATAATCCTAGCGTTGATTTATCAGAAGATGAAAAATTACAATTAATCAGTGACTATCACGACAATCCTTTAGGAGGATACTAAGGTATATGACGTACATATAAACGTATGCGTATAAAATATAACTGGCCAAATATGAAAGCAAATATTATACAATATATTCATAAATGTGGTAAATGTCAGAAAAATAAATCCTCAAACTTAAAAATTGTTGCTCCTATGGAAATTACCACTACGTCATCAAAACCAATTGAAAAATGTTTCTTAGATATTGTTGGACAAATTACAGTGACAGAATCCGGTAATAAATTTATTCTTACTTTTCAAGACGATTTAACTAAATCCTCAGAAGCGATTCCAATTCCAGATCATACAGCGTATACTACCGCTGATAAATTTGTTAAACATATAATTTGTCGATATGGTATTCCAAATTCAATTTTAACCGATCAAGGTTCCGATACTTTAAATGTATCGATTTGATCAATAAACAAGACAAAAAGATCGATGTTCAAACAATACAGCCACATACGAATATTCATCAACTTCTCCTAGATACTGATGCTACTTTAAATACATTCATAGAGTGGTTCTCTGCTAACAAACTAAAATTGAATAAAAACAAAACTCAGAAATCTATATTTTCGTTAAATAGAACATTAACAAATCAGTATCCCGAAATTTCAAATAAACCAGTAACATTCTTAGGTTTTCTTTTTGATTCCTCCATGAGTGGAAAGTTTCAAGTTGATGCGGTGGCGAAGAAGATGAATACTTTTATTTTTATAATAATAAAACTTGTGCCCTTAGTTTCTTTCGACACCGCAAAATTATTATATTACTCACACATGTACTCACACATGTCTTATGGTGTAATACTATGGGGAATGGTAACCGAGTGGTTACGTATTTTCAGGTTACAAAAAAAGCATTAAGAATCATGTGTCAAAAGCCTGTTAATTCACCTTGCAAGCAACTGTTTATTAATACGCAGGTACTAACTTTTCCTTGCATATTCATTTACAACTGTCTACGTTTTATAAAAAGCAATGGTAACACAGTTACTGAGAATAACGCTAATCATTCATATGCGACTAGGCATAAAGACACAATTCGTCTCCCAAAAATGAGACTAAATATTTCTCAAAAGCAACCAATGTACATAGAAATAAAATTATATAACAAATTGCCAAAATATGTTAAATACATGTCTTTTAACGCCTTTTGTAATAAAATTAAGGAACACTTAGTTAATAATGCTTATTAGAGTGTTAATGAATATTTTGAAGCCTATTTGAGCGATATGTGATTATTTGTATGTGACTTAGACTATATTACTCTGTGTAATCTCTTGTTCTCAATAAAACAATACAATACAAAACCAATAAATA
This sequence comes from Pterostichus madidus, assembly GCA_911728475.2. NCBI lineage: Eukaryota > Metazoa > Arthropoda > Insecta > Coleoptera > Carabidae > Pterostichus > Pterostichus madidus. Next base: position 25,206,081 of record OU452314.1, read on the forward strand.
AATTAGTAAATAAAATAAATGTTTCTCCCACAATTATTTCAAAGGAAGCACACCATGGTCAAAAGGCAGCACCGGTCGGACAAAAAATCGTTGCAATTAAAATTATTTCTAATAAATACGAAACTAACACCTCAGGACCTGCCGAATCAAATATCTCAACACAAACAACTGTCTTAAGTCAAGGCCAATCATTGTATGATACTAAATTAAGATCTAATTCAATAAGTTCTAAAAGAATTAAAACAAATACTATATCTAAAGAGAATAATGAAATCATTTTAAATAAACCCGAAATATTAAGTAATTCTAATTCTGCAACAACAACTACAGCAGATAACATTGTTGATGATGAGGGTTATTTTAACAGAAAAAAAACGAAGAAATGCATCTAAAAAATTCACTGAAACCGGAGTAATATCAAATTCACAACATTTCACAGGGATGCAGAATGTGTGGATTTTTCTCTCCAGAGTAGGAAAAAACGATACCGAAAATGACATCAAACCTATATGGAAACTAAAGTAGGTAATGATGAACGTGCATTTAACGTTGAGGAAATTAAACCTGCCCGTGAAAACTCTTTCTATAATATTGAATTAGAAAATATTACTCTTTTAAATAATACTATTAAAAACATAATTCTAAAGCCGAGTAGATTAAACGTGTCAAATAATTCAAACAACTTAACCATGACTACAACTAGACTTGCAGAATTAAAAAACATTTCTGAAATTATCCTTCCGTATAATGGAGACATAAAAATACTAAACAATTTTATCAGTGCCGTAGACGACGTACAGTTTTCACTAACCAGAACTCCACTAACTGATATTCAAAAAACATACCTTTTTGGTCTTATAAAAACTAAACTGACACACAAAGCTGCTGAACTGTTAGCAGTAAATAAATTTGAAGATTGGGAAGATCTAAAACTTTACTTAACAACAAATTTCTGTGATAAAAGCACAGCTGAGACAATATTATTAGAAATTTTACAAATGAGAAATAAAACTAGCACGAACAAAACCCTAGAATTCATTTCTCAACAATTCTCAAAATATAAATCAAAAATTTTATTAAAATAATACAGTCAATTGCATCTAGTTTAACATACAATTTACCGTCATTACAAATACAAGATTATATTATTCTATTAGACACGGGGTCAAGTATAAATTTAATACATCTTGATTTAGTCAAATGTAAAAAAATTAAAACTTATGAAGAAAAATGTACGTTCACAACTGTAAATGGTAAATCCACTATCTCGCATTTTGTGATGTTGAAAATGAAAAAGATACCACTAAAATGTCATGTTTACAATTTTCATAAAGAATACAATCTTTTATTAGGTATTGAAGCATTTAAGAAATTAAATATCCAAATTGATGTAAAAAACTCTGTTAATATACAAGGAAAAGAAAATATACTACAAAACGATTTTAAAAAAGGCAAACAAAATAATAATATTCAAATCCGCTCTGAACACTTGAATCCGATCGAAAAGTAAAAATTAAAAACACTCATAAATAACTTCGAAGATCTTTTTCCAATACCAAACGGAACAATTGTCTTGTACTCATTTATGCGAACACAAAACAATTCTTAATGACGAAAACTACAGACTCCCACAAATTTACGAAAACGACATAGAGGAACACATTAAAAGGATGTTAAAAGAAAAAGTTATACAACCATCTCATTCACCATGGAATTCTCCCATATGGATTGTCCCAAAAAAATAAGACGCTTCCGGTAAACGGAAAACGAGACTAGTAATTGATTTTCGGAAAGTAAATGCTCAAACAAAAGATGACAAATTTCCAATCCCGAACATTGACACCCTACTGGACCATATTGGTCATTCAAAATATTTCACGATTCTAGACTTGCATTCTAGCTTCCACCAAATCCCTATGCACAAAACCGATATCGAAAAAACTGCATTCTCTACTTCATCAAGCCATTACGAATTTTTACGGATGCCTTTCGGTCTCAAAAACGCTCCCGCAACATTCCAAAGAATAATGAATGTTCCACTTGGAGAACTAGTTAAAAAAATTGTTTAGTCTATTTAGACGATGTAATCATTTTTGGCAAAACTCTTGAAGAACATTTAAATAATATCAAACTAGTTTTTGAGAAATTAAGAAATGCAAATCTGAAAATCCAAATCGACAAGTCGGAATTTTTACAAACTCAAACAAAATATCTAGGATACATTATAACTCAAGATGGAATTAAAACGGATCTTTCTACAATAGAAAAAAATCAAAACCTCAATATCCCCAAAACAAAAAAAGAAATTAAACAATTTCTCGGTACAAGAGGTTGGTATCGTAAATTTATCCCAAATTTCGCCAAACAAAACCATTTACATCATGCTTAAAAAACGGTCAAAATATAAATATTTATAATGAATCCTATAGAAAAAGTTTTAATGAATGCAAAGAAATTCTTACCTCTTCCCCTATATTACAATTCCCAAATTTTCACATAAATTTTATATTAACCACGGATGCCTCGGATTATGCCATAGGTTCAGTCTTATTACAAAAAGACGAACACGGTAAAGAAATGCAAATAGCATATTATTCAAAAACTTTAGGAAAAGCCGAACAAAATTATAGCACAATCGAAAAGGAAGGATTAGCAATAATAAAATCTGTTAAAAATTTTAGACTCTACCTATTTGGCAGAAAATTTCTTTTCAAAACGGATCATAGACCTTTGTGTTGGCTATTCAATATGAAAAACCCAAACCAGAAAGTCATGCGATGGAAAATCGAACTAAATAAGTATAATTTCGAAATAGAATTTTTACAAGACAAAATGAATGTAATAGCAGATAATCTTTCTCGCCAACGCGAGAAAACACAAATTCAAATAAAATTGGTGACGTAACAGAGACAAAAATATTCGCTCATTGTATTTCCGAAGATTTAGAAATGAGTCAGGGTTTAGCAGATCAAGTCAATAGAAAATTTAATAGTAAACATTTTTGTAAAGATCAAAATTTAATAAATTATGCAAAATTCCATGTTATAAACATTATAATTTGGGGCGCGATTACATAGATGGGTCCCCACCACCCATTTATAAGTGCTTTTGGTTTAACGAATAATGCGGGCATGTGATTGGCTAGGTATGCATATAAAAGATTCGTCATTGCTCACTGCGCTTATTACTTATTATTCACTCAAAATGAATACTGTTATTGTTGATATACAATGTTTTAAAATTTTTAGAGATAATGTTAAAACATTTATTCTTAAAGAAATTGCTGTAATAAATCTTGCAACTGGAATAAGTCAGTATGAAATGATTGCACCGCCAGTAAATTGAATGTAAATTTTTTGTCATATGGATGACTTTGAAGTACAGTGACAATGATAAAATTAACTTTAAAAAAAAAAACTGAATGTTTTATGGTTAACTAAAAATCATCATAATTAGAGTGGAATTTTGGTGATATACCATATGAAAATCTGTCGGATAATGTCAATTCCATGTTCTCTCCCAGCATTGACATTATTTATGTCAAAGGGTTAGAAAAAGTATGCTGGCTTAAAAATATTATAAAACCAAAAATTAATATTAATATTAGAAATATTGCAACTCAAGCTCAGATATTCATAAGAAACTTAAGATCCTAGATAAATACTGCAACAATGATGACCTGAAAATCAACACGCAAAAAACAAAAATCATGAAATACTTCAAGGGAAGACCTAAAAGTACGCCAAATGAAGAATATACATGCCAAAAGGAAAATATAGAACTCACAACAGAATACACTTATTTAGGTATACTAATAACTTCCTCTAGACTACGATAAAGCAAAAGATTCATTCATCAGCAAAGCAAGATGTGCAGCAGCGAATGTGAAGAAACTCATGATCACCACTAAAATGACCTCTTGGGACGCTAGAATCAAACTTTATAAAGCAGTTGTCTTACCAACTCTCTTATATGGAGCAGAATTATACAGCTTACTATATTGAATGAAATCGACAAAATCCAAACAGGGTTCTTTAAAAATCTCATGAACTGGTCAATTAATACTCCCAATTATATAGTGCGTACAGAAGTAAACCAGCCTAAGCTAGAGACATTTGTCTTCAAGTCAATAATAAAATATCTTCAGAAACTGTGGATCATGAATAACACAAGATATCCAAGAATCTGCTACGAGAAACTAATGATACTGAACAGCAGCAGAAAAAACATAGCAAAATATAACTGGGTCACCCTAGTACAAGGAATATTCATAAAAATTGACAACCTCAGTCATACCGTACTGAAAAACAACTCAGAACAATTAGAAGAAAAATTTAACGATTTGTCAAATAGTGAAGATAAAAGAAGAATAATTAAATCATCTAATAATAAAATATATAAAGAAATACTGGTTGCAACAAATACAAACTTTCATTATCTAAAAACAGAACTAAAAAACTTCAACATCACCAAGATCATAAGCCAAATTCGAGTTGCATCCACCCGTGACATAACTCAATTATATGTAAATGGTGTAGTCCACAAATTCGATAATAATAACGTATGTTTAATCTGTAATTGCTTAGAACCCGACAAACTATACTATTTTTTGGTAGTTTGCTCATTCTATAACTGCCCACCGACAACCTACCTAGGACCGTACCTACAAAACGCAAACGAAGGCACCTACCATCTGCAGCTGTACTTGTTTGAAGACATCAATAAAGTATACAATGTCTATAATTATATTATGTTAGCTTTACAACTCAGAGCATTCGCTCTAAATATGTGAACATTACTGAAATTAACTCTGGAAGTGTATTATATTATGAAGTACTGAATCTACAAATCCACCCATTTGTATAAGAAATCTTTTTGCAAATAAATACATATATTATTATTATTATTAGAAATATTGAGAACTTAAACTGTCCTGCTCTAAAAGATCTAAGTAATCCTAATTTAGAATATTGCAAGTTTCACGTTAAACACTGTGCTATACGGAATGCATATGCATTAAAAGATTGGTTTAATTAACGTTTTACAAGATATAAATCTTTGCAATAATTTTTCAAAGAAGGTCTACTGTCTTTCATGCTGGATGAAGAAATCGCTACTTTACCAATGGAATTTGTCATGGTGTTTGCAGGACGTGAAATCGAAAATTTATGGGATATATTTTTTAGATACTGGCAAGATGATGCAGAATTTCAAAAACATCGAAGCTGCTTCAAACATGTGAGTGTGGGTTTGGGTGTGGATCAAGTGGAGTCCCCATTCCAGTGATAAAAAACTGTCCACAATATTAATTTAATAATGCTATATAATTTAATTTTAAGAATGTACAATTTTAATGAAAATACAAATATTTTACTTTAATCTGTAATTTTCATTCATATCTAGGAGGTTGGAAGAAGTACAGGTAAAATATAAAAAGATTTATTTGAAATTTAATTTAATTTATTACAAAATAACAACAAATACAGATAGGTTGTTCTTACTTATTCCAACACATAGAGACGCATTTAATTGAAAATTGATTGTGAATGTTCGCATACTACTGCACATAATTTACGAGAGCAAAAAAACAGTTCCAAATTTTGTAACAATACCTGGCTGGGTTGCCGATGTAGCTGTGAAGCTGGTACAGATCGTGGTAGTGGCGCAAGTGCTGGCTCTAGCGTTGTCAGAGGTTCTGGCCTCGGCTAAGGTGTTGGCATCGGCTTAGACATCGGCTCAGGCATCGTCGGCTCCGGTGTTGGCGTCGGCGCAGGCATCGGCTTAGGCATCGGCTTAGGCATCGGCTCAGGCATGGGCTCAGGCATCGGCTCAGGCATCGGTTCAGGCATTAGCGTCGCCAGAGATTTCGGTGTTGTCAAGAGCTCAGGTGTTGGCAGGGGTGCACTTGATACCCGTCCGCCTCCATGACCCAGAATAACGTTTATATATTGGTTTCGCTCACACATTCTAGCAGCTTAGATCTTGACCCACTAACCACTCTGCTTCATGGAACTCCATCACAACTGATAACTGATCGAACAATTTTGAAGTTAACCCTTTTATAGGAGTACAGTGACGTCATATTCAACCAATAGCATCAAACTACCTGCATGTGTGCTGCTACAATAAGGTTAAAATAAATAAAATATCATAAAAGTTTAATACATATTTATTTTCATAAAGTGTAATATATTTATAAACTACGAATACATTTTAGCTTCTAATACAGGTGTTATTATAAGTGAATAAAACTTATCTATCTTATTTTTATATCTTACTCGATCTCACGCAATGGCTTCGCCAGGCCATCTGATAAGCGACTTTATAAGGTGATGTATTTGAACTACGTCGTTGAATCGGACTACCATGTTTCACTTTATCATTAATACTCAAATTTTGCATTTTTATTGATATATAATATATATCAATGTCATGCGCTAATATTTTAATATTGACATCATGACTCATTTTAATTAGCGTCAAACACAGCCAGGTGCAAGACCCGCCCTCCGTGTGGCCAGTTAAATTTCAGTCTGCCAAGGTGGTGACTCATCGCCACCGCCACGGCCACCACTACCAGCCGCCATTAAATATAAGCTAGAACTCTAAAGCTGAATTTATAACTGACATAGACATAGAAAATTATTTAGCACAGCATAGCATAGAATTTGGTCATATGGAAATGTATGCATCCATTTATAACTGACATAGCGCACAGAACATGATTTAGCACAGCACAGGAATTGACCAATGTTCAATTTTCTATGCCCGTGTTCTGTGTTCTATGTTTTTCGTGCATTTTCGTTATGTTTCGTGGTAGTTCTAGTAAATACTTGCAGTAAACGCCACGAGAGTGCTGTGAAATATGTGTTTATCGCGTTTTTGTAGTATTGTGAAAAATGGACGACGTAAGATTAATAACGTTAGTTGAAAAGTATCCAATTTTATACGACAAACGAAAACCAAATTATAAAAACAAAGAGAAACAAAATACAGTTTGGAGCAGTGTGGCTTCTTGTATGGACCAAGATGGTATGTTGTTAAATAATTATAACTATAATTTTCATTGTAGTGAACTATGTAAAAATAGATTTTTATTGAAATTACAGTGCACATTGTCAAGCAACGGTGGGCTTATATAAGACATAAATTCTCGCGAGAAAGATTGAAACAAGCTTCCGGTGCAGAAGCGACCGAAATTTGGGAACACATGGCTAACCTCCAGTTCCTTGGCCCAGTTGTGAAGGGTTATCTCTGCTATATAATATACTAAAATACTGTAATGTGTTTCAGAACAATAACTAATGTCAAGAACATGAAACAGCCCGAGGTAGAGAGTCCTAGAATGCATGAGACTAACTCACTCTGGGATTCTCTGGCCATCATAAGCCAACCATCTGTGCCCGAAGAGAGAGACGAGGAAGAAGAGGAGCTAATAGCATTGATTTCACCAGAGCCATCATGTTCGTCCGGGGATTTAGAGGCAACAGCGCCGACACCGATGAGCAAAAAACATAGAGCGGCGATAAAGACATCAGACGCTGATATTAATTTAAGAACAAATTTAAATACCGCTTTATGCGCCATCACAAAAAACTAGATGTTGATCCAAGTAATTCAGACGACGTATTTGGCCTGTTCGTCGCATCCCAAATGAAATTAGTCAACGGAAAAGAGAAAAAGCAACAGGTTATGCAACAAATATGTACTACTTTATGGAACGCTACTTAAGTTATTTGTCTACAATTGTTTGTAATTTTGTGTTTTTTTTGTTTTTTAAAAAATAAATAGTCTAAAAAAAAGAAGTAAAGTTTATTTAAAAAAAAATTGTTCCAGATTTATACTAATGAAAGCAGTTTTTAAATGAATAAATTATTATTGAGTTACGTAAAATTTCAACAACTTTCTTACAAATTATATGTGAAAATTAAATATCTTCAGATAAATTCGGTGACTAGTATATATTTCACAGAAATTATATCGGCATAAAATAATTCAGTTTTGTAATTATATTTTTTATTTTCATACCTTTTTCACTGATATAATTATCAGTTATTAACAAATTAAATAAAAGTAATAATAAATCAAACATGCTTCAATAATATTACACAAACCCATCAGTTAAAACTTTAAATTGCCGCGGCACCAAACCTAAATCTGACATAAAATATTCGCATAAAGTATCTCTGGTAGCTACGTCTTGCTGTGGTGCCCTATTTGATGACAAGCGACCAACCGATTTTAAAGGTGTAACTTCATCATACCAGCTGCCCTGGTTAAGCTCCCCATCGTCGAAATCTTATGGACAATATTGGTTATCTTCGGATAAAATTTGTTCCAATCGCAGAAAATTGTGCAGGCAAACAATTGCTTTTATAAAAGAATCAATATTCTTCACATCAGCAACAATCGTTGTCCTCAACAATTTCCAGCGATTCGTCATTATCCCAAAAGCGTTATAACTTTTAAGAGGCAAAGCTTCATCAGCGACAATGACGTAATATTGCGTTATGTTAGTGTCTGGTATTCTTGATGGTGGAGGAACTTTAAGCAGATCTCGATCCAACATATCGCCAAACACCGACTGTCTAAATATTCCTCCGCTGCTCGAGCCATACGCGCCAATTCCACTTTTGCCTGGAGCTTGTATTGCAATATGCTTCCCGTCCAAGGCGCCGATGCAGTTGGGGAAATTCCATAGATCCATACAATCATATGCAATTTCTAACCACTCCGCAGTTGTACTGGGTGATTTTAAATAGTTTTGGTTGAGGAATGTGTATATTGCACCACAGGTTTCTTTTATAATTTTATGGACCCTAGTAAGCCCTATTTGATACTCCCAAGCAATAGTTTGCATAGAACATCCTTGCGAAAGATAACTAAAAATATAATAATACATATATTAAATAATACATTTTTTTTTCAAATACGAGGTATTTACTGCAGTGTCAAGGCTAGCCTTTCTTCAAGAAAAATACTATCTTTACTTTTATGCCTTTTTATCATAGGCGTTACGCCATTCAAAATATAGTTGAACTGTCCAGTATCCATTCGTGTATATTTAAAAAACTGTGCAGCATCATTTTGCTTCATACTTTGAAAGTAGATGTTAAAACAACCACATTTCTTTCGATTACGGTTTATCGGACGTGTTTTGAACTTCCTGCTTTTCCTTAATTTATTTTTTTTTGTGTAATAAACAAAAAGTCCAGTTTTGCTGTTTTAGCTGAGGTGTCTCAAGGAGACTTACAATTAAAACTTAAAAACGCGTTCTTCGTGCCTTTAGTGACTAAGACTCCGAAGGTATTATTTACGTTGTTCCCAAATATTACTTACCGCTTTGATAGTCAACGTGATATCATTGCAATTAGTAGTATTACCCTGACTATCGTCAGTGAAGATTTATCTTCAGAAGACGGGACCTGACCGTCGTCAGAAAGTTTACTTTGAAGACTTCTTGTTTAACGGAAGATGGCTACCACCAACCGACTGCCATTTCAACACCGAACAGGAATTGGAGCAGGCGACCCACAACTGTGGCAACCCCTTGCACCACCGCGAATGTTAAATCGACCACCAACAGCTCCTATTGATGATCTATCTGGCCCAGTCAGACGGCGACTCTTAGGTCTGGATGATTCCAACATCTACCCAGAGGTCATATTTGATATTCCCTTGCGCATAACATCACTGCCGCAAGTAAAAGAACATCGAGTAGAGCAGTCACCAGCTGCAGATGTCGTACAACAAGTATGCTTCTCAGTTGCTGAACTAGCAAATGCCACTACCAACGTATGTGACATACTACCTGATGAAGACGACATCCCTCATGAGGCAGACTTAACTATTAAAGTTAATTCTGTTGAGGTGCAAATTCCTTTCGTAGACTACGTTAAGGATAATTTGTATATTGGAACAATTCAACCTATTCCAGTAGATGTAGATGACGAAGACAATGACGAGATTTTGTTACCAAAGTCTTTGAGTCACTTGACTATAACCGATACGTTAGAAGAAAATCTTCATTATAACGTTAAAATCGTGAGATCAGGGAATTTTAGAGCTGAAGAAGAAACTCTATTTCCAATATCTTATAGTCAACATTACCCCGTGATTAGAAAATTAGAACAATTTCTAACTTGCGAAGAAAAGCTTAACTTTCGAGTAGCTTTTACAAACGTATCTGTTGATCTAGACGATCCAGTTACACTTGAGCACACAAACCGTGCCAAGGACACAGAAAGGTAACACGAAGAAGAAAGTGTGTATGTGATACACAATTCTTTAGAAATGTTAACCGACACAGGCCATGAGGCAGACTTAACTGTTAAAGTTAAAGTCGTACTATGTTGAAAGGACGTGCAATTTAATTTCTAAGATCGTGTTTCTTTTAAACGTGATTTTATTCTGAATAAAGTATTAAATTACATAATTAAAACACAATACTTAAAATATCAAACATACACAAATATCTACCTGAATAAAGAATTAAATTACACGTCCTTTCAACATAGTAAGTGACATATTAATACAATAAAACAAATAAACAAATAAACAAACACAGCAACCTAAACTATTTAATAAACGGAGTGTCAAAACTTGTCCAGTGGTTGTAGCAGTGTATACAAGTTTTACATACATAATGTCATCGTTGCTGCTAATAACATTTTATCATCCATATTCGTCAATAAACTACGCAACTGTCAAATTACAAATAGGTGCGAACAAATCTGTCAAAACAACAGTTTTCATTACTTTTTTTGATAGACAAGAACAGAGACAAATACAGACAAAGACGAGTATATTTTTATTGTGCTTCTTCTTTAAATTCTATGTTCGCTGTGCTAAACTATGCTGTGCTAAAAAATTATATTGTGAATGAATTACATAAGCCTGCACGCCGTAACTTTCCACACAGACGTGTTGTTATAAAAGGATAAAATGATCTTTTTCAAGCAGATCTTGTAGAAATGATACCATACGCCAAGGAGAACAAGGGGCATACATATATTCTAACGTTTGTTAATGCCTTGTCGAAAAGGCTTGGGCTATACCAATTCAATCGAAATCAGGTAAAGACGCAACTATTGTTCCCCGGAATTTACAAACTGACAATGGAAAATAGTTTTATAACGTGAATTTTCAAAACCTAATGATAAAATATGATGTTAATCATTATTCTACTTACAATAGTTTAAAGGAGAGTAAAATTTAAAGATTTAACCGTACACTCAAGGCTATGGTTTGGAAAGAATTTAGTTTACAAGCAAGGTTGCTAAAAAAAACACTTTTTTAGATTATGACCAGGGCACTGGTGAAAAGTGTTTAAAACCGTCCAAAATTGGTTTTAACCACTTTTTTTTAGTATTTTACTATATATTTATATATTTTATGTTTTTTTCATTTTATACTTTTATTCAGTCATGGAATATAGAATAATAATAGTTATGTGTGTATAAAAAGGAAACAAAGTGATAGTTTTATTGCATCGAGTATAGTTATAAATAATACACCCAAAATATGAAAAAAATATGAAATGAAATAAATTTATTTTTGACAGCTCAATTAAATTTTATAAAATTGTCAAGAATGTATCCATGGTAATTAATAAATAATTAATACAAGAAACTCATATGAGGAAATAAAAGACCTACTTTCGTTTGTTATATTGCGCGAATCGGGTACTTTTTGTTCAGGTGTTAGGAAAAAGCATATTTCTTTTATTCTCTGAACCTTAATTCAATTTAAAACTTGTCTTTGCTGTTCCACACAGGACATAAGTACGTATAAATTTACGCATTCAGCGAACATGTTAATACTTACAATTTAGTTCATAATATAAAAGCAAGATTTGAAGTAAGGGTAGTCACTTATCATATAGCCGCCGTCTCGTCGTGTAGTGTATTACAACTACTTTTATAAGTTAAAATTTGTTACTAAACAAAACAACAGGTAAGTTAAATTAATTTATTGTTCTCATTTAGGATAAATTTAAAATTGATGAAGTCTTAAAATTTTTAAGTATTTTATTTAATGAAATATTAGAATAAAGTAAAGTACTTAGGTGTTTTGCGTATTTTAATTAGCTTTTAATTTTATATTTTTGTGCAGTAATGAATCATGAATCTATCAAAAAAAAAATACTTGGGTGGTCGACACAAGAATCTTGTTTGAGAATTTTTAATGAAGTAACTGTAAAAGAAGGAAAAGTGATAGGACAGAAGTGTAAGAAATATGAAAAAATTGTGAACAGTAAAGCTTTACGAATGAAGAAACATAAGGAAACCTGTCACCGAATTCTCTGGTATTTGAGACCAAAAATGAACCAAATGAAGTCCGGAGCAGAAGCAGAAGCCCTCCTACTTCCTCTACCGCGACATCACAGACACCATCCCTGTCGCTAATTCCTAGTCCTAGTCCTAGTAGTACACAGATACGTTTTCAACAACCTAAAATATTATCACATATCGGCACTACAACTAGCATACAAGCCAAAAATTTTGATTTAGACGTTGCTAGATATATTACTGCTAGTAATGTACCATTTAGACATGTTGAAAAGTTTTAATTAAAAAAACTTAAGGCCTGGTTATTAACCTCCTACGCGACAAAAATAGTCAATGAATTGTTAAATAACGTACATGCTGAAGTTATTAATAAAGTATGCCACGATTTAACAGGAAAAACTGTTACTCTTGTTCAGGATGTTTGGTCGACTATTCACAATGATCCTGTAACAGAAAATTGCAGGAAATAATTTTTTTTTGTATCTGCTATTGATACCGGGACGAATCATAAAACATCAGAATATTGTTTAAAATTAGCGTTGGATGTCATAAAAGACTCAAAAATTAAATATAATTGTTATCTTAGAAGCTTTGTTAATGATAACGAACACAAAATAATTAAAATGCGCGATTTATTAAAAACTGAATTATTAGAGACAGAAAAATATGATTTTTTTGTAACGTATGATTGTGCAACACACTATCTGAATCTCTTAGGAACAGATATTTCAAAAATTCATTCAATTAACAAATTAGTAAGTCAAGTTATAAAAGTTCAAAAGTATTTCCGAAATCATCATTTAGCAAAAGGCTATTTGAAAGAATTTGAAGGGTCTGTAATTCCTCAATTACCGGGAAAGACTAGATGAAATAGTCAACTAACATGCGTTGACACGTATATGCGAAACAAAGAGCATTATTTAAAAATTTGCGATAAATATAAGCATGATATTGAACCTAAAATTAGCAGTATTGTAAATAATGTAGCACTTTAAAAAGAAATTAAGAATTTGTAAAAACAATTACAGCCAATTACAATTTCTCTGAACAAGTTTTAAGGTGATAATGCATTTTTAGCAGATGTAGTCCGAGAATATATTTCATTAGAAAATAATGAAAACTTAAAACCACATAAAAATTAACCGCACAAAGAAAAACAAATTGCATTACTTCCGCTCATTATTACGCGTATATATTACATCCTACATACATGGTTAAAGATTTAAAGCTAGTAGTGGAAGAAGTAGCACGCCAATGGTTAGTTAATGAAGTAGATGAAAATTTTGTGGTATTAATGATAAATATTTTGGCTCTAGCAAGTCTATTCCCAAAATCGTATTTTACTTATAATGTGAGAAATTATGTTGAACCTCATGTATGATGGTCATCCCTAACAGGTGTAGATAAAAAAAAATTACAACTTATCGTTAGCTATATTACAATCATGTGTTGCATATTCTGCCGGAATAGAAAGAATATTTTCTAACTTTAGTTTTATCCAAACAAAATTAAGAATTCATTTAGGTTTGGAAACAGCATCCAAATTAGTTACATGCCATAAAATGTTAAATTACAACATGAAGGAAGATAAAACAAATAGCGTTGATGATGAATGTTAATAGTAATAATGGAGCAGTAATGATAGTCGGGATTGCAGTCAGTGTATTTATTCAGTTAAGCTACTAAAAGCCAACGTTTCGATACACACTTTGTGCCTTCTTCAGGGCGAGTAATGGTGAGTCATAAATTACACGCCCTGAAGAAGCCACAAAGTGTGTGCTGAACCGTTGGCTTTTAGTTGTTTAACTGAATAAATACACTGACTGCAATTCCGACTATCTTTATTGCTTGGATACAGTCCAGGACGGTTTAAACCAGTGGTTTTAACCACCCTGAATTTAACCGAACCATCCTAATTTATTGATGGATTAACATTATTGATAGACTAGTCAAAATGTATAATAACACAAAACATTCAACTATAGGCATGAAACCAATTAATGTTAAGGGCAGAAACGAAAAGTAACTACTCAACACACAGTATATAATCGAATTAAAATTGCAACTCCTTCTAAATACAAAACGATTTTCAGCAAAACATATACCCCAAATTGATCTACGGAAATATTTCAAATAAGAAAAATTCAATCCACATCACCGGTCAGGTATTACAAGATGAAACTGGTTAAGATATAGCTGGAACATTTTACGAGTTCGAAATTAGTAAAACAATATATTCTGGTTTATATCTGATAGAAAAAAATCTATGTCCAAAGGGGAATAAATACTATGTGAAGTGGTTTGGATTTGATGAAATATTTAACTTTTATGTTAATAAAAAGGATATAATATAATGCTACAATGTAAGTTTAAAAGTATTATTTAAAATGATTTATTTATAGTATTTTACATAAATATTATATAATTTTTATTTTTGCTTTTTTACCTAAAACACAATAATAAATGTATCACGAAATAAAAATGTTTCGATTTATTTACCAATAATTCAGACCAACGTAGTCTTTCTTCTATGAATTTTTTTCTATTACTTTGTTTTTTTCGGAGTTCTGTAATTGGCATTTGTCTCAAAATTGGTCTGTCTTTACTCGCTTCTTCTGGGTCATACGTACCCACATTGCAATCATCCCAATTTTCAACACATTCCACCATTAATTATTGCTCGCCGTTCTCCACCTATAATAATGTTAATTATTGTATATAGCAAATAACATTTTCATATATTTAACAGTTGCAGACATTTAATTAAAATCGTTAAAGAAATAACGTTTCTTATAAACTCTGTTACGTTTCAAAATGAATCAGTGATGCCAGTCTCCAGGACCACGAGTTCGAACCTTTATATATTCAATCCGCTTATAGTCCAACTCTAGTATTATTTCAAACATCATACAAACACATTAAAAATAATAATAACTTATTATGGCTGAAAAGGTGATAGTAAATGAACTGCTCTCTATTGCACATAACATTAATACACATATAATACATGAATTACAAGAGTACAAGTCAATAATATAAAATAATTCGAACCATTGCGAAATAAATTATATTAGTAAAAAGTTTCTACCGATTTAGTATATCCATAAAAAAAATTCCGAAAAAAATTACTACAATATTAAACATGTTTGAAGACGTCGCTTTGCAACGGATATGGATGAATTTACCATAAAAATTTAAGAAACATTTAATGTATTAGAAAGATTACTTTGTATGGAACATTATAATCTACCACCATAATATCTGATGCGTTGCTGCGAATAGACGTGTTTTGCCTGCCGCTCCGCAAATTCGTTTATATCATAAACGGTGTATGTGAATCTGTCTCTAATTTAAAAAATTATACATTTTTTGCGATTAACTATGGCTAATACACGTTTAGGTGCCATCGTTAAAGAAGCGATTGACGGTTTGCTTAGCAACAGTGATTTTGTCGCTAAACTTGTGGACAAAGTCGTTGACAAACTTAATGCCAAGTTGGAAGAGCAGAAGCTATTCTATGAATCTACAATTAAGGATCTATCGATTCAGAATAAATTCCTTGAAGAACGTGTCGATCAACTGGAGCGGTATTCTCGGCGCAACTGTGTTCGTTTCTTCGGAATACCTGAGGATGGCATCAATGAACATTCCCAAGTCACTGAAGCTAAGGTATGTGCAATCATAAAAGAGAACCTGAACCTCAGTGACGTGTCTGACATAGATCGTTGTCATCGAGTTGGTGTTAAGAAATTGAATAAATCGAGACCTGTGTTGTTAAATTCAGTTCCTACAAAAGCCGTGATAAAGTCATTCGTGCCAGAAAACTTTGAATAGGAACAAAAATATTGGTAAAGGAAGATCTTACGAAAATTAGAGTAGAGTTATTTAATCAAGCCTCAAAAGTACTTGACTTTAGAAATGTTTGGTCACGTGATGGCAATATTTTTGTAAAATTTAACAATTTAATTGGTAAAATTTATTCTTTGGATGACTTGTTACAATTTGAACATTAATCTTGAAAATTTGTAATTTAGATTTATATTTTTGTACTTTTCTTTATTTTTGGTTTTGGAGTTGCAGTGCGTAAATGCATCAATATTTTTTGTATTTCTCATAGATTTAGATATTTTGTTTGAGTGTTAAACTCATTTTTATCTGTTTTATGTTTCTTGTAATTCTTACTTTTTGCGTGCAGGCCACCGCTATCAGCTGTGTCTGATTCGTACGCTCACTTGTCGCTTATTAATTAACATTATTCTAACTGTTTAAAACCTAAATAATTTGTTTCATTTCTTATACTCACTATATATCTTATACGCATCATCTTTGCAAATAATGTTATTATATTATCAAAATGTCCGAGGTATGAATACCAAGTTGGATGACTTCTCTAATAATTTGTGTTGCTCTACCTTTGATGTCGTTACATTGGCGGAGACGTGGCTTAATAGCTCGGTTTTTCATGCTGAATTGTTTAGTTCTAATTACAATGTATATTGAGCTAACCGTGATTTCTTGAGAGCTGGTAAGGATCGAGGTGGAGGTGTGTTGTGTGCAGTGCGTAGCAAATTTTCATCTACTCTGGTTAAACTAAATCTCAGTCCCGCCTCAATTGCTGATATTATCTGTGTTCAAATTAAATTAACCGCTGGCAAATCAATTTATATAGTAGTCGTATACTCTCCTCCTCCTATTTCCATGGAACAACATAATTTTATATATGATTGCATTGAATCCATTCCAAATATTTTGTACCAAGATTTTATAATTCTGGATGATCTAAATATATCTAAGTTTTCTGATTTTTATATTAACTCTTATACCAATAATATTATTACCTCTTTTATTAATTTCCATAGCTTTTTGAATGCCTCTCAATATAATTTTATTTACAACAATGACAACAGGTTGTTAGATGTTGTCTTATCGAATCTTAATTGCTCTGTTTCTCGTAATCCGTTTCCATTATTAAATGAAGATAATCACCACCCTGCTATTGATATCACTTTGGAAAGTTTACCTCACTGTCCCAATTCATCCTTTGATAGTTCTACACCTAGCTATAACTTTCGTTTAGCTGACTATCCACTTCTATATAATCTCTTGAATGCGACCGACTGGAGTGTTTTATCTCAATATGATGATGTGGATGGTGCATTTTCGAGATTCTATACTATATTATATGACATCTTTGACCAATGTATTCCCAAAACTATCAGAAGAATATCTAAATACCCTCCATGGTTCTCAAAGTCTATTATTTCAACTATTAACCTAAAGCATAAATATTATAAAACTTATAAATTAACTAATAACATCTTATATTACAAACATTTTAAAGCACTTCGTTTGAAGATAAAACAAGATTTGAAATTGCACACAAAAAATATTTGAATTCTGTTGAAAATAACATCTCTATTGAATCATCTAATTTTTGGTCTTACATAAGTAAGAAATCGAACAATTCTCGTATTTCTGGTCAAATGCATTTTGACGACAAGTCTTTCAACACTACTCCGTCTGTTGTTCAAGCTTTTGCAACTTATTTCTCCTCTGTTTATGAACAGGACAATTCTACTTCTCCCACTCCTACTCCCATGAATGACAATTCTTCTGATTTACTATCTATTAACTTTATCTCTCAAACTGATATTCTCATTTCTGTAAAACAATTAAAATCCTCTCGCAACCCTGGTCCTGATAACCTACCTAGCTTTAATCTAAAAGGGTGTTGCGACATATTTGTGAAACCTCTATTTACCTTATTTAACCTATCCTTATCTGCTAACACTTTTCCGTCCAAACTTAAAACTACTTTTATTACCCCAGTTTTCAAGTCAGGAGATCGAACATACATAGGTAACTACCGTCCTATAGCAATTCTTTCCAATATTTCCAAGATTTTTGAGAGGATTCTTTTCAATCATATATACCAGGATGTACAATATAAAATTTCTGAAGATCAGCATGGTTTCATGAGGGGGAGGTCTACTTCTACCAATCTGGCCAATTTTACTGAATTCTCAATTAACAGTCTGCGCAAAAATTCCCAAATTGATGTTATTTATACAAATTTTGCCAAGGCGTTTGATAAAGTCAATCATCAAATTTTAGTTCAAAAACTTATTTGTAATTTTAAATTTTCTCATAAATTATCATGACTCATATGCTCTTATTTATCTAACCGAAATTTGCTTGTGCGCTACAATAATCACTCTTCCCTTCCTTTTATTGCCACCTCTGGTATCCCGCAAGGATCTAATCTCGGCCCTCTTTTATTCAATTTGTTTATAAATGATTATTACAAACGTCATTAAAAACTCAAAATGTCTCCTATATGCTGATGACATCAAAATATATAAAGTTGTAAATACGCTTGAAGATTGCCTTATGCTTCAACAAGATATTGCTTCCATTCTTTCTTGGTCTTCTGAGGTCAAATTATTTTTCAATACTAGTAAGTGTAAAGTTATGTCTTACTCTATGAAAAAAATCTATTATTGTTTGTAATTATCAAATGGCAAATGCAACATTATCTCGAGTATCACAAATGAGGGATTTGGGGGTATTGTTTGATTCAAAATTTCAATTTATTTGTCATGTTATAGAAATTGTCAAATTTTCGTATCGGAATTTAGGTTTTATAATTCGTAATTCTCGTAATTTCAATAAACTCAGTACCCTCAAATCGCTTTATTATTGTTTTGTACGTGCTAAACTAGAGTATTGTTTTTTGGTATGGAATCCACTATATAGGAACTCAATTAGACCAATTGAATCTATCCAAAGAAAATTTGTACGACATTGTTGGTATAAGTTCTGTAAACCTACATTGCCCATTACTGTTTTTCATTATAATGATTCTCTATTTGAGTTCCAAATGATATCACTTGAAAATCGTCGTAGCTTGCAGACTTGCAATTTTCTATATAAACTTATTAATAATGCTATCGACGATTCTTATCTGCTATCATTATTATGTTTAAATATACCACGAAACTGTAACACGAGGATAAAAGTTGCATTTGCTATTAAAACTGTGAAAACAAACTATGAGACAAAGAGCCCTATAAGATATATGTGTAATATTTTTAATAAATTAGATAATCCAGCAAGTAATATTCATATATTTAATGATACTCTACAGCAGTTTAAAGACACATTATTTGGATCTTTATTATTAGGTATAGAATAAGTGTAATTGCAATAGTTTACTTATGTCTTTCATTAATTTTTGTATGTATCTTTGTCTAATTGTGGTAACGTGTTTAAATACTTTTGTATTATTTACTCATATGCTCTCTGTAATTGGGACACTGTCCTGTTGAGAGTTTAATAATAAATAAATAAATAAATAAAGAGACCATATCGATGTATTACCTCCATTAATTAAAAATTACTTCATGTGTAAAAATATGAACTGTGATATAAACAAAAATTTATGTTAGTAATTACATTATTTTGTTTGTTTATATGAATATAAAATAAATAGGTAGGTCAATAATAATATAGTATAATATAAATTGAATACTTACCATTTTAAAAATGAGTAGCTATTGATATTATATCTATACATATAACTTTAATTGTAGGTATCGAAAGCGATCAAATCAAATGTAGTGCGTATTTATATGATAATTTTACAAGAAAAATCGAATAATTGTACAAGTTGAAATGAAAGTTGTGATATAGGTACGTATTTAAGTTAGATTGCTGTATTTTCGCTAAAATCGTGCGTATTTGTAAAATACATCATGCTTTTACTTATTCAAGGTTTAAATGAATTTTTATTTTTAATCAGTAGCGTTTTCAAAGTTATTTTCTATAATTCAAAGGTATCGTTAAAGAATTTTAATTAAATGTAACCAGTAGAGAAAGTGCATTACATATGTAATATATAAGTAGTAAAAGATGAATCATGAATCTCAGTAAATTGAACGAAAATGCCTTAAGAAAAATTAGCGATTTAAATATTAATCAAGAGTATAAAATTACATCTGGAGGAGTTGTCGATACGAAATTCGGTCCTAGCGTCATCATCCGAACTGAAAATGTTGATGTGTTTGTACCAACGAGATATCATGAACTAATAGGTGACAAAGTTGAAAATCTAAAGAATTGCGGTATTATTAACCACACCACGGAGACTGACACATTTAGTAAAATAGAATTTACTAAGTAAGAAACATTTCTTTATTTAATATTTTATTTTACTTACAACTTTTATATTTTTACAGTACACCATACTATTAATTAACGACTTATAATCTTTATATATATATATATATACAAACTATGTATCTACAATAATTATTACCATGTCAGCACTTCTTGCAGTATTTTTTTTTTTCAAGTCACTTAAAACAAAATATTTAATTTATATATATATAAAATAAATAAATAAATATATCATCACGCCTTCTACCCATCACTGGGTGTGGCACTCTGCTACAGCAGATCTCGGTAAGTGATATATTTTGCGCGTGAAATGCGGTTACCAGTCGTCAAATCACGGCCCCCAAACATGTTAGTGGTGGAGGAGCCACAGGGATAGCTTTTTCAAATTATGAAAATTTGTCGCCTGTGGGAATCGAACCAGGGACCTCAGGATCCACAGGCCGACTTCATACCACTGTGCTAGCCATCCCATATTATATATATATATATATAAACATTATTAATATTGGACTTACTAACTAAATATAGAAATAGCTAAATATTATGATGCGAGAAACGCAGTCGTCGGAATTTAAAATCTGAAAATCTCACTTACAAAAAATAAAGCATATATATAAATGTCACTACAAATTTGAAAAACCGATCCGATATTTTTGTGAGTCATGCTATGATTCTAAGAAAATAAATAATTCGGAAAGTTTATTATATAGATTTGAAATTGGACAATATTATTTATTTCGTTTGTCAAATTTACGAAAGAAAGCTATATTCACTTACATCATCATATAAGTGTGTAAAATGTAAACACTATTTTTGTAAAATTAGTAGAAAAAATATACGGCAGCATCAATATAAACTAAATAATGCATTAAATTTTAAAAGTATAATAAAAAACCAATATAAAAAGTGAAATAAGTTTAAAATCTATTCATTTTAAAATATTTTTTCGTGCTGAATGTGGCAATGTTTTCAACATAAAATCTAGTTTATCGCGACATATTAAATACAGTTGTGATAAAAATACTTGTTTTATGTGAAAAGTGCAGTAAAAAGTATAGTGCACGTACAATAAATATTCATTTTACTCACGTTCATAAATGTAACAGTGCCAGTGGCATGAAAAAAGAGAAAAATCCTTCAAGCAGTGAACCGAAAAAAGGGTCTTAGAAGTGCAAATGTAGAAACTATAAATGTGTACTGCACTGTTTGTAATATTTAATTGTAAAAGTAACTGTACATAATTCACATTTGAAATCTAGTATTCATAAAACTAAAGCGTGTGATGAATGTGAGCCTGGAGTCTATTTTATTGATGGTGCATTAAAAATCGAATTTAAACGTATAAAATTGAAAATACAAATTCATTGTACGAAATTAGTTTTTTGAAACAAATTAAAGAAAAAATTCTCAAATTAATTGAAGCAACATTAATTACCCACTAGATCATAAAAATAATTTAAAATTTTTTGGAATATTTATGAAACCTGGCAAAAACACTTGAGAAGAAATGAAATCATTTAACACAAAATTTCAACTTCTATTGTAAAAAAGATGATCATGATATAAAGAATTATCGAAGAAAAATTTATAATGAAAATAATAAATCAAATAATTATGCTGATACATCAAGATTAGATCCGTCGGGAAACGAGAAAAGAAGCGCTAGAGCGGACCGTGTAGCGGCTTCCCAAAATATTCCTCGTTAATCGGTTCAAAATTTAATCATTCTAATTTTAACTCATATGTAAATTCTGTTATAATAATAATATGGTTTAACACTCCTTGTGGAGTTGCACCGCCTCAATCGAGGCTTTCTAGATCCTTTTTTGGAGGGGATCATTCTCCATTACAGACTTAGATATGCTTGGCTATGATGTTCCATTGCTTCCTATCTCCTGTCTTTCCTCTCCAGTTTCTAATTCCCGCTGTTTTGAGATCATCTTCCACTTCTTGTAACCACGTTGTTCTTGGTCTTCCGCGTCTTCTTTTACCGCTGGGGGACCACAGTACCATTTCTTTTATTGGGTCTTGTTCGTTAGCTCTCCAGACGTGCCCCAACAAATTCTGTTATAGATGACAGAATTTCAAATATTTTAAAAAGTAATAATTAATTACAAGAATGTCCTCAAATTTTTATAAATAATTATAATAAAAACTCAAATATTTTTATAACAAATGAAAAACAATTAGAGAAGTTAGATTATGTTATAATTCTAATTTCAAGTGTACGAAATAATTCTGGAAAAATTTAGCTTGATACAAGTTCAGATATTTCATTAATTAAATTAAGTTCTATAAAAGGTGACATATTAGTTCAGATTGATTATGCAATCAATTTAACAGGCATTACAAATATAATAATAAAAACGCACTGTAAGTAAAATAAAAAAATAAAATATTAATATTAAATTTCAATTTCCATTACAAGTTGTACCCGCGAATTTTGCTTTAAAGAGTGATTTTAATGGTATTTTAGGAAAATACTTTTTAAGTTATTATAAAGCAAATATATGTTATGAAGATAAAGTTTTAAGATTCTCGTGTGAAGATAGTGAAATTTCCTTATCATTAATTTCTCAAAATTCTGAAATTATATTACCTCCACGTTTAGAAATGTTAATTCAAGCACTTCTATTGAAGAAGGAATTTGTTATGTTCGAAATTTAGATGAAGGATTATTTATGTCAAATTCAGTTACGAAGCCAGTAAATGGAAAATGTTTAGTTTCTATTATTATTACAACTGAAATTGAAAAAGAAATAAAAAGTTAAAGTACCTCACGTCGAACTTGAAACTTTATATTCAGTTAATACAGTACATGCTACCAACAATAATGAACAAACGGAAAATAGTTTTGATGCTAAAGGTATAGATAAAGTCTTATCGTCGATTCGTAGTAATCATTTAAATATGGAAGAAAATATTTCATTACAAGAATTATGTGCAGATTATTCTGATTTATTTTATTGGAGGGTGATAAATTAACTTGTACTGATGAAGTTAAACATCAAATTAACACGAAAGACGATGCTCCAATTCATGTCAAACCTTATCGCTTACCTGAAGCGCATAGATCCGAAATTCAATCTCAAGTAAATAAAATGTTATATGAAAAAATTATAACTCCCAGTAAATCTCGATGGAATGCACCATTATTTTTTGTTCCAATATCACAGACATATTAGATCAGTTGGAAATTCAAAATATTTCTCTACTTTAGATTTAGCATCTAGATTTTATCAAATTAGAATGGATCCAAGTGATCAAGAGAAAACCTAGTTATCAACACATTTCGGTCATTTTGAGTATTTAAGAATGCCTATGGGGCTTAAAAATTCACCATCAACATTTCAAAGGTTGATGAATGTAATATTTAGTGGTTTACAAGGATTATCATGCTATGATTATTTAGACGATATAGTTGTTTATTCAGCAAATTTAGAAGAGCATGCCTCAGAATTACAAACCGTGTTTGATAAATTAAGAGAACATAATGTTAAATTACAGCCAGAAAAATGTGAATTTTTACGAAAAGAAGTAATATTTCTTGGCCATATTATTACAGATCAAGGTATTAAGCCAGATTCAAGTAAAATTTCAGCTGTTCAAAATTTTCCGCGTCCGAAAAATGAACGCGATATTAAATCATTCTTAGGACTTGCTGGTTACTATCGAAGATTTATAACAGATTTTTCTAAATTAGCTAAACCACTTACCCATTTATTAAAGAAAAATGTAAAGTTCGTTTGGACTGATAATTATGAAAAATCATTCGAAACTTTAATAACTGCTCCTTTACTTCAATATCCAGATTTTAATAAGCCCTTTTTTATAACTACAGACGCTGGCAATTATGCTATCGGAGCTGTTTTGTCACAGGGCGATATTGGAAAAGACTAGCCTATTTCATATGCTTCCCGAATTTTAAATTCTGCAGAACAGAATAACCCTGTTATTGAAAAAAATTCTTAGCCGTTGCTTGGGCTGCAAATCATTTTAGATTATACTTATATGGGAGAAAATTTACTATTGTAACATCACAACCCTTTAGTTCGTATAAATAATTTAAAAGACCCAGGGGCACGTCTTTTGCATTAGCGTATTAAATTAGAAGAATACGATTATTCAATAATTCATAGACGAGAAAAGTCAATCATGCAGACGCACTTTCTAGAATTTTTAATATTAATGCCGATCAAAATAATAACGTTTCTTATTTTGAATTTTTAGAAGCTATTAAAATTAAAATTATTATCAATAATAATATAAAAGTATCCTACATGTGCACAGTTTGTTTCTGCATTTAAAACAACAATCATAAATAGAACTTTAAAAAATTCTAAGGAATCGAACTGTCCAGAGGATGGGTCAAATTTCCTAGTTGCTTTGAATTCCCTTCTTTCTCCTAAATCAACTACTGCAACGTCTTTACCGCATGTTTTCTTAACTTCCCGAGAACCTTTCCTTACCTCTGCTGCAAAAACCTTTGATACCTCTATAGCAGATGCTGTTAAAAAAATACGGATATTCACGTCCGCGTATATTGCAGGCTTTGTCGGCCGTAGTGTTTTACAGCGTGACTGTCAGACATGTGTCACATTTTTTACTTCCGAGATATGTACTGACAGTCACGCTCCAATATGACTGAAAGATTACGGCACAACAAAGCCAAAATTGGTCTACCCCAGAGAGGAAATAATTTTGCAAGTCGATAAAATAAGAAAAGCCATCTTCGCAAATATTCCTAGCTATCTAAATGAAAGTTATGTAATAGAGAAGATACATATGTGTGTAGAATCAAGAAATCAAAAAAAGACACCAGGCCAAATGAAATTATTGACAATTTTCTTCAAATTTATGGTCGGGTGTCTTTCTATAGATAATTCGTGTATAAAATAAAATGTAAAACTTACATTGTTGTATTAAATTTTATAAAATTTATACGGTTTTTCTTTAATGTAAACTCTTTATCTCCATAACCGATATATTTCCATTCTTCCACTTTGTACATAGACAAATGGCGCAGAAGAAAATTGTTTGAATTCAATTCCAGCTCAGAATGAATGTAAACTATAAGTAAATTTATTGTAAATTACGTACTTTTATTATTATGTAAAAATATTTCAAATGTGTTAATTATAATTAACATTGTGTAATTATTTAATTTTCAAAATAAAGAACAAAATAATGTGTAATTATTATTTGTAAAATTGAATACTTCAATTTTAATATTACAATTATTTCTATTATTTAACAAAAATGTCATTATTCAAATATAATGATTTCATTTTTGTAAATAGTAAAAATAATTACAATATTAAAATATTTAATTGTAATTTTCAAAGCATTTGAGGAGGTATAATGCCCGCTTTACATCTTTTCACTTTGTCCCCAGTACTGTGTCGCCACTATCGATATCCCCACTATTATTCCCACTTCTCTCCTTTTCAAATAACACAGAGCTGTCACGTCTCTCTTTAGATATTTGGTCCGTGAGCGAGAGGCAGTCAACTTGCGAGAGCCCAATAGGCCTAGTAAAACTGACTGAGTTCAGCACGACAGCCTCATAGGCCTAGCGCATACGTCTCAACGCGAGATAACTCGACTCACCGACACACACGATCGACAGCCTAATAGGCCGAAAGCGGCAGCGCGACCACGAGACAGCCGGATAGACCGATCGCTACATCTTCGACGACGAAGAACAACCACGAATTAGCCGTAAGGACTTAACACGAAACACGACACCAGCAACACGGCTTCCCACGACGGAGACCGGACCACATGAACTGATACGGCTCGCTCTCTGCGTAGGACGCTCCGTAAGGGCAATATCTCCGTTGCCGATAACCCCAAAGAAGAAGCCTCGGCATATACCGTCCGCGCCCGAATGACCGTGCACCAGGTCACCACGTGGGACAATCCGGTATAACTGCAAGACGTCTTCAAGCAACGTGTCACCAAGGAAACGCCAGCGCACGACCTCGCCAAGGATACCGATACCCAGGACGTGGAGGTGCCCGCCGACGCCGAGACCTGGAAAACCTGTATCCGCTCCGCGCTACTCGAAACTGCTACGTCTCACCTCACCCAAGAAGCGTTACGGATTGGTGGACCGTAGCCGAGTACACCCTCGGGACCCGCGTCTGGTTCTGGTGGAACGGGCTTACTGGCGACACAGCGAGGAACGCAACGTAGAGTGGCGGCGCGACATACCATAAACTTTAAACTCGTGTACATAGTGCCCCGATCATGCAACAAACATTGTTTCTTCTTACGGATATGTGTATTGACTGCGCGATGCCTAGGAATTTCGTATAAACTTTAATCGTGTTTATGTATAGTATAACTTGAACGACCCTCGAACATTTTCCTAACATCGTATATGTATATTCTGACGTACACGTCTTACATGTGAATAAAAAGCATTAAAACCACTTCAGCCGTCTCATTCCACCAACACCTTACCTCACTGATTCGACTAGTTGGTAATCGGACGCGGTACGTTACCGCAGTACGACGCAATAGAACCAACAACCCTTACAAAAAATAAAGCATATATATATACATACGTGGAATATAAATGTCGCTACCAATTTGAAAAACCGATCCGATATTTTTGTGAGTCATGCTATGATTCTATGAAAATAAATAATTCGGAAAGTTTATTATATAGATTTGAAATTGGACAATCTTATTTATTTCGTGAAGTATGTTTGTCAAATTTACGAAAGAAAGCTATATTCACTTACATCATCATATAAGTGTGTAAAATGTAACACTATTTTTGTAAAATTAGTAGAAAAAATATACGTCAGCATCAATATAAACTGAACAATGCATTAAATTTTAAAAGTATAATAAACAAACAATATAAAAAGTGAAATAAGTTTAATTCTATTTATTTTAAACTATTCATTTTAAAATGTGTTTTCGTGTTGAATGTGGCAATGTTTTCAACATAAAATCTAGTTTATCGCGACATATTAAATACAGTTGTGATAAAAATACTTGTTTTATGTGAAAAGTGCAGTAAAAAGTATAGTGCACGTACAATAAATATTCATTTTACTCACGTTCATAAATGTAACAGCGCCAGTGGCATGAAAAAAGCGAAAAATCCTTCAAGCAGTGAACCAAAAAAAGAGTCTTAGAAGTGCAAATGTAGAAACTATAAATGTGTACTGCAATGTTTGTAATATTTGTTTGAAAAAGTAACGGTACCTATATAATTCACATTTGAAATCTAGTATTCATAGTGCGTTTAAAAATCTAATTATATCGTATAAAATTGAAAATATAAATTCATTGGACATAATTAATTTTTTTAAACAAATTAGATAAAATTCTTAAATTTGTTGAAGCAAAATTAATAATCCATCGGACCATAAAGATTAATTTAGAATTATTTGGAATATTTACGAAACCTGGCAAAAACACTTTAAAAGAAATGAAGATATTTAACATAGCCAGTAAATGGAAAAGTTTAGTTTCTATTATTAATAATAAAGAAATTGAAAAAAAAAATTCAAGTACCTTACGTCGAACTTAAAACTTTATATTCAGTTAATACAGTACATCTTACTAACAATAGTGAACAAACGGAATATAGTTTTGAAGCTAAACGTATAGATAAAGTATTATCGTCGATTCGTAGTAATTATTTAAATATGGAAGAAATTATTTCATTACAAGAATTATGTGCAGATTATGCTGATTTATTTTATTTGGAGGGTGATAAATTAACTTGTACTGATGAAGTTTAACATCAAATTAACCCAAAAGACGATGCTCCAATTCATGTCAAACCTTATCGCTTACCTGAGGCGCACAGATCTGAAATTAAATCTTAAGTAAATAAAATGTTAAATGAAGAAATTATAACTCCCAGTAAATCTCCATGGAATGCACATTACCTGTTGTTCCAAAAAAAATTAGACGCCTCTGGTAAACGAAAATGGCGCATAGTAGTTGATTTTCGAAAATTACAACATCGCAGCCATATTAAATCAGTTGGGAAATTCAAAATATTTCTCTACTTTAGATTTAGCATCTAGATTTTATCAAATTCAAATGGATCCAAGTGATCAAGAGAAAACCGCGTTTTCAACACATTTCGGTCATTTTGAGTATTTAAGAATGCCTATGGGGCTTAAAAATTCACCATCAACATTTCAAAGGTTGATGAATGTAATATTTAGTGGTTTACAAGGATTATCATGCTATGATTATTTCGACGATATAGTTGTTTATTCAGCAAATTTAGAAGAGCATGCCTCAGAATTACAAACCGTGTTTGATAAATTAAGAGAACATAATGTTAAATTACAGCCAGAAAAATGTGAATTTTTACGAAAAGAAGTAATATTTCTTGGCCATATTATTACAGATCAAGGTATTAAGCCAGATTCAAGTAAAATTTCAGCTGTTCAAAATTTTCCGCCTCCGAAAAATGAACGCGATTTTAAATCATTCTTAGGACTTGCTGGTTACTATTGAAGAATTATATCAAATTTTTCTAAATTAGCTAAACCACTTACCCATTTATTAAAGAAAAATGTAAATTTCATTTGGACTGATAATTGTGAAAAATAATTCGAAACTTTAAAAGAAACTTTAATAACTGTCCCTTTACTTCAATATCCAGATTTTAATAAGCCATTTGTTATAACTACAGACGCTAGCAATCATGCTATCGGAGCTCTTTTGTCACAGGGAGATATTGGAAAAGACTTGTCTATTTCATATGCTCCCCGAACTTTAAATTCTGCAGAACAGAATAATACTGTTAAAGAAAAAAAATTCTTAGCCGCCGTTTGGGCTGCAAAACATTTTAGATTATACTTATATGGCAGAAAATTTACTATTGTAACAGATCACAATCCATTAATTTGTATAAATAATTTAAAAGACCCAGGAGCACGTCTTCTGCATTGGCGTATTAAATTAGAAGAATACGATTATTCAATAATTCATAGACGAGGAAAGTCAATCTTGCAGATGCACTTTCTAGAATATTTAATATTAATGCCGATATAAAAAAACACGTTTCTTATTTTGAATTTTTAGAAGCTATTAAAATTAAAATTATTATCAATAATAATATAAAAGTATTTTATGAAGACTTATTTAATGTACCGCCTGACATTGCTTTAGCCCATTGCGCTTCAAAAGATTTTGAAATGTCAAGATTTTGAAATGTCACAAGGGCACAGCTGAAAAATTTAAAGATAAATTTAATCATGTAAGGGCCATTTTCAACAAGTTCTATTAAACCAACAGTTAACTAACAGCGAGTTAAATTTATACTATAGATTATATTAATTTCACATTTCACCAACGTCTTTCGCGTGTCAGTTTACTAACCGATGGTTAAAGTGAGATTTTAAATTAGCTATTTGTCACCAGATGGCTACTAAGCTGTTATGACAGGTACGTGTTCTGTTTTATCGATATTTTATCTTTGTGAGCTGACAGTTGAACATTCATTTTAAAATTGTTTTTGAAGTTTGAAGTTCAGTTGTATTTTATTTTGTGGTTGAACTAAAATGAGTGTCACAAGCAATATTAAAAAAAAGAAAAAGAGGAATTATTAAATATAATTGAAAAATATATTAATATAGTTGAAAACAAGAAGACTGATTCCATGAGCAGCAAAAAAAAAACAGGATATATGGATAATAATACAAGATGAATTTAATTCAATTCAAGAAAATGGAGAAAGAACAGCCAATCAATAGAAAACATTGTACGAAGCTTTGAAAAAAAAGGCGAAGCGAGATGGTA
Source organism: Pterostichus madidus (assembly GCA_911728475.2). Classification (NCBI taxonomy): domain Eukaryota; kingdom Metazoa; phylum Arthropoda; class Insecta; order Coleoptera; family Carabidae; genus Pterostichus; species Pterostichus madidus. Next base: position 25,236,335 of record OU452314.1, read on the forward strand.
CAGTAGGTTACAATTATTATTAAGAAGTTGGTGAAACTTACTGATTTTTTTTTTTAGATTGAACTCTATAAAACAGGCGGGAGAACATTTAAAACAAAATTATATACTACAGATGACAGAATAATAAGTATGCTGGGAAGCAATATTAACTGTTTGTCCAATATTTACGATAGCAATGATATAGATAACGTTACAAAACTGTCAAATAAAATATTGCTAGCTATATTACATTTGTCGTTTCTTTTACAGATAATCAAACAGGATTAGAACAAGAAATATTAATATCTGTTGGAAGATAGACAAGTTGGAAAAACTGATCAACTGAATATAGATATTCCAGAAGTAAGTTGCAAAATAATTCAGGTCATGTACAAAATTAATTTTGTTGATTTACAGATTACACAACAATATTTATTAAAAGAAAATGTTGACTCACAGCCTAGCACATCTGACTTTGAATTACCTGGAGTAATTACATTTACTCCTGCAATTTCTCCAAAGCCAAAGAAAAGAAAGTTGAACATAAACTACACAACAAACAAACAGAAACAAGAACTTCATGATATAAAAATGGAGATTTTAATGCTAAAAAAAGAAACCTTAAAAAAAATTAAAATTAGAAGTCGAAGAAAAAAAATTAGACACAGCAATTAAGAAAAAGCATTATGAACTTATGATCGTCTATCAATGTGATAAGTAGTATTAATATAATTTTAATATAAACATATGTTCTTTTTAAATTTAATTTTTTATTTACATAAGTGTATGTTAATTTTATTTTTATAATTATATATGAAATACAATATATTGATATTTACATGGAGAAAATAGTATTTATTAGTGCATTTCGTACAGCGCAGTTTTGATTTGCATGTTGTACAATGTTATTTTCATCTCTGTCATTATTTCAGTCCTCATTATTTTCCACCTGCTCCAATTCATCATTCCGTATTGCTATATTATGCAAAACCGCGGTTGCCATAATAACTGTCAAAGTTTTGTAAGCCTCATTCCAAGAGACAAACAAGGAAATCTTTTCTTCCACACATCAGAAGTTCTTTCCACAGTATTTCTACTCTGAATGTGTGCTTCATTATACCGTTCTTCAGCTCTTGTTCTAGGATTTAGAATAGGAGTCAATAAATATTTTTTGCATGCATAAGCGCTATCTCCCAAAAGATAATTACGTCCAAATTGATGCTCCTCCAAACGCGCTTTTAATCTACTTGTATTAAATTCTACTATCGTGCGTGAATCCTGGCCACCGAGCAACAATATCTCAAATTTTTAGTTTAGCATCTCAAACAACTTGAACGTTGATGGAAAACCAGCCTTTTCGGTTCCGATATATCTCTGCATTATTTCCACCAGGAGATTGTATTTTCACGTGTGTGCAATCTATGGCCCCACATATGGAAAGAAATCGTCTAATAGTGTAAAATTCCCTGCAGTCTTCTCGAACTTCTTCCCTAGTTCCTGGCATTTTAATATGTCTTCTTGCCAATAAAGCAATCTGCTGAGATATTCTGTCAACGATAAGGCAAACAGATGAGACATACACATTAAAGTGATCACCGATCACAATTTGAAATGAACCTGTCGCGTAAAATCGTAATGCTATTAATATTTGCGTAATATCTGGTATTGGAAAATTCCTTCTGCCATTTGGTTCAATATGAGGTCCTAATGAATCCAATAGTTCATGTACCAATCTTTTCGAATATCTAAATCTCATCTTAAAATCTGTATCATCATACATTTCGAACATATTATTTCTATCTCTAATTACTCTTGGTCTGGGGTATCTAACAACTTCGTTATCATCACTGGATGATAAACTTATGTCTGTTGGAAAATTTGAGTCACTGCTCAGTAAACTTGAATCGGATGACATTCTCCTAAAATATAATAGCATCTATAAATTACATGTTATTATTTAGCAAATATTTACTTCAAACATTCATATATTTTAAAATTTATAACTTTTCTATTTATGACCTATACCTACTTGTATGTATTTATGTCAATATACTAACTATTCAGTTAGTATAAATTCAATATTCTACAACAATCTAGTACCAATTACTTACCAACAAAGTTATTTTTGAAAATAATATAATAAATTTTCTTATATCAGGATCTCTCAGCAAGACTTAACTATAGAATAAATATTTAACCCGCCCTAATAAGCTAGGTTATTTTTTACTGGTGATTTAATCGTCAGTTAACGCTAACCAAGATTGGTGAAACTGAAATCGGCAGTTATCTCGAATATATTCTACAATTAAATTTAATCTACAGAATAAAATACTTAACCGTGGTTGGTAAAAAACGGCCCTTAGAAAGTTAAAACATCAACATAAAGAAATTCATGAAGTAGCATATTTGAAACATGAATCACGAGATATCTTGTATTTGGTTACAAAAGAAAACTATTTTGATAAACCTAATTACGAAGATGTATACTTAAAATTACAAAATTTAAAATCATTTCTTATTGAGAATAAAATTAATAAATGATCATCATCATGTAAATTATTAACTATTTTTCTTGTTTTATATATTTGGTAAGTTTACCTTTAATTTAATTGTTTATTTTTACCAATCTTTTCGTAAAAATTAATGTATCAATCTCATTATTGTACTATTGTTTCAGACTTGATAATGGTCCCAATCTTGGACCGAAACGTCGTCGTTTCTAATTAATAAATTAAAGCCTGTCATCCAAGCAACATGGAAGGTTTTGTTTTGTTTACAAAATAAATGTCTTTTCCTATTTCCAATAAAATTACACGGCTTAATCAACTTTTTTACATATGATGATTATGTTCACGATTAAAAATTAAAATTACAAATTTTTCATGAATTAATACAGAAGAAACAAAAGATAAGCACGAGCGGGAGATCCCATTTCAAGTCGGTGATAAAGTACTACTATATGATGAAAGCGTTCAACGAGGTCGTAGTATAAAATTAGATTCACGTTGGATCGGGCCATTTATAATAACTTCATAAGACTCTCCTGTTAATTTTGTTATTCGGAAACGGAACAAGAACTATAAAGTTCACAGCAACCGATTAAAACATTTTCACGATTAATCCAAAATCAGATTACCCTGATAACTGAGAAAATAATATCTTCTCTGTGTGACAAACTTAAGAGTCCAAAGAGTATGTTACTTAAGTATACGTTAATTGGAGAAGCACATATATAAATAATCCCCGCCCCTATTGAACAATAATTTAATAAATTGAATCATCCTATTTTCATAAAAACAGGAATATGTTACGAGGGTCGTTCAATAAGTCCTTAGAAAAAAGTAGAACAAATACTTTTTTTGGGTAGATTTTTTTTATTTTTCTACGTAATCTCCTTTTAGCTCTATACACTTCTCTAATCGTTTTTCCAAATTTTTTAAGCCGTCCAAAAAGTAGGATTTCGGATGCTCCTCAAAATATGCCTCCGTTTGGGCGATGACCTCCTCATTGGTCGTAAACCTTCGTCCGCCAAGCCATTTCTTTAAGTTTGGAAATAAGAAAAAGTCACTGGGGGCCAAATCTGATGAATACGGTGAATGTTGCAATAATTGGAACTTTAATTCCGTAATTTTGGCCATCGCAACTGCGCAGGTGTGCACACGTGCATTGTCTTGATGAAAAAGGACCTTTTTGCGTTTCAAATGAGGACGTTTTTCTTTTATTTCTTCGCTCAGCCAGTCCAATAACGACGAATAATACGCTCCTGTTATCGTTTTTCCCTTTTCCAAATAGTCGATGAAAATGATTCCGCGTGCATCCCAAAAGACCGTTGCCATAACCTTGCCAGCCGATTTCGCCGTCTTCGCCTTCTTCGGAGCCCGTTCGCCTTCAAAAATCCACTGTTTTGACTGTTCTTTTGTCTCTGGAGTGTAGTAATGTATCCAAGTCTCATCCACAGTTATGTATCGACGCAGAAAATCTTCAGGATTACGACGGAAAAGCGCCAAAACAGCCTCAGAGTCCACCACACGATTGCGTTTATTCTCCACTGTGAGCAAACGCGGCACCCATCTTGCCGAGATTTTTTTCACACCTAATTTTTCGTGCAAAATTAAAGCGACTGTGCCTTGTGATATGCCTGTAGCCTCAACTATTTCGCGCACTTTGATTCGTCGGTCACTTAAAACCATATCGTGGATTTGGTCAATCATTTCGGGGGTAGACACTTCTACCGGGCGTCCGGAACGATGTTCATCTTTTGTGGATGTACGGCTACGTTTAAACTCCTTCACCCAATTGTAAACAGTTGCAAACACAGGAGCAGATGTGCCATGAACTTCATCCAACTCAGCTTTAATTTCTTTCGGCGTTAAGCCTTTTAAATACAAATGTTTAATCACCGCTCGAAACTCACTTTTATCCATTATTATAAACTATCAAAAGTTTTTTACTACAATTGACAACAACAATGAAACTACGTGACGGCTAAAGCTAAAACTCTAACAGTTGACTAGTTAGGAGTGCTGCTTACTGGAAAAAATTCATTTTCGATACTAAGAGCACCATCTCTTGGATTTTCTAAGGACTTATTGAACGACCCTCGTATTTCCATAGGAGCACATATCAAAGATAATCTTTGTTTGTATAAGTAAAATATTGTAGACGAGGCAATTCTTGTCATAATCTTAGTACTAGTAAGAACCAAATATAAACCTGTGTTAAACTTGTAAAATAGAGAAAAATCTTTTTAAAAAAAATAAGTTTGTAATTGCTCAAACTTAATTGGCGCAGTCGCAAGAGATTCCAAAACTACTTTAATTACCGAAATCACCAAGAAAAATTATCAATTCGTTAAAGTAATTAAAACGGTTGTTTTTCCAACATTAATTTGGAAACGAGCCAAAATCAGAAGAACCTCCAAAGCCAGCAACGCTAGTGTCAAGGTCTTCAAGAACATCAGTGAGTAGAAATCAATCAAGCAGCCAAGAAAAGGATAAGGGTCGTCGCCACAGTTAGAACCCAGCTTCTTCTACAAGGATCAACCAACTACATCATCCCCGAATTATTGACAACTTCCATCGAACGCACATGGATTGAAAAACAACAGCTAGCTATCCAATGATGAAAGAAGGCATACTACTGTAAGTCTACTTTAAATATTAATTAAAAACAAACTGGAAAATTTATTAAGATATATTAATAACTTAAACCTAAACATGGTAACTCAACTCAATCCCGCCACGAAAAACATTTTCTCTAACTTAAATACGAAGTAATAAAATTGTTAGAATTCATTCCGTACTTTGACGGAGACGTCAAATCACTTCCAAATTTTGTGAACACAGTAGATGATATTATTTCAATAATTAATCAATCTAATCCGTCCGAAATCAGAAAAAAATTAGTCATAAGAATAAAAGTAAGGTCAAGGTGCACAATGTCTTAGTATTACAACCATAAATGACTGGAAATAATTAAAAGGACACTTATTATAAAACTATTCGGATTCAAGATCCCAATACACATTAATGTATGAAATTACCCATTTCAAACAAATAAAAGAAAACATATTAGAATATTTCACAAAATTTAAGGACTATTCTTAATATAAAAATTGAATGTAAATACAAAGGCTATGTAAATGAAATAATAATCGAAAATACTATAAAATATTACACGCAATGTTTCATAAATAATTGTAAAGACACTTCAGAACACAATTATCAACCAGAAACCCTCAAACATTAGTTGAAATTTTAAACCTAATTTCAAATGACTTACAATACATACACAACCAAAATATGCAAATGCAAGAATTTACTCCACCTAAAAGACAAATCCAATGTAACACTAATAAAAACCACTCACCTATACATAAATACCAACAACGACCTTTAAAACTATTTACCCCAAATTTAAACTTCCGAAATTCACCCAAATCTTTTGCCCCAAGTGCTAATTTTCGAAACTCAGCACAACGAACTTCAAACGTCTCAATTCGCTAAACGAAATTCACCTCGAACAGAACAATTATTTAATCAAATTATGATAAATAATGTAGAAAATAAAAACCTATAACCAGACGGAATAGATTTAAGACATTAATTTTATGGAGAAGTTGAAAATGAATATAACAATTTTTTAGAACCCAAAATTATTTTTTTTTGACATAGACAACGACCTTCTAGAATCGAATCCCTAACATATAATCTGAGTAAATTACCATTGAATTAAATTGCAAAATATAAAATTTTACTAGATACAGGTTCAACAAATAACTTTATTAAAGCAAAATTAAGAAAATTTAATCATACTAAATTCCCAGAATTATTCACTGTAAATACCTCCAATAGTAAATCAACAGGAAAAGAATTAACTTTCTTTAGATTTAAAAATTATAATTTAAAAAGTTATATATTCCACTTTTATAAAGATTCAGATATATTATTAGGAATCACAGGAAAAAAAATTATTAAAACAAAATTCTATTTTATAAAATAACAAATTACAATTTTAATTAAACGTAAGTTTAACTTACTATATTCAAAATATTAATAAAAAAGAACATTTTAATATAGACATGAATAATCAAAATATATATGAACAGTTAAACTCCGAAGAGAAACAACGCTTGTACATAACACTAAATAAATATAAATCTTTAATAGTACAAGAAAATTAAACAGAATAAAACACCACATTAAAACTACAGATAACATACCAAAGACGATATTATACAACACTGTTATTCCCCCTGGTCAGCCCCAATTTGGGCAGTACCAAAGTAAACAGACGCCTCCAGTAAACAAATATTTAGAGTTGTAATAGAAAATAGAAAATTAAATGATGAAACAATAGACGATAAATTCCCTATCCTGTACATTACCGATATATTAGACAAATTATGAAAACCAAATTATTTTACGACTATCGATTTAACATCAGTATTCCGATAAATTGAAATAGGCCCAAATTACATTGAAAACCTGCTTTTTCCAACTAATTATTAATTAAAACGCGTACCTTTCGGATTAAAAAATGCACCTTCAACATTTCAAAGACTTATGAACTTTGTACTGAAAGAATTAGTAAATAAAATCGATGATTAGACACATCACTTTAAAAACATTTAGATAACATTGACAAAGCTTTTAAAAAATTACTTTAAAATTCAATTAGATAAAAGTGAAATTTTATGCAAATAAGTAGCTTATATGAGACACATAATTACAATAAACGGCATAAAACCTAACCCAGATAAAATAAAAGCAATAAAAAACCTCCCTATTCATAAAACAACTAAAGAAATTAAACCTTTCCTCGAACTACTCGAATACTATAGAGATAGACGATTTACAGACAGTTTTTCAAAAATAACTAAACTATTAACTCAATGTTTAAAAAAGAAACGGAAAATTGATATAAATAATTGCGAATATACGACAATGTTTTGACAAATGTAAAGCACTTCTTTCAAACGATCCTATATTGCAATACCCAAACTTTTACAAAACTTTCGTTTTAACTACTGATGCAAATAATTTTGCAATTGGAGCAGTACTATCACAAAAAGCAGAAAATAATAAAGATCTCTCTATAGCTGATATTTCTAGAACCTTGAACGATCATGAACTATCATGAACTCGACCATACTTATAAGGACATCAATTCAAAATCGTTATTGAGCATAGACCATTAGTCTGGCTAAATTCATTAAAAGAGCCTAATCCAGAATTAATACGATGGCGATTAAAAATTAGAAGAGTTTAACAGTACAGTAGAATATAAAAAAGGATGTCAAAACATAGTAGCAGACGCATTATCTCGGATTAAACCTGAATTTAAAATATTCGAAACATCAGAAGAGGGTCGTGCAAGTAAAAACCCAGAATAAACATCTTCATCATCTACTAGTTAAAACTAAATGCATACTGAAAAAAGAAGATTACGAGTCGTCGCTGTAGTCAGAACTTCAGTCTGCAACAGCAACGAGAAGACGCGAGTCGTCGTCACAACCAGAACTCAACTCCTTCCGTATCGAGCGAAGACGTAACACCACTACACATCCCCTATCGAGAGAACACTGGCCACAGGCGAAATCCACATCACAGATGCCTAAATAAATTATTTTATTTATGTAAGTTAATTATAAATTCTGGATTTAATTAACAGAATTATTGTCATGCTTGTTAATCAACATAGCTACCGAGCAAGGAAATATATTTTCAAATGTAAATAATGATATATTCAAAATGCTAGATTTAACACATAATTTTAATGGCGATCTTATTATTTTAACCTTAAAAAAATAAAATTAGAGGTATTACAGCATAATCTTTAAAAGCCAATAATATAAATTCATGGAATACATGAATATCTCCAACAAAATTTCGCTGATACTCGTTCAGAGCACACATTAATGAACGAAGTTACTAATTTTAGACCCACTAAAGAAGGAATTTTTGAATATTTTAATAACACAGTGCGACAAATAAGTTTCAAGACACAAGCCGTATTTAAATAATTAGCAGCGCTATCTATGAATATACACCGGCGTTTAATATTTGTGACATTGCTCTTGCCGGTAATGTCATTTTCGCTTCAATCGGTTGATAAATATAGAAGTTATGACAGTTCTAGCAAAACAAGTCTTTTGTCGATGTTGACATTCAAACATGGAACAAAGAGCAGTTCTTAAATTTCATGTTAAACTTGGTAAAAGTGCGTCAGAAACATTCCGCTTGATGCAGCAAGTGTACGGTGATGATTGTTTAAGTAGAGCTAATGTTTTTCTGTGGTATAAACGTTTTTCGGAAGGCAGGGAGACATTAGAGGACGATAGTCGCGAAGGAAGACCAATTTCAGCGAGGACACCAGAAATGATCGAAAAAGTACGGGAATTTGTTGAAAATGATCGCAATGCTTCACTGAAAATGATGGAAGAGGCTTTAAACATCAGCAGAGAAACAATTCGAACCATTCTTCATGAAGATTTGGGTAAAACAAAGGTTTATGCCAAATTTGTTCCACACACTTTGACGGATGCCCAAAAAGCAGCGCGCGTCATTCATGTAGAAGAAGTCGTTGCTGCCGCCAGAAATCATCCCAACTTCCTGAACTCAATTGTAACAGGTGACGAAACATGGTGCTTTCAGTACGACCCAAAAACGAAACGTCAAAGTGCAGAATGGAAGTCGTTTAATTCACCACAAGCCAAAAAAACACGGAAAGTTCCATCAAAAATCAAAACAATGCTCATTGCCTTCTTCGATAGCAAAGGAATTATCCATAAAGAATTCGTTCCACCTGGACAAACGATTACTGCCGCATATTATATTCAAGTTTTGAAGCGTCTAATGGCCAGAATCCGTCGTATTCGACCCGAATATCGCGATCCAGAGGCATGGAGTCTTGTTGCACGACAATGCGCCGAGTCACACCTCGCTAATTGTTCGTCAATTTTTGGCTCGAAATCAAGTCTGTACGTTAAATCATCCACCGTATTCGCCAGACTTGGCCCCATGCGACTTCTCTCTATTCCCCAAATTGAAACTGAAGCTGAAGGGGCGTTTTTTTAATGACATTTCGACCATCAAAACAGCTACAACATGTGAACTGGAGGCGATTCCACAAAGTGAGCTAGAACATGCATTTGAATCACTGTTAAATCGATGTAAAAAATGTATTGAAACTGGAGGAGCATATTTTGAATAAAAAATGTACAAATATCTAAAATTTTTGTTTATATAATTTTTCCCACGACTAGTCTTGAAACTTATTTGTCGCACTGCGAATATCTGATTTATAAAAATAAAATAGAATGTAAATATAACGCAGACGAAAGCAAAACTATCACTGATAACGCAATGAAATATTTTATTCAGTGCTTTATTAATAATTGTCGTGACTCCTTCAGAAATCAACTCTCTGTTAGGAACCCAACAAAAACTTACAGAAACTTTAGATTTAATCATAAATGACTTTTCTCTATTTCAATTCAATTATCTACAATCTTGTCTGTCAGATGAACCTGCGAAAATTACACATTCGTTGGAAATATCGGAAGAGAATTATAATTCTGCTTGGAATATGCTAAACGAGCGATATGACAATAAACGCCTAATTATTCAAAAACATATTCAAGCAATTCATAATTTACCTATTTGCATCAAAGAAAGTTATATCAATCTCAGAGCAATTCTAGACGGCATAAATAAACATGTTAGAGCTTTAGCGTCATTAAAGCGCCCCACTGAGCACTGGGATGATCTTCTTATTTATATTATTACAACTAAATTAGATACAGTTACTAGTAAAGCATGGGAATCTAACCTCGGCAGGAAACAAATACCAACGTTAAATGATATGACTGAATTTCTGTCACTCCGATGTCAAATACTTGATGCCGTATCTAAAACTAGTAAAGTGCAATCAGCGTCTCATAATAAATTAAATTCTAAATTTACAACAGCTCATATTGCGACATCTAACTTATCATGTTCTATTTGTATGCACAACACACAATATATCAGTGTAACAAATTTCTGCAACTAACAGCAGAAGAACGATTCCAATCAATCAAGAAGAAGAATCTATGTCTAAATTGCCTAAGACCCGGTCATTCGTTAAACAGATGCAGCTCAAGCTCCTGCAGAAAGTGCAACAAGCGACATAACACGTTGCTGCATCGCGATACTAGTAAAGCCAATCCGAACACAGCTTCGCATAAAACAGATCAGTCTGAATCAAATCCACCTGCCACAGAGGTTTCAATTCCTGCATCAACAAGCACAGGCACTTATTGTGGCACAATTCAAGATAAACCAGAAATATTATTAGCTACTGCTAAAGTAATTGTTTATAATTCAAGAGGCGAGCCTCATCTGTGCAGGGCCGTATTAGATTCATGTTCGCAATCTAGTTTCGTTACCGATAAATTAGTCAAGCAATTAGGACTCTCAATAAAATCCTCTCCGGTACAAATAACCGGAATAAATAAATCACATTCCTATACCACAACTAGTGCGAACATTAAAATTCAGTCACGATATAACAACTTCAACCACAAAATTCAATGTCTCATTCTTAACAAAATAACAGAAAATCTACCATTCGCATCATTTGAGGCATCCAATCTCAATATACCGGCAAACATCAAGTTAGCCGACCCAGAATATAATATTTCAGCCGAAATTGATATGTTGATAGGGGCGGAATTATTTTGGAATCTGTTATGCTTAGGAAGAATTGACACTGGCAAAAATATGCCTACACTTCTAAAAACTCACTTCGGTTGGATCATTTCCGGTAAAATACAAACTGTTCCTCTTCGCCAAAGTATTTGCAACGTCACAACAAGTCAATTTAACACTGATCTAACAAAATTTTGGAACATGGAAGAGTACTCTACACAAGCAGTCTTAACTCGGGAGGAAAAAGAATACGAATCTCTTTACTTAAGGTTCTACACTTGTCATAAGATAATATTGAAAAAGTGCTCTTCGTAAATTACAAATTATGTCTATTTTATTTTACCTAAACACTACATATTTTATACACCGGTAGAAAAAAGATGTCTCTAGACCGCTATGGAGTCTAAATGTTGATATTGTCTATAGTTTTTTTTAAATAATATCAGAAATACGTATAATTTTCATGGTTTTTACATTAACATTTTGTTAAATTTTGTTTATAAAACTAATAAAATCTTTCCATAGCAGTCTTGATAACTACTAAATTAAGGTGTTAAGAACAAAAAAATGGATGTTTAATTAATGAAAACAGTAATAATTTGTAATTTGAAAATGTATAAATATGTTTCATTATTCCATGTAGCGGTGTCGCTAGTAGTTCAACGGTGCTAGCTTCAAGTTTAGCTACACCTACTTCTAGCGTAGATTCGTAAGTGCCTCAGCGGCGAGTTGGCTTATACGATAATTTAATATTTTACGGAAGTTCGAACAGAATTGTACTATTTAGTTTTTATTTTCTTTTCAATATGGCGAAAAGCAATAGAGATATGAAACGTAATCCACGGTTATCAAGCCGACGAAAATCTGTAAAATTAAAATTACGACGTGCGCAATGCAAAAATAATGAGAATGTGAAAAACAGGACTAGTGACGGTGGTAACGACATTTATTTTAATGTAATTGAAGATGAACAGAGGCATGTATATTTTAAGTAGACATATTTGCAGTGTTGGATACATTTATTGTAATGGTATAATAGTAAATACATTTTCATACATTTAAGAGTAATTTTTGCAAGTACTGACAGCTAAATTTTCATATAACAATTTTAGACAAATTTAAAGTAAAATAATTGTTTGATTAATTAATAATTGCAATTATTATGTCCATGTTGATAGTAGTATACTATTTATATATATATATATATATATATATATATATATATATATATATATATATATATATATATATATATATATATATATATATATATATATTTATTCTATTAGCACAAAGATGTACTGTGCACATAACTGTAACCGTGAGCGCCGGCAGGAATTTTTGCAAGCTAGTGCAGCGCTGAAATATATTAGTGATGCAGACGAGACGAGAAATTTCTCGAATCTCGTTTCGTCTAAACTAGACGAGCAAGCTTTTTTAAAATTAAAGGAAGAGACAAGATTTGTATTTCAAGATTCTTAATTCTCAACATTTGTCACGAGTTTTCTCGATAAAACTAATTTAAAAAAAATAGAAATTGTAAAAATTTAACAAAAAAAAATTGAGTATTATAGTTGAGATTCTCGGTCGAAACAAGACAACCATGACGAAACGAGACATTATTTTCTTCATTAAAGACGAGACAAGTAATTATTAGGTTCGTCTCGTCATCATCACTAAGATATATTATTTATTATATTATAATACTATATGTTATTATTTTTTATTTCAAAATTCAAAGATGGTGCCGACGCACCACCTTGCACCAAAATAAATGAATATATTAGAAAATAAAATATTCAAAGTATTTCACTATAGGTAAAGAAATGATCTTAGTATTGTTGTCGGCGCCCATGATTGTAAATAATAACACAAAAAAATTATGATTGTGGGCTAGGTACAGAGGACTGCAATAATAATATAATAATAATTTTGTTTCTTTAACAACAATGTTTGTAATAAGTCTTAAATATATATAATAGTGACGAGTACAATGAAAGTGATTGTATTTATGAACATGTGCTAATCAATGCAAAGTATTCATCACAAGAATAGAAACAGTATTCTAGTCTAATAGTAAACATTTTACTTTGTATTTTAAATTTTACAATGTAAGTTAATAAATGAATGCCTTCACTTAGATCGTCCATATAAATAACAAATATCTTTGAAAGATAGCATATTTGTGATTTAAATTTTGCAGTAGTATTTTTAATCGTGCCGATTTGATATTTTTATATATATATATATATATATATATATATATATATATATATATATATATATATATATATATATATATATATATATAGTCTACTACCCTTTTACTGTTAGATGTAGGGCAATTATTTATTTACAAAGTATTTATTACAGTCATTTTGAGCAATTACCTATTTTTCCTACCGGAAGACGGATTGTGGATATCGGATATTGGTTCAAAATTTTAATAAATCATAAACATAATGAACTATTCAAATGTTCATTTGTGGACATGCAAATTATAAACGAGACTAGAAAAGGGTTTCGTTCTACATTTACATTAGAATGTAAAGTTTGCAAAGAAAAGCTTGAATTAGACACTGACGATCCTGAAAATGAAAAATTCGATGTCAATACAGCAGCAGTATCCGGTATTATTTCTAGTGGTGGAGGTTGGTCTCAATTGTCGGAAGTCGCTGCTGTGTTAGATTTGCCCGCAATGTCGAGTGACATGTTTCAAAAATGTTAAACAAAACTGTTCGAAACAGTCAAGGAGACCGCATGGCTGTCCATGCAAGAAGCAGGCCAAGAAGAAGCTCGCCTGGCACGAGAGAGCGGTGATGTTGATGAAGATGACATTCCACTTGTTACTGTTGTAGCTGATGGCGCATGGTCCAAAAGGTCTTACCGGGTCAATTACAATGCACTGTCAGGCGTAGTAAGTACTTTCATAAATACATTACGTATTGTTTTAGCTTCTATTTTCTCAACTTAGGTATTAAATATTTTTATAACTTCCACAATTGTAAAGCTAAATATTCTAACAAACTTAAACTTATACATTTGCTTTCGTTTCGCTTTTATTTTTACAATATTTTGTTTTAGGCGTGCATTATTGGTGTAAGAACTAGTAAGATATTATTTATTGGCGTGAAAAACAAGTACTGTTGTATATGTTCACGATCATCGGCTTTATCTATAGATACACCGGTTCATGTATGTTTTAAAAATCATGACGGACCGTCCACAGGAATGGAAAGTACTATAATTGTGGAAGGCTTTAAATGCAGTGTACAAATGCATGGTTTAAAATATGCCAAGCTTGTAGGAGATGGTGACAGCAGTGTTCACCGAAAACTTATAGATGCTCGACCATACGGACACAATCTAATAGTAGAAAAAATAGAATGTTGTAACCATTTGTTACGAAATTATTGCGTAAAACTAAAAGAATTGTCACAAAAAAGGTTCAGTTCACAAGGAAAATATGTTGGTGTGACTGTAAGAGATACATTATCCAAAAATATCAGACGATTACGAACTGCAGTGGAATATGCAGCCAGATATAGAAGACAAAACATAATGCCTCTTTCTGATGCTTGTAATTTATTGAAAAATGATTTAATAAATTCTCCTAGCCACATATTCGGAGAGCACAAACATTGTTCCACTATAGGTTATTTTTGTCAAGGTGGTAAAGAAAATTAAATTAATTACGTTCCAGAAATGAAAGCTTGTGGTCTCTATCAAGATATTTTATTTTGTATAAACAGATTAACGTATAATGGAAAAAGTTTATTACTAAATATGACAAATAATAACGCTGAATCATATAATTCGGTAGTAGCGAAATTTATTGGTACTAAGCGCATAAATTTTTCGAAACGATTTTCTTACCAGCTACGTTGTGACGCTGCTGCCTTGTCATATAATGCGAGAGGTAGGATGCATTACCTATTACACAAACATATAACTAGTCGTAGTCCTGGAAAAAATACAAAGAAATATGGTGAACAACGACAAAAAATTCGAGAAAAACAAATGAGCAAAAAGCGTCCTAAAAAAATATTATTTACTGCACCCGCTGACGAAAATTATGGACCAGAAGCAGCACAACCTCCTAATCTGTCAGATATGTCAAAAGAATTATATGATTTAGAGAAAGAAAAATTAATAAATTCTTTAAAAAAAACTAAAGTTGAAATTTCTTTGTTAGAAAAAAATACAGTTGGACAGGCCACAAATCCATTATGGCAAACAGAAAGATTAAAACGAATAACAGCATCAAATTTTGGAAAAATTTGTAGAATGAGAGATAGTACCAATTGTGCAGGAATGGTAAAAAGTTTATTATATTCCAATTTCCATGGAAATGAATTCACCAGATACGGAATAGAAAAGGAGCCGGTGGCTACGCAAGAATTTGAATCAAAATATAAATTAAAAATCACACAATGCGGTTTATTTGTAGATAGAGAAGAATATTATTTAGCAGCAAGTCCAGACGGTTTGATTGGAAAAAATTCAATAGTAGAAGTAAAATGCCCTGCTAAATCTGCGAAATTAACTCCACAACAAGCGAATGAAGAAAAAAAAGTTCAGTTCGCAACATACGAAAATGGAAAATTTGAAGTGAAGAGAACACATTTTTATTACTACCAAGTTCAAGGTCAGTTGCATATTTCGAATCGCAAATTTTGCTATTTCGTTTTTTGGACACTCTTGGGAATGTTGGTTGAAAAGGTAATGTAAAAACATAATTTTAAATTAATGTTCTATGTATATTTTTGTATTTTATTTATAGATTTACCGAGATGAAGAGTTTTGGCGGAAAAATATGTCAAATAAACTTAAAAAGTTTTATTTTGATTGCTTGCTGCCTGAACTAATTGATCCTCGCTACCCTAAAAACTTATCAATTAGAAATCCTGAATACCGAAAATAAAGTGAAGAATAATTATGTACAAACAACCGCTTCTGGTTTATTATGTAAAATTTTTTTAAATTAAAATTCATAAATATATAAGCAGTATTTTTTCTATTATTTATTTGTGTGTTCAAGAAGTGGAAATCGGAAAAAAAATTATGCATTTCTCTACCGAGATATATAATGTGCATACTATTATGTCTAAATAAAGAAATTATACATTTTCGATTAAATATATATATATATATATATATATATATATATATATATATATATATATATATATATATATATATACATATGGCAGAGTGCCACACCCAGTAATGGGTAGAAGGCGTGATGATATATAAAATATATATATATATATATATATATATATATACTTTCAGTTATCATGTTATCCCAGTGGCAACCAAAGTTGCAGGCCTGGAAGGCACTAATAACTACAGACAATTTCAAAAAAATTATTAGCGTATCTTTATAACGGCTTTAACAAATTGAATACCAAGTTTCGCTTAAAAATTTTAATTTTGGAATTATGGCCTTTAATGGGTTAATGAATAATATTCATAATAATATCTTAAAAACATATAGTGTTATAAAAGATAATAAATTAATCATCTTCATTGAAATCCCATCCAAAGTCCTTAAAGAAGAACTTTTGCAAGCCACCCAAATACCCACATATTTACACAACACATACGAAACAATAAACACCATGAAGGGTCTATACACAAAGAACAATTGCAGAATTAAACCTGTAAATAGATGTACCAAAATTAATCATAGAGAATATTACTGCTTATCTCAATGTAACGAGTATGAAAAATGTTTAGAAAATATAATTTGTTACAAGGACTTTCAATTTTGTGAATATAATAAGTTATCACCTATAAACTCAATTATTGATATAGAAAATTCAGACTTGACCATTTTATTCTTTCCAAATGAGAAACAAATTAAATATTACTGTAAAAATTAGTTAAATATTAAAAATTTAAAGGAACATACTATTCTAATAATTGTAAAATTAATATTCAAATTGAAATAAAAAATAATATTGATGAAATTAAAAATATATCAATTAAATATAAAGTAAAAAGTGATATCCAATTAGAATTCCCTTATAATAATGTAATTAACAGTAATCACCATTATATTGCAATTTATATATTAATCTTAGTAATAATTACTGTAATATTGATATGTAAATATAAAGATTATCTTAAAAGAAAATTCAAGAGATCAAACTCGAAAAATTTTAGAGTAACTTTAAAAGAACTTAATAGAAATTCCGGAAACGTAACTTCTATTATTATTGAGGAAGGAATTATATAAGGAACTCGCCCCTATTGCACAATAATTTATTAGATTTAATCATCTTGTTAAAGTTGAAACGGGAACATGTTTATTCCCTTAGGAGCACGTACTAAAGATAATCCTTGTATATATAAGTAAAATAATGTACTCGAGGTTATTCTTGTCATAATCACTGTACTTGTCAGAACGCTGTTCGAAAATATAAACTTCCGTCACACTTATAAAAATTAAGAAAATCTTTTAAAAAAATAAATTTTCCATTGATCAAACTTAATTTATATCCCTTGACTACGCTTGATCTACGTTTAACTGCTAAAGCTTATCTTTATAGAAAAACTACACGTTTTAAAGAGAATCTGCTGGGTTACGGATGGGCCAAAGGTTTTTTGAAACGGCATAAACAAACTTTGAGTGAGCGCTTAAGTAACAACATAAAAAGATCCCGTGCTTTTTAAATATTTATTTTCTTTTTCATAATTATATTTTTTATGTGTTCTTATATGTGATATATGAAAATATTTTTTAAAATTTGTGTATCTACATGTGGCACTTTATAAAATATAAAAAACAGGGTGGCGGCTATTTTTGGCCTCATGTGTGCCCAGCCCTGGTATTGTAACTTGTCTATAACATCTAAACAGGATGTGCGAATCATATGGCTCATCATGATAATTTATTTGTTTAACGAGATAGAAAGGTGATGAAATGTGCAAAAATAAACTTTTTAATCATTCAAACCACTAACATGTTTTTTTGTGTCCACATTTAACCAACTTTTTTGTTTTTTAAAAACAAAAAATTAGAAATGATGGGCCATTGGTTGGCAAATTCTGTATACTTATTAATATTATGTATACTTTAAAGGGGTTTTCTGGTTTAGATATTCCAAAAAAAAATCTATTTTTTACTGCATAATTTGATACTTATACTATGGAGAATATGTGGGCTAAACCGTCTTCACGAGAAACAATTACTTATAGTCGAAATGCGTGATCATCGGACCGACCGTTCGGCGGCGTCTAGGGGCCACGGACGGCGAAGAAAACCATTGCCAAAACTTAAAACGCGATTTCCCGAAAATAACTTTTTTTTGCTGGGTGGATGGATTGCCGAAAAATTACCCGGCCGGTTTTGATGGCGCTTATTGCAATTTATAGAATTGAACTGGCTTCCGTCGTATGCAACAAAATTATAACACTTGTCAAAATATCGATTTTTTAATGGGCATTTTTTAACATATCGTTGAATATAACAGTACCTAGATTCATAAATTATCATAATTTTTCAGTTTACCCAATTGGTCAGGCCGTGTACACCCACCAATCAATGCTCAGTGTGCATCGCCTTCTTCGCCGCCATTTTGTATATGTTCTTATCATTATTTCGATCTGAAAAAATCCACAATGTAGCTGAAAGATCATATAAGTTATCTTTTAACTTCACCCCAAAAGAAATGTTTGAAAATGAGGTAAAAATCTAGATTCTAGACCAGAAACCCCCCTTAATCAGAAGATAGAAATATTATAGAATGTGGGCTACTTATATATTTGTGATGTTCACAGAGACATCAAACGCAACGTTCCACGAGGGAAACTCATCTTTTTTAATTACGATGTACCAATCATTCCGATTATTATACAGTGCATCAGGTGTAAAAGTGTGTGCGAGTCCGGATGCGGGATTAGTGACCCGCACCGAGCACCGAAACTCACTCAGTCGCTCACTTGATACCGGGGTATATACATAGAGTTCCAATTGTGATTTTCTCCAATAGTACCAGCACACCGCGTTGCCTACAACACTAGATACGAGACAGTACTTTACTTGAGAATCAGTGTCAGTTACCCACCACGTGGAGTCTGCTTTATGCGTGATATCTTGGTGTACAGAGTCGTAGTGTGCTGATAACGAGTCTTGAGGAAAGATGACATTGCATATATAACACTTGGTGCTCTGCTGGCAGAAGTACAGCTCATGTTTCCTGCACTTGTTGCCGATGTCGGTATAAGTGCAGCCCTGGTTGCAGGCTCGTCTAACGGGGACGCAGCGCTTGCATCGCCAACCACTGTTGTCGCGATACTGGAACACCGTCACCTCTGCCTTGCACCTCCCGCACTTCTCCATCATCCTCACCAGCTGAACGGCCGCGTCGCTCACTCTTTGCTTCAAAGTCAAAGTGAATGTTGCACCATCGAATCCGCCCAGCACACCCAACAAACAGTTTATATCTAAGGCTAATGAAGTGTCCTCCTGGATCGCCAGACAGCCTTGAGATGCCACATGTCCCCTCTTTGATAATAATTCGTCGTTACGTTTTATGTCTAAATTAAAGAAGAAATCCGATGCCTCATCTGAGCCTCCCAACAATCGAACTGCGTGGAATATTTTTCCTGTGGCTACACAAACCTTTGTGTGCAATAAAAATAAGAGTTGCAATGTAGAGATTATAAAATTATGCAAACTGGCCTTAGTGATGTCGTGGGTGAGGCTGCAAGGATTTTCGAACACGCTGTCCGGGTGCTGATCGCGGCAGTGTGCCAACATGGCCGCCCTGGGGCCCAGCCAGTCGCAGCGGGCGGAGCCGAGCACCGGGCAGACATAGTGGCGGTGCTCGCAGACTTCCTCGTGCGCGATCACTTCTGCTTCCTGTACAAAGGGTACTGTCTCGGGACAGCCCAACTCCCGGTTCTTGCACGGGTACTTGAGCAACTTCGCCGTCGCCTCGTACTGAGTATTTCTAGTGGCCGGACACTTTTGGGTGTAGCACCGACCACAGACCGCAGCTCCGTCGTGTTGTAAGAACACGGGACCCCGAGACAAGTACGTGTCGCAACTGCTACATTTTAGTTCGTCTAATATGTCATCTGGGATGTCCATTTTATTTCAAATATCACTCGTGCAACCTTTAACAAAAATAATAGAATGTAAATAATAGTTTTTATATAAATTATCTTTTAATTTTGATTGAAACAAATACAAAAACCGAAACAGTGGCAGCTAGCTCACAAGTCAATTTTTAATCCCCTTGATTCATTGCAAAAGGCTTAATTCATTGGAAAAGTACTAATTTAAAAACAAAATTCTAAAAATGAATAACACTGGATGAAATTTGAGGGTACTTTTTTATAGTCTGTACTTTTATGTCACTGTATTTGATGTTTACTATTTTATAAATCAAAGCATGTTTGTTATAGTTAAGTCAGCAAAAAAAATAGTTGTTTACAACGATATTAAGTATGGATTTCATTAAAAAAATATATGTATTATATCTCGAAAATTCTACCTAATTAATATTGTTTAGTTAGTAATAATTCAATAATTCCCATTACTCGTACATTGGGTGATGTTTGTTAGTACAAGAAATATTGTTATTAAATTTATTTTTAAATTAAAACAGAGGGTGGAAATGTGGAAAATGATATTTTTATAGAAATAGGTATTTCACGTTAAATGTGTTATTGATTAAATTATAATAATATTGAAAACACACAACAAAATGTCATTTTGACATAATAAATGTAACAGATAAAAATAAAGCAAATTAAATGTTTCAAATCGACAGTAATAATAATAATTTTGAAAAACTACAAAGTTAGATTAATTATTTACTATTTTGAATAGAAAAACTAGTTTAGCAGCCTTTACTGTGCCTAGTTGGTTCCTTAATTTAGAAAGAATTAAATTCGAATGTCGTAAAAATACACTATACCCCTGCTGAATTATCTTGTACAAGAATTATATTCAGTGTAGTACAAAATAAATTGAAGTATATAATAACATTTTCATACAACATTTGGAAAAAAGTATTGCAACAGATATTTGGGTAAAAATAGATTGTAATCTAGGGGAAAATATGGACTTTTCAAATAATTGGGCCAAAAGTTGAACCAAATATTTGTAGATTTTATCACCGTGTTAAAACCAAAACAATTTTATATTGTTTAGGTTATCTATAATACAAGGTGCGTTTTTGAAAACAACCCATTAGTTTTTCTGGCTAATTCATGACTTTACGGAAATAAGATATACGTAAGCTTATACAAGGAGAAAAAATGACTACGATTGATGAAAATGAAGTTATATATCTTTAAATAGAAAGGGATACCAAAAATAAATAGCCCTAAATATTCCCTTTTCAATAATGTCATTTTCTATATCTAAAATAAAAATTAAAGTAAAAACATTTAACCTGTAAATGGTAATATCCGTCTGTGAGACGGACAGTTTTCACCTTTTTACGCTCTTTTGCGTAATTGTCGGTTTGAAACCTCCTTCTTCCAACTATACTTTTGTTAATCCATAACCTTGGTGGGGTTGGTTTACCTTTGACGATAGTTTCCTGTTTCACTATAAATTTAGCACTTGGAAATAAGTCATCTTGCTTTACACATAATTGCTTGTAATGTTCCCATATAATCGGTAATGTGTGTGCAAAATTTGTAAATGTGTTTGATCTTTTAATTAATTTTGAATCATGTACAATATTACTTTTCTTTTATTTTCTAATTTTGTTCCATTTTTTAATGTTCAAAAATTTTAACTATATTATTTTTATTTGTGTAATTAATATTGACATCCTTTACTAAATAAAATTTTATAAAAATTATAACCATTTTATATTAATCAATAATACCCTAAATACAGAACCACAATCTAATTAGAATAGAAAATTAAAGTTTGTAAGTAACAAGAAAAAGAAAAAAAGCTTAGTCTCATGGACGTGTAGCAACGCATACTGCAATATTTTCATATTTATTTATTTATGTTGCTACATTATGTTTCTCCTTGGAGATATTTTTGTATATTTATCATTATTGTTTGTTTTGTTTTTGTTTACATTTTATCATATTTTATATAATTTTTCATTCCAATTCTATTTCTCAAACTGCCAACTTCGTTTATCATTAATTCTTCTATATAAAATTGTATTTAAATATTTTAAATATATTACTTCAAATCTGTGTTTCTTCATCTTAATTATCAAGCAAAGTTAAATCATTTATCTACTTAATGGTGCTTTACAGACATATGCTACTGAGAATGAGTGTCAGGAAGGTATTATCATTTACGTGTTAAAAAAATGATGTACATGATTAATATTAACATTAAATCTTGAAATAAAATTAATATTGCTAAATCAAAAGAAGTTACATTAATAATGGTTTAACAATTCGACGAATTAACTTCTTTTGTTTTAGAATGTCTGTTTTATTTCGTAGTGTATCTGAAGATTTATTTTTAATATTAAATAGTACGCATTTTTTGTCTATTTAAAAAAAATAGATTTTAGATATAGGAAGTGACATATTAATGATAAGGGAATAAATAGATATATTTATTTTTGTAGAATAAAAGGTCCACCTTATTTGAAAAATATTACTTTGATTCCTCCACGCCACATCTAATTTTATTTCACGAACCATAGAAATATGTTTCCATTTTTACTGCATTAACCCAAGTTCTCAGGTGCGTGAAGTTGGCAGCCACTTCGAAGCACAAATAATTATATATACATTAATCGTTTGTGCTTCGTTTGTGACTGTTTGTGATCCATGTAAAAACACAGCAACCCCTGAGGGCCGGAAGTTATTGAACTTTGTAAAGTGGTTGCCAACTTCACGCCCAGCAAACACTTATGAAGCACAAACGATTTGTTGCATACCAAACGATTGTGCTTCGTTTGTGACTGTTTGTGATCCATGTAAAAACACAGCAACCTCTAGGGGCCGGAAGTTATTGAACTTTGAAAAGTGGTTGCCAACTTTACGCTCAAGCAAACACTTATGAAGCACAAACGATTTGTTGCATACCAAACGATTGTGCTTCGTTTGTGACTGTTTGTGATCCATGTAAAAACACAGCAACCCCTAGGGGCCGGAAGTTATTGAACTTTGAAAAGTGGTTGTCCAATCTACCGAAATTCCATTGCTTATACTATAAAATCGTTCCGCATATAATGTCCATGGCATTCACATGTCCTTAAATTATTCATAATTGCATACATTTATTTAACATATATCGTGTTTTGGCAAGGCTCGCTTCGCCCATATTTTATACAAACAAACCTCAAGCCGATACGATTTTAGATTCCAAAAAACATCGGTTCGATTTGTGATATACCATATGATTGTGCTTAGCATAGCAACCCTAGTAGATCGAAAATTATTTAATTTTGGATAGTCGTTACCAACATCACGGCTAGCAACAATTTATTAAACACAAATGTCTACAAATAGCTCCTTGCCAACTACAACGGTCTGCAAAGAATTTTGGCCTGCAATTGTTCACTTTTTGTCACCGAATTATGATCAAAAAGGCTGCTTTTTTGCTGGTCGTACAATTTTTTTCCATTAAGGTTCTACACTTGTCATAAGATAATATTGAAAAAGTGCTCTTCGTAAATTACAAATTATGTCTATTTTATTTTACCTAAACACTACATATTTTATACACCGGTAGAAAAAAGATGTCTCTAGACCGCTATGGAGTCTAAATGTTGATATTGTCTAGTTTTTTTTAAAATAATATCAGAAATACGTATAATTTTCATGGTTTTTACATTGACATTTTGTTAAATTTTGTTTATAAAACTAATAAAATCTTTCCGTAGCAGTCTTGAGAACTACTAAATTAAGGTGTTAAGAACAAAAAAATGGATGTTTAATTAATGAAAACAGTAATAATTTGTAATTTGAAAATGTATAAATATGTTTCATTATTCCATGTAGCGGTGTCGCTAGTAGTTCAACGGTGCTAGCTTCAAGTTTAGCTCCGCCTACTTCTAGCGTAGATTCGTAAGCGGCGAGTTGGCTTATACGATAATTTAATATGTTACGGAAGTTCGAAGAGAATTGTACTATTTAGTTTTTATTTTCTTTTCAATATGGCGAAAAGCAATAGAGATATGAAACGTAATCCACGGTTATCAAACCGACGAAAATCTGTAAAATTAAAATTACGACGTGCGCAATGCAAAAATAATGAGAATGTGAAAAACAGGACTAGTGACGGTGGTAACCGACATTTATTTTAATGTAATTGAAGATGAACAGAGGTATGTATATTTTAAGTAGACATATTTGCAGTGTTGGATATATATATATATATATATATATATATATATATATATATATATATATATATATATATATATATAATGAATTACAGTTGCATGCACGCCATACAGTTAACTTATAAATCCGAATGACAGCTACAAAACATGTGCATAAACTAGTCCGCCATCTTCCTGGTGATGATTTTCGCACATGCGCACTGGAATAGCTATTTACATAACTAGTGTGCGAATGGTGTAAATGATATCTTCGTGCACGAGTTTTATACAATGCTTTTTGTAACGAGCAAAAATTATACAATCGACAATGAGGAGATTTATTAAATTTGAAGCGTGAATTTATGTTATGACAGATTAGTATTTCATGACTTGACATTTGTTATTTCAAAACAATTTTTTTATTTTTTTTCGTAAAGCTTGTTAAAATATGTCTGATTGAAGCTAATGTCTCTATTTCTTTTATAAATTTCGTAAAATATGTGTGTGTAAGTACAATTAGCGTTTTAATAGTCAAAATTAAGAATCATTAAAAATGGGTGTTTTTCTATTACTTTGCGCGCTAGTGTGCAAAATCAAACTTTCCATCGATTGCCAAGGTAACGTAAACCTTATTTTGAATGACGCGAGTACAAAAATTTGCAAATTTAAAAGCGTATATATATCTTGTTAACTTCTTTACATTTTTAAAATGCGTAATTACAAGTTCTCTAGATATGTACAAGTCGACCTATTGTTAATTTATGGGGAATATAGGTAAAAATGTTTTATTACGATAATCAGCGACTTGTGGCATACCATTGTATTCAGAATGAAACAGAAAAACTTCAGATGTAAATGACAATGATGCAAATGATTGACAAGTAAATTGCGTATGTTTTTTTTTTATTGGAATCTAAATGTATTTAATATTTTGCTTATTGATTTTACTGGCGATATTAGATTTAATTTCAAATTAAACTTATTTCTCATCTCTAGATAATGATGATTTGCTTAAACAAATATTATTGACACTTACTCAAGTAACTGCTCAACAAGAGCAGCAATCGATGATGCTACATGAAATTCTGAGGGCTCATCGCATTAATAGCAACTCGACAGATTTGCAGAAGCCCAAGGACATCCCACAGTTACCCTTGAAAACTGTAGAAGATTTTATGAAATTAAATAATTTGTTGGACGATATTGATGCTAGAACTTACATGGTGAGAAACATTTGTATTTTAATTTTTATATATTTTACTGAATTGATTAATTTTTTTAGACCAATAGACTGTCAGCTGTTGGAGGTGTTACAGTAGAATCTTTAACACGTCGAATTTTGAAGTACGTTCTTACCAATGAAATAGCGGCGTTGATGTTAGCATATTGATGTAATTATAAAGTTTTGTGTATTTTTAGATTTTTTTTATAAATATTTTTTGCAATAATTGAATCGTTTTATTTAAGTGCAATATAACCAGCAAAGAAACGTTTAAATTTTACGTAGAATATACGTAAAATAAAACCTTCAATATAAATAAAAAGTAGTAAATAACAACGTATATTTTATGTTGACTTTTTACCGATAAAACTAGTAAATATTAACGTTTGTATTTAGTTGAAGACAATGTATAATTGCACGTTGAAATTTTACATTAAATATACTATATAGCGAAATGTAAAATTAAAGGAAGGAAAAAACGTTTATTTTACGTTCTAAAATAATAGTTTTATTTTCGTTTTTTCTGTCTTGGATATTAACTAAATCTTTAAAGTAATTTTGAAAGGTTTTATCTACGTATAAATTGGTTTTTTATTCAACGTTGAAATGAAACGATGAATACATGTTTAAACTCATTAATAAATATACGTTAAAAATTTGGTTAGAGTTAACGTAGAAACATGGAACTTTTTTGCGTAGATTCATCGTATATTTAAAGATATTATTATACGTTCGGTTATGATAAATTTTTAACGTTTTTTTAACGTTCATGTGTTTATTGGGTTATAGGTATAAAGTTAGTAGCAGAGTGTAATTTTGACGTTCATAACACAACCAAGATTTTGATTGAAGCATATCTATTTCATTGAAAAGGTATTTATCATTAATTATAATGAAATTAAACTGATTTGTTTATTTTTTATATATGAAGTAGTTTTTATTCAGATACACACAAGTAAAAGATAAATGCCGAGAGCGAGCAGACCAACCAGTGAACAAATGGAAGCTCTACTGAAATTCCTTCAATAGAATAGAGTCATGTTATCAGGAAAAACGCATCCGAAAAATACCGAAGAAGTAAATTTGTTGTTGAAGATGACAATAATATTAAATAACATTCGTGGAGCAAGAAAAACAGTCGACAAATAGAAATTATTTTATACTCTGTGGAAATGTAAAACAAGAGCTGGAGCTCGAGCTCGAGCAATTACAAAAGATCACACAGTTACAGGTATTTCATTATTTGTATATTATAAAAATTAATAAATAATATAATTATTAAATGTTTTGTAGAAGGTGGCTCATCGCAGAATAAAAGTTTAAGTGATTTAGAAGAATGGGGATAATTGTATGGATAACGGTAGAAGGTACAACAGATTTGCCTGATGAAATAGAGTCAGGAGTGAATATTCAACTGTAAATGAAAAAAAAACAGTCATCCTGTTGACCGGTGACGAGTTAACTCGTCTTTTCATGCCCAAACGTTGTTGACCGGTGATGAATCAACTTGTTATTTCATGGATAAACCCGAGTATCTTAGTTTATTTAGAATGTTTTACTTTAGTTTCAAATTACAAAATAGTAGCCGGTGACATGACATAGTTTCTGTGTAAAATTGCCGGTCAACAAAGTATTAAAATACAAGTAACAGAAGTGGACGAACAAACGAGTGGTAGAATTGCCTTCTGTAACTAGTGTTTTATACTACTTTCTTTGTATCGGCTTTCTTTTACATAATTACTTTATAAAAAAATTTGACATTTTCCATTAAAGACATTTTTGGTAGAATAGTTAAATTGATGACAGTAATTTACGATTGATTTTATCCCTTGCCTAGATTTTTTGTGTTGTATGAATTTGTTTCATATTAGTAAATTTAATTAAAATGTGAAATGAATAATATTTACAAGCTACACCACGAGATTTACGAAAACTGGCAGCGGACGCATTGAATAATTTGTTACCAATTAAATCAAAAGAAGTGTATGAAAAGGAATACGATAAATTTACGGCTTGGTGCACCGAGAAAAACGTGGAACTAAATGTTTTACAAGCCGCAAACGATTTTTTATATATTACAGACGTGGATGTTGTAAAGTATAACAAATAGGAATGAAAAAAATGAGCGTGCTGCCAATAATTATTGCCAGGCATCTCAAGTTACTAAATTCAAATCAATTTTCTATACATTGTTTTCGACGCTCGTCCATGTCACATTTAGCAAATAATGGTGGATTTAATGACAAGATTAGTTTTATATTTTAGTTATATTATAAAATATCCATAAATTTGTAAGTTTAATCTGATTAAAATTTATAAATTGTGTTTATATTTTTTCGTTACCTTAGATATTTTATGTATATGCCAATCTATAATAGCAATATGTCACCAAAAACCGTTTAAGAATGAAACTCATTCTAGCCTCAATATGCGTGGGAGAACATATTATTATAATTCCGAAAAAAAAAAATCCGGCTAGCTAATGTCACTTTCCAACTGATAATACAAGAAATAATTATTGTTTTCTTTTCTACGGTAACAAACTTTCAGTAACTTTTTCCGTAGCTTCTGAGAGTTTTAGTGGAGTAAACACTAATTCACTATCAGTCATGATTATGAAAATTCTACTTATTAGGCAAAAAAAATCGGCAAATCTTGAACACAGTTGACATAACTATGGTGGGATTCCGTAACTCATAACAAATAACCATTGCTCTTGTTACGTAGCAATTACAAATTGAAATCGGTATTCTGTAACTCAATAGCACTGCAAATGACAATTGCTCAAGTTATTTTGGAATTGATAAATAACGACTGAAAATTGCCAACCGTTACAGCAGCCATATTGAATTTTTATATGGGACAGCTGACGGTTCGGCAATATGATTGAAAGAAAAGAGTAAGTACAAACAATTTTATAGTAAATTAATTATGTAATTTACTTATTTAAAGTGGTAATATTTATTTTGGCAAATAATAATTTAAAAATCTGGTACTTTTTAGATATTTAGAAATTATAACCTATTTTTTTAAAGTAAGGCAACTTCCACTCGAAGAAACTAAACGTTATAAAATTAGGGCTTATATATGAAAAAGGGCTATTACATATAAAGAAAGCCTATTGGCAAGAAAAGAAGAAAGCAAGAAATGAATCAATGAGAAGAAAAGATAACTAAATTCTACCAAAGATACGAACACAAGAACATAGAAGAGAACGAACTCAAGAAATGAATGTAACAGAAAAAGGAGAGACCAAATACAATATTCATTATATAATTGAAGATACAAGAATTTACTAAAAAAATACAAAAAAATATTACAGAACAGACAATAAAAAATTTCAAATCATTGCAAGATTCAGAATGAGAATTGAAGATATAAATTATTACTGGACAAGAAGACGAAGAAAAACATGCAGAATATACGAGAAAGAATTAGAAACGATTGATCACCTACGATGGGACTGCGTAGAAAAGATAAATGAGAAATCAGTAGAGCAAATTCTAGACGAGAGGTCGGACATCTACTGGATGGAAAAAGTAATACGGAGAAGAAAGAATTAATAATATATTGTAGCTATTTTATTACTGTCCACAAATGTATTTCAAATTTAAACACCGAAAAATGATAAATAAATGTATTATTATTATTAACCAAAATTGTATACTACGCAATCAACAATATTTAACACTAAAACATTCATTTTCTACAACAGTAATAATAAATATACAAAAAAATTATAGTCAAAATAGCAAAAATTTTATTTATTACTAACCATAAATGACAAATTGATATTATTATAAATATCTATCACCAGATGTCTTCCTGGCGGGAATTCAAATTTGCATTGCGATTGGAGATTATCAATTCGTGTAAAGTGCACTTTATTTCTCTTGTTACATAACAACCACAAATAACGATTACTGTTATAGAATGGTAAGTTCACTTTGTAGTTTTTATTTTCAATTGATATCATAACAAGTTCAACTGACAGCAACCGAGTTACAGAATCCCTAATAAATTCAAAAAACATTTTGTCAAGTTACCTACCAATATTATCATAAATATATATGTTAAAGCAGACTAAACAAATAATAAATCTGTCAGAAGTATAAACTAAATTAATGTTTAGGACATACAAATTACTTACTGATTGTGAATAAAATAGTATACATGCATCGCCAGATGCTCATTCCAGCCTCGCACTTATAACTAACCTTACTGCTGCGAAGCTCGGTCAACTCACGCTCGGCTGTACTGGAGCATTTCCCAGCTCGGTATGTAGTATGTTATCTTATTAAATAAGAAAAGAACTTAAAAATTTACAATAATTGTTAACACTGGGTGATAATACATATCGTATAGTGGTGCACGGATATTTTCGAGAGAAGTCAAGTAAAGTAGTATATTGTGTTAATTAGGAATAAAAGTCGATACTTTGATGAGCAATTATTTTACATTTGCGAGGCAAAGCCTAGCGATGCAAATATTGCGAACCAAACAGACACTTTTAATCCGAATAATACATACTATTTCTTTTTCGTTCGAAAGAAATATATACGTATCTAAATAGAATTGGAACAATTTCTCGAAATATTATAATTACCAAGAAGTTATCCTGGATTTTAGTTTTATTTGCATTTCCAATGTTCTGTCATATGAAAATATTATACTGAAAAACAAGTGCTACAGTGACCCGTACTGTAATATGAGTATAGGCGAGTTATGCAAAATACGAATATTATAATTGATCATTGTAGCAAGTGTTTTTCATACTATTTTTGCTATGTCGCATTCATTTACTTTTATTTCAAAATTTGTATTACAAAAATAATAATAAAATTTCAAGGTGGAACATTGACAGATTCAATAAACATTTGAAATTTAATTTGTTTTGACATTTTTTTTTGTTGGATTAGGGTTCAAATTCATAATTATCTAGGTTATGTTATAAAACAAAATATCTTAAATTTTTAATCAAGAAATATATTGCAGGTTAATGTAATTATGTTATTATACAAACAAATATTGCAATAATTTTACATTAGCTGAGCAACGACAACTAAAGTGGTAGATTTATGTTTGACATTTTCACAACTAGACAACTCAATAATTTTAAAAAATATATCCCGAAGAATAGTTGTATAAACTTGAATTTTATAGCACTATTTTTGACAAAAATAGTTGTACTATATTCACTTTGTAAACACGACATAGGAAAGAATATTTAATTAGTTCGTTTAGTTCTATGTTGAATTTATTTAACGATTTATACAATGGTGCAACACAAAAGGGAAAATCTATTCAGAAAGTGTCTTATTAACATATTTAGTCGAATTATGATGAAAATTCCACATTTCGGTCTCAATATTCTATGGTTAAAGCTACACTTCATATTAAAAATGGCCAGAATGTACAAAAAAAAATAAAGAATAATATATATATATATATATATATATATATATATATATATATATATATATATATATATATATATATATATATATATATATATATATATATATATATCAGTGGTCCACAGAAAGCGGTATACCTCTTTTAACTCCTTTATTTATAAAGATATCTAATTGAAAATTTATATTCCTAAACGTAACATACATGGCATCATTTTTACGTATAAATAACAAAATTCAAGTTTTATCACAACAATTTCATACTAATTGGTTTATGAAATAAAATTTAATTTCTAGAACTTGCAGGTTAAGTAGAGATTACCTTGCTTACCCTGACCACACGCCACTGATAGTAATACTAGCAAAAAAATGAGTGATACTCTTAAAAAAACAAGTGACAATAATAACAAAACGATCGATACTAGTAATAAAAAGGATCATATTAATAAAAAAAAAATAATGATACTTATGCTCCTTGACTACGTTGTCATAAGGAGTGGTCAAGTCAATTTATTGATACTATATCTATGTTGTTTTATTTCCTTTTATAATTTTATAACTTTATAAAAGTTAAGATAACGTTCGTTCATTAAAGGAAAATTTTATTCCGCACCTATTATATTCCCAGCAGATAAATTTCCATATTTACATTTCTATAGGTAAAATATTTAGGTAATTTTATGAAATTTGCTAATAATTGTTATGATTTTGATCATTACTACAATTTCTGGCTTCAATGATATTTTGAAAAGTCGGCGTCCATAAGTTAGAACAGTTTTCATTACAAAATTCACACGCCAATACATGAGCCCCTTTATAAACAACTAAATATTCGTGTCAAAATGTTTATGCTTTAAAAATCGTAATAATACTGAAAAATATTAGTAGTGAATAAAATTATATTCACACCTCGCAAGAGAAGTGTTTTTTCCCTACCAGAGTAATCCTAGCAGCCAAATCTAGCATCCACTTTTGACATGTAGTAATTGTGAATAAACTACGTGCTATGGATAACCATGGTTAACTAGATGTTTCGTGAATTATTTATTATCAAAAATCATCTTGAATAAATTTAATATAGTTTTACAGACTTTTATATTATTATATTACCTGATTTTAAACAATAATACATTTATTTAGTGGATATTAACGAAAATATTATATTAATTGTGACAAATACGCGGCAAATATGAATCTTGTTGTTTGAGTATTGAATACATTCTCTGATAGAAAAATTCATATCAACCCCTAAAGTTCGATGTGCCTCGAATATTATTTTATATATAAATACTTTACACTCCTATACACATTTAACCACTAGTCCGATTACTAGCAACCAAGAGGGTAAACGGTAATTATTTTTTTAATTTATTATTTTTTAAATTTCGTGCTTTTTCTGATATAAAAATGCATATCATCCCTTACATATCGATGTGCCTCGAATATTGTTTCACATATAAATACAGTACACCCCTATACACATTTAACCAAGTAACCCCGGGGGTAAGTGGCAAAAAAAAATTTAATTATTTTTTAAATTTAGTGCTTTTTCTGATATAAAAATTCATATCAACCCTTAAACTTTGATGTGCCTCAAATATTGTTTCATATATAAATGCAGTACACACCTATACACTTTTAACCGCTAGTTGTCAAGCAAGCCCGAGGGTAAGTGGCAATTTATTTTTTAATTTATTAATTTTGTAATTTCACACATTCTCTGATATAAAAATTCATTTCAACCCCTAAAACTCGATGTGCGTCGAGTATTGTTTCACATATAAATAAACTACATCCCTATACACATTCAACCACTTGTCCGATCATATTGTTTTAATATAAATAAAATAAATAAATGTATCGCCTTGCTACATTACCTATTATTAGATGTGGCACTCTATTTACAATTTACATAGATCTCAATATAATATCATTATAAACTTATTATGTTAATTGTACAGAAAACAGGGATAAATGTATTATAATGAAACGCGAACGTTACTTGAATTCGTATCCAACACAACCATATATCCTCAAGAGTGCTTGGTGGTTTTCAGTATATGCGTTAATGTCTTAGAACGGTCCTATTTTTACATAATCAATTTTTGTTGACGTATATTTTATCTAAATTGATAACAAAAGTTTACAATTTTCATTACAACCGTTAAAAATAGATGTTATTTAACGTTTATTTAAAATTTAACTCAGTTATATTTATTACACTCTGGCATATAAGTTGTACCCCGTCCCTGTATTAGAGTGCGGCGCACTTGTTTCTACAATCCCGGCCAGCGACGCCTCGCTAGCACGCATCAAGTAACTATCTATGTAAGTAGAGTGCCACACCTAATAATAGGTAATGTAGCAGGACGATAAATTTATTTATTTTATTTATATTAAAACAATACGATCGGACAAGTGGTGAATGTGTATAGGAATGTAGTCTATTTATATGTGAAACAATACTCGACGCACATCGAATTTTAGGGATTGAAATGAATTTTTATATCAGAGAATGTATGAAATTACAAAATTAATAAATTAAAAAATAAATTGCCACTTACTCTCGGGGTTGCTTGACATCCGACTAGCAGTTAAATGTGTATACGGATGTACAATATTTATATATAAAACAATATTTAAGGCACATCAAAGTTTAAGGGTTGATATGAATTTTTATATCAGAAAAAGCACGAAATTTAAAAAATAATAAATTAAAAAATTAATTGCCACTTACCCCCGGGGTTGCTTGATATCGGACAAGTGGTTAAATTTGTATAGGAGGTGTACTGTATTTATATGTGCAACAATATTCGAGGCACATCGATATTTACCGTTACAGCATATTTCTAAAACAATGTCATAGAAGAGAAATCACGACTATTAATAATTCTAGAAACTATTTTTTTACCAGTATACCTTTTTGTTTTTGGTATTTTTTGACACTGTTCTTCGAAAATGATCAATAGAATGTGATGAACATACATGTATTATTACAAAATGATCAATAATGTTACCTTTGGGGTCTAGTAGATAATTCCACATTTTAATTAAATATTCCAATAAACTAATGTTATTAAAAGTCAACAAAGTTGCCTGTATTAAAACCATACTAAAGTCGGTTTCAATTTTTTTAATAACGGGAACAGAAGTATTGCGCTCTTTCATTAAGTCACGTACAAATGATGCTAAAAAATTGAGAAGGTTTGGTACATCGTGTTGAGCAGTCACGTATTCGGCAATGGGAATTGGCGACTTATCTCCGCCAGGTAACACTAAAGCATAATAATAAATTTGTTTATCAGCCCAAGCAGGCTTTGCTATTACACTACCAGTAGCGTCTAGATAACAAAACACATTTTTGTTTTTTTGGGCTAATAAAAGATTAATTTGAGCCTCCCTGTACAGTCTTACACTGAATGGTATATAGCTAATCGCTTGAATATAACCAGAAGTTTTTTTTCCTGCCATTTATTTTGATACAACAGTGACAATTTTATTAAATGTTTAAAAATGTCTACATTCAAATTTAATGACTTTATATTTCATTAGAAATTTGATGTAAAACTGCCGGAGGCGGTAAATTATTTAAATTACCCACTTGCTTCCAATGCATCACTACGGCCTAAACATTGAAGCTTTACAATACTAGGTGTAATATAGTGCTAAAATAATGTTGGTACATAAATGTCCCTAGATAACAAAGAACAATCGGTAGAGATATACAACTTCACATTATTGACATTATTGATAAATGTTTGATGTAATCAGAATTAGATTAAAAAATAAAGAGATAGTTAAAAACACAAGTTGGTGTATTCTATTATAAAAGCAGTGTCTTTAGATGGTGCCGAAACCAGTATAATATATCAGTGGTACGAAACCAGTGGTAAAAAAAAATTAAAATACCAGAGACAGTAGAACAAGAACAAAACCACCCAGGTGTCGTAGGATTAAAACCACCCAAAGAGTTTCAGATAGACAATCAAAGAAATATATCTGAATCGTGCAAACAATGGATCCAACAATATCATTGGTACGAAACAGCCACAAATCTGAAAAGAAAAGATCCTCTAGTTCAAATTGCTACCTTTATGTGATAGAGTTCACGAAAGAAGATGCTGTCCGGCGTTAGGTAAAAAATGTATGAAATGCAAAAAAGTAGGGCATTTTGCAAAATGTTGTAAAGCTAAACAAATAAACAGCATTGAAAAAGAAGAAGTTTTATACGTATCAGAAATAGAAAAACAGAACAGAAGATGATTGGTACGAAACGTTAAAGCTACCAGAAGATATTCAAGTGAACTTTAAATTAGACTCAGGTGCGCAGTGCAATGTACTGTCAGAAGAGATAGCAAACAAAGCCAAATTAAAAATAGAAAAATCTAAAACTAAAAGCTTAGTATCATTCTCAAACCACGAACTACCAGTTAGCGGGGAAAGTAAAACTGAAGTAGAATTTAAAAACAAGAGAGAAGAATTTTTTAAATTACTGAAAGAACAATTGGTGAAAATACCTCAGTTAGGTTATTACGATGTAAGTAAACCAATAAAATTATCAGTAGACGCCAGTAGTAAAGCTGTGGGAGCTGTAGCATTACAAGATGATCGACAAATTGCCTACAGTGCTAAAGCATTAACAGCATCACAACAAAACTATAGTCAGTTAGAAAAAGAAATATTTGCAATCTTATCAGCTTGTAGAAAATTCCACGAACACATTTATGGAAATAAGAATCTAGAAATTGAAACAGATCACAAACCATTGGAGATTATTTTTAAAAACCCACTACACGAAACTCCAGCAAAGGTACAAAGAATGTTAATCGAAATATTCAATTATAACCCGAAGGTAATATACAAAAAGGGTTCTGAGCTCTATATTGCCGACACACTAAGTAGAGACTGCAACTTATAAAAAGAACCTGACAAAAAATCACAACTACAAATTCATGTTATAATACCTATGAAAAAACGAAACAGGTTCAGGATGAAATAAATAAAAGTAAAGAATTAACGTTACTTACAGATACAGAATTCTGGTGTGACAACATAGCTGATATACCGATAGAAATTCAAAAGTACTGAACTTTCAGAGACGAATTATCCTGTTACGAAGATTTAATATTCAAAAATAACACACTGCTGATTCCTAAAACAATGCCTGGAATAGTAATTAAAAATTGTCACCGAAGTCACACAAAGGAATAGATGGAACTTTACGATTAGCAAGAGATTATGTATATTGGCTTTCAATGAAACAAGACATAACAAACTACGTAAAACAATGTAAGGTATGTCAAAAGCTGAATAAAGTTAAACCAATGGAACCGTTAATTCAACAAGAAACGCTAGAACGACCATGGTCCACAACAGCGTCAGATTTATTCCAGATAAATGGACAAAATTATATTGTCATAGCAGATGCTTATTCAGGCTACTTTGATTATCAATTGCTCAAGAATATAACAAGTTTAGAATTAATAAATGCACTGAAACGATGGTTTGCTGAACATGGAATACCTGATGTACTTTCAACTGACAACTGAAAGCAATATGTAAGTGAAGAATTTCAAACATTTAAAGATAATTGGAAATTTAAACATCGATTATCCTGCCCGGAATTTCCAAGATCGAATGTTTTAGCCGAACGATATGTTCTAGAAGCAAAAAACTTAATCAAGAAATGCTTAGAAGATAAATCAGATATATATCTTGCACTTCTTCATCAAAGAAACACTCCAAGAGGTTCACTTAAATCACCAGTACATCGCCTCATGAGTAGAAGAACCAGAAATCTACTACCAGCACACAACCAACTACTACTACCAGAAATTGCTACCGGAGTACACAAACAATTAACAAAAGAAAAAGAAAAACAGAAACAATACGCAGACAGAAGCAAGAAAAAAGAAGTCATATTTCAACCAAACGATTGAAGAACCAAGATCATATCTGATCGAAACAGAAAATGGAAACAACTACCGTAGAAATTATTGGTTCTTAAGACATCTTAATCAAGATCAACATATAAATCGACGCGAAACAGAGCCGAATGAAAGAAGCATTAATGAAGAACATCAGATAGGCAATCCAGAACCAGTGGAGACAGAAACTCAGTTAGTTCAAAATAATTCATCAAGAAATGGCCAGACTACAAGATTTGGAAGAAAAATAAAGAAACCTGAAAAAACTAAATTTGTAATTATTTTTGTAAAAAAAGGGGGATGTAATATAGTGCTAAAATAATATTGGTACATAAATGTCCCTAGATAACAAAAAACAATCGGTTGAGATATACAACTTCACATTATTGACATTATTGATAAATGTTTGATGTAATCAGAATTAGATTAAAAAATAAAGAGATAGTTAAAAACACAAGTTGGTGTATTCTATTATAAAAGCAGTGTCTTTGCACTAGGTAATTTATGTAACAATTCTTTCACAAGAATTGCTCTTTTTGTACCTTTAAAAAATCGACGATGTCTCTCATTTGTATAATTGACCTATCCTGTTTTTACAATACTTACTATTACATCATTGTCTTCGACAATAGAAAATGTCGCACGGAAAACTAATGAGGCACAATTTGTATGCTTATATTTAGCATTCATTTTGATATTTACGTTATAACCTTTTGGTTTGCTACATCTATTATTCTTAAATGACAGAACACATGTGAAATTGACTTTCTCAAAATAATTATTAAATGTGTCTGTCCAATAATGTCTCTCATTATTTAATATAAAGTTTGACCACTGTTCGCTTTCCATCGTAAAATAATTTCCAAAATTCTGCGGGAACATTCATAGATTCTATCGGTGTTAAGACCTCTGGTGTTCTGTTGAAATTTAATTATGTGCTTGCAACATTATCGCCGACGTTGATTGAATCTATAATTTCCGACACAGGGAGAGATGTGGAAAATATTTCTTTCTATTTTTCAGCAACCAATACATTAACAGCAGCTAACGCAATAGAGCTACTGTCGAGACAAATTTTGGCTTCCGAAGATGCGACATAAGAGATATCTACAGGTGCGTTCTTCAAATAAACTTTATCACTCAAGTTACATCGAGTCCAATGCATCTGAAACTTTTTTTTTACAATTTGTAGTATCTCTCACTTCTGCATAATTACATAAAGCCGAATAAAAACCATTGTGTGCCGAATACGTTTCCAAATTTAGCAAATCAATAGTGTGCTTTACTTTTACAGTAGAGTAAATGAAAGAAAAAATTAAATCTCTAGTACTTTCCGTTTTTGATGTCATTGCACAATTATCACAGGTTATCAGAGTAACGAAGAAATAATTCAAAACCGTTACGATTTAAAAACAACCAGTTATATAAAAAAAAAAAAGTTCCTAATTTTTTTCTAAGAAACTTTAATGCAGTTCACACGAGATAACTTTTCACCAAGTACCTTGAAATTTGTTTCTTGAACAAATAGTACGATTATATTAATTATATGAAATAAACTATACAGAAACGTCATAAACAGGGTCGTTTTATAAAATTTTCAGGTCCTAGGCCGATATTTTTAATCAATTTGAACTTGTAACATTTGAGAAAAAAAAATATCCGTAAAAGGCTGGTTTTCAGCGTTTTCCGCAATTCTTATTGTAAAAAGTTTGTTCGTGTAAACTAAACATTAGGCGCCGCTAATTTTCAAGATATTATCTGGACGTCTTCTTTGAAAAAGTTTTCAAAAAATTGTGTGCAGATGTAGAGTGCCTTCAATAAGAGTGATGCCAATAGTGGTCTTCATTTTCATTGGCTACAGTAGAGGCCGCCATATTTGTTCTAATTTGTTGTTGTTTTAGCTTGCTTTGTCTAGGGAGTTCGTATTTGTTTGGCAATTTTGGTTACATTTAATTAGTTAAAATTGTTTGATTTAGTTTACTGTTCATTATTACGTGTTAGTTTTTATATACTTAGTAGTTTTAGTACAGTTTAAGTGCTTATTAGGACACAATTTGTGATAAGTGTGTAACATGACTGTACTTCCTGGAAATCTGTAGCATGGGCTTCTGCCTCCGATGGCTGACCTTCAGCTAGCCACCGGAGCCAATCGAACTTGATGCCAACGAGGAGTCCGTAATTCTGCCGATGACAAAGATCTCTCCGATCAGCGGTCATGGAATTTATTCGCGAGAGGACATGGAGAATTTCCAAAGAGCGTTACTGTTCCCGACAGAGAGGAAGGCGATCACTAGCCTGGTTACCAGACGGGTAATCGGAAGCTCCGCCGACCCTCAAGGCTACGATATGCCAAGAGTATTCAGCCAGGCAGAGTTTGCCAATATCGCCGTGAACGCCGCCGAGCAAGTTTGGGGATTCCTCTCCAGAATGGGACAGTACTTCTCCGTGTTCGCTTTCCTGTACGCGACAGTTAACTACG
The DNA here is from genome assembly GCA_911728475.2 of Pterostichus madidus. Lineage (NCBI taxonomy): Eukaryota > Metazoa > Arthropoda > Insecta > Coleoptera > Carabidae > Pterostichus > Pterostichus madidus. Next base: position 25,275,825 of record OU452314.1, read on the forward strand.
TAGGAAACGTCGTCATCAACTTCTTCGCCCTGCGTAGAGCCACGAAAGCCAGAAGCCAACCAAGATTCTTCTTGTGGGCGAGCTTATGGCATGCACTGGCTAATTGCTACTTACACCACCTGGTGCACACGCAAGAGGAAGAAAGCCAAGAGCTCGAAGCCGTCCTGGTGTCACCTATGTATCCGGATCTGCAAGAGACTATTAACAAGGAAACATCTGAGCCCTCGGCGCCTCCAGATCTTAGCGAACAATCGCGGGCCGCTTTGGATGCCTTACGTGGACAGCGTTAACAGTGCAGTGCAGTGCAGCGCAGTGTTGAGAGGACGGAAGTGACTGGACATGGGTATGGACCACAATAACGCCGATTGTGAACATAGTGGAGTGTGTGCTAGTGTCAAGTGAAACTAATGATTATAATTTGCATGTTAGTATTAGGTTGCATGTTTTAATTAAGATTTCGATACAAATTAATGTTTTATTAATTAAAATAAATTTTAATGTTCTTATTTTTGTTTATGTAAGAAAAAAAAATAATCTCAGTGTAATGTTTATTTAGTTATTTGATTTGTGTCGCTTTTGTTGTGTTTTGGTGGTTTGTTTCAGGAAGTCCCTGCTGGAATAATTATATCCATGGACGGATATAATTATGTCTACACGTGGGGGTGATGTAACATGACTGTTCTTCCTGGAAATCTGTAGCATGGGCTTCTGCCTCCGATGGCTGACCTTCAGCTAGCCACCGGATGTTGCGACCTACTTAGCATCCCAGCGAGGCCCAAGCTGCAGTTATCGGGAATACAGGCATGAAGTCACCCCGGCTACCCCTGGCAAACCACCCCCGCATCCGGCGTCTTGCTCGTTTTAGGGTAAACTCTTTTTGACTTCGGTCACTTGGTTCCTGCCTGCAAGACGAGCAAGTCGCAACGTTCTCGCTCCGCTTATTTTATTTTATTGTTTTAACTTTGTTGTTAATTTCTTTTATTAAGTCTTTAAATATATAGTATTATTCCAGTTATATTTGTTGTGTTATTTTAACGTCGGTAGTGAAATTATCAACGGTGCTGGATCACAGGTAAGTGTGAACTGAAATACTTAGATTCGGATACGACCTCCACCCTCGTACGACAAGTGATTGAATAAAAGATTATTTAATAACAAAGTAAGTAACATAAACCAAATTTATACAATAAATAAATATAATGTAATTTTTTTTCTTTTCCTTTTTTGTTATTGTAACCTTTTTGTATACATATTTAGAGTATCAACCATTTATTCTATATTTCAATATACTTATACAACTCGAAGGAGTCATTTTTTATACAATCAAAAGTTTTTTTTTCTGGTAATGTAAAATTTATTGGTTTATTTAATTTATTATGGCTATTAGTTTGATACTAATTTTGTATTCAAATGATCTGAAATTAAATATTTCATCTTATGCATGAATTCTGTTCCGACAGTAATATTACTTTTATTTAAATATAATGATTTTACTATCATTTAATTAGTCTATATATATATATTCTCATTTCCAAACAGGATTTATAAATCAAAGATATATTAAATTCAAGTAATATGTTCGTAAGATAATATTTTGCCTGTATACAATCCATGTTAAATAGAAATTAATATGGCGGCCGTAACCGTATATCATTACTATCATTGTAGACACTCTATGCAGATGCATTTAAAAGCGCTCAGCGGAATTGTAATGCACTAGTATTTTAATTTGAACGATGAATTTTACAACGTATTTTTGGAGTCAGTTGAAATTCAACATTGCTGATGTAAATACGAGTATAAGTTGCTGTATAAGAATTATATTAATGCATTCAATATACATTTCTTTATAATATTACAGATGTTTACGAAGTACGAATTATTAGGTGATAGTAATTTGGTCAGATTTTGTTCAAGAATTAATAATAATTAAAAAAATGGTAATATTTTTTTTTTTACATATTTACAGATTTGTTTTGTTTCACAAATTGTTTTATGCACAACCGAGCCAGAATTAAAGTGTTTTAGCCCTAAAAAGTGGGCTTAATCACTTGTTTTGGTCCTAGGGCCATAAAAAATAATTCCTATAGATACATAAATAAAATCATAATTTTTGTTTACTGTGAATACTTGATTTTACAAAATGTCATTTTGATATAACTTATGTTCACATTTTAATCTTCTGGACATATAATAAAATGTTATTTTGTTTTCAATAAAATATTGTGTACCATGGATGAAATTAGCGTTTCTGACCCTGAGTATGTTATTAGCTGCTAATGCTAATAATAATGTCACGGGCCAGAAACCCAAATTTTCGCCCTTGATACATAAATAACAATGAAATTAATTTTTTCAACTTTAGCCCAAAAACGTAACCAAATTGGCCTTACAGTTAGTGGCCAAGGAATGCGTAGCTTGTTGAGACGCATAAAAACAAAAAAAAAACAGACTGGAAAAAAATGTTATAATAATGATAGGGACGAATGACATCTCTAAAACGGTAAAAAGAAATGCTGCTTTAGAATCAACATTATTTTTTCTTTATTTTCTTAACTTTCAGCACATCCATCTTAGGCGACTAAAATCCAACGTACTGCATTTAAAAAATGCGTTGGTGGGCCATAATGTTATATGGCTCACCATACCTCCTATTCCCTATTACACACTCCCTGATATAAAAAATAGTTTCGGACCCATGCGAGTGGAAGAGTACCGGCGGCCCAAATTGTTTTATGCACAACCGAGTCGAAATTAAAATGTTTTAGCCCTAAAAAGTGGGCTTAACCCAGATAACGCTACTGTCCTTTTAAAAGGTCCGTCACTTTTTATAACTATTGTCATTAGTAAGCATTTTAATTCAGAGATGTCATATATTGTCATTAATAGTACATGGTTAGCCACACATGGGAAATATTATTTTGAGAAGAAATTTGTTGTTTGTTTTAAGAAAAGCACAATTTTAAAAATGCTATTTTTTACCTACCAAACATGGATAACTAGAGGTAAGTTTTTTTTTATATTATCACTAATTTAATGCAAACATTTTTTGAAAATCTTTATTAAAATAACCATAAAGAGTAACATATATTAAAATAGTTAGATTTTTTTGTACCATTTTCGCAAGAGTAAAAGAAGATAATGTCCTTTTAAAAGAACAGTAGCAAAATACACTGCTAATACTTTTATTTTTATCAAAGAGTTGATTGGAATTATTAGAGTTATTTTTTAATAAAGAAATAATTGTAATGATTGTTTCTTTTACAAATATGTATGCTGTGTAAAAGAATTTGATTGCTGAAGTGACACAAGACGAAATAATGTGTTTCTTGGGAATACTTTTGCTTAGCGGGTATAACTCAGTTCCTAGAAGGGAAATGTATTGGGAAACTGCAGAAGATTCAAGTAATAAGCTAGGTTATTCTGCTATATCCCGATATAGATTTAGATTTATTATGAAGAATTTACATTCTACGACCATTATTCGATATGTTGGCAAAACAATTTTTAAATCACGCTCTTTTCGAAGAACCGTACCAGGGAGCATCTTCTAACTGGCCTACAAAGTACAAAGATTTAGGTCTAGGACTAGGAGTAATATTACAATACGCTGATATTTTGAACAGTTTTTGGGGCGAGAATCCTTTTAATTTTTCCTGTGATAACTTTTTTACTTCCATGATCTTACTACAAGAGCTTAAAATGAGAAAAATTAAAGGAACTAGAACTATCAGAGAAAATAGAACATCAAAATTCCCTGTAAGCAACACATCCATTCTGAAAAAATGTACAAAAGGATCCTACGAATTTATGAAGAACAAGGAAGATGCCATTATTATATGCAAATGGAATGACAATAATGTTGTAAATATTGCTTCTAATATTGCATCTGTTAATCCAAACGATACTGTGAAAAGATATTCACAAAAAGAAAAAAAAACAAATTGCAGTATCACAACCAAATATTATAAAAAAATATAATGAAAATATGGGAGGCATCGATAGAAGCGATCAGAACATATTACTTTATCGCGTTTCTATAAGAGGGAAAAAGTGGTTTTTCCCACTGATTAGAGAGTTATCGGAAAATAACAAAAGAGGACCGTCTAAAAAATCTGTACACTTCCGTGAAAATTCAAGGTATGACAGACTCGACCACATAGTTGTTTACAAAGAAAAACAAAGCTGATGTGGCTTTTGTCAAAAAAAAGTTAAATTTCAATATCAAAAAAGCGAAATTGCTTTGCATCCGAAAGAATGTTTTTGTAAAATATCATACATTATAAACATATATACACATTGGAATATATTTTTTTAATATCTATATAAACTATAAGACGTAATTATAAAATTTTTGTTAATTTATCACAATGTAAATTTGAATTGTAATTTTTATTCTTTAGTTGTACATAAAGCTACTGTCCTTTTAAAAGAACAGCTGTTTTTTCGAGAACTAGTCGTCAAAATAATAAAATTTAACCATAAATGTATATAATCACTCTTATAATAAATAGAAACATATTTAAAACTATAATTTTGCATTAAAAATAATTTCAGCCTTATCTGGGTTAATTACTTAATTGAATGCACATGCGATTATAAAATTAGTACGGCTCTACCGAGATGAACAAGTTTCATTAAAAGAGTGTATGTTCACTCCATGGTTATTCGGTTCTCAGCAATGCGAACAGATTTTTCGGGCAACTAGATCACTTACATCGACATTTTCGACAATTGTGAATTTTAGCGTGTATGATATTCTCAGAAGATTGAATAAAATACAACATATAAATAATGTGATAACTGATTTGTCAAAGAATATGATTTTTCCCCGAGAAGCAAAACATAGCAAACTTGGCAAAAATAATTTAGAAAGAGTTGAAATTCATTTCCTGTGCGATCAAGAAATAGAGGATTGTGTTAAGAACGCATTAAATGACGTAAAAAAATATTGCCAGCAACTTAATATGTATGGATATGACGAAGAAGCATGGCAAAAAGTACAACTTTTCAATACGAATATTAACAACGATGAAACTCCAGATAAAATTACTGTAAGTGAAGATGTGTTAGCACAAATTGAAAATGAAATTGATTACAATATCTTTAACAATATTGATGCAATAGATGTTGGATTAGAAAATCGACTAAACATTCTTTTCGTAAGCTCAGATAACGAAGAAGAAAATACTTCACCCTCTGATATTACTGATTCTCAAATGGTGGAATTAGCATCGGAATTAACGAACAAAGATTATGGTAACTTTTTAAACATGACTGATCATGGTTGTGTACATAAATCAGAAAATTCATTTCTAAAAGTTAAAGTTGGAAACAATGTAAAAACCATAAGAAAATTAACTTTATGTTGGCTACTTAATGAACAATCCAATATATTAAGTGCTGATCGTCTCATTCGAGTTCGTGGTAATTTTTATAACTCGAATAAAATAAATTAAAATTATATTGCTAATGAACAAATAACTGGCATCTTAATTCAAATTGAAAATTACTATGCAGTATTCTATGATGACACGTGGTATATTGGACGTATCATTGAAGAATTATCTGAAATAAAAAAGTACAAAATGAAATTTTTAAAAGAATTCTTTGATCAATTTCATTAGCCCAAACAAGATGATGTTCAGTTGGTTGAGGAATGTTTCATTTTTTATGGTCCTCTTCAAATGATAGGCAACCTACCAATGGAAATATACCAAATAGAAAGAAATAGCATCATCAAGAAATACAAAGAGATGAAACGTGAAAGACAAACCAAAAATTATGTATAACTACTCACCTATATAATGTTCCTATCTAAATACATATTTGTTAATTTGATACAGAAATTTAGTTCATTATTTAAAAGTATTACTCTACAATATATTTTCAAATGTATATTTTATGTCTTATTTAATAGCGATTTAGTACTATTACTATACTATTTCTTTTTTATATAACCGATTAGTACTATTTAATAATTATACTACATATACGTACTTCGTTTTATTTGTTCAATTCTGTTTTTATTTTTTTTATGTTTATGAAATTTGAAAATTATTCGTTTATTTGATGTTTAATTTTTGTAATATTTATAATAAAATTATTGTCGATTTCAATATATTTCTCGAAATATTTCTGTGTTTTTATTAATTTTTCTATTTAAAGGTTGCTGTTTCAGCTCACTAGTTTTACAAGCCTATTCCTATAAATGTTACGGAATTTCTAAATGTACATTTTTATAAATATATTTTCTTAATGATCTCAAATTGAAGCACTGATGAATATTAATTTGCTAAAGTACTGTGAAGTATCTACTGTAAATGTAGAAATATATAGGGAAATGCCGAGACATATGAAAAGATGTCTAGGAGATATGGGAGAAGTTGAGGAGATGTGGGAAATGTTGGGGAAATGTGGAAAATGTCGGGGAGATGTAGGAAATGTGTGAGATGTCGGGGAGATTTGGGAAATATGGGAGATGTCGAGGAGATGTGGGAGATGTCAATGAATAGGAGATGTGGTGTACACATTTTGGCTTTGTGATTTACCCCTCGGAAATTCATAATAAAAGGATGCAATAGTGTGTTTTCATATTACTATGATAAACAAATATTAATTTTAGAATTAAATATTTATATGCGAAAGTGGCGCCAGTATTTACAGAAAGCCCGCTAAATACATTTAAAAAAAAATAAAAATACAATTAACACGCTTGCCGAATTGAAGAACTTCAGTTCTTTTTTACACAAAATATATTACAAAAACATTGCAAATATTTCGTACTCTTGGAAAATTAAAAATATATCGGTTTAACAAACTACATAAAATCATGGCTGGAATGCGCTTTAACTCCACCCATTCAGGTATATAACGAATGGTGTGGTTCTACTGAAATATACACTTGGACGCTGCTCCACGTGCGAAACGTGCATTTATGCAAATTTATTTATAAATAAATAATTTTTTATAATTATTATCCTCTTGCAATGCTGCTACTTTTATAAATGGAAAAAATTACACATTAAACTTTAGGGGTTGATATGAATTTTTATATCAGAGCATGTATGAAATTGAATAATTCATAAATTGAAAATTTAATTGCCACTTACCCTCGGTGTTGCTTGACATCGGACTAGTGGTTAAATATGTATAGAGGTGTACTGTATTTAAATATAACATAATATTCGAGGCACATCAAATTTTAAGGGTTGATATGAATTTTTATATCAGAGCACGTACTAAATTGAATAATTAATAAATTGAAAATTTTATTGCCACTTACCCTCGGGGTTGCTTGACATCGGACTAGTGGTTAAATATGTATAGGTGTATATTCTACAGAGTGTTCAAAAGGAATTGTTACAGTTGGCAATAAAAAAAACTACTTGAAATTGGTAAGCCTGATACATAAATTCATTTCCTGTTGTTGAGTGACATTTAAAATTTAAATTTAAGTGCATTTATTATTACATTTATTTATATTACTTAAAAAGTCAAAATTCTATTAGCTGTCAGACTCCTAATATAACCTATTTGTATTTATTAGACATGTCAAATAGTATTGGCGCTTTTATCTGACGTTGTGCCAACTGTGGAATAAAAAGATCTCTGAAATTGTATTGCCAACTATAACAATTCCTTTTGATCACCTGTATTTATATGTAACGCCGGTATTACACGATAATAAATTTACATGTATTTCTACAACTTTGCATTGAACAATGTGATTCTCATATACCAAGGTCATTTGTATCAAATTTTGGTGATTTGTAGGGATTTTACTTTAAAAGTTTTGAAAATTCGACACTAGTTACCGCCCTGACCACCATCTGTCAGTTTGCTACAAGATGTGGTTAGGTTATGTTTATATTTACTTCGTGTTTTTTTGCGCAGTTTAGTGGTTTTGTTTAGTTTTATGTTTTGGAAAGTTTGACTAATAATAATGTGGACTAAAGAAAACACATTATTTCTCATTAATATGTATGAACAATTGCCGAACTTGTACAACTTTAATACTCCGTCATGTAAAAATATAACAAAACGTAGGTTATGTCTTACAAACAGTTCTGAAGAAATAAATGGTCTACGAACAACATTCTCACAAGAATTAAACAAAATTAAAAAATCTAAAGCTAGTGGAGCTGGTACGGAAGATATTTATTTACCAACCAAATTGGTGGTGTTTTGAACATTTATTGTTTCTGTCGGATTCCTCTGTTATAAATCTAGGAGAGTCAAATTTAAATATAGAGGTAAGCAACATACTGAGTAAATATCTCAAATTTTTCTTAATTATATTTTCACTTGCAGGAAAATAATCAAACAGAAACACAGGATTTTAACTTTGGAGGGAGTCAAGTACAGCCTGAATTAATATTTGACGATGAAATATCTGAACTACATTCATTATCCCCTTCACTATTTACAATACAAACTCCAAAAAAAATTACCATGTATTCAGGTAGGTACAAATATTGTTCCATCTAGTTGAACAAATTTATTTTTTTTTAAACTAGCAGAAAGAAGAGCCACCGAAGAATAAAGTGAAACATGCAACAGAAAATGATTTTTTCAAAAATGTTAATGAAGCTTTAGCAACCATTACTACAAAAGAAGTAGTAACAGAACAAGATCACATTCACAGATTTGCTCTGCACATAGAATCTGAATTAAGGTTAACTTAGATCAACAGTGAAATATGCTGAATACGAATGCAAAACACTTCGTACCAATATAAAATTAAAGCATGTTGGTAGTACGTACAAATATTTCTAAAATATTATTATGATCATGTAAAACGACTGACATTTGATGTAAAATATGTTGTAGAAATTTGAAAAGAGATATGCGTAAATTTATTACCGTGTAATACCGGCATAAAACAATAGTCGAGGCACATTGAATGGTAGGGGTTGAAAAAAATTTTTATATCAGAATATATTAAATACTCAAACAACAAGATTCATATTTGCCGCGTATTTATCACAGTTAATATAATATTTTCCTTAATATCCACTAAATAAATGTATTATTGTTTAAAATCAGGTAATATAATAATTTAAAAGTCTGTAAAACTATATTCAATTTATTTAAGATGATTTTTGATAATAAATAATTCACGAAACGTCTAGTTGACCATGGTTACGCATAGCACCAGAGTTGCCAGATTGGGCGATTTATCGCCAATTGGGCTACTAAAAATATATTTTTGCGACTATAATTTTCAATCGGCGACAGGCGACTACTTTGGGCTATGAATTTTTTTAAATTTATGAATTTGGGCGACAATAACATTTTATATTGAGCAACCCGCGAATCTGTACAGCAGAAATATGTTTGTGTTACTGTGTTTATGACATGAGTTATTTATCTTATTCTTGCGTTTACAAGACTGCTGCGTGCCGCTCGCGCGCTCGCCGTTGCATTGTATCTCTCCTCTCTCCAATTCACTCCTCTACGATCATTCATCGCTTGTTGTCTGTAATCTGTGTGTGCTGTATTATTATATAATGGGCAAATATGGGAAATATAAAAAAAATACAACAGCGATTGGGAAAAGGAGGCCGAATTTAAACGTAAGTATTGAATAAATTACTAAACTATATAATTTATTTTTAACATGTTTTTGTTTGAGCATTTAAAATTTAGGTTATGTATTAATATAGTATTTTTTAAAATATAGATTGGTTAACTACAAATGTAGATGAAGATAGTGCGTATTGTAAAGTATGTCATTCAAATTTAAGACCACATAAAACAGATTTATTGAAGCATAGTAAAACAAAACTTCATATACAAAACATGAAGAAAATTATAGCAGATAAGAAGCAAGTGTCTTTAAATTCTTGTGGTACGGTAAACAATAGGTAATAAATTTATAACATAAAAATGAGTAAAATTATTTTATGTTTTTAGGAATTATTTCTCAGACCTCAATTTCAAAAGAGGTGAAAACAATGGAACTAACTTTAGCTACTTTCATTGCCATGCATTCTAGTATTAGAAGTATAGATCATCTGGGCGATTGTTTAAATAAAGTAAATTTATCTAATAAATCTGTTTCTGGTATGAGAATGCACCGAACTAAGTGTACTGCACTAATTAAAAATGTGATTTCACCAGTACTTCAAATAAAACTTGTCAAAGATATTAAAAATTCATATTTCTCGCTAATATTAGATGAGTCAACAGATGTTTCAGTATGCAAGTATTTATGCATATGCCTAAGATATTACAGTGAATGTAGAAGCACTATGGTAACCGAATATCTTGGAATAATAGAAGTTGGGAGAACTCGAGCAGAAGATCTATATGAAGCTGTTAAAAATTATCTTACTCAAATAGGACTTGATTATTTAAAAATTATTGGAATAGGCACCGATGGAGCAGCGAACATGTGTGGCAATGAAAAATCACTATATGCTTTATTAAAAAAAGAAATACCTGAGCTTCAACTTGTTAAATGTATTTGCCATTCAATACATTTATGTAGCGAGAAGGCTTTTAAAGAACTGCCCTGTTCTTTAGAATTTCTCGTTAGAGAAAGTTATAACTGGTTTTCTCACAGTCCCCTAAGAAAACTAAACTATCAGGTAATATTTAATTTAATTAATAATGAAACAAATATTGATAAAAAACCATTAAAGTTAATTCAAGCCTCACAAACAAGATGGCTTTCAAGATATCAGTGTATTAAAAGACTTGTTGAACAGTGGTTAGAATTAAAAACTCATTTTGAAATTTCTGCTGTGGCAGAAAAATGTTACACGGCGAAACAATTCGTAGAAATGTATAGAGATAAAACTAACTATTTATATCTTTTATTTTTAAAACCGATCCTAAAAGAATTAAATTCAACTAACATGCTATTTCAGAACACTAATGTAGATGTTGATATTATCTATGAAAATTTAAAAACCTTAATTATATCAATTTTTAATAGAATTATAAAACTTAATTTTAAAATTTATTTAAATAAAGAAGACTATGATATTAAATACATAAAAAACACATTAATGAATGATTTAGCATATAATTATATTAAAAATGTTGATTATGGACTAATTTTTACTACCGAATTAAATCATTCTAATTTAACAAATGATAAAGTAGTTCAATTAAAGATGAGATGTTTCGTTTTTTTAAAAGTATTATGTATCGCACTTTGTGAAAAATGACCAGATAATATGAATCTATTAAAAAAACTAATATTATTTCAACCAAATAAGTGTTTAAACCAGTTAACAAATGAATTCAGAAATTTACCATTTAAATATTTCGATGGTGATTTAAATGAATTGGAAAATATGTGGAGAAATGTAATAAGTGTAGATTGGAAACTACATTTTCCTAATAATGAAATTCCCAAGGATACAATAACGTTTTGGGGATATGTACTAAATTTTCAAGATTCTGGTCAAAATTATCCGTTTAAAAACTTGGCACAAAACATTTTAAAATGATTAACTTTTCCAGTGAGCAATGCTGTGGTTGAAAGAGTTTTTTCGATTATGAATTTTATAAAAACGAAACATAGAAACAGAATGAATTTAATTTTATTAGATTCATTACTTCGTATCAAAACGTATTTCTATTCAAGAAATTCGTGCTGCGTAAATTTTTCTCCGTGTACAGACATGATAGATAAGTTTACGTCTGAGATGTATTTATCTGTAGAGAATAATAATATTCAAACTGATAGTGAAGTTAATGAAACATGGGATTTTATAAATTATGTAATTTGATTATAATGTATTGTTAATAAATGTATACCAATTATATTTTAAAATTTTTATGATCCTTCAACAGAAATAAGAAATTTATTTTTAAAGAAGTTTTTAAATATTAGCTACTTTGGGCTACTTTTTATTTTCATGCAGGTGGCTACTTTGGGCGACTATAGGCACTAAAGTTGGCGACATTGCAACAAAATAATCTGGCAACTCTGCATAGCACGTAGTTTGTTCACAATGTACTACATGTCAAAAGTGGCTGCTAGGATCACTTTGGTGAATAAACTGTATATTTATTTAAAAATATGAATTTAAAATTTTAATTCTATTATTTGCAAGTATTTTGTATTACTTTGTTAGGAAAGTTGTATGTGAAATTACTTGTCAATAAAAATACACACGAGTCGCAACTGGTAACTAGATTGCATCCATCTTAGATTATTTTAATAAAAAATATGTACATTTGCTAGTACTTACAGGTGTATTTCTCAAGCAGCCAGCCACAGAGTGTATCACAAAACAGTGTTCTTCTGACGAACACGAAATGAAAAATATTGAATTACAACACTTGCAACACTAAATATAACAAAAACACTTCAAACACACACTTGTTGCTATCAAGTACAGCGTAATAACGTGCATCAACAAGAGAGTAGATGACACGAATGAACAGAGATAAAACATTCTGGCCGTGGCCGTGAGCGGAGCGAAGTGACGCTGTCAGTGTTGCCAACGTATGATATACTATTACCAAATAACAAGTGTGAAATTATAAATTTTAGTAACCTATAGAGCTCGACAAACCAAAGTAAAACCCTGACAGGAGTGTCTTCGGAGGTCGCTACTAACGTCGGTACATTCGGTGTTAAAAAGTGAATTTAAATTTGTAAAATAAGACGGCGTGTAATTCTTTCCATATAAAAATAATATGTCAAAAGAATAATAATTATAATAGATTAGTAATAAATAAATATGTCGCTAATAAATTTGCAAAAATACGCATACCGTACATGGTGCGGCGGGCAAGTGTTTTCACTGAGACTATATATCACTTTCACCGCAAAATAGAGCCACGCCATTCGTTATACTCGTATATCTGATTGAGTTAAAGCGCATTCCAGCCATGGTTTTACTTTCGGTTGTCGAGTTCTATTTAGTTACATATTTAGATTTTTTACAGATTATATTGTTTATTGTATATTGTATGTTAGTTCACCTTCATTTCATCTCAAAGACACTATCGTACTTTTCATAAAATGTTTTGATTTAGGTTACAACAAAATTCTACCACATTCATATTTTTTTTCATTTGTCCAAGTTTCCAGTTACATTTAAATTTAAATAAATATCTACGTCCGTTTAACTTTAACGACACAAACATTAGACGCGTCAATTTAATAGCCTGATGGTAATTAAGGTTGAAGATTTTTCAAATTTTAAACAGCATATGAACTGGTCGAAAGTCAGCCCCTGATAATATTTTTCTCAATAAAATTTAATATTATTAAGAATTACTGTAGATTTTATGTACGATAAAGTGTTTATATTTACTAAAATTACCGGGCATTTACGGAAATTACCACACACTTGGCAACACTGCGCCTAGTAATATTACAGGGTTGCCAACAATAGTGAAATAAAAGATGATGCATGAAGCTCTTTTAACAAATATTTTTTACACAAATAAAAAAATTATAATTTTCACTATATAGTGTAGAAAAACAATCTGTATACATGCAATTCAAATATACCACCAACGTCGAGTAAAATTTTTCAACACAGAATATACAAACTTAAACTCACAGTATAATAGGCATGTTTGCATATTTTGTTTAATATTCAAATGAGCAGTTGTTGTGATCACATGATAAACGTCAATCTGTTAAGCTATAGGCAAATGCAGCTAAACGATACACCACCTAGCGGTAATTTTTAGAACTACTGTATGCAGGACTCATTTGGAACTGTATTATATATTAGATACAGATATTTTGAAATAACATCGGTGTATTGATAAAATATATAATGTAGAACGATTATCACTGCGTACAAGGATGTAAAAAAACATCCAGATGTATCTTTTCATGTATTGCCAAAGAAAGAAATACAAAAAGCAAAATTTGAGACAAAATTTAGGGTTGCCGAATTAATAGATAAGCGTGCAGTATGGATTATGCGATTAAAAATAGGGAACAAAGTTAACCCGCTTACGGTAGTATGTTCACTACATTTCACAAAAAATTATTACATTATTATTTCAACTTTTTCAGTACTAAAGGAATGCTATTTCAGGAATGTTTTGTATGAATACTTCGTAGGACCAAAAATAATATTTTTACTACAATTGTCATAGTAATAAATAATATAATAATAATAATAATAACCTTTATTACCCCATACGAAAACTGGTATTTTTTGTCGTAATGAAACAAGTAACTATTTTTTTATGGTAAGTAGTTAAATGTTAATCAAGTTATATGTACATAGAACTGTTGCCAAATAATTTTTTTCACTGTACATCTCAAATGAAATGCAATACCTATGAATTTGCCAAAGGCAAAGAAAACATAATAAACAAATTCAAAATGGTGACAGAATTTTGAGAATGAAAAAATCCATTGAGATGCAAAATTTCGGACAAAGTGAACATTAAAACGCTATGCATAATAATGTCGAAATAGAGAAAAGTCTCGATACAAATACAGTAGAAGAGACAGAAACAGTAGATAATATAATAAATTTATTAAATAATTATCTGAAAACGTTTGGAGATTCTGAAGTACAAGTATATTCATCCGAAAGTCTTACTGTCGTACATTTAATAAATACAGAAAGAGCACTTAACCATTTCATGCTAAATTCAATAGATTTAATATATAGTGACAATCGTGTAAATAAATTAAATATAAAAGAGAGAGTTATTTTGTGTTTTATAATAGTAAAGTGCGATTTAAATTTCGTAATTTAAAACGTCAAAAATCTATCCTGAATAGAGTAGTTCGCGAAGTGTTCTAGATGGCGCAGCGATCTTAATTTTATTTGCCTATAGGAAATAAGATAGTCTTTTCATAGGTCAAAGTAAACATAAAGTTTATTAAAAAAAAGGTTCACAAATTTTGAGAGTATGTATTTTATGGTGCTCTAAACCTATAACAAAATGAGCTTTTTTATTCCCAAAATTTAGGACAGATTATTTGAACTGTACTGATTAGTTAAAAATAAATAACATAAGTCATTATAAGTAACAATTATTTATTTGATGTTGCATAAGGATTAAAATGATTTAATTCAATTCATTATTATTTCTATTAAAAATTTGTAAAAAATATTAATATTTTCAAAAAAATATGTATATATATAAATTATGTGTAATTGCTAGATACTGTAAAAATACCTTAAATTAAGAATCAATACTGTGTTTTAATATTAAAATTATTATTTCAAGTTAACTTCCACATCTAATCTAATATTGTTGACGAGTTTCCAAATCTTACTACCTGTATATCATTGATATTTATAACGTTAAAATTATGTGTAGTTTGTAACTAACAAAGAAATTATTTTTTTTAATGTTAAATGTTATCTCTTACGAGAATATATATATATATATTTTTAATTTACCTAATTTTTATCAAAATTGGAAAATATTTCTTACAGTTCGGAAAATAGAAGGCAATTCGCTTTCTTTTTCGATTTAAAATAATGTTATTGCATATGAAAAGAACAAAATAATGCTTATGTGTAGATATTTATTTGTTACTCTGCACAACAGGAAGTAAATCCCAATTACAGTACAGGGAGCCTACAGCTTATAGTGGAATCCGAACCACTCAGACACAATCGTATTTTTTGGATATAAGTAGAAGTCAGTGAGATTTGAACGCACGACCTCTTGCTTGCTAATTAAGAAACGCAAGTTTTACCTCGCTTTTATCCACTGAGCTACGATTGCCTGTAGACGTTATAGATCTTGTTTATGTTGTAAAGTAATATTTTTAATACGTACTTTGATAGAATCATCATTAACTCCTAATTATATCTTCGTCATTGTAATGTTCTTACATATAAAATCTTCTGAAGATAATATTCTCTTTATGTGATATTGCAAGACTAACATTTTTAAGCACAACATGGAATTTTTATGCTAAATTTTTCATTCATTTGAACAATTCGGCATAAAACATTTTATACCAATTTTTAAAAAAGAAATTAGATAAATTGTGATTTGTAACTGAAACCGAAACTGCCTAAAACTAAATCAATTTATTGATAAATTTTTAAATAAAAAAGAACATTACTTTTAAAAATTTGGTAACGCAATGACCTCTAAAAATTGTATAAATATAAATATTATTATAGAAAGAAACGTTCGAACATCACCAGAATGAAACGGAAACTTTTTAAACTCTAATAAAATGTTTAAATCTTGGTAGTGTTCGAATTATTCTCTCTACATTAAAATTTGACTTCATCAATTGTTCAATTTTATTAAGGGCCGGTTTTTTTTATCTCCGGATAAAATTTTCAATAATTATCGCCAGGATAATAAAATAATATCGCATCAGAAAATAAATTTCAGTATAATTATTACTATTTGTGATATGATTTCGATAAGATACTTTTTATTGATTCCGATGATAGTTACTGCCGGTAAATATGTGCAGATATAAAAACCGACCCTAAAATAATAATAAAAAAATTACTTTATTATGAAAAATTTATTATTTAAGTATTAGTTATTTGTTTAATTAGGACAAAATACGCAAGATTTGGTACGAGTAATAACAGTTGCGGGTTTTTGCTATATTATGAGGCTCAAAATAGCATTTTTTTCCGAAAAAACCTTTTTTTCACACATATCTATCAAATTCTGCTGATCTACTTAAATTAAAATGAGATAAAATGACATGCTATTGATATTCGAGAAATAGAGATCGGCATTTTTGAAAATATTGATATTCGATCCCATCCGATCCGACTCAATCCGAGATTCAATCCGAAATCCAATCCGAAATATTATCCGAGATCCGATCTGAAGTACGATGTGAGATCCGAAATCCCGTTCGATCCAAGATCTGATCCGAGATCCGAAATCTGATCCGAGATCCGATCCGAACTCAATCCAAAATCCGATCCGAATTCCGATCCGAAATCCGATCCGAGGTCCGATCCAGAGCCGATCCGAGGTCCGATCCGGGAGCAGATCCGAAATTAGTCCAGGCGTATCATTAAATCCGTACAGTTTTTGCTATTTATATTTAACCAATTGTAACGTTGCTTATTCGAAAGAAAAATAACCCTTACAGATCAAACTTAATAAATAATTTTGTTCTGAAAAACTAAAGAGGTATATTTTGTTGTAGCATTATTTAATCATTTTTTATCAGAGAACATAAATGCTTATGTATTTTACTCAGAATGGATATTTAGAATCTGTGTACGTAAATTTCGGATCGTACTTTTTATCCGACTTTCGTATCGGATATTTTATTCGACTTTCGGATCGGATATTTTATCCTAATCAGATTTCGGATCGGACCGGATTCGGATATCGGATATTTTTGTCGACCTCTAACGAATACATTACCGTGGATACGTTACGTATATTTTAGACGAGGACTTTTTGGCATATTTATGTAGTTACTATGATGATATTGTGATACATAATTAAATGGTTACAAATTATAAAAGGATCTCTAAAAATAATAATTATATCTTAAATCTATCTATTTAATCATATTAAATGTTACAAGATTTATTTTGACTGGAGACTTTTACTGGAAATTTGTAGGAAGAGAAAATAAAAATACTAGAAATATAAATAAACTGAAAATGACTGACGTCATAAAAAAATAATTAGATGAATGACATAGGGTGTTGATACTTTTACATGTAACCAATTTTAAATTGTATTGCTTGTTTGGTGAAATTGTAAATTAACAATAAAAATTAATGACATATATACTAATTTACCTCTCGTAATGTAGGTGAAAGTCAAAGATCTTATACAGATTTTTTAATGTTTAAAACAATTGATCATAAATCTGACAGATCTGTTACAAATCGATAAGATAGAAATTATGTGTCATGTTAGCGTGCAAAATAAAAAATAATTATTAAAAATTAAAAATTATTATTATTTTCAATACATGACTCGATAGTAAATATACCTATTATTCAATATTCTTATATAAGATTTATGTTTCAATGCCGTTTTTTATTTTAATTTGTCATTTAAATTATTACACCAGTTTCTTATGATTTTATTAACTTTTAACAGGATTGATGACGCCAGTCGACCTTTATAACGTTTTCAGTATATTAGTTTCGTACTGTATACTTAGAATAATGTTATAAAAATTTACATTTACAATAAGTGATAAAACTGAAAATTCACGAGATATTTTTGTTAATCACAATTACAGATAATTTGATGCTTTGCTATAAAATGTAATAAACATCAAGTGCTTTATATAGGAGAGCAAGTCTTTATTAAATTGATGTAAAACCAACTTAACCGAGTTGAAATTAATTTGTGTCTTTCGTCTATCAGTTACTAAATTTACCAAACCAATAAAAATGCAGTTGTTAATAGAACAGTGTTAATAAAGTGACTACTAATTAAATAATGCCAGTCCCCCTAAATTCTAAATTTAAACTATGTTTAACAAATTAATGTCCAACTCCAATATCCCCTTTCAATTATATAGTTAAGCCTCATTGATGCCGCACAAAATCGGTCGAATCCCTATTGAATCGGTGTGTTCGCGGTTTTTAGCCATCCTTCACGTGGGTCATCTCCGAGGGACGTGCGACCACGTTTAAATTCAGCTGCCCAGTTTTTAACGGTTGACTTAGAAAGAGCAAAGTCCCCATGAACTTTTGTCAACTTCGGATGAATTTTCTTAGGGGTTAATCCATCCAAAACGAAGAATTTTATGATCGCACGATATTCAAGTTTATCAATTTTAACGAAAAACACGCAAGTAATCTGCTTCAAAAATTCGTGTAAACAAACTACTTGAGAGAAAAAATTGAAACTTGTCATACGAACTAATGACACGTGCGGCCAGGCAGAAAACACAAAGGCTATAGCCGGGTAAGATGGTCAAATCTGCCCCCAAAGGAAATCACATGGGGATATGATTTCCATCTTATTTACACGAAAGTAGAATTTTCTGACCAATTTTCAGCCAAACACCCCCCTCCTCCCCGATAGGAGGAGTCAACAATGAGTTTTTTTATAACTAAAATTTATTTTTTTTGTATTGGTACTATGTATATGACAATAAGACAAACCTACGAAGTATAATCCACTCTTTCTGTTAAAAATTGTTTTGGGATTTTTGGCGCTATATTTGAATTGTGAGACATATTTAAAGTAGGAAAACATTGATTAAAGTAGTTAAACATTATGTTAATATAAAGGTGAGGCTATGAAAAAAATCACAAAAATTCCTCTTTAAAAGAGGATTAGTTGGTATTTTTTTCAGATTTTTCCAGTTGGTGCGACCAACCGAAAAAAATTCAAAACCGTATTTTGGGTTCTAAAACTGTGATTTCCATTCCATATGACAATGGAAATTGATTGAAAAAAATCACAAATCTCAATAAATTAGATTATTATTATTATTATTATTATTATTTACATACCTTGGATTTTCAGTTTCTAAACCCGGAGGAATAACTTTTGTCTCGTCTGCAACTTGTCACTGGTCACTTGCAACTAATTGCGTGTTCGCCGAATAACTAACATTGTTTACACACAAAGCACTAATTATAGGAAGTTTATCAGGTTAACGACCTCGACAATAATTTCAATAAATATTTTGATTTACCTTAATCTAAATTATTATTATTATTTTGTGATTTTTTTCAATCAATTTCCATTGTCATATGGAATGGAAATCACAGTTTTAGAACCCAAAATACGGGCTGAAAATTGGTCAGAAAATTCTACTTTCGTGTAAATAAGATGGAAATCATATCCCCATGTGATTTCCTTTGGGGGCAGATTTGACCATCTTACCCGGCTATAGCCTTTTTGCTGATTGGAACTCCATATCTGTGTGAGGCCGAAAACTTTTCACCTTACCCTCGTAAATAATTCACAGCTGCACTTATATTTGGTCCTATATTTAACATAATGTACATTAAATAGCCTAAAAGTTCTTTATAAGTTTTATTTATTCTGTATTTTCGCATCTCCTTCTTTTAATTTTAATCCTTGTTCAATTAGTGTATAAATTGTTTTACTATGTTTCATATTTAATCGTTCCAGTAATTTTAAAATGTAATGTTTCTGATTTAATTTTAGTATTCCTTTTTCGAAATTTCATTTGATTTTAAAAATCCATTTATTCTGAATGACGCGTTTTCCTTCCGGTATTTGAGTCAATGTCCACGTATTATTCTTCATTAATGAATTTAATTCTTCTGTTATTGCTTTATTCTATTTTTTTCTTATCGGATCTTGATTCCATGTCTTCAATGATTTCTGGTTCACCTTCAATAAAATGTTCTGCACTAAGTGCCAATGTAATACTTAACATGTCGTAAACATCATGCCATTTTGGAATAATTCTTTGTCCTTCATCCATTATTGCTGTTTTGCTGTAGTTTTCTTGTAATTCTTCTTCATTTATTTCTGATTCCATTTTTTTATTTTCTGTCAAATCTTTTTCGCTAATATGATTCTCTTGACTGCTTAAATCTGAATTTTCATTAAAAATAACATCACATTAAATAAATAATTTTCGTGATTTTATATTCCACAATCGATATCCAGCTCCTGTTTATCTTATCATTATATTTTTAGTACATACTTCATCAAGTTTTGTTCTTTGTTATTTTGGTATTAATGCATATGCGATGCTATTGAAAATTCTTACTTTTGAAACATTTTGTTTTCTATCGTACCATAATTTTGCTGGAGTACAATTTTTTTAATGTTCCACCTTTGAATTTGTTGGACTTCTGTTTATTAGATATATAGCACATAGAATAGCTTCGTCCCATAAATATTTCATACTTGTTTTTTTTTTAATATTGCTCTGACTTTTTCTATTAATGTTCTATACATCCTTTCTGCTTTTCCATTCTGTTGCGATGTGTATGGTGCAGTATGCTGAATCTGTATTCCAGAATTCTGACAAAAACTTTTAAATTCTTCAGATCTGTATTTACCTCCATTATCGCATCGAATTCTTCTAACCCATTTTCCATGTTGCGCTGTTACAGTTTCTACATAATTTTTGAAACATTCAGTAATTTCATTCTTGTTACTTATTAGATTTACAACTGTAAAACGTGTGTAATGGTCTATAATGTCATATAATATTTCTTTTTATTTTATGTAGTAGGTTTTATTTATTGATCCGCAAACATCGGAATGATTTAATTCCAGTGGACTTTTGCTTCTAGATTCATTAATTTCTGAGAAAGGTAGACGTGAAAATTTACGTTTAATACATCTTTCACAAATCGATAAATCTTTTAAAGTCAATGGCTGGTACCATGAGCTCTGTTTATGAGTATTTTAAGAGCGTTGTTTTTGAGTGTTCTAAATATACGTACTACGAGCTCTGTTTTTGGCAACTGTTTAGTAACATATACTAGAACTGCCTAGGGCTATTTTAAGTAGTGGTTTAAGACAAACATGGCTGTCGCCTATGATCTGGTTTACAGGCAATCGTAGCTCAGTGTATAAAATCGAGGTAAAACTTGCGTTATTTAATTAGCAAGCAAGAGGTCATGCGTTCAAATCTCACTGACTTCTACTCATATAAAAAAAAATACGATTGTGTCTGAGTGGTTTGGATTCCACTATAAGCTGTAGGCCCCCTGTACTATAATTGGGATTTATTTCCTGTTGTGCAGAGTAACAAATAAATAAAATAAAAATAAATAAAAATTGTACGATTCGTCCAGATCATGAAGAAAATAGGCATTGAAAACAGGTAATTTTATTTTGGGAACTCAAGAATCCATTTATTTTGTTGGCTGCGAGAGTATTTATACTAAGATACTGCTTGTCAAAAGAAAAACGAAGAATATAATAAATGTAGTGTAAAATTATTTCTGCTGAAATTTTAGTTACACTGCGGTACTTCTCCAAAGAAATGAAGATGATAAGAGTAAGTAAAATTTGATTAAATATACGCGCCAGTTATTCAATATCTGCGCACAGTCGCAAATCGCGTGATATATTGCTTTTTCAGAGTTCATAACTGTCATATGACACAACACATAACCACAACTATGTGTTTTATGTTTTGATGTAATTTAATAGTATATTACATAACAAGCATCGAAAGTGTAAGATAAAATGCGAGTGTACAAATTAAAAACCATAACCTGTCAAATTACATTCATGTTGAATTAGAAACGTGCATGCGTATTTCGTCTTTTACAACGTTGTCATATATATTTTTTCGTTTACAGGGTAACAGCTTTAAAACAATGCTCGTGGTAAGCATTATTTTAAGAGTGTTTTAAGATGTAATGGTTTTAACCTCAGACAAAACATATCTTAGACAAAGTCTGCCGTATTCAAGTCAATGCAGTGTTGTGAAGGAGAAAGAGTTGGAGTAACTTGTTGGTGAGGCGGGTGCGCGGCAAGGAGCGAGTACACTTTGATGTTATGCAAGTTGCAAACATATGTGTAATTATTTTTATATTCAATTACTTACTTTTCATACATCAAAGTAAAGGTTAATTTTTGACATATTAAATGTTTTGTATACGCACTTTTGTATTTAAATAAATAAAATGCTAGCGTTTGATAACTGTCATCAACATAAATGCAACCTACATAACACCAACTTGTACTAGCTCTTTGCCGCGCACCCGTCTCATCATAAGTTATTCTAACCCATTCTACTTCACAACAAACGCCGTTGTTCTCCGTCTAGTAATGTTTTGTCTGAGGTTTTAACTAAAACACCCAAAAACAGTGCTTTAGTAACTTGCTCGTGGTATCAGCCAATGCTGGTAATCCTAATACAACTTGATTATTTGACAACTTAGCAATTGCTGAATAGTTTAAATGTTCAAATCTTCTATGCCATAATTCATGCTCTTCAATTGTTTGCATGACGAAGTATTCTCATACAGATTTTGATTTAATTAAAAATTTAATACATATAATCTGTTTTCTCTTCTTCCCAATCCCAATGCTACAGTTTGAGTGTCGTTATATATTTTTACCATTCATCTTTTGAAAGAAACTTGGTCTTCAACTTTTCTCACCGAGAACAAATTACATTTTAGTTTAAGAACAAACAGTACATCTTTAACAGAACATTTTATTTCATAACCATTAAGTTTTGAAATAACATTGTCAGTTCCAATTTCTGAGGCTTCCAAAGCTTCACTATATTTCGCTACCATAATACTTATTGGTTCATCTAATTTCTTTATTGAAGTTAAATAGCTTCGACATTTAACCATGTGATCAGTCGACTAAACATTCAAATGATTAAGAAAATGCAGACACTACATTTTTTTAACTTCAGCATGAAATTTCAATTAATTTTTTTCTTCTTTACACACATTACCAAAATTGGCTAAATTCTTTTTTTCAAATGGTTTCTTCTTGTATTTATCTGGTTTGAATTTACATTCTGATCTTTTGTGTCTAATTTTCCCGCAGTTATAACACTTATATATATATATAAATTAACTTTCAATTAACAACAAGTCACTTTTTAAAAAGTTTATTTATTACTACAAACAATTATTTATGTCATTACAATATGAGTTCTGAATCTAGACTAACTTTATCTTAACAATTCTATCTAAGGAAAACTAAACTACGTGACATTTAATAGTCAGCAAATAGTGTGAGAATATAATATGATAGTGTTTATGTCATCATAATGTGGCACTATAACTCCTCCACCCTTAGAAGGAGGCACCCCCTGGAAGTTGTACTTCGATGTCTTCTGTTTTCTTCGGAGACTTCCGGTTGGTTGTTTGGAATCGTAGCCTTCGCAATATGATGTAGGCTATGATTATCACGGATGCGATGTAGAGGAGTATCGTCCAGATACTGGGGATGTAAATATCGCTATCGATGTCCTGGGTCGGTATTACTTGGTTTACTTTAATTTTATCGAGTTTTAAAGACAATAAGTTTATTGAAAAGTTAGAAATTTTATTATTTTCAAGTTTAAAGTTTAATTTAGGCAGCAATAGAGGTAGTCCTTGTGTTTTATCAAGAAATATTAATTTTTGATTTTTAAATATTATTTCACAATTGTTACCACCTTTTATTAAGTAGATGCCGGCTAATGATTTAATGCTTGTCCCTTCGGGACAAATTGTGGAGATTTTTTCTTCTTTAGGAAGGATGGCTAAATATTGGTTTATCTCAGGCAGTAGTTCGAAATGGTTTTCTTGTATGTCTAGCTTCGTGTAGTGACACTGGCTTGTATGTTGTTTATCTAATATTTCTTCTTCGCATGCAGGGTTGATGTGGCCATGGAATTTGTTGGGGCACTGATATATTCTACTCTGAATACACATGTCGCTTAGAGGAATAATTTCTTTATTTGTTTTTAACAAATACTTTGAATCTGGTATAATAGTAACAAATTCTGATCCGTATTTAGTTGGGGTAGAGATTAAATGATAAAGATCGAAATTAGTTTCATAATTAATAGGAATAGATATAAAATAGATTATTTGTGAGGATTCAATTTTACAATTAACTTTTAATAATTCCTCATATTCTAAAATATTTTCAAAAATAGGTTCAAATGGTAATTGTGTTTTATAATGATTTGATATTTTCTGAATTTCTAATAATAATTTATCTGGTTGAATTATACTTGGATGCAGAGTTCTAAGTTTACAAAACGTTACGGAATTTTCTATATCTTGTAATATGTTCAGAATAGAATTATAGAGTATGATTAATTGATCGAAAATACCTTTTGCGTATAGGAAGTCTTCAACAAGCAATTTATTTATAATTTCGGATAATTGCATCATTTTTGTTTTTAACAGATTTTCGTTATGTTGTATATCTTTCAGAGTACTATTAAAGTTTTCTATAACTTGATTATTTACAGAATATGATAATTTTAATTGGTTTTCTAATTTGTGTTGATTTTGTTCCAAGTCTGTTAAAATTTTATTATATCGTTTGCCGTCTTCGGCATCTAAATTTCCAGAGATAAATTTAAAAACGCTTCCTAAGCCATTTATGAGACCTCTTTTATTTCTTTTTGTTAAAGCGGTTGAATGAAAGCCAATGTTCAATATTTTATTATTAATGCTGTTTCTAGTAAAATCAATGATTTTTACATAATTTCGGGATTCGTTAACGTAATGAGAATTATTTGAAATAATAATTTGGAGATTTGTATATTGTTCATTTAAATTATTATACTGTTGGAAGAGCGGCTCCAAGTTGTAATAATGGACGAAGGTATGGGTTGTTTTCTCGAGTTTTGCCGGGCCTAATTTAATAGGAAGTATTCCCAAGTTTTCGGTTATATTTTGGATGGTTGATCCGTTGCTGATCGCGAGCAGCCTGGAAGAATTTTGAATTTGTAAGTTTTTTTCCTAGGACGTTTAACATTAGTTAAGTGGATTTTTTCCACTGTATTACCGTGTGTTGGTTTTAGTTTCGCAGTTTTTAAGTCTTTGTCTATTGTTCTTAATAATTCGGGTTTATATTTATTTTTTGTTTTAGCCTGCTTTTGTCTGTTTTTAACGTAAATTTTGTTAGGAATTTCTGGTAATTCTTCTCTAGTTTCATTAAACTTTCCGATGATTTTTTCCTTATTTTGGTTAATTTTATCTTTAATTGACTCATACAACAATTTTGTTTTGTTTTTATGGTTTTCAATGTAATTATTTATTAATTGTTTCTCAATGTCTATATTAAAGGGAGATTTGGTATCAAGGTGTCCAGATATAATTTCAGAAGGTTTTAATTTTGTCACGGAATGTATTGTATTGTTATATGCTAGAAGAGCATAATTTACTTTTATTTTAATTGGTTCTTTTTTATAAATTTCTTGATTATTGAACAATCTAACATGCTCAATAAGAGTGGAATGGAACCGTTCGATTATTCCATTTGATTCGGGATGTTGAGAACTGATAAAATGTATTTTAATTTTATGTAGAGCTAGCAATTCTGTGACAATTGAATTTTTGAATTCCAGGCCATTATCAGATATTATCTGGTCGGGAATTCCGTGATGAGTGAAATATTGTACTAATTTATTAGCAATTTCGATACCTTGACTTGAATTTAGTTTATATGCTTGTGCATATTTTGAGAATGAGTCGATTATAGTGAGGAATTTGAGATTTTCTAAAGTGATACTGTCAACATGTAATATTTCGAAAGGTTTAGATGCGGTTGGTGTGATATTTAATTTTAATTTAAGTGGTTTTCTGTCATATTTAGTTACTTGACATATTTCGCATAAATTAATAAAGGTTTGAACAGATTTACGTAATTTAGGCCAATAATAGTTTCTTTTAATTCGTGTTTCGGTGTCGTCGGTACCGCGATGATTTGTCTTGCCTTCGTGACTGTTACGAATAATTTCTATTATTTCGTCTTCGTCTGTTACGTCAGTGAGAAATTGTGTACATTTTACTAATTTAATTTCTGAATTTTTAAAATAATTTTGCAAAATTAAACTAAATTTTTCATATAAATCGCATTCGAAATAAACGTGATACTTTACTTTAGGGGCTATATATTCTTTAATGAAATTAAATATTTCTTTATCAGGATCATGTTTCGAGATTTCTATCACAAAGCGTTGTTTTTTACTTTGATGTAGTTTTAAAATTATTGGTGATTTAGGACTGTGTTCTACTTCTTTTATTATTATTTGGTTTTTTCCATAATTAACCGGACATTCTATTACTGGTATACCTACTATGGGATTTTCTTTATTCGAATGAATTGTGATATCACTGTCACTAGACGCTTCGTCGTTGATGTTAATTTTATCACCTGTTTGTACAATTAAAGACTGATTGTCTGTTGGTTCGAGATTTTTAGTATCAAATTCTTTATTAAACTGTTTCATATATTTTATAAATGGTATTGCGTCATCAGAGTCGTTTACATTTAATTCGAATTTTTGCAGATCTGGCAGTTTAAACACTGTGATAAGGATGTCGGTGTTATTAAATATATACTGAAGCATAATTTTTACTTCTGTCCATTTTAATTCGTCTTTTCCACAACTAATTTTTGGTATAGATAGATTTTTAATATTATTTTTGATGCAGAATAATTTTAAATTTAGAAGAGTGTAAAATACATCTTGATTGGTGGGTTTGTTATAATAGTGTTCCTTAGTAATTAAATAAATAATGTATCTGAATTTTGTTTTAAAGTAGGCTAAGGAATAGAGTTGTGCGTTTTGTTTTTTCAATTTTTCTACATTACCAAATTTAAGTTTAAATTGTTTTGCGATTCCGTTGTTCATGTATAAATCTCTACTCACACAATGAGCTAGATTGTTAGTCTGTGGTGCGTTAAATAAGTTACCTTCTACTTCTAGTATATTGTCGTTTGTAGATGTATTAGTCAGTTTGGTTGCCAGGTATTGTTGGTATTGTGCTAATGGGGTTTGTGATTCGGGTTGATTTGATAAATTTTGAATTTCTTCATTTTTTTCAAAAGGGATGCGACTTAATGCATCCGCATTTGTGTTTAGTTTACCTTTCTTGTATATAATTTCGTAATCGAATTCCTCTAATTTTAGTCTCCAACGTATTAATTTCTGACTGCATTGTTTTAGCGAAAAAAGCCATTGCAATGGTCTATGGTCTGTATAAATTTTGAATTTACGGCCAAAAATGTATGGTCTAAAATATTGAGTTGCCCAAACGATAGCCAAAAGTTCTTTTTCAATGGTGGAATAGTTAATTTCAGAATCATTCAATGTTCTGCTCGCGTATGCTACTGGGAGGTCATTACCTATGTCGCCTTGAGATAAGACAGCTCCGATTGCAACGTTACTCGCATCACATGTTAGATTAAATTCTTTGGAAAAATCGGGGTATTGTAAGAGCGGTTGATTAATTAACAAATTTTTGCATGTGTTAAAGCACTGAATGTAGTCAGGGTTGTTGATGTCTATAGTCGCGTCTTTTTTCAAACATTTGGTCAGAGGTTTAGTTATTTTTGCAAAGTCTTTGATAAATTTTCTATAATAGCCCAAAAGTCCTAAAAATCCTTTTATCTGTTTAGTAGTTTTCGGTATGGGATAATTTTGAATAGCAATTATTTTATCTGGATTAGGGCGAACACCGTCAGGAGTCACAATATGTCCAAGATAGCTAATTTCTTTCTTTAAAAATTCTGATTTGTCTAACTGAATTTTGAAATTGGACTGCCTAAGTCGATCAAATACTAATTTTAGATTATTAAGATGTTCCTGTAAACTAGTGCTAAATATAATTATGTCATCTAAATAGACTAGACAGATTTTATGAGTTAAACCACGTAATATATTATCCATAACTCTCTGAAATGTTGCGGGCGCGTTTTTCAGTCCGAAAGGCATACGTAAAAATTCGTAATGCCCATCGTCAGTATTGAAGGCTGTCTTTTGTATGTCATTTTCGTTCATCTCGATCTGATGGAAACCAGATGCGAGGTCGAGTGTTGTAAAGTACTGACATCGTCCTAATTTGTCTAAAAGGTCCGTTATGTTTGGTAGTGGATATTTGTCTCCTATTGTCTTGTCATTTAGTTTCCGGTAATCTATTACAATTCGCCATTTCTTTTTACCAGAAGCGTCGAGCTTCTTCGGGACAACCCATATTGGACTTGACCATGGCGAGTTAGATGGACGAATAATGTTCTGATTTAACATTTTTTCTATTTGTATGCGTACTTCGTCTTTGTGTATTTATGGATACTTGTATGATTTAGTGTATACTGGTGCTTCATCGGTTGTTTTTATGTTGTGTTTAATTTGGTTTGTGAAACTTAAATTTTGTTCTTCTAAATGAAATATGTCCGAATATTTTTTTATTAAGTTTAATATTTCAGTTTTTTCTTCTATATTCATATGGTCAGTACGAATTTTAGACGTGTTAAAGTTTTTGTTGTATGTTTGAATGCAGTTAAAATTTGGACTAGAAAATGTTACATAATCGTCAATTTTTTGGACGTTAATTATTTCTGGAATTTTAAATTTAATTTTTGCATCAGTTGGATTTCTGATTGTACACAAACAGTGATAGTGGTTAGCTTCAGTCACGCACTCGGGAATAGATAAGTTTTGAAACTTGATATATGGAACTAGTACAGTACCGTATTCAACATTAATTTTAATTTTAATAATTTGTTCTGATTGAGGTTCTATTATTTCTTCTATATCTTTTATAGATTTATTAGAACTAACTTCTTGTTTTATTTTATTTTTATTATCAAGGTAATGAATTTTTAATTTTGAATTAGGGGAAATAATTAAATCGTTTGAGGTGTCAATTAAGATTTTAAGCTTTTTTAAATTATCCATGCCGAGTAACATATCGAATTGGTCATGAAAATTAAATAAATGGTATTTTAAATTTGGAATAGTTTCGTTACTTGTATTAAATATTTTTGAAATGGGTACGTGGGTACTATACAACTCTGTGGATGTGCCATGAGCTGTGGTTATTTGAAATGGATCTCGAGTGATAGAATTTTTATAGAATTTGAATGCAATATTTGGTTTAATGAATGATTTAGTACTACCTGTATCTATCAGTACCTTAAAGTTATTTTCGGGGAATATTATAAATGGAAGTTTGCTTTGATTTATTGTACAGTTCATTAGTTCAAAGTGAGTTGCGAAATTTGATCTTGTACCGAGGCTTGTTCCTCTAAAAAATTACTTTCGTCAGATTGAATTTCGTCTGGGTTTTGACATTCTGATTGTTCGAATATTTGTTCATAATTATCGGTTATGTCGTTATCGGGATAAGCGTAATTTTCCGCATGATCAGTTGGTTCGTGATCATTTATATTATATAGTTCTTCGGAATTGAAATTAGGTCTTTGTTGATAATTTGGCGGTCGCATTACAGAACCTATTCTTGGTCGTTTTTGCGCGATATTCCGAGAAGTGTTTTGAGTGGAAATACTCATTGGGATTGGTTTAACTTGATTAAAAGTTTGGTTCCTTAATTGATTTCCGGAATTATTGCCAAAATTATTTCTTTGCATATTTGGATTGAAATTTGAGTTCCTATTAAATGGATAAGAGTTTTGTTGCGTATAAAACGGTCTACTTGGTTGGGGTAACGAATATCTTGGTGCAAAATTTTGCGGATTAGGTTTTTGATTAAATTTTTGTGCTTTATTCGTATTATTAAAGGTTCTTACGTTTTTGAACGTATCATTAAATTGAAAGTCATTTGTGAGCATGCACAATGCTTCATTTAAATTTCTAGGATTCTTAGCACGCATTAATTGCCCTATTGGTTCTTTCAACCCCCTTAACAATATTCTTAAAGCATAATTTTGAAAGTATGTAATTAAAACTTCTGCTTCGCCATCTGCAGAATTTGTTTGAATGTACGATATTTGCAAATTTAAGACCTGTTGTAATTTATTGTAATATTCAAATACAGATTCTCTATCGTTTTGCTTTAGTTCGGTCATTTCGAGACAAAGAGTGTAGCTGTCGCGTTTGTCCGCGTATGTGCTTACTAAAGCCGTTTTTAAATCATTCCAAGTTTTGATTACACAACTGGATATGTTTACAGCTGCTTCACCTTTTACTTTTGCTCTAATAGTGCTCATAAGATATTCATTTTGAAAATCTGCAGGGTTTGTTGCAATATAAAATTTAGTAACTATTTTTTGGCAGATTTCAATGAATCTAGGTAAAAGTTCGCGTTCACCTCTAAATTCTGGAATCATATCCAAGTATTCTTTTCTTAATTCGTTAGCCATTGTTATTTGGTTAACGGTAACTTGTAAAGAAGATTGTTTTAATATAATTGGAATTTTAGTTTGTAGATTTGAAATTTTATTACGATCTTCGAGATCGGAGTCGGATTCAGAATTTGTACTCGAATCTGAGTTATAATTTAAATTTCCTCTAAGAAACATAAATAGTACTCACAGCAGAAATAACAGCACACGCTTCATTTGCCCTGAAGTTGATGCTGGCTGCGGATTTTCTTGCGAAGAAGGCTGTGCGGCTGATGTGCGTTCAGCTGGGCTCCAGAAGACGACTTCGTTGATGGACTTGTAGTTACTTGTTGTTGTGTGGTTCACGGGTATTCACCGTGACGTAGTGTTGAATTTTCTGACACTATTTTTTACCACGAATAATGTTCGAGAAGCCAAATAAATCACTGGAGTGAACCGGATTATATTCGTTAATCCGTTTTAGCTAATCCTACCAGGACTGCGCCAATTAACTTTCAATTAACAACAAGTCACTTTTTAAAAAGTTTATTTATTACTACAAACAATTATTTATGTCATTACAATATGAGTTCTGAATCTAGACTAACTTTATCTTAACAATTCTATCTAAGGAAAACTAAACTACGTGACATTTAATAGTCAGCAAATAGTGTGAGAATATAATATGATAGTGTTTATGTCATCATAATGTGGCACTATAACTTATATATATATATATATATATAAATGTTTTTTTTCTGTATTTCCCGGTTCAAGCTGTATTTTCTGTTATTTCTGATGTATCAAAATTATGTCTCTTACTTGCTTCATCTAAAAGTCTACTTTTAGCTGTACTTAGTGTTAATTTTGACTGATCGGCTGTCTCTATTGCAGTAATTAATGAACCAAACGTTTCTGGAAGTGTTAATAAAAGAAGACATATCAATGTTTCTTCTTCTATTTTCGCCCTTGTCCTTTTTAATTCTTGTATTAGTTTTTAAATTCTAATAAATGTTTTTCCATATCACCTTCGTCATTTAATTTCATTAGTAATAATTTCTTTCCAAGATAAAGTTGTCCAGAAATAATCTATCTCGCAAATATGGATTTAAGTTTCTATAATTTTTTTCGGACTATTCTTATCTTTAATATACTCTAAATAACTATCAGCTATTCTCTGTATAATTAGAGATTTGCATTACTTTTCTTCTATTATCTTTATTTAACAGTTTATTTTCTTTCTCGTTCTACAGCTATATTTATCAGTGGTTCTTTTAATTCTGGTGATTGTAATATTTCTTCTATTTCCTTTTCCAAAAATTCAGCCAGACCATGTTCTTCCAGAGTACGCTTATCCTAAAGTTCCAGTTGTCGAAATTCTTTTCATCAAAAGGAGCGATCCTTATTATAATCTTCCGCTGCCATTTTGAATTTTTTTTTCGAATGTCGTAATTTCTGTTTAAATTTCAAGAACGAAATAAATACGCATCTATATCACGTGATACTCAGGACTCAATGTCTTCAAATAAAATGTTGCTTTTACTGAATTAATCAAAAAGATATTTTAACATATTATTTAATTTTAATTCAATATTTTTACAATCTATAATCAATGCTAACTTATATACTTATAAATTGCTTCTTTTAACAGTCTCATCCGGCAATTTGTACGAAATACTGCATTTTTTTGTTCTTGTGTCTTAAATAATAATAATTTAATTCTTCTGTATTCAAGCTATTTTGTTTATAATGAGTTTCAAGCAGACTTAAATTTTTTGTTTTTACGTTTTAAATAATTCTGTAGTTGTAGTATGTTCTTTTTTTGTTTTATTTATTTTTAATATAATAAATATCTAGTTAATTACTTATCTTTTATCTGTCATTTGGATGATATTAACTTCTATTGTTATCTGTTTTTTATAGATTAAAAATAGAGTACCCAGTCTTATCTTTATAATAATTAATTAAATTTATTAGAAAAAGAACTAGCTAATCAGTTTCAACGCTGCGCAGCCATCTGCTCATTATAAGACTTAATAATTTATATTTTTTGGAGAACTTTAAGAGGGTTTTAAGCAACCCAACTTAATATTTCGAACAAGATTTATTATAATTGTCTACTATCAACTAATTACAAGATATTATATATATTTATATATATATATATATATATATATATATATATATATATATATATATATATATATATAAAAGTAAGTGGTTTTCTTCTTTTTAGTTTTCTCATTCTCTATACATAGCATCTCGATCAAATATCAAGTATACTTCTACGAAAAAAGCAGGTTTCTGGTTTTTATAATAGGTCATACGAAATTTAGATTTTTTCAAAGGAAAATTTACTGCCGCATTTGAATTAACTAAATAATTATAAAGTACGTAGATGCCCTGAAAATATTAAAATTTATAATATTCTTAGGAAAATAATGTTTGCAAACTAGTGCTGTCTCTTTATTTATTATTTACCTTTTTCACTGGGCATTTGGTCGGGAAAAAATTAGATCCCTTTGCATGAATTTCATTTTCTAAAAACATTTTATACTCTGTTTGTAAGTAATCGCAAAATCTTCTTCTAAATCGAATTGCAAAAGGTCGGTATTCATTGCTGAGAAACTCATAAGCCTGCACATCGATCTGTCATAAAATTGAAAAATATGTACTGTACTTTTTAATATTCAATACATATAAAAAAAATTATATCAAAATTGAGTTTAACGCTTGAACGTGGTTAAATTATTTTAGAAGAAAATTTTCCCAATAAAATATATAGAGACTTAAAGTATCCACTACATTTATTTAAAATATTTTTCTAATTTAGAAACGTTTTACAGCAGAAAATATACAATACCAAATTCTCAATTTAAAAATGTCTTACCACAAAGTCGGTATCGTTCTTATTTATATCCTGGAAAAAAATAACTGTTGCGTTGATAGCGTTTGTGGTTCTATTTGGTTTAAACAGATTACCTTCAATAGTTGCAAATGTTTTATTGTAACTGAAACATTCAAGTCGCTCTAGAATAATTTTGTACTTGTCTCCGAACATATTTGTCATTGTTAACAAAATAGAAATAATAATTAAAGTCGCCACCCGATACATTGTATATTCTGTTTCGAATTAACTGAAATACAAAGTGAATAAAATAAGTATGTACTTGGCTATACAAACACACAAATGATAATTCATAATGACAAAATGATATATGCAATAATAATAATAATAATAATAATATTAATAATATAATAATAATAATAATAATGGCAACAGATCAAGGTCAAGCTAGACTCAGTTCCATGTGACCTTTCCAAGGCCTTTGATTGTGTTTCTCATACCATCTTGCTTACTAAATTAAAGTACTATGGTGTACAAGGCTCTGCCCTTAATTTATTTAAATCTTATTTGTCTAACCGAACACAGTGCTTAGAGATTGAGGGTATTCAATCAAACTTCAACTTGTTGGAATATGGGGTTCCGCAAGGCTCCATCTTGCATCCCTTTTTCTTTTTAATTTATATAAACAGAAGACAGTATTCTTTACGCTGATGACACTACTCTTATAAATGGAGACAAAAATCTGGAAGTTTTAATAAACATGCGCAATACTAATATTAAAAAAGCAGAAACTTGGTTTGCTGCAAACAATTTATTATTAAACAAAGGAAAAACTCAAGAACTTATACTTTCCACAAATAGCGATGTTAGAAAGGGTGAAACAGTAACAATCTTAGGAATACTTATTGAACCATCTTTAAGTGGCAATGCACATGTCTTACATATTAGTAATAAACTATCAGGTGTTTTATTTCTCCTTAGAAGACTAAAGCCACTGATAGCAAATTCAACACTAAAAACAGTTTATTATTCGTTGTTTCATTCGATAATTTCTTATGGCATCTTGTTTTGGGGCAACTCTTCAAGTGCGATTCAAGTTTTTAGGCTTCAAAAGAAAGCAATTAGAATAATAATGATTTAAATATTTTCACTCTTCATTCTCTATTTATATTTTACACACTGATTGAAATTCATAAAAATAAGAATTTATTATTAACAAATAGTGATGTCCACTTACACGACACAAGATCTGCTAATCTGTTACAAAAACCTCGTTACAGGTTGCAAATCTCTTCAAAATTATCTTTAAATATTGAACTTTATAATCATTTACCGATAACTGCAAAGGAACTGGATAGTAAACACTTCAAAAATTATTTAAGGGATTTGCTCATTCGTAATGCCTTTTATACGGTACAGGAATTTCTTATTTTTTTCAACCCGAGTAGGTACTGAAGGTTGATATGGAAATTTTTGTTTTGTTTTTAAATTGTTTTAAATTGTTCTATTTACATTCATGTATTACTTTTAACTGACGTGCTATAAACTTTGTGTAATTGTAAGTAGCAAATAAAAAATTATTATTAATTATTATTATTATCCAAAGGCAGTCAAAGTACATCAAACTGCCAGAATGCACATATTTTTAGGATAGTGCCGGAGGTTTGTCCTTGAAATTTTTATTAAATGCCATAAATTTGAGGAATAAGGTATTTGCTCGTGACATTTAAATATGACAGCTCAGTATTTGAAATTAGCTGATTGAATGAAATATATACAAAATAATGATACTAATTAGATATTTAAAATTTTGTGATTATGTATGATTGATTGATGACTTGCCTTTGATTTTGAAGTTTTAGTTTTTTATGACTGCATTTAAATTTTAAGTTAGATAATAAAGTAGATATGGAAGAGAAAAGACTATTCTATCTTTTTCAATTTTATAAGAAAACTTGTTAACCAATCCCTAAAAGAAGGGGTTGCCAAAGATGACCAATGGTTGACTTAGTTGGTTGAAGAGGATACAAACTAATCGAAGTCACAAGAGTGAAATTTTTAACATAAAATATAGAAATACCGAGGTGCAACGGTATGTCGGTAACAAAAAAAAAATAAGGAGAGGCTGGGGCAATTCTAAGGACCAAGAGAAATTAGCTTTAAAAGTGAAAAATTCGAGGTTTAAATTGCTTGGAACGAATTGAAAAATGAAGTTTCTTTACACAAGTCAAAATTATGAAGAACTATTTATAGATATTGTTAATAGCGAAACAACAATAGTTACTATAGTAATGCACAGTCTTGTATCACAGACATGATTAATGCAAAATATCCACGTCTAACTAAATGTATTTCAGTGGTAACGTTTTTTATCAATGAAATTTATAGTTCTGTACGAGCGTGTTTTAAAGCACTAATGGCGGTTATTAGTACAAGAAAGATAAATTAGAACTTATGTATTTATAATTTCTTAAGTATTAGTGCCTAATTCATTGTCCATGTACTAAATCGACATTAGTGCTGGAATACAGACTCGTCCAAACCTACAAATTTCATGATAAGGTTGCCATTTACTCGTAGCCATAAAATTAATTTTTCCTCTAAAGAGAGAAAAATAGCAGTCTTACATGAATGTTTTCTTACCGAAAGAATATATTTATTAAAATTCATTATTTTATTGTAAATTTGTATTTAATAATAATGTACTTTAAATCTTTGAATTATCTTACAAATAAAATATTATCTTAATTGTAGTTACTAGATTTTTCGAGGCGTGCAGTATAGTTCAAATAAATCTGTTTCGAAGCATGTTGCGAAAAAGATGTGACAACAGAAAAGAGCTTCTCCACTCTTATTCGAACGCCTCACTCCCTATGCTTCGAACTCGAGCGGGAAAAATTTCAGTTTCTTCTCTAATATGAGAGAAAATATATATATATTTAATCATTTTCAGATAAGTACACAATTATTATAAAAAAACAACACGACTTCCGAAAAGGTTTTGATTGTATATCGGTGCTAGGTAATTATTTGCACATGATCTATGCAACAAAACTGCTCTAGGAACATTTATAGATTTTTCATAAGCGTTCGACTGTATTGATCATAATGTGCTACTACAGAAATGTGATCATTATGATTTCCGGGGTAATTGTTTAAATTGGTTACAGTCACATTTAGAAAATCGTGAGAAAGTAGTAGTACTGAATTCGGTACAATCTAACAAGCATAATATTACAACTGGAGTACCACAGGGATCCATTCTTATTGTGCCTTATATATATATATATATATATATATATATATATATATATATATATATATATATATATATATATATATATATATATATTTATCAATCATAAAAATATAGTTTTATAAGACAAAAATCCACAAACACTGTAAAAGCCGCCAAACACATTTCAAACTTGTCAACAACAGCTGTGAAGTAACCAAACTAACCGCCGCTCGAGCACGGTTAGTTTGGTTATTAAAAACTAACCATAATTTTTAAAAACCGTGTTCCGTAATGAAACCGCTTACTGAAAAAACTAACCGGTTCATTTTCGGAATACACTACTAGTGTTACATTTGTAATCAGAATAGCATCGTAACGATGTTTATAACAAGTGTATGTGTTGTGAGACATAAAAAATTAAAGAATGATAATAAATGGTTTAATAAAAATGTTCAAGATAGTATTAAGAAACGTGATGTCTCATATACAAAATTTACTATTAGCGGTACTATATTAGACTGGAATAAAGACAATAGAAATCGTGTTGTTAGTACTATAAGACAAGAAAAACAAAAATACTATAATAAACTGATTGATAACTGTAGAAATGATCCTACATCAATGTGGAAAACTCTGAAAGATTTAATTTGTGTAAATAAGAAAAACTTTATTACTGAAATTATGTTTGAAAATAATTTATATTGTGATGCTACAATTATATTTAATATTTGTAACAGATTCTATGTAGAGAGTATTACTGATATAATTAACTCTATCGAATGTCCTACTACTGACATGTTATTCACTGACAGTATTTCTTGTTGTAGTTCCACACTGCTTTGTTTTAAAATTATTACTATAGATGAGTTGAAAGCAATTATTTTCTCACAGAAAATAAGTATAGTGTTGACGAATTAGGAATAGCTGTTCCAAAGAATTTTTTTTACATTGTTGGTTTTCCAATTTTAGATTTTATCAATAAATCCTTGGAATATGGTATTTTTCCTGAAAAATTAAAGCTCTCAACAATAACTCCAGTACCAAAAATTAGTGGAACTAATAAAGTCGACGAATTCCGTCCGATTAATGTATTGCCTGCATGTGAAAAGATATTAGAACTTGTAGTTCACAAACAGCTGTGTTTATATTTTAATAAGAATAATATCATTATTGGTGAACAGTCAGGGTTTCGTAAGAATCACTCATGTGAATCTGCTCTCAACTATGTTATTAATGATTGGAAGCTCAATTTAGATAATTACAGGATCATTTGTGCAATATTTTTAGATCTCAAAAGAGCTTTTGAGACTGTAGATAGAAATATTCTGTTGTCAAAACTAAACAAATATGGTGTGTGTAACTTGGCTTACCAATGGCTAAAAAGTTATTTATCTAACAGAAAACAAATTGTTAAAATTAATAATATTAAATCAGAACTACTTGTAAATAATATGGGAGTACCGCAAGGCAGTGTACTGGGACCTTTACTGTTTTTAATATATATTAATGATATTCCAAATATATTAACTAAATGTAATATTCAATTATTCGCAGATGACACCTTAATATATTATGATAGTAACGATATCGAAGATGCATATTTAACTGTAAATACTGAATTAGATATAGTTCAAAATTGGATGGTTGTACATAAATTAAAGTTAAATGCTTCTAAATCAAAATTATAATTATGGTTTACATTATGTGTAAATTTTAATTTATTAATACAAATATTTGATTTAATCTTCTTCGCTTGAAGAGGTGATGATATCCTAAGCTAGTCGTTTTTTTAGTCTGTTAGATTGTGATTTTTGGCCTAGATTGTAATATTCTGCTCCGGAACAGAGAGGGATTTTTTGAAGAAAATTTTTTGTTAATTTTTTTGTAAATTTGTTTATCGGTAGTACTCCAAGTTCTTCATGTATTTGATGGTTTCGCACAAACCAGGGTGAATTACATATTATTCGTAATATTTTATTTTGCATTACTTGGATTTTGTGCATCAAGGTTTTACTAGAGTTATACCATAGGTTGCATCCATAAGTAATAATTGGTCTTAGTATTGTTTTATATATTAGCAGCGCACAGTCCTTTTTTAATGTTGATTTTCTATTTATTAGTGAGTACAGCATTCCCAGTCTCTTATAGCATTGCTTTAGCTTTATTTCTATGTGATGCTTCCAACTAAGCCGTTTATCTAGATACATGCCCAAGTATCTTATTGTGTCATTATCGGGATTCCACGAATAGATCTATAATAATATTAGTTGCTGGCCGTTGTCTTCGGAGGGTAAATAGTTTGCCTTCGCATTTGTCTGAATTTAATGTTAATCGCCACTTTTTGTACCATATTGTTATTTGATTAACATAGTTTTGAAGGTTTTCAATTGCTAGATTTAGGTCTTGGTTTTGACTTATTATGGCAGTCTCGTCTGCGTACATTGCTATTTCGCAGTTTTGGATGTTGGGAATATCTGAGTTGTAGATATTGAAGAGGATTGGGCCAAGTACTGACCCTTGTGGCACACCGGCGTTTATTTCCTTTGTGGCTGAAAGCGACGAGTTGATTTTTATAGCAAATGTACGATTTTCTAAGAAAGAATATATAGTTCTTTGTAAATATTCTGGCATATTTAGTTGTAGTTTATATTTGATGCCGTCTGTCCATACCCTATCGAATGCTTGGGCTATGTCTAAGAACGCAATAACCGTGTACATTTTTCTCTTATCCATTTGTTATTATTTCCGTGATTCTTGCTAACTGATGTAGTGTTGAATGTTTTTTTCTGAATCCAAATTGTATTGTAGGAATTACATTATTACTATCGATAAATGTATCCAGTCTTTTCTGTGTGATTTTTTCTAAAAGTTTCGACATAGTTGTTAATAGACTAATTGGTCTGTAGCTAGATGGTAATAATGTGTCTTTATTTGGTTTTGGAAATAGAACAATGTGAGCATGTTTCCAGGTTTTCGGAAAGTACCCTATTTGAAAACAGGCGTTAAATATTTTTAAAAGATTAATTATTGCTTTTTCTGTTATGTGTTTTAGGACAATGTTTGTTATTAAGTCATGTCCAGGCGCTTTTTTATTTGGTAGGTTTTGTATAATAGACTGTATTTCGTCTGTTGTAGTTTTATTAGAATTGTAATTATTATTGATGTTTTGGTTGTTTTGAGGTTGCTCTATTTCATTCATAATTTGTATATCATCGTCATTTATATTGTTGAAAAACTTGCTCTAAATGGATATAAAATGCATTACATTCTTCCGTTTCATTATAGATGTCTCCTGTTTTTATTGTTGATATTGATTGTGTTCTTCGTAAGATGCGTTTAGTTGCCTTCCACATATCTGGGCTTCCTGGTTCTAATTCTTCTATGTATGATTTATATGAATTTATACGATAATTATCAATTTCCCATTTAACTTGACGTGCCAATTGATTAAGTCGTTGTTTGTGTTGAAGGTTTCGGGTCGTTTGCCAGAGACGTCGTTCCTTCGATTTTTGTTTTATTAGTTGTAGGATGTAGGTAGGTACATAATCGAGTGTTTTTGTATTAGAGATTGGTCTTATTGTTGCGTTATGTGCGGCGTGTACTATTGTTTTTGTTATGTGTTTTATCTCTTTGTCCACATCTTCTGGTATTATTATTTCTTTGACATTTTTAAGGTGATTGCCAAGCTCTATTTTAAATTTTTGGAAGTCTATTTTTCCATTTGTTAATTTTGGTGTAGATATAAATGGCTTCAGGATTTCTGTAAATGATAGGAAAATAGGTAGATGATCAGAATCTAATCCGCTGACAACTTTCTGTGTGATTGGTTTTGAGAAGGTTTTTGTTAAAATTATGTCTAAGATATCTGGATTATGATCTGTACGGTAGGGTATATAGGTTGGTTCTGAGGGTGACTGTATATATACTCCTATTTGTGATGTGATTGTATAAAGTTTTAAACCATTTGGATTATTTGATGTGCATCCCCATATTATATTTTTGCAGTTTAGGTCACCAGCAAGTATGGTGGGTGTATTGTCGTTGAATATTTTTTTATGTCTTGTTCTTGTATTGTTTTGTTTGGTTGTTTATAGGCTGATATAAGTTTTATTTTGTTATTATTTCCTAATATTATGCTTGCGGCTATTGCTTCTAGTGATTGTAGTTCCGGTAATATAATAGGATGGTGTTTTATATTTCTTTTTATTAATATTGCTGCTCTCCCTGAGGCTTGTTCTGAGTTTCTATCGTACCTGTATATTGCTTATCCTGTGATTCGGAAGACTTCTCTTGGTTGTAGGTGTGTTTCTGTTATACAGGCTATATCTACCTTGTGTTTCAAGAGGAATTCGATCGATTCGTTTTTCTGACGTTTAATTCCGTTGGCATTAAAATTCATGATTGTTATCTGATTAATTAGGTGTTTATTATTTGCTGGCATTTGTGAAAATAGAGGACAGTAAGGACGGGAAAAAGGATTTGATTTGTTCTATATAGGGAAGAATAAGATTGATTATTGAATGTAATAAGGGTATTGGAGATTGTTCGTTATTATTTGTTGGGTATGTTGAGTTTTGGGTATGATCGGTACGTGTAGTACTTTTGAATCGGTTAGCAAAGGAGGTACGGTTGTTTTGATTATGGGTAGTAGATTCAGTGTTGTTTGTTGTAATTTCTGTTATCAATTGTGGTTGTTCTTTTTGGGATTGGCGTTGGGAATTATTCTTTTTTAAATTTTGATATAATGGGCAGCCTTTACAATTTGCAGGATGGTTTGCTCCGCAATTGATACATTCGGGTATTTCGTTTTTTAGTTTGGTGCATGTACTATAATGATGACTTTGTTTGCATTTTACACATCTGGGATCTAACTTACAATAGTTTTTGGTGTGTCCGTAGCGTTGACAGTTTGTACATTGAGGTACATCCTTGAATTTTCTTCTAGGCTCGACAATTACGATTGTATGAAATAATTTTGTCAGCTTGAATATTTCGTTACTGTTATTATTGTCAGTTAGTTCTACTAAGCATAATTGCATTGGATATTTGTCTTTGTTTAGCATTTGTGTGACTTTTAAGACGGGATATTCCTTTTCTTGTAATTCTTTGCTTATTGTTTCTGTGTTAATTGATATGGGTAGGTTTCTAATTACAACTGATAGTATTTTGGTGTCTGGGTTGCGAAATGTGTGATATTTCAGATTTTGTTCGTCGTAGAATTTTGTTAGATTGCGATAATCCTCGATTGATGATAAGTTTATTCGTAGCGTGTTATCCCTTTGTTGTGTAGTAAATTCTTTTGTTATTTTTTTTTGAATGTCTTGAACTATTACTTCGTAATTGTTAACATCGTGTAAATAAATGGGTGGCACCTTATTGGTTTTTTGTTCGTGTGTATCATTATTGTTTTCTGGTTGTGTGTCCGATATATTGAGTGCGTGATATCTGTTGTTTCTTATTAATTTTTCTGTGTCAAAGATGTACCTTTTATGGGTTTCACTGAGATTTGTATTTGTAATGAGTTTACGTTTTTTTGTTGGATTATTAATTGGTATTGACATATCTCCAGTGGCGGCGGTGCCCGTTGATGTATTACTTGTTAATTTGGATGCTCCTGGTTGAGCTTGGTCCATGATATATTGTAGACAGATACTCTCCAAAGAGAGATCTGTATTATTTTGTCACTTAATTCACTGGTTGTTTGATATTTTTAAGTTATTATAAATTTAAAAAAATACTTCGTGATACGCCAATGGCGTGA
Organism: Pterostichus madidus; assembly: GCA_911728475.2. Classification (NCBI taxonomy): domain Eukaryota; kingdom Metazoa; phylum Arthropoda; class Insecta; order Coleoptera; family Carabidae; genus Pterostichus; species Pterostichus madidus. The sequence continues at coordinate 25,318,308 of OU452314.1, forward strand.
TTAATTAGCAATAGCCTTGGGTAAATTGTTTGTTTGTTAATTTGTTACTTTTTTTATAATCTTGAAATATAATAAATTCTGTTAAATGTATTCCCAATGCTTAATTTTGAAAAGGATATTCTAATACATTGTTGTCAAATCCGTAACCATGGATATGAAAAATCTTATGTTTCACGTCAGTGACGGCGCTAGTGGGGGGTCTAGGGTGGCACTTGCTCCTCTAAAATTTTCAGTAGCCCCCTGGTTGCCCCCCCCCCGCGACTGTTAGTGTCAATCTAAAAAATTTTGCTAGTAATATTGCTTTTAACATCTTAACTTTTAAAAAAGACAGAAACACTGAAAGAAACACAAAAAAGCATTGTTATACAGCATATTTTTTTTGCATCAATGCACATGTATCTAAAAATCTCTATCTGCATTTAACCATGATTATTATTGGTGTTATAATAAACGCGCTGCCGAACTTGTCCAAACTTGTCAAATTAATTGTGCGAGTCCGATAGCGACGCAATGCACTTGTAATTACTTGTTAAGATTGTTCTATACTTTACTTACTCGTCCACGTGCATAGTTTAGCAAGTTCAAACATGTTTTACAAATTTTGGTATTTATACGAGTGATGAAAATCTCAATGTTCATTCGTTATTTTGTGGTCAAAGAGTAAAGTAAAAATAAATATGAAGCGCACAAATAATATTAAAACTTATTTTTTATCAGAATCAGATAAAAAAAATTTTTAAACTGATACTTTCCTGTCTTCGAACAGTATGGACAGTACAAGCAGTAATTTAGAAAATATATTAAAAACGAATGAAATGGTGACATCTTGTAACTTAAGTGCTACTGAAGAAAGTGATAGTGAGTTTAGTTCTTGTGAAAATAAAACTGGTGAGGATGATATAAGTGATGATAATGAAACTGGCGTACATACCCCAACAGTGAGACCTGAACCAGAACAAACAATTCTTACTGTTTCTGGACTTGTCACAGACTCCTGAAGAAGGACCACGTCAGCCGATACTATCGCATTATCCAAAAGTTAAACAAGGTGAAAGAATGAGAAGCTTTAAATCTACGTGGTTTAAAAAATTTACATGGTTGGAGTATAGTGTTTTAAAAGACAATGTTTTTTTGTTTATTGACAACTCCAATCAACTATAGAGGCGCTGCATTCGCCAACTTTGGTAGGATAAATGCTTTGGTTACATTACAGTACATGTATTTACATAGAGTTTCTTTCCTTAATTTTGACGATGAAATTAAGTGTTTTGCAATTATTTAAATTCCTAGATGCATCTCCAACATCCAGGAATGTGATAGAAGGTATTTGTGAAATACATATAATTGATTTATATCAAAAACTTTGAAATTAAGTTAACCCCTATGTACAAGCAAACTTTAGTGATATATTTTGTTTTTAATTTTAGGAGAAAAATTTATCAATGCAAATCATGTGATAACGTGTGGGATCTTAAATAGAGAAAATAATAAAATAAATATTTTTTCTCTTTGCCTGCAAACAAGTGCATTGACTGGTGCTCCACATGAAGTTAATGTGATTTTGTACATGAAGGACAAATTATTAGTCGAAGATGCAAATTGTACGTGCAAAAATCGGTGCTAGTAAGAAGTGTAAACATATATCTGCTGTACTTTTTCATTGTGACAAGTTGTATAAAATATGTATTCTTAATTTTATCTTGATTAAAGCATGCAAATATAATGATTCTGCAGCAGTTATTTCGTCATTATTGGCTTGACTGACAGCTATAAGTTTTTTTATTTTCTTTGGTCTTCTATGTCGTTCCTTTTCTAAGTAATTTTGTGGCATAGGTAAGTTTAAAGAAGGAACTGCATTTTGTTTTAATCTTTTTTGAAGTTCTGCAAAACTAACGTCATTAGTAACAAGAAAAAGTGTCAATCTGATCAAACTTACTTTGTTTAAAATAATCATCCTCTATGAAATGCCTTGAGCAAACCCTCATGTGCATTGAGATAGATTTTCCTGATTTAATAGCGTATTCCCAAGCATAAAATAAATTCACAGTTTGCTTGACACCGATTCTTGAGGTTATTGTAACTTTATACTTTCCCTTTCGCGGAAAACGATGAAAATTTAATTCGCTATTCTTTCTTGCTACCGAATTGCATCCATACACGCAACCGTTTGTATTAGATTTTTTGTTAAGTAAGTTTTCCATCGTATTTTGTCGATACTCTTACCATGCAAACATATAGAATAAATGAAACAGTCCCACCCTCAGACAAAACATACCTTAGACAAAGTCTGCCGTATTCAAGTCAATGCAGTGTTGTGAAGGAGAAAGAGTTGGAGTAACTTGTGGGTGAGGCGGGTGCGCGGCAAGGAGCGAGTACACTTTGATGTTATGCAAGTTGCAAACATTTGTGTAATAGGTAGGCAACAAGCTGTGTTGCACCGCCAATTCTAGTGAGTGATTGATGCGTTTTTGGTTTTATTGTTATTGTGGTGTGTGTTTGTGGGTGTCAGATGCTATAAATTAGTGTTGAGTTGTTGATGGGAACCAGTGAACCTTCATAATTTGGTGCCAAGAACTTACTACCAAGTCTTCAAAACTCAGAGAAGGTACATAACCTAATTTTGCTAATGACAGTGCGAATTCAAACTCGCGAAAGGATTGAATTGTGACGATTTTTGACTTCTGTGTTTCGTGTGTGCTATTGTAGTTAGTGTAGTTTGAATAACTTCCATCTCTTTGTGAACTTTTTGTGATTGTTTGATATATGTCATTGTTGTAATCAAGGGTCCATTGTTGCTGAATACTCACAACCAGTGGATAACAAGTTATTATATCAGTGTTGAACAAAATCAGTGACCACCAAGTGTGCTCATGGCAGAAGATACAAATGACAATAGCATAATAATAAAACATTGTGAAAAATGTAAGAAGGAGTTTGATGCATCTGATATTATAGGATGTGATGGAGAATGTCAAAAGTGGTTTCACATAGAATGTGTAGGAATTAAAACTAAGCAGTTTAAAGTAATTCAAGAATGTTCGGGTCTTGGGCTCAAATGGTTTTGTGAAAGCTGTCGAATAGATAAAACAATAGCGTTAAAAGATGTTCAGAAACTAATAGATAAGGGTTTTAAAAAATATGAACAAGATATTCTAGAGATAAAAAAATTAATAAGCAATCGTGATACCACTAATGTTGAGGTTTCTAAACAAACTTTTTCACAAATTGTAAATAAACCAGCAATTGTTATAAAACCGAAAGACAAACAGAATTGTGAAAAAACAAGAAAAGAGGTGAGAGAAAATATTAAGCCATTAGAATTATCCGTAGGTGTCACTTCTGTGAAAAATGCTAAAGATGGAGGAATAGTGGTAAGATGTCAGAGAGAAGAAGATACTAAGAAGTTAGAAAGGGAGGCATTAACTAAATTAGGGAATAAGTACAACGTGAAAATGTCCGAACTAAAGAATCCACATATTAAAGTAGTTGGAATTGAAAAAGGACTAACATTAAAAGAAATTGAGAAGCATCTGAAGGTACAAAATAATAATATGATCACAAATAGTTCCACTATAAAAGTTAAAAGTATTTGGGAGGGTAAAAATAATAGTATAACAGCTAATATAGAAATTGATGGAGAATCTTTTGGAAAAATTATGCAAGAGGGTAAAATCAACATAGGATGGCAAAGATGTGCAGTATATGAAGATATGAATATAATGCGATGCTTTAAATGCCTGGGGTTCAATCATAAGGCTGATGATTGTAGAAATAAAAGTGCATGTGGTAAATGTGCAGGGGAACATAAGTTCAATCAATGTCAATCTAGGGAAATTAAATGTATAAATTGTCTCACTGCCAACGAGAAATTAAAATTAACATTAGATACGGCTCATTTTGCTCTTGACAAAAAATGTCCTGTGTTACTAAAGAAAATGGAATTTAAAAAAAATCAAATAAGATACACATAGCAATTACAGAATAAAAACGATACACCATTTATAATTTATATGAATAGTCAAAGTTATCTTGCACATAAAGATGAAATAGAGTTATTAATTACTAAAGAGAATCCTATTGGAGTATGTCTATCTGAAACAAGGATTACTGAGGACATCGAAAACAACGAAATTTCAATTGAAAACTACAATACAATACGTTGCAATTCTATTAATAGGCACACAGGTGGTGTACTAATATTTTTGAGGAAAGATATATCATATCATAATATCAACAACATAAGTAAACAAAATTTATACTGGTTATTAACAATAAAAATTAAGTATAATAAAATAAACTATTTAATAACAGTGCTTTACCGTTCACCCAGTGGCAGTTCTGCAGATTTCTTAACAGATTTCAATGACTTTTTAGATTCCTATTGTGACAATTCGGAGACTCAAATAATTTTAGGCGATTTCAACTTTAACTGGGCCGACGATAATTATTATACAAATAAGTTAAAAGATATTGTGCAACTTTTTGGGTACAAACAATTAATACAAGACTATACGAGAGAAACATTAAACAGTAAAACAATAATTGATTTGATTATTTCTAATGACTTTAGTTTAATAAATAAAGTATCAGTAATGTCAGTGCCCAAAATTACAGATCACAATATTATTTATGTTCAGAATACGAATCATCTTACATTATCGAAACATAAATTAAAAGTATTTAAAAAATTCAATATAGACATGTGTGAATCTGAATTAATTAAATGTGACTGGAAATATGAGTGTACCAACGTAAATAATTTATATGATAACTTTGAAAAGAATATTTTAGCGTGTATAAACAAATGTGTAACCGTAAAAGAGATGAAAAATTATAACAAACCATGGTTTGATAATAACGTGAGGAAGGTAATAACTGAAAGAAATTATGCGTATTCCAAGTTTCGTATTACGAGTAATGAAAAGGACTGGGAAATTTATAAAAAGAAACGGAATAAAGTAACAGAAATCATTAATATTAAAAAAGAACAGTATTATAATAATAAAATAGACAATTGCAAACAAAATTCTCCATTAATGTGGAAAACGTTAAAGAATATTATAAACACTACAAATAATGAAGAAGTTGTTGAACTAATAATTAATAATACAATGTGTAATGATCCTGAAGTTATTGCTAATACTTTTAATAATTTTTTTGTTCAAAGTATTGTTGATGTAAGTAACTCTATAACTTGTACTACTAATCAGTCGAATGTTGTAAGGACGATTCCATCGTTTAATTATTGTAGTCTATCATTATTCAAATCTGTGTCTCTAATTGATCTTAAAAATATTATTTTTAATCAAAATAGTAAATCATCTTATGTAGAGATTAATATGAAATTTTTAAAAGATTTTTTTCATATTGTTGGTCATCCAATGCTCAATATTATTAATAGTTCTCTGCAATCGGGTGTGTTTCCCGATAAATTAAAGTTAGCGACAATTAGACCTATACCAAAAATAAATAATACTAAGAAAATCAATGAGTTTAGACCAATAAATATGTTACCAGCCTGTGAGAAAATTTTGGAAATTATTGTACGACAACAAATATTATCCTACTTTAATAACAATAATTTATTTTGTAAGGAGCAGTCTGGTTTCAGGAATAATCACTCATGTGAGACAGCGATAAATTATGTTATTAATATTTGTAAATGTGCACTAGATAAGAATAAAACTGTATGTGCTGTTTTTCTTGATCTAAAAAGAGCCTTCGAAACTATTGATAGAGGTATATTAATAAAAAAATTAAGTACATATGGTCTGACTGGTGTTGTATTAAGATGGTTTGAAAGTTATTTATGTAATAGGTGTCAAAGGGTTAAGATTGATAAAAATACTTCAACTATGTTAGCAAATGATATTGGTGTGCCACAAGGAAGTGTTCTTGGCCCACTATTATTCATAATCTACATTAATGATATAATTAATGTAGTTGAGTTCTGTGAAATACATCTTTTTGCGGACGATACATTAATTTTCTACAGTGGAGATGATCATACGGATATCATACAAAAAGTAAACAATGACCTTCATAGTGTTGAGCAGTGGATGAACAATAATAAATTAAAACTAAATTGTGATAAATGTAAATGCATGTTTATGGCAACAGAAAATGCACTCATTAGAATATATAATAATGATAAGAAAGTTCAGATAGGTAATGTCCAGTTAGATACTGTACATAGCATCAAATATTTAGGTGTTGTTATTGATAATAAATTTAAGTTTGATGTACATGTACAATACATATGTAAAAAGGTTGCGAAAAAACTCAATTTCATGTCACGTTTAAGTAAGAACTTATCAACTTGGACATTACATTTGATTTATAATTCAATTATTTTACCACATTTCACTTATTGTAATACCATTCTATATTTATGTAACCAAAAAGATATCAATAGGCTCCAAGTATTACAGAACAGAGCTATGAGAATTATTTTAAAATGTTCTAAATACAGTAGAGTAAATGATATGATGAATGTGTTAGGATGGTTGAGTATAAATCAACTGTGTGAGTACTATGCTATGATATTCATATTTAAAATTGTTAATGGGCAGTTACCAGATTACCTTAAAAGTAACATAAAATATCACAAGGATATGCATATGTACAATACAAGAAATGGTGAATGTTTTTATATAGATCAGAAAAGTAAAAAAAAGACTTTTAACATGATATTTCATAAAGGTTTACAGTGTTACAATGGATTGCCTGTTGATATTAAAACATCCCAAACTCTAAAACTTTTTAAAAATCGATTAAAATGTTATTATTTAAACAAATAGATTAAGTAATAATACGAGTATATAATTATGTTTTTTTCTTTTGTATATTTTATAAGACTTTTTGTTATATATTTGAGTTTAAATTTTGTTCAATGTTATGTATTAGCCAAGCTATTAAATAAATACATTATTATTATTATTATTATTTTTATATTCAATTACTTACTTTTCATACATCAAAGTAAAGGTTAATTTTTGACATACGCACTTTTGTATTTAAATAAATCAAATGCTCGCGTTTGATAACTGTCATCAACAAAAATGCAACCTGCATAACACCAACTTGTACTAGCTCTTTGCCGCGCACCCGTCTCATCCCAAGGTTATTCTAACCCATTCTACTTCACAACAAACGCCGTTGTTCTTCGTCTAGTAATGTTTTGTCTGAGGTCCCACCACTGGTAGTTATTTTTTTTACCGCCAGTTGGCGTATCAGAGGGCTGGAGTTGTCAATACTGCCGATTTTTCCATGGTGTAAATCAAGCAAACATTTTTGTGAATGAAGGGTTTCGCAACTGGAAGAATGCACTTGATTCAAGTAAAGGACTAGTAAAACATGATAAATCTGAGCAATATAAAATGTGAGTTATAAAATATGTAAATTATATGAAATTAAAGAAACAGAAAACAAATATTGAACTAATGGTGAATGATCAATACCAAAATGAAATTAAAGAAAACAGACACTATATAAAAACTTTATGTGAGTGTTTATTATTTACATGTAGGTACGCAAGATATTACTCAACGTGGTCATGATGAAAGTGTTTTAAGTTTAAATAAAGGTAATTTAAGAGAATTAATGTTATTGATAAGTAAACATGACACCATTGTACAAAAAAAGTTACAAGATAGTTCAAATAATGCTAAATACCTACAGTATGATATCCAAAATTTATTAATTTAAAAAAAAAAATTATTTTTTATGGCGACCATTGTACGCAAAAAAATTTCAGACGATGTAAAAGAATCCAAATTTTTTGCAATAATGTCTGACGAAACAAAAGACATGAGTAAAGATGAACAAATAACTGTTATAATCCGGTACTTGCATCAAAATGCAATTCAGGAGAGGTTTTTAGGGTTTAAAAGTGCAAACGGTAGATGCTGCTAGTTTTGCAAATTATATAAAAACAATATTAGATGAAAATAATATTTCATTAAGCAATTGTGTAGCACAAGGATACGATGGTGCTGCAGTAATGAGTGGTCATTTAGGTGGCGTGCAAAATTATATTAAAAGTATTGTTCCGCAAGCAGTATATATTCATTGTTTTAAGCAAAAATTAAATTTAGTTGTTGTTAATTGTTGCAAACATTTGAAAAGGTCGGCTATTTTTTTTTCTAATCTTGAAAAATTATATACATTTACATATGTTAAACTCTACAATTCATCCTCAATTTTTAAATACGCAAAAACAAATTTATCCTACAAAACAGGCTCGAGAATTAAAAAGGATATGTGATACGCGATGGACTGTTCAGTTCAGAGCATAGGAGACTGTTTAAGAAACAATTGAATCTATTTTTGTAACATTAAACAATCTTATTTCAAAAACTGATGTAAAAAAGGATAGAAGGTTTACTTTTACAAACTGATTTATTGTTTTACTGCTTATTTTTATAAAATTTTTAAAACTAGTTACAACTGTATCTAATTATCTCCAATCCCCTGATATGAATTATGTAAAAGGTTTAAATTTAGTTCAAAAAACAATTAATGAATTTAAAAACTTACGAAACAATGATAATGAATGGAATTCTATATGGAAATCTGCAAATAATATTTTTTTGTCTCTTGGTTTAGATAAAACAGACTTTTTTGACAAACCAAAAAGAATGAAATCTAATCCAAAAAGGTTACAAGAGTTTATAGTAGATTGTGAAATAGATGATTCTGTAGACATAGAAGTAAAAAATGAGAAAGATGTTGTGAAACTTAAGTTATACATCCCTATACTAGATAAAATTATAATTGAATTAAAAGAAAGATTTACAAAAAATGATACTATTTTAAAATCATTACAAGCTTTTGACCGCAGATGATTTATTCCTCAATAAAATTCATTTAACTAAATTAGCAGAAAATTATAACATAAATTGTGATTGTTTAGACCACAGATCATAATATACTACTATAGATAAGAAACTGCCATGTTACGCACTGGGACTGTATTTTGCTCCATCTGAGTAGTGGAAATCTAACTAAAGTCATGTATATAGGCAACCCGGTATGCATATTTAGGCAGCTTGTAATTTTTATTATTATTTTATATTTATTTAAACTACATAAAATAAAAATTCATTATTACAATATAAATATTTATTAAAATATTCTCCTGTATACAATCTATTTATAATTTGAACTGTTTGAATCGCAGTTTTATCCAACTCTTGTGAACTTGAAAATATATTATGACTTCCTTATCTAAATATTATTTATTATTTTATCACTTACTTACCAGTAGCAGTGCAGTTTTTTACACAACAATAGATATTAGTTGATGACATTATTTATATGAAATTATTTCACAAATAAAAACTAATTCAATATTTGACAGATTAAAAAATTTGAAATATATACAAATGACAATTACAGGAACAATCTAGTAACCAATGATTGCCGATATTGTAGTTATCTAAAATGAATGTCTTCACATAAAGACTATTAGCGCCATTCCTTAGGTGGAAGTCGAACTATAAACGCAGTCCCATATGGTTACCTATATAACTTTCCGTAGCCTGGTTGACTCAGAAATAATGCTAGTTAAGGCCGCTCCGTAGTGAGCATAAAACCGCTTGAAATTTGTATGTTTTTTTTTCCAGTTCTAGATAAATAAATTTGTTCAAATTTTGTTAGAATAAAGATAATAATAAAATATTAAGTTTTGTGTCTTTACAATTTCGTAAAACTGAATAATAAGTTAGTTAAGTGCATATATATATATATAAAAATTAAAATTTATAATATTATTTTTAAAAACTCATCTACCACATTATTTTTACTTATTTCATTTAAAATTCAGTTTCTTTTTCTCCACTGTCTGAAACTGATTTTCCGCGAAGTGGAGGTGACACTCGGTATCCCCGATCTAATAATTAATTGCATGTCAATTGGTGCAAATCATTTCGATTCATTCTTATGATCCACTCTCGTCGCAAATCATCAGTCCTGGGAAAACAGAATAGGTTTAGATCTGCTAAAGGAACAGAATTGGGTTTGCATTCAACATGAACACATTTCGATTTCGATATTAATACGAGTACATCACAATGATTATAAAATACATTCAGTTATATTTATTTCAATAAAAATGTAGTATGAGTGTATTGTAATAGGCTAGTGAATTACTTTAAGACAAAAAAATTAAGGTTAATTTATTTAAACAAATATAAAACACTCATTTTTACAGGTATATATTTGCAACTGCAAATGAAATAATAAAGTTGTAGGAAAAAATTTATTCATAATTTCTTAATATCAATAAAGTTGTACTTACAATTTTCATGGCTGGTCGAAATTGACAACACAACAAAAAATAAAATAATCGCTTTCCAACTACAAAACATCCAACACATTCAATTTCGAAGAAAGTTTGATTGCAAGCGACTGTCACAGATTACAAATTTCAAACAGTAACTGCCAAAGTCATGCAGCCAACCTAAGACTGAACGTCGCTAGGGACGTTCCAAGGACGTTGAAAGGATGGGATATGGCATTCAAGTCAAGACTGTGAGGCTCGGCAGATTGACAGAGACAGAAGTATTATTTTCTGTACCGTGCTTAGCCTGCTATTGATTGACATGTGTCATAAAGAGATTTGAAATTTAAATAGACAGAACAGAATCATTCTCTCTAAAAGATTATAAATTTTTACAAGGAAACTGAAATTATAAACAGTTTGTTATTTTATCCACAAAAAAATATGTCCAATTCCATACAACACAAAAATTGAAACACAAATGACACTTCGTGTTTATGTTTACATAAAACAACGCTCCCTGGCAACGTCTAAACGTCACTTTTCTTACATAAAAATTCAAAATATTTGAAAGAAGAAGAGATTTGGCTAAGCACGGTGCAGAAAAACTATTGTTGTCTCTTTCCCTTGCCCAAGCTTCACTTCAAACAATGCTACAGTATCGTCATGCCATATCCCCTCCTTTCAACGTCCTTGGGACGTTCCAATACTATTTATATGATATTAGTATCGATATTTTCGTTTCGATACTAACATTTTGGTATCGATACTAAACTTTCGGTACGTTACTAATATCAGGATGATATACCTAGTATCGGAAATTTTAAAAATATCCGATAAAAATATAAATGTAACTCCGTTTTTATACGAAATTTGTTATTTCAAAATAACAGTAAACAAAAGAAATATAATTTAAATTCAAGCTTCTTTTGAAAGTATAAATTTAAATTCACAGCACATGCGCAGTGGCTAATAGGTTACGGGCGCTCCGTAACTATGTGACCAAGCCAAATTGCCCCGGCATCGTATTGGTCAATTTGTCAAATTCAATTTTCCCTCTTCAATCCCCAGTATTCGATTGGTCAATTTCGCCAAGTCACGTGAGTGCTCTTAACCTATTAGCTTGTGTTTTTGTATTTGGTTGATTATTGCATCGTTGCGTGTTTCTTCTTGTGTCCGTTTTGTTTGTTTGATTGAAAATTTTAATTTGAGGTTCCGTTAACGGTTAACTGTCAAAGCGCAAAGCCAAGCGAACTGCCAGTGCCAGTGCAAAACTAAGTGCGAATCTTGTCTTGAATCTGAGTAATTTAATTCGATACAATATATTATGTCGCCTCCTAAAAGTAAAGTGTGGTCTTATTTTACAAAAAAAGATCATAGCTTAAGTCAGTGTAAATTGTGTTTAAAACAAGTAAAATATAGTGGAAATACGTCCAATATGACAAAACATTTAAAAGTGCATCATTCTGCGCAATACAATATAATAATGGCAGAAGAAAAATCCAGGTAACAAGTATATGCGTTAATGTTTTTATATTGATTAAAACTCATCAAAATGATTATAGGCCTACAACTTCAAGTTCAGCAAGATTTACTGAAACTGAAACCAGTTCTATTTGTTCACCACCAACACCGAGTACACATACTTCTTCTACGTCAGGCGTTTTTTATTTTGATATCACAAAGCAATCTCACTCTGAATCTCCTTCGACTTCTGGATATGGAATCAAAAAATGTTTCAAGAGCATTATTTCTCTTAGGGGTAAATTGGTTCTACTTAAATTCTCGCAAATTGAGCATACATTATAATACAATAATATCTTTTTACTTTTCCAGAAGGCGGGAGCAAACATTCTGAAATTTCGAATTCCATTTTGTACTTTATATGTAAGGACAACAGACCGTTCCATATAGTGAATGGTGAAGATTTTCATAGAATGTTGAAGGAAATGGTGCCTGGTTATAAAATACCATCAGTAAAGACGTTTAAGAGATTATTAAATGAAAAATATGATGCTTTACACAATTTATATTAAAAAAAATGTGAATCAGTGAACCATTTTTCTGTTACATGTGATGTATGGACAGAAACCATGACCATGAAGAGCTTTCTTGGTGTTACTGTTCACTATTTACAAGGTACAGTTGTATATGTTTGTAATAACTGTATAATTAACGGAATATTTTAAATAATAATTAATATTTACTCTCGCATATGTTTTAATGTTATTTTCTTCGCATTTTACTATCTTATTTGGAGTCTGTGTTTCAACCTTCCATCTCCATTCTATCATGTTTTGTTGACTTTTTTTCCTACATTATATATTTATTTACGCATATTTTTACAATATAATATTTATTTATTTTATACTACAGGCACATCCTTCGAATCTTCAAGTCTGGGGCAAAATAATTGGATGATCGCCACGCGGCAATAAATCTTACCACAAATCTATGTACTATTTTATCCGAATGTAATATACCGCTGGAAAAAGTAGTTGCAGTTGTAACTGATAATGGGGCCAATATTGTTTCTGCAATTCATATTACCGAAGGCTTAGGGAAAAATAAACATATTTCTTGCTTTGCACACACACTAAAACTTGCCGCTGAAGCAGTCACAACAAATACTACAATAATGCCACTCATAATAAAAGTAAGAGAAATAGTAAAATGGGCAAAGAGCAGCGTAGTAATTAGCGATCAATTAAGAAATATGCAAAGAGATAAAGGAGTAGAAGAAGGAAACATAAAAAAGTGTATATTAGACGTGAAAACACGGTGGAATTCTGTGTTGGAGAGGTATTTAGAACTCCAAGAATATTTAAGCACTATTTTATTAAAAACACCAAAAAGTCCGGATGTAATAAGTGCATCGGAAGCAGAAATTTAAAAAAATATTTTATCTCTTCTACGTCCTTTAGACTTCATGACCAAAGAATGCTCTGGTGAGAAATACATAACAATATCCAAAATAATTCCGATGTTATTTTGTTGCACGCAGCAGATAAGTGCTGTTAAAGCAGAAGACAGCGTTACAGAGGTTTGCAAAGCTGCATTGACTAATGAAATGGCCAAAAGATTTGGACGTATTGAATTATGCACTCCAATTGCATTAGCAACATTATTAGACCCCAGATTTAAAAACTTAAATTTTCAAAATGCGTCGGCATGTGGTGCAGCCATTAGCAAGCTGAAAAAACTTATTGAAACAGCAGAAGTTTCTAGTGGAAATGAGGAATCGGAGACAGAATCTGTTCAAAATGTAAATTATTTTGCACAATTCCGGAGTCACCACAACCATCTTGCCCACGGGAAAAAAGTAGGCACTGGTCAACGTCTGTCAGCGAAGACCGAACATGAACTGACATTATATTTGAAAAATCCGGTGGTGTCATTAAAATCTAATCCGTTACAGATTTGGGACGACATGAAAACGGTCTTCCCAAACCTGTACAAAAAATGCAATGAAATACATATCACTAGTTGCAACGTCGGTTCCATCCGAACGCCTTTTTTCGAAAGCAGGTGCTACTGTTTGCAGGGACAGAAAGAGACTTTTGAGCAAAAGACTCAATAAGTTATTATTCCTAGGGGCTTGTAGTGAAGAAGATTGGAGTTTGTAGTTTTTATTGTAAATATTTTTGTTCTTTCTTTTACATAATTATAATTATGAATGTAATAATTAAAAGTATTAGTTTTTGTTTTAAATATTTTTGTTCCTTTTTTTATAAAATTATAATTATGCAAGTAAGTATATTTCTTATTTCTTCCTGTATATATTTCTTTCGATATTTGAAGATATCGATATTTTTCTTTCAATACTGTATCAGTATCGATACATTTTATTCGATATTTTCCCTACGCAAGTATCGATACTTTTTCAGTATCGCACGTCCCTAAACGTCGCAGCGAAATGGGGACCAGCCAGAATAGTGGAGGGAGAAGCTAGCTAGCTCCGTTGCAACGGTAACTCGTTGAAGACCTTAATTTACGGGCAACCCTCGTATTTTGTAATTTCTATTATACCTTTTAAAATCGTTGTGTTCATCTCTCGAGAATAATACTAATTTTTCGAATTGGTATTCAATAATATACGTATAAATTTTCATACCTTTTGTTATTGACGCATGTCAAAATTTTTTGAGTATTTATTATGTGCCATTCTACATCATGCTTGAAAAAAGCGATTGAAAATAAACTCCAGGATGATTCTGTCACTGTTGCAATCAGATTATTATCTTCCAACGATAGTGATGTTTTCCCTTCCCCTGAAGTTATTGAAGCAATGAAATTGAAGCATTCCCCTGCAGCATTTAATTTGCTGTTTCTAGATTTTCAAGGAAATTTAAATCATACTTCTAATATTGAATTAAAAGAAATCTTTTCTGCTATTCATTCATTTCCAAATGGTTCTTCTGGTGGTGTTGATGGTTTAATTCCTCAATATCTAAATAATTTACTTGGGAATAAAAATAAGAGATCCTAGATTTTGGTAAAAGCCAATAATTCTGAATGTTGTGTGGCTTCTTTAATTTGCCCAATGCTTTATGGTGTAGTTCTAATTGCTCGAAGAAAGGAAGATGGTGGTTTACGCTCTATTGCTGTCAGTAGTACTTTCCGACGGTTGGCCGGAAAAAATATTAGTAGTCGCGTTGTAGCTGAAATGGGTGACTCGTTACATCCTGTGCAATTTGGGTAAGGATCTAGTGTTGGGTCTGAAGTACATACGGTATACTCTTTCTTATCGAGTTATATTAATGAATATTGTGTTTTATTAAAGTTAGATTTCTGTAATGCATTCATTTAAATTCCACTGAAAAACAGTTTACATATTCCTAAATTATTATACATTCTACGTTACTCAATTGTGCAGATTTGATTCCATGATTAATTCGGCTTTGGAAGGGATTACTAATTTATGGCTGCAAACTGATTCTGGCTCCCAAGCATCATTTCCTGTTCGTTTTGGTGGTCTTGGTATTAGGAACACTTGTGACCCAGCTCTCTCAGCCTATATAGCTTCGGTTCATTCAGTCGAACAACTGATTATAGCTGTACTTTCTAGTGTCAACCTTGATGATGTAGTTAATTCTGGAATTATTTCTATTTTTTTTTTGTGATACCGTGGATCCCTTAATTCTGGGGCCCCGGTGCATTGCATCGCCCTTTACAGTCTAGTTACGCTATTGGTTAGAATGTGGAAAAGCAAAAACGAAGTTGATAATTATTTCAAAATTACAAACCTTCTATTAATTAAAAAATCTAAATATTTTGAATATTTCAACAACGAACAAATAATTATATTCACACACAACACAACTCACAATTATAAATATACAGTTGTGCGCGCACTCTGCAGTTTTATTTCATATTAATAACGGATTAAAAATAAATTATGACAATATGATATTTTTGTTTTAGGATATATTTTGTACCTCATTTAAAATTACTGAAAAAAATTATCATTACAATTATCTCAATAATATACCCGTGGTGAGGTACGTCTGTCAAACCAATTATCTACTACCCCTCTAATTATAAGATATTACAATTAATAGTCGAGTATTCTTCTTCTTCTGCGTTTTGTTACTCTCTGTACATAGCATCCCGATCAAATGTTACATATAATTCCAAGAAAAAGAGTAGTACTTTATTTTTATAACCGTTAAATCGAAGTTTACTTTTCTTCAAAGGAATATTTACAATTGTATTTGGATTTGCTAAAAAATTGTAAAGTGCATAAGTGCCCTGAAAATATATAAATTTAAGATGTTTGTAGAGAAACAGCGGTGATAAAATAGTGCTATTTAATTTCATAGTTCAATATTGACCTTTTTTATTGGGCATTTCGTCGGGATAAAGTGAGATCCTTGTGCAGTAATCTCATTTTTAAAAAACATTTTATATTCTCTTTCAAAGTAATCACAAAATGTTCTCCTAAATCTTATTGCAAATGGTCTGTATTCATTGCTAAGAAACTCATAAGCTTGAAATTCCATCTATTTAAAAAATTAAAAAATATATTCTGTATTTTTCTTTTTTTTTCTTAATTCATATGAACACTAAGTTTAACAAATACATTTCGCAGCGTTATTGTCCACTATCAAATGTTTCTAAATTGTTTTAGTTAAAAATTCTTTAAATAAAAGATACAGGAGACCAAATTATGTACTAGTTTTATTTGAAATATTTCTCTCTATATGAAATAATTTAGAAACGTTTGACAACGGAAAATTTATAATACCAAATATACAATTTAAAAATTAACTTACCACAAGATCGGTATCGGCCTTAGTAACATCATAAAATGAATTAATTGTCATATTGAGGGCGTTTGTGGTTCTATTTGTTTTAAATAGTTTAACTTCAAAATTTACAAATGTTTCATTGTAATTGAGATAATCAATTCGATCTAAAGAAATTTTGTACTTTTCTCCAAACATATTTACCATTGTTAGTAAAGTAGAAAAAAATAGAAAAATTACCGCCAGATATATTTTATACATTGTTCAGCATTAGATAGACTTCTATTCGTATATGTATAAAAATTATTCACAATCTAGCTATTAAAATTGAAAAACAAACAATTATTATTTATCATAATTGACAGTAAAAATAATGACAGGATATAAAAGGGGAATAGTTAACTTTAACATTAACAGATATATGTATTTTATACATTGTTCAGAATTAGATAATTTCTATTCGGATATGTATAAAAATTATTCAAATTGTAGCTATTTAAATTGACGAACAAACAATTATTATTTATCATTATTGACAATAAAAATAATGACAGGATATAAAAGGGGAATAGTTAACATTAACATATTTTATCTATTGTTCAGAATTAGATAGATTTCTATTCATATATGAATAAAAATTATTCAAATTGTAGCTATTTAAATTGACGAACAAACAATTATTATTTATCATTATTGACAATAAAAATAATGATGGGATATAAAAGGCGAATAGTTAACATTATTACTTTCTTATGTTTCTAAATTATGAATATTGATACAGATCAAGGCCAACTAAGGAAGAAGATACAGAGACCTTTTAGAGAATTTCAATTCCAATCGTTATATTTTAAAATGTTTTCAGATTTGAATAAAAAGCGAGGGGTTAGCCAATCATGAATTACGGTGTACACCTTGTCTTGAATTACTTGAATTATACATTGAATTATACATGAATTACATGAATTACACGAATTACTCTCGAATTACCTGTATTACCCGAATTACACAAGTTTTGCCAAAGAATTATATGAATTACTTAAATTCTGACACATACGACATGTTAAAAGAATGTCCAATATATTGCGTAGCTATCGATACCAGTAAAGTATCGATACTGTCTTTTCGATACGAAGTATTTTAGTAAGTACTCGATACCTTT
Organism: Pterostichus madidus; assembly: GCA_911728475.2. Taxonomy (NCBI): domain Eukaryota; kingdom Metazoa; phylum Arthropoda; class Insecta; order Coleoptera; family Carabidae; genus Pterostichus; species Pterostichus madidus. The sequence goes on from OU452314.1 coordinate 25,335,997, forward strand.
AGTTTGGTACTCGTTTTAAGGTATCAGTATCAATAGAATGCCACAACTTTCCTCACTTTAGAATATTAGTAATTCTCGTTGTCTCTATTTATTCTACATACTTAGTGTATCTTCCAATACATTTGCGCACTTAACTATTGTTTCTTTATAAATATGAAGTTTTCTTATTTTCACAGTCTAATGATATATATCTAAATAGTAAAAAATTTTCTCTGCATAAATTTATTTATTTATCAATAGTCAAGGGATATTCGGACAATTTTTTTGTAGTAATTCTATTCTTATCCAAACTTTGAAAGCAAACATTTACAACATGATGTAAAATGCTGCTCTAAATAAAGAAAATATTTGTTATCAAGTATCAATTAAGATAAGCTAATTAACACAAAGTAGACTGTGATATTTCTAAATAAAGATTTTTTTCTCTTTTCAACGATATAAAACACGTGTATATTGAAATTGAAATTACATAATAAATGACTTACATAATAATTATTATTTACGAAAATTTTAATTTTAATAAATATTTGCTAATAATAATAACCTAACCTAATTACAAATTTAACACAAATTTTAAAGACAAGCAGCAATTACAATAAATGTTCAAAAAAAGGCACCTGTTTTGCAAATCGCATGAAATTAATTGACTTGGATTAAATTATTTATATTTTATGTTGTATAAAAGCAAATATTGTAATAACCTGTAGAAAATTCGTGAAATATTAAAAATTATCTTTAATTTATCGATCAGTTGTCATTATATATTATTCATAACAAAATTCTTATCTTTGTTAATCTATAAATTAAATTATATACTTATAAAACCGAATTCAGTACATAATAATAGTTAATATTTCTGCATATTGCAAATGATATTATAATTTGTATTTCGAAATACAACAAAAATTAATAATGATACTTTCGATATTTTTTAAATCTTATCTGATAAAATATGTATATAATACACGATGTTGAGAACTTATTTAATTACAACCGAAAACAACATGAGTTATATGCGTGTTATTGTTATATTTTACTTTTTAATAAATGTGACGTCGTCTGTAAATGTTATATAATAATTAGAGCGTAAATTCTTAAAATATTTTAGGATAAATATGTAATATTTTTTGAAAGAAGTGAATCTTTTAATTATGCACCAACCATACTGCAAGCAGAATATAAAACATTTAAATATAATAGATCTTAAAATGCTATTCAGTTGTGTCACGCACGCCTATGTGAGTGCACAGTGAGAGTGTCAAGTGAACAAACACCAATATAAATCCCAGAATTCAAGGTATATATTATATATATATAATAGGTGATTAACTATATAAAACTTTCGTTTGACTTCAGTTACAATCGGGTAATCTTCTATGATATACGGTACGACGAATAAACCCAAAAACCTATCTTCTTGTACATGTTGAACGTTAAAAACAAATCTTGAGTGTAAAAAATTGAAAAAAAAGCCTCAGTACATTGAGAAAACCCATTTTTTAATCAGAATATGGTATAATATTGACTCTAAGCACGTTTTAATAATTTAATATTATGTATTGAAATATTTTATAATCAAACTGCGATTAACAATTCGTTTATAGGGATACAATAAATTGAAACCTTCGAAACAATTATTTACTGGTTTCAAATTTCACGTTTTGCACTTGAGCGACCTCTAAATATTAATCGATTTTGCTCAACTTTGGCAGGCCTTAAAAAAAATAAAGTGCTTTATGATATACTAAAAAAGCAGCTTCGATTTTAAACTTTTCTTTTTTTTGAACCACCCTAATATATATATATATATATATATAAGTTATCTTGCCGTAGCTCCCCCATAATAATGCTTAGTAGTATATTGTTTATCTTAAGGTATTATATTACGTTGATTAGTTGCTTTATTCTTTGTAAGATGTAACATAGTTTTAAGTTAGTCTAGAATCAAGCTTGTACCAAGCAACATCGTTGCTAGTGTTCGAATAAATATCTTTTTAAAAAATCAACTTGCGTAGATCGAACTATTATTGGCGCAGTCGGTAGGATTTGCCATACAGCACTATCGGTAAGTAGTACTGGTTCGTTTTTAACGATTTGAGGCAAATTACGAATTTAAATCGATCAACAAGTGATAAGTAAAAGTGACTCCTGTCGTCGAACACACATCAAGCATCGCAGCACCGACTACTGTGGCCGAGAGAACATCGGACACACGACACCCACGTCAACTTCGAAGGCATCTCGAGCAATCCGAGGGAACATCGGAACGTCTCAACTTCGCACGGGTCAAAATCTTCAACGCACATGAAGACGCTGATTCTGCTGTAAGTACCTTATGTCTTTTAGAGGTTCTAAAATAATAATTAATACTGACTCAAGTTCTGATTCTGACTCCAGTTCCGAAAGTGAACTGTCTTCAAATATTGTGACTAACAAAATAGTCTCGAAATCATTAATTAAAAATCCAATATTTAATTTTAATCAAATAAAAATGGCAATGCCAGCTTTAAAACGAGAATATATCGATATGATTCCCGATTTCCATGGGGAACGCGAAGTTTTACCCCGATTTCTTGAAATATGTCAGAAATTGGTAACTAAATTTTATAACACAATGGATATAACAGATTTTCAAAACGAATATCTAATGTCCACAATATTGTCAAAGATAAAAGGTGACGCCGCAGTTAATATTGCGAGCTGTACCATTTCAAATTTTAAAGAGTTAAAAACTGCTCTAACTAACACGTACGCTGACAAACGCGATACATATACACTTGCCATAGAAATGACTGAATTAAAACAGTCATATAATGAAACACCTTTTGACTTTTATAACAAGTTACAACATTTGTTAAATCTTCAGATCTCTTATATTAAAACTCATTCGGATCCTAGTGAATCCAACGAAGCCGCTCTTTTATCGCGCTATTTTCAAAATTATGCGTTACGCATATTATTACGAGGTCTTAGAGAACCAATAGGACAACTTATGAGGGCTAAAAACCCCGCAGATTTAAATTCCGCATTAAGCATGTTAACGAACGATTTTCAGTTCAACACCCCAACTACTAAAAATCCCAAACCACAATATAATACACAGAAAATCACCCCAAAATTTAATCAACCACAACAACTTAACCAGACTAAACCATTATACCAGACAAATTACGTACCACACGTAAATAAACCTTTCAATAGAAATTTCAATCAAAACTTTCAACCTAATAGAAGTAAAATGACACAAAATCTAAATTTCGGTCAACGATTTCCAAATCCAACACCCATGAGTATATCCACAAATAACACACATCAACCACGACCAGGACCATCTCACGGTTACCAAAATTTTAGACCAAAACAAAACGTAATCTCCGAACAATTATACAACATAGACAGTGAAACAATCGAGTGCGAACATGACACGCACACAGATAACACATATAAACAAGTTCAACATGTCATCGAATTCCGCACAGAACAAACACTGAACCGGACGATTTTTTATGCGAAACCGCCTCGGAAACATTTCAACAATAGAACTTCTAAATTTAACGAATAATCAAAACGCATTACCGTATATAATATTGCCAGAAAATAATCTTAAAGTTTTAATGGATACAGGCAGTACAAAATCATTCGTGAAACCTGATATTGCAAATAAATATTTCAAAAAATCTATCTTTAAAGATCCATTCCAAATCTCTACAGCACATGGCACTTCTTTAGAACAATTTAGCACTCTAATACCCACTTCAAAAAATTTTAATACGAAACACATTAATAATTCTTACCTAAAGTATCACTTATTTAATTTCCATGATAAGTTTGACTTACTGTTAGGAATAGATAACCTAAAATTACTAAAAATTATTATTGACGTAAATAATGATTTATTAATAACTTCAAATTCAAAAATTCAAATTCATTACATTCTACCAAACAACAATAAAGTAAATTCAAATAACATTTCTGCCATGAATAAAATAGTTCTAGAACCCCAATCCGAAAAAATTATTAAAGTAAAAGTAAACATAAAATCAGGAAACGTTGTTATTCCAGAAATTAAAACAAACAATTTAAAAATCCCAGAATGTGTCACGAAGGCTGAAAATCATGAAGCACTATGTACAGTAACGAACCCAACAGACTTAAAAATCACACTAAACATACTAAAACCACTGAACGTCAAGTTATTCGACAATTATGTATCACATTCTAGACATACCCCTAAATTAAATCTATTAGAAATAGAAAAAAATAAACACGACATATCTAAATCTCGCACAAATTACATGAATAACGAAGAATCCAATCATGAAATTGTCTATAAAAAAGGAAAACTAAATACAAACGCTGACGCACTTAGCAGAATTCCACACCACCCTCAAAATTTAACTCCATCTAAATTAGAAGATAATTATTTATTTGAGTATCAAAATTATTTAAATTTTAAACAAACAAAAACCAATTCTAAAACAAATGTAGTAGACATTAACGATGATTTATTCAATGCACCCCTCAATAATAGCCTAGCACATTGCGTGAGCAAAGATCTCGGTATGTACCAAGGAATAGCACAGAAATTTAAACATAAATTCAAAAATGTCGAAATCTTAAAAAATCAAAACCCAGAATTACACAACTTAGTTTATTTACAAGATAAAAATAGATTTATCATCTATCTCATAACAAAAAACCGCTACTTCGATAAACCATCTCTTCAAGATATATTTTACACCCTGTTAAATTTAAAAGACTTTTGTTTAAAAAATAATATTAAAAATTTAAGCATTCCCAGACTTGCATGCGGTAAAGACGAGAAAAACTGGAGAGATATAAAAATGATGATTCAGTACATTTTTCTAGATACGGACGTAACAATATCCGCGTATACTGGACCGGACTTAGAATTATTGCCACGAGCAAAATTTAACATAAACAAAACAGACACAACTGCTTTTCAAAAATACATTCCACTAATATAAGAAACAAAAGAGGACTAATCGATGGTCTAGGAACGATATTTAAATCTATAACTGGTAATTTGGACTCTGAAGATGGAAAACGATTTAACACAATTTTAGAACACATGCAAATAATGAACAAAATTTACAAAATCAAATAAACATGGCATACAGTGTGAATCACCAAATAATACAAAAATTTAATGGTACAATTCAAGATATTCAACACAATGAATCATTAGTAAAATTGAAAATTCTAAATTTACATCATATGATAAAGAACAAAATTGATCTCGATAATATATTAACGGTTAAAGATTTGTATAATCAATTGGTAATTTTATATAATGCTATTTTGAATATATTTCAAGATATCGAGAATTCAGTAACTTTCTGTAAATTGAAAACTATGCATCCAAGTATAATCAGACCAAAGGAATTATTTTTAGAAATACAAAAGATTTCATCCCATTATAAAGATCAACTACCGTTTGAAGTAAAATATGAAAATATTCTGGATTTCGAATCAGTAATAACAATTAACTGTAAAATATCAGAATCACAAATAAATTATTTTATATCATTACCAATAAATTTCAAAAAGCAATTCGAACTTTATTATTTGCATTCAATACCCACGAAACTGGAATCAGAATTTGTAATGTTGCGACGCGTAACCTGTCAGCCATCGCCCGCTGAAGCGCTCGCGGCTCAAACAGTGGTGACGTCACACTACCTGAGAGCGAGCGAGGGTACAGCCACTCGGGGTGACTGCGCACCCGTTAGCCTTACCCCCACCCACGCCAGGGTGGTATATAAGGGGCTGAGATTGGCAGAAGTACCAGTGCATCCATCATTCGTCCCGGCTGCTAGCTGGGATCCATACGAGTGACGCACTACTACCACGCTTAGCCGAAGAGGCTCTGCTGTGCACCACGCCACGCTTAGCCGAAGAGGCTCTGCCGTGCACCACGCCACGCTTAGCCGAAGAGGCTCTGCCATGCCGCCGACAACACGCTTGCCGAAGAGGCTCTGACGTGCCGCCGTCGCCGCACCCAATGCCTCGACGCTCATCGAGGATCCGGGCCAAACTCACCGTGCGGCCCACAAAGCCTCACGACGCCGCGAAAGTGGAGTTCGCCCGACACACCATCCAAACGATCACCGGGACCGGATTACCCTCCGGTCCACGCAGCAACCTACACTCCTTCACAGTGCGGCACCGCTGCCCGCGCCTGGAGGAGGTTTCACCATCAGGGACCGTTGCCCAGCAACATCGCTGGGCCGTTAGCACCCTCATCGCCCAGGGAAGATGACCCTCCGGTCCACGCATCGACCTCGCCCCCCTTCACATGCGCGGCAACGCCGTCCGCGCCTGAGGTGGGGGTCAATCACCAGCGAACATCTCCCGAAGACGACGACGCGCCGTCCGCTTCATCATCGCATCATCGCGACACGTCGACCGGTTCCCCCCCCCAGTGACAGGTCATCCATGCCCCCTTTACACGTGCAGACACACCGTCCGCACCTAAAGTGAGGCTCGTCACTGCTGGCGATTATGTAAATTGTATATATGTATTTAGAATAGTCAAACTTAGCGTGTAAGTGTATCATAGTGTAAATAAACTGTAACATAGGAAGTCCGCATCATTATTTCTGTTTCGCTACCTTACCACTGATCATAAACTTTCGAACATTTATAATGTCGGCCACATTTGGAGTCGTGTGCGCCGACAGTAACAATTATCCCAGAAGTAAAATACTTGCTAAAATCTCAAGATAACGAAATTAAGCCTCTAGACGACATTTGTACTAAAGGTAAAACGTATCAGTGTTCCAACAAATTTCAAACCCACTATAACACAGTATGTGAACGCCAAATTCTCTTAGAAGACAACTCTAGCCAATGTCAGTACACAAAGCTGAACATCAAAAGAAACCACATCGAGATCGTTCCCGAAATCAACCAGTACCTCGCAGTATTTCCCCAAGAAGAAAAACTTAAATTTAACTGCCCACAAGGTGCAGAAGTGAAAGTTATAAGTGGTGTGTACCTAATTAAAGAAAATAATTGTGAAGTGTTGTTTAAAGATCAAAAATTGATTTATCAAGATAAAACAATCGGCAAACCATTATTGTTCGATAAAATGAAATTTGAATTAAAAACAAACAAAATTTCGAACCTTACAATAAACTTAAAATCACTCAATCTAGAAGAAATACCAATTAATCCCATTACTCCGATTAATAATCAATCTCCCAATTGGCACATGCCTAGTATATGGACAATTATACTTTATGCTGGACTTTTATTTATAATAGCATATTATGTACTCCAATATGTCAGACAGAAGAAGATCCAGTGCAGAACCAACGTCTCATCCCCAAACGAAGATATTCGCCTACCAGAAGGGGCTCAATTTTAAGAAGGGAGGAGTTATCTTGCCGTATCTCCCCTATAATAATGCTTAGTAGTATATTGTTTATCTTAAGGTATTATATTACGTTGATTAGTTGCTTTATTCTTTGTAAGATGTAACATAGTTTTAAGTTAGTCTAGAATCAAGCTTGTACCAAGCAACATCGTTGCTAGTATTCGAATAAATATCTTTTTAAAAAATCAACTTGCGTAGATCGAACTATTATTTATATATATATATATATATATATATATATATATATATATATATATATATATATATATAAACACAAATAATATCATACCACACAATCCCTCCAACAGTCTAAGACAACCAAATCAACCCCTATCACAACCCTACATCCTCCAAAACAAAATAACCAAACTTTAAAACACTACCGACGAAACCACGTGTGCACGAGAACAAGACATCTATCGGAGAGTGTGGCCATTTAGATTAAATGGTTCCCTGCCTTAGCTACACCTACTCGCACGATGTCGGGACCTGAGGTACCGGCTGATAACAACATAAACGTCACCAGCCAGTCATACGCAGAACAAAAAAAAATGCACACAATATTATCCCAAAAAAGAACAAGCAATCATTATAAACTCCTTAACAGAAATTCCAATAAAAGATTATGTAATAGCCATCGGAGAAATCATAAATCCAGAAAACATCACCCATGTCTCTCGGATCTCGAATCAAAGAGTATGCATATACCTCAAAAACCAACAAATAGCAGATAACTTAGTAAAAAATTCTAACAAAATTACAGTTCAAAATACAATAACAGAAATCAGAAAATATGTTACACCTTCAACGAGGGTTATTGTCACGAATGTTTGTCCATCCATACCAAATGAAACTATAATTGACACATTACATAAAATGAACATAAAAAATATTTCACCTATTAACAACCTAAGAGCAGGCTTTCAAGACCCCAAATACGCTCACATACTCAGCTTTAGGAGACAAATTTATGTACCTGAAACTGAGAAACCCAAGATACCCGAATCAATTGTAATTAAACACGATAACACAGAGCACGGAATATTTCTCTCCACGGAATTAACAACCTGCAAGAAATGCAACGCAGTCGGTCACCATGAAAACAAATGTAGAAACAATACAACACCTAAGTCCCAAACCCTCACAATAAATCCATTACGAAATGAGGAACACCATTTACCAACATCACAATACCAAAGTCAGCCACAAAACCGTAATAAAAATCTACAAAACATCTCAGACCCCTGCATTACCATCCACGAATCATCCACCACACAAATCTTACAAAGCGAGACCCACAATTCTCAAACTGCCCAATACAATCAAAGGAATGAATTCATAATACCAGCAAACCCAGATCCACAAACCAAAACGCAAAACGACGTAATCGCAACAACACCAATCCCATCACAAAAAAGATTTGCTCAATCAAATTCTGACAACGATAAAGACACACAAGCAGAAAACTCACCAAAACAAACACACAAAAAGAAAAAATACTAAAATCACAAGAAACGAAAATGAAGAAATCATCAAAGAAAACCAAAGCGCTTACCCAATCAATATTGATCAATTCCAAGACCTAATAATAAATACACAAGGACTTAGCTACAAACAAGCCCATAATATACTACTAGAATATACGCAGGAAACAAAACAAACTATATTTATACTAACCGACATCCATTCAAAAATTTACGGACGCAACATAAAAAACAAAATAACCAAACTTATCAAAAAAACTCCAAATGTATGACCTAGAAACCGAAAGCCTAACCGACTCGCTTGACAATCTATCACAAATAACAAATCTGGACGAATCAGATACAGTAAACATAGAAGAAAGTACATCCGAAAACGAACTCTTACAAAATCAAAAACAAATTTACACACAACGATGACGACAATTATCCAATGGAATTGTAACGGCTTACTAGCCCATTTGCCAGAAACACAAAAACTAATCCACGACTCAAACCCAATCCACCTGTGTATACAAGAAACAAGACTGCACCCCCACCCAAATGCAAAAATAAAAAATTACACGATACACAGGAAAGATAGAATCAATGACAGAAATGCCAGTGGAAGCATTGCAATACTAAGCAAAGACAATCAACACACCAAAATTATAAATATACAATCCGAACTAGAAGTACTGGCAATCACAACATTAACCCCACATAAAATTACTATATGCAACATTTACATTCCACCAGATAAGAATATCAACAGAACAGACATTAAAAACATAATATCACAGCTACCCCTTCCCTTCATCCTAGTAGGCGACTTCAATAGTCACAACCCAATATGGGGATCTCAAAATACAAACCCACGAGGAAAAGTAATAGAGCAAATCATAGATGATAACTATTCTATCCTAAATGATGGTTCACCAACCCACCTATGCCCCAGAACAGGATCCTTTACCAGCATTGACCTGAATTTATGCGACCCAAGAATTTTTCCGAACCTACAATGGAAAGTCCTACTCTATCCATATAATAGTGACCATTTCCCAATCAGAACCACCATACTCACATCCTCTCCATACTCACAAAACACTCACCCAACTTTCCTCAAATGGAACACAAAAAAGGCAAACTGGGGATTATTCAAACAAATCTTAGAACAACAAACCTTCACATATACAAACAACAATATTAATAAAATGGTAGAAAACCTTACAGAAGTAATGAGAAAAGCAGCCAAGGAAGCAATAGGCCAAATAACACAAACAAACAGAAAACACAATGTCCCATGATGGAACGAGGCATGTAAAACAGCCGTGGAAGAAAACAAAAGAGCCTTATACAGATATAGAAAAACCAAAAACCAAGAAAACCACATAAAAAAAATCTTAAAAGAACCAGAGCAATTGCAAGAAGTACTATACTAGATTCCAATGCAAAATCATGGCAAGAATACATTACAAAAATCAATGAAACCATAAACCCAAAAGAAGTATGAGACAGTATTCGAAGAATAAAAGGGACCGGAAACATACAACAAATAACGGCAGTAAGAAAAAACGATACGATGTATACAACACCACAAGAAATAACAAATGCTCTAGCGGAAACGTTCGAACAAAAATCCAGTGATAAAGTATACACCAACCAGTTTCGGAACTACAAAAACAAAGAAGAAAACACAATAGAAATACAAAACGAGGAAAACCTAGAAATAAACAAAATCATAAATATCACTGAACTAACAACAACCATAGACGCCCTAAAGAGTAGTAGTAGTCCAGGACCTGATACGATCACATATGAAATGCTAAAAAAACCTACCAAATAATGTAACAGAACACCTACTTCAAATATACAACACAATATGGACCAAAAACATTTACCCAAAGGCATGGAAGGAAGTGTACATCATTTAAATCTAAAACCAGGAAAAAATAAAATAGACCCAAACAACTACCGACCAATTTCTCTGGCAAACACCCTCAGTAAAGTCCTACAAAAAATCATAAATCAAAGGCTAGTCTGGTTTCTAGAAGCAAACAACATTTTGAACACTGCACAAAGTGGTTTCAGACACAATAGGTCAACCTGAGACCAAATCATAGCAATAAACTCTGAAATAGAATACGCCTTCTATAATAAACAACATCTAGTGGCAATCTTTATAGACCTTCGAAATGCGTATAACAGTACTTGGAAACACCTTATCATAAAAAATATGCTACTATACGGATTAAAAGGCAACATAATTTCATACATAAAAAACTTCCTAAAAGATCGAACATTCCGAGTTAAAGCTAACGGTTGTCTGTCAGACCCAAAAAATCAAATTAACGGAATACCACAAGGAGAAATCCGAAGTGTGACTCTATTTCTACTAGCAATAAATGACATAACAATAACAACACCGCCACAAGTCAGCATCGCACTATTCGCAGATGACTTCGTCATATACACTAAGAACAAAGATTTAAATACCATCGAACAGAAACTACAACAAGCAATCAACAACCTAGAAGAATGGAGCAACCAAACAGGCTTCACATTCTCACACACAAAAACCAAATGTATACATTTCTGCAAAAAAACTAAAGCCCACCACAATCCGAAACTCACATTAAATGACGCGGAACTAGAATATGTCGACAATTTCAAATTCCTTGGAGTTACTTTCAACAAAAGACTAAATTGGACACCTCATCTACAGAAATTGAATAAGGAATGTATCCAGCACCTCAACCTGCTAAAAACACTAAAACATTATAAATGGGGTTCTCAAAAAGAAACGATCATAAAATTATATAGAACACTTATTAGAGCAAAAATAGCATGGTGTACGCAACCACTTGTAAAACAAACTTAGATAACCCAGAGAGAATTACGAACCAAGCCATGAGAATAGCATCTGGAGCATATCGAACAAGCCCAATAAAGTCTTTACTCATTGAAACCAGAGAACCACCACTGAGATACAGAAGAATGCAAATAGCCCTCTCCTACTTACAAAAACTAACACAAAACCCAAACAATCCAACCTTCAAACAGATATTTAATTCAACTAATAAAATAAAAAACGACATACCAACCCATCATTTCATAAACTCCTCACTCCAAACACTCAACCTAACCATACCCATCGCAGCGCCTCCCACATATAGCAACATCCCTCCATGGAACTTCAACCAACCCCAACACAACCTAGAATTATTACGCTTCCCAAAATCAGACACCCTTCCAATAATATATACAAATGAATTTAACAAAATCAAAAGTAGTTATCAAGGCACAACATTCATTTACACCGACGGATCTAAAATAGAAAATAACACCGGAGTAGCCATAGTAACAGAGGAAACCACTTACAAATTTAGATTACCAGATACCATAAGCAGCTTCACAGCAGAAATGTTCGCAATAAAAGAAGCACTCAAATACGCTAATATCTCCACCAGAACAATCACAAATCTTGCAATATGCAGCGACTCCATCAGCAGCCTACAAAAAATAAAACACAGATACCCAGACGATCAAATTACCCAAGAAATACAGGAACAGATCCACCTAGCATAACAAAATGGAACAAACATAACCTTTATTTGGACCCCCTCTCATAGCGCTTAGCCTGTTGGGTAATGTATTAATAATAATAATAATAATAATATGGGAATAAGAAGAAATGAAGAAGCAGACCTAGCGGCTAAAGAGGCAATAAAAAACACACCCCTAAACATACCAACCCCAATGTGGGACAACAAAAACCAACTGAAGGCAAAAATTAAAAATAAATGGTAAGATGAATGGAAAAGTGAAAACAACAATAAACTAAGAGAAATAAAAGAAGAAACGAAAAACTGGGAAGTTAATAGAACAAGAAGAGAACAGATAATAATCACTCGACTTAGAATTGGACACACCAAGGCCACACATCAACATATCTTAGACAAATCAGAACCACCCTCTTGCTGCAGTAGACCCTTAACAGTAAAACACATACTAATAGACTGCCCAAAACACACACAAACTAGAAGTAAACACTGTATACCAAACACCATAAAAGAAACTATTGAGAACACACCACAAACCATACAAAATGTACTAAACTACCTGAAAGACACCGATTATATAAATATAATTGAATAAAACATCAATTATGTAAAACAATATAAACTGTAACAGTCCTAATAGCCTAGTTGCTGAAGGACTTAAATATTAAATAAAAAAATAATAATAATGCTATTAATATAACATTAGAGTTCTTTGAAGAATATGTTTACAGTCCTCATGATGTGGTGAGTAAAAAGAAAACGAAAACTATACCATAGGACAAGGGTTGGCAAACTGCGGCTCTTTGGGTAGTTGTTTGCGGCTCTTTGAAAATAAATTAAAAAATGGAAATATAATTACTATATTTTCATTTATAAAAATTAAAAGCTATTTATTCACAGAATAATTGTTTTAATTTATGTTTATATTATAAAATAAAACATTTTCGCGCACCGAGTCTACAATGCCTACAACAATGCAGAACACTATGCGCGGTAAGCCTGCGCTAAAATCGAAATGTAGTTTATGCGGTTACAAGAACAAATAACCCTAGTCTCCGTATTGTTTCTTAAGAATTTTTAGTTATAATTATTTTAATTTCATATAAAAATAATACTCGTCTTATTATATTTTAGATATTCCCCTCTATTCTGTAACTCGATCATTATCTACTAATGAACGATAAGTAAATGAAAACTATTATTTTTTCATGATTAATCTGCGAATTACCATCATTTATACATTCTATAATGGAAATCATTTATTCTGTTACTTCTGTTTTATTTTTATGCATTTTGCTCTCGTACAAAACTAACACAGACCTCGACACCCAATGGGTACAAGAGGACTCCGATTATATATATATACAAAACTAACAGGATAAAAAAATCTTGTTTTAACCACACTTTTGATGGAACTATCAGCGACCTGTCATTGTATTCTTTTTTTAAATAATAGCTACGTATATAAGTAAATAAAATACATGAATCTAACATAAAAATACTAGGACAAATTATTGTGATCTAGAATTCCAAAACTGTGGTAATCTGTATAATAACCAAGAAAAATTAAAATCATCCTAAACTTATCGATCATTAACAGATAATGATACTGTTACAGAATAAACTCCCCTATTCTGTAAGTGAATTATTATCTGTTACTGATCGATAAGTAAATGACAACCCCCAATTTTTCATGATTATTCTTCGACTTTATGTGGTTAAAATAATTTATTCTGTTCTCTCTATTTTATTTTTATGCATTTTGATCCTCATATGAAACAGCGATTTTCAAAAATATTATTTTTTAACCATTTTTTTTACGAAACAGTCATTCTGCTGCTATTACATTCATTGTATGTTTTCTACTACCATTGCTTCCCTGATAACTTTACAGAAAAACATTTCAAACAAATGTTGTAGAGAACTAATTTCTGCATCTAAATCAATTGACACAATTTATTTTACTTATTTAATTACTGCAAAAAAACAATTTTAAAAGTTAGAAAAAATTATATAATCTACATACTTAGTCATAAAACTGGAACAAATTCAATCAAATGTACCCTGCCCCTTAGTCACGCTATTTTCGACACTAGAATCGTTGCCAAATGTCAAGTAAAAATTCTGATTTTAATTAATATAGCATAAAATAACCTGTGCTTTTTGTAACAAAAACGAAGTAAACAATATTTTTACTATAGAATTATTTAACATATTATACTATTTCGGCGAATAGAAAATTATAGCTTGCATTCTATTATATTATAGAATTTTATATGGCGCGATCCCACTACTGAGTTTATTTTCACATGAAATATGGGGTTTGCTATATCTATGGTTATGAATTTGATAGCAATGTATCACATAAAAAATACAAATACAAACAATATTTATAATAAATTTTCAAAATTTGTTCAATTCAGAGCCATACAATGTTCTAGTCAGTTATAAAACTCATTCACAATACTAGATATGTAAGCATCTGTAATACTTGAAGACACGTTTTGAATCTGAATGTATAATTCTTCTAAATTAAAAATATTGCTAGATTATTTTGGATTTGAAAAAACTCTAATAAAAAAAAATAATTATAGAATCTGGAGATCTAATAGGCCATTCTATTTCTACACCGTTCGGTTTTAACAATTAAATATTTAAGTATTTCCTTTAATTGCATGTATTATTTACAAGTAGGTATGTTTTATTTTAAAATATACGCTCTGATTCGTAACCATGAATATGACAAATCCAATGTTTCACGTTGAAATAAAAGCATGTAACTGTCACCAAATTTACATAATATCTACGGTTAATGTATTATACGTATATTAAATGTATAATTTTTGCTACCTAATACCATGTATAAATTCCGTAGAGAACAATAACGAGGGAATAATAGTCATTATTCCTTGTTCTGCACCAATCAGAAAATTATTATACCTTAATCAACTTTTCTGTGCAAATTAAAAAAGCATAAAGACTGGTAGGCAATAGTTTTGGTGGAAGTGTTTCAAAACTTATTATGTTTGATATTAAAAGAAATGTTCTTTGCAGAACTTTCGTGCTGAATTAGATTTACTTCGATCGGTAATTGTCTTAATAAAAGTGGTTCAAAACCTATCGTGTTTGGTATCAAATAAAAGGTCTTTTATAAGGTTCGCGTACAAAATTGAACGTTTTTCGATTAGAAATTGTTTTAGTGAAAGTGCCTCAAAACCTCGTGTTTGGTATCAAATGAAAGGACTTTTGAAGGGCTCGCGTGCAAAATTGAAATATTTTCGATCGTCAATTTTTCAGTGAAAGTGCTTCAAAACCTATCGTGTTTGATATAAAATGAAAGGTCGTTAAAAGGGTTCACTTGCTGAACTGGATTTTTTTTATCGTCAATTAGTTTAGTACAAGATCCTCGAAACCTATCATGCTTGGTATCAAGTAAAGGTCTTTAGAAAGACAGCTGATGTAGCTAACGCGTCGCTTATTTTGGTATAGAGTGATTACGTCACTCACACGGTAGATTGTGAATTCAATCCCAGACTATAGGAATTAATAGTTTGTTTTTTTTTAGATTTAATACAATTACATGATTTACTTAACTTTCTTTACAACATAATATAATAATGACTTATAACAATGACCTACTTAATATATTATCTCATTACATACATTACATTACTATTAAGTTACTTCAATGATTTACTTTAGGTAACTTACAACAATGCCATTGACCTACTTAATTCATTCAATTTCCCCTGACTTTCTTACAAAATAATATAACAATTAACTTACAAAAATGACCTTGACACACCTACTTCATTATCTCACTTTCCTTTGATTTTTTTTTACAAACTAATACAATAATGACTTATAACAGTGGCTTGCAACAATGAGTTTGATCTATTTCATTCATTAACTCAATCTACTTTGACTTTTTTTACAAACTAATATAATAATGACTTATAACAGTGACTTACAACAATGAGCTTGACCAACTTAATTCACTTCATTTATTTTCTCACTTTCCTTTGACCTTTTTTACAAACTAATATAATAATGACTTATAACAATAACTTCAATGACTTACTTGATTTATTATCTAATTAAATAGAATGCACAGTTAACTTATTTCACTATTTATTTACTTTCTATCACCATTCCATTACATTATATGACATACATGAACATATAACATATATTGCATTATATAATATGACATTATATGACATGATATTATATGACATGATATTGACAATTTAATCAATTTTAATAAATTTTTGCCACTAAATTGCAGCGATTTTAGCCATTTTTATAATAATGTATAAAAAGAATATTATAATAATATTGCCAGTAGAGAACAAACCTTTCTTAAAGGGGATAAGATATAGTTACAAAATGTAAAAACTAAGTTATAGGAAAAAGCTGAGATAATAAAAAAATTTGAATAACCAAGATCGTTTTTTAGTTAAAACAGAAAATAATAAATTTTATAGAAGGAACACCATATTTATAAAAATGAGAAAAGAAAAATCTCTTCTCTATGAAAATAGTATACAAAATATTAATGAAGAAAATACCAACTCTAGACCTAAAAGAACAATAAGAAAGCCAATAAGATTAGATTGTAAATGAAATCAAAAAGGGGGGCTTGTAAGAAAGTCTGTTCCATAAGAGCGTGTCGGTCATAAATTCGTCAATAGATGGCGCGCAGATACCAGCTTAATTGCACGTTTTCTTCAAACATTAGAGAAGAATGCTTTATGGTTATATTCTTTATTCGTCTTGTTTTCCTGTGTTTAAATCAACAATTCCAAAATGAGTGCTGCGTATGCGAGCCGTTTTGAAGTAGTGTTTCTGTGTACCCATCCAAAAGGACCAAAAATGTCTTGTGCAGCTGCAGCCCGGTACATGAGAAAGTCGGAGTCGTTCGTCAAGAAGTGGGTAACACGTTATAAAGCGGTACAAAATGTTGACGACCTACCGGAACGAGGTAAACGCCGCTCAACGTCAAAATCGAATGATAAAGTAATTTTTGCTATTTTGCAAAAGCATCCCGACTATTCGCTGCGCCAAGTACAAAAATTATTATTGAAAAAAGGAATAAATGTAAGCCTGAACCTGATCCGACGACGTTTGCATGAATCTAAAATCAAATATAGATCTATGAACTTGAAACCTTTTTTGAGTGAAAAGCACGTGGAAAACCGACTGATCTGGGCAAAGGAAAATATTGATCGTGATTTCTCGAAAGTAATCTTTACAGATGAGTCATCGTTCTGGGCCTGGCTTCCGAGAAGGCATGCGTGGTCTACTCAAAGCAATCGCGTTGTTCAGCGCACAGTTAAACACCCGGTAAAAGTCCACGTCTGGGGTGCTTCTGTTTGAAGGGTTTCGGTGTTTTGTATGTGTTTACGGGGAATTTGAACGCTGAAAAGATGAACGAAATTTATCGAAAGTGTTTATTGAAGTCCGCTAAAAGATGGTTTGGCTCAGATACAAGTGCATGGGTACTTCAAGAAGACAACGACCCAAAACATCGAAGTCGTGCGTGTACGGAGTGGAAGCGTGAAAATGGCATCACCACAATGAATTGGCCCTCTCAGTCGCCTGACGCCAATCCAATTGAAAACGTGTGGTCTCTCATGAAGATGAAGCTCAGGGGAAAAGGTGTTTACAATATAAAGCAGCTAAGTCGCCGGGTTCGAGAAATTTGGAGATCTCTACCTTTGAAATTAGCCGAAAAACTTGTCGAAAGTATGCCTCGACGCTGCCAAGCAATAATCGATAATAATGGGGACTGGACAACTTATTAGGTGAAATGCATTTCAATTTAATATGCATTCTACACGGTACAAATGTATTTTTAACTGTTTCGTTTGTCTTTTCAGAGAAATAGACGACACGCTCTTATGGAACAGACTGCAATATTGATAAGTTATCAAAGTAGAGACAGATAGCTAAGATTGCAATGTTGCCAAGTTAGTGGATTTGCCACTAAATCTGGTGG
Organism: Pterostichus madidus; assembly: GCA_911728475.2. NCBI lineage: Eukaryota > Metazoa > Arthropoda > Insecta > Coleoptera > Carabidae > Pterostichus > Pterostichus madidus. The sequence goes on from OU452314.1 coordinate 25,354,423, forward strand.
TTTGTGAGTGGTGTTTAGCGGTGAAATTTGGCTTTTAGTGGTTAGTGGTTTTGCTGATTTTTTTTACAGAAAATTATTTATTTTTTTCTTTTAATTTTGATTTTCTGGATGATTGAACATGAATTTCTTATATTAATTTATTTTAAAATATAGGGCTATTTAACTACCGTTGTAATGTCGTTGCTCGATTACTAGTAGTACACTGGTAAGTCGTATCTAAACAAATACGTACGTCTCGTTCATCCTCGGGAGTCGTCAGTGAATATAATAAAAAATAAACTAAGAAATCGAACGAAATTATCTGTATTAAATGCAAGTTTAGCAATTAGACCACGGTTAAATAGATTTGATAAATGTTGTATCAATTTTGATATATCGAAAGAATTTTACATAAAATAGGAAATAATATAATATATGAGGATGAGGCGGTGGCTGATTCAAATAATACCATTAATGAAACTGAATAACTATTACCTGAGGATATTTAAGAAGGCTTTACTTGACATAGGTTATTTACTTATACAAATTATATGTTTCTTTATATTTTTTATTATTCTGTGATTATAAATGGTACTATATTCATTAAAATATTTATAATTTAAATACTGTTTTCTTATGTAGTGAACCCCAGAAGAAGTTATATAGAAGTAAAAACAGTGGTTTCTAGCACCAGCTCTGCGTTTTTGGGTATACTAAAGAAGTGTTAGATAAAGCGAAACTAAAACATTGTAGTGTCATCTGAAAAACATATTTTTGTATAAAATTTCAGGTTTAGTGGAAATCTGGTGGTTTCAATTATATGATGTAGTGGATGCCGGTTTGATACTGTTGGTAACAGTGTAAGGATGGCATGATTAAATGTAACAGTAACGTGTGAAGAAACCAAAACAGAACTTGTACATTGTTATATATCGTGTAAATAAAATTATATATTTAACAAAGTATAAGGAGTATAATTTACAAATAAAGAACCAACAACACAACAGTTACCGACATATATTTGTTATAATAGATGCTTTCAGCAAGTTTGTTTGGCTATACGCTATGAAATCAACATCAACGAAAGAAGTTATTGATAAAATGGCGAATCAAGCAATAATATTTTGCGATGTACAAAGAATAATATCAGATACAGGAACCGCTTTTACGTCTACAAAATTTAAGGAATATTGCGACGAGAGAAATATCCAATTAGTAAAACATAACTACAGAAGTTTCAAGGTGTAACGGCCAAATAATAATAATAATAAAAATAAAGATTTTTATTCGGCAAAGTTCAGCTAAAGCTGCTCTTACACTTAACCATTTTACAAAAATAAATACAAAATACAAATGAATGAAAAATAGAAAAAAAAAATCAAAATTAACATAAAAATATACACGATAGCGAAATAATTTCAATAATCAATATTCAAAAGAAAAAACTATAACATGTTTATTTTAAATTTAGCATGATTAAAAAATAAATAATAATAATAATAATACAAATAGATGTTATGAAGATGAAATTAAAGATGAAATTTATTGGTTATTACAGAATAAATGTCTTTTATACAAAATGGCGAATTTTTTCGGAATTTCACTTTTCAAAATATTAGGTATCAAATTATTATAAATTGAGACACACTGAAAACTAAAGCAACTTTGAAAAAATACTGTTATATTTCTAGGGATATGTAATAACAATCTATCTCTAAGATCACGTTCACGGAAATTAGCACGGCAACAAATTTTACTAAAAAGATACCGGGGAGTTCTGTTCTGTAAAATGCGATGTATTAAACATGCAGAGTGATGTAATCTGCGGTTTTTCATATTTAGCCAACCTAACTCACTAATGTGTTCTGATATATGCTCACGTCTATTTAATCCCAGCACGAATCTCACACAGGAGTATTGCACTTTCTGTATTCTTGAACTATCCCGAAGTTTCAAAAACGGGCCATAAACAGAGTCACAATAGTTAAATAGAGAAAGTACAAGACTCTCTACCAAGATTGATTTGTTCTTTTTCGAAAGAATGAACCTATTCATAAATAATTTTTTTAAAGCCAAATATGCTTTTTTAATTCAAAGAGTTACATGCTCAGTAAAACGTAGTTGTGTATCAAGGGTTAAACCCAAATTTTTGCAACTCTCAGAAATTGGAAGTTTTATGTTATTCAACATAATTTTTATATGGTCACTTGATACAAGAAGGTCACGTTGTTTATTATTTCCAAAAATCATGATATTGGTCTTTTTTTCGTTTAAAATAAGACAGTTATTTTGAGCATATTCAGAAATAGCACCCAGGTCATCATTTCCCCTGACTGTGGCATTATTGACATCATTATAATCAAAAGGAAAATATAATTGTGTGTCAAATAGAGAGAATAAATAGAATCATATACCATATATCTAACATCAGAAGTACAAAAAAACCTTCCAACAAAAACAACACCTTATTGCTGTACTATTTGATCTACAAACAGCCTGTGACACAGTATGGAAATAAAGAGTACTGAAAGAACTTATAAAATATAGTGTAACAGTGAACATATATTTTTTTATTAAAAACTTCCTAGCTGACAGAAAGTTTAATGTTAGAGTCAATGACTATATGTCAGATACAAAAGTACAGAAAGATGGACTGCCTCAAGAGGCAGTACTTTCTGTCATACTGTTTCTTATCGCAATTAACAATATCAAAGAATACATCCAACTACCAGTGAAAGCACTTTTATTCGCTGACGTTCTTATGATCATATGTAAAGGAAAAAACTTAAAAAATATTGTTACGTATCTACAGCGTAGTATCAATAAACTTCAAGAATAGTCAGATCTAAATCTCCGTATAATTCCCCTATATGGATTGTGCCGAAAAACTAAATAAAAAAACTCGTGAAGATAAATTCCCTTTACCAAATATAGATGACCTATTAGATAAAATTGGAAAACCTAAATACTTTACCACTTTAGATTTACACTCAGGGTTTCACCAAATTTTGATACCAAAGATAGAGAAAAAACTGCATTCTCAACAGCCTCAGGGCATTACGAATACTTGAGAATGCCTTTTGGACTAATCAATGCACCAGCATCATTTCAAAGAATGATGAATGAAGTTTTAAAAGATCTAATAAACAAAATTTGTCTAGTCTATATGGACGACATTATTATTTTTGGAAACAATGAACACGAACATCTTGAAAACATTATGAAAGTATTTAACGAACTACTAAAAGCTAACCTAAAAATCCAAATTGATAAATCAGAATTTTTTCAAACAGAAGTAGAATATTTAGGATTTGTTATCTCTTCAGAAGGTCTTAAGCCAAATAAAAGAAAAATAGATATTATTAATAAATTAACTATACCAAAAACTGTCAAGGAAATTAAAAGTTTTCTTTGTAAACTCTCGTGGTACCGTAGATTCATTCCAAATTTTGCGAAACTCACGAAATCTTTCACTACTTACCTAAAAAAGGGCCAAATAATAAACATAGAAAATGAAGAATATCAAAACGCATTTAAACTTGCAAAAGAACTAATTTCCCATCCCCCAATATTGAAACCACCAGACTTTACAAAACCATTCATCCTCACAACTGACGCTTCGGACTTCGCAATGGGATCCGTACTTTCCCAAATACACGAAGGACAAGAAAAACCCATAGCATACGCTTCTAAAACCTTCAATTCCGGAGAACAAAATTACTCAACCATTGAAAAAGAATTAAAAAGTATAGTTTGGTCAATAAATAACTTTAAACCTTACTTTTACGGACAAAAATTCAAAATCAAAACAGACCACAGACCATTAGTCTGGCTGTTTAACATGAAAAACGCCAACCAAAAACTAATGCGCTGTAAGATAGAACTGGGCGAATATAATTTCGAAATCGAATACATTACTGGAAAAACAAATAAAATAGCAGATTTCCTCAGTAGACAAAGAAATCCTTTCAAAATTACGGAAAAAATAGGTGACGTAACAAAGACTAACATCTTCGCACATTGTATATCCAGAGACTATAAAATGTCTAAGGGAATAGCCTTACAAATAAACGAAGAATTTAATAGTATTGTAAAAACTACACTGATCAAAATTCTTTAATAATACCTCAAATTCATGAAAATAAAACTATATTAAATTTAATAACAAAACAAAATTATCTAGACTTACTAAATATAAAAGATTTCAAGAAAGCTTTAGTAGAACTTAGAAATTATTGTATAAAAAATGAAATCTACGAAATCAACATTCCAAAATTAGGATGCGGGTTAGATAGGAAAAAATATGAAGATTTAATAAAATAATTAAATTTGAAAAAATCAACTTGCCTCCGCCAGGATTTGAACCCGGACCTTCCACTTGGGCCGCGGACATCCTACCACTTAGACCACTTAGGATGTCCGCGGCCCAAGTGGAAGGTCCGGGTTTAAATCCTGGCGGAGGCAAGTTGATTTTTTCAAATTTAATTAACATTCACCTGACTTTAAGTCATTTAAAATTATATATAATTTAATAAAATACTTAAATATTATCTTTAATGAAACAAATATTTTAATTAATATTTATACACTACCCCAAAATTTCTATATGAGCGACGACTCAAATGCTACAATATATAGCTCACCCGAAAATATTATAAACGGAATAAGATATAAAGAAGATAGACAAAATATAGCGGATAACCAAATTATATTTAAATTAGGAGACCAACATGAAATAAAAATAGAAAAATTATATTTTGAACCCAAAATCCAAAAACAGAGATTTCACGTTACATTTTCTGTTTTAGATGTCGATAACGAAATACTAAATTTCTTAAAAAATTATATAATACCTAAAGTAAGATATTTCGCAATTTTTTACAATAAATTAGATTTATTCATATCACAACACCTACAAAAAAATTTCGAACCAAATAATATTAATATAATCGGAGTGAATAAATTCGTGAAAGACGTACTTAAGATTAACGAACAAAAACAAATAGTCGCTGTCGATCATAACGGTTTCCGAAACCACAAAGGAATATTAGAAACAATTAGAAATTTGAAAGAAAGATACTATTGGCCTAAAATGATACAAACTATCCAAGATTACATAATCAACTGTGAAATTTGCAAAAGTAATAAATACGAAAGACAACCTATAAAAACCCACGAAAATGTCACCCCTACTCCAGAACGCCCTTTCGAAATTATCAATCTTGACATATTATCTTTATCAACCCATAAATATCTAACAGTATTCGATCAATTTTCAAAATTAGGACAGATAACCCCTATAATAGTAAACTCTATTAATATTGTAAACTATTTAAAATCATACTTAAAATCGTATGCAATGCCCAAGATAATTATTATGGATAATGGTACTGACAGGCCTATTCTGTAAAATATTTTTATAACAGATCGTTATTATAACGATTTTCGTTATATTTGATTTCGTTATCACATTGTAACGATATTCGTTATTTTTCTATTCTGTAACATCGTTCGTTATTAGATAATCGTTATAATTTTTTCTAACGAATTCGTTATTATTTTTGACACATGAATTTATGTTGGCAATTATACATACATACATACATACATATCTTCACGCTATATCCCAACAAATGGGGTAGCACGAACCCTAAAATCACTCATAAAACATTCACTCATCACACCCATCAAACAACCAGTCATCGTCAAACATTTTCATTCAAACATACCACCCTCACTTCAACCACTTTCATAGATCACTCCATATAAACTCATTCATTTATTACACACGAAATTATTATCACACAACAAACCTTCAATCACATCATTCCTTTTCACTTACCATTCATTTTCTTTCTTCAACGTACATAACGAATGCATAAAAAAAAAAAAAAAAAAAAAAAAAAAAATCTCAAATTACTCACGTTTACTCCTAACAACGAATCTAATAACGAAACTAACAACGAATCTACAAGATTAGAAAAGATGAAAGCGATAGTCTGCACTTATATATGAAAGAAAAGACCACACAATGCAGTATCTGAAAATGAAACAAAAAGATAAGAAAGAGCGTCGCCCTGCGCTTGTTTTTGAAAGTGAATTTCACACAATTGCAGTTAAACACTACGTAATAACTGAAAACGAATTAAAAGATAAGAAAGGAAGGGAGTGTCGACAACCAAAAAGAACTCCATAAAATAATTAACGACAAAATTCAAAAGGAAAAAGAAAAACGTAACAAAGAAAACATAAATCCTTTAGCATTACCCCCACAAGTATATGTCAAAGAAACAACCAGACGAATACAAAAATTCAAAAAACCCTTATATCAAAAATGTAAATTAATCTCATATAACCCAAAATTAGGAGTAACAAAAGTCGAAAAACCGTACCACCATGGTAGCAAAAAGCTAATGAAAATTCGTAACATACGAATAGATAGAATAAAGAAATAATAACTCTTTATCAACACTATCATTTTAGAACTCACGGACAACAGTTATTGGATATATCCCACAACAACGAATACCATATCACACAATTAGGACTAACACATCTCGAACAAGAAAGAATACACACATATTTCAATTACAATGTCACACCCCTGTATGAAAACTTCCATAAAATACATAACGTAATAATAACATTGCTCCAAGAGACAGAATCCATCCAATTCCTAAACACTAATTATATCAAACTTCTGAACATTACACTCACAAATACACAAGAATAATTAGACAAACTAAAATATAACAAAAGATCAAAAAGAGGATTAATTAACGGACTAGGTAATATTATAAAATCAATATCTGGAAATCTAGATAGTAATGACGGAGAAAGATATGACAAACTCTTCAAAACAATTAAAGATAACGAAAATTCACTATCTTAAAATGAAAAGAAACTGAAAAACATTGAATTAAACGAGGAAGAAATAAAAAAAGAAATAGTCTTCATAAAAGATATCGTAGAACAAAACAAAGTGTGGCAAGCTAAAATTGAGTTTGAGAATAAAATTCAAATAATTATTAATATTTTAAATAATATTCAAAATTACGCAAACCAAATAGAAACAAGCTTAACCTTTTGTTCTTTAAATAAATTACATTCCACAATTATCAGTCTGAGTAGACTTCAAAGTTTCATTGAAAATCAAAATATTTTCGATATAGTATCATTAATAACCACACATTGTAACTATGATGGAGAAAACATATACTACATCATCGAAATACCTATAATGAGTCTTACCCTATATCCATTATTCCAATTCACACCTATACCATTCATAAATCATATAAGCACATACATATTAAACGAACATTATACACTTTACACAAAAAAGGTAGACAAAAATATTATTACTAATAACTGTGTAAAAAATAAAAATTATTATTGTCAATCGGATAACCTAGAGATTAAGAAATGTACTAATGACCTTATTGTTAATCATAGAAATGATGATTGTTCATATTTACTTATTGAAAACGAAAATAGTATCGAACAAATACCTAATACCAATGAAATAATTGTTGTAAGCCCTAAGATTCAAAATCTAAATATCCATTGTAATAATAATGAAATTGATAAAAAAATTAAAGGAATATACAAGTTCAATAATAACCAACAATGTACTTTGAATAATTATCACTTTAATAAAGTAGAACAAACTTATAAGGAATTAATATATGAAGGAGAACTGAATGAAATAAAAGACTCCAGTATTCATGTAAAACAATTATTAACCTTGTCAAAATTAAATATTACCAATTATAAATTACAACAATTAAAACCTCTGACTATAAATGTTAACAATCATCATACATACGTTTTATATACTATTATATTTACTCTAATTTTAAGTTATATTTGTTATAAACTTTATAAATGTAATAGTAATAAGAAAATATCCTCGAGAATTGCTACGAAAGATATAGAATTAAGTGAAATTAACCCCTTAAAGTAATAAATAAGAAATATGATGAAATCTTGATGGGGAGGAATTATGATAACACTCTAGGTAAGATTCCATCATATTCGCTACACGTGTGCACCGGCCAACCTCAGTTGACCGCAGTATTTTTCCATAACTTTTAGCAACATAAGCACTAATCTTAAGGTATTATATATCATGTATTCTAGTTAGAAAAACTCACTCTTGTACTGATCCTCGACAAGTAAACATCATCTTGAATAAAAATTCTACTTTGAGAAAAATAAGTTGTTTTATTTTTTTCAATAATTATAATCTTCGAATTATAATTCGCGCGAAGTTCAAAATGAATATAAAAGATTTAATTTTTTATTGAATACTGTTTAATGTTACAAGCTATCTATGTATATATATATAAATAAGAAGATACTACTCTTTAATGAATAAATTTATTTTTTAAATATTTGCATTAATTTATACACCCAAAAATATATGTTAAACATTATTTTAACTGTAATTTTAGTACTAAATCTGTTTTTATATTAAAATTTACAACAAATATTATCAATAATATTATCTATAATATATGTGAAAATAAAAAAAAATTAAACTTCGAAAACTATTTTTAAAATGCAAAAAACCTACTTTTTCCATACATTTTAATTTTTTTCTTCTATACTAGACATGTTTTTTCAATTAAACTTTAATGTCTTGTGGGGAGTCATATTACATATAACATATTTCAAAAAATCCAAAAAAATTACTTCGAGAACATAGTTAAAAAAAAAAATATTTAGTTTTATTTTTTTTGCAAGTGTGTAAAGTTTATTTTTTGAAACGTAATAAGTATTATATACTGTACATATTTATACATTCTACCTATAAATTTGAAGAAGATTTCGTGTTTTATATAGAAGATATTCACAATTATAACAACTGGAATAAGTATTTATGCCGTAAAATAGTTTGTGTAAGCAAGTGGCGCTGAGTAGATATAGCGGCGAAAAGATAAACTATAGTGATGTCGGTCGAAATAGAAGAACATCAAGTGGATCGCAAACCAACGCGGTGGCGATGGCGGTGGCGGTGGCGGCTAAAGTGGCGAAATCATCGACGCACACTGATGCGGTTTGTTTGAGGAGAACGCCTGTAGTATTGCGCTAAAATATTTGCAGTGCAATGGACGTTGGACGGAAAATGGAAAAAGAAGATATGCTATTATACATTGGACGAAGAAGAAGGAAAACGGAAGAAATTTAGAGATTTTGTCTTATAATCTATCGTTTTTTCCACAATTCGGATTTGCTAAATCATATAATAGATATTTATGTATCAAGAGTGAAAATAGTTTCTACCAGTGGTGAAGTTAGCGTTTCTGACCCTGAGCATTTTATTAGTCAGAAATGCTTATTTCACCATTGGTACATACATTTTTTTGCACAGCAAAGAATATTTAATTTTATATTCAAAATATTAAACAGGTACATTTATATTTCAAACATTTTGCAAAATCAAGTATTTTCAAGAAACAAAAATTATCATGTATTTAGAGAAAATTATTTTATTATGACCCTAGGGCAATAAACAAGTGATTAGGTCTGCTTTTTATGGCTAAAACATTAATTTCGGCTCGGTTGTGCATAAAATATCATATGAATACAATAATTCAATATTTTTTTCTGTTTCACTGTTTGTGTGCGTACTTGCATTGTCTTATATAGGCATGGGCGTCCGCAGGGGGAGGCAAGGGGTGGCGCCCCCCCTGGATTTTAACTAGGGTGATGACCACGACTCTCGAACATAGGAGTTTAACATGTAAAACTATAATTTTGTAATTTCCTGCTTCCTTAAATTTTTTAAGCACAAAGCTTGAAATAAAAGTTTTAGGGCATAAAATTCTGCATCTGAACCAATAAACAAATTTTATTTTGCATACTTTGTAACGACACAAATTAGATTTGAAAATGAGGAAAATTGCCTCAAAACTATCGATAGGCATGAAATTGAAACAAAATTAAACAAATGTTTGACGTTTTATTTGTCTAATGACCAATTTCACCAACAAAAATTAAATTTTAAACATGGATTAAATAAATAAAAGCAAATCAAAATTACATGTCAAATGAAATAATTAACTTTGTTGTCATACATTCGATTTGCTTTTATTTCTTTAAACCATGTTTAAAATTAAATTTTTGATGGTGAAACCGGGCATAAATATATGAAATAATAAATAAAGAATTTATTCTGATAGTTTTGACAGATTGAACATCAAACATTTGTTTAATTTTGTTTCAATTTCATAGCTATCGATAGTTTTGAGACAATTTTAGTCATTTTTAGATCTAATTTGTGCAGATACAAAGCATGCAAAATTAATTTCGTATTTTGTGCCCTTAAACTTTTATTTGAAGCTTTTTCTTTTAAATAATTAGGAAGCAGGAAATTTAAAACAATATGATTTTACATGTTAAAGTCCTATGTTCGAGAGTCGTGGCCACCACACTGTGTATGTATATATAAATAAAATTAAATTAAATTATAAGTTTGAAGATAATAAATTCAAGCTGAAACTGAATTTGCAGCTGTATTCTTATGGCCAGCTAGTGACATGTTCCCTATCGTAACAATTGAGTAATCTAAGTTTAAGTATACACGGACACAAAATATTAGAAAATAAAAAATGTAAAACTGCTAAATCGGAATTTATTGAAGAAATGGTGTCAATTTAAGGTAGAGTTATTCGAAAATTTTTTTTCTTCTTCAATTCAAACCCAGACGACAAAGACTAGTAGGTAATTTATTTCACAAATTTAAATATTTTCTAATCCATTTGTTATGTATGTGTATTTGTATTTATGTTATGTAAAAAAAATATTATAGAAATTTATGTATATCTGAGAGTTTTTTGCGACTCGCCCCCCCTGGAAAAATGTCTGTGGACGCCCATGTATATAGGTACCATCTGATCGCTACCGCCACCGCCACCTCCACCGCCGCCGCTATTCCCACCGCGTTCGTTTGCGATCTGCTTCGGTTCCGGCGGTATATCACTTTAGGTTCCCGCCGGTTTTATTTGGAGTGCCTACAATGAGAGCGATGACATACGGTTACGACCGTCATATTTGTTCCAATTTAACAAGGATTTTATTCAGGCAAAACACGAAAATATTATCTTACGAACATATTACTTGAATTTAATATAACTTTTATTTATAAATTTCAAGTATTGACATATTTGAAAATTAATATATATACTAATGAAATGATAGTAAAATCATTATATTTAAATAAAAGTAAAAAATTTACAAAATTTACTAAAATTTTGAATTACGTGCGTACTTTATTCGCGATGTTATAATTTCCTTAGGTTTGTGCTCAGACAAAACATAACTAGACCAATAACAACGGCGTTTGTTGTGAAGTAGAAGGGGATAAAATAACTGGTTGGTGAGGCGGGTGCGCGGCAAGGAGCGAGTACAAGTTGATGCTATGCAGGTTGCATTTATGTTAATGACAGTTATCAGACGCGAGCATTTTATTTATTTAAATACATAAGTGCGTATACAAAACACTTATGTCAAAAACTAACCTTTACTTTGATGTATGAAAAGTAAGTAATTGAATATAAAAATAACTACACAAATGTTTGCAACTTGCATAACATCAAAGTGTACTCGCTCCTTGCCGCGCACCCGCCTCACCATCAAGTTATTCCATCCCTTTCTGCTTCATAACACTGCATTGACTTGAATACGGCATAATTTGTCTATGGGTTTGTGCCAGAGAAATAGAGTGGTGGGAGAAGACTTAGACGAGTGCGCATCCAATTTTCAAGGAACGCTGGTTGTCATGCCAAAAGTGATCATCTCGAGAAACATTACTGTAAACTTTATTTTGTTCGTTGCAAAATGTCTTGTCCAGTGACAGCGTGTTTTAATAGTAGAAGGTTTAAACCAAAAGATATTCCTTTTTACTTTCTTATACACAGTATAAGGAAGTATAGGATGCGGGTACTCACGTGACACTGTGACGTTTTTGTGACGTAAAAACAGCTGTTCCGAGAAAGATCCCTGCGCCGCCTACAAAAATTAACTATTTTTTGGGATGAGATTTGAAAAGAACCGGTTATTTTCAAATCTCATCCCAAAAAATAGTTAATTTTTGTAAGTGGCGCAAAGATCTTTCCCGGAACAGCTGTTTGAATCGTGGGAAAAATCGTTGACGAGATTTTCGCGAAAATACGTGTTTTGTTGTCCACTGAATCCGTTTTGATCATTTTCTCAATGATGTAAATTATACGTAAACAAATTTGATATTTTATATGTTTCAAACAGATATATTCTAAATATTAAATATGCTGTGTATAAGAAAGTCGTGTGGTGACCACACCAAATTTTTATACTTGTCTTATTCCATAATTATTCCATTATAAAATATACCTATCTTATAATATTAAGATTATTAATTAAAATCATTTATAATAATAATTTAAGTTTTTTTATTTTATAAAATATATTAAAATATACTATTTTTATGTGACACATTTATTTCATAATAACATTACTTTTCAAATTAGTGGAACCGAGTAATTTCAAATTGCCAACCAATGCGCTATCAAAAATTGATAAAATAAATGTACAACAAGATTCTTAAAATTACAAACAATGTTTATAATTAAAAACAAAGTATAATTATTTTTGCAAATAACAGTTTTTGTAAATAAAATAATGTTTATATTTTGTTGCATAAAAGTTATTTATTATTTCATTATCTACAGCTTTTTTTCTACAACCTCTAACTTCAGACATACGAACAACCATTATATTAAATAAAATTTACCATTTTATGTATTTATTAATAATATTTTACGCAATAACTTTAAGAAAGTTATTTGTTATTTAGTTAGAATATATTTCGTGGCTCATGAGGCTTAACCGTGCTAAATTTTTAATTTCCCGCATCAACCAATCTTAAAAATGCGTCTCCCCCCACTACTCTATTTCTCTGGTTTATGCCCGAGGAAGAAAAATGACAGTTGTCGAGATTGCCAATAGGTGGCTATATTCCACATACACAGCTACCTTCTATATCAACTTAGTTCAAACTCATTGACTGCAGCGCTCACCTCGAGCTAGAAACAAATTAAAGCTGGGTATCATTTAAGCCTCATTCACAACACGAAATTAGTAGTTAGTGTTAGTGGTTATGGTTAGTGGTTATAGTTAGTAGTTACAGATTAAAATACATCGTTCACAATGTCCCAAATTAATGATTTCGAATTTATGTTTCTGCCGGTAATATAGTGCACATTTTGGAAAATTATAGATATTACAAGAAATTATAATAGATGTCACAGTTGTCAACTTAAAATTTTGACAAATAGTTACAGTTTTGTTTGTATATTTTGTCTGTAGTTCTGATTTGGTAGAACTGGTTTTCTTCTATTTTTCTTTAAAATTGGTCCTACAAGTGCTAACAATAAATCAAATTGAGCTATGGTCATTCTGGTGTAATTAAAGAACATGTCTTCATCATATGACCTCATTTCTTGGATCAAATTATCCCAGTCTCCCTGATTTGTTCGGTTTTGGTTGATTGGGCGAACCCAGCATCTTGTATTTGTTTTTTTATTTCTTTTCATATGCACAATTAAAGTTGCAAGTAACAACTTTTTTATTGTGCTTCGATTCATTTTCGTTACATAAAATTCAAACTGAGAAAACCAACTGTCACTTTACTCCTCGTTTTTGATTGGTTGCGCCGTTAACCACTAACTAAAAGTTTGAAGTTTACAAACTTCTACGCTAACCACGATTAGCGTAGACCTTCGCTGGGCTAAGTTCGTTGTTGTGAACGCTACTAGAGGTATACATATGTCAAACTTCTAACGCTAACCATAACTACTAACACTAACCACTAATTTCGTGTTGTGAATGGGGCTTTAAGGTGAAACATACGGGCTGAAGTTCGTCAACCAACAATTTGTTATCGTGTATGTAAGGTTTCTTGCTGTCCTGACAAAAATGTAGATTTGACCAATCACAAAAAATCTGTATAGAATAGTGGAAGGAGTATTGGAGCGCGTTTAAAAACTATACAAACTTGAAGATTTTCAAGAACATTATTTACAATCACAGGAAATATTTCTATATGATGTCAACACAATAAAAACTAAAATTTAATAAAATACAGTATTTTATTTGATATTATAATATAAAAATAGAAACATTTTTATTTCAGTTATACATAAGCATATATAATAGTATATTATTTTATAAGGAACTAAAGTGATACTTTTTGTGCACTCGTCCATTAACTACAGATGAAGCACAAAAAGTCACTTTCACTGCACATAAAGTATACCATTTTTTCTTCAAATGCCGGAATATTTACCCACTCTATCATATAATTTCTCTGACTCGCGTGAGCGGCAGAAAATGTCTTTCTGCTCAAGAAATTCTTTGCTTTTAAAGAGCGTAAGAAAAAGTATTTGACAGAAAAATCAAACTGTAAATGTTTCTATGGATTCTGTGACATATTCCTGATCGACATACTTCTTTATTTTCGTGAATCAACTATTCCTGGGGCAAGTTCTTTTACATAAAATGTCTTTAATATTGGAAGCATCCATTTAACACTCTTCATCCATTTTTATTGTCTCTATTTCTATACCCAGAGGTGTCCAAATAATAAAATCACATTCCTCTCGTCCTGTTATGAACAACTGGCCTTGTATTTGGTAATAATAATTGTGATTCGTCTTTAATTTTAACTTATCACTATCTAAAACAGAACAGAAGTTTTTTATTTTAACAGCAGCTTCTTTTGGTGACAAATGTCGAGCTGTGTATGAACATTTTGATCAACTAAACCATCCTGCATTAGGTTCTAAATTTACAAATAAACCACATGGTGTTACTGTAACTCCAGTTACCTGCTCTTAAACTTGTATTGCCACATATTCTCTAGTTTTACCCCAATCAGTTGCTGCAGTTGTAATATTTCGAACGTAAAGCATTCTTTCTACAAGTGGTCCAGCTGGAAGTTTACACACTTCACCAAAGTTTGAAGTGATTAATCTATGCTTCCTTTCCTCCATCCATAACATGTTTTCAGATTGTCCACGCATTTTTCTTTCCAACTCATTGCGCTTGTTGATATCTACACTTAACATTGCTATTAATTTATAGTAAAATTAGGTAAAAAATACTTGCAATATAAAAATATAAATAAAGCGAAAGTAGACTTTATTTATGGAATGTATAGTTTATTCCTGGGCAACATTTCGATAGTTCTGATGTATTTACTTTGTCAGCCTAATCTTATTAAGGCAGTGTCCGCTTCAAAACTGTTAAATAAAGCTTTAATATTAATAAATAAACACTTATAAATACAATTCTACTTACCTTACATACATTTGACGTTTGAGGTTAAAACTATATCCAAAAACTTTATTATTACTTTATTATTTTGTAAAACTTGATTATTTTGCAAACAACATAATATAATCACTATTATTATCATTAATACTCAATCTTAAAACATTTTTACATATCTGGTAGCCAAATTTAATTTAGACTGAAATTTCGATACTTGAGTGTACATCATACGTCATCAAAAATCCGAATCACACAACGAAAACTCATGATTCAAGAACACCAACAATAAATCTATGCAAATTTGAATTTCAACAATTAATTTCTTACGAATGTCATTATATAGATAAATATAAAACAGTGTATTACTTTCTTATAACATTATAGTTCATGAATAAATACTATTTAAGAGCAAATAAATCATGAAAATATATGAAAAAAATTATATAAATGAAGCAGCCAAATTCACAATTTTGAGTCAGATTTTCTCAAAATTGGGCCCTACGTTTTCAATAAAAAAAATATGTATATTTAAAATTAAGATAGTCTATAACACAAAAAAAAATCAGCCAAATTAAACACAACACTTTTGAGAAAAAAAAGAAAAACTCTGTTTTTGATGGTATTTTGGCCTATTTTATTTTTTTGCTAAAAATTGTCGTGTTTAATTTGGCTGAAAATTTCATCAAGCTTAGTCTGTCGTATTTATAATTTACTGTATTTTTTATATTGATATCGTAGGGCCCATTTTTGAATAAATTCAAATTAAATTTGGTGTGATATGTAATTTATTTTCTTTTATTATATGAAAGATATGTCAAATTAGTAATATTATTATAAAACTTTGAATCTTAGACTACAAGAATATGTACAATAAATAATATGTTTCATATATAATAAAAAAGATATTTTATTTCAAATAGATCGAGGCAGATCGTCATTTCACCATTGTTGTTATCTTCAGCCCGTATGGTTCACCTTAACCTTAACTTCTGTGTCTATGTACACAAATAACTATTATTATTGCAAAGTATCTTTGTTCTCAACTAAAATTATTGTACTTTTTTTTGGTAATGGTGTCATTTTAGAATCATGTATAATAAATTTATGTTTACTTTTTGGTTTTTTTATTTTCGGAATATTTTTGTTTTTCGCAAGTCTACTACTTTATTTAAATATTTGGAACAATTGTTTTGCAAAAATTATTGGTTACCGTAGAGATCAACATATTTTTTTATTAACTCCTTATGTCCTAGTTAAATAAATAAATATATCATCGTGGCTTTTACCCATTTCTAGGTGTGGCAGTCTGCCGAGGCAGATCTAGATACGTGATTTATTTATACGCGTGAAGTGCGCTTACCAGCCGTCAAATTACAGTCTCCCAGAAATGTAAGTGGTGAGGGAGCCACAGGGGTAATTTTAAATGTGGTGAAAATCAATTGCCGGCTATGGGAATTGAACTCGTGTTCTAATTTCCACAACCCGGCTAGCTACCATAAGTTGATAAGTAGCCCTTAATAAATAATAGTCAAATGTTCAGAAACAAGAGAACAAATAATCGGAAAAATTATAAATTTACTATAAATGGCTCAAATATTAAATAAAACATAAATAATAAATATATTTGGGGATGTTAACTATGACTATAACTAACAACATTTTTTTCATTACATTAAAAAATATATATAGGAAATATCTATCTACATTAGACAACAAAATACACCTCCCGAAATAAGACACATTGCAGAAGGTACTAATGACAATCTGTTACCCGATAAATCCAAGAACAGATATTGCACTAACTGTAATGTCAATATAAACTATTTTGATTCAAATAAATAAAATATTACCCTCATTCTACTAGTCATGTCAATATAAACTATTTTGATTCAAATAAACAAAATATTACCCTTAGGGCCAGTTTTTCAATCACCGATTGATGTTAACCATGATTAAATAATAATGGAAACTATGGTTTCCATTTTATTTAATCATGGTTAACATTAATCGAGCGTAAACCGGCGATTGAAAAACTGGCCCTTATTCTACTAATATTTTCTTAAAATGTATTGAAGGTTCGAGACAATCGTTTTTAGAAACATGTCGTGTAAAAAATGTGGTGTCTAACACGAGAAGAAAGAGTTTTTTCCACTCTCGCTCCAATTGCCTCATGAGCGAGTAGAAAAAAGAGGCACTTTCTTCTCTAGTTTAACAAATAACTATTTATAATGTCTCTATGTAATATGAATTTATCATAACAATGATATAATTTTCCATATCATACAAATTTAAAAGTATTTATTTTTAGGTTACTTAAAAATTGTAATCTCATTTCCGTTAGCTATAAAGAAATTCCAGTTTTGTTAATGATACTTAAACTAAACCTAAGATAGTTATTTTAAATCCGGAGAAAAAGATTAAAAATAATATTTTGCACACCCCTTGGATGTACATTTCATAGCGACATTTCATTCGAATGTTGCACTATCTCTCCAAAATGCTGCGTCAACTACCTGAAATTCAGCGCCATCTCTGAATAAGTGGCACAATCCTGTTCTGTATATTTTTTTAACGCGACAAAAATATCAAAATATACAGGTTTATAATATACCCGATTTTCTTAATACAGTACACAAAATTTGTATATATATATATGTATATATATATATATATATACAATATTTTTTTTTAAATTGTAATAAATTTAATATATATACACAATATTTTATGTGATATTGTCAAAAATTTAATATATATTGTGAAAAGAATTATATATTTACGAGTCTGTATATTGTCGCAAACGGCGCCTCATAGTAAGACTTTAGGATGAATATACTTGTACTTCAGAATCTCCAAACGTTTTCAGTTGATTATTTAATAAATTTATTATAGTATCTACTGTTTCTGTCTCTTCTACTGTATTTGTATCGTGACTTTTCTCTATTTCGACATTATTATGCGTAGCGTTTTAATGTTCACTTTGTCCGAAATTTTGCATCTCAATGGATTTTTTCATTCTCAAAATTCTGACACTATTTTGAATTTGTTTATTATGTTCTCTTTGCCTTTGGCAAATTCATAGATATTGCATTTCATTTGAGATGTATAGTGAAAAATTTTATTTGGCAACAGTTCTATGTACATATTACTTGATTAACATTTAACTACTTACCATAAAAAAATAGTTATTTGTTTCATTACGACAAAAAATACCAGTTTTCGTATGGGGTAATAAAGGTTATTATTATTATTATTATATTATTTATTACTATGACAATTGTAGTAAAAATATTATTTTTGGTCCTAAGAAGTATTCATACAAAACATTCCTGAAATAGCATTCCTTTACTACTGAAAAAGTTGAAATAATAATGTAATAATTTTTTGTGAAGTGTAGTGAACATACTACCGTACGCGGGTTAACTTTTTTCCCTATTTTTAATCGCATAATCCATATTGCATGCTTATCTGCAACCCTAAATTTTGTCTCAAATTTTGCTTTTTGTATTTCTTTCTTTGGCAATACATGAAAAGATACATCTGGATGTTTTTTTACATCCTTGTACCCAGTGATAAATCGTTCTACATTATATATTTTATCAATACACCGAAGATATTACAAAATATCTGTATCTAATATATAATACAATTCCAAATGAGTCCTGCATACAGTAGTTCTAAAAATTACCGCTAGGTGGTGTATCGCTTAGCTGCATTTGCCTATAGCTTAACAGATTGACGTTTATCATGTGATCACAACAACTGCTCATTTGAATATCAAACAAAATATGCAAACATGCCTATTATACTGTGAATTTAAGTTTGTATATTTTGTGTTTTCAAATGTTACTCCACGTTGGTGGTATATTTGAATTACATGCATACAGATTGTTTTCTACACTATATAGTGAAAATAATAATTTTTTTCTATTTATGTGTACAAAATATATTATTTTTTAAAAATATTTGTTCAAAGAGCTTCATGCATCATATTTTATTTCACTGAGGTTGGCAACAATAATAAATTTACTTGGCGCAGTGTTGCCATGTATGTAGTAATTTCCGTTAATGCCCGGTAATTTTAGTAAATAGAAAGTACACAACTTCGTATATAAGCGCAGCTAGAAAACGTCCAGCTTTATGTCACTTGCGCGCATGACTTTGAAAGAGAGAGATAGCTTAAAGAGGCTGGAATTTACTCAACGCCATATGAACGCAGGTTACTTTTTTCAATCATTTGTGTTGTTTGGTAATAAATAGTTATAAACAATTAGTTTGTAATGGGTCGTAAGTGTTTTGCGCCCAATTGTACCAGCGGGTATGACTCAAATCATGACAAAATATCTTTGTTGCGTGCTCCAAAAGAGCAGTTGGAAATTTGGAAAAAAGTAGTAATATGAACAGATATATATATATATATATATATATATATATATATATATATATATATATATATATATATATATATATATATATTATATTGCATGTAAACAAAGAAAATGTATGTCACATAAAAGAAGCGGAATTAACAAATGTTAAAGTCGTGGCTTTTTAATCCACCCAAATATAAACATATTTAGATTATCCAAATATATTCAAGATAAATTAATATTATATATAGATAACCCTCGTGTATATGAAGATACAGTGTATTCTGTAATTGAAAGTTATGCATTCTCTTTCTCTAGTAGAGATCACAAGAAAGAAATAATATCTATTTTTGTCCATGAATTTATTTTAATGCACTTGAAGCAATATTTTAAACAGAATCAAAATAATATCAAATCTCAGTGTAAGGAAGATCTAAAAATCTAAATTAAGAAAGAATTGAAATATTCAGTTCGATCTGTTTTTATTATTATAAAATTATAAAATATATTGTATAAGTACAAAAATATTAATTAAAAAAAAATTTAAATATTCGGTTCTATCTATTTTCTTTATTATTTTTTAAATAAAATGTCCTATTTACATTATATAAATTTGACCATTTTGTATTTTAAAATAAAAATATTTATGCCAATTTTACACTTGTGTAACTTGTCATGGTGTAGTTAAATAGCAAAAATGTACTACTAGAAAAATGTGTTTATATATGGTTTTACGTATTTATATTTGTCAAGCTAAACCTGATATAATTAAAGAAAAGTGTGTATTTAATTTTAAATAATTGCAAATAACATTTTTTAACGTAATTAGTTCTAAAAGTAAAAAAAACCTGAATAGACTCGTAAGCACCCATGCATTCGCCAGACTCTTTTTCCTGTCGCACTCACTTTTTTGTCGCTCTCTTTCTACAACATTTCTGCGGATGCTTTACCCGCAAGACTCGCCTGTCCTTCAATATAATAGTTCGTGGTACACAGTCTAAACACCGGACGTAGATATTTATTTATATTTAAATGTAACTGGAAACTACGCCAAACGAAAAAAAATATTAACGTGGTAGAATTTTGTTATAACCTAAATAAAAACATTTTATAATAAGGACGATAATGTCTTTGAGATGAAATGAAGGCGAACTAACATACAATATACAATAAATAATATAATCTGTAAAAAATCAAAATATGTAAATAAATGATAGAGCTCGACAAACGAAAATAAAACCATGGCTGGAATGCGCTTTAACTTCACCCAATCAGATATACGAGTATAACGAATGGCGTGGTTCTACCTTGGGGTGAAAGTGATATATACAGTCTCAGTGAAAACACTTGGCCGCCGCACCATGTACAGTATGCGTATTTATGCTAATTTATTAACGACATATTTATTTATTAATAATCTATTATAATTATTATTCTTTCGACATACTATTTTTATATAGAAAGAATTACACGTCTTATTTTACAAATTTAAATTCACCTTTTGACACCGAATGTACCGACGTTAGTAGCGACCTCCGAAGACAGTTCACTCAGGGTTTTACTTTGGTTTGTCGAGCTCTATAGGTTACTGAAAGTTATAATTTCCCACTTGTAATATGGTAATAGTATATCATAACATTGGCAACACTGACTTAGCGTCACTTCGCTCCGCTCACGGCCACGGCCACAAGTTTTATCTCTATTCGTTCATGTCATCTACTCTCTTGTTGATGCACGTTATTAAGCTGTACAGCAACAAGTGTCTATTTGAAGTGTTTTTGTTATATTTAGTGTTCGAAGTGTTGTAATTCAATATTTTTAATTTCGTGTTCGTCAAGAACACTGTTTTGTGATACACTCTGTGGCTGGCTACTTGAGAAATATACCTGTAAGTACTAGCAAATGTACATATTTTTATTAAAAATAATCTAAGATGACAAGTCATTTCACATACAACTTTCCTAACAAAGTTATACAAAATACTTGCAAATAATAGAATTAAAATTTTGAATTGATATTTTTAAATAAATATACAAGACAGTTTATTCATTGTATTGAAAATATTGACAATCTATTCTGTATCTCGTATCATCATAAATCTATAATCGATCGATATGTTATCACAATTTTTCATATGATTTTAGATTATTACAATTTAGTTATTTTCTAATGTGACCAGAATAATAATTTACCGTGGTATTTTTGTTATCGTCATGCATTTTCTATATGGTGGATTACAGTGCTGCCAGAATACTATCCTGGTTGGTAGTAGATGGCAGTACAACAACGTAATAGATTAAAAAAAAACGTAACAAAAGTTAGAGAATATTTGGAGCGAATCTTTAATGATCTGATGTTTTTATTTTACAACAAAAGTGCGATATGCAAATAAATAAAAATCACTTTCGTGTATATAATATTTATTTACAGAAGTCAATCACTATGATCATTTACAAAACTTATAATATTCTGAAGTGTAAAATCACAAAGTACAAAATCACAAGGTTCAATAAATCACAGATATCAAAAAGAAAGTAATTACAATTAAATAAAAATATATTTATAACTCTCTTTCATCATAACAATATTATTAACAATTTTATTATTTATTTATAAGCTGGTTTTCTTTTAAGTAAAGAATTACTAGGTTGCCATATAAAACATGAATTATTATTCAATAATTGTTTACTGTGTAAAATGCTGTCACAATTATCGACAAACAGTCTGTTTCTTGTCATTGTTTTTAACAAATTTAATTGTGAAAATACTCGTTCTGCTGCAGCAGAAGAATGTGGACGAGAAAGAAGTCCTTTGACTAAAAGAAAGATTTGAAAACATTATCATTGTTGTGTACTTGTGATGGCAAGGATTAATTTGCACAATAAAACACAAGTACAAACTAAATATATCTTTATTTACGGTGGTTGTTAATTTTGTGTAACTCTACGCTGTTTTCTGTTGCTGCTGGATGGTGAATGAATCGGAAAGTGAATAGTTGACTGAGCTGACTGAGGAATGAGAATGAGTATGAGAGCGTCTTCTTGGACGGGTATGATTTTTATAGCATTTTAAGTAAGGGCCAGGGGAAAAGGGCAGTTTAGAAAGTTAAGGGTTGTGATGTTGCTGGATTTAGAAAGCGGTTTGGAATTTAGGGTTTTTATGGCGTTAAGGAATGTTTGTGTATCTACAAAAAGTAGCTTTCTAAAATATGTACAAATCATATGACTTAAACTTAAACTTATATATAAGAAAATTAAAATGATTAATACATAACTAGACTTATATCTAACATGCATTAACTTAATTTAAAACAAGAAAATTGAAACACGAATAATTATAACTTATAACTAATAAGAATGCGGGGTACACAACACCTCCCCCCATAAAAATGGAAATCGTGATGGAACGATTTACAGTGGAGTAGTGCTACGCCTTCCTCGGATTGATTGGCGGTGGAGAACTATCACTGAAGACGGTTGAACCTGGTGCTGGAAGTTGATCGGCTGCAGAGGTACGCTTTCGAGATCGGCCACGGAGACGCCAGGGCTATCATGGGGGACAATGCAAGATTCTGCTACAACATTGGGATCAGAATTATAGTTTATATAAGTTTTTGGACCAGAGGACAACACTTCAGTTTTAGAGTTTTTAATAGTACAACACAGTTTTTAATTATTGTCAGACAACCGCACAATTTAAACATTTTAATAAATTAACTGTATCACAGTCTTCAAGTATGATTCTGCGATGTGGTGCCAGTAATTGTGTTTCACAGGTGAGTTGGTCTGTCTTCTTCGTGGTGTGCACGTCCTTGGAAATGAATTCATGTCTTCCATGCTCCTTGCAACTAATAAGATCTTGCATAACGGTAAAATTTTGATTTGGGCTACGAGAAGATAAGGTTTAACGGATAAATTTTGATGTTGGACTGGCAAAGGTATTAGATTAAATAGATTATAAGCTACTTTATCAAGCAGCGGAATTTTAATAGGAAGGATAATAAAATTATTTGAAGAAAAGATTTTGAATTTTTTTTTAATCTGTATTGATTGATGAAATAACGTGTACCGTAGTTCATTAAACAGTCGATCTGCTAATTAAGTAAATATATATAAAAATTATATGAAGATAAAATAGAATATAAATGAATATCATATAAACTAATTAATACGAAATGAGTTTAAATTAAAAATAATTTTCTGTTTAATAAAATGTATTTATGTAAATTAGTAGACTTCTTTTCCTTACATATATTTATAGGATTTTTAATAATTGCATTGTTTAAATATTTATTTTTCTTATTATATTTACAAGAATATTTGATATAATATTTTTTTAAATTAATAGACTTTGTTCCTTCTGAATTAAAAAAGGTTGATTTTATGATATTTGGTTTAGACTTATATTTTAGTAATTTAGGTTTATTATAAATATTATTTTTATTTTTATGATGAGGCTTATTGGAATTAGATTTTATTAAAATACAAGAGTCGGTGTCTTCATGAATATTATTGTTTAACGTTTTAAATTTATTTGACTTAAGATTATATTTGTAGGAATTAGAATTACAATTATATTTATTAGGAGAAGAGTCGGTGTCTTCATGAATATGATTGTTTAATGTTTTAAATTTATTAAACTTAAGATTATATTTGTAGTAATTAGAATTACAATTACGTTTTTTAGGAGAAGAGTCTGTGTCTTCATGAACATTATTGTTTAATGTTTTCAATTTATTTGATGGATGTTTAGAAGATTCTTGATTTTGCAAATATAATTTAGATATATTTTTTAAATGAGATTGAGATTTTGATTTTTGTTTAATTTTGTTTTCCTTAGAATTGTATATATTATTTGGTATATTTTTAGAAGTTGCGTGGTTTCGCAAATACAATTCAGATATATATTTTGAATGAGATTTAGATATTGATTTTTGTTTAATTTCATTTTCATTAGATATGTTTGTATTATTTGATGGATTTTTAGAAGATTCGTGATCTTGTAAATGTATTTTAGATGTAGTTAGAGTAGAATGAGATTTTGATTTATGTATAATTTCATTTTCATTAGAAATGTTTGTATTATTTGATGGATAATTAGAAGATTCGTGATCTTGTAAATGTATTTTAGATGTAGTTAGAGTAGAATGAGATTTTGATTTATGTTTACTTTCATTTTCATTAGAAATGTTTGTATTATTTGATGGATTTTTAGAAGATTCGTGATCTTGTAAATGTATTTTAGATGCAGTTAGATTAGAATGAGATTTTAATTTATGTATAATTTCATTTTCATTAGGAATGTTTGTATTATTTGATGGATTTTTAGAAGATTCGTGATCTTGTAAATGTATTTTAGATGTAGTTAGATTAGAATGAGATTTTGATTTATGTATAATTTCATTTTCATTAGAAATGTTTGTATTATTTCATGGATTTTTAGAAGATTCGTGATCTTGTAAATGTATTTTAGACGTAGTTAGAGTAGAATGATATTTTGATTTATGTTTAATTTCATTTTCATTAGAAATGTTTGTATTATTTGATGGATTTTTAGAAGATTCGTGATCTTGTAAATGTATTTTAGATGTAGTTAGATTAGAATGAGATTTTGAGTTATGCATAATTTCATTTTCATTAGAAATGTTTGTATTATTTGATAGATTTTTAGAAGATTCGTGATCTTGTAAATGTATTTTAGATGTAGTTTGATTTTGTGCAGGTGGAATAATTAGATTTTCGATTTGTGATGTTATTTCAATTGAGTTCGAAATAACAACTGAATTAGATTGTGAATTTATATTTTGAATTTTAAGTTCTCTGATATTAGAATTAGAATTTTTGTCATCATTTAAATTTTTAATTTTGTTAGTTTCATTTTCCAAATTTTCACAATATATTTCATTTTGTAGTGGCGTAATAGGTAAAATAATTCGATTTTCGAGGCTCTGTGAAGTTATTTTAATTGAGTTAGAAATATCAACGGAAATTACGTGTGAATTTGAATTTTGATTTTCAAGTTTGTTGATATTAGAATTATTTTCATTTATTTAAATTTTTAGTTTTGTTTGTTTCTTGTTCTAATTTTTGAGAATTTGGATTATTATTTTGTGGCCTTTTTCTACACTCTTCTAAAGAGTGGCCCACTGTTACACAATACCTGTATTGTTTTAAAAGAGTATTATTTTGACTGTTTAAATATGTGAATTTGAATTATAATTATTTTGTCTTTGTGAATTTGAATTAGAATCATTTTGTCTTTGTGAATTTGAATTAGAATAATTTTGTCATAATGAATTTGGATTATAATTCTTTTGTTGTCTTTTTCTACACTCTTCTATAGTGTGACCCACATTTTTGCAATATCTGCATTGTTTTACAACATTATTATTTTGTTTTTGAATGAAATTAATTGGTTTTGAAGGATTATTTAATTGTGAATTTTGTTTTTGATTATTATATAAATTACTATTATATGAATTAGAGTTTGGAAAACGTTGAATAAGAAAATCTGAAATTTCGAGCCAAGTTGATAAGTAAAAATATTTATTTAGTAAATCGCGAGCTTTGCCAATAATTCTATTATTTCTTACATATATTATTAAATACTTCTTTTGCATTGGATTAGCTACTTCAAAAGCATATTCAACTTGTTTTATGAATTCAGGCAGTACATTACTGTCACCATCAAATTCTGGGATTAAATCCATTAAATAATCTAACGTGAACATTTTATATATATATTTTGAATGAAATTTGAAGGAGTATAAGGGAAGAATTAGGGATTATGCAATTTCTAAATTAGCTTCAAGTTACACAGAAAACAAGACTCACCGCAAATGAGAGATCCTGGAGGCTTGGTAGACAATCTTCGGCTCGTGCTGGTGCGGCAATGAAGTCGGAAGATTCCAAGTAGACAGCTCCGTGGATGGATACCTCTGGAACGTTGCTCGATGAAACAATTAAAATTGTCGTCTTTTTTTTACCTGGACGGTTTCCAAAACGTCGAACAATCCCTACTTCTGACACCAAAATTATGTTGTGTACTTGTGATGGCAAGGATTAATTTGCACAATAAAACACACAAGTACAAACTAAATATATCTTTATTTACGGTGGTTGTTAATTTTGTGTAACTCTACGCTGTTTTCTGTTGCTGCTGGATGGTGAATGAATCGGAAAGTGAATAGGACGTCTTCTTTGTCGGACATGGTTTTTATAGGTTTTTTAGTTAGGGCCAGGGGAAAACGGTAGTTTTAGAAAGTTAAGGGTTGTGAGTCGATGAGTGGATTTAGAAAGCGGATTGGAATTTAGGGGTTTTATGATCTGAAGGAATGCTTTTGTATAAAAGTAGCTTTCTAAAATATGTACAGAACTGGTAGTAAGAATTACATGACTTAAACTTAAATATAAGAAAATTAAAATGATTAATACATAACTAGACTTATATCTAACATGCATTAACTTAATTTAAAACAAGAAAATTTAAACACGAATAATTATAACTTATAACTAATAAGAATTCGGGGTACACAACAACGACATGAATTCACAAGTAGGAACATAATATATTGATTTATTTACTGTAATTGTTGGTGGAAAAAAGTTAAGCATTGAATTGTATTTATATGTTTTTTATTGTAAATAATCACAGAATATAAAGATTATTATAAGATATAATATATGAAATAAACTTAAACAACATTAACATTGCGTAGTAAAATATAAAAATAGGAAAAATATACATTAAGGTGGTTCTATCATGACAGTCTCATACAAAAGTATACGTGACCTAAAAAGTTTACAAAAATAATTATTACATTTTTGTATGGTATAGGTTATTAACAGAATTAATATTTCGCTGCAAATATCGTATAATTAATAATAACATTGAATATATTAAATAAAACTATTTAACTAGTTTATGAAATTCAGTAACATACCAAAATTTTTGGAAGTGAATGTTTCATGCCAACCAATAGCAGTGTAAGATTTTACACAGCAGAAGCTATGACAACAAGGTTAGAACCACAAGCGGCCAGTCGGTACGAAACGTAACTGTATTATCGATACATCCTGTTGACAGTTCATAAGTAAAATGAGAAAAATGCACCAAAGCAATTATTATCAACTGTAACAACAAATAAATAAATATAAAATGCTGTAATTTTTTTTTTGTATTAAAATTAATATATTTTACTGATCGAAATAATAACTTTCATAGTTCTTGCTTTGTTATGCGTGCGGCCATCTCTGTCTAGTGTCTATCTGTGCTGTGCAACGTTGCCAAGCATTTCTGACAGTTCTATTGATTATCATAGATTATCCAACTTTCATCGCCAATTTCTTTTAAACTAATCCGGTAAGGCATGGATTTCTTAATTCTTATACCTTTATCTTTACATGTTGTACTAAAAAAAAAAAAAGAGAAGAGAAAGGCAACCAAACCAACCTCTCCCTTTCTCTTCTCTCTCTTTATACCTTTATTAAGAAACTACATTCGCTAGAGGTATTTTGACCCTCCAATATCCTAAAGCTATAAATACAACAAAACTAAATATTCAAAATATAATAAATCTTATCTAATATTAATTAGTATTATTATATACTACCTACATAATTCAAGCAGAAGCTTGAAAAACACACTAAAACTAATCTTAGGCAGAAGGCCTAAGAAACTATCAGCATTAATCAAATTTTAACCAATAAAATTAGAAAAGCAAGAATAAACACCATATAACTATTTAAGCATTAACAAAAATTTTAACTGGTAAAATTAGGTAAGCTAAGGTTATAATTCTTCCTTAATTAAGCAAATAACTATATCTAGATGAACATTAGTCGTCCCGAAAACAAAACATAAGATTTCCAATAAGTTTACGTTGACTCTGGCCTCACTTCAAATGCTGCTCTCATTTACTTCTTCTTCTTCTGAATGAATTAGTTTTAGGGAAGGGAAAGAAAGGAATCAAGGCAGTGAAGGTGTTGATCAATAATTACATGTTGTACTGTGTGTTAGTTTTTTGTCAAAAAATAACTACAATATATGAATATATTATGCAGTAAGCTGCCTCGCGAGGTACAGTTCCTATAACGCCAATGCATTTTTGATCGACTTTGGTCGACTTTAACTTTACATTACTCAGCACAACAATGGTAAACTTTAAAAAAAAATTGCATACTAGTGTAGAAACACATGAAAAATAACATATTTACATTTCATTATAATCCGGGTTAAAGGCTTCCATGATAGTACCACCTTAAAGAAAATACATTCTGTATCGATTGTTAAAATTCATACATAAATATATAATAATAATGATACGTAAAATTATACATTAATATTCTTCGTCGCTAGCAATAGCAACCTTATCATCCTGTTTAGTTTTGAAATTTAACATTTTGTAACATGTTACTAATTTGGAGACTGTTTGTAGGCCTAATCTATTTCGTAGTTTGGTTTGTACAAAACTAAAATTTGAAAAAATTCGCTCGATTCCGGCAGAAGAGACAACGCAAGTTTGTAGATGGCTTGCAAAAGTAGTAAATTTTGTATCAACGCCAGTCAGTGACGACCACCAAACATGTGGTTTAACACTGGTTCTTACTGATTCAAGAAAATATGATTTTGGGAATGGGTCAACCTGTGCTTTAAAATTAATTATTAAAATCAAAAATTTTTCGTCTATTTCATTTATTATCCATTGTTGAGCTAGCTCCTCCTCTTCAGCTTTTAAATTTTCACCCATATATTTGGGATGTAATATATATATGCACAATAATGTGCAGGAGTAACACAATTTAATTTTCTCTGCAGAATTAGTTTTTTATGTGGCTTTAAATTGTCTTCAGTCTCCAATATAATAAATTCACGAACTACATCTGCTAATAATGCATGATCAGCTTGTAGTCAGTCTAAAGAAGCCGAGATTGGTTTTAATTGTTTTTCCAAATTTTTTATTTCTTTATAAATAACTACGTTATTTATAATAGAACTTATTTTATTATCTATTTCTTGTTCATATTTGTCGCAAATTTTTATAAAGTACTCTCTCTATTGCGTAGGTACGTTTGTATACAAACAAGTTGGCTATTCCACCTAGTTTCACCGGGTAATTGAGGAATTACGGACCCATCACATTCTTTTAAATATCCCTGAGCTACGTGGTGATTTCGAAAATACTTCTGTACCTCTATTATTTGGTTGATTAATTCTCTACTGCCAGGACATAAGGTTATAAGTAAAAAAACTGTATTTCGAGTTACAAGCAATTTAAGAAAAGTACTATTTTAATTATATATTTTCTTGTCATGAGAATGTGTTAATAAATTTTTGACTTCATAATATTTTTGAGGATAATATATAGATTTATGGGTAAGAATATAAACTTTTTTGGCCCAAAGCTTTTCGAAATTTGATAGACTTATGACCTTTGATCGAACAATTTTTAATACTTATGTCTTTTTTCTCATAGTAAAATAAATGCAAGGTATTGAGTAAATAATCGATTGTTGCTATAATTTTGTTTATTTTGCGTTTTTTTTTTAAAACTAAATAAATATTTTTTTAACAAAGTAAGTCTAGTAAATACAAGATACATTTATGCTGTTTAATAAAAAAATTATTTAAGTTTCAGTCTGTATCCTCATCTTTATTTCCTTCGATGTCTGGATCAATATTTGGCACTTGATCCACTGGCAAGTTTTTGTAAAAATCATGAAATTGTGTATGTATGAAGGGCAAGAGTGAAAGTAAATCATTTTTTTACTTTGGCTTATTGGTATTGGTCCGTTATAACAAGGTATTAATTCAATTTTTTTTCTGCACGGGTTCGACGTTCAAAATTTACTATTTGAAATGGTGTATCACTCAAAGATTTCTTGGAATCTATTTGCTGAAATCGAAGCCATTTAGTTTCGTGCCATACAAATTTGTATTCAGTTGATGTAACTTTAGAAGCTACCAGCGGGCCTTTTAATAAAGATGAAAAATCATAAAAATCTTCAGTTTTCATTTCCACAACTTCAAACGATTTTCTTTTACCAGCGTTTCGTACTAACTGATACCAATCATAGGGATGCGATATAATTGATTTTGATTGTTTTTTAGCTCTTTCTATTACAGAATGATCCGAGTCACACTCCATGTGAGTGTGACCCGAAACAAGGAACTTGTGGTCGATAACATCAATATTTTTGTTTAATTGCAAAAGCATTATGAACATGGCTGCCACATGAGTGTTTTTATTTTGTCCTCCACATGTATCACTGTAAAGAAAACATGCTTGATTTGGGGATCCATATTATTTAAATACTTAAACAAACAAGATGCAATTTGATTTCCTCCTCGACCGGCCACACACCCATGCCACATGTAACATGTTGCTTGGCCATCTTTTAAATTGTGTATAGTTAAGTTAAAGGTCCACAATTGTCTTTTATAGAATGCAATATTCGTGTGTAACTACGGTGTCGGAAGACATTG
The DNA here is from genome assembly GCA_911728475.2 of Pterostichus madidus. NCBI lineage: Eukaryota > Metazoa > Arthropoda > Insecta > Coleoptera > Carabidae > Pterostichus > Pterostichus madidus. The sequence goes on from OU452314.1 coordinate 25,385,571, forward strand.
TTGTAAATAAAAAACCAGAGCAGCAAACGCTGAATCTTCTTTGGCCTTAATTTTGTCAATAGATTTACAATTGTACAGTTTCAGCTTCTTGTTGGTGGGTCTCGAGTTCAATCTGAATCACATGTTTTTCTTCAGGTGTACTAGAAATAGATAATTTCATATTTAAAGAATCACATTTTTGGCATGTGTCTATTTTTGGTTTCTTGAAAGACAAATTCAACCTTCGAAATACAGATTCATATAAAGTTCTTCCTACGGGCTGAGGAACAGTTTCTTTATAAAGCTGATACATTTTTGCTAAATTAAGTTCGGCGCCTAAATATTTTTTTTTGTGATTTTTTACGCGTATAATCTGTTTCATACGCTGGGAATGAATCTATATGCTTTAAAATTAATTCTCTAGTTTCTTCTGAGTATTTATGTTTCGGTGGTTTTTTACCTCTTTCATCGGTTTGTTCCAAACTGTTCCCGGAACTACGCTTTTTTATCATAGCTATTGTAATGAATTTTAACTTTTCATCAAAAATGTCCATAAAGCATTTTTTACATACAACAGTTCTAGTTCCATTAATTTCTATATGATATGTGTATGTTACTTGACGAAATTTATTTTTGTTTTTATCGATATTCAAATTAATTTTCATAGTTTTCTTGTCATTTATATCTATCAACGACGCAATGTATGAAGCACGTTTGTCATGTGTACCTAATTTCCAATAATCTTCAAACAGCTTCGCTTTGTCATTATTGTTAATCTTTTCTTTGCATTTGTTTCTACAATTACCTAAAGGCCTACTTTTTCTTTCTTGGACTATTTTTCAGGTCATTGTTGTGTATTTTTTCCCTGTGTTTCTGCATGTTTTTCGGTCTTCTTTTAATTTTCTTGCATATTTTCTCGGAACAGTTGCTGGACACTGTTCGCCTTTATGAATATTGTTTGAAACATTTTCTTGTTCACTTGTCTCATCTTCAGGACAATAATCAGGATCTGCATCCGAATCATCAAAACTAATATCAGATTGATAATCATCTATAAAAATTTTAATATAAAAATATTTACGAAACAATTTAAAAGTAAAAAACTTGCCATTTGAATTAGAAACTCCTGATGCTAGAGCTAGTTCTAATATTTTTGCCGTTCTACTTGACATAGCTAATTGTTACCTAGTAAAATATTCACAATACAGTACATTTACAACGTTATAACCAACTGAATTTTACTTAACTCTACTGTATGTGCTTACAACGACACTCAGAGATTAATTGAATATCAGGTTTAAACTTGCATGTATGAATTAATACTATTTTCTCCATAGTTCAAAATATTGTGCAATGTGTTAAGACAGTTTGAGAAAAAGGTAGTAAGTTAACTTGCGACCTTTTTCGCTGGAACATACGGAAAATATTATTAGAGAAAAAAAGTATATGTAATAAACTACACTGACCAGATTAATTGCTGGCTACCGTAGGAAGACGCTACAGTAACAACAATTAATCTAATCTCTACTGATTGTTAGCTATCATAGGAAGACGCTATGATAGCAACAATCAGGCTAAGCCTGAGTTTAAATAAAGCAAAAAAATAAATCTAAATAGCAAGTAGTATTGCTGAGAATTATCGGCAATAAAATTAATAACAGAAATCACTTTCTCATCTCTATAACTCACTGACGGTCGGAACGGTACTCGGGGATGATTCGCTGACTGCTGGAGATAGCTGAGTGTTCGGAAGACGCGAACACTCTGTCTGTGTTGATTTTTTTGCCGGCTTTTATACTGTCCGAGTCTCCATAAGGCCCATGTTACCAAGATTCACAAAAATTGTAAATTAAATTAAAGTTTCATGTTCTGAAATATGGTTTGAACTTGCAGAATCTTAAATATAAAATATAAAAAACATTTTATATCCGAGCGCGGTTTGAACCGACGAACGTTGGCTTACTGCGCTGACGCGCTAGCCCGCTCGGCCATGGAGCTGTGTTAGAGATACGGCGGTAAATGTACATTTGTATGGTAGTTCGTGATACATCATCACAGCCCCCTCTTTCGTTGGAGGAAAAAAAAAAACATAAACCTAACCCTAGCAAACAATATAATAATAATACCCAATATAATAATAAAACAAAACAAAACACTTATCACTACTACAAAATCTTACGCACTAAATTGTCTGTTCCTGGGGAGGAATCGTGAGCCACTGGAGGGTTCTGTCACCCTTCGGAATGGCCCGGCGGCACCTCTTGTGGGGCGGATGTCCTGGGGGTCGCAGTACTATCAGCGGGATGCTGACCCGCAGACTGGGCCTCGCAGTGACGCTGGTGGGGGTCGGTGCTGCCACGGGGGTCGGGGTAGGGGCAGGGCTCTCCGGCGAGGAAGATAACGGCGAAGCGTCCAGCCGTATATACTCCTCCTCTTGAGGACGCCTCTTCTCCGGTGATGGGGCCAGGGCTGCGATCTCGAAGTATTGCGCCAACGCGCTCTTTCCCGGCCTCCGGATTGGCGACGCGAAAAGGCCCTTGGGTGGGCTCAGTGTCGGTGGTGTCGGTGGCGGGACCCACCGCCTGGGCTTCGGCGTTGCCTTCGGAGTGGGCGGCAGCGGTGACAGCAGCCCGGCCACCGGAGTCATGTGCGGGGTGGTCGTGGCTGACCAATCGGTCAGTGGTGATGCCTCGAGCACCAGCACTTCGGGACTACTGTCTGAGCTCTTCTCCGTTGGTATCGTCTCCTTTGGCATGGGCAGCTCCGGTGGGGACGGTTTCGGTAACGGAGGTAACGCTACCGGCTGCGGTATCAGCCGGGCGTTACCACCGGTGCTTCCCGTGTGCCGCAACGGAGGCGAAACGGGGCGGATGCGGGGAAGACTGCGGCCGACAGCCTTCAGCCGCTTCGTTAGCTCCTCCACGGTGATCCCGACGCGTTTCTTTGGTGCCATGGTGCTGAAACAATCAATCAAACGCTGATGGTCGCGTTGCTGTGGCCGGGGCTGCCACTACGGCCCTGAAACGGGATCTAGGGATGGAATGGTTTAAGGTCCTTGACATGTATCCGTTTCAGCTGCCGTCCTTTTTCGCCCCTCAGGTCATAGACCTGTGGTGAGTGCTTCTTCACCACCGTCCATGGCCCCGAGTACCTGGGGGCAAGTTTCGGATTCTTGATCGGCTTTGCCTAGCTGCCTGACTGCGGCGACCATGCGTTGCCGTAGTTCTTTCATAGTCCCTTCAGCATTCAATCCTAGATTCTGCATTTGTTTTGCCAGTTCTTCCTTCTTTAATTCGTACACCCAAGAAACCTTGGTGTCAACGTCAGTGTCTCCACCACCTGGTGCCATAGTGAAAATCGGTGTCACTGCTCGGGCGCCAAATTTGTGACGATCTTTGGCCTAATTGCCAAAGATGTGACGTTTACTGCTCGTTGTCGCCGCCTCGGTGAGCTTGCCTCGGGCGCCAGTCTTCGATGTCGGTGCGGGGGTTGGCGACGACGTCGTTTACCTAGATAGCTCTGTGGAGGGAAAGGTTCCAGGGATTTTTAAATAACACTTCGTGCACCAGTTTAAGAAATTTATTCAATAACTAAAATAAAGATGCAAAAATATAATAAAAAATAGGAAACGCAAATATAACTAAGTATTAACAAAAGGTGTGTATGCGGGATTAGGATAGTCAGGAAGGAAGTCGGTGCCGTAGCGTACAGCGTAACTCTTTTCAAATCGTAGTCAACTTGTTGGCTAATGTGGGAAGACGCCACAATAGCAACAATTAACCCAACACTGACTTTTACGTAAGCTAACTGATCCGCTTAATTGCTGGATACCGTAGGAAGACGCCACAGTGTCAACAATTAAACTAATCTTCACACTGATTGTAGCTATCCTAGGAAGACGCTATGATAGCAACAATCAAGCTAAACCTGATTGTAAAAATAAACTACACCGACCAGATTAATTGCTGGCTACCGTAGGAAGACGCCACAGTATCAACAATTAATCTAATCTTTACACTGATTGTTGCTATCCTAGGAAGACGCTATGATAGCAGCAATCAAGCTAAACCTGATTATAAACATAAACTACACTGACCAGATTAATTGCTGGCTACTGTAGGAAGACGCTACAGTAACAACAATTACTCTAATCTCTACTGATTGTTAGCTATCCTAGGAAGACGCTATGATAGCAACAATCAGGCTAAACCTGATTATAAAAAATAAACTACACTGACCAGATTAATTGCTGGCTACCGTAGGAAGACGCTACAGTAACAACAATTAATCTAATCTCTACTGATTGTTAGCTATCCTAGGAAGACGCTATGATAGCAACAATCAGGCTAAACCTGAGTTTAAATAAAGCAAAAAAATAAATCTAACTAGCAAGTAGTATTGCTGAGAATTATCGGCAATAAAATTAATAACAGAAATCACTTTCTCATCTCTATAACTCACTGACGGTCGGAACGGTACTCGGGGATGATTCGCTGACTGCTGGAGATAGCTGAGTGTTCGGAAGACGCGAACACTCTGTCTGTGTTGATTTTTTTGCCGGCTTTTATACTGTCCGAGTCTCCATAAGGCCCATGTTACCAAGATTCACAAAAATTGTAAATTAAATTAAAGTTTCATGTTCTGAAATATGGTTTGAACTTGCAGAATCTTAAATATAAAATATAAAAAATATTTTATATCCGAGCGCGGTTTGAACCGACGAACGTTGGCTTACTGCGCTGACGCGCTAGCCCGCTCGGCCATGGAGCTGTATTTGAGATATGGCGGTAAATGTACATTTGTATGGTAGTTCGTGATACATCATCACAATACTTATAACTTCTTTCTCAGACAGAACTTATGAAATATACAATTAAACCTTTTCAATCGTGTTTGCGTATGGCGCTACTATGCAACATAGACTTGTACTCTTTTTCTCAGACAAAAATATGAACAAGAGGAATTCAAATTTGTCTCAATCACTATTTTGATGAAAATGGACTTATGACCTTTTGTCTTGGCAGTAGAGAATTTATTTATGGAATTTAATTTTGATATGTCCGTGCCTAAAAGATTCAGGTAATGTGCCGCGCAACCGTAAGCTATAAAAAAATCACAGTCTTGTAATTCCGACAATTCATTTTTTAATAAATCGCACATTTTAACGATTTTATTTTCATTGTCACTAACGAAACTTCTCACACTACAATTAAATTTTATTTTTGCTTCTTTGATATGGCATCAAGAGCTAATGTTAGGCAATATTCAGAAGTTTTATGATTTGTTCCTGTATTAATGGCAGATAAGAAAAAAGTTTTATCGCCCGTAGAAATACAATTAGCTACGACGGGATCATTTGAATGGTTGACCAACCATCCTGAACAAGAGTGACCATTTTTCCTGAGAAATAATTTGAAGCTTCTGTAACAACTTCATTATGAATAGTATCTAATAATTTGGTTGCAAGTTTCTGTCTCGTTGGTGGTTTATATCCGGGTCGTAAATTATTTAACAGTTTTTGAAAATAAAATTTTCCAACGTGATTAAATGGTACAGTACATGAAAACATATAGCGAGCAACGTCTAAATCTAATTGATCAGCTTGTGTTGTTGTTGTAGTAACAACATGTGATAATATTTTGGGCTGCGAGAAATTTTTACTTCCTGACGTACTAGGAGTACTTATCTGTTTTTTTATACTTATACTGCTAGTACTAGGAGATGCTGAAGTTGTAGATGAGCTGCGGCTGCGGATGATGTGTTGTTGAAGAGGAACGTCATCTTCAGAGTCAGAAGACAATACGCGTTTACTAGCTTCAGCTTTAGATTGTACTACGCTACAAGTTTGTCTGTGTTTTTTCATTCGCAGAGCTTTGCTGCTTACAATTTGTCCGCACTCCTTGCACTTCTGTCCAGTAATTTTTCCACTTTCACTGGATATTTCAGTAAAAAAACCCCAAACAGGATCCTTGTGTCGACATCCAAGGTTCTTATTTCCTCATGAATACATAACTCTGCAAAAATAAAAATTAGGATTATATTTACGATAGCATAAACTAATTTGTATGATCCACACTAATTTAAAAAATAATTGTTACAAAAATATACAATGATCTTGCATACCTGAAAATATTAAACTTCCAACGCCAGAGCTCAGACTTCTTGCTTTGAAATATTTAGTCGACTGAACTGCAGTTAAAATATACTTCCCTTTTATAGAAATAGTAAACTTACAAGTGTTAACTTGTACACCGATCACACAGAGCACAATAATGTACGAAAGATCTTGTTACCTCGTTCATACACGCACCTTGTCTTCATGTTTCAACTTGCACAACACGACGAACGAACTTTCATGTTACATTTCAGTAAAAATAGATGAAAAACAAGAAGTAAGTTTTAAAATATTGCTTATAAATAAAATATTTTTCGAGTATTATATATGGTTTAAACCAGTTTTGACCAGTGTCCTGGTCAAAATCAAAAAAATTGGTTTTATAACAACCCTGCCATTTCCAGAGCTCCTGAAAAAGTAAAGTACAACAATATAATTAACATTACATTATAATATTGAAATTTACCTTGTATATACTGAAATATTCCAGCTTTTTAAAACTATAAAACTTTTTCACTTAAATTTTCTCCAGAATTTTCACAATCATTACTGCACGATGTATGATATGGTGTATTCTGTAGAGTTGATTTTATAGTATCAATGCTATTAAGTGCATTTAAATAAATACATTGTTGAACAGATTTTGGCAGTTCCTTTATTATATTATTTGTAATTAATTTTCATCCTGTCGGCGGGATGCTTTTATCGGTTTTCACTGCGTGTAAGGATTTTCCATAATTTTTTACGACATGATTCATACATACTATTTTCTCAACACGTTGTCCGTAGGATACTCGCCGTTTAATTTGCACAAATACACTGGAATTACCGTCGGCGATAAAGGTCATGTAAGGAATTCCATGCATTTCTTCACTCCTGGAAAATCCTTCCACTATGATGTCGGCTTCCACAGCTGAACTCGATCCGCTCCAATTTCGGAAGCAAGTGTGTTCAGGGACATTTTCTTTTTTATTTGCAGCTCTGGCACAAACAGTGTAGTACTTATTTCGTACTCCAACCCACAGTACTTTCCCTGTTTCTCTGCCTATTATGACGCCCTATAATCATACATTTTAATTAGTGATGAAACGATTAGCATTTTTCCGATTACGATTACGATCACGATATATTCAACAATAATCGTACGATTACGATTACGGTTACGATTATAATTATGAATATAACAGAACAAGTTATAAAATAAAGTGCTTTTTATTAAATAATTATCAAAATACATAGGTATATACAAACGGTATATATTTGTATTTATAAAAATAAAACATATTTTTTGGTGTGATAATTACTAATATTCGAAATTAAAAGCTTTTAAATTTTTATTTAAACAGCAAAGTATTCTTAAATGTTTGGGGGTTAGGCGATTTCTTTTTTCATTTTGAATCAACCCAGCGGTGGAAAATAGTCTCTCTCATATGGAATATGTTTGAATTCTGATTGCACTTTAGCTTTAACTCCTGAAAACATGTCAGGCAAAATTGTTTGAGCTATGTGAGTCCTAGATACCATTCGTACTTTGGACAAAGTTTATTCATAAGTCTTTTAAAACCTTCTTTATTTACGTGATCCAAAGGCTCCATGTCGATACATATCTCTTCAGCAATCAGCTGTGTTATTTCTTTGGCACGAGCATGATTAGCATCGTAACATTGTGATAATCGCCGATTACGATTAATCTTAATCGTAATCGTTTCATCACTAATTTTAAGTAATAAAATAAATAAAACTTTGAATTAAACAAACTTACAACACCGGAGGCTCCATTGTAATTATGACCATATGATCTTTTACTCCAACCGCCATCCAAATAAACAGTAATTCTCGGAACATTATCCGAATCAATATTACCATTTTCTATTGCGATATTTTTTACTTCTTCGCCAGTTTTTATTCATGGTTTTCCATAAACTATCTTTCCTTAGCTAAAAATTATAATAATATTAACAGACTTCATAAATATAAAAATAATTGAACTTACATCACCCAATTTGCTTTCAGTTTCATTAAATTTATATCTTGGCATCGGAGGAAGAGAGTAACAAATTTAACATATGCTTTACAGTAATAAATTATTATTTATTAACTTCATGCAATAATTTTTTAAAATTAATATGTGTTGGTACATACATAGTTTCATAATTTACTTACCACAATGTTACATATTCACGCTCACTTTTCCAAGATTGAACTTAAATTAATTTTCTTGTATGCACTATTCAACGAACTAAACCAAAATAATTTGTATGTGGTGATATTTCAAGCTTCCCTTAAAATTGTAAACAAAATGTTTGTATTTTCAAGCGATAAGAGAGGGAACGATGATTTTTTTGGGTAATAAATTGTGTCCATTTATGACACAAATCGGTTTGTTCCTGAGTGAAATGTTGAGTGTTTGGGTAAAGGCGTGTGTTATAGGGCTGGGTACTTGTGATTTTCTTATTTATTTTTAAGGTTGGGTAATACGGCGATAGTGGTGGACATTTGGCTTAGAATTTTTTGTTTTTTTGTAAATGAACTATGTTTTATAATTGCACCTAAATACACTGCATCTTCTATAAAACAGTATTAAAATAAGTTTGTTTTCAAAGAATGAAGCATATATATTTCGTGTTAGTTTACCTATATATTTCAGGACATGATGATAGATAAACATAACATCATAAATCTTCGAGTTTATCGTTTCGTCTCCCAAATGTAAATAATCAAGACAGGCGGTAGTTGTCAACGCCAAGATCAAGCAGCCTACGGCCGGCGACACTGACTGTCTATATTACAGTAACGAAGACTTTGAGCCAATATTCGAAAATTGTAATTCCATTTATCTTTTTATTAGCCGATAAATTAGTCACGTTAAACATATGATAATTTACTACATACCACCCTTGTTTGTATTAGATACAATTTTTGTATTAATTATTACTTTACAAGCTATTATTTCCCTATATAAGATTTTTTTCAATCAATTTTTCGTTCCTCTCGACGCATTTTGTTTGGCTTTTCGCGACTTGTCCGACTAGCGGCAGCACCTTACGCTCAGTTCGACAACTTCGGCTCTCGAGCTCGCTTCGTTGTCGATCGGAAACTGATGCAAAACCAGAAGTACAAAACTAAAATTTATTGACTTTTGACATTGCGAGTTACCAAATTTGTGTAAAATATATGTTTAAAGTTCATATGCAAGTATTTCTGGTATCAAATGAAAGGTTTTTTCAAGGGCTTGCATGCAGAATTAGAATTTTTTCGATCAGCAATTGTTTTAGCGAAAGTGTTCCAAAACCTATCGTGTTTGGTATCAAATGAAAGGTCTTTTTAAAGGCTTGCATGCAAAATTGGATTTTTTTCGATCGGCAATTGTTCTAACGAAAGTATTCCAAAACCTATCGTGTTTGGTTTCAAATGAAAGATCTTTTGAAGGGCTCGCGAGCAAAATTTAATACTTTTCGATTGTCAATTGTTTTAGTGAAAGTACTTCAAAACCCATCGTCTTTGGTATCAATCGAAAGGTCTTTTGTAGGGCTTACATGCAAAATTGGAAATTTATCGATTAGCAATTGTTTTAATGAAAGTACTTGGAAACCTATCGTGTTTGGTATCAAATGAAAGGTCTTTTCAAGGGCTTGCATGCAGAATTAGAATTTTTCGATCGGCAATTGTTTCAGCGAAAGTTTTCCAAAACCTATCGTGTTTGGCATCAAATGAAAGGTCTTTTTGAGGGCTTGCATGCAGAATTTAAATCTTTTCGATCGGCTATTGTTTTAGCGAAAATTTTCTAAAACCTATCTTGTTTGGTATCAAATGAAAGGTCTTTTTAAGGGCTTGCACGCAAAATTGGTTTTTTTTCGATCGGCAATTGTTTTAACGAAAGTGTTTTAAAACCTATCGTGTTTGGTATCAAATGAAAGATCTTTTGAAGGGCTCGTGAGCAAAATTTAATATTTTTCGATTGTCAATTGTTTTAGTGAAAGTGCTTCAAAACCCATCGTCTTTGGTATCAATCGAAAGGTCTTTTGAAGGGCTTACATGCAAAATTGGAATTTTTTCGATCGGCAATTGTTTTAGCGAAAGTGTTCCAAAACCTATCGTGTTTGGTATCAAATGAAAGGTCTTTTCAAGGGCTTGCATGCAGAATTAGAATTTTTTCGATCAGCAATTGTTTTAGCGAAAGTATTCCAAAACCTATCGTGTTTGGTATCAAATGAAAGGTCGTTTTAAAGGCTTGCATGCAAAATTGGATTTTTTTCGATCGGCAATTGTTCTAACGAAAGTATTCCAAAACCTATCGTGTTTGGTTTCAAATGAAAGATCTTTTTGAGGGCTTGCATGCAGAATTTAAATTTTTTCGATCGGCTATTGTTTTAGCGAAAATTTTCCAAAACCTATCTTGTTTGGTATCAAATGAAAGGTCTTTTTAAGGGCTTGCACGCAAAATTGGTTTTTTTTCGATCGGCAATTGTTTTAACGAAAGTATTTCAAAACCTATCGTGTTTGGTATCAAATGAAAGATCTTTTGAAGGGCTCGCGAGCAAAATTTAATATTTTTCGATTGTCAACTGTTTTAGTGAAAGTGCTTCAAAAACCATCGTCTTTGGTATCAATCGAAAGGTCTTTTGAAGGGCTTACATGCAAAATTGGAATTTTTTCGATCGGCAATTGTTTTAGCGAAAGTGTTCCAAAACCTATCTTGTTTGGTATCAAATGAAAGGTCTTTTTAAGGGCTTGCATCCAAAATTGGATTTTTTTCGATCGGCAATTGTTTTAACGAAAGTGTTTCAAAACCTATCGTGTTTGGTATCAAATGAAAGATCTTTTGAAGGGCTCGCGAGCAAAATTTAATACTTTTCGATTGTCAATTGTTTTAGTGAAAGTGCTTCAAAACCCATCGGCTGTGGTATCAATCGAAAGGTCTTTTGAAGGGCTTAGATGCAAAATTGGAATTTTATCGATTGGCATTTGTTTTAATGAAAGTGCTTCAAAACCTATCGTGTTTGGCATTAAATGAAAGGTCTTTTTAAGGACTTGTATGCAGAATTAGAATTTTTTCGATCGGCAATTGTTTTAGCGAAAGTATTCCAAAACCTATCGTGTTTGGCATCAAATAAAAGATCTTTTTAAGGACTTGCATGCAGAATTGAAATTTTTTCGATCGGCTATTGTTTTAGCGAAAGTGTTCCAAAACCTATCGTGTTTGGCATCAAATGAAAGGTCTTTTTGAGGGCTTGCATGCAAAATTGGATTTTTTTCGATCGGCAATTGTTTTAACGAAAGTGTTCGAAAACCTATCGTGTTTGGTATCAAATGAAAGATCCTTTGAAGGGCCTGCGAGCAAAATTTAATACTTTTCGATCGTCAATTGTTTTAGTGAAAGTGCTTCAAAATCCATCGTTTTTGGTATCAATTGAAAGGTCTTTTGAAGGGCTAACATGCAAATTGGAATTTTATCGATTGGCATTTGTTTTAATGAAAGTGCTTCGAAACCTAACGTGTTTGGTATCAAATGAAAGATCTTTTGAAGAGCTCGCGTACAAAATTTAATACTTTTCGATTATCAATTGTTTTAGTGAAAGTACTCCAAAACATATCGTATTTGGTATCAAATAAAAGATCTTTGGAAGGGCTCGCGTATAAAATTCATACTTTTCGATCGTCTATTGTTTTAATGAAAGGACATCAAAATCCATAATTTTTTGTATCAATTGAAAGGTCTTTTGAAGAGCTTTCTTGCAGAATTGGATTTCTATTGATCGGCAATTGTTTTAGTGATAGTGATTCAAAACCTATCATATTTAGTATATATTAAAAGATTTTTAGATGGACAGCCGTGTAGAATTTAAAAGTCTTAGATTCGTAATAATTCAATTTATATTGTGTCTATTGTCTTACTGAAGTTAATTCTATATCAGTGTCCGCGGAGATTAGCGTGAGGCCTGGCAAAGCCAGGCCGACCGCTAGTATTTATTATTATTCCAATACGTGATTGTAGTAATAAGAGCATTACTATACAAGAGCTTATTAATAAACAATTGGTTGTGAAAGAAAATGTAGAAGCTCAATGTTCAGAATGCATGCACTCACATAAATTACATAAAACCGAATTAGTTTCTTTTGGCACAGTATTAATTTTCCAAATTCTGTTATTTGAAAATGAAAATGGATATATTCGTAAACTAACTGATACACGTAATATTTAAAACGTTTCAATGGGAACTTATTTGATTCAAGGATATAAATAAAAAGTGCTATATTTCACCATGGTACTTCAATGGCTGAGGGACACTACACAATATGATTAAAAAAGGAAAATCAAGGATGCTTGCAAATGATTCTCACGTTGGAAAACAAACTTCGCCAAGAAACTCTAAACATGCTTATATATTTATTTTAGAACGAATTTAGATTTTTATAGAAAGATGTAATAACAATATACCAATACCAAATATCATTTATAATATAGGGTCAAACTATTGTATCAAAAAAAAGTGATATCTTCCAAAAAAACAATTACATTGTTAAAGGTACGCCAAGATTGCGCAGATTCCTTCCCCAAAAATTGTAATATCTATATATTACAGATTTAAAAAAAAGTGATATCTAATTAAGCCAAGAAAAATATTAGAATTTAAAAAACCTTATCGAACAGTTTTAAAAATATCGGGTCAAATAAAAAAAAAATTAATTAAAAAAAACCTTGGCGACCCCAGTGTTTAAAATGTTACTTAAACTGGTAACATTTTAAGCACTGGGGTCGCCAAGGTTTTTTTTAATTAATTTTTTTTTTATTTGACCCGATATTTTTAAAACTGTTCGATAAGGTTTTTTAAATTCGAATATTTTTCTTGGCTTAATTAGATATCACTTTTTTTTAAATCTGTAATATATAGATATTACAATTTTTGGGGAAGGAATCTGCGCAATCTTGGCGTAGCTTTAACAATGTAATTGTTTTTTTGGAAGATACATACTACAGAACAAAATTAAAATCTATTGCTATAAACACTCGCGGTGCGAGGAGAGGAGGGAGAGTTTGCTGGTAGTAGAAGTAACTATTGGCATTAGATTTTGCGCCCACAGTGCTTTTCTCTCAGACAAAACATTACTAGACAGATAACAACGGCGTTTGTTGTGAAGCAGAAGGGGTGTAATGTATTGGAATCGAGAACCTGGGAAGGTATTGTATTGTTGTCGAGTTAAATGAATTTGACTGAAGTTTTGTTGATATTTTATTTATGGTTTTAGCAGCAATTCAATGAGTGACAACTGTTTTACTTACTACAAAATTAGGGTATATATATATCATACATTTAACATCTTATCTCTTAAATATACAAGTGTCATCAAAACAACTAAGTCACGGGTACTCATTGCTGGTTCGCCATGGGAAAAAAGTTAAACAATACAGATAAGGGTAAGATGAATAATTTAGTTTAATGATGGAAAACAACTGAAGGTTCAGCAAAACAGATGACTAATTCAAACTAAACATTTACAATAGAAATATTTTACATTACACCTATCCCCTTAAGAAGAAATAGTGAGATCTTTTAATTATTTTATTTCTTTTTTTTTTTTATACATAACATACATAATTACACAGTGCTACAAATAAGTTTCAAGACTAGTCGTGCGAAAAATGATATAAACAAAAATTTTAGATATTTGTACATTTTTTATTCAAAATATACTCCTCCAGTTTCAATACATTTTTTACATCGATTTAACAGTGATTCAAATGCATGTTCTAGCTCACTTTGTGGAATCGCCTCCAGTTCACATGTTGTAGCTGTTTTGATGGTCGAAATGTCATTAAAAAAACGCCCCTTCAGCTTCAGTTTCAATTTGGGGAATAGAAAGAAGTCGCATGGGGCCAAGTCTGGCGAATACGGTGGATCATTTAACGTACAGACTTGATTTCGAGCCAAAAATTTACGAACAATTAGCGAGGTGTGACTCGGCGCATTGTCGTGCAACAGACTCCATGCCTCTGGATCGCGATATTCGGGTCGAATACGACGGATTCTGGCCATTAGACGCTTCAAAACTTGAATATAATAAGCGCCAGTAATCGTTTGTCCAGGTGGAACGAATTCTTCATGAATAATTCCTTTGCTATCGAAGAAGGCAATGAGCATTGTTTTGATTTTTGATGGAACTTTCCGTGTTTTTTTTGGCTTGTGGTGAATTAGACGACTTCCATTCTGCACTTTGACATTTCGTTTTTGGGTCGTACTGAAAGCACCATGTTTCGTCACCTGTTACAATTGAGTTCAGGAAGTTGGGATGATTTCTGGCGGCAGCAATGACTTCTTCTACATGAATGACGCGCGCTGCTTTTTGGGCATCCGTCAAAGTGTGTGGAACAAATTTGGCACAAACCTTTGTTTTACCCAAATCTTCATGAAGAATGGTTCGAATTGTTTCTCTGCTGATGTTTAAAGCCTCTTCCATCATTTTCAGTGAAGCATTGCGATCATTTTCAACAAATTCCCGTACTTTTTCGATCATTTCTGGTGTCCTCGCTGAAATTGGTCTTCCTTCGCGACTATCGTCCTCTAATGTCTCCCTGCCTTCCGAAAAACGTTTATACCACAGAAAAACATTAGCTCTACTTAAACAATCATCACCGTACACTTGCTGCATCAAGCGGAATGTTTCTGACGCACTTTTACCAAGTTTAACATGAAATTTAATAACTGCTCTTTGTTCCATGTTTGAATGTCAACATCGACAAAAGACTTGTTTTGCTAGAACTGTCATAACTTCTATATTTATCAACCGATTGAAGCGAAAATGACATTACCGGCAAGAGCAATGTCACAAATATTAAACGCCGGTGTATATTCATAGATAGCGCTGCTAATTATTTAAATACGGCTTGTGTCTTGAAACTTATTTGTCGCACTGTGTATATTCTTAATTCTGACATAAGTATACAAAATATAGTTTATTAAACATTCACAACTAAATAGGTAATAAAATACATAAATATAACATACTAAAATATAGGGCATTAGGTCCTATACGTCGCCTTTCAATTTTGCAATTCTAGAACTCCTTCGGAGTGGAGTTTCTATGTCGGGAGAGGAAGTGGAAGGTTGGTTCATATGGTCGTCAATCATTTCTCTAGGATTATCGCTATATTTATTAGAATTATGTTTCTTCTTGCAAGAGTTAAAAGTAATACAATTAATAATTCTTCCTGAATCAAAACTAGATTCGAGGCTCAATGTGCTTCTACGATTTTTACGAGGGAAATATTTCCTTTTACAACGAATAAAAAGTTTATAAATAAGAAAAATTAATATAGCCTTGAGAATGGTAACGAATATATACGCGAAATATGGATGATTAATTACATGTTTGAACTCCGATTTTTTTATTCAATTTCATCGATTGTTTCTTCGATTCGAGTTAGTTTATGACTAGCGATCTGTAAACTTTCTTTATCAAATGTAAATGTCGTGTGAGAGTTTAATGTTAATTTTGTGAAATTTTCGTGATTGTGTTTTATACATTCATCCTCTGTTATATTAAATTGAGGCAAAAATATTTCATAATTGCTTGATAAGGACTTATCTTTCGTTGAACTAATAACAGTTGTACTTGTATATAATTTACAATTAAGATCTAAAGTTAATATACCTGTGTTTCCGATTTTGTGATCGACAGGTTTGTCGGATTGGCAATTTAGCGTTACGTCTATAAAGTCTTTTATAACAAATAACCATTGGTTGTCGGACGAAAGCTTATGTCATATTGCAGAAGGTAAAGAACTAATACGAGTATCGCATGAAAGTGGAATTTTATTCGAATGTAGTAATAATTCGGATTCGCAAGAAGGTCTTCCTTGGGTTGAATAATAGGGACTACTCAAAGGGCAAATGAAGTTGTTTTTCGAAAGTTTTTTACATGATTCTATGTTTGTCATAGGAACATATGTAGTTTTTGATAAAGACATAGATATATAATTAAATTGTGACAGTATAAAAAAGTAGTGTTCATTAAATTGGGTAGGTAAAGGTACGATACTAAATAAACTGTAATCAACGTCGGTGATTAAAGGATTTAGAATTGAAAATATGAATTTATCATTAGAATATAATAATTTAATGGAAGCTAAAGACATCAATTCGAATGCATTTTCATATGTTAAAGGGTAAGCGAAAGAGGTTAATGTGGGTAGATGTTCTGTGACTAGTTTTAATTGTTCGAGTAATTGGTGAGGGGTGATAATTGACGGGTGAATTATATTATTCTTGAGAATAATATCGCATCGATTAATGCTGTATATTCGTTATCTAATTCTGTGGTTAATAGTATTAAAAATGATAAATGTTCTTCTACTATTTGTTTTGCATTTAAATCAAAGTAGTTTTTGTTAACATCGTTTGTGAAATTTTTGATTTTCTCGAAATTATTTTAAATTATTTGGTTGTTTTTCTCAACGTTATTGATTGTACTATTAAAATTTTGAATCGTCGACTTCACAATTTGGACTTGATCTTTTAAGAGAGTATTAAGATGTTTTTCGTTTTTATCCACATTACTAATAGCTTCATCATAGTATTCTGCATCATAGTGATCTAAGGTGCCGAAAAGGCTTTTGAGAACTGAGCCTAATCCGTTTATTAAACCTCTTTTGTTTCGATAGTATCTGATTATTTCATGATGAGTTAACTCTTTAATAGTAATATCTTTATTAAAAACAGTTGGAATCATCTGATTCAAAATGATTAACGAGTTATTACAAAAATTTAAAGTGGAAAAATATTTATGAGTACATAATTCTTTTGTTTTATCGAAACTAGTTTGCAGCAGTTTTAATTTATTTTCGAAATGACTCATTTATAGATAAGTTACTATATTCCAAGAGTTTTCGAAGAATTTCATATTACCAAGATTTTCGAAAAATATGCCGGGAGATGGATTTAAGTGGCTGATGGTCAATGTATCTACTCTGCATATTGGAATGATGAATAGAGTTATTCTGAAACAGACGCATGTTTCAATCTATCTGAATTTACAATTACTTTCTTATTATCTACTAAGATAGTATAATTGACAGGTGAATTTTTACTAACTACCTTATAAGGTCCATTATATGATTTAGTTAGTTTTTTTGATTTTCCTAATTTCGTTCTTTCATTTGTTAGAAATACCATAACACCGCATTTATAGGTTACATTATTACAGTTCTTATCGTAATAAGCTTTATTTGATTCTTTACTTTTAATTTGGTAATCTCTTGCTAGTTGACGTGATTTTTGGAATTTAAGTGTGAGGTCGTCTAAATAGTCGTCATATGTATATTTAAATATAGGAGTTTTATCAATTTCTGAAGGTATATTAGGTTTTATTCCAAAAATTAGTTCATATGGGGTAAATTTTGTGGAAGTATGTGTAGTTGTATTGTAACAGAATGTTGCAAAGTTTAACCAATCGTCCCAGTCAGTCTGGTCTTTATTAATATAATTTTTTAAGTAGTCAGTGAGTGTAGAGTGAAATCGTTCGAGTGCTCCGTTTGTTTGTGGATGATAAGCGGTACAATTAAGTTTCTTGATTTTTAAGGAGTTTGTTAACATTTGTAAATAAGTTTGAAAGGAAATCAGCGCCTTGATCTGGAAGGATGGTTTTAGGAATACCAAATTTACATATGAAATTGTTGACAAATGTTTTGGCAATAGTGATAGCTTGATGGTTTGGTATAGGATAAGCTTGTGTGAATTTTGTCAAGTCATCTTGTATTGTAAGTATATATTCGTTTCCTGATTCGGTAATTGTTTAAGGTCCTACAATGTCAAGTGAAATACGTTCAAAAGGTTCAGAGGAAGTTGTAGTTATTTCCATAGGATGTCTATTTTTTTTACGTATAGTTTTATTGGTTTGGCATTTTATACAGTTTCTAATCAATTCTTTTATATCGTTTTTCATTTTTGACCATTTGTATTTGTTTTTTATTCTATTGTAAGTTCGATGATATCCCGAATGTGCTGAGGTTAAACTGGAATGGTTTTCTTCTAGGATCCTTTTGTTCAGGATGAATTAACACGTCGTGACAGATTTTAATATTGATGTTAGTCTTATGAAATATAAATCTGATCATACATCGTAGTTTTGAAAAACTTAATTTGTCATATTCTATTCCGAAACGTGGTAGGTTAATTGAAGTTATTTTGAGTTTTAATAATTCGTTTCTTAATTTAATAAGAGTATTATAAATCGTTTCGTATTCGGTTTTTTCCCAATGAAGTTGTTTAATGATTCAATAAAAGAAGTATTGATTAGATTCTTGTATTTTAAAAACATTTCCTAATTTAATATTTTGGTTTTTTAACTCATTAATATGATTATATTTTGAATTAAGATCGATTTGGGGTTATGCAAATAGCTACGTTATTATTGTGATTATCTAAAAAATTATCGTTGGTTTCAATTATGTTATTATTGATAATTATGGTAGAATTTTGTTTCTTTAAGAATCCCTGATAGGGAGGATCGTTAGGGGTGTTAGTGATAGCGTTGATGTTAGATTCTGGGAATTCTGGGCGGATACGACTGAGTGCGTCGGCGTTTTGATTTCTTTTACCTTCTCGATATTTAATTTCGTAGTCAAATTCTTCTAAAGTTAGTCGCCATCTAAATAAACGTTTGTTGTTTGTTTCTTTTATGTTGAATAACCATTGAAGTGGTTTGTAAAAAAATAAATAAATAAATATATCATCACGCCTTCTACCCATTACTGGGTGTGGCACTCTGCTGAAGCAGATCTCGGTAAGTGATATATTTTGCGCGTGAAGTGCGGTTACCAGTCGTCAAATCACGGCCCCCAAACATGTTAGTGGTGGAGGAGCCACAGGGATAGCTTTTTCAAATTATGAAAATTTGTCGCCTGTGGGAATCGAACCAGGGACCTCAGGATCCACAGGCCGACTTTATACCACTGAGCTAGTGATCTGTTATTATTAGAAATTTCCGTCCGTAAAGATATGGTCTGTAATGTTTGACAGCCCACACTATTCCTAGCATTTCACGTTCAATTGTACTATAATTACTCTCTGCTCTATTCAAGCTACGACTAGCATAAGATAGAGGATAATCTTTACCTGATTCGCCTTGTGATAACACGGCACCTATGGCGTAGTTACTCGCGTCAGTCGTAAGAACAAAAGGTTGAGTGAAGTCTGGGTATTTTAAGAGAGGTTCGGAGGTAAGGATTATTTTTAATGTTTCGAAAGCGTTTTACTGTTCGGAGGTCCAGGTGAATGGAACATCCTTTTTTAAAAGTTTAGTTAATGACTGAGAGATTTTACTGAAATTAGGAATGAATCGTCTATAGTAACCTGCGAGACCGAGAAATGATCGGATATCGTCTGGTGATTTTAACTGGGGGTAAAATTAGCAACGGCGGATATTTTTTTTGGATCGGGTTTTACACCTGAATCTGTAATTAAATGACCTAGATACATCACTTCTTTTCTCAAGAATTCGCATTTGTCAGGTTGAATTTTCAAATCGAATTTAGATAACCGTTCGAAAACTTCGACTAAACGATCGTTATGAATTTTTAAATCAGGACCATGTATGACAATGTCGTCAAGGTAGACAAAACATCTATAGTTCTGGATTCCTGCAAGAACAGTATTCATCAGACGTTGAAAGGTAGCCAGGTTTTTCGACTTCGGACTTATGAATTTCTGGGAATCGATATATTTTTGTATTAATCGGATTAGGAGAGGTGGTTTCGTGCATTACAGCGTTTGTAGATGTTAACCTGTCTCCGTCGACATGGAAAATATGATTAAATTTATAACATATATCTAAAATTGATTGTTTTTCTTCTTCGTTTAAATGACTAGTTCTCAGAAGGTTAGAAATTTTATTTAAACGATCTGAATTGAAATTTTTATTATTATTTGGATTACTAATGACATTAATATTTAATTCATTATTTAAATTGAATGGTTCAGCAATGATGTCGATTTTATTAATGTTTACATGTTTGTCTGTTGTGTTTAAAATGGAAGTAAGTGCACTATTATCATTTTGAATTTTAACGATACTTTGACAAAGGTAAACACCATCTAAGATTTCTATTTTCGGTGTTACCATAAATTCTGTAGGTTCATGATTAACGATATTTATTTGAACTATTGTTTCGCATCTTGGTTTTAAAGTGTACAAGATATCGGTTGGATTTTGGTCGTTTAAATTAGAAGAGTTATTAGTATCATTCAAATTAGATAAATCTGTTTCGACTAGGTGTAATTTGAAAGGTTGGTTTTGTAAATATAAAATATTCTGTTCGTAATTAATATTTGAATTAAAATTTTTTAGTAGATCATTACCAATAATTCCATCGAAATCTATTGGAAATGTATCAGAAATAGCATGGAAAGGATGCGTTTCTGTACAATTTGGGATATTAGAATAAGAGTAACATATTATTCTATGTGGATTATCAACATTATCTATACCTTTTAAAATAATTGACTGATCTTCATGACAAGGGACGGTAGGAGCTAATAGTGATAGTTTGATTAAACTAATATTCGCTCCAGTGTCGATTAAAAATTTTGATGGTCTAGTTAATTGAGGAAGGTTTAATATTACGTAAGAAGAGATACCTTTGAAATTTATTCTGCATATTTGGCCTGAACATTTTGAGCTAGTCTCAGATTGGCCGTTCTCTGAGAGCTCTGCAAGTTTAAAGAAGAGTTGGAATTTGTATATGGATTTTGACGAGAGGTTGAAGGTTGTGATTGATTGATTTGTAAATTTTGCCGATTTCTATTATTAAATTCTCTTTTCCGACATTCGTTAACCAAATGTCCGTTCTTTTTACAATAATGACAGAATTAAGGATGATTATAATTAGGTAGATTTTGATTTTGATTAAAAGAGTTTTGGTGTGAATTGTGTCTTGAGGAGTTATGATTTTGATTTTGAAAATTTGGATTTTTATTTTGAAGATGTCTAATGTTTTGTTGGTTATGTGGTCTTTTAAAGTTTTGGTTTTGGTTGAAATTATATCTGCAGTTAAAAGATGTATGGCCAGGTTTATTGCAGTGAGAGCAGAATTTTGCATATGTATTATTAATCTGTTGATATTTCTGGATTTCAAATTTTGATTTTTGTTCCTCTTCTTCTGCAAGGGCAATGGCTATAGCATCTTCTAAGGTTTTTGGATCTCGTGATTTAATGATTAAAGCGATGTTTGTGTTTAACCCGGTTATGAATACATTAAGAGCTTGGCTTTTCAGTAAATTTATGCATGCGGTTCTAGCTTCGGTATTAAGATCGTCATCTAATGTATTTAGTAGTTTTATATAACAGTTCTCGACTTTATTCGCGAAGGAAATAACATTTTCATGAATTTGTTGTTTACATGAATGTAGTTCGAGCTGCCACTGACCGACAGTTCGTTTTTCAGAGTAACAATCTAAAAGGTGGTTTTTTAAGCTAGTCCAATTAGAGAAAGTCCTGTTTCTCACTAGGGCTCTAGCATTGTCGGTTAGTTTAGTTTCAATAATTGATAATAGAATTGTTTTAAGAGGAGGCTTTATTAATGACATTGCCTTTGAACAGTTATCTATAAATTCGTGTAATTTAGATTTATTTCCGTCATACTTAAAGAGCATTTTTTCTGCGATTTCCAGTGAAATATGAGATTGGGTTTCAGTGCTGTCTGGCATTTTGGATGTTTAATTATTTTTTTCCTTTTTTATTGATTTAAAATTGGTTAGATAAGGATCTTAGGATCAGAGTTTGAGATTTGCAAAGTTTTGAAAAATAAGATATAAAACTTACATGAAAATTTGTATCATATTAGTGTAGCTTTGGTTGGGGTTTATCGTGGTCCCGGGGACGGCTTCCACGGAGTTAAAGTTGTTTCTGCTTGGCTCTTCTGGGCACTGTTTGGCTCTGCTTGCTCTTCTGGGCACTGTTTGGCTCTGCTTGGCTCTACTGGATACTGCTTGGCTCTGGATACAATACTTCGGTTCTGGAGTCCTGAGTTCGCTGTTCCTCGATACTTCTTCGGATACAGACTTTTGTGCGCGAATGGATAACTTGATGAAGTTAAAACGACGGTTTGCTATACTTTTATAAGTATGAATCTCACTTCTGATACCAATTTGTAATGTATTGGAATCGAGAACCTGGGAAGGTATTGTATTGTTGTCGAGTTAAATGAATTTGACTGAAGTTTTATTGATATTTTATTTATGGTTTTAGCAGCAATTCAATGAGTGACAACTGTCATGATACAACTGTGTTACTTACTACAAAATTAGGGTATATATATCATACATTTAACATCTTATCTCTTAAATATACAAGTGTCATCAAAACAACTGAGTCACGGGTACTCATGGCTGGTTCGCCATGGGAAAGTTAAACAATACAGATAAGGGTGAGATGAATAATTTAGTTTAATGATGGAAAACAACTGAAGGTTCAGCAAAACAGATGACTAATTCAAACTAAACATTTACAATAGAAATACTTTACATTACATAATTATCTAATAAATTTATTTCGCATTTCTGAAACAAATATTTAAAATCAAACTCAATCTGAAATAAAATATACTCTTATCATGTAAGATTTATTTTATAATTTTTAATTATAATTTACCAGTTTTAATGCATCGGTTCCTTTCAATATAGGTAGGGTTAAAACGATACCACGTAAGTATCGATACTTTTACTTGGTAGTTGTATCGAAAGAAAATATCGATACCTACTCGGTATCGAAATGATAAGTATCGATACCTACTTGTATCGATAATTTTTGCATGTAGGATAGTAGGAAAAAAAAAACATTGTTGGTACTTGAACTTATTTATTTACTTAACAAAAATGTCTGCGTTCGTTTAATTAACGGAAAAAATCATCTTTTGTAGCACCCCCTAAAAACAATAATTTTTCAAGGTGCTTTCCTGTTAAGCGGTTTCTTGTTGTTGTTATGGTAGCCCCAGCTTTCGAAAACAGCCTCTCACATGGAACAGATGTTGCAACTATATGCAGAAACATGCGCGCCTGTTTGTAGAGTAGTGGAAATGCGGTCTTTAACTCTTCCCATTCCTCTAATGGATTGCATTTCAATGCGCAGACTGGATTAGATACATAAAGTGACACCTCATCACTTTGTGTGTTACCTCGTCTCCGCTTCTGGCCAATAGCAAGCTCTTTATGATGTAGCCAGAAATCAGAATCATCTTTGGCAACTTCTTCATCTGAGCCACTGGTGGTAGTGGTGGTCGAAGTACTATCTTCTTTTATAATATTTTTCAATTTTTGTATAGCCCGGCCACACGCATTTGGATCTTGGAAGTGGAGGTTTTTGAAGCGAGGATCTAGTATTGTTCCCAAAGCTGCATACGTATTGAATTCTATGCGACCAAATCTTTTATTACATTCTACCAAGAGTTTGTTTTGCAGGTCAGTGACGCATTCAATAGAGGAAGAAAACTTCTTTACTTGAGATGTGAGGCAGCTAACCATCGGTATGATTTTGGACAGTGTGACATAATTCTGTCCTGAAGATTCTTTAGTGACAAATTCGAACGGTTTCAACAACTGAACTATCTATTTCAATATTTCTATTTCATGCCCTGTTACCATTTCAGGACTGTCTGAGGCATCAAGTAGAAGTTGAGAAGCAATTCTGGATATTTCCAAAAATCTCTCCAACATGTAAAATTGGGAATTCCAACGTGTTTTAATATCTAGGATAAACTTTTTTGTCGATCCTTCTGGAACCCCACTATCAGTCTGTATTTTTCGAAGTTTATCTGAATTTATCACACTGTTTTTCACCCATTTGACAATATCCCTGACTTTTGTAATTGGTTCTTTAATCGAAGGAATAGAGAGTGAACATTCTACTATTAAATTTATTGGATGTGCAAAACAAGGCAAGTGCTTTGATTCACCTACTGCTTTTCTCATTGCAGCTACCATATTGGCGCCGTTGTCTGTTACTGTGCATGTAATTTTATTCAGTGGAATTTCCCAATCATTTATTATGTTCCCAAATACATCAGAAAGGTACTCAGCTGTATGGTTAGTTTTGAGTTCTGTGGTAGCTATATTGCAACTGGTAATGGATATTCCCTCTAGAAATTGTACTGTTATTCCCAAAAAACTCTTCTCATTCATCGTTTCCGTCCATACATCAAGTGTCATACATAAATTATGAGCATTTGATATTCTTTTTAAATATTATATCTTCACTATCTCATATTTATCACAGAGTAGCTTCTTGAAATGTGTGGATGAAGGTACTTTATAATTAGGGGCTAATTCTTTCATCAACTTCAAAAAGCCCTCGCCCTTTGTGACATGAAAGGGTCGAATGTCTTTACAAATAAAGTATAAAATACACATTGTTATACTGTTGTACTTGGTGCCACCCTTTGAAAAACATAAATAATCATATTGGCTGGTAACATAAGTGTTAGCAATGTCAACTAGAACCATGTCAACGACTTGGCCCCTACTTCAGAATTGTTTACAAAACCAGTGTTGTATATATACTTATTAAGCCGAAAATGTACTTGCAGTCATGTTTAATTAATTTGACAGCATTTAATGAATATGACTGTCAGTATATTTTCAGCATAATCAGTATATTGACAAGACTGATTTTGTTAATAACTCAGAAGAGTATGCCAACTCATTGACATGATTCTAGTTAACACACATAACAAAAATCCTGGTATTATTTTATCAATAAAGATTAGTAAATACCTTTTTGAGAGGATATTTTCTCAAAAGAATTTTTCAATGTATTAAAATACTCTTTATTTAACTCTTCCGAGCATGTTGATGCCAATGCTGATAATGTTTGGGGATTTTTACTAAAACTGGCACTCCCAATCTTAAAAAGGGCCACGGGAGTTGGTGTTGATGAACCACATTCTTCTGCACCACTAGCTTCACAATCCTTTTCTTTTAGCTTTCTCCTTCAAAATACAAAATATACATGTCAGAAGCTGACGCTAGTAGTTTATAAACGGTTTTACAATTACAGCTAAAATGGTTATGTATAATACAATCAAAAGCTAAACTCGTAACATTACGTTATATATCAGAAAGATTTATTAAATATCTGGTTACTTACTTTGAAGTCTTCTGATTGGTATCAGTAGCATGTGGAACATAACCAGAACCGGGATGGGTTTTCATGTGTTTATGGAGGTTAGACGTATTGCCACAATATCGCACGGATTTAAAGCATTTCTTGCACTTAGCTGTTATATGATCATGTTTATTAAAATACAACCACACCTCGGACTTTGGAGAACCCATTTCATATATGATAAAATTATATTTTTTCAGTTAAACTCACTTGTCACGCAATAGGTACGCATGAATCAAATTGAAGGTTATAAGTTAATGTTACACACCGCTTCGTTTCACGTAACACACCAAAGCGCGTGCGCGAGAACAGCCACTGATTACTACTGTACGAATACGAATTCAAAATGGCGATCACTGAATAAGCGTAACTAATATATTATAAAAAATAACTTTGAAGCAAATGAGTACCGATACGAGTAACTTTTCATCGATACCTACTCAATACTCGGTTTAAAGTATCGATACCAAAAATACTTGGTATCGAAAGAAAAGTATCGAGTAAGTACTCGTATTTACTTGTATCGTTTTATCCCTAAATATAGGCCACTCATCCAAAAATTCGTTTACTGATTTTTATATAAATGTTTTAAATTTCGATATTTATCGACGAGCTTTCCCCTAGGATTTATTGCTTTCTTTTGAGGATTTCCTGTATTTGATACACGTGGAATGTAATAAGTATATTCCTCTTCTGATAGAAATATTTCGAAATTATAAAAGTACACAAATAAAAGTACAAAAAAAGTATCTATTATCATTACCCGTCGGCGCTGGACATAACTCCATTAATTATTAAATCTACTAATAAATATCTTGTTTTTCTGTTTAATTTTTTATTATTTTTAGTATATTCATATAAAACATGTCGCCCTGCTGTTGTTGCATCTAGAAATGTTAGTAAATTAAAATGATATGTAGTACGGTAGAATGCTTGTTGCATTTGCTCTTCTCCTTAAAATTTTCTTAATTTTGATGTTGCATTTTCATAAGCTGTAGTTAATTCATTGTCATTAATGTTTTGTAAAGTACTTCAAGTACTTGTTGAGGCAGATGATGTACTTGCTTCGGATATTGTACAAGAACTTGTATTTAGTTCAACAGAAGGAACTTCCTAAAAATTGTTCGATATAAGTCAGTTACATAGTACTAATTTTTTTTTATTATTCCTTACTAATGTTGAAAAATCTATATTTGACGGATCTAGTATCACGTCCATTTTATTTAACGTTATGTAAGTTTCTAGCAGCCTCATAAATTTAGTTCGAGGACCAATTTTTGGAATAATTTCTTTGATTAAATTTTCATTTAAATCCATAAAATTTATGTCATCAATTTCATTTTCTGCAAAAAATATAGAAGCAAGTATACTAATGTGGGTCAATGGGATAGATGATTTTAAATTGAAATAAATTACCTCTAAAAACATCTAGTAAGTCGGAGAATCCCCAGGAAACCAACAAGTGTTTAATCTTTTCGTCTGCCATAGTAGGTAATAAACTAATGAATCAAATCAAATTTATGTGGTACAAAATTAGAAATAAAGATTGAAAGTAATGAAATAATGAATTTTGCTTCAGCTTCACCTTGTGTCGCAATCTCGAATATAAAATAATATAACAATCTATCCACTTCTGATGATTGTCGCCTAAATATGATGTAACTTTTTCTGGATTGATACTGCTCCTTCTGCACTTCTCTATTCATGTATTTGTCGGGATAAATAATAGACGAAGTACAGGAAATATGTACATCAGTTTTATTTAAACATTTACAATAATATCTTTCAACCTTTCTCGTCTATCGCCGGCTACACACTATCTTAGAAACTATTTACAAAGTCTCATGCACCCTCACCTATTCTAACATGCTCTCAAATCTGGCATCACTCAAACAGACCAAGACATACTTGACCGTAATTTATTGGTTTGAAAAACATAAACACAACCCCAAGCGTTCCATTCTCACAATACTTAATATTTCCTAAAACCAATAACCATAAATTAACTAAAACGAGTAAAACTAAACACATAATTTAACAATAACAATCTACATTATAAATATTGCCACAATTCGGCTATCCTGATGGAATGATGTCCTCATCAATTCTCGCACAAACTAGATTCTCAGTTAATTTACAACAACATGTCTCAAATAGTAACTCTTTTTGCTTCACTTGCAATTTCATTAGGCGCACATTTAGACGTTTATTAGCGACTTTCATTCTACTATCGCACACCTCACAACACTTATCCCGAACCACATCAATCTCTTTAAACGTTTTATCCACTAAATTATCCGCTCGACACTTCACATACACCGTAGCATCACTAGCTGATACGTAGCCCTCGTCGTGGGCTGCACCACACTTGTTGTCGATCTCGTTTACCGCGCTGCTGGCTGCATCGTCCATGTCCGCGTATACCGCGCTGCTGGCTGCATCGCCCATGTCGACGTTCTCCATGCTACAGTCATCGTCCATGCTATCGACACCACGAATTTCACGAGATGCGACGCTCGCATCCACGTCACTACTTCCATTAAAATCAAACGCGACCATCACGTTGTCCACATTATCGGGTGCATCATCCACGTCTACGGACACGACAGTCTGGTAGTCGACGCCAGTGGACTCTCTGTCCTCGCCGGAAAACCCTCGGAATTCGCTCCGCTCGACTTCTTCACCAATGGCCCGCAAATTGTGACACGTAGCCTTGTCAGCTGTGACCACCTCATCGCTGACACCTTCGGACACGTCATCCACGTCTTCGGACACGACGTTCTGGTAGTCGGCGTCATTGGCCTCTGTGCCTTTACCGGAATACCCTCGGAACTCGTTCCGCTCGACCTCATCGGACACGACGCCCAAATTCAGTTCGCTACTCACACACATAGCGCTATTTCCGCTGCAGGTAGCATCGTCCTCGGCAGCTAGAACACTTTTCTCATCTGCTGACGATGTTGTCACTTCTGCATCAATCACTACGTCGCACATAGGGGTATCTGGGTCGGAAACCTGGAAAAAAATAATCCCGGCGAATTTCTTATTTCTTGGGGTTTATTTATGTTTAAAAATGAGTTTTAAGTATAATATGACTTATATTAGCTGCTAATAAACGTATGATTTGGTATTATTACACTCCGCGTCAAAAGGGGAAAAGCTGAAACAATTGATCATTTTCAAACGGTGATAACTTTGCATAGGAAGGGTCTAGGTTTAGTGAAATGAAGCTTGAAAATTGTAGTTTCATTTAAGGGTATTTGTTTTCATTTTAGTGTAAACAAAGGGTGTGAAATTCCTCCCTGAACGAATTCAGGGAGGAATGTCAAAATCGTAAATATGGACCAATTTTAAAGATGGATACGGGGCGATGACCCCATGAGAAAAAATTGCGAATGCCTCCATTGCATAGAGCGTTCATTTTTGTCTAGGAAACCAAAAAAAATCGTCCAAAAAGAGTCATTTTTGACTGAGTTATCACATTTTAAAAAAAGATATGCATTTCATAAGATTTACATTGATACCTCGAAACTTGAAATGCAGAGGATGTTTAGACATCGGGTTTGGAAGCTAATGTGAATAAATACAGTGTATATAAGTTCATTTTTATTGTCAAAAATTAATTAAGATATTAAATTATAATTCAAATACATATCATTTACAATCAAATCAGGAACTAAGAATTGCGGTAAGTGGTTGTCTGAATTTATTCAGGTTGGTTTACATCTTCTTCGAAAGATGTTTCAAGTTGACAAAATCTTGTTTCAATATCACTTACAACATTATCAGCAACATAATCAGACACCGAGAAAGGTTCAATCATTTCCAACGACTCTTTCAAGAAGGGTTGTGAACGTTTTCTTGTAGGGGGACGCATATTGCTTAATAGAGGATTAGATGAGATCAAAAGTCTATTTAAAATATCGGTATTACAATTTTCTCTTGAAAACTTCCTAGCGTAATTTTGACGATACGAACGAAAATATTTATTTCCCGCTTCGACTGCTTCCTCAGACATCAAGCCAATTGGTAGAAGAGCTTTCTCAATTACGAGTGGACCATGTCTTAAAATTTTGTGCAACGTGGTGGTCATCGGATGCCAATCATACAACTCAACATACAGCTTTTCTGTATCCTTGGTGTAGACAAAAAACTTTTCTAAATTAATTTGAAACCCACATGATATGACCTCCAAAATTACTTTTAACCGATAAATTAGTCGAACATCTATACCGGTAATGTCTGCCGCCTTTTCATAATTTTCGAAAAATCTACGACTGATATTCCCGTCATTCGTATTGCCAAAACCTTGCTTAGGAACATCTACAATTAAACATAACTCTTCCCTAAATTGTCCCTGAATTTCTGCCTTTCTTTTCGCTACGATTTCTTTGTCCTCGGGTGATCGAATTTGCCATTTTTTTACAGTAGTTCTGTACGACAAGTGAAGGAGACTTTCGAAAAAACGAATCCGCGCGTGTAATATTGATAAGCCAAATTGTAAATTGTCTTCATTGACATTTCCTCCTTTCATCAAATGAAAATTTTTCGATGTTTGCCCACAGATGTAACACCTCATAGATGACGCTGTATTTGTATCGCGTTACACACTTTTCCGTCAATCATTGTGTAAAACATTGTGTGTTTCACTGACATTATTCTGCTACCCTCATATATTGTTTTTCGCAAAGTACTTATCTTACTATCAATATAACGTTTTTCATCCCTAATTAATTCTGCTGACTCTTTGGCAAATTGAATCCTTATCGGCCTGCAGTAGCGAGGAGATGATGGCATCGGGTTTTGCTAAACGACTTTTTTACTATCGCTTACGCGTAGTTGTAAGGGAACAAGCGAACTTTGGAAAACGTAAGCATCAGAATCGTCGATTGTATCAAATTTTAGTTTATACTGGACCTGCTGTGATCCATCTGATCCCCACTTTATAATTAATTCTAAATCCTGCATTTCAGTTTCATTTAGACGTTGCGTGACTTACTTTCAGTGACTCTAATAAACGCTTAGTCGTATGGTCTAATAAAGACTGTAAATTAATTTCGGCATTTGTGGAAGTTACATGATAAGCATCAGGTGCAGGATCGCATTTCTTTTTCTTGATTTGTAATATAGAATAGCAAGTGTAGTACTGCGTATTACTAGATCTCACAATCTCGTATTGTTTTCTGGATAATCCTGAAAATAAATAATGAAAAATAAAAAAAAACAATCAATTTCATAGTTGTTTTTATACTTTGATTAATAATTGCAATAAGGCCATATCGAAAGCATAATTATCGACAATAAAGATTTCTCAAATCACGGAAAATCTTTAATCTCCAATATTAGAGGTGGAGGAAATAGTTAAACTCACGACATTTCATAATTCATCGACACAAAGTATTACTTTATAGTTGACAACATTCCTCCGAAAACACCGAAATTCGCTCTGGTCAGTTTGTTAAAACATATTGAACAATAATTTATTCACATTCCAAGTCTCTAACTCCGTTGCAGCAGACTTTCGACATAACCATAACCTGCACAATTTATAATTTTCAGTCACCTACGGGGACGCTGTCTCGCCAGCTCCTCGCAACTCCACTTAAGTTGCCCAGGGTATAATGCCGAATCTCGACGTCGTTCCATCGGTAAAGGCGCTGAAACTCTTCCAGCTTGGCGATATACTCTCCAATATCGCAACCCTTTACTGGATCGAACACCGGCAATAACTCACGTACACCACCCAGATGTACGCCCCTGGCACCTACGCAGGTACCGCTGCGACCACTGCTGCAACTCTCCGTTTCCGCTTCCTGTTGTCCACGTCTTGCACCCATCGTTAAATAATTATAAAGTTCACTTACACAAATATAACTGTCACACGCACTACTTTTCCAAGAGACACGAGCACAATCCCAGACACTTTGAGTTCAATCCCACTCGTACAATTTCTTTGAACTTTGAATTCTATCCCACCTCTGATAATTGTCGCAATCTCGAATATAAAATAATATAACAATCTATCCACTTCTGATGATTGTCGCCTAAATATGATGTAACTTTTTCTGGATTGATACTGCTCCTTCTGCACTTCTCTATTCATGTATTTGTCAGGATAAATAATAGACGAAGTACAGGAAATATGTACATCAGTTTTATTTAAACATTTACAATAATATCTTTCAACCTTTCTCGTCTATCGCCGGATACACACTATCTTAGAAACTATTTACAAAGTCTCATGCACCCTCACCTATTCTAACATGCTCTCAAATCTGGCATCACTCAAACAGACCAAGACATACTTGACCGTAATTTATTGGTTTGAAAAACATAAACACAACCCCAAGCGTTCCATTCTCACAATACTTAATATTTCCTAAAACCAATAACCATAAATTAACTAAAACGAGTAAAACTAAACACATAATTTAACAATAACAATCTACATTATAAATATTGCCACAATTCGGCTATCCTGATGGAATGATGTCCTCATCAATTCTCGCACAAACTAGATTCTCAGTTAATTTACAACAACATGTCTCAAATAGTAACTCTTTTTGCTTCACTTGCAATTTCATTAGGCGCACATTTAGACGTTTATTAGCGACTTTCATTCTACTATCGCACACCTCACAACACTTATCCCGAACCACATCAATCTCTTTAAACGTTTTAAAAATTGGTTTTATTTTTAAGAAAACATTTTCATTTTAAATTTAGAAATTTGAGTTTTAATTAAATAGTTTATTTATCTAAATCTAAATATATTTAATATTTTACTAAAAACTCTTTATTTAATTAATATAGAAATAAATAATACTACTTCAAAAAAGTAGGAGGTTGGTACGAGTGGCCTGTGACTTAAGTCAGATTTTATTGAAGCATGTAACTAAAACGTGAAACTCAAGTAAGTGTTAAAAATAATTACTCTCTTTCAATAGTAATTAACCTACTTAAAAATCTGTGCATGAAAAAATAATATCTACTTATATTTCATTAATATGTTTTATAAATTCTAACTTCTAAAATCGTCAAGTCTCTCAAGGTTAAGTCAGCGGTAACGTTTTACTGCGCTCAGCTGCGTGTTTATACTATAGTGCGCAAGTCAATTCGGTACTCAGTGTTTCCAACGATAGCAAAACAAAAGCAAATATGGCTAGTATCGTAGACATCAAAAAACTTCTTGACATACAAACTAGTACACTAAATAAAAAATTCGAGGAATTACAATCAACCATCAATTCATTCCAAGTCAAGTGCGATAATTTAGAAAAGAAATTAGAATAGAAAATTATGAAGGTTATGATTTTAGTTTAGTTTAAAGCCAAAAATGCATAAAGTTTTTAGAAGGTAAATGATGTAATGTAAAGGATATGAATTGTAGTTTGTAAATTATAAGTGTTTGTTTATTGAAACAAATATAAAAATAACAAATAGTTTAATAATTTAAATATATTGTTATGTATCATGTATTGAAAACAATATTGTTACAATCTAAATACAAAAATATTTATATATCTTAAATAATATAACATTTCACTTAAACTATTAAACTTATTTAATACATTTCACCCTATAATTGACAAATTTTAAATATTAACATGCAACAAAGTACCGTATAAAGTTCTTATTTCCATTAATATAGTTAGTCTAATGGATTTACAAAATAATTACATTTTAAATATATAAAAATTAATACTTATTAAATAAAGTTAAATTAAAATTCAAATATTTCATTTATAAAATACATGTCAACCTATAATTAAGAAATATATGAATATATTAACATTGAATAATGGTATTTTTTTAATAAAAATTACAAATAACTTATAATTCTACTTACTACTTACTAACACTTTAACCCGAATGTTGGTGATTTGTGTGTATGTCTGAAACAAAAAAAAAAAAAAAATTATAATTAATAATAATGTTACAAAGTACAACAATAATAAACTTATATTTTTATAATATGAGTTGAATCCTATTGTTATAGTACAGTATATCCGGCGACATCATCCTCACGTGAAGATCTCGTTGTAGACTACATTCTTCGTGTATTGGCCATGGTTTTGGTGCATTTTTCCTTGGGTCGGTAACTGGGTGATTGCTATTTTCACTGCTGCTGGTCTTCTACCCCGCGACAATGCCACATACATTTGTCCGTGAGCAAAAACGCAAGATGGTAAAAATATACCAACTTTATCCAGAGTCTGTCCTTGTGACTTATTGATGGTCATTGCGTATGCAAGCTTGACTGGAAATTGTAACCGTGTGAACTTGAACGGATATTGAGTGCTGGATAGATCGCACTCAATAATCGGCCGAGGAATATAAACGCGACTGCCAGCCTTGGCACCGGTTAATATTTTTGCTGTTAAGACGTGATCAGCAAGCGCTACAATTTCCAATCTTGTTCCATTACACAATCCTGCGGCTAGCTCTATGTTGCGCAAAAGCATAACGACAGCGCCCGGCTTCCGCGCAAGTACATGAGGAGGACATCCTGGTGGCGATAATGAATTCAGCAAATCTAACGGTACGTGGAAATGTTGATGGTCGTGATCCACTAAATGATCAACAGAGATATACCTGTAAATGAAAGATATTTATTAATAATTTACTGTAAATGCAAGTATACTTATAATGTGAGATAAAGTATTAATTATTATTAATTATATATACCTTCGTTCCTGGCCTCGTAATTTTGATAGCACTCTCGTGTTGATACGGTATGTTTCCACATTTGTTGTTGTTAATATAGCTCGACTGCCTTGAGTGAAATTGCTCGGATCGTCACCAAATATAGCTGTTGTTAATTCTTCAACAGGCACCACCATCTATCTGGTATCTGGAAGTATTCTGCAGGTAGACCAGGTATTCTGGTGTGCTCACCTTCACCGATCCGCAGCAAATACTCTGCAAACTCCCGTTCAACTGGATCGGCTCGCATATTTATTGTAAATTGATGCTGAGTGAAAAGGGGCCACAAAGGACTACTTTTTAACGTTATGCTGATAACTTGATCTCGTCCACCACGACGATAAATAGGCAATAATTGGCGAAACTCGCCTCCCATCACTAACACCTTCCCTCCAAAAGGTATGTCGCGACCGGTTAGTGTCCGCATCAGCCTATCGGCGTACTCTAAAGCATGACGTGATGTCATAGCTGCTTCATTCCAGACAACGAGAGGAGCAGCAAGTAGTTCTTGGGCGCGTCTATCTTCATGACGAATGTTGCTGCTTGAATCAGCATCAATATTGATGGGCAATCCAAACTGAGTGTGAGTAGTGCTTCCGCCTTGTAATAACACAGCGGCAATTCCTGTGAAAGCTACACTCACTGGATTAAGACCCATGCCCTTGATTGTGAGCAGCAACATATTGTAGAAAAATGTTTTCCCCGTTCCAGCTGGCCCATCAATAAAATATAGTCTTCCAGTGTTCACCCGATTCTGGAGTAGTGCATCAATGTCCTCCATGATGACATCAAACACCTGTCGCTGCCGAGCATTAAGCTGCTGTTGAAGACGCAGCCCTTCATCAGCGTGCTCATCAGCTGACAACTCTTCAGCTGTTGGATTCCTAAAACACATAATAAAATATTTTGATTAGTATATTTAAAAAAGTCAGAATCGTTAATTTTTTTTAAATTACCAGTTAGCAACCGGTTGTGGCACAGCCATGCCAAAATCGGTAACCCTTCGATTTGCATAGCGAAGTCCCTCGTCGAGGTACAACAACAACATGTTAACTGGATTCGCATGTTGATGCACTAAGTCTGCCATCATGTCATCTTGAAAACGGGTAAACAAAGCTAGAGGCTCCTGTACAGCACAATACAATAACAAGTGGAGGAATAACTGCCGTAACATTGCGGGCATCATGTGCACAGCTGCTTCCTGCATGCATCTCACATATTCTTGGTCGTCTTCTATAAGATGCCGAGCAATACACGCCGCTAAAAACGTTGGATGCACTTGCCCATGTACTGTACGTAGATGCTCAAATGATGTAGCACCTCGTACCACTCCCAGCAATCTACGTAAATAAAATAATTCTCCAGCTGTAGGACGAATATTCGGAAGGCGACCAAGAACATTAAAATGGGCCTTTCGTTTTGTCCATTTCTGATCCTGTCGTTGCCATGTATAATAAAGTGGAATTTCGGCAAATGTGTATCTGTGAGCTTCTGGATCCCTTTCATTAAGCTCAAACCACGCCAACAAATGTGTTCTCTTGCTAGCAGGTTAGGTTAGGTTAGCCACAGCTTCTTCCACGTTGTCTTCATCGAACACAATTGTTTGACGGTCTGGTAGATGTACAATCAACTATAACATAGCAATAATTTCGTATTAAATATTTGCATATAAAAGAAATATGTATAGAATTACCTGAAACACGGATATATTGCTGTGAGACATAGGAAATCCAGCAATACGCCAGTATGCTTCGTGCGACGAAACATATCGCATGCTTTGATAATTATGAATTTCATCCCAGCTGACTATACCGTTCACATGCCTCATGCCAGCATTAAAATCCAATACAATGCCATCATGCCCCTTATGAACATATTTATACAAATATTTTATTGCCTTAATACTTGTACAAACTTCCACATTAACATGAGCTTCTAAAAGTGAAGTTAGAACTGGAGAATATGGCACAACATCACGATTATCATAATAATCGTTGCCAATCCTAAAGTTAACTCCGTTGTCACGTCTCCGGTAAATAGCATAAGTTGCGTTACCTGTAATAAATATAATGTAGTACGCTGATAAATATATAAATATATATAAACACTTACTCAAAACAGTCTCTTCATGAAATTCTTTTGGGTATCGAAATCGACATGATCCATTCCGCAGACACGTGACTCCAGGGCGATTGGCACCACACTTCCGATGTATCATGTTATGACATACTAAGTCGAATAGGCGTGGTTCTGTCACCTGATCTGGTATTTCTGCACGAATAATTCTGTCCACCTGTTCCGGTTCTCGTATCTTATCTTCTTCGCCAAGTATGACTAAAATGTGGGCATGAGGAAGTCCTCTCTTCTGAAATTCTATAGAATATAACAGAGAGACGACACGTCCGAAATAATGGCGTTTCTCGATAAGATCGATTAAAAATTCTAGCTTCATCTTGAATATCTAAAACAAAATGAGTAATTTAATATATTGCGAAATGTATTACAAAACATTTAATCTTATCCGACAAACAATATCTGGCCGATGCATCGCTTCCTGGCCAGGTTCCAAACTCTGAATGATTTCTGGCCATGTGGGATTACATGTGAATGTAATGAAAAGATCAGGCTTTCCATATCGTGCTACAATGGTCATAGCATCTAAATATTTCTGTTCCATGTAGCGAGGAGTACCAACAAATGTCGATGGTAAAATGAAAGTTCTTCCTACTCTCTCTCCAGTTTCATGGGCTCGCCGTTGTATAAAGTCGTGCAGAGAATGGTAATCGTCAACGCGGATCTTCTTTTGATTTTGCTGAAGCCAGAACAGGTGTAGCCCTTCGATACGTGTTCACGTATCGACTAACCACTGAAGAAACAATTTTCCTCCATGATGCAGTGCACTAAAAGGCTGACGAACAGCTAACCGATAGCATGAATACTCGCGACATGTAACTTTAGTGAAACGTAGAGTTTGATTAGGTCCTCGGTGACGCGTCTCATTACACCACCCATTATCGCCAGCGGGAAACAACATCGGATATGATAGCGGGTCAATCAATGGGTTAATGTTACGTATTGTCCTGGGTTCACCTGCTTGCGGATACAGTCGGAGTTCTACATCGATTGGTGGTGCCTCTCCAACGAAGACAGCAGCTATTTCGTTGACAGCTGGTACATTGTAGCGATTGGGATCAAGGTGTTGTTGCCGCAATAGTACCTCGAGATTGTGCGCTACGGCCAGTGTAATTTCAGGAATTTCACCCCCAGCGGCTCTCACTCGGGCTTGCTCCTCCGCGTATACTTCGCGTAACATGCGGTACATTTGTGCAAATGGATTACCGGCCTTAAGTATATCTTGTACCTCCTGAAAAATGTAAATGTAATGTTATTTATTGTTTTATGTAATATTATTTTAATAATATATCTATACCTGTAGAACATCGGGTAAACATTGTTGCCAATCTACTTGGCGAATATTGGCAGCATCTTGCGTGTCCAGGAAGTACAATTGGCCAAATTTTGCATTTACTCCAGGCCGAGGTGTAACTTGTGGCATGATGTGATGAACCACTCCATTAACTTTGACGACGTGCGGTCCTTGGCCCATGTTCGGGTAGTTAGCTACCGTAGATGCAAAAGCACATGCGGTATTATAGTGTCGAATATTCATTCGAAAATGTCTAGCTTGACGCGTATTTGCAGTATATAACTCCATAATACGATTCGGACACTCAGCATAAGGCGGCAAATCAACTTTACCACGTTGACAACATAAACTACTAAAAGTAGTTCTGTTAGCCTTCTCGTTATTGTAATAGAAAGCACCACAATGAGAGCACACGTTCTGGTCACGCAAGGCTCCCAGATTATGCCGTGGAAAGAGATTGTCACCTAAGACTGTAGCTGCCACGAAACCTGTTCCGTAAGTCCGCACTCGCCGGCGAACAACTCCTCCATTTTCTTCGTCTGAAGAACTGTATGACGTGTAATATTATAAGCTCGGATCATCAGCTGTGACTGGTTCTTCAAGATCATCTAATAAGAAAAATGTGTTTGTTATTACCTCGTTTGTATAAAAGCTGTTGTAAATAATATTTGAAACAAAATATATTTTATATCTTATGATGCATTAAAAAAATGTACGGCAAATAGTTTAATATAAAATTTACCTAAGACTTGAACGAAATCTTCATCTTCTACGTTGTTCTCACCTGGCAATCCAACTGAAACGAACATATAATTAGATATTATATTTGTAAAAGTTAAAAACACAAAATTTATAATAATTACCAATGAGCGGTTCAGGTCGAGGAGCTGGTCCGGACTGTTGACCATCATAAACCTCGTTGTTGAAATCGGGGCGATTTGGTACAATTTCAAAGACTGGGAGTTGATGTCGGTGAACACTGGGTGCTTGAGATGAATTGATTTGGACATACAATCCA
The DNA here is from genome assembly GCA_911728475.2 of Pterostichus madidus. Taxonomy (NCBI): domain Eukaryota; kingdom Metazoa; phylum Arthropoda; class Insecta; order Coleoptera; family Carabidae; genus Pterostichus; species Pterostichus madidus. The sequence continues at coordinate 25,423,968 of OU452314.1, forward strand.
TCTTCAGCATCCACAACTCTAAAGTGAGTTAAAACAGCGCGTAATTCTTCGTCATCCAGCAAACACGCACGATTTTCTTCTTTCGAAATCTGCACTTTACATGCCATCATATTTTTAACTTGATCCTCAGTCAAACCCAGAACATGTGGAATAACGCGCTCAGTGTGCAATGGATCGAGCACTACAGAACAGTTCATCATGAGCTGAACGCGTTCATCAGATAATCCCGGGACATGAATGATATGTGATGTTCCTGAAAAAAATATATTTTGTTAATAATACTGTATTAATACAGAATAATATTAGTTTATTTGGAATTTGTATATATATATATATATATATATATATATATATATATATATATATATATATATATATATATATATATATATATATATATATATATATATAAATATATATATATATATATATAAATATATATATATATATATATAATATATATATATATATATATATATATATATATATATATATATATATATATATAAATATATATATATATATATATATATATATATATATAAATATATATATATAAATATATATATATAAATATATATATATAAATATATATATAAATATATATATGGGCCATTCTCTGGGAAACGGACACCCCACCTTCTCCAAAATTTGGAGCATCCAAAAAATTTTTGAAGGGCATGAGGACAAAGAAAAAAGTATCTAGTTTTCAAATATGACTGGCGAAATTGATAATTTTCATGATTTTTTGGTGTTTTGCCCATTTTTTTTGGTCACGGATTTAAGCAAAAAGTTGAATAAAATGCTTAGGTTTGCTTTTTTTCTTATATTGACGGTAGCATCTCGCTTCTTGTTAAAAAACTTAAATATTTTATCTCCAATCAAATTTTCTAAAAAGTTACCCTTTTTTAGTAAAACTGGATCAAAAAAAATAATATTATTTGAAATCTGTCAATTTTTTACTCAAAAACAAAGCATCCTACAAAAAAAAATATGTAACAAAAAATGCTTAGAATTCATCAGAGAATACGTGTAATTTTTTTCAGAGCTTTTTTTAATTTTTTTTTTTAGACGAGAATTTTAGAAAAATTTTTAAATGTTTCAGAACATTCTGATAAATTTTATGATATACCACCTTAAAGCTAACGCTATATAGAAAAATGAAAAACCAGAAACAAGAAATTAAAAAATGTTCTTTCGCGAAAATTGAGTTCAAATTGCAAAGAGTATGAAAATTGGAATAGAAAAATTTAATGATTTTTTTATTCGAAAAGGATCACAATTCCAGAAAAATTTAAATAACAGAAAATGCTTCGAATTTATAGAAGAATACGTGTGATTTTTTCAGAATTTTCTGAAACATTAAAAAAAAAAACAAAAAAATAAAAAATGTCTCAAAAAATTCTGCAAAAAATAACACATATTGTCCGATGAATTCTAAGTATTTTTTGTTATATTTTTTTTTTCTAGGATGCCTTGTTTTTTAGTAAAAAAATTGATAGATTTCAAATAATAATAATTTTTTTGAGCCACTTTTAATAAAAAAGGGTAACTTTTTAGAAAAATTGGCAAGATATAAAATATTTCAATTTTTCAACAAGAAACGAGATGCCACCGTCAAAATAAGAAAAAAACCAAATATATATATATATATATATATATATATAAATATATATATATATATATATATATATATATAAATATATATATATATATATATATATATATATAAATATATAAATATATATATATATATAAATATATATATATATAAATATATATAAATATAAATATATATAAATATATATATATATATATATATATATATATATATATATATATATATATATATATATATATATATATATATATATATATATATATATATATATATATATATATAAATATATATATATATATATATATATATAAATATATATATATATATATATAAATATATATAAATATAAATATATATAAATATAAATATATATAAATATAAATATATATAAATATATATATATATATATATATATATATATATATATATATATATATATATATTTATTTATATTACCTTGCGATGGTGTATGCTGGCTCCTGCCTAACAGTTTAAATTTCTTCTGTTGCTGTGGCATGTTCAAAATCGAATGTCACAAACACACTTAAAAAAGTCAAACTGTCGTAAAAAGTAAACAAAATGAAACACAAAAATAACAATAAATATGTATAATATCAAAATTATATATCTGTATAAGATTACTGTTAGTAAAGCAAATATAGACAAATAAAAAATATTATAAGAAAACACTGATGATTCGTACGTATGAAACTATTGTAACGGTAAGCACTTGAAATCAGTATGGACTGAGTCTGGGAAGAAGTACCCTTATATACGCACTCGGCGAGCTTATCACGTAGGTAAGTAGTGGGGATGCAATGGTGGAATATTATTTGTAAATAATGTTATAAAATTATAATATTTTTGAACATATTTTTGTTACGTTGTAACATTTTTAACGAAATTTATGACTCAAATAAGTTGATGGTCTTTAAGAAGAGATAATTATAAAGAACAAAATGCATTATGAGCAGTCTCTTACCGTCTTTATTTTCTAATAGAAATTTGTTCGCCCTAACCACCTTATTAAAAATGTATTTGAATTTTTGTTTTCCTTTGATGGCTATGACACAAATTGAAATATAAATACGCTTTATGAACGATTTGTTAGCGTGTTATAAATGTAAAATGAGAAAAAAATAGACTTTGTTCGCTTGAATAAGAATAAAATGTGTTAGAAAATTGTGTCTATTAAAAAAAATTAATGCCTTATTAAAGCATTATTTAAGCGTGTTATGAATATAATTTTACACTTTTTGCCCTAACCGCCCTATTAATAAAATGTTTTAATTAATAATTGTTTTGGTTTGGTAACCTTGACAATAATGTAAGTAAGATATATAAATAGTCTTTATTTTATTATAGAACCGACATGAAAGAAATAAATATATATATTTTAAAGTTTGTAATTATAAATGTAAAATTCGAGTGTTATAGACATTATTTTGTTTCACTTTATAAAGTTGTATAAAAATGTGGTATAACAAAAATGTGATGTTTTTCTATACAATATAAAAAATAAAAATAAATTTGTCAAAAATTCTGAATACTTATTTAAATATGAAAGTAGAATTTTCAGTATATTATAGACGTTATGAAATTACCTCTTAATTGGTTATCTTCAAATTAGTTTTATAAACACATAATATGTCAGATCTTAAGAATGAAGGAACGTAGAATACGAATACTTTATCCAAACAACAAATAAAATATATAAAACATGTTATGAATAGAATGGTTTTTAAAAATGTGCCCTTGGAAAATATATTTCCTTTACGTCACTGATAACATGTTATTGGAATACTATAAAACCGTTTGTAATGGCTTGGAAAATGAAAGTAATTATATCGGTCTAAGAACTTGTAATGATAATTTTGTGCCAGATAGTAATCCGATTATTCTAGGGTGATGACTAAATATGTGTATTTCTTAATGCAGCAGTTCTCAAACGTAAGGGCACGTCTATTTTAGTAATAATAAGTTTGTTTAAGATACATGGGTAGAGCAAAATTTCTATGTATTTAAATATAGGGTTCTGGGTTCCTCTTTCACTAACATCTTTGGAGGTCGTGATTAGACGGCTGGTATCTGTTCTTAACGCGCGAAAGTATATCACTGACCGAGATCAAATTCCAAATAATTGTTAATTATTACGGGACTAATTTGATTATCATTTAAAATTAAATTTTTCATTTAATCAAAATTAATAATTTTAGAATTTTTAAAATTTAATGTAAATCCCTTTATTTTACAAATTTCAAAAGTTTTATTATCTGTCGGAGAATATACTTTATAAGCATAATTCTTTGGTCCGCCCGACACGTATTCTTTTATATAGCTACCGACACCGTAACAGGACAATTCATCAGTGAGATCTCCTGAGAAATTTCCTATTGTGGGCTCATACTCGCCGCGTGAATGACTGTATATAATGGAATCCGTGTCATAATACAATACTCTACTTCCGAGAGGATGTAAAAATTCATGTAGTCGTAATCGAGCTTGGGCTATTGTATACGTAGAAATAAGAACATCAACATTTCTAAGTTGTTCCATCGCCTCTGTTTCATGGGTCTAGTACACGTACATCATCTGTTTACTGGCAGGTATAATTCTATTTACCTGCAGCGTCGGATTAGCTAATAATTCGTACAGCTCTGCAGCACTTGCAACAGTTGACGTTGTTGGTTTATTTTTAGCCTGGGCGAATTTACCTGTCAACATAAGAATAAAATATTATTTGTTTAACCCTTAAGGGCCCAATGTAGCTAGCGCAACATTCAGTTTTCATCCCTTCTACTGCAAACTATGCTTCCTCAGTGGGAGTGTCTTCCCTTTACCACTGATTGCACCTATCTTTCTCTTACGATAGAGAAAGTAAATATGTGTCACACGCCAGTGGTGGGACTGTTCCGTATCGCTTGGCGATTTTCGCAGACGTCTGTGGGTCGCTTGGTTTTCGGATTTATGCAATGCAGTTGAAATTTGTTGCTCACAAGCAATTCTAGGAAGATGGTTACAGTTTAGACTTTATTTAGTGCGTGAATTATAATAAAGCATTTGAAGTAGTTTCACAAAACTTTGTAACTAAATAATTAGTAATTTATAAATATGTTCATAAATAAGAAAACCTTTTTTTCAAAGCAGATTTTAATGTTACCGTTTATCAACCCAAAATAGTAAATTAAATAGCACTTTAACGGCTAGGATAGATAAAATATTACTAGCATGGATAGAAAAAGTACTTTAAATTATTATTAATATTACAAACCTTTAAAAGTTTACAATAATAACAACTTCAATGAAATAACAATTGTGCTAAAATAATAATTTTATTATACGATAAATATGATTTTCGGAAATTAAATTAATTAGCGCTTTCCACTCAACGATTAAATATAATTTGATCGTCTTGTAAATAAATTAGGAACTATTTATACAATTATGTACAAGGCAAGTGCATAATAAATAAATAAATTTAATTTTACAAAATAATATAAATTACTTAACTTGTGATGCGACAATGCTCAAATTTATTTATTTATAATGATAATATCTACTAAATAAAGTGGGGAAGATGCCAACAAAGTGATTATTTTCTTAAATCTTTAATTGGAAGATGTTTTGTATATTGCGGGTTTATTAATTCCGGTAATAAACATTTAAAATAAATTTTTTCAAGTTTATTTTTAATTTTTGTTGGCCAAAACTCGTCGTCTTTATAAATTTTCTCTATTTCTGTCCCTTTAGAAGTCCAAATAGCAAACGTACAAAAGTCTCTTTGAGTAATATGTAACTGCCCTTGGATTTGGAAATAATAATCATGATTCCTTTTCACATATATTTTGCTATTTTGTATTTCAGCTAAATGATTTTTTTTCCTTTTATTGCTTCGAAAGGAGACATATTTCTACTGGAAGAAGGACATTTTATTTCAATAATTCCATTTTCTCCTATTAAACCATCCGGTGATGCACCTAGGAAGAGGGTTGAGAGATTTAAATCAAATTGATTTAAATCATGATTTAATAATTTAAACATAAATGAATATTTTTTACTATTGTATATGTATTTATTAAATTAAAAATACAAAAATATCACAGTAAAAAAATAAAAATATGTTTTAATAAATCATAAATATTTGAATATGGAAATATAACAATTCAAATAACAAATAAAAAAGTAGAAACGTTTATTTATTTAGTGGTACATTATTATAAAAATGTTTAAATAAAAAGATCAGTTTTCCAGCCTTTTCAGTTCCTAGTCGGTTTCTCAATTTTGAATGCACAAGTCCAAATGATGAAAAAACTCGCTCAACACAAGCTGAAGACGAATTGGCGCATAAAAGTGATTTTATAATTTTCAATATTATATATTTATTTGGTCCTAATTCATCTTTTTGGGAAATCCACCATTCAACACTTGAAACGTTGTTCAGAATTTCTTTCGAAAATATTTAATTCAAAATACCCGTTTTTACGCACTTAAAAAATCTAATTTAAATAAAAAAAATCGATTTTTTTTATTTTTAGAAAAAAAATCACGATTTTTATCCACCCTGCCTAGGAATGTATACAGATGGCTTGGATACTGTGAGGAATTTATGTTATACGATATTGCAGCAGCTTCACATCTCGTTTGATATGATGCACGATTGGAACAATTTACTCTCTTACCGCTGACAAATTTTGCTACAACTGCATTATTATATCTTTCTGCAAGATTAGTGTCCATATTAAGTATTAAACTACTCGCATTTCTCGATAAGCGATTTAAGAATAAAAATATATCTTGATATAATCCGCTATCTTTCATTTCCGGTACCCAATTATAATCATTACTGTCTTTCCTTTTACAATAACAATTTTCACATAAAGTGTGATCTCCAAAAATATGGTTGATACTATTGTTTATATCATTCGTCAAATTCTGAACTTTGATTTGATGATTTTCGCCCACTTCTTTAATTCTATACTGTACAGCACATTAAACTGCAGTGTGCAACCTTCTAATTACTTATTCTACAGAAGTAGGGAGTAAATTCTGCAATTGCTCCTTCTTTTTATTTTGTATTCCTAAAAAAAAATTGTAATAGGTGCGTTTACATCATTTTTTTTTAATCCATATAAGATTAGTCTCAAATTTTTATCAATTAATTGATGTTATTTGCCAAATTTTAACTACCAAATAATTATTTTTAAAGGTGCTTAGTACTAGAATCGCGATCTCCTCTTGCCATAAAAATTATTCCCTATTCACATTTCAACCCAAAAAAAATTACGAAACAACGTTACGCTACACGACACGATTTGCCCAGTATGACCGCTGCATAATAAAGCCCCCTCCACTTGCGCTCGGTGGGCGGGTTTACGTAGAAGATAGCTCTGTTGTCGGCAGTAACGACATCTAAGATGATGTGTATGAACTAAAGCAATAGCGTTTGTTTTCTTCTAATGTGCAATAACTAGCAGTAATATTTATTATTTCTCAAAAGAAACAGATACTTAAAAGTGCATTGTACAGTGCACCGTGGAGATTTTGCAAAAATTATTTTAAACCACTGATAAAACTTGATTGGAATAATGCTTATTTTCACTACATTTATTTATCAAATTACTACAAAAAATGGAACAAATTTGTAAATTTCTCGACGGTGCACTCTAGACACATGTTTTAATTTTAAAATAAAATCAATAAATTTCTTTTAGAGTTCCAACTTTATGCACATTTTACGAAATTCTAACATGTGTTTTCTGTCTATTTTTTCCTGGGTACATTGGCCTCTTAAGCGCCCAAGCTATCAGAAACAACGTAAATGCCCAAGCGGGGTCTCCTGGGGACCCCACTTAATTTAATGTGTTTGAGCTTGTTGTGAATATAATTTCAAGAAAAAATGCAGTTTTAAATACTTTACGTATATTTATTTAGTTTTCCTACAAAAACGAACAAGTTTAATGGTGTTGTTCAAACAAAATGTGCTCTTCTAATAAATAAATTTTACAGATTTTAAAACTAATTAAACATGCGAAACTTAAGATTTGATTTTATAAAATATAAATGCATATATCCATAGATTTATCTATGAGTGTACAAAAAATAATGTGTTATATTAGGTTGACAAACAATTGGTCCATATGACAATTTACAGGAGGTCTCTGTGCATTGAACACACATTGGCTGAACCTCGCCTTTGACTTATGTGTCAATAAAGTATTAATTATTATTATTATTATTATATTTCTTGCAGTGGCTGCATGTTGTGTTTACTTTTTTATCACATTTCCGTGGACACTGATAACATCTTGCATGTTTCCTAGTTGGATTTACTTGTACTGGTTTATCTTCTACGACATTATCTAGTACCATTCCACAATCTCTGAGAGCCGATTTTAGATGTAATGTATTATTTTTTGCACTTAGCGCGCATCTCCATATTTCTACGAGTAAGATCATCTCCCAACTGTAGCAGAAATGAACGCCGTCGCGAACAAGATTTATTTTTCCAATCAGAGTTTTTTTCAACGTAACATACATCAATATATCTAGAAGCTTCTTGATTGGTATAAAGACATATAATATCCTTAATTTTTGCAGTTAAAAATAGGTTAAAAATATTCAAAAACGTACAGGAATCTTTGCTGTCATTTGTAATACCGGGGCGTGGATTCAAAATATTCCTTTGCAGTCTTTTACTTCTGATAGCTGGTTTATTATTCTACTCCAAACCAGATTTTGCAACATATCTTGAACCGATAGAATATCCATCACTATCTTCAGTGTTAGCGATTCCTCGTCACTATAAATTTCTGTGTTATCTTCCGTTCCCGGAACACACTTCACACCTTAGTATTCCTCATTATCTAATGATTCCTCGTTGAAATTTATCATACCGCTGCATTTTAAAGGAATACTGCAGAAAAAAAAAATATAAGAATTTGGTACCTTTAAATTTCCAACCGGGGTCTCTGCGAGACCCCACTCACCTAACGGCGTCTTATCTCGATACAAATACAACAAAGCAACACAGCATACTAAGAGATTATGTAATACGCAATATATCTTACTCCAGAAAGAGTTTAACATTAATTTTGCTAATGAATCTTGCCTGAATTTTTTTCAATGTGCGTTGAATCTAGCTGGACGCCTTCATTTACGTAATAATTTCTAATGTAATCACTTTTAGTTGCCTCATCAATGCGCTCTGCGGGATAACCAGATGCTTCTTGTTCCATTTTCAAAAAGGTATTAATATAATCCACAAATAAGCCCCCGGTCCTCGTCTCTTCATTATATATTGTCACTTTGTAGTGCCATATTTCGTGCACATCAATTATTTTATAACTTAGTTAAAACCGCACAACGAACTTCGTCAGCAACCCAGATGCCGATAAATTGTCTTTCTTCGTCAGTATGTGTACAGTCATTCTGCTCCAGTTTATCACAACATGTACGACATAAGTTTATTATGTGCTCTTATCGGCAGAACCGGATGAAACAAATTATCGGGGCTGAAGATAGTACATTTAATTAACCCTACCACCTGATCTATATTATTATTAGGACATATTGTGTTACATTCTGCACTTACAAAAATTTTGGGGTGGCCCACAGGAAATTGACCATATTTACACACGTAAGGATATAAGGAACAGACATCGACATATATTATTATCTCATGATTTCAACTGTTTTATTTAGACATGTATTACCGGTACGCCCTCCAAAAAGTGCATCGCGGGCTTGCAAAGGTAAATAATTGAAAATATGATGATTATCAAGCTACTTTCGCAAATTTTTATTTTGAGCTAGTATTTTTCTAAATTCACATTCCCACATTGAAATGACGCGGTAACTCAAATTTTGAATTTTGTCTAATAGTTCTTTGTTGTCTGTGTTCCAAAGTTTCTTTTGTGGAATTAAATACTTGATTATTTCTATTTGTTCTATAGCATAGTTGGCAGCCATGCCAGAAACAACCGAAAAATTCAAATACTAATTTGTGTGGTGCATAATAGCCATCAATTTTATATTTATTGTCAATTATACCTTCAGGACAGTGCCAGCATGTTGAATTTGTATACCGCGCGACTTTTCTTCATTAATTAACCACTGTAAAGCAAATATCATAACCTTTATAATATCTTTGAAATTCCGTAACTTCAGGAATACCAGCTCCATTTTCACTAATATTTATACGCGCTTTTACCAATAACTCGCGTGCTTTTGTTCCCTGAAAATCCTGCGTGTCCTTTACTATATATTTAAAACAAATGTCCTTTCTTATCCACGAGAAGATTCTATAAGATCTTCGCAGATGTAAAAAAAAGCGTGGAAATTTGCTTTATTATTCATTGTAATACGTTACTAACGTAGAACCCCTACAATATAAATATACCTGACTGAAATTTCAGAATATTGGCTTTCTTTTATATGGAGGTTTGTTATAAAAGTCTATACCATTGTTCTGTTTTCATCGCTTCTTGTACATCAGAATAGACTTTGTAAAATATACACAGTTTTACTCAGTAATTTATATCGATTCTACAACACTATTTGAAACTAGTGTAGGTATTATAATAAAATAAAAAATGAAAAATGAATTATTTATCTGTAAATAAATATTTCATCTAGGAATATTTAAAGAAGAAGAAATTGATATTTTTATATTATAAATTTATTTTCTCTTAAAAATTTACACAACTTGCATCTCTAAATAAATTAAAATAATAATAATTAAATATTTCTATAAATATTTTCTTGAAAGTAACATTCTCTTTCATCACGTATATATACAAATTTTCAGGTAAAATTTATCTATTTCTAATACTAAAAATTACTACATTTTATTACTACAAATATTATTAATATGTTTATACCTAATATTATATTGTTTTAATAATAAACTAATACTACTCTCTAAACTAATTAAATTTAAAATGTTCTTTTCACTTAAAATTACTTGCGCATTTTTAACTTTTTCCACTACACTGAAGTCTATTTTGCATATATTATAAACATGTTTATTGTCTAAGTCTAATTTAAAAAAAATAATATATATATATATATATATATATATATATATATATATATATATATATATATATATACATATAACACGGCCCATGTCATTAATGTCGATGTAAATTTTTATCGTACACTTCCCACTAATATCACTGTTACGCGGGGAGTGGGGTTCGGATCTACCGCTATCGCAAAAACCTTTCCCTGGCGGAATCTAGAGGTAACAGGGTTACGTCGATAAGTCTATCGGTATTATCCCTGTAATCTTTATTTACCGGGAACGCAAAACTCGTAGTTTCAACAACCCCGAAGACAAGATTCAGACGTGCGGCTCCCGCACCGACAAACAGATGCTCTCCTTTTAACAGGGCTGGATCTAGCTCGGACTCGTTCTCGGAATAATCAAACAGCTGAGCATAAGGTTCGCAGTTCTCCTGAGGAAATGCGATAGACGCGTTTTCGCAGGACCGGGTGCAGCGGGTAGTCGTCTTCCTCGGCGACTTCTGTTGGTGGTAGTTCTTGCTCGGCCTCCGTCAATTCCTCCAATACTTTCGCAAAGTCATCGTCTGACAGCTTGCCCCCAAGTATATCATCCAAAATTTGTTGAGCGTCTTAGTCTGATACCTGGAGCTCTGGCGGTGCAAGATGAACTTCCGCATTGGCTACAAACGACGACGACGACGACGATGACGATGATGTTGATGGAGTTGCAACTCCGATGGCATCCACCGGGGGCAACAAATTCGACGGAGGCCTGACCACCGTCACGTTCAGAATATGAAATTTCTTGGATCTAACTCCTGATGGAGGAATAAAATTCTCGATACACTGCGACATACTTGAAACGAACTACAATGATGAAAATTCTGGCTTACGTGTTTATATACTATGATACTCTGCAGTGATTGACCATGAAGAACTAGATTGTAATGTATATGTATTAATGTTTTCAAAAAATTACCCTCTGCGTGAGATGTGTGTGGGAACAGAAATCTACAGGCATTTAAGTAAAACGTGAATCATGAGTGCATATATAAAAATTTTCAAAGACATTTATTTTAAATCGACGCTCTACAGTCGTATTTCAGATAATGTGATACGGCTCGTTTAATTCGCTTTACGGCGTTGCTGTTTTTCTGTTCTTTCCGTTTTTACTTACTTTTTTGTTCATTCTTTTTTTGCTCTTATTCTTGTCCTTTTCTTTTGCATTGGTCGTCATCGTTTTGCCTTCCATGTTTTTTCTTAGTTTTTTGCACTTCTACTTGTGTGTAGCGGTCTCTCTTTATTATATGTCCCTTCTTCTCCCTCTGGCGATCTTTGACTAAAGGTCCTTGTAGCCACTCGTTGTCTAGGTTCTTTGGGAATGTATGTTCTATTTTTACGATATGTTGAAGGGAATTGGAAACTTCCAATAACACTATCAATCGTATCAATTTTGGTGTGAGGACGTATTTTACGTTTTAATTTAGAGATATATGATCTTTTATTTTGTATTATTTTCTTATTTTTTTCAATTTCCAGTTTTAATTTTTTTTTTCTTGGGGTATCATCTTCATTAAATGTTAGTTTTCTTCTGGATGATTAGGGGGTGGGCATATCCGTTATATCTTTTAAAAAAGTAGTCTCTCGAAGGGAATTTTGAAGCGATGGAGACTCTGTGGCAGGTGGTGAATTTGATTGAACTTTTCTAATATACACTTTTGTAGGAATCTTGACTTTCAGTGTGACTGGTGAATATCTTGATGGAAATGATACATTAATATTATCTTGATTTGATGAAGTAGGGGGATCCAATTCTTTCAGCGCATTTAGAGAAGAGGGAATCGATTCCATCATATATTTTGTATATGATATAGGAACAGCTAATTTTGTTAGCTTATGTTTTGATTTATTTACAAATGCTTCCGGAGAAAATGAATTTCACAAAGATATATATTTTTTAGTTTATCTTCTTCAACGTACAACAAGTTAGAATTTCCTAAAAAGGAACATATTATTTGTAATGCCATATAAAAACTAAATATCGATATTTTAACGGAGATCGCGAAACATTCGAGGTAAAACATAATAGTTTATTATGAAATTAGTATATAATGTACAGTATTATATTATTTCCATAATACTGGATTAGAAACGAATTTCATATACTATTTTATCGTTGAGAGTGAGTGTTAGTAGAAAGTAGGTAAACAATTGTTAAGAAGGGATCGTTAGAGGGTGAACAAAGAGTAATAAAACTTAAAAAAGCGTTGATAAGTATGACTCACAGGATTCTTAGAAATAGGATACAGATGGAAAACAGATGTTTAAAGACATGCATTTGTATTTAATCCTCCCTTTAATAATTACATTTTTTTTATATGAGATTGTTTAAAAATAATAGAAAACAACACCGACTTCTACTTAAATTTAAATAGAAAAACATATCATATTTAGATTTTATTGGAATTAGGTTTGTTGTACACGAATTTAATTGACGATTCATTAATAGAAATGAAAAATAGTTAACGGGTTATGAATAGAAAAATATAATAAAATACCTGAATTGACTATCCATTTTTCCAATCGATCTTTATCATTTATGGGAAATCTGTACATCTTAATCCCTGGTGAATATTTTTGTCTTTTCTTGCAGTTAAAGTATTCACAAGTATTTCCAGGCATTTTGTGTAAATAATAATATTTGATTTTTGTATGCACAGAACAAAAGTGTATCTACCGAACTGCGAAAAATTTTTGAATGAAAACGAGATATTTCGAATATATGGCATTTCCTTTACGAAGGAAGTATTAATAGACACGAATGAGGTAGCTAGCGATATCAGAGCCATCAGATGTGGGCCGGCCGAACTATAAACTCTAATTTCTCACTCCGTATATTTGATTATATGAATAAAAATAATATGTACTCTAAATAAACACTTTTACTTGATTTATAACAATATTTATATATATATATATATATATATATATATATATATATATATATATATATATATATATATATATATATATATATATATATATATATATATATATTACATTTAATTCGTTTAAAATTAAACGGGAATTGATATCATATTTTTTTTATTTTCAAGTTACACATCAAGGCAGATTCAGTGCAACATGAATAGCCTAAAATGACAATAGAAAAAACAAAGCATTAATAGTGATTAAAATGTGAACTGGCATTTTATCCATTACTTATTTAAATTAACATTCTTCATCAGAACAACTCTCCGATGAGCTGGAATCACTGTCATTTCCAACCGAAATAATAAATGGTTCTATTAATTCGTCCATTATTCCATCCACCTTACACAATTTTTCTTCTTCCTTAACGACGTGTGTTATACAATTTTGCCAGTCACCACATGTGACATTTTGCACCGCCTGTTGAAAAATATGTTTCACATCATTCAGCTTAAAAGTGGTCTTCGATTTTCAACGCCAGTGTCCACCCAAACTTGTTCTTTCGTATGACCTTCATTAATCCAGGTTTCATCCAGGTAATATATAATGCGATTTTTTTTTCTATATTGTTTTATAGTCCTGAGATATTGTTGCCTCCAACGAATAATATGGTCACGTTCAATTAAAATACTTCTTCTGTTTCGTTTTAAGTATCTAAAGAATAGTATATATTATTATTTATATTTTTGACAAATAAGATGTATTTAAAAGAACTTACTTGAAATTAATCAACTTCATTAATTTGTACAATGGAGAACGACATAGAGGAGGCAAATTTGGACGACTTTTTACTTCTTCCAAAATTTTATTTAAAGTGGGCAGTTCGTTCCTGTGGAAGAATTCATGTACTATCCGCCGTACTAAGTTCTTTACATAATCGTTGAATGCTGAAACGAAATGCGGCCTTCATCCACATTTTTTAGAAGGTGTAACAGATCCTGTCCGTTTATATTCTTTAACTACCCGATAAACAGTAGATTTTGCTACTTCTACAGAAAGAAATTTTTCGTCATGACGCCAAAATATATACTTTTATTTGATTATCTTACCCATTGTACAAGAAATTTCTTCTACTATTGCTGTCATATTCATACCGGGGTTATTTTTAAAAATTTTATACATATTTAATATGCACTGCTTTTCAGCGACAGATAAATGCCCCAAGTCAAGGCTTTTCTTTTATTTGAAGGTGAAAATACTGTACTTGTGCTAGGCTTTTCGTCCATGATTTAAAATAAATAAGTACAAACAAAATTCAAATATAAAGCAAAGGAAATAAGAAAACCGCACGAATAAAATCGGCATAATAAAATATTAGTTCTTTAAAGAACCTAATAAAAGCAAAATTCGAATATAAAAAAACTAAATGAAAAAACACAAATAATATCGATATAATCAGATATTATTAGTTCTTAAAAGAACGGATTTATATTAAAGTCACAGAAATGCAAAAACCAACAACAAAACAGATAACCTCAAAACTTATGACAGCTCTAATACATCAAATGTAAAATGTATATAGTGTAAACTGAACGAAGCACTAGCCAATCAGAAGCGTCACTTTTAGCGGTTAAAATTTAAAATACTCCTCCTGGTTACAAAATAGGGTATAGCAGATGACACGTGCTCTGTTGTTTTTGAAATATTTTTGTTTATAAAGGCAGTGTCACTGGATTATAGCCTCTGAAGTTAAATATTTGTTAATTTGACAAATCAAGATTACGGTAAGTACATTAAACAACAATATACCTATAATGTAAGAATTTTGTGGTTATGAATTAAAAGATCATATTTAAGGAAAAATATATTTTATACTTATTTTTTTTTTGGTGACTTAACCCTTTCCGGCACGAATTAATAAAAATTAAAATTAATTCGTTTTTTTTTCAAAAAATCTTTTATTAGCACAAGAGAAACACTTTTAATAAGAAAATAAAAAAATTATGATAATATTGTATTATTTATAACAAAATAAATTGTGGTATCTTTTTGATACCACTATAAGTTGTAGACCATATAAATAAAAATTTATTTTTTATGAAAGTCATAAAAACAGTTTTTATTAGTTGTCAGGCATAAGCCAACTTCACAAACTGAACATATCCAACGTGTGCGATGTGGTTCCTTACTATTGCTACAATTAGCAAATCTTTTTGAAGTTCCATGTACTGGAAAATGCTTGGCTTGATCTGTTCTTACTTCAGGTGCAATGTATGGTTTGAACCGGTTTACTAGCAAAACATATCCCTGGGGAACCTTTATATGAGTTACATCCTATAAGACCAATAATAACTCAGCATTTATATTGTTTCAATGTAATGTTTTATTTTGTAGTCATTTTGAAAATGATATATGCTTTCGTCATAATTACTAACTATTGTTTTCAAAATTAACATTGTTATTACTATTATTGTGGATTTCGTTTTCATCTAATATACTTTCAGAATGGACACTGTCTTCGGATTCTCCTCTCGAAGGAATATTATCCATTATATCAGACAGTTCTGAGGAACTTATATTGTTTAGATCGGTATTCATTTGTCTATAAAAGACTAAATTTGGTTAGCAGTGGTTTCAAAACTAGACCATATAACAAATGCTTTTTATTGAAAAGCAACAGAAAGATTTATAATTATTAATATATGTCAACAATAAAATATGATTATTTGAATAAAATAAACTATATTGCACACCTTATAAGAAATAGATTCCTATATTATAAAATTAAATAGTTTGTAGGTTAATTTCTACTAAAGCGTTACTAAAAGTTGTGTCATTTTATTTCCAACTACTGTTAAATGCAGCCCATTACATTTTTTTCCCGGTAGATGGCAGCACCAAGAACCAAATAGCAAAGTGGTTTCGATAGAATACCTATATGCATTAAATTACGTCGGAAAAACAAGGTGGTATAATTTTGAAACCAGTTCACCGCAAAGGGTTAAATATAATTTGATACACTGTTTGATACTATTAATTATTAATTTATTTTTAATAATTTAATTTATTTTTAGTTTATAATGGCAGATGATCTTGAGATTTCCGCAGTTGTACAGCTTCTATTAGATGCAGAACTTGCTGCTAATCGATTGCTGTAGATCCTATTAAGTTCATGACTTTCTTCTGTACATTCGTGTAATCTTCATCTAAAATTGGACCCCCTCCTGTTCCATTCATATGCCTCTTTACTTTTGCAGCTTTTTCTTTTGTATTACGGCGTAGATCGTGCCAGCACTATTTAAAAAAATTCTATGTATTTCATTAATATCCATGTTCAATTGCAAGAAACATACCTTTCTCCATTCCTTAGCATTTTTGTTTGCACCTGCCATTCCATTTAAATTTGTGGCTAAATCCTCCCACAACTTATTAAAATCTTTGTACGTAAATTGTGAGTCAAATTTACATTTTATGAGTTTTGGATTTGTCTCCACAAAATCAACCAAAGCCGATTTTTGCTCATTTGATACATATTTCTTTTTTTCGTTCGCCATTTTTGTAGTAATAGACACAATATAAACTTAAAACATGCTGTCTATCACAAGTAAACAAAACAAAAGCCTTTAAGTGACAATAATAAGCTGCGCGCGCATAAAATATCTCACTGCATAACCAAGACCAAAATGATCGGCGAGAATATGTCATATATTTGCAAGAATCGAAATCATCGATTGTATGCGTGATGGGAACAAAGTGAAAAATATTTCTCATCTCACGTAACAAATTTCTCACAGTTTCAAGAATCGGTATCTAGATCCATCAGAGGTCCCTGACCTCATTGTTCGGGTATTTAGACTCGATTGTTGCGTGAGTGTTTCATCTCAAACAGTGCTGGAAGAATAAGGTTCTAGGCATGATGCAGGTTCCTGACCTGAGGATGTCCCAGACATCCTGTGGATCCCAGATCCACCAGAAGTCCCTGACCTCTGTTGCGGGTATTTAGACCCGAGGTCCCTGACCTCATTGTTGCGGGTATTTAGACCCGATTGTTGCGGCCGTGGATGTCCCAGACATCCGTGTGAATCCAATTCACACGAGGTCCCAGACCTCATCGGTGCGGGTATATGGACCCGATAGTAGCAGGTCTCCGACCTGATCAATGCAGCCAATGACAGATGCGCAGCTGGCTTCGCAGAGCCAGCGCGGAGAGCCCTCAGTACGGCCCTGTATTTCACCACCACCTGAATAGCAATTGCAGTATGCTCTTGAATGCCGCAACCTGGCGGAGGAACTTCAGTACTGAGTTCTTAAGGAAGGCAAAGTGTGGAAACAGAACATAGCACATTGCTGCGGGCATTTAGACTCGATCGTGGCGGGTATTTAGATCCGGTGGTAGCAGATCCCTGATCTGATCATGGATTAGTATACAACATTTTTTAAGACACATATATCCATAAATAAATACCTCACCAAACATAAATATATTATCAGTTAACGTGCCACACATAATAAACAACACACATGCACCATATTAATGCAGATCTCTGCATACGCTGCACCTAGACATAGAATGACAGTGAGATAACTCACCTTTAATTACTGCTAATCCAATATAGTGTCCAGGTAACAATGAATGTATAGTTCTACACTCCAGTTGTTCACTTTTACCCCGAGTCATTCACAACCACCGTCAAACACATACTGAGCGTTTTAGTGTTCGCTACACCCGCACGCTGTGTCATCACATCTTTCGTTGACAGATATATGACCATCAGCGCATCCAAATCAGGGGATCCTAATGAAAAACGTATATCTTTCACTTATTTTGTTATTATAAAAATTAATTTTATATTACGATTACATAAAATGCATCTCAATGCGTCTTATTTGAACTCATGTCGCTAACTGATTTCTGACTCCAATTTATCCAAAAATATCTGTTACGCTGTTATCACTATACCAGTACCGTGCACACTATTGTTCTCTAACACAATAATTTCACCCTTTCTCATTTTTTTAGTAAAATGTTGTGGAATGCCTTTTCTGTTGGATCGTATTGTACCGCAGTATATAATTTTTTCTCTGTAGAGTGCACTGGCTAATGGTAAACTTGAATAAAAGTTGTCTGCGTAGAGGTAGTGTCCTTTTTTATTTAAATTTTGCAATAGTTCGTTCACTATGGATTCAGAATGAAATTGTCCATTTATTTTTTTATTTTTTCAAGTATAAACTATTATATTATTGGTATAGCCATCAACAGCACATAACTTGTACAATTTTATCTCGTACTTATGACTTTTATTGTGAATATATTGGCGGAATAGGAGCCGTTCTCTAAATGGAACCATTGACTCGTCGATAACTAAAATTCTTCGTGGAGTAACTGAAGATGTAAATTTACTATTTAGTAATATGAGTAAATTTTCTATTTTGTATAATCTATTTGATTTATTAATATTATGATCGTCATTATTGTAGAAATGTAAATTACATAGTAGAAATCTATCGCGTGTCATGGTGTCGGCTATATAATCATTTCGATAGATATTGTCTTTCAACCAATAATAATTAACCGCAGGTAACTGATTTAATTCCACTACCAACAAAATAAAAAAAAAAGGTTCATTTCATTTTTACCGGTATTTGTCCATAAATTTAATCGAGATTTTGAAGATTTGCAATCTTCTAAACACTGCTCAGCGTATCTATTTGTCTGTTCTACAAGTTTAACAAAGGTTTATATTTGGTTCTTACTACTAGTACAAAGATTATGACAAGAATGGCCTCGTCTACGGTATTTTACTTATACAAACAAAGATTATCTTTGATATGTGCTCCTATGAAAATAGGATGATTCAATTTATTAAATTATTGTTCAATAAGGGCGAGTTCCCTATATTATTTATATATGTGCTTTTCCAAGTAACGTCTACCTAAGTAACATACTCTTTGGACTCTTAAGTTTGTCACACATAGAAGATATTGTTTTTTTCAGTTATCAGGGTAATCTGATCTTGGATTAATCGTGAAAATGTTTTAATCTATCGCGTGTCATGGTGTCGGCTATATAATCATTTCGATAGATATTGTCTTTCAACCAATAATAATTAACCGCAGGTAACTGATTTAATTCCACTACCAACAAAATAAAAAAAAAAGGTTCATTTCATTTTTACCGGTATTTGTCCATAAATTTAATCGAGATTTTGAAGATTTGCAATCTTCTAAACACTGCTCAGCGTATCTATTTGTCTGTTCTACAAGTTTAACAAAGGTTTATATTTGGTTCTTACTACTAGTACAAAGATTATGACAAGAATGGCCTCGTCTACGGTATTTTACTTATACAAACAAAGATTATCTTTGATATGTGCTCCTATGAAAATAGGATGATTCAATTTATTAAATTATTGTTCAATAAGGGCGAGTTCCCTATATTATTTATATATGTGCTTTTCCAAGTAACGTCTACCTAAGTAACATACTCTTTGGACTCTTAAGTTTGTCACACATAGAAGATATTGTTTTTTTCAGTTATCAGGGTAATCTGATCTTGGATTAATCGTGAAAATGTTTTAATCGGTTGCTGTGAACTTTATAGTTCTTGTTCCGTTTCCGAATAACAAAATTAACAGGAGAGTCTTGTGAAGTTATTATAAATGGCCCGATCCAACGTGAATCTAATTTTATACTACGACCTCGATGAACACTTTCATCATATAGTAGTACTTTATCACCGAAATGTGATCTCCCGCTCGTGCTTATCTTTTGTTTCTTCTGTATTAATTCATGAGAAATTTGTAATTTTTATTTTATATCTTGAACATAATCATATGTATAATTTAGATTTCGAGAAGTTTTTGCCGATGTGGGTATTTCAGCTTGAAACCCATATATTAATTCAAATGGTGTATAATCAGTAGACGTATGTGGAGTTATAAGTAAATATTGCAAAAGGAACAAATTCGTCCCAATTTGTTTGATCTTGATTTATGGAAGCTTTTAAATATTCTGCTAAAGTATGATGTGATCTTTCTATTGCTCCGTTTGACATAGAATGGTAAGCCATATTACCGTCAAACGGGGTAAAGTGAATCAAAAAAACCACTTTTTTTGTTGATATCTCAAAACCTATCAATCTGAAAATTTTCAAAAAAAAAACTGTTAAATGCCTGGGCTCTATACACTGCTAATACGTAATGTATATGTCTCTAAAACACATCTTTCTATTTTTTTTCAATGTTAAAGTGTGATCCACTTTACCCCATGGGTTGGGGTAAAGTGAATCAATAATTAAAATAGCTGGAATATTCACTTTACGTAAATTTGAGATAAAGTGGAACATTTTAAATAAAAAGTTCAAGAATTAAAAAAAAATTTTTTTTTTAATCGACTAAATAGGAACTTTATTATTGAATTAAAATCAGGATAAGTAAAAATACAAAGTTGTTTAAATAAATCTTTATTTCAAAAGTGAAAAAAGCCTATAAAAATATATATTTTCATTATAAACTATAAAATTATAAAATATTTTAATAAAAATAACAGTCATTCGAAACAGTCTTAATGTAATACATAAAAAATCAGTACAAAACTGTAGAAAAATATTCTTTGGTACTATCATTCAAAATTATTAAAATTTAAACTATGGAACGTGTATCGTCCCCGCCGAATTGTGTTCAATTTGAGTTTTTTAATAATTTGATTTTTATTAATAGCGGCAATATCAGCAATGTTCGGAAAAACAAATATATCTTGTTTAGAATTTATTTGTTTTCGCATAATATTGACCGTGTATTCTCCTTTATGTTTTTGGTTAATTTTTGCTACGAAAAATCTATCTCGTTTATTTGTAATAAATTTTACGATAGCAAAATCATTTTCAGCTAATTCTTAATTTTCTTGACTTTTTTCTTCAGCTGAAGTTGACGGATTCTGTATTTCAATCTCTTCACAATCTGCAATCAAGTTTTCATCTTCTGATTCGTCTATAATTTCTTCTGTAACTTCTTCTTCAGATAAATTTTCTTCTTGATTTTCTTGTGATTCTTCTATCAATGTTGGTTCTAAATCTTTCACTGATACGCTTTTACCAGCAGCAATGTTAATTTTTTTTTCCTCTTTTTTTTTTCACGCTTCATCTGGACCTTTCCGCATTCTATCTAAGTGCGCAGCAATTGTTTCAGTCCAAACGACTCGTTCTTCCTCTTCATTACTTGGTTCTTCAGTACGAGGTATTTTGTTTAAAACGGCATTTGGATTAAATGGGACAATACCACAGGCTTTAAATCCAGCCAAAGCGTTTTCTTTTGTTCGGAGTTTTCAACTGCTTCTTTAAGCAACCTAGGAAAAATTGTCTTGGGCACCACACCACGATTTTTCATTTTCCATTGTTTCAAAATATTTCTCCAGGAAGCTTTTAAAGGTCGAAAAAAAGCTACGTCTAATGGCTGAAGTAAGTGAGTGGAATTAGGTGGAAGCAGAATAAATCTTATATTATTGTTCTCACATTCTCTAACGACATTAACTGTCACATGGCTATGTAAGTTGTCACCTATGATTATTTTAGGCCCGTCCAGATTACGAAAATAAGGTAAAATTATACTGTGGAACCAATTTTCGAAGATGGTAAAATCAAACCATCCACTTGTAGTTCGATTATATCGGGAACCTTCCATCTGTCCATCCAGGGTAAATATGTTTGGCCTTGTAAACGATATATGGGGGTAATAAATTACCATCGCCTGATATTGCAAACATAACACTTGTGCTTGCTTTAGACGTGTCAATAATTCTATGTGCATGCTTTGTTCCACGTTTGACAACAACTTTTACAGCACCAGGATCATCTAAAAAGTTCGTTTCGTTATAGTTAACTATGTTTGATGGTGGAATATCTTCCAGTGTTTTTTTCAAATACTCAAAATATTTTTGTACTACTTGAAAAGTTACAGCTGCTCTGACTCGCTTTGTATTTTCAGCCAGTTTGACAGTTAGATTAGGATTTCTTTCCAAGAATGAATTAAACCAGTCTATACCTGGAAAATTGTCTTTAAAACGCTTTTCACGTATTCCCCGTTTTTTTAGATATTGTTGTACTATACATCTAATATCAAGACTTTTTAAAGGAAATTCCCAGTTTGCGCATACTTCTAATGCCTGTACTAAATCACTTTCTTCATTTTTGTCTAACGCCGTTGGTCTGCCGTACTTTAAGGGATTCTTACCGTGCACTCTTCGGTTAATTGTTGTATATGGTACAGCGTATTGTTCAGCTGCTTGTCGCATACTTAACTTTCCAGATTTAACAGCGGCTACAGCTCGCTCTAAATAAATTGGATTGTAATTTTTCTTGCCCTGAGGCCCTAACTTTTGTGCGTACCATCCTACAGAAGAGGCAAAACATACAATTAGGCAGTGATTCATTATACCCCGCAAATTCTCATTTTTGTTTAAAAAATTTATATCTCCGAAACAATAACTATTAATTAAAAAATATCTGGATATATAGTTTCTTCAATATACAGAGCACAATAATACTATAACAATAACAATATAATAATTAATACTATCCTCTTGGAATAGTTTGTTTCAAATTAATTAAAATAATAGAAATATTCACCATAATATTAAGAAATATACTGTGCGTTTCCTTACCTTTTTTTACGGAGACAACCACCTTCTGTCTAAGCTACAATCACATTGCTTCTGCGTGGTGACCTCGACGTGATCGTACATGGAGTAGGGAGTGACCTGCGCAGTAATATTCTCAAAATGGCTCTAAAGATTCACTTTGCCCCATATGATTCATTTTACCCCGGTTGACGGTACTTAATTTTTTTATCTTTATTAATTTATAAACGTGTTTAAACCTTGATCGGTTAGAATTGAATTTGAAATACCATATCGACAAATTATATGTTTAACAAATTTATCAGCGATAGTATACGTTGTATAATCCGGAATGGAAATCGTTTCTAAGAATTTAGTTAAATCGTCTTGAAAGGTAAGAATGAATTTATTATCAAATTCTGTTGCTGTAATAGGTAACAAACATTTTTCAATTGGATTTGATGACGTAGTGGTAATTTCCATAGGAGCAACAATTTTTAAATTTGAAGATTTATTGTTCTGACATTTACCACATTTATTAATATATTCTGTAATATTTGCTCAGATTTGGCCAGTTATATTTTATACGCATACATAAGTACATGATATACCTTGGTGTCCTCCTAAAGGATTGTCGCGATATTCTCTAATTAATTGTAATTTTTTATCTTCTGATAAATCAACGCTACGATTATAATAATAAACATGAATTAATATCGGTGCTTTAAAAAATGTATCGTAGCATAATACGAATATTTTCCAATTTTTTACTATCTAACCTGACGCTATTCTTGGAATTGCCAATTTATTAATATTATTCTCAATAGGAAATGATTTTAAATTTTATAATGTTAAGTATACATCTTCGTAATTAGATTTATCAAAATAGTTTTCTTTTGTAATCAAATACAAGATATTTCGTGATTCATGTTTCAAATATGCTACTTCATGAATTTCTTTATGTTGATCTATTAACTCTCTAACATGATTAAATTTATCTTTAAAATTTTCTGCGATACCTTGTGATATTTCAAAATCTTTTGAAACACAATGGGCGACAGCACAGTCAGGCGGTGCATTAAATAAGTCTTCATAAAATACTTTTATATTATTATTGATAATAATTTTAAATTTAATAGCTTCTAAAAATTCAGAATAAGAAACGTTATTATTTTGATCGGCATTAATATTAAAAATTCTGGAATGTGCGTCTACATGATTAGACTTTCCTCGTTTATGAATTATTGAATAATCGCATTCTTCTAATTTAATACGCCAAAGCATAAGACGTGCTTCCGGGTCTTTTAAATTATTTGTATAAACTAAAGGATTGTGATCTGTTATGATAGTAACATTTCTCCCATATAAGTATAATCTAAAATGTTTTACAGCCCAAACGGCGGCTAAGAATTGTTTTTCAATAACAGGTTTATTCTGTTCTGCCGAATTTGAAGTTCGAGAAGCATATGAAATCGGCAAGTGTTTTCCAATATCTCCCTGTGACAAAACAGCTCCGATAGCATGATTGCTAGCGTCTGTAGTTATAACCAAATGGCTTATTAAAATCTGGATATTGAAGTAAATGGGCAGTTATTAAAGTTTCTTTTAAAGTTTCGAATGATTTTTCACAATTATCAGTCCAAATGAAATTTACATTTTTCTATAATAAATGGGTAAGCGGTTTAGCTAATTTAGAAAAATCTGTTACAAATCTTCGATTGTAACCAGCAAGTCCTAAGAATGATTTAATATCGCGTTCACTTTACGGACGCGGAAAATTTTGAACAGCTGAAATTTTACTTGAATCTGACTTAATACCTTGATATGTAATATGGCCAAGAAATATTACTTCTTTTCGTAAAAATTAACATTTTTCTGGCTGTAATTTAAGATTATGTTCTCTTAATTGATCAAATACGGTTTGTAATTCTGAGGCATGCTCTTCTAAATTTGCTGAATAAACAACTACATCGTCAACCTTTGAAAAGTTGATGGTGAAATTTTAAGCCCCATAGGCATTCTTAAATACTCAAAATGACCGAAATGTGTTGAAAACGCGGTTTTCTCTTGATCACTTGGATCCATTTTAATTTGATAAAATCTAGGTGCTAAATACAAAGTAGAGAAATATTTTGAATTTCCCAGCTGATCTACTATGGCTGTGATGTTGGGCAGAGGTAATGCAGCATCAATAGTAACATAATATACGCCACTTTCGTTTACCAGAGGCGTCTATTTTTTTTTGGAACAACAAGTAATGGTGCATTCCATGGAGAATAACTGGGAGTTATAATTTCTTCATTTAACATTTTATTTACTTGAGATTGAATCTCAGATCTGTGCGCTTCAGGTAAGCGATAAGGTTTGACATGAATTGGAGCATCGTCTTTTGTATTCATTTGATGTTATACTTCATCAGTACAAGTAAATTTATCACCCTCCAAATAAAATATATCAGAATAATCTGCACATAATTCTTGTAATGAAATAATTTCTTCCATATTTAAATAATTACCACGAATCGACGATAAGACTTTATCTATACGTTTAGCATTAAAATTATCTTCCGTTTATTCACTATTGTTAGTAAAATGTACTGTTTTAACTGAATATAAAGTTTAAAGTTCGACGTAAGGTACTTTAATTTTTTTTTTCAATTTCTGTAATATTAATAATAGAAACAACATTTTCCATTTACTGGCTGTGTTAACTGACTCCATTTCTTCTAAAGTATTTTTGCCAGGTTTCGTAAATACTCCAAATAATTCTAAATTAATTGTTATGGTCCGATGGATTATTAATTTTGCTTCAACTAATTTAAGAATTTTATCTTTAATTTGTTTCAAGAAACTAATTATGTCCAAATAATTTATATTTTCAATTTTATATGATATAATTCGATTTTTAAACGCACTATGAATACTAGATTTCAAATGTGAATGATATACAGTTACTTTTTCAAATAAATATTACAAACAATGCAGTACACATTTATAGTTTCTACATTTTCACTTCTAAGACGCTTTTTTTCGGTTCACTGCTTGAAGGATTTTCCGCTTTTCTCATGCCACTGGTGTGCAACTGTATTTAATACGTCGCGACAAAGATTTTATGTTGAAAACATTGTCACATTCAACACGAAAACACATTTTAAAACGAATAGTTTAAAATAAATAGAATTAAACTTATTTCACTTTTTATATTGGTTTTTTTTATTATACTTTTAAAATTTAATGCATTGTTCAGTTTATATTGCTGCTGACGTATATTTTTTCTACTAATTTTCTAGAAATAGTGTTTACATTTTAAACACTTATATGATGATGTAAGTGAATATAGCTTTCTTTCGTAAATTTTATAAACATACTGTCGAGCGTGTGTCGGTGAGTCGAGTCGCGTTGAGACGTATGCACTAGGCCTATGTGGCTGTCGTGCTAAACTCAGTCGGTTTTACTAGGCCTATTCGGCTGTCGCAAGTTGACTGACTCTCGCTCACGGACCAAATATCTAACGAGAGACGTGACAGCTCTGTGTTATTTGAAAAGGAAGAAGTGGGAATAATAGTGGGGATATCGATAGTGGCGACACAGTACTGGGGACAAAGTGAAAGGATGTAATACGGGCAGTATACCTCCTCAAATGTTTTGAAAATTACAACTAAATATTTTAATATTACAATTATTTTTACTATTTACAAAAATGAAATCATTATATTTGTATAATGACATTTTTGTAAAGTATAAAAATAATTGTAATATTAAAATTGAAATATTCAAGTTTACAAATAATAATTATACATTATTTTGTTCTTTATTTTGAAAATTAAATAGTTACACAATATTAATTATATAAATAATAAATATAAATATATCATCACGCCTTCTACCCATTACTGGGTGTGGCACTCTGCCGAAGCAGATCTCGGTAAGTGATATATTTTGCGCGTGAAGTGCGGTTACCAGTCGTCAAATCACGGCCCCCAAACATGTTAGTGGTGGAGGAGCCACAGGGATAGCTTTTTCAAATTATGAAAATTTGTCGCCTGTGGGAATCGAACCAGGGACCTCAGGATCCACAGGCCGACTTCATACCACTGTGCATTAATTATAATTATAATAATAAAAGTACGTAATTTAGAATAAATTTACTTATAGTTTACATACATTCTGAGCTGGAATTGAATTCGAATAATTTTCTTCTGCGCCATTTGCCTATGTACAAAAGAGAAGAATGGAAATATATTGGTTATGGAGATAAAGAATTTATATTAAAGAAAAACCGTATAAATTTTATAAAATTTAATACAATAATGTAATTTGAAGAAAATTGTCAATAATTTCATTTGGCTGGGTACCTTTTTTTGTGATTTTTTTGTTTATCATATTTAAAAATAATTTCATGTTTCATGTGTTAATGTGAGTATAATATATTTTTTTAAGTTTATGCCATGTTCTTGGCATGTGCACTCAAAACATAAGAAATTTTGATACTTCACACATATCTTCTCTATTACATAACTTTCATTTAGATAGCTAGGAATATCTGCGAAGATGACTTTTCTTATTTTATCGACTTGCAAAATTATTTCATCTCTGGGGTAGACCAATTTTGGATTTCTCGTGCCGTAATCTTTCAGTCGTATTAGAGCGTGACTATCAGTACATGTCTCGGAAGTAAAAAGTGTGACACATGTCTGACAGTCACGCTGTAAAACTCTACCTGCCGACAAAGCCAGCAATATACGCGGACGTGAATATCCGTATATTTTTAATAGCATCTGATATAGAGGTATCAAGGTTTTTTGCAGTAGGGGTAAGGAAAGGTTCTCGGGAAGTTAAGGAAACATTCGGTAAAGACGTTGCAGTAGTTGATTTAGGAGAAAGAAGGGAATTCAAAGCAACTAGGAAATTTGACCTATCATCTGCACAGTTCGATTCCTTAGAATTTCTATTTATGATTATTGTTTTAAATGCTGAAACAAACTGTGCACATGTAGCATTGGTATTACTGCCACACAAACCCCTGATAACAGCAAAATAATTCTCTAAGTGATCCTGGTTTAAATATCTAGTTAATAAATATTTAAAATCAAGACCCTTCAGCTGAAACCAGAGATCCTGACCATTCTGAAAAGATATTATAAAATAATTCACGCAGGGTGGAGCTCTACCCCCAACTAATTCTAAATTTTTTAATTTTATTTTGGCCTCAGCCCTAAACTTATGGTATTCTGATTTCTCGTAAACTCTACATGACAGCGGCCGATTTCCTACAAACTGGGAGTTTAAACTATCGAACAAGTCGTTCATGAATAAACAAAACTCCGCAGTTGCTTCCTCATCAGCAGAAAACTCCTCTGTTCTAATGAGTAATGTCAAGGCAGCATAAATAGATCGGCTAAATACCTGTGCAGCGAGACTAACTTTCATTTTTTTTTCCTTCTGGATCAATGTAGTCTTTGCTTAATTTAGAAAATGTACTATCTACAGTAGTACCATCCCCATTAAATATTACATTTTTGGTAATAAAGTTACTCCTAACACATTTTAATAAGTGAGGTGGGTCGAAAATGTGGATAATTTCGTTATTTAAAATAGTATACTTATAAGGTCCGTCACTCATAGTTTTATTGCAGATCTATTTGTGCTACCTATATCACTCATAGAACAAAGAATGCGGATTTCACTTAATTCATGAACGGCTTTTACTACTTGTTCGATACAATCAAGCTGAAATGTTTTGGCTGCAGATTGTACGAAGAAGAACGCAAGTGGTTGTTTCCACGCTTTGTACATTCCGCATAGCATGTAAAGCAAAGCATGGTCTGCGAGCTTGTAGCTAGTTGTAGTTCCAAAAGATTCCAATCCTTCTACTCTTTTTTGAGCATTTATTATAGGATAAGTGGGGGGGTAGTGAAACCTCATCGAATATTAGTGTGCAAAACCGATCGAGTTCGGTTTTTTTTCTTGTACACATATTTAGAGTGTGTGTGCGTGTGTGTAAGTTCGTCGCCGTTGCAATTCACAAGAACTGCTCGAAATTGTGTCCCTGATGGTCTCGACACAATCGTATTCGTTTGGCGAAATTCTCCACGCACGTCCGCAACGTATTTGGAGATATTTCATGACAGGCATTAGTTATCCGCACCATCATGTTCTCGCGCGTGGTTGGAGGATCGCGGAAGACGACGTCTTTCAGGTAACCCCAAAGGAAGAAATCAGGCGATGTCAAGTCCGGAGGTCGGGGTGGCCAAACAATAGGTCCTCCGCGACCAATCCATTGCGCTGGAAACAGCTCATCCAAATGTTGTCGAACCGCACGAGCGTAGTGTGGTGGGGCACCGTCCTGCTGGAACCACATCGTCCTCCGGGTACGCAAATCGACTTCTTCTAGCAGCACAGGAAGATCGTTCTGGAGAAATTCCAGGTACCTCGCGCCATTTAACGTCCTGTCGAAGAAGAATGGTCCGATTATCTGCGAGCCGAGAAGTCCACACCACACGTTGACACTCCATCGCTGCTGTGCGTTCACTTGTCGAACCCAGTGGGGGTTTTCAGCACTCCAATAATGGGCATTGTGGATGTTGACGAATCCGGTATTCTGGAAAGTGCACTCGTCGGACAACAGGACTCGGTGGAAGAATAAACGGTCGCGGTCGATCTGCTGCAAAGCCCAGTTGCAGAAACCCACACGATTGGCGAAATCATTTCCATGAAGTTCTTGAACGCGCATGATGTGATACGGATGGAACTTTGCCGCGCGGAGTAACCGTTGAGCCGTCGATGTATATATATATATATATTTGCGAGACGAAAGTGAAAAGTTTGAATTACACCGTCGGTAATATTCTTCGCTATTGTACCGATGATAGAACGTGCGTATTGCGAGTAAATTTCAATTATCTTCCACACGCTCAATGCGCACGCTATTTTGACGAAACCTCGTCTATCGTCTCGAGACCCAGATCCTTCGCACATCTAGTATATATATATATATATATACAAACACTTGCATGATATCAGAATTTTTACTGTGTGCCTGTGGGAAACATAAAACCTTTATTCGCGACATGGGAAGGTTTTTAAATAACTGACTTGGCTTATGTAAATTTCTTTCTTGATATCTGACTCGGCGGTTTAGAATCACACACACACACACACACATATATATATATATATATATATATATATATATATATATATATATATATATATATATATATATATATATATATATATATATATATATATATATTTTGATTTACTCGAAATAAATAAAAAAAATATTTATTTCTTTTATATTGTCTTTATTTCTCAAAACGCTACAAGCTAAAAGCAGAGCTGTTGTCAATTCAAACTACAGTGTGAATCTGAATCTAAAACTACACATATTCTATCTTACATGATAAGATGCAGAGATTATCTGACTAAGGGGTTTTGTTACACTCATGGGAACTAAGCTGATGTAAGTTCGCACGATGTTGCGAAATACAGGGTTGTACTGTTATATTTCTCCTCCACCCTTAAGAGAAAAAGTCAACTCTTCAGAAGTGTTGCTTTTACTAATTTGATTTAATTTGATATCTTTATTATTAACTTCATTTCTTTTAATAGGATAATTTCTGCATTTACAATATTTTCTTAAACTATAACATATTATTATAATAATAATTAAAATTATAAAAAGAGTACATTATTGCGTAATGAGTTTGATTATTATTAGAAATTTTATAAATTGAGTCTAAGTGGATTTCCTTCTGTCTTTCTATATTCAAATTTGAAATATTGTGAATTTTATTTTCCAAATGTTTAATTTGTAAATTTGTTATGTTTTGATTTAAATCGATCAAGTTGCCAAAATTATTAAATACTTCTATTTGATTATTTACTTCACAATTTTCAGTAACATAAATTCCTTTAAGTTTCTGAACATCAAAATTATTATTACAAGTTAATTTAATTTGTTGTTCGTTAGGTAAATACAGATATTTAACTTTCGAATTTTTTATATTTATTATGGAATTTATTTGTGATAATTATGAATATTCGCAATGTTCGAACTCTTTGTAACATACAATATTTTCTAAACATTTATTGTGCTCGTTATTTTGAGATGCACAATAATATTCCTTATCATCTAATTTTATATATTTATTTATTAATTTTGTTTTACAATTGTTTTTGGAATACAATCCATTTACAATATTTATAGTTTCGTAGTTGTTGTGTAAGTTTGTCGGGATAGGTGTGACTTGGATTAGCTCCTCTACTCGAGTATTCGCCTGTATTTCGATGAGAATTGTTAAGTTTAGATTTTCATAAGTACAGTATGTTTTTGAAATATCATTATTCTGAATGTTATTTAATATGAGTGAACGTAATTGTTTATTATCAATTTTGTTTATTTCCTTCAAAAATTGATCATGATTTATTGCGCCAAAGTATAAAACATTTAACTTACAAAATGTGAACGTTTCTTCGATTTGAACTAATGAAAAATAAATGTCTTGTGCTACTTGTATGAATTCGTTAATGACATTTTGAAATTTTATTACAACATAACCATCTATAACTTGGACTTTTTCATTCAGTACGTTATTATTTTCGTTTATTAATTTTATCTTATCATTAAATTGAGCGGTAATGTTATTATTAATTTTGATAAGTGTATTCATTTTATTGGACATAACTTTCTGATTATTTCCAATATTGTCTAATATTTGATCATACCGTTCTTTATCTGTACTGTCGAGATTTCCGGTTATACTTTTAATTATTGTGCCAAGACCGTCTATCAGACCTCGTTTTTTCCTGTGTAAATTTAGTAGTTGTGTTTTCTACTTTATATGGTCAATCAGCGAATTTAATATATTACTACTATTAACAATACTACTGTCAAATTTATGAGAGTCTAATATTAAAGATAGGGCTTTCATGTTTCGTTCGAGTATTTCAGATTGTTCAAATAATTTGTTAAGAGGAATTTTGAAAATTATAATTTGGGTGTTTACCTGTATGTGTGCGATACCGAGTCCGAGAATATTGATGCCGGGGTTTTGATCATCTTTTATGATTACTGTGATTCCATAGGGAATCAATCTGGAACAGTAACACGAGGTTTTTTCAGTTGACTTAATTTGTGTTTTTTATTTTTATCGTCGATTATTTGTCCGCGTTCATTTACTATGGTTTTTACGCTAATGATCTTAAATTTAGGTTTTTCGATTTTACCCGCGTTTCGTTTATGGATTTTTAAGTGGACTTGTTCAGGGATATTGAATTGTTTATCTTGGGGTTTAGCGTATTTTGCTTTACTTTTTTCGATATTTTGTTTTACTTGCTGATTAATTTCTTTCAATATTTCTGCATGTTTTTGTACGTAATCTTCTACGATAATTTCTTCGGGTTTAATGTTCGAATTTATGTCCATACCATATACAATTTCGACTGGCGTTCTTTTCGTGGTAGAATGAATGCTGTTATTATAAGCAATTAATGCATAGTTTATGCGTTCCTTCATTTTAAAAGATTTTATTAAGGGATGTTGATTTAGAATGCGCATGTGTTCGACAAGCGACGAGTGAAATCGCTCGACAATGCCATTACTTTTCGGATTGTCAACGGAAATGTAGTGAATTTTTATATTTCGTAATTCTAAATAATTTTGAATAATTTTATTATTGAACTCTAAGCCGTTATCGGATACGAGTTCCAGGGGAATAGTGAAATGTGTAAAATATTTTATTAATTTACCTAATATCGTAATGGCATTCTTATCTTTTATAACATAGGCCATGGCGAATTTAGAAAACGAATCGACAATTGTAAGAATTTTGGTTTGTTCTAGAGATAATAAGTCTATGTGTAGTTTTTCGAAAGGTTTTTCGGCTGTTGGTGTTAAAATGTTGGGGATTTGAATGGGGTTTCGTTCATATTTATTCAAAAGGCATGTATTGCATTTATTTATATAATTTTGTATGTCTTTTGACATGTTGCGCCAGTAATATTGTTGTTTCAATTTGTTATAAGTTTCGGTAATTCCACGGTGGTTGGTTTTACCCTCGTGATAGTTTTGTATAGTTAGTTGTTGATCTTCTATATTTTCTATGTCTTTAACCATAATTTTACAACATACTAATTTATAGCTTCCTCGTGTGAAATATGTTTGTAGTATAGAGTTAAAATTTAGTTTAAATTTTTCGGGGATCAAACAATAATATGTTATGCCGGGTTGAAGATAGTTTTTAATAAATTGTGTAATACTTTGGTTTGAATTTTGTTTATTTAAATGAAAGTAGATACGTTGAATTTTGTTTCCGAAAAGTTTTTCTATTTTAATATTATTTTTTGAATTTGTTTCTTTGATTACAATTTGGTTACGACATGTGTTAATGTATGAGTCTAAGTAAGTTAGTCCATTGACTGGATTTTCTTCGTCTGAATGTATTGTTTCGATCTCATCTTCTGATCCTGTTTCGACTATAATGGATTCATTGTCGGTATTCAAATTTAATTCTAAATTTTCGGGTTTATTAAACACGTTAAAAATAATTGAAGTATTATCAAATATTTCTCGAATAAGTTTTTCGGTTTCTGCCCAAGGTATTCTATCACAGCTGCTACAAATTCGTGGTAAATCGAGTTGGTTAACGTCATTCTGAATACAATATTCTAATAATTTATTTAAACATTTCTTAACATCTAAGAGAGTTGGTTTCTTATTATAAAATTGTTTCGTTATTAAGTGTAATATTATTCGAGGTGATTTTTTAATTTAAATTTTGTTATCTAAATTGAATAATTTCGTCGACGGAAGTTTTTCCTTTACTTGTTTAGCGAATCCACGTGACATTTGTAGGTCTTTCGAAACGCAGTGTACTAGTGGGTTTTCTGATTCGAATATATTAGAGTTTTTGAACTGAATTTCGAATTTAGGTTTAATTCGTGAGAGGGCGTCGGCAACAAAATTTTGACAACCTTTCTTATATTCAATTACATAATTAAATTCTTCTAGTTTAAGACGCCATCTAATAAGCTTTTGATTTGGTTCCTATAAAGAATTTAGCCAAACAAGGGGACGGTGATCAGAAATAATTTTGAATTTTCGACCTAGGAGGTATGGGCGAAAGTGTTTAGTTGCCCAGACGATTGCGAGTAGTTCTTTCTCGATAACAGAATAATTTATCTCATGAGAGTTTAAAGTTCTTGAGATATAAGCAATGGGGAGGTCTTTGTTGTTACCGTCGCGTTGTGAAAGCACGGCTCCAATGGCGTAATTGCTAGCGTCGGTCGTTAGTATAAAGTCTCTAGAAAAGTCGGGGTATTGAAGTATGGGATTGTTGGATAGGAGAGTTTTACATTTCTCGAAACATTGTACGTAATCTCTATTTGTGATATCAATTTTGTTTCCTTTTTTCAATCAATTTGTCAGTGGTTTTGTTATTTTGGAAAAGTTATCTATGAATCGCCTGTAATATCCAAGCAAGCCAAGAAAAGATTTGATTTCTTTAGTTGTTTTTGGTATATTATAATTTTTAATAGCTTGTATTTTGTCCGGATTTGGTTTAATTCCTTCTGTTGTAATAATGTGGCCTAAATATGCGACTTCTTTGCGGAGAAATTCGCATTTGTCCAATTGAATTTTGAGATTTGCTTCACGTAATTTTTGGAAAATTTTGTCTATATTTATCAAATGTTCTTCAAGAGATGTTCCGAGAATGATAATGTCGTCGAGATATACAAAACAAATTTTGTTTAAAACATCTTTTAGGACGAAATTCATTAGACGCTGGAAGGTTGCGGGTGCGTTCTTTAGCCCAAAGGGCATACGTTTGAATTCGTAGTGTCCGGTGTTGGTCGAGAATGCGGTTTTCGGGATATCATTAGGATTGACTTCTATTTGATGGCAGCCAGAGGTCAAATCAATGGTTGTAAAATAATTTGATTTTCCCAATTTATCAAGGATGTCAGTTATGTCTGGGATGGGAAATTTATCGTCAACAGTCTTGTCGTTCAACTTTCGGTAGTCAATTACAACGCGGAATTTATTTTATCCCGAGGCGTCCATTTTCTTTGGGACTACCCAAATGGGGGATGACCAGGGCGAGTACGAATGTTGGATAATATCGTCCTTTAGCATTTTTTCTATTTGTGTCTGTACCTCTTGCTTGTAAATCTCAGGGTATTTGTATTCTTTTGCATGTATAGGGATATCGTCGTCAGTTTTAATTTCGTGTTTGATTTTGTTTGTGAATGAAAGTTTTTGATTATCGCACAAGATTAAATCTTTATATTTAACTAATAATTTAAATAAATCATTTTGTTCTGTATCATTTAAATGATCGTCTCTGATAGTTTGTTTATTAATTTCTATATTAAAATTATTATTATTTTTCTGATTTAAGTATTGGAATACAAATTTATATTTATTTAAAAATATTACTTCGCCTTTTTCAAAATTGAATTTAGTTTTAAGTAATTCAATACCTGGTATGCCTAGTAAAATGTCAAAGTCTTTATGGAAGTTAAAAATATAACTTTTGATATTTAAATTTTTGAACTGGAAAAAGATAAATTCCTTTCTGGATGATTTGCCGTTATACGTGCAGATGGTAAAGAATTCGTGAAATTTAGTCGTATTAGGTGTGATTAGTTTAGGGTGTATATAGTTTTGGGTAGAGCCGGTGTCCAACAATATTTTAAAGTTGCCAATTTTAATGAAGGGGAGTTTACTAAAATTGTTTGTTAGGGATTTAATTCGGGTGAATCGAGCTGGATAAAATTTTGAGTCTCAATTTCTTCGATATATTCATTTTCATTAGTTTCAGTTATTTGTTCGATTTCGGAATACTTTTCAATTTCAGGATTTTCATATACGTCAGTTTCAAAATTTTGGTTGTATAGCTCTTCGGCTATGAAATTTTGTTGTGGTCGAATTTGTTGAAAGAAGTTTTGTGGACGAGTAAATTTGGTCTGCGTACTCATAGGAGTATGGTTTTGAAATTGCGCGTTGCGAACGTTTTCGTGTGGGGCAAATGGTTTAGGTTGGTGTACTTGTTGTGTTCTTTGAGGGACGTTAAATTTGTGCATTGGCGATCGATATTTATTTTGCATGAAATAGTTGTTTTGCGGAACAAAGCTGCTGGGATTATTTGACATTGGTTTATATAATACTTTGGGTTTGACGAAATTTTGATTTGGGTGTTGTTTCTGGTCTAGATATTGAAAATCGTTTGTAAGAAGGCTTTCTATTTCTTCCAAGGTGGAAGGATTGCGATTAGCAAGGTTATTTCTGTACGGGTCTTTACAATTGGAAATAAAAGAGTGTACCGCCATGGATTGAATGAATATAATTATGCCTTCTTTAGCGAGGGCTTCGAGTTTACACAGATTTGTTTTCGCAACTGCACGGTTATAATGATTTTGAATTTCTTTTAAATATTCAAATGTTGTAAGTTTCCCTTGTTGAAGTTTAACCATATTGCACACAATACCTGGTGGTTGTTGTTTATCATCATATTTTATGATGAGAAAATCGCGGAGTTCTTTCCATGATTTAAATGTGTTATCACTTATCAATTCTTTTGCGCGATCAGTAAATTTTGTTTTAATTTGGAATAAAACTAATTTGCTCTGAATTTCAGTTGGTGATAATTGATTTATTACTTCAATAATTTCGTCAGTTTGATTTATGAACCGAGTAAGAGATTTTGGATTGCCATTATACTTTGGTATGGCATTAACTAGATCATTAATCAATTGTTGATTTTTTGATGCCTCTGAACCAAAGGGTTGTGTTTCTGGCATTGTGTTATTAATATCTAAGTTATTTAATATTTCGAGTAGAGAATCCAGTTTTTGATTAGGATTGTGTGAATTGTGTCAGTGAATTTGTTTTACAGTGATTATGACAATTATAATGTAATATTAACTTACAGTAATAGTAACACTTCTTTGATCATTGAGGTGGGTTGTCTTCTCCTTTCCTATGTTCGTTCGGCAGGTGGAAAAACAGGAACGAGTCGACTCTCCGTCGAATCGGTGTTGATGTGTAGCTGGTTGAAGTGATGAGACCACACTGATGAAGGAGAAGAGTGATGCTCTGGCTATGGCGACGGCTTCAATCTTCTCCGGGTAGTTGAGCGATGAGATTTGAATAGTGTCGTTTGTATAAACTTCTTGTACTGACTTTGTTAGTACTTATAAAGTTGACTTCTACGGGACACTTTGAATGTTTGTTCGAATTGCGAATTAACAGTAAAAACTGACTATCGGTGTTTTTTAACGAATTTAATTTTTGTATTTTCGAAACACTGATATTTCACAATCCTACCGACTGCGCCAAATATATTTTCGATTTACTCGAAATAAATAAAAAAAATATTTATTTCTTTTATATTGTCTTTATTTCTCAAAACGCTACAAGCTAACAGCAGAGCTGTTGTCACTTCAAACTACAGTGTGAATCTGAATCTAAAACTACACATATTCTATCTTACATGATAAGATGCAGAGATTATCTGACTAAGGGGTTTTGTTACACTCATGGGAACTAAGCTGATGTAAGTTCGCACGATGTTGCGAAATACAGGGTTGTACTGTTATATTTCTTATATATATATATATATATATATATATATATATATATATATAATTGCAGGCCAATCGAATTACCAAACTTGGTATCAGAGTCCGCGACAGATTTTTTTTTAAATACTCGCTCACTGATAGCAAGGCACTGTCCAGTTCTGTTACATCACGTCGTCTTTTAATACTCGTACATGCTGGTTTTGAGGTTGATGGGGTAACCTCAGTTTCCAATACTTGAACTATCGGTGAGGAGCATTCCGGAATCGCCATGTCCACTTCTACTTCCAGAATCTCCGACAACTCCACCACATCTGATATATTACTGGAGGTTCTAAAAATACAAACCGATTATAAGTAGGGGTAAAATATTATTGACAATTATTTTCTTACTTTCTACTCCTGACGTACGGCTCTAGAAAGTTCAACGTCTCGAAGAACTCCCAAGAGCTTCCCGCCGATTCGCCATCTGCCCCCGAAGATACGGACAAGTTGTTTCGTCTTTCTTTGGTATATTTGTCCCTCAAGACTTTCCACCGTTTCAGGACGATATCAGCTGATTAACAAATAATAATGTTAAATTACAATTATAAAATAATTATTTGTTGAAAAATAACAAATTTGTAACCTTAAATACATGCAATGTATCATCGATTTGATTATTAAACAAAGAATATAGACACTACACAAATTTTGTAATTTTTAAATAGCTATTATAATTATAAATATGTAATATAAATAACTTACCGGTGGTATTCAATACTTTTCCAATATCCTCCCAAATTCTGTTTTTTAACTTGGTGTTTTTAAAATCTTTTTCTGTTTTATTGTAGATAAGTGGATATTTTTCCACTAACTCAATCAGTAATTTATCATCCATGATATTAATAAAATAAATGCAAAATAAAAGACAAATTACACAAAATGGTCGACCAAAGCGTTCACAAAGACAAGACAGATTGAACCAAACAAATATATCGGATCGGTAATATAGCTTTCTGCAATGAAGTTTGAAATAATGCTTCCTGATTGGTCAGAGGTACAAGAAGTAACGCAAGAAGTTGAAAGTTGGCGAACTCCTTGCCTTACGTTACATCTGTCTTGCGTTACTGATGCGTGTTACGTTTTATTATAAAGCGGTATATGCTGTTACGTATGTTCATGTCTTGCGTTACTTTACTGCACTTGCGTTACCTCTTACTTTACTTCATTATAAATCAGCCTTAAGAAACAAGAGTTAGATACTGCGTCAGGCCAAGCACAACCGCAGATAGAGAAATAAGAACCGTATCAGGTCAAGCGCAGCTACGGTTAAGAAACAAGAGTCAGATACTGCGTCAGGGCAAGCACAGCCGCAGATAGAGAAATAAGAACCGTATCAGGTCAAGCGCAGCTACGGTTAAGAAATAAGAATCACAATATTGCGTCAGGGCTAGCACAGCCGCAGATAGAATAAATACAATGGTCGGTATTAGGATAGACAACTACCACCGGAAATAAATAAGTAAATATCGCTTACCAGGTTAACTTCCTCGGGTCGGAGATGACTACGGAGACACTCAAACTTAGATTGCAATTGAAGACTGCCAATCTAATACTGACTTTAAAACGGCAAGAAATCGTCTTTATATACCCGTTTCTAAGCGACAAAAATGGTTAATTTAATTATAATTTTAACGGTCGTTTTACAATTAGTAATTTATAAGCCCGGACAATGATATTTTAAAATATAAAAAATAATATTCGCTCCAAGGTAGATTTGAACTGCGGAACTCTGGCGCCATATGCCGGATCGCTAACCGCGCAGCCATCAGGCGAGTTCGTCACACACTATGTAAGAACAAAAATTCCCGAAATTTTTTACGTTCGTTTTCACTATGTAATAAATCTATTGTATCAATAACAGATTCCATTCCATACATTACTTGGGCTACTGTTGACGAGGCTGTGCCTAATGGCTCGGATGTATCGACTTGAACAGCTGTTGCAATTGTAGTCTGTGCGTCAATAGTTACATTATGCGGGCTAGCATTTAAAATATTTAATTGAACCGTAGTTTCCTTAACTTTGCGAATTAATACACGCGAAACTAAAACGCCTTGTATTCCCAAATCGCACGGTTCAAGCACAAAATCTTCATTTAGAGCTCGTGCGTCAATGCGGCCAGCACATAAAGCTGTATGCCGCGCAGGTATCGCAATTAGATGAACTGTAAATGTCTTAAAATCAAACTTTTCATTTGATGTTAATAATTTAGTTTTATCCTGAATTAATTTATCTTTAACCTCGCACGGTATTACAATATCATTCGCTGAATTAGCAATAATTCCAATTTCATTCTGAGTTTCAATATCACTAATATTTGACATAGGTAAAGAAGAATCACGCAAATTTACAATCTTATTAGCAAAATTTATATTTGTCTGGTGCTTATCTAAAAAATCGGCACCAATTAAGCCGTCAGTGTTAAAACATAAATCATCAGGAGAAACGAAGAACTTATGCCTAATTTTACGCATACCTGTCCGTAATTTGAGGTGCGTAATTCCTTCGCGATTCAGTGCGTTGCCTGGAACATCTGTAAGAACTTCGTTTGCTGACTTTATCATCAAATTATGTTTTAAAGCAACTGTTTTCTTAATTAAACATACTACAGCACCAGTATCAATAAAAAATGTAACATTCTTCTTTTCAATTTAAGTGTGACTTTCTTTACCTGTTCACTATCGAAGCTCATAATCCTATTATTTTTATTTGATCTTAAGCTGTCTCCCGCGGTGTCTGTTTTGAGGCAGCTTTTGAGTTTGAAGTACAGACATTATTTTGTCTTGAAAATAAAACAAAAATCTTATTTCAGTTTTGAACACTGAGTAAAAATATGTCCTTTACTTCCACAATTAAAACATCTACCTCTCATATTAGGATATAATTTGACAATCGGCTGCCTGCGATACGTCTGCACCGTTTGACTCGAGGATGGAGATTTAGTTGCGCTATTGTTATTACTGCTTTTTATCACCGGTTGCGTATTAATTGACCGCAATATATTACGCTGAACGTCTGATAGAGTTTGCTTAAACATTCGCGATAAAGTTTGTTTGCAGTACTCTGTGTAAGGTAAGGTTTCTTCAATGGTATTAAAACGTTTATAATGGCAAATCTCGTTAGCAAGTTTTGTGTTCAAACCTTCCCAAAACTGTGTAATAACTAACATTTCTTTGGTCAAGCTTTCGCGCATGGCATCCATATCTGTATCGGATGTTGGATACAATTGTTCAGCCGTTATTTCTAATCGCGTAGCAAACTCGCGCAACGATTCTTTTTTAGAATTCGCGCTCACCACCAGCTATTCGTACACGTTTCCCAAATTGAGCTTATAACCAATGTTTCATGTTTAATAAATTTTTGGGGCGCTTGGCCTGAGGTAACGCAAAAAATATCTCACGCGCTTTGCTTCTTAATGTCAATCTAATAATATTGAAAGTTTGAAGCTCATTCCAACCCGCAATTAAATCTAAAAATGCCGGAACCACCTGCATACGGCTCTATGTCATTACTCGACGGACTAAAATTTGATGCTAAAGACCAGGGCAAATGCTTGACCCTGAGGTGTTGGCGGAAATTGAGCATAATAATTAGATGTGGATTAGCAACACCAGGATAGCAATACTAGGATTATTAATACCAGGATTAATTATGCCAATAATACTAGGATTATCAGGCAAATCAGAAAACGACGTTGGTGGTTGTGGTGGAAATAAATTAGATACTAAATAGGGATTACTATAAGTGTAGGGATAACTTAGATGAGATATTTTTATAGGTGTTGTATAAGGCGGTGCAGTTTGCGAGGTTGTATTTAAAGTTGCGGCTTGAGTTGTTGTCTTACTCACAGTACTGGAAATAGTCGCGGTTACTGTGACGCTAGAGAGTGTCGCGTTTGTTACTGGTGACGCGGTAGTAGTCATATTTGTGCATATCAATTAATACTCGCTGATAAAACAATTCGGTTCTTTAACGGATATTTAAGAGACGTTAAATTCAAAATAATGGGAATAAAAGACTCTTTCAACAGATATTCGACCTGGACTGTGCCAAATGTAGACCGATGAAGGTGACGTAATTCTTTACGAATTGTTTGGAAAAAGTAAATAATTGATTTTCACTTACCTTGTTGCTGATCTCAGGACACTACACTTTCGCAAAAAAGGATAATCATTTTGGAACTTAAATAAATGTATTAAATATAATAAAAACAAAATATATTTATTTAATAAAAAAGAAGAAAATTCATTAAATATTAAGTTGAAAAGAATATAAAAATATAATTAATACCAAAAATTAACAACACAAAGAGATAACTAGAGTTAAAATAGTTTTAAATTAAAATATTTAAATTGAAACGCGTACTCGTAATAGACTGATCAGCGTGATCACTGACAACGAACTGCCTTCAAAGCGGGGTAAAATCTCTTAACTCTAACTCTTAATTTGGTAGGGGAAACAACTTCAAAAAAATAACCTAGCCAGGGGGGTAGACACATAAATTTGTATTCCTATCTAAACGATCCAAGGGATGAACTTTAGTCTTGCGGGTGACTTGGGGGTGGCAATAAAGAAAACAGCAGACTAAACAATTAGACTGCTTCTCGTCGTAAACAATAATAACTGTCACCAGAGTATCGTATTCATCCGCCGCTGATACCGCGATGTATATTATGATAAAAAAATTAATTGGCCCTCGCATAGCAGTGACGACTGTAGACGATAAACTCCAGCGGTTAACTGTGCGCATTCGCTCAGCCACTACCCAAGGTTGGC
Source organism: Pterostichus madidus (assembly GCA_911728475.2). Lineage (NCBI taxonomy): Eukaryota > Metazoa > Arthropoda > Insecta > Coleoptera > Carabidae > Pterostichus > Pterostichus madidus. The sequence continues at coordinate 25,466,544 of OU452314.1, forward strand.
CTTGAATACGACTGTATCGTCATGTTACATCTCGATCTGATTAAGTTTTGACTACATTGTTTGAAAGAAAATAGCCATTTTATTGGTCTATAATCGGTGTAAATTTAGAATTTACGACCGAAAAGATAGGGTCTAAAATATTGTGCACTCCAAATTATCGCCAAAAGTTCTTTCTTTATTGTGGAATAATTCATCTCTGATTAATTCAAAGTCCTGCTCGCGTACGCCACCGGGAAGGCATTATCAGAGTTACATTGCGATAAGACAGCTCCGATTGCGACGTTACTGGCATCAGATGTCAAAATGAATTCTTTAGTAAAGTCAGGGTATTATAACAGTGGTTCGTTTATAAGCAGATTTTTGCACGCATTAATACACTTTATATATTAAGAGTCACTGATGTTGACTATTGCGTCTTTTTTGAAGCATTTTTATAAGTGGTTTAGTTAATTTCGTGAAATCTTTAATAAATTTCCAATATTAACCAAGCAGGCCAAGAAATCCTTTAATATGTTTAACGGTTTTGGGAATAGAATAATTTTGTATTGCCGAAATGTTGTCTGGATTACGTCGTACACATTGTGGGGTTACAAAGTGGCCTAAATACGCGACTTCCTTTCTTAAAAATTCCGACTTATCAACATGAATTTTGAAACTAGATTTTCGTAAACGATTAAAAACTAATTTTAAGTTAATGATTTTTTGAAGACTAGGTCACTGCAACAATATTTTTTTTATAAGTATATTAGGAAGATAGAGATAATTTATTGTATTTAATATGTACCTGAATGGGTGGTAAGTTATTTTTTAAGAAATTATCCAGGACCTTCATCCCCCGTTCATTGAAATGGATTCCATCCACCCTCCCATTATAGAAGGTTCTACGAACATCAATAGTATATATAAATACATAAAATATATTTTGCTACAGCCGTATACTGTTACTGATCTGTAAATTTTTAACGACCACTTAAAAATTAACAAATATGTTACAGAATACTTCTATAAACATATTAATGGTGATATTCTATGTAAATAATGAACAAAATCAATTTTAAATTTGTTGATAAATTGAAAATATGTCGTAAAGTTATGTGTTCTTGCGATTTTATTCATTATTTAGAGATTTATGAATTTTTATACGTACTTCTCGAAACATTGTTCGTTTATTTCTCCATGACGATTGACATATTCGCCATGGAGGTCCAATACCTGACAGCCTAAAAAAATATTGCGTATTAGTAGTGTTTTAATTGCTTTTGTAATTGAAAGTGTATTTTACCTTTCAATTTTGTTTTCAAAAAATTATTTATTTGTTTAACTCTTCTTACATGCCACTGGGACTGTTTATATACAGGCAAGGGAGGAATTGTTAATAAAATAATATTTTTTTCTTTGCCTAATAATTTAATTAGTTTCATAAATAAAACTTTTAATGTTTGTTTGCTTGTTTTCTGGAAAATATAAAAAGTAGATTTCATATTTCACATAATACTTGTCGTTATTACTTTTTTATGTTATTCGTCCCAATTAAAATATTATTGGAACGTATTTTCCATTCTTTTATATTTTTTAAAACGTTTCTGAACGTATTCCCACTGATACAATGGCCGATTTGAGCTGCCCCGTTTTCTAGAAAGGAGTGTAATAAGTTTATAAAGTATATTCTGTATCTCAAATACACACCATTCTTTATTGCCTTCCTTTTTCCATATTTGATTAAAAATCTAACAAAATTAGAATCGCCTATTACCTCGTACTCTTGGTAAACCTAATGCAAAGTAAAACAAAAATTATAATAATTGTAATGAACGAAATACTTCGAATACAGTAGAGAAACGTTACTTACAGCAGGCTCCATTTATTCGCATAACTTGCGTAAAGTAAATATTCTAATAAAAAACATTAGTATTGATACATGGGATCAATATTTTATAGTATGATATTGCAGGTTACTTTAGTATTCCATTTGCCACTTGATTCATTTAAATCAGTTCAAATAAATTAGACATGACGAACTAAGCAAACTGATGCATTTATTGGGGTGAATTACTTCAAAATAAATTAAAATGAGTAATTCTAGTAGTGGAAATAAAGTCAATGAAGTAATCCAGCGCAATAAATAAGTGATTTGGTTCAGTAAATGTAAGTTAGATCTGATTCAAATGCAAATGGAATAGGCCTATATATTTGTAATTTATTTTTCAATTGTTTAATTGAACAATCAAATATATACTTATTATGTAGCATCAAATATTTGTATACTTACAAACTGTCATAAGTACTGTTTTAAAGTGTGTCTATAAAGAAAAATATAAAGACCTATTTAGTTAATATCTTTAGGAACCGTTAGTTAAGACTTTCATGTAATCCAGCATAAGTCTGTTTTATATTAGGTAAGAAGTAATAAATGTTATACCAACATATTCATTGAATCTTTCTTTTTTCACAATTAATGATTCATTTGTTGTAATTTTTGCATGAATTGAGACTGTTCGTCGAAAAACTAAAACAAAATATTTAGCAGATTTATTTCTACAGAAATTCGTTGTAGACTGAGTAAAAGCTGGCAACATTTTCAAATATTTAGGTGCAATACAACAATTTCATAAATTGTAAAATTTTAAATCGGTCGGAATAGTCTGTTAATTTAAAATTTAACTGAAAAATATTTATTTCGATCATGATCGCCACATAAAACCTCAAATAAGTGGCATTATCTTTATGTTATAAATTCTTTTAGTTATTCGATATATCAAACAAGCAAATTAATTTAAATTTCTGATGGCCGTTTGCACCGGTTTCACTCAAATGCTTCCCTTAGTAAAGCGCCGCTTAATTTTTAAAGTGCCCTTAGATTTAAATGGTTTGCAATCATTTGTTACTTAGCTAAGCTTAGCTTAAAATAAGAATAAGAAGAAATTTATTTGTGTTTACATTAATATAAACTTTGTAATATTTTAGCACAATATACAGACATTTAATGTCACCGATTCACCACTTACTAAACAGTGAGAGTATTTTGAAAATAGTCTTTGTTATTAGTACCATATAAATAAATAAATAAATAAATTTACAGAGCAATACATCTTTACCTAGCACAAATGTGGTGGATTGGGGTAATTATAAAGCAACAAATTTGAAGACTCCACTATCAAAGAAATTAAAATATGCGTCAGCTTCAGCCAAAAGTGGTGAACACTGGACAGAACGACGCAGACCAACTCAAGCACTACATTCAAGCCATTTATCAGAGCAATATTCTGATTTAGCTATTAAATTAGAACTGGCAATTTTACAAAAGGAAGCATTTATTGCAGACACAAAAAAAGGCAAGAACGCGAAGAAGTAGAATTCGATTTAAAAAAAAATTCTTGAATTATAGACATCGAAATTAAAAAAGCACAGCTAAAGAAACTTATGTAGAAATGTAATATGTTGTTACTCACATATTTTCTTTAGTTAATATTTTCAGTAACCGTTAGTTAAGACTTTTATGTAACCCAGCATAAGTCTGTCTTATATTAGGTAAGAAGTAATAAATGGTATACCAACATATTCATTATTCAATATTTAGCAGATTTATTTCTGCAGAAATTCGTTGTAGACTGAGTAAATTTTAAAATATTTAGGTGCAATAGAACAATTTCATAAATTCTAAAATTTTAAGTCGGACGGAATATTCTGTTAATTTAAAATTTAACTGAAAAATATTTATTTCGATCATGATCGCCACATAAAACCTCAAATAAGTGGCATTATCTTTATGTTATAAATTCTTTTAGTTATTCGATGTATCAAACAAGCAAATTAATTTTAAGATTTTACATATAAAAAAAAAGCATACTACTCGCAATACATCATGTGGTTTTTTTCAAAAGTTGGAGGATTTTTTCATAAATGTATAAACAAACTATTCAAATTTATTGCTTTTATTACATTATAATAAACTTTATTGAAACAGATACCTTTATAACAGATTGGTATAGGAGAAAATTTGTGTTTGTTTCATAGATAATGATATTTATTCAAAATATAAAATTGGATTACTATGGCCACTTTATATTACCAAATATAATATAAATCGTGTCAAAATGATAATGAGTGCCATGACTAGCACCTTACATATTAAAAATTTAGACACACTTTTCCTGTTTAACTTTTATTCTAGTTGTGCTCAGATATTTGTTTATATACTAGATTTAAATATTATTAAGAAAAAACATGCTTATCTCCAGAAATATCAATAATTCTTTACGAAACGTAGTATCTAAATCTGAAAAAATCGGTTTCACAATCTCAATATAATATTAGTTTAATAGAAAAGTATAGTAAACAGTCGTCCAAACTTCAAATTATTAATTTATGTATAGAGCTGTTTAAGCATGCATTGAATCATTAGGAAGATATTCTAATAGTCTGAAGAAATAAATATCCATTGAATTATGGCAGTAAGTTGAACTGAATCTAAAAGTATTGGTATCCTTGTTATGTAAAGTGTTAATTGTCTCTTTTTTTTTATTAAACACATTTAAGTTTATTAGGATAATATGGAAATTTTACTCCTTGTTCGGAAACAAATTTAAAAATCGTTATTTGTAGTGTACTTCTATAATTAAATACAATATAAGCTACAAATACATTCATAGTAAATAGGTAATAACATTAAACTTCTATTTTTATTTAACACAAAAGAACTTTATATTTGTTTATGTCGGACTTTCATAATCATAGCGATTTAAGACATTTATTATGCAATTTGCCAACAAAACTTAAATTTTTAACTTGTTTTTAGTTAATAGAAGTTAACAGAAATTGTATATCACATGAAATAATTGATATTGCTGTCATATATTCGATATTTATTTAAACCATGTTTAAAATTTACGATTTGGTGGTGCAACTGGCCTTTAGAATAGGCAAATTCATAAAATAGATTAGTCAGTAAGACTAAAAAATGAATTTTGTTCTATATACCATAAATAGTTCACTAACACGTAATAAAAAATATTTTCATTTCATTGATTCGTAACCTACATTAGTTATCATGTTCCTTTTTGTAAGAAATATGATGTGTGCGAATATATACTGCAACTTGAATATTCTGTCTTTAGAATCGCAGTTTACATATATTTTATTATTTTTAGATACTTTAGCCCTAAAATGTACTCAAAACTTGCAAAGACTAGTTATAAATTAATCAAAATGTATGCAAAATTGAACTTGATGATCCACATAAGAAAATAATTTATTTCATAGACATTTGTGACAAGAATAGATTTGCCATCGATGTCATATAACTCTTCCTTCGTTTTCTTTCATTATTTATCTTATGAACTGTAAGCAAAATAATAAATATTTAATATTATATCTGTATATGAATATTAAACAACTTTCGTATTAGTCTCAAGTACTTCATTTGAACTACTACCTCAAGTTTATTAATAAACTATTATTATTTGTAATGTCTACATATTTGTTATCGGTTGAGAAAATCATTGTTTTAGTGTTCACTTTTAATTTGTTTTTATTCATCGATTGCTCCACCAGTTTTAATTAAACATTAACCACATTAAAAAATTCAATTTGGCTGGTGTTACTGTAGTAAATCAAAATATCGTCTACGAATAGATGAATATTATACTTTTTTAGTAACTGAAACTATACTAGCACTATTACGAGTGACAAAACAAAAATTATATTTTTTCTGGGTATTAATTTCAATGTTACTGAGTTCAAGAAATTCTTTTATTACATCGAACAATTCACTACATGATGAATTACTGTCATTTTCATGTATTCATTTATTATCTTCATCCACTTCCAACTTTTATTTTGGACCTTTGCACAAAATAATCTAAAATATCAATTTAAATAATAATTAAAATATTTTACGATTTTAGTAATAACATACCTTAATTTAAAGATAATAAGATGCAATATTTTTTATCTACATCACAATAAACTTGTTGTTAATGTTGAGTTACATTTAATTATTACTAATTATAGATTTTTAGGTTAACTTATATGTCAAAACATTCTACATAAAAGAAACATTTTGTGAATCACTTTAGTCTATAAGTACCATCTATCTTTCACTAGCTGAACTACTCTTAGACACGAACCATGTGTGACGTCATCATTCGAAGTTTGTCGTTTCGGGCAATGTCCCGTCGGCTGTTGTCCCATTCGGCTCATGTCCGTTCGGGTAATGTCCCATTCGGCTGATGTCATCACTCCCCCTATTGCAATTGTTTTAACTTTTTTAAATGTACTTTTAATTTTAAATATTATTCTAATAGACTTGATAATTAATCGAAATCAGATTAGAAACGTCGTTATCATTTATAATTGTTACTATTCAACAATTTAAAACTATATGAAAATATGGGTATATCAAGGTAAAACCATTTTTTTAATATTTTATTTCGTTTATAATTTTTTTGTACATTGCAGATTTAAAAAATTAACAGCATACTTAAAAGAAAAAAAAAACATAATTTATACGCCAAAAAAATTAAGAACACTTGAACAGGAATATGTTCAAGTTTTTGACTGACGCAACACACAAAATGAGGTGATAACACATAGAGTTAGTAGCAATTTAACATACTTTGTAATATTTATGTATAACAGAGAATAAATGTTGTACTTAAGTATAATAAGAAATCATCCTAAAATAAAAATTACTCACTAGTGACTACTCAAAATTGTACCAACTAGTGCGTAATCTGTTACTTTCTTTATTTAAGATAAGTATTTTCTAGCCGCATGTCTTTCAGGAGTAGGCCATGTTGTTCTTCTTATATTGCCGATTGGTGAAACTGGTGCTTAAAAAAAAAATTACTTCAACTTGTGAAGAAACATAACGATTTAAAATGGAAAATAAGTTGAAATGGTTTTGAACATTCTGAACGTATTGTTGAATGAAAGGTTAGAGAAAAAAATTTACAGCAATATGTAAAAACATAAAAAATATATATATATCTTAAAAACTTGGCTTATTTATTAATTTTGTGATTGGGTTCTCAATTTTGTAATTGAAACATATATTTTATTTACTAATTTGTAAAATAAGAAATATTTGCTATTAATGTCTAAATAAATCATGCGTATTTGCACCGAAACAATAAGAAGCCGGTCAAATAAAGCATGCACTAAGGAACGCTAAAATAGCAGACGAAGCTTAAAAATACATTAAAAAAATATTTAAATAAAAATAAAATAACTAAAATGTTCCTTTTTATCACTTTAAATATATGTTTTATGCAAACGTCGGATATTTTATAGTTATATCATTTTACCTAATCTAGCTTTTCTTTTCTCATGTTTCTTGTACCGAACAACTTCAATAGTTCAATATCTGGAAGAGATTCTGAAAACAAAAATACGTAAAATAAATAAATTAATATACTATCAAGCCATTTTCCTATTACTGGAAGTGGCAGCACTGCCAACGAAGATCTCGGAAGTATGGATATATTGCGCGTAAATTGTGGTTACAAGTCGTCAAATCACGGTCTCGAAGGTTTGCGAAAATTATAAATAAACAATTTTGATTAATGCTCATACGTAATGTACACAATAGACGCATCATTTTTATCACTTATTAAGATCTGCTACGGCAGAGTTCCACAGCCAGTAGTACGTAAAAGCGTGATGAAATAGTTTAATTTTTATATAAACCATACCTGAATTATCATTTCTTGTTTCATCAATACTTGTATGTGAAGACGCTGCAAAAATACATATATTATTTATAAAAATGTATTAAACTTATTTACTTAATTCGTACCTAAATTGTTGATTTCTTCTAAATGTTTTCCTCTATGTTTATTAAGATTTCCATCTTCCATCATTATTAATAACTTTGAAAGTTGCCCAATTTGAACTGCACTACTAGGTAGTCTATAGTGACCTGTATGACTCATGAAATTAGCAAGCTGATCAAGTTCTGAATCTTTCAGATTCAAAATTTGGACTACCGTGGCAATTTGTTTTCGCAGTTTGGTTCCTCGCAAATTATTTGGATACTTTGCACCACATCGATTTGCAAATTCCCGAAGTACAACACATGCTTGAAGGTGCTTGTCAGAAGCACCCGGACAAGCGAAAACGTATGGATTTTGTTCATCTACTTGAGCGTTACTTCTATATTTTAAGAGCATTTCTATTATTTAAACTCGTTCAAGACTCAACAATATTGGAACTGTCCTACCAAGTTTTCCACGTAATTCAATTCTTACAAACCTTTCCGCCGCCAAGTACTTCTCCAAAGTTGTTAATGATTCGTATAAATCTAAATTTTTATCTTTAATTATCGATTTCCGCTTATTGAAATCCGTTATTAATAATCGTTCTATTTCCCCATCACGCTTTCTATTAAAAAGCTGAACTGCAGTTAGTACGCATTTTTCCAATCGAACCCAATTTAAATATGAAAATTCATTGATCAATGCTGCTTTAAAATGATTTATTTCCATATCTATATATTCGTGTAGCTTTTTAATATCTTCATGAAGAGGAAGTTCTACGTGCTTATTTCTTTTGACATGAATTAGTGTTTCAATTGCAGTTTTATTTATATAGGACCCATAATCCTCTGCATGTATTTAAAAAAAGTCTTTTACTAGATGTCTGCGTTCATTATCACATAATTTTATTTATCCTGTAACAAGTAACTCACCACATTTTTTAACGTACGTTCCAAGTCTAGTTGCAATAGATGGCACATTGTATTCATTGGTACACGGATTAAGTTTAGCCAATTTATTTACAGCTAGTAACACGGAATTATAGTATCGTGGTTCATAAATAGACTTTAATTCAACTACATCTGGTTCTATCCGTTTCATCTCAATTAGAAATCTTGCCAGTGTCCTTAAAATTAGTCTTATATGATATGCAAGATGTGGTTGCCGATATTTGCAAGTTAATTTGTTTCCGTAGAGTATAATTAATTCGTCGTAATGAATGGTCACGCCTACATTGTCCGGAATTAATAAAGGGCAAATTTGTTTAATCATTCTTTCATTAGCTTTAATAATAATAATAATTTTATTTCCAATAAAGTTGTACCAGTACAACGTAGGGAATACATAATTAATTTAATAAATGCAAATTACATAGATTAAGTAGATTGTGCTACATTAATTATTTCGACATTACAGTAATCAAGTCGTTCGGTCGACACGACGACGGCAAGAGTCAAAATAGCAAGAGTCAAAATCTGACCGAACTACTTATTAACAGTTAACATTAGACCTAACCTGAATCGTCAAACCGAAAGTATTACTTGCGTTCGGTTTTCAAGTGTGTTTCCCGTATTTTCAAGTCGTTTTGATACACACATAACATATTAGCCAGGTCACGATGCGAGTCCGGTTGTTTTTATAGGTTTTTTCAATGATTTTCGTGGGCGCGGAACCGTTTTTGTCAAATCCGCTTGTCTTCAGATTTTGTCCATCACAAAAAGTCGCCGCGGAGGGCAGCACCTGACGGGTCATCAGTGAGTTTAGCGTAACTACTGCTTAAATTTTATTTTCGTTGCACAGATTAATTTTAGGTCATTGTTAGTTAATACTAGGTTATTAGAACTAATTATTTTATGACTAAAAAATATTCATGTGAATTCTAGTGACATTTAGTAGAATATAGTGATTTTCACTGTCAGTCGCGGATTTTACTTGTAGGTTATTTACATAATAGCTGTTAGAATCGTAAGTTTTTATCATATTTTCTTGTTATGTTATTTAAGTTATAAATTAGAAATATTTTGATAATGGTAAGTCAAAAATAACTATAATGTAAAATATATGTTTTATTAATTTAGATATTTTTATAGATGGCTAAAAAAAGATCAAGCCAACCAAATTATACTGTTGGATTTCTTGATAAAACAAAAGACTCAAACTGTATTTCAAACACTTTATTTCACACAAAAGAATCTATTTAGCCAAAACACCAAGATGACCTTTTATTAAACCAAATAAAAAACACTGATACAAATTACAATCGTGTATCTATGTTAAATTATAACAACTTTTTTTTTTATTACCAACCTTAAGGTAAATCATACATTTATTTTTCAATTTTCAAAATTATTGGCGGGAGATTCAAATAACTGTCAAACATCCAACATCCTCCCACCAAGTTAATTTTACAACAAAGAAATTAACTTATCTAACATTATCTATTTAACGAGATTTACATTTTGTATCTTGCGGGTAAAGTTATTTTTCGTCCTTTTTTAGTATAAATGGTGGCTATCTCGGTATTTTTTCTCGCTCGATCTTTTTTACAGTTCTCATCACTAGACAGCCCATTGGTTTGCACTTCACTAGACAGTCCATTGTTTTTCACATCACTAGACAGTCCATCGTTCTTCACTTCTCGTATTTCGTTTTCATTGTATGAAAAGTCTGTTACTGGCCAATGCTGCTCAGGCTCATATAACCATTCAGGGCCCTCCCACCATTTTGATTCATATAAGATTTTCGCACTGCATCCTCGGGAGGGTAAATCGGCAGGATTCTCACTTCCCGGTACATGTCTCCAATCCGGTTCAGTGGTCAACCTCTTAATTTCTTCAACTCTGTTGCGAACAAAAGTTCCCCAGTTCTCTTCCCTTCTAATCCACGCCAGTACTGTGGTGGAATCACTCCAAAAGGTTGTTTTTATTGCTATTCCTTGCCTTTTGAATTCTTCCACTATTGTCGCACATAATCTAGCACCTATTGTAGCTGCTAATAACTCTAAACGTGGTATAGTTATTTTTTTTAAAGGGGCCACTCTTGTTCTCGCTTGTAACAGTTCTACTTTCACATTATTAGCTGCTTCTGAACGTAGATAAATCACGGTTGCGTATGCCAGTTGGCTCGCGTCACAAAAAACGTGCAAACTCCATTGCCTCGGTTCTTCAGTGTTGGTAAACCATCTTGGTAATTTTATTTTCTCTAAATATGGTAGATCCTGAAGCCAGTGTATAAATTTCTTTTTCATTTCTTGATCTACTTCTTCGTCCCAGCTAGTTTTCATTTTCCATGTCTCTTGTAATAATAGTTTCGGACACAATGACACTGGACAAGTGTATCCGATTGGATCGAAAACTTTATTCGCTGTCGCCAGTATAATTCTTTTCGTAATTTGATCTGATTCGCTTATTCTTATTTGTGCTAAGTTTATTTGTAAAGTATCCTCTTGTCGGTCCCATTGTAACCCAAGAACATTTGAACAAACTTCATGACCTGGAGATATTACCTGGTTCGTGAATTCCCAGCCTCGTAAGTCGAATTTCGCATTCCGCATTATACTGGTGGCTTTCTCCTTAAACTTGTACAATTCTTCTTCATTATTTACGCTTGTCACGCAATTGTCAACATAAAAACTATCTTTTAAGAGTTCAATAACGTTTCTTTCCATTCCAGGACTTTCCAGCGCATTGTTTAAGTGGAATTGTATTACAGCTCCCAACAAAAAAGGACTGCAGGATACTCCAAATACTACACGACAATGTTTGTATACTTTTAATATCCCATCACTTCCTTTCCATAAAAATTTCAAGTAATTTCTATCATTTTCAATCAGACCAATTTGTAGAAAAGCCTTTTTTATGTCAGCTATCACTCCTATTCTTTTTAATCGGAATCTTAACAGAATAATAGGTATTTGCTCGATCAAATTAATACCAGTATCCAAACACTCATTCAATGATGGTTTTCCTTTCTGTTTAGCTGATGCATCGAATACCGGCCTTACTTTGGTTGTGCTGTTGAGTTTTACAACATGTCTATGTGGTAAGTAATGTCCACCATGTGGCTCTAAATCAGTACACTCCTGTATTATCTCCTCTTTTAACCAATCGTTAAATGTGTTCTGATACTCTTCAACAAGATTGTCTGCTTTCAATTTCTTTATTGTATTGTCAAGACGTTTCATCGCTAGTTCATAGTTATCCGGTAGTGATGGATGATCTTGAATCCATGGCAAACAAACTTCATACCTTCCATCGCTTCTCACAGTCACCGTATCGTGAAAGTGTTTATTCGTTGCTTCATGAATCTCTGCCTGTGACTTCGTTTCTGCGGGATCCTTAATGCCTATGGCTTCTAACTGCCATAGATCTGCTATACTATATTCTTGTACAAGCATTGAAGTGACAGTCATTGCCAACTGATGATTCTTACCACTATCTTGGATTTTTCCCATTACTGTCCAGCCTAACAGAGTTTCAATAGCTACTAATCCGGAGGATAGTTTCTTCTGATTGCCTGTAAATAACTTGCCAGCTACATCCGCTCCGATTAGTATCTCTATTGGACTGCTTCCATCTTCGACATCGGAAATATAAATTTGGGATCCTTGTAGTTCTTCCAACCACGGTCCGCTTTTGATATTATTTATTTCATTGCATATGGTTGTTTGCTCTAAAACTTCAAAATTACAGTTGTAATCCCTTTGTAAACTACTTAAACGGATTCGATAAACATTATGGTTCAATTCTCCTGTTTTTTGACCTCCGAAAAGCGTATGTATAATTTTCTCTTTTCTTATAGGCAGAAATGATGAAGAATAGTACTTTCTCTTTTTTGGTGATATCAGGAAGTATTCGCACTTTTTTGGCGCTACTTACTTCTTCTTGAGTATCAGGGTCCAACGTTCGTTTTCTTGAGGAAACATTGGTTCGTTCTGACGACATGGTGTAAATTTTCTCTAGATTACTTTTCTTGTTTAATTAAAAAGCCTGCTATTGCTTGCGAAATTGTTTTCTGTAGTATTCGTTGCGTCAGCTGATTTATCTTTCGTCTCTTTATTTTGCGATAGGTCAGGACACATCAACGGTTGATGATTCCTGCTACAGATCAAACATTTGATACGTAATTTACATACTTTTGCTGAATGTCCCTGTCTGAAACAGTTATAACAACATTTCTTGTCATATAAAATTTGTTTCTTCTCTGCAAATGTTAGTTTTTGTGCCTTGAAACAGTCAGTAGTCTTATGATTATTATTGCAGAACATGCAACTACTTACTCTTGCTTCCGGTTTTGAATTAGTAGCAAGCAGTCCAGCAGCTGTTGATGTCTCACCTGTACTTTCCTTTATATTAATTTTCTTTTTGCTGTAGCGCGAAGTGCTTATACCAAATCCCGACATAGCTAATGATATCTTTTCTTCATTTTCAACTTCGGAACGCATAAAGTTCATTAACTGCTTCAGTTTATTTCTAGCACTATCGCCTTCCTGTTCTTCTAGTTGACTACTACTGCCAATGTTCATTGCACCGTTCGTTCGCTGCCATGCTCTTAATAATTCTTCAGGTAAACATGACTCCACGAGAGGAAATAGCATGGACGCGCATTTTTGCGTTGTTACTCCTAGACTTTCCAACGCGCGAAGATGACACTCCAATTTATCGTATAATGAAGCCAATGTCAGTACTGTCGTTTTCATTGTATTTTGCATTACTAGAGCTAGCAGTTCACGTACATATACTTCAACTAACAATTCTTCTCGACCAAATCGAGCTCGTAAACTATCCAATGCTTTTGGATAGTTTTCAGCAGTCGGAGGATAGCTTTCTACGATCTCTCTAGCTCTCGTACCTGGGATTGTTGACTGTACTAAATACTGGAACTTGTCACTGTCGTCTATTGCTACATCTTCGTCTAGCCGTTTGAATTGGGCCCAGAATAGTAACCAATCTTTTACATTACCTCCAAACTTTTTTAATTCCAGCTGTGGAAGCTTGAACTTTCTCTGGGTTACCTGCGATGCTGCAACCGAAACTTCAGTATTAGAATTATCAGCACTAAACTTTTCATTGACAGCTTTTTCCTCGCTTTCGATTCGTCTTCTTACTCTATTGAATTCTTGTTCATACTTATCTCGTGATTCGATTTCTAAATCTAAATCTGCTTCAGAACAATTGGCTTCGAGCAAACCCGTAAACATTTGTTCGTCTAATTTCTTTAGTTCCAGATATTTGTTCTCGAACGTGTCAAATGTCGCTTTTACTTCTACCATGTCGATTTTCGATTGTCCTAACAAATCCTTGATATTAGTAACCATTCTTGAATAACTACTTCTAACCGCAGTTCTTGTCTTTTTTATCTTATCCATATTGATTGATCTTTTAATGACTTTATACTGAAAGATCAATTCGTCCTGTCACGGTCGCCAGATGTTGGATTTCTTGATAAAACAAAAGACTCAAACTGTATTTCAAACACTTTATTTCACACAAAAGAATCTATTTAGCCAAAACACCAAGATGACCTTTTATTAAACCAAATAAAAAACACTGATACAAATTACAATCGTGTATCTATGTTAAATTATAACAACTTTTTTTTTTATTACCAACCTTAAGGTAAATCATACATTTATTTTTCAATTTTCAAAATTATTGGCGGGAGATTCAAATAACTGTCAAACATCCAACATATACCAATGAAAAAAATGACATTTTAAACATTATTGAATCATACAAATCCATAATTTTAAATAAAAAAACTGATCATACCACATAGAAATATATAAAGAGACAGTGTGGGAAACTATTGAGAAAAATTTCAATGCAATATCTCCTACTGGTTAATATAACAATTTTTAATTAATACCACACAATTTTAAAATATCGATTTGTTTTAAGGTGTATATCGATCTGCAGATCAACTAAAAACTTATTTTAATAATATGAAAAAAAAAACACTAAAAATAATGCTGTAGATAAAGAAAAAACAGGGTCTGGTCCTCTAGAAAGCATAGTGGAAGTTTTGAACCCTGCATTTGATTTAACATTATCCTTGTTGAATGAAAAAATCGGTTATGGATTGCAAAATCAATTTGATTCTGACAATGCTGCGAATTATATGGATCAACATATAAATAATGAAGAACCACATAATAATACTTTGACTGGAAATATGATGCAAGAAACAAGTAGCAACATTCTGCAACAGGAATTACTAAAGATGCTTCAGAAAATATTAAAGAATGAACAAAAGCAACTAAACCTACCTGACAATATTAAATTTGGATACATGTTATTTTCAAAATTTCTTAATATACTGTCATTAAAAATTGTGGAATTGTGTATTGAGCCTGGCCAACGTGCTACTTAATTAATTATTTCGTAATTAACGTTGCCTACTGTCTGCACGTTAATAGAAAAATAGCCTTTCCTATTACGGTATATTTCAGCATCATTTTTACCAGGTGAAAATAAAATAATCGTTACTTATATATATTAATGGGGTACGTGGCTCAGTGGTATCGAATTAGTCTGTGGATTTTTTATCTAACAAACCTATTACACCTACAACTCTGGAAAATGAAGCAATGGCATAGAAATAATTTTGAGTGTTTTTTATTTGATCGGGAATTGATGGAAATAGTATGTATTCCGGCACTAACTCAGCAACAGCTTCTGCAACTCTACGGATGATACTTGATACTGTTGTCTAACAAATTGAAATTCAAATTTTTTTACTTCAACCTTACGGTTGTAAAATATTATATTATCATGTAAATTTAAACTTATAACAAGGTTTGATAATGACACTAATCAGTGTCGAAACGTCGTCGTTTAAAGATTTATTCGTATATTGAAAAGCCAAGTAATCCACTATTACAATAAATCATTATCCTTTCAGCTTATTAAAAAAATCTATCATTGTCACTGTCATTCATATGACAAAAATTGAAATTTAATTTTAATTTAATTAATAAATCTTTGATAGAAGCAAATGATTTTACAATTGCCAAAAAAAGTTGGTCGAGAAATTCCAAAAATGTTTACTTAGTAATATTGGACAACACTACACTATAAATATTTTTTGTATCAACAAAAATAAGTGATATCTAAACTAAAAACACAACTACATTGTAAAGAGTTACGGCAAGAGTTCCGCAGCTGCGTTTTAATTATAACTTAAAACATTTCCCAAATAAAAATGAGTGATATCATTTGTAAGCAAGAAATAAATTTTGATAAATCAAAACGTCACGAACGTAATAAATTAAAATAAAATCGGACAAAATACTAAATTAAATATATTTTTTTAAACTATCATGATTAAGTTATTGTTTCAGTAATATCTATCCCATCAAACCGTAACCATCTCAAATTGCATTGGTTGACAAGGTATCAAACGTGCACAACTTGAAATTAGTTAGTTTTGTTAAATACAGAAATAAAGGGTATGATACAATAAAAAGCCTAAACAAATTTTAATAAAACAAAATTGGCGTGTCCATTTATAATTAACAAATCTTTTCTTCATATTTCGAACATAATCAGTCCACTAATGTTAGGTAATAATACGTTAGATAAGAGGACTCGGCGTTACTATTACATACATTTTATTCTAAATATTCGGTAAAAAATGGACACGCCAATTTTGTTTTATTAAAATTTGTTTAGGCTTTTTATTGTATCATACCCTTTATTTCTGTATTTAACAAAACTAACTAATTTCAAGTTGTGCACGTTTGATACCTTGTCAACCAATGCAATTTGAGATGGTTAAGGTTTGATGGGATAGATATTACTGAAACAATAACTTAATCATGATAGTTTAAAAAAATATATTTAATTTAGTATTTTGTCCGATTTTATTTTAATTTATTACGTTCGTGACGTTTTGATTTATCAAAATTTATTTCTTGCTTACAAATGATATCACTCATTTTTATTTGGGAAATGTTTTAAGTTATAATTAAAACGCAGCTGCGGAACTCTTGCCGTAACTCTTTACAATGTAGTTGTGTTTTGAGTTTAGATTATTAATTATACAATTACAAGCTAAATTATTCCAAGCAGAACTATTTACGTACGTACATAAGATATTCTTATATTATATAGTAACGCATTATATTATAAGACATGAAATAAATTATTTTTACAGTCTTCAAAATATTGTTTAGTGCTATAATATTCTTTACTTATAAGTATTTGCTTTATCTTAGAGATTGCCTCTTTATTACGCATCATTTTTATACTATTAGGCAGAGCGTTATGATATAATATACTAGAATAATAATAACCGTTTTCATATGATACAGTGTGATGTTTTGGTATTTCAAGTATAATATTTGAGTTCCTTGTTGTAAAGTTTTCGTTCGAGATAAATTTGTACGACTTAACGTTATTTATAACAAATTTTAATATTTCAAAAATATAAATACCATACATAGTGAAATATATTTAGGATTTTAAATTTTCTTCTACATGATTCAGCAGGTCTTAAATTACATATGATTCGTACAATTTTCTTTTGTATTAGAAATATGTTTGATACTAAAGGTGAATTACCCCATAATAGTATGCCATATGTAACTATTGCATAGAAATAACTATAGTACACTAATTTCACAGATTCCATATCTACATTCTTACATAACAATCGTAAACAGTATACTGTTTTGTTGAGTTTAGGCATTATTTGATGAATATGTTTATTCCACTTTAAGTCTCGATCTATATGAACACCTAACATATTGATATAAGTTACACTTTTTATCTCCTTATATTGAATGTTGACAATATTAATGTCATAATTTGAAAGTTTATAGTAGATGATGTTAGTTTTAGATAAATTTGATAAATATGAATTCTATTTGTTAAACTACGACTATTTTGGTGAAATCGTTTGCCACTAGTATTCGGATCACGTTTTTTGTTACACTGCTGATAATGTCGATAAACGGTAAACTTACTATAATAATTTTTGCATTTTGTGCAGGGTACATAATGTTCTACAGTTCTATTTTTCTTTTGGGACGGACGTCGCGCTACAATTAGTTCGCCAGTATTGTAACATCCATTTGTATTGAAAGTAAAACTTCCTTCTACTCTTATTTTACCAATAAGTATTCTTCTTTCTTGACAATCTGTAAATAATATACAAAAGTTTACAGTTTGCACAAATTAATAATACGATTACTGTTTAAATTGTTTAGTTGTAATTCGGTTGTACATAGTTACATCACCAATCATATATTACTGTTTTATATACCAATATTAAATGCTTGTAGTGATAACAATTCACGTTCAAATTAACTTAATTATTTTATCACACTAAAATTATTGCGATAAATATAAACACAGTTACCTGTAACACATTTGCGATTTATTTCGAATATTTTAATGATGTAACAACAATAATCACATAATTTAATTTTTCGATACAATATTAATAATCTTTGTATTAAGCACACACTATTTTTGCAACAAATTTCTATTTCGAAAATATTATTTCTGAGTATAAAGTCGAATATCTAATGATTGAACAAATAGTGAAATTTACGACTACTACAGATACTTACTTTTTGGAAGACACAGTATTTGTTGAACTTTGGGTTCATTGTTGTGGACTGTTGTGATATGTCTGACGAATTTTGCAATTGTATTTTTGCAAAAAATACAAAAATATCTTTTTGTGGAAGAAGTCGTATCTTGCACGTACATGTTCTTAGCCTGAATGCAGTTTTTTGTATCTGAAATACAAAAATTACATATGAAAATTGCAAATCTATAAAATTCATTTAATCTAATTGAAAGATGTAATTATGATACGTTATTTTTACTCTTGTAGTTTCCGAAGTCTTAGTGGTGAACGAACAGAAAACACCATGTACAAGCATATACGAGTAACTAACACCATTAACAAAATAAAACTATTCTGAATTATAAATGTCACATCACTCGTATACGAATAATATGCAAAACAAAAATATATCTAACAAGCTTTGTATATCAGAATAAATCAAATTTACTAGGACTGTAAAATTACAGTGACGAATGGTAAAATCCACACGTGAAAAAGAAAAAAAATTTAAATAAACATTTTCAAACAATTTTTTTACACTTACCGACTGGCAATGTCACCATCGTATTCATGCGTGACATTGTCAGATATTGAAGAATTGGCAGATGAGAAAGAAGTTCCTGTAATATTTTTATTTTTATAAATATTTTCATATAATTTTAATTTTTTTCTACTTACCGATTTGCACTTTTTCGGCAACATCATCATTGACTTTGACTTCCTGTGTGACGAAGACAGTTGCGGGAGAATTGGAAGAGTGATAACTGCAATTATTTTTTTTTTACTTACTAATGTACTTACTATAGCATTAATTAATATCCAATTCTGATACAGAAGTATAGTTAGGTAATAAAAATCTTTAACACATAGGCTGAGTTGATTATTTAATTAGTTTTTATGTCCAAATTCAAATAAATATAGCATCACGCATTTTACCGATTACTAGGTGTAGCACTCTGCCATAGGAAATCTCGGTAAGTGATATATTTATGTGCGTGAAGTGCAGTTACCAGCCGTCAAATCACGGCCTCCAAAGATGTTAGTGGAGCAGGAAACACATGGGTAATTTTAATATGGTGAAAATTGTTTATCGGCTATGGGGGTCGAACCCAGTTTCTTAAATCCACAGACTCGATTCCACTGAGCCACCTACCTAAAGTGTGAATACAATTAAACAAAACACACAATGGCAGAGCACGCACACTTTGAGAGAAACTTGTAATACCAAAATTTAGAACTGGATTCAGAGCCAGGTTCAGTACATTCTGTAGAATATTAAATTTAGCTGTCATTAGATAATATTATGTGCGCATACATTTAGACGTATACATAAAACATAAGTGCTTTATGTTCGATTTTAAGTTCGAATAGAATTAAATTAAAAGAAAAATAATTAAGTTTCGGCCCAAATTAAATTACTTTAAAAGAAAAGGATTCGATTCCCAAAGCCGAAAACAATTGCCACCACATTATAATTATCCCTGTGACTTTCCCACCACTATCATCTTTGGGGGCCGTGATTTGCCGGTTAGTAGCCGCATTTAATGCGCATAAATATATCACTTATCAAGATCTGCTACAGCAGAGTGCCACACCCAGTAATGGGAGGAAGGCGTGTTGATATATTTATTTATTACTTGAAAAAATACTCTTATACTACTGTTGTTATTAAATTAAATTAAATATACCTGACAAAACATGATCCGTACCAGACTTCACGAATTTGGTTGGCTCGCCATCAAAAAGTCTACGTTGTACTTCAAACAAAAAAAGAAAACCAATAATAATTAGAGCAGAAATGAGATTTTTTTGTTACGCCCCTGTTTTTGTGTAAACATAATATCGAATCGACAGACAAAATTTCTTTAAACTGATATATGATTTTTGTTGATGAAAATATAGTATGGGAAATCCAAACAGCAAGTCTATTAACTCCGAATACACGAAAAGTTAAAGAAATATATTAAATTTAAGTTTTAAATTTTTGCAAAAGTATTATTAAAAATATAAAATTAACAAACATGGGAGTATCTAAAATATTTAATAACTTGATTAAGTCTGAAATTGGTGCCCGAACTGTACTTACCGCTTTTAATATTGGTATGACTTGAGGCTTCTGTATCGCCATTCTGGTTATCATAATCTAAAATTATAACATACATTATTATAACAAAGATATTGGGGGAAGGAGTGAGTCTGAAACGTTTTTGAGGGTTTTGGTTGGGTTAACTTACGTTGAATAAAAAGATTCTGTTCGTATTTCGATGTTCCGCTGGTTACTTCATATTTTGGCAAAAATAGAGGTTTGGAATTTGTACTTGTGCAAGTACTTGCGGCTAATTTGGCCAGCTTATATCCTCTTGATGATGTACTAAATTCAAATTATCATTTAAAATATCGGTCAATAAAGTAAGTATGTAATTTTTATTTGACAAAAATAATAAATACTTACTTCATCATTGAAATAGTAGAAACAATAAGAAAAGTGTAACTTGCAATCAACTGAATATTGTATATAGCGATTTTCTAAAATCAAATTAGTATTTAATATTACGATTAAGAAAGTATGTGTAATATTTTTAAATTTACAATAATAATAAGTACTTACTAATACGTGAAATAGTAGGAAACCAAATAAAACACACATTAAAATAAAATGTAACATGCTGCGTAGTACGTTATGAATCATTTACCCAATGCTAACCACTGTTGCCACAAGCATCTTTCAACTCGTACCAACATATAGTAAAAAAAGTACCACATTGATATCAAATATTAAATAGACAATCTAACTTTTTTTTTAAAACTAAATCATTTAAAAAAATAATATTTTATTTATTTTCATGTTAAGTAAATAATAGATATTTGTTTCATTAGGACTGAAAATACAAGTTTTCAGGCCGAGTAATAAAGCTTGCCGGACGACATTTTTTAAGAAAATTTCTCAGATTTATTCAAATTAAAATAGAACAAATTGATAAAATTATCTTTTTTTACCCATTTGAATATGGCACTATTATTTCAACTTTTTCAATAGTAAAAGAATGCTATTTTAGGAATGTTTACATTGCCATGGATACGTTATCGTTTTTTGGTCCTAGGACAAAAAATAGCATTTTTAATACAATTGTTATAGTAACGTAAATAATTTTGTCAATCTGTATATCAAATCTACGAAATTTGCTAAATAAGTCGATAAAACAAATATTTAAAATGAAATAAAAACACTATTTTGAGTCTAGTAATATTGTCAGATTTCGCTACGTGACGTCCAGGAACCTTTATTACACGACCCGAAAACTTTTATTCTTAGCCCTAATGAATCAAATACCTATTATCACCATGACAACTATACTAAAAATAATATTTTTGGTCCTAAGAAACAATGTCGTAAACATTCCTGAATTAGCATTCTTTTATTATTAAAAAAAGTTGAAATAATAGCGTCATATTCGAATGAAAAAAAAAAATAACATAAAATAATGTTCATTGTTCTTTACAAAAAAATCTAATAAATATTAAATATAAAATTCATAATTTCCTTCAAATTTTTATGTAAACGTTTATTAAATGTTGTAAAAATAAAAACTAAAAGAATGTGTCAGTTGTTCAATAGGCAACAAAAGTGACATGTCACATCTGGGCGTCGATGTTAATGTTTATCAAAATTTTGACTTTTTTACACACATCTTACGCCAGGCACGGATCCAGGTGGGTCATGGGGATTATGACCGCACCAAAAGCTGAGTTTTTTTTAAATTTTCAGTTATTTTAATTAAGATCAATTATTTAAGAAACAATATTTTTGACGAGAAATGGTCGATTCGGTAAAATTATATATATTTCCAGGATTTAGATATATAAACAATTAAGAACTATCGTTTTTTCGCTATTCTAGGCATATCTAATTCAACTTGATGTGGAGAAAATTATTACGAGATAGCGAAGACTTCTGAAAGACGAGTTGAATTTGTCATCTAAATACAATGTAATCGTATATATATCGCATGTTCTAAAGTAATACAATGGTTAAATATATAAACAGAAATAAATATAATATATACAAATATAATAAAATATGTGATATGGTGTTTGAAAATCGCAAATAAAAACGTTCTTTAATGTTCAATTATGTATTACACCTCCTCCTCCACCGACATAAAAATAAATCCGTAGCCATCTAAATCAGAAGTCGGGATCCGTCCCTGTCACACGCCTAAACAAAGGTATTCTTAGTTTGTCGCTATACTATTGATCATTGGGAAACATTAAACAGGAACGTTTAAATTAAAATTAAAGAGAATAATGATGCCAGGTTCAAATTCTGCGCTGAATATTTGGCGTTAATATGCGACAAATGAAATCTTGAAAATATTTTGTTTTCATAGGCGTGAGGTGTGATTTACAGGTCGGCATTTTCGAAAATCCGATCCGAGATTCGATCCGAAATCTGGCATATTATTAGATCCGTACAGTTTTTCTATTTATATTTAACTAATTATTCGGTTGGCAACCGTGCAACCCGGTAATAACCTTGCATAGAGCCAAGTTTTAGCTATAATTCTTGAATTAAACCAGAAATATAATTCAAAAGTGTAGTGACTTATAAATAAGTGAGTCTCAGTCAATACACTGATACTAAAAAGTCAGTGAAAACCAAGTGCAAACTGTAAGTAGCATTAAGTATAGTTTAAAAACTGAAAGTGATTCAGCACATTCCACGCGAGCGTGCCTGACCACGCGCAGCGCTGAGCGAACTAAATCAGTGTTGCCAACTGTGTTAAAAATAAATATCAAACACAACCGCAATAATTAAAAATATCAACCATGCAGCTAACAAGCGGGGGATCCAACCTCGTTACGAACACTGTAACAAATATAACTACAACTCTAGCTACATCCCCATTGTATAGCCAACCAATAATGACAACTCAACTAACACCTATAACCAGTCCAATGGTTTTTGAATCCCAGGGCTCAAGTTCCCTAACAAGCCCCTTAACACAACCGCCCCCCCCCCCGCAATTGCAAACAATAACACTAGCTGAGCAGAGGGAAGAAACAGGACTGCCCTGGCAAACAGTAACAATAAAACACGCAGCAAAAAGAACCAGAGGAAAAGAAAATGATCTAACTCATGAAATAATGAATAAACAACGTAGAAGCAACACTAACAAGTCAGCAAGTGTAACTACTCCTACAACATACAACGCTAACAAATTCACCGCCCTAAATGACGGAGTCTGAAACGAAAGAAAATCCAAAACCACCACCAGTCTTTATACAAGAAGTCACAAACTTCCAGCTAATGTTAGAAAGCCTTAAAACAGTCTTAGACTCAAAAGAATTTATATGTAAAACACTTTCGAATAGTGGAGTAAAAGTTAATACGAGCTCGTCAGAAGGATATAGAAAATTAATACATCTACTAGACACAAACAAAATGGCCTTTCATACGTAACAACCTCGGCAAGAAAGAGCCTATAGAGTAGTTATAAAGAACATACACCAATCAGTCCCTGCAGAAGACGTAAAACAAATACTACAAGAGAAAGATTTTGACATAAGAAATGTCATAAACATCAAAAGCTGGAAAAGTAAGGAACCTCTCCCTATGTTCTTTGTAGATCAGGAACCGGGAGAAAATAACAAGAAGATCTACGAATTAAATAAAACACCTCTTAGGAACTAAAATCACGGTAGAACCCCCAAGGAAAAAAAGAGAAATACCGCAATGTATGAGGTGCCAAGAATATGGGCACACTAAAGCATATTGCAGAAAGCCAGCATATTGTGTTAAATGCGCAGA
Source organism: Pterostichus madidus (assembly GCA_911728475.2). Classification (NCBI taxonomy): domain Eukaryota; kingdom Metazoa; phylum Arthropoda; class Insecta; order Coleoptera; family Carabidae; genus Pterostichus; species Pterostichus madidus. The sequence continues at coordinate 25,490,685 of OU452314.1, forward strand.
AAATCACCCGACCAAGGAATGCAACAAAGACAAAAGTACACCAGCATTATGTGCACTCTGCTCAGGGCCACACCCAGCCAACTACAAAGGGTGCAGCGTCTATCGAGACTTACAAAAATTAAGAAATAAGCCTGCTCAAAGTCAACCAAAAACAATGAACTACAAGCATTTTCAGACTACAAGAGAAAATGTAAGCTATTCACAAGTAGCCTTTGACAAAAACACGTACCAAGAAGATAGAGTTCCACAGAATCAAGCAGAAGACAATAACTACATGATAACTTTCTTAAACAAATTTCAATCAATGTTTGACAAACTAATGTAGCAAAACTCAATGATTATAAATGTCCTCACGACACTTGTTAATAAAATTAATGGATAGTACAACGAGAACTGCACTCTGGAATGCCAATGGATTGGCACAACACCAAAATGAAGTGGAAATCTTCCTCAAACAGAAAAAAATCGACATAATGCTTATCAGTGAAACACATTTCACAGAGAGAAACTATTTTAGAATTCGAAATTACAAAACATACCATACGAACCATCCCGACGGAACGGCGCACGGGAGTACTGCAATACTAATACGTGAAACAATTGAGCACTTCGAACCCGAAAAATTCAATAAAGAGCATCTTCAAGCAACAACTGTTAAATTAAAAGACACACACGGATCCCTCACCGTATCCGCAGTATACTGCCCTCCCAGACATGCAATAAAGAAGAACGACTTCGAAGAATTTTTCAGCACTCTAGGAAGCAGATTCGTCGCTGGAGGGGACTACAACTCCAAACACACTCAGTGGGGATCAAGATTACTAAACCCAAAAGGCATAGCGCTAAGGAAGACCTTACTAGACAAAGGATACAGCCATATCAGTACTGGAAAACCTACATACTGGCCCACCGACCCCAATAAGTTACCAGATATGCTTGATTTCTTCGTCGTACAAAACATGTCCGAAAACTACACAAATATCGAGCCAAGCTACGATCTAACATCAGATCATTCTCCAGTAATATTAACTTTGAGCTCCACTATCATAAAGAAGAAAAAGAATCCCACATTATACAACAAGAAGACGAATTGGGAAACTTTTCAAAACTATCTAAACGAAAACACTAATATCCAAATACCACTTAAGACAGCTGACGACATTGATCAAGCAGTTGAATATATAACGACCTTGACTCAAAGAGCAGCATGGTACTCCACCCCAAATGACGTTAATAAAAATGATAACGCTGCTAACTACCCTAAAGCACTGCGAGACAAAATAGCGGAAAAAAGAAAAGCCAGACGAATTTGGCAACAGACGCGGCACCCAGATGATAAAACCAAAGTAAATCACTTAGCAAAAGAAACAAAGAAGCTAATACAGAAAATAAAAAATGAAACCATCCAAGACTAATAAAACAAAAGACAAAATGTCTATTGCGATGTGGAATTGAGTCTTAATAAATAAGAAAAATAGGAAAAAATTTTCCATCACTTGTCTCGTAATTCCACAGAGGTTTTTTACAGCACGTTTGCATCAACTTCTCAGGTCATCAACAAACGGCTGGTCAGTTCAGCTTTAACCATAGACGTACGTTTCGTCCTTCCGTAAAATTTATAGTTTCCGAGATATTTCCTGATAACACTTTAAATGGACCACCCTGTATATATATATATATATATATATATATATATATATATATATATATATATATATATATATATATATATATATATATATATATATATATATATATATATATATATATATATATTTAACTAATTGTAACGTTGCATATTCGAAAGAAAAATAACCGTCATAGATGAAACTTAATACATAATTTTGTTGTGAAAAACTAAAGAGACATATTTTGTTTTAACGTTATTTAATAATTTTTATCATATTACACAAATACTTATAAATTTTACGTAACGTTACATTTTTTAGAGTGGAATTGGAATTTATGTTACTTATTGAGAGTGAATACCTAAAAGCTGTGAATATAGATTTCGGATCAAATGTTTTATTCGATTTTCGGATCTGAAATTTGTTCCGATTTTCGGATCGAATGTTTTATTTGAATTTTGGATCGGATGTTTTATCCGACTTTAGGATCGGATGTTCAATCCTACTTTGGATCGGCTCCGGTCCGAATCCGATCCGATTCGATCTGATCCGCACTAGGATTGGATTCGGATATGGGACATTTTTACCGAGTGAAACGCGAACGTGACTCAAAATCGGATCCAATACAACTTGTTACCTTAAATACTCAAGAGTACTTGGTGGATTTAGTTCAAGGCGCATGTCTTAGAACGGCCCTGATATTTTTACATTATCAATTTTTGTTGACTTATATTTTCGTTAAAACCGTTAAAAATATGCGTTATTTAACATTGATAATTAATCTTATTTATATTTACTACACTCTGGAATATATGTTGTAGCTTGGGCCTGTATTTGAACGCGGCGCACCGGTTTCTACAATCCCGGCCAGCGAAGCCTCACTAGCCGGCATCAAGTAACTTGCCGTCTGCAGTCAAATAAATTATATGTTTTTAAACATCTTTTAAGATTCTTAGAAGTATTAGAACAAAAATTAAAACGAATTGTTTAAAAACTGGAAAATAAATTATCATCATATATTAATCGAAATATATGTGAAAATATATAACATCATTATTTAAGGATATTTAACTATAGGCTTATTCAAAATCATTAGTATTGATTTGTATATATAACGAGAATGTATTTTGCATTTAGACGATAAATACAATAATAAATAATCTGGGTTTAATTTGTATTTATTAATAAATCAACTAATCGGTATAAGAAATACTTTGTTCCTGTGGTGAAAGCATGCCTTATAGAATTCTATTTCGAACAATAGAACCTTGTTATCAGTCAAGTAAAAATTAAGATTTTCCCTAATATAGCATAAAATAATTGGTGCTTTTTGGATTAAATAGTACACAAATGATGTTAACTACATTTATAATGCAAAATTATTTAGATTGGTTTATTAATTTGGCTATTTGAAAAGTATCGCCTGAATTCTACAATAGAATTCTATAGGGCATGCTTCCACCCCTGTTCTAGTTTTTTTCTCCACTGAATATCTGTTACTATTTAAATTTAAGCTGAGCAAATAGATATCATTAATATTACGAGCATTCAATTAAAAAGTCTGCGTTATATCAGCCTAGGTGTAATCAAAACATAGATGTATGTTTATGGAAATATAAATATGTTTTCCTACAAACCAAATTAAAAGTAGGCTTTTTAACGTTGCGATGGATGTTAAAATTGACATTTTCTAGCACTATTGTTAAAAGTAATTTACTTTTAACACAAATGCTATAAAATAACTTTTAAAAAGTGGCCAAACATGTTTAATGTATTTATTGAAATTTTTTACATTTACGCCTTGTGTTCGTATGGTTTTTGCAATTTTTTTTAATTATATCGTAAATTTAAAAAACTACAATTAGAGATTAAAAGTAATTTTATCATTGAGTAGTTTGACTTCCAAATTTTTCTTCATAAAAGGCCAAGAGTACATTTATCGAATAATGACCTCTTTTTTTTTCTTATTGCTAGGGATTCACGGCTTGACTTGATATTCAAGCTACTTGACTTGACTTGACTTGATATTAAGTCACGTTCAAGTCAGTAATAGACAAGGAAAATCTAGTCAAGTCAAGTAGTTATATTTCAAGTAACTTGAAAATCAAGCAGTTAATTTTCAAGTACTTGAAAAATCAAATAACTCTTTAAGACTGCATTTCATTTATCATATAGTAGGTATCAAGATACAACAATAACAATGAATCTGGAATATAGACTTTTATTTACAATACAAAATTTTAATTTTTTTATATTTAACAAAAAATTATACTTTTATAAGTAAAAACTACAAATTAAATAATAATAGACGATTATAAACAATCTTTAATTATTTCATCCCCTATCCAAGATCTAAAGCACATGAGGCTTCTAACAGAATTTGCGCCTAATCTGTTACGGGTTTTTGTGACAGTTAGAGCAGCCCTCGAAAACTGCCTTTCAACAGGAGCTGAAGAGGCTGGTGTTGATAAAAAATCTTTTGCCATTGCAGACAAGTTTGGAAATATGGTTTCGTGTCTTTTCCACCATTCTAAAATATCTTCAGAACCGTCAGCTCGTGGATCAGACTGGTATTTGTCTATTTCATACGAACTCAGTACTGAAGTCCCTCCGCCAGGTGGCTACATTTAAGAACATACTGCAATTACTGTACAGGTGGTGGTGAAATACAGGGCCGTACTGAGGGCTCCCCGCGCTGGCTCTGCGAAGCCAGCTGCGCATCCGTCATTGGCTGCTTACTAATGACCACAGGGGTAAATTTACCTGTCTGTAATTGGAGTCCCTCCTCTTTTGTGTTTAGCGGTCTTCAGCGCATACGACAGTACTGATCCAATGATCAGGTCGGGGACCTGCTACTATCGGGTCTAAATACCCGCACCGATGAGGTCTGGGACTTCGTGTGAATTGGATTCACACGGATGTCTGGGACATCCACGGCCGCAACAATCGGGTCTAAATACCCGCAACAATAGGTCAGGGACCTCGGGTCTAAATACCCGCAACAATGAGGTCAAGGACCTCGGGTGGATCTGGGATCCACAGAATGTCTGGGACATTCTCAGGTCAGGGATCTGCATCGTACCTAGAACATTATCCTTCTAGCACTGGTTGAGATGAAACACTCTCGCAACAATCGGGTCTAAATACCCGCAACAATAAGGTCAGGGACCTCGGGTCTAAATACCCGCAACAGTGAGGTCAGGGACCTCGGGTGGATCTGGGATCCACATAATGTCTGGGACATTACCAGGTCAGGGACCTGCGTCGTGCCTAGAACCTTATCCTTCCGGCACTGGTTGAGATGAAACACTCTCGCAACAATCGGGTCTAAATACCCGCAACAATGAGGTCAGGGACCTCGGATGAATGAGAGATTCATAGTGTGTCTGGGACATGTTCAGGTTGGGGACCTGCTTCGCACTTACGATCGTAACTTTGTTGTACTAACTGAAATGTAACTCTTAGTGAGCGTCAGCGGCGGATTTAGGAAATTTTGAGAGGGGGGGCACAAATCTAAATATTAAAAAAATCAGAAATAAAAATTTAAAATAATGGTTATTCTAGTGTAACATGACTTACAAATACAAACAAATCATTAAAGAAAAAGACAAGTAACATTGATTACATACAAGAAAATACATATAAATAGAAAAAAAATCAATTAAATATAAAGGCAAAAATTCACATGTGTTCAAGTAATATCCTTCGTGATTGTTTTCTTGCAAATAAATCTAAGACTTCTTCAGCCTTTATTTCTTCATTATTTATATGAAGCATCGCTATACCATTGAGCCTATCTTGCCCCATTGAAGAGCGAAGATATGTTTTTATTCTTCGAAGGGTACTAAATGACCTTTCTGATGTACAAGTTGTGACAGGTATAACACATAGTATTTTCAGTAAACACTGAATATTTGGGTACAAAGAAGCATATTTATACGCAGTGACTGCACTATCGGCTTTATCTTCTTTTTTCATCCAGTATTCTTTCCAGAGTTTTAACTCTCCTTTCAAAGCTAAGGCAGGTCTGATTCATATATTTTGGCAGCTTCCAGTATATTTTTGTCATTATCACATACATCACTATTAAAATAATTTTACGGAATAATTTTTTGCAACTTTGCAATAACTTTATTTCCAGTTTAAAAAAATCTGGAATCCAGTTCTGAAATAAGGTAGTCCAAATATGGCAAAAATATATTTATTCTAAAAAAAATCCTCTGGATTAGTCAAATATATATTTGGACGGTTTTTTTGAACTTTTGTAACTCTAGGAATTTTTATTTCGACATTCATTTCTTCAGCTAAACTTGTACATTGAGCAAATGTTATATTAAATTCATCTTCCGACTTTTCACGTATTGATATTAAAGTTGATTTTACATTTTCTACCATATCCATAGCTTCACTGTAATCAATTCTATGATTTTGTAACTGAATGGAAAGTGGAAGTGTTATAGCCAAAAATTTTACTATATTTTTATATATATTAAAAAAAAATAGAATCATAATACCAGGCTAACAAAAATATAAATTGACAAACCAGAAGAATGGTCTAAACAAATGGAGAAACTACAAATATACTAGAACAACACATATTAAAGAAGCACAAGTAGAAAAGCATTCGAACTCATAACTGGAGTAAAAAAATGAGAACAAAAGAAGACATTAGAATACAAGAAATAATTACAACTACACAAGGCGAGTAGTGTGGGACCGGCTTAAGTCTGGTATTAACAAATTTTGGATAAACATAAATGTAAGCCCGCATAAAATTAAATTACCATCTCGTTCAACAATCGCAACAGCTGTACAAGCCGATAAGTCAGCACAAGTAGATGCCAAATGTTCTGCCACCATAGCGGTAATAACAAAGCAAACTACAGCACTCGTGGATTCCTTAGATTTATCGCTATGGTAGAAGAAAAACACGAGAAATTTCGTTTATTTCTCTTGTAACAGACAGGATGTGTAAGAAAAACCGTTTGCAAAATTGTTGATTAGATTGCGTCTTTAAGACACATGTCATGTTATTCACCTTTTGGAACACGCGCGATCGTCTGAGGTATTTGCCACATTCAGCGAAATTATTGCGATCTAGCATTTATTTAGTATAAATGCTGTAGTTTAAGATAGTTCATAGATGATAGTATACAATGTAGAAGTAATAAACACATAGTTCGAAAGTAGTAGATAGTACGTAAGTAGTTAATAGTTATGATTTGTGAGTAGAAGAATATTCGAGGGTGTCTATCCTGAGAATATGATGTTATTAATTTGTTATTTGTTGTTTAATTAATTCGTTATCTTTATTTGATGTTGATTCTTATTATGTTGTTTAAATAAAATATTTACCACTCACACTTGCAGCTCTCATTACTTATTATCCAACTTCAGCACGTCGACAATCAGTGGTCAAGATAAATTCTCATTTTTGACCACCCTGATTTGTTACACTCTCTTCATATAGTGATCTTTCCGCGGTAAAATCTAAAAAGTTAAGTGCTACTTCTCTTGTCTGGCACAAAACTGATACGGGTAATTCAAGGCCAATAGAACGCGCACAGCGTCCAGGTCACCATGGTCCGCGCCAGTAGTTCTCGAGCAGAAGGAGACTGCCGAGGGCGAAAGAAAAATTATGAATCCGACTCCGATCTAGAAGATCGTAATCAAATCTCAAATCTACAAACTAAAATTCCAGTTATATTAAAACAATCTTCTTTACAAGTTAGCGTTAACCAAATAACAATGGCTTGTAAAGAAGATTGTTTTAATATAACTGGAATTTTAGTTTGTAGATTTGAGATTTGATTACGATCTCTAGATCAGAGTCGGATTCAGAATTTGTACTGGAATCTGAGTTAAAATGTTAATTTCCTCTAAGAAACATAAATAGTACTCACAGCAGAAATAACAGCACACGCTTCATTTGCCCTGAAGTTGATGCTGGCTGCGAATTTCCTTGCGAAGAAGATTGGGCGGCTGATGTGCGTTCAGCTGGGCCCCAGAAGACGACTTCGTTGATGGACTTGTATGTTACTTGTTGTTGTGTGGTTCACGGGTATTCACCGTGACGTAGTGTTGAATTTTCTGACACTATTTTTAATCTTAAATTTGGCAATGTAGAAAAATTGAAAAAACAAAACGCGCAACTCTATTCCTTAGTAAAACAAAAGACAAAATGTCTATTGCGAAGTGGAATTGAGTTTTAATAAATAAGAAAAATAGGAAAAAAAATTTCCATCACTTGTCTCATAATTCCACAGAGGTTTTTACAGCACGTTTGCATCAACTTCTCAGGTCATCAACAAACGGCTGGTCAGTTCAGCTTTAACCATAGACGCGTTTCGTCCTTCCGGACTCATCAGTATGGTGCGGTCATTTATCCAACTAGATCAACTAGGAAATAGTGGATTGTGATACCGACTTAGCTGAACTGACTGATGTTAACCTATCTACAACGGTAACATGACATGAGAGCTATGAAGCCACTCGTGGTGCCATCTACCGACAAAATCGCAAACTGCTTGACAGCTATTGAAATAAAACAAAAGACAAAATGTCTATTGTGAAGTGGAATTGAGTCTCCTTAGCCTACTTTAAAACAAAATTCAGATACATTATTTATTTACTTACTAAAGAACACTATTATAACAAACCCACCAATCAAGATGTATTTTACACTTTTCTAAATTTAAAATTATTCTGCATCAAAAATAATATTAAAAATCTATCTATACCAAAAATCAGTTGTGGAAAAGACGAATTAAAATGGACAGAAGTATATATATATATATATATATATATATATATATATATATATATATATATATATATATATATATATATATATATAAAAAAAAGAAGATGGTCATTTTAGCGTTTCGATTTTAAACAAAACACTGATTCAACTCTGTTTTCTTAAAATACTTCAAGTAATTTTTTTCCTTATATATATATATATATATATATATATATATATATATATATATATATATATATATATATATATATATACTCCGATCTGGCGTGTATATATATATATATATATATATATATATATATATATATATATATATATATATATACGCAACATCGGAGTATGCCGAAAAAGTGAAAGATCTGGAAGTTTTCATAACTAAGAAAATCGGGAGACCATTTCAGTGTCATGAAATTGACAAGGTGGCATTGAAAAACCTGTTCCAAACCTTCAAAACGAAATGGTTCGATTGCAACCAAATGGTCTCACGGTTTGAGGAGAAGAATAAAGAGTGGCTCACACAAATAGTACAACTGCAGGTAATAATAATAAATAAAATTCGATTTTAAAATTGAAATAAATTTATGTGGTCCCACAGACACTTTCAAAAATAAAATAACGATTGTCATTGATTTATTTTACAGTACTGCCGTCCCGGGGATGATTTGGAAGCACGCAAGAGAAAACCTGATGGACCTTCTACAAGTGCGACACCCAGGGGTCGCCCTAGCGGAGATTTCGAAAAGTTGAGTGATCGAGCACAACGGCGGAGGTCAGGCGAATTACTCAAGGGGTACAACACTGCGGAATTGGCCTTTGCAACGAGTATGAGCCTTCGTTCATCTGGATCTGCCGCTGCTGCCACTATAGTCAAGGATCACTTCAACTCCAACTACTGCTGCTGAGTATAAGAAAGCTTCCGATCAACCTCAGAGCACAGAAATCTCCGCCGACCTAGCTCTATCCGACTTGGTAGAAGGGAAAATGACGAAAGAAACGTATAAGCTCATTCGGAATAGAGAACTGAAGAACCACGTTAAAGTTTACCCTTCATATCATAAGGTTTCTGAAGCAAAAACTCGTTGTTATCCGGCGGGTATCGAGGTCACGGAGACTTTAGCGGAAGTTCCCTTACAATCGTTATTGCACCACATAACTGCACGAATTCTTTCTGTACAGTAAGACATAATTTCTGCATTATCTCATGATAAAGTCCGTAATCTAGAATTGACTGCAAAATATGGATTTGACGGTTCGTCTGGACAAAAGCAATACAAACAAAAGTTTGAAGACGAGGATGCGTCAGATGCGAGTGTTTTACTGACCTCACTTGTGCCATTAAGAATAACCAGCAGTGACGATAAAAATGTGTTGCTTTGGCAAAATCCTCGACCGTCTTCTCCAAGATTTTTCTCTCCAATTAAATTGCAATATATACGCGAAAACGTTACTTCGACTTTGAACGAAGATAGCTATGTTAAAGATCAAATAACTACACTGTCCCCGTATGTGACGTGTGTCGCATTCTAGTCTGTGTAAACCTTGTCCACAATGCAAGGGTTTTTGTTCTGCAACTTCATTAAGAAATCATTTTCGTAAGTGTTTTAACACTGATCTCTCGGGAAAAAAGAATCTAATGATGCAAAGTTGTAGAATTCATGGACGAATTCACAGCAAAGCAAATTATGTGCTAAAAAATCACGTATTCGTTCTAAGGGAGGATGACATTACAGATGAAATACGTTATGATGGATTAGCAATAATTTACGGAAATAAAATGTGCGTTAAATATAAATCGGAACACTATCATAACATGATAAGAACCAGATTGCGCCTTATTGGTCGATTTTTAATTGCATTGAAACATATTAATTTAAATATAACCAATTTTGCTTCCGTTTTTAATCCAGCATATTATGATGATGTTGTTAGAGCTATAAATGTAATGGCAAATTTAAATGAAATGAATCATAAATACGCCGCTCCTTCAACATCTTTTGCAATAGGTAGTGCCTTAAAATATAACGCTACTATATTTAATAATGAGTGTATAAAATATGGTGATAAGGATAAAAAGAAATTAGCTATAGAGTTTAAAAATTTAATGGAAGAAGATTTTACTTCGTCAATCAATACAACGGTTACAGAAAATATGCTTGAACTGAAGCGACACAAGAAAATTATATTACCTATTGTCGATGATATTAAAAAATTAAATAACTATTTAATGTAAAATCGTAGAAAATATTATCGTGATATTGTCGAAAACGGATATTTGTACGAAACTTGGAAAAACTTGGCAAGTTACACCTTAATTTCTATACAACTTTTTAATAGACGCAGAGCGGGCGAAATAGAGAGAGCACTTATAACTGATTTTGAAACTTATCAAGCTGCGGATAAATCTACAGATGCAGAAATATTTCATTCCCTTTCCAATGTAGAACAAGCAGCAACGAAACGTTATGTACGATTCGAAATACGTGGAAAATTGGCTCGAAGTGTTCCGGTATTATTACAGACAGAAATAGTGAAGTGCATTAAAATAATTCTAAAACACCGCGGATCAGCTGGCGCCCCCATTGATAATCCGTATATATTTGGTATTACAAGTGTAGGTTATAAACAATATAATTATCTTCGTGCAACGAAACTCCTACGTAATTATTCAGCTGCATATTGCTTCTCAATCCGCAGTTATAAAATTGAAATAAAACGAAGTCCAAGACTTAGCTAAATTTTTAGGACATTCGGATAAAATCTATAAAGATCATTACCAAATTCCAATCGTAACTGGAGATATTGCACAAATGTCCAGGCATTTAGAAATGGCCCAAGGTATCCGTCACAATTGATGTGTACATTAGAAATTTTTCGTTAACCAGATCTTCGTCATAAGTAACTGAAATATAGATAAACACGCCATGAAAAAATAATTAACTTAGTACAAGTTATTCAAAAATATTACCATATTTTTTGTAAACTTTTAACAGGATATTTTGTTTAATTTTCTGATTTCTTAATTTTTTAATATTTCCTATTATCGGTCAGTAGAATTCAGTTTATTAGGATATCGGTACTACTAACCAGGGCCGCGCCGACCCCCCACAGCGCCTGTGTGCGAAACCTATGAAGCGCCTCTTTTTTTCACGAATCTTAATGTTTCAACTTATTTTTATTTCTTATTTGTTAATTTTGACCGAAATAAATGTTCTCTAGTTTTTATATAATGAGATAATATTTTCCTAAATAGGTAAAACCAGTTCGTTTTCGCTTGCCAATTACTGCGAGAAAAAAACGCGAATTAAATTTTTACATACTTTATTTATGATGTTCTACCTAATCGTATACTTATATATTAATAACAAAATAACTGACTTTTTTCTAATAATACTAATTTAACTATTACGTATGCTATGTTAAAAAAACAACAAGAGTCTAAAATGTGTAAGAATATAAATAAACATATTTAAATTATATTATTTCCACTCTTCTAGCTTTTTTGTTTGCGAAATCTTTAATAGTTTCGTGTATGTCTATATGGTCTAATATGGCCTCCTCTATGGATATTATTGCTAAATTCCTGGCTCATTGTTGAGCGCAGGTAATTTTTGATTAGTTTTAATTTAGAAAAGGACCTTTCCGCGCTTGCTACGGTAACTGGCATAGTTAGCAAAATTCGTAATGCTATTGTGATGTTAGGGCATACAGCTGTCAAATTGTTTAAATATATAAATTCGAGAATTTTCGCCACATCATTATTTAATTTTTTGAAAAAAGACTGACATGACATAATTTCTTCACCCAAATCATCGGCGTTAATGTCCAATGAATCATTTGCTGTAAGTTTTTCCTGCAAACAATGACAGCTTATTCTTAATTGACTTTGTTCTTGGTCATCACTTGGACCACATATATTATTCTTTTGATTACATCGTACCAGCGCTGCTTTTCAACCTCTAAAAGTGTTTGTTGTATACTATCAATAGTGTTTTTATTTTTATGAGCGTGACACAAATCTGTCCATTTTTTATAATTATTGAAATGAGCAGAACTTTTCTCATGTCTGCTGCAATACAAAGCTAGATGTTGCCAATCACTAACTCCCTCGCAGAATTTATTTTTATGTTTTGCTTCAAATAGCTTGCAATAGAAGCAATAAACGGCATTTGTGGACACTGAATACAGCAGCCACTCTCTGTGATACTTTTCACCGTTTCCTAAATGCCTTTCATAATAATACTCGGAAAATTTTCGCCCCGAAGAGTCACGCGGATAATTATACTGTTTAATTTGTTTAATCGGATTTTCTTTTAGATACTGGATCAATAAATTAAATCTTTCGTCTACGGAGGATAAAGCTTGATCTAATATATAAAAAAAATACATTAATTTTAAACGCGATTTTCGGATCATTTATAGTGTGGTCTTCGTGTTCATAATCAAAACTCTTTGGAGTCTTATGACATCTTAGGGGTCTGGATCTGGAAATTTCAAATTCAGCCTCGACATCTATTTTTTCGGCAATTTTCATGGCATCATTTACAATTTCTTCAAAATTTGCGTCGGTTCTAATTTTTATCAAAAACTTCTTTAATTCCGTTAAAGCATCTAAAGCAACTTGCATATTCATATCGATGAACTGCAGAATTTTGCTCACAAAATTTACTTTTGTCAATATTATATGCCATATATTTGTACCTGTGACAGGTCCACTAGTGAACTTGTGCACTGGCGCCACTTTTTCATTTAATGACGGTGAGCCAACCAGGCTTCCGTACCCGTGACCCCACCCCGCTTGCGTCGCAGGCATCGTATCGGTCGGATTGCGTTCATAAACTCATTCAATCAAACTCATGGCGGCTCTTTTGATTTTAACGCTGAGCTCGTAATTATTGTAAACTAAAACCCAAAGCGTAAAATTAAACCACAAACGTGAATATTATCTTGGGACACTTGTACAATAAGCGCAATATTATGTTTTGTTGTTTACGAGGCATTTGTTGCGCCTATTATACCTACTTACTTATCGCTACTCCACTAAAAATAAATATGTTGTTGTGTAAGTGTAACAAAAATAATTTCGATAGCGGCGCCCCTATTGTCTTGGCGCCTGTGTGCGCCGCACACTTCGCACACAGGGGCGGCGCGGCCCTGCTACTAACAAGTTCACATTGCCTGCATTGTAATACATCTGAAATATAATTATAGTATAATTAATATAGTAGAATTGATTTAGATATCAATGAGCTGCTTACATATTAACAGATTATTGGTGAAGTAATGGCATAAGTATGAAAAATTGTTTTTGTATAGGAAATTTTAAATATGTGCATTTTATATCATTGTATTAAAATTATAAACTATCATTTGATAACGTATAAACTAAATATATACATGTTTAATAGTATATAAAAATATTCCTTTTTAAATTTAACCCTAGAACCACAAGGTGAAACTACATAACAATTTTCACAATCTGGGGTCGCGGACGACCCATTATTATTTTCCAAAATAAAAGATATATATATATATATATATATATATATATATATATATATATATATATATATATATATATATATATATATATAAGTGTTTATAGGTTTATTTATCAAAAAAGTATTCAATTGTTTAATTCCCTAACATATAATGTACAGTTAGACAACAACATACAAAACAATTATACAGATTAAGACAAAATATGAGAAGTACTTATTTGTGACATATTCATTTTAGGTTGCCAAAAATAATTTAAGAAAAAAGTAGAAATTGAAATAGTGTTTTATTTTATGATTTACAGTCTTCACAAATGCTGAACTGATGTTCTGCACACATATTTTTTTGCACAGTGGACACAAACATGGCGGCCTTTTCTATCGCGGCGTCTTGGGCAGAAATCACATCGACGAGACCCTTTTTGAATGTTTATAACGGGTTGTTATCTGGATATCCCAGGTAATCACGAATAGATTGCCTTAACTTTTTTGGGAGCCGTAGATTACTTATTCTTTCTTTCATGTGATCTTCCACTAATGAATCAGCTAAAGACTTTATAAATGTAGATCGTGAAATTTTTGTATGAGGATGTTTAAGCCTATGTAGAACCATTGTATTGACTCCAGCTCCGTCTAGAATTCCATAAAAAAATCTCAGTGGCCATCTCCTTGTTTTCCTTGCAACGGTTTTTGAATGGCACAGTTGATCGAAGGTATCAACACCTCCCTTAGTACTGTTATAGAATAAAATAATTTCTGGTTTTCCTGTCTCTTCGTCAACTTCGTCTTGTGAGTGCATAGAGCTAATTAAAAGAACGCATTTGTTCTTTTTTGGGACGTGTGAAACAAGTGTAAGGTTTTGAGTAAATGCGAAAGCTGAGGACGGAATTTTTAAACATTTCGATACCAAATATTGTGTTGGTACTTCTTTTTTATTTTTTCGGAGTGTTCCAACCATTGTTAGTCCTTTTTCTAATAATTTTTCGGCCAACTCACACGATGAAAACCAGTTGTCCATGGTGATATTGCGATTGGTACCCTGAATGTTTTCAGTTAGCTTTAAAACATACTGTGTAGGAATTGAAACTTTTTGCTTATCTCGCTGCTCTTTACCAATATATGGCAGAGCAGTACACATGTAGCTTATTTTGGCATCGCACATCATAACAACTTTCAAACCGTACTTATCAGGCTTGCTAGGAATGTACATTTTAAACGGGCATCTTCCTCTAAAGCTCAAAAGTTGCTCATCTACTGTGAGATACTCTGAAGGGGTATAATTATCTTGACAACCCTGAATAAATATGTCCCATATATCTCTTATAGCTGCGAATTTGTCCAAAGCTTTACGCTCTGAGCGAGTGGTTTTATCATCAAAACGTAAACACGTTAACAGAAAATCAAAACGGTTTTTGGGCATAGTGCATCTAAATATGGGGGCACCAAACTTTTCAGACCACATATCTGCAAGTGAAAGATGGGCGTTTTTTAAGACGCCAGCAAAATACAGTAAGCCGATAAGAGCTAGCAGCTCACTTCTATTTGTTTTCTGAACATAATATTGTTCGGTGGTAAATCTTGCAGTGCGAACTTCAATTTCTTTATTTGTATTAGTCAGAATTATTTCGATAAGCGAGTCAGAAAAAAAAAGTTGCCACAATTCTTTTACGCTGGTTTTATTCCTAGCTTCTCCCTTCGGGCCGGGAAGATGAAGGACGATATTCTTTTTTGAAGTTCTAGTTCTCTTACTAATCATAGGTTGTTTGAACCACACATAATTATTCTTGCCTAATATTTTGGGACGTTCATCTTTTTCCACATCTTGATCCATGGCGTTTTGATCAATTTCAATATTATTCTCTGCCTCAACTTCTTCTTGCAGTTCTCTCACTTCAAACTCGTCTTCAAGATGATCATCTGGTAGTAAAGAGTCTTCATCTTCACTTTCACCTTCATCTAGAGGATTTTCTTCGTTATCACTAGAATCACTCTCGTAAAGGGCTTTCCACAGCTCTTCATCTGTAAGAGGACGTTTATTTGGATTCATAGTGTTGCTCTAATAAAAAAAGAAACTTAATAAGATACTGTAAAATTAATACTTTAAAAAACTTAACGACGTAAAATTTATTGCGTCAGTCACAAGGTGGGGTCAAAATCCACAAATGAACTAAATAACGCTACTAAACGTGGACTAACATAAAAACGCACACGATCACTTTCAAATACCACTGAGTACTGAAGGTAGACGGAAGGATAACCCTGCAGATTCAGAACGATCACGCGCATGTCACAAAATGTATAAGGTCGGGTCACCGGCGACCCCATCTTGTGGTTCTAGGGTTAATACTCTATGCAACAGGTTTTTGATGTGTTTAGGTTATGTTTGCGTAAAAACGCAGTACCTAATGTTAATACTCTAGTAAACAAATATCAAAGTTACTCACAGTTTAAATTAAAATATTATTAACTATTACACTATACGATTTTAATTAACGGATAATTTTTTATGTTTTTGTTGTTTTATGACATTTGTAATCCTGTAGTGGGATCGCGCCATGTTGAAATGTAGAAACGAAGCGATAGAAAAAAACACGATAGAAACGTCATTTGGTATCGCGCCCTATCGCTTTGTAGAGTTGAAATATACTTTAGGCTACTTTCGGTTTTTGTATTATCTGTTTTGTAAAAATAGAATAATATTTTGACATTTCTAACAAAAAAAAAAAAAAATTTATTGACATAAGTTGTAAATTTTTGTGAATTTTTTAGCAGTAGCTAATTATTATTATTAATATAATGAAAAATGAAATATATTTTTAAACTATTTTGTATTATACCTTTAAAGGAAGTACAAAATTTGAAAAAAAAATACATATAGCAGATTTCGGTAGGTGATTTATATATGCGCGTGAAGTGCGGTTACCAGCAGTCGAATTACGGCCCCCAAAGATGTTAGTGAAAAGGGAGCAGCACGAATAATTTTAATTTGGTAAAAATTGTTTGTTGGCTGAGGGAATCAATCCGAATTCTCAAATTCGAAGTCCGATTCTATATCACTGAACCACCTACCCCATGAAAGTTAAAAGTTATATGTTTATAAATATGTATTTATAATTTAGTAATAGCGCTTCCAATGTATTTAATGGCTAAATATGAAGTAATAGAAGAAGAAAGAAGGTACGCGATAATCAGTGATAGTATTGAAGAAAAGTGTGAGACACAATTTAAAGATTTATTTAGGTTTACGAATGACGAAACACTTTGTAATTAAGCATATATTTATAGTCATATTAATTTTTAAATTTAATTTTAATAGTTTCTCCTCAAAAAATGATAATATGTTAGTAGAGAGTCCTTCACCACCAGTCTTCTTCCTATAATTTCCCAGTCCCGCGATCATAGCCTTTGTTTTAGATTTTCAATTAGTTAAGGTTTAAATTTTTATATTTGTATTTATTTACATAATGTTTGTATTATTTCAAATATTATATCGTATCTTTTTTCATATATTTTGTTCCCCCATAATTTATTTAAATCTGCTTTCCCACTACCCAGATGAGGTTTATCTTTTTGTTACAATTTCTTCACAGAAATTTAACAAGTACGCCCATAGTCTATATTCCACAGAATGACATAACTTTGAAATTTTTGATTAAAAAGTTTATAAATATGTTACAATATTATTATTGGCTTACTAAATAATCTACTAGAAATATGTTTAAAATTAATGTGGATAATATTTATACTAATATTTCTATATTTATTTTGAAAATAATATTATTTATTCACCAAATAAATTTATTTTTTCAATGAAAATAAACGGTTTCTAGAAAGAAATAATCACTAGTGGGATCGCGCCATGTAGAAATGTAGAAACGAAGCGACAGAAAAAAACACGATAGAAACGTCATTTGGTATCGCGCCCTATCGCTTTGTAGAATAGAAATATACTTCGGATACTTTCGGTTTTTGTATTATCTGTTTTATAAAAATCGACGAATATTTTGACATTGCTAATAAACAAAAAAATAATTCATTGAAATAAATTGTCAATTTTGTATCTCTAGATAATTATTGTTGATAATATATTGAAAAGTAAAATATTTTTTATAGATTATTTTTCTGTTATTACAACCAAATTACTGTTTAAGGTAATATAAAATTTTAATGTTACTACATTTTTGTAAATACTTATTTATAATTTAGTAATGGCACTTCCGATGCATTTAATGGCAGTATATTAATTAATAGAAGAGGAAAGAAGGGCTACCATAATCAATTATAATATTGAAAGACGTGTGATGAGAAGCACAAGCGATCCGTTTGCCCTAAGTGATGCACATTTTAAAGATTTATTTAGGCTTACAAAGGAGATGGTTAATTATCTTATGGAAAGATTAATTTCATATATGTCCTATAATTCCCACCCTAATGCTACAAGACCCGAATTACCAATTTTTGCTACATTGTATTTTTATGCTACGGGTTCTTACCAGCGAACAGTCGGGCAAAGTTTTTTGCTGTCATTGTCGTAGAATATTATAGGAAAATATATTCATAACGTAAGCAATATAATAATTGACCATTTAGCAGACGAGGGGATTATGTTTCCTGCAACAGGTAGAGATAAAAATAAAATAAAACAAAAATTTATGGAGGTGCACAATTTTCCAGGTGTCATAGGTAAAAGTTTTGTAATAATATTTTAATCTATTTTATTTTATACTATTTGGTATTTGAAGGTGCTTTAGATTGCACTCATGTGGCAATATTAGCTCCGAAACAAGAAGAACATAATTATATAAACCGAAAGGGATATCATTAAAAAAATATTCAAATTGTAATTTAATACTTTATTTTATAATAATACAAATTTAATATAAATTTCGTAATTTATAGATATGTGATGCAAATTTAAGAATTTTAAATATAAATGCCGAATATGCTGGTGCTACACATGATTCTTACATTTGGAGGCGCTCCAATGTTCGCACTGAAATGATAAATTCATATAATGAAGGGGATCACAATTCTTGGTTATAAAATTAATATTAATATTCAGTCGTGAATTAATTCATGTTCATTCAATTAACATCGTCTAGTGTTTGCCACTTAGTAAATATTCTACAGCTTAACTAAATATCCCATTAAATGTTCCATTAGCCAACCACAATTTTACATACCAGATGAAATAGATATTTTATTAGGAGCTGACATATTCTGGGAACTGCTTCGCAACAGCCAATTGTAAACAAACATAAACCAGCAAACTCAAATTTTTTCAAAATAATACACAACCTGAACTAAATCGTCGTGAATATCTAAAAGCTTTTGCAAATGGTTTGATGCTAGATTTTCTGAAAATTCGTCTAAATAAGTCTCATGTACCGTATATAATGAAACATTCGCGCGTTTATTGTCTGATGTGTGAAAGTAGCATTACAGGGCCGATTCGTGTCGAATTGGGAATGCTCTAAATGAGATATATCAACAGGAAACAGGAAATGCTTGTCATCAGCAACAGGAAACAAAAAAAAGATAAGTGAGTCGAGGCCATGTGACGTCATACGAAATCCAAGATGTCGTCAAAATGGGCGCGAAAATTTAAATTTCAAAATGGCGTAAGCAAAAATGGTGGGAAAAATTTGAATTTTTGAAAAGTGCGCGAAATTTTAAATTTCAAAATGGCGTCAGCAAAAATGGTGGGAAAAATTTGAATTTTTGAAAAGTGCGCGAAATTTCAAATTTCAAAATGGCGTCAGAAAAAAAATTGGACATGTGGATAGGCATGAGCATTGGCATTTTTTGTTATTAATAAAATACAATACATATTTATTTAAATTATTTATTTTTATTTTTTTGCTTAGTAGTTAATAATACATATATTGTTGAAATATTACATGATATATATTTTTCAAAATGCATTGGTACAAGATTACTGTAGTGTACATATTTATTACAAAATAAATAGAATAAAACAATATATTTAAATATACATGTCATTTACAATTATTTTATTATTTTTCTTTAAAAGTTTGTAATAATAGTAAGACAGTATAATAATAATAATAATAAACAGTATTACAATTGTTGTTACAATATACATTGTTATATTATTGTTCTGAAAAAACAATGTCTCGCATATCAGCATTATCACGCTTTACAACAGTAATAGTCATAAAGCTATTTTTTAACGTTTCATCAATTTCCTTTTGAGTTAAATCAGCAAATCTTTGTGGTAAAAATGTTACAAATGTACCAAAATCAAGTAAAACACATTTCCCAAATTTTCCATTTACAATTTTAGCATCAGCAATCAAATATTTATGATCAACTAACATATCCTTCATTTTAATCATATTGCATTAAAAACTAATTTTCACTTAAGAAATTATTCACCTTTTTCTCAACTAAAAGGCTCGCAAAACTGGAAATATTTAAATATTATTAAGCCAGCTTTAAAATACCATCACAACCCACACCGATTAAGATCTCAGTCAGCTAGTTATTCGCCAAAAACATGATTAATATTCAACGAATTTCATTGGAAAATTACTATTTTACACACGATTTAAGAGATATTTTGGAAAACATTTGATTTGAAAATTACTGTTTTAGAGACAATTTGGAACACTTATTGAGAATTTAAAATCGAACGCTAAGACCGTGTGAAGGCAATCCCGGCAGAAGCGGTGGAAAGCGGGAATTGTTTGTTTAAAGCGCGAGCGAAGCGAGCTTCGCCAAAAACATGATTAATATTCAACGAATATCATTGGAAAATTACTATTTTACACACGATTTAAGAGATATTTTGGAAAACATTTGATTTGAAAATTACTGTTTTAGAGACAATTTGGAACACTTATTGAGAATTTAAAATCGAACGCTAAGAACGTGTGAAGGCAATCCCGGCAGAAGCGGTGGAAAGCGGGGATTGTTTGTTTAAATTCACATAGAATAATGTCTCAGCCGAGTACTTCCAAGGGTTCTGGAATATTACCAAATAATACAAAAATGTCAAATCAAAATAACAAATTGCCTACTCATATGAAATTATTAAATCAAAATAATAATAATTATACTTATTGGAATGATGTTAACGAACTAGTTGATAGATTACGATTATTAATGGCATCAAAAGAAGCAGGAAATACAAATCATGAAAATGAAATATTATCTATTATCGACGAATTACGTGAAGCTCAAGTTATATATTAAAAGTAGAGGGGGAGTCACTATGGTCAAATATAAAATAAATACTTTTAAATAATATAGATCATTTTGTAATAGAACACACACACACACACAATGAAGTACATTGTAGATATTCAAGGTAATTTCACTGGATGGCAACGCAATTGAATATTTAATAATAAAACCACCATATTCATGGTGTGACTTATCAAGAAAAAATAAAAATGAAGCTAGATGGCTACTTCGCAACTACCATGATTTTCATTGAAGTGATGGTCTAATAGAATATGAAGATTTTATTCAATATATTCCAAAATTGTTGAGATATTCCACTACAGTGTACGTGAAGGGTGAACGAAAAAGGAAGTTTTTATCAAGATATTTACCAGTTACAAACATTGTGGATTTAACTGATATGCCATCACTTAGAAGTGAATTTTTTAATATGCAATATATTGAACGATGTATGTTTCATATTACCCCTGTAAAAATGTGTGCACTTAGAAATGCTTATAAAATAAAAATGCATTTAAATAAATATTGTAACATATATGTGTGAGATAAATAAAACAATTTTTTTTTGTCAATGCATATAAATTATTTATTTTAAGATATCCAATCATTTTCTAACAAACATTCATTATACAATCATGTCTAAACTTGAAGTTGTAAACGAACTACATAAACCTGCTAGACGAAATTACCATCGTCGTCGTGTAATTATGCGCGGCATAGATGACTTGTGGCAATGTGATTTAGTAGAAATGATTCCATATGCTAGTGAAAATAAAGGATATAAATATTTGCTCACTGTTATTGATACATTTTCCAAATTTACATGGGCTGAGCCTATAAAAAGTAAATCTGGAATTGACGTAACTAATGCTATGAAACGAGTTTTTCAAGCTGGTCGCGTTCCAAAAAATTTACAATCAGACAATAATTTTATAATAACGAGTTCAAAAAATTATTGCAAAAATATCGCATAAATCATTATTCTACTTATAGTAATTTAAAAGCAAGCATATGCGAGCGATTTAATAGAACGTTAAAAACAAATATGTGGCGTGAATTTAGTCTCATAGGAAGTCATAAATGGATAAATATACTTGAGAAATTAATAAAAAATTATAATAACAAATATCATAGAACAATTAAAATGAAACCTATAGAAGTGACTGTGAAAAATGAAAAAACATTACTAAAAACTGTGTATAATAATATAAAAATAAGTGGTAAAGCTAGATATCAAGTATGTACGAATTAGTAAATATAAACATGTCTTTTCAAAAAGCTATGAGCCCTCTTGGACTACTGAACTATTTATATAAATATAAATAAATATATCATCACGCCTTCTACCCATTTCTGGGTGTGGCACTCTGCTAAAGCAGATCTCGGTAAGTGATATATTTTGCGCGTGAAGTGCGGTTACCAGTCGTCAAATCACGGCCCCTAAACATGTTAGTGGTGGAGGAGCCACAGGGATAGCTTTTTTCAAATTATGAAAATTTGTCGCCTGTGGGAATCGAACCAAGGACCTCAGGATCCACAGGCCGACTTCATACCACTGTGATAGCCATCCCATTACTATTTATAATCAGTAAAATTCAACATACTAATCCAGTTACATATAAACTTCAAGATTTACATGGTAATTCTATTGAGGGTGGTTTTTATGAACAAGAATTGCAAAAAACAGTAAATAAAGATGTTTATTTAGTAGAGAAAGTAATACAAACAAAAGGTGCAAAAGTTCTAGTAAAATGGTTGGGTTTTGACAAGTCACATAATTCATGGATAGATAAAAAGAATTTGTTGCAAATTTAAAAGCCTACATCACCAAAGCAACAAAGTGAAAAATATTTGTTTTATTTTACATAAGTGTGTAGAGAAAAAATTTTAAAAATTATTAAATTATATACAGAGTTGAACTCAGGCTCATGTTTGCCGGGGCTAAACTTTATGTCGGCGAACGATGCATCCGTCGCCGCGAAACAAATCCCAGCATCGCCGCAATAAGTACATTCAAACCTGAGTGCGGATCTGCTCGCGCGCGCGCTTGCTGATTGTAACTTCCTTTGTGCGATACGTAATCACAGCTCGTGATTGCATAAGGAAAAAATGTAAAAATTATTAAATCATATACAGAGATGTACTCAGACTCATGTTTGCCGAGGGTAAACTTTATGTCGGCGAACGATGCATCCGTCGCCGCGAGAAGAATCTCAGTATTGCCGCATTTATTACATTCAAGCCTGAGTGCGGATCTGCTCGTGTATAGTTCTTTGCGCTGGTGTATAAATTGTGAAATATTCGCAGTACTCAGCATCTATCTATTCCGTTCGAGTTTAAAACAAGTTTGTTATCCACATTTATTTCCACCACCTACACATTGCAATGTTCTATTGGGAAAAAAAATATAATATAGAAAATAACGAACATTTTTTACTAGTTCATTATTATCTCGCAACTTGTAAACAACAAAAAATGTCATTTACAAGTACAGTCAGTGCTCTAAGCGATAATGTAATTAAAAGTATTCGACACGCTATTAAAAATATAAAAAGTAAAGAAGAAATAAACAAATTTATAAAAATAATTAATTCATTCATACAATTAATTAATAAATGTATTAATAGACAAAAAGTGGAAAAAAAATAAGAAAGAAAATCTCTTTAAACTTGAAAATAATTTATCAGTTTTAAAATTATATAGAGAAAAAATAAAAAACTTAAAAATTAAAACTGGTGGTGTTGAAATAAAGAAAAAAAAACTTGTTTTGGCAAGATATTAAATCTATTTTTAAAAGTAGAATTAAAACAGGAATTATAATAAACAAATGTGGATTCAAAGATCCGAAAACATTTCTACAAAAAGCAGTGACAATATTTAAAAATAAAATTAAAAATTCAATAAAACAAAATTCTATGTTAAAAGTGAACGTTATTTTTTCAGCTGAATACATATTACCATCAACTGGTAAAATTTAAATTAAAGCATTTAATACTAAAAATAATATTGATATCAGTACAAATATAAAAACATGGTATATTGAAAATGTTATTGACCCAATTTTAACGAAATTGGATGAATTTCAAGAGCGGGATTCAGGGTGGAGTCTTCGCGAAGTTTTACATTTAAAAGTGAATATAAATAATTACTCACCAATAAATATTGGAAGCTACATTAACTTACCTGAAAATATTAAAAGAAAACATGCTGTTATAAATATAAACAATAGTGATGACTATTGTTTTCTGTGGGCCATCGTTTCAGCTTTACATCCTGCAAATAAACACCCCGATCGAATATGGTCATAACCACATTTTTCGGATGTATTAAAATATGATGGTATACAATTTCCTATAGCACTGAAAAACATTCTGAAATTTGAGGATTTAAATAATCTAAATATAAATGTATACACATTGGAGCAAAAAGAAAACATGAAGTTGTTTCTGTTAGACTTACAACGAAATCTTATAAAAAATCAATTAATTTGCTGATGATTTATTGTGAGGGTGAAGAAGAAGTAATTATATTTTATATTTATTTTTATAATTTAATCATTTTTGTATATATGCGTAGGCTGATGATAATGATGAAGATAACACCATGGATATTGAAGTAGAGGAAGAAGAAGAAGAAGAAGCTATGGAATTAGATGAAATCAGATCACCTAAAAACTATCATTTTATGTGGATTAAGAACATGTCTCGATTAATAAGTAAGCAATTATCTAATAATGGTCATAAAAACTTTATTTGCGATAGATGTCTAAACCATTTTAAAAGTGAAAATACCATTCAAAAACATTTAATAAATTGTCAAAGTAATAACACTCGTATTGAGTTACCTCAAGAATCAAACAAAATTCTAAAATTTAAAAATTTTAAAAATCAAGATACAGTGCCGTTTGTCGTGTACGCTGACATCGAATCAATATTACAAAATGTAGAACGTGGAAAAAATACAGAATTTACACACAAACATATTCCATTCAGCATCGCTTATTATATGAAGTGTTCATATGATGACTCTTTATCTGAATTTAAATTATATAGGGGTAATGACTGTATAGAATTATTAACACAGCAATTAAAAAATATTTCATTTCAAATTAATAATATTATAAGTAATAAACAACCAATAGAACTAACGGATTTTGGAAAAATACAATATGAAAACTCTGCAAATTGTCATATATGCAATAAAAAAATTCATAATGACGAGGATGATATCAAAGTTCACGATCATAATCATTTTACTGGTCAATATAGAGGGCCAGCACACAAAGCGTGTAATTTAAATTATAAAAAAAACACATACAGTTCCGGTAATTTTTCACAACTTAAGTGGGTACGATGCTCACTTTATAATGAAAGTAATAGCAACTAAAATTGAAGGAACAACATCATTACTATCTATAAATAAAGAACGGTACATATGATTTACAAAATTCGTAAAAAACACTAAAATTCAACTGCGGTTTATAGATAGTTTCAGGTTTATGGCGAGTAGTTTAGACAAACTTGCTTCTTATCTAAGTGATGAAGAAAAACCAATAACAAAATCACAATGTAATTCATATGAACATTTTAAATTGCTCACTAAAAAAGGCATATTTCCATATGAATATATTAATTCATGGGAAAAATTAGATGAAACTAAATTACCAGAGCAAAAAAATGTTTATAGTAGTTTAAAGAATGAACATTATTTACACGCTCAAAATATTTGGCATAAATTTGGTATTGAAAATTTAGGGCAATACGCAGATTTATACTTAAAAACTGATGTATTACTTTTAGCAAATGTATTTGAAAATTTCAGAGATACGTGTATGCAAACATATAATTTAGATGCACTACATTATTATACAGCACCTGGATTAGCGTTCGACGCTATGCTAAAAATTACTGAAGTTGAACTAGGATTATTAACTGATGTTGACAAAATTTTATTTATTGAAAAAGGCATACGGGGTGGTGTATCTCAGTGTTCAAATAGATATGGAAAAGCAAATAACAAATATATGGGTGAAGAGTATGATGCAACAAAGCGTGATTCATATTTAATGTATTATGATATGAATAATTTGTATGGTGCAGCAATGCGTATGTTTCTACCATATAGTGACTTTGAATGGGTTGAAGAGCTAAATTTTTATAGTATTAATGTAGATAATTTATTTAGTGAGTCTAACACTGGTTATATTTTTGAAGTGGATTTAGCATACCCAGAAGAATTACATGACTTACATAAAGATTTACCATTGTATCCTGAACACTTTGTTCCAGCAATTTCTAAAAGTTCTAAACTAATAATTAATTTAAACAATAAAACAAATTACGTGATCCATTATCAAAATTTACAACAATGTTTAAAATTGGGGTTAAAAATAACAAAAATTCATAGAATTTTGACATTTAATCAAAGTTCCTGGCTTCAACAGTACATAGATCTAAATACTGAAATGAGAAAAAAATGAAATAACGATTTAAAAAAAAAAATGTACAAACTTAGTAACAATGCCGTCTTCGGTAAAACAATGGAGAATGTTCGCAAACATAAAGATGTAAAGCTTGTTACAAAGTGGCATGGAAGGTATGGTGCTAAATCATACATTTCACAACCAAATTTTCATAGTTGTACTATATTAGATGATGATATAGTACTAATTGAGATGAGTAAAAAATTTGTTGTTTTCAACAAACCAATTTATGTTGGTTTCTCTATTCTAGACCTTTCAAAAACATTTATTTATGATTTTCACTATAACTATATTAGTGGTTGGCAACATTGTGTTATTAGAGAAAGACGTCTTCAATCTCGATAAATAAATTAAACAATCTTTAAAATTAGAATAATCATAGTTAAACATAATACTATATTTGAAGTGCCTATATAACCATACAGTGCTAATTTTCCAGTACAGAGCAAAAATATTTGTTTAATTCTTGAGCACATAACCTCATTCTCAACCACATGGCAGACGAAATGTCATTACTAGCTAAAATGGATAAGATTTTATCTAAAATACAACTATTAGATGAAATCAATGCAAATGTCATTAAATTTCAATCTGCAATACAATCTAACAGTGACAATATTCAAACGCTTGAAGAAAAGATAACCTCACAAAATCGCATTATCAACCAACTCCAAAAAGCAATTAAACGAAAGAATATCATAATACATGGCAAGAATGAAGAAGAAAACAACAAAGAGGAACTGGTGATAAACATCTTAAGTCTCTTTAATAATTCGCTTGGTGTGCCAGTGAAGTCCACTGACATCGAGGAAATTTACCGCCTTGGCCGGCCATCTTCACCAAAAATACGTCCAATATTGGTTTCTTTAATGTCAATCAATATTAAAAACATGATATTAGCAAGCAGATCAAGGCTACAAGGTACAAAAACATATATTAATGAAGACTTAACAGCGAGTGATTGGGCGATCCGAAAGGATTTACTCCAACAAGCAAAAAGCAAGAGACAAGAAGGCAAAAACGTAAAAATTGTAAACAATAAACTGCACATCATAGAAGATAAAAACGGCAGTAAGCGACCTAGACCACCTTCAGAAGACACACCGACTAAACCACCACAAGCAAAGAAGCCCTCTAGCAATGATAATCTAATGCTTCAAAAGAAAATTAATTCACAAGAAGAACAGAGTCCTTTTCCGCAACCCAGCCTGTTCCAAGCATTAATATGACACCGGCGTTAGCACAGGCGTTCCAACACAAAGAAACGTCCAGCTCCACACTATCAGATTCAAAAAATAAAGGGCATTCAAGCACAGTATCTAATTTAAATAACGAAAATTCTGGCATAGAGGCAATCCATGACGGAAATACAGCGGTAACTTCACCTAAGCTAAGTAACACTTTTATTAGTAATGCAAATTTAAGCATAGTATTCTGGAATGTAAATGGCTTAAATAACTTATTCAATATAGATGAAGACACTGAATCCAGAATGCTAAGTGGAGATATTATCTGTTTGTGCGAAACATGGCACTATAGCAGCACATTTACTCTGCCACGGTTTTTAGATAATTACAAAGAATATATGTATGACTCTAAAGCTGATAAGATTAAAGACCGGGGCAGGGCTAGTGGCGGCATAATGATATTAATCAATAAAGATTTAAATCCTAAAACTGAAATACTTGAAAAAACAAACATGTGGATCATTCTGAAAGTAATACATTTACTATTTCACCGTAAATGCACTTAAACTTAGAAGTTTCTGTTTTAATGAGTAGAGCTTCCATGCAATAAGAATGTAAAATTAAATATCTCTAACATGATCAACTTCGCTTTTGTACTAAACTTAAATCTGTCTTTAAACTAACAACTATTTTCTACGATGTTTGTTTTTTTTTTTTTTGGTAGTATATATATATATGTATATATAAAAATGAGTTTCACAAACTTGTTTATTAAAAATGTGCCATATTATTATTGTATGTAATAAAAAATAGATAATGTGAATTTAGACTTAATATTAAATCACTTGTAAACTTACTAATTTTACTTATGTACTGTACTCTTAAACTTCTTATTGTTCTTACACATAATTCAAATTTGTAATTGTAGACAACCAACCTCATTTGTACGAAGTGTTTGTATCTTCTAACAAGGAAATATACTGATTACTGATTACTATAACTATATTAAAACCAGTGTTGGAGAGAATGCAAAATTATTATATACTGATACAGATAGTTTAATATATAATTTTTTTGATTTTGATATTTATGAAATGATGAAGCGTGATATTCACAAATTTGATACGTCGGATTATATTGAAAATAATATTTTTAATATACCTCGTGTAAATAAAAAAGTTATTGCTTTAATGAAAGATGAAAACAATGGTAAAATAATGACTGAATTTATTGGGTTAAGAGCCAAAATGTATTGCTATAAAGTATTACAAAAAGAAACAGCTAAATTATAAAAAAAAGCAAAAGGGGTTACTTTTGCAACATTGAAAACAATAACATTTGAGGATTATTACAATTGCTTATTCAACAATACATCAGTTATAAAATGTCAGCAAACAATTTCATCTAAAAAACATGAAATACACACGATTAAACAAATTATGTTAAGTCTCAATGATGAGAAACGAATAGTCAGCTATTTACATACAGACACTTATCCGTGGGGCTATAAATTTAAATAATTTTTAGTATACGTGCGCATGCGTATACAAATATTTTTGCGTATATATTATAATTATTTGCAAAATATTTATTAGTATATATTTATTGTTTGTTTTATATACACGTATACGTTACAAAATGAGTGTTAGTATATTTAATCATTATTCTTCCGATTTTTATCGCTCAAAATATCCAAGACGTGGTCCAGCTGGTGTTGGATTTGGAAAAACTCGAACTGGTGATTTTAATATGACCAATAAACGTTTACTAAATGTTGGAAACTCAATTGATGAAAAAGACGCATGTAACAAAGGCTATATCGATTCATTAATAAGTAGTGTAAATTCTAATTTGCATATGCAAATTACACAACTTGATAATAATAACACAGCGACATTTAGTCAAATGTTGTCTGAACTAAAATTATTAAAAGAATCTAATAACAGCATGGTTCATAAAGTGTCTACAATAAATAATGAAATAAATAATGTATCAGAAAATGTTGATAATATTTTATTAAAAGATATTAAAGAAATATGTGAAAAACAAGATGAAATAATAAGTGAAATTAATAACAAATTAATGGAATTTGCTAAAGATATTAATAAAGCAATTTCAACAAATATTATAAACTATAAAACAGAAGTAAATAATTTATTAAGTGAACAAGTATCACAAATAAATAGTAATATAACCAATTTAAAAAGTGAAATGAATAAAGATATAATAAGTACTGTTAATTTAATTCATACAAATATTTCACAATTAAAAAGTTGTATAAGTATTATTATAAATTTAAAACAAAACCTAGAAACATTTGAAATATTTAATAATTACTGTGAAGATAATACGTCATATAAAGTACAAATTAGTGGAAAAATAATTAAAATTAATAATATCAATAATGCACCATACGAAGTATATTTAAATGGTCAATTTACTCTACTAAAAGATCTGGATGTAAACGAGAATGATAAACTTCAATTTTATCCCCGTAAAAACATTGCTTACCCTGAAATTTTTACTATTGAACTTATAATTTTGACAAATGTTATAAATAAATAGTTATTAATTATTATAGTAAAAGTAGGGGTAAAAATATTTATCTATATATAAATATGTTTTCAAAAATAAATATTGTTGTTAAACCAAACATCAGCAACAACAAGTATGGCATTCAAATTAATTGCTTTAGAAATAATAAAAATTTCTTACAAATCAAAGTTGTGCTCTGAAGATACATACATTAAGTATAAAAATATTATAAATATATGTACACTTAGTGATACAAGTGAATTACTTGGAATAATTGGTGAATTTGCACCAACAGCGTATCTTTGTGGAAAAATTGTTGAAGAATATTTTATAAACATTTTAAGACTATTTCATGGGTATGACTTACAAAAAAATTGGTTTAATCTACCGCTGAAGTTTAAGTTACATCGAGATATTGTTCACCGCTTACCATGTGTTGATCATTACAACTTACCTACTTACAATACACACGTAGATGACCCAGCATCAGAAGTAAAACAATGTTTTTAATGCTTACATATACTGTGTAGCACCAAAACACATAGTTTTCTATAACAAAACCTATTTGAAAATAATGAAGTAAACAAAAGCAATGAAAATATTGATGAATTATGTGAAAAATTTCAAAAACTTGACTTAAATTATATGTGTATTTAAATATATTGTTATTTTCTATTTATTTATAAGAAAAAATAAGATTGTACTCTACAAAAAAATTGTATTTTAATGTACACTATAATATAGTATTCTTGTAACTATGATTTTGAAAAATATATATTATGTATTATTATAACAATATATGTATTTTCAGGGTGGCCGCGAGTCAGTGAAGTCAGGGAAAACCTGGAAATGTCAGGGAAAAAAAAATTTGTCAGGGAATCAGGGAAATGTCAGGGAATTTCAAAATTAGTCAGGGAAAAAAATTGATCTTCGCCGAATCTCCCACAAGTTAATAAAAAGTTCATAGAAAAAGGACCGGCAAAAAATTGAAATAAAATTGAGGAAAAGAAACAGGAATAAACATTGACATAATCATTACAACATTAATCTTGTTCGATAATTTTAATGAACAATAGTTTCTCCACTTGTTTTATACAAGTCTGCGCGGTTACGCGTTTTGTTTCTTGCTCGTACCTGTACAGCAGCGAGCGAGGCGTTTTACTCGCAGGCTTGTAGCGGTGCGCGGTTACGCGTTGTGTTTCTTGCTCGTACCTACACGGCCGCGAGCGAGGCGCTTTACTCGCAGGCTTATAGCGGCGGGGTCACCTCTAGCTGTTGTTTACGCGCGCGACTGGCAGAGACTTGTTGCTAGCAGTCGTTAGAACGTTCCAAAAATCCGGATAGTGACTTAATGACACACGAGAACCGAAGATTTAGAAGAAGTTGGTTGGGCTTTTGTGAAATTGAGTAAGGTAAGTCTTAATACGTTATTTATGAGGAAATAATCATGTTAAAGCGAACGATTATTGTTTCTACATGACTCGCAAATGAACGATTTTTTCTCAGAAAAACATGAATATATTATAAGAGATGGATTAACTAGAAGATTATATTATTCATATTTTCGCGTACTTATGCATAATACGCCATTTTCAATCAGATTTCTTCAACTTTTTTTACGAATAACATTTTTTCGCTCAACAACTTGGTACGTAATGTTTGAATTTGATTGTTTACACAAGTCGAGTGAGCAAAAAAACGAAGATCTTTAATATGCTATGCTATTAAACCCTAGGCAGCTGATAAATCTGAAAAAATTTAACACGAAAATATGTAATAGTTTTATATTATTCATTTATCACTAAATAATATTTGTAATTTTTTAAATTTATTCAATAATTTATGAACATGGGTCACTAACGACCCCTTGGGCAACTGATTATACAGTGATGGTATTATTTTGATTATAGGAAACGACCGATTACTACAGCAGAATTAATAGAAATAATTGAAAACTTAGACGATAATGATTTAGTTCCAGATGGTATAGTTATTATGCCCCCATAATGTAAATGAGGATAATGATGCAGATTCTGGCGACGAAGAAACAAATGATCCTGATCATCTAAACAGTAATTAATTGTGTGCAGAGGCCGAATTTATGTATGATGACTCTTCAGAAACTACTACTGTGCAAGAAAAAAAATCTGTGAGTGTTAAAAAGCGAAAATTAGTCGACAAACCTACATGGGAAAAGGGAGATATTTCGCAAAAAGATTTCACTGAAAATTGGACTGAGTATATACCTCCACAGACTCTTTCAGCTGATAGTGATTCATTAGAATTTTTTGAATTATTTCTTTCGCCAGACATTGTGAATGATCTGGTAAAATATACTGTTATGTATGCTGCACAAAAAAATGCACCGAATTTTGAATTATAATCAGAGGAATTGTATGTATTCATAGGAATACTGTTACTTAGTGGATATGTTCCTCTTCCACGTCGTAGGATGTTTTGGGAATAAAAAGAAGATGTTCACAACTCGTTTGTTTTCCAGTCAATGCGCCGAAATAGATTTGAAGAAATTTTCCGTTTCCTTCATGCTTCTGATAACAATAACCTTTTTCCGAATGATAAAATGGCTAAAATCAGACCTTTGATAACAGCTCTAAACAAAAAGTTTATGCTCAATACACCTGTACAACCAAATGTCTCCATTGAATAATCAATAATCCCTTATTATGGTAGACATGGCTGCACACAATTTATAAAATCAAAACCCATAAGATTTGGATATAAAGCATGGGCTCTTGCCCTAAAATTAGGATACTGTTTACAGTTTGATATTTATCAAGGACGACAAAATAACTAAAACGAATTACTTGAAAAAAGAGGACTCGGTGAATCAGTTGTCAAATTTGCTGAAATTTTGAAGGAATATTACCAAAATAAAAAGATTTCACTATATTTTGATAATTTCTTCACTTCTATCAAATTGGTTCAAACACTTGAATTTGGATATGGTGTAACTGGAACTGTTAGAGAGAATAGAATTGGTAATTGTATTCTAAAAGATGCAAAGCAAATGAAGAAAGGAGATAGGGGAGAAACAGATCCTATCGTTGACAAGAAAAATAATATTGTTGCAGTGAGATGGAAGGACAATAATGTTGTGACGTTGTTATCCAATGAATATGGTGTGAATTCTGTTCAACGATGTCAAAGATATTCGGCTAAAGACAAATCAAGAATTACAATTCCGCAACCAAATAATGTTCATGTTTACAATAATTACATGGGTGGTGTCGACCAGTTAGATAATATCGTCTCAAATTATAGAATATCAATGAGAGGCAAGAAATGGTATACGCCTATACTTTTTTGAATGTTTGATGTTTGCTTAGTAAATTCCTGGTTGCTAAGTCAAGCATACGGGAAACAAATCGATAATTTGCAATTTCGCCGCGAAGTAGTAGAATCACTACTACTAAAATATGGCAAAAAGGCAACTATGCCAGGACCAAAACGACAGTCTGTAGTAAATGCGCGCATAGCGGGAAGACGGCATATAATTATTACACAGCAGCCAAGACGCCGTTGTGCGTTATGTAAAAATAAAACTACAAAATGCTGTGGAACTTGCAACGTACAATACACGATAAATGTTTTGAATAATTTCATGAAAAATCTTTTTTTTGTCTATTTTATTGTTCTTTTTGAAATATAATTACATTCATATATTTTAAGCAGTATAATTATATAATATTTTTTCTTATTTGTAATAAAAAATAATAATATAGTTTATTTTATGTATATGATATGCCCAAGGGGTCGGTAACGACCCATGTCATAAATAAAAAACTATAAATGTTAATTTTTTTTTATTATTTTTCCCAACACCCAGAATGCTTTTTAAACAAGTATTGCAAATTTCAACATTATCGGAGAAAAAATTATTCTGGGCAGTAATGGATTAATATGTTTGTGGTTTATGTTTTTGTATACTTTTTTTTAATTTTGAGACTTTTTGGCAATTTTTTGGTGTCATACATTTATGAATGACGTGGCCTGTCAAGAAAGTTTTCTGTTGGCAACAATGTCATTCAAATAAGTATGACATATTATACACTTTTTTTTCTCTT
Organism: Pterostichus madidus; assembly: GCA_911728475.2. Lineage (NCBI taxonomy): Eukaryota > Metazoa > Arthropoda > Insecta > Coleoptera > Carabidae > Pterostichus > Pterostichus madidus. Next base: position 25,525,069 of record OU452314.1, read on the forward strand.
TTGTTGCAGATTTTGAATAGTAAAGTTTCATTCGTACAATGTACACCTAAATATGTCAAAACGTAGCAAAATATTGACAGAATCCGTACTGCAAAAAATTGCTGAAGAAATCGACATAGAAGCATATAGCGCCGAGGACTAGGATTCAGATGACACTTTCCTAGATCCAGGATGGGAGCCTGACGATTCCCCACCCGCCTTACAAGATTCATCTGACAATGAAATCGATGATAATGATGAGAAATGTATCGAAAATGATCTTCAGGAATAAGCTATGGAAGAAATTGCAGAAGAGACTGGTCAGGAACAAGTTGAAGAAGCAACAGCGGATTCTGTTTGGTGTGAATATGTTGCATAAAGTGTTTCAGTTCACTGGTTCTCAAGGACTGCAAAGAGATCTACCAGAGAACATCTCTCCCCTAGAAGCTTTTTTCCTAATCGTGGATGACGAGGTTATAGATCTCATTGTCACTGAAACTAATAGATTTTCGCAGTAGACTATAGCATCACAAAGGAAAGGAAAATATGCTCGCATCAGTAAGTGGATATCAACTGTTGCAGCAGAAATAAAGAAATTTTTAGGATTGTCACTATGGATGGGTTTAGTTAGGCTAAATTCTTTGAAAGATTATCTGCCAGTTTGACGATCGCTTAAAAAAACTTAAAAACAAAACTAATCGTGTCACTATAAAAGGGTCTGTAACGCGAGGAATTCGATGTCCAGCTCGTATTTTTGCTAAATTTGTTGCAAACGGTATTGAAGTAACATATATTCATACTCATTCTCATGAATTAAGTTTAGAGAATACAAAATTTCATAGAATTGCGGATTCAACAAAATCGGACATTCAAGCACTATTACAAATGGACGTGCCGGCCAGAAAAATTCATACATTAATTACACAAGAAGCACTTAATCGGGATGGTCGCGATACACTTGAGTATAGCAAGGATGTTAAATAAATCATATCTTTGTAGTGACGACACAAATTCCATTTTTTTATTAATAGAAAAATTAAGAAAAGAAATATTCAAATTGGCCCTATAAACGCGGATATTAATAGCAACAAAAGTATATTTTTATTAGGTATTCAAACAGAGTATCAAATGAATATGATGCAGGAAGGTGTTGATAGAATTTTATGTATTGATGCAACACATAAAACAAACCAGTACGATTATCAATTAATTACTTTCGTGGTCCCTGATAGTACTGGTCGCGGTCACGCAGTTGCGCATTTTATTACACCTAATACACTAACATATATGTTTTCGTCATTAAAATCCCGTTTTCCAAATTTGAAAATAAATGCGGTTATGACTGATGATGATACAGCTCTAATTAAAGCAATATTAAACAATTTCGGGAATACAAATAATTTATTATGTCAATGGCATATTCAAAGGGCTTGGCGCAAGAATTTGGTGTCAGTAAAAAATGTAGGTACAAAGAGAGAAATATATATTGCACTGATGGCTATTTTATATGAACGAAATAGCAATACATTAGATAAATTAATAAGCTCTTTTTTTCAATATTTAAAGAAGAAGTAACATTTCTAGAATATTTTCAAACAAATTACATGCAAATTATATACCTTGAACCTGTTGTTTCATTACATTAGTCATAATATCATCCGACATAAGTTGACTCATTTAGAAGATAAGAGAAACATATAAATAGGTTAGTTTAGTGAATAAGCACGCTCTTGTATCGTAGACTCTGCACAGTCAAGTACTGTGACTCATATGTAACATTATATAAAATATAATAAAGTTTTAATACAAATAAAGATTTTGGTATTCTTTTTTAAAAAACACAAAATCGAATACTCAAAATTTAATTTGCATCGTATAAAATTAAGGGCTAATGCATATAGAAATTTTTCACACGGTCATGTAAATACCAATGCTCTTGTAGAAAGTTTTCATAATAAGTTAAAAACTTCATATTTTAATAGAGAATTCAATAAACGAATAGACAAATTATTATCAGTATTATTAAATATTGAAAAAGATGATTTTATTTGCACGAAACGTAAAGAATTGTACAAATTAGGTAACGCAGAATTAAATGAAGGCAGACATAAAAGAGGGCATAATATTTCGGATGGCGATGTTAAAATTCTGAATGAATATAGTTTCCAAGTTATTTCGCAAACAGATGCTTCTATTACATATACTGTCGTTCGTATAAATAAAATATGCGATTTTGACCATTGTTTCGATAAATGTCTTAATGTGAAATGCAAAAATTTATGTTCACATTTATATACTTGTAGCTGTGAAGATAGAGCTTAACTTTGTAAACATGTACATAAAGTTCATATGCTACAATCGCAGAAAAACTGTTATGGAAACATTAGTGACAGTGAAATACCTGGAAAGTTAATTAATGAGCCAAAGGAACCAGCATCAACAAAATCAGCAGTTATTGAGAGGAAAATTCAAAATATTGAAGTAAACTACAGCATATTGCGTGAATATATAAATAATCCTTCTGTTGATCGTGTTCTATTAGATCTTATCGAAAACTCATTACAATCTTTAGTTTCTCAGTGTCGAGCGGTTGCAACTACTCCGTTGGAATGTTCAGCTATGGAACCCACGGAAAAATTGACACCAAACAAGAAATTAGATAAACAAGTCGATCCCATGCACAAGTATAAAAATAAGCGTAAAATTAATTCTGCGTTTGGTAAAATATCTGCTGATGAAATAAAGAAATTTGAAAGCAAATCATGCAGTGATAATAATATATTTAATGTTAACATGTTAAATTATGCTTCATTTAAATTAGTAATTTTAAAGTTGAATAATAACAGAATTCATTTAAGAAGCACAGATTTTTTTACTTTAATAGAAACAATTTCACCGACAGATATTTTGAAAATAAAAGTTACTTCTCCTTCTTTTAATGTAGGTTGGCTGACGGACTCCATTATAGATGCGTTCTTCTTTAGACTTGGCGAACAATATGACCATCTTTTAATCGGTGACACTATATTTTCGCAAAAAATGTGCATACGCGATATACCAACTAATCCCTGGAAAAATATAAATATTACAACAAAAACTAAGTTTATAATGCCCCTTAATATAAACGGTAATCATTGGATCTTGTTGACGGTTAACTTAGAAAGCAGATTCGCAAATTATTTCGATCCATTAAATAGTACAGTACACAATCGTGAATTAGTAGTAATAAATAAGATGCGCGTTATTCAACTGTATGTACATAGTATTAATTATACTCTAAAACAAGAGCCTTATGTTAAACAACGGGACAGTTATAATTGCGACGTTTATGTATGTTGGTACGCAGAAAACTTTGTAAAAAATCAAAATTCCAATAGACCTTTTGAGACAACACCATACAGAAAATATATTTATGAAATAATTATAAAAAATTGTATGCGACGTGATAATTATGAATTCACCAAATGTAATATTTGTAACGGCGACAAAAATAATAAAATGAATGCGGTACATTGTAGGGCGTGTAACCAATTTTACCACAATAAATGCGTTAATATTATATCGGATACATTTGAATGCGTTTAATAATAATTTATTAGTTCTGGCACCTTTTGTTTCAAAGCGAACGCGGTTCTTGAAACCGAAATCACTTGCTGAGATTCATGAGGCACCGAACTTGCGGTAAAATATTGCGCTTACATATTATTTAAATAATTAATTTGTGGTAAATAAGAAAAATTATTTTGTAAGAGCATTATTATAATAATTAGTATTCGCTATTTATAAACATAATTTCAATGTATGGTGTGCTTTTTCATTTTCATTATTTCAAAAGAACTTTTCTTCATTCCCTGTGCATGCGTTGTACTAATTTCACTATAAGCTGTAGATTTCCCGCATAATTTCTTAACATAAGTAGGTATCTATTTATTGGATTCATTAACATTATCTGTATATATTCATATTGCATGCTGTATAATTTAATTAATGATCAGTCCATCACATAATTTATTTACTTCTTTATTTATTATTTATCTTCTACACTAGTACTGCTTTTATTAACATTTCATATATATTTATTTCTTACTAAGATCTTATACTCACTAATCTACTAACTGCATGCTGCATGACTTACTCAGTGATCAGTGCCTTGACGAGGCGAGTAAGCTTACTTGATTATATAGTAATATACAGGGAGATTCTCAAAAATATTTTACCTAATCCTGAATTTTGGATTAGCTAATTTTATGCTAGTCCGATTTTAAAAAGTTATTTCAATTCACTTTCCGAAAAATTAATAAATTCCTAATGAATTTTTATAAAACTTTTGTTTTAAATTTTACGTTCACATTTGAAATTAATTAGAACAAATATTTGGAATTACTATATTATCAAAACTAAATCTGATCAATAAAGAATATAAGTCGGTTAAAGTTATGCCATTGTATAAGATATTTAGATTTTTCCTGAAATATGCATTTCATGATTTAGGCAAAAGTGAAAATATAAGCAAACAGTAGGCGTGTTTCTTTGGATTGTGATTTTATAAATCATGATTCCTTTGATCGTGATTGCGTTGAATCATGATTAAATATGATACTGAAGAAAACATCGAACAGGAATAATGATTCAAATCCAACCCGATCGACGCGATCCTATAGTATGAACGTTAAAATAACTGCAAATGTCAAATACACAAACTAACCTATTTTAAAATTTCATAAATGAGTGTCCATGTAAGCCATTTAAAAATTCTTCCAGAAGCAGCCAATTTCCCTTAATTCCACAAATAGAGCACAAAAATTTATCATCAGACGCCATTTTTAAACCTTCGATGTGAATCAGTCAACATGAATCATAGAAAAAGTAAGATTCAGAAGGGTAGGGGAATTGTCGTTTCGTGATCACAAAATGAAAGAGTAGGGATAACGAATAACGAACGAAGAAACATGATTCTTCATGATCATGTTAAGTTTGATCACTTTGATTACGAATCACAGTCCAAAGAAACACGCCTTTTGTAGCATTAATGAAAGAAAAATAAAATCACCTCCTAAAATGGCATTACTTTAGTTAGTGACCGAATTTGTATTACTTATAATTCCTCGAGATGCCAATAATGAAATTAAATACAAACAGTCTAAAGATTTATATAATGTTTCAGATATCCTATCCATTATTATGAAAAAATCTGTAAGTAATGCTTATTAATAATATAAATATATATGTATGTATGTACTTTAATTATAATTAATATTAATTTCATTACAGACATTTTTGGGATTTCAAATTGTTGGTGCTAGCAACATGGTACGGTTTTGCAGTACCGTGTTGAAGGCGCGGCCAACCAAAAATGCCTCCTTAAACAACGGTTGTGCGACCATCGACCTTTGCGTATCAGGGCAACGCATTCGAGGCTTGCAGGAAAGGCTGAAAATAAATAAAGAAAAGATGTCTCAAAATATAATTATTTGCATTGGGACAAATGATGTATTGCGCGTAAGTATTATATTCTAATTCGGGTTCTTAATTTTGATATGTTAACTATATACCTATTCTTATTATAGATGAAACCTGTAAAAGGTTTTAAGGTGGGACTGCGCACCATTATGAAAATTTTACGTGGACACAACATCGTGTGGCTTAAGATTCCACCAATTCCAAAATTGGCTGGAAGTAAGCCTCACAATCGCCGAATTAAACAATTTAATGACGCTATTTGGAAGCTTGGTATGTAAAATATAAAGTATATATTTTCTTTTCTTGATCAAGATTAATTTTAAATTTACAGCAAAATTTAAGAACACCAAAGTTCTTGATTTGTTTGCCTTCTGTCATAGCGAGGGCAATATTCGTCAAGAATTATTTTCAAAGTAAGATATAGCTTATAACACGACGAAAATGTTTATTTTTAATAATTTTGTTGCAGATATTATACAAGGCCACGATATTTGTCTTACCTTTCACCAAAAATAGATGGAATCCACTTCAAACCTACGGGATTGAACAAAGTAGCAATGTGGCTAAAGAATGCAAATCAGTAAATTCATTCCTGGCATACCATTTTATTTCTTTTATTTTCTACTTTTTTTCCTCTATTTTATCATTGTCCATCCTCTTTTAAAAAAATCGACTCTTTTCAGAGCCACCAATATCTAAAGGAAAAGAATTTTTATTCTATATCAAACTTGTTGATTGTTAGTAAGAAATTAGTTGTTATTTCTATCTATGATTAAACTTCGAATAAATAATATTGCATCTAAATTGTAGGCTCAAATATTTTTTACATAATAATAGAAACGCAGATAAAAATATATGAGCACAAACTAAAATAAAAACTAATTTCTATACTTTAGTGACAAATATTGCATTTGTCCTTCAATTCTCAAATCCGTAAGAAAATTTATATCTTTAATAATTTATGTACCTACGTTATTATTATTACTTTATTTTAGTATTTATTTTACAATTACTGTACTTTATACTACCAGAATGTTAAATTGAACAATTTAAAAATGAATAACAATATATGTATATACCTCTCATCAAATAATAAAATAGGTGCTCCTTATTATTATCAAACAATTTACATTTTTCATGTTAAACGGCTACTAAAACAAATTTTCTGGTTACGTATTTTCATATTAAACGTCAAATAACAAGAAAATCAAAGTACCTATCTTCACTGATATTATTATCAAACAATCCATGCAACACCCAATCGTGTTTCTAAAGCCCGTTTTACATTCAGCAACATTACAGCAACACGAGTTGCCAAATGTAAAACTGAAGTTGCGTGAATTATGTACGGCTGTATCTCCTATTTCATCATTCTTACTCTGAGATTTTCAGATGTCAGCAGAAACTACTGTAACTTTCCGCTGTAATATGAATACCTAAGATAGTTTATATAAGATAGTAAAAACATGTATCAGTACTCTGTATCATCATATCATTCGTGCTTGTCACTTGTAACAATCTGTAATATTTGTAAAACAGAAAAATAAAATCTTTTTTTATTCAATTCAAGTAAAGACTGAATTTAATTCGTGCAACATTTGTTCCTGAACTTGTTGCGCAACTTGTTGCAGAAATTAGAACATGTTCTCAAAAATAGAACATTGCGGGCAACTCGCAACTTTCCCCCAGGTATAGTGATTTTCTGGTTACTTTTTGTTTTGCCAATCTAAATACTTGCTTGTTGGTTAACCTAGTTTTACATGTGTCAACGTCATTCGTGTCAACACAGTGTTTGGTTTTGTTTTGTATTTTTGCTTTGTGTTACTTGTTTCGTGAAATGCCGTTTATTTGGACGCAAGATAAAACGACTGCGCTGATACAGCTCTGGGAGCAATATCCCGAGCTGTACGCAGTTACAAACAGAGAATACCATAACAAAATAAAAAGAGTGGAAGCCATCAAGAAAATTAGCCTGGAGTTTCTAAATATGACAGGCGATGAAGTCACCACGGAAGAGGTGATAAAAAAAATTCATGGCCTGAAGACGCAGTTCCAGAGGGAGAAGGCAAAAGAAAACAAGAGTAAAGCAAGTGGCATGGCTGCGGACGAAGTATATGTCACAAAGCTTTGGGCGTATCCACTATTACATTTTTTGGGGGATACAAGGACTGTGAGAGAAAGCTCCAATAATTTGCCCTCTACAAGCGACGTAAGTAGTTTACACATTTTATAAATACAATTACAGGTATATTTGTATGAAACTAATATGATTAACTATGTTTACAGGCACCAATGCCTTTGGAAGTGCTATTTGAGGGCACATTGGAAGAACTGGAGGAAGCTGGAGATGTTGAAAGTGTTTTCACAACACCAGAACCAGCAACTCCTGAATCGGAGTTGCTGGAGGATACACTTGCATCACCTGTGCCAAAGCGGAAACGGGGGAATGTGGCTGTAGCAGATTTTTTTAAGTCTGCGGAGGAATCTCTTAAAAAGTTGGCCACACCCATAAATTTACCGCCTTCACCACCCAAAGACGAAATTTCAACATTCGTGGCGAGTGTTGAAAGCGAAATGAGGGTGGTGAAGGACAAAAAAAGAATTCGTGCTTTAAAAGCCAAAATTTTTAACTTGATTTACAAGGCCCAAGAGGAGGAAGAAGACGATTAATAATTATTTTAAGTTTTATATTGTTTAATTTTTAATTTTATATTGTTTAATTTTTAATTTTATATTGTTTTATTTTTAATTTTATATACTTAATAAAAAAATAAATAAATATATCATCACACCTTTTATCCATTACTAGGTGTGGCAATCTACCGAAGCAATCTACCAAGATCTGCTTCGGCAGTGTCACACCCAGTAATGGATAAAAGGCGTGATGATATATTTACCTTTTCTATTCTATAACTTTTACATGAAACATTATTAAAATACTTATATGTTATCCTGCCATGGTACTTTTCCAACTCCATTTACATATTCAACAAATTCGTTACGATATTGTATCGCTAATGCCTTCGGTCTATTACCAACTTGCTGACTCAGACCATATTGGAAAGTAAGTGTTTTATCTACTTCTTGGTCAGGATTTCCTCCAATATATGCTATTGGATTTTCTATTTTGATAAAATTATGTAAAGTACAACATGCCAGCGTAATTTGTTGTACTTTATCTGGTGATAAATTTATTGTAGTTAACAATACCCTAAATCTATTTGACAAAATACCAAAGGCGTTTTCGACTACTCGTCTAGCTCTACTTAAACGATAATTAAATATCATTTGTTCTTTAGTGAGATTTCTAAATGGAAACGGCTTCATAATATTTACATTCAGAGGAAAGGCTGCGTCGGTTACAATTACGTGAGGGACAGATATCGTGCGACCAGGAAGTGGTTTCTCTTCTGGAATATTTAGTGTATTCTTATCTATGGCTTCTGCAAGGCCACTTTTTCTATATACTCCTCCATCGGAAATTCTACCATTCGTACCCACATCTACATACAAAAACTTGTAATCTGCATCTACAAGTGCAAGTAAAACAATACTGTGTGTCCCTTTATAATTGTAATATAAAGATCCTGCACTTCTTGGGGCCTGAAATACAATATGTTTTCCGTCCATCGCGGCGATTGTATTGGGTAAATTCTAGGTATTTTCGAAATTATGTGCTATATTTAACTACTCAGCTGCAGTTCTAGGAACCTAAAATTCAAACATCTGTAAAATTAATGTTGACAAAACATTATTTTTATTTACCTTCAAATAAATGTCTTTCAATGACTCGTATATTGCGACGCAAACTTGTGGTATGAAGATAGAAATCGTAGATTCAGAGACGCGAAACGTGTACATCAAACTACGCTAGGATTCACCAGTTGCTAAAAATCTCAATGTTATTGAGAGCATATCTTTTGTACTGATACACTGTCTCATGCGAGTGTCACTTCGTTTAATTTTGCTCTCAATTAGGTTTAAAAGTTTTTTAAATACCGGTTCATTCATTCGTAGATAATTTTTGTATGACTCTTTATCTTCCACAGCCAATTCCTTATGAACTAAATGAAGATTACCCTTGTGAGTCCTTCGTTGAAGCCATGGTTTTACCCACCATCGACGTTCTCTTTTATTATTTTGTAAAAGCACAATAGCTGACATTGTCATTAAAACAGCAGCAAATTTGCGCCTTCTTTGAATTTCAAGCATGTTTTTTGTGATCCATTCTTTTTCTCAAAATCAAACGTTAAACATATGATTATAAAAATTAGAGGTTACAAAGAAACATGAACATATCTAATAACTGTCAACTGTCACGGACTACCAACTTTCCTGAGATTTATGTTGGTAGAATACTTACAAGAACTAGTAAAGTTGCAGAAATATGTTGCTAAATGTAATACAAGAAAACTGAACACCAGCAACATGTTGCGCAACTTCAAGTTGCGGAACTAGTTGCGCAACAGGTTGCTGTAAATGTTGCTGAATGTAAAACGGGCTTAACTTATATCTAGGGAGTTTAGTTAGTAACTAAACGCCAATTCGTGACAATGAAATTGGGAATCTGATCAGGATGTCTCATCCTCTAAAAAACATAACCTGTCAAACTACTGTCAAAAATATGAACGGTACGCGCATGCGTATTGCGTCTTTTACAACGTTGTCATATATATTTTCTTCTTTACATGGTTTTAGCTAAAACAGACTTAAAACAATGCTCGTGGTAAGCATTATTTTAAGAGTTTTTAAGATGTCGTCATGGTTTTAACTACAACACCCAAAAACAGTGTTTTAGTAATATGCTCGTGGTACCAGCCATGATGATTATGTTCAAGATTTAAAATTAAAATTACAAATTTCTCATGAATTAATACAGAAGAAACAAAAGATAAGAACGAGCGGGAGATCACATTTCAAGTCGGTGATAAAGTACTAGTATATGATGGAAGTGTTCGTCGAGGTTGTAGTATAAAATTAGATTCACGTTGGATCGGGCCATTTATAATACCTTCACAAGACTGTCCTGTTAATTTTGTTATTCGGAAACGGAACAAGAACTATAAAGTTCACAGCAACCGATTAAAACATTTTCACAATTAATTCAAGATCAGATTACCCTGATAACTGAGAAAATAATATCTTCTCTGTGTTCATTTATTCGTAATGCTATGGGGTTCCAAAGAGAATTCCCGGTTACACGTCAATGGATACAGTCGTTATTCATTCATTCAAATATTTTTATCTGATTTTTTTAATAATAATTCATTGAAATTTGCGGTTGCGCTGAGTCCCTGACTTTCCACTTTTTAATTACGCAGGAAGCTTAGTGCTCATTTTATGCCCAACTTTAAGTCAAAATTAAGTGAGCCTAACCTGTCCTAAGGGAGTTCAGCCAGCCAAAGACCTTTCACATTTTGGGCAAACTCTGGGAGGACGCAGATTTTAAAACTCGTGGAAACACGCTTAACCTAATTTTAAGGAAACAAATATATTTTAATGTTGTAAGGTAGTAATGGACAAAAACATAAGAAATTTAAATTCATAGTTTTTTGCTAATGTAACTTCGTACTTATTTTTTCATTTTTGTTATATGTTCGCCCTAAATAAGTACTTGTAACGTAACTTTTATTGTTGTTTTTCGTTTTATTTAACGTTTGTGGTAAGTTAACTGTTATATTGACTAACAATTTCTCTATTGTTAATTATTGTATGTTATTATTTAGACCTGAAGATGGCCATAACCTTGGCCGAAACGTCGTTGTAATTCTTCAATAAATTTAAATACAACTTTAAGCCTTTTGTTCTTTACTACCTTACAATATTACTATTGGCTTACTAAAATTATCTACTAGAAATTCACGTCCAAGGACCTCGAGGACATGTTGACCTATAAACAACTGAAACTTACTTATAACCAAGCAGACATCCATCTCCTAAAGGAATTCTCTAACAACATGAAGAAAAGTTGCTGTTCCAGAAACAGAAGAATATTTTTACTACAGTGTAGAAAATATAACATCATTCCATCGTGCTGTGAAATCAAGGTACCCAACCAACATGTATCTTCTTGTCACATCTTACAAAAACAAGTAAAAAGTATGTGTATGAAAATTTTAAATTATGAAATTAGCTCGTGCATTAAACTGAATAATAACTTAGACTTTGAACAAAAGAAATTAAAAATTAAAATTTTATCCACTTTTCCTTTAGTTTACCGAAAGTTTTTTTTATAACTCAGAATTTTAAATATTACAACTTATTTGAAACCATTAAAAATAAACTAATAATTAAATTCAATAATTTACTTTATTATAATAATGCCTTTACATTTTTAAATTCAATAGAACCTCATTTAAATAAATGGCTGATAAATAAATCTAAAACCATTATCCCTAACGACATTAGTTGTATTTTAGCCCTTGGGCCTAAATTTCACTTTTTAAATATAAATAACACTACTGTAAACAACTCAAATCTGCTTAATATTTTGGCTACTTTTGAAACAAGTTTCAATCCTAATAGTATTGATCTTAAATCTAGGACTCATTTACGACATAAAATTAACAACTTAATTAAGATTCATAAATCCAAATGTAGGTTAAACAACTTACATTGCTCTGATATTATCTTGATAGACCTCAATAAACAGACGGAAAGATTTTTGAAAGTTAATTCTAACTTAATTGTTACTAGAGCTGACAAAGGTAACTTAACTGTGATTTTAGATAAATTAGATTACTTTGATAAGTGTGAAATGTTACTCAATGATACTAAAACTTATAAATTACTTGATAAAGACCCTGCTAATGCCTTTCAATCGAGAAACAATAAGTTAGTGAGCAAATTAGAAAAAGAGGGTGGCCTTGAAAAGAATCTGGCGTGCTCTTTAAGAACTTATAATTCGGTAAGCCCTAAACTGTATTGCTTACCTAAAGTTCATAAGCTCGACTGCCCTGTTAGACCCATTGTGTCGAACTTACAAACTCCTAATAGTAATATTTCCAAATTTCTGGCCAATATCTTATCCAGATTAAAATACAAATCAGATTATTTCGTAGATAATTCCTTCACTCTTAAAGATAAACTCAATAACATAGTCATCCCTTCTAATTATAAATTAATTTCATTAGACGTTAAATCACTTTTCACTGTCATTCCCCATAATTTAATTTTTGCTTGTATTACTGAACGCTGGCCAGAAATTCAAGAGCACACTCATTTAAGTCTGGAACAATTTTTAACCTGTATTAAATTTTGTTTGTCGACATCTTTTTTACAATTTAATAACAAATATTACTTGCAACTTATGGGGTGCCCTATGGGAAATTCCCTAAGTCCGATACTGGCAGAAATTGTGATGTTCCATTTGGAATCTTCAATTTTACTAAGTAAACCACAATTAAAAATTTTATTTTACCACCGTTATGTTGACGATATTCTTTGTTGTCTGCCTTTAGACCAAATACAATTCATGTTCGATAAATTTAATGCTTTTAATATCAATATTCAATTCACTTAGAAATAGAAATTAATAAATCAATACATTTTTTAGATATTACCTTTATTAATAGTAATAATAGATTAATAACTAATTGGTATCGGAAATCCACTTGGTCGGGAAGATATATTAATTTTAATTCACATTACCCGATAAAATACAAACGAGCTGTCATAAATAGCCTCATTGACAGAAACATGTTATTGTCACATCCTCAGTTCCACCAGTTTAACTTCAATTTAATTGTATCCACCCTCATGAATAATAACTACCCTAGAAAATTTATATTAGAGACAATAAAGAATAGAATCAATTCAACGAAATTTAATAACAACCATTCCTTGTCGTTACCTAACAACAAAGAATCGGTTTGATTATTCCTTTAGCTTTTTACAAACATTTGAAATTCCAATTGGAACAAATCGCTACTTCTCTAGGACTTAAACCAGCTTACAGAACCTCTTCCAACACCAATTTTTTGTTTTCTCGATTGAAGGACAAAGTTGAACCTAAATTGTCAAGTAATGTAGTTTACAAAGTTAAATGTAAAGATTGTGAATCTACTTATATAGGTGAAACGAAACAATACCTTAAAACAAGACTTAGGCAACACGAATATCACCTAGTTAAAGGTAATATAGGTCACAGTGCTTTAGTAGAACATAGTAACACTTTCAACCACTCGTTCGATTTTGACAAAGTGTCTATCCTTCATAAGGAATCTAATTTAAGGAAACGTCTGTTTATTGAAAGTTTTCATATTAATAATGACACTAAATCTATCAACATACAATCTGATTTTAATGAGAGCAAAAACATTTACTCTAACCGCTATGAAATTTTAAATTAGTCGTTGTCAAGTATTGCGCAGTTTGGAGTTGGTGATTTCTTCTTATTGTTAACTTTGTTTTTGTTATCGATCTAGCCACTAGATGGCTCATTATGTACCCCAATCTAAATTGAGTAAAAATTATTTCTTTTCAGTCGATAGGGCGAACATAATATCTAAATTCATAGTTTTTTGCTAATGTAACTTCGTACTTATTTTTTCATGTTTGTTATATGTTCGCCCTAAAGAAGTACTTGTAACGTAACTTTTATTGTTGTTTTTCGTTTTATTTAACGTTTGTGGTAAGTTAACTGTTATATTGACTAACAATTTCTCTATTTTTAATTATTGTATGTTATTATTTAGACCTGAAGATGGCCATAACCTTGGCCGAAACGTCGTTGTAACTCTTCAATAAATTTAAATACAACTTTAAGCCTTTTGTCCATTACTACCTTACAATATTACTATTGGCTTACTAAAATTATCTACTAGAAATATATTTTAAATAAATACTTATTAATTTTAATTTATGAATTTAATTTTATATCAAACTAACAGAAATATGCTATTTTGTTGTAGAGTACTAGCCCTTATCCTTGCTATGCCGAAAGCAGTAATTACGAAGCCAGATAATGATTTCAATATAACCCCGTTTGAATATTCCCCTAGAATTTATTTTGAAAATATTAGCGAAACACAATTTTACAGTGATAAATGGAAAGTAATAACATATATAGATATAGATAATATGATAAGAAAATTTGATGTGGATAATTATAAAATTGAGTAAGCTGATGAAACATCAAAATTCAATCACCACAAAACAAGCATTAAAAAAATTTGTTCAATTATCTGAATATGAATTGATGCAATGTAAAATAATTTCATCTTATCTTTGTGAACATGTAAGTCCAGTTTATAGAGCTAATATTCAAAATTGTGAAATAGAATTATATAAACAACTGGATAGAATCCCTTATAATTGTGATACGAGACTTGCTACTATAACGAAATCAATTTGGTTAAAATCAGTACAGTACAATTAATGGATGTTTTCTATTTCTGAAAACGAAAATGTTTTGATAAATTGCAATAATTAATGTTCAGCTGCTTAAACTTAATTAAGTTTAAGCCGCTGCACCTGTACTGTTACTGTAAAATTTCCCCTTGTATTGTTATTAAAATTCTCGTTACCTGATTCCAAGAATTATTACCTACAATAGTATAAATGCTTGTACTAGTTTTTAATTTGTTAGTGTACTACTGACAATGGCTGCATGTCAGTTGAAATGTACATTTAGTATGTTATAATAAAACTTCTCTTGAGAATAAAATAGTATTGTGTTGTTTACTAACATTTATCTTCACACAGCTCTAAACTATATATTAATTGCATTAATGATAAATCAGTAGATATTAAATTAAATGGAACAGGAACCATCACATTATTGAAACAAACAAAACTTATCTAAAGTTTTTCTGGATTATATACTTTAATTTGAATTAAATCAAAATATTGTAAATATGACATATCTTTCCAAAATTTATTTAATTAAGATTAATCAATTTAATAATCATTTGAATAATTTAAAAGAAGTTAGTAAAAGTCTTGATCAAATAGATAAAGACGCAATGTTACTTATGGATTACTTTTATTGTTGTTCTTGTAGTAAATATTTATATATGAGGAATTATTTTAAGAAACTTATAATTTTATTCTGTAAAGATCCATGTAAGAAAGTGTACGATGGCGAGATGTCCACCAGTCATAGTATCCAATTTGCAAAACCAGGTGTTTTTGTTAGTCATATTAATATAACAGAAGAAAATAGAGACCAATAAAATGTTGCATATGATGCCATCCTTAATAATGTATTAAATAAGGAAATAAATAACAAAATAAAAGAAAAACATTTTCCAAAATAAAACCCAGTTTGTAAATTGTTTCATGTTTTTTCTTTTTCTTATTCTAAATGCGTAATATGTAATCAGCCAAGAACTTTTTATCCCTTTCAATTAAAAACGTTTAAACCAAATTAGAAAACACAACAGCAGATAAATGAAATTCATGAAGTTGCATGCAACATTAAATATAATTCATTGTTACATCCAGACGAAACAGTAGAACAAGAAAATGTTAATAGTTCAGCAATTACCGCCTTCTGCGAAAATTCAGGTACAAATCACGTTATTGTTGATCAACCACAAACTAAATAGTTGTCGCGCTCTATTAGACAGTGGATCACAAAGTAATTTTATTACCAGTAATCTTTACTCCAAATTGTGGCTCGAACTAAATTCAATTAATATTGCAGTCACAGGTATTAGTCAGTCAGTAAATAAAATCATTTATAAAATTAATATTACTATTCAGTCGCGAATTAATTCATGTTCATTCAATTAAGATCGTCTAGTGCTAGAAAAAATAACTTCAAATTTGCCACTTAGTAAATATTCTATAGCTTAACTAAATATCCCATTAAATGTTCCATTAGCCAACCACAATTTTACATACCAGGCGAAATAGAAATTTTATTAGGAGCTGACATATTCTGGCAACTGCGTCGCAACAGCAAATTGCAAACAAACATAAACCAGCTGTATTTACAGCAAACTCAATTTTTTTCAAAGAAATACACAACCTGAAATAAATCGTTGTGAATATCTAAAAGCTCTTGCAAATGGTTTGATGCTAGATTTTCTACAAAGTAAGTCCGTTACGTGTATAAAAAATAAGTAATGCTTTCAAATGTGTATGTATTTTTTTACCAAAATAAATAACACGGTTCCAATGACTACTACACCGCGAACGTTTCCGTACAAATTTTATGCGCGATCACTCCCGGATTAAAATAATATTGGGTGAAGCTAAAATAGTATAACTGAAAGCGAACTATAATTTCGCGGCTACTGCGTGCATTGTTGATAATATCTATATATAATATTGTTTTATATGCACAAACTTACCTCTAGCCTCCAGCACGTGTGACAAACTTACGAGCCCAAAGAGTATGTTACTTAGGTAGACGTTAATAGGAGAAGCACATATATAAATAATATAGGGAACTCGTCCATTTTGAACAATAATTTCATAAATTGAATCATCCTATTTTCAATAAAAAGGGGAACAACATGTTATTCCCATAGGAGCACATATCAAAGATAATCTGTCTCTTTAAGTAAAATATTGTAGACGAGGTCATTCTTATCATAATCTTTGTATTAGTAAGAACAAAATATAAACCTTTGTTAAATTTGTGAAATACAGGAGAACCTTTTTTTAAAAATAAGTTTTTAATTGATCAAACTTAATTGGCGAAACATTAGAACACCAGAGAACGTTGAGACTACTCCGCCCTCTCTACTCTAGCTCTCGAGTCTATCTCGATAGGAGCCTCAACGCCCAACATGGTCCACGCTGCGACGGCCGATGAGCCACCCCGACGTCCGCCGGATTAGAAATCGGGCGCACCGTCAGCGTCCGATACGGGGAGTCCCGCGGAGGCCCGAAGTTGTCAATCGACAACGCAAGACCCACAAAACGACCACGACACTGTATGGGTATGGAAAAACCCGGTGGCACCCAATCAAACGGTCCACCGCCACCACTGTAATCAACAATAAACAGCTCAAAAATTCGATTCACCGCCAAGCGTACACGTGCCAAGGCCCAGCGAGCTGCACCACGGGTCACCACTTTTTGTGGATCGCCTCGTTAAGCGATTCTTAAACACACAAACACTGGCCCAACTCCGGTCCCAGTTCTATAGCGACCACCAAGTCCGAGAACCAGTCGAGCACTTCCTCCTCCGAAAGGAACAATTTCGCCTCCGACTAGAGCCCCAGCTAAACATAGCAGCGACCATCAACATCTACACAGAGCAGCTTAATCCACACATGCGACCTTTTCTGAGGCCACCCACGCCCACTAATTTCGTGGACCTTCTCGATCGCGCTATGGCGATTGAATAAGACCTCCAGGAACGAAACCCGCCTTTTGAGGCCAAGCACAGTCTACCTCAATGTCAGCACTGTCCGGGACGCCACTATTATCTCGACTGCCCCCAGCTCCTCCGACAGCGCGAAGCCAACCCGGAAAACGACGTGAAGGCGAGTGCCACCCAATCCCCTCTCGACCGAACATAACCACCATCAGTAAAGACCCCACCACCATCATCACACTCCGGGTTTGTTGTCAACTAGCGTGTCACCCCATGACTGCGCTAATTGACACCAGTGCTACGCATAATTTCATAAAAACTGCACACGTCCTTCCAGAGTGCCTTTGCACCATGACGGGATACGTTGGCACAACTCAACTCGCTGAGAAGAACACCACATTCCAACTACGTGGCCAGGTACGGATACAGACACAGACACACTTTATTCTGTTCCTTGTTGTCGACGACCTCCAGGAAGCGCTGCTTTTGGACCAACCCTGGCTCACCGAGCACCAGGTGATTTGCGATTTCGGACAAGGATGCCTCCATGTCGGAAGGGAACGTCGGACAGTTTGCTTTCAAGTAAAGAAAAACTCCTTCATCTCCGCGACCACTCCTGAACTCTGGCTTCGGTTGAAGGGTCTTGGTTTTAAATATCTATTAACTAGATATTTAAACCAAGATCCCTTAGAGAATTATTTTGCTGTTATCAGAGGTTTGTGTGGCAGTAATACCAATCCTCCATGTGCACAGTTTGTTCCTGCATTTAAAAGAACAATCATAAATAGAACATTAAAAAATTCTAAGGAATCGAACTTTGCAGATGATGGGTCAAATTTCCTAGTTGCTTTGAATTCCCTTCTTTCTCCTAAATCAACGACTGCAACGTCTTTACCGAATGTTTCCTTAATTTCCCGAGAACCTTTTTTTATCCCCGCTGCAAAAACCTTTGATACCTCTATATCAGATGCTATTAAAAAATACGGATATACACGTCCGCTTATATTGCTGGCTTTGTCAGCTGTAGAGTTTTACAGCGTGACTGTCAGACATGTGTCACATTTTTTACTTCCGAGACAAGTACAGACAGTCACGCTCTAATACGACTGAAAGAATACGACACAACAAAGCCAAAATTGGTCTACCCCAGAGAGGAAATAATTTTGCAAGTCGATAAAATAAGAAAAGCCATCTTCGCAGATATTCCTAGCTATCTAAATGAAAGTTATGTTATCGAGAAGATATGTGTAAAGTATCAAGATTTCTTAAGTTTTGAGTGCCCATGTCAAGAACATGGCATAAATGTCATGATGAAATTATTTTTAAATATGATAAACAAAAAAATCACAAAAAATACACCCGGACAAATGAAATTATTGACAATTTTCTTCAAATGTATGGTCGGGTGTCTTTCTATAGAAAATTTTTGTATAAAATAAAATGTAAAACTTACATTGTTGTATTAAATTTTATAAAATTTATACGGTTTTTCTTTAATATAAATTCTTTATCTCCATAACCGATATATTTTCATTCTTCCATTTTGTACATAGGCAAATAGCGCAGAAGAAAATTATTTGAATTCAATTCTAGCTCAAAATGTATGTAAACTATAAGTAAATTTATTGTAAATTACGTACTTTTATTATTATGTAAAAATATTTCAAATGTGTTAATTATAATTAACATTGTGTAATTATGTAATTTTCAAAATAAAGAACAAAATAATGTGTAATTATTATTTGTAAAATTGAATACTTCAATTTTAATATTACAATTATTTCTATTATTTACAAAAATGTCATTATTCAAATATAATGATTTCATTTTTGTAAATAGTAAAAATAATAGTAATATTAAAATATTTAAATGTAATTTTCAAAACATTTGAGGAGGTATAATGCCCGCATTACATCTTTTCACTTTGTCCCCAGTACTGTGTCGCCACTATCGATATCCCCACTATTATTCCCACTTCTTCCTTTTCAAATAACACAGAGCTGTCACGTCTCTCTTTAGATATTTGGTCCGTGAGCGAGAGGCAGTCAACTTGCGACAGCCGAATAGGCTTAGTAAAACCGACTGAGTTCAGCACGGCCTAGCGCATACATTTCAACGCGAGATAAATCGACTCACCGACACACACGCTCGACAGCCTCATAGGCAGAAAGCGACAGCGCGACCATGAGACAGCCGGATAGGCCGATCGCTACATCATCGACGACAAAGAACAACTACGAGTTAGCCGTAAGAACCTAACACGAAACGCGACGCCAGCAACACGCGGAGTCCGTACCACATGAACTGGTACGGCTCGCTCGCTGAGCAACACGCTCCGTACGGGAAATATCTCCGTTGCCGGTAACCTCAGAGAAGAAGCCTCGGCGCATACCGTCCGCGCCCAAACGACCGTGCACCAGGTCACCTCGTGGGACAATCCGGTATAACTGCAAGACGTCTTCAAGCAACGCGTCACCAAGGAAACGCCAGCGCACAACCTCGCCAAGGAAACCGATACCCAGGACGTGGAGGTGCCCGCCGACACCGAGACCTGGAAAACCTGTATCCGCTCCGCGCTACTCGAAACTGCTACGTCTCACCTCACCCAAGAAGCGTTACGGATCAGTGGACCGTAGCCGAGTCTGGTCCTGGTGCAACGGGTTTACCGGCGACACAGCGACGAACACAACGTAGAGTGGCGGAGCGACATACCATAAACTTTAAACTCGTGTACATAATGCCCCGATCATGCAACTAACATTGTTTAACCTTACGGATATGTGTATTGACTGCACGATGCCTAGGAATTTTGTATAAACTTTAATCGTGTTTATGTATAGTATAACTTGAACGACCCTCGTACATTTTCCTAACATCGTATATGTATATTCTGACGTACACGTCTTACATTTGAATAAAACGCATTAAAACCATTCCACCAACACCTTACCTCACTGATTCGACTAGTTGGTAATCGGACGCGGTACGTTACCGCAGTACGACGCGATAGAACCAACAACACTTACAAAAAATAAAGCATATATATATATACATATAAATTATATAGGGAACTCGCCCTTATTGCACCATAAATTAATATATTGAATCATCTTGTTTTACTAAAACGGGAACAACATGTTATTCCCTTAGAGTCACGTACTAAAGATAATCTTTCTATATATATATATAGGAAATAATGTAAACAAGTTCATTCTTGTCATAACGACTGTACTTGTAAGAACTCTGTTCTAAGCATAACGTCTATAACACTTGTAATAATAAAGAGAAATATTTTTAAAAAATAAGTTTTCAATCAATCAAACTTCCAAAACGTCTTAAATTATCGAAATCACCAAGTGATCAATTCGTTTAAGTAATTAGACGGTTGTTTTTCAACACTTATTTGGAAACGAACTAGAACCAGAAGAACCCCCAGAGCCAGCAACGCTAGTGCCAAAGGTCTTCAAGAAATACCGGCGAGCAGAAATCAGCTAACCAGAACAGCAGTCAGCCAAGCAGTCAAGAAAAGAACGAGAGTCGTCGCCATAGTCAGAACTCAACTTCTACAAGAATCGACCAACATCATCCCTGAACTACTGTCAGCTTCCATTGAACGAACATCAATCGAAGAACAGCAGCCAACAATTCAAATGATCAAAGAAGGCATACTATTAATATAAGTCTATTTTTAAATCATATTTAAAACAAACTGGAAGATTTGTTAAGAAACTTTAATAATTTAAACTTAAAAATGGTAACTCCACTGAACCCCGCAATGGGAAATATTTTTTCTAACCTTAACAATGAGGTTATAAAATTATTAGAATTAATCCCGTGCTTTGACGGAGACGTCAAATCACTGCCAAATTTTGTGAACACGGTAGATGATATAATTTCGTTAATTAATCAATCTAACCCGTCTGAAATCACAAAAAAGTTAGTAATACTAACATTAAAAAATAAAATAAAAGGCAAAGCCGCTCAGTGCCTTAGCATCACAACCATTAAAGAATGGAAAGAACTAAAAGGTCACTTACTACAACATTATTCAGACTCGAGATCTGAATATACACTAATGTACGAAATCACACATTTTAAACAAATTAAAGAAAATATATTGGAATACTTCACAAGATTTAATGATCTTTTCCTAATTTATAAAAGTAAAATCGAATGTAAATATGAGGGTAACGTAAGCTAAATAATAATCGAAAACGCTGTAAAATATTAAACGCAATGTTTTATAAATAATTGCAAGGATCCCTTTAGAACACAGTTATCAGCAAGATATCCTCAAACGTTAATCGAAATCTTAAACCTAATTTCAAACGATTTACAATATATACACAACCAGAATACACAAACACAAAAATTTCCTCCACCCAAAAACCAAATTCAATTCAACCCAAATAAAAATCAATCATCCATGCATAAATATCAACAACAACCTTTTAAACCATTTGCTCAAAATACGAACTTCCGAAATCCACAACAACCCTTTGCACCCAGAGCAAACTTCCGTAATTCACCCCAACGAACCTCACCCATGAGTATTCAAACATCCCAATTTTCTAAACGAAATTTACCTAGAGCTGAACAACTATTCAACCAAACCATGGAAAATAATTCGGAAAACAAAGACTTAGATCCAGACGAAATAGATTTAGATACAGAAAAAAATTTTTATGACGAAGTCGAAAATGAATACAAAAATTTCTCAGAACCAAAAAATAATTTTTTAGATGTAGACAACGACCAATTAGAATTGAATCCCTAACAAATAACTTTAGTAAACTACCATTTATTCAAGTTGCAGAATACAAAATTTTATTAGATACAGGATCAACTCAAAATTTTATTAATCCGAAATTAATTAAATCCAGTCACACTAAATGCCCAGATGTATTTACAGTAAATACCTGTAACGGAAAATCGACAGGAAAAGAATTTACTTTTTTCAAATTAAAAAATCATAACATAAAGAGCTGACATATTATTAGGAATTCCAGGAATAAAACTACTGAAAACAAAATTTGATTTTATAAAAGAACAAATCACATTTTTAAATAAATATAAATTTAACTTAAAATATTTTAATACTAATAAAAAAGAACATTTTAACATAGAAATGAATAATCAAAAAATTCGAGATGAACATTTAAGTCCCGAACAAAACCAACAATTATATAAAACTTTAAACAAATATAAAACGCTAATACTACAAGAAAACGAAAAACTTACCTTCACTAATAGAATTAAACATCGAATTAAAACTACAGATAACATACCAACCCACGCTAAACAATACAAATATCCCGAAACATACAAACAAGAAGTGCAAAACCAAATTGATAAAATGTTAAAAGACGATATTATACAACATTCTTATTCCCCTTGGTCAGCCCCAATCTGGGTAGTACCAAAGAAAATAGATGCTTCCGGCAAACAAAAATTTAGAGTCGTAATAGATTATCGAAAATTAAATGACAAAACAATAGACGATAAATTTCCTATCCCAGATATTACTGACATATTAGACAAACTAGGAAAATCAAATTACTTCACGACAATTGACTTAACATCAGGATTCCACCAAATTGAAGTAGATTCAAATGATATCGAGAAAACCGCCTTTTCAACTAATTCAGGACATTATGAATTTAAACGCATGCCGTTCGGACTAAAAAACGCACCTTCAACATTCCAAAGACTCATGAACTTTGAATTAAAAGAGTTAATAAATAAAATTTGTTTTGTTTACTTAGACGATATAATTATACTAGGTACATCACTCCAAGAACACTTAAATAATATTGAAAGAGTTTTCCAAAAATTAAAAAAAGCAAATTTAAAAATTCAGTTAGATAAAACTGAATTTCTACGAAAAGAAGTAGCCTACTTGGGACATATAATTACAACAAACGGAATAAAACCAAACCCAGACAAAATACAGGCGATAAAAAACTTCCCCATCCCTAAAACAACGAAAGAAATTAAATCCTTTCTCGGATTACTCGGATACTATAGACGATTCATTGACAGTTTTTCAAAAATAACTAAACCACTAACACAATGTTTAAAAAAGGAACAGAAAATTGATATAAACAATTTAGAATATATAAAATGTTTCGAAAAATGTAAAACACTCCTTTCAAATAATCCCATATTACAGTACCCGGACTTCTCAAAAACTTTCATCTTAACTACGGACGCGAGCAACTTCGCAATCGGAGCAGTATTGTCACAAAAAAACAGAAAATAATAAAGATCTTCCAATAGCTTATATATCTAGAACCCTGAATGATCATGAAATAAATTACTCTACCATAGAAAAGGAACTCTTAGCTATAATTTGGGCAACAAAACAATTTAGACCTTATCTGTTAGGATAAATAAGAAAAATAGGAAAAAAATTTCCATCACTTGTCTCGTAATTCCACAGAGGTTTTTACAGCACGTTTGCATCAACTTCTCAGGTCATCAACAAACGGCTGGTCAGTTCAGCTTTAACCATAGACGTACGTTTCGTCTTTTGTTTTATTTCAATAGCTGTCAAGCAGTTTGCGATTTTGTCGGTAGATGGCACCACGAGTGGCTCCATAGCTCTCATGTCATGTTACCGTTGTAGATAGGTTAACATCAGTCAGTTCAGCTAAGTCGGTATCACAATCCTCTAGATCCTAGTTGATCTAGTTGGATATATGATCGCACCATACTGATGAGTCCGGAAGGACGAAACGTACGTCTATGGTTAAAGCTGAACTGACCAGCCGTTTGTTGATGACCTGAGAAGTTGATGCAAACGTGCTGTAAAAACCTCTGTGGAATTACGAGACAAGTGATGGAAATTGTTTTCCTATTTTTCTTATTTATTAAGACTCAATTCCACATCGCAATAGACATTTTGTCTTTTGTTTTATTATCTGTTAGGATATAAATTTAAAATCATTACCGATCATAGACCACTAGTTTGGTTAAACTCACTAAAAGAACCAAATTCAAAATTAATACGATGGCGTTTAAAGTTAGAAGAATTTAATTATACTGTACAATATAAAAAAGGATGTCAAAATGTAGTAGCAGACGCATTATCTCGAATAAAACCAGAATTCAAAATAGAATATAAAAATTCAAATATATTTAAATCAAATAATACTTTAGTTCACTGCATCTCTAAAGATAAAGAAATGAGTAAAGGATTCGCTCAACAAGTAAAGGAAAATTACCCCTGTAAATCCTATTATAATATAGATAACAAAATTTTAATTCAAAAGGATCCTAGATTAATTTGCCATTTAATTACAAAAGAAAACCACTTTGATAAGCCTACATTTGAGAATATTAAAATATGTTTAGAAAAATTATTAGATTATTGCATACAAAATGAAATAAATGAATTAGATATGCCAAAGATTTGCTCTGGAGTAGACGGAAAAAATTGGAATAAGATAGAGAATATAATTAAGAAAATATTTTTAAATTCAAATATCAAAATTAATATATATAAAAAATTTAATAATATAGAATTAAATTTAAACTCAGACACAAGTTCAATTATAGTAGAAACAGGTAGCGAAAGTAATACCATACACTCTGATGACGAGAACCCCGTAAACGGCTTAGTATACTTAGACACCCCAATAAATACTTGTAAAAACCAAATAATTATAAAAGAAATACAAAACGGTAAAAGCGATATTAAAATAAAAAAATTATTTAATAATAAAATACAACGAATATATTTCTATTTAACTAAAATTGACAGTAATAAGAAAATTATGAAATTCATTAAAGAATATCTACAACCTGGAATAACTTACTATTGTTTAATACCAGAAAAATTTAAATTAACAGTCAATGCTGTTCTACAAACTTATTTTAATTCAAACAGCTATAAATTAGTAGCGTGTAAAACAATGAATACCGATATCGAGAACAAAGAAGAACAACAAATTATTATAAGAAACTATCATGAAGGCAAAACAAACTACAGAGGCATAACGGAAACATATAATAAATTAAAACAAAAATATTACTGGCCTAATATGCAAAAAGATATTCAAAATTTTATAAATAAATGCAATACTTGCCTAATTACAAAGTATGAAAGAAATCGTATACAAATCCCAAATATATTAACACCAACAGCAGACAAACCGTTTGAAAAACTACACATAGACCTCCTGTCATTAGAACAAAATAAAATATTAACCATCATAGATGCTTTTTCCAAATTTGCAGTAGCATATGTAATCAAAGATAAAAATGCAATTACAACCTTAAATAAATTAATTAAATACTTTACAGATTTTATGATACCTAAAGAAATAACATCTGACAACGGATTAGAATTTAATAATAAAACAATCCAAAATTACCTAGCCCTCAGAAAAATTGACATCCACTATATTTCAATTCATAACCCAAAAAGTAACGGAATATAGTAGAAAGATTCCACTCATCCTTAATAGAACATATGAGAGTTATAAATCCAAACCCAATAATAAAAACACTACAATTAAAAGAAAGACTAAATTATGCCTTAATAGCCTACAACAATAGTATTTACTCTACCACTAAAAGAACACCTTTAGAAATTATATTTGGACGAATATCAGAACCAAATTTAAAACCAGAAGAAGTACAAATCGACGAATATTTACAAAAACACGCGGAAACATTAGAAAAAATTAATGAACATGTTAAACATAACATAGAACAAAATAAAATGAAATACTCAACACCTGTTGAAAAAGAATACGAAATTCCCGAACAAGCTTATGTAAAAATAAACAAAAGAAATTCAGGAAAATTTGAAAAACCGAAATTTAAAATATTAAACGTAAAAACCATACGACATCAAAGAGGTCAAATTATAGACGAAAAGGATAAAAAACATAAATTATCAAATCTAAAAACACCCCGTGTTGTTACAGATTAATCCCCTTCGGGATATCGCAAATCATTCAAGATGACATTAACACCGGAAGAAACTATGACCTTTAGTAAATTAAATACCCTATACTTTGGAGTAATTAATCGCGAAGAATTAATAATTGAAATAAACAAAATTTAAGATAATTTTATAAAAGCAATTTTAATAAATAATATTCAAAATAATAATATTCTGAAAACATACAGCTCTATAAAAGATGATAAATTAATAATCCTTATTGAAATCTCATCCAATGTCCTTAAAGAAGAACTTTTGCAAGCTACCCCAATACCTACACAACACATATGAAACAATAAATATTATGAAGGGTTTATATATAAAAAATAATTGTAAAATCAAACCTGTAAATAAATGTACAAAAATTAACCATAGAGAGTATTACTGCTTATCTCAAGGTAATGAGTATGAAAAATGTTTAGAGAACATAATCTGTTACAAAGACTTTCAATTTTGTGAATATAACAATCTATCACCTATAAATTCAATCATTAATATAGAAAATTCAGATTTGACCTATTTGTTCTTTCCAAACGAAAAACAAATTAAATACTACTGTAATAACGAATAAAATATAAAAAACCTAAAAGGGATATATTATACCAATAATTGTAAAATTAATAATCAGATTGAAGTAAAGAATAATGTTGGAGAATTAATCGACATTCATATAAATGTAACCAATAACCGTATAGAGGAAATAAAAGATGAAATAAAAAATATATCATCAATAAAATATAAAGTAGAAAGTAATATCCAGTTAGAATCTCCTTATAATAATGTAATTAATAATTACCATTATATTGTAATTTATATATTAATTGTAGTAATAATTGTTGTAATATTAATATGTAAATATAAAGATTATCTTAAGAGAAAATTTAAGAAATCAAATTCGAAAAACTTAGAAATAACATTAAAAGAACTAAATAGAAGTTCCGAAAATGTAACTCCTATTCTTAATGAGGGAGGAATTATATAGGGAACTCGCCCTTATTGCACCATAAATTAATATATTGAATCATCTTGTTTTACTAAAACGGGAACAACATGTTATTCCCTTAGAGTCACGTACTAAAGATAATCTTTCTATATATATATATATATATATATATAGGAAATAATGTAAACAAGTTCATTCTTGTCATAACGACTGTACTTGTAAGAACTCTGTTCTAAGCATAACGTCTATAACAGTTGTAATAATAAAAAAAAATCTTTTTAAAAAATAAGTTTTCAATCAATCAAACTTAATTATATATATATATATATATATATATATATATATATATATATATATATATATATATATATATAAGTTATCTTGCCGTAGCTCCCCTATAATAATGCTTAGTAGTATATTATTTATCTTAAGGTATTATATTATGCTGATTAGTTGCTTTATTCCTTGTAAGATGTAACATAGTTGTAAGTTAGTCTAGAATCAAGCTTGTACCAAGCAACATCGTTGCTAGTGTTCGAATAAATATCTTTTTAAAAAATCAACTTGCGTAGATCGAACTATTATTGGCGCAGTCTTGGTAGGATTTGCCATACGATAAGTAGTACTGGTTCGTTTTTAACGATTTGAGGCAAATTACGAATTTAAATCGATCAACAAGTGATAAGTAAAAGTGACTCCTGTCGCCGAACACATATCAAGCATCGCAGCACCGTCTACTGTGGCCGAGAGAACATCGGACACACGACACCCACGTCAACTTCGAAGGCATCTCGAGCAGTCCGAGGGAACATCGGAACGTCTCAACTTCGCACGGGTCAAAATCTTCAACGCACATGAAGACGCTGATTCTGCTGTAAGTACCTTATGTCTTTTAGAGGTTCTAAAATAATAATTAATACTGACTCAAGTTCTGATTCTGACTCCAGTTCCGAAAGTGAACTGTCTCCAAATATTGTGACTAACAAAATAGTCTCCAATTCATTAATTAAAAATCCAATATTTAATTTTAATCAAATAAAAATGGCAATGCCAGCTTTAAAACGAGAATATCTCGATATGATTCCCGATTTCCATGGGGAACGCGAACTTTTACCCCGATTTCTTGAAATATGTCAGAAATTGGTAACTAAATTCTATAACACAACGGATATAACAGATTTTCAAAACGAATATCTAATGTCCACAATATTGTCAAAAATAAAAGGTGACGCCGCAGTTAATATTGCGAGCTGTACCATTTCAAATTTTAAAGAATTAAAAACTGCTCTAACGAATACGTACGCTGACAAACGCGATACATACACACTTGCCATAGAAATGACTGAATTAAAACAGTCATATAATGAAACACCTTTTGACTTTTATAACAAGTTACAACATTTGTTAAATCTTCAGATCTCTTATATTAAAACTCATTCGGATCCTAGTGAATCCAACGAAGCCACTCTTTTATCGCGCTATTTTCAAAATTATGCGTTACGCATATTATTACGAGGTCTTAGAGAACCAATAGGACAACTTATGAGGGCTAAAAACCCCGCAGATTTAAATTCCGCATTAAGCATATTAACGAACGATTTTCAGTTCGACATCCCAACTACTAAAAATCCCAAACCACAATATAATACACAGAAAATCACCCCAAAATTTAATCAACCACAACAACTTAACCAGACTAAACCATTATACCAGACAAATTACGTACCACACGTAAATAAACCTTTCAATAGAAATTTCAATCAAAACTTTCAACCTAATAGAAGTAAAATGACACAAAATCTAAATTTCGGTCAACGATTTCCAAATCCAACACCCATGAGTATATCCACAAATAACACACATCAACCACGACCAGGACCATCTCACGGTTACCAAAATTTTAGACCAAAACAAAATGTAATCTCCGAACAATTATACAACATAGACAGTGAAACAATAGAGTATGAACATGACACGCACACAGATAACACATACGAACAAGTTCAACATGACATCGAATTCCCCACAGACACAAACACTGAACCGGACGATTTTTTATGCGAAACCGCCTCGGAAACATTTCAACAATAGAATTACTAAATCTAACGAATAATCAAAACGCATTACCTTACATAATATTGCCAGAAAACAATCTTAAAGTTCTAATAGATACAGGCAGTACAAAATCATTCGTGAAACCTGATATAGCAAATAAATATTTCAAAAAATCTATCTTTAAAGACCCATTCCAAATCTCTACAGCACATGGCACTTCTTTAGAACAATTTAGCACTCTAATACCCACTTCAAAAATTTTTAATACGAAACACATTAACAATTCTTGCCTAAAGTATCACTTATTTAATTTCCATGATAAGTTTGACTTACTGTTAGGAATAGATAACCTAAAATTATTAAAAATTATTATTGACGTAAATAACGATTTATTAATAACTCCAAATTCAAAAATCCAAATTTATTACCTTCAACCAAACAACAACAAAGTAAATTCAAATAATATTTCTGCCATGAATAAAATAGTTCTAGAACCCCAATCCGAAAAAAATATTAAAGTAAAAGTAAACATAAAATCAGGAAACATTGTTATTCCAGAAATTAAAACAAACAATTTAAAAATCCCAGAATGTGTCACGAAGGCTGAAAATCATGAAGCACTATGTACAGTAACGAACCCAACAGACTTAAAAATCACACTAAACATACTGAAACCACTGAACGTTGAGTTATTCGACAATTATGTATCACATGCTAGACATACCCCTAAATTAAATCTATTAGAAATAGAAAAAAATAAACACGACATATCTAAATGTCGCACAAATTACATGAATAACGAAGAATCCAATCATGAAATTGTTTATAAAAAAGAAAAACTAATCACAAACGCAGACGCACTTAGTAAAATTTCAAACGACCTTCAAAATTCAAGTCAATTCAAATTAAAAGATAATAATACATTTGAATATCAAAATTATTTAAACCTTATAATAAAAAATTATTACTTTAATAAACGATCTCTTCAAGATACATTTTACACCCTGTTAAGTTTCAAAGACCTTTGCCTGAAACATAATATCAAAAATTTAAAAATTCCCAGACTAGCATATGGTAAAGACAAGAAAGACTGGACAGATATAAAAACGATGATTCAGTACATTTTTCAAGATACAGACGTAACAATATCCGCGTATACTGGACCGGACTTAGAATTATTACCACGAGTAGAACTTAACATCAATGAAACAGACATAACTGCATTTCAAAAATACATAGACGACTTTAACGAAAAATTATTAGATCCTAACGATAATAATAATCCCGACGACTCTGAATCTTTAATAGTTGAAGTAGGCAACGATAAACAAAATTTTAATGACAACGCATCGTACGATAGTGATGAAACAATACACTCCAACGTAGAAAATCCTGTAATCGGTATCCCGATAGTTGAATGCCCCGTAAACTACGGTAAAAATCAAATCATAATATCCGAAATCGAATACAATCCTCCGAATCCCACTATATTAAAACTTCATAAAAATAAACAAAGAATTCTAGTACAGTTTTCAAAAAATGATTTTGAAAAAGATATGATAAAATTTATTAAAGAATATGTAGTCCCTCGCGTTAAATACTATCTTTATTTTGAAAACCTCCTTTATGAAAAATTTAGCACTACCCTACAAAAATATTTTAAAAATTCGGAAATAAAAATGATTAAGTGTACCAAAAAACTTTTAGATGTAATAGATGAAGACGAAATCATCCAAATTATTCAATCTTTTCATGAAAGTAAAACTAACCACAGAGGAATTGATGAAACCGAAACTAGGATAAAACAACGGTATTATTGGCCTAAACAAAGAAAATCAGTACAGACTTATATTAATCAATGCCAGATCTATCAAATAACAAAGTATGAAAGAAATCCCCTGAAATTAAAATTTAATATCACTCCAACCGCAATAAAACCCTTTCAGATAATCCATATTGATAGTATTACATTAGAAAATTCTAAATTCTTAACTATAGTAGATTCTTTCTCCAAATATGCACAGGCATATAAAGTAAATTCAGGACAAGGAATAGAAGTTGTGAATAAATTAGTTAAATTCTTTACTCATCATCCTATCCCAGACCAGATAATATCAGATAACGGTCTAGAGTTTAAAAATTCAATTTTGCAAGAACTCTTAGAAGTTCATAAGATCAAAATTCACTTTATTAGTTCCCAACACCCGGACTCTAATGGTATTGTAGAGCGCTTTCATTCGACTTTAATCGAACACGTCAGACTTTTTAACAATCAAGAATTATATAAACAAGAACCTATTGAAATTAAAGTAAATTACGCATTATTGGCATATAATAACACGATACACTCGGTTACAAAATTAAAACCTACAGAAATCATTTCCGGACACATAGATTCTAACTCTCCATTTAATATAGAAATAAATAAACAATTAGTAAATAATTATATTACAGAACATAAAAATAAAATGAAAATACTTTACCAAAAAATTAATGAAAAAATTGACCATAATAAAAATAAAAATATTAATAAACTTAATGAAACACGAGAAGAATTACCCGAGATCCCAGATCAAATTTTAGTTAAAAATAAACAGAAACAACAAAAAACTAAAAATAGATTTAAACCGGAAGTAATAAGACATATTAACAAAAAACTTAAAACAGCTAAAATAAAAACTAAACACGGTAACACTTCAGAAAATATCCATTTGTCAAATATCAAACGTCCCAGGAAAACAACTTATTCTTTTAAAAATATTCCAGGTTGTTCGCAATCGCACGACCAGTTAAACTAGAAATAGCAAAACACACTTTCATACACTACTATGACTTGACACCCTTATATAAGGAATATGACAACAATACAACAATCTTAACGTAACCACCACAAGTTCAACAATTTATAATCATGAATTAGATAATTACAATAAAATAATTAAGTTCCTCCAATCTAGTATTAATGACAAAATTAATCATATTAAAATACATTCTACTAACATAAGAAACAAAAGAGGACTAATCGATGGCCTAGGAACGATATTTAAATCTATCACTGGTAATTTAAAAATGGAAAAGATTTAACACAATTTTGGAACGCATTTAGAATAACGAACAAAATTAATTAAACATGGCATATAGTGTAAACCCCAAAATAATATAAAAATTTAATGGTACAATTCAAAATATTCAACATAACGAATTAGTAAAAATAATTAATTGTAAAATATCACAATCTCAAATAAATTACTTTATATCATTATTAATAAATTTCGAAAAGCGATTTGAACTTTATTATTCGCATTCAATACTTATAAAACTGGAATCAGAATTTGTAACAATCATCCTAGAAATAAAACACTTGCTAAAATCTAAGAATAATGAAAATAAACCTCTAGACGACATTTGTACTAAAGGAACAACATATCAGTGTTCCAATAAATTTCAAACCCACTATAACCCAGTATGCGAAAGCCAAATTCTCCTAGAAGACAACTCTCGTCAATGTCAGCACACAAAGCTGAATACCAAAAGAAACCACATCGAGATCGTTCCAGAAATCAACCAGTACCTCGCAGCATTTCCCCAAGAAGAAAAATTTAAGTTTAACTACCCACAAAGTGCAGAAGTGAAAGTTCTAAGTGGCGTGTACCTCATTAAAGAAAATAATTGTGAAGTGTTGTTCAAAAATTAATAATCAATCTCTCACTCGGCATAGGCCTAGTATTTGGACAATTATACTTTATGCTGGACTTTTATTTATAATAGCATTACTATGTACTCCAACATGTTAGACCGAAGAAGATCCAGCGCAGAACCAACGTCTCATCCCCAAACAAAGATATTCGCCTACCAGATGGGGCTCAATTTTAAGAAGGGAGGAGTTATCTTGCCGTAGCTCCCCTATAATAATGCTTAGTAGTATATTATTTATCTTAAGGTATTATATTATGCTGATTAGTTGCTTTATTCCTTGTAAGATGTAACATAGTTGTAAGTTAGTCTAGAATCAAGCTTGTACCAAGCAACATCGTTGCTAGTGTTCGAATAAATATCTTTTTTAAAAATCAACTTGCGTAGATCGAACTATTATTTTATATATATATATATATATATATATATATATATATATATATATATATATATATATATATATATATATATATATATATATATATATATATATATATATATATATATATATATATATATATATATATGTGTGTGTGACTGTCAACCGAGCTAGACGTGTTTTGCTTGTTCTGGCTACATTTACTTAAAAACTTTAAAAAATTTAATTTAAAGTTTCTGCCGCGGTCGTCTACATTAAATGCTTACTCGCGACGATACTGAAATAATCGCTAATATGATTAGTAACGCCGTAAAAAATCTCGTTGAAAATAAAGAATTCATCGGGTTAATAGTGAAAGAAGTAAGTTGTGCTGTCGAGAAAGTGTTTGTAGATAAAATCCAAGCCCTAGAAGACGTGATAAAAAAAACTAAAATGTGAATCTGCTGACATGAAACAAACATCTTTGAGTGTTGTGAATAATGTTGACAAACTGGAACAGTACACACGCCGCAACAATGTACGCATATTTGGACTACCCGAGGAGAACAAAGAAAACGTTGACGAAGTTATTGTAAAACTGTGTCGCGAAAAATTAAATGTTAACATTTCTGTAAACGAAATAGATCGATGTCATCGAATCGGTGTGCCAAAAATTAATTCCAACCGACCAGTTATAGTCAGATCTCACCAAATCCCGGCTCGCTCTACTCAAGGCTGCTACAGATAAGTTTAGTTTTTATAACGTTTGGACTTCCGATGGCAGAATAATTCTCAATCATAAAAGTAATGGCAAATTTAGAAAAATTGTTATTAATGATATGATGCAACTTGAAAATATCATTTAAAGTAGTGATTTTTAGTGATTTCATAGATGCTCTATTTCTTCATTGTCATTATGATATATTTATAAATAAATATATGTTTTTTTCTTGTTGTAAAATCAAAGTATGTTTTATTTAAATTGTAATTTTTTGAAATGGTCAGAACTTGCTTTATTAGCGTTCTCTTGTTTCACCTTTTTGTTTGTTTAATTAGTAATATTTTTATTGTATGTTTACATTTAGCTAAATTAATGTCAGATCGCTAAATTCGTATTTTTTAAATTTTACAGATTTCATTCTCGATCAAAATTTTGATATTATTGCTGTCACTGAAACGTGGATCAGCGATACCTCTCCTTCACATTTATTTAACATTGATGGGTATAAAATAACAAGTTTACAGAGACCTAATAAACGAGGTGGAGGTGTTGCTCTTGTAACAGTCACGTAGTTCAATTAAATAATATGATGAATTTGCTATTATTATGACCGTGACTGTTGCATCGCGGATCAGTAACCTGGGTGTCTTCCGCTGCATATTGCTGACTAGCAGCAAGCAGTGGAATACTACCAGCAAATTGCTGATACGATCTATCTGATTCGATGGACATTTTGCTGTCTTCGAGGTAAACGGTTTCATTCTCGATTCGGTTACCTCCAAGACCAGAACGCGCGGTTCGGCTGGCATTTTGTAGACAATCACTTGTAAACTTAACTTATGTAAATAATATAGAACCGTTTACGTTAATAGACTGTGTGTGTGTGTAATTTGAAACTACCCTTCCATCTTACAGCACGTCGTGGGACGACACAGAGATATAGGTAAGTATAAGCTTGTTTATCTATTTATCATCCCGTATAATTCGGTACGTCGACGGGGGTTGTGCTTCATTGACACAACCCACTGTTACAATTGGCGCTGGGGACAGGATTAGTAATTTTAGTTGAAAAAAAAATTACTTGTACGAGTACGAACAGTTCGATCGAATTATAATAATTTTTAATCGTGTATGTAAACATGCCTCAAGAAGACAACACCCCTAACCTACCTCCCCCCGGCCCAACCGAACCACCCTCAACCGCAACCGTATCAGAGAATTCGTCAGTTCCTCCCAGCAGAGTACCAGCTATGAATCATTCAGCCCCTCCTGATCAATTACGAACAAAAAACTATTGGTACAACTACTCACCCCCTGGTCATTCCCGAGACACGCACGGAACCGATACTGCAAACTATTACGGTCCTTTTTCATACCATCTCCCAAATCAATCACATGGAACTAAAGAAATACCAACTGCTTCCGATGAAAAAGCTCCCCGTACCAGTACACCCCCAATGAGTAACGTATTCCATGATCCTAACTCGATGTCCGCCCTCAAAACTATTGAAACCTATTCCGGTGGACCCGAACTCGAGGCTTTTCTAGATAACGTAGCCCTTGTAGTAGAATGTTATCAGTGGAATAATGACCAAACAGTAACAGCGATGAAATTAAAACTCAGGGGAGAAGCGCAAAGTTGTTACTATTCGGTACAGGCAGATAAACGGCCTATCACAGTGGCATCTATGAGAGGTTGGTTACATAGTTTATTTGGCCAAAAAGTTGACTATGCTATGGCTGAAAGATAATTTTTCAAAATTTATCGGAGGAAAGACGAATCGCTTCGTAAGTTTGCCTTGCGTTTAGAAATTGCCGCCGCAAAAATGTTTGCTACGTCCGACGACAATATGATTAACTTGCGGAATAGAATAAAACGTTAAACTCTGATGATGAGACAATTTTTTTAAGGTCTTGACACGCGCCTTGCTAACGAAGTGTGTCGTGTTCGACAATTCGAAACTGTCGATCAGGCTTTACCTTGCGCTGAATATTGCGAGGAGGTACTTGCGCGCCTGTTTAAAGAAACTAAGGCCGACGCACACAAAGCGCACGTACGTTCTTTAACCACCAAACCTACAAAAAGTACGCCGACACAGCAAGCACCTTGGGCAGGTAACAAATCAACCACCAAACAGAACGGTTTGTTACGGACGGATCAGCGTTATCACCAGATGCGCGGACGTTGTTTTAATTGCGGTAGTACGGATCATATCTATAGGAAATGCCCGAAACCGAAACAAACATTGTGTTTCAACTGTATTGAAACAGGACACCGCGCGGAGGATAAAAATTGTCCTTTAAACTCGAAAGCTGTCCCGACGACGACCCAACGTCGGACAGAAAAGTAGATAAAAAGATCTGTATTGTGCCACGGGTCGCAGATTCTGGCAAAGATAGAACAAAGCTGGTAGAACTAAAAATTAACGATAATAAATTAAAATTTTTAGTAGATTCTGGAGCCGCCGTTTCACTTATAAAACGGAAAGTAGTTGCTGAAAATAATTTGTCAATCTCACCTTCGGACGATGTATTAGTAGATGTTTCAGGAAACCAATTAAGTAATGACGGAGTCGTCAATATAAAATTAAATACGGGTTTTGAAAACTTAATACATCGTTTTGTACTTTGTCCAGATGATCTATTTTTACCTTCAGATGGACTGATCGGAGTAGACTTTTTAATACAGCATAATGTAGTAATAGATTTTAGTCAAAATCTTTTCAAAATTAATAATCAAGTTCTATCAATGTCAGAAATTTTAAAGAGCACATATACAGATGTAAATAGTAACGTAAACGTAGTTTCGGTTGACACATCAGTTAACCGTACGCACACGAACAGTGTAGACAGCAGTGTCACATTTCAGAACCAAAATCTTGTTGGTACGGATCAAGAATTAATTCATGATCAAATTGTAGGCTTAGATTCATTGGATGCTAATAATCAGGGTCAAAATAGTAGTTATACGGATTTTGAAATTGCAGAGACAGCATTTCATAATCAAAATAATATGTGTGCGGACTAGAATCCATTAATCAAGTAACGAACGAAGAGTGCGTGGCTCAGCCAATATCAGAAACGCAAATGTTTGACAAAAATTGTAGTACGGCGTGTTCTGATACTCTAAATTGTA
The DNA here is from genome assembly GCA_911728475.2 of Pterostichus madidus. Classification (NCBI taxonomy): domain Eukaryota; kingdom Metazoa; phylum Arthropoda; class Insecta; order Coleoptera; family Carabidae; genus Pterostichus; species Pterostichus madidus. Next base: position 25,562,641 of record OU452314.1, read on the forward strand.
AATTTAGTAGCGGTTCTGAAAAACAGTTTATAATACGCGCGATGGAAGAATTAAACATTCCACCGCGTCACACAGCTGTCTGTGAAATAATGCTTGATAAGCGCGTTCCGAACGCTACCTATGTTGTTGAACCGAAGGAATTAGATATACCGGGTGTTCTGGTGGCGCGCACTGTTATAAGAAAAGAACAAAATTCCAAATTATTTGTTAATGTTTTAAATGTCAGTCCCGAAAAAGTTCAAATAGGGAATCGTGTACCTTTAGGTTTTGCTGTTCGCGCGGAGGAACAGCTCGAAATTCAAAAAGAAGAATATTCGAGGGTGTCTATCCCGAGAATATGATGTTATTAATTTGTTATTTGTTGTTTAATTAATTCATTATCTTTATTTTATGTTGATTCTTATTATGTTGTTTAAATCAAATTTTACCACTCACACTTGCAGCTCTCATTACTTATTATTATCCAACTTCAGCACGTCGACAATCAGTGGTCAAGATAAATTCTCGTTTTGACCACCATGATTTGTTACAATTGGCGCTGTGGACAGGATTTGGTAAGCGCAGATTTGATTTGCATGTTGTACAATGTTATTTTCATCTCTGTCATTATTTAAGTCCTCATTATTTTCCACCTGCTCCAATTCATCATTCCGTATTGCTATATTATGCAAAACCACGGTTGCCATAATAACTGTCAAAGTTTTTTGTATTGTAAGCCTCATTCCAAGAGACAAACAAGGAAATCTTCTCTTCCACACACCAAAAGTTCTTTCCACAGTATTTCTACTCTGAATGTGTGCTTCATTATATCGTTCTTCAGTTCTTGTTCTAGGATTTAGAATAGGAGTCAATAAATATTTTTTGCATGCATAAGCGCTATCTCCCAAAAGATAACTACTTCAAAATTGATGATCCTCCAAACGCGGTTTTAATCTACTTGTATTAAAAATTCTACTATCGTGCATGGATCCTGGCCACCGAGCAACAATATCTAGTTTTTTTTTGTAGTTTAGCATCACAAACAACTTGAACGTTGATGGAAAACCAGCCTTTTCGGTTCCGAAATATCAGAATTATATTTGCGAGTATATGTTTAGGACGAGATGAGAAATTTTGGTAAAAAAATAAAAAATTTAATAAAAGATACATTTGAATTATTTTTAATATGTTTGAGAAACCATAAAATGAGTTATAGTTAAATAATATAGAGAATGATAATGACTTTGTAATTATAGAAACAGGATCAGAATCCACAAAAACAGTCCATTTAGATGACGAAAGTCCAGTAAACGGATTATCATATATAGACTCATGTGTAAACACTTGTAGAAACCAGGTTATTATAAAAGAAACGAAAAATAGAAATGAAGTAAAAATTGAAAAATTATTTTGAAATAAAATAATTAGAAGATATTTGTATTTAAATGAAATAAATAGTAATAAAAAATACTATTTTTATAAAAGAATATTTGCAACCCGGTATCACGTGTTATTGCCTAATAATAATAAGAAATTAGAACTAAATTTTAACGCCGTACTACAGACACATTTCTCTTCACAATGCTAACAGATATTGAAAACGTAGATGAACAACAATTAATTATACAAAATTACCACGAAGGAAAAACTAACCACAGTGGAATAATTGAACACATAATAATTTAAAAGCCAAATATTATTGGCTAATTCAGGAAAGAAGTCAAATCGTAGATCACCAAGATAAAAAAAAAACATAAAATAACGAAAGTAAAGAAACCTCGTATTGTTACAGGATAATCTCGTTCGGGATCACAAATTATGCAAGATGATAAAAACACCGCAATCAACATCTTAGAATTAGGATCAGTCCAAATTCAGGTAAATACGCAAGTAATACCACCAAAAATAACATTGAAAAGCATTTTTGAACAATTTGAACTATTGGAACATATTAGAGACGAACTTTATGAGAAATTAAATAAGAGTTTAATGATCAAATTACTAATAACAAAAATATTCTCGACTCATTAATGGTTCATATTAAAGAAAAAAATTAACTTCTAAACAATGTAAACACACCTAAAAGAGGCATAGTAAACAGATTAGCTTCAATTATACAAACTATAACTGGAAATCTTCACAAATCTGATAAAGAAAGATATGATTATTGCAAATATTAATAATAATGAAAAAGACATCTCAACAAAAATGAACATGATAATAAAAATAAATAATATTATTTCACAGTTTAAAATAGCTAATAAAAATAATAATCTTTTAAATAGAAAATTAAATATTATTCAAAAAGAAATTGGATAAATACTTGATGACTTCCGACGTCATCAGGTCACAAAATATTTTAAGTGAACTTATTCAAGTAGGCAAAGAATTATTTTTCACTTATTCAACTAAAATAAATATTAACCTTCTGTAAGTTAAATATTTTACACTTTGGAGTAATAAATCACGGGCAACTCATAAATGAAATAAATAATATTGAAAATAGACATAAAAAATCAGTTATATTTAACAATATCCAAAATAATAATATCATCAAAACCTATTGTACCTACAAAAACCATGACCTAGTAATCCAGATTGTAACCCCCGCTAATACAAAAGTAGAAGAGTTGATTCAAGTAACTTCAATTCCGACCAAAATCCGTAATACTTACGAAACAATAAATATCGTCAATGAAATGTATCTAAAAATTATTGTAAAATAAAACTATTAAATAAATGCACCCAGCTTACTTATAATGAATATTATTGTCTGTCACAAAATGGTGAATATGAAAAATATATAGGGAATATAATTTGTTATATATTTTCAATTTTGTGATTATAATAAAATATCGTCACAAACTAATTCTACTTTAAAAATTAAGAATTCAGATTTAAATTATTTGTATTTTCCAAACAAAAACCAAACAAAATAAGTTTGTAATAATAAGATTGAAATTCAAGAATTACATGGTATCTATTACACTGATAATTGTATAGTAAATAATAAGATTGAATTAATTAATAACTTCGAAAATTTAATTAAGTTACATAAGTAACATTACTAAAATCAAATTAGAACATTTAGGAAGTAAATTAGAAAATATAACAACAATAAAAGCCGCAACAGAGAATAGTATTCATTTGAAATCAATTTACCAAGATAGTAATAAACATGTTACTAACTTTATAATTATGCATTGTACTTTACTTTAATAATTATTATAAAAACTTTATATGTAATAAGAAAATGCAAATATTTTAAAAGGAATAACTTAAAACGAAATAAAGAAATAAAAACAGTAGAAATGACTCAATTAAGTAAAAATATAAATTTATAAATTTAATCTTTCCTCTTTAGGGTGGAGGTTTAATATAAGTAATAGAATCGCCCCGTATTTCACAATAGAATAATAATATTGCATCAGTTCAAGTTTAAATTTAGCTTACTATGTATTATAAAGACTAAACAAAGAAGACGAAAACATGTTATTCTAAATTTAATATGTTTCTAATTGGACGTGAATAATAAGATATTACTTACAAGTCACGTTTAAGATATTCTTTGCATATATAAAGTGAATCTAATGTAAACAGATTCAGATTAGAACTAGTGTTCGTGAAGTCTCAATAATAAATTTCGCAACAATAAATAACAATAACAAAATTCATGAAGCACCCTATATACCACTTTTATCATTTTAGTATATAAAATTATAATTTTTAATTTATACTACAGTACAACGGTGGGCAAATGCGGCTCTTCATTGGCTTAAGTGCGGCTCCCATTACATTTTAGTTTTTGTTTACATACGCATTTACAATGCTGCGCTACTTCATACTTTGGCCGATTTGTGTAACACCGATCTGTGCAGAATTTTTGGCTTTGTGGATGCTTTAAATAAAGTAAATGGATTTTTTATCATGCTTTTTAAATGATTTAAGGATACATTTTTTCCGAGCCGTAAAGCAGAAAGCTTCTTGTCGTCTATTTTTGATTTTTGGTACAACATATTGCAGTGAAATTTGTGAAGTCGAAACATCGTTCATAGTTGAACAATCAACATCTTACAGAATTTCTGCGGACAGCTTTAACTAATTTCATGCCAAATTTTAAAAATTAGACCAAAGATTGTCGTTAGATGTTATTGTAGTTGTTATAAATAAATATATTTTTATTATATTTGATATTTATTAAATTTTAATTTCATTACTAATATTTTTAAATATTTATTTTCTTTTTTATAATTATATTTTTTATGTGTTCTTATGTTCTTATATGTGATATATAAAATTATATATTTTTTTAATCTATGTACGAGTATCTACGTGTAGCACTATAAATTATAAAAAACAGGGTGGCGGCTATTTTTGGCCTCATGTGTGCCCAGCCCTGGTATAGTAACGTGTCTATAACATCTAAACAGGATGTGCGAATCATATGGCTCATCATGATAAGTTATTTGTTTAACGAGATTGAAAGGTGATGAAATGTGCAAAAATATACTTTTTAATCATTCAAACCACTTTAACATTTGTTTGTGTCCACATTTTACCAACTTTTTATTTTTTAAAACAAAAAATTAGAAATGATTGTTGAATTGGTTGACAAATTCTGTATACTTATTAATATTATGTATACATTAAGGGGGTTTTCTGGTCTAGAAATTCCAAAAAATCTATTTTTTACTGCATAATTTGATACTTATACTATGGAGAATACGTGAGCTAAACCGTGTTCATGAGAAACAATTACTTATACTCGAAATACGTGATCATGGACCGTTCGGCGGCGTCTAGGGCCACAGACGGTGAAGAAAACCATTGCCAACACTTAAAACGCGATTTCCCGAAAATCACTTTTTTTGCTGGGTGGATGAACTGCCGAAAAACTACCCGGCTGATTTTGATGACGCTTATTGCAATTTATAGAGAATTGAACTGGCTTCCGTTGTATACAACAAAATTATAATACTTGTCAAAATATCGATTTTTTTTATGGTCGTTAAGTGAAAAAAAATCAATTTTTTCGACTTTTTTTTCAAATGGCCACCATTTTGTGGAAAAATGGCATTTTTGAACATATTGTTGGATTCAATGGTAACTGGACTCGTAGATAATCATAATTTTTCAGATTACCTAATTAGCCAGGCCGCATCCACCCACCAATCAATGCTCAGTGTGCATTGCCTTCTTCGCCGTCATTTTGTATATGTTCTTATCATTATTCCGATCTGAAAAAAATCCACAATGTAGCTGAAAGATCAAGCATTAAAGCCATAGAAGCATTACATAAGTTATCTTTTAACTTCACCCCAAAAGAAATGTTTGAAAATGAGGTAAAAATCTGACTAGACCAGAAACCCCACTTAATCAGAAGATAAAAATATTATAGAATGTGGGCAACTTATATATTTGTGATGTTCACACGATGTACCAATCATTCCGATTATTATACAGTGCATCAGGTGTAAAAGTGTGCGCGTGTCCGGATGCGGGGTTAGTGACCCGCATCGAGCACCGAAACTCACTCAGTCACTCACTTGATACCGGGGTATATACATAGAGTTCCAATTGTGATTTTCTCCAGTAGTACCAGCACACCGCGTTGCCTACAACACTAGATACGAGGCAGTACTTTAGTTGAGAATCAGTGTCAGTTACCCACCACTTCGAGTCTGCTTTATGAGTGATATCTTGGTATGCAGAGTCGTAGTGTGCGGATAACGAGTCTTGAGGAAAGACGACATTGCATATTTAACACTTGGTGCTCTGCTGGCAGAAGTACAGCTCGTGTTTCCTGCACTTGTTGTCAATGTCGATGTAAGTGCAGCCCTGGTTGCAGGCTCGTCTAGCGGGGACGCAGCGTTTGCATCGCCAACCACTGTTATCGCGATACTGGAACACCGGCACCTCCGCCTTGCACCTCCCGCACTTCTCCATCGTCTTCACTAGCTGAACGGTCGCGTCGCTCACACTTTGCTTCAAAGTCAAAGTGAATGTTGCACCATCGAATTCGCCCAGTACACCCAATTTTGGGCTAATAAAAGATTAATTTGAACCTCCCTGTACAGTCTTACGCTGAATGGTATATAGCTAATCGCTTGAATATAACCAGAAAAAAAAATTCTCTGCCATTTATTTTGATACAACAGTGACAATTTTATTAAATGTTTAAAAATGTCTACATCCAAATCTAATGACTTTATATTTTCACTATAACTTTGACGTATAACTGCCGGAGACGGTAGATTACTTAAATTACCCACTTGTGATGCTTGCAATACATCACTACGGCCTAAACATTCAAGCTTTACAATACTAGGTAATTTATGTAACAATTCTTTCGCAAGAGTTGCTCTTTTTGTACCTTTAAAAAATCGACGATGTCTCTCATTTGTATGATTGACCTATCCTGTTTTTACTATACATACTATTACATCATTGTCTCCGACAAAGAAAATGTCGCGTGGAAAACGAATGAGGCCCAATTTGTATGTTTACATTTAGTAATGATTTTGATATTTACGTTATAACCTTTTAGTTGGCTACATCTATTATTCTTAAATGACAGAACACATGTGGAATTTACTTTCTCAAAATAATTATTTAATATAACAAATTTGACCAGTGTCCGTTTTAATATTTTTCGCGTGAAGTGCGGTTACCAGTCGTCAAATCACGGCCCCCAAACATGTTAGTGGTGGAGGAGCCACAGGGATAGCTTTTTCAAATTATGAAAATTTGTCGCCTGTAGGAATCGAACCAGGGACCTCAGGATCCACAGGCCGACTTCATACCACTGAGCTAGCCATCCACACGGTGGTATGGTATTTGAAAATTCACTAGACCAACAACCTGATAACAATTCATGATATTCAAATCACAATAGGTATAAAACACTTACTTTATTCAATTTTTATATTTTTTGAGCGTGAGTTTCGCCACTCGACAACCGATGGCGCCACCGTCACACTAGTATTACCTTAAGACCTCTGGTGTTCTGTTGCAATTTAATGATGTGCTTGCAACATTATCTCCGACGTTGATTGAATCTATAATTTCCGACACAGGGAGAGATGGGGAAAATATTTCTTTCTGTTCTTCAGCAACCAATGCATTAACAGGAGCTAACGCAATAGAGCTGCTATCAAGACAAATTTTGGCTTCCGGAGATGCGACATAAGTAGGGTTTCCACCTCTCCGGGTTTGACCTGGAGACTCCGGGTTTCAGTGAGTCATCTCCGGGCTCCGGGTTTAATTATTATTTCTCCGGGTTGTGTAAATAAAATTGGATATGTACAAAATTATACGCAGACTTTCGCGTGTATCTCGTGTACCGTGTACAGAATAGCTAGTGCGATGGTCGGTGGCCTATCTGTAACAAGTCATCTCAGTACATTCCTAATAAATACAATTAAGTAAATTAGAGTATGTTGTAATGAGGTCAGTTATTCAAAATAATATTGTTTTAAGTATTCTTTTAGTAGACATTCATTAAGTCAACATCAGACATTTATTCAGTAGATCGCCAGTAAGAATGCAGTAAATTCAGTTCATCCAATAGACTCAAGTAAGTGCGATTCACTCAGTAGATTTAATTGACGGGACAGGCATTAGATATGAAGTACATTTGCAGTATAAAGTGAGTTCATTTTACAAATGATGACAGTGGGTTGCGGATTTATGCGAAACAACACGAACTAAAGGTTTAGTAATTTGAGAAGCATGGATTCAACAACAACAGGCAAGTAAGCGAGTCAAAAAATATGGATGGCCAAAACAGATCGAATTACAACGAAAGAATACGCTCTGTACAATGTTACATTTGCAATGGCAACCACTATGCCAGGCAGTGCCAGCAACAGCATCAGCGTCAACAGCCGAATTACTATCCGAGGGATGAAAATTACAATTACCAGAGAGAAGAAAATTACAATTATCAGAGGGAAGAAAATTACAATTACCAGAGTCAAGAAAATTACAATTATCAGAGGAAAGAAAATTACAATTATCAGAGAGAAGAAAATTACAATTATTTGAGGGAAGAAAATTACAACTACCAAAAGAAAGAAAACTACAATTATTAGAGAGATAATTATTACAACTATCAGAAAGATGATGATGACACTCATTATAGAAGAAATCATAGAAATCAAAGATATGAAAATAAAGGTTAATTTTACCATTGCAGTGGCAACCATTATGCCAGGCATTAACAACGTGAGCGTGTTGCTAAAATTATATCGATCTAGAAGTAATGTATACTTGGAACGCATTTTTCCGATTATGATAAATACTTCAACGGACAACCGTAACATGATGCGCGTTGAGCTGGTAAAAGCAGAATTATGCATAAAACTTAATTTTGAGATGACCTGTCGAGAATTTTATGGATTCATTAAAAAAAACAGAAAATGCCGATCTTGTAAAGCTGTAATGTTAAACAGGAAATTTATATGGAAAAATCTACACAAATAAATTATTTATTATACTTACACTATTTTGCATATTGCATATTTTTCTTCTAATTTACTTGTTTTTATTTTATACGTAAACCCTGTAATTATTTGTATATTGCATATTTTTCTTCTAATTTACTTGTTTTTATTTTATACGTAAACCCTGTAATCATTAGAATTGTATTTAATTTGTAGGAATGTGAGTTTTGAATTTGTTAATTTATATAAATAAAGAAATATATGTATGTGAGTTTTTTGTTTTTTTTTTTGTTTTTTTGTTTTTTTAGTCACCATCTTCGGGCGAGACTTAGTTCTGAACTAAGTCTCGCCCGGACATAAAAGATATCTACAAGTGCGTTCTTCAAATAAACTATATCACTCAAGTTGCATCGAGTTCAATGCATCTGAAACTTTTTTTTGCAATTTGTAGTATCTCTCACTTCTGCATAATTACATAAAGCCGAATAAACACCATGGTATGCCGAATACGTTTCCGAATTTAGCAAATCAATAGTGTGATTTACATTAGTAGAGTAAATGAAAGAAAAAATTAAATCTCTAGTACTTTCCTTTTTTGATGTCATTGCACAATTATCACAGGTTATCAGAGTAACGAACAAATAATTCAAAACCGTTACGATTTAAAAACAATTAGTTATACCAAAAAAAAAGTTCCTAATTTTTTTCTGAGAAACTTTAATGCGAGAAAATTTTTCACCAAGTTCATTGAAATTAGTTTCTTGAAAAAATAGTACGATTATATTAGTTATATGAAATAAACTATTCAGAAACGTCATAAACAGGGCCGTTTTATCAAATTTCAGGTCCTAGGCCGATATTTTTAATCAATTTTTACTTGTAACATTTGAGATAATATATATATATATATATCCGTAAAAGGCTGGTTTTCCGCAATTCTTATTGTAAAAAGTTTGTTCGTGTAAACTAAGCATTAGGCGCCGCTAATTTTCAAGAGATTATCTGGACGTCTTCTTTGAAAAAGTGCCTTCAATAAGAGTTGTAGTACCATATTCAAATATACCGCGCTTGAATAACTCATCAAGTGGTAGAGAGATGGCACGAGAGGGACGGTCAAAGAATGGTGAGAGAAAGGGTGAAGAAAAGAAAGAAGACTGTTAACGGCTTGTAATAATGAAGGACTTGAAATAAAGATAGTTAAACATACTAGTTATTCTCTCACATCATTAAAACACTACATTGGCGACGAGAGAAAAAAAAATAAGAACAATAACAAAAAATGGCGGAAAACTGCAACAAACCATCACCATTTGACCCACACGAAGACCCGTCATCGGCAGATCAAAGATGGACGAAATGGGTACAACGTTTCGAAATATACCTAGTAGCTGCTGATATAACAAATGACATCAGGAAACGTGCAGCGCTTTTAAACCTAGCGGGAGATGATGTACTAGATATCTTTCAGTGATTACCAGACACTGGCACATCATACATAGATGCAATGCAAACTCTAAACAATTACTTCAAACCGAAGAAAAACATCATGTTTGAAATCTACACATTCAGGCAAATAACACAACGAAACGATGAAACACTAAATGAATATTATGCACGCCTAAGAAATTTATCAAAAACTTGTGAATTTGTAAATGTAGAGCAAGAGATAAAAATACAAATTCTAGTAGGAACCAGCTCAGAAGTGTTAAGAAAGAAGATCCTGAAAACTCCAGATGCTACACTGAAAACTATATTGGAATTTGGAATAGTTGATGAAATTGTAGAGACTCAAGCAAAATCACTGTCAAATAGAAAAGAAAAGATAAACAGATTAACGAACAGGACAACAAACAATAGCAAACAGAACAAGATAATAAACACTGTAAAACAAACAATTACTAAACAACACAATCAACAACGAGGGCAACAACCCAATCGTAAATGTGGATTTTGTGATCATGATTGGCACACTGAACTGTCAACGTGTCCGGCAAGAGGAAAAACCTACTCAGCGTGTGGAAAATTAAACTATTTCTCACGAGTATGTAAACAAAATGAGAAATCAAAAACAATCAAAACAATAACATCGAATGACAACGTCACAAACGGGGGAAACAACAACACAGAAAATGAATACATTTTTAACATTGGTGTTAACAATAACGACGTTCCTAAGATTGACCTTACTGTATGCAATACTAACATATCTTTTATTGTAGATACTGGGTCAAGTGCCAACGTAATAAATAAAGAAGTGTATGACAGCCTAATCACTCGCCCACCGTTACTAGAGAGTAAAGCCAGTCTGTATTCATATCAGTCAACCAAGAGGTTACCAATACTTGGAAGTTTCAGAACTACAATAAGAAATAAAGAAAAAGAAACGACAACGAACATTTATGTGATCGAAGGAGAAGCTCAACCACTGGTCAGCTGCAAAACTGCGCTAAACCTTAACCTAATTAAATTTGTAAACAAACTTGAAATTCACAGTGACGCCAACAAACATTTTCCCAACTTATTCATAGGAATCGGGAAATTAAAAAATAAACAAATACATCTTCATGTAGATCGATATATACTGCCTGTAATTCAGCCGCATCGAAGGATTCTGTTCCACATTAGAAGCTTAGTAGAACAGGAAATCAAGAGGCTCGAAGATGCTGACATCATCGAAAAGATTCACGGACCAACAACATGGGCCTCACCGATTGTTTTGGTAACAAAACCCCACAATAAGAACAAAATTAGAATCTGCGTCGACATGCGAACACCCAACACAGCTATCAAACGTGAACATCATATATCTCCTACTATAGACGACCTAATCAATGAATTAAATGGAGCATGCCATTTCAGTAAATTGGATTTGAGAGATGGATATCATCAAATGGAATTAGATGAAGAATCCAGAAACATAGCAACTTTTTCGACACACTTAGGTCTATGGTGTTATAAAAGACTAAGTTTTGGCATAAATTCGGCAGCAGAAGTTTTTCAAAACAACATTAGGCAAGTAATAGCAGGAATAAAAGGCTCCATAAATATTAGTGACGACATTCTTGTATTTGGAAACAGTAAAAATGAACATGATAAAGCACTGGAACAAACACTACGAGCACTACAAGACAGTGGACTCACACTAAATTTTGAAAAATGCACGTTTAACTTAGAAAAAGTAACATTTTTCGAAAATAAATTTTCGAAAGATGTAATTTCACCAGATAGTAGGAAAATTGAAGATTTTGCCAAATTAGAACCAACCACATAGCTGAAGTTAATAAAGTGAGTAATAAATTATTCAGGAAGATTCATACCAAATTTAGCAACACACACAAAACCGATAAGAGATATGATAACACAAAAACAAGAAGAGAAAAGCTTTAAGTGGAGAAAAGCACAACAAAAAGCTTTGGCTAAATTAAAAGAGATGCTAATAAATAACTCAACAAATAATTATTTCCACAAAACCAAGAAAACAGAACTAATAGTAGATACAGGCCCAGTCGGCATTGGTGCTTTATTAGCTCAACCAACAGCAATGTCAAGTGGAATCATTGCATGTGCAAGTAGAACACTAAACACCACCGAAAGAAAATACTCCCAAATCGAAAAAGAATTACTGACGATAATCTGGGATGTGGAACATTTCAGACTATATGGCGCATCATTTGTGATCAAAACAGATCACAAACCCATTCTAAGCATTTTAAATAACGTTAACAACTAAACATCTCCAAGATTAGAACGGTTAAGACTGCGATTACAAGGTTATGCATATCAAGTAATACATTGTGCAGGAGCTACAAATCCAACCGATTTTTTTTTTCAAGACATCCACAAGAATCAGATGAAATAGAAGATTCGAATGAAGTAGAAGAATATATCTACTTCATAATAGATAAATCAATTCCGACAGCGTTTAATAGAGACGAAATTAGAGAAGAAACTGAAAAAGATGAAACTTTACAGAAAATCAAAGAAATTATCCAAAACGATAACGAACTTGCATGGAAACAACCTAATTTGACACCTTACAGACATATTCGAAGAGAAATATGTACTCGTATATCTCAAGACAATATTCTAACAAGAGAAACTAGAATCATACTTTCAAAAAAATACAAGAAAGAACGATTCAACTAGCACATAGAGGACACCAAGGAATGGTCAAAACAAAACAACTATTAAGAACACAAGTTTGGTTTACAGCTATGGATAAACAAACTGAAAATTTAATAAAAAATTGCATTGCGTGTTTAGCCACAACTGATTCTAAACACCATAAAAAAATAATTCCTATAAATACATAAATAAAATGATAATTTTTTTTTATTGTGAATATTTGATTTTACAAAATGTCTTTTGATATAACCTATGTACATATTTTCATCTTTTGAACATATAATTAAATGTTATTTTGTTATGAATAAAATATTGTGCATCATGGATAAAATTAGCGTTTCTGACACTGGGTATGTTATTAGCTGCTAATGCTAATAATCATGTCGCGGGTCAGAAACGCAAGTTTTCGCCCTTGATACATAAATAACAATGAAATTAATTTTTTCAACTTTAGCCCAAAAATGTAACCAAATTGGCCTTACTGTAAGTGGCCAAGGAATGCGTAGTATGTTGAGACGCATAAAAGCCAATAAGAACAGAATTGAAAAAACGTGATAATAATGATAGGGACGAATGACCCCTAAAACAGTAAAAAAAAATGCTGCTTTGGATCAACATTATTTTTTCTGTATTTTCTTAACTTTCAGCACATCCATCTTAGGCGACTAAAGTCGAACGTACTTGATTTAAAAAAATGCATTGGTGGGCCATAATGTTATATGGCTGACCATACCTCTAATTCCATTATATGCACTCCCTGAGAAAAAAAATTGTTTCGGACCCATGCGAGTGGAAGAGTACAGGCGGCAGAAAGTCAATGTAATTAAATCGTTGCGTGGTGTAGATATCATTGATAACATATTTTGTTGGCCGAGTGGTCATCCAAAGCGATGTTTTTTTGAAAAGTAATTTTTTTGTTTCTTCTTATATATATATATGGGCCATTCTCTGGGAAACGGACACCCCACCTTCTCCAAAATTTGGAGCATTCAAAAAATTTTTGAAGGGCATCGAAAAATCTAAAAAAGTATCTAGTTTTCAAATATGACTGGCGAAATTGATAATTTTCATTATTTTTGGGTGTTTTGCCCATATTTATTGGCCAAGGATTTAAGAAAAAAATTTAAAAGTTGAATAAAATGCTTAGGTTTGCTTTTTTTCTTAAATTGACGGTGGCATCTCATTTCATGTTAAAAAACTGAAATATTTTGTCTCCAATAAATTTTTATAAAAAGTTACCCTTTTTTAGTAAAACTGGGTCAAAAAAAATATTATTTTTTGAAATCTGTCAATTTTTTACTCAAAAACAAAGCATCCTACGAAAAAAAAAAAGTAACAAAAAATGCTTAGAATTCATCAGAGAATACGTGAAATTTTTTTCAGAGCTTTTAAAAATTTTTTTTTTTTAGACGAGAATTTTTGAAAATTTTTAAAATGTTTTAGAAAATTCTGATAAATTTTATGATAGTACCACCTTAAAGCTAACGCTATATTAAAAGATTAAAAACCAAGAAACAAGAAATTTTAAAAATATTACTTCGCGAAAATTGAAAGAGTATGAAAAGTGGAATAGAAAAATTTAATGATTTTTTTACTCGTAAAGGATCACAAATCCAGAAAAATTTAAATAACAGAAAATGCTTCGAATTTATAGAAGAATACGTGTGATTTTTTTCAGAATTTTCTGAAACATTTTAAAATTTTTCTAAAATTCTATTGTCCAAAAAAACAAACAACAAAAAATAAAAATGTCTCCAAAAATTCTGAAAAAAATCACACGTATTCTCCGATGAATTTTAATCATTTTCTGTTACATAATTTTTTTTGTAGAATGCTTTGTTTTTGACTTAAAAATTTATAGATTTCAAATAATAATATTTTTTTTGACCCACTTTTAATAAAAAAGGGTAACATTTTAGAAAAATTGGTAAGAGAAAATATTTCAATTTTTCAAAAAGAAACGAGATGCCATCGTCAAAATAAGAAAAAAACCAAACCCAAGCATGTTATTCAACTTTAAAATTTTTCGCTTAAATCTTTGGCCAAAAAAAATAGGCAAAACACCCAAAAATAATAAAAATTATCAATTTCGCCACTCATATTTGAAAACTAGATACTTTTTTCGATTTCCTCATGCCCTTCAAAAATTCTTTTGATGCTCCAAATTTTGGAGAAGGTGGGGTGTCCGTTTCCCAGAGAATGGCCCATATATATATATATATATATATATTTATATATATATATATATATATATATATATATATATATATATATATATATATATATATATATATACAGGGTGTCCCATTTTAATCTGCCAGTAGCGATAATTCTGAAACATTGCATTGAATCAAAAAGTGTTCCAAATGAAAAGTTAATGGTTCTGAGGGGGACATCTGATGCCGTAGACTTTGCCCCCCCAGCCCCTCAAGGGGGGCGGGAACAGGGGGCAACTTTATAATCTTAAATGGAAACCCCTATTTTTTATTGCAGATTCTGATAGAGGGTTAAAAAGTATGTAAGTTTTATCCGAAACATTTTTTTTATTGGTCGAGAGATGGCGCTGCAAATGTAAAAGTTTTTTTTTTAAATTGCGAAAATCGTAACGTAATTAACTGTTATTATTACTTAAGACTTACTCACAACCTTACAAGGTTGTTTTTTTCTCAGCCTGCCCAAATACTACCCCCGCCCCGCCCCCCTACAAAGACGTAAAGTACTCAAAAATAGCGATTGAGTACTTCTTTTTCAAATTAAATAATGGTAAAATAATTCAAAAAAGAATGTCATTTTTTTTCAAACAGTGTTTGACCGGGCCCCCCACATAGCCCCACCCAACTTTAAAAAATACCCCGACTAAAATTGACCTACATTTTAAAACTCTATCCGAGTCTGAGGTACAAAATAGGGGTTTCCATTTAAGATTCTAAAGTTGCCACCAGCCCCAGTGGGGGGTGGGGCTATGTAAGGGGGCCGGTCAAACAATGTTTGAAAAAAAATGACATTCTTTTTTGAATTATTTTACCATTATTTAATTTGAAAAAGAAGTACTCAATCGCTATTTTTGAGTACTTTACGTCTTTGTAGGGGGGGGGGGGGGGTAGTATTTGGGCATGCTGAAAAAAAAAACAACCTTGTAAGGTTGTGAGTAAGTCTTAAGTAATAATAACAGTTAATTACGTTACGATTTTCGCAATTTAAAAAAAAAACTTTTACATTTGCAGCGCCATCTCTCGACCAATAAAAAAAATGTTTCGGATAAAACTTACATACTTTTTAACCCTCTATCAGAATCTGCAATAAAAAATAGGGGTTTCCATTTAAGATTTTAAAGTTGCCCCCTGTTCCCGCCCCCCTTGAGGGGCTGGGGGGGCAAAGTCTACGGCATCAGATGTCCCCCTCAGAACCATTAACTTTTCATTTGGAACACTTTTTGATTCAATGCAATGTTTCAGAATTATCGCTACTGGCAGATTAAAATGGGACACCCTGTATATATATATATATTTATATATATATATATATTTATATATATATATATATATATATATATATATATATATATTTATATATATATATATTTATATATATATATATATATATATATATATATATATATATTTATATATATATATATATATATATTTATATATATATATATATTTATATATATATATATTTATATATATATATATATATTTATATATATATATTTATATATATATATATATATATATATATATATATATATATATATATATATTTATATATATATATTTATATATATATATATATATATATATTTATATATTTATATATATATATTTATATATTTATATATATATATATATATATATATATATATATATATATATATATATATATATATATATATATATATATTTATATATTTATATATATATATATATATATATATATATATATATATATATTTATATTTATATATATATATATATATATATATATATATATTTATATATATTTATATATATATATATATATATATATATATATATATATATTTATATATATTTATATATATATATATATATATATATATATATATATTTATATATATTTATATATATATATATATATATATATATATATATATATATATTTATATATATTTATATATATATATATATATATATATATATATATATATATATATATATATTTATATATATATATATATATATATATATATATATATATATATATATATATATATATATATATATATATATTTATATATATTTATATATATATATATATATATATATATATATATATATATATATATATATATATATATATATATATATATATATATATATATATATATATACATATACAGGGTGGTCCATTTAAAGTGTTATCAGGAAATATCTCGGAAACTACAAATTTTACGCAAAAATGACCTAGACGAAAAACAATCGTACAAAAGGGGGCCATAATAACGAAATATTGGTTTTGTTCTAGATGGCGCTGTTGTCGCTAAATCATGGTCAACTCAATTTTTTTAAATGAAAACCCCTATTTTTTATTATAGAATCAGATTCCTCATAAAAATAAAGAAGAATTTATTTAGTTCACTTTTTCGTCAGCATGATAGATGACGCTGTAATCGCGAAAAATGATGTTGCTTTCGGACGTTCTTGTATTAGAGCTTATGCGCGCGGCTGTGTGTGTGTGTATTATTTGAGTTTGTGTGCGTGTGAGTTTGTTTGTGAGTTTGTTAGTTTTTGTTTGTGTGCGTGCAAGCGCATCCACTAACACGCACATCTAAAATCACAAATAGTCTCATTACATTCAATTGCCATTTTTATAAAATATGGTTCATCTGATTGTTTACATTCTGTCTAAAATCATATGGTGTAAATTTAAATTGCATTTTATTTTAGATTTTAATTTTTGGAACACGTGAAAATAAATTTAAAAAATAACTGGAATTAAATAAATAAAACAAATAATTAATTGAAAAATAATTAACTTGAAATCATCTTCAGAGCAAGTGTTCAAAATGATGACCATTTACTTCCAGGCATTTCGCAATCCTTATTTCAAATGATCTCTGGACTTCTCGAAGGGTGTCTATCCTGATGTTCGCACAAGCATTGCGAATTCGCTGTTTGTGATTTTAGATGTGCGTGTTAGTGGATGTGCTTGCACGCACACAAACAAAAACTAACAAACTCACAAACAAACTCACAAACTCACACGCACACAAACTCAAATAATACACACACACACACACACAGCCGCGCGCATAAGCTCTAATACCAGAACGTCCGAAAGCAACATCATTTTTCGCGATTACAGCGTCATCTATCATGCTGACGAAAAAGTGAATTAAATAAATTCTTCTTTTTTTTTAACGAGGAATCTGATTCTTTAAGAAAAAATAGGGGTTTTCATTTAAAAAAATTGAGTTGACCATGATTTAGCGACAACAGCGCCATCTAGGACAAAACCAATATTTCGTTATTATGGCCCCCTTTTGTACGATTGTTTTTCGTCTAGGTCATTTTTGCGTAAAATTTATAGTTTCCGAGATATTTCCTGATAACACTTTAAATGGACCACCCTGTATATATTTATAAATGGAAAGTATAACATGCAGTCTTTTTTCACAAATTTCAATTCAATTTTTGACACTAAGGATACCGACGACAGTAGCGACCTCCGAAGACATTCCTCTCAGAGTTTTACTTTGGTTTGTTGAGCTCTAGTCCATTTTTACCAACTTTTTGTGGGGTAAGTCATAAGAACAAGAAGAAGATTGATATTTTTGAAGGTGGTACTACATGTGTTTGAAAATATAAAACTATAATCTCTGTCTCTGTCTGCTTCCATTGTTGTACATTTCAACAAATACAAGAACAAAGATAATATATATCCTACAAGAAATGAACACTCAAGACGAAGAAGTAAGTATAAATTATATTAGTAAGAAAACTATTGTTATATCTTGAATAGTAATTTCTTATAAAGACGAGGTGATTATATTGTGAAAATAATAATAATATTATTTTACGTCGTAAACATAGAGGGTTATGTTGACGACGTAAAATAACATTTTTTCCGCCCACTTGAATATGACTATTATTTTTCAATAGTACAAGAACGCTATTTCAAAAGTATGTATGGTACCAAGGATACGTAATCGTTTTTTGGTCTCAGGACCAAAAATTAAATTTTTACTATAGTTACAATAGTTACTTGTTACGTTTTTGAGTCGAGTTTATCACCATGTCAACTATAGTACCCATGGTCACGTAAACATTTCTTGTTTAGCGTTGTTTTACTATTGAAAAAGATGAAATAATAGTGCAATATTCAAGTAGGTGAAAAGAAAATGTCAATTTGTTTTATTTTAATCTGCGAAATTTTCTAAATATAAAAAAAAATTGCAATCAAACTAAATATACGCGTTGTCTGGCAACCTTTATTACTCGATCCAAAAAAAATTATTTTTAATACTAATGAAACAAATAACTATTTTACTACGATTACAGAAGATGGATGTACAATCTGGGGGCACCCCACCACTACCACCACCACCTCCAGTAAAAACAGATGATGTTCCCTTGGTGGAAGCGGTGGAAGTTGAACCGTCCGCCGCTGCCACAGACAATGGCAGAGGCGGTAGCGACCGTGGACGCGGACGTGGAGGCAGGTGGAGTCGACCGAATGTAAATAATATTATTCTCCTTGCGATATAATTTGGGCGTTTTTTAACTATTTCTTGGTTTACAGAAATGGAAGAGCACAGTGAAGATAATTAAGGTTTTCAATAACCACACAGTAAATGTGTCATAAGAAAAGTAAATTTTACGTATGTACATAATGTATTTTTTGTTTTTTATATATATATATATATATATATATATATATATATATATATATATATATATATATATATATATATATATATATATATATATATATAAATATATATATATATATATATATATATATATATATATATATATATATATATATATATATATATATATAATATATATATATATATATGTATAGGAACATAATGTTATTTGTTTTTGTAAGTAACAAAATTTTATAATTTCTGATTATACTTATTATATACCAATTTTATATTTATTGATTTCAGGCGTTCATAATCGTAGTGATTTATCATTGAAAACCACATGATTGAAAATGGACATGTGTAATGTGACTTATATAAATTATAATAATAAGTAAACATTCCAACACGTATAACAGGCAAATTCATTGTCAGTAACACCAAAATTAGTATATTATACATCTAGAGAGAGAGAGAAATGCACGATTTTTTCGTGAGGTGTCGTTTCATTGTACTCGATTATATTTTACTTATATTAGACTGATTATAATGTGTTCAATGCATAAAATTAAGATAACACATACCGACACGAACAAAAGAGAAATATTAGCGCAATAATAAGTTATTTTTAAAGTATAATAAAACTCATTTCCTATTCAGTTTCTTCTAAATAAACTAGAATGTTCTCATTTTAGAAACGTAGTTTCCTGGTATAAATATTTTGTTTTCTTTTATCATTTATCTCATACACCTAAACTGTAATAATATCACAAATATTTTATTTTGATGGAATGTTTGAGGTTATAAATGAAATACTTTTTATAACCGTACAATTAAAAACTTTTATGTTGAAAATATCGTTTATGGAAAGATAAATAATACATTTCAATATTACATATAATCCTGTTCCACTAGTATGCTCTCCTAAAATTGATAAAATATCATATTATAAAAAAGTACCCATGACTTTAAATATTATAGTATAATATAACACGAAAAACAAAAGTAGACATATTTCAAACCACAAATTATGAAATGCTTATATATTTTCATGTATGCACATCTTGACACATATGATTATGACAGCTGTCATTCTTCCAGATCATTTTAACGCTGAGTGTATGTAAAAGCCCGTACCACTTGTGGAAAATAAGAATTTCGCGAAGTAGCAATAACAAATTCAAATTTCAAAAAAATATTTCATATTTTTAATCTCATCCAAAATAAGTAGTGGTAGTTACAACAGAACGTGCTTGTGTTGTGTACTATTGTATTCTAAAGTTATATTTTGTGAATTTATATTTATTTTATTTATTTTATTGTGCATTATAATAAAAACAATTCTTGTTTATATAAGTACTTAGATCAGTGTTGGCTTTGAACAATAGTTTTGCACTTGTTTATTTCAACTTTCTACATTAGAAAGAAGTAAGTTTTTGTTTTTTATCATAAAGTAAATAAGGTTATTTTCAAGCATACTGTTGTAGAATATTTGAAAATGGAAGATAATTTTGTTAGCTTTCGAAAGAGACGAAGCAAACGTGGTTCAAACTTAAATGAAGGAAAAAAGTTTAGAAAATTAAATCCAGTAAAAGAATCAGGTAATACGTTAGATACTTCTCATTCGGAACCATCTTGCAGCAAAGATTTAGTTAGTGAACCGCAATCAATCTGCAATCGTAGTGACCAAGTTGCGTATTCGAAAGTAAGACGTACTTTATTTCCTACAACATATAATAGAAATGATGATAACTTGTAAGTTGATTAATCAAGATATTCTAACTATAGAGTTTGTAACGTGAAAACTTTTCTGGCAGGTCTGAGATAGTGCGTCCAATCAGCTATGAGGATCCAAATCTAGTTAAGCTTGAGGACCGAAGAATTGTTAACATTGCACATATCATAGCTGAATCAAGGAAATTAGAACACCATGTTTGTGCTGATTCGAAACAAGGACACTTGGAATTTGAGTACGAGAAACGGAAAGGCTTGAGGAGTTATCTTGTATTCAGTTGTACGAATAAAGATTGTGATCAAATAAAATGTATCGAGACAGATCCAAACGTCACAGATGAAGTCGAGGAGAAAAAAAAGGATTTGAACTTTACCAGTGTCTGGGGTACTTTAGCAGCCGGAAAGGGTTTCTCGGGACTGCAAGATATTCTAGGAACGATGAATATTCAAGTGATGTCTGAATACCTCTTCAGGAAGTGTCACGATAAAGTAGGAGAGCACTGGCAGAATTCATTAACTCTTAGCATGGAAGAAGCTGCAAAAGTGGAACTGGAACATGCACGAGAAAGTGGAGATATGATAAATGATATTGGAATGTGCACCGTTGTTGTAGATGGAGGTTGGTCGCACAGGAGCTACGGTCACAGCTATACTGCGAAATCTGGTGTTGCGTCATAGTAGGTCATTATTCTAAGAAATTATTATTTTTAGAAATTCGAAATAAGTACTGTAGCATTTATGCCGTGGCAGAGAGGAAAGGAATAAATATCCCAAGCCATAAATGTTTCCGAAATTGGCATCGATCTTCACCAGCAATGGAAGCAGATTTGATTGTTGAAGGATTTTGCGTAAGTGAAAAACTGTATAATTTACGGTACACAAGGTTTATAGGTGATGGAGATTCATCTGTTCACAAACGTTTATTGGAGAGCGTACCGTACAGTGCTTCCATAAAGAAGATTGAATGCACAAATCATTTAGTGAAAAGGGTTAAGAAACAGCTCCATGAATATGCTACACGTAAAGGTAATAACAAACGTATATTAACCAACGTTAAAATAACTTTCATATGTAAGTATACAAACAAAGTAATTACAAGTAATTGTAATGATATTGAACCGTCTGAAGAATTATTACGTTTTGATTTGCTGAAGATTATACCACATTGTTTTGGAAACCATGATGGCTGTCGAGCTGAAGTGTGTAGTAATGCAGCCCTAATTGACGATAACAACACATATGACACTTTTACTAGTGCCATGAAAATAGAATTGGACTCAATTATGAATTTGTTGGTGAGAAATTCTTCTTCTGTAATACAAAATCTTTCTACAAATAGTGCGGAGGAATATATGCATTTTGTAAGTAAGTTTACAGGCGGTAAACAGGTGTTCTGTGGCAGAAGAGATTCATATAATGTCAGATGTTATGGAGCTGGACTTCACTATCAGTATGGACCCGAGTGGAACTATAAAGTGTGGAAATCCAATCAGGGTCAAAGTCCGGGCAAATATGTAAAAGATGTAATAAGGCGGCGCCAGAAAAAACTTAGACTACTTCAAGCATCATCTAGGAGAGATATAAGAAGGAAAGTACTGGAAACCTCTAAGAAGGTAACAAATGTTGATTATGGTACTAAGTCGCAGAGACCGGATATGAGTGTTACGAAATTAAATGATGCAATTAGTAAATTAATAGTTACGTTACGTGTAGATATAAACAAACGCAATGAGTTGGAAATTAAAACGCGTGGACAATCTGAAAACATGTTATGGATGGAGGAAAGAAAGCATAGATTAACCGCTTCAAACTTTGGTGAAGTGTGTAAACGAAAACTTCCTTGTGGAAAGAATGCTTTACGTTCGAAATATTACAACTGCAGCAACTGATTGGGGTAAAACTAGAGAATCTGTGGCAATACAAGTTTATGAGCATGTAACTGGAGTTACAGTAACACCATGTGGTTTATTTGTAAATTTAGAACGTAATGCAGGATATTTTGCTGCTTCGCCAGATGGTTTAGTTGATCAAAATAAGATAATTGAAGTGAAATGTCCATATACAGCTCGACATTTGTCACCAAAAGAAGCTGCTGTGAAAATAAAAAACTTCTGTTCTGTTTTAGATGGTAATAAGTTAAAATTAAAGACGAATCACAATTATTATTACCAAATACAAGGCCAGTTGTTCATAACAGGACGAAAGGAATGTGATTTTATTATTTGGACACCTCAGGGTATGGAAGTGGAGACAATAAAAATTAATGAGGAGTTTGTTCAATGGATGCTTCCAATATTAAAGACATTTTATCTAAAGGAACTTGCTCCAGAAATAGTTGATTCACGAAAAGAAAGAAGTATGTCGATCAGAAATATGCCACAGAAACGTGGAAAGTAAGATATTTTAAATGTGTTCAAATAACCTGATTAATTCAGTGGGACACAAAATAGGGTTTTCTGGTGCATTTACGAACAATGGAAAATATTTTTATGCATATAAATGAAACTTCTAATTTGTCATGACTGTAGAATATATTGATATATAAGTGGCATAAACTGGCGTAAATGGTGAAAGCGAAAAATTGTATATAAAAAGCTATACCTATAAAAGTCAGCCAAATCATGAATGTAGACATATATCATCTACAGTTATTTAATTGCAAATAAAGTTTTAAAAAATTTTAATTTTTCATTTACGTTTCCATTGTTTATGCACCAGGTTATAATATTTTATCTAACCTACCTTATCATTATATTCCATGTTCCAATTAATTTTCCATTTCTCTAAAATATTTAAAATACCATTAAATGTATATACCTTCAACTCCTTTCCATACATAAATAATAATAATAACAAAACATTTTCGGTAAGTTGATACAAATCTAAAGCTTAATTTATTTTCTTACATTAGTAATATTTCAGATATTTGAAAAAAAGAAAAAAAAGTACATGTACAATAGAATACTTGCTTGTCCTTCAAACAATTATTTTGAAGAACAATACATTGGAGAAATTCATTGAGAAGGTATATTTGATGTGCCTGTTCATTTAAACATATCTCATTTTATGTCGTATTTAGTGGCTCCATAACATTCATCCGCAACATTGTTTTCTGAGCGCAAGATATGTAACTATTTGCTGCAATAGTTCCATTCACCAATTGCGTTAGCAGTACTATGAGTTGATACCTCCAACTCCTTTCCGTACGTAAATAGTAATAAAAAAAAAACATTTTCGGTAAGTTGATTTAAATCTAAAGTCTTCATTTATTTTCTTACTAATATCTACACATTTCAGATGATTTAAAAAAAGAAAAAAACATATCTCATTTTATGTCGTATTTAGTGGCTACATAACATTCACTCGCAATATTGTTTTCGGAGTGCAAGATGTATGACTATTTGCAGCAGAAGTTGTATTCACCAAGTGCGTTGTCAACACGATGAGTTTGAAGTCGCTGTATTCTTGAACATAAGTCACTTTCAATAGTGGCATAAGCTCAAGCTCTACGGTGTACTGATGCCAACCAATTGAACTGATTAAGCAGCCAGGCAAATCTTTACCCAGCGAGAAGTTTATCAAAATGCCATCCTTCTAATATTATTGTACATCATGTATAACATCGATATTTGAAAACCACTATAGATAGTCACATGTAACTGAATCAAACAGTTACCGTGATTCAATAGTATATCTAGGTGAAGTGAATACATCGCGAGAAACTAAATGTGACATGTTTCGCTACCGATGCTTAAGCGACACACGAGTCATACGTTTCTTATATTATATACCTAGATATGATCTTAAAATGTAACATAGTACCAGACTGTCTGAAAGTATGATGCAATTCACATGGAACGCAGTGAATAAAATAAGACTTTTAAAAATTAAGTAAAAGTAACATTTTACGGTGTCTAATTACCAAAGCAAGTAGATGTCAACTTCGGCGACTAGTATCAAATAGATTTCTTTCAATTTGAGTTAGTGTAGACCTGACATACGTGTTCTGTATTGGGCAGAATACGTCACAGTGCCGTTCTATCAAATGTATTCTGCGTTACTACCGACAGCTTTAACTAAGATGTACGATCTGTTTATGATTACATAAACGATCTATTTAATAACTATTGTCAACACCTAAAAGCGGATCAAGGTGTAATGGCGGCATATGACCTGAGTTGTTGGTTCGCCAAGAAGTTCCATACAAAAAATAACTATTTGTGTACCAATATGAAAATAATTGTTACACAAGGACGAAAAATGCATTTTTTCGAACGAATGCAGGAAATTTCCGGACGAGACGAAGTCTAGTTCGGCAACCGTATGAGTATGTACGTAACACATCCTGAAAGTATCTTTACTGGGATTTCAAGCTTACAAAGCTCGCCTATGGTTCACGCTGGAATATGCTTGCTCTCGCCCAGTAAAATATCACATTCAGTTTTGTAACAAATAACTATTACAGATGATAAAATAATATTACCTACCAATAAATGTTAACACTTCCTAATTAACTTTTTTGACAAAATTGTACGAGGCCAAAATTAATGTGTTTTAGTCATGAAAATCGGGCATAAACACTTGTTTTTGCCCTAAAGCCATAATAAAATAATTTCCGACGGATGCATAAATAAAGTAGCAAGTTTTTTTTTATTGTAAATACTTAATTTTGCAAAATGTAATTTTCACATATAAATATACCTGTTTCAATCTTTTAAATATAAAAATGAAATGTTCTTTTGTTGTGCATAAAATACTGTGTACCACGGGTGAAATTATGATTTTTTTATTTTGAGCATGTTATTAGCACGACGCGCAAAATGCCGGGTGCTAATAATAATGCCACGGGCCGAAAATATCTGTTTTCGCCCTTGATACATATAATAGGTTTTCTTCAAACGTCAGAAAATTATGACATATCAGAATCTATAGATACAGTTAAAGTTTGATTTTTCTGTCAAATACTTTTTCGGACGCTCGTTCAAATCAAGGAATTTCATTAGTTTACTTGCGGCAGAAAATGCCTTTCTGCCTCTCACGAGTGTCAGCGAAATTATGACATAAGTAAATATTCCAGCGTTTGAAGAAAAAATAGCATATTTTATGTGGAATAAAAGTGACATTTTGTGCCTCATCTGTATTTGACGGACGAGCACAAAAAAGTATCACTTTAGCTCCTTATAAAATAATATACAATTATATTGTTTTTATTCTGTTAATGAAAATATGTCTTATGTATAAATGTTATTTAGCTTATAATTATAATTTTGTTTTTACTGTTTAGGTATCCATAGAATAATGTTTTATTTTTGTCTGACTTATCCTATATCATTGTATTTGATCGATGGAAATAAATTTATTATTATTATTATTAATATTATTATTATTTGATTATGTATAACTGAAATAAAATTGTAAGTAAAATTTTTTATTTTTATATTATAATATCAAATAAAATACTATATTTTATTAAATTTTAATTTTATTGTGTTGACATGTGGTTTAAAATCATTTTCTTGAAGATCTTCAAGTTTGTTTAGCTTTTAAACGCGCGCCAATACCCCTTCCACTATTCTATAAAGAATATTCTTGATTATCTGTGATAGGTCAGATCAACATTTTTGTTAGGACCACAAGAAACCCTACTTACGCGATAACAAATTGTTGGTTAACGAACTTCAGATCTAATGCTTCACCTTAAACGGATTTGAATGGGTAAAAGCAACAGTTCATATTAGATTTTCTTTTTTAAAGTTTTTAACAGAAAATATTTAAAATTAACATTATAAAAAGAGAAGTAATTTTTTTACCGCTAGTGGGCGTACCAGAGCGCTGAAATTATCAATTGTAGATAAAAAAGAAATCATTATGCTTGGAACAAAAGTAATGGATTTTATATGAATTATTCACCTTTCAACATTTCCACTTTCATCCATAACATTTACAAATGTATTACTATAAACCATTCTATAATAATATAACATAACCTATACTAAAATTGTTTGACAAATAAAGTACAATATAATGTGCATTGCTTATGGAAATTCATAATAAAAGGATGCAATAATGTGTTTTCATATTACTATGATAAACAAATATTAATTTTAGAATTAAATATTTATATGCGAAAGTGGCGTCAATATTTACTGACAATCCCGCTAAATACATTTAAAAAAAAATAAAAATATAATTAACACGCTTGCCTAATTGAAGAACTTCAGGTCTTTTTTTACACAAAATATATTACAAAAACATTGCAAATATTTCGTACTCTTGGAAAGTTAAAAATATATCGGTTTAACAAACTACATAAAACCATGGCTGGAATGCGCTTTAACTCCACCCATTCAGGTATATAACGAATGGTGTGGTTCTACTTTGGCGCGAAAGTGATATATACACTTGGACGCTGCTCCACGTGCGAAACGTGCATTTATAATTTTTAATAATTATTATCCTCTTGCAATGCTGCTACTTTAATAAATGGAAAAAATTACACATTAAACTTTAGGGGTTGATATGAATTTTTATATCAGAGCATGTATGAAATTGAATAATTCATAAATTGATAATTTAATTGCCACTTACCCTCGGGGTTGCTTGATATCGGACTAGTAGTTAAATGTGTATAGGGGTGTACTGAATTTAAATATAAAATAATATTCGAGACACATCAAAGTTTAAGGGTTGATATGAATTTTTATATCAGAGCATGTATGAAATTGAACAATTAATAAATTGAAAATTTAATTGCCACTTACTCTCGGGGTTGCTTGATATCGGACTAGTGGTTAAATGTGTATAGGGGTGTACTGTATTTATATATAAAATAATATTCGAGGCACATTAAGGTTTAAGGGTTGATATGAATTTTTTTATCAGAAAAAGCTCGAAATTTAAAAAATACTAAATTAAAAAAATAATTGCCACTTACCCGCGGGGTTGCTTGATATCGGACTAGTGGTTAAATGTGTATAGGGGTGTACTATATTTAAATATAAAATAATATTCGAGGCAGGTTAAAGTTTAAGGGTTGATATGAATTTTTCTATCAGAGCATGTATGAAATTGAATAATTAATAAATTAAAAAATTAATTGCCACTTACCCTCGGGGTTGCTTGACATCGGACTAGTGGTTAAATATGTATATGTGTATATTCTATTTATATGTAAAACAATAGACAAGGCACATTGAATGGTAGGGGTTGAAAAAAATTTTATATCAGAGAATGTATTAAATACTCAAACAACAAGATTCATATTTGGCGCGTATTTGTCACAATTAATATAATATTTTCCTTAATATCCACTAAATAAATGTATTATTGTTTAAAATCAGGTAATATAATAATATGAAAGTCTGTAAAACTATATTCAATTTATTTAAGATGATTTTTGATAATAAATAATTCACGAAACATCTAGTTGACCATGGTTACGCATAGCAGTGTTGCCAATTTGGAGATTTTTGTCGCTAAATCTAAAGAATTTAACTATCGTAACGCGACTTTTTAAAAGAATTTGCGACTTGTCGCAAATCTAGAGTTTTAAAAACAATACTAGTGACATTTACGGAGATATTTTTTTCTCTAAACTTTGAATTCATGCAAGTACAATATAACATTTAAATAATTCAAACAGCAACATTTTTGCTGTTGGTATTACGTGATTCCAACTAATAATCTAACTTCGTTCTACGTTCTACTTCTAAGTTCCAAGTTTACTAGTTGTTGACAGATACTATGTATGATTGACAATGACAGAGTGAAGAATATTTGTTTTAAGTTTTGTTTCTACCTTCCTTTTCTATGGTTGTTGACTTCTTGAGGGAAAACGTCAAAAACATAGTGCCAGTTTGCCACACCAACACCAGTGATCAGTTGACGTGACAAGTAAGTTCAACAAAAGACAAAAGTAAGTAATTTAATAAGAAAAACTACTTCAATTTTCATTTTCAGTGCCTAAACCACAATATAGTCAAAAGTATCGGCAAGAATGGGAGAAGGTAAAAGATTTTGAAGGATGGCTTCAACCAGCAACAGGTGACATTAAAAAAAGCATACTGCAAGTAGTGTAAAACATTATTAAATGCAAAACTGTGCGACTTGCATAAACATTTGAAGACAGTTAAACACATGCAAAGCTCCAAACCGTTTTCATGCAAACGGCAGCAAGTTTTGCCATTTACCTCAGCGAATATAGTTAGAAATCGTCAGAAAAAGGAGGCTCAATTATGTCTGTATGCAGCAGTGCATACAAGTATTAACTCTATAGATCAGGGATGGCGAACCAATGGCACGCGTGCCACAAGTGGCACGTTTGAAAATTTTGATGGCACGCACAAAAACAAAATTATTTTTTTTTATAAGTATCTTTTTTGATAGAAATGAATTAAAAATTATTAATCTACACTTAATTTATAATTTATGATATAAATTTGTAGTACTACCTATCTTAGTATGTTAACTAGAACCGTCAAATTATACATTTTCTTATTAAAATATCGCATGAATTCTCTCGAAGTACCTATATAAAGATGCGCATTAGATAAAATTTTTTGCGTATCCAGTTTCGCCTTCTAAACAATTGTTTTTAACGTGAATTTTGTTTCTAGCATATTGCTTTTTGTAAAACATTGATTAATAAAAAAATGTTTAAAGAAGAATTCCTTTTATTTGTTTATTTAATTATACTTACGTATAGTTTCACCACGCTAACATTTCGAATGAAATTTTATTGTGGCACGTCACCTATTTAAAAAAATAAATTATGACTTTGTGGCACGGACATCAAAAAAGGTTCGCCATCCCTGCTATAGATCATTTAAGTGATTTACATAACGATTCTGAAGACGGAGTTAACGTTCATCGCACAAAATGTAGCCAAATAATTAAAAATGTATTAGGTAAGCATTTTAAAGCAACACTCATTAAAGATATATGTGATAGTCCATACAGCCTTATTTTTGATGAGTCCACAGATGTGTCAGTTTTAAAAATGTTAGGTATAGTTATCCGATACAGAAGTTTAACATTAGAAAAAATTGTTTCTACATTTCTGGGTTTAATAAATATTGAAAACGGTACTGCAGATTGCATTGCAACATCAATAAAAAAATTAATATCAGATTGCGGTCTTAATTTGCAAAATTTACAAGGATTAGGAACAGATAATGCTTCGACCATGGTAGGTGTAAAAAACGGTGTATATACTAAACTGAAAGAAGAAATACCTCATTTAATTTTAGTAAGATGCGTTCGCCACTCGTTACAGTTAGCTATATCGAAAGCCACAGAAAACACATTTCCAAGAAATATTGAATTTATTATTAAAGAAACATATAATTGGTTTTCGCATTCTTCAGTAAGGCAGTTATCTTATATTAATATTTACAAAATTTTAAATAATGGGAAACATTAAAGTATCATTTTAATATTGTTAGATTCAGTGATAATTGTTATACTGCTGAACTTCTATACTCGATGTATAATGATTCAAGGAATTTAATACATTTTAATTTTCTATATCCTATATTAAAAATTTTGAATCTGCAGTAGCAGACTCCACAAAACTGTTAACTGATTTGAAAACTTTATATATTTCAGTGGTTAATATGATAATAAATGCTACAGCGATAATAGATATTTATGATCCAAATTGTATTATTCAAAACTATTTAGACCCTAATCCGTATTTGGGATTTGCCTTTGAAAATTCGTGTCGACTGAATAATATCAGTACAGATGATAAATTAAATTTGAAACAAAGATGTATTTCGTTTTTAATTATGTTAGCAAAGGAA
This sequence comes from Pterostichus madidus, assembly GCA_911728475.2. Taxonomy (NCBI): domain Eukaryota; kingdom Metazoa; phylum Arthropoda; class Insecta; order Coleoptera; family Carabidae; genus Pterostichus; species Pterostichus madidus. The sequence goes on from OU452314.1 coordinate 25,593,579, forward strand.
TTAAGAAATAGACTGCCAGAAAATTTAAATATTCTGGAAAAAATTAATTTGCTTTCTGTATCGGAAGTATTAAAACCTAATAAATTTTCAATAACTGATTTAGCTTTCAAATACACATCTAATGTTATGGATATAACCAATATTGAAGTTGAATGGGCTAACCATACTGTTTGATGGATTGAAACTAATAATACAGAAAATTTTTGGATCAAAATATCGAGATGCATCTGGAAATTTAGTTACACTAGCCATTAAGCTCTTATGTTTACCTCATTCAAATGCGGACGTCGAACGTGTCTTTAATCAAATGAATATAATAAAGAATAAAATAAGAAACCGAATGAAACTAGATCTCTTAAATAGTGGTCTTGCATATAAGATTTGGCCTGAAACGTGTTGAAAAATGTTGTAGAAATTACACGTGTCCTGATGAAACATTGCAACTTATTTGCTCAATGAAAACGTATGATATAAATGAAAATGAAGAGAATGAATTAGATCTAGTGACTAGTTTAATTTAACACTCATGTTAGCAATATTAAATATAACTAAAGGCAATATTACCTACTTATATGTAAGAAGTGAACATCGAAACCAAGTCAATTGAAAGAGTACCTGTTTTATTTTTATAGAATTAGTTTTTATTTTTAATTAATTTAATATTATACATCTGTTTTATATAGCATTTTTTATTTACTTACATGATATGTACATTGATTGTAAAGTTATGTGATGTTATTTTATAGAATTTATTTTTATTTCTTATGTCTTCTACAGGACTGTTTTGTATAGTATATTTTATTTACTTACAATAGATACTTGATATGTAGACTGATTGTAAAGTTAAGTGATTTTTTTGTTTCATAGAATTTATTTTTATTTTTGTCTTGTACTGACATACACCTGTTTAGTATAGTATTTTTTATTTATCTTATAGTAGGTACTTGATATGCAGACTGATTGTAAAGTTATGTGATATTGTAAATTTATATTAGTCTTGTTATATAATAAAAATTATAAATCCGCAATTTACATAAAATGTTATTTGTTGGAGCTTTTATTATAGATATTTGAAATTAAAAAAAATATATAATCTAGAGATATTCTGGCGACTTTTTATTTTTTATTAGAGATATCTGGAGGTTTCTAAAAATTATAATCTAGAGATATTCTGGAGACTTTTTAAATGCAATCTAGCGACTTTTTGCTAACGTTAGTTGGCGACACTGACGCATAGAACGTAGTTTGTTCACAATGTACTACATGTCAAAAGTGGCTGCTAGGATCACTCTGGTACAAAACAGTGTTCTTGACGAACACGAAATGAAAAATATTGAATTACAACACTTCGAACACTAAATATAACAAAAACACTTCAAATACACACTTGTTGCTCCAAAGTACAGCGTAATAACGTACATCAAGAGAGAAGATCACAGAATAGATGATTTGAATGAACAGAGACAAAACATCAGACTGCGGCCGCGAGCAGAGCAAAGTGACGATAAGTCAGTGTTGCCAACGTTATGATTTACTATTACTATATCACAAGTGTGAAATTATAACTTTCAGTAACCTATAGAGCTCGACAAACCAAAGTAAAACCCTGAAATTCGGTGTCAAAAGGTGAATTTAAATTTGTGAAATAAGACGTGTAATTCTTTCCATATAAAAAGAGTATGTCAAAAGAATAATAATTATAATAGATTATTAATAAATAAATATGTCGTTAATAAATTAACATAAATACGCATACTGTACATGGTGCGGCGGCCAAGTGTTTTCACTGAAACTGTATGTAGAACAACGCCATTCGTTATACTCGTTTATCTGATTGGGTGAAGTTCAAGCGCATTCCAGCCATGGTTTTACTTTCGTTTGTCGAGCTCTATCATTTATTTACATATTTAGATTTTTTACAGATTAAATTGTTTATTGTTTGTATGTTAGTTCACCTTCGTTTCATCTCAAAGACATAAAATGTTCTGATTTAGGTTACAACAAAATTCAACCAACGGGTCAATTTAATAACCTGGTAATTAAGGTTGATTTTTTTAATTTTAAACAGCAGATGATACTAGTCGAACGTCAGCCACTGATAATACTTTTCTCAATAAAATTGAATGATATTAAGAATTACCGTACATTTCTTGTACGGTAACGTGTTTAGACTGTGTACTTTATATTTACTGAAATTACCGGGCATTTACAGAAATTACCACACACTTGGCAACACTGCGCAAAATAGATTTATAATAGTGTTGCCAACGATAGTGAAATAAAAGATGACGCATGAAGAATTCTTTTAAGAAATATTTTTAAATAATAATATATTTTTGTAAACATAAATAACAAATAATAATCATTTTCACTATATAGTGTAGAAAAATAATCTGTATACATGCAATTCAAATATACCACCAACGTCGGGTAAAATTTGTAAACACAGAATATACAAACTTAAATTCACAATATAATAGGAAATAAGATAGTCTTTTCATAGGTCAAAGTAAACATATAAAGTTTATTAAAAAAAAAGTTCACAAATTTTGAGGGTACGTATTTTATGGTGTTCTAAACCTGTAACAAAATGATTTTTATTTTATTCTCAATATTTAGGATAATTTATTAGAATTGTCCTGATTAGTTAAAAATAAATAACATAAGTCATTATAAGTAACAATTATTTATTTGATGTTGCACAAGGAATAAATTGATTTAATATAATTCATTATTATTTCTATTAAAAATTTGTAAAAAATATTAATATTTTCAAAAAAATATGTATATAAATTATGTGTAATTGTTGAATCTTTTGTTATTTATTAGGAGGTTTGAGTAGCTAATAAAATATGTAGCTAATAAATGTATTTATTAGGTAAATAAAATTAATAAGGTAGTGAATATCTGCAAAATATATTTATTAGCTAAATAAATTTATTAGGAACTTTATTAGGATGTGGATATCTCGGCCCATAAAATAATGTAATTGCATCCAAAAAGAACAAAATAATGCTTATGTATAGATATGACGTTATAGATCTTGTTTATGTAGTAAAGTAATATTTTTAATACGTACTTTGTTAAAATTTTCATTAACTCTTAATTATATCTTCGTCATTGTAATGTTCCTACATATAAAATCTTCTGAAGATAATATTATCTTTATGTGGTATTGCAAGACTAAAATTTTCAAGCATAATATGGAATTTTTATGCTAAATTTTTCAAACATTATGGGGACTCCTCACCATAGATTGGAACGATTCACAAGTGGTTTAATGATTTTCGTTGTGGTAGTATGACCACAAAGGACGCCGAACGTTCTGGTCGTCCAATTGAGGTTACAACGCCAAAAAGTGAACTCTAATTCCTCTAGTTGAATTAAATATCAGGAAAAGCAATGTCAACATTTATAGTTACAATTAGAACATTCTAATGAAAAGTATTTACAGTGTTCAACTAAAGTAAGAAATCTTGAACAGGAATTGGGTCGACTTTATGGAAACTTAAATCTTTTTAATAAAATATCTCAAGATGCAGAACAATGTAATGAGAGCGGTACATTTTTATGCGTCTTATTAATAATTATTTCAAAAATGCACCTCGCTGGTCCGAAACAAGAATACGTATGTGTACTGTTTGGAGATTTTGTTTTCCAAAATGATATGAATATTGTAGGAATAATTGATAAAATTACCTTGAAATACAACTATTTCAAGATATCTTGGAAAGTACAATGGATCCAATGAATTATATAAACAACGACTTTTTGCTTAAATAAAACAACTTAAAGTTCCTATTGAACGCATTTGTTTGCTGATATTTCCATAAAAGAGAAAGTACATTACTGTAGATCCGAAGACCATATTTATAGTATCGATAACTGTACCTCTATTGGTGAAAATACCAAAATAGCAACTATGATTATTTTTATGATATAATTTTAAATGTGTTAAATCTCCTAATGGAATATAGTTTTATTGTTCTACGTATTGTAACCGACAATATATCTTCCAATATTGCTCTTTTCAAAAAGCTCTGCAATGGACCTCCTCAAAATTACATAAGAGGTTCTTGAACAAATACCACTATTCTAAGTTTCGACTTTTGCCATACCTTGGAAAATGCAAGCAATTAGTTTTAGATCACGATATGTGTCTTTCTAAAGGCGTTATTTCTTTTTGTTTTTTAAAACAATTATCTAATATGCAACAAGAATTGCCAGTTAAACCTGTAAGTTATCTAACAAAAAAAAACACTTATATCTGTTGCGTACCCCGCATTATTATTACTTATAGTTATAATTATTCGTTTATCTATTTTCTTGTTTAATATAAATTTAATGCATGTTAGTTAGTTATGTATTAATCGTTTTATTTTCTTATATTTAAGTTTAAGTTTAAGTCATGTAATTCTTACTACCAGTCTGTACATATTTTAGAAAGCTACTTTTATACAAAAACATTCCTTAACGCCATAAAAACCCTAAATTCCAATCCGCTTTCTAAATCCAGCAACATCACAACCCTTAACTTTCTAAACTGCCCTTTTCCCCTGGCCCTTACTTAAAATGCTATAAAAATCTTACCCGTCCAAGAAGACGCTCTCACTCTCATACTCATTCTCATTCCTCAGTCAGCTCAGTCAACTATTCACTTTCCGATTCATTCACCATCCAGCAGCAACAGAAAACAGCGTAGAGTCACACAAAATTAAAAACCACCGTAAATAAAGATATATTTAGTTTGTACTTGTGTGTTTTATTGTGCAAATTAATCCTTGCCATCACAAGTACACAACATATCCTACTAATTTTGAAAAAATTTATGTATTAATAAGAGCTGTTAAAATATTTTCTCCAAGTATCACATCATCACTCCAATTTTTGTAAAATGTTCCTGATCCTCAATTAATTAATGTTAATGCTACAGTTTCATACATGAAAAATATGTATTACAATGTTTCAACAACCTCTGGTTACATTCGTCAATTGGATGGCTGTATTGCACTATTAGCTCTAACCTGTAAGCATTCGTTAAGTCATAACGTTTCGTTATTTAACGAAAAATCGTTACTATAACGAAGTTCGTTTAGGTCTATTTTATAAGCATTCCGGAGTCAGAAAATCGTTTATTCGCCCGTTTCTTATACATTTCATCAATTCATACAAACATGTCGTGTTGCAAACTTACGAAAAAAATACGTCTCTGGCTAAAGCCATAAATCACATAGATAAGGGAAACGGAGTAAGGGTCTGTTTATGACTGTTGTACGTACAATAATATAAAGATTGGGATAGTGTAGGTAGAAGAATCGTAGATATGCAGTATTTTTTAAAAGAACTAAAATCTATCAAACACAGTGGTTTTGAATGTTCTTTTTTGACGTTAATTTCAAATCGGAAAAACGTGAGAAATTGATATAATGAATACGCACAAAGAAGTACGGCAACATATAAAATAGCTATTTACATAACAAGTACGCGAAGACATACTTTGCACATGAGCGCAATTTCGAAGCACGAGCAAAGCGAGTGCTTTAATTTGCGCGAATGATGCATATGGCGGCTTCGCGCACGAGTTTTGTACAATGCTTTTTGTAACGAGCAAAAATTATATGATGGACAATGAGGAAATTTATTAAATTTGAAGCGTGAATTTATATTGACAGTTAGGTATGCCATGAATTGACGTTTGTTATTTGAAAACGAATTGTTCTTTTTTTCTCGCAAAGTTTTTTAAAATATGGTTCTTTTATAAATTCCTTAAAATGTGTGTATATAAAGAAGTACAAATAGCGTTTTAATAGTCAAAATTTAGAATAATATAAAATGGGTGTTGTTTTCAATTAATTTGCGCACTAGTGCACAAAATCAAACTTTCCATCGGTTTCCAAGGTTATGTAAACATTATTTTGAATACTGCGAGTACAAAAAGAAATTTAATTCGGTTTTATGGGAGTATAACAAAAGCACTCCAATATAGGAAGAAGCAGAATATAACAAGGCACGAAAAAATAATAGAACGAAGTAAGGATATTTTTATTGGACCTCGTCATATATTTGGTGATCACCAAAATTGCGGAAAAAGAGGTTATTTTTGTAAAAGAACAGATACCGAACCAAATCGAATACCAACCATTCCAACACATATTTTTGCGAAAATATTACAGGCAGTTCAGAATGAAGCTAATAAATCTGATAATTTCATAGAAAATATTACTAATAACGCTGCAGAATTATACAATTCAATAGTTGCAAAATTCGTGGGTGATAAAAGAGTTATTTTTTTCTTTAAAAAATTAATAAGAAACACGTTGTGACCTGGCAGTCATATCCATGAATTCAAAAGAAGAATTTCATGAAATAATACATTCAGGGTTGATTCGAAAAATTCGAAGATATACTTTAAAACACGCAGCAAAAATAAGAAACAAAATTAGTTCCAGGCAAAACAGGGGTTATGAAAAGAAGAAATTGGTGAAAACAGAAAATATTGTTTTGAACATTTTTAGAACTGATTTAAAATTAGCTAACATAACTAATAACAATCTGGAAACAGTGTTCAGGATTGGAAGATCTGCAGGAAAAGATAAACCAAGGCCAATTAAAGTTGAATTAAACTCAAAAAGAATGAAACGAGAAATTTTTGACAATGCAAAACATCTTATAGGCAAACGAATTTCCATTGAGCATGACTACACTAAGCAAATAATCGAGGATAGAAAACTTCTTAAGCCTCATTTACTTAAAGCGAAAAGAGAAGGTCACAAAGCTTATCTTCGCCAAAATAACTTAGTTATAAATGGAACTACATACTCACTAGCTGACTTAAACGGTGAACATGAAGAACTCTCTGATGAAAATGCCTTTGAATCTGATAATCTCAGAAGACTCTCCACCTCGCTTCCCTCAGAAACAATACCTTTTACTCTGAATGAAACTGAAATCGAAATTCACAAAATAACTAAAGCGTCAACAAATAAAATAAAACATACTATATCTAATACTAAACAAACTCCAAAAGTAAACAAGAAAGTAGATGAAATCCACAACACAAATGAAAATACCGATACTCAGACAAAAGGGCCTTTGGACAGACACATAATAACAAGAACGAGATCGAATTCAATCGCAAAAAACTCTACTCCAAAAAACTAGTGGGAAAATCAAACATAACTTCTCATATTATTTTCTGGAATATTCAAGGCTTGCAGAACTTATACAAACTAAATTGGGAAGAAGAAAACTTTTTGAAAAAGGGCGACATTTTATGTTTATCTGAAACTTGGGCAAATTATCTTATTAACAGTGTCCCCAACTTTCTACAAAACTATCATATTATTTAACAACAAGCTGTGAAAGAAGCAAGTACCGGAAGGGCCATTGGCGGGCTACTGATATTTTTTAATCTTCATCCAACAAGCATAACAGTTTTAGAGAAAGAAAATCACTGGATATTCCTTGAAATAAATTACTATAAAAAGAAAATAGTACTTGCTAGTACGTATTTCTCTCCGTCTTATAGTTATCCGGTATTGTTAGATATGTTTGAAATAAGCTTAAAACAATACAAAGAAAAATTCCCACAACATGCTTTCTTCATTGGCGGAGATTTTAATGCCAGAATAGCCAACTTAAACGAAGGTAACGATATACTATTCACTGATACAAGTCTTACAGCTACTCGAACTACATTAGATCACACTATAAACAAGAAGGGACGTGAACTTCTTGACCTTATGGAAAACGAAAATTTGTATGTGCTTAATGGAAGAAGTTTAAATGATTCGCCAGCAAATTACACACATGTAGGGGCTAGAGGAAAAAGTGTTATAGATTTCGTTTGGGCTGATACAGATGCAATCCATTTAGTAGAAAATTTTATGGTTGTTGACAACATTACTATTTCCGACCACTTTGTGTGTGAATTGACCATAACTAAAGCTCCTCAAGTCGGCGACAAGGTAGTCCATACGGAGCAAATAACTCAACTGATAAGCACAAAATGGAACTGCAATAAACAACAAGACTATTATGATGAAATGAAGATTGCTGTAAATAATATAACTATTTCAAATAATGCTGAAGAGTTATATGAAAACTTTTTAAGAATAATTAATCAAGTATGTGAGAAATTAGATATGAGAAAAGTAATTACAATCAATTATCCTATTACTGTACGCAACAAGAAACCCTGGTTCACTAATGAATGTAAATCCTTGAAAAAGTCAATAAAAGCCAACCTTAAAAAATGTAGGGCTCACAATTTTGAAGAAGAATACCTCAAAGAATTTCTGCTATCTAAAAAAATTTAAAAAAAGCATATATCTCTTGAAAAAAATAAACACACTCAACAAATCAAAGATAAACTGTCAAATGTCAAAAACCAAACGGAATTTTGGAAAACGGTAAAACAATTATCCACAAAAAATATTCTTACAAATTGCATAAACCAAAACATATGGTTCGCCTATTTCAAGAACTGGTTTGGCGAGAAAATTAACTATGACATCTATTTCCTAGATGTTAGACACCCTTTCTTGGATAATCAGATAACTCTCTATGAAATAAAATACGCTCTGAACAAGTTCAAATTAAATAAAGCACCTGGTCCGGATGGCATAATAAATGAACAATTGCGTTTTTTACCAGAAAATGCTACACACTACCTGAAAAACCTGATAAATATTTTCTTAGAAGAAGAAATCGTGCCTAACTGTCTAACAAAAATAAAAACAACCATGTTACATAAAAAAGGTAATCAAACGGACCCCAATAATTATCGTGGAATAGCTCTGGTAAACACAATAATCAAACTACTAACTTTTATTATAAACCAACGTTTACAAACATGGATAGAATCTTATGATATACTTCCTAGCCCAGTCCGGATTTCGGAAAAACAGATCTTGTATAGATAACTTATTTGTGTTTACCACAATTGTTAAATCAAGATTTTTAACTCACAAAGAAGGAACATACGCAATTCTTGTCGATTTTCAGAAAGCTTTTGATAGCGTTACTCACCACAAACTATGGTCAAAAATTTTCAATTTGGGAGTCAGCAGAAAGATAACCAGGTTACTAAGAAATATTTACAGTCACGCTGCGCTACAAATATCAGTCAACCACTCACTATCAGAGGAACTAGAAATCACTAAAGGTGTACTCCAGGGTGAGTGCGCTAGTCCTACATTATTTTCTTTGTATATTGCCGACCTGGAACAAGAGTTGAGAAAACAAAACTTGGAAGGAATATTTATAAACAACAAAGTTGACATTTTAACCCTCCAATACGCAGACGACTTAGTCATTTTTTGCTACATCGCTTCAGGACATTCAAAGGAAGCTCGATGCACTTAGTGATTACTGCACAACTCTCGACTTAAAAGTAAACGTAACAAAGACAAAAATTATGCATTTCCACCTAGATAGACTTCCCAAAGCGAAAAGAAAATTTTTTTGTCAAAAAGAAGAAATAAAACTGGCCACCTCATACGTATACTTGTAACCTTTAAATCATCTGGATGTTTTAACGATAATATAAAATCTCAACTCCAAAAGTCATCAAAAATTACAAGTGGAATCAAGCATATGTTACAAAAATCTAAAATTTTTAATTGGGACATAATACAAAAACTTTTTGAGTCTACCGTAGTGCCTTCATTACTCTATGGTTCGGAAATCTGGGCTTCAAATCACCTTGATGCCATAGAAAAGGGGCAAACTAACTATTTTAAAAGTATGTTAGGTTGGCAGAAAACAACACCTAATTACGTAGTTAGGTTGGGACTGGAGCTGAAAAACTTGAAACCAAAATTGTGAAGAGAATGCTGGGATGGTGGTATAAAGTATTGTTAATGCCAGAATTCCGGTACGTAAAAGTTTGCTATAATAAACTTATGCTCCTAAATAATAAAAAGAATATCTCAGAAGACAAACTTATTAGATACAATTGGGTAAGAAGCATCCAAGAAATTCTGCAGAAAGCAAATTATCAGTCGATTTGGGAACAACAGAACTTCCTTACCATAAAACAAGAAATCCCAAACATTATCTTATCCTACAACAATATCCTCCAAGAAACTGACATATCAAGAATCCGTAAGTCCAAGTACAATCCTGAATTTAAGTTATACCTTTATAATGCTTCATTCCTATCAATTGACATTCCCTATAAAATCCTTCGAGTCATTGGACAAATTCGTACCGCAAGTATGAAATTCTTTCGAATATACCATAATGGATATCTTTATAGATTTTGCCAGGATGATATATGCTCTCTATGCAACTGTCATCAACCAGATGATGTCAACCATCTACTTTTCCAATGTCCGATGTTCAGTGCTCCAAGAAAAGAATTCTTAGAAAAATATATCACCAACATGTTCCAAGCTGAACTCAACTCTACATTATTGTCCGACCTTTTTGAAGAAAAAATATTTAACATTTATAATTTTATAAATACTGCCCTCAAAATGCGTGCATTCATTCTAAACGAATAACAAACTATTAATTGTTAAAAAGTTTTATATATTACACTATGTAGTTAAATATTTATTTGTACCAATCCTTTGTATGAGTATTTTCTCTATGCAAATAAATTATTATTATTATTATTATTATTATGGAAAGAGGAGAAATCATACTATTAGTCATCAGGATAATAATTATGGTCCAAACGCGGAAAATGCGGAAGCAGATTTCAACAACGAAAATTTACAAAAGGCCAAGAAAGAATATTTAAACAAATTAAAAGAAGCAGATAAGAATTATATTCTTCAAAATACGCTTGGGCAGTTTACAGATCAACTATGGAAAGAGGAAAGAAGGAAACGACTTACTGCCTCAAATTTCGGAAAGATTTGCAAATAACAGAAAGATACATCAACTGCAAATATAGTGAAAAATTTGCTTTATAGTTCATTCACTGGCAGTAAAGCTACAGAATATGGAATTAGAAATGAAAACAAGGCTGTACCGATGCTAGAAGAAAAAATTAATAATTGTGGATTTTATATTCATGAAGAGATACCATTTCTGGATGCGTCACCAGATGGAATAATAGGAGATGACGAAATATGCGAAATAAAATGTCCATTCAGTGCCCAAAATATGACTATAAAAGATGCAATAGAAAAAAAAGTTATAAAATTTTTAGAACCAAAAGATGGTAAAATTTGTTTAAAAGAAAATGATAATTACATGTATCAGGTACAAGGACAATTAAATATTTGTAATAAAAATGCATGCTATTTTATGGTGTACACGAACATTTATATTTTCATTGAAAAAATGTATAAATCCAATTCATTTTGGCAAGACAAAATTATACCAAAAGTAACAAATTTTTATCTCAACTCATTTTTACCAGAAATTATTAATTCGAAGTATAGTCGTACCTATTAGAGAAATTTTTTAATAAATTACTAATTTATGTTTTTATGTTTTATGATATATGTTGAATGGTCTTTAAATGAATGAGCATTTATTTACATTTTATGTGTTTTTATGTCTTGACGACTAGTTTGTGTATTATAAAACCTGAATAAATATGATTATTATTACCTATATAATTACAAATTTTTGCGTCTATCTGCCCTTATTTTAAAATAACATTAAAATCTTAATCAAATACTTACATAACAATATTTAATTTACTTTTTTTATATATAAATACTTATACTAAGGGCCGAGATATCCACCTCCTAATAAAGTTCCTAATAAATTTATTTAGCTAATAAATATTTTTTGCAGATATCCACTACCTTATAAATTTTATTTACCTAATAAATACATTTATTAGCTACATATTTTGTTAGCTACTCAAACCTCCTAATAAAAAACAAAAGATTCAATTGTCATGTCAAAATATGTATAAAATAAAAATAGATTTTTTAATACTGTATTCATTTCTTATTAAAAAGGTATGTATGCAAATAATATAGGGTTATCATTAATATTTTAGATAGTTCTTTATGAATTGGATTAAATTATGGGGAGATATGAAATGGTGTAGGTGGCTCAGCTGGCCTGTGAATTTGAGGTTGGAAACCCCATTTCACGTGTACGGCAGAGTACTACACCCAGTAATGGATAAAATGCGTGATGATATATTTTATTCTTTTTATGAAATGAGGAATTTGAAAATAATTAATATTAAACACCCTCACAATGTTACATGTTAGAAATAAAATTGACAATTTTGATAAATGGCATAATATCTAGTTTGTTAATAGATTTTGAATGTGAAAAGATACAGAATACAGATATTTCCAATTTATTCGCAGAATTCTTATTTTTAATATAGCACAATCATATTTCAGAGGTTATTGAATCTCGATGAATTGTACAAGAACATGCATTAAATTTTGTCGCTATTATTTTCCACTTCCCACTTTTCGCTTGTTGCTTCTAATTCACTGCGTCTGTTTGTTTATTTTCTATTATATTTTTATATTCTATAGGTACTGCAACTAATAATCTAACTTCATTCATAGAAAAAAATACAGATCTTGCACGTTCTCCTGACATTTTGACAGTTATAACAAAATCAAGGAGGTAGAAACAAAATTACAATCATATATTTATTAAACGTCATAAACAAGTTTTGTATTTCTTTCTAATGAATTATTTTCATAACATTCTCTCTCTCTAAAAGATGAGCAGTGTTGCAATTTTGGCTTATTTATTTATTAGGTACCTAATAACAAGTAGACGAATAAATTGAACTGGATATCTACAAAATAAATATCTTCCTAATAAATAATTTATGTTGCTAATAACTATTAGCTAGTTTATTAGGAGGTGGATATCTCGGCCCTAAATTAAATATTAAATTTCTCGTAAATATCTATAACATTTTCATGTCGAAATATCAGAACAGTAGATCCGTGCACGGTATGTCATCAGTTCATCACTATCGTCAGTTTACAGAGAAGCCTGTGCCTGTGGTCACAAAAGTTTGCGATGTTTATTGTGAAACCATAATAAAGACTACCTGCTTCGAAATTCTTCAGACACCGCATCGTTCAGAGCACAGATCATAATATAGTACTATAGATAAGAAACTGCCATGTTACGCACTGGGACTGTATTTTGCGCCATCTGAGTAGTGGAAGTCTAACTAAAGTCATGTATATAGGCAACCTGATATGCATATTTAGGCAGCTTGTAATTTTTATTATTATTTTATATTTTTTTAAACTACATAAAATCTAAATTCATTATTACAATATAAATATTTATTAAAATATTCTCCTGTACACAATTTATTTATAATTTGAACTGTTTCCATCGCAGTTTTATCCAACTCTTGTGAATTTGAAAATATATTGTGATTTCCTCATCTAAATATTATTTATTATATGTTCACTTACTTACCAGTAGCAGTGCAGTTTTTTACACAATTGATACTAGTTGATGACATTATTTATATGAAATTATTTGACAAATAAAAATTAATTGGATATTTGACAGATTAAAAAATTTGAAATATATACAAATGACAACTACAGAAACAATCTAGTAACCAATGATTGCCGATATTGTAGTTACCTAAAATGGATGTCTTCACATAAAGACTATTAGCGCCATTCCTTAGGTGGAAGTCTAACTATAAACACAGTCCCATGGTTACCTATATAACTTTCCGCTGCCTGGTTCAGAGCAAACATTGTCATTTGGGTTGCATCGTTTTGTACATAAGGCGTTAAATATGTGACATTGTGACACGAAATATCGAAAACAAATATATACTTTACACAGAAATACGAAACTTTAATGAAAATATTCGTATGAAGAAAGTTTTATTTTTGCAAAATCTTTCATTTCATATCTAATTTATATACCCAAGTACTTTCTAAACTGTTAAAATCGTGTATATGTCTTTACATATATATGCACTTAACTAACTTATTATTAAGTTTTACGAAATTATAAAGAGACAAAACTTAATATTTTATTATTATCTTCATTCTAACAAAATTTGAACAAATTTATTTATCTTGAACTGGAAAAAAAAGCATACAAATTTCAAGCGGATTTACGCTCACTACGGAGCGGCCTTAATCATAATAATCATCGCGATTTAATTTTATTTCTTTATTATACTGATGAAAATAATGACAGGTAAAATTATACTTTAACTAATAGATATTGAACATGTATAATCTTAAATTATTTGCTTTAAGACGAAATTTGAGAAATTTTCATACGTGATCCTTTTTCAATACCGGAAGAAAACTTTCGTAAATTCTTTCGATTATCAAGATAAGCTGGACGATATTTTTGCATGAATTATTGCCAGTGATGAAACAAATTAGACGATCTACTGCAATACCCACTGTTTTAAAGGTAAATAATCTTCAAAATTTTATGTTTTATTGGAGATAAAAAAAAACTTTATTTTAAGATTATGACAGCATTGCACTTTTTTGCATTTAAATAATTGTTTCTATTATAGATTTTATAATAAATATCAGTTTCCTGGCGTAATAGGTTTCAAAGATGGTACACATGTGTCAATTGTTGCTCCACAAAAGAACGATACAATTTTTCCAGGACTAGTGTACGTTAATAGAAAAGGATATTATAGCATAAATTGCCAAATAGTAAATTACATTTTTCTGTATCCACTATTAAATTCTTAATAATTCCTATGACTACTTTATATTCAGATATGACATTCAGATTTGAATATATTGACTCTTAATGCAAGATATCCAGGTTCTGTTCACGAAGCTGCAATTTGGACCATGTTAAATGTAAAGCAATACATGGAAAGGCAATTTCGAAATGAAGAAAGGTCAACATAGCTCATTGGTAAAAATAATAATTATTATTCTATTTCTATACATTAATTGAGTACTTACTATCCTTAGGTGATTCTGGATATCCATTGCAACCATTGTTATTGACACCTATTATTGACGCTCCAGTAAATTCTCTAGAAGAAAGATACACGAAAAGATATTGCAAAGCAAGGAACAGTGTTGAAAGACGTATTGGAGTATTGAAAAATTATTTTAGGTGTTTTATAAGAGATCGCCCATTACATTACAACCCACAGAAAGCTGCTAATATTATATATTCATGTCTTACACAATATTTTAAGAAAACGAGGTATAGAACCAGAAAAAAATGTAATAGAAGATTTTAATAATGATATTTAATTAGATGCTGCAAATGAAGATCAAATTGATAACTGGCTAAATACAGGAAGAATAATTCGACAAAATTTTATAAGGGAACATTTTAATTAATATCACATTAAACATAAACAATTTTAAAATACAGAATATAATATTAAAGCGTTATTGTATCAGGTCTTCTATATTTATATTGAGGTACACGACTGTTAGTTTAGCAAGTTTCACTTTTACATTCAACAATTCTTAATACCTCTCAATTCGTCGGTAATTTATGACAAAATATCTTTCGTCCTTTCTTGACTACTTTTATAAGCTTAAGTCACCAATTCCACCGCAGATTTATTGTTTTTATGTCGTGGTTCTGTCAGTTTTACTTGTTTAGGAGTAGGTTCTACCATGAATACTGCAGTTTCACTTTCTGGTTGTACTCGTACGTTGTTATAGTCTGTAAGTTAATTCTGAGTACGAAGTTCAATAAAATCAATATTTTTAATATTAATAACTTCTTTAATAGGTACAGCTTTAATATTCTCAATATATGGATTGACAGCTTCTACTACGCCAGGCCGCACCATCTATTACAACGCGTCCAATTGTGGCAAGTAATTTGTCTTCCTAATCGGATAATTTTGTTTTAATTTCTGGTCCTCCGCCAGTTGCCAGCCGATGAGCAGCAATTATTCTTGCTTTTTTTTAGTTTGACTTCGCCAATCAGCAAGGCTCTTCAAAATGCATAGACAATAAAATTTAAAAATTCTATATAACTTTTTAATAATCAAATTATAACTGAGAATATATATTTTTTAATTCTTACCTTTTTCCAAGCAGAAGTTGATCTCTCTGGTCCTCCAAGAGAATTTAAACCTGTCGCTAATAATTCGTAAGCTTCTTCTACTTGCCTTGAATTTTTGTTACTTCTTAAGGCTTCATTAGTTTCCAAGAAATCTACGTTGAATTTATATTGTTCTCTGGTAGTTTTTCCCCTCCTATGTTTTTTCTCCATTTTTTTTTAATATATTAAGTTCTACATAAATAAAAATATTCCAACTATTTTATAATAATGTGTACTGCAACTTTTCTATTTATTACCTGCCGGTTTTGTTTATTGTGACAGATTGTCATCTGCTACGGTTGTTATTATAACAAATAAGCACTGCTGTCATTTAAATAAAATAATACACATGATATTATTGAATTACAATAGATATAATTGCCAACATAAATTCATGTGTCAAAAATAATAACGAAATCGTTAGAAATAATTATAACGATTATCTAATAACGAACGCTGTTACAGAATAGGAAAATAACGAATATCGTTACAGTGTGACAACGAAATCAAATATAACGAAAATCGTTATAATAACGATCTGTTAAAAAAATATTTTACAGAATAGGCCTGTATATGTCCATATCTCTGACGAACGTTTAGAGGAGTTAAATGTAATATTTCAGAATTATATCGATGACATCCATTATAAATCTGCAAATGCAAATATGCAGGAATTAACTAAAGAGACTGCATATGCACTAAAATTTACAGCAAAAAGTACATACTTGTCCATAAAATTTATTTTTGAGCAAGCAGGATTTTACTATATTTTAACAAGATCATTTATTTCCAATGCAGTTGACGCAATGGTATCACATATTCATCTCAGAGATGGATCCAACGATGCAGCTGATGCCAGAACAGCTGAATATGCAATGCGTCAAATTTTACGCTGTGGAATAGTGCAATCTTCAATATCAACAAATATTGGAAGCACTGTTGACCATATTAATTCTGCAAAACTTGACAATCCTAGTACATTATCTGAAAACCAAGACAATTTATTATTGCCTATGTCTTTGAGAATTAAAATTCAGAATTTATGAACATTGTACCTGAAACTAATATTTATTCAGCATCTGTGGAATTTTTGCCTGGTTATATCGTTAAAAAGATCAACAACAAATTTAACTGCGATGAATGTCTTGCACCTTTAGTCACAACTGTTATTCCAGGATCTTTGCTGCAACTTATAGCCCTCCAAGATCGCAGTGGATTAACGTGTTTGTAGGAATCATAAAAGAAATAGCAGATATTTTAGTGGACGTGACATGTATGCGATCTATATGGTAAAAGTATTATTAGGGTTTAATATTACATGCTAAGGAACCTGCATTATCGACAACTTAGAAACACTAAAACAGTACATTTTGAAGCATGTAAAATGGTGTCAGAAGTGACGAAATATATTTAATAAGAAAGCATAAGAAATAGAGCAAGTGAATAACAATTAACAAGATAAACAATTGTTATATGTTCCGCTCTTATCAAATAAACTAAAAAAAAGGCAGAAGGAGTAAATCAGACAATAATACGACCGCCCAAACAACTCCTCATTACGAATGATGTTGGGCAATCTTGGAAAATCTGGAAACAGCAGTATGAACGGTTTGAGATAACGACACCGTTAAAAAATAAAGTAGCAGAATTCCAGGCAGCTACCTTTATGTCAGTTGTAGGGCCAGAGGCCGCAGTTATCTTTAATACATTTAACAAACATTAGAACAACAAAATTTTGAAATCATCAAAGGAAAATTTGATGAATATTTTGTACCAAAAACATATGTAGCATTCGAACGTTACATGTTTAAAGAAATGATGCAAGAAGAAAACGAAACGTTCGACGAATTTTTGATTAAAATAAATAAAAAAATGCGAATTTGGGAAAATTCAAGATAGTCTATTTAGAGATAAGATTATGAAGTGCGCAGCTGAGTGACACGTGTGTTTCAGCAACAGGCGGAAAACAGGTGAATCCAAATCGAAAATTGTATATATTTTTACTTTCTAAACTAAAACGATAAAAGTCCCACCCAAAACTATTATCCTACTTCCAACCTCCCCCCCAAACCTAAACCCGGGACTGTTCCCAATTCTCATCCCAATATAACCTCCAAAATAAAATTTACCTTTGTATATTGCCTGTCTCCTATAAAATGGAAGACAGTGACATATGTCGTTGGATAGCTCTATCATAAACCACAGATTCCTGTAATTAACAATACTGATAATGTCTAAACAGGAAACTGCGCAATAACACTGCGACGTATCTGGCGGCGATACGGTAAAACAAATTGGCGGCGGTGTGCTCGGGCGCCAATTGCTCAGATAGCAATACGGTCGGAGAAATAGGATGTGGTTGTAGCAAATAAAAACACAACAAATTTAGTGAAACAATAAAATAACATATATTTATTCCTTTGTCGGTAAGTTGTCTGCCAGGGAGGCGGTTGGATGATATCAGGCGTGGTAATCTTTCGGAGGAGGTCGTCCGGGCTACCCAGGTTGTTGACGGTGTGATAGGCGTCGCGACAGAGTCAAGGTGACGGTGATACGGTGGGCGACAGAAGACGCTGAAGGCGTCGCGGTGTTGATACGGCGACGAATGATGATGAACGAATGATGATAAATGAATAATGAGATGACAGGTAGGAGAGGAGAAGGAGCGGGGAACGCGTCGGCCACGCCGTAGCGTCCACGTGCGAGGAACTCGACACGGTGACGATGCGTCAGCCGAGCGACTTGCGCTAAGTCCAGCTGTGGTCGATGCAGCGATAGCGGAGAGGTGGGAGAACACACAGGTGACGTATCGGTAGGAGAAGGACGGGGTAGGTACTTTGACACTTGCACGAGACACTCAGAGCACTTCACAACAATAGAATAACAAAAGGCCGGTTTGATGAACAAATGTGCTAGACTCGACACTCCACGGACCGCGAGACCTCGGAAACACTGTACGTGGCGCTGGACGGTCAAACCGGTATTTGACAGGTAGGTAAAAAATAGGATGAACCTTACCAATGGTCGGCGACCGGGCGGAAATGACGGTGACGGTGACGGTACTTCTACAAAATGGAAGGCGGAGAACTCGCTGACGAGACGTGGAGCACGCTTTCTGTAGTCGTTTCAAGAGCCGTAGAACACAGACTAAGATTGACTGTCTGTTCGATGCTCCAATCGCGTATTTATAGGTAATATTTAATTAAACGCGTCGGATTAGGTTGGCGGCGGCTCGTCCCATGTTAACCAAATGGGTGGTTTGGTTTCAGAAGGAAACTGGGCTCGCCAGTCGCGGAATACCAAAACGTACGCGCTGTCAAAATTTGACAGCATTCTGATACTTGGCACGCTTAAATAGGCCGCCAGGTCCGGCTTCGGAATAATTTTGCGGCCGGTGTAAAAACAATTCGCGGCTTTTATGACGGAATCTACATTACTTAAACATTGTAACGATCCACTTCGTCACAACACATGTACAACAATCCCAAACATGAAAACCAACTATAAATCAAAACATCAACCAACCATCAACATCAAACATGAACCAAAACACAAAAACATATTCATCAGCTACCAAAAAAAAAAAACACAAGCAATACTTATTGACGATACAAATGACATAGAAATTCCAGAATTCATTTATACTATAGGTGAAATCGTACAACCAACTAATATAATTTTCGCATCCCGAATCTCGTATAATAGAATCTGTATTTACCTATCCAGCAAAGATATTGATGAAAAATTAATAAAACAACACCCAACAATAACAGTACAAGAGAAAACGTTTCACATACGGCGACTAGTAACACCAGCTAAAATATTAAATCTATGAAACGTTTGCCCAACCATCCCACATAAAATTATAGAAAACGCTTTGAAAACTAGTAAACTACGATTACCATCACCATTTACACACCTACGAGCAGGAATGCAGAGAGAAGGATATGGACATATATTAAGTTTTAGACGGCAAGTGTACATATCCAGCGGCGGATTTAGGAAATTTTGAGAGGGGGGGCACAAATCTAAATATTAAAAAAATCAGAAATAAAAATATAAAGTAATGGTTATTCTAGTGTAACATGACTTACAAATTCAAACAAATCATTAAAGAAAAAGACAAGTAACATTGATTACATACAAGAAAATACATATAAATAGAAAAAAAATCAATTAAATATAAAGGCAAAAATTCACATGTGTTCTTCAGCCTTTATTTCTTCATTATTTATATGAAGCATCGCTAAACCATTGAGCCTATCTTAGCCCATTGAAGAGCGAAGATATGTTTTTATTCTTCGAAGGGTACTAAATGACCTTTCTGATGTACAAGTTGTGACAGGTATAACACATAGTATTTTCAGTAAACACTGAATATTTGGGTACAAAGAAGCATATTTATACGCAGTGACTGCACTATCGGCTTTTTTCATCCAGTATTCTTTCCAGAGTTTTAACTCTCCTTTCAAAGCTTCTACAGTATAAGGCAGGTCTGATTCATATATTTTGGCAGCTTCCAGTATATTTTTGTCATTATCACATACATCACTATTAAAATAAGTCTTAATAATTCAACAGTCTCTGTTTTGTAATTACCTATGTACAAATGTTATTTCTTTTTATCTGGTTCGAATTCTAATGCATTATTTTGTGGAGTAATATGCTGTAATACTAAGGCAGTAATTATTGCAAAACTGTAAATGTTGTGATTCAAGATGTCGAGGGCTGCATCATACACTTATTACACGATATTTACATGTATTTTTTTTTTTAATTTCGCCTACTATTACATTTAGTTTCCATGTAAATATTAATTTTTTTCTAAATGAAAATGGCGCATGATCTTAGAAGAAATAGTGTCTAAAACTTGAAATAGTCTTGTGATTGAAGCCCTCGACCGCGTCTTGTACAGTAATCCTTTCGGTCTTCGTTTTACAATATATAAATACTGCATATTTATAAAATAATAATCGATTTACACTGTTTTGTCTGCTCTCTAAGTTATGGTATTATTTATATTCCTGTCTTCTTTCTCATTTAACTAATTTAGTTACTTTATGAAAATTTATTATCTAACTTTTGTTGAATTATGAATTCTATGTTGTAGAAAATTATTATTATTATTTTTTGGAACAGAAAAAGTTCTACATTTAACAAATTTTCTTTTTCAGAAAATGAATCAAGTTGATCCAACTGAAGAAACCGTGGTCTCGGAGGACAGAGTTAAAAACGAGTCGACCGGCACTATTGAGGCAACCAGAGGCCGTGGGCGTGACAGCAGCCGTGGAAGCCGTGAACGAAGTCGCGGCCGTAGCAGAGTAAACGGTCGTGGAAGAGGGAACGGTCGTGGCCGCAGCAATAAAGCCATAAAAATAATAAAAAAAATTAATTATCATAACGTTAATGTGAAATAAAATATATATTCGCATACCATATATTTATATAAAGCATAAAGCATGTTTTTTTTTTGTTTACTACGTAAATTATATATTTATGTTTATTATTTTTGTACTATGTAATTAAAAATATATTTTCTAAGCAATATGTTTATTATTTTTCAAAGTAGCTATTTACATTTAATTATTTGCAGTACTAACAAAATAATGATGGAATATAGCGATAAATCTATAAGTTTATAGATCTGTCAATGCTAATTGGTTGCAAATAGTCTATATTGTTTATTTGAAGTATTGTTTCCTAAAATATTTTAAGAGACGACTACATACAAAGTTATTGCTAACATCCAGTATGGCATATAAAAGAACTAGATTGTAGAGGTCGGCATATTTGAAAATTTTGATATCCGATCCGATCCGATCCGACTTGATTCAAGATCCGATCCGATCCGACTCTAACCGAGATCCGATCCGATCCGACTCTATCCAAGATCCGATCCGATCCGAAATCCGATCCGAGATCCGATCCGAAATCCGATCCGAAATCCGATCCGAAGATCCGATCCGAGATCCGATCCGTAATCCGATCCGAGATCCGATCCGAAATCCGATCCGAAATCCGATCCGAGATCCGATCCGAGATCCGATCCGAAATTCGATCCGAGATCCGACCAGACGTGTCATTAGATCAATACAGTTTTTCCTATTTATACTAAACCAATTTTAACGTTGCATATGCGAAAGAAAAATAACAGTTATAGATGAAATTTAATAAATAATTTTGTTATAAAAAACTAAAGAGACTTATTTTGTAGTAACGTTATTTAATCATTTTGATCACAGAACATAAATGCTTATAAATATAACGTCGCGTTATATTTCTTTAAAGAGGAATTGGAATTTTTTGTTTTTACTAAGAGTGGATACTTAAATGTTATGTATGTAAATTTCAGATCGGATGTTTTATCCTACTTTCGGATCGGATATTTTATCCGACTTTCGGATCGGATCTTTTATCCAACTTTCGGATCGGATCTTTTATCCGACTTTCGGATCGGATATTTTATCCGAATTTCGGATCGGATCTTTTATCCGACTTTCGGATCGGATATTCTATCCGACTTTCGGATCGAATCCGATCCGAGAGAGCTCCGATCCGATCCGATCCGAATCCTACTTCGGATCGGATCGGATTCGGATTTCGAATACTTTTGCCGACCTCTACTAGATTGTTTGTCATAATATAATGATGTTTACGGTTTTTGAAAATAACTTGCGTTCATTCCGAACTAAATTTTAGCACATATATTCATTCTACTTTTAAACATTTATGAAGCTAAATCCAGAATAATAACATTCAAGTAAAAATATTTATATGTTTCTTTTACACTATTTTCGTTATGTACAGTAGTGATATTCAAATTATTTAACAACTGGTACGCCTCCTCCCGCGTAGTTAAACAATTTCCACAGCAAACTCTTTTTTTTTGACAAGGTGTATTATTTTTTGTCAAATATGTCCTTCTTTCAGCTATGATTTTACATTTCAACTAATTGAAATATGATAATCTTATGACGCCATTATCAACTGTACAGGCCGGTTGAATATCACCACTGATTATGTCTGTAAACAGATAAAGTTAAAGTTTTTTTCAGATTACCGATTGGTATGTACTTTATTGCTAATAAAATGTAACTACAAGTAATGAAGATAAAGGTATCTCAACTGGGATCCTGAAGAAGACTGATTTGCAGTCAAAACGTTGGTGTCTTATTGAAATTTAGTGATAGCCTGAATTCTTTAAAACTGTCATCCTTCAAGACTTTTATAATTTTGAACCGAATTTGTAATCTTCTGATTTAGTTATAAAACTATTATTTCCGTTTAAGTACCATAATCTGATTTATAATATAATTAGCTTCAAAATACTTGCAATATAAAAATATAAATAAAGCGAAAGTAGACTTTATTTATGGAATGTATAGTTTATTCCTGGGCAACATCTCGATAGTTCTGATATATTTACTTTGTCAGCCTAATCTTATTAAGGCAGTGTCCACTTCAAAACTGTTAAATAAAAACTTTAATATTAATAAATAAACACTTATAAATACAAACCTACTTACCTTACAGACATTTGACGTTTGAGGTTAAAACCATATCCAAAAATTTTATTATTACTTTATTATTTTTTAAACAACATACATTATATATATATATATATAATCGAGGGCGTGGCAGAATGATAAGTCAAAACAGATAGATAGAACAAGGAGAAAGAATACGTGATAATTAAAGTTATTAAGAATAAATTGTAATAATTCAGCTATAAGTTAGAGTTGTAAAAGAGAGACGAATAATCGACCTTAATTGTCGTTTCTCTTATTTTACAGGTAATTGGTGAATTTTGTATGTGTATATATTGTAAATAATAACATTAGTTAAAATATAACCTCTTATTTTACAGAGAAACAAATTTGGTCACTTACTCTAACAACTCCAGACTATAATCCAAATAAATACTATATATATATATATATATATATATATATATCATTATTAGTCAATTATTTTTACGTATCTGTCAGCCAAATTTAATTTTGAATAAAACTTCGATACTTGAGTGTACATCATACGTCATCAAAAATCCGAATCACAAACTGAAAACTCATGATTCAAGAGCACCAACAATAAATCTATGCAAATTTGAATTTCAACATTTAATTTCTTACAAATGTCATTATATAGATAAATATAAAGCAGTGTATTACTTTCTTATAACATTGTAGTTCATGAATAAATACTATTCAAGAGCAAATAAATCATGAAAATATATGAAAAAAATTATATAAATGAAGCAGCCAAATTCACAATTTTGAGTCAGATTTTCTCAAAATTGGGCCATACGATTTTAATAAAAAAAATATGTATATTTAAAATTAAGATAGTCTATACCATAAAAAAAATCAGCCAAATTAAACACAAGACTTTTGAGAAAAAAAAGAAAAACACTGTTTTTCATGGTATTTTTGCCTATTTTATTTTTGTGCTAAAAATTGTGTTTAATTTGGCTGAAAATTTCATCAGACTTAGTCTGTCGTAATTATAATTTACTGTATTTTTTATATTGATATCGTAGGGCCCATTTTTAAATAAATTTAAATTAAATTTGGTGTAATATATAATTTATTTTCTTTTATTATATGAAAGATATTTCAAATTAGTAATATTATTATAAAACTTTAAACCTTTGACTACAAGAATATGTACAATAAATAATATGTTTCATTTATAATAAAAAAGATATTTTATTTCAAATAGATCAAGACAGATCGTCATTTCACCACTGTTCTGTTGTTATCTTCAGATCGAGTGCTTCACCTTAAGCTAGCTAGCTCCATTGCAACGGTAGCTCGTTGAAGACCTTAATTTACGGACAATCCTCGTATTTTGTAATTCCTATTATATCTTTTAAAATCGTTGTGTTCATCTCTCGAGAATAATATTAATTTTTCGAATTGGTATTCAACAGAGCTGGGAACTACTTAAAGTGAAAGTACTGGAAGTAGTACTTTAAGTATATCATATACTTAAAATACTTTTGAAAATTAGTATTCAATACTGTACTTAAAATACTTTTTTTCATGCAAAAGTACTTTAAATACTTTCATGTACTTAAAGTACAAAAAAGTACTTGAAGTAAAAAAAGTATTTAAAGTAATTTAAATACTTTTCGCATGCGCATAACTAGTGCGTGGTTTGACTCAATTATAAAGGGAACTTAGCATGTGCAGGTCTATACAAATACGGTCTGACGCTGTCGTGATTTTATATTTTTGGTACTTTGCAAAGATGTTTACAATTAAAGACAAATCAAGAAAGGTGAGTAAGTATTGTTTAAAAAAATAGACAAATAGTAATCAGTGAAACATATAAATAAAAATAAATATATCATCACGCCTTCTACCCAATACTGGGTGTGGCACTCTGCCGAAGCAGATCTCAGTAAGTGATATATTTTGCGCGTGAAGTGCGGTTACCAGTCGTCAAATCACGGCCCCCAAAGATGTTAGTGGTGCAGGAACCACAGGGGTAGCTTTTGAAATTATGAAAATTGTTTGTCGCCTGTGGGAATCGAAGCAGGGTTCTCAGGATCCACAGGCCGACTTCATACCACTGAGCTAGTCACCCCATAAGGAAACCTTCATATAATATAAAAATGATATTATAGAATCGTTGCTTTGTAAATTTGCTTGTTACAGTTTTAAGTTATTCACAAAAAATGATTAAGAATAAATTGTGAAACATCACATATATTTAAGCAGTTTAATGGTGTTTAATGAATTAGAATTTATTTACATGTATATTTGAAAAACTATCAACAAAATTGTAGCTATAGTCGCGTAATAACAAAGAAGTAAATTATCAGTCGAATAATTGAAATATTTATTATCCAACACTTAGTAAAAACGTTATAACATATAGTGATTTTAAATAAATAATTAGTTCGTAAGTTACTAGTGGCTCTTTAGAGGTTACTAGTGAGTAAATAAATAACTAAAGATTTCATATTTTTTTCTACAGCACATTTTAGATTTGTACATCGAATGTTATACTGACGACAGAAAAATTGATTTAAAAATATATCGTGAAAATGTGAAGCATAAAATTTAATATGGTACAAGTGTGTTATAATATCGTTTGTTCAACTTTTTAAGCGTGATTATTATGCATCGTAACATACTAGTATTATAAATCATAAGTAATTATTTTCTATTTCCGTTTGATAATAGACACCTTCTTTTCACTCATTTAAAGGCCAGTTTTTCAATCACCGATTCATGTTAATCATGATTAAATAATAATGAAAACTACGGTTATCATTATTATTTAATCATGAGTAACATTAATCGAGAGTAAACCTGCGATTGAAAAACTGGCCCTAAGTTAGATAACTCAGTGAAATAGTGAGATCATTAGTTCACTCTTTTTGTTTGATTGAAAATTGGCATATACTCGTACGAGTATAACTACATATATTGTTGTAATATTAACAAATACAGTAGAAGAAAATTTATTTCTTATTATAAATATCAATAATCTAGTTGTTGTATTTATAAATATTCTTGCCGCACAAAAATTAAAGAATAATAATAAGTGTCATGAGAATGTCAAAAATGTATAATTTTAAATGCACTTTTGTGCTTATTTGAACGATAATAAAAAACAGTTATTTATGTATCATAGGTGAAAATAGGCGTTTCTGATCCGTGGCATGATTATTAGAACGAGGCGCAAAGTGTCGAGGGTTAATAACATACTCAGGTTCAGAAACGCTTATTTCACCCGTGGTACAAACAATATTTTATGCACAATAAAAGAACATTTAATTTTATATTCAAAAGATTAAAACAGGTACATTTATGTCAAAATGACATTTTGAAAAATCAAGTATTCACAATAAACAAAAATTGTCATTTTTTTTATGTATCCATAGTAAATATTATTTTAAGTTACTTCCTATCTTCTTACCATTTACTAAATCTATAATATACTTACATTTATTTATATATGTATTTTGCATGTTTGCATGAAAAAATAAATAACAATTTATATAAACTCTTTCATGTTTGTTATAGTTGCTAAATTCCTTACTTCTATTTAATTTTGAATTATAAAGTGATAAAATATCTTTCATAATACTATTAATTATATTTTTTAATTAAATTCTGTATTAAAATAACCTAGTTGTTAATTTTACTTAGTATTTAGTACTGTAATTACATTTTAAGGATAAAAAGTATTTGAAGTAATACTGGTATTTAGTATTTAAAATACTTTTTTAGAAGTATTTAATATTTATTATTTAAATACTTTTTTTGAGTACTGGTCCCAGCTTTGGTATTCAATAATATACGTATAAATTTTCATACCTTTTGATATTGACGCATGTCAAAAATTTTTGAGTATTTATTATGTACCATTCTACATCATGCTTGAAAAAAGCGATTGAAAATAAACTCCAGGATGATTCTGTCACTGTTGCAATCAGATTATTATCTTCCAACGATAGTGATGTTTTCCCTTCCCCTGAAGTTATTTGCTGTTTCTAGATTTTCAAGGAAATTTAAATCATATTTCTGATATTGAATTAGAAGAAATCTTTTCTGCTATTCATTCATTTCCAAATGGTTCTTCTGGTGGTGTTGGTTTATTTCCTCAACATATAAAGAATTTACTTGGGAATAAAAATAAGAGATCCTAGATTTTGGTAAAAGACAATAATTCTGAATGTAGTGTGCCTTCTTTAATTTGTCCAGTGCTTTATGGTGCAGTTCTAATTGCTCTAAGAAAGAAAGATGGTGGTTTATGCCCTATTGCTGTCGGTAGTACTTTTCGACGGTTGGCCGGAAAAAATATTAGTCGTCGCGTTGTAGCCGAAATGGGTGACTCGTTACATCCTGTGCAATTTGGGTAAGGATCTAGTGGTGGGTCTGAAGTACATACGATATGCTCTTTCTTATCGAACCATATTAATGAATATTGTGTTTTATTAAAGTTAGATTTCTGTAATGCTTTCAATTACATTCTACTGAAAAACAGTTTATATATTCCTAAATTATTATACATTCTACGTTACTCAATTGTGCAGAGTTGATTCCATGATTAATTCGGCTTTGGAAGAGATTACCAATTTATGGGTGCAAACTGATTCTGACTCCCAAGCATCAATTCCTGTTCGTTTTGGTGGTCTTGGTATTAGGAAGACTTGTGAACCAGCTCTCTCAGCCTATATAGCTTCGGTTCATTCAAGCGAACAACTGATTATAGCTGTAATTTCTAGTGTCAACCTTGATGATGTAGTTAATTCTGGAATTATTTCTATTTTTTCCCTTAATTCTGGCGCCCCGGCGCATTGCATCGCCGTGTACAGTCTAGTTACGCTACTGGTTAGAATGTGGAAAAGGGAAAACGAATTTGATAATTATTTCAAAATTACAAATTTTCTATTAATTAAAAAAGTTATTCTAAATATTTTCGATATTTCAACAACGAACAAACAACTATATTCACACACAACACAACTCACAATTATAAATACACAGTTGTGCGCGCACTCTGCAGTTTTATTTCATATTAATAACGTATTAAAAATAAATCATGACAATATGATATTTTTGTTTTAGGATATATTTTGTACCTCATTTAAAATTACTGAAAAAAATATTCATTACAATTATCTCAATAATATACTGGTGAGGTACGTCTGTCAAACCAATTATCTACTACCCCCCTAATTATAAGATATTACAATTAAAATCCGAATATTCTTCTTCTTCTGCGTTTTGTTAGTCTCTGTACATAGCATCCCGATCAAATGTTGCGTATATTTCCAAGAAAAAGAGTAGTACTTTATTTTTATAAGCGTTACATCGAATTTTACTTTTCTTCAAAGGAATATTTACAATTGTATTTGGATTTGCTAAAAAATTGTAAAGTACGTAAGTGCCCTGAAAATATATAAATTTAAGATGTTTGTGGAGAAACAGCGGCTATAAAACAGTGCTATTTCAGTTCATAGTTCAATATTGACCTTTTTTATTGGGCATTTCGTCGGGATAAAGTGAGATCCTTTTGCAGTAATCTCATTTTTAAAAAATATTTTATATTCTCTTTCAAAGTAATCACAAAATGTTCTCCTAAAACTTATTGCAAATGGTCTGTATTCATTGCTAAGAAACTCATAAGCTTGAAATTCCATCTATCAAAAAAATAAAAAAAAATATATTCTGTACTTTTCTTCTTTTTCTTAATTCATATGAGCACTAAGTTTAACACATACATTTCGCAGCGTTATTGTCAAATGTTTCTAAATTATTTTAGTTAAAAATTCTTTAAATAAAAGATACAGGAGACCAAATTATGTACTAATTTTATTTGAAATATTTCTCTCTATATGAAATAATTTAGAAACGTTTGACAACGACAAATTTATAATACCAAATATACAATTTAAAAATAACTTACCACAAGATCGGTATCGGTCTTAGTAACATCATAAAATACATTAATTGTCATATTGAGGGCGTTTGTGGTTCTATTTGTTTTAAATAGTTTAGCTTCAAAATTTACAAATGTTTCATTGTAATTGAGATAATCAATTCGATCTAAAGAAATTTTGTACTTTTCTCCAAACAAATTTACCATTGTTGATAAAGTAGGAAAAAATAGAAAAATTACCGCCAGATATATTTTATACATTGTTCAGAATTAGATAGACTTCTATTCGTATATGAATAAAAATTATTCAAATTCTAGCTATTTAAATTGAAAAACAAACAATTATTATTTATCATAATTGACAATCAAATATAATGACAGGATATAAAAGGGGAATAGTTAACTTTAACATTAACAGATATATTTGATATATTGTTCAGAATTAGATAAATTTCTATTCGTATATGAATAAAAATTATTCAAATTGTGCTATTTAAATTGACAAACAAATAATTATTATTTATCATAATTGACAATCAAAAATAATGACAGGATATATGAGGGTGGTCCGATAAGTACTTAGCCTACAAAATAATAACAAACATTTTGGAAATGTGGCGATTTATTTTTCAACATAATCTCCTTTGAGTTCGATACACTTGATCCAGCGATGCTCCAACTTCTTTAATCCGTCTGAAAAATACGTTTTCTGGAGATCTGCAAATTAGGCCTCCGTGGCGGCGATAACTGCTTCATTCGACTCAAACTTCTGCACGGCGAGAGATTTTTTCAAATTTGGAAACAAAAAAAAGTCGCACGGGGCCAAATTCGGAGAATACGGTGGATGGGGCAGCAGTTCGTAGCCTACTTCTATCAATTTGGCCGTGGCGACGGCGGAGTTGTGTGCCGGAGCATTGTCATGGTGAAAGAGCATTCTTTTCTTCGCTAAATGGGGCCGTTTTTTCTGCAATTCGGCGT
The DNA here is from genome assembly GCA_911728475.2 of Pterostichus madidus. NCBI lineage: Eukaryota > Metazoa > Arthropoda > Insecta > Coleoptera > Carabidae > Pterostichus > Pterostichus madidus. The sequence goes on from OU452314.1 coordinate 25,623,945, forward strand.
CGAATCGGCCCAATAATTCGGCATAGTAGAGCCCTGTGATCGTTTTGTCCTTCTCCAGATAGTCGATGTAGATCACACTTTTTGAATCCCAGAAAACGGTGGCCATCACCTTTCCGGCCGATAGGACAGTCTTCACCTTCTTTGGAGCACGTTCGCCGGGCGAAGTCCACTGTTTCAACTGTTCCTTGGTCTCTGGTGTGTACCAGTGTACCCATGTCTCGTCGACGATCACGATACGTCGAATTTCGCCTAAACATCGTCAAACTCTGCTCTGAAGTAACCTCACGGATGCGCTTGTTGTCCGGAGTGAGCAAACGCGGCACCCATCGCGCCGACAGTTTTCTCATGCCCAATAATTCATGCAGGATATGACTCACGCGGTCTTTTGAGATGCCTACTGTCTCAGCTATCTCGCGCACCTTCAATTGGTGGTCTGCCAATACGAGATCATGGATTTTTGTTACGTTATCCTTCGTGGTAGCCGTTTTCGGGGCACCTGGGCGTGGCTCATCAAAAACCGACATGCGACCACGTTGAAACTCGTTAAACCAATTTTTAACGGTCGCCATCGAAGGAGAAGAGTTCCCGTACACAGCATCCAAGCGTTCTTTGATTTCGCTGCGCGATTTTCCTTCCAAAAACAAGAATCGAATCACTGACCGATATTGTTCTTTTTCCATTTTTCTCAAATCTGCAGACACGCTCGCTTTCACACGCGGTCAAAACAAAACTACGCGTCTGATTCGGCTGAAAATTTAACAGTAGCTGTCTACGAGAATGTTCTAATCGATACTAAATTGCTCTTGCGATAGTGGTGCTATCTGGCGGTGAGGCTAAGTACTTATCGGATCGCCCTCGTAATAGGGGAATAGTTAACATGATTGCTTTCTTATGTTTCTAAATTATGAATGTTGATACAGATCAAGGCCAACTAAGGAGGAAGATACAGAGACCTTTTAGGAAATTTCAATTCCAATTGTTATATTATAAAATGTTTTCACATTTAAATAACAAACGAGGGGTTAGCTAATCATGAATTCCGGTGTACACCTTGTCTTGAATTACTTTAATTATACATTGAATTATACATGAATTACACGAATTACGATACTCTCGAATTACCTATTTTACCCGAATTACACACGTTTTGCCAAAAAATTATATAAATTACTTAAATTCTGACACATACGTTCTTTGAAACTTTTTTTCGTAACTAATTCCATTTTTGAAATAAATGGAATTTATTGTTTTGTGTGTCCAGTAAACTTCCTCTTCCGGTTTTTCAATTTCATTCAAAATCAACTCAGCTCTTCGTATTTTCATGAAACTTATAATTACCAATAGCATATACCGAAAATGAACCACGATGCGGTTCAATTTTACCACGGTTACGGTTAGAATGACGTCATAACGGAACACTTTCACGATGACAGTTGTTACTTGACAGATGAGTTTCGAAATATGAAATTTATTTAATATGGAAAAATGTTTATAATATAAAAATATTGTATTCTGCATCACACCTGCTTTAACTTAAATATAGGGATATAAAAATAACACAAAGAAAAAAGTAAATATGAGCTTCAGAACAAGTAATAATTCATCTAATATGAATATATACTTTTAAATAATAAAAATACATTTTGTATCACATGTTTATTTATCAGTCATCATAAAAATATAGTTTTATAAGACAAAAATCCACAAACACTGCAAAAGCCGCCAAACACGTTTCAAACTTGTCAACAACAGCTGTGAAGTAACCAAACTAACCGCCGCTCGAGCACGGTTAGTTTGGTTATTAAAAACTAACCACAATTTAAAAAAACCGTGTTCCGTAATGAAACCGGTTACTGAAAAAACTAACCGGTTCATTTTCGGAATACATTACAAGTTTCGTTAACAAATCACACACCCACACCCACAGCCACACCCACATCCACACCCACACACACACACACACACACAGAGAGAGAGAGAGAGAGAGAGAGAGAGAGGGAGAGAGAGAGAGAGAGGGAGAGGGAGAGAGAGAGAGAGGGAGAGAGAGAGAGGGAGAGAGAGAGACATATCATTGCGAAAATGATCAAAACGGATTCAGTGGACCTCAAAACACGTATTTCCGCGAAAATCTCGTCAACGATTTTTTTCACGATTCCAATACTTCCTTATAAGAAAGTAAAAAACGTTTATTTTTAGAAATGCTTCATATTTAAAATGACAAAAATAATATAAAAAACAGATCTGACATACAAGATTTAAATGCTGTATACACACATATTTTAGAATCATTTAAAGAATTTCGATAATTTTCTACTATTTTTGTTTTTTGATTAGTGTAGCAATTTTATACAATTTTTGTTTTTTGATTATAATAGTTAAAAATTTATTAAATGATTTTCAAGATCAAGCTATTGTTTTTCAAAAAAATTATTAAAATTTTTTTATGCAGTTAGCATATGTCAATTTTGTCAATTTTTTAAATAAAAAATTCATTTTAGTTTTTCATTGACAAATATTTTATGTCATATATATTTAAAAGTATATATATATATCTACACATTTATCTTTTTAATAAAATTTTTGTAATAATTATTAATTATTTATTTATAAATATTGTTGTAAAATTATATTTTATTTGTAAGTTTTTATATTTTATATTTATTATTTTTGTATTATTATTGTTAATTTTTATTAGTGTCCTGAAGAAGACTAGCAGAGGCAGTCGAAACGTTGACAAAATAAAAAAATAAAAAACTAAAAAAATTGACAGAATTTCGATTAATATTTCATCACTTTCAATTATTTTCAATATCTTCTTCTTTTTGACTATCGTAAACATTTGACTGCTGACGCTGTTATACTGACGCTCACACTGACAATGCTTGACATAATGGCCGCCATTGCAATTGTAATATTGAACTTCATTTTTAAATCTTTGATTTCTATGATTTGTTCTTTAATGAGTGTCATCATCTTCTCTCTGATAGTTGTAGTAATCGCCTCTCTGATAATAGTAGTTTTCTTCCCTCTGGTAGTTGTAATTTTCGTCCCTCTGATTTTCTTCCCTGTGGTCGTAATTCAGCTGTTGACGCTAATGTTGTTGCTGACACTGCCTAACATAGTGGTTGCCATTCCAAATGTAACATTGTACTCTCCTTGTAGTGCGATCTTCTTTGGCCATACATCTTTCTTGACTCACTTGCATGTTGTTGTTGAGTCCATGCTTCTCGATTTACCAAATATTTAGTTTGTATAGTTTGGTAAAAATCCGTAAACCGTTGCCATCATTTGTAAAAAGAACTCACTTTACACATGCAAATGTAATTAATAACTGATTGAACTCTATATATGTCTACTGTATGAATACTGACCTAACGTATCCTAATTTACTCAATCGTATTCAATAAGTATGTGCTGACTTTGACTTGTTACAAACCTAAATTAGCATTAAATGGATAACAATTTCTACGAGCCCTAACAACTATATGTTCGGACACTTCATAATTTCTATCTAAATATTTCTTTAGTATCCCGTTACTCGCTAAATATATATTTGATTAATATTTTTACTTCGATTTTGGATTTAACCCTTATTTGGCTACTATATTATAATAAAAAGGAATTAAAATTATAATTTAATTAGGCTTTAACATTTATTTAAACTAAACGCATTTGACAATTAAATGTTCGGACAAAACTGTAGATATTTTCTATATGCCTGATAAAATTGTAGGTAGCGTTGAATTATTATTATTTTAATTCTAAAACAATTCCGGCGTATTTCTATTTTTATATTTTGACAGTTTATTAATTTTGTATGAACGTGTTGTTTTAAAATGGCTCGAGGTGTTGCAACACCACAGGAAGTGAGAGAATTAATTTTGCGATAGGAAAAAAAAATGTAATTGCTAAAGACATAAAAATGTCAAAATCGATAGTTTTTTACATCATAAAGTAATATGGTGAAAACGGTACCATCAATACAGGGAGAAAAGTGCAGGAAATCCGACTTTAGTATCAAATCGACAAAGAAGAGAACTTAAAAAAACTTGTAAAAATAACAGAAGGGCTACTGTTAGGGAAATAACAGTAGAGTGGAATGAAGCTGGAAGATCTACATTTTCCTGAGAACCATGTGGAAAGTGGATTCATAAAAGTGGTCTTAGTTTTTATAAGGTAATCATACGAATGTAATTTTTGCAGTATTTTATTGAAACTCAAATTCAACACTTTAGGCAAAAGAAAAACCGTTGTTGACTGAACGCCAGAAAAAAAGCGCTTAAGTTGGTGTTAAAAGTGAAGCGCATGGACACAAAAACAGTGGAATTTGATTATTTTCAGCGACGAACCCAAATTTGATTTAAGTGTAGGTGATAACAGAAAACTAGTGATTCGGAGTTAAAATAAAGCGTTTCATAAAGATTGTTTGACACGCCCTGTTAAGTTTCCACCTAGGATATGATTTGGAGGTGTATGTCTGCAAGAGGTGTAGGAAGTATACAGTTTGTTAATAGTATGATCAATGCAGTTAAATATTAAGATTTACGGAAAATAACTTAAAGCCTAGTGTTGAAAAATTGTATCCTGGAGAACAATTTATTTTTCAACAGGATAGCCCCCACCTGTCACACAACCAAAACATATAATCGTATTTGATTAACTATCCAGCAGTCCAGATTTAAATATTATTTAACGTCTTTGGTAAAATGAAACAAAAAATTAGAAACAATCCACAGATAACTCTGAAAGGTTCGAAGACCAAAATTAAAAAAGTATGTGACTCAGTAACAGTAAAAAATTAGCCGGCCCTATTATAATCAATGCCTAAAAGAATTGAGGTAGTAATTAAAGCAAAAAAAGACGTAACGCCTTATTAAATATATAAATGATTTCTATTCATTTTTTAATATTATTTTGTCCGAACCTTTAATTGTCAACCGAGATTAGTTAAAATAAATATTTGGACAAAACAATTATATTTTTATTATTCTTTTATATCATAATATAGTCGCTAAAATACGATTAAATCTAAAATCGAAGTCAAAAAAATAATCAAAAATATATTTAGTGAGCAACGATATAATAAAGAAATATTTTGTTAGAAATTATTAACTGTCCGAACATATAGTTGTTAGGGCTCGTAGTACTAAAAATTAATAATATTAAATTCATAGATTCTATTAATTATCTGCCTATGCTTTTAGCGGCTTTACCAAAAGCAATGGTTTTACCAGCTTCATTAAAAAAAGGTTATTTTTCCCATCTATTTAACACTATTCAAAATTAGAACTATATAGGATCGCTACCTAATCCCCAATTTTACGGCGTAGATAATATGCCTACTTCTATACGACATAATTTTCTAGAATGGCATGCTAAACAAACTCAAGAAAATGTTGTATTTCGCATGGCGATTAAAATAATCGAGTACTGTATATCAGACCTTGATATATTACGCCACGCTTATAAAATTTAGACAAAATATCATAAATGATTGCAATGTGAATCCTTTTACAAAAGCAGTTACCATTGCTTCAGTCTATGACAATCAAAATGAACCAGAAACAGTCGCAGAATTGTGGCAACGTATTGAGAACTTTGTGGAAATAATAAGGCAACAAAATTTTTTGCATCGGGCGTGTAGTGTGTGTTTGATACAACGTGCTACATTTTGTATAGCTGCAGGAGAACATAATTATGAACAATCTGTTGCAGTTTATTCTGATGTGAAATAAAAAAAATGATATCCTCATTTTTATTTTTTGCTTGACCTACCTAAACATCAAAACATTTGCTTGTTACTGAAAAGAATTCCTATGGATATATAAATAAAATGACAATTTTTATTTATTGTGAATACACGATTTTACAAATTGTCATTTTGACATATAACCTGTGTACATATTTTATTCTTTTGAACATTTATTTAAAGGTTATATTGTTGTGCATAAAATAATGTAGGAACCACGCGTGAACTTAGCGTTTCTGACGCTGAGCATGTTATTAGTCCTCGGCGCTTTGTGCCTCGTGCTAATAATCATGCCGCGTGCCTGAACCGCCTGTTTTCATCCTTGATACATAAATAACTATTACTTTGCATAACACTCTGGTAATAGCATAAAGATAGTAATTTTAATTTCCGTCTATCTCGTAGGAGGAACGTACTTTAATTAATAGTAAACCGGAAATGATATGAATGAAAATCAAATAACTTACATGTTGGTGTATAAATCATGTTGCATGAGATAAATTGCTAAGTTGATAAATAAGCGAGTTATTTTCTGGTTCTCTTAAAATATAACACACTGTATAAGTTTTATTACAGGATTAACTAAAACGTAATTGTAAAACAGAAGCGCGATTATGAAGACGATTGTTTGATTGTTATTATTCGTTGAATAATACGCACATTATAAAACATATAATTCGTTGCCACGATAAGATTTTTCCTCGGAATCTTATCGCACAAAACCGGGAAGCAAACCGACAGGATATCTACAGTCAACTCAAAACCACTTTGTTACAGTTTTATCCTGTGAAAATGTGAGTTGTGTATTCTGGTTATTATATATATAAGGATAAGTGGTTAGGTAAATTATTTCGTTCGGCATCGGATAATCCCAGAAAATACCCTGATTTTCGTATTAGTAATGGCAAGTTATATAAGTTTGTAAAATCAGACTATTCGGATCTAGCTGGTGAGGAATCCCAAAGGAAGTTAGTTATTCCTAAAAGTAGGAGAAAAGAATTGATTGCGAGATGTCTCGATCTTCCTGTCAGTTGTCATTTAGGAATGTACAAAACAGTTAATCGATTGGCGCAAAGTTACTATTGGCCAAAAATGCGGTCGGACGTTACGGATTATGTACGGAAATGTGTAGTGTGTATTAGGTCCAAACCTGAACAAAAAGCTCCTACGGGACGATTAGGCGGACACTCTCAAATTAGTAGGCCTTGGGAAGTCATATGCACGGATATTGTTGGTCATCTACCGCGATCATCTAAAGGTTTCTCGTATATTCTTGTAGTTTCAGATTGCTTTAGTAAATTTTCGCTTTGTTTTCCACTTTGGAAAGCAGCGGCAGTACGTATTGTACGTCATTTAGAGAATGATGTTTTCCTTTTGTTTGGTGTGCCGCGTAAGATTATTTCGGATAATGGGAAACAGTTCAAATCAAAGGAGTACATAAAATTGTTGTCCTCATATAGTGTCAAACCGGCGTATACGTCATTGTATCACCCCCAAGCAAACCCTACTGAACGAGTTAATCGTGTGATTAAAACAATGTTAATTTCCTTCGTGTCGGAAAACCATCGCTTATGGGACGAATATTTGCCGAAGGTGGCTTGCGCACTTCGTACGACTAAACATGAAGTAACAGGATTAACCCCCTATTTTATAAATTTCGGTCGTGAAGCTAGGTTGTTAGGGAATGAAGCTGATGAGGAAATCTCAGATTCCGAAGAAATTCAATGTATTAGGGATAAGGACAAAATCGTAGAGAGAGCGTGTAACTTTAGGAAACTATATAACGACGTTAGAATACGACTACAGAAAGCTTATGTCAAGTCAAAAACTAGATATGATTTACGGCATCGTGAAATTGCGTTTTACCCTAATCAGATGGTATGGAGGAAAAATTTTGTATTGTCGGATGCAGCGAAATATTATACGGCGAAATTGGCAGAAAAATATGTAGGGCCTTTTCTAATTGATAAAAGAATTTCCACTGATACTTATCAATTGAAAAATTTAGATGGGAGTAATCTTCAAGGAACTTGGAGTAGTGAACATTTGAAAGCGCACCCGGATGACTTGGATTAACGATTTTGGTTTTGCTAGTAATTTGTTTTATCTTCTTTTCTTTCAGTATTTTTTTGTTTACGTGTCTATTCTTCGAATAGTGGTTTTGGTTTATTTCTTCTGGACTTCGTTCAAATTAAAAATTTTCAAGTAAATTTTCTCAAGTGGTGAGGGGAGAGTTGTTACGGTTCAATTTTATTCCTTCTTCAAATCCTCATTTTCCCTTTTTTATTCATCGTAATTTCGCCTTTTCCTTTTGTTGAGTAACCTACAAATTATAGTTGTAATTTAGAGTCGAGTCATTTTAGTGAAAAAGTAGAATTAGCATATTTGTACACTCACCTAGGTTTTAATCTTTCAATATGTCCCGCGATTTAAGTGTTCTAGTTTCCTTTATTTTGTAATTGTTTATATTTGTTTATGTTCTTTTGACAGTGTCAATTAGTGACAATTAGTATCGTGTTTTGTTTTAATGTTGGTTGGATGGCGCGTACAGTTCGTTTCGCTTGTGGCAAGGTAAAGCTTCGTTTACACGTCGCGTAGTAGAGTCGCACATTAAAACTCAATTTAAAAATCGTGTGATCAATTAAAGTATAGATTCTTGTTCCCATCAGCTTAGTTATTTCTTCTTAGACCCCCTTGTATTTATTCAGAATTTAATCTTTTGTATTTTATTTAATTTCGTGTTTTCCAGTCCCCGAGCTGTGTATTGTAAAGCGTTCTTCTTGGTACTTGCAATCACACTGTCGTTTACCGCCAAATCTGTAACTTTCTTTCTCACTCCCTGCTATTATTTTGTTATCTTCTTTCTCTTTTTTTCTGTTTGCACGTGGTGATGTCTTTCACCATTTTGAGAGTCGAAGTTTGACTACTGAAAAGAATTGACGTAAAGTAATCGAGTCTTGGTTGTAAAAGTTTTGAGTTGTATTTTCGTTTTCGCTATTTGCGAGTGATTTCTACTATTGTTATATTGCTGTGTGCAATACCCGTCTGGGGATTTGAAAGTAGAAATCCACGATTTTCTGAGTGTGCATATTTTTGGTGCAATTGAGTTGCTGTGTTGGGTACACTCAGAAAAACACGCATTTTTGGGGATTTGCGCAATTGCGTAAGCTCATATCATCTTCGCCGACCATCAGCAAGTCTCAAACAACCCCGTGCCACCCGCCAAGGTATCTCCAACGTCGAGGACGACTTCAACCGCTGAGCAGAGTTTTGCGAGGTCACGATCCATTCCTCGGATCCAGATTCCTGTATCTGCCAGTTCGTGCCTGTTGTGGTATCAGCTAAGTGCTCGGAAACATTTGGTTTATTTATCTATTTAGTCAGTTTTAATTACACACACTTGGATTGTGATCATTATTATTATTTTGAGTATAGTAGTAGTTCATTTTGTAAAGTTCATTCACACATTTTGGTTATATTTTTGTTGAGACAGTTGACACTCACGGAACACTTTTTACACATTTTGTTAGTTGTAAGGAACCGTAGTGGTAAGAACTTTATTTGTTGTTTTATTCATTTGGTTAGTACGCCGTTAGTACTCGCAGTTCGCGCTGCACTGTTTCGCGCAACCCCTAAATCCCTTTATTTGTTTCGCGTCCCGGTTGATCAACCTACGGTCTGCGATTTCGATGCACTAGATGTGTGCTAAGTCGAGGAGCTATAGGCGGTCTCGTTACGGACAGTTCGGAGTTTTATGTCAATACAATTGTGTTACGATAAAGTTCTAGCACACTGTGTGCTCCAGGTAAACTTGTTCTGCTGCTATTCATCCGGAGAGTGTTCAACATCGTCTGTAAGTTGTTGTGTATTTATAATCAATCATATTATTTTGTCAATTTTCAATAATAACCAAATTGTTATACTTAGCTCTTGTTTGATTTCTATGTTACCTTGTTTAGTCGTTTCAGCACAATTCGACGATATTAGCATACTGTGCGTTAAGTATTTGGTACCCGTCGGCCACGCAGAGTTAGGTTAGATTGAGAATTGTAAATTTAGTGAGATCCGCAAATATTGTGTCACCTACCCCCTTTCTCAATTAGGTTTGGTCGAGAGTACTTTTAAATTGAGTGGCGCCCTTTCTCTTCCCGAGCTTCAACCCACCCCCGTCACCACTGAGACGCCGGCACCTCGTCCAACGGTAGGGAAGACCGTACGACAACAGCTACGCAGGAGTAGTGCGTAGCAATATATATTTTATATATATATATATAATATATGTAGCGTGTGTAAGTAGGCGAGTGCGCCACTGTGCGATGAGTAATACTTGCGCAGTTGTAGCTCTGTGTGTGGTCGTAGAACAAAGGGACATGATATGCGCAAAGGCGGCCTCCGGTAACATGGACAGCGGGGTGGGGAGAAAAGACCGAACGCGGAGCCGAGAGTATGTGCTGTGTGTGCGGCAGTAGTGTTTGGCATCTCATAGAGACAGTAGTGCTTCGTACCTTATAGAGACGGTAACGAGTGTTTAAGATATTTGTTATGTATTATATCTGAATGTAATAAAGGAGTTGTTGGTAGTATATTCGGTTTACGTTACATTGGTGGCAGCGGTGGGATCGCTGTTTATTTGTCGAATAAGATTGTGTTGTTCTTGAACTATTGGAAGTATGTCGGATCTTCAGTGCCCGCGGTTTAAGTCCGGTGATTTTAGTGAGTGGCTGGAGACATTCGAAGCGTTCGCGCTGCTCAAAAACTGGGATGAAGCGCGTAAGGTTGTTGTTTTGCCTCTATTTTTAGAGGGTTCGTCTAAGCAGGCATATCAAAGTTTGTCGGCGGCGCAACGTGCATCCTGGCTGTTAACGTGTAGAGCGCTGAAACAAATTTTTCAACAAGAAGAAGACGGTGCTGAGAATCTTTTTCGTGCACGACGACGAGAACCGGATGAGACTATTGCATCGTTCGCTGCGGGATTGCGAGCGTTGGGAAATCGGGCGTTCGCTGATCATAATGATGTGACTCGGGAAAAATTGTTGCTGGGTCAATTTTTAAGAGGACTAGAAAGTCAAGTGGCCGAAGAAACTGCACGACAGAATCCGGGATCATTGTCAGACGGTGTGGTAGCCGCACAGACTGCATTGCGTGTAAAGAAGGCTATAGATGAAACAAGACAGAAGCCAGGAGCTGGCGTTTCACGACCGGTCGCACCAGCCGCGGATGGACAAGTGAATATTGTGAGTTCTAGTGTCCAGGAAAATATTAACGAACTTAAAAGTCAAGTTGAGGAATTAACAAACATTGTGCATAAACTTATTGTTAAAGATAATAATAATTATGACGATCACTCTATTCAACAGGGACGTCGTGAGCGAGTTCGGTTTCGCTCACCATTGTATTCTCCGGCGCGTTCACCAACGCGTTCAGTGCTACCTCCACCGCTTAATTCCTCGTTGCATTCACCTACCCGTGGATTGGCACACGGACCTGTGCGTTCGTCAACACAGTCGCCGACGCGCTCGCAGCATTCATCAGCCTATATGGAGCAGCGGGGCAGACGCCCTCAAGGTGGAAATTCTCGAGATACAGGAAAGCGCTGTTACTCGTGCGGCAGATATGGACACTTTAGCAGAGACTGTGCGAGTAGATTCTCGCGACCGCCGCGATTTGATGAGGATCAACAGGGAAACTAAATCGGGTGACGCGGCGCCCCATGCTGTCACCCGTTTCTACACCGGGGCAAATGAATGAGGACGAAAATGTAGTTAAAGTGCGTGGTAAGGTGAATGAACATTCGGTGACTATTTTAGTAGACACAGGTGCGTCACGATGTTTTATAAGAAAGGATTTATGGGACAAGGTTCGAAATGGCCGAGTACGGCCCTGTAGTGCCAAAATTGTTCAAGCCAATACAGATCCTCTATCCGTAATCGGAGTGGGAAATGTTGTGGTGACATTACAAGACTTTGTGGCGCCTACTGAAGTTACAGTGTGTGAAAATTTAACGGAACAGTTCGTAATTGGTTGCAACTTTATTAGAAAGCACAAATGTGTAGTAGACCTCGAACGAGACTGTATTTTTATAAATGGAAAACGTATCGACGAGTGCTCCGTATTGCCAGCGGTAGTAACTTTGTGTGAAACAGTGACAATTCCAGGTCGTGCGGAACTTATTTGTAAAGTGAAAGTATCCGGAGACTTATATGATGTACCCAGACTCATCGAACCGTCAATTAAATGTGTAGAGAAGAACGGTTGTATGATTGGGCGATCAGTTATACACGGGGCTGATGGCGCGATACTGTTACGCAACTCTACGGTAGATGCAGTGACAATTAGAAAGAACACAAGAGTGGGCACCGCGTTGGCGTGTGCTGTAATCGATAAACAATTAGTGTCCGATAATGTTCTATCTGTAAATTTATTTGATTGGAACGAAGCTGCCAGGAATGTTAATGAACAGGAGTTAAGACAGGCAAAACGGTGTGTTGGACAATACGTGAATGTAGTATCTAAGCACAAGAAAGATACAGGACGTACCAGTGTATTGAAACATGAGATAAACACTGAAACTGCACAACCTATTCGGCAACATCCACGTCGGTTGCCTTTTGCTCACCGTGTGGAAGCTCAACAAGAAGTGCAGAATATGTTGGAATCCGGTGTGATCAGTCCCTCGGCGTCACCATGGTGTTCTCCTGTCGTTCTTGTCAAGAAAAAGGATGGAACGTTGAGATTCTGCATCGATTTCAGGAAGTTGAACGATGTGACAGTTAAAGATAGTTACCCCCTTCCCCGAATTGATTCAGTTCTGGACTCATTATCGGGGTCGACACTATTTACAGCTTTGGATTTGCAAACGGGATACTGGCAATGCGAGGTTGCTGCTAAAGACCGCCAGAAGACCGCATTTTCGATTGGAACAGGCCTGTATCATTTCAACGTCCTTCCTTTTGGGGTGTGTAACGGCCCTGCCACTTTTCAACGTTTGATGGATGTAATTTTGGAAGGCTTAAATTGGGAATCTGCGTTGGTGTACCTTGACGACGTGATTATATTTGGAAGGAATTTCGAAGAACATTTAGCGAGATTATCAGCCGTTTTCGAAAGACTACAAGCAGCTGGATTAAAAGTTAATCCTAAAAAGTGTCGCCTATTTCATAGAAAAGTAGAGTTTTTAGGACACATCGTTACCAGTGATGGTATTGCTACAGATCCTAGTAAAGTAAGAGCAGTCTTCGAGTGGCCTGTTCCAACAAACTTAACTGAGTTACGATCATTCCTCGGTTTGGCGTCGTACTACCGACGTTTTATTAAGTCTTTTGCGAGTATCGCGAACCCGCTTTATAAGTTATTAAACAAAGGTGAGCGGTTTTATTGGATAGATTAATGTGATGTGGCATTCGGTATTCTCAAAAAGTGTTTAACAAGTGCACCGATCTTGGCATACCCTCGAAAGGATGACCAATTTATTATTGATGTTGACGCCAGTGGGACTGGGATCGGAGGTGTTCTAAGCCAATGTCAAAATGGAGAGGAACGTGTTGTGGCCTATTTTAGTCGGACGCTTACCAAGTCCGAAAGACAATACTGTGCTACACGTCGAGAATTACTTGCCCTTGTTGCAGTGTGTCGGCATTTCAAAGGTTATTTGGTGGGCGTACCGTTTATAGCGCGAACGGACCATAATTGCCTGCAGTGGCTGCGAAACTTCCGCGAACCCGAAGGCCAAGTCGCTCGTTGGCTAGAAACATTATCCGAATATAATATGCAAGTTATTCACCGCCCCGGAAAGAAACATACTAACGCTGATGGGTTATCTCGGCGCCCATGTACGCAGTGCGGGTGTGAGGATTTTAGTGTATTAAAGAAATCCATTGATACTCAAGTTTGCGTTTTAAATAATGACCCGGATATCGATGTTAGTGCGGAAATGGACATAGGACAGATAGAAACCGCACAATTAGAAGATAAGTGTTGCGCGTCAATAATAAGACTTATCCGGGGAGACTTAAAGGATACGGCAACTCTTTCAATCGCTGCGCGAAGATTGTGGAATTTAAAACCAGAAATTGTTCAAAACTTATTGTGTATAACAGATAATGACAGTGAAACCCGTAGGTTCCGAGTTGTAGTCCCAGAACAGTTAATTAAAGACGTATTGCGCGTATACCACGGTAACGCGTCCGCGGGTGCCCATTTGGGAGCAAAACGGACTGCGAGTAAGCTTCTACAACGATTCTTTTGGGTTAACATGCAACAAGATGTGGCTAAATGGTGCCAGAAATGCGAAGATTGTAATCGTCGTAAATCTCCAGCATATACTGTAAAAGCACCCATGCAATCTACTTTAGCGACCCGACCATTACAGCGTGTTGCCATTGACATTTTATCTATATCCCCTCCTTCAATCCAAGGGAACAAATATATTATGGTAGTAGGTGACTACTTCACGAAATGGCTCGAAGCATTTGCACTTCCAGATCAAACGGCGGGGACGGTTGCGCGTGTGTTCGTGAACGAATTCATCTTTCTTTATATATATATATATATATATATATATATATATATATATATATATATATATATATATATATATATATATATATATATATATATATGGGATGGCTAGCACAGTGGTATGAAGTCGGCCTGTGGATCCTGAGGTCCCTGGTTCGATTCCCACAGGCGACAAATTTTCATAATTTGAAAAAGCTATCCCTGTGGCTCCTCCACCACTAACATGTTTGGGGGCCGTGATTTGACGACTGGTAACCGCACTTCACGCGCAAAAATATATCACTTACCGAGATCTGATTTGCAGAGTGCCACACCCAACAATGGGTAGAAGGCGTGATGATATATTTATTTTATTTATTATATATATATATATATATATATATATATATATATATATATATATATATATATATATTGTAACGAATTTAAAGCCAGACAAGTCGAGAACATTCCAGAAACCTTCTCGAGAAACAAGTGCGTAGCAGCGTGACCTCACTTGCATAGAGCTCGCTCGCATGTCTGAACGTGTGGTTTGACGGGATATTTTATGACGTTATGGAAGATTCTAGGACGTCCTGGAAGGTTCGAGAACTGTTCTACGGACAGGAGTATATAAGCCGAGGTCGAGTGGCAGAGTGGACAGTTGACAGTAGACTTCGAACGTGTAATATAAATGTGGTGAAATAAATAACAGCTCAAGTGTACGTAATATAAATAATAGTGGGGTTTTCTGAATTACCATTGTTCTAATGATCGAAGATACGGATGAACATTCTCCTACTATAGTGCCTTGTTTAATTTTAACCGGATATTTATTTATGTTCATCATTCGAACTGGTATTATCTCATTGGCCTTTACCAGTGATTTTCCAACTATCACTCCACGACCAGTTTCTTCATCATTATTTCGGGGTTCCAACATGGTAACATTTCCTGTACAAAATTTTCCGTCAAGTCGTGCTTCTATAATTGTCTCACTTCGCTCCGGAAGTACTACATCTTCTGTTACCAAAGCACGTGCAACTTCGTCGTCTCGTGGATGTAGTACACATCTACACATTTTTCCAATACAGATTTACCTTTTTATATAAAAAAATTAAAAGAAATTATCAAAAAAATCAAACCTATACATTCAATATTTAACACCAAAAGAACTTTTGTAAATTCCAATTAATTTAAAACAACACATGTTTTTATTAGACACGATGCTATTGGTACTATTTTGCAGTGACCGTATGATGGCCTCTTTAAAATAGTAAAACGTTTCGAATTTTTAAAAAAATTCTAATTAATGGTAAAACTTAAAATGTTTAAATTGATAGATTAAAACCTGCTTACGTAACTACTGAGTTAAATAGTTCTTTTGTATAATAAATCATTAGTTAAACTCTACAAGGGGGGCTGTGTACTGTCATCCATTTTTTTGTATTTAATATATTTACTTATTTAGTTACTTTTGTATAATTTCATATTCCATAATTGTATCTAGTTACTTTTTAGGTAACTAGACAATGTATTGTTGGTTTTGGTTACATGATTGTTATTAAAATATAAAAAAAAATATCATGAATGTATCGACCAATTATAGATAATGATCTTAATTACAGGAAGGGAGAAAGCCTGTGTAATCATTGTACCAACTGTTATTATATATCATTCGCAACAACAAAATTATCTTTTTTAATCAATAAATAACAGTATTTCCGTAATTATACATAAAATTAATTTGTGTATACAATAAAATTATATATTTCCGCATTTTGCAAATGCTTAACGTGGAGAAATTTACTACGAGATTTGCAAAGAAGCAGAAAATAACAAAAATCTCCCTCAGAGCTGGGCATGATTTAAATCAACACATGTTTAAGCCTTTAAAAAAAAATCGCAAACCAGGCTTGTGATTTAAGTCCTTTAAAAGAAATTGATTTGGGCTTGTGAATTATTTTAGAGTTTAAAAAAGGCTTAAATACTTTTCCTGGGCTAATTAAATTGAACGGGCTTAAGTCAATTAAAAGGTCTTAATTCAATTGAAAGGGCTTAATTCAGTTGAAAGGGCTTAATTCAATTGAAAAAGCTTAATTCAATTGAATGGGCTTAAATCATATTGGTACGTTGTTCGACATGCAGGAGGTAAGAGCTGCAACATTGTATGTGTTTTACAAGTTCAGATCCGTAAGACTCCTTGATTAAACGAGCAGTTTGTTTCGGTTTTCATGCAGTTGCGCACATATCTGCTTTACTTGTGATACTTGTGAAGTGTTATTTATATAACGTAAGTACTTTCTTCATTATTTGTGCTGTAAAACTTGAAATAACATTATAACATAATTTATATTAAAATATTACAAATATTGACTTACAATCTGCATCTTGTTTAGTACGAGTATTCTAAAGCGGGATTTCAATATGTTTAATCAAACAATACAAACACATTATGATATAGCTCGATTAATATCTCGGGCATCCTTGTATATGTAGTAAACTGTACTAAATATACAATTGACAACTCCAATCAACTATAGAGGCGCTGCGTTCGCCAACTTTGGTACGATAAATGCTTTGGTTACATTACAGTACATGCATTTATATAGAGTTTCTTTCCTTAATTTTGACGATGAAATTAAGTGTTTTGCAATTATTTAAATTCCTAGATGCATCCCCAACATTCAGGAATGTGATAGAAGATATGTGTGAAATACATATAATTTATTTATATCACATACTTTGAAATTAAGTTAACCCCTATGTACAAGCAAACTTTAGTGATATATTTTGTTTTTAATTTTAGGAGAAAAATTAATCAATGCAAATCATGTGATAACATGTGGGATCTTAAATAGAGAAGATAATAAAATAAATATATTTTCTCTTTGCCTGCAAACAAGTGCAATGACTGGTGCTCCACATGAAGTTAATGTGATTTTGTACATGAAGGGCAAATTATTAGTCGAAGATGCATATTGTACGTGCAAAGCCGGTGCTAGTAAGAAGTGTAAACATATATCTGCTGTATTTTTTTATTGTGACAGGTTGTATAAAATATGTATTCTTATTTTTATCTTGATTAAAGCATGCAAATATAATAATGATTCTGCAGCAGTTATTTCGTCGTTATTGGCTTGACTGACACCTATAAGTTTTCCTATTTTTTTTGGTCTAAAATGTCGTTCCTTTTCTTGGTAATTTTGTGGCATAGGTAAGTTTAAAGAATGAACTGCATTTTGTTTTAATCTTTTTCGTAGTTCTTCAAAAATAACGTCATTAGTAACAAGAAAAATTGTCAATCTGATCAAACTTTGTTTAAAATAATCATCCTCTTTGAAATTCCTTGAGCAAACCCTCATGTGCATTGAGATAGATTTTCCTGATTTAATAGCGTATTCACAAGCATAAAATAAATTCACAGTTTGCTTGACACCGGTTCTTGAGGTTATTGTAACTTTATGCTTTCCCTTTCGCGGAAAACGGTGAAAATTTAATTCGCTATTCTTTCTCGCTACCGAATTGCATCCATACACGCAACAGTTTGTATTAGATTTTTTTTTAATTAAGTTTTGCATCGTATTTTGTCAATACTCTTACCATGCAAACATATAGAATAAATGAAACAGTCATACCACTGGTAGTTATTTTTTTTACCGCCAATTGGCATATAAGAGGGCTGGAGTTGTCAATATAGCGAGAAAGAATGAGACAACTGTATATCTACATATACTACTTTAAAATCAACGCGCATTTGTCGGCGTAACCTTCGGAGTTCCACGAGATATTAACCATACTATACCTCTTTATCTACTTTCCATATTCTACAAATACTAATTTTAATTTAGATAATGAATTTATATGGGGTGGATAGCTCAGTGGTATGAAGTCGGCATGTCGATCCTGAGAACCCTGGTTCGATTCCCACAGGCGACAAACAATTTTCATAATTTCAAAAGCTACCCCTGTGGCTCCTCCACCACTTACATCTTTGGGGGCCGTGATTTGACGACTGGTAACCACACTTCACGTGCAAAATATATCACTTACCGAGATCTGTTTCGGAAGAGTGCCATACCCAGTAATGGGTAGAAAGCGTGATGATATATTTATTTGTATTTATTTATAATGAATTTATCAACCGAGGATAATGAAATCGAAATGGATCCATTTCATGTATCCGATGATGAGGATTATATACCGGATACGAAATCTGAACAAATAACAAATACTGTTGTAAGCCCCGGTACTAGTACTAGCTCAATTAGTATAGCATCAACCTCTCATGATGCTGGATTTTTTGAACGAATGAAAACCTATAAGTACTTACATGGCAAATATTTCCAGGTGCATCAAAATTATATTTTTTACTTTCTTTTAAATCTCTACATTAGCATCTCTTTTAATGGATTTATAGTAAAATTTCAAATTTAATCAGGTTAAAAGTAATTAGCGTTGCTATTATTATTTTGACTACTACAGTTTGTACACTTTATTCACCTTTTAGGAGCAATATTTCAATCTATAAACAAAAATTCATCTGTTTACCAAATAAATAAATGATATTTAATAATTTCAACTTAGCGAATTTTTTGTTTGTTTATTTGACAAATAGATATATTAGGCATTTTGTAAGAAAATTTAAATATTAAGTTTTAGAGAAGCTACAATTAAATGGGATAAAAAAATATATTTTTCATATGGTTATTTTCAAAACAAAAACTAATAAATACTTGATAGAACAAAAAATTAAAACTAAATAAAACACGTTTAGTATTGTTGAAAGGTTTTCTCTCAATCTTATATACTAAACGGCTTAATTCCCTATATATATATATTTCATCACGATCAGTCTGACAATTGTACAGCCTAAACGGTTTATTCGATTTTTTTGAAACTTTTTTTATTTGATAGAGGTCAATCACGGGGAGTGCCTTTTGATAGTCTCAGATTTTTCGTGCACATGATGTGCGAGAAAACTTTAAAAAACATGCGTTTTTGGGGCAAAATCAACTAAGAGTGTGGAGGCTTTGAAATTTTTAAGAAGAACATCAAACGTCACTTTGACATTTCTCAGTGGACATGTCGCATTTTTAATTATAAATTATTTAAATATTAAATGTTTTAGAGTAGTTTTGAAATATTTTACGAACATTGGGGGACTGAGGGGACGTTTTTATTATAATTATACATTTCAAATGTGTATATTTAAAAAGTAAATTTTTGACACTTCACTATGAAGTTGGTTTTAAAGCAAAACGTCAAATTGACAAGTTTTATAAAGTATAAAGAATATGGTGGCTTTGAAATTTTGAAAAAGAACATCTACTGTCATTTTGACATTTGTCAGTGGACATGTCGCATTTTTAATTATAAATTATTTAAATATTAAATGTTTTAGAGTAGTTTTGAAATATTTTACGCACATTGGGGGACTGAGGGAACGTTTCTATTATAATTACAAATTTCAAATATGTGTATTTAAAAAGAAAATTTTTAAGAGTCCACTATGAAGTTGGTTTTAATTCAAAACGTCAAATTGACAAGTTTTATAAAGTATAAAGAATATGGTGGCTTTGAAATTTTGAAGAAGAACATCTACTGTCATTTTGACATTTGTATGTGGACATATCGCATTTTTAATTAAAAATTATTCAAGTATTAAATATTTTAGACAACTTTTGAAATATTTGACACATATTGGGGGAATGAGGGAACGTTTTTATTATAATTACGCATTTTAAATATGTGTATTTAAAAAGAAAAATTTTTGACAGTCCACTAAAACAAAACGTCAAATTGACAAGTTATATAAAGTATACAGGTAAATCCAACCAAATTTGTCTCCAGTAATAATATACAGTAAAACCAAGCAAATTTTATCCACGGCCAAGTACAATTTTAAAAAACCAGATAACTCGAATTGGAATCATTTGAGCACTCTTAAATTTTCTATCGGTAATACGAAAGTTATTTTAAAGGGCATGTAGGCAAAATTATAATATTTTCAATCGGCAATTATTTTAGTGACATTGCAATAAAACCTATCGTGTCATATTAAAGGGCTTTAGAAGAACTTTCAGATAAATGAAAAAAGTTGAAATTTTATAATAAGCAAATGTTTCTAACTTAAAGTATTCCGAATCGTACCGTGTTTAGCGTCATATTGAAGGGCTTTAAAAGAACTTTCAGATGAAATATAAAAAGTTGAAATTTTACGATAGGTAATTGTTTCAAACTTAATAAATTCTATAAAAAATGTAGAACTATCAAAAATTACATCAAACGGATTTTTAATAGATTAGCAAAATCTTTTCGGAAATAAAACACGTATTTGATTGAAATTTTAAGACTACGCTCATTGCTTTTTCAAAAATTATTTATAATATCTACAAATAAACAATTGTGTCAATAAACAAATTCTTATAACAAGTTAGTTCGGCAAAATGTTTTCGAAAATAACACACGTATTTGAAATTTTACGACCTTCAATTGTTTTAAACCTAAAGTGTTCCATATCATATCGTGTTTGATATCATATGAAAGGGATTTAGAAGAACTTTCAGACGAAATAAAAAATATATATATTTCAACCGTCAATTGTTTTAAATTTAAAGTATTCGGAATCATGCCGTGTTTAATGTCATATAAAAAAGTTTTGAAAGAACTTGTAGATGGAATATAGAAAAAAATTAAATATTACAACTGTTAATTGTTTCAAATTCAAAGTATTCCGAGTCATGCCGAGTTTGGTGTGATATGAAAGAGTTTTGAAAGAAAGTTCAAATGAAATAAAAAAATAATAATTTTACAACCGTCAACTGTTTCAAACTTAAATTATTGGTGTCGTATAAAAAGGCTTTAGAAGAAAATTGTAATGACATAAAAAAGTTGAAATTTGACCTATCGCGTTTGTATCAAAAAGAAAGATTTTTAAAAGGGTTCGCGTACAAAATTTAATAATTTTAGATCGTCAATTGTTTTAGTGAAAATACTTCAAAATTCTTCGTGTTTAGTATCAAATGAAAGGTCTTTTGAAGAGCTCGCGTGTCAACTGTCCTACAAAAGTGAATTCTACTTCAGGGTCCGCGGAGCTAGCGTGAGGCCTGGCGAAGCCAGGGCGACCGCTAGTCTTATATACTAAACGGCATAAATCCCTATATATATATATTTCATCACGATCAGTCTGACAATTTTATAGCCTAGACGGTTTATCCGATTTATTTGAAACTTTTTTTATTTGATAGAGGTCAATTACGGGGAGTGCCTTTTGATAGTCTCAGATTTTTCGTGCACATGATGTGCGAGAAAACTTGAAAAAACATGCGTTTTTGCGGCAAAATCAACTAAGAGTGTGGAGGCTTTGAAATTTTTAAGAAGAACATCAAACGTCACTTTGACATTTCTCAGTGGACATGTCGCATTTTTAATTATAAATTATTTAAATATTAAATGGTTTAGAGTAGTTTTGAAATATTTTACGCACATTAGGGGACTGAGGGGACGTTTTTATTATAATTAAGTATTTTAAATATGTGTATTTAAAAAGAAAAATTTTTATAGTCCACTATGAAGTTGGTTTTAAAGCAAAATGTCAAATTGACAAGTTTTATAAAGTATAAAGAATATGGTGGCTTTGAAATTTTGAAGAAGAACATCTACTGTCATTTTGACATTTGTCAGTGGACATGTCGTATTTTTAATTATAAATTATTTAAATATTAAATGTTTTAGAGTAGTTTTGAAATATATTACGCACATTGGGGGACTGAGGTGACGTTTCTATTATAATTACAAATTTCAAATATGTGTATTTAAAATTTTATCCACGGCAGAGTACAATTTAGAAAAACCAGATAACTCGAATTGGAATCATTTAATCACTCTTAAATTTTCTTTCGGTAATACGAAAGTTATTTTAAAGGGCATGTGGGCAAAATTATAATATTTTCAATCGTCAATTATTTCAGTGAAATTGCAACAAAACCTATCGTGTTTGGTGTCATATTAAAGGGCTTTAGAAGAACTTTCAGATAAATGAAAAAAGTTGAAATTTTACAATAAGCAATTGTTTCTAACATAAAGTATTTCGAATCATATTGTGTTAGGTGTCATATAAAAGGGCTTTAGAAGAACTTTCATATAAAATAAAAAAAGTTGAAATTTTACGATTGTCAATAGTTTCAAACTTAAAGTATTCCGAATCGTACCGTATTTAGTGTCATATTGAAGGGCTTCAAAAGAACTTTCAGATGAAATATAAAAAGTTGAAATTTTACGATAGGTAATTGTTTCAAAATTAATAAATTCTATAAAAAAATGTGGAACTATCAAAAATTACTTCCAACGGATTTTTAATAGATTAGCAAAATCTTTTCGGAAATAAAACACGTATTTGATTGAAATTTTAAGACTGTTAATTATTTCAAACTTAAAGTATTCCAAATTATGTTATGTTTGGTATCATATGAAAGAGCTTTAGACGAACCTTTACATAAAATAATTAAAAAGTTAGTTTTTGAAAAAGCAATGAGCGTTCGCCGGAATTTGAACCCAGAATCTTTCACTCGCATGGTGACTGCTCTAACCAATTGATTTACAAACACTCGGCGAGTACTCATGCCTTTCGTGCAACGTTTAGTGGAAGTAATGCTAGAGCAGTCACCATGCGAGTGAAAGGTGAAATCCCGGCGAACGCTCATTGCTTTTTCAAAAATTATTTATAATATCTACAAATAAACAATTGTGTCAATAAACAAATTCTTATAACAAGTTAGTTTAACAAAATGTTTTCGGAAATAACACACGTATTTGAAAATTTTACGACCTTCAATTTTTTTAAACCTAAAGTGTTCCGTATCATATCGTGTTTGATATCATATGAAAGGGATTTAGAAGAACTTTCAGACGAAATAAAAAATATATATATTTCAACTGTCAATTGTTTTAAATTTAAAGTATTCGGAATTATGCCGTGTTTAATGTCATATAAAAAAGTTTTGAAAGAACTTGTAGATGGAAAAAAGAAAAAAATAAATATTACAACTGTTAATTGTTTCAAATTCAAAGTATTCCGAGTCATGCAGAGTTTGGTGTGATATGAAAGAGTTTTGAAAGAAAGTTCAAATGAAATAAAAAAAATATATTTTACAACCGTCAACTGTTTCAAACTTAAAGTATTGGTGTCGTATAAAAAGGCTTTAGAAAAAGATTGTAATGAAATAAAAAAATTGAAATTTGATCTATCGCGTTTGTATCAAAAAGAAAGATTTTTTGAAAGGTTCACGACAAAATTTAATACTTTTAGATCCTCAATTGTTTTGGTGAAAATGCTTCCAAATTCTTCGTATTTAGTATCAAATGAAAGGTCTTTTGAAGAGATCGCGTGCATAATTGGATTTTTCCTGTCAACAATCGTTTTAATGAAAGTTCTTCTAAATCTATTGTGTTTGGTATCAATTTGAAGAGCTTGCTTTGGATGGAAAGATATGCAGAAATGTTTTAGATTTGTAATAATTGAATTTATATTGTGTCAACTGTCCTACGAAAGTGAAATCTACTTCAGGGTCCGCGGAGCTAGCGTGAGGCCTGGCGAAGCCAGGGCGACCGCTAGTCTTATATACTAAACGGCTTAATTCCCTATATATAGATTCATCACGATCAGTCTAACAATTTTACAGCCTAGACGGTTTATCCGATTTATTTGAAACTTTTTTTATTTGATAGGGATTACTTATGCGGAGTGCCTTTTGATAGTCTCCGATTTTTCGTGCACATGATGTGCGAGAAAACTTGAAAAAACATGCATTTTAAACTTAGAGTGTGGAGGCTTTGACATTTTTAAGAAGAACATCTACTGTAATTTTGACATTTGTCTGTGGACATGTCGCATATTTAATTATAAATTATTTAAATATTAAATGTTTTAGAGTAGTTTTGAAATATTTTACGCACATTGGGGGACTGAGGGGACGTTTCTATTATAATTAAACATTTTAAATATGTGTATTTAAAAAGAAAAATTTTTATAGTCCACTATGAAGTTGGTTTTAATTCGAAACGTCAAATTGACAAGTTTTATAAAATATACAGACAAAGAGTGTGGAGGCTTTGAAATTTTAAAAAAGAACACCTACTCTAATTTTGACATTTGTATGTGGACATATCGCATTTTTAATTAACAATTATTGAAGTATTTAATTTTTTAGATAACTTTTGATATATTTTACACATATTGGGGGAATGAGGCAACGTTTTTATTATCATTAAGCATTTTATACATGTGTATTTAAAAAGAAAATTTTTGACAATTCACTAAAACAAAACGTCAAATTGACAAGTTATATAAAGTATACAGGTAAACCCAACCAAATTTGTCTGCAGTAATAATATACAGAAAACCAAGCAAATTTTATCCACGTCAGAGTACAATTAAGAAAAACCAAATAACTCGAATTGGAATCATTTGATCACTCTTAAATTTTATATCGGTAATACGAAAGTTATTTTAAAGGGCACGTGGGCAAAATTATAATATTTTCAATCGGCAATTATTTTAGTGAAATTGCAACAAAACCTATCGTGTTCGGTGTCATGTTAAAAGGATTTAGAAGAACTTTCAGAAAAATGAAAATAGTTGAAATTTTACAGTAAGCAATTGTTTCTAACATAAAGTATTTCGAATCATATTGTGTTGAGTGTCATATGAAAGTGCTTTAGAAGAATTTTCATATGAAATAAAAAAATAGTTGAAATTTTACGACTGTCAATAGTTTCAAACTTAAAGTATTCCGTATCGTACCGTATCTAGTGTCATATTGAAGGGCTTCAAAAGAACTTTTAGATGAAATATAGAAAGTTGAAATTTTACGATAGGTAATTGTTTCAAACTTAATAAATACTATAAAAAAATTCACTCGCATGGTGACTGCTCTAACCAATTGAGCTACAAACACTCGGCGAATACTCATGCCTTTCGAGCAACTTTTAGTTGAAGAAATGCTAGAGCAGTCACCATGCGAGTGAAAGGTTCTGGATTCAAATCCCGGCGAACGCTCATTGCTTTTTCAAAAATTATTTATAATATCTACAAACAAACAATTGTGTCAATAAACAAATTCTTATAAAAAGTTAGTTTAGCAATATGTTTTCGGAAATAACACACGTATTTGAAATTTTACGACCTTCAATTGTTTTAAACCTAAAGTATTCCGTATCATATCGTGTTTGATATCATATGAAAGGGATTTAGAAGAACTTTCAGACGAAATAAAAAATATATATATATTTCGACCGTCAATTGTTTTAAATTTAAAGTATTCGGAATCATGCCGGGTTTAATGTCATATAAAAAAGTTTTGAATGAACTTGTACATGGAATAAAGAAAAAAATTCAATATTACAACTGTTAATTGTTTCAAACTGAAAGTATTCCGAGTCATGCCGAGTTTGGTGTGATATGAAAGAGTTTTGAAAGAAAGTTCAAATGAATTAAAAAATAAATATTTTACAACCATCAACTGTTTTAAACTTAAAGTATTGGTGTATAAAAAAACTTTAGAAGAAAATTGTAATGAAATAAAAAAGTTGAAATTTGCCCTATCGCGTTTGTATCAAAAAGAAAGATTTTTTAAAGGGTTCGCGTACAAAATTTAATAATTTTAGATCCTCAATTGTTTTAGTGAAAATGCTTCAAAATTCTTCGTGTTTAGTATCAAATGAAAGGTCTTTTGAAGAGCTCGCGAGGCAACTGTCCTACAAAGGTGAATTCTACTTCAGGGTCCGCGGAGCTAGCGTGAGGCCTGGCGAAGCCAGGGCGACCGCTAGTCTACTACTATTTAAGAATTAAAATTACTTGAAAAATTAAATTGTGTTACTAAAGTGACAACTTTTGTCTAATTTAACCGAAGTCGTAGTTCTTATAGTTCTTGTGATCCCAATGGTGGCCCTCATATATAGGGGTCACCTTTATATATCTGTATATATTGTAAACGTAATTATTATTATTACTTATTACAGATATTAAATATAAATCCTGAAAATTCAAAAGTTCCTGCCAAATGTCAATTATGTGCACCAAAAGAAACAATTTTGAAAGGATCTGCGAATGTATCTTCAAATTTAGTTCGTCATTTAAAAAGAGTCCATCCAAAATACGTTGATGAATATACTGCATACAATCTAAATTGGAAATCTCAATGCGCACGCGATCAATAAAAAAACAAAATTGCGAGAAATATAAACAACCTAGTATACTTTCTTGTTTTTCAAAAGCTATTAATGTAATCAATCAAAATACATTTGACGAAAGGATAATTCAGTTTATTATAAATACTATGACTGCACCCTCGATTATAGGGAATCCAAGTTTCGTAAATATTTTTGATGGAATGAATGTAAAGGTGATGAGTAGAGCAACTGCAATGTGCCGTATTAGTCATTTGTACGATAAAACCCTGGCCGAACTAAAGTAACATTTCAATAGCTAATTACATTTGCACTATAGCTGACGTATGGTCTGCGAAACGAAGAAGTTCTTTTGGAGTGACATGTCACTGGATAGATGATAACTTAAAAAGACAATCAGCAGTTATGGCTTGCAAAAGGTTCCCTGGAACTCATTCGCATGATAGGATTGCTGAAATGTTTGAAGAGATATATACTATTTTTAATGTTAATAATAGTACAATTATTGGCACTGTTACTGGTACCGGTACCAATTTCGTTAAGTCATTTAAGGAGTTTGGAATTAATCCAAATTCTAGTAGTGAATCGGATGACTCAGACAACGAGTGCGAATTTATGGATTTGAATGACGACTCCAATAATCAAGCAATCATTTTACCCAAACATGTTAGATGTTAGAAACAACCATTTCGATCATCAGACAATACATTTAGTAAATTCGCATGCCAAAATTTACTGAATGTATTGTCTGGTGATGACCGAAATGGATGAAACTAGTTACAAAATTGTATTGTATTACATACAAAATTGTGTAAAATAAAGTGATATTAAACAAAGATACTACTTTTCATTTGAACTTAAATAGAGAATATTACTGCTTATCTCAAGATAACGAGTATGAAAAATGTTTAGAAAATATAATCTGTTGCAAGGACTTTCAATTTTGCAAATACAATAAGTTATCACCTATAAACATAATCATTAATATAGAAAATTCAGACTTGATCTATTTAGTCTTTCCAAATGAGAAACAACTTAAATACTAACGTAATAATGCGTTAAATATTAAAAATTTAAAAGGAATATACCATACCAATAACTGTAAAATTAATAATCGAATTGAAATAAAAAATAATGTTGGAGAGCTAATTGATAATCATATTTAAGAGTCGTATTTACAGGCGGCATTTGACTTCAAAAAGTGTTTCAGCACTTACGCTTTTTCTCAGAATCTACAAAACATATTGACTTCATTCAAAAACTATGGTCAAGTTCAAGAATAGATCTAAGATCGTACTGTGTTAGATTTTTGTTCTTTGCCCTAGTTTTAAGAAAAACAATAGTTATTATCCGCAAAAAAAATGCATTTTTTAATGGTCATTTTTAATATAATACAAATTGAAAATAATAATTTCAACACACTACAATCCTAGATTACATCTTGAAGTATCTGGAAACATTTTTCAAAGTATGATAATAAGTTATTTACGAAAAAATCTATAGCAAGAGCTAAACCTCTGCAAATGAGTATTTCAAGAAGAAATGTATATCGTTCACTAGCGCTCTCATAGCGGTGAATGCTGTCACTACTGCATATCTACTGTGTCATCTATAGTTTGCAGTCGAAAATATACAAAGCTTCGACCACACAATGTAGACAAAACATTGGGACACATCGTAAAGTGGGGAAAGGGTTATAACTGAGGCTCGGATTTTAGGAAAAATGCATATTTTTTCATATTTTGCATATTTCACCTTTTTCATATTTTTATTTATCAAATTGAGCAAGATTAGAGTCGATAAGATTATTAAAAATAAAATTATTGGAAAAACTCTAAAACTTATAAGATCTTTTTGGAAATACCGAAAATGAAATAAGAAATTTAAAACAAGACATAACTAATTTCACATTATAAACTACATAAAACAATGTGTAATAATAAAAGTCCGGGAAAATATTCCAAATTATTAGAGGTTTGTCGATAAGCTAGACGCGAAAAATATGTTTCTACTAACACAAGAAAATATTCAAGTTACAAATATGATAAGCATGAGAAAAGGCGATATATACAAGATTCAAATTATGGAGAAAATTGTCAAAAACCAGATATACCGGACGAAGAATAAAAACAGGAAATGGATATATTTTTGAAAAAACTTTAAAAATTAAAGATGAAATAAAATCTATAGAACGAAGTACTTTATTACAAGCAGGATAAAGAACGCAGGAAGATTTTAACTCCTTCCAATTTTGGAACTATATGTAAAAGAAGAGAAGACACAAGTTGCCAGAAACTTGTAGAAAGACTGCTAAATAAATCAGATTTGGCAGATATACCATCCCTTTGTCATGGTAAAAATAATTAAATGATTGCTTTGGACTGCGTACAATCAAAGGAAAGTTTGAGAATAAACCCATGTGGATTATTTATTCGTGAAAATATAAGTTAGGCAGATTAATAAAACGGATTAGAGCTAACACCGTTTTTAATATTATCTATAACTCTGTTTCAAATTAAAACAGGTTCAAGAAATGAATTAAATTTGATGCTAATTATTACTCTCTTTAACTCAAGTTAAAATAAACTTGTTTCATACATTGAAAAGAGGTTTAAAAACGAAATAAAAAATGTTATTAGCGCTAATCCGCTTTATGAATCTGCCTGTTAGAAGCTACGCCTGATGTAGACAAATAAATAATTATTGAAGTTAAATGCCCTATATCGGTATATAAAATGGATCCCGGGGAAGCAATAAAATCGAAGAAAATCACATTTTGGAAATATAATTCAACAACAGATTCATATGAAATTAATAAGAAACACAATTGGTTTTATCAAGTACAACGGCAGCTTGAAATGAGTAATAGAAATAAATGTATATTCGGTGTATGGACTGGCTTTGAAAATAATCCAATAAAAATAGAACATATACAAAGAGATAACGATTTTTTTAATACGATGCTGTCTAAATTGGATTTTTTAAATTTTAATTGTGTACTTCTAGAGCTTGTAGACCTTCGCCATTCAAGGAACTTACCAATTAGAGAACCTGAATATATAAAGACTGCAATAGAAAAACGAAAATCTGTAAAGATTTTGAAATGTGCAAAAAAATTATTTTAGAGATTACTATTTATCTATATAGGCCGTTTGATCGTTTCCAAATTTATTTATTTATTTATGTTTGTTTTATGCTGTCAATTTGACACAATATTATTTCATTTGATGTGTTTAATCAGGGCTATTACTTGTATTAAACATGTACAACTTTACTTTGTTGTTTATATACAAATATTTTACTTAGAATACATCCTTTGTATGTTTCGTTCAATTGATTTAAATAATTCGAGTAAATGTCCCAATACATATTTATACCTACATCCGATCCCAGCCGATTCCCGAGAATTCTTCGTTGACCGTCACTGCAAACTTTACTTTGCCCATGTACGAAGCCCCGCCCGGATAGCGCACATGGCTAAACCCCTCTCATGCCGACCCCGGAGAGCACCACTAGCACAAAGTGTAAATACGACTCTTAACGTGAACCATACGGGCTGAAGATAACAACAGAAC
Organism: Pterostichus madidus; assembly: GCA_911728475.2. Taxonomy (NCBI): domain Eukaryota; kingdom Metazoa; phylum Arthropoda; class Insecta; order Coleoptera; family Carabidae; genus Pterostichus; species Pterostichus madidus. Next base: position 25,653,954 of record OU452314.1, read on the forward strand.
AGTGGTGAAATGACGATCTGCCTCGATCTATTTGAAATAAAATATCTTTTTTATTATATATGAAACATATTATTTATTGTACATATTCTTGTAGTCTAAGGTTCAAAGTTTTATAATAATATTACTAATTTGACATATCTTTCATATAATAAAAGAAAATAAATTATATATCACACCAAATTTAATTTGAATTTATTCAAAAATGGGACCTACGATATCAATATAAAAAATACAGTAAATTATAAATACGACAGACTAAGCCTGATGAAATGTTCAGCCAAATTAAACACGACAATTTTTAGCAAAAAAATAAAATAGGCCAAAATACCATGAAAAACGGAGTTTTTCTTTTTTTTCTCAAAAGTGTTGTGTTTAATTTGGCTGATTTTTTTTTGTGTGATAGACTATCTTAATTTTAAATATACATATTTTTTTTATTGAAAACGTAGGGCCCAATTTTGAGAAAATCTGACTCAAAATTGTGAATTTGGCTGCTTCATTTATATAATTTTTTTCATATATTTTCATGATTTATTTGCTCTTAAATAGTATTTATTCATGAACTACAATGTTATAAGAAAGTAATACACTGCTTTATATTTATCTATATAATGACATTCGTAAGAAATTAATTGTTGAAATTCAAATTTGCATAGATTTATTGTTGGTGTTCTTGAATCATGAGTTTTCGTTGTGTGATTCGGATTTTTGATGACGTATGATGTACATTCAAGTATCGAACTTTCAGTCTAAATTAAATTTGGCTACCAGATATGTAAAAATGTTTTAAGATTGAGTATTAATGATAATAATAATGAATATATTATATGTTGTTTGCAAAATAATCAAGTTTTACAAAATAATAAAGAATAATGAAGTTTTTGGATATAGTTTTAACCTCAAACGTCAAATGTATGTAAGGTAAGTAGAATTGTATTTATAAGTGTTTATTTATTAATATTAAAGTTTTATTTAACAGTTTTGAAGCGGACACTGCCTTAATAAGATTAGGCTGACAAAGTAAATACATCAGAACTATCGAAATGTTGCCCAGGAATAAACTATACATTCCATAAATGGAGTCTACTTTCGTTTTATTTATATTTTTATATTGCAAGTATTTTTTACCTAATTTTACTATAAATTAATAGCAATGTTAAGTGTAGATATCAACAAGCGCAATGAGTTGGAAATAAAAATGCGTGGACAATCTGAAAACATGTTATGGATGGAGGAAAGGAAGCATAGATTAATCACTTCAAACTTTGGTGAAGTGTGTAAACTTCCAGCTGGACCACTTGTAGAAAGAATGCTTTACGTTCGAAATATTACAACTGCAGCAACTGATTGGGGTAAAACTAGAGAATCTGTGGCCATACAAGTTTGTGAGCAGGTAACTGGAGTTACAGTAACACCATGTGGTTTATTTGTAAATTTAGAACCTAATGCAGGATATTTAGCTGCTTCGCCAGATGGTTTAGTTGATCAAAATGTTCATACACAGCTCGACATTTGTCACCAAAAGAAGCTGCTGTTAAAATAAAAAACTTCTGTTCTGTTTTAGATAGTGATAAGTTAAAATTAAAGACGAATCACAATTATTATTACCAAATACAAGGCCAGTTGTTCATAACAGAACGAGAGGTATGTGATTTTATTATTTGGACACATCAGGTTACAGAAATAGAGACAATAAAAATGGATGAAGAGTGTTAAATGGATGCTTCCAATATTAAAGACATTTTATGTAAAAGAACTTGCTCCAGGAATAGTTGATTCACGAAAAGAAAGAAGTATGTCGATCAGGAATATGTCACAGAATCCATAGAAACAGTTACAGTTTGATTTTTCTGTCAAATACTTTTTCTTACGCTCTTTAAAAGCAAAGAATTTCTTGAGCAGAAAGACATTTTCTGCCGCTCACGTGAGTCAGAGAAATTATATGATAGAATGGGTAAATATTCCGGCATTTGAAGAAAAAATGGTATACTTTATGTGCAGTGAAAGTGACTTTTTGTGCTTCATCTGTAGTTAATGGACGAGTGCACAAAAAGTATCACTTTAGTTCCTTATAAAATAATATACTATTATATATGCTTATGTATAACTGAAATAAAAATGTTTTTATTTTTATATTATAATATCAAATAAAATACTGTATTTTATTAAATTTTAGTTTTTATTGTGTTGACATCATATAGAAATATTTCCTGTGATTTTAAATAATGTTCTTGAAAATCTTCAAGTTTGTATAGTTTTTAAACGCGTTCCAATACTCCTTCCACTATTCTATACAGATTTTTTGTGATTGGTCAAATCTACATTTTTGTCAGGACCGCAAGAAACCTTACATACACGATAACAAATTGTTGGTTGACGAACTTCAGCCCGTATGTTTCACCTTAAGGCTGCGTTTAAGTACAGATGGTTGCATAGTAAGAATCGTGAATTTTTGTTCAATTTGTATTCAATTACAAGAAAACATATGATTGTGAAATAAACTGTAATGAAGAGATTATTTTTTGTTACATGTCGCTAGTATGTTTGTTATTAAAAAATTTTCTTAGTTAATTATATATTTTTTCTAAATTTTAAATACTATGTTAAATTACAATTATATTATACTGAGGGCATAGATACCATATTATAATACATAAATTTCATGATTTCAACAAGTATATCTCACTATAAAGTCATAACAAATTGAACGAAATTGTACATGCTGAGTAGATTTTAGGTTGCTTCATGCCATGAAAAAAGTGTAGGCCGAATTTAAAACCATGTCGATAATGCAGTTGAATGTAGATTACGGGAACTGGCGGTGGCGAACGCGGCGCCACTCCCTACTAGCCGGGACTATATGTAGAAATTTGTGAACTTAGGAAGGCTTGAGCTAGCGCAAAGTATACAGTATTGCAGAATCCATTACTAACAGTGACAGAGATAGAACCCCGAAACATTTGTAAATTTGATTTATATGGAATAAATATATGTTTTTGTGTGTTTGTAAATAATAGAAACTAATCTTTAACTATGACTAATGTAAAATATGTATATTAAATATGTGATTTTTGCTACATAATACATGTATAATTTCGGAAGGGAATAATAGAGAATAATACTCATTATTTCCTCTTCTGCACCAATCAGAAAATTATTATGCAAGAATTAATTTCTCTGTGCAAATAAAAAAAGCATAAAGACTGGTAGATGACTATAAAAACCCAAATAAAAAAAATAAATATGCAAAAATATTGACGTATAAAAATGACATTTCTCTATTACTACAGTTAAATAATAAAATTGTTGATGTAATGTAATTTAGTTTGAGATTCATATGAAACGAAATTATAAAAAATCTTATTTGTAATATATTAGTCGTCGATAAAGTACAGTATGTTATGGGCAAAACGACCCGTTTGTTACCACTACGTAATTTATATTTATTTAATTATAGGATTTATATTGGATTTTAATAATGTTGGATAGTAAAATTTTCCTATATAAATATATTTACAATTTACAACATACTATTTACAATATTAATGATTTGGTTTTAAAGTGAAGTTGAATTTGAAATTTAGTTTTTAGTTTAGAAGTCAACTGTTGTTGATTTCGTGATCAAGTCTTTAATTTAGAAGTCGATAGTTTGAGATCAAGTGTTCAAGTCTTTAATTTAGAAGTCGATAGTTTGAGATCAAGTGTTCAAGTCCTCCCTCTTCTAAAAATTAGTAATTGTATAAACTTTGAAGTTACTCCCCACTAGAGGGTTTTTACCACCGTTAGTAGGCGTTCTTGGATTTCATTGGTCACGTATTCAAATGTGTTAGAAACGCACAAAACTTAGTTTCTGGTTTCTTTAAACGCGTCAAAATTTAGTGTTGAAGTTAAGTGGCTAAGTCTGGATAATATCTGTCAATAGTTAGAATTTGGAAAAGTGATTTTAAAAATGTGTAAGCAATAAAAATTGATTTGGGTTGACACTAACATGGTTGTAGGTTTTAAAGGAACCTATAAATTAGTCTAGATTACTTTCGAACTAAAACTGTTTAAAGTGGTTGACATAAATAAATTTGAATACAAGTTATGTGAAAATAGGAATTAGGAATTAGGTTACATAATTAAGAAAAAGTAATAAATATACAATACTTAAAACTAACAAAGTAAATAATAATAATAATTATGACAATAGAATAAACATAATAAGATATAAAATAATATATAATTAATTAAATATATGTATAATAAAAAGGGTTATGGGCGGCTCCATGACAAGTATATAACTCGGCATTATGGCTATTATTTCGATAATTACAACCCTCGTTCGTGTTGTAAGCTTCACCGTTGGAAATAATAGTATCCATTATAGAGTTGTTGTATAATATACTATTATATGTTACAAATAGATGCACTTAGAAGAGAATTATGGCTACAGCAGTTAAATAAGTTAAATATGAACAAAAAATTAAACAGATATATTACTGTTTTGATCATTTTAAACTGAATAGAAAATTTTTAAGGAAAAGATGCAATCCCGACAACAAAAATCTTGACTAAAACGATATATTGTATTATATCTTCGTCATTTTCAATTATTGAATGAAAATTATTATTTCAGTCGTAAACATTGAACCTACAGATTTAGTTTGTTATTTTGCACAAATGTTACTAAAGTGGGAGGAGGAAAATCGAATTACTCGTCTATTTTAGATGGTCGAAGCATATGGGTGTATTCTGTAACTGGATGTATTTTGTAATATACCTATTCATTTTTAAATCTCCGTTTACAGAAAATACATGTCGAGGAAAATAAAACAAATTTATATCTTCAAACTGATATCAAATTAGCTAACTGTTTATTATTTTTTAAGTTGTCGTGCATTTCTAGCAGTTATTATGTAATCAGGATCAATACACTTCAACCTTTTTAATCTGTTGCCACGAACGATTTCAGGAAGTACACAATCCATGTAAAATCGGATTAGTTTAGGTAACATTTCATTTTCCCAAAGATTTCTGTCTCTCTCAATTTCTTGAATATATAAAGTTGTTTCGGTATTTGTGAAAATTAAAAAATAACATTTTTCCATCTCACATATGTTTAGTTGACCCTGAATCTGTGTAATAAAACAAACATATGAATATATTTACTGAAGATACTACAGAGCATAGTGTCAGACAGTAGCGCACATATGATTTGATTGAGGGAGGTGTCAAAAAATTTATAGATAATCATTTTTCATATTTCGGAATGGTAAACATTAGAGAATAATATTTTATAATTCGTATTTTATTCAACATATTCTTGTTGAAATAATTGAAGTAGTGACTCGATTAGAATTTAACAAAAATTTAGTTTGTTACATAATGTTGTACTATACGGACCACCAACTTTGCCTATACTACATCACTACCGCTACTATTCGTAACCTGCTGTTCCAAAAGATTATGCCGGCATTTGAGTAAATATTATTACAATTAATCTACTGTGATTTAACTCATTTCAATTTTCATAAAATGTTGATTAAATTTTTAAAGGGGGGTGTTCGGACTCCCAAGACACCCTCACTGTGTGCGCCACTAGTGTCAGATGTCATTGTAAAGAAAGAAATACCTGATAATAATAATTATGATTTTTCTTTAACTGCAGAATACCATTTGAATTTGTTTCGAGGCAAATTTTATTTTTCATTTTTAAATCATTTCTTGCTTCATATACGTCCATTCCTATTTTTGCCAACATATATAAGCATTTTACTTCAACCAAAGCATTTGTATCAGTAAGCCCTAATAAAATAAATAAATTTGTATAATTACTAAATATTATTTCTAATTATAGTACTATGAATACCATCTGGCGATGCGCCCAAGACAAAATGTCTTTTGTCAATGAAAAACCCACTTTGTCGAACTGATATTGGCAGTTTTTGTTCAAGTCTTATTTGCTCAAACATTTTTATTGCAGTTAATTCATGTCGTAAATAATAAGTATTTGAATGCAGCAGGTGCATCGCGCAACCTAAACACTAGCAGAAATACACGATTAGCGACGGACTAACTAGAATTGAACACAAATTAAAATTTGATAAATTCCTGTGCTATTCTGTGCAATGCATTTCATGTTGTGCAATCTATAAATGGTTGTATGCATTTACATTATTTTAAATTTCTATTCCTATTGTATGCAATCTATAAACCAACACATCACATAAAGAAAAAGGGAAAACAGAATTATATGTGCCTAAATGTGTAAATCCACCACTATTCTTATTTAATAATACTGCAAAACATCCTTGCATACCTCTCACATTCCACCTCCGAAATAAATGATATTGACTGTTTGGGGGAATCATTATTTTTACACAAGTTTGTAGTTTCCGTCATTTCATTATTTAGGAGTACACAATCCATGTAAAATCGGATTAGTTTAGGTAACATTTCATTTTCCCAAAGATGAACACTCAGTTGCATCAAATTCTTTTCATCGCTAATATTACAAATAATATATGAAATTATAATTAATAAAAGTAAATTATAAAAACTAGAATCTTACATGCACACTGTAGTCATTTTTTTTGTAATTTTAAATCGTGCCTGTTGGCTCTTAGACTTTTTATTTCGTTTGTGCATTTTACTTGAACGACCTTTTTGTTTATTTCCCATGATCACAGCCTAAATATTAATCCTTTTGATTACTGACACCAGAGACACCTCGAAAAACAAAACAAATTATTATGTTATTCACTAATTATTGTGAAATTATTTTTAATTTTTATTTGTTGGGGATATTATTTTAAAGTAAAATAGCCGTGACTGATTTATTAATTAAATAACTTTATTAACTACTAGCAGACCACTTGTATTATCAACAGCCATCTTCACCGGAAGTTATTTCTATATTTTAACAAAAGATACATACTGTTGGTAGTGGTACCAACACACTATATTATATATATATATATATATATATATATATATATATATAAGCGCGGTAATTTCGAACTACAAAAGCATGAAACAATTATTCCTTTTAACACCTTCTCTTAATTGTTCAATGCTTCGTTCGCATTTTCAGAGTCATGGCTTCTGAGGAAGGGAACTGTTTCATTTATGAAAATCCATTGCAAGAAAGTAAGGTGATTGTGGTGAAGGAAAAAGGACTGGAGACATTTCGTAAGTCAAGTATCAAAAGGAAGGACAACAAGAGGAGATTCTTGGTGGAACTGAAATCGGTAGTGGTTCACGACGTGTGTCGAAAACGCTACAACAATGAGAAACTAATCTCTGCATTTTTACGTAGAGGAGATGATGTCGCATCTGTGCATCCACAACTGCGATCCAGTACTACCTCAACATTCTCATTCAAAGATCATTGTTTCTTGTGCGCCGTTAAGATAACAGCAGAGTTTATAGCGAAACAGAAATGGGCGCGTTCGCGCGATCGTATTATTGTGTATAGCGTGCGTAAATTAGCAATGAAAGACATCATTTCAAGAATTGCTAAAGCCCGTAATGATGATTGGGGTCGAGCGTCTCGAGCAAATCAACGATTTGGTCGCAGCCGATGCACAGTATCACAACTTATACATGAGAAAATTGTATATTTACTCTTACCTCGAAGAAAATTCTGAAGAGTGTCAGTTTTCTCTGGATGAACTGATGACCAAAATTGAATACGATTACCGCCCAGACATACGAACCGTGAAGGCACAACTCTTAAAAAAATACGGTGACGATATTTTAATCGCCCTCACTGCCAATAAGGCTCCTGTGGTTTGCTTCAGAAACACAGGGTATAAATTACTGACGGATGCCTGGTACAACCAACGAGACGAAGACAAGACTGAAGAACGTCGGCGTATTGTAAAGACAGCCGCAGCAATCATTATAGAGGATATTCGCTCCACGGTCTACCAGACAACACATTATCCTGCATCAGATAATTTTTTGGAAAACATAGAATCTGATCTACCTGAGACTTCAAGCGTTCTCCTGGACGATGTGATATTGAAGAACAAACGCACGTCTCTTGAGAAATGGAAGAAAAAAAGTATTGCGCTTGCCCATTGCATAATTGCCGCAGCAAGGCCGAAATCATTTCTGTCGCCCATGCAAATCGGAGTAGCAGCATTTTTGTTTCAAAAGTATGGATCTCGGCGACTAATAGATACATTGTCATCTTTTGGATTTTGCTCCTCGTACACCGAAGCGACGCTTTTTCAAGTTTCGGCTATAATGCGCTCACCGTTGGATATCGATAATGACGCATTTTCGCAATTTGTTTTCGACAACGCTGATTTCAATACGCAGACATTAGATGGTCATAACACTTTTCATGCCATGGGCAGTATCCATTGTATAACACCTAGAAATGCTATTAATCCCGATCAAAAAATTGAACGATTGAAGCAAATAAGTTTGTTGGCCAATACGCGCGTTGGAGTATACTTCGCGGCGCTCGTACGCCGAAACTATTCATTTCACAAAAAAAAAGTTTAGAACATAAATTATAGGAAATATTCTCTAGTTTAATTTATTACATAACTATTTTTCCCGTAAAGTGAGTCGGAGAGGAAATATCGTCGAAAAACTGTTTTGTAGCGCCATTTTTCCAATATGGCGGCTACTTCCGGAAAAAATAGAAGGTGGCAAAATATAAATTTGAAAAAAGCACGTCAAAATCTATAAATATGCCAATTTTCAAAACTCCCATAAAACTTGTAAGGTAACCCCCTTTTTAAGCACCAAATGACTGGAGTATTTCATCTCTTCGAGCAGATACTTCATTTTATCTTCATCATTTCCGATTAATATCCCGTCGTCAACATAAATTGCCAATATCAACGAAATATCCTTGTTCTTGAAAATACATTGCTCTGTCTTGATTGGAATAAGATTTTTTCTTTCAGAAAACTTGCAAACTTTTTGTTCCACTTCATGGGTGCCTGTTTTAGACCGTACAGGGATTTTAATAACTTGCATATTTTATTTCCTACATTGTGACCTTCTGGTGGTTTCATGAAAATTTCGTCAGTCAGTTCCGCATATAAAAAAGCTGTTTTTATGTCTATTTGCATTATTTCATATTTTAACTTTATTGCTAAGGCAAATAAGATTCTCAATGAACTGATATTTACTACTGGACTGAATGTCTCTTCGTAGTCTATTCCAGATTTTTGTTCACAACCCCGAACTACGAGTCGTGCTTTATATTTTCCGTTTTCTTTGACTTTAAATATCCATCTGTTACTCAAAATTCTGTTGTCTTTAGCTAAGAATTTATCTACATATTTCCACGTTCCGTTCTTCTCGTGAGCTTCATTTTCTTCACGTATGGCTTCGCACCATTTTTCTTTATCTGTTCCTGTTGTAGCTTCTTCATACGTAAGTAAAACGTAGTCTTTGAATCTTTCTGGTTTTTTTATGATTCGTCTTGTAGGTTTTTCTTCATTTTCAGTTTCCTTCTCTGTTTCTATGCTTTCTTCTGCTTCTGAATCTTCTCTGTTTTTAGCATTTTCTTCTTCTTCTTCGCTATCACTTGATTCATCTTCTTTGGTGATATCATATATACCTTTATTATCACATATTATGTCTCTAGACAGGTAAATTTATCTTTTTTCAGTATTCCATAATCTGCAACAGTTATGCGAATAGCCTACAAATATGTAGTTTTCACTACGATCATCAAGTTTTTTAATTTGTCCTAATTTTTTAGCATATGTACTGCTTTCAAAGATTTGTAAGTTTTTTAAGTTTGGTCTCTTACCATACCATTTTTCAGCTGGTGTTACATCCAGTGTTTCGGTTGGGCTCCTGTTCAAGATGTATGCTGCTGATCGGACAGCTTCTCCCCACATCTCATTATTCATATTTGTATCTTTAAGTAATGCTCTTACTTTTTCCATTAGTGTACGATTCAGCCTTTCGGCTTTGCCGTTCAGTTGAGGTGTATATGGAACTGTGTTATCGATCATTATACCTTTTTCTCTACACCATTTCTTAAAATTATTATTGATGTATTGTTTTCCATTATCACATCTAAGTTTTACTGTTTTTAAGTTCCATTTCGCTTCAGCTTGTTGAATGAATTCTTTTACTGCATCAACAGCTTCACTTTTATGTTCTAAAAGATAAACGGATGCAAAATGCGTATAATCATCGAGTAAAGTTATGAAAAACTTCTTATTATCCCATGTATCAGGATCTATCGGACCACAAAGATCAGTATGTACAATCTCTAGAGGGCTGGTGGCTTTAACTCGGTCTTTATTAAAAGATTTTCTCACCTGTTTGGCTTTCATGCATACATCGCATATTTTTTCAAGTTTATCTATATCTTTTGCAGTAATATTCATACCTGACATTATATTTATTAATTTGTTCATGTTATCAGTGCTTAAATGAGCTAACTTACGATGCCACTCGACAGCAGAACTAGTTGTATCTGAAAGTAAAGCTTCATTCACATCTTCTTCAAATTTTACAACGTACAGTCCATTTGTTGTTTTATATCCTTCAATTATTATTTTATCTTCTACTGTTACTAGGACTTTATTGTTTACGAACTTAACCTTCCCATTATTTTCCGTTATTGCATTGACAGATAATAAATTTTTGCCGAGCTCTGGAACAAATAAGATCTTTCTGAGTATTACATTTTTAAATTCGATTGTACCTATGCCACGAGCGATCATTGATTTGGCTTCTTTTGCTACTGCAATTTCTTTGTTTATTGGTTGGAGTTTAGTAAATATTTTTTTATTATTCGTCATATGAGACGATGACCCGGAGTCAATTATCCAAAGATCTTCTGTTATATTTTCACCATTTGTTAGAAAAGATACTTTTTTGTTATCTTCGCGTCTTTTATATTCGCCTTGATCTTCAGTTTTATCCTTTTTACGAAAGAAACAGTTTTTATCAGTGTGATTGTTCTTTTTGCAGATACTGCAACTTGCTCGATTTTTATTTTTACTTTTACAAAATCTTACTAAATGATTCCCTTGGCAGTTGTAGCATTTTTTTTCATTAGTTTTAAAAGCTACTGGATTTTCTTTTTCTTTGTTTTTAATACGAGTTTCTTCATTCTGTAGTCTTACTGTTAAATTTTCTAACGTTTTTTCAGACTGCTGTGTAGATTCCCATGCGCTAATAAAATGGCTATACTCTTCTGGCAGCGTAGCTAGTATCTTGGATATTAACATAGTGTCGCTTATTTCATTGTTTAAACCTTTTAATCTGAAAACCAAACTTTTCATTTTACTTATGTGTCGCTATGTCTGTACCTTTCACAAATGTATGGTTAAAGAATTCTTGAAGAAGTAAACATTTTTGCTGTTCATTATCACGTTCATATATAGAACACAGTTTCTTAAACATAGAACAAGATGTTTTACAGTTTAGGATATGCATCATGGGTTTTTTATCAATTGTTGTAACAATTATCTTCTGTCCACGTGCATCTTTCTTTGTCCATGTACTTCTCAAGTTTTCTTCAGCAGGTTGAGAACTTTCGCCACTTACTACATCATACAGTTCATAAGACTTCAATAAGATTACAACTTGAAACTTCCACATTTGAAAATTATCACTATCTTTTAATTTTTCTATTTGGTTTATCTCGTCAGTTGCTTTAGACGCCATTTTTTAATTATTACACTTAGTTTTTTTTTTAATGTTTTATTTTCACTCACTGGCTATCTACTGAGCATCTACTGAGCATCTTCTGGGCCCATAACCTGTTGGGGTTATTATTTTAAAGTAAAATAGCCGTGACTGATTTATTAATTAAATAACTTTATTAACTACTAGCAGACCACTTGTATTATCAACAGCCATCTTCATCGGAAGTTATTTCTATATTTTAACAAAAGATACATACTGTTGGTAGTGTTACCAACACACTATATTATATATATATATATATATATATATATATATATATATATATATATATATATATATATATATATATATATAAGCGCGGTAATTTCGAACTACAAAAGCATGAAACAAATATTCCTTTTAACATTATTTGTTCATCTGTAACGAGACAAACATTAAATAGCTGCGATTCGCGATTCTGCATATAGTAACAAAACTATATTTCAAGTAACAGAATTCGTGATACTCGTTGCGCTCCGACAAAATGTTACAAAGTAACTTTATCCAAAACACAAACCAATATTTCAAATTGGTAGCAGCTCAGGGACATCTATTAGATAAAAAATAATTATAGGAGGTATTAGTTGCATATTCGTCCGAAGCCTTCACTACAATGCGGCGGCGCTCCGATTCGAACGCAACCTTTTAATAATCGTATAGAAGAAATAAAAGATGAAATAAAAAATATATCATCAATTAAGGTAGAAAGTAACATCTAATTGGAATGTCCATATAATAATGTAATTAATAGTAATCACCATTATATTTTAATTTATATAATAATCTTAGTAATAATTACTGTAATATTGATATGTAAATATAAAGATTATCTTAAAAGAAAATTTAAGAAATCAGACACAAAAAAATTGAAAGTAACTTTAAAAGAACTTAATAGAAATTCCGAAAACGTAACTTCTATTCTTAATGAGGGAGGAATTATATAGGGAAGTCGCCCCTATTGCAAAATAATTTATTAGATTGAATCATCTTGTTTTCATTGAAACGTGAACAACATGTTATTCTCTTAAGAGCACGTACTAAAAATAATCTTTGTATATATAAGCAAAATAATGTAGACGAGGTCATTCTTGTCATAATCACTATGCTTGTAAAAATTCTGTTCGAAAGTATAAACTTTTGTCATACTTGTAAAAATAAAGAAAATCTTTTTAAAAAATAAGTTTTCAATTGATAAAACTTAATTTATATATATATATACACGGCTCAAAAAAAAAAAACCGGTCACCTAAAGAACCTCAAAAAAACGTCACTTTTCAAACCCCTGTCAATTTGTCAGTTTTGAAACAAATTGGATGAAATTTTTTCTCGGTCTAACACCTGATATTGAAATCTCGCGACCTAAATAATCAATATTTGTTTGAAAAAACGAACATTTAGCTAATTTTAATGTCAAATTATGTTCTCTAAATTTATCGAGCACAACTGTTAACCTTTCAATTCCTTGTTCAAATGTTTTTGCTGGTATAATAATGTCATCTATATAAACAAGAGCAATTTTATATCTTAAATCACCAAGAACATTAATCATAAGTCTCTGAAACACAGATGGCGCGTTTGTTAACCCAAATGGCATTCTAGTAAATTCATAGTGGCCATCCGGGATAACAAAACCCGTTTTTGCTATGGAATTTTCATTCATTGGTACTTGGTAAAACCCCGATGACAAATCTGAAGTTATAAAATACTGATTTCCTCCTAATCTATCTAATTGATCATCTATTAGCGGCAAAGGATATTTATCTTTTTTTGTTATTCGATTTAATGCTCTAAAGTCTACACACATACGATCACCACTGTCTTTCTTTTTTACTAAAAGAATAGGGCTTGCATACGGCGAATTAGATTCACGAATTATTCCATTTTATAATAATTCGTCTATTATTTTTCTTACTTTTTCTCGATCTGAAAATGATAGTCTATACGGTCGATAAACAACAGGTTTATCATGTTCACATTCTATATCCATACTTATACGAGTAGTATTAGTTTTTCCTAATTCATTAATTTTAAAACAGAATCGATCTTTATATTCGTTTATTAATTTATGAAGTTGTTATCTTTGATTATTTGTAATATTTCCACATTTGAAATCATTTATTTTATTATTCAATGTAGGTACATTGGCATAGCCAATCATAAAACGATCAATATTTTCCATTTCTTTTGTTGGAAATATTGTAGTGATATTTATTTTATTATCCTTTTTAGTAATATACAGTGATGGATGTTTGGTGAATGTATGCCCTATTAGCAAGTCAACAATAATGGAATTATATGCGACTACAATTATTTTTGTATCTACAGTTGCATTTTCAATAGTAATATTAGCTTTACTAAATAGATTTGCACTGACATGTGCACCGTTAAAACCACATAATTCTATTGATTTAGTTAATATTTCTAATTTTAATCCAATTTTTTCTGCAATAGATTTTTTTATTAGTGTACATTCACTACCCATATCAATAAAACATATAATTGCATGGCCATTTATGTTTGCAGTTTTGTTATATATATTATTTGTATATTATTTTCATAATTTGAAAAAAGCTATCCCTGTGGCTCCTCCACCACTAACATGTTTGGGGGCCGTGATTTGACGACTGGTAACCGCACTTCACGCGCAAAATATATCACTTACCGAGATCTGTTTCAGCAGAGTGCCACACCCAGTAATGGGTAGAAGGCGTGATGATATATTTATTTATTTATTTATTATTTGTATTCTTTGCAACATAGTGAACGTTCTTTTGAGTTTTTTTATTTCTGAAACAATGCTCTTCAATGTGCCTAAATCTATTACATACTTCACATTTATGTTTTTCTAACTTTTTGAATTGATATTGTTTATGTCCGGAAGCTTTACAATAAAATCATTTTAATTTATAATTTTCATTTCTAAAATTATTAAATTTTGTTTTTGATAGCCTGAAATTAGCCTTTGGCGGACCTCTGCTACTTGGAAAGTTTTTAACATATTTTGTAAGACTTGCAATTGTCTTACAATGTTACAATTAGCAGCTCTAACTGATAATTGTACTTGTACATCACAAATAACTTCAATAATACAATCTATATTTTGGTCTTCAGTTAGTTTAAGCGTAATTGATTTAGTTTGGCTAATTTCATAAAACAATATTCATTTAAATCTTGGCGAGGATTAGATTTAAAGCTAGCTGCTTCATTAAATAATTTTCCAAAATTATGTTTACAAGGAAATGTAGAGTTCAACGTGTCTTTTCATTGGTTCCACGAATATTGTAAAGATCTTAAACCCTCGTACCAAATTCGTGCATTACCTTTTAATTTACTTAACGCCAAGTACATTGTTGTTAATTCATCCCAATGATACATTTTTGCACAGTCGTCTACTTTACGTCACCAAACAAGAATGTCTTGATTATTATTATTCGAATCAAATTCAGATATCAATTTATTATCTTTCATACCAGACCAATTCGGACCGGTACAAGTAGGAATATTATGAACAGAGCTTGTACTTACTATTTTTCGTAAGGTATTCAATTCCTCAATCATATTTGCAATATTTACCGGTGGAGTATCGGATCGCGTACTATCACGCATTTCCAACGTATTCTCAATATCAGGAGACGAGTCGTCCGAGCTGCGATTACGATGTCGACGTCGCCCACGTTGTCTGCTTTTTCCCATTTTAAAGTTGCTCGTGAACTCTTTCTTTTACTCACGTCTACACTCTAATTCTCACTATTTGCACGTGATCTATCCCACTTCTGATTTGTAAGACGTAGTATTAGATTCTTATCAATATATAATGAATACACAATTATTCAAATAAACTTATTATAATATAATTAATAGAATATACGATAAACAGTTCACAATTATTTATTCTACAATACAGTGATCGAACTTCTCTGCCAGCCATATCATGAATGCCGCATCCATGTCCTCGATCTCCGCAATCTGCCTCAGCGTGACTCACTCTGTTTAGGTTTTGATATCAAAACCTAAACAATACGAGTCAGCACAAAAGTAATCTGCATATGCCGCCTACAATTCTATCAATTATAGTCGCGTTAATAGTAAGCTATTTAATTGGCGTGAACGATGTTGACATAATGGATCCACGATTAATTATACCTTCTGTTCGGCCGAAGAAAAATCATAAAAACTCTGTAGAAATGTAGAAAATGTTCAATGTACAAAAATATCTGAAGAATAATGGAGCATTTATTATCAGCTAAAGATAATGAAATTCAATTTAGAAATTTAAATTTATTCTAAAACTGCCCGGACACTGTTATTAAAAATAGGAGTGTGAGATTTTCTTAGTACGGAAAAGATTTTTATTTTATTTAATTCTCTAGATAGTGAATTAAAAATTATTATTTTTATTCATATTTAGAAACAACATTTTGAAAGTAATTAATGAGATATACCATGAATATATCTTTACATTTTACGAATTTATATTTAGAAAGTAATAGATAAATTTAATAGTGAATTTTTTTATGTATAAAGATAATTTAAATCTGTTTAAAAAATTAAATTTATGATACCTTGAATAATACTTATCTATATTGTCAACCACCTTTAATATAGTCACACACAAAAGTTATTAGCCATTAAAAAATGTCATTTTATGACTGAAAACATAATTGAGTAAAATTGACTTTTATATGTCACATCATCATCATCATCATCAAGTATATCATTATTTCTTTACCCATTACTGGGTGTAGCACTCTGGTAAATAAATGTACGCTAGAAAATTATGTGTTCTATCATTTTAGGTCAATTTTATTGATGCATTCACGAAATTCAACTCAGAACAATCCGTAAGAATATTGAATACAATAATATTTCACCGTGAGTGTACCAATCGTTCAAATTCTTATCAGCAGATCTTCGAAAGACTAAGAAACTGGAATCTTTTTACAAAATTTAATCATTTCAACTTGGACCGGAAATATAGTCTCATAAAAAAAATAATCAATCGATGAAAATGTTGATTACAAAAATATTGCAGATGGAATCAACTTGCGACTTGCGCCAATCTTCCAAGAGACATTCCAGATTGTCTGCAGCTCCGAGAACGCTACAGGGAGTCTAGAGCACCAAGAAGACGACGAGCAGGAGTAGCTAGCCACGGAGATGGCGGCCACAGAAACCTGAATGAGGCATCACTAATTTTTAAATGAGTGTATCTTTTAAATTAGTAGAGATGTGATAATGTGGACTGAAAATCTGGATTGCTTATAGTTTTGTTAGTAAATATGAATAATATTGTTGTTTTTCTGAAAGAAATAATAAAATGGTTGCTAAAAATCTAAACGTCAATTTTTCCATAACTTTAGTTACAACATTTGCAAATTATGGTAGTTTTTAAACAACCATAATTTCCAAACCATTAAATATAATTAAAATCTGTTTTAAAAATTCATTTCTCTGTCTTTTGAATTATATTCAATAATATTTCCACTCCTTAATACATTCACCCTGAAAAGTTATTACCCTTTAAAAAAAAAACAGCATTTTATGAATTTATAGATAGAGTTATAAAATTGACATTTTTTAACCAGCTGTAACTTTAGAACCACTAAAGATAATTTAAATCTGTTTTAAAATTTAAACTCCACATCTATTAAATTATACGCGATTGTATTTTCATCCCTTAATATAGTCACATTCTAAAGTTATTAGCCCTTAAAAAAGAAAACATACTATGAAATTATGAATTAAAATAAAAACTTGATTTAAGCGAGGATGAGAATGTTTGTTGAAGATTGATTGATTGATTGATGAGTGAATGTGCTTGTAAATGTTTCAAGGGTTCGTGCTACCCCCCATTTGTTGAAATTAGTTTTATTTTGATAAAACGCTACCTGCTAATAATTCTGTTGACCGATCCGATGAAATATACTTTTGTGTTGAGTATTTTTGATGAGAAAAATATTTATTTCACGTTTTGAAAGTATAGAGAGACGTTCTAATTTCCACTTTTTATTAGAAATTTGTTGAAAAACAAACAATACATAAATTACAATTACAGATTTTTTATGAAAAATGTTGTGTTAAATATAAATAAATAAATATATCATCACGCCTTTTACCCATTACTGGGTGTGGCACTCTGCCGAAGCAGATCTTGGTAAGTGGATATATTTATGCGCGTACCAGCTGTCGAATTACGGCCGCCAAAGATGTGAATGGCGGGGAAGCCACAAGGGGGAGGTTCTCAAATCTACAGAACCACAATATTTAATTTGTTTCTCTGTAAAATGGAATCAAATATTCTGTGGAGAAAATAAACATTTGCTTGGTTGCTAATAAACTAATCATTGTTTATTTTTGCGTCACCTTTTCCGCGAAGTTTTTTTGTTTTTTTCTGGTATTAACTAATACCTACTACACACTAAAATGAAGCAAGTGTAACATTTTTCACAATATTATTCACTAATTTGTCATGAATTTTCACTAGACATTTGGTGTGTATGTTGAATGTTTCTCGTTATTTCTACGACAAAACTAAACACAGTAGATGTTTGCCAACATTTTGACATAACCTTCCTTCTCATATAAACACAAATTAGTTTTTACATTTATTCTTTGATTTTTAACAAATTTTTGACAAGATTCAGATAATTATCTCTGCAATTGCAGATTGCAGCAACAAAATCCACGAGTCCAACCTGCCGCGGCCGCTACTTGATTAAAATTATAAAAATTGTAAAAACATGTATGTAAAAAAAATTAAACTTAAATATATTTGGGGGCAAGTTTGTTTATTTCTAAATAAAATAAAAATAAATGGATGCTCGACTCGAAGAAATATCAGTAAAAAGACAAGCATCTGCTTCTAGTTGGGTGCAAAATGCTGGGACAGACAAGAAGACGAATGTAATTTATAATAAGTGCTTTGTTATTTTTTGTTTGTAATGATGCACTTACAGAATATGGGGCAGTGTTTACAAGTAGTTAATGGTTTGTTAAATCTATTGCTTTCACACTCCCCGTCCTAATCCTATTCTGTTGTCTAGTTCGCATTCAACCTATTCCTGGTAGAAATGCGTTTGTCATCTTGATGATTATTTTGTGTTGTTGGAGTTAGAGAGAATCGAGGATCTTTAATTAATGTAAGTGTAGTACAAGAGGTGTAATGTCTTTGAGCACTTCGCATTTAGGATTTTTAAAACAGTTTAAAATAATTCTATAGGTATTAAGACAATTTTAAGAAGTATTTGGCAGCTAGGATCATCTAGCCATCGTTTTAGTGCACTGAACTAGCATTTAGGACAACTTAGAAAAACTTTAAAATGTTTTTGAAAGGGGGCTTTCAAATAGAATTGGCTGCTTGGATCCTCTAGCCAACTTTTAAGATAGTTTAAGACTTTGAAATGATGATGATTCTAAAGGGAATCTTCTAACCATTTTCTTACCGTTCACAACAAACTTTTAAAACAGTTTGAAGGACTAAAATTATTCTTGTGTTGCGTTGCAACAAAATAAAGAGTTAAAGAATTGTTTATATAGCACAACAGTATCAACAGCAATTTTTTGCATTAGTTGCTATGAACCGATAAAACTGTCATGCAACCCAGCATTACGGATTTAAAGAAAGACATTATTCAACCAGATGTCAAAACCTATTAACTTACTTGTCATTTAAATTATATCTTGGCACTTTAAACTTGTTAAAAAACAGTAAAAAAAGTCTTGAAATATTTTCTACTACAAATAAAAACAACTTTCATATATGTTTGACAATAAAAAATCATTGTACTATAATGGCGGAATATCACCTTCAACCAGCGCCACGCACAAGCAGAAGCAGCGGAAGTTTTTTGAAGTGGCGTCGCATGATATTAAATAAAAATTTAGGAAGGGTACAAAATATTTTTTTTAATGTATAATAAAAATATGTTATTCAATAACCAATTATGAATAAATATGAAGTACTAAATATCAGTATCAAGTACTAGTTGAATTTATATGTTTGAACATTTTATTTATTAAGAAAAATAAACTTTAAAAATTGGGATTAGCACTTTGTTTACTTACTGCTACGCCACTGTCACAACCTATAAAATAAATATTAGAAAAAATCAATACTTAATCTTGACCAATGAAACTGAAAGGATTAATTTTCAAAAGTTCCAACTGTCAAGCAATCTACATATTTTACAGCAAATAAAAATAAAAGTAATAAATTTAATGAATTTGTGAAAATATTTTCAGGTTATATAAAATATAAGACACCGCGTGTGCTATGAAAACATGTTAAAATAATTCTGAGGGACTTTCGCTCCATTTTACTCTAAATATACACAAAATAACAATCAAAAAATATCTCGAATCATGTTTTAAGGTAGTATAAGCGTGAAAAAAAAATTTGCAGATCTGAATGAAATTTGGCGCACGTAAACATTGGATAGTCATACGCATCCTGTTAAAATATGAAACACATTCATCATCTGTGAACAAATATATTCGCTTATAAACTTGAGTTCTTATACACGGGGCTTATGGCGATCATCACTCAGAATCGCACATATTTGGTTTGTGTACCTCTAAAAATTTGCAGTTTCATTTGAAAAACTAGTATGATGTTCTAGAACTATCCATGTATATTGTATCAGAAGGAGAACGTTTTTTACCGTTGAGTAATGGATATATAGCCATGCAAAGCCTTGTTTTTAACGAAAAATTAAGGATCCTAATTTATATTGGCAACACCACACGGTGGGTATTTGATAATTCACTAGACCAACAACCTGTTAACAATTCATGATATTCAAATCATAATAGGTATAAAACACATATTTTATTAAATTTTTATATTTTTTTGAGCGTCAGTTTCGCCACTCGACAACCGATGGCGCCACCGTCACACTAGTACTACCTTAACTGTCTGTAAACAAAATATTAAATGTCCATATTTAATCTTTCGACAAATTTTTAAAAAATTTGCAGTTTTCTTCGATGTATATAAAACTTAAAATTGTTACAGTTGGCAATAAAAAAAAAAACTACTTGAAATTGGTAAGCCTGATACATAAATTCATGTCTTGTTGTTGACAGTGACATTTGAAAATTTTAATTTTAATTTGAGTTCATTTATTATTATTTATTTCTAAAGTATTTCTATTACTTAAATAGTCAAAATTTTATTAGCTGTCAGACTCCTGACATAACCTATTTGTATTTATTAGACATTTCAAATAGTATTCCCGCGTTTAGCTGGCGTTGTGCCAACTATGGAATTGTATTGCCAACTGTAACAATTCCTTTTGATTACACTGTAGTAGAGACTCAACCTAATTGTCGAATATCCATGAAGTTGTTATCATATCAATTTGTCTAACATTATTTTTGCACTTTCACCATTAAATATTGTATAATAGTCAATTATTAACCATATTTTATAATTATTTTCAGTTTTCCTATATTTTTGGTCGCCAAATGCAATAATATAATAAGTTTTTTACAATTACTTTAACTTTAAGACACTAGTTATTTTTCATATTATGTTGGTATTTATTACTTTAATATACTGTCTGTAACAAACTTTATGGTAGTTTAAATATTTTAACCTCACTTTTAACGAGCTGTCACTAGTTTTTTGAATCTATAAGTTGGTGGTTACTGCTTTAATGCATTATCTGCAACAAACTTTATAATATTTGAACCTCAAATTTCAACGATCTGTCATCGAAATATCACTAGTTATGTTTCGTCTTTAAGTTGGTATTTACTGTATTAGTAACAAACTTTATGATATTTTTAATATTTTAACCTTACTTTCCACGAGCTGTCAACGAAATATCATTAGTTATTTTTCATCTTTAAGTTGGTATTACCTAATTGCTTTAGTAACAGACTTTGTTATTTTTAATATTTAACCCCAGTTTCAACGAGCTCTGATCGAAATATCACTAGTTATTTTCGTCTTTAAGTTGTACGTGTAAAGCAATTCGAAAGTGATTCCTTAAAAAATTCCTTAAAAAATCGTCTCTAAAACAGTAACTTTAACAAATAAAATATTTTCCAAAATGTCTTTTAAATCGTCTCTAAAACAGTTATTTTAACAAATAAAATATTTTCCAAAATATCTTTTAAATCGTCTCTAAAACAGTAACTTTAACAAATAAAATATTTTCCAAAATGTCTCTTAAATCGTCTCTAAAACAGTAATTTTAACAAATAAAATATTTTCCAAAATGTCTCTTAAATCGTCTCTAAAACAGTAATTTTAACAAATAAAATATTTTCCAAAATGTCTTTTAAATCGTCTCTAAAACAGTAATTTTAACAAATAAAATATTTTCCAAAATGTCTATTAAATCGTCTCTAAAACAGTTATTTTAACAAATAAAATATTTTCCAAAATATCTTTTAAATCGTCTCTAAAACAGTTATTTTAACAAATAAAATATTTTCCAAAATGTCTCTTAAATCGTCTGTAAAACAGTCATTTTTCAAATAAAATGTCTCCCAAATCGTCATTTTTCAATTTGCAATTTGGTTTCAAAATCTAGTAAAATTTCAACAAATTTGACAAAACAAAATTAATGAATTAATTCGCTAATTAGCTCAATTTTCTACAATTTATTTTTAAATCAAAGAATTTTGTAGATAAAAAATAATTGAAGCTGGAATCTGCAATTGCAGAACTAATTTTCTCCAAAGTTTGTCGAAAATCTAAGAATATTTTACAAAAAAAAAAAAAACAGAAAATTGCAATTTTGTTTCACAAATCTTGTAAAGATTCAACGAATTTGTCAAAAATGTCCATACTAATTAATTGATTATATAATTAATTAATTAATTAATTAATTTTATTTTAAAATCTAGTAAAAATTCAACAAATTTGTTAAAATACTCATACTAATTAATTTATTAATACGTTAATTTGTTAAATTTTAAACAAAATTTGTTCAAAATCAAAAAATATTTGTTAAATAAATGTTAAAAACGGAGGCTGAAATCTGCAATTGCAGAGCTAATTAGCTGAAATTATTCCTCAAAATTATTAAAATCCAAAAATATGTAACCAATAACAATTATTTTGTTACTTTGCTAATTAGCTAAATTTTCTTCAAAATTTATTTAAAAGAAATCTACGAATTTGTTAAAAATTGATAAAAACTGAAGCTGGAATCTGCAATTGCAGAGCTAATTAGCTGAAATTCTTCCTCAAATTTATTAAAATCCAAAAATATGTTACCAATACCAATTATTTTGTTACTTTGCTAATTAGCAAAATTTTCCTCAAAATTTATTAAAAAAAATCAACGAATTTGTTAAAAATTGATAAAAACTGAAGCTGGAATCTGCAATTGTAGAGCTAATTAGCTAAATTATCCCCAAAGTTTGTCGAAAAATATAAGAATTTTTTACAAAAAAAAATACAGAAAATTGCAATTTTGTTTCACGAATCTCGTACAGATTCAACGAATTTGTCAAAAATATCCATACTAAATAATTTATTTATTTATTTATTTTATTTTAAAATCTAGTAAAAATTCAACAAATTTGTCAATATATTCAAATTAATTAATTTATTAATACGCTAATTAGTTAAATTATAAACACAATTTGTTCAAAATAAAAAAAAATTGTTAAAAACTGAAGCTGGATTCTGCAATTGCAGAGCTAATTAGCTGAAATTCTTTCTCAAATTTATTAAAATCCAAAAATATGTTACCAATACCAATTATTTTGTTACTTTGCTAATTAGCTAAATTTTCCTCAAAATTTATTTTTAATAAATCAACGAATTTGTTAAAATTTGCTAAAAACTGAAGCTGGAATCTGCAATTGCAGAGCTAAGTAGCTGAATTTTCCCCAAAGTTTGTCAAAAATCTAAGAATTTTCTACAAAGAAAAGACAGAAAATTGCAATTTTGTGTCACGAATCTTGTAAAGATTCCACGAATTTGTCAAAAATGTCCATACTAATGAATTAATTGATTAATTAATTAATTAAATAATTTTATTTTCAAATCTAGTAAAAATTCAACAAGTTTGTGAAAATATTCATACTAATTAATTTATTAATACGTGAATTAGTTAAATTTTAAACAAAATTTGTTCAAAATCAAAAAATATTTGTTAAATAAATGATAAAAACTGAAGTTGGAATCTGCAATTGCAGAGCTAAATTTTTCCCGAAGTTTGTCGAAATTATAAGAAGAAACTGTAAATTTGATTAAATTTTAAATAATTAGGTCAAGGTCACTGAAAAGCTGATAATTACAAAAATCGTAGCATTTAATTTTCTAAAATACTTGTAAATTTGATTAAATTGTAAATAATGAGGTCAATGATCCACTGATAATGACTAAAATCGGTGCATTTTATTTTCTAAAAAGCCTGTAAATTTGATAAAATTGTAAATAAGTATGTCAAGGTCACTGATACGCTGATAATGGGTAAAATCATGACATTTTTTTTTCTAAAAAACTTGTAAGTTGATTAAATTATAAATAATTATGTCAAGGTCACTGAAAAGCTGATAATGACTAAAATCGTGGTATTATATTTTCTAAAAAACTTATAAATTTGATTAAATTGTAAATAATTAGGTCACTGATACGCTGATAATGGGTAAAATCGTGACATTTTCTAAAAAACTTGTAAATTTGATTAAATTGTCAATAATTAGGTCAATGATACGCCAATAATAGCTAAAATAGTGGAATTTTATTTTCTAAAAAACTTATAAATTTGATTAAATTGTAAATAAGTATGTCAAGGTCACTGATACACTGATAATGTCTAAAATCGTGACATTTTATTGACTAAAAAACTGGTAAATTTGATTAAATTTTAAATAATTAGCTCAAGGTCACTGAAAAGCAGATAATTACAAAAATCGTAGCATTTAATTTTCCAAAATACTTGTAAATTTGATTAAATTTTAAATAATTAGGTCAATGATACACTGATAGTGAGAAAAATCGTGGCATTTTCTAAAATACTTGTAAATTTGATTAAATTGTAAATAATTAGGTCAATGATACACTGATAATGAGTAAAATTGTTGCATTTTATTTTCTAAAAAAGTTGTAAATTGGATTAAATTGTAAATAATTAGGTCAAGGTCACTGAAAAGCTGATAATGACTAAATTCGTGGCTTTTAATTTTCTAAAATACTTGTAAATTTGATTAAATTGTAAATAATTAGGTAAATGATACGATGATAATGACAAAAATTGTTAGAAACTTAAGCTGGAATCTGCAATTGCAGAGCAAATTAGGTGAATTTTCTCCAAAATTTATTAAAAATCATAGTACTTGTAAAAAAGAATGATAAAAATTGAAGCTCGAATCTGCAATTGCGGAACTAATTAGCTGAATTTTCCCCGAAATTTGTGAAGAATCAAAGAATTAGTAGAAACAAAAAAAAAACGTAATTTGTAAAAATATTCATACTAATGAATTTCTTAATACGCTAATTAGTTAAATTTTAAGCAAAATTTGTTCAATATCAATAAATGTATTAAATAAATGATAAAAACTTTAGCTGGAATCTGCAATTGCAGAGCTAATTGGCTAAATTATCCCCAAAGTTTGTCGAAAAACTAAGAATTTTATCCAAAAAAAAAAAAAACATAAAATTGCAATTTTGTTTCACAAATCTTGTAATGATTCAACGAATTTGTCAAAAAAGTCCATACTAATTAATTAATTAATTAATTAATTTATTTATTATATTTTAAAATCTAGTAAAAATTCAACAGATTTGTCAAAATATTCATACTAATTCATTAATTTATTAATTCGCTAATTAGTTAAATTTTAAACAAAATTTGTTCAAAATCTAAAAATTTGTTAAATAAATGATAAAAACTGAAGCTGAAATCTGCAATTGCAGAGCAAATTAGCTGAAATTATTCCTCAAATTTGTAAAATCAAAAAAATATGTTACCAATAAAATCGTGGTATTTGAATTTCTAAAAAACTTGTAAATTTGTTTAAATTGTCAATAATTAGGTCAATGATACACTGATAATGGCTAAGATCGTGGCATTTTATTTTCTAAAAAACTTGTAAATTTGATTAAATTGTCAATAATTAGGGCAATGATACGCTGATAATGGCTAAGATCGTGGTAACTTATTTTCTAAAACTAGTAAAAAATAGATTAAATTGTGAATAATTAGGCCAAGGACAAGTAAATGATGAAAATGTCTAAAATCTTTCTAATGTATTTGTTCGCAAGTTTGTAGAAAACTGTACAACCATTTTTGTAAGTTGTTTAGGAAAACGGTACGACCATATTTTTAGAGTTTGGCAGTGTGTAGTGTAAGAAATAGAGATGCGCATTTTCTGTAAAAATGGAACCCGGCCCGAACGGTAACCATCAATGAACCAACTCAACCCGACTCGACCCGACCGGTATCTGTTCCGAACCGACCCGAACCCGACCCGACCCGACCGATATATGTTCCGAACCGACCCGAACCCGACCCGACACGAAATGAACAAGTCTGACCCGAACGGTACCTGACCCGAACGGTACCTGGCCCGAACTGAACCAACCCGACTTGAACGGTACCGACCCGAAATGAACCAACCCGACCTGAACGGTTCCAACCCGACCTGAACGGTATCGACCCGAAATGAACTGTCTCGACCCGAACCCGATCCGAAGTGAAAAAATCTTTGTTTACCTAAACAAAAACTAATATCAATTTTAAATGGCACGAGAAATACACCTATGGCTATAGTCTCACCACGCCAGAAATGATTACTTACGTGTTGACGTCTGGTAAACACCCGCATGGTAACATATCATTAGTTTTTAAATTATAACTACGTATTTAATGAACCTGTTTCAGTAAATATTATAATATAATAACTGTTTTTGAAACTAAAATTTTGCCTTCTATCAGTAAAAATGAGTTTAAAGGGTAAATGTACGGTCAACCTCGCAAGAAATTAAAGCAGGGACGTGTTTCAAGTATAGCAATTAAGCTTGAAGCCAAATCAGCATTACCATTTAAAATTTTATTTATTTGTATAATTCTTTTTAAATCCAGCGTTATTTTTATTTCTCTATTACATACTTTCTTATCTGTTTTTCACACAAACGAACTATACTTCCCTTCAAAATGGGCTGGAATTATAAATCAGTCCTTCAAACATAGTAGTCAATAAATTGTTGTTTGTTGATGATTCTCAAAAGAACTGAATTCTATAGAGATCGACCGTTTCAGCTCCCAATTTTTTTTAGAGATCAGCTGAAGTCACTTTATATTAAAATAAATATAAATTTTGCAAATTTGCAGATAATTTAAATACATAAACAAATCTCCATGAAAACTTCTCTCTACGGCTATGCAAGTCTTCAAAAGGGATTATTGAAAGTTTTAGTGAAGTCTTTCTATTGTTAGATATAGCTAGAGAAGTAAATTTTGTTCAGATACAAAGTGGGTGGTGCCCTAGTAAAGTTATATCTAATATTTTTAGTGAGTTTACTTGCCGCATCCCTGACAAAAATACAATAAAATTATTACAAATTTTGATATATTTCTCGTATACCAGCTCGTTTCGAAACAATGAGAAATTATACAAAATTCAAATCAAAGAGAGAGATAAAAATTACCTTTGATTGGGTAAATTATATAATAAAACTCAACCGACTATAATTATTTCTTCGATAGCCAATGAAATATTGTCAACAAACATTCAATAAATATATAGTCCTTATAATTTTAAATCGATATTCTTTTTCAAAGAACTCTTGATTTTACTTTTTCATTTTAGAGAGGTTTGAAATTTGAATGAACATCTGGTTGTCGTTTATTATCCCGTTATAGCCATTGTTATTATTTCAAGTATAATTCGCAATTCCGACAATATACCTGGGAATGGGAAAATTCTTTGATAGAACATAGAAGGATACTGGTATCAAAATTATAAATTACACTTCCACCGTATTTGGTCATCTGGATGACATAAAATTTTATAATAATCTCTTCTTGCATGAATTGTGTCATATGAACTGCCGTCCGCACGATTATAGAAATGAACAGAGATGAACCAACCCGACCAGACACGAACCCGATCCGAACCCGAGCCGAACCCGGAGCTGAGAGAACTCGTACTGAACCAGCCCGACTCGACCGGAACCAACCCGACGTGAACGGTACCTGACCCGAATTTGAACCAACCCGACGTGAACGGTACCTGACCCGAATTTGAACCAACCCGACGTGAACGGTACCTGACCCGAACTGAACCAACCCGGCTCGAAATGAACCAACCCGAGCTGAACGGTACCTGAACTGTACCGACCCGAACCCGACCCGACCCGAACTTATCCAGCCCGACCGGAACTGAACCAACCCGACGTGAACGGTACCTGACCCGAACCCGACCCGAACTTTATATTTGGATATAAAATCGACCCGAAACCCGACGGTGGTTCGGGTCGGGTCGGGTCGGGTTTCGGGTTCGGGTTGAAATGCGCATCTCTAGTAAGAAAATCTTGTCTTGAAATAAGAAACAAGAAAATTGCAAGAATAACAGTAGTTAACAAACAACAATCATAAACAGTATCTTCTAAAATATGTAGAAATTGATTCAATTGTCAATAATTAGATCAAGAATAAAATAAAATGGCTAAAATAGTTAATATTGATTAATTTGTCAATATTTAGAAGTATATGATGCTAAAATCGTTCCAATTTATTGTTTAAAATTAGTCAAATTTATTAAATTGTTAATTATTAGCTCAAGGTTAAGGATATATATATATATATATATATATATATATATATATATATATATATATATATATATATATATATATATATATATATATATATATATATATATTAAAAATGGGTAAAATCGTTTCAGTTTAGTGGCATAAGTTTGTTAAAATTGATTCAATTCTCAATATCATGTCATATCATATAATGTCATATAATGTCATGTAATGTCATATTAATGTCATATTAATGTCATGTAATGTCATAGAGAGTAAATAAATAGTGAAGTAAGTTAAAACTGTAGTCTAGTTAATGAGATAATAAATTAAGTAAGTCATTGAAGTTATGTCATTATTGTATTAGTGTTTGGTAAAAAGTCAAAGGCATGTGAGAAAATAAATTCAGTGAATTCAGTGAATTAAGTGAATTAAGTAGGTCAAACTCATTGTTGTAAGTGACTGTTATAAGTCATTATTATATTAGTTTGTAAAAAAGTCAAGGTAGATTGAGTTAATGAATTAAGTAGATCAAACTAATTGTTGTAAGTCACTGTTATAAGTCATTATTATATTAGTTTGTGAAGAAAGTCAAGTAAATCATGTAATTGTAGTAAATCCTGAAAAAAAACTACTAATTCCTATAGTCTGGGATCGAACCCACAACCTACCGTGAGGATGACGTAATCACTCTATACCAAAATAAGCGACGCGTTAGCTGCATACTTTATACTTACAAATAGTGTGGTAATATTTCAGGTTGTCACATGTAATATACGACGATAAATAAATTGATGATAGATTAAGATGACTCTATTTTATCCCTCTTCTGAGTTATTAACGGCGGGTAGGGTGTACCGTTAAATGATATATTTAAATGAGGGTGAAACAATAATTATACAAACTGTATATATATATATATATATATAGTCAGGGCGTGTGATGATATGGCGTGAACCAGATGTAGGTGTACACGCCGCGTCAGGTGAGTCAGGTGACCCAGGTAAATTAATCAGCCGTCTCCTGTAAATAAAGGTGAGTTTGAGACATATCACCGTCTAACCGACAGGATATTGTAGCGCCGTTGCCACCAGCCTTCCCCACATATGGGAAGCCAGCAGATCAACTCATATAGAATTCGGCAACACCTATCGCTACCAGAAGGCAGGATATTGTCACACCGTTGCCACCAGCCTTCCCCAGGTACAGGAAGCCAGCGGGTTAACTCACGTAGGGCGACACCTATGATAGTACCAGTATCATAATGACGCACCGTTGCCCCCCGAAAGGGTTGGTTCCGTGTCGCTCACGAAGAACACCGTTGACTCACAGACCTTGCGAATTGAGGTGACATGAGCCCCTCCAGGGCTCTATGTCCGGTGGCACTGAGTTCTCTAGGTAGTGTTTTAGGTAGAGCCCCAGTACATACACACATCATGCACACGGCGTGACGTCACCTCAAGTGACGCTCACATTATAATTCATACATGATACGTAAAACTCAATGAATGACAAACTCACCGATAGATAGAAGCTCTCAGGTAATCCAAAATACACTAATTGATTAATCAGACACTTAATCACAAGTTTATATCAAAGCTAACACAGCACTGCACAACTGAACTATACAAAGCAAGGCCAATACTTCGAATGATGCCAGGCTAGTTCTGGGTGCCCTTAGGAATGTTTACATAAACACATGTGTGCAGTTATCGCTGGAGTTGCATGTGAATGTCCCTAAGTCAAGTGGTTTTATGGCTTGGGCCAGATTTCAGACGCTACGGCCCACACAAACTTTCGTGAGAAAGTTTGGTATTTTTAACGAAACTAAATAACCAGAAAACTCAAAACTAGAAGAATATATTTAAATAAAAATCGTCTTGTAACACATGTAAATAATGAATTATAAACAAAATGTGAAACTAGTGACAGTGTTGTGTTTAAAGTTAAGTATCGTTATTAATTGCTAGGCTATTATTTTTAAAATTATGTATGTTTCGTCTAGTGTTAGCTATTTTGTAGCCCTTGGTTTAGAAAATATTAAGTATCGTGAGAATGATATGTTTGGGGTTGTGTTTGTGTTTCTAAACTAATAAATTAAGTCAAGTGTGCCTGAGTCCGTCTGAGTGACGCCGAATGTGGAAACATGTTAGAATAGGTGAGGGATGAAGAGACGTGTGTGATTGGTTTAGGGTGCATGAGGCTTTGTAAATAGTTTTTAAGATAGTGTGTATCCGACGATCGACGAGAGAAGTTGAAATTAATTATCTTTGTAAATATTGATCTTAATAAAACTGATGTACATATTCCCTGTACTTCGTTTATTATTTATCCTGACGAATATATGAACAGGAAGTGCATAAGGAGCAGCATTAATCACAGAAAAATTATATCATTTATAGACAATTATCAGAAGAGGATAGATTGTTTTATATTGGGATTGCGATAATAGTCCCGATAGTAAAAAAAATTACTACGTAATACTGGTGTTAAAAAGTAATATAAATTTTTAAGGTTCTTTTTATAAGACTATTTGTTAGCCGCGTGTAAAGATAAATAAATAAAATAAAAAATAGGATAGGAAGTGCTTGTTGAATTCATGCTAATGAAAATGTAATAAGTGTTATTAATTAGTATATCGTCTTGTATTTCATTTTAATAAGCCATTGTTTTTGTATTACAATTGGATTCGAATGTATTTATTCCTTGGTCCGACCAAAAACAGAAGAAGAAAAAAATAGTTAAGAAACAAAAAAATATGTTAAGTTATGTATAAAATAATTAAGTACATAAATAAAGAAATCATCAAATATCTGATTTTATTCTAGTTTCCCAGAATTATTAATAAACAATATAAAAGTTTTAATTAGTACGAAATTTATGTAGACAGAAATTTAGCAATTATTATATTTAAATTGCAAATAGTTGTGTATTTAAAAAACAAAAAATGAATATAAGGAAACATACATGAAAAACACTGCAGTAGTTAAATATAATTTGTGAAAATGACTACCTATTTCGGAATATTCGACTATGTTGTTTTTGCATTAACTTTAATTTGGTCAGTTGTGGTTGGTTTGAGATTTGGGTGTTTTGGAAGTAAACAAAATTCAGCGAAAGAATATTTGTATGGAAAACGAAATTTGAAGGCGATTCCAGTAGGACTCTCCATATACAGCAGGTAATTTTTAAATAAATGTAGTTATTCATATATCAAAGGAAGAAAGTGACACACTTCTTTCCGATGGAGTCATTATATTTCCCGAGTTGGAGGCGAGGGTTGTAAAGCACTTGAAGGAAAAAATGTCACTTTCATCACGAAGTATACATATATATTTTTTATTACTCAATCAGAAACTAATTTTTTTTAAACTAAATTAGAAATTTAGATAAAATAAAATAAATAAATATATCATCACGCCTTCTACCCATTACTGGGTGTGGTACTTTGCCGTAACAGATCTCGATAAGTGATATGTCAAGTGCGGTTACCAGCCGTCAAATCACATCCTCAAAGGTTGTTAATGGAGGAGGAGCCACAGGGGCAGTTTTAATTGTTTGTCAACTGCGGGAATCGAATCCGGGTTCTCGAATCCATAAGCTGATTCAATACAACTGAGACCTACCCCATAAATTTGAATAACATTTTTTATAGCCTTGACAGACATTATCTGGATATCACTAATGTCAAATTCTACCATTGTTTTCCAGTTGCCACGGGCATAGCTAAACTTTTCCTTACTATGGACAAAAAGTATCATTTTATTTATTTGTCTGGCAGGGTCGTGAAAAAAACCTAATGCGTATCTGTTTCTGGTGAATTTTAACTTTATATATATATATATATATATATATATATATATATATATATATATAACATACACTCTGTTTAATTGTGTTTATTTGTTGATAACAATTAACTGGAAGATTAGGAATGTCTAAGAACGCAGATTTTCACTTGCAGCATTGTATCAACAGTAGCAATAATAGGAACTCCTTTAGAAATATACGCATTTGGAACGCAAATTATGTTGTGTTCCATTGGAGCAGCGATGACAATGTTTATCGTTTGGTTAGTAATTCTGCCAGTTTTCAATGGAACGTTGAATATCAAAACACCGTACGAGGTAATTACATTGAAATAATAGTTACATATTTATGTATTAAGGGCGTAATGAAGCTTTTATGGCGTGAGATGTGATTTTGAGTCCGAGGCGTCAGCAGAGGGTTAAAAACATATCAAAGCCTATAAAAGCAAATTATGCCAATACATTTCTTTATCTGTTTAATATAGTTCAAGGAAATAAATGCACTACTGTTAGTTGATAACATACTTCGCATTTTCTTTTATTTTATTTTATTAAGCATTCTACAATTTTATTTCAAGCATTATTCTATGAAATAATTTTAAAAGTTTCACAACTGAAAAATCAAATTAATCACCCTTAACAGATGTTAATACTAGTAGTCCTAATATCCTGTAATGTAAATGTATTATCATCTGAAATTTAGATAAAATAATATAAACTGTACATATTAATATACTTTTAACTGTGTATCTTTTCAGTATTACGAGCTAAGATTCAACAAAACAATTCGTTACATATCAACAATAATGTACATACTCCTCACAGCATTAATGATGCCCTTAATTTTATTTTCAAGTTGTCTAGCAGTTTCTGAAGCAACAGGAATCAACATTAACATTTGTACAACAGTCGTAGGGGGTGTATGCATCTTTTATACCGTTTTGGTATGTCAGAATTTTAGTAAACAGTCTAAGGGTTGAATTTGTAAATGTTTTATGAATTAGGGTGGATTTTCGACTGTGGTATGGACGGATGCATTTCAAGCTACCCTTATGCTAGCGACTTCTATTGGTATTATGATGTTAGGGGTAGCTAGAGCCGGTGGGATGCAGGAAATTTGGACCAAAGCAGAAGATGGAAATCGACTTAATTTTATCAAGTAATTACATGCGTAACATCACGATATGTTCCATTAAATAAGGCAGCACAGATCCTTGAAACATTCACTGAATTAATCAGATTCACCTGGCACATCATTCATAGTCATAATTCTTTCCATACAAGCACATCTCATATTTCGTTCACATAACAAATTAGAGGTGGGCGCGAGCCGTGATTTTGATCGGGTCACGTCATGACCCGGGTGAGTGTGAGCATATTTAAAATTGTATATCGTGGGCGCGAGTCATTTTTTAATTGTCGTGAGGAAGCGGGCGTGATTATTATTTTATCGTGAGTGAGAGGATAAATAAATATACAGAATGTCCAATTTACTTGTGCCACTATTGCTATCTCGAGAACCATTTTACAATTCTATTACAGAGCTATTAAGAACCATTTTTTTACCAGTGGTTCTCAAAATACGGGGTGCAACTTTCTTATTTTAAATGGAAACCTATTTTTTTAATTTGCTTGTTCGATTCAGTATTTTTTTTCAATTCAACGTCTATAAAGTTCAGTACGCGCACATTATTTTTTTTTTTTTAGAAAAATTATATTTATCCATTGGTACTAAAATGTATACTTTGGTAAATTAAATATTTTTTTGCAAATATAATTTTTTTTTTGTGTTACAGTCAATTTAATTACCTATGCAATTATAGAAATACGTGTATATGAATCATAAATATTTAAATCAAAAGCGTCAAGTAAATATTAAACTGGAATAATATTAATTTTAATTTATACATCATATAAATATTAGAACATTTAAATTAATATAAAGAAGTATTTTATGAGGTAAGTTGCCCAGTGGTATCGAGTCGGCAACATCTTTGGTGGCTGTGATTTGATGGCTGGTAACTGCACTTTACGCGCATAAATATATTACTTACCGACATCTGCTTCGGCAGAATTCCACACTCAGTAATGGGTAAAAGGCGTGTTGATACATTTATAGTTACTATATTTATTTAAATTAGTAAATTAGCAATAGTATTTCTTGAATCATTGTCGTGTCCCATTTTGACTCACTATTCGTGAGTGATTGGGCGTGAATCAAATTTTAAAATTCGTGAGCGGGCGTGATCGTGAGCCATAGTGAAATTTGTTTGAGTGAATGGACGTGAAAAAAACATTTCGTTTCGTGAGTATGCGTGATCGTGACTAATTTTTACTCACGTGCCCAACAAATCTTCAATCTAATGCATCCATTTATTCTTAGGGATCCTAGGTCATTCACGCAAGCTCCCACCCTCAATTTTACAACATTCACCTGTTTCATCAATATTTTATTCCACGTACGTTCTATATGCCCAAACTGCAATTCCTCAATACAGTAATAGTAGGGTGATCAAAAGGGATTGTTACAGTTGGCGATAAAAAAAACTACTTGAAATTGGTAAACCTGATACATAAATTCATTTCCTGTTGTTGACAGTGACATTTGAAAATTTAAATTTGAGTACATTTATATTTTGTTTATTAAAATGGTCTTTACATTGCAATAAAATGTTTATATTAATATTGCATATTTTCGAAGTGGAGTCTTTAATGCGATTACTGGTTGGCAGTATTCCTCTGAAGAAACATATAACCAGTTTCAGAATATGTTCCCTGAAGAGATGGTTACATTCCCTGCATTTAAGCAGCACTGTATGCGAGTTGTTCATCGATACATAAATACTGGAACTGTAGAGAAGCAAAATATTTGGGAGGACGCACAGTTCTTACACAAGATATTGTAGATGATGTTAGAGTTCACATGGAACGGAGTCCTCGCAAGTCCTTAAGAAAGCTTTCCCTACAAACAGGTTTGCACCTCATCCGCACAAGGGTTATTTTAAAGGTTATATTTCACAGAGCTGATGAAACATTTATATTAGACATTTTTAGATGACAGCCCAGTAATTTCCTCCTAAAATATATATCAGTTCATTATTTTTATTTTATAGGCTTATCATATGGAAGTTGCCATACTGCATTAAAACGCATTTTACAATTCCGCCCCTACAAATTTTCTATGACTCAGACCTTAACACCTCCTGATTTCCAAGAGAGAATTCGATTCTGTAACTGGTTTAATCAAGAATTAAAAAACAATGATATCCTTGATTTAACTTTCTTTTCTGATGAAGCTTGGTTTCATCTTGACGGTTACGTTAATTCTCAAAATTATCGGATTTGGTCTGGTGAAAACCCGCACGCAACTGTTCAATCAACTTTACATCCCCTTAAACTTGGTGTTTGGGTGGCAATATCACGACGAAGAATAATTGGCCCGATATTTTTGAATTTCACAATTAATTCACAACGATATATTAATAATATTTTGGAACCATTTGTAAATCAGTTGGACGATCAGGAGCTACAAAATGGATATTTTCAACAAGATTCTGCTGCGGCACACACTTCACGCATTACAATACAATATTTGCAGCAATTTTTTGACGATCGTATTATTAGTTTTGGAGTTTGGTGTAGTAAATCCCCCGATTTAACTCCGTTGGACTTTTTTTTATTTGGTCACCTAAAAAATAAAGTTTACAGTAGAGTTTTGCATACCCGTGAAGATTTACAAGCCTCAATTATCGATGAAATTGCAATCATTACTCCAGTTATGTTAGCTAATGTTTTCGATAACTTAAAACGAAGGGTAAATTTATGTCTTCAAAATAATGGTGCACAATTCGAGCAGTACATTTAGTTCTTATTCCTTGTTAGTTATATTTTTCTTAAATATCCATAAATAAAATTGTTGTTTCCCTCACCTTTCCTTTTATTATTTAACATAGCAATAATTTAAAGTATTTCTATTACTCAAAAAGTCAAAATTCTATTAGCTGTCAGACTCTTGACATAACCTATTTGTATTTATTACAAATGTCAAATAGTATTTCCGCCTTTACCTGGCGTTGTGCCAACTGTGGAATAAAAAGATCTCTGAAATAGTATTGCCAACTATAACAATCCCTTTTGATCATCCTGTATATTACATAATAAGTCAGGAAAGTGATGTTTTACTTGACAAATTATGTATACTATTTTTTCGTAAGCCGTTTAATTTAATCAATAATTAATGAAAAATAATTTAAAATGTTTAAATTTTTTGATATAAATTTTATTGACAGCAGGCTACGTATCAACGGTTACAACAAAGAAAACAGAAAAATAAAATACAAAACAGGCTGGTAAAATCTTTACCTGACTGTTATAACTTTGGATACGTACTTTACTTGAATGTTTTTGTAAAAATCTACTTCTCATACTAATGCTCGGTTTCATGACAGGAAGTTAAATCGCTGATTAATACATTGATAAATTAGTTTTAATCAACGATTAAATAAATTTTCATTTCATGAATTTAATCTGTATATTAACTTTGATTAATTTAGTAATCGGGTCGTTAAATTAAGATTTGGGGACTTTCTTTGTTATTGTGAATACCTGATACCATAACCAACTTCATGTGTGTATGTACATGTGTTTGACAGCTACATTTTATTAAAAAATTTAAATAAAAACCAATGTCTAAAAAGGAAAGAGGACCAAATTTTTCAGAGTAAGATAAGCAAAAGCTA
Source organism: Pterostichus madidus (assembly GCA_911728475.2). NCBI lineage: Eukaryota > Metazoa > Arthropoda > Insecta > Coleoptera > Carabidae > Pterostichus > Pterostichus madidus. Next base: position 25,690,889 of record OU452314.1, read on the forward strand.
TTAAATATTATAAATAAATATACAAGAAACATGGGAAGAAATTACGAAGGAATATAATGCGGTTATTCTCCCAAAAGAAAATCAGACAATTTAAAAATATGTCACGAAAAAATAAACGAAAAGCGAGAAAAGATTTGGCGCAAGAGAGGGTAAAATTATATTTTGAAATCGTCATTATCATAAATATCGAAAAGATTATTACGATCTCCAAATATTCTTCTCCTTAGAAAATTATTTACCATAATATCAATAAAATCGTCATCGCTGTCAGTACTGTCCCCTGATGTTGACATATGGAATAACATAAATAAATAAATATATCATCACGCCTTCTACCCATTACAGGGTAGGCCGAAGCAGATCTCAGTAAGTGATATATTTTGCGCGTGAAGTGCGGTTACCAGCCGTCAAATCACGGCCTCTATAGATGTTAGTGGTGGGGAAGCCACAGGGGTAGTTTTAAAATGGTGAAAATTGTTTGTCGACTGTGGCAATCGAACCAGGGTTCTCAGGATTAACAGGCCGACTAGCTACCCCATGTTGACATATTGGCTTTATTATTCATAATTATGCATTAAATCATTTTATTATAATTATATCACATACCTGCTAGTTTAAAATATTAAATGTTTACTATTTATGTTATACCTGGCAAAAAAATATTTATTTCAGTATGAAAATTAATTGACTTGTCAAAATTTAATCGGTCAAATTTCTCTGATTACATTAATTGAAACTTTAACACCCCGATTAAGCTAATTAACTGTCATGAAACAAAATATCTATTTTAATCAGGTAATTAAAATTTAATCATTAATTAAGGAATTAACCGACTTTCATGAAACCGAGCATAAAACTGGTCAGGAAAGTGGCCATTTTCTTACGGTTTCAGAAAAATGATGTTTATTAATTTTATTTAGCTGGGATCCAAATCCATTTCAACGACTCAATATTTGGGCTCTAACAGTCGGAATGTGTTTTAACTATGCAGCACATATGGGCGGTCCCGCAAGTTCCTTACAACGCTATATGTCGTTGCGAACCGAAAAAGAAGCCAGAATGTAAGACTACACATCATTTCACGTAAGGATGCAGTAATTTGAAATGTATCATTCGCATAATTTGTCAATTTTATTTAACGCGAAAATAATGTCTACTGTAATATTTTGTAATATTAAATACTGCATTTTTACGTAAGAAAAGATATATATGACTACTGCACACTTGTCATGAAACGTAGATAATATTTTTTTTATTTTAGGAGCATAGGTATAGGTATTATTGGATTTATAATAGTAAGTTTAGTAGGAAGTGTGACAGGATTAAGTATGTATGCATTCTATCAAGGATGTGATCCAGTTAAAATTAATGTAATTATAAACTTTATCCAATTACAAAACAATATTAATTAATAATTATATATTATTTTAGGTTGTAAAAGGGTATAATCAATTAACGACTCATTTCGCCCTAGAAAATATGAAAAATATTACAGGACTTTCAGGACTCTTCTGTGCAGGACTTTTGAGCGCAGGACTTAGGTATATTTTAATACTTGATAATACATACACAACATCACACTATATCCTATTAAATAGGGTAGCACGAACACTTAAAACATTTTTTATTTAGATTAAAATTGTAACGTATCTACCTATTTGGATGTGTTACTCTGCCGTAGCAGGTCTTGGCAAGTGTTATATATTGCGAATAAAGTACGATTACCAGCCGTCAAATTACGGGGAAGACCACAGGGATAATTTGGTGAAAATTGTTTGTCGGCTGTGGGAATCGAACCTTAGTTCTCAAACCCATAAGCCGATTCGATACCACTAATCCATCTACCCCATAAATACTTGTGATGTTACTATATTTTTAATCGCATATATCTCTGTAGTATAATATTATTTTTAACTAATTTTTTCACTATAATTCAATATTTTATATTTTTATCATTAATTCTCTTTATTTTGATTATGGTACAGGAGCCCATTAAATATTTCTACCTTTCACATTCATAATTCCGTTCAAACAAGCTTATTAATTTATTGTTATCACTAATTATAATTATTCTATTATTTTCCTTTTTAGTTCACTGTCAGCAGAAGCGAACACATTCAGTGGTATAATATACTACGATTTTATCCAAAAGAAATTTCCAAAATACAACAGTGATAAAAGCGGTGCATTTGTCATGAAATTAATTGTTTTTGTTTTTGGTGTTTATTGTTTGTTAATGGCACCAGTCATGGCTAAAGTTAAATATTTACTTCAAGTATGAACTAATTCTTAAATTAAAATACAATTTATAATTAATCATTTCTTACAGATGGCTGTAACAATAATTGGTACAATAAATGGACCAAAATTAGCTTTAATTATACTTGGAACAACTTTTCCGAAAGTTACAAGTCGAGTATGGAAACAATACTATTCTATTTGATTTATAATTAATATATGATTAATTTTAGGGTGCTTTAAGTGGTATCATTACTGGGTTTGTATTTATTTCTTGGATCGCAGTCGGCGCAACTTATTATGATGTTGGAAGTTTATCTCAGTTACCTGTTTCCACAGAGAACTGCACTTCAAAAAATACTGACAATATTTTATTCAATTCTACTTTTACATCTATGTCAACTTCAATAAACAATACGTATGTTACTACATTACATCATGTTCAATCCCATGAAATGAGGTAGCACGAATCCTTGAAACATTTATAGGAATTTATTCATTAGATTCTTACTGCAATTAGTTACTATCCAGGCACATCATGCATAATATGTTTTATACAAGCTCATGTCATCTTTTATTCACACAACAAACTTTCAATCATATCTATCCATTTATTCCTAATGATTAGGTTCTCTATGCAATCTCGCATCTTCAAATTCACCAATCTTTCATTCGATATGCAACAACTTTCTCATACAAGTTAATATGTATAAATTGTTTTAGGTTTACTGACACAACAAAAGAAGAACCATTTTTCATGTATAAATTATCGTTCTTATTTTATACATTTGTCTCAACAATTCTATCAATTATAGTCGCATTAATAGTAAGCTATTTAACTGGAGTGAACGATGTTGACAAAATGGATCCACGATTACTTATACCTTTCGCTCGACCGAAGAAAAATCATAAAAGCTCTGTAGAAATGCAGAAAATGTTAGATAAATGATGTATAAAAATAACTGAAGAATAATCGAGCATTTATTATCAGCTAAAGATAATGGAATTCAATTTAGAAATTTAAATTTCTTCTAAAACTGTCCGGACACTGTTATTGAAAATAGGGGTGTGAGATTTTCTTAGTACGAAAAATATTTCAACCCGTAGTTTCGTTAGTTTAGTATTTTATGTTGTTCTCTAAACATAGATAATTAAAAGTTATTATCGTTATTAATAATGCTTGCATTAAAAAATAATATAAATTTTGTAGTTTTAGTTTTTTGTTACTTGCGTGTAAAGAAAAATAAATAAAATAAATAATAGAGTAGATAGTTCTTGTTGAATTAATGTTACTGAAAATGTGATAAGTGTTATTAAGTAGCAAGTTGTCTTGTATTTTATTTTAATAAGCCATTGTTTCTGTATTATAATTGGAATCAACTCTATTTGTTCCTTGGGTTCGACCAAAAACAGAAAAACAAAATAATTGTTAAGGAACAAAAAAATATGTTAAGTTATGTACAAAATAATGAAATATATAAATAAATAAACAATTAAACATTTCATTTTATTCTAGTTTCCCAGAATTATTCATAAACAATATAAAAGTTTTAATGCGCACAACATAATTAATTCATGTCGACAGAAATTCATCAATTATTATATTGAAATTGCAAATAATTGTCTATTTAAAAAAAAATTAATATAAGGACACATATATGTACAACAACTTGGTGATCTATACTGATTACATACTAACAGCAATGGATAATCGTACTTAGGTTGACTCCATTTACACCGACTTCTGCAAGGCTTGCGACAAAATAGATCATTGTATACTTAAAAAAAAACTAGCTGAGGTTGGTGTACATGGCAGTTTGCTGAAGTGGTTTCACTCATATTTGTATGGTAGAACCCAATGTGTCACTGTTAATGGGTATTGCTCTAATTTAGTACGTATTACATCTGGCGTACCTCAAGGATCACATCTTGGTCCTTTGATCTTTAATATTTTTATAAATGATGTTAAAAAGTGTTTCTTATTTTCAAAAATATTATTATATGCAGATGATTTGAAAATATTTCATACAGTCAATAATATCGGTGATTGTTTAGCCATTCAAGATGAAATAAATAAGTTCAGTGATTTCTGTGTGCTTCATAAATTAACCTTAAATCTAAATAAATGTACAAATATCACGTTCACACGAAATAGGAACCCTATCACTTATGAGTATACAATTAATAACAATGTAATACAACATACTTCTCAAGTTAAAGATCTTGGCTTAATTGTCGACAGTAAATTATTATTTGATGTACATATTGACAATGTTATTAAGAAATCGTTACGTACCTTAGGGTTTGTATTTCGTATGTCTAAAGATTTTCAAAATGCATCTACTTTATTCAATGGATATTTATTTCTTCAGACTATTAGAATATCTTCCTAATGATTCATTGCATGATTAAACAGCTCTATACAGAAATTAATAATTTGAAGTTTGGACGACTCTTTACTATACTTTTGTATTAAACTAATAGGATACTGAAATTGTGAGACCGATTTTTTCAGATTTAGGTACTATGTTTCGTAAAGAATTATTGATATTTCTGGAGATAAGCATGTTTTTTCTTAATAATAATATTTAAATCTTAAAATATAGTAGTTAATAATACTCAATATTATAGTCATTGTTATAATAAGTATATAAACAAATATCTGAGCACAACTAGAATAAAAGTTAAACAAGAAAAGTGTCTCGTTAAATTTTTAATACGTAAGGTGCTAGTCATGGCACTCATTATCATGTTGACACGATTTATATTATATTTAACAATATAAAGTGGCCATAGTAATCCAATTTTATATTTTGAATAAATATTATTATCTATGAAACAAAGCCAAATTTTCTCCTGTACCAATCTGTTATAAAGGCATCTGTTTCAATAAAGTTTATTATAATTTAATAAAAGCAATAAATTTGAAAAGATAATTAACATTTTACAGAAGATGGTGAACGATGTCAAGAGAATGCAGCTGTGGTTTTAATCTTTGATACCTTCCTTCTATGAAATATCTTCTGCAGGGTCTATTATGCTCTTCAATCAAACCAATCTACTCGATTGTGTAACTGATTTCGCTAAATTTAATGTACTTTCTATCAACTTAAAATTAGCTATGTAATAACAATCATGCGTTGGTTAATTGGCATCTAATGGTTCAACAAGTTTCAGAAAATCGTTATTGATACTGTTGCTAGATAAACAATTCTTTAATTAAAAAGCTCTTTTTTTTCTTGCAACTCTGCATTAGTATTGCAGTCATTCTTACAATAAATACATCAACAAACATTTGAGACATTCAGATTTTAAGGTGCTAATTAACGTATTAATTTTTCATGTTTTAGAATATTAGTTTTACCAATATATTGTATATATATAAATCCTATTTTATGTATACTTAGTTTATAATATTATTAAAGTATTTCTTTCAATATATTTTATTATATATAATTTAATAAAGCAATGAACTTAAAAGTTGTTTGTCTATTTAATAAAATAAATATAGGCATCTCTTCATTCATAAATGGTATCGGTAATAATATTTAGATTATACATTTTGTAAAATTATATAATTTTTCCTAGATGCCGAAATATTCAAATAATAAATTATGTCGTAATGTATTACAAGTAGTCTATCGACAGGCTGATTTACGAAGATGTCGCTACACATCGGGCACGAGATTTAAACTTCAAACTGCCACTTTGACAACGTTGTCGTTCGTTAGAGAGTTTCTCAAATTTATTCTTGCAGAAGCTGTTTCCTTTGCTTGATTTGGATTTGTAAGTCTGAAAAATACATTCCTATTTAGTGTTTGATTTAAATATCATTATAAAATTGTATGTTCCACCACACACTGATTTATTTTCACATTTTTATCATGGATTCCACGTGCAGTATTTGTAAAAAGGTATTTTGTCGACCAAATGTTGCTAAAATACATGAAAGTAAGTGTATTAAATTACCTCAAAATAATTTATCTCCTGTTACAGATGAAATATGCTCGCATAATATCAAATGTTTGGTAGGAGAATGTTCGTGATTTTTATCATATGAAATCGTTAATTTTTTACTTGCAGATAGATCATACTTATTAAAATTTAAAATTTCCCAGCATTATTTTGATGTGCAAGAAGAATTCGAAACGTGGATGACAGATGAAATGACGAGAACATTCTCTTATTTTTATAAGTTAATATGAAAAGTTATGGGCATTATGTACATTATATCTGCCACTTTGACGATCGCTTAAAAAAACGTAAAAACAAAACTGCTCGCGTCAATATGAAAGGGTCTGTAAAACACGGAATTCGATGTCCAGCTCGTATTTTTGCTAAATTTCTTGCGAACGGTATTGAAGTAACTTACATTAAAACTCATTCCCATGAATTAAAATTTGAGAATACAAAATTTCACAGAATTGCGGTTTCAACAAAATCAGATATTCAATCACTATTACAAATGGATGTACCGACCAGAAAAATTCATACATTAATTACGGAAGAAGCACTTAATCGGGACGATCGTAATAAACTTGAGTGCAGGAAGGAATTGTTGTATCCCAAAAGAAATATCTCGGCATTAAAAAGAAATTTATTAAATAAATCATATCTTTGTAGTGACGACGCAAATTCTATTTTTTTATTAATAGAAAAATTAAGGAAAGAAAAGTTCAATCCGGTATTAATATATAAACCCTGTATTGAAAGCATTCAAATTGGCCCTATGAATGCGGATATTAATAGCAACAAAAGTTTATTTTTATTAGGTATTTAAACAGAGTATCAAATGAATCTGATGCAGGAAGGTGTTGAAAGAATTTTATGTATTGATGCAACACATAAAACAAATCAGTACGATTATCAATTAGTGAATTTCGTGGTCCCTGATATTAATGGTCGCGGTCATCCAGTTGCGCATTTCATTACACCTTGTTTAAATACTAATACATTAACATATATGTTTTCGTCATTAAAATCCCGTTATCCAAATTTAAAAATAAATTCGGTTATGACTGACGATGATCCAGCTCTTATTAAAGCGGTAATAAACAATTTCGGGCATACAAATCATTTGTTATGTCAGTGGCATATTCAACGGGCGTGGCGCAAGAATTTGATGTCAGTAAAAAGTGTAGGTACAAAGAGAGATATGTATATTGCACTGATGGCTATTTTATATGAACGAAATAGCAATACATTAGATAATTTATTAAACTCATTTTTGTCAATGTTTAAAGACGAAGTAACATTTCTAGAATATTTTCGGACAAATTACATGCATCGTATAAAATTATGGGCTACTGCATTTAGAAATTTTCCCCACGGACATGTAAATACCAATGCTCTTGTAGAAAGTTTCCATAATAAATTAAAGACTTCGTACTTAAATCGAGAATTTAATAAACGAATTGATAAATTATTATCAGTATTATTAAATATTAAAAGGATGATTTTATTTACACAAAACGTAAAGAATTGTAAAATTAGGTAATGCAGAATTAAATGACGGTAGACATAAAAAAGGGTATAATATTTCGGATGACGATGTTAAAATCTTAAATGTGCGTAGTTTCCAAGTTATTTCGCAAACAGATGCTTCTATTACATATACTATCGTTCGTATAAATGAAATGTGCGATTTTGATCTTTGTTTCGATAAATGCATTAATGTGAAATGCAAAAATTTATGAGCGCATTTATATACTTGTAGTTGTGAAGATAGAGCCTCACTATGTAAACATGTACATAAAATTAATATACTTCAATCGTAGAAAAACTGTAATGGAAACATTAGTGACAGCGAAGTACCTAGAAAGTTAATTAATGAGCCTAATGAACAAGCGTCAACAAAATCAGAAGTTATTGAGCGGAAAATTCTAAATATTGAAACAAATTACGGAATATTGCGTGAATACATAAATAATCCTTCTGTTGATCGTGTTTTATTAGACAAACAGGTCGATCCCATGCACAAGTATAGAAATAAGCGTAAAATTAATTCTGCGTTTAGCAAAATATCTGCTGATGATATAAAGAAATTTAAAAGTAAATCCTGCAGGAATTATAATATATTTAATGTTAACATGTTAAATTATGCTGCATTTAATTTAGTAATTTTAAAGTTGAATAATAACAGAATTCATTTAACCTTTAACTAGTCGCGTCCACTCTGCATACATAAGTACTCGCATGGCGCCTATCAGACGCCAACATATATTTTTCGGATTTTTGTGCTCTAATTTTAAATCTATTTCCTAATAATTTTTGTCACAGATAACTACTTATTTGTACTAATATTTAAAATAAAAACACTTGTATTCTTATATTTTATTTTACTATAGTAATAGGAAAATTACAAACAAAAATACAACTCTCAAAGAATATTATGAAATAACATAAAATATCCATAATAATCTATGAATTATAGCATTCATTGCATAACTTTTTCATATGTTCCGAAGAAATATTTTTTTTGCATTCAGAACATATTTGTTTAGAGTGTCGATTTTTAAACCTTGAACACAAATAACACCTGTTTCTTGAACTTGTCGTTGCTTCTGGTTCTTCTTGTTGGGGCTGAATACTGTCATCAAGCAATTTTCTTATCTTTCTTGGAAAATATCGCCATCAAATGTAATATTATTATTACTATCATCTTCATCGCTATCGGTAGTTTCAATTATTGAATTGGTATCTTGACTGTCGATGCTTACATGATCCGTTTTCATCATCAAAAAAGTCGTAAAAATTTTCATCTTGAATAAGGCGTTGAAGTTGATCATCAGTTAGCAACAAATTTTTGTTGCTTGAGGTCGCCATGTTGATCACACAAAAGACTGTAGCCTACTAACGCAAATGCAAGGAACAATATGTGTAAGCCTGTTTCTAAACCCGCAAAGATAAATAGGTACTTACCCAGAAAAAATTAGGAACCTAACAGCTCGCATGGCGTCTGTGAGACGCCACACCGTGCGCAATATTATTTATAAATTTATATAAGCTTGAATACTGAAAATAAATAGAGTTAATATCGCTGATTTTATTCTCAAACATATACCTGAGGAATACATAAAGGCACAAATATGTAAGTATGTTAATAGAATTTATATTTCAGCTGAAACTTTGTTTGGCGCCTGTCAGGCGCCATGCGAGCATTTAAGGGTTAAGAAGCACAGATTTTTTTACTTTAGAAGAAACAATTTCAACAACAGATATTTTAAAAATAAAATCAGTTTCCCCTTCTTTTAATGTAGGTTGGCTGACGGATTCCATTATAGATGCGTTCTTCTATCGACTTGGCGAACAATATGACTATCTTTTAATCGGTGACACTATATTTTCCCAAAAAATGTGCATACGCGATACACCAAATAATCCCTGGAAAGATGTAAATATTAGAACAAAAACTAAGTTTATAATGCCCATTAATATAAGCGGTAATCATTGGACCTTTCTAACGGTTAACTTAGAAAACGGATTCGTAAATTATTTCGATTCATTAAATACTACAGTACAAAATCGTGAAGTAGTAGTAATAAATAAAATATTGCGCGTTATTCAACTTTATGTACATAGTTGTTACGGCTGCATTTTTATTTACATTATTTGTTTAATTTCGCCTTTTTTGTCCGCCACCCTCCGGGCGAATATGTACTTTCGGTCCTCGGATTGTTACAAAGTTCGGCATCATATCTCACTGGTCAAGTTTATTTAAATTTTTGCTTGCTTTAACTAGAAAATTAGAATTTTTAAAATTTGTTGAAACAGTTATTCAGTAGACTTTTAGTGATCTGGTTGTGCTACATAGTTTTGGAAAGATTATTGGTTTAGTTTATTTTCGAGCAGATTTATATCTGGATTGGAACTGTAGCATTACAACCATTGTTTAGAATTTTGTATTCTGCGGCTTTGAGCCGGATTTGAGAGGTCATAATTTTGTCTTTTACTACAAGCCGCCCAAAATCTCAGGTAATTAATAATTTTAAATTCTAGTTTTGCATTTGCTTATTTAGTTTTAATAGTAAATTCATTTTGCATTCTGTAAAGTAGTTTTAGTTTCAATTTTCATTTCAATTAGAGTAAATTCAGTGGCGTACTTACCATGTGATATGAAACCTAACTGCGTACTTTCTTTTCAGGCTTTTTATTCTTTGTTTTCGTTTTATTTCTTTATTCCATTTTCCATTTATCGTACGTAGTGAGCGTACATTAACTTTGGAATACATTACTATTGGTTACATTGGGTATAACATAATTGGAACAGTTGTGAACAACTGTATTGAAGTTTTTGGATACCACCATCATCATCCAGTTTGTTCATGCTGTGGGTCGGCATATATTTCCGCTCTTGGGACGTGGAAAAGTTATTTGGAGGAAATATAGTAAAAGCAGATATTCCTGTTCAATACGCATGCGCTACAACAATCCGTTGCGCGGGAACGCCATTACAGCCCAGCTGTTCGCACGTGTGCTGATGCAAGGATCTAGACCCCTGCCCCCACCTATAGCTAAGCAAATATTTTATCATTTTTATTATTATTTTTGGTTATTTGTTTTACAATATTTGATATTAATTTTTGTGTACACGAGATACTTACGTATTGTCGTTTTGATTGATTTATTTGTTATTGCACATATTAGTAGTAGATTTATTTTGGGTAAAAAACATTTTGATTGTAATTATCGGTTGAGTTCGAGGCTGTCTGATCATCGCCTTAGGTATTCATTTGTGTGCACGTTGGCACAACAGTTTCCGTAGCTAGTCGTACGTTTGTTCGTGATTAGGGCTACTGTTTCAGGTTTTGATTTACGCGCGCCACGATATTCCATGGTCGACCATCGAAACCACGTGTGTTTGAGCGCTTTAGTATTTATTTGGTTTACTGAAGTCCTGGTTATTGCTACGTCGGTGTGCTACGCGAAGCACCTGTTGGTTCAGTCATATTTTTATTCGGCATTGACCAGATTTATTCGTATCTCGACGATAACATTTTACGACGCTCATTTGTTGTTAACTATTATTAATTCACAAAGTTATCTACTGCACGCAGCGTGTAATATTTTATTTATTATTTTCAATATATTAGTTATAATTTTTGTGTTTAGTTATCTTACTCTCACAACCCTATCCGTTCGTAAGTTCTTGCTAGGTGCTCTGGCAACTCTGGAGTTTGTTGGCCGACTCGAGAGCAGGTTTACGTCAGCCGTTAGGTCAGCTGGCGCCCCCGGAATTATTTTTGTTGACTGTGTCATTGGTTTACGGAACCACTGGACATTTGGACCGCACGCCTTCTCCACTGTCAAAAGCTAGTCGCGGCAGTCAGAGCATCAACATTATTGGTAGCATAGTATTAATTATACTCTAAAACAGGAGCCTTACGTTAAACAACGGGACAGTTATAATTGCGGCGTTTATGTATGTTGGTACGCGGAAAACTTTGCAAAAAATCAAAATTCCAATACACCTTTTGAGCCAATACCATACAAAAAATATATTTACGAAATAATTATAACAAATTGTATGCGACGTGATTATTATGAAGAAATCAAATGTAATATTTGTAACGGCGGCAAAAATAATAAAATCAATGCGGTACATTGTAGGGCGTGTAACCAGTTTTACCACAATAAATGCTTTAATATTAAATCGGATACATTTGAATGCGTTTAATAATAATTTATTAGTTCTGACACTTTTTGTTTCAAAGCGAGCGCGGTTCTTGCAACCGAAATCACTTGCTGAGATTCATTAAGCACCGAACTTAATGCGGTAAAATATTGCGCTTACTTATTATTGAAATAATTCATTTGCGGTGTTATTATTATTATTATTTTGTAAGAGCATTGTTTTGACAATTGTTAGTATTTGCAAGATATAAACATAATTTCAGTGTATGGTGAACTTACTGTTTTCATTTCCATTATTTCAAAATAACTTTTCTTCATTCTCTGTGCATGCTTTATTTTGATTTCACTATAAGCTGTAGATTCTCTGCACAATTTTTAACATAAGTACATATTTACTGGATTCATTAACATTTTCTGTATATATTTATTTTGCATGCTGCTTGAATTAATCAATGATAATAATTAATATACTTCTTTATTTATTATTTATTTTCTATCTTAGTACTGCTTTTATTAACATTTTTTATATATTCATTTCTTCCTGTGATCTTATACTTACTTATCTACTAATTGCATGCTGCATGACTTACTCAGTGATCAGTGCCTTGACGAGGCGAGTAAGCTTACTTGATTATATAGTAATATACAGCGAGATTCTCAAAAATGTTTTACCTAATCCTGAATTTTGGATTAGCTAATCTTATGCTAGTCCGACTTTAAAAAGTTATTTCACTTCACTTTCCGAAAACTTAATAAATTCCTAATTAATTTTTATAAAACTTTTGTTTTAATTTTTACACACACTTTTGAAATTAATTAGAACAAATATTTCGAATTACTATGTATATTATCAAAACTAAATCTGATCAATAAAGAATATAAGTCGGTTAAAGTTATGCTATTGTATAAGATATTTAGATTTTTTCTGAAATATGCATTTCATGATTTAGGCAAAAGTGAAAATACAAGCAAACGTTGTAGCATTAATGAAAGAAAAATAAAATCATCTCCTAAAATGGCATTACCGAATTTGTATTGCTTATAATTCCTCGAGATGCCAATAATGAAATTAAATACAAACAGTCTAAAGATTTATATAATGTTTCAGATATCCTATCCATTATTATGGAAAAATCTGTAAGTAATGCTTATTAATAATATAAATATATATATGTATACATACTTTAATTATAATTAATATTAATTTCATTACAGACATTTTTGGGATACCAAATTGTTGGTGCTAGCAACAAGGTACGGTTTTGCAGTACCGTGTTGAAGGCGCGGCCAACCAAAAATGCCTCCTTAAACAACGGTTGTGCGACCATCGACCTTTGCGTATCAGGGCAACGCATTTGCAGGAAAGGCTGAAAATAAATAAAGAAAAGATGTCTCAAAATATAATTATTTGCATTGGGACAAATGATGTATTGCGCCGTAAGTCTTATATTCTAATTCTGGTTCTTAGTTTTGATATGTTAACTATATACCTATTCTTATTTTAGATGAAACCTGTAAAAGGTTTTAAGGTGGGACTGCGCACCATTATGAAAATTTTACGTGGACACAACATTGTGTGGCTTACGATTCCACCAATTCCAAAATTGGCTGGAAGTGAGCCTCACAACCGCCGAATTAAACTATTTAATGACGCTATTTGGAGGAAGCTTGGTATGTAAAATATAAAGTATATATTTTCTTTTCCTGATCAAGATTAATTTTAAATTTACAGCAAAATTTGAGAACACCAAAGTTCTTGATTTGTTTGACTTCTGTCATAGCAAGGGCAATATTCGCCAAGAATTATTTTCAAAGTAAGATATAGCTTATAACACGACGAAAATGTTCATTTTTAATAATTTTGTTGCAGATATTATACAAGGCCACGACATTTATCTTACCTTCCACCAAAAATAGATGGAATCCACTTCAATTATATGGGATTGAACAAAGAAGCAATGTGGCTAAAGAAAGCAAATCAGTAAATTCGTTCCTCGCTTACTATTTTATTTTCTTCTTTTTTTCCTCTATTTTATCATTCTATCCATCCTCTTTAAAAAAATCGGCTCTTTTCAGAGCCACCAATACCTAAAGGAAAAGAATTTTTATTCTATATCAAACTTGTTGATTATTAATAAGAAATTAGTTGTTATTTCTATGTATGATTATACTTCGAATAAATACTATTGCATCTAAATTGTAGTTCAAACATTTTTTAAATAATAATAGAAACGCAGATAAAAATAAATGAGCACTAACTAAAATAAAAACTAATTTCTATACATTAGTAACAAATATATTGCAAACTTGTCCTTATCAATTCTCAAATCCGTAAGGAAATTTATATCATTAATAATTTATGTACCTTCGTTATTATTATTACTTATTACTTTATTTTAGTATTTATTTTACAATTACTGTACTTTATACTACGTGAATGCTAAATTGACAACTTAAAAATAAATAACAATATATGTATATACCTCTAATTTAATAATAAAATTTATGCTCTTTATTATTATTAAAGAATTTACATTTTTCATATTTAACACCTTCTAAAACAAATTTTCAGGTTACGTATTTTCATACTAAACGTCAAATAACAAGAAAAACAAAGTACCTATCTTCACTGTTATTTTTATTAAACAATCCATGAAATTCCCAATCATGGTTCTAGCTTAAATGTAGGGAGTTTAGTTAGTTACTAAACGCCAATTCGTGACAATGAAACTGGTTATCTGATCAAAGTAACTCACCCCACCCATGAGTGTAAGCACAAGACAGACATTTGTACCTAGACCCGGACCGTCAGGTTACAATCAAGCACGACCTCAACAATTCGCGTACCGTCAATACCCCCAAAAGCAACAGAGACATAACTTTACATCAAAAGAATTGCATAACACTGAAATAAACGAAATAAACGATGAACTCGCTACTGACGATACTAACGCTGTTATTTACCAACCAGAAGTAGACAGTGAAAATTATATAACAGAACAAAATCCTGATTCAAATTATTTTTTTAGAAATAGATGCCTCGGAAACGGTGTTGTCGTTTGTAGGGATTTCTCCCTACGCGTAAGGATATTTCATGATTAAAAATGTGTAGGGAGTTTTGTTTCAATTTAAGTGTTTTCGTAGGGACATTTTATTCCGTTCTTGTTGGCAACACTAAAAACAAATGGTTGACGCAGAGTCGCAGTCGCACAGACGCAATGATGTATTTTTTGTGCTGAGTATTTTGTTGTGTTGCAAGAGGTGAGTATTTGATATATTTTTTTAGCAATAATATCATTATTCTAAGGTTAATATTAAATTATATGTTTTTATGGTTTAAGCATGCAGTTTTTCGACATTGAAGAAAGCGAAAGTGAGGAATGTTCAAGCTCAAGCACATCCATTATTTCTGAACATAATGATGCTGATACACGTACAGAAATAGAAAATTCATATACAACAGAAGCTGAGGGAAGCAGTATTCGGCCTTCTACACCGAAAAGAAAAAAGATGTTACAGAAATGAACTAAGCACAGAAGAAAAAAGTTGGCGAAAATAAGCTTTCTCGTTAGCCTGGAGGGAAGATCCAATCTTAAAATATTGGATTTCAGCTGTTCGAAATGATAAATATAAAGCAAAATGTTCAGCGTGTAATAAAATATTATCGACAGGAAGAAGTGAATTTACAAAACATGCTGCAACTGCCAGTCATATTAAGAATTTTAATGCCACAGAAAAGTTTAAATAATTTTGTTGTACTACAA
The DNA here is from genome assembly GCA_911728475.2 of Pterostichus madidus. Classification (NCBI taxonomy): domain Eukaryota; kingdom Metazoa; phylum Arthropoda; class Insecta; order Coleoptera; family Carabidae; genus Pterostichus; species Pterostichus madidus. The sequence continues at coordinate 25,706,524 of OU452314.1, forward strand.
AATGACAAATTATGTATGGAGGCTGAATTACGCTATGCCTTATTAGCTGTTGAACATAATTTAAGTTTTAGAGTCGTGGATAACATAATAAAAATATCAAAGACTAATTTTAAAGATTCTAAATTAGCTAGTCAAATTAAAATGAAGAGGACAAAATGTTGCTTTTTAATAAAAAAATGTTCTGTCACAATCTGTTCAAATCAGAGTTGACAATAATTTAAAAGACTGTTATTCAATATTAGTAGACGAAAGCACTGATTTAAGTAATAATAAAAATTTGTGTATACTTGTTAAATATGTGAAGGACGGTAAAATTGAAACCCAACTGCTAGATTTAATAAAAGTACCTGAAAATGGCGCGTCAGTCGCAAATATGTACAAATTATTTTTAGAGACATTACAAAAACATTCTATTGATGTACAAAAAATGGTCGGCTATTGTAGTGACACTGCACACGTTATGTTAGGTAAAAATGAATCATTTATGACACATTTATTAAAAGATAATAGTAATGTATTTGTACTGGGATGTATTTGTCATTCGGCGCACCTTATTGCGAGTACGGCGGCTGACGAATTGCCAAAAAATGTAGAAGGACTCATGCATGCACTCTATTCATATTTTTCGCCTAGCCCAAAAAGGCAATCAATTTTAGAAAGCATTCAAAATTTAATGAACAAAGAAGGACATAAAATGATTAATCCTAGCAGAACAAGATGGTTAGCACTTCTAAATTGAAACATTAATTAGTGAGTCGCTGAGTCAGTTGATGCGAGTGCTACAATGCCTTCCTGTAATAAATGCAAAAGAAGCGTAAATAACAAATATCCAGGTATACTGTGTTCTAAATGTAGTTGTTCATATCATGCGTCTTGTGCTGATATTAAAGTCGAACAACTAGATCTGTTCTTGAAAGATGGTATCGCTTGGTACTGCACATATTGTCGACCAAGTAATTTAAGAAGATCTGTAGCACAACACCTGGATATGGAAGATGTAAATAGACCTATTTCTTATTCTGACGTACGTAAGTTGATGGAAAGTTTCAAATTAGAAATGATGGCAGAAATCAACTTAAAATTTGACTCTTTAATAAAATCAGTAACATTCTGTAGTGATAAAATTAGTGATTTTGAATCGGAATTAAAAAGAATTAACAGTAAAATTGAAGTACTGGACAATTTGAAAAAATAAAATTATGGTTTGAAGACAGAAGTAAATACTCTTTCTGGACGGCTTGACGGTTTAGAACAATATTCTTGTCTAAATAATGCTATTATACATAATATCCCAGAAAAAAATAATGAAAATGTTATCAAAATTATTTGTGATATCGGTACAGCTATCGGAGTTGAGATATCTGATAAAGATATTGATGCTGCTCATAGAGTTCCTTCTAAGCATACACGAAATGATAGACCGAAAAATATTGTTGTTAAATTTACCTCAAGGCGTATTAAAGAATCTATTATATCTGCCAGCAAGAAGAAATCAGTGTCCACCTCTGACTTAAAATTCGATGGTCCAGTTAATACTATTTATATAAATGAACATCTAACACAAAAAAATAATTTACTGTTTCAAAATGCGCGTAATACTCTTAAAAATAAAAACTTTAAATATGTGTGGACCAAAAATGGCAAGATTTTTGCCAGAAAGGATGAAGCTTCACGAGTTCACACTATATATAGCGACGCGGATTTTATTAAATTAAACTAATTAAAACATGTAATTTATTATATAAACTGTAATTTTTTTATGGTTTTATCGATTTTCTACCAGAATGTTCGTGGTTTGCGAACAAAAACTAATATTATCCGTTTAAATTCATCAGTGTGTGAGTATGATGTTATATGTTTAACTGAAACATTTTTAAATGATTCAATAAATGATAATCGGCTGTATCATGTAACACATCGTTAATAATAAGCGACATCGATAAATATTAACTATCAACTGTATTTTTAAAGACTCTTTCTTATTTAGATATTATGTAAACAGTATCGTTTAAGCTGTGGTCACACTTGTATGATTCGTCATACGTGTCATACGAAAATTTAAAAAACGCACCCGTGTCATACGAAAAATTTTACTAGAGCGGTCACACTTGTATGACAAAAATCATATGAAAATAATTGTTTTGTTTATTCTTGATAAATGTCATTTATATTTTGACATAAGGTTTGACATTTGACATTAAATTTGATTAATTTGAATTAAAATGAGCACAAGCAGTATGAGTTCTGACGAAGCTGTTATTTTGTTGTCAGTCATATCTATTTTAAATTAAAAAAAGAAAGAGAAAAGAGAAAAGACCGATCTATTTGGACCAAAGAATGGTTAAAAAGAAGAAATGAGAGCATGGGATGTGGGGGCTTAGCGTTATTACATAATGAATTAAGAGTGGAAAACAGGAAAAGGTTTAGATGTTATTTAAGAATGGACGAAGAGTGTTTTAATTTATTCAATAAAATCCAACATAAAATAACAAATAAAAATACAAAATTAAAAGAGTGTATAAATGCTCGTGAAAACTAAAAGTTAATATGACACTAATCGCATTAATTAAATTAATATACTTTAGATTAAGCATTACACTCAGATTTCTGGCAACTGGTGACTTCAAAAATTAACTATGACTAAAGAACAACTAAAGTTTAACACAAAGATAATAAGATAGATAGCCAAATTTACAATCAGACAATGAATAACATTAAGATGTCCATTGTTGACAGAGTCACGTTCATTATTAGTATTAATTTTTATAAAATCAGACGATGAGATTACTGGTTTAAAAAATATTTCGATGTCATTATTTAACCTTTAGAATATATAAAAATAAAATCAAGTTTAGAATCAGATAAATCCGATAAATAACTGAATATGTTTGCTGGATTAATTAACAACTGTTTTAAATCATTAATGATTCTTCAAATACTGATTTACTAGTGATGTTCAGATATTTCGTCTTTTCGAGATCTCGTATCAAAAAAGTTGATATTTTCGAGGCGAAACTGATAAGACGGTAGTAGGTTGCTCCAGATCTATTCGAGAGGCGAGTTATAATACAAGAGTCTCGATCCTATAACATAATTAAATTAATGATTTTTTTTATTATTTCAGAATAAAATGTGTACGTGTACATACATACAATTATTATTTAAATGTTAAAATAAGTATCTCAAATGGAGGGAAACAGCAGATATAAAAGATAGGCTTTGTTTGAAGCAATGCATTTTAATTTTTATGCAAAAATTTAAAACATGTACGATTATTTTGCAAACTGCAAATTAATATAATACATAACTTAATTATTTATACGAGCTGTAGCGTGGCGCACAATTTTAAGGTTTTTGATCAATTTGTATGCAGGATCGTCTTAACTCACCTTTTCCCACTTCATACTAGTAGCAATTTTATCATGATGACGTCACTGCTCATTAGCATTCGAGAGTTTCGAGATCGAGACGAAATATATATATATATATATATATATATATATATATATATATATATATATATATATATATATATATATATATATATATATATATATATATTCGATTAGCTCTTTTTAATTTTATTCCTGCTTAAAATTACTTTAATTTAATTTAAAAAAATAGAAAATTACTACAACATTGATCCAAATAAATATTTTAAATCGTTCCATACAGTGGCGCACCCATCAATTATAACAAGAAGAATGACTGTGGTGGGGAGAGTGCAACCCTTGAATTCCGTTGAAGTGCGCGTCACTGGTGTCATATGAAAAATAGAAGCGCTCCTATTCCCATATGACTGTGTTATACGAAAATATGTGCCACTATATTCATATATATTTGAATTCTCTAAATCAAAATAGCTGTCATTTTGAATACTAAAATGTAAATTTTTCGTTTTGTAGGTCATACATGACAGAATCATACAGATATGACTGAAGCTGGGATTTTGTACAAAAATCGTATACTAAACATTAATCGATATGAAAATATTTTTAATAAAATCAAAATTCAATTATTTCTGTCAATAAAAAATGTACTTATAAATAAGAATTAAGAAGGTCATGAACCCTCCAGTACAATACTGTGAAATGAGAGACAGACACAGTTTCATATGATTTGTTCGATGAAAAATAGCGGCGATTTAAAATTTCATATGATTCGGGTGCGTTTTTTTTATTTTCATATGACACGTATGACGAATCATACAAGTGTGACCACAGCTTAAGATAGTTGTGAATTTTTAATTTTTATCGACATGTTACTAGGTTTGGCAACGCTGGATTTGTTTTGACGTTTGTCAAATTTTGAGGTTATGTTGAAATGGCGAATAAAAGGAAATCCAGAACAACAAGATAACAGTTCGAAATAATGATCGATTTCATTTGTGCAAACAAGGAAATGGTAACTCAAGATAAAACAAATCCGAAAGATATTAATACATATCAAAATAAATGGAAAGAGTTGTGTGAAATATTAAACTCTAGTATATACATCCAAACGGTATTTTCATTGCTAAATTATGTAAAATAATGCATGAATATATTATTTTAGCAGCTTTTAAGGGATGATACACTAATGCTCTAGTTTTTGTAAGACATCTAAATCGCATTTTTAATATGCCGATGCATCGTTCTACCGTGTTTCTGATAAGGCAGTGATTTTGTGTATATCTCGCTTCTGGTGTACCAGTTACTGCATTTTCAATAGGAGTTAATAACCACGGTTCCAGTGGATATCCTGAATCTCCTAAGAGCCATGAATTTCTCTCACCATTTTGATATTTTTCAACTAAATGTCTTCTAACGACTGATGTCGCCCATATTGCGGAATCATAACATGAGCTTGGGAATCTGGCATTTGCAGAAATAATATTTAAGTTTAAATCGCACAAAAGTTGAACATTAATACTATAAAAACCCTTTCGGTTAAAGTAAACTGCTGGTGGATAATTTTCATCTGTAGCAGGTGGCGCTTTTATTGCTATATGTGTTCCATCGATACAACCAAGAATCCCACCAACATTAAATTTTTCTGTAAACCTGTTATTAAAAATGAATCCATAGTAACTCCTTAATTTGTAATTACTGTGTACAAACTTATCCTTGCTTGACAGATAAAATTTCTTCATCAGTAGTAGGGAATGTTATATACTGTCTCATTAAATTATTAACAAATATGTTAGTAATTTCTGATATACAAGCACTAACTGAATCTTGGCAAAGACCAATTTTAAAATCTTAACTCAATTATTCCGAATAATATGATAAAACTCTAGACATACCCTTAAATGTTTTGATATTTTTGTAATCCACACGCTATTCATCAAGTATGGAGATATAATTTTCATATCTCTTGCCATTTCTTTATTAAATCGAAATAAATTTTTAAAAGAACTATCTGGTAAATCGAAAGGGTTACATAAATCTCGAATTATCTTTCTAATCTCAATTCATTCCTAAAATAAGGAAAACTGTAATCATGATATTGTTATAGGTAATAATTTTTTTAGATATACATTATGTACTTTTCTTCGATTTCTTGTATTTCTTCCAATATCATGGCATCAATAATTAATCTGAATGCCATTTTTTCAGTTAAAACTGATTTTTTAATGTTTTCTCTGCAATTTTCACAAAATAGATCGAATTTAATATATTTATGATATACTTATCGACTGTGTTTATTATTAACAACGTGGCGTGAACTGTCTTTAAAAATAAGGAATTTATCGAGTTAAATAAGCGATAGTCGTTTTTGTAAATTGTTATATGATAGCTAAATGTAACTGTTATCGATAAAAAGGCTTAGCGACGTCTTTAAAAATTAGCGATGTGTTACATGATACAGCCGATTGAAATCTTATCTGATAACTACAACATTATTCGGCGAGATAGATCTTCAAGTGCATCTGTAAAGACTGATGGTGGGGGTGTATTAATTGGAATACGAAAGAACTTAACATTCAAGGTAAAATCGGACTGGCATAGTGATGCTGAGGATCTTTGGGTAACGTTAACTTTGAATAAGTGTTATGTGCTTCATGTCTGTTGCGTGTATTTGCCCCCGGGCAATAATAACGCTTTTCAGACTTTTTTAAACAAACTTAGTATAATAAGAGATCAAGCTGCAAATGGGAACTTTATAATATGTGGTGATTTCAACTTACCATGGTGACATTGTTTTATATTGAATTATATGCCATCATTAATCAGTTTGTTCCTACTAAAAGAGTTAACAGTAGTAAATATCCAGTTTGGTATTCATATGAACTAATTAAATTAATTAAAGCTAAGTCAAAAGCTCACTATAAATACAAGCGTTTTAATAGTGATATGTATTACAATGAATTTTCAGTTTTAAGGAAACGTGTAAAAGTGCTTGTCAAAATTTGCTACAATAATTATATTATTAGCATGGAAAAACAGATTAATGCAAATAGTAAAAAAATTTGGTCTTTCATATGTAGTACCACCAAAAATTGTAGCATACCAAACAATATGTTCTATAAAGATACTGACTTGGCTGTCTCTAGCGGAAAAGATATTTGTAATCTTTTTTCACAACATTTTTCATCTGTATTTAACACTCAAAATTTGAATACTTCTAATTTTCATAATTTTATTGATGACTCCACAGATAGATGCGTTTCTTATATATGTTTCAGTTCTGAAGATGTGCTTAAAATTCTTTCTAACTTGGATACTCGTAAAGGAGCTGGATCTGATGAAATTCCTAGTGTGTTTATAAAAAATTGTGCAAACTCTTTATGCTTTCCTTTATCCCTAATATTTAATAAATCTTTATCAGAAGGCATATTTCCTGATGTTTGGAAACAAGCTTATGTTGTACCAGTATTTAAGAGCGGCAAGAGGAGTCTTATTGAGAATTATAGACCAATATCAAAACTTTGCATTTTTGAGAAGGTTTTTGAAAAGCTGATATACAATATTTTGTTTCATCAAGTCAAAGCTTTGATTCTCCCTCAGCAACATGGTTTTATGCCTGGCAGATCGATTGAGACCAATCTATTGACCTATTCTGATTTCATTTTACGAAGTATGGATAACAGACAACAAGTAGATTCTATTTATACCGACTTCAGTAAGGCTTTCGATACTATTGATCATAATTTATTATTAGAAAAATTACTGAGAGTCGGTATTCTTGGTCAATTGCTCAATTGGTTTCGGTCGTATCTGTCTGGCAGAACCCAATGTGTCGTTGTAAATGGTTACAAGTCAGATAGTGTCTCAGTATCTTCAGGAATTCCGCAAGGTAGCCATTTAGGGCCTTTACTTTTTAATATTTTTATTATTAACGTAGCAGACTTTTTCCAGTTTTCTAATTTTTTAATTTATGCGGATGACATGAAGATATTCCGTACAATATCATCACTTCAGTATAGTTTAGAGCTACAATCTGATTTGGACCGTTTTAACGCATATGCTCAGGCTAACAGATTGATTATTAAATGTTAATAAATGCTACCACATCACTTTCACCAGAAATAGAAATATTGTTGAATACAGTTATAATTTCTCAGGTAATATTCTTGCTGTTGTTGACTCCATTAAAGATCTGGGTATTACTTTTGATAATAAATTTATTTTAGATAAGCACGTTGATAACATTGTAAAGAAAGCTTATAAAATGTTAGGATTTCTTAAGAGATCCAGTGGAAATTTTAAAAACCCTTATACGCTTCTAACGTTGTATTATAGTTTAGTAAGAAGTCAACTTGAATTTGCATATGTCTGTTGGACCCCTCAATATTCTGTATATATTAATAGAATTGAAGGTATACAGAAGGCTTTTTGTAAATATATTTTCTTTAAATTTCCTAATTTTAGTTTTAATTTATTGCAACTGGAAAAGAGACGTATATTACTAGATATTTGTTTGCTGTATAAGTTAATTAATTACCTTGTTGACTGCCCTGCTTTATTAAATCAATTATCTTTTAGAATACCGTCGTACTTAACGAGATCAAACAAGCTTTTCTCAATAAATTTTAATAACACTAATTCTGCAGTAAATTCCGCTATTAACCGTTTTCCGCTATTATATAATAAATATGCTAGTGATATACGTTTTCCCGATTTATTTTCATATAACTTGTAAAAATTTAAAAAATGTATTGCAAATATTATTTAATTTTTGTTTCCTTTTAAGTTAATTTTTGTTGTTGTATATACAGTGTTACTACTACACTATTTTTTGATTATATTGTATATTATATAGTGCTTCTCTGTAATTGGGACTTGTCCTATAGAGAATGCCAAATTTTGAAAAATAAAATAAAAATAAAAGAAGTGTTGTGTTCTATCTCCGAAGTTCCATCGACTAGCCTCTTTTGCTGACAATAACCATGAAGCTAATGATCCTCGTACAACAAATATTCGCTGCGTTCAAGAACAGAAACCAGAACTAAAATTTAAAGACTTCATGAAGAAATATTCCACCGGTCATAAAGAACGGTATGGCGTGACAAAAGATGAACATCGGGATCTATGCATGGTACCTTTGGGGTATTCCACTGCCCATTGTGTAGCAGAAGACTTAAACATGATCCGAGAAATTGCTACAGTTGTCAAGAAGAAATTTGGACGGTTACAAGAACTGACCAATTAACGTCCATCTGTTGGGAAAACACTACAACTGCGAGACAACTCAGAAACCACATATCACACATTATGGGAGACACTGACCGATTTGCGAGAACATCTATTAAATAACGACATTAAGAAACTGGCAGTACCAAAATTGGGTTGTGGACTATATGGCTTGGAGTGGAGAATAATTAGGAATATGTTGGAAATTCTCTTCTACCGCACAGAAATTGAAATTCTTGTCTGCAGCTTTGACCCCAAACGAAGAACAAAATTAGATCAAACTGTGGATTGTTACTTCTTCAGGACATCAAGATGCGTTAAGGGTATTATATATAGGTATCATGTGTATTAAATGTGTAATTTATGATACATAATGCCATGTATAAATCCCGCAGGAAATAATTGTCATTTCTCCCTCATCTGTACCAATTACAAAATTATTATGTCTGAATCAATATCTCTGTGCAAATTCAAAAAGTATAAAGACTGGTAGGTAACTATGATCACTGGGAGTAGCGTCATAATGTTCAAGGTGTTCTCCGCACACCCAGGGTGAAATAATAGAAATAATAATAATATTTTTTATTTATATGCATTTTGTAGTAAAACTCATTTTAAACAGAAAATATTACACAGATAATTAGTTATGTGAGCGCCTTATATATACGCAGAGCTAGATTCTGAAACAATCAGTCTAGCTAATATTAATAACGTTCGATTTGCAAACAATCTCACCTCCGTTCATTACAATTGAATTGTTATTATATGAAATGAGATGATATTTTTTCGATCACAAATCGAACGGGTTTTTGGCAAGTCTGAACTGAGTCTGTTACGTGATGAACTTTGCAGTATCATTTTGCGGACAATTCATGATTTGGTTAATGTTTTTGTTGGATGTGAGCTATGAGGTTTATTTAAAATACGATAGTCAAGTAATATGTGTAAATAACGCTATAGAAAGACACCATTCCACATTAATAGAACACCTAAGAATTATACAAAATTCAATCAAATTTAGAGAAAAATCCTGACTTGAAAAATTTTAATTATTAATATTAGCTTATAATAATACAAAAAATATATAAATTACAAAATTAACAGCTAATGAAATATATCCGGAAAAGATATTACAGCATCTTTTGAAACAAAACTTCGGACACAAGACGAAATAATCTATTATTAAAAAGAAGGACAATTGGAATTAATTACTAACTAATAGAATAAAGAAAGAAGAAAAATGATAACCCACTAAAAATGAATTATCAAATATTTATTAAGCAAGATTTAAGAAGAATAAATAAATTTAAAATACCGTTATTTAAAAAAAATTAAATACGAGCCCGGCCCCATTTCAGATGGCCTAATTTTATTTTTTCGTTTGAAGTTATATTTTATAGTTTTATTTCTCGTGTAGTATGCAAGAAAATTAAATTAAATTTTAATGAGACATATACTAGTATGTTGTTAATACACAGATAAAATTTTAAGGCAATCGATACATACATCTAGAAATGACATCCAATGAAAGAGGAAGTAAACATTTCTGTTTGAACTAAAAAAAAATTGTTTTATTAAGAAACTGTATAATAATAAAGTTTGTTTTAAATAATAATTAACTTCAATTTCATCCGCCAAACTGCCCACAAGATAATCATCATGATAGTTCATTTGTGTGTTAATTTAGTTTATCTGAAGAAAAAAAATGAGAGTTATACTGCTACACATTTTGTGTTAAACGTACATTTAATGCAAAATTTAGTTAAAAATGTTGAAAATTAATTGTAGAATTTAGTGGGGAAACTGGGTACGGTTGTGCCAGGTTACGGTAGTGACAGTCGTCATAACAGCAAAACTATAAGGAATATAGGAAAGGGTGCTAAGGGAGGGAGAAGCGGCATGCATGTCTAAACGCGTTCCCCAGGTTATGTCAGCCAGCGCGCGACTCTGACGTAAGCAGGAGTCTACATTGCTTTTTAGCAGTCAACAGTAAGTTTTTTGTTTAATTTCTTTTAATATCTACTGTTATTTGTATACAGATAGATTATATCATATATTTTTTTGTTATAAGTTGAATATTAGTAGTTAATTACGAGTGATTAGTTTTTACGTAGATTACTTGGCCCAGTCATGGCGATTGTTTGTTTTCGAAAATATGCGTTGGGTACGGTTGTGACAAATGTGGGTACGGTTGTGACATATATTTTTTTTATATTTTTGCTTGTAGATGCCCAGAAAACGCTTCAGGAAGACCGAAAGAGGCTGTTATAATAACGTTAGATGTTACCAATTTATGAATGTTAAGCATGTTGTCATAATTACGGTAATTTTAATTTAGTTAACGTTTTGACTGATTCTAAGAAGACTGTTATTATAATAACATTAAATGTTACAGTCTATGAATATTTGTTAAGCATGACATAGTTACGGTAATTTCGACTGATAAACAAAACATTTTGACTGATTTTAAAGAAGATGGTTATAATAACACTAGATGTTGCAGTGCATTATTGATTGTAAGAATAGAAGTGATCGTAGATTTAAGTTCATTTGCTTTAATTATGAATGTTAACTTTTTATAGAAGGCAGTTATGTTACATATTTCTAACAATAAAAGTAATTATAAACCATTTCTGAATATGTTTATGTCCGTCACTACTGACCCGAACCACTGTCACAACCGTCCTTGGGGTGTGGTCGGTTGTGACACTTTCTCTTTTTTTTTTAATTTGATGCAATAACTAATACAGCGTATTCAGGGACAACATTTTGGTATTTTTACGTAGAAATTATGTACGTGCCTATTAGATGAACTTGTAATAATATTGTTCTCAATGATGTCACCCCTAGTGACACATTGTAACTTTCCATAGAAAATAGCTGATAAAGGTATTTATCATAAAGTAGTATATAAGGAGATGTAAAGAGAGAAAACATGTTCATTCCTCGTCAACTCTCTAAGTAAAAGCTTAACGATTGTAAAAGAGCTCAGCTCGAAATAAAAACATTATTTTTTATTAAATTATAACAAACATAATTTAATTGGCGCAGTCGGTAGGATTCCGTCAAAACACAACAATTAAAATTAAAGTTAATTATTGTGTGGTGGATTTTTAAATCCTTTGTTTCGGAAGAAACCTACAAAAAGCGATAAACGGTAAAACAGTACCCATCAGGCCGCAAAGGCACAACTCGTCTTCCATCAACTCGTCTACAGAGAAGGTTTGCTGATCCACACCAGGACCACACCATCTTCACGAAGGAAACCAGTTACTTTCGCCCAAGGCGCTGTTCCAGCCAAATCGTCAGCCAACCCGTGGACTCAACCCCGAGCCACCAGGAAAGAAAAGAACCCGGAGATGTCCGTTACCCATCTACTAATACTTATACCATTGTAAGTTTAGAATTTTTATAATTCACATGAAGGGATAGATCTTGTTAACCACAAGTAATAAATCTATCGAGGGACCGGCACAGTCTCACATTCACACAAGTTTATGAGTAGCAATTACACAGACTCCAGTAGTCTTGAGGAAAATTTAAGTGACACTGAATCAATCACAAATTTAAATCTAAATTCCTTTAAGCTAACTCCTAGTAAACTCAAATTAATTACAATGGCAACAACAAATTTACAAGAAATTGAAAATTTATCGAGAATCATTCCACAATACGATGGAAACATAAAAATATTAAGTAATTTCTTATCAGCCGTAGATAGCGTGGTAAATCTATTGAGTGCAGTATCACTAACAGAAATACAAGAAGTCTTTTTATTTGGAATAATAAAAAATAAAATAGTTTCAAAAGCTGCCGAAATTTTAGCAGAAAATAACTTCACAACTTGGGATGACTTAAAAACCTATCTCACTACCAATTTTACAGATAAATGCACACCAGAGACAATAATATTAGAAATTATGGACCTAAGATTCAGAAATGATTCCGAATCCACTTTAAAATTATTTATAGAGAAATTCTCTAAATATAAAAGTAAAATATTACTCACAGATTATAACCAAATCCAGAAAGACGCTATTATCGCAGAAATGCAAAAGACCATTATAGCTAGATTCATATCATTACTACCCTTAAGTATCAGAGGAGCGTTTGTAGTAAAAAATCCCCATTCATTAGAACAATGCGAACAATTACTAAGTAATGAATTTAACTTCAAACACCAGTTATCATTTCAAAAACCAGCAGCGCAAAATCAAAATCCATTTTATACTTCACCGAAGAAATTCCCTGCCCAACAATTCCCTCAAAAACCGCTACAATTTCAGCAGAAAACAAATCAATATAAGTCATTTGCACCTCGCCAAAATTCAAAAAATTATAATGAAACTAAACGCAATTTCACACCTAAACCAATGACACAACAAACCAGAATTACACAACCCATGTCAGTACAAACTGTTAGACAAAATTATAAAATAGAATCAGACGAACTTGACCAAATTGACTTAGATACAGAAGAAGGATTCTATCAAGAAGTAGAACAGGAATATACTAACAATGAAGAAGATAATTTTTTAGAGATAGATCAAATAGACATACAGAACAATACGTAATGTCTTCCATCACAAACGAACTACCCACTTTAAAAAAAGGACCCTTTACAATACTATTCGACACAGGCTCAACGATAAATTTCATTCACCCTAAACTAGTAACAGAATTAAATTGTAAACTTCACGACGAACTATTAACTTTTAAGACTGTAAACGGAAAATCAAAATGTACCAAGTACACCACAGTTTATTTAAATAAAAAACCGATAAAATGTCACGTCTATGACTTTCATAAAAACTATAACGTATTATTTGGAATAGAAGCATTCAAAACTTTAAAAATACAATTAAATTTTATAAAAAATACAGTTAATATGGAAAATAAAACTTACAAATTAACCAAAATAGATAAAAATCGTAACAATGAAACAAATAACATCGAAATACGAAATAAACATCTAAATGAATTTGAAAAACAAAAACTAAATAACGTAATAAAAAAGTACTCAGATCTCTTTCCACATAAAAATGAACAATTATCAAACACTAATATAACCGATCATAAAATAATCTTAGATGATGATACACCAGTTTATACAAAAAATTATAGACTCCCCCAAATCTACGAAAAAGATATTGAAGAACATATACAAAACTTATTAAATGAAAAAGTAATCCAAAAATCTTATTCACCTTGGAGCTCACCTATTTGGATAGTCCCAAAAAAAGCAGATGCTTCCGGGAAACGAAAGACTAGATTAGTAATTGACTTTAGGAAAATAAATACAAAAACAAAAGATGATAAATTTCCAATCCCTAATATTGACACACTATTAGATCATATAGGATATTCAAAATACTTTACTACATTAGACTTACATTCAGGATTTCATCAAATAATGATGAATAAAAAAGATATTGAAAAGACAGCATTTTCCACCCCTTCAGGCCATTACGAATTTACTAGAATGCCATTTGGACTTAAAAATGCCCCAGCAACATTCCAACGCATGATGAATATCGCGTTAGGAGAATTAGTAAACAAAATATGTCTAGTATATCTACATGACATAATTATTTTTGGAAAAACCTTAGAACAACATATAGAAAATATTAAATTAGTTTTTGAAAAATTACGAAAAGCTAACTTAAAAGTACAAATTGATAAATCTGAATTTCTACAAAGTTCAACAAAATATTTAGGATATATAATTACTCAAGACGGATTAAAAACCGACCCTTTAAAAGTAGAAAATATAAGAAATTTAAATATTCCAAAAACAAAAAAAGAAATTAAACAATTCCTTGGAACCATAGGATGGTACCGAAAATTTATACCAAATTTTGCTAAATTAACCAAACCCTTTACTCAATGTTTAAAAAATGGACAAACCATAGATATTTATAATGAAAATTTTAGAAAATGTTTCGAAGAATGTAAACAAATATTAACTACATCCCCAATATTACAATTTCCAAATTTTAATAAAGAGTTTATTCTAACAACCGACGCCTCAGATTATGCAATTGGATCTGTATTACTTCAAAAAGACGAAAATGGAAAAGAAATGCCCATAGCATACTTCTCCAAAACATTAAACACCGCAGAACAAAATTATAGTACTATAGAAAAAGAATTATTAGCAATAATTCAATCAATTAAAAACTTTCGACCTTATCTTTTCGGTAGAAAATTTACTATAAAAACTGACCATAGACCATTGGTATGGTTATTTAACATGAGAAATCCAAATCAAAAATTAATGAGATGGAAGATCGAACTAAACGAGTATAATTTTGATATAAATTACTTAGAAGGAAAGATGAATATAATAGCAGATAATCTTTCAAGACAAAGACTAAAATCACAAATATTAGAGAAAATAGGAGATGTAACAAATACAAAAATCTTCGCTCACTGTATTTCAGGAGACATAAAAATGTCTCAAGGACTAGCAGACCAAATTAATAAATTGTATAACAGTAAAGAATATTGTAATAAACAAAATATAAAAGATAAAAATATAATTATTCAAAACCAACATAATAAAACAATAATCCACTTAATAACAAAATTGAAATATAACGATAAACCTATAATAAAGAGTTTAGATAGACCTTTAAAAGAATTACGAGACTATTTAATTTTAAACGAAATTAATGAAATAAATTTACCTAAAATAGGATGTGGAAAAGATAAATTAGAATGGACTAAAGTAAAAGAAAAAATCTTAAAAATATTTGAAGACTCAAATATACAAGTTAATATTTATACATTACCAGAAAATAATTACTTGGAATCAGAAAATTCAAATTCTCAGACTGAAAGTAGTAGAAAAACAATACATTCAGATCAAGAAAATCTAATTAACGGCCTTAAATTCATAGATGACAGATTAAACATAGCAAATAATCAATTGATATTAACATCTCATAATCAAGAAACTGAAATAAAAATAACAAGATTATTCAATCATAAAAAATGTAGGATAACATGTAAACTAGATAAAAATAATCTTCAGGAAGAAATAATAAAATTTATAAAAAACTTCATAATACCAAAAGTAAGATATTACGCCATATTTGAAGAAAAATTAGATTTAACCTTTTCAAAAATTCTACAAGAAAACTTTGAGTTTAATACCATAAAAATAGTAGCTTGTAAAAATTTAGTAAAAGATATAGAAGACCCTGATGAACAACTAGAAATTATTCATGACTTCCACAATGGACTCACAAACCATAGAGGAATAATAGCTACAATTAACGATTTAAAAGAAAAATATTTCTGGCCAAAAATGATAAATGATATCACTGAATATATTAATCGATGTGAAACATGCAAATTAAATAAATATGATAGAAAACCCATGATCGCCTTAGACAATCTAACCCCAACACCGACAAAACCATTCGAAATAATAAATATTGATACATTGTCCTTAAATAAACAAAACTTTCTAACTATATTCGACCAATTCTCTAAACAAGCACAAATACATTACTTACCAGAAAAAAATGCAAGAAATATATTAAACCATTTAATTAAATACTTTCAAACGTATAAAATACCTACAAAAATTATATTCGACCACGGAACCGAATTTAAAAATAATATGATAAAAGAATTGTTAAAATTATATAATATAGACAGCCATGTAATATGCGTAAACAACCCAAAAAGTAACGCAATAGAAAGACTTCACTCTACGTTAATAGAACATCTAAGAATAATAAATAATTCAAATAAATTCAAAGAAAAAACACTATTAGAACAATTAGAATTAGTAATACTGGCTTATAATAATACGAAACATAGTATTACAAAATTAACACCAAATGAAATATTGTATGGAAAAAATGATAAAACATTATTTAAATCAGAACCATTAATTCAAGATGAGATAATTCAAAATTATAATCAAGAACAAGTAGAATTAAATAAATTATTAATTAATAGAATTAATGAAGAAAAGAAAAAACGAAATATAGAAAATAATAACCCTTTAGTAATAAAAGATCAAGTGTTCATTAAACAAGGATTAAGAAGAATAAATAAATATAAGAAACCACTATTCAAAAAAGTTAAAGTAGAAAAATATGACCCTATATTAGGAAAAATACAAATAATAAATAAACATGGTTTAAAAAATATACGAATAGATAAAGTAAAACAATAAAATTGATTACAGAGTCGTGGGACAACTTCAAGATATATCACATAACAATGGATTCCACTTAATAGAATTAGGAAACTGTAAAATAAAAGAATCTGAGAAATTAATATATATTAATTATAATATTAGTACCCTCCTTATAGAATATGAAAAATTAACAGTAGCAAAAACAATTATTTTAACAAAAATAAAAAACTATAAAAACTTATTTAAAAATCAGATACAAAGTTTAGAATACAATTATAATGATTTAAATGAGCAAATCCAAAAAGTATTTTTTAGTAACAGAAGAATTAAAAGAGGATTAATAAATGGAATAGGAAGTATAATAAAAAGCATATCAGGAAACCTTGACGCATCCGATGACGAAAAATATATGAAAATATTTGAACAAATAAAATCTAACCAAAACACTTTACAAGGACAGAACGTGCAAAACATTCAGTACGTGAAAAACATGACTAATCATTTCAATAATCAACTTGAAAACATAGAACACAACGAAAAAATATTACAAGACAGACTAAACGCTATTTCAAAAACACTAAAAGACAAAGCAAACTGGGAAGGAATAGTAGAAATTAAAATACAATTTCAAGAATTAACATCGCTAATAACTAATTTGAATAACTTAGTAAAACAAATGGAAATAAGTCTAACTTTCTGTTCAATTCACAAATTAGACCCTGTCATAATATCAGTAGACAGTTTAAAGAAATTAAGCTTAGATGAAAATATCTGGAACGTAAATGAATTAATAAAAACTCATTGCCTTTTAGATAATAAAATATTACACATTATCTTAACATTACCAATATTTACACAGAACACTTACCCAATATACCAATTTACCCCTTTACCAACCTATTCTAATCAGAATTTGATAATTATAAATGAACAACAAAATTTATACTTTTATAATAATATCTATTATTTACTTAATGATTGTGTAAGTATTAATAAAATATATATGTGCAATACTCAATACTTTAAGATAAGCAAATGTCAAAATGACATTATTAATAATCAAAAGATTGATGAATGTGATTACCACCAACTCCAAATAGATAACACCTTTGAACAAATACAGAATACAAATGATCTAATAATCATTAGCCCTCAGAAGCAAAAAATTGATATAAATTGTAAATTTGAAAATAAACAAGAAGAAATAAAAGGAATTTATATATTTAAATTAAATAAAGAATGTCAAATAAATAAAAATATATTTAGTATAATTAATCAATCTTATAAAGAATTGCAATTTAATAATATTAACTTGGAAAATAATACATTAAAAATTAATGGAACTATTAATTTAAATAAAATTAATAAATTTAAAGAAATACCTAAGGATATGCAATTAATAAAGAATATTGATATATTAGAATCTAATTATCATTCTTATATAATATATATTATAATTATAATAATGTTATTAGTAATAGTAATAAGAATAATTGTTAAGAAAAAAGAAATGTTTAGATGTAAAAGAAATATTGTTAATAAAGAAATTAAATGTAAGAAAAATATTGTAAATGATATAGAATTAAATCCTATATTTTAATAAAAATGATTGAAAACAATAATATTGCAAGATCTTGGTGTAGAGGAATTATGTACGTGCCTATTAGATGAACTTGTAATAATATTGTTCTCAATGATGTCACCCCTAGTGACACATTGTAACTTTCCATAGAAAATAGCTGATAAAGGTATTTATCATAAAGTAGTATATAAGGAGATGTAAAGAGAGAAAACATGTTCATTCCTCGTCAACTCTCTAAGTAAAAGCTTAACGATTGTAAAAGAGCTCAGCTCGAAATAAAAACATTATTTTTTATTAAATTATAACAAACATAATTTAATTTAGACAAAAGTACAAATTAAGATTTAAATTACTTTTCTCGCACCTAACTAGTAAATTAACAAAATTATTGGCGATCAAACCAAAATTATCACAACCGTACCCAGTCTCCCCTAAATATAAGATACCTGGATTTTTAGTATTATTTCAATTTTTAACAAAAAAAATAAATTCGGGCCAACTGAAGAAGGAACGGGCTCATAGAAATACGAGTATATGAGCCCATTCTATTAAAAATACAATTTAATATAAATATGAATATAAAATGTACAAATAGAATAAATAAAACAATAAAATCTGTTACAGAATATTGGGACAACTCCATGCTATAGGAAATTGCAAAATAAAAGAATTCGAAAAAAACTATCTATATTAATTATAATATTAGCATCCTTCTGGATAGAATATAAAAATTAACAAAAGCAAAAATAATCGTCTCAGGGCCAATTTTTCAGTCACCGGTTTACTCTCGATTAATGTTAATCATGATTAAATAATAATGGAAACTATAGTTTCTATTATTATTTAATCATGAAAACATTAATCGGTGATTGAAAAACTGGCCGTAAGACAAAATAAAAACTCGTGCGGGCTTAAAAACCAAATACACATGTGGCAATATTTCTAATTTAGATTGTTTTTGTTTAAATTAATTGATATTAAACTAAACACATAGTTTAATATCAATTAATTTATAGTTATTGGTTTAGAAAATATTATGGTTGCGGTTCTATTTGTTTTTAAACCAATAAATTATGGTCGAATATGCCTGGATGCGTCTGAGTGATGCTAAATGTGAGAATATGTTGGGATGTTTGAGGGATGAAGAGACGTGTTGAATGGTTAAGGGCGCATGTGACTGTAGATAGTTTTCAAGAAAGTGTGTATCCGGCGATAGACGAGGAAGGTCGAAAAGTAATTATTGTAAATGTTTAAATAGAGCTTACGTACCTATTCCCTGCATTCGTCTATTATTATCCTGACAAATATATGAATAGAGAAGCGCAGAAAGAGCAGCATTAATTACGAAAAAGTTTACATCATGTACATGTTTCAACAATTATCATACATACATACATACATATCTTCACGCTATATCCCACCTAATGCGGTAGCACAAATCCTAAAATCACTTATAAAACATTCACTCATTACATTCATCAAATAATCATCCCTCGTCAAAAATTCTCATCCAAATACACCACCCTCACTTTAACCACATTCATAGATCACTTCATATAAACTCACTTATTTATTACACTCGACATCATTTAACACACCTATTCAATCCTTCAAAACTTCAATCACATCTATTCAATCACAATTATCAGAAATGGGTTAAATTGTTATATATTATTGCAACATACATACTAGATGTACTTATAACGCCTTAGATGAACAAATTCGAAAAGTGTTTTTTAGTAACAAAAGAAATAAAGAGGATTAATAAATGGACTAGGTAGAATAATAAAAAATATATCTGGCAACCTTGATGCATCCGATGAGGAAAAAATATATGAAAATATTTAAACAAATAAAATATAACTAAACATTAAGGACAAAATTTAACAACTAGAAAATATAGAAAAATATTACAAAATACACTAAACACTATTTCAAGAATATTCAAAGATAACCAAGAAGGTTCAGTAGAAATTAAAATGCAATTTTAAGAATTAGTATCATTTTTAAGTTGTTTAAATTGTTGAAAATAATTAAATAGAAATATAATCTATATTTTAACAATACGAGTAGTGTTGTAAGATCTCGGTGGGGAGGAATTATATACGTGCTTTTATATAAATGTAAATCTGCCATTAGAAATAGCTGATTAAGCATTTATCTTAGATTAGCATAAAATATGATGTAAAATGGAAGGAGTTCACTTCTCTTGTAACCATATGTATGAAAAGCTCTCTACTTTAAATAAATAACTTTTTTATGAAGTATCGATTAATATAACTTAATTAGCTGAAAATAGACTATGATACTTCTAAATAGAGATTTTATTGATAATAATAATAATCTAACTTAAATAAAGTAATCCGGAAATATTAAAAATTATAATTTATATGTGGATCAATTATAATAATAATTTAAATACGAAAAAGTTAGAAGGCCCGTGTAATCAATGTACCATCTGTCATTATATAACAAAATGTAACGAAATACTTATCTTGTTAATTAATAAATAAAAGTATATTCATAATTATATAATAAACTTAATTGACTGTATAATAGAAGTTAATATTTCCGCATTTTGCAAATGATATTTTAATCTTTATGTTGAAATACAGCATCAATTCATAATGATACTCATTTTGTAATTTAAATCTTATCTGATACTGAATTTGTATATAATACACGCTGCTGACCACTTACTTAACTACAAATGGAAACAACATGAAGTACATTTGTGTTATTATCATATTGTATTTTTTAATAAATGTGACATTGTCTGTAAATGTAAGACATCTTTCACCTTAATAATACTTAAATTGTTAATCCTTTAATTATTTTAGGAGAAATATGTAATATTTTTGGAAAGAACCGAATCATTTAATTATGAACCAACCATACTGCTAGCCGAATATAAAACATTTAAATATAATAGATCTCATAATGCTGAAAATTTTACAATAGAGTTCTTTGAAGAATTTGTTTACAGTCCTCATGATGTGGTGAGTAAAAAGAAAAAAAAGTCAAATTTCGATACAAAAGGTTTTGTCCCACGAAATCTTTATTATTATATATATATATTTCACCAGGAATATTCCTTGGAGCGTTTTTATAGTGTCGCCTTGTTCGCATTTGATCTTAATATTTTCTGGATCAGGAAATATTATGAGATGTTGATTTATATCTTTTAAATATTCAATATGATTTTGTTTAATATTTAATATCATGAAATGGCAATTTTCAATGTTGTTTCGTGAAATAAAGTTCTTCTCGCAAGAGTTTTCGCTTAGTTCGTTGATCTTGTTAGGACACTGGTATGTGTTCTCCTTGTTGTAGGTACATATGTCATATAGAGATTTAATTTGTCCATCATTTGATTTTAAGAAATATTCGTGATTAGGGACTACAGTTACATATTCAGTATTGTGTTTGGTAGGGATTGGAATAAGATGGATTAATTCAAATTGTGTTTCGTAATTTATCGGAATTTCAATAAAATACGTAATTTTGTTAGATGTTAATTTACAATTTACGAAAAGTATTTTTTCTAATTCCAAAATGTTTTCTGAATTTACATTAATCGGTAACTGATTATTATAAAATTTTGAAATTTTATTTAGTTCTGTGAAAAGATCGTGTGATTTTATAATACTTGGGTGCAACGTATGCAACTTGCAGAATGTTAAAGAGTTTTCGATATCTTGGAGAATATTGAAAGTTAGTGTGTATAAAGTGTTTAATTGATTGAAAATATCTTTTATAAAGAGTTTATCATTATCTTTAGTTCCACCGACAACAATGTGGAGTAGTTGTTCGATTTTTGATTTTAATAATTTTTCGTTTTCTCTTATCGTATCCACAGTCCTATTAAAATACTCTATCATTTGTTGATTGACGGAATATTGATGTTTGATTTGGTGATTTAAATTATTTTGATTTTCTTTTAGGTGATTTAAAATTTGTGTATAACGTTTATCGTCGTCTGCGTCTAAATTTCCTGATATAGATTTAATGATTGTTCCCAAGCCGTTTATGAGACCTCTTTTAGCTCGCTCGTTTTTCGTGCGTTTTGTTAAATGATAAATTTTTTCATTTATGGAATTTTGAATGTAATTAATTATATTTTTATTATTGTCAAATTCGGGAGAAATTGTCTTGTCGTTATTAAGGATTTGTATTGTCAAATTCGGGAGAAATTGTCTTGTCGTTATTAAGGATTTGTTTAAGGTTTTCGTATTGTGTCCATAGTGGTTGTAAGTTATAATAATGTACGAATGTGTGAGTAGATTTTTGGAGCTTTGCAGTTCCGAGATTTATTGTCAGTAGTCCTGGGTTATTCGTTATGTCTTTCATACTTAGGCCATAGGAGTATGAGTGGTAGAGGGACCTGGAATATCCGAATTTGTGTTAGTAATTTTTCGGGATCTTTTTATGTTGGAAAGGTGTATTTTAGATTGTTTTTTGTCGTTGGGTTTAATTTCTATTTGGGCTGTTTTTAGGAGTTTATTTAAATTTTTAATTTTTTCTTTCCTAAATTTGGGCTGTTTAGTTTTATTTACCTTATGCTTGTTCTGAACATAAATTGTTTCGGGGATGTTTGGAAGTTCTTCCCTTGTTTCATTTATTTCAGTTATTAATTTAGATTTATCATCTTGTAATTTTTGATTAATATTTCGATATATTAATTTAGTTTTATCTTTGTGTTTTTGTGTATAATCTTGGGTAACTTGCTTATCAAGCTCGATATCTAGAGTCGAATTTACATCTAAATGACCATTAATAATTTCAATTGGTTTTAGATTTGTGTTGTTATACGCTAAGACTGCATATGAAATGATACTTTGTCTTTTATCAGTTCGTTCTTGAAATTATCTTGCATATTAAATAAACGAATATGTTCTATTAAAGTTGAATGGAAACGTTCAACTAAACCATTCGAATTTGGATTTTGTGAGCAGGTAAAGTGTATTTCAATTTTATGCAAGGATAGCAGTTCTTTGACGACATTGTTTTTAAACTCTAATCCGTTATCCGATATGATTAATTTTGGAATACCGTGATGGGAAAAGAATTTAGTTAATTTGTTTGTTATTTCGACTGCGTTTATTGATGTTACTTTGTATGCTTGCGCATACCTGGAGAATGCGTCAATTATAGTTAGGAATTTTGAATTTTCGAGACTTAGTGTATCTATGTGAATAATATCTAACGGTTTGTTGGGTGTCGGAGTTAAATTTAGTTTGGGTTTTACAGGGTTCCTTTCATATTTGGCAGCCAGACATATTTCTCACTGGTTGATATAGTCTGTGATGGTTTTATGTTGGTTAGGCCAATAATATCTCTTTTTAATTTGATTATAAACTTCATTGATACCTCGGTGATTCGTTTTACCTTCGTGATTGTTTTTTATTGTGTCTAAAATTTCATCTTGGGCTTCTATATCTATCAATTTAATATTACACTTAATGAATTTGATTTCTGAATTTTTGAAATATTTTGGAGTATGGTACTAAACAGTTCGTATACCGGTTGTTCGAAATACAGGTAATATTTTATCTTAGGTACAACGAATTCCTTGATGAATTTTACGGTGTCTTTTTCAAAATTGGATTCGGATAATTGAACTAAAATTCTCATCTTATCGGTGTGTAATTTTTGTATTTTTGGTACACTTGGTGAATGTTTAACTTGAGATATAAAAATTTGGTTTTTACCACAGTTAACAGCTGTTTCTGAGATAGTGATTCCTATGATAGGATTTTCTAAATTTGAATGTATTGTTTGGTCTGAATCGGTATCGTTATTGACGTCTTCGTCAGGATTGACGATCATGGATTGAGTATCGTTATAGGGATTGAAGTTTTCATTAAAATTTTCTACATATTCAAAAAGATTTTGAGTACCGGGGTCTACAGTGTTGACGTTTAATTCTATTCGTGATAGAGCGTCAGCGTTTTTATTTAATGTTCCTTTTTTATGAATTACTTCATAATCGTACTCTTCTAGTTTGAGTCTCCACCGCATTAATTTAGAATTTGGTTCTTTTAGTGAGTGTAAATATTGCAAGGGTTTATGGTCGGTGATAATTTTAAATTTTCGGCCAAACAAGTATGGTCTAAAATATTTCGTAGCCTATATAACTGCGAGTAACTCTTTCTCGATCGTACTGTAATTTTGTTCGGAGTCGTTTAGGGTTCGACTTGCGTAGGCGATGGGAAGATCGGAACCAATGGGACCTTGAGACAAGATAGCGCCTATAGCGTAATTGC
Organism: Pterostichus madidus; assembly: GCA_911728475.2. Lineage (NCBI taxonomy): Eukaryota > Metazoa > Arthropoda > Insecta > Coleoptera > Carabidae > Pterostichus > Pterostichus madidus. The sequence goes on from OU452314.1 coordinate 25,731,145, forward strand.
TAGCGTCTGTCGTTAAATTGAAAATTTTGTTAAAGTTCGGGTATTGGAGTATGGGATCGTTAATTAGGAGATTTTTACAAGTATTGAAACAATTCGTATACTCTGGGTCGTTAAGTTTAATTTCCGCGTCTTTCTTTAGACATTTAGTTAAGGGTTTTGTTAACTGGGCGAAATTTTTTATAAATTTCCGATAATAGCCTAATAGACCTAGGAATGCTTTAATTTGTTTCGGTGTTTTCGGTAGAGGGTAGTTTTTTTATCGCATGAATTTTGTCTGGATTTGGTTTAACTCCGCTAGGGGTCATGACATGTCCGAGATATGCTACCTCTTTACGTAAGAATTCAGACTTATCAAGTTGTATTTTTAAGTTTGCTTTCTTTAAACGGTCAAAAACTGTTCTTAAATTTTGAATATGCTCTTGAAGGCTTGTACTAAAAATTATGACGTCATCCAAATATACTAAGCAAATTTCGTTAACTAAATTTCTGAGTACGTTGTCCATGACACGTTGGAAAGTTGCCGGAGCATTTTTCAAACCAAATGGCATTCTTAAAAATTCGTAATGTCCATTTTCGGTGTTAAAAGCAGTTTTTTGAATATCTGCTTGATTCATTTCGATTTGGTGGAATCCGGACGCGAGATCTAAGGTCGAAAAATAATTGCATCTACCAAGCTTGTCTAGTAAGGTGTTTATATTCGGTATCGGATATTTATCATCGATTGATTTCTCGTTAAATTTTCTGTAGTCTATTACTATTCTCCATTTTCTTTTGCCGGATGCGTCGATTTTCTTTGGTACGATCCACACAGGGAATGACCAAGAGGAGTGAGAGGGGCGAATGATTTTATCATCGAGCATCTTTGCGATTTGTTTTTGAACTTCGCTTCTGTGTACTTCGGGGTATCGATAAGTTTTTGAATAAACAGGTATTTCGTTTTTAGTCCGAATAAAATGTTTAATTTCGTTTGTAAATGTCAAATGTTTATTATCGCCATGTAAAATAGGAGAGAATTCTTTTAATAATTTTATAATTTCAGATTTTTCTTCGGGATTCATATGATCGATTCTAATTTTGTTCATGTCGAGATTATTTTTAGAACAAGATTTTTGAAAATTTATATTGTTAATTTCGAAATGATTTAACGTTTCTAATTGTATACAGTTCACAGTATCTAAAATTTGATCTTCGTCGCTTGTATTGATAACAGGGTAGAATAATTCATAATTTTCAATTTTTGCTATTCCTTCTGGAATAATTATATTATTTATTTTTGTTTCAGTTATAAATGCTTCGCCGGTTTCAATATTATTAACAAATAATTTTGTAATTTTTTCAGACTTTGGCGGAATTTTTATAATATTAGATTTTGGAATTATTTTATGAAAATGAATTTTTATATTTTGAGCAGGTGTTATAATTTTATTATTACTCAAGTCAATACTTGTTTCTAAACTTTTTAAATTATCTATTCCAAGCAAAATATCAAAGTTGTTATGGAAATCAAATAAATAATATTTTAATAGTTTATCGGGGTTATTAAATAATTTTGAAGCAGGTATAACAATGCTAGAATTTTCAATTGAAGTACCGTGAGCGGTTGTAATTTTAAATTGATCATTTTGTATAATATTTCTAAAATATTTCCGCGCGATATTTGGATTTATGAATGAGCGGGTGCTTCCGGTATCTATCAAGACTTTTAAGTTGTGTTCGGGATATATTATGAATGGTAATTCGCTATAATTATGAGTTAGGTTCATAATTTCAAATTCGTTTCAGAGGCTTTTTATTGAAAAAAAGCGTCTTGATCATTATTGTCTTCGTTATCAGTATTTGGGTCAGTGACATAGTATTCTGCATTTTCGTCAATATATTGTTCATCAATTTCGTTATTTGGTAATTCCACGGTTTCTGTGTTAAACAATTCTTCCGCAATAAAATCGTGTGCGCGTTGTGGCTGGAATTGTTGGGGACGGTAATTACTTGGACCGGGTCTTGGTGTGAATGTTTGTCTAGTACTGACACTCATTGGCGTCGGTTTCGTGAATTTTTCATTGGGATCGGATTTAAAGACATTTGAAGTATTTGTCTTATTTTGTTGGTAATTGTGTTGAGGGGTGTAATGTGTTCGTGGGGTATATTGTTGTTGTGGATTTGGTCTGTGCGTTAGTTGAGGGAAATTTCTTTGTTGAAATGGTTTGTTATTTTGTACAGGAAAGTTTTGTTTCGGTTTAGTAATGTTTTTGTATTGTTGTTTATTAACAGAGTCAATTTGGAAATCATTTGTCATCATATTTAAAGCAGTTGTTAAATCTTCAGGGTTTTTAGTTCTCATTAAAGTACCTAGAGGCTCTTTAAGACCTCTCAAAAGAACTCTTAATGCGTAATTTCTAAAATATCCAATTAAAACAGCTTGCTCTTCTCTTTGTATATGTAACGTGATATAGGAAGTTGATAAATTCAATAATTGTATTACTCGATTGTAATAATCAAATGGAGATTCATTTTGATTTTGTTTTAATTCGAACATTTCGAAATTTATCGTGTATATGTCGCGTTTATCCGCATAGGTATTTAATAGAGCTGTTTTTCAAATCTAACCATTTAGTAATTGTAACACTCGCAATGTTGACGGCGGCTTCTCCTTTTATTTTTGCCAAAATACTACTCACTAAGTACTCATTCTGGAAATTATTTACGTCTGTTGCATCATAAAATTTAGTTACAATTTTTTCACAGACTTCTATGAATCTACTTAATAATTTAGTATCACCTTGAAATTCGGGGATCATATCAAGATATTCACGTTTGAGATCTGGGACAGCCATTTCGTCAAGGTTTAGGTTATTTATTTGTTCGATAAGGGATTGATCGATAGGGAGAGTGTTTGAAATGTAATTTTGTGAGTCAGAGGAATGTACTGAATTTGTATCTGAGCTGTTGTCTAAATCTATTTCGATATACACTCGATTATCTCTAGATGTCATATGTGCACTACTTACAGGAAAATCAGTGTGTTCTTCATCGGCTCTGTTGCGGTTTCTTCCACGATGGAGGAACGGAACAGGAGGAACTTCTACTGCCAGGCTCTGTGTTCAGCAGGGCTTCGTTGTTCTCTTCGTGTGACGCGATGCACTCGTTGAAAACGTGTAGAATTTTTACGTTGGTTCTTTGCAATAAATCGTTGAAACGAACCGAAATTTTGAGTTTCGTTTACGAAATCCGTTACGACTGCGCCAATTAAATTAATTGATTTTCAATTAATGTTTTTTAAAAAATTTTATTGAGTGCTATTACAACAAATAAACATGTTATAGTTCAAAAGTCTAAGTTAAGATACAGATAGTGTACATTTGTATGTGCTTATCACACAGGGTTCAGAATCTGATTGGCTTCCGTCTTACAAGATTCTACATATGATGTTATATGATCCTGTAACTTATATATATATATATATATATATATATATATATATATATATATATATATATATATATATATATATATATATATATATATATATATATATATATATTTGCGATTGTGGCGCCATCTGTTTTATTTTTCAGGGACTTTTCACCCTGCCCTCGTACATGTTATTTAAACTTAATTTTATGAAAATAACTAAGTAAGTAAAATATATTATTTCTATTTATTTAGAGGCAGAATTTAATACTTAACAATTATTGGAATATTTTTGTTGTAAAGTAATCAGGGAAGCGCTGGTAACGAAAGCTTATTTACCGTGATATTCGCGCATGCGTGGGACACGCTGTATATTTCTAAATATGATATTTACCTTTTTAATATTTTTTCTGTGTAATAAGCTGCATTTGAGTTCAGAGTTGAGTATTTTATGTATAATAAAAATGGTTGGTCAGTCCTTGTTTTATATGTAGTTTTTAGAAGTATTTGTCCGTTGGATTTAGCACGATACCAGTTACCATAAAATTATTAGTTTAAAGGCCAACCATTTCCTTATGCTGAGATGTAATTTTTGAAAACTTCTGTAAGTATAGTCGGGTCCTTAAAGCTATATAAAAATACAAAAATTGTAAGCTCTTTTAGCAGCACATGAGGGTTGATTTTTGTTTGTTGTTAAATTGAGCGATTAGGAAATAAATATTGGTTGCGCTGTAACGGAACGAAATTGAATTCATTTTAAATTAGTTTTAGCATCTTTTAGATTATATAGTGTCACGGATTTAACAGTATATTATCTTAAACTTTTATTTCTTATTATTTTCATTCAGTAAAATTTTATATAAGTTTATTATAGTGGTATTCGTATTGATGTTTTATGACCATGCAGTAAGTTCCTGCTGATTGTAGTTGCGTTGTTGTTCATTTATTTAAACAATATTAATTCTCATATAGTCCAAATAGTTCTTGGTGGCCCGCTACCTGTGTCTTTATTTATTAGTTGAGCGTTAAATTACTAGTAATTGAATAGAGTTTCCTCTGGTTACATCTGCAAGCAAAAAGTGAATCGATAAATAAAATATGTAAATTATTTTCAGATAGAAATTCAAACTTACGAATTTCTTAAAAATGAATACAGACCATTTTGGACCCATTTAAGAAGATTATTTTGCTTATTTTTGCGTTGTCGTTCATTTGTTTAAGTAATGTTAATTCCTATTTACAATTAATACTCGTAGCATATCAAATCTAGATACCTCTTGGTGATCTGATACCTGTTTCCTCTCGTTACATCTGCAAGCAATAAGTGAATCTATCAATAAAATATGTAAATAATTTTCAGATAGAATATCAAACTTACGAATTTCTTAATAATGAATACAAGCGATTTGGGTTCCATGCAAGAAAAATATTTTGCTTATTTTTGGAAACAGACTACAAAACATTTTTCTATAAACCACCGGATACAACATTTTTACCTATAAAATGCCCAATAAAGAAGGTAAAAATATATAATAAAATATATTAAAATGAAAAATTATTAAAATAATTTGTAGGGATTGTACGCACGGTACAATGATCTTGCTATACAAGCAGAAGTTGCTCCTATTTTCCCATTTAAGCAAATGAGACTAAGAATGAACTTATACAGAAAGGGAAAATTACTTTTAAGAATTGATAGTTATGCAAAATTTGATTATGATATTATTTACAGACAACAATATGACAATTGAAAAATATAAGTTTCGCATGAAAGTTGCGCCATAGGCCAGTGTTTCTCAACCAGCGAAATACTTAAATATGAAAATGGAAATAAAAGCTCCAAAATCTTTCAAAAGCAAAAAAAAAAATAACTACAATTATTCATTGAAACAAAATATAACTTAAAAACATAAGATACATTCTGAAAATAAAATAATAAAATTTTAAAAAATAATTTCATTTGAATTAAAACTATGAAATCGTTAATCTAAAACTCTTGTGGAAAAAAGGTTTTCTCTTTCCATTTCATATTTAGTTTAGGTCAGTCACTGAAGAAAACCTAATTTCACAAAAAATTAAAAAACTAAATTGCGAAAGTGCTCGAAACACTCTGAAATTCGATACAGAAAATTGATCGTTATTATCGGCCCAAAATTTAAGCAGTATGATTCCTTCAATACATCATATATACAAGAATTTAAGGGTGGAGGACGGTACGGCAAAAACTGATATGATTAAAAAATGTGATGCATATGAAAAAAAGGTTGAGAAACACTGCCATAGGCGATTAGTGGAAAACTCATTTCCCATGTTAATCGCCCATGTCATAATTTTCGTAGGGCACTTTATATGTATATTGTTTGTTTGAGTATTTTCATAGATATGTAAAAGAATTCAAAACTTGTAATTTTCAAGTTTTCTATTTTATAATCAACAAAATCGTAACTCTTAACATAGTTACTGTTTTTGTCGTTTGTCATAACGTTGAAATGTTTGACATACGTAATAATGCCAGATATTCCCAGCTACAGTTTTAGCCTTTGTCTTAAACACAAACATAAAACTTTACAAATTTCAAACTTTTTCTTTATTTTGTCGTTGTTTCAACGTAAAATAGTTTATTTTGGTTTTAATTTATCAATTATACTTTAAACTAAAAATAGTAGGAAACTATGCAAACCAATTAATATCTTCGCTAATATTCTATATACTAAATATGAATTTTATATAATAATATTGTACACAGGTTTAGGAAAAATAAAAATGAGTGTTCTGCTGTTCACAGTTATACATATTACTTACCTATCCCCCTTCTTTTTTTTTGTAATAAATATGAACTGATTTTTCTTTAATGATATCTGTAAGTGGTATAAATTATGAATTATGAATTTTGTATTGAAATGAAATTTGTATCAGGCAACTATCGATGAAAATACTTGTCATGTTGTAGTTAAAGAATTGTACATTTCTTTTACACAAAATTTATATTGTACGGTATCAAATTAAAAGTTTTGAAAGATGTGTATGGTAAAAAATTGTCAATAGTTTTGCCGAAAAGTCATCAGAAATCCATCTTATTTGATATAAAATTAAAGGTATCAATCAACTCTGATTATGCTTTAGTTTTACTTGTCCTTTTTCTATAAATCCCGTCTTGTTAATTGTCCAAACTTTAGACCAGAGGTGGGCACGGTAGGGGCTCCTCACGCGCCTGCTTCCCCCTCTACGCGCTGGCCGCTAGGAGCCTACTCCGCCGTGGGCGTAGTCGGCGTTCCGAACTAACCAATCAAATGTAAGCGCACGGCGGCTATTTCAAACTACATATCTGACAAAGTTTATGCAACAAATACTAAATTTTGAAGTGTAATAATTTTTTTAAATTGTTAACAGCAACGTTTAAATTAATTAATTAATCTTCTGCATTGTCATTCGGATTAACGGAATTTATACTTAGTTTATTGGATAACTGTTTGTAAATTGAAATGAAATAGCGCGAAACACTAATTACATAAATAATTGATGTTGATAAATAAAGGCATAAATAAAAATAAGTAACAAAAATTATCGTAGTAGATAGGATTAGTCGAAGAACAAAAGTATGACTTACATGGTGAATATTAATTCTTTATTCAACAAAAATCTGCGAACTCTTTCTTTATCAGCTCCACTATTCCAGTGGGATATAGTCTTCCCTTAGTATCTTCCTCTATTCTTTTCTGTCTTTCGCTACTGTCTTCCAGTTGATTATCCCAAGATTCTTTATATCTTTTTCGATGCCATCTAAGCTTGGGTCTACCCCTTGGTCTTTTGTATATTGGTTTCGAAAAGAATATCTTGCTTACGTTTCTGGTTTCTTCCATACGTGTTACATGTCCCAGCCATCTAAGACGTTGGACTTTTATAAAGCTTATTATATTCCTATCGTTTAGCAGTTGCTGAAGTTCGAAGTTCATTCTGGCTCGCCAGACGTCATTCTCGCTTACTGCGCCAAATATTTTCCGTAGAACTTTGTTTTCAAACGTTTGCATTAGTTTTTCATCCACTGTGACTAGGGTCCATGTTTCTGACGCATAGGTTACGACTGGGCGTATGACTGTTTTATAAATCGTTAGTTTTGTAGCTCTGCTTATGTTTTTTGTTTTCAGGACATCTATTAGTGTAAAGTAGCACCTTTTTCCCATTAGTATTCTTTTCCTGATTTCTTCACTCATGTCGTTCCTATGGTTCACGGATGAGCCGAGAAATGTAAAGTCGTTTTATATTACTTACATTCACTGGGTTATTTCGTGTTATTTCCCTGACTTTGGTTTTGTTAGCGTTTATACTTAAACCAAAACTGCTTGCTGCCACCTTCATCTTGGTGTATATCTCTATCATTTTTGCTTAAAATTAGTAAGTCATCAGCATTTGCTATGGTTATGTTTGATTTTAGAAAAATTGTGCTTTGTGAGTTTACCTCGGATTGTCTCATTGTCATTTCAAGAGCGATGTTAAAAAGTGGGGGTGCCAATGCATCTCCCTGTTTTAGGCCCATGTTTGTGTTTAAAGGTGTTGATAGTTCACCTTGTATTTTGACTATGACTTCTTGCTCCTCTGTTGTTATTCTAACTAGGTTTACTAGTTTATTATCAAAGTCAAGCTCTCGCATAGCTTTCCATAGCTTTATTCTATTTATACTGTCGTACGTTGTTTTAAAATCTATAAACATGCAGTATAATTTGATATGAAATCCCCAGCATTTTTCAAGGGTTTGGCGTAAGTAAAATATTGTTATCCGTTGTACTTCTTTCTTGTCTGAAACCTGCTTGATAGTCTCCTAGTAGTTTTGCTGAGACTATTTTGCATCTTTGGTATAGAATATATGAGAATATCTTATATAAAGTGTTTAGTAGTGATATACCCCGATAGTTCTCACAAATAGTGGTATCTTCTTTTTTATGGACAGGGGTTATAACTGTCTTTTTCCACTCAGTTGGTAGTATTTCTGTCTCCCAAATATGCTTGATCAAATGATGTAATCTTGTATTTTCAGTAGTTCACCTGCGATCGAATCACATCCGGCAGCTTTATTGTTTTTTAACATACTAATTGCTTCATATACTTCCACCATTGTTGGTGGTGGGATGTCCGCTTGTCTTATGTGTATAGGTTCATCTAGTTCATGATTATCCTGTGATTCTGCCGGCGGTACATTTGAATTGAGTAGGGTTGAGAAGTGTTCTCTCCACCTATTTACGATACTATTATTTACACATTGATCAGGAACTCGATGAAATGCTGGTGGAAGGGATCATAGAGCCGTCGAGTAGTCTTCGCCCATATTAATTGTTAGTTTTGATATAAATAATATTCATTTTGAATTTCCCGGATTCTTTCTAATTTTGGGAATTTTCGTTTTGGATGTTGGTGGCAGCACTAGTAGTTGACTTCACTTGGGATATATTGTAGCGGCGCACTTTGCTTTAGTCAATAAGAACGAAGCATTGCTCTTAACAATTGAACCAGCGAGGCACCCAATAAGAACGAAGCATTGTTCTTAACAATTGAAACAATGAAGTCGACCAATAACAATGAAGCATTGTTTCTAACAATTGGAACAACGAGACAACCAATTAGCGCAAAGCATTATCCCCACTGCTCTGCAATTAGTATAAAAGAAGGCGCGCAAGCAGCAGAAGTCAGTCAGTCTACGACAGCCGAAGAGGTCTAGTACACTGGTCTCATACGCACGACAGCTGAACAAGCCTAGTGTTTTCAACACTCATGAATTCTTACTACAAGCACGCACGACAGCTGAACAAGCCTAGTGTTTCAACACTCACGAATTCTTACTACGAGCACGCACGACAGCTGAACAAGCCTAGCGTTACGACACTCTATGTTTCAAAGTTACCAATAGACTGTTGGGAACGTTGACGACGACAACCTGGATTCAGACTTGAAGACCACCAAGTGTCACAACACCAGCAGCCAACTTCTCGCAACCTTGACCACAACGAGTCCATACGGCGCGCTCCACACGCAGCACGCTCTGTATCTCCACTGCTGATAACGTACAAGAAGAAGTCCCGAAGCACATCGTCCACGTCTGACATTCCATGCACCAAGTAGCCACAGCAGGCTATCCGGCCTAAACTACAAGACATCTCCAACATTCGCATCGACTAGCCATATGCTGTGAACATTGAATCTGTGCTATAAACATTCAACAAACTTTATGTTATTTTTTTTATAAATAAAAGATCGTTCAAACTGTTTCAGCTATCTTCCTTATTTCCACTGATTCAAAACAGTTGGTAACGGGCACCGCGTACCAACAATATGTCAGTTGTTTGCGTTGTTGTTATGTTTATAATAATTGTTTTGTATTGTTGTTCGAGTACGCACATGAAAAACTGTTCTAGTAAAATATTGATAATAATAATCCGCAAAATAAAAACGGATCACAAGAGGATTACGTGTTTTATTGAGTTCATCCAACAGGTTATGGGCCCAGCAACACTGATCCTCGGTATTTTTTGAGTGAACAGTCAAGTTTTGCCGGCAAAAGCTCTGCAAAGTCCGGAATCCGTTTTGAGGTTACATCCAGCCTAAATGCAAAGTGAAAAACCAACCGGAAAACGATGGAGAACGATCTCGTGCGTATCACAAAACTGAAAAACAGTGAAAACTGGTCATTGTGGAAATTTCAAGTGCGCATTGTTTTGAACTCGCTCAATGCCTGGGATGTCGTAAACGGAATGTTCGTGAAGCCGCAACCCGGTACGAACCAGAATGCTGCACAACTGCAGCAGTTCAATTTTCAGCTTGCAACATGGACAAAAGCTGATAATTTCGCTCAGAAGATTATTGCAACGACGATCGTGGATCAACAAATGCTTCACATCATCAACTGTGAGTCGGCCAAGGCAATGTAGGATAAAATTCTCTCCGTTCACGAGCAGATGTCTGACGCCTGTGTCCACATGCTGCAATAAAAGTGGTATGCCATGACAAATGATGTGGCCGATGACATCGCGACTCACATAAGCTGGAGGATCTCGCGCACAGGCTTCGAAACCTAGGTGAACAGAACCCAAATTCCCTTATCATCACGAAGATTCTCATGACCCTGCCTTGCCAGTACAACCACTTCGTCAGCGCGTGGGACTCTACCAGTGATGATGATCGAACGCTAGCCAACCTGATCACCAGACTCTCTATCGAAGAGACCCGCATGACCTTCCAGGGGAAGTCAGAAGGAAGTGCTCTCGCTGCGAGGAAATTCAACTCGAAGAACTCAGGACACCGAGGAAATCAGCACAGCAGCGACACGAAGCGGAAACCAGGGAAATGCTACGAGTGCTTCAGGTATGGTCACTGGGCAAGAGACTGTCGAAGCAAGAAGAAAAAGGAACCAAGTAACTCTCGAGACGACGTGAGAGGCTATGCACTTGTCGGTGAATTTTTGACGACGATGACAGGTCACGGCTCTGACACAAATAGTTGGTACCTTGATTCTGGGGCGAGCGACCACATGTCGAATCGCCACGACTGGTTTGTTAACTACACCGAGTTCGAACAACCATCGCTAGTTCGTATGGGCAATGGGAAGTACATTCGTGCACAAGGCTCCGGAGACATCGACGGACAGAAATGGGCTGAGAGACATCTTGCGAAGGTCTTGTATCTACCAGATATCAAGTACAACCTCTTTCCTGTGGGAGCTGCTCTCGACGAATGCCTGCAGCTTGAATCATTCCACCTGCAAAATACTTCGAGATGGCAATATTGTTGCAGTGGGAGAGCGGCAAAATAAATCGAATGAAGTTTCAGATACGAGATGTCGATGTCGAGAAGCAGGCTCACCTTGCCACTACTGCATCGCTCCAAACGTGGCATGAGAGACTACGTCACCAGAACCTGCCATACGTAAGGAGTATTTTGAAGGCGAGGAAGATTGATTTCATGGATCAAGGAGACATCTTCTGTGACGCCTGCACTCTTGGGAAGATGCATCTTCAAAGAGCTCCAAGGTAGGGCAACTTGTACACGCCGACGTCTGTGGTCCCATGCCGAATAAGTCGATTGGAGGATCGACGTATTTTCTCCTTCTGAAGATGACTTCTCGCATTAGAAGCGTGTATATTTCTTGAAAGGGAAGTCGGAGATTGGGAGCTGCCTTGAAGACTTTCTGAAGAAAGAAGAGAAACACTTGGAGAAGGGAGTGGTGACTCTGCGCACGGACAATGGTCTTGAATTCATCAACCAACAGGTTGCAGAATTGACTCGACGACACGGTGTCATCCACCCGAGGACTGCGGCCTACAGTCCCCAATAGAATAGGGCTGCAGAGCGGGACAATCGAATGCTAGTGGAAGCGGCCAGGACCTTGCTGCATGCGAATAAACTGTAGGCAAAAGCTTTTAACACTGCGGTGCACGTGTTGAACAAAACCGGTACGAGCAGCCTGAAAGGAGTGTCACCGTGCGAACTCTGGTGCCGACAGAAAGCGGACATGGTAGCACTGAAGATTTTCGGCGAGGAAGTGTTCATACACATCCCCAAAGAGAAACGACAAAAATTCGACTCAAAGGCGGAACGAGGATACTTCGTTGGATACGACAGCGACGTCAAAGGCTACAAAATCTGACTTCCTGAAAACGACCGGGTCAAAGTTTACCGAGACGTCAAATTATCCGGCAGATTCTACACATCTAACGTAGCTCCGGGGGAAAATGAACAAGCTGGATCTAGTGTACATGCCGACAGATAATAATAATAATAATAATTAATACTTTATTGACACATAAGTCAAAGGCGAGGTTCAGCCAATGGCTGCTCTTCAACCTAACCATAGTACATGATATGACATACAAAAGATATTTACAAGAAAATCAACAAATTTATAAGTATTTTACATTATTTTAGTAAAATGTAACATAGAATTATTAAAAGAATTAATTACAAAGAATTATTTACATTGGTCAAAACTAAGTTTAAACATATTTTTCACATGATGTTTGAACGCACTCATTGGTAAAGACTTCAACTCAGATGGAATTTTATTATAATATGCAGGAGCAAGATACGAAAATGAGTTTTTAAATTTAATTTTCTTGTTGGAAGGCACTACATATAAATCTTTTTCACGTAGTGTATAATTGTATTGCTTAAAAACAAGTTTTTCATATAAATAGTCAGGCAATCCAGTTAGCTTAATTTTATGTGTTAGACAAAGATACGATATTTTGAGACGATCGTCAATGTGATTCATATTAGCGATAATGCGATATTTAGAAATATGATCGTATTTCCGCACACCATAAACATATCTTAAGCATGAATTTTGAAAAAGAGTTATTTTCTGCTTATCTAATTGAGTCAAATGAGGCACATAAACACAAGCACAATAATCAAATAAAGATAGTACAAGGGAATTAACAAGGCGCAATTTTATCTGCGTAGAAAGAACATCGCGGAACTGGTACAAATGTCGAAGTTTCAATCTAGCTGCTGTAAGTTTCTTAAGTAAATGAGTTCTGAAATGTAAGTCTTGGTCTATATGCATACCTAGACTTTTTATTGTACTGCTACGTTGCAATTGAAGTCCGTCCAATATAATATTCGGCGTCTCACTTGTACCTAATATTAACAATGATGACTTGTCAGCATTAATTGTAAGGCCGTTGTTAGTAATCCACTGAACTAAATTGTCGAGATCTTTATTTATTACTGTGCTTGTTTCATTCATTTCTGAACTATTAAATGAAGCTAAAATCTGAGTGTCATCAGCATATGAATGTGAAGTACAGAAATTCAGAACTGTTGGCATGTCTGCAATATAGATTAAGAAAAATAAAGGCCCCAGAATTGATCCCTGTGGCACGCCACGCTTTAGAGAAAATGGAGCAGATAGTGAAGTAGTTGTATTAGTAGACATGTTTACGTGAAAAAATCTACTAGTTAAATAGCTTTTGCACCAGTTTATAGCGTTGTCACCGAAATTAAAATATTTCAGTTTTGCTAACAACAAACTGTGATCAACTAAGTCAAAAGCTCTTGAAAAATCGATTTGTACTAGTACAGAAACCTGTGAGTTGTCATAATTTTTAAGAATTGAATCAAAAACATTTAACAGGCAGGTATTTGTGCTGTAACCATTTCTAAATCCTGATTGGGTGCTTGGCAGGATTCTATTTTCAATAGCAAAATTCATTATTTGATCACTACAAACTCTTTCAAGGACTTTAGACATTGTTGGTAAGATACTAATTGGCCGCAAATCATCGAATGCTACTAAATTTAAGTTTTTGGGAATTGGTTTAACTATTGCAAATTTCCAAACATCCGGTACCACACATTCTAATATGCAACAGTTTATAATATGCGTAATGTAATCTATTATTACTGGTAAAATTATACGGATCATTTTCAATGATATCCCATCAACACCAATTGCATTAGATTTAAGTTTATTTATAACTTTCATGACTGTATCTTGGTCTATACATTTGAAGCAAAAGTAATCATCTGTCTGTTTAGAATTCCTGTTATCAAGATAATAATTAATAGTATTAGGATTTATATTAGTCAAGTAAATAATTTCCATAATCTTGGGAATTTGCAAGATTATCAGGAATATTTTTAATCGGATCATCATTAACACCTAAACGTTTTAAATTATTCCATAGTTGACTAGAATTAAGGTTATTGTTAATGTTATATTGAAGAAAGGCTTGTTTTTCTTTACGAATAGCAGCTGTAGTTAAGTTTCTTAGCTGTTTATAATATACAAATTTTGCTTCAGTTTTATATTTTTTTAAATCGAGCAAGGCCTTATCTCTTTTTCTCTGCATTATTTGAATAACAGGAGTAATCCAGGGACAATATTGTTTAGTGATTTTAACAGTTTTAGTTGGGGCATGTATATCAAATAATGCAGTTATATTACTATTAAGAAAATCTATTTTATCATTAATGTCATTAAGTTTTATAACCTGAATCCAGTCAACTAAGGTACAATCTGTAAAAAACATGTCTGAGTTGAAATTTTTAAAATCTCTATACGTAACAGTTTTATGTAAAACACTAGTCTTAGGTATGTTTAATTCACAGTACACACAATTATGGTCCGAGATATTGCTAGTATCCAGAACACCAGAATTTGTGCATATATTTTTATCTGATACTAGAATTATATCTATCAGCGATTTAGAAGACGGTCTAGTGTACTGTTCAATTATCTGATGCATTCCATTAAGTGATATTATATTAGACAAGAACTTGGTACGAAAATCATTAGACAACATATTAATGTTTACATCCCCTGCGCATATCAGATAATCAACTAACGGATTAAATTCAGCAAATATTGCATCAAGTACTTCCATATCTCTGTATAAATCTGCATGAGGGTTGTAAATGACTCCAAGACCTAATTTACGCTTATGAATAGTACACTGAATCCATAAGTGTTCAACATTATTTGCATTTACGAAGCTAGTGTCTAAGATTTTAAACAAAATACTGTTACGGACATAGAATGCGACACCACCACCACGTTTGTGACATCTTTCTAAACTTACAAAATTATAACCATCAATGTGAAATAATGATGAAGGAGCAGTGTCGCTAATCCATGTTTCTGTAATCGCAATGATATCAAAATTACATTCATTTATAAATTCTTTAAATTTTAGAAAACATGAATTAAGCGATCTGACATTAATCTGACCAAATGTAAATTTACTATTATCGAGTTCAATGACTTCTATATTAGAAACAGCTGATATCGACATGAAACAAATATTGACAAAAATAGCGAAATTGAACAATAATTTTAATAGAAGTTAATTAAACAATTCAAGACTGTAAAATTGAGTGACTGATTTTAAAATGGTCTGGCAATATATTTAAGACAATATTTTAGTAAGTAAATGAAATTATTGAAGTAGGTAAATTTAAATTTACATAGTAGTTTTAAGTTTTAAAATAAATATCATACTGACATATAAGTGAAATAATAATTACAATAGGTATTATATTATGCTGTTCAGGTCCTCAGTGTTAGTAATAACATATTTTTTATCTTTGCCGTTTGAATTACGTTTAACAATAATTCGGCCATCGTGAGTCCAAACATTATTAAAAGAAAACTTATCTGAGGCAGATTTCAGGAGGGCTAATCTTGTTTTGGTGAGGTCTTCTCTAATAGTTATACCAGTGTCCCTAAATTCCTTTTTCTTGATGAAAACTTTATTTCGTGAACGATAGCTGACAAATTTGACGATAACTGGGCGATTTACACCACTTTTAAATTTGTCAATTCTATGGCATCGATCTATATCGTTCACTGAAATGTCCACATGTAATTTGTCATGACACAGTTTAACCACACGCTCATCCATATTTTCTTCTCGATCTTCGGACAGTCCAAAAATACGAATGTTATTTCTTCGCGTGTATTGTTCCAGATTGTCCACACCTTTACTAGCACTCATACAAACTTTCTTTAATTCATTATTTTCTTCTTTCACTGATGCAATTTCCTTACTTAGAGCGTCAAATTTTGCATCAAATACTTTGCTCACTGCACTAGTTACTTCCTTTACGATTAACATTACAAACTCTTTATTAGATCCTAGTTGCAACAATGATTCACTGATCATTTGTTTTATCGAATCTTTATCATCGCGGGTAAGCATCTTGTACAGAGTAAATCACACTTCAAAATTTAAAATTTTAGCAAAAAGATAAATGTCGCCAGAGCACACAAATCACGTCTAGCCTCGTTGACAGTACATTTACAATTCAATGATGGCAGAGTAGCAGACCCAGAGCAGAATGCAGCAGACGATATTCACGAAGATCACGACGAGGAGACGGAACGAGACACTGGTAGGGCACTCATGGAAGGCGCTGACGACGAGGACTTTCCTGGCCAAGCTTGATCCTCCACCAGGATACAATTTTCGTAATCGACGACAACTCAACCTTTCGGCAAGGTTCCTCGACATCGCCGAGTGCACTACGTTCATCGCTGATTCAGAACCGTCCACGTATGAAGAGGCTCTCAGCTGCGGCCAATCAAAGGAATGGAAGAGGGCAATGAACGAGGAATTGTTTACACTCAGCGAAAATCACACTTGGCTTACTGTTCGCTCCTGAGAGCAATATTGTAAATATACATGCGACGCGAGTAGACGTGAATTTCTGCTGCTCCGCCATTCTATTTTGAGTACTGTGATATTCGTTATTGTTTTTTTTTGTTTTTTTTTTGCTTTTTACTTGAATTTGTGTAAATTCTTTATTATGCCTACTACACGTCAAGAGTTTAATTCTGCCAGCAGTGAAGCTATTGTCAAACTTCTAAATGACGACAGTTTCTTAGACAAACTTGTAAATAAAGTTTTTGAGAGATTCAACGAAAAGTTGGAGGAACAAAAATTACACTATGAAGCCATCATCCAGGACATCAATGCCAAAAACCGGAACCTGCAACTGGAAGTCGACAAACTCGAACAGTACTCCCGGAGAAACTGTCTTAGAATCTTCGGGGTACCAGAAGAAGCTACTGAGAACACTGAACACAAGGTATGTCAGATACTTACATCTAATCTGTCATTAAACATCTCTGCTAACACCATCGAACGTTGTCATCGTGTTGGCAAGAAACCAGTAGTGAACGTCAATGAATCTAGTGCAGTGAATCCCCGACCTCGACCACGACCCATAATTGTTAAGTTTCTTTCTTATAAAACCCGCGATTCGGTACTTAAATTGCGGCATAAATTGTCAGGTACGAAATATGTCATAAAAGAAGATCTTACAAAAATGCGGCTCGATGTATTAAAATCTCTTTTAAGCAAACACGGCTTTAGAAATGTATGGTCAATTGATGGAAGCATTTATTATAAGTCAAATGGAAATATTATAAAGGCAAATCTCGTTAATAACGATCAATAACTCAATGTTTTTGTTTTGTTTTTGTCACTATTTTGAATCCATTTTACGTGTATATGTATTAAACTAAGTATTGTTATACTCCTTAGATATTTAATACAATTTCTTATATTTAAAATGGAGCAGCTCAAATTTTTGTTACTTTATTTTAATTTTTATTCAACAAATCTACTTGCTTAGATTTGTTTATTCTCTTAGCAAGTTCATTGAACTCTTCTCAATTAACTTGCAAGTCTTGTCACTGTTAATTACTATTTTGTTGTGCCTTATTTTTTAGTTTTAACTAATATTATTCTACAACTGGTACGTTTACATTTTACTTATGAATATTTATTATCAAAATGTACGAGGATTGAATTCTAAACTTTTAGATATATATACCAATTCATTTTTTTCGGATTATGATATAATTGCTCTTACTGAAACTTGGCTCACAGATTCTGTTCATAATAATTAATTGTTTGATTCCAATAATTATGTCGTATACAGAAATGATCGTGATAACATTCGCTCTGACAAAGCTCGTGACGGTGGTGTTTTGTGTGCTGTTAATATTAAATATAAATCGGCACTGGTCAAAATTGATCATAATCCAAACTCTTTAGCTGATATTATTTGTGTACGTGTCAAAATTGGTTGTGGTAATGATCTCTTTATTGTTGTACTATATTCTCCACCACCTACAACTTTTATACAACATGATATGTTATATGAATCACTTGAATCTTGTCATTCATTGATGCATTCTGATTTTATTATTCTTGGTGACCTTAATTTTAACAAACTGACAGAACACTACAATAATGGGTACAATAATAACTGTATTTCTAGATTTGAAAATTTCTATCATTACTTCAATGCCACTCAACTTAATAGACTTCAATTGTGATTCACGTCCTCTCGATGTTGTTTTGTCAAATATAGTCTGTTCTGTCTCTAATAATACATGTCCATTAGTTCCTGTTGATAACTACCATCCAACCTTATCTGTGGCCGTCAATCTAAATGTATCATGTGGTCGGAATACCATAGCTAATAATGATTTAAGTTACAATTTTAGATTAGCAGATTTTAAACTTATGTATACACTCTTACAAAATGTCCTAACTTATAATGATGTTGACGCCGCATTTGTCAAATTTTATACAATTCTAGATGATATATTTAAAAATTGTGTTCCACTTATGCGTAGAAAAAAATCTAAATACCCTCCTTGGTTCACAAAACAAATCATCTCAGATATAAAGCATAAAGACAAAAATATGATTCTCTTTAAACGTTTTGGTGATCAGTGTTATTACACCGCATTTAGATATTTTAGATCCAAGGTTAAACGTGATATGAAAGAAGCCTATAAAAATTATCTGATAAATACTGAAAATAATATGACGTATAACCCAAAACAATTTTGGTCTTTTTTAAATAAGAAAAGAAAAACTTCTCGTATACCTGGAGATATGTACAGGGATAATAACGTATACACAGACACTTCTTCAATTGTGCAAGGATTTGCCGACTATTTTGCTAGTGCTTCTAGCACTGAAAATAATATTATTAATTTTTCAAACATACACAATAAATCTGTACCTTCGAATTATGTGGCCATTACTAACATTTCTAATGATGATATTATCTTTGCGATCAACACTTTGAAAACCTCCTGTACTGCAGGTCCTGATATTCTCCCAGCCTATATTTTGAAGGGATGTCGTGATTTATTTGTTAAGCCGTTACATATTTTATTTAACTTATCTATAAGACAAAACATTTTCCCAACTGTCCTAAAAAATTATTCAGTTTGTCCCATTTTCAAATCTGGTGATTTACATAATATATCTAATTATAGGCCTATTTCCATTCTGTCAAATATTGCAAAATGTTTTGAAAAGATTTTGTACAGATACATATATCGTAATGTTTGTAAAGCAATTACACCGAACCAACACGGTTTCATGCAACCTCAACTAATCTGACAAATTTTTCTGAATTTATTGTTTCTTCTCTCAATAGTAATACACAAATCGATGTCATCTACACAGATATTGCCAAAGCTTTTGACACAGTTAATCATAGCATATTACTGCATAAGCTTCAGTATCAATTCAACTTCTCTCCTGAGCTAATTCAACTCATGCAATCATACTTAAATGATCGTAAGCAATATGTTTATTATAATAACTTTAAATCAGATCCATTTACACCACTCTCAGGTGTACCCCAAGGTTCTAATTTAGGCCCTTTATTATTTAACTTATTCGTAAATGATATTACTTATTGCTTACAATCTTCCAATGCTTTATTATATGGCGATGATCTTAAACTGTATATATCTTTACGAAGTTCTTTATCAACCAAGGACAATAGAAAATCAAACTGATAATGATTAACGCGAAAGAATTCGCGAAATTTGTTAGCATTTAGCCTATTTATTAGTATGGCAAAATAACCTTCTGGTTCTCGACCTTGAAACAACATTTCTGTGCTTTTCCTTTTTTTTCTAATTAAATAGGAAATGTCCTCTTCTTCTTCCTCCTCTTCTAATAATATTTGTAAAAAGTAATTGTTGTTTAAGATAATTCGCTTCATTTCCAAATATGCACGCTGCAATACTGCAACTGTAGCGTCTAGGAAAACAGTAGTGCTCTGCGACTAGCGATCAGTGCAAAGTCGCGGCGACCGGTCGCGTCTAGGAAACCGTACATTTAGCTAACAATATGGTTCACATCGACTTATGCAACCGGGCCTTGGAACATTGTTGTCAACACATTTCATCAAGAATAAGTTTAATTTTCTTATATCTTGAAAATATTTTAAGTTTTTCAATTTAATTTTAGCTTTCTATTTCGATATGTACCTATTGTATTTGATAACATAATGTAATAAAAAGTATCTGTTTAATTTGACAAAAGTTTAAATATTAAACCTACTTTTTGTAAATTTTGTTTCTGAAAATCTTGAGTTTTTTAAGCATTCTTTTTTAAAAAAGCTGTGCTTATTTATTCGCTCTCTCTTCGTTACATTACTTATGTTAATATTTTCACGTTTCATTTCTGTAGAGGAGCGCTATTCTGCTCCAGGCATCGGACCAGATCTTCGAACCAAAATCAGGCGGAACTATTCCTATTGACACCAGAATGCTGATTTTTGTAAAACATTAATGTAATTTTTATTTTTAGAATACTACAAAAACGTTTATATTCTAGATGGTGGAGATTACAATTGCTGTAGTTGTGTTTTTTATTCAGTTTTCGGTTTGAACTTATCCAAATGCTAAGTGGGCAATTAAAGTTATGTAAATAAAGATTTTATATAAATTGTCAGAAAACGTAATATCATATATGATTTGTAATTTATGAACAAGATAATTGTATTAAGGAGATTATGTCATAAATACAAATTTACTAAATAGTATGTTTATTAAACAGTGTAAATGTATATTTTCAATACACAAATATATTTGTCTGTAAAATGTGTGAAAAATAAATATAATACGTACAGAGTTTTTGTGTTACTATTTAACATATTTTTTTAGTAACACCAGGTTGCCTAACTTGCTATAATTACCCATTTTCTTCGGTCAAAATTACTCCCTGTAAAGACTGGTCACTTGATTTCAATAGTGTATCACTCCATCTGATTTACAGTACCTAATTTAAAGTACAGTACTATCTTAAAATGAAAAATATTGTACTATTACGCCTAAGATGGACACCAAAAGATAAGATTCACTGATATGTATAGGAACAAACATATTGTAACGTTTTTCGTCTTCTCTGGATGTGTATAGGTTTTGAAATATAAAAATAACTCACAACTAATTATATTAAACGAAAATAAATTGTATTTATTTAATAATAAAAAAATAATAATAAAGGAAATTAATACAAGAAGACATATTATTGACATCAAGTTCATAAGAACTAACATTTATTATTACTATTGGCCGGGTGCGCGACGACAACGACATCTGACGGCCACATTAAATCATGCTCTATAACCGTTGATTCATACAAGATATTGTCTAATTTTGATAAAAACAAGAGTTAAAACAATGAAACTGTTTATAATTTCAGTTTTTAATAACTGAAAATATTACAAAATGTATTATTTAAATTTACAAATCAAGTGATATTGTAAAAGCCGCACAAAATGCTGAAGAAATCTAAGAATTGTATTTATTAAAATGATATATTTTTCTTATTTTTGTATTTCTTATTTCGCAACTGGTTAATATTTTTTTATAAGGGTAAAAGAGATGTAAATGATTATGAATGAATGACGAATAATAATAATAAATAATTGAGATGTTTCAATTTTTGCAGTACTCTTTCATTGTCTCATTGTTTCAAGGTTCTCAACCATAGCAGAAATAAATACCTCTCATATGGAAAGCAAAGTAAATGTTTTAAATAATATTTATTACTTCATGGATTAAATACTATATTTTTTTAATGATTTTTTGAGAATAGATCTTGGGCAGTTACTTGACGAAACCAACCTCAACAATACTTGGAAACAACGTGTAAAATTTTTGCATTGATGTACATTTTTCATTAAAATGTCTTCCAAAAATGTCTCCTAAATTATTTCTAAAAATAATTTTTTTTTTAAATGTGTCCCAAATCGTCTCTAATAGAGTTATTTTACCAAAGCGTCTTCCAAATCGTCTCTAAGACAGTAAATTTCCAACAAAATGTCTATCAATTG
Organism: Pterostichus madidus; assembly: GCA_911728475.2. NCBI lineage: Eukaryota > Metazoa > Arthropoda > Insecta > Coleoptera > Carabidae > Pterostichus > Pterostichus madidus. Next base: position 25,753,204 of record OU452314.1, read on the forward strand.
ACACTTACATAAACGTCAAACATTTGATTAATTTTGTTTCAATAGGCAATTTTCGTCATTTTCAAATCTAATTTGTGCCGTTATACAGCATGTAAAATTAATTTTGTTTAATGGTTTAGATGAAGAATGTTATGCCCTAAAACTTTTATTTGAAGCCTTTTTGCTTAAAATATCTAGTGAAGCAGAAAATTACGAAATTATGATTTTACATGTTAAAATCCTATGTTCGACAGTCGCGGTCACAACAACGTGAGAATGATTTTATGCTTATTTTGTCCACCGCGATCGCTGCAGTCGATTCGGCTGTCCCCACCATGACTCTGCACCTAGCGAATATATTTATCTAAATGAGACTGAAGTCAACTATCAACTAACTGTCGAGCAGTCAAGCGCCCACTTTTGTACGAAAGTCAGACATACTCGAGTCTGGAGAATTGCAATTCCTGTGCAGTGGAAGCGAATTTCCAACATATTCCTGATTATCCTTCACTCCAATCGATCTAGTCCACAGCCCAATTTTGGTACTGCCAGATTCATAATGTCGTTATTTAATAGATGTTCTCACAAATCTGTCAGTGTCTCCCATAATGTGCGATAGGTGGACTTCTGAGATGAACGTGATTTGGTGACTAACTAGTAAATGTACCATTTGTATTTCGTGTTTTCTCACAGTTGTAATGTTTTCCTAATAGATGGACGTTAATTAGTCAGTTCTTCTAGTCGTCCACATTTCTTCTTGAAAACTTTAGCGAGTCTTCGGCACATATTTAAGTCTTCTGCTACACAGTGGGCTATAGAATACTTAGAGGTACTATTAATAGATCTCGATATTCTTCTTTCGTTGCGCCATATCGTGCTTTATGACCGGTGGAATATTTATTGATGAAGTCTTCAAATATTAGTCCGGGTTCGTGTTCTTGTATGCAGTCAGTATTGCCAAGTAACGTTAACAAAAAGTCTCTAGATTGCATTTAAAAAGTCTCCAGAATATCTCTAGATTATAATTTTTAAAAACCTCCAGATATCTCTAACAAAAAATAAAAATTCGCCAGAATATCTCTAGATTATATATATTTTTTTAAATTTCATATATCTATAATAAAAACTCCAACAAATAACATTTTATATACATTGTATATTTATAATTTTTATTTTATAGCAAGACTAATATATAAATTTACAATATCACATAACTTTACAATCAGTCTGCATATCAAGTACCTACTATAAGGTAAATAAAAAATACAAACAGTGATATCGACATAAACAAGATTCGACAAAATGGCGTGATAAACAAAGTGATAAATCAAAATGATATAATTGTCAAAAATAACGCAGCCAAAAACACTGCAGAAGGTAATGGTGTAGAAATGGTTATTCCCTCAACTGGAAATAATAAACTTGACAATAAAAAAACTACAACATCTCGAAAGAATGTGCCAATCATTGGAAAGAAGGATAACATAAACGGCAGCAATCCTTTAAAATCAGTTCCCAAATATGTATATCTTCATGTTTACAGATTACATCCAGAAACTACGAACACAGAGGTACAAAATTATCTTAAAAGTACATTCCCGGAAGTACAGGTTGAAAAAATTAATGCAAAATATCCCGAGCAATATTCGTCATTTAAGATTTCTATCCATGAAACGAATTTGCAACAATCAATGGATCCAAATATCTGGCCACAGGGAGCTTGTGTGAATCGTTTTTTTCACCGAATTGCCAAGAAATCTCCAACCAAATAGCCCAGGAGCAGCCAGTCGCCAAATATATTAAATTGACTCATCTGAACATTCAGTGCTTTAGAAATAAGATCGAAGAACTTGAAATCTTTTTAGATCAATATCCATGTGAAGTGTTATGTATATCTGAACATTGGATGCGTAAAGAAGAAGAACTTTTACTAAACATTAATAATTTTACATATATCTCTGGTTTTTTCAGACAAGCTCATATCCATGGCGGAGTTGCTATATTTCTCAAAAATACTCTGATTGGTGAGCGTATAGAACTTATAGATAAATTTAATAATGAACTAACGTTTGAATGTTGCGGCTTAAAATTTAAATCCGGAGATAACATAACTTATATTATTTTAAGTATCTATCGTTCACCAAACGGAAACTTTAGTGAATTCCTAAATCTGATGAATAACTGTTTATCTTTGATATTTAGTTACCATAATCATATAAATATATTTGTTGCTGGTGATTTTAATGTAAATTTTCAAAGCAATAACACCGAAACGAAATTATTTCTCGATTTAATGGCAGCATACAATTTACATCCCACCATTAAAGAAGCTACAAGAATATGTCACAATACAAAAAATTGTATAGATAATATTTTTACAAATTTAAATCAAAATTCGTATGAAGCAAAAATAATTGAATACCAATTGTCTGATCACGTACCACAAAGTATTGTCTTTACAATCAATAATATGGCGGCATGTAGAAAAATGAGTCCTAAACGATATGCTCGCATTTTCAGTACAAATAATAACAATGCATTCAAGTTTCATTTGTCCAAGGAAAATTGGAGCGATGTATATTTATCGGATGATGCTACCACTAAGTACAATAACTTTATAGTTTCTTTTCTTTACTATTTTAAAATATCTTTTCCTACTGTCTGCTGCAACAGTAAAAACCAACCTCACAATTGGTTAACAAAAAATATTAGAAATTTCTCTAAATATTTGAAAGATCTGTTTTCCCTGTATAAAAATGGTCTTGTCTCTGAGGAATACTATAAAACTTGCAAAAAAGAATATAGAAATTTATTAGTTGAAAGTAAAAAACAATACAATATGTGGTTAATTGAAAAATCCTGTAAAAATAGTAAAAAAATATGGCGTATTATAAATGGTAACTTTAATCAAGGAATAACTACTTTTCAAACAAACAATGTATCTCACATGTCACATGGTAGTGTGGAGGCCGAATCTCCCAAAGATATTGCGGACTTGTTGAACGAATGTTTTGTAAACATTCCTGCAGCACTTTGCAATACCGGGAATAAAAATAGAGATATCACTAGCATCAGTTACGATACTCACATTAATAATGACACAATCTTTTTAGATCCAGCAACGGAAAGTGAAGTAGCCTCAGTAATAATGTCTCTAAATTGCTCATCTTCTACAGGACTTGATGAAATTCCAAGCAGACTTTTGAAAGATTGCTGTACCTTAATAATTAAGCCACTAACACACTGTATTAATGCTTCAATGTCGGAAGGAATTTTTCCTGATGCATTGAAGAACATTAAAGTTGTTGCACTGCATAAAAAAGGTAATAAAGATCAAGTGTCTAATTACAGACCCATAAGCTTAGTTTCAGTTTTTCACAAGGTTTTCGAAAAGGTCATGCTAAATCGGATTTTATCTTTTCTTGCGAAGAATGATACATTAATTGCTGAACAGTTCGGTTTTCGGAAAAACTGCAGCACCACTGCAGCTTTATTTCATTTGTTGGATAACATATACAAACACTTAGATTCAGGCAATGCTATTACGGGCATTTTTCTAGATTTGTCTAAAGCGTTTGATTGTGTTGAACATGACAAATTAATCGAGGTCATGTACAACTATGGACTCCGTGGCACATTTTCGAGTTGGCTTAGATCATATCTGTGTGAAAGAAAGCAACTTGTATTTTTTAATAATCACAGATCCGACTATAAATCCATTTCATGTGGCGTGCCGCAGGGTAGTATTCTTGGACCAATATTGTTTATATTATACATAAATAATATAAAACAAATTATCCAGGAATACTCTTTCATGGCTTATGCAGACGATATCTCTATTTTAATACCATTTACTAATGTCACTGAGCATACAACGACTATATCTAACTTAATGACTAGATTATCAGAGTGGTTTACATCTTTGCAACTGACACTAAATATAAATAAATCAGTTATGATTCATTTCAGCACAAGCAAGCGGAAAGAAAGCATGTTAATAAAGTGTAATTCTCAATCGTTGCCTCAAGTAAACTCCAGTAAAATCCTAGGTCTAGAGCTACATGAAAATATGTACTGGAACGCTTGCATTGACACTATATGCTCTAAGCTATCTTCCTTATGTTATGCAATTAAACACTTAACTAAAATCAGTAGCACACAGACAGCAAGAATGTTTTACTATGCTAAGTTCAACTCCGTCCTAGACTATGGCATAATCTTTTGGGGATCCTCATCTGCAGCATTAAGAATATTTAAGTTACAAAAATTGGCTGTAAGAAATATATTTAATTTAAAGTATCGTGATTCATGTCGGAATTCCTTTAAAAATGAAAAAATATTAACCATGCCTTGTATGTATATTTTATCGGTTATATTATTTGCCCGAAGTAATTGTAGTAATATTAAAACTCACGAAGATGTGCACAATTACAACACTAGAAATAAATCCAATTTTATCACAACTAAACATAAATTAAAATTAGCCGCCAACAATCCAATTTCAATGGGTATAAGGTTGCTAAATAAGCTACCGAAGTCTATTAAAAATGCGCAGACAAACAGACAATTTAAAGTAAAGCTGAAAACATTTTTGATAGATAAAACATATTACAGTGTAAATGAATATCTTAATGAAGTTTTATAATTAAATTATTGTATGTATTTATGTATTTGACGTGCTATATATCTGTATATGATCACTCTAGCAAATAAATTATTATTATTATTATTATTATTATTATTATACTAAACAGGTGTATGTCAGTACAAGACATAAAAAATAAAAATAAATTCAAACTGGCATTACGTTTTTGACGTTTTTCATCAACAAGTCAACAACTTATAAACTTGCAGCAAGGAACGAAGTTAGGTTATTAGTTGAAACACGTAATACCAACAGCAAAAAGATTCCTGTTTGAATTATTTATATAATATATTGTATTCCTACGAAATCACAGTTTGGGGAAAAAATGTCTCCAGAAATATCGCTAGTAATGTATCTAAAACTCTAGATTTGCGACAGGTCTCAAATTTAAAAAAAAAAAGTCACCTTACGATACTTTATTTCTCTAGATTTAGCGACAAAATCTCCAAATTGGCAACACTGTATGCAGCGAACATTTGCTGCACGATCATTCTTAGCTTCATCTTTATTTCTAACAAAACTCAGGAGAGATTCATAAACAATAGCCTGACAGAGATAGTAATCCTCATCACCGGGGACTTTAATGCCAAAATTAGATACTAAGGCCCAAATTCAGAGACGTAACTCACGCTCAACTCACACTCACCTCACACTTAATTTGCACTCAATTGGTAAAAATTGAGTAACTGGGAATTCAGAGACATTAGGCTACTCAAAATTAAGTAACAAATGAGAGAGAATTAAGTGTAAGTTGAGTAACATCTAAGTGTAGTCTGTAGGTACCTTACACGTTACTCAAATCTACAGAAATACATTTTAATACAATTATCAATTATTGCTTTTCCTAAAACATAAATATAAATAGTTTTTAAATATTTGTAAACGCTATTTTACAAAGATTTTGCGATATAGACTTAAATTATTAAAGTTTTATCATCTGAATCAAGAAATATTTTGTTGAGGTTATTCAAATGGATTATGATTTTTTGTAATTTGTTCAACACGTACAAGATGATCAAGTATTTTTACCAGTTCCACGATGAGTTAAAAACTATATTACATAGGTATCTCTAGTGTACACATAATTTTCTTAAGGGAGGGGCCTGAATGTAAATACAACTGTATTTCAGTTTCTTTAATTTTTTTATAATATCTAATTTACATATTTTAATTAAGTTTTCTATGAAAATACCTCTAAAGGGGAGGGGTATTCGGACCCCATAGACACTCCTTTTATGTACGCTACTGATAGGTATATAATTTCATTAATTTCTTTCTTTTCAGTCAAATTTTACGTGATTATAGCAATCCAATAGAAAAATTCACCAACACAGAATTGTTGCAGCGGTACCGCTTCTCTAGAAATACTATTCAGAACGTGATTTTTCCAATAGTTTACCCTCGTAACATACAAAACACTAATCGTGGCTTACCTATTCCGCCATTAATTAAATTGTTAACTGCATTACCATTCTTATGCAACAGGCAGTTTTCAGGTACGTTATGAATGGTGACGGTATTCTTTTGAGAAAAGTTATTCTTGATCCGATTTGTAGAGACATTTATTCAATTATAGGTTACATTGCTTTGACAAAACGTTTCGTGCAGATACTCTCAACATCATCAGCTACAAATAGAATTAATAAAATAATAAGCACTGGGGATACGCATGAAACTTTTAATGGTTCTTAGATTAAACAAATTTCACGAGCAAATAATCATATTTATAGAAAATCATTCGACGTCAACACTCCAACATGAAAGGAGAAAGACTGGTGGACATTTTAAGATTTACAATAGCGTAACAAATTTCGCGCGAATTTCAAATTGTTTTTTTGTAATATATCTGATAGTTTCATTTTGTCTTTTCATTTATATTTATGTATATGGTTTCAAACAGTAATCTGCAATTATTATTGGTGATATTGTCAACAATATTGATGTTACTGTAGTCAAAATTTTTACCTGTTTCTTGCCTGTGCCTGGTTTATGCACTATATTTTTATATTATTTCTGTTTGTAGCTGATAGTGTACAGGGTCTCTGTACAAAAAATAAGTACCTTATCTATAATTGAAGAAATATCTCTGCAAATCGAATTCTGAAGACGTTTTCTTCTTAATATCATCCAACCATCATACCGAATAATTTACTAATAAATTAAATATTCATTTATAGAAAACTTGTGGCGATCTACATCTAATAAGCCAGCCATCTGTGTGTCGAATAATTGGCGAAATTCTATCAAGACATCTTGTGCAATATGTCAAGTTTCCAGAACAACCAGAAGAAATTGCTGCAAATCGCAACATACGAGTATTTTTTCAAATGTTAGGCTTTCCTGGTGTTACTGGATGTGTTGATGGAACACATATAGAAATAAAGAGTCCAGGTGGTGACATAGCAGAAAACTACCGTAATAGAAAAGGATGGATGTCTCTTAATGTACAAGAAATAGCAGGACCTCGATGTGAAATACTAGACATAATAATTCGTTGGCCTGGTTCAGCACACGATAGTAGAATATTTAATAGCAGCGCAGTTAAAATGAAGTTTGAACAACGATGTTTATCAGGTATTCTTTTGGGTGATAGTGCTTATTTTCAGTCAGAATATCTATTAACTCCAGTACAAAATCCAAATACCCAAACAGAACAACATTATAATTATGCTCATATCAGAACTAGAAATGTAGTAGAACGAACCTTTGGAATATGGAAAGGAAGATTTCGATATCTGACCATTGCTTTAAATTGTAATTTACGCAGAACAACGAGAACAACGAGAACGGCTGTACTACATAATATTGCAATATCAGAGAGAGAAAATCTGAATATCGATGAAAATGTTGTATAAAGAGTCGTACCAAATCTAGAAAATCCAGCACAACAAAGAAGAGGAAATATTATAAGAGAGGCATTCATACAGCGTCATTTTATGAATCGTGAAAATAATAATTAAATATTTATTGTTATAAAATTCATCGATATAAAATATTTTCTGTTTGATTGATTATTTCTACACCTTCATTTAATTTTCATATTCTTTTATTGCCTGCTTTAATTGTAATTCTGTAATTTTATTCTTCATTTCTTGTTCTTCAACACGAAATTGTTGTTGCTTCACTTTTAATTTATGTTCTTCAAGGCGCAAGACATGAATTTCTGCTTCCTGTTGCTGCAACAACTCGTTTCTACACAATCTAACCTCAAGTTCTTTTTCTATAGCAGATCCTCTTGATTCATATGTAAGTTTTTGTTGTTTAGGTTTAGGAGCTGTTACTGCTAAATAAACAAACCACATTTTATTGTAATAAACGTTTTAACTGTTTCACCTTGCACAGACAATAAATATTATAACATACCTGAATGTATTTTTTTTCTTTTTCCTAAACTAGCAACAGAATCAGAATCTTTGTTATTAGTTAATAGTTCAGACTCGAGCATTGTCGTGCTAGTTGAGGTATCTGCTTCAGGAGCAAACACTTGCACTTGATTCAAATCTACTGACATATGTTCTTCATTGTGACTTTGTAACACAAGCGACTCATCCAAAACGTAATCCACATGTTGCATTACTGTGGCTAGTGCAATTGTGTCACTATCGATAGAATCTACTATTTCGATATCAACACTATTTAATACCCCATCTATTTTATCATCTTTAGGTGGTATATAAATACCACCACCAGTGGCCATCCGCTGTTTTTCCTCTTCTGTCAACTCTCTTTTTCGTCTTGATTTCATATTATCCCATGCTTTGTGGAGTTGTTGTGATGTTCGCTACAAATTTAATATGTATATATTTTGTTGTTCAGTGACATAAAACATTGAATAAAAGTTACCTGAGTGTTCGTTGATATTGAATTAAATTCTTGAGTTATTTGCTCCCATGTTTTTTTTTCTGAGAAATGCTTACACAATCTGTTTTCTTACATTCTATAATACTTTTATTACGCTCTACTATTTCTGTCAGACAGACTTTTTCGTCTGCTGACCTGTATTTCTTTTCACTCTTTGAAGACATTTAATTAATTTTCCTGAAAATTAAAACCTATATTAAGTATTTTCACTATTTAACTCAACAATAATAAAAACTAACCTCAAAATTTGTTCCACCAAAGCTGTCAAATGACATCAATGCGCAAGTGCAGTAAACTGACGTCATCATATTATGACGTTTTAATTTAAAATACAAACTCACGTGAGTGACTCATTTGTTTATCTATTTGAATACGAAATTGAGTCTGAACTGAGTGTAAGTGTAACTCCACTCCAGTGAGTGTGAACTGAGTCGAAGTTGAGTTGAGTTTGAGTACTCATTGAGTTATGTCTCTGAATTTGGGCCTAAATCAAGCTGAAGATGAAACATTTACTTCTAAACACATCCAAGATAGCAAAGCTTCTAGCATAGATACAACAGATAAGAGTGGGCTAAAATTAGTGGAAACGATGGAGAATCTTGGCTTGTGTATGCTAAATGGTCTTGTTACAGGAGACAGGGAAGGTAAGCCTACTTATATTAGTAATAATGGAAGAAGTATTATAGACCTAGCGTGGGCAAATCTCACTCTCATAGATTATATCACAGAATTCACGGTAACTCTCTCAATCGAAGAATAAGAATAGAAGAAAATCAGACAAATCTAACTGAAATTAAACATCACACACTATCAAATAATAACTTTGTTACTAAATTTAAGTTTAATGAGTACGCACTTAACAGCAACCCCCTAGAGGCTATACAACTAGCAACATCTCAAACAGGAATGATAAATTCCCAAAAAATAACAAATGAAAATATTTTTTTGGGAAATAAACAACATTGGTTTAACGAACAATATGCTCTGCTACAAAAACAAACTAAACTAAGTCTAAGGAGATATAACAAAAACAGATCGAATGAATATCTAAAGGAATTTTTCATAAACAAAACAAATAACAAAAAATGTCTACATTTCCATAAAAATTCCTATTATAAACAATTGTCCTAAACTCTTAGCAATACTACTACTCAAACTTTTTGGAAAAGGTTAGTTCACTAACACCATAAACAAAATATGGCAATAACTCAAGCAAATTAAAAAAATATATATATTTATAAGCACAAAATTATAGTTAATGATACATACTTTGACTACCTACACCCTTTTGTGGACCAAAATATATTGATGGATGAATTAAAAAGTAGTATAATACATTGTAAATTGAATAAAACACCGGGCGTCGGCGAAATAAATAACGAATTTTATAAAAAATCTAACAGAGAATTGAGCAAGCTAAATATTGAACATATTTAACATTATACTGGAAACGGAAAAAATACCTGATCTTTGGTACACAATCCAACACACACTGCTTTATAAAAAAGGAGACAAAACAGACCCACTCAACTACAGAGGCATAGAATTCGTAAATAGCATAGCTAAATTATTTACTCAAATTATTTATAAAAGGCTACAAGTATGGACGGAAGAAAACAAAGTACTCCATGAAAATCAAATGAGTTTCAGAAACAATAGAGGCACTATTGACAATATTTTTTTGTTTAAGAGCTTTAGTTCACCTACAACAGAGATTTAAAAAGAATTCCGTATTTGCTATCTTTATCGATTTCAAACGAGCATTCAACAGAGTTAACCATAATATATTATGGAAAAAATTATACATTTTTGATATTAGTACAAGGATACTAAGAATTTTACAAAACTTGTACGGCAATGCTAGTTTACAGATAAAAAGTATCCAACACTCCTCTATTGAAATAAAAATCACAGGTGTCTTACGAGGGCAGGGTGAAAAGTCCCTGAAAAATAAAACAGATGGCGCCACAATCGCAAATCTCATGTGACATTTGTGATGTACCATCTTTAACTAGAACGCATTAAAATGTTCAGACTGATATGTCATTAAGTTCTGTTTTGACACCCATCGAAAGCAAGCAACCTTGAAGATTTTTAAAAACATTGAAAAAAGTTAATTTCGCGTATTAATTAAACATTATTTCTTGCGTGGAAAAAATATTACGCAAACGAAAGCATCGCTTGTTAAACATTATGAGGACTCCTCACCATCGATTGGAACGATTCACAAGTGGTTTTCTGATTTTCGTTGTGGTAGTACGACCACAAAGGACGCCGAACGTTATGATCATCCAATTGAGGTTACAACGTCAGAAATCGTCGATAAAATCCATGGTATGATTTTGGACGATCCGCGAGTTAAAGTGCACGAGGTGACTGAGGCTATGAGCATCTCAACCGTACGGGTACGGAACATTTTGCATAAATTTTTGGATATGAGAAAGCTATCTGCCAGATGGGTGCCGCATTTGCTCTCTGTTGACAACAAGCGCGACCGTGTGACAAGTTCAAAGGAGTATTTGGCGATGTTCAAGCGCAAAATAAAGGAGGACTTTTTGCGCCGTTTCGTAACCGTAGACGAAACATGGATCCATCACAACACACCAGAGACCAAAGAACAGTGGAAACAGTGGACTTGTTCTGGCGAATCGAAGCCGAAAAAGACTAAAGTGGGTTTATCGGCAAACAAAGTCATGGCGACAGTATCGTCCATATCGATTGCCTTGAAAAGGGCAAAACGATTACCGGCGTATATTATGCAGAGCCGATTTGAAGCGAAAGCCGCCGTATTTGGCAAAGAAAAAAGTGCTCTTCCATCAGGACAATGCACCGGCGTACAGGTCCGCAGTCGCAATGCCAAAATTGCATGAATTGCACTACAAATTGGTTCGTCATCCACCATATTCTCCAGTTTTGGCCCCCTGCGATTTTTATCTATTTCCAAACTTGAAGAAATGGCTCGGCGGAAAGAGATTTGGCTCCAACGATGAGGTCATCACTGGGACAAACGCCTATTTTGAAGGATTGCCAAAATCGTATTATTTGGAAGGGATCTAAAAATTAGAAAAACGTTGGACGAAGTGTATCAAGCTACAAGGAGATTATGTTGAGAAATAAAATATGTTTTGACCAAATACATCATTTCTTGTTTCATTTTTCAGGGGCTTTTCACCCTGCCCTCGTACATTGAGAAATATTTAGCCCTTTTCTGTTTTAAATCTTCGTCAATGCCTTGGTAGAATTTTCGTTTTGCAGAATACGAAGATATAAAAGTTGATGGAACACATGATATTTTGTTACTAGCCTACGCAGATGATATGGTACTATTCGGAAAGTCACCGGTAGATGTACAAAATAAATTAAATAATTTAGAATCATACTGCGAAAATAATTGCTTACAAGTAAACACACAGAAAACAAAAATTGTATGCTTTCATAAAGGAAGAAAATATATACAAAAAAGGTTTATGTACAACAGTGAAGAAATACAGGTAGTTAACCAATTATATCTGGGTATAACGTTTTGTTCATCAGGAAAATTTGTCACAGCAGCAAATTAAAGCATTAAAAAAGCTTTAGTAGCTAATCATTCAGTGGATCAGATTTTAACAAGAGGTAAATCTAATACATGGCACAAAAAATCTAAATTATTAAGTATAGTCATAAATACAACAGTACTATACGCCTCAGAAATATGGGGTACTGACATAATTGAAACGCACCAAATCAGATTCCTGAAAAGTATTTTAAACTATGCCAGAAGTAAGCCTAACCACATGCTGAAAATGGAAACAGGCGTTGACCATATCGCATGCGAAGTGTGCAAAATGGCCTTAGCATGGTAAAAGAAAATTTTGATCATGAACGACAACTGTTACCTACGGATATTATATAACCGTCTTCTGTAACTCGACAAATATCTCAACAACAAAGCGGTCTATAACTGATATATTCAAATCAGAGAATTTCTACAAAAACTAAGCTACGTCACTCATTGGGATAATCAATTAATAAATTCAAATAGAATAGATTCTAGAATTTTCTGCCAATTCTTCTTTTAAAATTCTAAAACTTTCTTCTGAATTTCTAGAATACTCATCTAACATCTGTTTCGATGTTCTGATTTTCTAGAATTCTCTTCTAACTGCGTGTGCACATATGCTGTGAATTCTTCTGTTAGAATTCTGGAACTTTCAATTCACTTAGTTTTAAACCAAACGTCGCCATTTTATTTATTTTTAGTACACACTTCACTATTTAGTAACCTCACACTCGACACCAATTGTAACGTTTTTCGTCTTCTCTGAAAGTATGTAGATTTTTAAATATAAAAATTACTCACAACTAATTATGTTAGCCGAAAATAAAATTTATTATTAATTCTGAAATGGGAAAAATATTTATGGAAACAATTAAAGAAAAAGACATTTCCTATACAACACTGTCGAAAGTAAAACATAAAGCTCCTTCGTCTATTTATGGAAATCTATGTATTTATGTATCTATAAAGAAGAATGAAAAAAACAGTGTTAAATTGTATATGATGTGGAAATGAAATGTTGATTTTCACCGAATTTCGGCAGATTTGCTTATTCCAGATAATCCTTATTTAAATAATATTACACCTTCAAATTTAAATATATCTGGTTCTGAGTCTTTCATTAATATAGAAGACAAAACTTCGTCTTTTTGTACTTCTACACAAATCGCTGAAACATATAAGAATCAACTTGTTAATGGCTTTTTAAAGAATAATAAAATGTCATCTTCCAATTCGGATTTTTCTCCTTGTCAAGGTAGCGAGGATAATTAAATTTTTAATATTTCTCATAACATTGCTACTCTCGTGACTTCGCTAATAACATCTACACCGTACAGTGCAATTAATGAAAGTCCATATTTGTATGTCTCCCCTATTCAAAAAGTGAAAAAAGATTATTTAGGCCGCAGCGGGAAGAACCAAATTTTTCTCTAAATGATTCCACCGTGAACAATGTTAGTACTAGTGACCCATTTTCTGCGTTGAAATTGAGCAAATCACAAAATAAATTCTGCGGTCAAGTGTTATCCATACCCAGGAAGACTGGAGAGAAATGTACAAAGATAAATTAGTACCAGGAGCATATAACTACATATTGAAAGAGAAATTTAAAACGATAAATAACACTTGTATATTGAATTTCAAAAGCATATAAACTAATTCGAATGGTACTAAGATATACATATATTGCAGTCACAAGAATTGCAAGTTGTTTAAATTTCGTTTATTTATAAGATCCAAATACACAAATGATGCAGTTTTTAGTTTTTCTGCGAACTGCTGTTATAACACAAAAATAACCAGGTACGTCAAAGGATTGGAAAGAAAGCTAATGAAAAAAGAGTTAAGTTTTTAAAACAGTCTAGTATTCGCGAACGAAACATATTAGAATCTTCTCCTCATGCAGTCCATCGTGGATATCTCCAACATATGAAAACTGATTGAGTCTACAGAAAAATAAGATCAGAATTTCTAGCCTTGAATGATCGTCAGGATGATGATATTTTTGATTTGATTTTAATGAGACATGACAAATCAAATGAAAATTATATCCAGAAAATAGCAGATCCTTTCAGTATCCATGTGTTTAGTAAGGAACAACTAGATGTTTTATGAAAAAAAAGATAATTTAACAAATATGCATTTAGATGCAACTGGTTTGGTTTAAGTCTACCTAAAAAATTTAAAAACCTGTATTTTACTACGCTGATTTGTTTCACGTACCATACAATGACAGGTTGTATCCTGTTTTTGAAATGGTTAGAGGAAATTATTAATTCTGACGGATTTCAGTTTCGCAATAATAAATGCGGTGACATTATATTGGAATCATTACAGAAATTTAAAAGATGGAGTGTTGCTAACTTACCGGAAACGTAAAGTTACCTGTGTATTAGTGCAAAAATAAACCCAAATTTTCAATAGATCCACCACAAAACAAAAGAAACTGACAACATTATCCTTGTCAGTTACGCTTAGTGTCGCGAAATCATAAACACACCTGACTAAAAAATCTCACCTAATGTGAGTAATATCATTTGTGAAACGTGACAGCAATAATACCTGACCAAAGTCCATAAATCAGAGCAATCAACAGATATCTTTTTAAAGCGCTTAAAAAGAATGTGTTAAAACTAAAGGCTGAACATCGAATGTGCGTGTTAATGTTCGACGAGGTCAGCATTGCAGCACATTTAGAATATAATTCTAAAATTGATGTCGTCGAGGGATTTGTGGATAACGGTACAGAAAGAAGAGCAGAACTAGCTGATCATGCTCTTGTTTTCATGGTACGTGGAGCCATTAAACAGTGGAAGCAACCAGTTGCATTCACATTTTGCAAAGGGTTCACGAAGAGTATGGAGTTGGCAGTATTAATAAAAAGTGTGGTTACCGAACTATAAGCTACTGTATGTGACCAGACAAGAACAAATGAAACTGCTATAAATTACTTATTGAAAAGTACAAGAGCCGAATATATAAAAAAATAATAAAGAATGGCGCGAAGAGTGTTTTTCAGTAAATGGAAAATCAATTGTGCCTTTATTTGATGTGCCGCATTTTTTTTAAAGGTATTAGAAACAATATGCTAAAAAAAAGTTACAATAGATGGAAAGGAACCACCTGGAAAATGGGATCATATAATTCAACTCTACAATTTAGACAAGGGCAACGAAATCCAGAAATTGCCATTTTTGCCTAAATTAGCATATAATGCCTAATTCAAGGCAGAAGATGAAGGTGAAACTATGCACACAAGTCTTCAGCTGAAGAGTAGAGGCAATTATGCGGCATGTCGCTATGGAAAGTAAAATTAATTAGTTATTATTATTATTATCAACTTTCGTTGACTTAAATTAATTTTATTGATTCAATTATTTAATTAATTTTGCAATGTCAGTAATTGAATGAAATATATAAACTGATTTTAAAATTCGCAGTACAATGTTATATTTTTTGCAGGATCAAAACAGGTCGAAAAAGAAGCCGAGGAAACTGCCGTTCTTTTCTTGTTCTTGGATAAGCTATTCGACAGTTTGAATGGTAGTTCGTTGCGAGGGACTGATGGTAAACCATTGACGGCAGCACTTAGCGAAACATCTGGGCATTTGGCTTTTTGGGACGAAGCTCTTAATATACTGCGCAGCATGAAGTTCGTGTGTTCCACAACAAGCGAAGAAGAAGTCCCTTCATCATTGAAAAACTGCATCCGAACGATTCAGGGTATGAAATATTTATGGCAGAGGATAACCAGGGGGAATAAAGTGAAATTTATTTTTACGAGAAATTTCAACCAGGACCCTCTGGAAAATTATTTTGATTTGATGAGAAGTAGTAGATACCGAAATGTAAACCTCACTTGCACAAATTTCGTGCAAACCTTTAAAACATTGACAATAAATAACTTTTCGGCGGAACATTCTTTGGGTGCTAATTGCGAAGAAGACGTGACAGATGGCGTCTTAAGCACATTGGAAGAACCGGATGAACCTCTACCATCAATAGTGTTAAACCGTGCAGCTCCAGGAATTTTAAATTTTGTTGAAACTAGTTTAACATACAAAAAATCCAGCTATTGTGCTGGATTTATTTTAAAAAATATTTAAAAAATTGTTAAAGGATGCAGCGACTGCAACACTGATTTATTTACCAGCAGGGTTGGTATACAGCATGGCCTCATCGCTACAAGAGAATACGACGATGTTACAAGGCTGACATATCCGACGTTTTCGGCGATAAGTTGTTTTATAGACATAAAAAGAACAACCATATCTTATTACAGCAACATTTAGAAATGAAAGGCCTAGTTCACTATATAATTAATCGTATTAATAATTCTGTTTATTTTGATTATATAAGTTGTGATGATCATAAAAGTGAAATAACTACTTTAATTATCAAAAAAACTAATGTTTATAGTGAATTTTTATATTCAAGAAAAAAAAACTTACTGATGATTGTAATTTAGATAAGTACCAACAGATATGTAAAATTAAATATATTAGTGGTTTAAAAAGCCCGAAATAAATTGATATTTTGTCTTTATTAACCTTTTAGAAATGCTACTAGAATTGAAATTGGCGGTGGCCGAGGAGAATTATTATATATTAGTTTCGTTCCTACCACCGAAGGCGCTGATATACGGCTACGGCTACTAACACGTAAGTCGCTTATCTATTAGTACATTTATAGTCTTTGAATCAGAGTGCGCGCGCCAACGATTCTGCAGTAGTGATCAGTGTTGCCAACTATATTGCAACGAAAACAATTTAAAAATGCAATCAACGAGCGGAGGCCTAAACTTAGTAACTAATACGGTTACTAATATAACAACCACACTGGCAACGTCCCAATATTACTCCCAATCGACACGAACACAATTAAGACCAATTTCCAGTTCAACCATAGACTCACTCCATTTACTAAACCCCAAACCGATCTCGCCCATTAGAGACGATGGAAACATCGCTGAGCATTCTCTTACTAAGCTCACCCCAACTGGCAAACAGTGACCATCAAAAGGGCCGGAAACGACCCAGAGAAAAAGAAATTGAACGCATAAACAAACGACACAAAACAAACACCTATGTAAACCAAATAAGGACAGCCACAACATACAATACTAACATATATCAAACATCAAATAAAGAAACCATCACGAACAAGACAAATAACATCCAAAAACCACCACCAGTCTTTGTGCAGAACATTACAAACTTCAAATTAATGCTAGTTAGTCTAGAAACGATATTAAGACCTGAAGAATTCATATGTAAAACCGTAGCAAACAGCGACATAAAAATTAACACAAACTCCTCCGACGGAAATTAATACACCTGTTAAACACCAACAAAATCATGTATCACACGTATCAACCCAAAGAACAGAGAGCCTAAAAAACATACACCACACCACCCCAATAGAAGACGTTAAATAAGCACTTGTAGAAAAAGGATTTGTAATTAGAAACATCTTAAATATAAAAACCTCGAAGACAAAAGAACCCCTTTCCATGTTCTTCGTGGACAAGGAGCCAGGAGAAAACAACAAAAAAATATTTGAATTAAAGCATATTTTAGGAACCAAAATCACAGTGGAGCCATCAAGAGAGCGAAATGACATACTGCAGTGCATGCGCTACCAGGAATACGGTCACACCAAGACGTATTGTACGAAACCGTACTACTGGTAATCATGCAACAACACAATGCTCCAAACAAAAAAGGCGAACCAGCCTTCTGCATACTTTGCTTAGGTCCACATCCAGCAAACTACAAGGGATGCGAAGTATATAAGGAACTGCAAAAGGCTAGAAATAACACAATACAAACCAGTCAACAAAGAACTGTTAACCAGCCAAAAAATTATAAAACATACGCGGTGAAAAACAATACTATTTACGCACAAACGACAAATCAAAGTCTCAACAACGAATCTAGAAATTATCAGAGACAAAACACAGACAACAATGAAATCCTCAAACAACTATTACACAAATTTGAATCCCTATTAATCAACTACTCCAACAAAATAGTATGATACTAAACCTTATAACTACACTAGTCAACAAAGGTAATGTTTAATTCTCTATGCATAGCATTATGGAACGCTAATGGCATGGCACAACACCGCCATGAAATTGAAGCATTCATAAATCTACAAAAAATTTATGTAATGGCAATCTCAGACACACTTCACAGAGAAAAATTACTTCAAAATTCCAAAATACAAGACGTACCTCACAAATCATCCTGACAAAACTGCACACGGAGACACGGCAATAATAATAAGTGAAAAAATTCAACATGTAGAAATGGAAGAACACAACAAAGAATACCTACAAGCAACTTCAATTAATGTAAAAGATTCACATGAACCAATATCAATATCAGCTGTCTATTGTCCACCCAAACACAACACCGAGAAGCACAACTTTGAAGAGTTCTTTAGCAGACTCGGAAACAGATTCATCGTAGGTGGAGACTATAACGCTAAACACAGGTTATGGGGCTTCCGCCTAAATAATCCAAAGGAACAGAACTCCAGACAGAAATCGCTGCAAAAAAGTACTCATTCTTCAGCACTGGAAAGCCAGCATACTGGCCCTCGGACCAAAATAAAAAATCCGACTTACTGGACTTCTTTATCGTGCAAGGCAACTCTTCAAATTACAGTCTTATTAAAGCTTGCGACGATTTATCGTCCGACCACTCCCTAGTAATACTCATATAAGTACGACAATTATTAATAAAAAGACGAAACCAAACCTACACAATAAAAGCACGAACTGGGAAAAGTTCAGAATAAACATAAAAATCTCTCTCAAAACTCCAAAAGAAATCGAAGATGCGGTAGAAGATCTAACCACTCAAATCCAACAATCAGCCTGGGACTCAACGCCCACATCAAATTAAAAAAAACACGTAAACAATTACCCTAAGTTTTTTAAATAAAAAATTGAAGAAAAAAAGAAAACTAAGAAAAAATGGCAACGAACAAGACACACCTGACTAAGGAAAGCAAACAAATTTGCGAAACATTTATCTAAAGTCTTGCAACCAAATCCTCAAACAATTACAGACGAAGTAAACAAAGAAATCTAAGATTCTCTAACGAGCCCGCCACAATTATCAACAGCTATAAAATTCTTCACACCAGCAGGAGTCGCAAATGAAATAAAACTATTAAACAACAAAAAAGTCCCGGCTATGACCTAATAGACACAAAAATCCTGAAGGAACTGCCAAGAAAAGCCTTTGCTGCAATAACGCAAATATTCAGTGCGACCATGAGACTCTCCTACTTTCCAGTACAATTAAAATACGCACAGGTAATATTAATATACAAAAAAGGCAAACCTGCTCATGAAATCACCTCATATCGACCAATATCATTATTACCCCAACTTGCATAACTATTTGAAAACCTGTTCCTAAAAAGATTAAAAACACTAATTGTAGAGAACAGACTAATCCCTCCCTCCATCAATTTGTCTTTAGAGAGGGTCATTTAACAATCCAACAAATCCACCGAGTAGTCAGCGAAGTGGAAGACAGCCTCCAACATGGAAAAATATACTCGGGACTCTTTATAGATATAGCAAAAGCCTTCGACAAAGTCTGGCACAACGGACTACTTCACAAAATAAAAACCAAACTACCTCAACAGTACTATTCGCTAATAAAATCATATTTAGAAAAAAGACACTTTCAAGTAAAATATGAAGAGAGCTTATCCGAACTGCAAGAAATAAAAGCTGGAGTACCACAAGGTAGCGTACTTGGTCCAATACTATACCAACTATTTACTGCCGACATACCATGCTCGAACAACGTGATAACCGCAACTTATGCTGACGACACAGCTATTCTTGCGTCCAACGAAGATCCTAGTATAGCAACTGCATTACTGCAAGAATCAACGAACCTACTAGAACATGGGCAAAAAAATGGCGTATAGAAATCAGCGAAGAAAAAGCCACATACATTGCGTTTACAACAAAAAAATTATCATGCCCACCAATCAAACTAAACAACTTGCAACTAGAAACAAAAAATGAAGTAAAATACCTAGGAATAAATCTAGACAAAAAATTAACATGGTGAAAACACATCCTGTCCAAGAAAAAACAGTTAAACATAATAGTAAAACAGATGCACTGGCTCATTGGTCGAAAATCAAAGCTCTCACTATACAACAAATTACTTCTATACAAAACAATCCCAGTTCCAATATGAACATATGGTACAGAGCTATGGGGCTGCGCAAAAAAGACAATCATAAATATAATACAGAGAATCCAAAATAAAACCCTACGCATGATTACTGATGTCTCCTGGTTCTTCAGTAACCATACTATACATAAAGATTTCAAAATAAAAAGTAAGAAAACAAATACAAAATTCGCAACATCCCACGAAAAGAAGCTAAATACACATCAAAACGAAGTAGCTATTAATCTCCTCAATAATGAAGACAACACCAGAAGACTGAACAGAACCAACCCACTAGACCTGAGAATACATTCACATCACATAAAATCCAATAATAAAACAAATGTAAACTTATAAGAGGAAACTCCACTGGGAGTTCTCCTCTCTCCTGATAAACAAATGTATCCGATTTGCAACGGTACGTCACAGCAAGGCAATCAGCCCAAAGTAACAGTACGAATAATAATCAAAACGAAAAAAACGAAGACGAAAAAGTAGAAAATAACATAAAAGCCTGAAACAGAAGTCACAATTAGGTTCGTGTCTGGCGGCGAGACAAAATTGAATTACAAAATAATTCCTAACGAAAGAATTACCAAAAATAAACTAGTTTTACGTCTCAATAATGAATGCATGAATTACCTGCCACCTTCACCCTAGAATGTTGTACCGAAGCTTCCTCCCAAACAAAAATCTTTTGCGGAAAAGGAATGATTATCTAACACATACACCATGTTAGATTTATTTGACAATGGTTTAATGAAAGATATTAAATATTATATTCCTTTTTCTGGCAAAAATATTGCTGTAGGTGTTTATAGGTCCGCTATATGTCCCGTTAAAGAATTGTTATTATTAAATATTTTCAACTGGCAAATACTGAATGTGAGGTATTCATGCTATTTGTTATTAACAATAATCATTGGTACTTGGTTATTGTTAATTTTATGGAGAAAACGTTTTCGCTTCTCCATTAGCACCACAAAAGAACAAAGTACTACATATTTTTAAAATTTAAAAAAAAAACTTAGTCTTTAAGAACCAGTAATTCTAGAAAAAAAGTTAATTAGAAAAACTATTCAACATCCCATGCAGAAGGATGGCCATATTTGTGGAATTTTCATAATTAATTTTGTTCAAAATTATCTAGAGGGGAATTTGCTGTCATCCTTCGATCACGCTGCATACTGAATAGAGTTAAAAACTTTGTTATTGAAAGAATCCGATTCCATGATAAATGTTTGTATGTCGTGTAGCAATGAAGATCCGCAAAAATAAAAATGGTTTCAATGCAAATGTTGCCATAGATAAATGCATTAGGCTTCTGTACCATCGAGCAAGCGATATAGTTTAACAACTGTTCAGTTTGATAATTTTTGTGCCAGAAGTACATGTTAAATAGTAGACACTAAATGTGTTACCATTTCACATATGATAAACAAGCTTCGTTTCTATATTTCTTCTTGTATATGCTTTCTGACTTATCTTGATGTTACTGTCTTAAATTTCCAAGAAGTTTACATCTTCCTTTAAGACTCATGAAACCTAATATCAGCTCTTCAAGAAAAACTTCTAAGTCTTGTGGATCATTTGCTCCAACCAACCCGTCATCAACGTACAAAATTAAAATTAGCTTCTTGCCGTTTCTTTCTCGAATATATAAACACGGATCAACTGTACTTAATCTGAATCCCAACTAAGAAAGAAAACTTCCAATACGTTTGTTCCGTCAACTTAGGCATCTGCTTCAATCTCGTACTTCTTATCGCTACTTATTTCTGTTATAACGACTTTTTCATTAATTCCTCGGAATGGTAATCGGAGTCTTTCTTCACATTCTTTCATTATTATTTTTTTGTAAGTATATTGCTTAGACTATATTGAACTGATATGCAAATAATTGTTAAGATACAATTTATATTTGTTATCCGTTTTCAAGTTAATTCACCTAGTTCACAATTTGTAAATGTGTTACTTTTTGTAATAATTATTTTCTCATCCCCTACGCCTTGTAACACTTTAAGAGCAGATTCGGTATATTACTTAGACTGAACTGAACTGATATGCAAATAATTGCGAGGGTACAATTTATATTTCGGTTATATGTCGTAGTTTGAAGTGAACAGTTATGATTTCTTTGGCTCGGAGTTTCTCAAAATTCTATGTGGTGCTAGTGTTTATTAATTGTGGTCTTTTATATCAGATTTTTCACCTATTTACTCTGATCTTATTGATCTACATAATATTCTGAGATTTGTCTTCATGTGAGTTATTTGCCATTTTAAATCTTAAATACCTTACTTTAATACATCTTTGTTTAAAACATATCTTCACATGTTAAACGACCTTGGCTCATTTTAAAAGTCAACCACATTCCTAATTAACTGTCTTCATGTGACAAAAATAGAAATAAATGTTTATAGTTAGTTCCAGTGACATAAATGGTTTTTTCAATAGATTATGTCATAATAAACATAAAAAAAGGAAATTATATTTGGGATAAGTTGTCAACTACAGATGGCGTCGATGTGAATGCGCCGACTAATTTTCACTTTAAATTATAGACTTTGGTATAATTAAATAATAAAAATAGTAGACAGAAGTTTTGGCCAGTAACGCATGCGCGACAGAACCGGTCAAAGTGGCAATTTTTATGGTGTCGTGTGACATATTTTTTGCAGGCTGAAATTGGTTTTACTACTTGTTCACGATGAATACATGATAAAAAAATGATTGACAGAACTTATTGCTAATTCCTCATTAGTGACAGAAACTCTGAAAGTGGACCGGTATAAGGGGTCACGTGACTTATATTTTACAGATAAAATTTGGTGGAGAGGTGAATAAAAGTAAGATATTTCTAATTATGTAACAGGCAGAAACTATAGCTGGTCCCATAGTTTGTAATATTGAAAATAAACGCATCGGTCACACAAGAATTGGATGACGAAAATTATGATAATGAGGATTCGAATATTGAAAATTCCGAAGTTAATAATGAGTATTATATCGTTAATGCTGAAGAAAATACTGAAAATGATTCCGTAGCTTCTTTAGGTATGATATGTATTTTCATCATAAGAATAAGAAGAAAAGCTTAAAAAAAATTGTCAACATTTTTCATTGTAAATTATAAAGGGTTCTATAATAATTCAACTCTTTATTTCTATTATTTTTATTTAAATTTTATGTCTTGTCTAATTTTTACAAATTTACTGAATATGATGACAAAAATTAACTACAAAATTTAAACATTATTGAAATGAGAAAATTGCGAAGGTACAAAATTTAAAAAAAATTCACAAGTGGCTATTATTATTTACACATATGTGTATGTATGTACTTTTTTTTAATCATTCATAGGCAATGCTAGCAAAAGACGATATCGAAAGCTAAGATATATTCAAAGCGAAATGGAAGACAGTGAACCAGATGGTCAAACAATGAATTCTAAGTTTTACGTTATTAATGGGAAAGGCGTACCAATAATTGGAAAGTAAGATGCTAGAAATTTATGCATTTTAAAAATGGAACTTCCATTAAGAAACAAATATGGAAGAAAAACTTACGTTGGTAATATTAAACGGAAAGTTTCCGAATGTTTGCAAGTAAAATAGGAAAACTTAAAAAGTATAAATTAAAATTAACGATTGATGGAAATGTTCCTGCAATTGCACAAATAGCACGAAGAATACCATTACAATTACGTCCACAAATTAAAAATAAGCTGCAAAAGTTGATGCAGGATGATATTATTGAAAAAGTTAATCAGACTACAAAGTGGGTGTCTTCTGTGGTTTGTACTGAAAAAAGAAAAGATGAACTTCGCTTGTGTATATAGAGATATGAAGCAATTGTGCGTGAGCGTCATCTGATACCAACCATAAATAATTTTACATCAGATCTTAAAGGAAGTAAATGGTTTTCGGAAGTGGATTTAAAATCAGCATTTCATCAAATAGAACTTGCAGAAGAAAGTAGAGAAATTACGAAATTCGCTACATCCGAAGGTATACAGGTTCAAAATATTGTTTTTTCGAACGAATTGTGCGCCTGAAATTTTTCCAACGCATTATGGAACAACTGGTTGATGATCTGGAAGGAGTTGCAGTATATAGAAACGACATTTTAGTGCACGAAAAAACATTATAAGAACATAATAACTGTTTAAATAACCTGTTCAACCGACTGAATTAAGCAAAAATCACTGTTAATGTGAATAAGTTCAGGATCTCGCAGGAATCTATTGAGTTTATGGGACATGAAGTTAATAAAGATGGAATAAAACCTTTAAAAAGTCGAGTAGAAACAATTAAAAATTTCTGGGCTCCAGAAACAAAGACAGAACTCCAAAGTTTCTTAGGGCTGGTAGGATTATGTAGTAGATATATACCTGAATATTATACATTAACTGCGCCGTTAAGAGAATTAACGAGGAAAGATGCACCGTTCAAATGAAGAGAACAAAAAGATGCATTCGATAAATTAAAGAAGGAGTTAACTAGAAGCCAAACTTTAGGATATTTCAATCCAAATTGCAAATCAACAATCATCGCCGATGTGTGTCTTTATGGGCTTGATGCAATACTTGTGCAGCAACAGGGTTGAGCGTTAAGTAATGATGAGATGAAATTTAGCCAAACAGAAAAAGAAGCATTAATTTTAGTTTAGGCATGTGAAAGGTTTCATCTATTTGTATACAGGAACGATTTCAACATCGTAACTGATCATAAAGCCTTAGAATTCATATTTTCACCCAGGTCAAAACCATGTGCCTGGGTAGAACGATGGGTAATGAGGTAGATGAGCTACTGGTTTAAAGTAATTTTTCAAAAAAGTGAGAAAAATATATCAGATCCACTTTCCAGGCTAGGGGTACCACAAACTGGGCTGGAATGTTATTCAAATGATGATCATCATGTTAAATGGATTGCTGAGAAAGCTACTCCACAGTCCATGAGCTTGGAAGAATTTAGAGAAAAAAGTAGTGAAACTGATATGGTAGAATTGACAAAGGCTATAAATACAAATCAATGGCCAGTAAAGCTGCGAAGGTACGAAATGATTAAAACAGAACTCTATGAAATCCATGGAGTTGTGCTAAGAGGTACAAGGATATTAATTCCGCCAGCACTTAGACGAAGAGTGCTAGAGCTGGCACATGAGGGTCATGAAGAAATCTTGAAAATGACACACCGACCGCAAAGGTATGGTGGTTTAACATGAATAAAGATGTAGAAAAACTCTGCGAAACCTGTCACGGATGCAAGTTAGTAGGGGCTGCAGATCTACAAGAGGCACTCAACGTGACAAGATTGCCTGATGCACCATGGAAAACAGTACCTGTAGATTTCTTGGGATCACTTCAGAAGGTGATAATTATATACTTTTAATTGTTGATTATTACAGCCGATTCTGTGAAGCACGAATTATGAAATCTGTAACATCAGAAAGGAGTTAGAAGAAGTATTTGCACATTTTGGATTACCAGAAGAATTAATAGTAGATAATGGTAGGCAGCTGCGCGTCTACACTTCTAAATGGACTCAATCAAATAGGGACGTTGAAAGACAAAACAGATCCTTAATGAAAAGACTAAGAATAGCTCAAGCTTCAGGAGAAACTTTAAAATCGGCCCTCAGGACATATCTGTTTGCATATCACACTACGTCGTCCACAACAGGGAAATCGCCTGCATTTTTGATGTTCGGACGGGAGTTGAGGAAAAACTTCCAGATTTTACAAATAATTGCTTCAAACCTCTGGATATTGAAGTAAAAGATAGAGATAAGGCAATGAAGGAAAGAAGTAAATATTACGCTGATAACAGTAGGAGAAGTCAGTTTAGTGAAGTTAAGATAGGAGATGACGTGCTACTGAAGACAGACGTTATTTCAGAAAAATTACACCCTTCCATGTGACACCGTGTAAAGTAACTATGGGCTATTCAAACCCATATTTGAGTGACGTCATAAAAATATTCGAATGAATCAAGATTTGATTTTAATGCAGCATGAGTTTGGTAGATGGTGCAGCAGTCTACTTCTACCCGCGAAATTTAAAATTAGAAATTTTATTTGTATTTTTAAATTTAATCATTATTTCAACATATTAATGCATCGCAAAATAAAAAGTTTATTTTTATATTTATTGACCCATTTATATACAGAAATTAAAATGTAAAATCGAAAAAAAAAACAACCAAAATTATTTATTAAGCGATATATAAATAACTTTAATATATTTTAAGAAATACAAGATTTAAATAACAAATATTATCCTGCGTTAAATATAAAAATTGTACACCAATATCACAATTTAATTAATTACACAAGTAAATCACAAAGAAATATACTTATGTACAAAAACATCGGAAATAAATAAAAATGAGATAAAACTGTCAATAAAAACATCTATGGTCTGTATAACCATCAATTTCGTTTTCTTCAAAATTTGACTCCAAATAAGAATCTAAATAAATCATTACAGGTAATTATTGTGATGTGGAAACGATACTTAATCATCTAATAATAATTTCTCAGCACCTCAGACATAGTACTGCCAGTTTTCATTTCATACATTAGACAGCATTTCCTCCATAATTTTCCTATCTTCGAAACCATCTCGACTGATGTCATAATAAATATTGCACTGGGACAAAACAGGTTCAATAGGGTTATATTCACAGTTATAAGGTGGTAGTCTCAAAATCTAAAAGAATGTGATGAAGTGGTTCGTCACAAAGTTTAAATAAGTTAGTTTACATACATCGTCCTGGCGAGCCATGCCAGCAGAGCCCAGTCGTCCAGCTCTTGGCAACCTGGCGATGGAGATAAGGCCCTCCGACAGGCCTTGATCGCCAGGTTCGGCCCGTATACGCCATCCTGGCACAAGCCGTCAGCCCCTTGGACCTTCCGGTCGCCATGGGTACATGGCGACATTATCGATCTGGCCGCGTCGCCGCCCCCTACCGTTTCCGAGGTCGACGCGGTCCAGATCCCGTCCGGGGTCAAGGCCCAGCTGACGACACCGGGCTTGGAGGCCACAACCTCGTTAATGTAGACTGGACGCAGGCCACTTTTGAAGTGGAAATTCTAACCCAAGAACTAATGAGCTCGCCGTGGTTTCCCACTCAAGAATTCCTAGACCACCAGGTAGACCTAATCACCTCAGGGCTGACGGCGGTTCTTAATAAACATGCTACCCGTCGTAAAATTTATAATGACAAACCCCACTGGTGAGCACCTGGAGAAGCGGAAGAGAAGCGGAGGAAAAGGCTCTCCAGGTTCAAACACCTCTCCCAGCGAGCTCGTATCCCCAGCGACCGAGCGGTGCACTCTGCGGCCTACAACGCTGCATTAACAAAATACAAGCTAGAAATCGTTAAGTCACGGGACAGATCCTGAAACAATTTCGTCCAGAATGATCTGCGCAGGAACCCCTGGGGTGTCACCTACAAACTAGCGGCGGATAAGATACGCAGGGAACATCCGCTAGTTTCCCTTCGCACCGGTAACAACGAACATACTAGCTCCTTTCGGGATACTATGATTGCCCAAGTTGACGCCCTCATGCCCGACGATGATGAGCTAGCGGATCTCCCCTACCACCGAACAGCACGCAACCTGGCAGCCAGAGCAACCACACATAATGACTTTCCTGTCTCCATTACGGAGGAAATGATCATATCTTTCCTAGGATGCACCACTAAAAAAAAAGCCCCAGATATTGATAACATCCCTGGGCTCTTCTTGAGGAACCTAGCCTTTCCACTAGCTCCCCTATTAGCACGGCTCTTCCAAGAGGCCTTCGCCATAGGCTACTTCCCGGCACTCTGGAAGACGGGGAAGTTAAAGATTATCCCGAAAAGCTCACGGACCCTAAGTCTTACCGGCCAATTTCTCTTCTCCCTGAGTTGGGCAAACTTATGGAGAAAATCACTCTCCACCTGTTGAGAATAGAGAAACCTCTCCTCCACCATGAACAGCAATATGGTTTCTCTCCAGGCAAGTCAACCACACACGCTATCAAAGCCCTGATCAACTTCAGGGAGCGTTCCCCAAGAAAATACGTGCTGGTCACATTCCTGGACATCTCCGGAGCCTTTGACAACCTCTGGTGGCCCACCACCATACTGAGACTCCAAGGGTTGGGCATTAATAACAACCTCCTACAGACCCTTAAGAACTACTTAACAAAAAGAAAAATTACCTACACATATGGTGAGGAAACGGTGCTCAAAGATCTCACCAAAGGATGCCCTCAAGGATCGGTTCTTGGCCCAAACCTTTGGAACCTCACGGTTGACGAGTTACTGGAGAGCCCCTTCCCAGAAGACTCCACCATAATAGTATACGCAGATGACCTCGCCATAGTTACAGCAGCAGACAACCGACGATCCCTTGAATCCACCACCCAAGTAGTCCTGGATATTACACTAGACTGGGCCACGAAGAATCGACTCCGCTTCTCCCCTAGTAAATCTGAGTACATCCTCATCAAAGGCACCCTTAGTAGAAACCCCACGGTTCATCTCCAGGGCTCCTCCATTCGGAGAGTCCGCACCGCTAAGTACCTGGGAGTGCACCTGGATAAAACACTTAGCTTCTCCCATCACATAAACCAGGTCTGTAAACGAGCCCGAGGGATATTCATGTCCCTGAGAAGGTACATGAAGCTAGGCTGGGGCAAGCCTCCTGATGGCCTGTTAACCATCTACAATGGCGCTATAATTCCTATAACCACATACGCAGCTGGAGTGTGGGGCCATAGAAGTCAGCTATCACACAATATGAGAAAACTAGACAGCCTCTCGGCTTTCTGCGCCAAGTTCGGCACCTTTGCGTACTCATCCACCTCCAATAACGCGGCGCACGACCTTGCTGGGGTAACCCCCCCTCTCACTCCAAGCTGAATTAAGAAAAGCCATCTACCTTCTCAGGACAACCCGCAACTGTTCCTTCTTGGGTGAGCAAACCACCCGGGCTGGGAGAAGCTAAAGCCCTACTCACTTCCAAAGCCATCAACTTCTGGCAAGCCTCTTGGGACAACTCGTCCACTGGATTAACAACATACACGTTCTTCCCAAGCGTCATAGAAAGACTAAACTTGGAATTAAGGCACTCTGCCGGGGCAAGTGAAATCCTGACTGGGCATGGGAATTTCAAAACTCATATCGTTAGAGTGGGCAAGAGCGACGATCCGCTTTGCGACTCTTGCGCGGTGCCGGATGAACCGCTCCACCGACTCCTGGATTGCCCAACATTCCTGCAACAAAGAAACCAACTAATTCCACTACTCTCTACATGGCCCTGTTCGCCTGACTCTATCATCCTGGAGCTAACGCTCAAGGATGAAGTAGATTCGCTATGTGCCTTCACTTCACCACTGGCCCACTAGGAAGTAAGGAAGGCTACAGACCTCATGATGTAAGATCCCTAGAGAATAGGAAGACCACGTAGACAGAAGAATATTACCCGATGATGACAACACCCTATAATGACAACACCCGATGTAGACAAGAAGAAGCTGTACAGTAGCTATAAGTAGTTTTAAGTATATGTAAGACTAGAATAAGACTTGTATCATTAATGTAAGTAGCATAAGACTCAAGTATTTAACAATATCAATGTATGATGCCAAAACAACTTGTAAGCCCTATAAAGGGTAAGATACCTTTATCAATAAAGACTGAACAGGAAGGAGAGAGGAAGGGTGAGGCTGGTTGGTTGCCTTCCTCTCCCCTCCCCCATTTTTTTTTTTTGACTACACCGGGCACGACACCAGCGCGGGGTACTGCGCTACCACCACTTCAGGCGCTGGGTGCCGCCGTCCAGCCCCGGAAACAACTCCAGGATGTAATGAAGGAGCTGTGGGACCTGCTAGAGTCCGTGGGCCTTGACGCAGAGCCCCAGCATCCGGCACCACCCGTGGCCATCCGTTCACGCCCGCAGCAGCCGCCACCTGCACCAGCAGCCCAGCAGCCCCTGGATTATGCAGCGTGGTTGGAATCGCTGCGCCCCAGCTGAGCCAACCCCTACCGACCGCTCCGGTACCAGCTGCCCAACGGTCGTCGAATCACCATCCCGGCCCAGCGACGTCCGCCCCCTCCTCCGGCACTGGCAGTGCAGTGAGTCCTCCCCGTTGCCTAAGTTTTGGACACTAAGTGCCGCCTACGGACAAGTTGTTTAATGCGTTAAGTTTTTAGTTTGTTAAGTGTCTAGTTTGTAAGTTTTCTATTTTTCACAAGTTCTGTAAGTTTCTTATTTTTACCAGTTCGGGAAATTTGTTTTACGAATTCGTAAGTTTCAGCCCCCGGATCATGTAAATGTGAAAACGATATTGCGTTTTCACTTGAGTGAAAACGATATTCGTTATTCAATTGATCACGTAAAATTAATCACTCACTACGTTTTCAACTTCGGACATTTCCGTGAACTCACTACGTTTTTCTCTAAACAATATCGTTTTCTTAGTACCTTTTTATTTTTATGTCAAAAAACTTAGGCAAGTAAAAATCAACATGATTTAATAAACATAATTTGTAAAAATAATAATGATTTAAGTATGTATATCAATATTATGTAGATAAAATTTATTCATATAAAACAATTCTTAGCTCTTTCCACATAATGCTCCCTATTTTTCCTCCGCCAGTTTTTGATAGTTTTTTTTTAAAGCGCTACTTTGCTTTTAGCCCTCTGCTTATAATCTGACCAAGCCTACAAAGTCACATGAATATATATTTTTTTTATATAATAATTGTCAAATTGCAATTATACTTTCTGCCACTATTGAACAGCTTTTATTGCACTGCCCAGCGCATTTAAGCGTATGGTCAAGTCGCTCCACAGTTAATTAATTTTGGCCTGTCCTTAAACTGCTTAATACGTCCTTCTATCATTTCCTTATTTATTTCAAAATATGATACAAAGGTTACCCATATATCAGCCTTTCGTGCTATTCTTGAAATTTTATTGTCCTGTAATATTAATTACTATAAATTTTCTGAAAACATTAAACGGCAAATATTGTCATATAAAAAATTAACATATTTCATTATTTATAATTGATTTACCTTGATTTTTTTACCTGTGTCTAGTGCAAACGTCAAACTTCTTTAAATTGTGACATAGTAAGCACTGAGTAAAAATTGAAAAAAAAGAAGAATTTTGAAATAAAGAACGACTTATAGAAATATAAATGAATTAAACAAAGATGTGAATAGTGAGTAACGTTTTCACCCACAATGAACATTGCGTTTAGAAATGACAATTTAACTAACGCAAAACAATATCGTTTTCGCTATTCATTTTTACATAATCGCAATTGACACAAGTCACTACTATTCACTGCTAGTCATTTTTACATGATCCCACCCCTGATGTTTGAAAATATTTGGTTGGAATATTTTTTTTGTAAACATTTGGTTTCAATATTTTTTTTGTAAATATTTGGTTTGAATATTTTGTTTGTAAATATTTGGTTTAAATATTTTTTTGTAAATATTTGATTTGACGATTTAAGAATAATTGTTGTAATTATTGTTCCTGGTTTAAAAATGGTTTTGAATATTGTTGTAACTATTAATTGTAAAATATTTGTTTGACTCTGTAAAACATGTGCCAGGGTGCTCAACATCACCCTACCAAACCCTACGCCTCCATTCCTTTTTCACACCGGAGTACGCCGAGGATGTGACGAAGTGGTTCGTCACAAAGTTTAAAGAAGTTAGTTTACGTCGTAAACCCGCGAATTGTTTGTTGTTGAAGACGGACCTGGCATCCCAATTAAACGCGGCAAGTATCCGAATGCGTACGTTTGAGTGTTCCGCGACCGGCGAGCCCATGTTGAACCAAATCGGGTGATTTTTACCCTAGTTTCCTTCTGAAACCAAACCACCCATTTGGTTAGCATAGGACGAGCCGCCGCCAACCTAGCCCGACGCGTTTAATTAGTTTTTTTACCTATAAATACGCAATCGGAGCATCGAACAAGCAGTCAATCTGAGTCTGTGGTTTACGACTTGAAAGATCGATTTCAGAAAACGTGCTCTACGACTCACCGGCGAGTTCTCCGTCTTCCGTAGTGGAAGGACCGTTATCGTCATCACCGTCACCTCCGTAATTACCGCCCGGTCACCGACCGTTGGTAAGTCCCATCCTATTTTTACCTACCTGTCAAAAACCGGTTTGACCGTCCAGCACCACGTACAGTGTATCCGATGTCTCACGGTTCGTGGAGTGTCGAGTCTCGCACATTTGTTCATCAAACCGGCCTTTGTTTTATCCTATTGTTGTGAAATGCTCTGAGTGTCAAAAATACCTACCCCGCCACTCTCCTATCGTTCCGTCACATGTGTGTTCTCCCACCTCTCCGCTACTGCTGCATCGACTATAGCTGGACTTAGCGCAAGTCGCTCGGCCAACGCATCGTCACCGTGTGGAGTCTCTCACACGTAGACGCTGCGGCTTGACAGACGCCTTTGCCGCGAGTCGCGGTTACGGCCGTGCACCCCTTCCCCACTCCTACCCCGCTCCTACCTGTCATCTCATCAGTCATTCGTGATCGCGCATCATCATATTATCACCGCAACGCCTTCAGCGTCTTCATCCGTTTACCGTATCACCGTATCACCGCGCCTGCATCTCCGTCGCGACGTCTATCGCACCGCTGACAGTCGGGGTCGCCCCGGCGACCGTCTCCGTAAGATTGCCGCACCTGACACCGTTCTACCGCCTCCCTGGCACACAACTTACCTAGAAAAGGAATAAATACATGCTATTTTGTTGTTTCACTAAATTTACTGTGTTTTATTTGTTATCAACCACATCCTATTTCTCCGACCGGATTGCTATCCGTGCAATTTTCGCCCGAGCACACCGCAGCCAATTTGTTTTGCCGTATCACCACCAGATACGTCGCAAGAAATAATGTATATTTTCATTATAATTATTTTTATTAATTATAAATGCAAACCAAACATTATATTTTTATACAAATACATTTAATATATCTTCAAATGATTTAACGGAGCCCATGGTCAGTTTAGTTTGTAAATAAATAAATATTTGTAGTCATTTGAACTTTAACAATGCCTAATTGTTTCATGAATATTGTGTAGGTACTACAATCAGTTATACAGCTGATAATTGTTTTTGCTCTAGAAATTAAAATTGGTTAGTTAACGAAATCTTTATATATCATGTAAAGATTGATCTTATTTTTTATCGATGTTGATTTGTTTTCACAGATTTTCCTATTTACGGGCTGATATTGAACATTTAATGACAGCTGACTGTGTTTGAATATTTGCATGGCCAACTTCATTGAATTACGTTACACTTATATAGCCGTTACATTCCATAGTTTTGCCATATAAAAATGTGTCATGAGTTTTTTACAGTTTTGGTATGTCAAGTAATGCCATCTAGTGCTTTTTATTTCAATTAGAGGAAAGTGACTACTCTGTCAAGCATAAACTTACTACTGCTGACACTCGTATTTTTCAATTGAAAGTAGCATCCGTTATGAAGGGATATAGATATATACATCCATCTCACTAAGAGAATTTCGCCCTCGTAATGCACAAACGTGTTTCTATGAGTGTCATAAAGAAATATATCGAAAGGGGCATAAAATAATTAGATACAAGTGCGTACTCAAATATTGTTTCAAAAAAACTATTACTGCTCGATCTGAGGTACAGGAACAGCATGACAAAAAGATAACACTGTCGGTATAACCACCAACCACGTGATGAACAGAAAACCGCTTGTTTTTGAAATAGGATCGTCCGTCAATGATTGTACAGTTATGGACACTAAAGTATGCTACGTAGTGAAATGTGAAGCAGGATCTGTATAGAGACCATGCGCGAAATGAGCGCCAGCACCAAATTCGGCTCTAGCGGCAGCAATTCGACTAAGCGACGGGAGAACTGTAGCGCGGATAGCATTAAAATTGTATTGGAATGTAGTGTTTCGGGAAGTGATTTCTAATTATTCTACGTGAACGAGAAGAGAAATATTTTTTATGATAAATTACCGCAATCAAGTTTAAAGAAAGGCAAAAACCTTTTTGAAAGCGGTTATGTTTTGTACGTAATTGAAAATGTTAGTCCGCATGAAACATTTATTACATCAAATATAATCAGACAAACTTCAATAAACCAAGCACCGTATAATGTAAAATTATATGTAAATATCATTATTATTATTAAGTTTATTTGATCTGAAAACAAAACAGGTCATGTCATTAATAAATATTGCAAATAAAAACGGTCCCAGTATGATCCTTACGGAACTCCAGAAGTTGCAATAAAATGTTCTGAATTTGTATCATTAAAGCGAACATACTGTATTCTATTCTCTAAGTATGATTTCTTAAAACTAATTAAATTCTCATTCTTTGAAATAGATTTCAATTTATAAACCAATAATTCGTGTTGTACCTTATCAAATACTTTGGAAAGGTCAATAAATATGACATCTGTTTGTAAACCTTGATTTAATTGCTCTGACACATGAAGAAAAATTACCGGCGTCGCGGGCGCGTAGACTTTGTCGAAAATAATTTTATTTTACCCTTAATAGTATTTGTGAACCAAATCGAATATTTAGATTTACGGTTTTTAGCTAATGTTTTAGGTACGCATTCCAAATATTAATGAATAATTATGAAATACTTTTGATTTAGGAATATATTACGATAATGCTTTTTTTGTTGAATCAAGGGAGAGTAGTAAATATTGCCACGTGTAATTGTCTAGCTGGTGCTGGAGCAGTATGCAAACATATCGCAGCTTTGTTTATGTATATTAATAATGACCCCATAACATCGAAAACTGATAAACCATGCGAATGGAAGAAGCCAGCAAGTTATACCAAAGAAAAGTATTCCAAAGGCAAAAGATTTCAGTATCTTTATCCAAAAATTACTTCGCCGAAAGTGGACAGTAAGATGTTAGATGTTTTTAGCATTTTATATATAGATATAAACTGCGATTTAAAAAAAAAATCTTCAGGAAGATGCGAAAACAGAAGCAGAAAGATTTGCAAGCCTCTGTGTAAATGAAATTGTTAATAGTGTATTTAGTATTGTTAACAGATATAAAATTGAAAATATTTTAAGTTACATGATTGAAAACGTGAGTCAAAATATGATACATTATACAGCTTATGATATAAGCGAAGCGGAAAAAGCATTTTATGATAAATATATTGACGTCATTCAAAAAAGGACATAGATATTTGAAAAAACTACATTGCAGTCAAATAACGATACGTGGCACACAGAGAGACGTATTAGAATATCTGCAAGTTCAAGAGCACACCAAATAAAAACATTGACTAGAAAAGATCCACAAAAATTAGCAGAGGAATTTTTGAACCCACGTATACTGAGCGGAAAGGGTACGACAAATGGTAAATATGGTCTTCAATCCGAGATAATTGCAAGGAGAACCTACGAACAGTCCTACAATGAAGAAATTTTAGAATGTGGATTAATAATATCTTCAAATTATCCGTGGTTATGTGCAAGCCCAGATGGTATTATTATTGAAAAACATGGTAATAATATATATGCACCAAAATACGTATTAGAAATAAAATCTCCATCATCGGCACAAAATTAAATATATGATGAAAGCAATAAAAAAATGTCACTTGCAATACTTAAAATGGAATGATGAATTTAAAAAATTGGAATTAAGAAAATCGCATCAATATTCGTCACAAAATTAGAAAAATTAGATCTATTTATTTATTCCAAAAAGTCTGTAATGATTGAAATTAAAAGAGATAACGAATTTATACAAAAATTATTACCCAAATTAGAAAAGTTCTATTTTGAAATATTTTTACCGTTAATTGTTAAACAAAATTGTCATATCGATACTGGTATCACATCCGATAATACCCACTATTAATTAATTATTTATCGTTACAATGTTAGCATTATTTTTTTTAGTTTCAAAC
Organism: Pterostichus madidus; assembly: GCA_911728475.2. Taxonomy (NCBI): domain Eukaryota; kingdom Metazoa; phylum Arthropoda; class Insecta; order Coleoptera; family Carabidae; genus Pterostichus; species Pterostichus madidus. Next base: position 25,789,423 of record OU452314.1, read on the forward strand.
AATGTATAAAATAAAATAGTTTCATATCAGTATTTCTGAAAATGATAATGTTATTATTTATTTATTCATACAGGTTTATCATTAATTTATTTTATAAGAGGATTCATAAAATTAACTACCACGCAAATTATGTGTACAATATCATCTAAATATGGAAATAACGAAACTGTTAAATTATAAATTTATTTTTATGTAACTTGATTTATTAATGTAAAAAATATAGTTCAGTTGTTATATATAAATAAAAGGTGAATTGTCAAAAATTGATTTTACTTTTACTTTTCCTCATAATTTTGCGACAGGTTATGGGCCCAGATTACGTTTAATCAATAAAGTAAAGGTAGTTTTTATCGATCGAATATCAGTGATCAAAATATCTGCAAAGATATTTTCATATTTGCAATATGTCACATGTACTATCTACAATTGAAAAACTGAAGGGACAAGAAAATTATGTTTCCTGGAAGTTTGCTGTTCAAGCGTATCTTGAACTTGAAATGTTGTGGATCGCTGTGCTCGGAGAAGAGTCTGATGCAAGAAAAGTGACTATGGCAAGATCAAAGATTATTCTGCTGATCGAACCGATCAATTTTGTTCACGTACAGACATCGAAAACGGCCAAAGAAGCATGGGATAACTTAGAAAGGGCATTTGATGACTCAGGACTGTGTCAAAAGGTTGGCTTGTTGCGTAAATTGATAACAACACGGATGAATGATTGCAGATGTATTGAGAATTATGTTAATGACATCATAATGACAGCTCATCGACTACGAGAGATAAATTTTGAAGTTAGTGGTGAATGGATTGGGACATTAATACTAGCTGGTTTATCTGACGAATTTTGACCAATGATTATGGGCATTGAAGCTTCTGGAATTTCTATCACAGCTGACAGTATTAAATCCAAATTACTACAAGATATCAAATCTGAGTCATCAGATAATACTGTTGCTTTGTTAAGAAAGTTTCGAAGAAACGTGATCTCAAGTACATCCGTTGTTATGAGTGTAACGCGTATAGTCACTATGCCAATAAATGTGAGAAGCGCAAGATGAAATACAAATCGAAACCGGTTGGGAAAAGAGAATCAACTTTCTTCTTATCACTTGTTTGTGCTGTAAATCCTACGGAATGGTATATCGATTTGGGTGCTTCAGCACATATGCTTCGTCAGAAAGAGATTTTTGAGAATTTTACTTTGTCTGAAGTGAATGGAGTCATGACTGCAAATCGTTCACCGATGAAAATTGAAGGAGTTGGTAAAGTCAATGTTGATGTTGAACTAAACCAGATGATTAAAACAAAGGTAGTCGAGAACGTACTATGTGCATGATTTGTGTGCAAATCTTCTTTCTGAAAGTCAATTAGTCAAGAATGGCAAAAAAGTTGTACTTACTGATAACGGATGTCGAGTTTATGAAGATCGTCAACTTATTGCTACAGTTCGGCATGAGAATGGTATGTTTATATTAGACAGACCTGAATCAAACACAAGTTTTGTTAGCTGTCAAGAGAAAATTGCCGAGTTTTATGGCACCGTAGGATGGGTCACATCCATTTTGACAGTCTTGAAAAGTTGAAAAATTATTTTGTCACGATGGTTGTTCAGTATGTCTTATGGGTAAACAAACAAGACTTTCGTTTAAAGATGTAGCGACACGAGCGACTGGTATCTTAGAAATTGTTCATTCCGATTTATGTGGACCAATTGAGATAAAGTCACTACGAGGAGCTCGTGTCATCATGCTGTTTGTGGATGATTATTCACGGAAAATTTTCATATATCTATTAGAATCGAAAACTGAAGCTCTTGAAAAATTCAAGTACTTCAAGAGTGAAGTAGAGAATGCGACTAACAGAACGATCAAGATTCTACGAACTGACAATGGCACTGAGTATTGTAATGCCCCGTTTAATGTATACTTGCGTAAATCAGGTATTAAACATCAAACAACCGCACCCTACACACCAGAGCAAAATGGTATTGCTGAGCGCATGAACAGAAGTTTAATAGAGAAGACACGTTGCATGCTTTTCGATGCTAAATTGGAGAAATCGTTTTGGGCTGAAACTGTAACTACAGCTGCTTACATCATCAATCGATCTCCATGTCGTATGTAAAATAGTAAAACTCCAGAAGAGATGTGGACTAGTATGAAACCGGATTTGAGTCGAATACGTGTTTTTGGTTGTAAGGCTCAAGTTCATGTACCGAAACAGAAACGCAAGAAACTAGATTCGAAGTCAGAAGAATGTATATTTTTAGGATACAGTGACGAATCAAAGGCGTACCGTGTTTATAATCCAGTAACAAAGAAAATTCACATTAGTCGCGATGTTGCATTTTTTGAAAAACAACATGTAGATCAGGTAAGTGAAAAAGCTGATATTAATTTCTTTGATGTGTTCCCAGCTGAATCAGTGGTAGTTCAATCCGAAGAAAAATTGACAGAGATTATCGAAACTGAAACAGACAGAGTAGAAAATTCTTCTTTAACAAAAAATGAAGCCGACATTGTCCCGTTGTCAGATACAGCTCTATTCGTTTTTTAATGACAATGGCTGTGAAATTTAATCTTGAAATTGATCAAATGGATGCCATTACAGCTTTTCTTAAAGGAGATTTGAATGAAGAAATTTTCATGATGAAGCCAGAATATTTTGTGAAGGGTAACAAAGTATGTCGTCTCATTGTATGAACTGAAACAAGCTAGTCGAGTTTGGAATATTAAATTGAATACTATGTTGACTAATTTTGGTCTTCTGAAATCTAAAATTGATCCGTATTTATATTACAAAATTGAAGGCCAGCGAATAATCATTTTTGCAGTTTAGGTAGATGATTTGCTACTTTTCTGGAATGAATATACATGGAAAGACGAACTGAAACAATTTTTAATTAGCAAGTTGAAAATGAAAGATGTTGGTAAAGCAAGTTTTGTTCTAGGAATGCAGATAAAACGTGATCGTGCGATAGGAAAATTGTGGATAGATCAAGCACCGTACATCAAGAATATACTTTCTCGTTTTAAAATGGATGACTGCAATTCTGTGTCAACACCTCTAGACCCAAATCAGAAGCTTTCTTCAGCATTGTGTCCCATTAATGAAGATGATATATTGAAAATGACGGAAATACCCTATCAAGAAGCAGTGGGGTCAATATTGTATGCAGCACAAGTATCTCGTCCTGATATAGCATTTGCTGTAAATTTAGTCAGTCGTTTCAATAATAACCCTGGTATGGCACACTGGCATGCTGTAAAGCGTATTATGCGTTATTTAAAAGGGACAATTAATGCCAAACTAGAATACAGCAAGAATTAATGTGAAGATATCAATGGTTTTTGTGATGCAGACTGGGGAAGTGACGAAGATAAGAGGAGATCAACCACTGGTTACGTATTTCAATATCAATGTTCACCAGTTTCATGGAATGCTCGAAGGCAACACACAGTGGCACTGTCAACTTGTGAAGCGGAGTATATGTCTCTTGCATCAGCAGTTCAGGAAGCACAGTGGTTGAAAATGCTACAAAAAGAGTTGATGCCAACTGCAGCAGAAAGCACTGTTATCTACTGCGACAACAAGAGTGCCATTGATTTGTGCAATATCGGTATGTACAAGGCAAGAAGTAAACATATTGATATGCGGTATCATTTTATTAAAGAATTAGTAGACAGTCGAAAAATTATAGTCAACTATATTTCAAGTTATCTATAAATTAAATTTATGTGGGAGTGTTAAATGGTAAATTTATTTTAATGTAACTTGATTTATTAATGTAAAAAATATAGTTAAGTTGTTATATATAAATAAAAGGTGAATTGTCAAAAATTTATTTTACTTTTACTTTTCCTCATAATTTTGCGACAGAAACAGGTAATTTATTTTGAAGGATATGAAAATATTTAATTCGTCCAATCGCGCGTTCGATATGAATACGAACACTAGCAACATTAAAACAATCAGAAACTTCATTCTCTCTCTCATAAAAAAGGAGGCATCACTATTAACACACCGTCCCTAATTTTAATACCTGGAAATCCTTTGTCTGCTAATACAATATCTTTGTCTTCCAATTTGTCTAAAATGCCACTTTCAGTTGTAAATTGAATATCACTCGTCTTGCCATCATAAATAGGTGATAAAAAGGTAATTATTCCAGAAGGACTAATTTCCTATTAAAGCTTTAGCTGTATATGTACCTTTATAATGCGAATATAAACTTATCCGGTCTGATATTTTTGGTGGCTGTTGTAATTTGGATTCTGTACAACCAATTATAACTCTACATTCTGGATAATTAATTTTAAAACACTTTGGCATTGTTTTTACAATTGCATCTTTGCTAGGCCAATATATAATTTTTTGTTGCATTTGCTAAATTAACTAAAACATCAAAAAAAATTCTAGAAATACTTGATCGATGTACTGAGAAAATAACACCCAATGCAGAAAATGTTAAATCAGTTTTAATTCCCATCAGAAATATTAGAAGTCTATTTGAATTTGACAATTTTAGTTCTTTTCGTGGTTCCAGCATATTCAGCAATAAATTAAACACATCTTCGAATACTCCAGCCAAATCAACAAAATGTTCTTGTTCCTTTAAAGAATCAAAACCATGAAAGCAATTACAATCTAATAAACATCTATTTGTTTCCACTACTAGTTTTTTATCATTAAAATCGGGTCCAACTTTTTTATCATTTGTTATTATTGTACGCTCTTTTCCTATAATTGATGTCTGAACTGCACATTCAATAGTAGAAGAATTTTCCTTCATTTAAGTGCAAACAAATAAAAGTTTTTTCAATCATTTCATTTGAAAAAAATGTATCATTTATGTCATCGGTTTGACAAGCAATTTCTTTTTTATTGCACACATCATTGTACAGACTCGTACTTATATCCGAAAAATTATTTGAACTTATTTGCCATTGAATATTTTGTAATTCGTGTCTCCTCTTGCTTCTTTGATATCGTGAATCATTTGCTGTACTTCCTTCACGTACTTAAAATACTGTTGGATTAAGCAGGATGATTTGGGTGATTAGCTTTTTTTCCTCCGAAAAAATGTTCGCTACAAATTAATGAATATTTTGTTGGAATCCACGGTGTACCATCTAAGCTGTAAATAAAAAATGCGTAAACAAAAACATAAAAAATTAAATTAATACTTTATGAAAATGTTGGTATATTATTTAATTATTAATATACGTACGACTATTGATTTTATAAAATTTTGTAACGAAATTTAAAACAATTACTTACTTTTGGCGTTTTACAGCAGCAATTCATTGTTGACGTCTAATGTTTCCTACATTATTATTAGGTGGAAATTTATAAAAACTAACACCGCTTTTCGTATTACCATAGGTATTACTACACCCAACAACGCAACAATGACTATTTCCTTTTCTATTATCTTTGGTTGCCATAATGAATACGCTTTCTTTTGCACAATAGTTTCGCAGACTCCCGTCGTTACTTAGAAAACTGCCGTTGCACAGCGCTAGTTGTTCTCGCGCACAGTCCCTATAAAGCGGCACTGCGATTAGAAATATTGTACTATTTATTAGTGTTATACGTAATTCATGAACCGCTCTGCCAACCAATACTAACTGTAATAGACTAGTGGAATAAATACAATTTCACCCCTTTGGCATTATTTCTTGACAACAACTGTAATCAATTTGTGCATGCGCATTCACGAGTTAAAATAAATATGTTTTTCATATTTTATAATAAATACGAATATGAAAATAAAAATTATAAGACAAATTTTTCTTTTTGCAATAAATAAAATAGATGTGTTATAATTTATACCGTTGATCAAATTACACCAATTTAAATAATTTTGTATAGGTAGTCACTAATAAATAAAACAAATAAATAAACAAATATATAGTTTTACCCATTACTGGATGTGGCACTCGGCATTCTGTAAGTGATATATTTATGCGCGTGAAGTGCGGTTACCAGCCGTCAAATCAGGTCCAACAAAGATGTTAATGGGGGGGGGGGGAGCCACAGGGGTAATTTTAATTTAGTGAAAATGTTTGTCGGCTGTGCGGGCCGAAACAGGGTTCTTAGGATCCACAGGTCGACTCGATACCGCTGAGACATTACCCCATTAATAATAACAATAAACTTTTTTTCATATTTTTATATTAAATAATGGGTACAATTGCAACAAAGAGTAGTATTTAAAATAACAAGAGTAGCATATCAATTTAAAATTATTTACTTATCCATTTTTAGTGTTTTGTGCTTTTTTAGTACCGATTTTTTTATTGTTTTAAGCTGGGTTGTCAAATGTCCTACTGGTATGCTTTATAAAACGTCAAATATCCTACTTTGACTATGTCAATATCTGGTCACCCGAGGCTGGTATTCTGAGCTTCCAACTAACGTCGTGTCTAGCTAGTCTAGACTAAGCGAATTTTATTTGGCAAAGTAGCATTATCTGTCAGTTCAGGTAAATAAGGCTGTCATATTGTCTACCTATTTAAAGTTTTTGAAGTGTTTTTAGGTCAAAAGAAGGAAGTATTATTGAGTTATTGGTGCTAACAGTTAGAATTCTACTGTAAAGTTCGAATGATAATAAATATACAATGACTGGGCTTGTTTTTAGGATTCTTGACTAGGTCTGTGTAAATCATTTGACATAAGGCCGACTAATTAAGTCTCGAATTTTTGCCGAAATATTTATACTATGTGTTGTCCATGTTTTTAATTGGCGATAAGTGATATGGAATACATTGAGAAAATAATTGCTAAGGTGTTTGAAATATTTCAATCAATGCAGGAGGCGGTATTTTCAAATTTATTTTCGACATATCTCGTTAGAGGCGCTAGTTGACGTTCCCGCTCTGTAAATTTGAAACTCTAGGGCCCAATTCTCAATTATCATTTCATATCATATCATATCGGTGATAAATTTATATCATATCACTTGTCAACATAATATACTATTCTCAATTGTAAAGTGATTTGATATAAATCGAATGGGAGCGAGAAAATGTGGTATTATTATATTTACCGAATGATGGCAACATTTGCTGTACAACAAGAAAATACAAACTTAGTGCATGGCGCAAGACCTTGCGATTGTTTCGTGTGTTCGTGGTTTTATATGATATTTGACAAATAAGAAATGGGACCATTACGAAAAACCTACGTATCAAATTATCAAAAAATTAAACTCATAGGTTTCATTCAACAATAATCAAAATTTTGTTAATTTAACCAATGAATCTTGAATTTCATTTATGGCCAGTTTTTCAATCGGCTGTTATTGTTACTGTTACAATTATCCTCCTGTTAAGTATAAAAATCTGTTTATCATTAGCTTTGTTCGTTTCGCTACGTGGCGCAAAGGGAAAATGAATAACGAATGTAGCAGCGGTGAGAAGAAAAAAGTAAAATATCTGTCTTAATAATTTATAAATAAAAATATTAATTTTATTTGATGCGTCCATGTCTACATGAATAATTTTGAGGCTCTATACTAAAGGGTCCAATGTAGCGCGTTGGGCCCCAAAAAATACTTCATATTTAAATTTCCACGCGGAGCTAAGTGTAACGTGTCCAATGAGCATTGGTGTGGGGCAAAGTCTCACCGTATAATGTGGAGTCCCACGCTGATTTAAGAAAACACTCATAATCCTATTATATAGGAAAATTTATATCTGTTCAATTATTTTCATATAAATTTATACAAACGAAATATTTTACTGTAAATGGGGCCCATCAAACAATTATTAAGTTCAAATTCATTATTTTCGTTCAGCTACCGTTGAATCTTCCTCACTTTCCGATAACAAAATCACATTTGTAACAAATTCTTTCATAAATAAAATATAAATAAATATATCATCACTCCTTTTACCCATTACTGATTGTGGAATTCTGTCGTAGCAAATCACTGTAAGTGAAGTGCGGTTATCAGCTGTCAAATTTATATCAATTTATGTCCAAATGACAGTTTAAATACACAACTCGTGTAGTATACTGGGCATACAAAACTAAAATATAATTTACCAAAAATCAAAAATTATTATTTTAGTGACTTATATTATTACTGTCACTTTTTGTGGTATACATTAAAACGCTGCTGTAATAACCGCCGCGTTTTACAGTAACCGCCACGTAGCGAAATGTCTTGTTATGTTACCAGGCACACAAATATCGAGTAAACAACAGGTTAATTTAACAGGTATTATTTTTTGGCTGGTAAGATACAAACAAACAAGTACACTTTTTTTCAATTGTTTTGAAAATGGCGAATTATAATGTCAATACATTTTCGGATTCCGATGAAGAAGCAGACATAAGAAATGTTTTAACACGTAAAGTGCCGTGGTGGGTTTAAGCAACCCAACGCCGAGACCGAAAATATCTAGACTATCTGGCCATGCTGGGTTAATGTCGCCCCCCAGTCCGGAATTTCTTTTTGGCCGTGTGGAATTCACTTCCAAAAACAAACACAGGGCGACACTCCCTTCTTTTCTTATCTTTTTGTTTCATTTTCAGTTACTGCATTGTGTGGACTGAGGGTGGTGTGTTTGGTTGATAATGTTTGACGGGGGTTGATTGTTTGATGAATGTTGTGAGTGAATGTTTTATGAGTGTTTTTAGAGTTCGTGCTACCCTATTTGATGGGATATAGCATGAAGATATGTATGTATGTATGTATGAGTAACATTTATCCATCAGAACCTGAACTAATCATACGCAGTTGCATTCAGAGATGTTTTTGCAACATTCAGGACCTGAATATATAGTGGTGACTAAATATTGTAAATATTAGACGTGTATTGTAAAACAGTTTTATTTATTACTTAAAATCATATAAACGTCTTAATTTGCTTCATGAAGTTCAAAGAAACATTCGACACATAAATATTTAGCGCAACCTTCACATCGGTATTTGCATTTTGTTGTTCTATTTTTGGCAGTTCAACCGACAAATAGGAAACTAATCTAATAAGCAAACTAACTGAACAATCTGATTGAATAGGAATTAGGTGGAGGGTTGCGTATAGCGACCACGGCCACTATGGACGAACCATGTACTAATGGCCGTGGGGGGTCAATGCGACCCGCCAAAAAAAGAGTTATTTTGGGCTTGTTATTCATTATTATCAAAAATTAACTAATCCATTTGCTAAATAAAACCCTTTGGCCATTAGGGCTCACCTCCTGAAGTTAGTATTGCGGCACTTTACGTGTTAAATATAGTATATAGACTTCCCTACACTATAAGACAACGACCAGATCATATGAATTATTGGGACGACCTAGATTTCATTGTAAGGTTTCGGTTAAGTAAAAATAGTGTTCAAAATTTATTGCTACAAATAGAAGATACGAATAAATTTCGGACAGAAAGGTTGGAATTATATATGTTGTGTGTGTATTTTAGAAATCATGTTGTGACGGAGTTACAACTATTACTTATAACATTGTGGTTCTATGCAACTGGAAACATGCTAACAACAACAACTAGTGCTATAATTAAACGTGTAACTGAGCAAATATGTACTTTAAAAGCTCAGAACAAATAATTATACAACAGGGATTTTACAGAATTGCACGCTTTCCACGCGTACTAGCTCTAGATTAAACTCATATACGAATCCAATCGCCAGGAGGACCAAATCCAGAAAATTTTCGCAATCAAAAGGCTATTTTTCACTAAATGTACAAGCTGCATGTGACTATCAGTTAAAGATCAGAAATATCGTAGCTCGTTGGCCTGGTTCAAGTCACGATAGTACAATTTTCAATAATTCCTTTTTAAAAGCTCGTTTTGCAGAAGGAATGAATAATTGTCTTATTCTGGGTGACGGAGGTTATCCAACAATGAGATACTTATTAATTCCTGTACAAAATCCGCAAACAGAAGCAGATCGTCTATATAACGAATCACAAAATCGTACAAGAAACATAATAGAACGAACATTTGGTGTTTAGAAAAGACGAGTTCCACTTCTTGCATTAGGAATGCGATTGCAGATAACTACAGTTCAAGATGTAGTCGTGGAAACAGCTATCTTACATAATATTGTCATTGAGGCCCGTACTTACCTGAAATAGATGAAAATATTTTGCGACATACAAATAATTATCAAAATCCAGATGAAAATGAAACACTTCGAAGACAATTAATTAATGATTCCCTTTCTCGTTTGTTGTAGTTTTATAATACTAAATATTGAATTGGATAAAATAATATACTAGGTACTTCGTTACTTTATTACATACTTACATGTTATACATTATATTTAAGTTTGCAAATATATAAATATCGTATTTTATTTTATATTTAATATTTATCTCTATTATAAGAACAATATAACATTTGTTTATGGAATAAATTATGGAAACTACATATACGTAATTAAAAATTTAAACTACTAAGCAGAAATTTCTTATTGAATGAAACCAAAAATATATTAAACTTCGAATACAGAATCCGATCAATATTCTTAAACCTATATTGACTATACTAATCGTTAAATTAATTATTCAATAAGGCAAAAAATATGAATGTCTTTTAAATACTTTCCAAATAAAATAAATTACATTTTAATTAAATTGTTCAAAATAATTTGTTTAATCTCTTTTTCTTTTTTTAAAATATCGATTTCTAATTCTTTTTTACTCATTTCGTGTCAATACATTTTATTTTCTGATTGAGATTATCTGTTTTCATCATCATTGAACATAGTTAGTGAATGTGCGTTATTTTTTTCGCTGCTCTTAACGGATTGTTTTTTATGATATTTACTAATCATATTTTTTTGAAAACGGTATCAAAGTTTGAAGTGCATTAAGTTCTATTAAATTGTGATACTATAGTGTTAATAGCATTCAACGCAAAGGAGTAATCCAGATAAACGTACCTTTAGTGTATCATTTTAAGTAAAAATCTTAGCAAATTTAATTAAACAAGTTAAGACAATTCGTAGTGCATAGAAGGTTACTACGATGTCGAAACTGTGTGGCAAGTGTCAACGAACTGTCAACGAACTGTCAACAAAAGAAGCAACTCTGGTGTTGATTGTTTGAAATGTGGAACGCCGTATCATAATTCGTGCGCGAACATTGTCGATCAGCAAGTTACCTTGCTTAAGTCTAACGGTTTTATGTGGCTGTGTGAACTGTGTCGCGCGTCTCCCGAAACTAACTCTGACCATGATGACGGTGTTACTCTCAACCAAACTCAAGTAACTGACAGTACAAAAAGCCGAGATCTTCGTTTACTTTTTAATGATTTTAAAAAAGAACTCTTAACTGAATTTAATGATAAGGTAGATACATTAATTAAATCTATTGAATTTTGTTCTGACAAAATTACTGATTTTGAAATTAAATTAAAAACTTTTGACGATAAAATTAAAGAAATGGATAGTATAAAAAATGAGAATATTGAGTTAAAAAATAAAATAAAATTCCTTAATGAAAATGTTAATAATCTTGAACAATATTCAAGGTTAAATAACTTAATAATACAAAATATACCAGAGGTAAAAAATGAAAACATTAATAATATTATAGTTGATTTGGGCCGAGAAATTGGAGTTGAATTCAATGAAGCTAGCATTGATGCCGCTCACAGGCTTCCGCAATATGATAAATCTAAATCGCGTTCTGTTATTGTTAAATTCAACTCTCGTGTCTTAAAAGATAAATATCTAGCCGCAGCTAAAACAACTAAAAATTTATTTACAACTAAATTATATCCTGATAAACCAGCAGCTACAATATTTATTAATGAACATCTCAGTCCATTTAATAATTGCTTGTTTAAACAATGGCGCGATGAACTAAAAGCAAAAGGTTTTAAATATATTTGGACGAGAAACTGTAAAATTTTCGTACGAAAGGATGAAAATTCGCAAATTCATTTAATACGGTCGGCTACTGATTTAAATAAATTCACATAAATTCATTCTATAATTAATATATTGTTAATTGATAACTTTACAACACCATGTCTGTATTACTTTATTACCGGAATATGAGAGGACTAAGGTCTAAAACGAATGAAATTCGTGTGAACTCAGTTGTGTGCGGTCAAGACATTATTTGTTTAACTGAGACATTTTTAAACTCTTCGATATATGACTCTGAAGTTTTATGCAACGATTACAACGTCGTTCGACGTGACAGGAGTAGTGGTACGTCATCGAAGTTAGATGGAGGCGGCGTCTTAATAGGAGTACATAAGAAATTTTCGTACTTCGAGATAAACGATTGGTGCTCGAGCGCTGAGGACATCTGGATAAGTGTCAATTTCAATCATAATCGTTTATTTGTTTGCTGTGTGTGTGTATATTCCCCCGAACGACAATGCAGCATTGAGTACATTTTTAAATAATTTAACTTCAATAATTGAGAAAGAACCTAATGGTAGATTTATTATCTGTGGTGATTTTAACCTGCCTTGTCTTCATTGGGAATATAAACATAATATTAACCATTTCGTGCCCAATCCAACCTACAATAGACAATCTAACGAATTTGTTGATATATTGTCATACTGTGGTCTTTTTCAATTCAATAATGTGAAAAATGCAAATAATCGTACTTTGGACTTAATTTTATCAAATTTCGAAAATATTAACGTTTCGGAATGCTCTGTTCCATTATCTAAAATTGATTCACAGCATATTTGTTAAATTTCACAATATATATAATTTAAATAAAAAACCACGAAAAATATTTCTTTTCAAAAGTGCGGATTTTGAGTCAATTAATAATTTTCTTGATGGAACAGAATGGGACGAACTATTTAATAATCTGAGTACAGAGGAGTGTGTTACTAAATTTTATGAGATACTGTGGCGAGCTATACGTTTATATGTACCTTATAAAGATTATCGTAATAAAGTTTTTCCATCTTGGTTTTCTGGCGATCTAATTAAATTAATCAAGGAAAAAGAGAAAGCACATAGAAAATATAAACAATTTAAAACACAAACATATTATAATATATTCTCTTTATTAAGAAAAAGAGTTAAAGCCTTAACTAATACGTGTTTCAATAATTATATTTGTAATGTTGAAAAACAAATTTCCGTTGACTCAAAAAAATTTTGGTGTTATGTAAGTTCACTGAAAAAAAGCAATATTCCACAACAAATGCAATTTAATAATAACGTATCCAGTAATGGCATCGAAACGTGTAATTTTTTCTCTGATTATTTTAAGTGAGTCTACACTGATGATTTCTTGGACACAAATTTAATTAGGTCGCTAGAATCCGAGCCGAGTGCTAACAATTGTGTGATTTCTAGTATTTATGTCGGACTTGATAATGTTTATACTACATTAATGCAATTAGATGTTAACAAGGGGTCTGGACCAGACGATATTCCATGCATCTTTATTAAAAAATGTGCAACATCTCTGTGCTATCCACTCGTAACAATATTTAATAAATCCATTCAAGGAGGTCATTTCCCACAAATTTGGAAGAAGGCTTATGTGGTCCCGGTATTCAAGTCAGGTATAAAAATATTGTTGAAAATTATAGACTGTAACGCCATCTATCCGCACAACCGCCCAATTACCAACGATGTGGCGCTGTAGTTGGGATTTTTAGAGACATGAAAAGAAGAAGTTAGTTGGCTGGCTGAGAGCAGCGTTGCCAGATGCGACATAATTTTTAAGTTGATACCATAAAAAAAAATATAACACCATAATCGATAACTACACCATAATTTTCAAATTTATACAATAATTTTTGATAATTACACCATAATTTTAGAATTTATAAAATAATTTTTATTTTATAAATATTTTATAATTCTGTTTTTTATAAATTTTTTATTTGATTTTTATATTCCAAATATGTTGGTACTTCTACTGGTACATTCATTTCATATTTTTATATTGGTATTACTGTATCAATTAGCGCCACGCCAGCCGACGAGCCGACTGCGCAAGTGCGCAACAACAGACAAGATCATACATTTTAATGGAACCAAATATGAAAATTGACGAATTTTGGACATATTTATTAAATTTTAAAGATTTAATCGGAAATAATAAATTTCAACACGTTGCTAAATTTGTTTTAACTATTTTATCATATCCCCATTCAAATGCAGTTTGCGAACGCATTTTTAGTCAAGTAAATTTAATTAAAACGGACACTACGAATCGTTTGTGCACTAAAAGTATAAATGGTTTGTTATTAGCATCACAAGTAGTAAAAAAAAGTAATTCTTTTAAACCATCGAAAAATATGATAGACAGTTTAAACAAATATATTTATGAAGAAGATAAAAATTGTAATATAACTTTTGGGAAATAGGTTTTAGTGTAGTGTGCTAATATTTCAGGTTGTCACATGTAAATAATGTATTATAAACAAAATGTGAAACTAGTGACAGTGTTGTGTTTAAAGTTAAGTATCGTTATTAATTGCTAGGCTATTATTTTTAAAATTATGTATGTTTCGTCTAGTGTTAGCTATTTTATAGCCCTTGGTTTAGAAAATATTAAGTACCGTGAGAATTTGGGGTTGAGTTTGTGTTTCTAAACTAATAAATTAAGTCAAGTGTGCCTGAGTCCGTCTGAGTGACGCCGAATGTGGAAACATGTTAGAATAGGTGAGGGATGAAGAGACGTGTGTGATTGGTTTAGGGTGCATGAGGCTTTGTAAATAGTTTTTAAGATAGTGTGTATCCGACGATCGACGAGAGAAGTTGAAATTAATTATCATTGTAAATATTGATCTTAATAAAACTGATGTACATATTCCCTGTACTTCGTTTGTTATTTATCCTGACGAATATATAAACAGGAAGTGCAGAAGGAGCAGCATTAATCACAGAAAAATTATATCATTGATAGACAATTATCAGAAGAGGATAGATTGTTTTATATTGGGATTGCGACAATTATCAGAAGTGGGATTGAGCTCAAAGTGTCTGAGATTGAACTCTAAGTGTCTGTGATTGTGCGTGTGTCTTCGGAATAATCAGTGCGTGCATCGATTTTATTTTATCGAGTGAATTGACATTATAATTAATCAATGATGGATGGAAAACGTGGACAGAAGAGTGCGGCAACGGAGAGCTTCTGTAGTGGTTGTAGCGGTATCAGCGAGAGTGCCAGGGGTGTACACCTGAGTGGAGTACGCGAGTTATTGCCGGTGTTCGACCCGGTAAAGGATGGCGATATCGAGGAGTATATCGCAAAGCTGGAAGAGTTTCAGCGCCTTTATCGATGGGACGACGTGGAGATTCGGCATTACGCCCGGGGCAACTTAGGTGGAGTTGCGAGGAGCTGGAGGGACAGCGTCCCCGCAGGTGACCGAACCTAGAGCGAGTGGAAAGCGCTCCTGCAGAAAACATTTCCTAGCCGACGGTCCTAGATGAGCTTGAGATTAGAAGCACAGAATTATCGGCGGAAATACACTCAAGATGTTTTGGAATATATTTATGAAAAGTATGCACGGTGCAATCGTGCAAAGATGGACGACAATGAAATAATCGAATGAATAGTGGACGGGTTAAATAATGAACAGTATCGAATTTTCCTCGGTCCACTATTCCGTTATAAAACGGTGTTCGAATTAATCGAAGCAATTCAGAGTGTTGGTGAATTAGCGAATAAAAATAGTGGAATGAAAGATCGTGTTCCTAGCGGTGCAAAAGAAATTAAAAGTAAATACGGTGTAAAGGACAGACAAACTGTAAAATGCTATGAGTGCGGTAAATTAGGACATATTGCCAGTAATTGTTACGCGAAATCGAATGCGAGACAAAGTACGACTGCAGTGAAGTGCTTTAATTGTGACGGCGAAGGACATATTTCGCGTAATTGTCCAAGAAAAGACGAAAATAAGAACCTTACTGAAATTAGCAATAAACACAATTCAAATATGTTGCATATTGAAAGTGAGGATTCGAATGCAAAATATTTTAAAGATGCGTTAATTAATAACAATTTAGTGCGCAGTTATGTTGATTTGGGAAGTCAGATTTGCGCTCTGAGAAAAGACATTGCGGACAAAATTGGGTTAAACTACAGTGACGAAAATGTGAAAGAATTAAACGGATTCGGAGGTGGTGTAGTAAAACCGGTCGGATCGTGTACTGCAGAACTAACAATAGACAATGTTCCTGCTACTGTTGAGTTCCAAGTAATGCCCGAGAAATTCCAAGAAATAGATCTTATTGTGGGACATCCGTACACTGAGCAATCGCATATTATCGTGCTAAAAACAGCTGATACAATGTCAATTATAACGGATATAAATGATGTTACAAATAAGGAATTAAAAAGTGTTTTATGGGCTAGAGAAGCTACAGTAATACCTAATAATTTTTTGGGACATGTGAATGTAAAAACAAACATTTTTAACGGTGATTTATGTGTCGAAGGTGGATTACGTGAAAATGGAGAATTAATACCTCGTTGTGTTGTGACTACGGACAATGCTGGAGAGTCAGTAATACCAATTTTAAACGTAACGGGAAATGATTTAATTATTAAAAAAGACGTTAAAATTACGCGTGGTGAATTATGTGGTGAAGGAACATATTCGCGTGAAATAAATGATGTTTCGGTAAATAGCAGTGAAATCAATACTGAACTTATTGGACGAGATTCCGAAAAATGATTAACTATTTTGAACAATTACAAAGATTTAGTTGCGCGTAATATGTGTCAAATCGGGTGTACTAAGTTGACGGAAATGTGCATCGAATTAACAGACGATAAACCAGTGTACTATCGTCCGTATCGTTTGTCTTATTCCGAAAGACACAAGGTGAGAGACATTGTTGACGAGTTAGAAGCGGCCGACATCGTGGAAGCCAGCGATTCGCCATTTGCGAGTCCCGTCCTCCTGGTGAAGAAGAAAACAGGTGACGTCCGGCTCTGTATCGACTAAAGGGCGGTAAACAAGCAGACGGCCAAGCAGCACTTCCCGATTCCGCACATCGACGATCAGCTGGACCGCCTGCGATGTCACAGCTACTTCACAACGTTGGATCTGTCCAGTGGCTACTATCAGGTACCCATAGAGAAGGCATCGAGAGGTAAGACTGCTTTCATCACACCTGATGGCCACTATCAGTTCAAGAGAATGCCATTTGGACTGTGTAATGCCCCCAGTGTTTTTCAAAAATTAATTAATGTTGTGTTAGGCAGCCTGAATTATGACACAGCTTTGGCATACCTTGAAGATATTATTATTCCCTCAAAAACGATAGCTCAAGGTTTAGATAAACTTGTAGAAATTTTTCAAAGATTTAGATATGCTAATTTGACACTAAATTTGAGTAAATGTTTCTTTTTAATGTCAAAAATAGAATACTTAGGATTTACAGTATCGGGAAATGGTATTGAGCCCGGAAGTAGAAAATTAAAAGCCGTGTCAGATTTTCCTGTACCGACTGACCAACATACTGTACGTTCGTTTATAGGGTTAGCGAGTTATTTTAGACGTTTCGTTCAAGGATTTGCAACTTTAATTAGACCGATAAGCGATTTATTGCGTAAGGATGTAAAATTTCAGTGGGGAAAGGAACAGGAAATCGCGTTTAAAACGATTAAGGCTAAATTATTAGATAAACCTATTTTAGCAGTATATGATCCAGTGGCGTACACTGAGTTACATACGGACGCGAGTAGTATCGGTATTGGTGCCGTTTTATATAAAAAACAATCAGATGGTAAATTACATCCTGTATCATATTTTAGTAGAAAGACGTCGCCCGAAGAATCTCGGTATCACTCATATGAACTTGAGTGTTTAGCAATTGTAAATGCGTTGGAAAAATTTAGAATATATTTATTGGGGATTAATTTCATTATTCGCACAGATTGTAATAGTTTAAAATTATTAGCAAATAAAAGAGATCTTAATCCAAGAATAGGGAGGTGGTTTGTTAAATTATCTGAATATAATTACGTCATAGAATATCATAAAGCTGAGAGTAATCGTGTAGCCGACGCGCTAAGTAGAAATCCGGTTGAAAATTCAAAAGAAATTTCCATTGACGGATTACCTGTGCTTGGTATAACAATTAATACAGATTGGGTAGCTGCATTACAACGAACTTGTAATGAAATAAATTTAATTGTAGATAAATTAGAAAACGGAGATAAAGCAAATCACGAAAAGTTTACCTTGTATAATGGTCGAGTATATAGAACAAGTAAAGGACGTTGGCGGTTATACGTACCGAATGATTTGCGTTATGAAATTGTAAGTGAAACGCATAAACAATTAATGCATTCTGGAATCGATAAAACTCTAGCTAAAGTGAAGAAAAATTATTATTTTCCAAAAATGAGAAATTTTATAACAGAATACATTAACAGATGTATCAATTGTTTATACTACAATACGCCTACCGGAAAACAACCAGGATATTTACACCCGTTAGATAAGGGAAATACGCCCTTCCAAGTAATACATACGGATCATTTAGGGCCATTTTTAACGACTAAAGACGGAAATAAATACGTAGTGCTAATCGTAGACGGATATAGCAAATATTCAATGTTAAAAGCTGTGCCTGATACCAGTGCGAGATCCACGGTACAGTTTATTAGAGAATTTATGTCGCATTACGGACGCCCCGAGAAAATTATTAGCGACCGTGGTGCTGCTTTTGAATCAAATCAGTTTAAGGAATTGTGCAACAATTATAATATTCAACATGTAAAAATCGCGACAGGTACATCGCGCGCCAACGGACAGGCAGAGCGAGTAAATTCAATAATTCTTTCCTGTTTAGCTAAAAGTACTGATCAGATAGAGGACACTAATTGGGATGAAAAATTAATTGAAGTTCAATGAACGATTAATAATACAGTACATCGTTTAGTGTTATTCATAGCTTTAAAAATGTAGGATTTCATAATAATCCCTTGTCACGTGAAATTGAAGAATTAAATGATGAATTAGGAGATACAGATTCATTAGAATCAATCGAAGAATTACTGGAAGCAAATAAAGAAAAGTTGTGTAGACAGTATAATAAAAATAGGAGAAACCCGATAACATATAATGTCGGAGATTTAGTTTTAGTACGCGCTGAAATACCGGCAACGGGACAAAGCAGAAAGTTAGCGCCGAAATATAGAGGACCATATAAGGTAGTGAAATATGTAGGTAATGATAGGTACTTGATACAAGACATAGAAGGTGAACAACAGAGTAGTAGATTCTACAAAAGAATCATTGCGGTAGATAGACTGAAACTAGTGTCGAGAAAATAATTTGTTATTAGTTGATGAGGGCATCAATATCATCAGGATAGCCGAATTGTGGTAATATTTCAGGTTGTCACATGTAAGTAATGTATTATAAACAAAATGTGAAACTAGTGACAGTGTTGTGTTTAAAGTTAAGTATCGTTATTAATTGCTAGGCTATTATTTTTAAAATTATGTATGTTTCGTCTAGTGTTAGCTATTTTATAGCCCTTGGTTTAGAAAATATTAAGTATCGTGAGTATGATATGTTTGGGGTTGTGTTTGTGTTTCTAAACTAATAAATTAAGTCAAGAGTGCCTGAGTCCGTCTGAGTGACGCCGAATGTGGAAACATGTTAGAATAGGTGAGGGATGAAGAGACGTGTGTGATTGGTTTAGGGTGCATGCGACTTTGTAAATAGTTTTTAAGATAGTGTGTATCCGACGATCGACGAGAGAAGTTGAAATTAATTATCTTTGTAAATCTTGATCTTAATCAAACTGATGTACATATTCCCTGTACTTCGTGTGTTATTTATCCTGACGAATATATGAACAGGAAGTGCAAAAGGAGCAGCATTAATCACAGAAAAATTATATCATTTATAGACAATTATCAGAAGAGGATAGATTGTTTTATATTGGGATTGCGACAGTAGTACCTTCAATTTTCGAATAATAAAAAAATCTAATATTTGATATGCCCGTACTAAAAATATATTTTTTATAAAACACCATAATTTTTCACCAAATTCGATAATTTTCATAACGTGATTCGATAATCAGTTATTCTTGATCTGGCAACACTGGCTGAGAGTGAAGTTGTCAGACATTGTTTTGTTGAGTTTTGTTTTGAGTCATAAAAATATACTTATTGTGTGAACGTTCCAACGTCTAAATGTAAATCGGGATTAAGTGATATATCGGTATTTGCATATTTGGATGATATTATCATATTGTCGGAGACATTTGAAGAACATGTGCAGGATTTGAAACGTGTGTTCGATAGACTTGAACTGTTTAACTTGCGCGCGAAACGCGAAAAATGTAAGTTTGCGTGTGCGTCGGTACGGTATTTGGGACATATAATCACTAGCGAAGGAATCCAAGTGGATCCGAATAAAATAAGTGCAATACTAAAAATACCAACACCCAGAAATGTTAAACACGTACAATCGTTCTTACAAACTTGCTCGTGGTACCGGAAATTTATACAGAACTTTTCGGATATTGCGCGACCTTTGTGTGATTTAACGAAGAAAAATAACCAGTGGAGATGGGAAGAAATAGAAAACAATTCGTTCGAAAAGATGAAACAGCTGTTGACAACGGTTCCCATCTTACAACAAGCTGATACTACGAAACCGTACATTTTAAGAACAGATGCCAGTAATTACGCACTAGGTGCTGTATTGTTACAGGGTGAAGACAACCAGGAATGACCGATAGAATACGCCAGCCGACTTCTGCTTCCAGCTGAGAGAAATTACTCTACCACCGAAAGAGAGGCGCTTGCAGTTGTCTGGGCCGTGGAAAAATGTAGGGGATACCTAGAAGGAGCAAAAGTCCTCATTGGTACAGATCATCAGCCGTTGAAGTGGTTACTCATGTTGAAGACACCTACAGGTCGTTTAGCCAGGTGGGCGTTACGGCTCCAGGCGTTCGATTTACAAATCGAGTACACACCAGGAAAAAAAAATGTGGTAGCAGACATGCTACCGAGGCCAATTAGTACAGAAGAATGTGATATATGTACACTCACAGTCGACATTCGCTCCGAAACTGCAAGAGGTATTCGTGAAGAGCAGCTTCAAGATCCTGAAGTAAAAAAGATATATGCTGATGATCTTAAACTTTACAGCACTATTCAGTCTCAACATGACTGTCATTTATTGCAAAATGACATTGATAAATTTACTGATTATGCTACTGACAATAAATTAATTATTAACATCTCTAAATGTTACTCTATTAAATTCACTAGAAATAGAACTAGTGTTGACTTTCCTTATAGTATAAATGGGAGTTACATTAACAATGTCAAACAAATCAAAGATCTTGGAGTAACACTGGACCAGAAACTTTTGTTCGATATACACATTGATATTATTGTTAAAAAGGCCTTCAAGATGTTAGGTTTCTTGATTCGTACTTGTGTTAAATTCAGAGATCCAAAAACATTTGTAACTTTATATTATACGCTAGTTAGAAGTCAATTAGAATTTGTATCAGTTTGTTCGAAACCGCATTATAACGTTTACATAAACCGCCTCGAAAATATACAATTCATTTCATATTTGAATAAGAAATTTAGTAACTTTAGTTTTAAATGTCTTATGCTGGGTTGCATGAAAGTTTTATCGGTGCATTAGCAACTAACGGTGCAATAAATTTCTGAAAATCGCCATTGATACTGTTGCAGGATAAACAATTCTTTAACTAAAGAGCTCTTTATTTTTTTCTTGCAACCCAGCATTAGTCTAGAAAAAAGACGGACATTATTTGACATGAACTTTTTATATAAATTAATAAACAATTTAGTAGATTCTCCATTTTTACTTTCACATCTATCTTTCCGAGTGTCTGGTTATGTAACTAGAACGCCTTGTATGTTTGACATTCCAATACACAGAACAAACTCTGCTGCAAATTCGCCTATAAATAGATTATCTTTTTCTTATAACAAATTTTGTAAAATGGATAATTTTCCTGTTATATTCACTGTCTCGTTACTCACATTTAAACGTCAATTCTCTAGTATTTTGTTATAATTTTTCATTTTGTATTTTAATCTTAATATTGTATTTTACTTGTTTCATTTTCTTCGCTTGTTAATTACCATTTATATTTTTTTCTTGTGTTCATAAATTTACTTTGTATTTATAATTATTATAGTGCTACTCTGTTATTGGGATTATTCCTGTTGAGTAGCCAAATAAATAAATAAATAAATAAATATTTAACTTTACATGTTCTTTTTGTAACTCAATTAATTCTAATTAATTCTTCTTATTACCTTCATCCATTTCAAAAGATTTTAATTAATTATAATTTTTCGATAAATACTTTTGACACTTCTTAACAATAGGCTCCGAGCACTCACGTGACAGTGTGACGTTTTGTGACGTAAAAACAGCTGTTCGGGCAAACATCACTGCGCCATCTACAAAATGAACTATTATTTTTGGGACAAGATTTGAAAAGAACCGTTCTTTTTTAATTTCGCCACAAAAAAATAGTTCATTTTGTAGATGGCGCAGTGATCGCAGCCCAACAAGATTTCAAAAGAATCGTTCTTTTCAAATCTCGTCCCAAAAAAAAATAGTTCATTTTGTAGGTGGCGCAGTGATGTTCGCCCGAACAGCTGTTTTTACGTCACGAAACGTCACAGTGTCACGTGAGTGCCCGCATCCCATATAACCTCACTTTACAACATAACAACATACAGGGTAGCCAACGTTCACTCAAAAAGTACAACTAAAAACTAACCTATTCGTAACTAACAATAACGTAAATTTGGTTTGAAAAACACAGGCACATTTAACAGTCACTTTAGCAGTTACATTACAGGGGTGGGATTCCGTAACTCATAACAACTACAAATAACCATTGATCTTGTTACGTAGCAATTACAAATCGAAATCGGTATTCTGTAACTCAATAGCAACTGCAAATGACAATTGCTCACGTTATTTTGCAATTGATAAATAACGACTGAAAATTGCCAACCGTTACAGCAGCCATATTGAATTTTTATATTTGACAGCTGACAGTTCGGCAATATAATTGAAAGAAAGCAGTAAGTATAAACAATTTTTATAATAAATTAAACATGTAACTTATTTATTTAAAGAGGTATTATTCGTTTTATGTAATAATAAATAAAAAATCTGGTACTTTTCAGATATTTAGAAATTATAACCTATTTTTGAAAGCAAAGCAAACTCAACCTATATAATACTCAAAGAAACTAAACGTTACAAAATGAGGACATTGATATGCAAAAGAGCCATTAGATATGAAGAAAGACTAAGAAGTCAATGGCAAGAAAAGAAGAAACAGGGCAAGAGATGAATCAATGGAATGAAAAGGGAACTAAATTCTGCCACAGAAACTGACACACAACAGCTAACACAGAAAGAGAAAAAACTCAAGGAGAATTTAACAGAAAATCCAATAAGAAGGGAAAAGGAAATCCAAATACAAGAAAAGAAAGAATAAATACGAAATTCATTATATAATTCAAGATACAAGAAGAACCTATATACAAAAAAAAATCGTAGAGAACAGACAATATAAATTTTCAAATCATTGCAGATTTAGAATGAGAATTGAAGAAAGAAACTATTACTGGGCAAGACAAGAAGAAAAGAGTGCAGAATATGCGAGAAAGAATTAAAAACGATTTACCACGTACGAAGGAACTGCGTATAAAAGAATAATTAAAAATAATTTTAACTAACTATTGTAATATATTTTATGCACAACCGAAAAGCATGTGTTTTAGCCCTAAAAAGCGGACTTAAACGCTTCTTTTTGGCTCTAGGGCCATAAAATACTTTTTTTGGCCCTAGGGCCATAAATTCTTTTTAAAAATGTCATTTTAACATAAATGTACCTATATGAATCTTTTGAACACAAAATTAGATGTTATTTTGTTGTGTTTAAAATATATACCTACAAAAAGTACTATTATTATTATTATTATTATTTTTTAATTTTGGAAATTTACTGATATCTTATTGTTAGTTGAAATTATTAATTTTAACATTGAATAAAAGGACTATAAGGTAGATGGTTTTTTTTGTACATGATATGATAGAGAATACGGCAAAAGTATGTTTTCAAGTAAGCCTCGTGCGGAAATCTGCACGAGCACGTAACCTTTTTCGGCACGTGTTATAACAACATTTTTCCTACAACTGTGCGATTTAGTAAATCATTAAAATATTATCCAAATTTATAAAATTTTAATGATATTACACGAGAACGATGTTTTACGGCGTTGCTATGGTTTGTTTGTTGATTGCTTGCACATTGTTCTACATTATTTAAAAATATATATAAATAATTTCTTCAAAATCGTCTAGATTGGAATAGTACAGTGAGTGATTCTTCTTTATCATAAATATCTCCAAAGGTAATTGAAGCTCCGGATCATGCTATGTTGCATCTATTTTCGACAATGACAATCAACCTGCTGCTGGTACTTCTAAAGCCTCCGAAATTGTTGTCAATAATATTACTGATAATAATATGAACAGGTACGGAAGAAATCAATGTTTCTTTAGACAATACAAAAGTTTCCACTTTACATTATGTCAATATAAGCAACTGTAACAACTATGTTAATAATATACACACACAATAAATATTATGTATTTCACTTACTTCAAACCATTTATCGATATATTTTACTTTGTTCGGTTCTTTTTATTAGTTGTGTACAGATTAGACATACTGCAATTTAAGGTTATGTTTATAAATGTCAAAATATACTACTGCATATCTACTAGCGCTGGCTCACTGCATCTTCTTCTTCCATAAGCGTCTGTGGCCAAAATATGAATTACGCGCTTGGAGCGAAATGTAAATCGCTCTCAAAAAAAATTTTTTACAGTTGCGTAATGAAGCACTTTCCGCACTAGTGTTTCTTTGCTTTCAGAAACGCACTTGGTCTGCATTCATCTACTTTCCATACGTAACCAAGGCAATTATAGTTACGTAATAACAAAGAAATCGCAGTTGTAGGAAAAATAACTTTAATTAAAAAAATAATAATTTTTGGAGTGGAAAATTTTCAAGAAGGAACCTCACTGAAAGAGAAATAGAAGAAATTGTTGAGAATCTGACGCTTCCGAAAGACATATGAGATTTTCTTTCGAAATATTGTCAATTAACTGAGGCGCCAGTTACAAAACAACATACTGGTTGGTACCATATATGCAGCGCACATAAAAACACCAAAATAACAGTTACCTACTTGATTCTTGTAAATAATTTGTTTGCAAAGGACAACAAAAGAGTATGCTGCAATATATGCTTAAACCCGCCCATGGACGAAGATTACAAATATTAATTATTTATTGTTATAAGAAATATATTTAATTTTGTTTTTTTTTTTTACTATTTTATAAATAAATTTAGTGTTTTGCATTAAATTGTAGCTTTTTTACTTGCGGCATCGAATGCCGCAGCGCGACCGCTCATGTGATTTTCAAAAGCGCGCCCGCCGCAGGATTAAAATAAGGGAGTAATAACGATTTTTCGAAAAACAAAAAAACGCCAATAACTATGAAAAGTTGTTTGTTTGAATTAGTTCTAACTGCCGTTTTCGGGTGTTACAACTTAGTATTAACACCCTGTATAATTATGTACTGATTACTTAAGAATAAACTAGTATAATGAAATCATAATAGCTCTTGTATAAAAATGTTCAAATGTACGAATAGAATTAATTATTGACACATATTTATGTAATTAAGAACTTATACAACAGTATAAAATTTTCTCATATATTTCCAATTTCCTATTCACTTGCACCATATAGTTACTTGTGGATAGGTAACATTTAGAAATACACTTTAAAATTTTGAAATTTTATTTTGGACATGGCATTGCTTTGCCACTGTACTGATTTATTTTAATTTTCTTATTTGCAATTTTAAATTGAGATGCCATAAACATTGTTACAATAATTTATTTTAAGTTGTGCGGAAATACAAAAAAAAATATTTATAAAAAAATATTTTTGTTACAAAATAGCTCCAATGGGATAGTAGCATTTGAAAACAAATTGACACACGATTTGGACCACCAATAGAAAATAACAAGTGCCTTCGGTTACTCTACGTTTTAATAATAATAGTAAAAATAAAAATTTCCTGATAACCAAGTCCTGTTCTATGATCACAATTAAGTAAAGTTGTCACGCAAAATATCATAGCCGTAGCCACAGCCAAATTCCGTTATGAATAGAATAGAACCAGAATCATTGTTGTTATTACGTATTTTTTTTAATATTTTTAATTGAGGACAAATTAAACGCTCGGTAGCTAATTAAAGATTCACGGTATACTGTCTCGATAAAAAATTAAAAGTGCTCGATATTTTATTTTTTGTAGAGATAATATTAATTTTCTGATAAAAATAATAATTATTTGATAAAAATTTTAAACTCAGAGTAAGAATAATAAATGCTCGATAAAAATCATAAATGCTGAATGAGAATAATAAATGCGCAATAAAAATTATAAATACTATGGATAAAAATAGTGATTAACAGTAACAATTTGTAAACGCTCAGTAAAAAATACACATGTTCAATAAAAAATAATAAATGTTTGATATAAATCGTTAATACTCGATACAAATAATTATTAGTGAAAAATTTTTGAGCGCTCGGTATGGAAAAAAAATCTTAAATACTCATTAATAATAACTATTCAATAATAATAATTATAATTCTCTATGAAAATTGCAAATTTTCAGTTAAAAATAAATGCTACAAAAAATATTATTTATCCTGTAAAATGGATGAGAATAATAATAAATGTATTATTAAAATAACTGTAAATTCAACTGACCTGTAAGATTTGAATTAATTACAGATTCATTATAAAGAACATAAACTATTTATTATCATTATGTTAAATAAATTATAAATGTAGGACAATTTAAAAATAATATCAGTATCATTGATGTTCCTAATATAATATTTACAGTTAATCCGTGCATTGGATATACCTGCCCTAAAGTATAAATAACGGTTAAATTGGTTAAATGTCAATCATGCTTCAGTTGTTTACTTGTTAACAAATCCAAATATTATTAAAATGATGCAACCATGGCGTGAAGTGAAAATTTTTAAATACAGCCCAAATATCTTGACACAAACTATACTTGCCATCATTTTAACGTTTTGGTAGCTAATGAAAATTGACAATTTAAGCAACAATATTCAATAAAACATTTCAAACGATTGCATAGTTACGTGAAATAAAGTTTACAAAAGCTTAAATAACAATACTGCGTATTTCTTAAATTTATATTGAACAAATTATATTATGTCTACTACAAAATTTACCAATCATTTACAATTTCTTAGTACGAATTTTTGATTATTTATCTTCGGGGTTGTTTTCTATTGCTGTGAGAAGTCTGGCGTTACACTCATTTTAAAGGATTCTACTTTAATAATTAATAATTTTACATATTCAGTGATGTTTATTTAAATTTTCACACTAGTAAACGACCCTATTATTAACGCCAGTGTGAAATTTTTCATGGTTTATTAAATAAACTTAATTCATAAACTTATTGAGAAAATTTAACTTAATATTGAACAAATTCAAAAATAACACTCGGTTTGTTTCACAAAATAAAAGAAAATTCTTTATTGTACAATTTCGGCTGTTAGGCCATCATCAGAAGAACTCTTCTTCTGATGATGGCCTAACAGCCGAAATTGTACAATAAAGAATTTTCTTTTATTTTGTGAAACAAACCGAGTGTTATTTTTTAATTTATTCTACAATGTTTCACCTAGTGCCAACAGCTTCTTCAATAGAGTTCATTAATATTGAACATTAATTAAATCCGTATATTTTGTAACTGTATCATTATCTATTAATGATTTATGACTATTTTTATTTTTCATGGTAATTATACAGATTATCACAATTTTAGTATTCTAGGACCAGAAAAATGTATTTTTATGTTATATTCATGCATTTTATTGACTGTCTCGACAAAAATTTTAAAGTGCTCGATATTTTATTTTTTGAATGATGTTCGATAAAAATAATAAGTTCTGAATGAAAATAATAAATACACGATAAAAAATAATAAATACAATGGATAAAAGTAGTGAATAACAGCAAAATTTTGCATGATGTTCAATAAAAAATCATAAATGTTTCATATAAATCGTTAACACTCGATAAGAATAATTATTATTGTGAACAATTTGCGGGCGTAGCTATTATTAAAAAAAGAATAACATAAGTATGGAATATTGATATTGTTATTGTTCGAGGGTTTATGAGTGCGTATATTTTGGTAACAAATATTTTTTATCGATAATAATTTTTATCGATCAGTAACAGATAATGATGAAGTTACAGTATAAGGAAGAACATCTTTGTGTCTTTTTTCATGTTTAACCAAATTACTTTTATCCAAAAACTTTCTTTTACATATTGAACATTCATAGTTTCTAATACCAATGTGAATTTTTTCATGTTGCGTCAAATGGCCTTTTAACATAAACTTTTTATTACATGTTAAACACTCAAAGTTTTTAATACCTTTGTGAATTCTTTCATGTTGAGTCAAATTACTTTTTATCATAAACTGTTTTTGACATGTTGAACAACTAAAATTTTTTATACCTGCATGAACTTTTAAATGATACTCTAATGATTTTCTATGGAAGTACACTCTCTTACAAATTTTACACGTATATTTACGATTTTTCAAAATTTTCTTTTTTCCTTTAACTTTATTAGCTTCAGGATTAGTTAAGTTATTTTCACTAGTACTGTTAGAATGTTTGGAATCTTCGTGTACATCTTCAACACAAACATAAACATCAGAATCACTTTGAATGGATTCACATTTTATGTTTTTAACATATTCATGATAAAATTCAATATCAGTGTTGTCTTCATATATAAGAAATTCTTCTTTTACACTGACGCTATTTCTTTTATCATATAAAGAATGAGACTCTTTAAAGTTTAGTTCAGCGACACACTGTGTGTCTTTTTTGGAAACTTTTTCATTACAAATCATATTATCTTTCTTTTGTCCAGTTCGTAGCGCATCGTCACTTGCTATGCTTGCCGATATCGCATCGTTATTCACTGCCTGTAGTTTATTGTGGTATTTTATATCAGTAAGTTTTATAGATACTTGTTTATACGATTCTTCTACAAATGATAAAGTTTGAAAGTAGCTCTTCAGATATGTGTTATTTCGTAAACAAGTTTGTTTGAATTTGTAAAAATATTTTAATTTGCTCATACAATTGCTGCATATATATTTTGGGATTTTCGAGTGAGAGTCAACCTGTAACAGATTGTAAAAAAATAAATTATCGTGCACTGTAAA
The DNA here is from genome assembly GCA_911728475.2 of Pterostichus madidus. NCBI lineage: Eukaryota > Metazoa > Arthropoda > Insecta > Coleoptera > Carabidae > Pterostichus > Pterostichus madidus. The sequence goes on from OU452314.1 coordinate 25,818,777, forward strand.
AGTGCTTTAAGGTTATGTTTACTTACAATTTCAGGTAAAAAATATTTTAATTCCTTCTGAGTTAATATCCCATCTTTATTTTCGATTAATACAAATTTACGATTTTCCCTAAGGCAGAGAAAACATAACTTAGATATGAAAAACATTTTATATATTGCCAAACTTAGAATAAAGAACATATATTTTATTTTTGTCAGTGTCGCCAACAATATACAATTGCAACGTGATCATAATGTGGGTGACACTGCAGTTCTATAATATTCAACAACTGCCTTATATTCGTATTGCTTTTTTATGCACTGCTTCGTGCAAGCACAGTTTCATTCAAATCCTAATTTAGTAAAGATACGAACCAAATAAACAGGACTGTATGTTTAGTCTATTTCTCAGTAGATGTAGACTAGAGGGATGACACAGCAGTTCTATAATATTCAACTACTGCCTTATATTCGTATTGCTTTTTTCATGCACTGCTTCGTGCAAGCACAGTTTCATTCAAATTCCTAATTTAGTAAAGATACGAACCAAATATAGAAGAGTGTATGTTTAGTCTATTTCTCGGTAGATGTAGACTAGAGTATTCAATTTTTTAAATATTTTATATACTAAATTAGTCATACATACTTTTGTTCGGTGATATAAAATGCATATAATGCCGAATGCACGCAGTGCATTATTCAACACTATAATATTCAAATACTGCCATTAAAATTATCATTTATCACTAGATGGCGCAAGTCGTCGTCAGTGTCATACTTCAAATGCTAGCGCCTCTAACGAGATACGTCGTAACTAAATTTGAAAATACTGTCTCTTGCATTGATTGGAAACGTCCTAAAACAACCCTAGTCATTGTATATTTATTATCATACGATCTTTATAGTAAAATACTAACCGTTGGCACCAATAATTTAATAATACTTCCTTCTTTGGGCCTATAAACACTTCAAAAATTTTAAATAGGTAGACAATATGGCGGCATTATTTACCGAAGTGACAGATATTGCTACGTTGCTAAATGAAATTTACTTAGTCTAGACCACGAACTATTATATTGAAGGACAGGCGAGTCTTGCGGGTAAAGCATCCGCAGAAATGTTGTAGAAAGAGAGCGACAAAAAAGTGAGTGCGACAGGAAAAAGAGTCTGGCGAATGCATGGGTTCTTACGAGTCTATTCAGGTTTTTTTTACTTTTAGAACTAATTACGTTAAAAAATGTTATTTGCAATTATTTAAAATTAAATACACACTTTTCTTTAATTATATCAGGTTTAGACAAATATAAATACGTAAAACCATATATAAACACATTTTTCTAGTAGTACATTTTTGCTATTTAACTACACCATGACAAGTTACACAAGTGTAAAATTGGCATAAATATTTTAATTTTAAAATACAAAATGGTAAAATTTATATAATGTAAATAGGACATTTTATTTAAAAAATAATAAAGAAAATAGATAGAACCGAATATTTAATTTTTTTTTTAATTAATATTTTTGTACTTATACAATATATTTTATAATTTTATAATAATAAAAACAGATCGAACTGAATATTTCAATTCTTTCTTAATTTAGATTTTTAGATCTTCCTTACACTGAGATTTGATATTATTTTGATTCTGTTTAAAATATTGCTTCAAGTGCATTAAAATAAATTCATGGACAAAAATAGATATTATTTCTTTCTTGTGATCTCTACTAGAGAAAGAGAATGCATAACTTTCAATTACAGAATACACTGTATCTTCATATACACGAGGGTTATCTATATATAATATTAATTTATCTTGAATATATTTGGATAATCTAAATATGTTTATATTTGGGTGGATTAAAAAGCCACGACTTTAACATTTGTTAATTCCGCTTCTTTTATGTGACATACATTTTCTTTGTTTACATGCAATATAATATATATATATATATATATATATATATATATATATATATATATATATATATATATATATATATATATATATATATATCTGTTCATATTACTACTTTTTTCCAAATTTCCAACTGCTCATTTGGAGCACGAAACAAAGATATTTTGTCATGATTTGAGTCATACCCGCTGGTACAATTAGGCGCAAAACACTTACGACCCATTACAAACTAATTGTTTATAACTATTTATTACCAAACAACACAAATGATTGAAAAAAGTAACCTGCGTTCATATGGCGTTGAGTAAATTCCAGCCTCTTTAAGCTATCTCTCTCTTTCAAAGTCATGCGCGCAAGTGACATAAAGCTGGACGTTTTCTAGCTGCGCTTATATACGAAGTTGCGTAGGGCTGGTCTAGACCAGCTAATCACTAATCATAATATTTAATAATATTGAATGTATAAATAAAATACACAGTTCCATTAAATGTATTATGTTAGATCACATAAACTTCAGTTTTCAAATATTTTAAGGTTGTTTTTGTAACTTGACAGCGTTGACACTTTCCTTTAATAGAAATAAAAAGCACTAGATGGCATTACTTGACGTACCAAAACTGTAAAAAACTCACGAAAAATTTTTATATGGCAAAATGATCAAATAAAGCGGCCATAATAAGCGTAGCGCAATTCAATGAAGTTGGCCATGATATTTGAGGATTCTTGCGCCATCTAGTGACAAAAACAAGATATACTTGGAAAGCATTTTAGGAATTATGAATGAAATGGTGCTTGAATAAAGCAAGAATATTATTAAAAAGTAGTATTTGAATCTGTGTTGAATAATATAATTTCAAAATTTGGCAATATGTGCATTTTATGTGGGTGACACAGCAGTTCTATAATATTCAACAACTGCCTTATATTCGTATTGCTTTTTTCATGCACTACTTCGTGCAAGCAGTTTCATTCAAATTTCTAATTTAGTAAAGATACGAACCAAATAAAGAAGACTGTATGTTTAGTCTATTTCTCAGTAGATGTAGACTAGAGCATTCAATTTTTTAAATATTTTATATACTAAATTATTCATACATGCTTTTGTTCGGTGATATAAAGTGCATCTAATGTTAAATGCACACAGTGCATTATTCAACACTATCATATTCAAATACTGCCTTTTAAATTTCTCGCTTTATTCAAACACTGTTTTATTCTTAATTCCTAAAATAGTGTCCCATTATAACTTACATTTCTCACTAGATGGCGCAAGTCGTCGTCAGCAGCATACTTCAAATGCTAGTTTGATGTTTGTCAATAGAAATGTGTTTTAATCATTTTAATTTAGAAATACATCTGCATACGAGTTATTAAAATAAATTATTTACAGAGTATAGAGTTATGAAAGACATCAATAACTTTTACCACAAGCTCAGTTTTTTGTTTTTATTGATTATATTACAGGAAACGACTTCAAATAAAATATTCTAATAGTAGCTATTTCAAACTGAGTGATCATTTTTAGCAATCTGTTACTGACAGCACAATCACAGTTTCATAAATCATTTCCACATTAGGTATTTTTTATCTGTAAGAACACTAAATAAATATTAACCTATTGCACTTACAATTCAACACACAATCCATGTATCATATGAACATATATCTATATCACAGCGCAGCTATCAGTTTTATATCATATTTTTATTGCAAAATTATTAGATCAAAATTAATTTTTTTTTAAATAAAAAGCTCGGTAGAAATAATTATTCAATATAAATCTAATTGTTTTATGAGAAAATAAATACAGGAATTAAATTTTTAATAAATCACCAGTTACTTTTCAAAGATTAACAATATATTTTTCGGTTTTTTTTTTCATTGTTATTACATTAAATTACGAATACGTTACTCACATAAATTTATAATTTTATTATTATAAAGCAATAAACTAAATTTCACAGTTTCACTAAAATTATAAATAATTTAATTGTAAGTACATACAATGTAGACTCTTGCCTGAACAATATTAATAGTTCAGACTGCTTTAGATTGCTTTAATTGCTTTCTTTCTTTAGGAAATAATGTTCGAATCAAATGAAACCTCAATAAGAACCTACTAGAGATTATTATTTTTGCAAATTTTAATATAATTTTAACTGTTTCTATAGATTTTGATATGGTATAGCTTTTTATATAAAATTTTTCGCTTTCACCATTATGCTAGTTTATGCCACTTATGTATCAAGAAGTTTCATTTAATAAATTATTTATGTGCATAAAAATATTTTCCAATGTCTATAAATGCACCAGAAAACTCTATTTTGCGTCCCACTGAATTAATCAGGTTATTCGAACTCTTTTAAAATTTCTTACTTTCCGCGTTTCTGTGGCATATTCCTGATCGACATGCTTCTTTCTTTTCGTGAATCAACTATTTCAGGAGCAAGTTCTTTTACATAAAATTTCTTTAATATTGGAAACATCCATTGAACAAACTAATCATCAATTTTTATTATCTGTACTTCTATAACCTGAGGTGTCCAAATAATAAAATCTCATACCTTTCGTCCAGTTATGAATTTTATTTTGATGAAATGTTTGAGGTTAGAAATGAATTACTTTCTATAACCGTATAATTAAATACTTTTATGTAGAAAATATCGTTTATTGAAAGATAAATAATACATTTCAATATTACACATAATCCTCTTCCACTAGTATGCTCTCCTAAAACTGATAAAATATTTTATTATAAAAAAGTAGCCATGACTTTGAATATTATAATATAATATTATACAAATAACAAATCTAGACATATCAAACCACAAATTATGAAATACTTATATATTTTCATGTATATCTCTATGTAGTAAAACTAGACACACATGATTATGACAGCTGTCATTCTTCCCGATCATTTTAACGCTGAGTGTACATGAAAGCCCACTTCATCTGTAAAAAATGAGATTTTCGCGAAATAGCAATAACAAATTCAAATTTCAAAAAAATATTTCACATATTTCATCTTATCGAAATTAAGGATGAAGTAGTACTACATAATCTCAAAACATTCAGCTTTTTTATATATGTATGGACAAGAATGTTTTATTTTTGTAATACAAATAAATTTAAATTGAAGTGTAGGAGATCATGATATCAAAATTTTAGGTCTGATTTTCTCAAAAATGCTTCCTACGATTTTGATTTTAAAAATGGTATATTTAAGAATATGGTCTTCTATAACACAGTAAATTTGTATCTAATTTTTTTTTATTTATTTATTTAAACATGTTTTCGGATATTTCGAAATCTATGGTCATTCATATCCCGGTACAGTAAAGTGTGATTTATAATTTCTTTTATTACATTTTATGATAAAAATTAATTGATTTCAAGTATGCAATTAGGTTCTTCTCTGTTTTCGTATTATTCTAGAGGGCTTCAATAAATGTGGGGGATATGTTGTGGGTTCTTCTGTCGGCTGTGTGTTGGGGACAATCTACTATAATGTGTTTAATTGTTAAGTTTGTGTTACATTGGTTGCATGTAGGGGGATCTGTTTTTGTAAAAATGTGATTATGAGTAAGTCTTGTATGCCCTATTCTAAGTCTCGTTAGTATTGTTTGGTCTTTTCTGGTGCCATGAAGTTTCCATGTACTGGTGTCTTATTTTACTTCTCGTAGTTTGTTATTTGTTATATCAGTCCATATACGTGCCCATTGTTCATTTATTCTTTTCTTCATTGTAGCTCTTAAATCATAGGGTTGTGTTCGGCATTCAGTGACTGGGTGTAGGGTAGATATTTTGGCTGCTGCGTCAGCTTTTTCGTTGCCTTCTATGCCCACGTGGGATGGTATCCAAATAAAGGTTATGTTGACATTCTTTCTTTTTAGTGAGAATAGAAGATTCTGGATGTTTTGAGTTATTACATTTTTTGAATATATTTTGTTTATGCTCTGAATAACTCCATAAGAGTCCGAGCAGATGGCGATATTTTTGTCTGAATGGTTTTGCTGATGGATTATTTCTAAACTTCTTTTAATTGCTTCCGCTTCTGCCGTGAATATGCTGGTTGTAGGTGGGAGGTGGTAGTGAAACATGTTATTTTACATTACAACTGCTGCTCCAGTTTGGTCTTCATTTTTATTACCATCAGTGTAGATATATGTGTAGTTTTTCATTTCGGCTTGTATTTTATTGAAGGCTCGTCGAAAGTATTCTGGAGGAATTTCTTTCTTGTGAAATGGTGTAAGGAGTTCAAGGATGCAATGAGGTTTTTGGATGGTCCATGGTGGAACAACATTTATTTAGTTGTCTTCTAGTTTTGGTATATTGAGGTCTAGGGTATCTAGATTATTTTTGATGTCAGAGAGGAATGGAATATTTTGTTTTATTTCTATGGAGTTGGGGGTTGTATGAAAAAATTTGTTAAAGTTCGGGTGGTTGGAGTTATTAGCTAGTTTTATGAAATAGGATATTTTTAAGTAGTTTCTTCTAAGGTACAGGGGATGTTGATTTGCTTCTACTAGAATTGAATTTATTGGGCTCGTCCTTAATGCACCAGTAATTGTTCTCAACGCTGAGTTATGGACTGGATCGATGATTTTTAAGAATTTGTGTTTGGCCTGAGAGTATATCATACTTCTATAGTCAATTTTGGAGAGAATTAGTGCTTTGTAAATACTCATTAAGATGTCTCTATCCGCTCCCCATTTGTGGTTTGATAGTATTTTTAAAATGTTAAGTCTTATTTACTTCACTTTTTAGCTGTTGTAGGTGAGGTTTCCATGAGAGATTTTTATCCAGTACCAATCCTAGGAATTTAAAGGTGTTTGTATATGTTATAGTCATATTATTATAATTTAATACGGGTGGTGTGTGGAGACTTTTTTCTTGGTGAAAAACATAGCTTTCGTTTTTGATGTAGGATATTTTAAATCTAGTTTTTGTAGTCCATGTTTTTATATTTTGTAACGCTGTGTTTAGATGTTCTTTGATTGTGTTTAAGTTTACTCCTTTACAGTAAATGGACAAGTCGTCTGCAAAGAGCAGTGACTTGATAGGTATTGGAATTTCATGTGTGACTTTATTTATTGCTATTAAGAATAGTGTTACACTGATAATTGATCCTTGTGGAATACCGTTTTCTAGTATTTTTTGATCGGTGAAGTAACCATTAAAATTTACTCTAAATGATCGCTGTGATAGAAATCCATTAATAAAATGTAGTATATGCCCATCAATTTTATATTCTTTTAAGGTTTTTATTATATTGTATCGCTATGTGGTGTCATAGGCTTTTTCTAGATAAAAAAAAAATGCGATTGTATTTTGCTTATTAGTGAAAGCTTTTTGTATGTCTGTGGTAATAGCTATTAATTGATCTATTGTTGATCTACCTTTTCGGAAGTCGCATTACACATTGTTCAAAATTAGGTTTTTTTCTAAATACCACATTAGTCTGTTGTTTGTAATTTTTTCCATGATTTTACATAGGGTGTTGGTGAGGGTTATTGGTCGGTAGTTTTGTGCGTTTGTTTTGTTCTTATTGGGCTTCAGAATTGGGATAATAATGCTTTCTCTCTATTGTGTTGGAAAAGAATTTGTTTCCCATATTTGATTATATATCTTCAGAAGGTGTTCCAGGGTTTCATTTGGTAGTCGTTTTATGATTTCATATGGTATATTGTCCGGTCCGGGAGAGCTATTTATTTTAGACTCATCGATGGCTAGGGTCAACTCGGCAATGGTAATGGGAATATTCAGTGCACTGTTGTTTTCTTCGCATATGTCTATAGGTGATTTTTCTTCTTCGTTTTTGTATTGCAGAAATTCGTCGCTATAGTTTCTATTGCTGGAATTTGATTCTATAGTGTTAGCTAATATATTTGATATTTGTTGCGGGTCTGTTATTTTTATGTTGTTGTCTATAATGACATTTGTAGATTGGGTATAATTTTGGTTTTTAATTTTTCTAATTTTATTCCACACTTCTCTATTTGGGTAGTCATCGTCGATACGTAGCAAGAGTTTTTTTTTGTATCTAATTTGAATGTACAGTTTTGGAGAAAAACAAAAAATACACGAAAAATTCTTAAGCCGCATTCACATCTCGAAATTTGGTGAAATTTGTTAACACGAATTTCTGTAAAATACTTCGTGCGTTCACAACTCGAAATTTATGTAATATCGCCATCTATTATCTTTTCAATGTACCATCTTCCAGCAAATTTCCGATTGGCTAGTTACTGACCACGTGTTAGAGAATTCGTTCAATTTGTACCATCGATGTACTTTATTTGTAGAACGGTCTCTAAATTTGGTAAAAAGATTGGAGTTTGCAAACTTTTGTAGAAAGTGAAATTTGTGCGCATCAAATTTCAGAGCTGTGAACGGATACATACAAAGCTATATGTCAAACTCTAGTAATTTCACCGAAGTTCACCAAATTTCGAGCTGTGAATGCGGCATTATATTTGAGCGTTTTTTCGCATATTTTTTTTTTCTCCAAAACTGTAAATTCAAATTGAATAAAAATTTTCTATATTATAGAAGACCAGATTCTTAAGCATAAAGAATTTTTTAATTAAAATCGTAGGAAGCATTTTTGGAAAATAAATTCAAATTTTGAGTGTAATTTCTTTCAACATTTGTACATAAAATTTATGGTATCTAGTTTATTACCATACTTATAAGTTCTGGCTTCAGAATTGTATACAATACTTAATAAGTTTTATTCATAATAAGAATAATATTTCGTTTCAAAGAGATCAAGGCAAATCATCGTTCTGATATTAGTTTCAGATCGCATGCTTCACCTTAATTAGTTTATATTTTGGCCGGGAGACATTTTCCTGGATGTGCTAGTATTTATTGTTGGCAACAGTGAGAAAATATATTTTTTTATTTTACGCTTGGCAACAGTGGAACAGTGAATCTTGATTTCAGATTTGTTTGTTACAAAATGTTTTTCTTATCTAAATTATGTGTTCTGTGCCTCAGTACTTGTAAAAAAATGAACCTGTAATCGAAAAGAGTTAAGAGGTATTAATTCAAAGAAACTAAATTATTTTTTACTTGAAATTGTAAGTAAACATAACCTTGAAGCATTTTTATCAGCGTTCATTAAAATTTATGCATACTGTTATAATTTATAGATTGATTCTCATTCGACAATCCCGAAATATGTACGCAGCGATTGTATTGCCAAATTAGAATGTTTTTACAAATGCAAACAAATTTGTTTACAAAACAACACATATTTGAAGAGCTATTTTCAAACTTTAACATCTACTGCTGGTGACTCGTACAAATATTTATCAATCAAACTTACTTATATAAAATACCAGAATAAACTACAAGCAACGAGAATCGACCAAACAATGTTAACTGTTGGAAGGGATGAGCTGCGAACTGGAGAAAAGAACGATAATGGAATTTATATTAAAGAAGAAGTTGTCAAAAATGAAGAACAGTGTGTTGATGGATTAGATATTGAAGAATCACATTTATTATGTGAGGCAGAATAAAAGAAGAATTTCATACATCTGAACACAACGGTGATGTTGCATTTTATAGAGAATATATTAAAAGCATAAAGAGGGAATCAATTTCGACAATTGAAGATATCGCACACCAAGATTACAAATATTCTGATAGTAACTTGACTAAATCTACAGAAAAAAAAAGAATTTAAGAAAACAACAAAATTTCAGTGTGTTATTTGCAGTAAAACATTTCTATATAAAGAGATATTAAAGTATCATTTAAAAGTTCATGCAGGTATTAGAGATCATAAATGTTCAATATGTAAAAGAAGATTTATGCGAAAAAGTAATTTGATTATACATGAAAAAATTCACACAGGTATTAAGAATTTCGAATGTTTAATATGTAAAAAAAAGTTTATGCTTAAAGGTAATTTGGTTAAGCATGAAAAAATTTATACAGGTATAAAAAACTACAAATGCGCACTATGTAAAAAAGGTTTATGCAAAAAAGTCATTTGATTAAATATGAAAAAATTCATACAGGTATAAAAAACTACGAATGTTCAACTTGTAAAAAAAAGTTTATATAAAAAAATGATTTGGTTAACCATGAAAAAATTCATACAAGTATAAAAAACTACGAATGTTCAACTTGTAAAAAAAGTTTATACAAAAAAATGTTTTGGTTAGGCATGAAAAAATTCATACAGGTATAAAAAACTTCGAATGTTCAACTTGTAAAAAAAAGTTTATATAAAAAAATGATTTGGTTAGGCATGAAAAAAATTCATACAGATATATAAAAATCTACGAATGCTCAACTTGTAAAAAAAAGTTTACGCTTAAAAGGAATTTGGTTAGGCATGAAAAAATTGATACAGGTATAAAAAATCACGAATGTTCAACATGTAAAAAAAAGTTTATACAAAAAAAAACTTTAATTAAGCATGAAAAAATTAACACAGGTATTAAAAACTGCGAATGTGCACTATGTAAAGCTAATGTTCTTATATAAAAATATGTAATTCGGTAATTAAGCAGATTTAAAAAATAATTACGACATAACTGATATATATATTTTATGGCAATTTGTATTATAATAAACGTTAAACTATATCTACATTTTATCATTACTTAGCGTGTTTAATTAGGGATGTTCCATCTAGTACAATTGTACTAGATCTAGTACTCACAAATAATTTCTAGTATGATAATTTAATTAAATGATCCAATTAAAACTTCCTTTTGCACTACCGAGGATCCCACAATAAAGCATTAGTACGCAATATCATATGATAAATACGCAGTTACGAAGTTCGATTGCTTCAATATTTAAAAATATTGCGCATTTTTAGGAGAGGGTTTTACCATCGTATGGAATAAACAAATATCCACCAGATAGTATAATAATGTACTTTTTGAAATTTATCAAGTTACGAGTTTTCATTGTGTCGCCGACTGGCATCAAATAAAGATATATTAATAAATGTACCAAAGAATAATATTTTCTATAAAGATGTTGACAAGACTGATAATGTATTTATTGATCAATAGGGTGACACTGCAGTTCTATAATATTCAACTACTGCCTTATTGACAACTCAAATCAACTCTAGAGGCGCTGCATTCGCCTAGCTTTGGTAAGATAAATGGTTTGTGTACATTAGAATACATATGTTAATGTACAGCTCGTTTCGCCAATTTTGACGATGAAATTAAGTATTGTGCATTTGTTTAAAGTCTTGGACGAATGTGTAGTCGTAGGAAAATTGTATATATATTTTTAATTCTGGATAACTCGCGCAGTATTAGAAAATAAAAACAGATTTTTTTCTCATGATCATTTACTTTTTGCTTGAATTATATTATTTTCGCATAAATAAATGATTTGTAGTTACAAAATACATACTAAATATGGGGATAGGTATTCAACTATCAAAAATTTAAACTTAAAAAATGTAAACATCGAATATTTACTCAATACAAAATTATACTAATTTCATGTTCTGAAGATTCCGAATTACATTTGGCCGGCATACAAAATTACTGGAACATAATTTAACTGACTAATAAAAATCTGTAATTTAAATTACTTATTGGCCACTAATACGATAATTTATTAATGTATGAAATTAGCAGTGTAATGTTTGAGTTAAAAAATTGTTGCCGGAACATGTATTACAAATTATTAACTGAGGATGATTCCTTTATCATAAGTTGCAATAGTTCAGAGCGATTTGCATCCTTAAAAGCAACAGCTCGTATTAGATTTTCTTCTTTTAGGTTTTTCAAAGAAAAAAATTAAAAATAACGTTATAGAAATACGTACGTTTACCATACAAATATGCACAATAAATGAAACTGTCCCACCACGAGTAGTTATTTTTTTACCGCTAGTTGGCGTATTCGAGCGCTAGAATTGTCAATATTCGTATTGCTTTTTACATGTACTGCTTCGTGCAAGTACAGTTTCATTCAAATTCCTCATTTAGTAAAGATACGAATCAAATAAAGAAGATTTGAAAAGAACGAGTTTTTTCAAATCTCGTTCCAAAAATAGTTCATTTTGTAGGTGGCGTAGTGATCTTTGCCCGAACAGCTGTTTTTTACGTCACAGTGTCACGTGAGTGCCCGCATCCTATTCCTAAAATGGTGTACCATTATAACCTACATTTCTCACTAGATGGCGCAAATCGTCGTCAGCATCATACTTCAAATGCTAATTTGATGTTTTTTATTCAGAAATTTAGAAATAGATCTGCATACGAGTTATTAAAATAAATTATAAACATTAATAGAATTATGAAAGACATTAATAACTTTTACCACAAGCTCAGTTTTTGTTGTTTAATTGATTATCTTACAGGAAACGATTTCAAATAAAATATAGCAGCTGTTCCAAACAGTGATCATTTTCTGTTACTGATAGCACAATTACAGTTTCATACTCCATTTCCACATTATGTAGTTTGTATCTGTAAGAACTCTAAATAAATATTAACCTACTGCACTTACAATTCAACACACAAACCATGTATCATATGAACATATATTTATATCACAGCGCGGCTATCAATTTTATATCATATTTTTATTGCAAAATTATTATACCACAATTTTTTTTTTTAATTAAAAAATTCGGTGGAAATAATTTTTCTATATAAACTTAATTGTTTTATGAGAAAATAAATACAGGAATTAAAATTTTTAATAAATGACCAATTACTTTTCAAAGATTAACAATGTATTTTTCTGTCTTTTTTCATTATTATTACATTAAATTACGAGTACGTTACTCAAATAAAATTTATAATTTTATAACTATAACGCAATAAACTAAATTTCACAGTTCCACTAAAATTATAAATAATTTAATTGTATGTACATGCACTGTAGACTCTTGCCTGAACAATATTAATAGTTCAGACTGCTTCAGATTGCTTTAATTGCGTTTTTTCTTTAGAAAATAATGTTCGCATTAAATGAAACCACAATAAGAATCTACTAGGGATCAGCATTTTCGAAAAATTTGGTATCCGATCCGATCCAATATTTGATCCGAAATCGGATCTGAGATTCGATCCGCCATACCATTAGATCCGTATTGTTTTCCATATTTATATGTAACCAATTGTAACGTTGTAAATGCAACTAAATTACTAATTTTGTTGTAAAAAAAAACAAAATTTTGTTGTAACGTTATTTAATTATTTTTTATCATAGTATTGTTAAGAGTGGGATTGTAATTTATATATTTTTTTACTCAGAGCGTATAACTGAAAGCTGTGAATGAATATTTCAGATAGAATGTTTCATCCGAATTTCGGTTTTAAAATTTTATCCGATCAGATGTTTTATACAACTTCGGATCGGATTAGGATATTTTTGCTGATCTCTAGTACCTACTACCTTATCATTTTTAAATGCACCATCAATGTGTGTTTCAAATAAAATCACATGCTCTAATCGTAGCATCTCGCATACTATATGTTTTACCGTCAAAGTTAGTATATTTTCTTTTATATAACTATTTACTTTTTAATATCATTTACCGAAATCAATTACAAAGGTTTGTTTAAAATACGAGCAAAGTGCGTCATGTCAAGAATAATAATAATAGATTTTTTTTTTAAATAATGCTATTCATAACAAAAATTACAATAATATATATTATAAATGATAGAACAGTTTAAAAATAAATTTAAAAATTCTTACTTATTTATTGGTCTTATGGTAGGAATTATCAAACTTTTGAACGCGCTTATATTGTTAACTATAGTTTAAATTTTAACAGCAATGTTAATTTGCTATAAATAATTTACTGTTGTCTTTCTAGAATTTAAGGAATAAATGTGGTTGGTAATACCAGCCCAAAATCTAAATGTCTTTTTAATCTATTTCTTAAAATGCCTGAAATTAAATTTCTAAACTCTATTGGTAATTCATTAAACTCTTTAAAATCACTCATAAATATAGATAATCGTATATACATTTGATCTGCAGCCACTCTTGGAATATCCGAGTCACAACTTGTTAATGAGATGCCAGAAGAAAAAACAGATTTTAATACACGACTTTTTAATTTATTAACATAATAATGTTTCCTGTCAGATTACAATAATAATAATTGACATACTCTTTAGCCTACTTTGAAAAATATGAAAACCGATAACTCGTTTTATAATATTATTCTCAACACAACCTTTCCTCGTTATATTTATCACTGTTCGCTTCAATATAATATAATGGCAATAATTATAAATATTTATTTCCAAGAGACCATAGTACAATTGGTACAGGAGAAGTCAATACATAAATATAATAATTATTGTTACAGGAAGTTATAATACAATATTGTTACAAGTCATGTACCGGCATTAAAAATCAAAAAAAAAAAAATTCAAATCCTTTTCAAATTTTTTACAATCAAAAAATTTTTTCAGATCTTGTGGTACTACTGAGTCAGTAATAGTTCAGGTTGTATTTACATTTATTTAAGTTTATCCTTGGTATACTAATGTTCTATACAAATTTCTTCTTTATCAACATTTTTATAGACCTCTTCCATAAGATCAGCTAGAGCTAATATTGTATTTCGACCTTTCATACATCCATAGTACTCTCCGATTAATATCTTGTGTTTCTCAAGAAAAGATAATATTTTACATTGATTTTTTAATGAGATCGACCGATAGATTCTGGACTATTTTTGTTAAAACAATTGCCGATCAATTGTCGATTCAACACGTAAATCACACATTCTGTAATTATTCACAGAATTATTAAATAGCTTTTATTTAGTAATAAATTCAACGTTTGATCAGCATTTTTTTTTTACTTTACCCAGTAATATATGTACAGTTTTAAATTATTTTTTGATCGGTAAAAAATATTTATTGTTAAGTAAATTATAACTATTGCCAAGCTAAAATAATATTTTTCTAGTGAAAAATATATTTTCTCTGTAATTTATACTAAGTAAAATTAATTATTTTACTTAATTATTACATGCGCGGTGGCTGAGCGTGTTAATGTACATCTCTTAACATGTTGTGACGTCACCCGAATTAAGGTTCGTCAGTTCGAATCCTGTCGACAAAGTATGATTTGCCGTTAAAATAAAAAATACAGTTACTTGTATTAATCATGCTCTGGTGCTATTCGCTAGGTGCAGAGTTATGGTAAGAACAGCCGAATCGACTGCAGCGATCGCGGTGGACAAAATAAGCATAAAATCATTCTCACGTTGTTGTGACCGCGACAGTCGAACATAGGATTTTAACATGTAAAATCATAATTTCGTAATTTTCAGCTTCACTAAATATTTTAAGCAAAAATGCTTCAAATAAAAGTTATAGGGCATAACATTCTTCATCTAAACCATTAAACAAAATTAATTTTACATGTTGTATAACGGCATAAATTAGATTTGAAAATGACGAAAATTGTCTGAAAACATCGAATTGAAACAAAATTAATCAAATGTTTGACGATTATGTAAGTGTCAATTGATAGACATTTTGTTGGAAATTAACTGTCTTAGAGACGATACGGAAGACATTTTGGAAAAATTACTATTTTATGGAAAATTTAGTGACATTTTAGAAAAATTACTGTCTTTGAGACGATTTGAGATATTTTGGAAAAATAACTATTTTAAATAGAATTTGGGAAACATTTTAGGAAAATAACTGCGTTAGAGGTGATTTGAGAGATGACGGTCTTAAAGACGATTTGAGAGTCATTTTGTTGAATATAGGTTGCGGGCACTCACGTGATAATGAACAGCTGTTTCGGGAAAATTCACTGCGCCACCTACAAAATGAACTATTTTTTGGGACGAAATTTGAAAAGAACCAATAGGATGCGAGCACTCACGTGACACTGTGACAGCTGTCACGTGAGTGCCCGCATCCTATTGGTTCTTTTCAAATCTCGTCCCAAAAAATAGTTCATTTTGTAGGTGGCGCAGTGAATTTTCCCGAAACAGCTGTTCATTATCACGTGGGTGCCCGCATCCTATTAACTGTCAGAGATGATTTGGGAGACATTTTATTGATAAATGAACATCAAAGCAAAAATTTTACACTTTGTTTTCAAGTTTTCTTGAGGTTGGCTTCGTCAAGTAACTGCCCAAGATCTGTTTTTAAAAAATCATTCAAAAAATATACTATTTAATCCACAAAGTAATAAATATTATTTAAAACATTTACTTTGCTTTCCATATGAGAGGTATTTATTTCTGCTATGGTTGAGAACCTTGAAACAATGAGACAATGAAAGAGTACTGCAAAAATTGAAACATCTCAATTATTTATTATTATTATTCGTCATTCATTCATAATCATGTACATCTCTTTTACCCTTATAAAAAATTATTAACCAGTTGCGAAATAAGAAATACAAAAATAAGAAAAATGTATCATTTTAATAAACACAATTCTTAGATTTCTTCAGCATTTTGTGCGGCTTTTACAATATCACTTTATATATAAACTTAAATAATACTTTTTGTAATATTTTCAGTTGTTAAAAACTGAAATTATAAACATTTTCATTGTTTTAAATCTTGTTTTTATCAAAAATTAGACAAAATCTTGTATGAATCAATGGTTATGGAGTATGATTTAATGTGACCGTCAGATGTCGTTGTCGTCGCGCACCCAGCCAATAAGCTAGTTACTTATACATATGCCTTAAAAGTAAGTAACATCGACTCAGAAAACCGGCAGTACGGCAGCGTAAAAACTGCGGCTCGGTGTGCCCGGTAGGCCCAGGCCCGACTCGGGCTGTAGCGCCGTTAAAGAAGAAGAAGAAAATTAATTATTATTACCAGTGAAAAACTATTTTTAACCATAAGGATTCGATCAGTAAATATAATGACTCGTTCAGTAAATATCATAAGTAACCTAGTAAAAATCATGATTTTTCTCAGTAAATATTGTAAAATATCAATGAACTATTGACTAAAGTAAAAATCAGAAATCACTCATTCAATATTATAACTGCCAATAAATATAATAACTCTATAGTTATATATAGGTAAATATAATTTCAAATTAATTAAAAGCTGAATTATATATGTTTATGTAAATGCATTTACCAATTTTATACCCAGTAAATATTGAAAAATAAATGCATCACAAAATAAAAGAACATCGCTTTACTCGTACTTAATAGAAATTGTGGTAAAGTTTATGTGTGATATGATAAAAAAATATGATAAAATAAAAGCTAGGCGAACGCAGCGCCTCTAGAGTTGATTTGAGTTGTCAATAAGGCAGTAGTTGAATATTATAGAACTGCAGTGTCACCCTATTAATCAATAAATACATCATCAGTCTTGTCAACATCTTTATAGAAAATATTATTCTTTGGTACATTTATTAATATATCTTTATTTGATGCCATATCGTCGGCGACACAATGAAAACTCGTAACTTGATAAATTTCAAAAAGTACATTATTATACTATCTGGTGGATATTTGTTTATTCCATACGATGGTAAAACCCTCTCCTAAAAATGCGCAATATTTTAAAATATTGAAGCAATCGAACCTCGTAACTGCGTATTTATCATATGATATTGCGTACTAATGCTTTTTTGTGGGATCCTCGGTAGTGCAAAAGGAAGTTTTAATTGGATCATTTCATTAAATTATCATACTAGAAATTATTTGTGAGTACTAGATCTAGTACAATTGTACTAGATGGAACATCCCTAATTAAACACGCTAAGTAATGATAAAATGTAGATATACTTTAACGTTTATTATAATACAAACTGCCATAAAATATATATATCGTAATTATTTTTTAAATCTGCTTAATTACCGAATTACATATTTCCATATAAGAACATTAGCTTTACATAGTGCATATTCGCAGTTTTTAATACCTGTGTTAATTTTTTCATGCTTAACTAAAGTTTTTTTTTGTATAAACTTTTTTTTACATGTTGAACATTCGTGATTTTTTATACCTGTATCAATTTTTTCATGCTTAACCAAATTCCTTTTAAGCGTAAACTTTTTTTTACAAGTTGAGCATTCGTAGATTTTTATATATCTGTATGAATTTTTTTCATGCCTAACCAAATCATTTTTTTGTATAAACTTTTTTTACAAGTTGAACATTCGTAGTTTTTTATACTTGTATGAATTTTTTCATGGTTAACCAAATCATTTTCTTGTATAAACTTTTTTTTACAAGTTGAACATTCGTAGTTTTTTATACCTGTATGAATTTTTTCATGTTTAATCAAATGACTTTTTTGCATAAACCTTTTTTTACATAGTGCACATTTGTAGTTTTTCATACCTGTATGAATTTTTTCATGCTTAACCAAATTACCTTTAAGCATAAACTTTTTTTTACATATTAAACATTCGAAATTCTTAATACCTGTGTGAATTTTTTCATGTATAATCAAATTACTTTTTCGCATAAATCTTCTTTTACATATTGAACATTTATGATCTCTAATACCTGCATGAACTTTTAAATGATACTTTAATATCTCTTTATATAGAAATGTTTTACTGCAAATAACACACTGAAATTTTGTTGTTTTCTTAAATTCTTTTTTTTCTGTAGATTTAGTCAAGTTACTATCAGCATATTTGGAATCTTGATGTGCGATATCTTCAATTGTCGAAATTGATTTCCTCTTTATGCTTTTAATATATTCTCTATAAAATGCAACATCACCGTTGTGTTCAGATGTATGAAATTCTTCTTTTATTCTGCCTCACATAATAAATGTGATTCTTCAATATCTAATCCATCAACACACTGTTCTTCATTTTTGACAACTTCTTCTTTAATATAAATTCCATTATCGTTCTTTTCTTCAGTTCGCAGCTCACCACTTCCAACAGTTAACATTGTTTGGTCGATTCTCGTTGCTTGTAGTTTATTCTGGTATTTTATATAAGTAAGTTTGACTGATAAATATTTGTACGAGTCACCAGCAGTAGATGTTAAAGTTTGAAAATAGCTCTTCAAATATGTGTTGTTTTGTAAACAAATTTGTTTGCATTTGTAAAAACATTCTAATTTGGCAATACAATCGCTGCATACATATTTCGGGATTGTCGAATGAGAATCAATCTATAAATTATAACAGTATGCATAAATTTTAATGAACGCTGATAAAAATGCTTCAAGGTTATGTTTACTTACAATTTCAGGTAAACAATAATTTAGTTTCTTTTGAATTAATATCTCTTCACTCTTTTCGATTATAGGTTCTTTTTTTTTACAAGTACTGAGGCACAGAACACATAATTTAGATAAGAAAAACATTTTGTAACAAACAAATCTGAAATCAAGATTCACTGTTCCACTGTTGGCAAGCGTAAAATAAAAAAAATATATTTTCTCACTGTTGCCAACAATAGTAATACTAGCACATCCAGGAAAATGTCTCCCGGCCAAAATATGAACTAATTAAGGTGAAGCATGCGATCTGAAACTAATATCAGAACGATGATTTGCCTTGATCTCTTTGAAACGAAATATTATTCTTATTATGAATAAAACTTATTAAGTATTGTATACAATTCTGAAGCCAGAACTTATAAGTATGGTAATAAACTAGATACCATCAATTTTATGTATAAATATTGAAAGAAATTACACTTAAAATTTGAATTTATTTCCCAAAAATGCTTCCTACGATTTTAATTAAAAAATTCTTTATGCTTAAGAATATGGTCTTCTATAATATAGTAAATTTTTATTCAATTTGAAATTACAGTTTTGGAGAAAAAAAAATAAAATATGCGAAAAAACGCTCAAAATAAGACTTTTTCGTGTATTTTTTGTTTTTTCTCCAAAACTGTATATTCAAATTAGATACAAAAAAAAAAACTCTTGGAGAAACTACGTATCGACGATGACTACCCAAACACCAATATCAGAAGGGTGGAATAAAATTAGAAAAATTAAAAACCAAAATTATACCCACCCTCTACAAATGTCATTATAGACAACAACATAAAAATAACAGACCCGCAACAAATATCAAATATATTAGCTAACACTATAGAATCAAATTCCAGCAATAGAAACTATAGCGACGAATTTCTGCAATACAAAAACGAAGAAGAAAAATCACCTATAGACATATGCGAAGAAAACAACAGTGCACTGAATATTCCCATTACCATGGACGAATTGACCGTAGCCATCGATGAGTCTAAAATAAATAGCTCTCCTGGACCGGACAACATACCATATGAAATCATAAAACGACTACCAAATGAAACCCTGGAACACCTTCTGAAGATATATAATCAAATATGGGAAACAAATTCTTTTCCAACACAATGGAGAGAAAGCATTATTATCCCAATTCTGAAGCCCAATAAGAACAAAACAAACGCACAAAACTACCGACCAATAACCCTCACCAACACCCTATGTAAAATCATGGAAAAAATTACAAACAACAGACTAATGTGGCATTTAGAAAAAAACCTAATTTTGAACAATGTGTAATGCGGCTTCCGAAAAGGTAGATCAACAATAGATCAATTAATAGCTATTACCACAGACATACAAAAAGCTTTCACTAATAAGCAAAATACAATCGCAATTTTTTTCTTATCTAGAAAAAGCCTATGACACCACATAGCGATACAATATAATAAAAACCTTAAAAGAATATAAAATTGATGGGCATATACTACATTTTATTAATGGATTTCTATCACAGCAATCATTTAGAGTAAATTTTAATGGTTACTTCTCCGATCTAAAAATACTAAAAAACGGTATTCCACAAGGATCAATTATCAGTGTAACACTATTCTTAATAGCAATAAATAAAGTCACACATGAAATTCCAATACCTATCAAGTCACTGCTCTTTGCAGACGACTTGTCCATTTACTGTAAAGGAGTAAACTTAAACACAATCAAAGAACATCTAAACACAGCGTTACAAAATATAAAAACATGGACTACAAAAACTAGATTTAAAATATCCTACATCAAAAACGAAAGCTATGTTTTTCACCAAGAAAAAAGTCTCCACACACCACCCGTATTAAATTATAATAGTATGACTATAACATATACAAACACCTTTAAAATCCTAGGATTGGTACTGGATAAAAATCTCTCATGGAAACCTCACCTACAACAGCTAAAAAGTGAAGTAAATAAGACTTAACATTTTAAAAATACTATCAAACCACAAATGGGAAGCGGAAAGAGACATCTAAATGAATACCTACAAAGCACTAATTCTCTCCAAAATAGACTATGGAAGTATGATATACTCTCAGGCCAAACACAAATTCTTAAAAATCATCAATCCAGTCCATAACTCAGCATTGAGAACAATTACTGGTGCATTAAGGACGAGCCCAATAAATTCAATTCAAGTAGAAGCAAATCAACATCCCCTGTACCTTAGAAGAAACTACTTAAAAATATCCTATTTCATAAAACTAGCTAATAACTCCAACCACCCGAACTTTAACAAATTTTTTCATACAACCCCCAACTCCATAGAAATAAAACAAAATATTCCTTTCCTCTCTGACATCAAAAATAATCTAAATATCCTAGACCTCAATATACCAAAACTAGAAGACAACTACATAAATGTTGTTCCACCATGGACCATCCAAAAACCTCATTGCATCCTTGAACTCCTTACACCATTTCACAAGAAAGAAATTCCTCCAGAATACTTTCGACGAGCCTTCAATAAAATACAAGCCGAAATGAAAAACTACACATATATCTACACTGATGGTACTAAAAATGAAGACCAAACTGGAGCAGCAGTTGTCATGGAAAACAACACTTTTCACTACCACCTCCCACCAACAACCAGCATATTCACAGCAGAAGCGGAAGCAATTAAAAGAAGTTAAGAAATAATCCATCAGCAAAACCATTCAGACAAAAATATCGCCATCTGCTCGGACTCTTATGTAGTTATTCAGAGCATAAACAAAATATATTCAAAAAATGTAATAACTCAAAACATCCAGAATCTTCTATTCTCACTAAAAAGAAAGAACGTCAACATAACCTTTATTTGGATACCATCCCACGTGGGCATAGAAGGCAACGAAAAAGCTGACGCAGCAGCCAAAATATCTACCCTACACCCAGTCACTGAATGCCAAACACAACCCTATGATTTAAGAGCTACAATGAAGAAAAGAATAAATGAACAATGGGCACGTATATGGACTGATATAACAAATAACAAACTACGAGAAGTAAAATAAGACACCAGTACATGGAAACTTCATGGCACCAGAAAAGACCAAACAATACTAACGAGACTTAGAATAGGGCATACAAGACTTACTCATAATCACATTTTTACAAAAACAAATCCCCCTACATGCAACCAATGTAATACACACTTAACAATTAAACACATTATAGTAGATTGTCCCCAACACACAGCCGACAGAAGAACCCACAACATACCCCCCACATTTATTGAAGCCCTCTAGAATAATACGAACACAGAGAAGAACCTAATTGCATACTTGAAATCAATTAATTTTTATCACAAAATGTAATAAAAGAAATTATAAATCACACTTTACTGTACCGGGATATGAATGACCATAGATTTCGAAATATCCGAAAACATGTTTAAATAAATAAATAAAAAAAAATTAGATACAAATTTACTGTGTTATAGAAGACCATATTCTTAAATATACCATTTTTTTAATCAAAATCGTAGGAAGCATTTTTGAGAAAATCAGACCTAAAATTTTGATATCATGATCTCCTACACTTCAATTTAAATTTATTTGTATTATAAAAATAAAACATTCTTGTCCATACATATATCAAAAAGCTGAATGTTTTGAGATTATGTAGTAGGTACTACTTGATTCTTAATTTGGATAAGATGAAATATATGAAATATTTTTTTGAAATTTGAATTTGTTATTGCTATTTCGCGAAAATCTCATTTTTTACAGATGAAGTGGGCTTTCATGTACACTCAGCGTTAAAATGATCGGGAAGAATGACAGCTGTCATAATCATGTGTGTCTAGTTTTACTACATAGAGATATACATGAAAATATATAAGTATTTCATAATTTGTGGTTTGATATTTCTAGATTTGTTATTTGTATTATATTATATTATAATATTCAAAGTCATGGCTACTTTTTTATAATAAAATATTTTATCAGTTTTAGGAGATCATACTAGTGGAAGAGGATTATGTGTAATATTGAAATGTATTTATTTATCTTTCAATAAACGATATTTTCAACATAAAAGTATTTAATTATACGGTTATAGAAAGTAATTCATTTCTAACCTCAAACATTTCATCAAAATAAAATTCATAACTGGACGAAAGGAATGTGATTTTATTATTTGGACACCTCAGGTTATAGAAGTACAGATAATAAAAATTGATGAGGAGTTTATTCAACGGATGTTTCCAATATTAAAGAAATTTTATGTAAAAGAACTTGCTCCAGAAATAGTTGATTCACGAAAAGAAAGAAGCATGTCGATCAGGAATATGCCACAGAAACGTGGAAAGTAAGAAATTTTAAAAGAGTTCGAATAACCTGATTATTTCAGTGGGACGCAAAATAGGGTATTCTGGTGCATTTATAGACATTGGAAAATATTTTTATGCACATAAATAATTTATTAAATGAAACTTGATATATAAGTGGCATAAACTGGCATAATGGTGAAAGCGAAAAATTGAATATAAAAAGCTATACCATATCAAAATCTATAGAAACAGTTAAAGTTATATTAAAATTTGCGAAAATAATGCCTCAAATATCATGGCCAACTTCATTGAATTGCGCTACGCTTATTATGGCCGCTTTATTTGATCATTTTGCCATATAAAAATTTGTCGTGAGTTTTTTACAGTTTTGGTACGTCAAGTAATGCCATCTAGTGCTTTTTATTTCTATTAAAGGAAAGTGACAACGCTGTCAAGTTACAAAAACAACCTTAAAATATTTGAAAACTGAAGTTTATGTGATCTAACAAAATACATTTAATGGAACTGTGTATTTTATTTATACATTCAATATTATTAAATATTATGACTAGTATTCTGAGCTTTCGACTACAGTTATTAGCTAGTCTAGACTAAGTAAATTTCATTTAGCAACGTAGCATTATCTGTCACTTCGGTAAATAATGCCGCCATATTGTCTACCTATTTAAAATTTTTGAAGTGTTTATAGGCCCAAAGAAGGAAGTATTATTAAATTATTGGTGCCAACAGTTAGTATTTTACTGTAAAGATCGTACGATAATATATACAATGACTAGGGTTGTTTTAGGACGTTTCCAATCAATGCAAGAGGCAGTATTTTCAAATTTAGTTACGACGTATCTCGTTAGAAGCGCTAGTTGACGTGTTCGGTCTGTAATTTTGAAACGAGGAATTTTAATGATATATGAAACGGCCATAATAAGCGTAGCGCAATTCAATGACGTTGGTCATGCAAATATTCAAGCACAGTCAGCTGTCATTAAGGTAGTACTAGTGTGACGGTGGTGCCATCGGTTGTCGAGTGGCGAAACTGACGCTCAAAAAATTTCAAAATTTAATAAAATAAGTGTTTTGTACCTATTGTGATTTGAATATCATGAATTGTTAACAGGTTGTTGGTCTAGTGAATTTTCTAATACCATACCACCGTGTGGTGTTGCCATTATAAATTGGAATTCTTAATTTTTCGTTAAAAACAAGGCTTTGCATGGCTATATATTCATTACTAAACGATAAACAACTTTATATTTCTGATACAATATACATGGATAGTTGTAGAACATCATTCTAGTTTTTCAAATGAAACTGCAAAATTTTAGAGGTACACAAACCAAATATGTGCGATTCTGAGTGATTATCGCCATAAGCCCCGTGTATAAGAACTCAACTTTACAAGCGAATATATTTGTTCACAGACGATGAATGTGTTTCATATTTTAACAGGATGCATATGACTATCCAATGTTTACGTGCGCCAAATTTCATTCCGATCTGCAAATTTTTTTTCACGCTAGTACTACCTTAAATATTCAATATTAGCTTCTAAATAGGAAAATCTGTGAAAACTACACAACATCGATAAAAAATAAGATCAATCTTTACATGATATATAAGGATTTCGTTAACTAACCAATTTTCATTTCTAGAGCAAAATCAATCATCTATAAAACTGACTGTAATACTCAATAGTCAATGAATTAGTGATCATGGAACAATTGGGCATTGTTAAAGTTCAAATATTTATTTATTTAGAACCTAAACTGACCATGGACTCCATTAAATCATTTCAAGATAAACTAAATATATTTCTACAAAAATATAGTGTTTGATGTGCAGTAAATATTATTTTAGGTAACAAATAAATAGAAATCTGTTATTTCTATTTTATTAGTTCAATTCGTATGATTATACGTGGATAACACCGAAAATATATACTTATAAATAATAAAAATAATATTTGGAAGAAATATTATTTTGTTATTTTAAATATTTTTCTTGAATTCAACAGATTTATGAATTCATTAAAGCAAGAAATATATCATTCTTGAGACAACAGAAAGATCATATTTTCAAATACTTCAACCGCTTTATTTATATTGTATATGAAACCACGAATTTTATTCTTTAATCGTGTAAAAAATGAGGTACGCGACAGCAAATTTTCCCGATTCCGAGATGATCATATGAAATTTTAGTAATAGCTATCATTCCAATACTTAAGGTAGCTCGTGTAACTAAATAATTTGATTATCTTCTTCAAACATATTATTAATAGCAGCTATATGTTCATCTGTACGTGAAGAAATTGGTCGACTTTTGCCTAATGCATCACTGAGGGAAACTATCAAACATACATTATTATACTAACTATAAATTGACCTAACACTAGATGCATCATTACCAAATGCAATCCAAAGCCTTTCAATGCATTATTTTAATGAAAGCGAATCTTTAAAATAAGTTCTATTAAGTGTGTAAAGCGATGTACTTTTATTTTGTGATGCATTTATTTTTCAATATTTGCCCGGTATAAAATATTTTATAAAATTGGTAAATGCTAGGAGTTGCCCATTTTTGGGTATTTACATAAACATATATAATTCAGCTTTTAATTAAATTGAAATCATATTTACCTGTATATAACTATCGATTTATTATATTTATTGGCAGAGTTATAATATTTAATGAGCGATTTCTTATTTTTACTTTACAGTCAATAGTTCACGGGCATTTTACAATATTTACTGAAAAAAAATCATGATTTTACTAAGTTACTTATTATATTTACAGATCAAGTCATTATATTTACTAATCGAATCCTCATGGTTTCTACTGGTTAAAAATAGTTTTCCACTTGTAATAATAATTTGTTTTACTGAGCATAAATTACAGAGTAAATATATTTTATACTGGAAAAATATTATTTTAGCTTGGCAATAGTTATTATTTACTTAAGAATAAATATTTTTTTACCGATCAAAAACTAATTTAAAACTGTACACATATTACTGGTTAAAGTAAAAAAAAAAAAAAATACTGATCAAACGTTGAATTTACTACTAATCGATTAAATACAAGCTATTTAATAATTTTGTGAATAGTATACAGGATGTTTCTATACTTATGCGCGAAACTCATGAAATATACATATAATTTAATATACTGGCTATATGGCAGAATAAAAGAAATATAATTATTTATTAATTATGTTAATAAGGAATAAAATTATGAACACTACCTACAACTAATCACTTATTATGATCACGTAATAAATTTAAGATTTTGGTATGTGAATTGTATTTGAATTAAATCAGTGCAGAGCTAGTTCGCCTCCTCGTGGTGCACCCTGGTAACGCTAAATGAACTAGCATATATTGGCGGTCAGATAATCTTAGGATCTCCTGATCACAAGACACATTCTACACTTCTTTTTGAATATGACATCAAATAAAACAAATGGATCTTTTAAGGTCCCCCCGACTAGAAAATTTGGACCTATGGTACGAATTTGTCAAATTAATATAGAAAGTATTAGTTGTAGTAAAAGCCAGTTTTTATCAAAACTTTTAATAAATGATAATATTGATCTCGTTGCAATACAGGAAACTCACTGTGAAACAGTAGAACAACTACAAAAAAGGGGTAAAATACCAGGATATGAACTGCTAGGCACAACATATCATAAATTCTACGGTGTTGCCACATATGTTAGGCAAAACATTGATAATGCCTCTGTCGTTTCCACCTCCACTAATAATAACATCCATAACGTTGTAACAAAAATTGGAGACATTACTGTCACCAACACCTATAAACCACCTGCTATATCCTGGCCCACCCAAATTATCCAAACACAATCCCACCCTGCTGTGTTCATAGGCGATTACAACAGCCACCATGAACAATGGAAGCATAGTGATTGCGATGAGAACGGAAATGTTTTAGTAAAATGAGTTGAAGACGAACACTTACACCTTGTATTTGATGCTAAGGATCGATCCACATTCAGATCAGCAGCCTGGAGAAAGGAGTCTAATCCTGATCTTTGCTTTGTATCGTGTAATAGTAGCGATCAGCCCATACAAACAGCACGAAAAGTTCTCTCCGATTTTCCACACAGCCAGCACCGCCCAGTTATAGTAGAAGTAGGTACACAAATACCCTTAATCAGTTCTATCCCTCGTTCGAGATGGAACTTCAAAAAAGCCAACTGGAATAAATTCTCTGAAGATCTAGATAAATGCCTAGGTTGGATACCACCTACTATTAAAAACTACCACAGATTTGTGGGCGCCGTAATAAGCACTGCAAAAAAGCATATACCAAGAGGATATCGTAAAGAGTACATTCCTGGTTGGTCACATAGTAGTGAGGAACTATATCAAAACTTTTTAAAAACCGGTGATCAAGAATTAGCGCATGAGCTACTTAACAGCCTGGATGATGCAAGGAAACAAAAGTGGGTGGAAACAGTAGAAAATCTCAACTTTCAGACATCAAGTAGACAAGCATGGTCATTACTAAGGAAATTAGGAAGCGGGACACCTATGCAACGGCAATAAACGGTTTTAAGCCCAAACGCTGTAGTTTCACACATTGTCGAAACATCTAGGGCGCTAAATGATAAAACGCATACAAAGAAGATTAGACAAGACCTTCAAGCCTTAAAAATCAAAGCCACAGAAACTGAACATTCTCGATCATTTACTAGGGAAGATATCTCAGAGGCCCTTAAGAATATCAAGCCAGGGAAAGCCCCAGAATTTGACAACGTACATCCCGAGTTTCTAATAAACTGTGGCAAGTATGCTAAACTTGGTTGTCTCACTTTTTCACGGACATCATGCGAACTGGAAACATTCCACAAAATTTTAAACGCTCTAAGGTGATAGCAATACTAAAACCAGGTAAATCCGCTGATAACCCAAAAAATTATAGACCAATTGCTTTACTTTCTACATTATAGAAACTACTGGAAAGACTCATTTACAATAGAATCAGCCCCAAACTATTTCAGATGATTCCACTGGAACAGGCAGGTTTCCGACCAGGTAGAAACTGTGCGGACCAAGTTTTATCTCTCACTGTCTACATTGAAGCAGGATTTCAAAGAAAACAGAAAACTTCAATTGTCTTCATCGATCTCTCGGCAGCCTACGGTACAGTCTGGAGAGAGGGCATGATATACAAATTACTTCGTGTAATCCCTTGCAAACCAACGGCACGCCTGATAAATAACATACTAAATGACCGAACGTTTCAAGTAGTAATGGGTACCAATATTAGTTCCCCAAGAAAAATTAAGAACGGATTACCTCAGGGATCAGTACTCGCCCCTCTTCTATTTAGCTTGTAAATTGCAGATATGCCGGAAACAAGATCAAAAAAGTTTGGTTACGTTGACGATTGAGCCCTCGCCACAAGAAGTAACTCATTGGAACTAACAGAAAAAAATTTAACAAAAGACGTTAACATAATGGGTAAATACTTCCGTAAATGGACATTTCAACCTAACGCGTCCAAGACAGAGGCCTCTTGCTGCCACCTAAACAATAAACTAGCTAGAAGAAAACTCACCATCCAGTTTGAAAATAGCATACTTTCCAATAATAAAACACCAAAGTACCTGGGTGTTATACTTAACAGAACTTTATCCTTTAAAGAGCATCTAACAAGAACGGTAGAAAAATTAAAATCTAGAAATAATATTATCCAGAAATTATGTGGAACTTCCTGGGGCGCCTCGACATCTGTTATCCGTACTTCTGCTTTAAGCCTCGTTTTTTCAACCGCTCAATATTGTGCCCCCATTCTGGAAAAATAGTCCGTATGTAAAAAAGATAAATGCTCAACTAAACAATGCTATGAGAATGATAGCAGGTGTAATCAAAACAACTCCGACTGAATGGCTACCAATATTAAGTCATATCCCTCCACCTCATTTAAGGCGAATAAAAGCTCTTAAATCAGAGTATAAAAAGATCATGAACAACGAAAATCTACCGATTCACGATGACATTGATGACGCTAACTATAATCGACTACGCTCCAGAAAACCACCAACCAAAACTGCCAAGATCGCGATAGGAGAAAATTTTAATATTACCGACGCATGGAACCAGGAGTGGAGTTTGTACAATACCTGTAATATGCCCTGCATTACTCAAAAGCCTCCAGGGTTTGAACTACCTCGCAAAACTTAGTCAATGCTCAATAGAATAAGAATCCAACATGGTAGATGCGCTTATTTTGTGCATAAATGGGGAAAACAGCCATCCCCGCAATGTGATTGCGGTATGATTCAATCTATCAAACACATCATTGAAGAATGTCCCATAAGGTCTTACAAAGGTAGCCCCGAAGATTTTTCTGATTGCAACTAACGATTCAATTGATTATATTAACAACCTTGATATTTGTTTGTAATTCTTATTATTATTTTGTCGTTTCTATATGTACGTGTTTTAATTGCCATACGATAAATAAATAAATAAATGATCACGTAATATCTTAATAGTAGTATAATACTACTTAGTTCATTGACAAGCTTTAGTTATGAAAACTGGTATAATAGCCTCACTTCATTCAATCTGAGCTGGAACGAGTGGAAAGTAAAACTAACGCAGGCATTCCCATGGAATCGGGGCTACTGTCAGCAACTAAAACAAATGCTAAAACGCACATGGCAGTCTGATGAACCGATCATTAAGTATTATTATGATAAGTTAGCAATGTTGAACTCATGTGACATCAAGGGTGCTAATGCAGTTTCTTGCATAATCGATGGTTTAGAAGACAAAATAACCGAAACCACAGCTTTATCTGGGAATTATGGTAAACCGGAAGAATTATTACTATTTTTACAAAGTATCCCTACTAAAGACGCAAGATCGCAGCAACAGGTTCGAAATATTTTTCGTCGACCAGTTCAGGTACGTAAACAATTTAACAGGAAGGAAAGACCAGCACCGTATCGTGTTGATAATTGTGGGCCTAGCTGTTACAAGTGTGGAAGAATTGGACATATCCAACGAGAATGCGCCACTAGAAATCAAGACGAAGGACGAACATGGATAGGTAATAACACATCAAAACTACCAACTACCGCAAATAAAACACGACTAACTGGATACAACAACAGAAATCGGCAAGCAGCAACAGATGGAGGTAAGTCAATTCTGACATTAAGTTTTGAAACTAATAAACAAGGTATGCAAGAGAAATATTTCTTTAATGCATGGCTGAACGGGAAACTAATTCGGGCGTTTGTGGATTTGGGTGCAAATTGTATCAGCTTGAGAGAAGACAAGCGAAGCTATTGAATTTAGCTTACAATAAAACTTTAAAGTGTGAGCTTAGAGACTTTGGACATGGACGAGTAAATACTTTAAGAACAGCCAAGAACCAAGTTTTGGAAGTTGATCAGATCAAAGCTGTTGTAGATATAGCTATTGTACCCAATTCAGTTCAAGTCATTCCGCTCATCATCGGACAGCCGCTAACGGAATTGCCAAAGGTAAGAATTTTGAAAGATCAAAATGTATTGCGTTTGTTTACCGAAGAAGACAAAGTAGATCTACCAAGTTTGGAAGCTTTACCATCAGTAAAGGAAACAGTATGATCCAAAGAAGCCGTTGTTGCTCCCAACGTGCGGCGAACAGCCGTGTGGGCTGTAGCGGAACCGTGACTGGCCGCCAACGTACAGCGAGCAGCTTTGGGCTGTAGCGGAACCTTAGTCAGGCCACCAACTTGCAGCGAGCAGCCTTGTGTGCTGTAGTAACCCTAACCAGGTGTACCAACGAGATACGAAAGGATAGCGAATGTTATGTGACTAGGTCAGCTTGACCTGTGGAGTGTCTGAGACGAATGCTTGAAGGTGTGTTTCTCACTGAGCCGTAGTGCTTAACTAATCTATTCTTTTCAGGTGCCCAACGATAGAGTGAGACCGTTCTACTAATAAACTATTTTGATGGGTTATTGTACTTTTATGTAATTGGAGTGTTTCGGGTTTGTTCATATATGTCTTTCTGCACAACTATCGCTTTAAGTGTTTTTCCTTCTTAACAACTCAGTATCATGGACTACTACAAGATCAGAAAAAAAATTTGATTGTAATAAATTTGAAAAAGAATTGAATTTTTTTTTTATTGATTAATGCTACTACACGGTTCATAACTTGTAACAATATTGTAATATAACTTCCTGTAACAATTATTTTGATATTTATGTATTGACTTCTCCTGTACCAATTGTACTATGGTCTCTTCGAAATAAATATTTATTATTATTACCATTATATTATACTGGAGCGAACAGTAACAAATATAACAAGGAAAGATTGTGACTTGGATATTCCAAGCGTGGCTGCTGATCAAATGTATTTACGAATTTCTTTATTTATGAGTGATTTTAAAGAATTTAATGAATTACCAATAGAGTTCTGAAATTTAATTTCAGGCAATTTAAGAATAGATTAAAAAGACATTAAGATTTAGGGCTGGTATTATCAACCACATTTATTTCTAAATTCAGTTTAAGAAAGACAGCAATAAATTATTTATAGCAAATTAACTTTGCTGTTAAAATTTAAACTGTAGTTAACAATATAAGCGGGTTCAAAAGTTTGATTATTCCTGCCATAAGACCAATAAATATGTAAGAATTTTTAAATATATTTTTAAACTGTCTGTCATTTATAATATATATTATTGTAATTTTTGTTGAGATCTGCTTCGGCAGAGTGCCACACTCAGTAATGTGTAGAAAGCGTGATGATATATTTATTTATTTTTTATTTGTAATTTTTGTTGTGAATATCATTATTTTTAAAAATCTGTTATTATTATTCTTGACAAGGCGCACTTTGCTCGTATTTTAAACAAACAGTACGTAAATTTTTGTAATTGATTTCGGTAAACAATACAGAAAAGTAAATAGTAATAAAAAAGAAAATATACTAAATTTGTCGGTAAAACATATAGTATGCAAGATGCCAGAATTGGAGCACCTGATTTTATTTGAAACACACATTGATGGTCTATTTAAAGATGATAGAAATCGGCATAATAATCCGATCCGAAGTTTTATGAAACATCTGATCGGATAAAATTTTAGAACCAAAATTCGAATGAAATATTTATTCATCGCTTTCAGTTATACGCGCTGAGTAAAAAAATAGATAAATTACAATCCCACTCTATAGAAATAATAACGCTACGGAAAATTTATAAGTATATATGTACTATGATAAAAAATAATTAAATAACGTTACAACAAAATTTGACTCTATAGTTTTTTTACAACAAAATTTGTAATTTAGTTTCATCTACAACGTTACAATTGGTTACAAAAGATCTAATTTCAGATCAGATATCGGATCAAATCGGATATTAAAATTTTCGAAAATGTTGATCTCTAGTAGGTTCTTATTGTTGTTTCATTTAACTGGACCATTATTTTATAAAGAAAGAAAACAATTAAAGTAATCCGAATCAGTCTGAACTCCTAATATTGTTCAGGCAAAAGTCTACGTTGCATGTACTTACAATTAAATTATTTATAATTTTAGTGGAACTGTGAAATTTAATTTATTGCTTTATAGTAATAAAATTATAAATTTTATTTGAGTTACCTACTCGTAATTTATTGTAATAGTAATGAAAAAAGACAAAAAAATATATTGTTAATCTTTGAAAATTAACTGACCATTTATTAAACATTTTAATTCATATATTATTTCTACCGAATTTTTTATTAAAAAAAAATTAATTGTGGTCTAGTAATTTTGCAATAAAAATAGATATAGATATGATGTTCATATGATATATGGATTCTGTGTTGAACTGTAAGTGCAGTAGGTTAATATTTATTTAGAGTTCTTACAGATACAAACTACATAATGGGGAAATGGTGTATGAAACTGTGATTGTGCTGTCACTAACAGATTGCTAAACATGATCACTCAGTTTGAAATAACTGCTTTTAGATATTTTATTTAAAATCGTTTCCTGTAAGATAATCAATTAAACAACAGAAACTGAGCTTGTGGTAAAAAGTTATTGATGTCTTTCATAACTCTTTAAATGTTTATAATTTATTTTAATAACTCGTATGCAGATATATTTCTAAATTAAAATGATTAAAACACATTTCTATGGACAAACATCAAACTAGCATTTGAAGTATGCCGCTGACGACGACTTGCGCCATCTAGTAATAAATGTAGGTTATAATGGGACAACATTTTAAAAATTGAGAATAAAACAGTGTTTAAATAAAGCGAGAAATTTAAAATAATGAGGTTAGGTTGGATCCATAAATCTTGTGAAATTTGAAAGAAAGGCCTTGGGGATCCTCAACGCATGGGTAGGATATAAAAATCATATTTATTTCATAACAATGTAATTTGGACGTTTCGAATCGACACGCGATTCATTATCAGCTGATAAAAATACAATATTGAACATCAATCAAACTCACCATAACAATAAAAATTTGTTGATGTTTAACGTATAATTTAAGTTATAATAGGAGTACAAAACTCAAAATTATAAAAGCCAACTTCAGCATGTCAAAAGACATGACAAGGAAAAATTTACAACATCTCCACATGGAGGTTGGAACAGTTCTGAAAAAGCGGTAATGGAAGTACAACTCAAAAAGATAAAATGGCGATCAACGCCAACACAAAAAATCCAAATATAGGAAAAAAAAATGAAAAATTTAATGTGAACAAGAAAAAGAAAGAAAACCATAAAGAATATTTTTTTAATAATGTAACAAATTGAATTTAAATTTAAAATTGAATTTAAATCGGTAGAAATTAATTATTTGAACCTGTCAATGAAGTTATTAATATATTGTAAGTTACTCTTATGATCGGTCTGTGAATTTACATATTTACTTTTGTCGAGATTAATGTGAAACGTTTCTTTCAATAATCTGTTGTTGTAATTCGGTTCAGATTCGAGAATATCAACATCGGCAAAGTTAAACTGATATCCAGTTTCAACAGAATGCCTGGTAAGGGCACTATGATCTGGATTAAATTTTCGGCAGTTACTTATATGAATGTTGATATAATCGCTTTCGTATTAATTTAAAAGGCAGTATTTGAATATTATAGTGTTAAATAATGCGCTGCGTGCATTTGGCATTATATGCATTTTATATCACCGAACAAAAGCATGTATGAATAATTTAGTATATAAAAAATTAAATACTCTAGTTTACATCTACTGAGAAATAGACAAACATACAGTCTTCTTTATTTGGTTCGTATCTTTACTAAATTAGGAATTTGAATGAAACTGTGCTTGCACGAAGCAGTACATGAAAAAAACAATACGAATATAAGGTAGTAGTTGAATATAGAACTGCAGTGTCACCCGAAAAAATAAGCACTGACTGCTCTACATTAGTTCTGAAAAATATTATGAAAACTCAAGCAGAAACAAGAAATTTTTCTTGTTATACCAGCTACACAACATATTTTTAAATAAATAAGTTCGCAGTAGAAAATTCAGACATTAAAAAATTTTCATATACGAGCAAAATATTTCCACAGCAGAATATTCATTCTTACAGTTGATTTATTTGTATGAGGGATTTTATTGAGTAAATATGTTTACATTTTATAAGTTTTAATTTTTGATAATTGAATGTGTATCTACATATTTATTATGAGTTTTGTAACCAAAAATCATTTATCTATGGGAAAATAATATTATTTAAGCATAGAGTAAATGATCATAAGAAAAAAATCTGCTTTTATTTTCTAGTATTATGAAAGTTGCATGCTTTAATCAGAACTCAAACATTAAACTACTAATTTCATAAATTAATAAATTGTGGCAGTAAGCAATAAGTAATTTAAATTTAGATTTTAATTCGTCAGTTAAATCATATTCTTGTAGTTTTGTATGCCGACGTAGCAAAAATAATTGTAATTCGGTACTTTCAGAACATGCAATTAATAAATTTCATACATCGTTGTCTCTTGTAACATATTCATCGGCAAAATCAGCATATTCTGGTTTCAAAATACATGGGAAATTTTGAAATGGTGTAGAAGCATATTATGTTTTGCAGTATACAGGCATTTCAAGTTAGATGGAGAAAGAAGCACTAACATTTGAAATGTGTAAGTTCCCATTGCCTTTTGGTTGGCATATGGTACTACGAGGAAGTATTGATAAATAGTTAGCCTTGGAAATTTCCCATACACAAAATCGAAAACGGTTGGCGTAACAAGTACGTGGTCCGACAAATAGTTTCTCCAATTTTGACGATAAAAAGTTCAGCCGATTCTACAGTATGAATTTTTAAAAATAATATGTCAAATTAAAATGTCAATTTTGATAAAATTGAGTATCGATCGGCGATTAAGTACCTGTTTTTGAAAGGGTTGTCCGGCAAGTAAATTTACGCAAATTTGTTAGATACATTTAAGGATAATTGTCATTCATACGCCACCATAAAAATTGGGTTGATGAATTTAAGAGAGGAAGAACAGAGGTCAAAGATGAACACCGTGTTGCGAGATTCGTTTCAGTGTCCACTTATAAAAATGTTAGAACTCGTACATGACACGATTTTGGAGGATTGAAGAATTGGACTCAAATATACAGCAGAGACTTTAAACATTTCGTACGAATATATCTTTCACATCGTTCATCATGATTTGGATATGAGGAAGTTTTTGCAATATGAATCCCCAAATGTTGATCAAAAACGTCTCAGTGCCATCTTCCAATTCACTTTGCTACCCTTTTGAAGAGGATTCTTCGAATATATTAGATCGTATTGTAACTATGGACGAAACATTCATCGATTACTATGATTCAGAAACAAAAGAACAATCAAAGGAATGGAAACACGCTAAATGAAACAGTAATAAGTGCTGTGGAGAAATGATTTGCAGGCCAAAACCAAATATTTTTTTTTTTAAAGGATTAAAATTACTTTATCGCGTTGTGATAAGTGTATAAAGTTAAAAGATGATGACATTGAACAAATAAAAATTAGTTTTGAAATACAGTAACGTTTACTATATTAGACTAAAAACTTATCAATATACCCTTGTAGTCACTTTTACTTGATCGTCATACTACCGATATTACTACTATATCCCGAGACACATTTATTGTTACCCGCGGTTGTGGTTTATTTGTGGTTACTGTTAATATGATTACAATTCGGTACAAGATCTATGGTTTTTACCTTTAAAGAGGAAACATTTTACTGGGATTACTTAAATGCATTTTTTGTTAGTTGATTCGTTTTAATATTTGGCATGGTATTTTTACGACAAGTTAATTTTAACAAATTATTTATTTAAATGTCTTTCTACACGCGTATCACTTGTTACTTCTTTGTCAACAGATTATCGATATTTATCAAACATACGTTCGCAAACTTTCTAGTCATCGTGATCACGAAAAACTAACCAAAATCCAGAAATTTACTTCTTGGTTACAATTCGGAACATGTAACCGCAACCATGGTCGTCGTGGTTTCGTTTCGTAATATACTATTAATTTCTACAATAAGACAATTTTTAGGTAGTTTATAGATATTTACAGAACAAGTGTGCGAAGACATACTTTGCACATGAGCGTAATTTTAAAGCATGAGCGAAGCGAGTGATTTATTTACGCGAATGGTGCAACCGACATCTTCGTGCACGAATGTCATACAATATTTGTTGTAACGAGCAAAAATTATATAACCTACAAAAAGAAAATTTATTAAATTTGAAGCGTGAAGTTATATTGACAGTTTAGTATGGCATGAATTGACATTTGTTATTTTTAAACAAATTGTTTATTTTTCTTGAAAAGCTTGTTAAAATATGTCTGATTGATAACATTATAAGCTAATGACTCTACTTCTTTTATAAATTTCTTAAAATGTGTGTACATACGTATAATTAACGTTTTAATAGTAAACATTTAGAACCAAAAAAATGTGTGCTTTTCATTTACTTTGAACCACTAGTGCGCAAAATCAAACTTTACTTCAGTTTCCAGGATTACGTAAACTTTATTTTGAATGATGCAAGTACAAATAATTATAATAATACACATGCATTTTTTTAAAATACTGCTTTATTCAAGATTTACTTATGTTTAACATTCTTTACTTATTTTCAATATCCTTGTGAATATTTTCATGTCGAATCATATTAGTTTTTTGTGAAAACTTTTTGTTACATACTAAACATTCATAGGTTTTAATACCAGCGTGAATTCTTTCATGTGTTTTTAAATTACATTTTTGCATAAATTTTTTTTTACATACTGTACATTCATACTTTTTAGTACTAGTGTGATTTTTTATATGTTGAATCAAATAAGTTTTGTGTGTGATCTTTTTTTTACATATTGTACATTCAAAGTTATTTATACCTTTGTGACTATTTTCATGGTGAATCAAATAGCTTTTATGTTTAAACTTTTTTTCACATACTGAACATTCAAAGAGTTTGTTACTAGTGTGACTTTTTACATGTCGAATTAACTGAATTTTTGTATGAAATCTTTTTTGACATTTTGCACATTCATAGTTTTTTATACCAGTATGACATATTATATGGCGAATCAAAAGGCTTTTATACATAAACTCTTTTTTACAAATGGCACATTGTAATATTTTATTTTTTTTAATCTTCTTTTTCCTTGTTACTTTATTCTCTTTGGGATTAGTAGAATTATTTTCACTACTACAGTTAGAATAGCTTAAATCTTCAATGCTCGGAACAGAAATATCAGAGTCACTTGGAATTAAATCCCAGTGTTCACTTTCAACAATACCATTATTAAAGTTATATTCAGATGTAAGAAATTCTTCTTTCACACAGATGTTATTTTCTTCCACATTTAATGAATGTAAGTCAATATCTAATACTTGAGAACACTGTATTTCACTTTTAGAAGCTGCTTCTAGAAGACAAGTCCCATTATCTTCCTTTTCTCCAGTGCGCAGGACATCACTTCCTACGATTGCCAATGTCTGGTCGCTCCTCACTGCCTGTTGTTTATTCTCTTTGGGATTAATAGAATTATTTTCACTATTACTGTTAAAATAGCTTAAATCTTCAATGCTCGGAACAGAAATATCAGAGTCACTTGGAATTAAATCCCAGTTTTCAGTTTTAACAAAACCATTATCAAAGTTATATTCAGATGTAAGAAATTCTTCTTTCACAATGATGTTATTTTCTTCCACATTTAATGAATGTAAGTCAATATCTAATACATGAGCACACTGTATTTCACTTTTAGAAACTGCTTCTTGAATACAAGTCCCATTATCTTCCTTTTCTCCAGTTCGCAGCACATCATCACTTCCTACGATTGCCAATGTCTGGTCGCTGCTCACTGCCTGTGGTTTATTCTGGTATTTTATATCAGTAAGTGTTACAGACAACTGTTTGCACGATTCACCTGTAGATGTTAAAGTTTGGAAGTAGCTCTTCAAATATGTTTTGTTTCGTAAATAAGTTTGTTTGAATTTGTAAAAACATTCTAATTTGCTTGAACAATCGCTGCATATATATTTTGGAATTTGTGAATCATTCTCAACCTATAAAATATAAATTCGTGTAAATTTTATTCTACCGTATTTAAAACCAAGCATGTTTCAACATCCTTGATTAAAACGCTTGAAGGTTATGTTTACTTACAATTTCAGGTATACAATACTTCAGCTTTTTTTGAACTAATATTCCCTCACTGCTTTCGATTAATACAAGTTTTAGATTGTTAGAAGTACTAAGGCATACAAAACAAAAGTTAGATAAGAAAAACATTTTGTAACACCATTTCCAATTATGTAGAAATTTGAATATCAGTTGACAGTTGAAAATAGTGTTGCCAACCGTGGAACTGATAAAAATGGTCCAAGGAAGCAAATAAAGCTCGACAAACCAAAGTAAAGCCGTGATTGGAATGTGAATCATGTGATCTGAATATGGTGGAACGATAATCTGTCTTGACCTCTTTGAAATAAAATATCTTTTCTATTATAAATTAAATATATTATTTATTGTACATATTCATGTAGTCAAAGGATTAAAGTTTTATAATAATAATACAAATTTGAAATATCTTTCATATCGTAAAAGAAAATATATTACTCCAAATATAATTTGAATTTATTAAAAAATAGGACAGGGTGACATTGCAACGACCGAATCTAATGCAACAGAATATGCATCACCCGATTATTCAAAATCCGAAAATATTTTGCTTCGAAAATAATGGCACAGAATCTAATGCAGCCGATTATGCATTATCCGAAAGGTGGGCGTGTCTGCATCATTTTATGCATCAGCCGAAAGTAGGCTGAGCCGAACGAAAGCTAGACGTTTGAAGCTGTACCGGTAGATGGCAGTGTACAATAATTTTTGCTTTTTGTCACTAGAGCACCACTAGAGTATTTAGCAACACTTTATTACCGACCTGAACGAAAAAATAGAAAAATATACGACATACGTTTTCAACTGTCAAAGTGACAATAATATAATAATTTTGCAATGAAATACAAAGTAACTATTAAATAATGGAAACAAGTAGACAGTTAGATTTTAATTTATAATATTTTGTATATTAATTCTTCTACAAGTTCGTTAAGCTATTGAAATTTAAGGTTAGTTATGCAAAATTGTTTGTCCATAAATAATTAAAATTTATTATGATTCTACATTTTAGGCATTATATGGTGGAAAGAATTGGATTGCTAAAAACCAATAATGTCTTATATATGATACTGTTGGTTAACACACTTATTGGATTGTTTCCTACAGCATATGTCAACTTCATGCAAAATTAAGATTGCGTTGTATAAGAATAATGTATAATAGTCGTTTTATGAAATACCATCATATTATATCTACTTGCGAATGTAGTAAAGTTTACAGTAATTACTACATGTGTGTACAATTTTTACATCAAATATTAGTATTTAACATTAATACGGAAACCAATTTAAAAATTAAAATGATTATATTGTGTATTATTTTGTATACCTTTTTTTAATCACCAATATAAGGTTGCGTTAAAATGTGCTAGTATTCGTAACATCCGCAGACCGCTCTCCGTAGGCGCCACTTGTACTTTAGAAGAGCACTGTGAGCGCAAAATCTAATGCCAATAGTTACTTCTACTACCAGCAAACTCTCCTTCCTCTCCTCGCACCGCGAGTGTTCGTAGACATAGATTTAAATTTTATTCTTTAGTATGTATTATTTACATTTGGGAGACGAAACGATAAACTCGAAGATTTATGATGTTATGTTTTTCTATCATCATGTCCTGAAATATATAGGTAAACTAACACGAAATACATATATATGCTCTGTCTTTTAAAAACAAACTTATTTTAATATTGTTTTATAGAAGATGCAGTGTATTTAGGTGAAATTTTAAAACATAGTTCACTTACAAAAAAACTAAAAATTTTAAGCTAAATGTCCACCACTATCGCCGTATTACCCAACCGTAAAAATAAATAAGAAAATCACAAGTACCCAGCCCTATAACACACGCCTTTACCCAAATACTCAACATTTCACTCAGGCACAAACCGATTTGTGTCATAAATGGACACAATTTATTACCCAAAAAAATCAACGTTCCCTCTCTTATCGCTGAAAATACAAACACTTTGTTTACAATTTTAAGGGAAACTTGAAATATCACCACATACAAATTATTCTGGTACAGTTCGTTGAATAGTGCATAACAAGAAAATTAATTTAAGTTAAATCTTGAAAAAATTAATGTGAATATATAACATAGTGGTAAGTAAATTATCAAAGTATGTATGTATCAATACATATTAATTAAAAAAAATTATTGCATAATAATTAAATAAATTAATAATTTATTACTGTAAACATATGTTAAATTTGTTACTCTCTTTTAATCAATTCATTTCCAAATTAATTTAAGTTCAATCTTGGAAAAGTGAGTGTGAATATATAATAACATGGTGGTAGGTAAATTATCAAAGTATGTATGTAACAATACATTTTAATTAAAAAAAATTATTGCATGAAGTTAATAAGTAATAATTTACTACGGTAAAGCATAAGTTAAATTTGTTACTCTCTTTTAATCAATTCATTTCCAAATTGCAATTTTTAGATTAAAATGTCACCAAAGCGAATTCGTCCAAGTAAAATTAGCAAAAGAAATCGAAAATCTAGAGTTGCAAAAATGAAAGAAAAATATTGCTAAAAAGAAATATCTCCTCAACCATCTTCGTCTGCAAGGTTTTTTTTTTAATATTCATTAAATATTTTCGGCATTTATATTTATTTAATTAAAGAAAGCCAAATAAAAAATACGAAATACACATTTCAGTATAGTTTAAAATTTTTACATTTTTAGAAAACATCTTGAATTTTTTACAAAACCAAAAAACTACATCTCATACTTCAGGTTCTTCTTCTTCTTCAACGTCCGATTTAATTAATTTGGAACTCCCAGACATTACTTACTCCATCAAAATCTATAAATAGGAGTCTTTTTGAAAGGTACATTAATTTATGTAACATATTATTTCACAAAAAAAAATTCACACTAAAAATTGTAAGTAAAATCCTAATAGAAAGAATAAAAATAGTAAAAAATTAGATCTGATTTTGTTTTAAAATTATTTTTTGTTTGTTTTTAAAGTAAACACTTATCAATAATAATTGATATAATCATATTTTTACTTTCTTAATTAATTTTCAATTCATAATTTTTCTTTTCAGCAATGTAGAAAATATCGAACAACCTAGTACACCGGAAATATCGTTTATATCTGAGAAATAATTAGAAAGGTAATCAATATTTATTATTGAAACTTTTGTTTCCAACGAGCATAAATACGCCGGCCATTTTACATAGAAAAATCAAAGTGGAAGTAGCGCGTAAAAAATTTGAGAATGATTTTAAATGTAAAATTACTTTGGCGGGACTTTATATTGATAGAGAATATTGTTTTCTGGCTGCATCTCCCGATGGTAACAATTTATTTAAAAACATTCTTGCGTTAATACATTTACAAATTTAAATTATTTGCAGGATTACTAAATGACACATGTAATTGAAATAAAATGTATTTACGGTCTTTATGATTCTATGGAGGAAATGGAAGTAGCTCTGGAAAATGAAATAGCAAGAAATAAATCGTTTTATTTAGAGAAGAAAAATAATAAAATTCAGTTGAAAACAAATCATTCATATTATTATCAGGTACGTTCTGAAAATCGTAGTATATGAGTAATTTTTCTAATAAATACTACCATTTCAGATTCAAGGTCAAATGCGCATAACAAATAGAAAAAAGGGATATTTCATTGTATATTTGAATGATAATGCAAAATTATTTGTGGAAGAAATAATATTTGACGAAGAATTATGAGACGCCGTTTGCGACAAAACGTTTTGAATATTTCATGTAAATTAAAACAATATATTCTATGATTAAACGTATATACAAGATTTATGTAATAAAATATTACACATTTTGAGGAAATATACTAAATAAATTGAAAAATAGCAACTGTGTAAAATATTACCTCTTGCATTTTGTCGTACTTCAAATGCGTATATCAGACATAATTCTAGAATACAGACTAGGATTAGAACATTTGCCGCAAGATGGCTCTGCTTATTACAGTGTTCTGTAGCAATTTAAATTAATTTCCTACTTTACCAATAGTGTAAAAATCAAGGATGACCAAAGTTTTAGTGAGTAAATGGTTGCCTATTTCATTGACGCCAACAAATATTTTTAATTAAACAATAAATAGGTATAGTTTTCTATTTTGTTGTCCCAAGACAAGAGAAAACAAATATTTGACTAATAAATGACAAAACTTTTACAAATAAATTATTACTTTTTATTTCACAACTTAGCCAAATAAGTTTTATGTACTATATCTTGAATACTCAAGGTATTAAGCAGCTCCACCGGCTATAAATTTAAAAATAATTTTTTGCGCAGCCGTTGTGTCCCAATAAAATTTAAAGAGAAAATATTCAAATAAAAATTGTAGATATTTCAATATTGCATATGTTTAGTTAACATTTCTTGTTTTACTTGATTAGTTACTGTAAAAACTAGATTAAAATTAACTAAGTATGTGGAAGATGATCGAAATGCGAACAAATAAAATTTTTAAATGTAGAAGATGTCAATGAATAACACCGATTAATAAACAACGTAGATAAACAATAGATTTGCATAAGTTATCTCATCTGCACCCCGGTACTCCTTTTTATGAGTACTTATGTGATTTATTTGCCTCGATTGATTACAAACACAAAGTTTAACTTCTGTCTATGTACACAAATAATAATTATTATTAATGCAAAGTATCTTTGGTCTCAACTAAAATTATTGTTTTTTTTTTTTGTAATGGCGTCATTTTTGAAACATGTATTATAAATTTATGTTTACTTTTTGGTTTTTTTTATTTTCGGAATATTTTGTTGTTATTCACAAGACTACTACTTTATTTTAATATTTGGAATAATTGCTTTGCAATAATTATTGGTTACCTTAGAGATCAACATTTTTTTTTTTACTCTTTATTCCCTAGTTAAATAAATAATCATCACACCTTTTACCCATTTCCATGTGTGGCAATCTGCCGGGACAGATCTTGATAAGTGATTTATTTATACGCGTGAAGTGCGGTTACCAGCCATCAAATTACAGTCTTCCAGAGATGTAAGTGGTGAGGGAGCCACAGGGATAATTTTAAATGTGGTGAAAATCAGTTGCCGGCTATGGAAATTGAACTCGGGTTCTAATTTCCACAACCCGGCTAGC
Source organism: Pterostichus madidus (assembly GCA_911728475.2). Classification (NCBI taxonomy): domain Eukaryota; kingdom Metazoa; phylum Arthropoda; class Insecta; order Coleoptera; family Carabidae; genus Pterostichus; species Pterostichus madidus. The sequence goes on from OU452314.1 coordinate 25,863,035, forward strand.
TACCATTGTGCCATAAGTTGATAAGTAGCCCTTAATAAATAATAGTCAAATGTTCAGAAAAAACAGAATAAAAAATCGGAGAAATTATAAATTTACTATAAATGGCTCAAATATTAAATAAAACATAAATAATAAATATATGTGGGGATGTAACTATGACTATAACTAACAACGAAAGCAAAAAATATTTGTAAAAGAAATGAAGAGAACATTTTTTTCATTACATTAAAATATATATATATAGGAAATATCTATCTACATTAGACAACCAAATACACATCCCGAAATAAGACACATTGCAGAAGGTACTAATGACAAACTGTTACCCGATAAATCCAAGAACAGATATTGCACTAACTGTAATATCAATATAAACTATTTTGATTCAAATAAATAAAATATTACCCTCATTCTACTAGTCATGTCAATATAAACTATTTTGATTCAAATAAACAAAATATTACCCTATATGGTTTCCATTATTAATTAATCATGGTTAACATTAATCGAGCGTAAACCGGCGACTGAAAAACTGGCCCTTATTCTACTAATCTTTTCTTAAAATGTATTGAAGGTTCGAGACAATCGTTTTTAGAAACATCTCGTGAAAAAATGTGGTGTCTAACACGAGAAGAAATAGTTTTTTCCACTCTCGCTCGAATTGCCTCATGAGCGAGTGGAAAAAAGAGGCACTTTCTTCTCTAGTTTAACAAATAACTATTTATAATGTCTCTATGTAATATGAATTTATCATAACAATGATATAATTTTCCATAACATACAAATTTAGAAGTATTTATTTTTAGGTTACTTAAAAATTGTAATCTCATTTCCGTTAGCTATAAAAATTCCAGTTTTGTTAATGTTACTTAAACTAAATCTAAGATAATTATTTTAAATCTGGAGAAAAAGATTAAAAATAATATTTTGTACACCCCTTGGGTGTACATTTCATAGCGCCATTTCGTTCGAATGTTGCACTATCTCTCCAAAATGCAGCGTGAACTACCTGAAATTCAGCGCCATCTCTGAATAAGTGGCACAATCCTATTCTGTATATATTTTTAACGCGACAAAAATATCACAATATACAGGTTTATAATATACCCGATTTTCTTAATACAGTACACAAAATTTGTATATATACAATATTTTTTGTGATATTGTAATAAATTTAATATATATACAATATTTTATGTGATATTGTCAAAAATTTAGTATATATTGTGAAAAGAATTGTATATTTACGAGTCTGTATATTGTCGCAAACGGCGCCTCATAAAGAATTATGGAAGACCAAAATGGAACCGATACGTATTTTATTTTATAAAGAATGTGTTCTCGTTGAACTAATTTTGGGTAGAATTAAAAAAAAAACAAAAATGTAAAGATCCGCAGTACATCCTTGAAGAAATAGTATTGGATATTATATTTTGTAAATCTAAGCAAAAATATTTGTTTTCTATTCATTTATTTTTATACGATTTTAAACAATGAGAATTGATGTAACTTGTATTTTCATCTTCTATTGGTTACTCACTCACAGAGCGTATATGATATTTACACTTGTTAAATTGTTTTCCTGTCCTTAGAATTTTATCTACTCATGTACTCATAAAAGAATAACATCCATTCCTAATAGAGAAAACATCGCGACACAGTGAGATAATAGCGGACATAAGTTTGAGTGTAGTTAGAGTGCCTACAATGAGAGTGATGACAATAGTGGTCTTCATTTTCATTGGCTACGCCATATTTGTGCCAATCTGTTGCTGTTTTAGCTTGTGTGGTACCTATAGGAAGTTTGTGTTGGTTTGTCAATTTTTGTTAAATTTAATCAGTTAAAATTGTTTAATTTAGTGTACTGTTTATTATTACGTGTTAGTTTTTATATACTTAGTAGTTTTAGTACAGTTTCAGTGCTTATTAGGACACAATTTGTGATAAGTAATTGAATAAAATATTAAGGTAACATAAACCAAATTTATACAATAAATAAATATAATGTAAAGTTTTGTAAACAATAATGGCCAGTTGTACCTCTATTATTTAGGAATTAATAATTTTTTAGATTAATTGTATCAAATCGAAATCAAATTGTCAAATGACACATAACCTTTGCTGCTGCCATTATTTAGGTGGGACATTTAGAGAATTCATACTAAACCTGATTAGTAAGTTTAATTGATGCATGCATATTAGTAATTATTGTGGATAACAAAAATAATAAAACGATTTGTTTTATTTCGTCTTAAAATTGCAGGTAAAAAACTGGCTCGTAAAAAAATATTGTATGCCAGTAAATCATTAATGTCTACCACTTTATAATTTGAGTTTTTTTCTTTCTTTTTTGTTATTGTAATCTTTTTGTATACATATTTAGAGTATCAACCATTTATTCTATATTTCAATGTACTTATACAACTCAATGGAGTAATTTTTTATACAATAAATAGTATTTCTTCTGGTAATGTAAAATTTATTGGTTTATTTTATTTATTATTGCTCTTTTTTAGTTTCATACTAATGATTTGAAATGAAATATTTCATCTTATGCATGAATTCTGTTCTGACAGTAATTATACTTTTATTTAAATATAATGATTTTACTATCATTTCATTAGTCTATATATATTTTTTAATTTTCAAATATGTCTATGCTGGCAATTTATAAATAAAAAATATATTAAATTCAAGTAATACATTCGTAAGATAATATTTTCGTGTTTTGCTCTAAGTGTAGTTAGAGTGCCTACAATGAGAGTGATGACATACAGTTACGGCCGCCATATTTGTGCCAATTTAACATGGATTGTATACGGGCAAAACACGAAAATATTATCTTACGAATGTATTATTTGAATTTAATATATTTTTTATTTATAAATAAATAAATATTATGTTTACACTTACTCTTTAAATAAAATTGAGGTTAATTGCTTAATTGGATAGTGTGTTATCTACACTATTTAATACATAAATAGACTTGCATTTTAACTTATTTATTTTCACACAACAAACTATGTTACGTAAAATATGAACTAACGATTCTATTCAAAAATAATAAAAAATGGCCGTCGCCGTCATTGATAGCTTCGATGTGAAGTTTGTTGCAGGCGGTAAATACAAATAATCAGTTTCTCCTGTTTCATTGTCACGAATGGCGTTGATAACTAAAAATTCCCTAAATTAATTCAGAATTACCACCAGATTCAATTGTCACGATTTGGCGTTTTTCGATAACTTTGACATTTACAATCTTCGTTGTCACCAAATTAGGGGTGAGTTACTTTGATCAGATAACCAAATTCATTGTCACGAATTGGCGTTTAGTAACTAACTAAACTCCCTACATTTAAGCTAGAACCATGATTGGGAATTGCATGGATTGTTTAATAAAAATAACAGTGAAGATAGGTACTGTGTTTTTCTTGTTATTTGACGTTTAGTATGAAAATACGGGAGATACATCCCGATCAGATAGACTAGATTCATTGTCACGATTTGGCGTTAATAACTAAAATTCCCTAGATTAATCCCCAGATTCATTGTCACGAATTGGCGTTTAAAACTCAATTCCCTAACTTTGACATATATGTTACTAAAATCTTTGTTGTCACGAAGTTAGCTACAAATGTCAAAATTTCAACGAGTTAGGACCTCCATAGGAACAAACTGGATTGTTTGACATTTCAAAATCCATAACCTCTAAATAGATATCTTTACTTTTTAGGTATATTAAATTAATACAGAAGTCCAGATTGAGTAGCAAAGAAGTTATCTCAAATTTAAAACAAAATATGAATTAAGATATTAGTTGAAGTTTCTATTTATAAAATATACCAGGTGAATACGTAATATGTTAGTAAATGATTTATAAACATGTTTGATTTCGACAGAAATAATAATTTATTGTTCCTTTTAGGAATACAATTACAAAAATTAATTCAAATCTAAATAAACTGTTCAAAGAAAAAAGACATCGGCGTTTCAATCATTGTAAAATATGTTTTTGAGATTTTATTCTGAAGTAAGGATTCTTGTAACAACAGAACGAAGCTTAATTAAAGAAATCTTTCATTCTTAGTTATAAATATATTCAGTTATCACTCTGTACTACAACTTTTCTCACTATCGATATATTTATAGCTTATATTGTATTTAATTATAGAAGTACACTACAAATAACGACTTGTAAATTTGTTTCCGGACAAGGAGTATATAACTTACATGTTTCTAATAAAAAAGAGACAATTAACACTTAACGTAACAAGTAAAACGGTACTTTTAGATATGTCATGCTACACAGCTTGGATCCGAAACTTAAATTAGATTCAGTTCAATTTACTGCCATAATTCAATGGATATTTATTTCTTCAGACTATTAGAATATCTTCCTAATGATTTATTGCATGATTAAACAGCTCTATTAAATTAATCATTTGAAGTTTGGACATTTCTTTACTATACTTTCCTATTAAACTAATATTATACTGGGATGTGTGATCGCTTTAGATTTAAATAATGTTTCGTAAAAAATTATTGATAATTCTGGAGATAAGCAGGTTTTTTCTTAACAATAATATTGAAATCTTAAAATATGGTAGTTAATAATACTCAATATACAGTCATTGTTATGCTAAGTACATCAAGAAATATCTGAGCACATTTAGAATAAAAGTTACAGGAAAAGTGTGTCTTTAAATTTAAAATATGTCAGGTTCTAGTCATGGTATTAATTATCATGTTGACACGATTTATATTATATTTACCAATAAAAAATGCCTATAGTAATCCAATTTTATATTTTGAATAAATATTATCTATGAAACAAACGCAATTTTTATCATGTTACCAAGGTATTTATTTCAATATAGTTCATTATAATTTAATAAAAGCAATAAATTTGAATAGCTTGTTTATTCATTTATGAAAAGATCCTCCAACTTCCTTCGATAAAAATCACATGGTGTATTGCGAGCAGTATGCTTTTCGGATGGCTTATTTATTTTACATGTAAAATCTATCAGAAATTTGATTAATTTGCTCGTTTTATATATAAAATAGATAAAAGAACTTATAAACATAAAGATAATGGCAATTGTTGGAAGTTTTAGATAGCGTTCATGATCGAAAAAAAAATTTTTCAATTAAAAACTAAATTAACAAGACATTGCTCCGTTTGGAAATTTTATACTCTTTGTGAAATTGCTATATTACACCTAAATATTTAAAAATATGGCCAAGTTTTACTCAATCTACATCTAATTTATGTAGAGATAAATCTGTTAAATAATTTGCCTTAATTTTATGACGAACTCTTTCAACACTTATAAACATAAAATGCAAAAATTACAACAAATGAATCATTGATTGTTAAAAAAAGCAAGATTCAATGAATATGTTGGTATAACATTTATTACTTCTTACGTAACATAAGACAGATTTATGGTGGGCTACATGAAAGTCTTACCATTCATTAGCAACGGTTTCTGAAAATTGCTAGATAAACAATTCTTTAACTAAATAAACTTTATATTTTTCTTTATAGACACACTTTAAAACAGTACTTATAACAGTATGTAAATATACAAATATTTGATGCTACATAATAAGTGTATATTTGATTGTTTAATTGAACAATTGAAAAATAAATTACAAACTTATATAAGACGTATTCCATTTGCTATTTAGATCACATCTAACTTACATTTACTGAACCAAATCACTTATTTATTTCGCTGGATTACTTCACTGACTTCATTTCCAGTACTAGAATTACTCATTTTAATTTATTTTGAAATAATTCACCCCAATAAATTCATCAGTTTGCTTAATTTAGTTCATTTCATGTTGTCTAATTTATCTGAACTGATTTAAATGAACCAAGTGGCAAATGGAATACAGCTAAAGTAACCTTCAATATTACATTCTATAAATTATTGATCTCATGTATCAAGAATCATGGTTTTTATTAGAATATTTACTTCAAGCAAGTTATGCGAATATATTTCAAATTGGCTCGCCTTACAAGTTCTTCAACTATCAAATCTTACAGTGAAAACTATTGTAATAAATCTTCTATTCTGCATCATTTATACCAATGCCACAATAAATTAGTTGAATTCTTTTGTTGTCTTATGTTATCTACAATCAAAATACAAAATTATTGAAGAAATACTAGTACAAAAATTACTGTACCTGTCTCCATTACCTATTATTTCATAATTAAATTTATTTCATTCATTACAATCTTATAATTGTCATATAACCTTTTGACAGAATAAATTTTTAGGATATGTACTCGCGTCAAATGACAAGAAATTTAGTGTCCATGTTCACTGTTATTTTTATTAAACAATCCATTCAACTCACAATCGTGGTTCTAGCTTATATCTAGGGAGTTTAGTTAGTTACTAAACGCCAAATCGTGACAATGAAATTGGGAATCTGATCAGGATGTTTCACCCCTTTTTGTTTGTTAGATGTCAAATTTTTTCTAAATATCTTTGCATTTATTTTTTAAATATGTGTTTATGTTTTATACTAGTTACTACTACATTTATAATTAAATATCATAATCACAAATATTTATTATTTATTTATGGCATAACTCATGTGCGGTTTATCATTTGATTGTTAAGTAATGTTAACTAACAGCAATATAAATTATATGTATTTTCCTATGATTAATAAGCAGATAATTGTAACAAAATCTTAACAGATGATTGAAAAACTGAGCATTAGAGTAAGAATTATATAAATTGAACAATTTATTGTTTATAACCTGCAATTTTCACTTTAGTCATTATGACAGCTGAAAACGTATGTCTTGCATTCTTTCATTCAAGTCGGTAATAAAGTGTTACTACATACTCTAGTGTAGGGATGGGCGATAAACATCGATGTTTCGAAAATATCGATGTTATATTGCCGATGTTCGATGTTTGAACATCGATAGTGATCCTTTTTAAACATCGATGTTTTCATCGATGTTTTTGAATAATAAATAATATACAATTAGTGTTGGGGATTTTACTTATTCAACAGTTTTCGTTGGTTTCTCTTGTAGACACACAACGTTACAACGCCATGGCCATGGTCTTATTGTCAACTTCATGTTCACATTCACACATTGTCTACGCAATAGAGAAAAAGAATAAACTGCAGTACGCAGTACATTCATCTCGTTGATTCATTTATTGAAAGTTACATACAAAAAGGAAGTATTCATGTTCAACTGTTGGGAAAGGGTTTACAAGTTTTTCAGTTTTCAGTCTCTGTCTCTTGTTTTACTTAAACAACGTAATACCTATGTCAATCAAATAAGAAATGCTAGATCAGTGATTTGCCAGATCAGAATGCAAAATTGCAAAAACATCGATGTTTTCAATACATCGATGTTTTGTATTCGATATTTTGTTTACATCGATGTCTTTCACCGATGTCAACATCGATGTATAACATCGATATTTTTGATTCGATGTCCCATCCCTACTCTAGTGACAAGAAGCAAAAGCTATTGTACACTGCCATCTACCGTTATAGCTTCAAACGTCTAGCTTTCGTTCGGCTCAGCCTACTTTCGGCCGATGCATAAAATGGTGCAGACACGCCCACCTTTCGGATAATTTACTTTCAGCTGATGCATAATGTCAACCAGTCACGCCCACTTTCGGATTTAGAATAATCGGGTGATGCATATTCTGTCACAATAGATTCTGTTGCATTAGATTCGGTTGTTGAAGGCGTTCCCCCATAAATTATACATAATCATATATAAAGTATATTATTTTATAAGGAGTTAAAGTGATACGTTTTGTGCACTCGTCCATCAACTGCAAATGCTATACAAAACGTCAATTTCACTCCATATAAAATATGCTATTTTTTCTTCAAACGCCGGAATATTTACCCATTATGTCATATAATTTCTCTGCCACTCGTGAGCGGCAGGAAAACATTTTCTGCCGCAGGTAAACTAAAGAAATTCCTTGATTTTAATGAGCGTCAGGAAGAGTATTTGACAGAAAAATCAAACTTTAACTGTTTCTATAGATTCTGATATAGTATAGCTTTTTATATACAATTTTTCGGTTTCACCATTATGCCAGTTTACGCCACTTATATATCAATATATTCTAGAGTCATGACGAATTAGAAGTGGCATTAAATGAATTATTTATATGCATAAAAATATTTCCCAATGTCTATAAATGCACCGAATTTTCCGTCCCACTGAATTAATCAGGTTATTTGAACTCTTTTAAAATTTCTTACTTTCCGTGTTTCTGTGGCATATTTCTGATCGACATGCTTCTTTCTTTTCGTGAATCAACTATTTCTGGAGCAAGTTCTTTTACATAATATTTCTTTACTATTGGATACACCCATTGAACAAACTCCTCATCATTTTTTATTGTCTGTATTTCTATAAACTGAGGTATCCAAATAATAAAATCTCATTCCTTTCGTCCAGTTATGAATTTTATTTTGATGAAATTTTTGAGGTTAGAAATGAATTACTTTCTATAACCGTATAATTAGATACTTTTATGTTGAAAATATCGTTTATTGAAAGATAAATAATACAGTTCAATATTCCACATAATCCTGTTCCACTACTATGCTCTCCTAAAACTGAGAAAATATTTTATCATAAAAAAGTACCCATGACTTTGAATATTATAATATAACACGAAAAACAAAACTAAACATATTTCAAACCACAAATTCTGAAACATTTTAAAATATATCATGAATCATGACAGCTGTCAAAACGCCAGATCATTTTTGCACTGAGTGTACACCAAAGCCTTCTTCAATAGATTAAAATGAGAATTTTGCAAAGTAGCTTGAACAAATTCAAATTTCTAAAAAATATTTCATATATTTAATCTCATCCAAATGAACAAACAAGTAGTACTACATAATCTCTAAACATTCAGCTTTTTGTTATGTGTATTAACAAGAATATTTAATCTTTATAATAAAAAATAAATTAAAATTGAAGTGTAGGGGAGCATGGTATCAAAATTTTAGATCTAATTTTCTCAAAAATGCTAGGAACGATTTTATTTAAAAAATTCTGTATATTTAAGAACATGGTCCCCTATTACTCAGAAATTTTTTATCCTATTTGAATTTACAGTTTTGGAGAAAAAACAAAAAATACACAAAAAAGTCCTGTTTTGAGCCATTTTTCGCATATTTTATTTTTTTTCTCCAGAACTGTAAATTCAAATTGGATAACACATTCTTAACAATACAGAATTTTTTAAATAAAATCGTTCCTAGCATTTTTGAGAAATAAATTCAAATTTTGAGTGTAATTTCTTTCAATATTTGTACACAACATTAATGGTATCTAGTTTATTACCATACTTTGAAGTTTTGGCTTCAATATTATATACAATACTTAATAAGTTTCATTCATAATAAGAATAATATTTCGTTTCAAAGAGATCAAGGCAAATCATCGTTCTGATACTAGTTTCAGAACGCATGGTTCACCTTAAATGAGAGAGATGCTTCCGTCATCAAGGTCACACTGCATGGAGTAGAGAGAGAGAGTAGACGAACCAATGACGTATAATGTTATGTTTTATCTGAGAGACGAACTCGTCCGTCACTGCAAGTAGCTTTGGGTTTTTTCAGTTATTCTAATTCAGCCAATCAAATTTCTCGACGGACGCACTGCAACGGACTCAACAAATGCTTGGAAACAAGGCATCATGATCACACCTGCTCACGAATTTTAAAATTTGACCCAATTACTCGACGTATCACGATGGGTTACAACAATGATGCAAGAAGTACTACTGCTAATTTACTAATTCAAAAGGTCTAATATTTATATTATGTACAAATTCAAATAACATTATTCCAGTTTATTTAACGCTTTTTTAATTTAAATATTTATTATTCATATACAGGCTGTTTTATAATTAAGTAATTATTGGAGAAAAAAAAAAAATTTGCAAAAGTATTTTATATGTTTACATTTATTTTTCTTGTCACTTACGATAAAATGATAATCACGGCCGTTCACATTTAAAAAATTGCTCACGCTCACACAAATTTAAATTTGCTCACGATAACGCGGGTCACGGCGTGACCCAATCAAAATCACGGCTCGCGCCAACCTCATCTATTGTCATGATGGAAATGCAAATTTTTGCTTGTCCAAAGTTCGGGGCGTTTTTGCCTCACATTTTCCCTTAAACGCCTCAAAACATCCACATTGATTCCAGTTGAAGGACATCCAGAGCGCTCGTCGTCTGCCACACTCATCCTTCCATTCTTGAATCTCCTAAACCATTGAAAGGCTTGGGTTTTTCCCATGACTTTATCACCAAATTCTTCTCGAAGCATTTGCTGAATTTCGGTCGCCGTTTTCCTGAGCTTGAAACAAAATTTGATACAAATGCGTTGCTCTTTCAAATCGCTCATCACGCCATCGTAGAACACAACAAACAGTCACATAAATATCACCACACTGATACGACAAAAGAACGCAAAATGTTGTGAAAACGAAAGGAAGGGTTTGGGAGATGTACTAGTGCTGCAAGAGTTCGGGAACTTTTGGGTAGCACCTCGTAATATATGAAAAGTATGAAAAATATATGTTCTATTTAATATTCAAAATGAGAAGTTTGAAAAATGTGCAAACTTAAAAACAGTGTTTCTTGAATATATGTTTTTTCTACAGTAATTATTTATAATTTGCAGTGCGCATTAAATAAATATACATGCACTGATATCCTTAAAAAATATATTGAAATATATTTATATTCGAGATTACGAGTGGATAAAAACTTAACCTTAAAGAGAGGAAATCTGATACCCAATCTGGGTATAAGGATTATGAAGAAAAAAGAGAAGATATTTGAGATAATTAAAATAGACATATTAAAAAGAAATACCTACATGATTTTTCTGCACATCCCCTCTTAATATAGCATTGGTTATAGTATGAAATTGAAAAGAATGTTGCTGGTGGTTTGGGCCTGTTCATTGATTGATGAATTAAATTTTGGTGAAACAGAATTGTGTTTGTAAAACTGAAGATGAGAGATTGCATGGACGACCTAGAAATAATTGAATGAATATGACTAAATGTTAAGTTACTTGAACGGAAGATGTTGCGTGCAAGGAATAAAAGGATTTGTAAGAAAGGAATTATAAGTGTGGATGAAACGAAAATAATGTGCCAAGATAATAATACTTGACAAAGATTAATTGCAGGGTGCCTGTTATTTATGGATATATAAATAAAATAAATATATCATCACGCCTTCTACCCATTACTGGGTGTGGCACTCTACTGAAGCAGATCTCGGTAAGTGACATATTTTGCGCGTGAAGTGCGGTTACCAGTCGTCAAATCACGGCCCCCAAACATGTTCGTGATGGAGCAGCCACAGGGATAGCTTTTTCAAATTATGAAAATTTGTCGCCTGTGGGAATCGAACCAGGGACCTCAGGATCCACAGGCCGACTTCATACCACTTAGCTAGCCATCCCATTTATGGATGTAAGTTAAAATAGTTATTTATGTACCAAGGGTGAAAACAGGCGTTTTTGGCCCGTGGCATGATTATTAGCAAGAGGCGCAAAGCGCCGACGACAGGATCAGAAACGCTAAATTCACGCGTGGCACATTCAATATTTTATGCACAACAAAATAACATTTAATTATATGTTAAAAAGATTAAAATATGTAAATAGGTTATATGTCAAAATGACATTTTGCAGAATCAAGTATTCACAATAAACAAAAATTGTCATTTCATTTATTTATTCATAGGAATTATTTAAGCCCGCTTTTTTAGGGCTAAAAGCTAAAACACATGCTTTTCAGCCCGATTGTGCATAATTTTTTTTTATTTGTTTAAAATGTGGACTAAATTAAAATCAGAAATAAAGATGATGAGAAGAGATGTAAAAGAAGTAAAGAGGATTTTGATTTTGAACAATACAAATTGAAAATATGTTTCAAAATTAAAACGATATAATTTAATTTATTATAAAACAAATAAAATAACATTACTTTAACAATTTCAAAATTTCATAAAAGTAGATAAAAAAAGTGTTTATACCTTATACATGTTACTTACTATAATTTCTACATTTTTGATAGGAATTACATTTACTGATTTTTACAAATATTATAAAACATCACCTTAGAATAGGGGGCATCAAACATTTTGAAAAGGGGGCCACAAACAAAATTTTAAAATATAGGGCGGGCCAAAAAATAATTCGTAATGAAATATTAGATTATAAATAAATGTAAAGAAGCAGAATTTAACTTTTCTTAGCGTTGCACAATAATACTTTTTATCGAACACTCAGTAAATTAGTTGTTTTTGATTACTTTTTAGACTTGAAAATCCATGTTTACGGATCTAAATTGAAAAATTTACCGATTTTTAAATTGTAAAAAGAAGTCAGAAATATCAAAAACGAATACGTGAATAACTATATAATAAATTTAATAAATTCGTAAATATACTCTTAGCTAAACATTGAAAAGTTACAAAAAGATTGCATTATATTTATTTATTAAAAATACCAAGAGTTAACACAGCCAAATACCACGAGTTAATATTATAAAATACAATAATTTCTACTAATGCAGTACAAAATAATTTCGTGTACAAGTTTCAGTATTATGTTAACATTAGCATTAGTGGACACCATTTGATGACATAATTAATTTAAGAAATATGTGGAAGATAAATTAAAATAAATTATGAGCCAGTTGTATCACCAAAAACTACATTTTAAACTTATAGTTAGAGAGCTAGGGTGCAAAATGATGTCTCATTTATTCCAATGACAGAAATGGATTTTTTAATAGATTATGTCATGATAAACATGAAAAAAACAAAATTAGATTTGGGAACAGGTGGCAAGTATAGATGGCGTCGATGTGCATGCACCGATTTTAAGGGTGGTTGTTGATCCCTATACCAGTTCACTTTCAGAGCTTCTGTCAGCAATGAGCAACCAGCAATAATTTCTGTCAATAATTTTTTTGTCATGTTTTCGTTGAGAACAAGTAGTAATATGTCACACGACATCATAAAAATTGCTTATTTTGACCGGTTTTGTCGCGCATGCGTCACCGGCCAAAACTTCTGTCTACCATTTTTATTACTTAATTATACCAAAGTCTGTAATTTAAACTGAAAATTAGCCTGTAAAAAATATGCCAACAACTACCCTTAAAATCGGTGGATTCACATCGGCGCCATCTATAGTTGCCACCCGTTCCCAAATCAAATTTTCTTGTTTTCATGTTTATCATGACAATCTATTAAAAAATCCATTTCTGTCACTGGAATAAATGAGACATTATCTAACTATTAGCTTAAGTAAAAAGCAAATTGAATATTTGACATCAATATTAATTATTCCGTTTAACACATAACTTCGCTTTGCTTTTAATTATTTAAACCAAGTTCAAAACTTAACTTTTAGCTATGCAAGTGGCTACAAACATAGTATTACATACCACATAGATGCTAATTTTTTTAGTCTAAACAACTGTTTACTTGATGAGGTGACAAAGATATTTGTGGCAACTTATTTTATTACAAAAAAAGCATCAAAAGTTTGTATATAGATCTATCTTCATTTTATCTGTGCTAAGTTTAGCATATTATATTAAATACGATTAAACAGAAAGAATAAATATATTTTTTAAATTAATAAATTATCTAAATAAATTAGAGAATTATTTAGGAAATTGAAATGAATTAGTTTATGATAAATAATTTTCGGTCATTTTCTAGAAGCAAATGGAGATACAAATAATACCTTGTTATTCTAAGGTGCCGAAAATACCCACGATTTATATGGTATTTCTTTAGATATAATTATATTATAAATATAAAAATGTGTTTTATTATCACTTACAAATATATAAGGATTATTTTCTACAAACGTCTCACGAATCTCCCAATCATGTTCAGCGGTTGGTGTTGGGGTACATTTTAATGTTAAATTAGGTTCAGTTCCTAACAGAAACGGTAATTTGGGTCCACTACTAAATTGTAATGCACATTTATATAAATTAATATCTTCCGTGGGTAATTGCGAGTAAATAAAAACTTTAATTTTATCTTTATTAATAAACAATTTGCAAAGGAAAATATTACCATCTTGTTTAATTTGCTCATAATACCAACAATTAATATCGAGATTTTTTCGTAGTACTGAATTATGTTCGTTATTTACAAAATGATCAAAATTTAGCTCACACTCAAAAAAACATTTTTTCTGCCATTTACACTCCCATATTTCATGTCTGCACAATAATTTCTTATTAATATTAAAATAAAGGCATCCAAAGTTGTTATTTTTACATCTTTTCAATATTTTTCCAAATAAGTACTCTTTATTTCTATCAAGAAGTGAAGTATCTAGTTTACAGTTTGAACAATAATACTCGTCATGAAATTTAAATACCGCGGGTAATGCTGAATCTTTGCATTTTGAGCACAGGAATACATTCAGTAAATCAGAATCTATTTTCGGCAGAATTGATAGAACAACTTTCATATTTTTACAGTCCCCCACAAATACTAACAACATATTAATATTAGTTTCAATGGATTTATCAATCTGCATTGTGAGACATTTCTCAGCAAGAACAGGTTTTTTCTTTTCAAAACCAACATCATCGCTACTAAATTTAACACAGAAACTAAACTGTTGTGCTAATTGTGGCATCGCAAAACAATGTACACAATGCCACAACTTTGACAGAGCCGTATTACATCGAATTTGTACCAAAAATACAAAACCCAGGAAAGATAACAACATATTTTTGTCGCTGTCAACTAGAATGTCAGTATCCAACGAACAGGGATGTTCTAGAATTAATTCCGGGTGCGTCTCCTTGTAGTGGTCCAGTAAAGTACACTGCGGCCCCTTCCATTTGCAGGTTCCTACCGGCGCCACTGGACATTCAGACGGTCTATGTTCACAGTGATCTTCATGAACTATGACATCTTCCCATGGTATAATGAATTTACAACCTAGGAAAAAAATTAACGTTATACCGGGTGTCCCACGTAAATGTTGGCATACGCAGTTAACATGGAAAATCAGTTTTTTGTAAATAAAAAGTTTCTCGCAAAATATTATGAGACCAAATTTTATATCACAAACTGTCAATGTCCCTACAGCTTATTAAATACAGATTATTAGATTTTGAGAACGTAATTTAATGGTATTAATTAAAATATTTCTTAATTTTTCGCCTACTATTTTATTGCTATTGACGTGAAGTGCTTTGCAATTTGTTTTATAATTTGAATCTGTCACTCAGGGGCTTGACAGCTAAATGGGATTCGTTGTGATAGAAGTTTGGTTGGGGGGAGGGGGAAGTTAAGTTACTGGTTGGAAAGAGAGATGACACTGTAAACAGTGTATTTACGTATTATTACGCTAGATGGCAGTAAAATGACTGTTTGGAATTTCAAACTGACATTTAAACTAGAAACAATTTTCGGTTACTTTGGTTACTGTTGTTCTTGTGTCCATAGTTCCAAAGATAATATCATAGTTCTTCTGTTGTACAATTTGTGTGTTCAGTGTATATTTTAAATTCAATTAATTTCTACTGTATTGTAAGGTAAGTTTACAATATTATTTTTTTATATAGAAGAAATCATAATATAATATATCTTTAGATATTTGGTCTGTGCTGTCACTGTTATCTGTCAGTGTCATTATGAATATTTTAATGTGTCTAGTAGTTTCTGGCGAAATTCCCTTGTCTTGTACTGTGCCCTCCATAATACATTCTAATAATATTTACGAATTCCTTGACTTTTAAAAGATTCAAGATGACAGTGACAGATTAAAATATTTAAATCAAATTGCAAGCACTTTATGTCAGTAGCAATAAAATAGTAGGCGAAAAATGAAGAATTATTATATTAAATAAATATATCATCACGCCTTCTACCCATTACTGGGTGTGGCACTCTGCCGAAGCAGATCTCGGTAAGTGATATATTTTGCGCGTGAAGTGCGGTTACCAGTCGTCAAATTACGGACCCCAAAGATGTTAGTGGTGGAGGAGCCACAGGGGTAGTTTTTGAAATTATGAAAATTGTTTGTCGCCTGTGGGAATCGAACCAGGGTTCTCATGATCCACAGGCCGACTTCATACCACTGAGCTAGCCTCCCCATATTATTTTTATATCAAAATGTAATAATCTGTATTAAATAAGATGTAGTAGTATTGGCAGTATTGTGATACAAAATTTGGATTCATAATTTTTTGCCGGATACTTTTTACTTACAAAAGACGGATTTTACATGTTAATTGCCTATGTCAACATTTGGGACACACGGTATATTATACATATACAGGTTGGACAAGCAAGATAGGAAATACAATGCTAATTTTTTCATATAGTGATATGTATGTCGTTCTCTATTGATTTCAAAGCAAAATGCTTCAAATAAATCTTGTAGATAATTAGATTTAATCATTGTTATTCCTGTTATTGCATAGTTTTATATATTTTTTGTAAATAAAAATAAATATATCATCACGTCCACTACCCATTTCTTAATGTGGTACTCTGCAGTAGCAGATTTCGGTAAGTAATATATTTTGCGCGTGATGTGCGTTTATCTGCCGTCAAATTACGTCCTCCAAAGATGTTAGTTGAGGGAGAACCACAAGAGTAATTTTAATGTGGTGAAAATTGTTTATTCGCTGTGGGAATCGAAACTGGGTTCTCAAATCCAAAAGCCGACAAAAAAAACATACTTCCAAAAACTAATGGATTTAATAATGCTTGTGCAAACTGTCAAATCACTGAAAATTTCTTAGCATTGTAACAGACAGGATATGTAAGAAATAATCATTTGCAAGATTGTTGATTAGATGGCGTCTTTAAGATACATGTCATGTTATTCACCTTTTGGATCACGCACGAGCGTTTGAGGCATTTGTCACATTCGGCGAAATTATTGCGATCTAGCATTTATTTACTTTAAATACCATAGTTTAAGAATAGTTCGAACACAGTTCAGCAGTTCGTAGATAGTAGATAGTACGTAAGTAGTCAGTAGCTATGATTCTTGAGTAAAAGAAAATTCGAGGGTGTCTATCCCGTAGAATATGATGTTATTAATTTGTTATTTGTTGTTTAATTAATTTATTGTCTTTATTTTATCTTTTATCTTTTATGGGATGGCTAGCACAGTGGTATGAAGTCGGCCTGTGGATCCTGAGGTCCCTGGTTCGATTCCCACAGGCGACAAATTTTCATAATTTGAAAAAGCTATCCCTGTGGCTCCTCCACCACTAACATGTTTGGAGGCCGTGATTTGACGACTGGTAACCGCACTTCACGCGCAAAATATATCACTTACCGAGATCTTAATTACGAATTTCAGAATTTGAAACCTCGGCTACTTTTGTCATTAGTTCAGTTTGATCCACAACTGAAAATAAATGAGAATACTGTGGATGAATTTAAGCAGAAATGAGAAGCTATTGACCATAGTATAAGACTATTATGGCTAAGTACTATACCATAAGAAGAAGATGAAAAATTAGTACCTTTTATAGAAGAGATTTTAATATCTGAAAGCTTTTGACACCAAATAAAAGGGAATATTTTTGTAATTTGTTGCAAGGTATTCTTGAAACGATTAAACAAGTAGCTACGCAAACGATTGATCATATGCAAAATGCAGCATGGTTACTTATTGGTAAAAATTTAATTTTACTTATTTTGATATTCGGTATTACTGACGGTTTTTTATTTTTAGGATTTTATAACCTGATCTGAATGAAGCAAGTTTTCACTGATAAAGATATAATCTACTAGAAGTTAACAGGAAAATAGTTGTTGAGATTTAAATATCATTTTACTCATTTAGTAACAACTACAACAACTGAATTCAAGCAAAATGGTTCACGTTTTCTCTGTGGAATAAATATTTTATTTTAAAATCTTGTAAAATCATGATGATTCAGAAATTACAAAATATGTAAGAATAGTTCGAACACAGTTAAGCAGTTCGTAGATAGTAGATAGTACGTAAGTAGTCAGTAGCTATGATTCTTGAGTAAAAGAAAATTCGAGGGTGTCTATCCCGAGAATATGATGTTATTAATTTGTTATTTGTTGTTTAATTAATTTATTGTCTATTTATCTTAATTTTTATCATTTTGTTTTGAATAAAATATTTGCCACTCGCACTTGCAGCTTTTAATACTTATTATCAGTGGCGTACCTAGAACTTTTGCCGCTCAGAACGGTCTCCAGTTTGCCGCCTTTTCTAAGTCAATCAAATCATGGTTTTTATAAATTAAAAAAATAAATATAAAATAAATATACGAGCCCTAACAACTATATATTGGGACAAAATCAAATACATATATAATTAAGATATTTGAGAGTTTATTTTTTTCTAATATTTTTTTTTTAATTTAATACTATTTATTTTCTTAATTAAGAACATTTGAGGCCAATCAGCAACAAAAAAAAAACAAAATACTTATTCTGTTAACTGTAATTAACAAGAAAAATGTTCATTTTGTGTTGCAACTAAATATTGGGACAATACAAATTGACTGTTAAATATGAAACAAGATATGATAAATAATTTGTGAAAACAATGCAGAACGAAACGTCGAATTAATCGACAGTTGCTTTCTTATTGTTTTGAATGAATCGCTGCATTTATTGCACATAATACTACGTGAAATCGGAAGTATTCTAGATAAAAAAGGTAAAAGTCCGGATCGTCCAAAATTAGTTTCTGATAGACATAGTAAAACTATGCAAAAAAGGCCGAAAAAATACTTTAAGGTAAATTACGAATGAATGGAATTACGGAATCAGATTAAATCTGTCAAGGGAGTGCTATAACCAGTGGATTCATAAATATCGACTAAAGTTTTATAAGGTTGAAATAACAAGAAACAATTTAAAAAGTGTATTTCACAAAAAAAAATTCTTATAGACCACGGAAAAGCCACCATTAACGGAAAAAGAAAAGAAAACCACGCTCACATGTACAAAATCTAAACTATCTTGATCGGTAGAAGATTGACATAGAGTAATTTTAGCGACGAATCCAAATTAGACGTATGTGTTGGTGATTACAGCAAACGCGTGATTCGCACTAAAAATGAGGCTTTCCACAAGGATTGCCTAAAACGTACAGTAAAATTTCGTAAAGGAGTGATGATTTGGGATAGCATGATAGCTTCAGGTTTAGTTTGCTTTGAATTTATTGATGGTATCATGAATGCTGCGAAATATCAACAAATAGTGCAAAACAGTCTGTTATCAAGTATGGCAAAGTTAAATGTTGGCGAAAATTAAATTTTTCAACAGGATGGGGTGGCCTGTCATACGGCCAAAACCACAAGAAAGTGGTTTGACGACGTAAATGTTCTTTCTTGATCTTCTAACAATCCTGATCTCAATATTATTGAAACAGTGTGGCATAAAATGAAACAAACATGAAGGAACAATCCACAACGAACATTACTAGAATTTAAAGCCAAAATAGAGCAAATTTGGAATTGATTTACTTCTGAAACGTACAGATCCATAGTTGAGTCAATGACCAATCGAATTCGAGCGGTCGTAAAATATACGGGCGATGTTACTTCATTTTAGAAATAAAAATTCGTTTTGTCCCAATATTTTGTTGTCACATAAAATTAACATTTTATTTGTTAATTACGGATGATGGAGTAAGTATTTTGTTTTTCGTGTTATTGATTGGTTCGAATTATTGTTAATTAACTAAATATATAGTATTAAATTAAAAAAATTATTAGAAAAGAAAATAAACTCTCAAATATCTGAATTCTATATGTTTTTGATTTTGTCCCAATATATAGTTGTTAGGGCTCGTATCATCACAACTTTTGCCCATTACTGGGTGTGGCACTCTGTCGAAGTAGATCTCGGTAAGTGATATATTTATGTACGTGAAGTGCGATCACCAGCCGTCAAACCACGGCCCCCAAAGATGTTAGTGGTGGGGGAGCCACAAGGGTAATTTTAATTTGGTGAAAATTGTTTGTCGATTGTGGAAATCCAACCGGGGTCAAGATCCACAGGCCAATTCGAAACTACTGAGCCATTACCCCATTAAATTAATAAACATAAATAAATAATTAAATTGAGACAAACTATAGGTGGGGAACTTTTTTACCATTGGATAGCAGTAATAAAGGATTTTTTCCAGATAATATTTTCAACCCTACATTGACTTGACGATGAAGAAAATATTCGAAATCATATAGTACTTCATAATTCGTAGAAATCCAATAGTAAGCTTATGAAGTGAACAAGTTGTTTTTTACAACTAAAACTAAATATAAAAAATGCCGCTACAAAATATGTCCGCCCGGTACGGATCGCACACAATGCCAATCCCCCCTAGGTACGCCACTGCATATTATCCAACTTCAGCACGTAAACAATCAGTGGTCAAGATACATTCTCATTTTGACCAGCCTGAATTTGTTTGTAATTTTGTTTAAATTTCAAGCCTATTATTACAAATGAGCACTTATATAAAAAATTTATATTAGGTTTTAGTTGTTACTTAAGGTATAAAATAAAATAGTATTAGTAATTTTAATGTAGATTTAAATTATCTATATACATTTATTTGAAGCATTTTGCTGCGAAATCAACATGGAACGATATATCACTGTATTCACATTGTATTTTCTAAAATAAAAAATAAATGTATCATCACGCCTTTTACCCATTACTGAGTGAGGTACTCTGCCGTAGCTGATCTCGGTAACTGAGATATTGATGTGCATGAAGTGCGGTTATCAGCCGTCAAAATACGGCCCCCAATGATGCTAGTGAAGGTGGAGCAACAGGGGTAGCGAAACTCGTGCTTAATTTGCGCAATGGTGCAAATGAGGTTTTCGTGAACGAGTTTTGTACAATGCTTTTTTGTAACGAGCAAAAATTATACCGATAGTAAGAAAGTTTATTAAATTTGAAGCGTTAATTTTCTTTGACAGTTTAGTATGCCACGAATTGACATTTGTTATTTGAAAACAAACTGTTTATTTTTGCTCGTAAAGCTTGTTAACATATGTATGATTGATGGCGTTATAAGCTCATGTCTCTATTTTTTTTTATAAATTCCTTAAAACATTTATATACAAGTACTATTAGCGTTTTAATAGTCAAAATTTAGAACCATAAAGATGGGTGTTTTTTTTTAATTTCTATGCGCCCTAGTGCACAAAATCAATTTATACTTCAGTTTCCAGAGTAACGTAAACTTTATTTTTCATGATGCGTGTACAAAATGTAGTTTATCGCTAGTTATTAGCTGTATTCCACTTGCCACTTGGTTCACTTAAATCAGTTTAGATAAATTCGGCAAATGACTAAATGAACCAAATTAAGTAAACTGATGCACTTATTGGGGAGAATTACTGCAAAGTAAATTAGAATCAGTAATACTAGTACTGAAAATAAAGTCAGTGAAGCGATCCAGCGAAATAAATAAGTAATTTGATTCAGTAAATGTAAGTTAGATCTGATCCAAATGGCAAATGGAATACGTCTATTGAAGAAAAAGAATTATTAAATTTCCAATAATCCAAGCCCAACTTTTTTGAAATAATTTTGGCGAAAGAAAGTATGAATTAAAAGAAAATTGTAAGAAGTAATCATATGATTCCCTTCTAACCTCTACAAAAAAAAATGAACACCCAAACTCTAAAACTCACCGCACGCCACTGTTAATTACGCTTATGAACACTGCATAACATATTCTGTACCTTTTTTTTTTTTCGTATCAGAATGTGACAACCATTGCAACCCAAAATGTTATTGTTTTGCAAACTACTGCTAAGTTTTCTATATTCAACAAAATTCTTATGGGGTATCGAATTGGCCTATGAATTTGAAAACTCGGCTTCGATTCCCACAGCCGACAAATAATTTTCACCACATTAATTACTCCTGTGGCTCTCCCACCACTAACATCTTCGGTGGCCGTGATTTGACAACAGATATCAGTACGCGCCAGCGTTGTCAGTGTAAAAGAATTGAAAGCTGCAATTCAATTAGATGAATCGCTCACTTCTTTAACAACAGCGGGTAAATTTACGTACAGCTAAAACCGAACTAACTTGAGTCAAAATATAAATAAAGCATAAAAGTTCAAAAGTTCAAAAGTGATAATTGCAAATTATACAAATTAGCTGATGGCAAACAGCAGCAACAACGGATGATTAAAACTATTATTTACTTAGTTACAAAATACATGGCAAGACCTACATCTTGCTCAAAAGACAAGAGCCAAACTTGTCTCGTCAGAAGCCAATCTACCACTCACTAATCGTTATTGTATTCCATGAGATATTCTGACAAAAGGGTAAGGGATGGTATTGTAGCGTTGGTTCGAGATAACTGTTCCCACATATGTGATTACATAAAAAACCCAGACGGGGTTAAATATATCCGACCCAAGATAGCTATAATTTACCCAGATATGTCATCACATCCCGTATAACCAGACGTGACAATTCAGAAAAACTATAAACTTGATAAATAATGATCTACAGAATACTGAAGTTATAACATATGCACTAATAAATTTGATAAACAAAATATACTGTGTCAAGTCAACTTTAGAAAGATACTTAAGATAACACTTAATTAGTCTGTATCTTTCGAAGCTGAGTTGATAGTGAAATATCATCATTTATAAACAAGACCAAATTCTGAATTATCCGTTTTGTTACACCAGATGCGACATAATTATCGAAAAAGCGACATAATTTTTAAGTTGCTACCATAAAAATAAATAGGACACCATAATCAATAATTGCACCATAATTTTAGAAATCATAGCATAATTGTAACTATTTACAAATGTTTTATAAATCGATAATTTTTTGATAAATCTCCATTTAATTTTTATATTATCCTATGAACAGCAAAATTCCTAATAAATTGGTACTTTTGCTGATTGATTTATCACATAGATACCTGTTCCAATGTAGTTTGTGAACGAGTATTTAGTAAGATAATTTATTTAAAATTAATACAAGACATCGTATTTGCCCATCAATGGTATATTATTATCATAACAATTACTAAAAAAAGAAATAATTTGGAACCAACAAAAACATGATAAAGAGTTTGAAAAAATTAATATACTCGTATGACGAGGATGAGAATGGCATCATTACTTTAGGAAAAAAAGTTATCAGTAAAATCAATTTTTATTTTTTTTAACAATAGGAATTTTTGGTTCCTTTATATTGTTATTAAACACGTTATGAGTTCATGTTGCCAATAAATTATATAGTATTATTATAAGAGAGAAACTAGATGTCAAGAGATAAATGAATAATAAAAGATCGCGTTAAAAGTATATTTCTCATAAAAACACCATAATTTTTCCCCAAATTTGATCATTTTGATAGCTTGTTTCGATAATCAATTATATTAGATCTGGCAACACTGGTACGCGCATAAATATATCACTTACCGAGATCTGCTAGGGCAGAGTGTCACACCTAGTAATGGGTAAAAGGCGTGATGATATATTTATTTATTTATTTAACAAAATTGTTTTTGACTCATGATCAGTGCATTCAAATATTCAATACTATATATACATGGGCGTCCGCAGGGGGAGGCAAGGAGGGGCGCCCCCCCTGGATATTAACTATGGTGGTGACCACGACTCTCGAACATAGGACTTTAACATGTAAAACTATAATTTTGTAATTTCCTGCTTCCCTAAATATTTTAAGCAAAAAAGATTGAAATAAAAATGTTAGGGCATAAAATTCTGCAAGTGAACCAAAAAACTAAATTAATTTTGCATACTTTGTAACGACACAAATTAGATTTGAAAATGACAAAAATTGCCTCAAAACTATCGATAGGCATGAAATTGAAACAAAATTAAACAAATGTTTGACGTTTTATTTGTCAAAATAAGTGAAATAATAAATGAAGAATTTATTTTGACAGTTTTGGCAGATTGAACGTCAAACATTTGTTTAATTTTGTGTGAATTTTATTGCAATCGATAGTTTTGAGATAATTTTAGTCATTTTCAGATCTAATTTGTGCCGATACAAAGCATGCAAAATTAATAAATGAAATAAAAATTAAATTATAAGTTTAAAGATAATAAATTCCAGCTGAAACTGAATTTCCGGCAGTATTCTTATGGTCAGCTAGCGACATGTTCCCTATCGTAATCTAAGTTTATTAAGTATACACAGACACAAAATATTACAAAATAAAAACTGTAAAACTGCTAAATCGGAATTTATTGAAGAAATGGTGTCAATTTATGGAAGAGTTATTAGAAAATTGTCCTTCCTCTTTAATTCAATCCAGACGACGAAGACTAGTAATTTATTTCACAAATTTAAATATTTTTTTATCTATTTGTTATTTGTATTTGTATTTATATTATGTAAAAAAATATATTTTAGAAATTTATGTATATCTGAGAGTTTTTTGAGATCCGCCCTCCTCTGGAAAAATGTCTGTGGACGCCCATGTATATATACCCTTAAATTTTGTTACACAAGTTTAGTTATACTTTGTATAAAACGATATTTTTTCGGAAATGAAAACTTCAGTTGCATAGTGTACCTACCTAATTCTTTGTAGCGGCAAGGAAACACTGCTATAGCCGCAAAATCTTCATAAACTTGATTTCGAATAAGTTTATTTTTTGAGTTGTCATTCACGCATCTTCCGCACAAGTTTCCGCCATCTTCTGTTATCATTATCGGTGCATATGACAGATATTCATTGCATTTACTGCAGTGCAGTTTCTCTAAAATATCACTTTGAATTTCCACCATTTTCACATCAATATTTAATAAAACACGTAAGAATCCGACAGTTGAACGTCCAATGTTTATTTAACGATCGGTGTGTTCTGAACTATGCACATACACAATGATCTCCATTTCTCAAACAGCAATCAGCTATGTGCTATGCGTAGTTTATCACAAAACAACAGGGATTCCCCTCGTCCGATACTCCCTCATCATAAACTACTGATACTGAGAATTCATAATTTTGTCAGCACCACCTACGCGTAATATTCTACAGTTGCTTACTCAAAACAAAAATGTTTTATTAGCGTTACTCAAATAAAAGATTTGCCGGATAAAAAGATTCGAAAAGTAAATTTTCTACCATTGGTATTTTTTTAAGTCTTCATTGATGATGTATAATAGTTAAAAAAAATATCAGTAATAATATAACAAGAGAATGAGAATAAATTGAAAATAATTTGACAAATCCTTCGAAAACTTGTTGCCAGGCAATAGTCACGAAAGCCCGTAGGGCTTGAATGGCTATTGTCAAATGGCAACAAGTTTGAGAAAGATCCAGAATTATTTTCTAATTTATTGAACTCTCGAGTTATATTTAGTTAGATTATTTTTTGACTTAGCTGTTGAAGTCGATTCATCCAACTTAAAAGATTTTGTATTGGGTTCATATCGATTGATTACTTATTAATGTATTCTTGGGAGTTATTTCCAAAATTTGTTGGTATAATTGAATACATTTGAAATACAATTAAATCGATTTTTTTCACACATTTTACTTGACGCGTTGACAGTTTTAAATAATTATTTGACAACTACCTATCATTTGTCACAAACAAAAAAGCATCTACAGAGATTATTCCCGGGAATAATCACAACAGCTTTATTCTCAGTATAATAATGATACGATTGGTTAAAACGCAAACATGTGACATGCAATGAAGCATTTCATTGGTTTTGAGAAACGTCAAAAAATAATCAGTATAATCTGATTTTACAACAGTTCCAAATATATATCGCCATGAATATTTTCATTAATAAAAGTAGCCCAAAAATTTACATTTAGTTAAGTCCTACTTTTAAATATTGTAAATATTCTCGAAACTGTGGAAAGATTCTACATATTTAGAGCACAAACATTTCTCAAACTATGACAAGAATTGTACTAGTACCCATTCTATTAATTTCTTATACGTAGTATAAGGAAGTATTGGAATCGTGAAAAAAATTGTTGACGAGATTTTCGCGGAAATATATGTTTTGAGGTCCACTGAATCTGTTTTGATCATTTTCTCAATGATGTCTGTGTGTGTGGATGGATGGATGGATGGATGGATGGATGCATGGATGGATGGATGGATGTGTGTCCGAGTGTGAAATATCTCATGAACGAGATAAGATTTGTTAACGAAACTTGGTAATTATAAGTTTCATGAAAATACGAAGAGCTGAGTTGATTTTGAATGAAATTGAAAAACCGGAAGAGGAAGTTTACTGGACACACAAAACAATAAATTCCATTTATTTCAAAAATGGAATCAGTTACGAAAAAAAGTTTCAAATAAAAGATGTTAGCAAAAATATTTAGAACATAAAATGTTATTTGCAATTTTCCTGTATATGCGTCTAATTTTGAGAAAAACTAATTTATATATTTAATAATATATTTCAATAATCATAGTAGCAATAGAAACAAAAAACAAAAACATGTTTAACATTTATATGTCAAATAATAATTATCAAACGCAAGGAGCAAGTCATAAGTGTTCAATTCAGCGTTTTTAATATGAAATATGCTGTGTATAAGAAAGTCGTATGGTGACCACGCCAGATTTTATTTTTTTTTGACATTAACATCCTGTTGCATTTTATCTGGAACGGTACGGTATATAACTATGGTATCCATAGTTATACATTAACGACAGATTAGTAAGTATTGCATTTTAGCTGAACCGTTCGGTATATACCAGACGCAGACACGTGACATACAATGAAGCATTTCATTGGTTTTGAGAAACGTCAAAAATAATCACTTAAATAAAAAAAAGTATTAAAGTAATTAATTTTTTCAAAACTCGTCCAGAGTGCCAGAATCGCTAGGCCGCCTCCAGTGGCATTTAAAAGAATAATCCTTGTATAAATTATGAGACACGCACAAGCGTACAGAAAAAGTCCACCATTGATAAATTTTTGGTTGAAGATATACACAGAATATTAAATTATCAGAGTAGTGTCATTTTATCGGACAAATTTAATAGTGTCAAATTCAAAATAAATGAAGAGTTTGATATTTTGGTGATTGTCAGTTGACAGATAAATTAAAAAAAATTTGTTTAATTTTAAATCATTCTTATTAAAATAATCTTATCTTTTGTTATTGATATTTCAAATCAATTAAAGAAATGATGCGTACGCCTAACTGGTAGGATACTTGGTTTATTTACATTAGAATACATCTTTGGGGGTCGTGATTTGACGGCTGGTAACCGGTAAATATATCACTTACCAAGATCTGCTTCGGCAGAATGCCACAGCCAGTAATGGGTAGAAGGCGTGATGATATATTTATTTTTTATGTATGGGGTAGGTGGCTCAGTGGTATCGAGTCGGCCTGTTGATTTCTCGGGTTCGATTTACACAACCGACAAACAATTTGCACCACATTAAAATTACCCCTGTGGCTCTCCCACTCCTAACATCTTTGGGAGCCGTGATTTGATGCCTGGTAACTGCAATTCACGAGCACAATTATATCACTTACCGAGATCTGATAAGGCAGAGGGCCACACCCAGTAATGGGTATTTATTTTATTTTAAAAACTGTAATGTATATGTATAAGTAGTTTATTGATCAAGTTATGTACAGTTCACTTTTATGATATGTCATATGTACATTTAGTGTTCGTTTCGCCAATTTTGTCTATGAAATTAAGTATTGTGCAATTATTTAAACTGGCTGCATTTTCACCTTTGTTGAAAAATTATGCAAATTTTTTTTATTTTGAATAAAGCATGCAACTCTCACAATATTAGAAAATAAAAGCAGATTTTTTTAGTTACGTAATAACAAAGAAATTGCACAGTTGTAAGAAAAATTTATTATTTTCATGTTCTGAAGGTTCCGTATTACAATTATTTGCTACAGGCCGGCATACAAAAGTACAAGAACATGATTTAACGAACAAATTAAAATCTAATTTATATTACTTATTGCTCATTACCACGATAATTTGTTAATATTTGAAATTTGTAGTTTAATGTTGAAGTTAAAAAGCATGTATTCCAAATTATTAACTGAGGACGATTCTTTTATTATATGTTGCAATAGTTTAGACCGATTTGCATCCGTACACGCAACAATTCCTAATAGACAGAGCTGGGCAAGCTACTTAAAAAAAGTAGCTAAGCTACCGCTACAGCTATTCTTTAAAAAAGTAGCTAAGCTACAGCTATAAGCTATATTTCGTAAAATATAGCTAAGCTACAGCTAAAAGCTTTCGTTAAAGTAGCTGTTAAATTTTATAGCTACTTTTTTAAATTATTGTGAAATAATTAAATTTGCCTTTGTCATATGATCAGTCTTTTGTTATAATGACTGTTAATTTACTATTATGTACATAAATATCAAAAATAGCAAATACCATCTGGCACCTACTGTGTATTTTTGCGTATTAGAGCCAGTTAGAACCGGCAACAAATAATTATTTTGTGTGGGTTTAGCTTGTACGCATGCGTACTTTGTTGACCTTCTGCTTAAAAAGTAGCTTTAAGCTACAAAAAGGAGCTTTAAGCTGCAAAAAGTAGCTTTAAAAGTAGCTTCAGTTGTTATTTTTAAGCTAATGGAAAAAAAAGTAGCTAGCTACAAGCTACAGCTATATTTTTTCACAGTTAGTTAAGCTACAGCTACAGCTAAGGTAAATGTAGCTAAGCTACAAAAGTAGCTAGCTACTGCCCAGCTCTGCTAATAGATTATCTTTTTTTTAAGTTACATAGAAAAATGTAAAATTCACGTTATAAAAACATGTACTTTTACCATACAAGCATGCACAATAACGTGGATACCATTAGGCTTACGAAATAGAGGCAAACCAAGGAAGAGATTGCTGGAAGAAATAGAAGAAGACATGATAGCAATGAACATTAGAGACTGGAAAACAAACTGTAAAAACCGGAAACTATGGAAAGAAATAACAACCAAGGCAAAAACACACGATAAATTATAAAATAATATAGAGAAGTAAACCACTTCAGAAATGGATTTTGACGCTTTCAACAGCGTTTCGAAATAATTAAAAATTAGATTCCGGCACGGGGTGGCAACAATAAATGGCGCCGATGTGAATGTACCGATTTTAAGGGTGGTTGGTGACATATTTTTTACAGGCTAATTTTCACTTTAAATTATAGACATTGGTATAATTAAGTAATAAAAATGGTAGACAGAAGTTTTGGCAGATGACGCATGCGTGACAGAAACGGTCAAAGTGGCAATTTTTATGGTGTGTGACATATTTTTTACAGGCTGAAATGTTTTTTACTACTTGTTCACGATGAATGATTGACAGAAATTATTGCTAGTTGCGCGTTAGTGACAGAAGCTCTCAAAGGGGACTGGTTTAGGGTGGGGGGGGTCACGTGACTTATTTATTACAGCTTGAAATTTGCTAGAGAGGTGAATAAAAGTAAGATATTTCTAATTATGTAACTGACAGAAGCTGTAACTGGTCCCAAGTTTGTAATATTGAAAAAAAAACGTATCATTCACAAGCTCATATTTGCAGAATGTCCCCGACTCTCACTTGGGTTATACTCATAACATACATTCGACACCTCGTAGTAAACTTTCTGCTATGCGAGATTATCGGGAGCGGTGGCTTTAGTAACAATTTGAAAGTGATATCAGTCGTGTTTATATTATTGTATCTCTACACGAAAATGGAATTAATAGCCTCGACAGCAACATGTATTATTTGTAAAAGCGAGGGCGATTATAATCTTATTTTATTTGCAACGGACACTTTAGAAAGATTTAATTTCTATTTTGAAGTGAGAAAGTTTTGTCAAATTAAATACTCGCAAAAGAAGATTTAAAAATCTAAGATGTATTCAAAGCGAAATGGAAGACAGTAACTCAGAGGAGGAGGAAAGCTGTGATAGTAGCAGTCAAGGCGACGAAACCGATCATGATGATGGCGATGAGAGTGATTAAGATTTTTAATATTATTATAATAATTTCTTATAAATATTATAATTTCTTTATTTTTTAAATCTTTGTTCTTTGTATGAAACATTTTTGGAAATATTATGTATTTGTTTTTTTTTAATCTATTTCTTTTCGGAACAAATCTCAAAATATACATCTTAAGTGTAGTTAATTCCGCCATATATACCATGATGAGGACTTTGAAGGACCACCGTGTGTGATCACACGGAAATAATTATGTTCTCTGTATGCTTAACCACTTTATTTACATTCACACAGATGATACAGTTTACGGATATGAATCAGTGATGGTTACTGTACGACAGTTGATGACAGAGTTGCTACATTCTTAAAAACTAAAACTGAAAACCTTACTTTGTAGAGGGTGATGGAAATAATGGTAGGGGTAGTTGGTGGTAGGGGATGCATTTTGCGAAATGGCGGTAAATACTGAACATACCATATATATATATATATATATATATATATATATATATATATATATATATATATATATATATATATATATATATATATATATATCTTTATATATAAAAGAAAGTCGGGTTAGTTACACCATTTATAACTCAAGAACGGCTGGACCGATTTTGATGATCTAAGATTTGTTGGATTCGTCTTCGCCCCGAATAGCAGAATAACTATTAAAATATCGATTTACGTAAAAAACCAAAAAATTATTACAGGGGTTAGAACACATTGTACTTTTATTTTTCCACTATGTCAATAGATGTCACTAAATTGGCTGCATTATAGTATAATTATAAAGAGCATAGAATTCTTAAAGGTAGTGTACTAAATTGGCTGCGTTACAGTATAATTAGAAAGAGCATAGAATTCTTAAAAGTAGTGTACTAAATTCACACAGATTATATCATATGCTAGGAAGTACAGCTAAAATCAAACCAATGTATTTTAAAGTAAAATATCATTTTATCTAAACGTAAATGAATGATAATTTTTTTATACAAGTTATATTTAATTTTTTACTATCGGATTCTGCCCTTATAATATATAAATAATCAATACAGTAATATTAAAATAAATATTAAAATTTGAAAATTTTAAGCGCCAATTTGCTCTTCTGTCATCTGTCACTGGCCGATAACCTCAAACTTACGTTTTGTTGTGATTGTTTTGTGAAGTGTGAATTTTGTTTGAAAAATTCCTGGGTACAATTGTTCCGTTCCGGATTGTAATTTGAATTCATTAATTAATAAGGCAATATCTTTTCATTTCTTTCCAAAGATTAGTAAACAGACCAAAATTTCAAATTAAAGATTTCATGTCAACTTCAAACTGGCGGCAATAAAACTGTCACAATTTATGCGCATATGCGCATATGCATCACCATTCGAGTCACATGGCGTCACAAACATTAGTATTGCCCACGAACTATTATACTGACATAATTAGAAAAAAATAGAAAAAAAGATTGTCACCCTGGCACGCTTTTTTCATTTCATAAATTTTGCCGGCAGAGGCGCTATAGAAAATAATATGGTCTATTCTCGGAACATTCCATTTCCGCTGTCTGTCAGTATATAACCAATAAAGTTACCTGAAGATTTGTTAGTTTTTTGCGAGTGTTTAAATAATAAATCTTATTTGTTTTCTTATAATTTGTGCGAGAATTATTATTAAAAATGCCGCGACCCAGAAGATCTAATCTTTCCCAACAAAGCCGTAATGCAATTCGGCTTCGTAACACTGCGAATCAATCCACCGAAGAAGAACAGGAAATCGCACGGTTGGCAATGAGAAATTGTCGAGCTTATCGCACAGATCAACAAATGTCGCCTGTTCCCGTGTCGGACAACCATCAACATTATTTACATATTTACGCGCCAGAAAACAAAACTAAAAAGTTGTGTATCAAAAATCATTACAATAAACACTATGTTTTCGAAATAATTATTAATTTAAAATTAATTCCACTTCAAATTGAATATTCATAGTTAAGACAGGACAACGTCTGTCGCGTCAGCTAGTATATATATATATATATATATATATATATATATATATATATATATATATATATATATATATATATATATATAGGTCGCGAAGAGGTGCCCACCAGGAGTTGATGTTGTGGATGGAAGATATGTGAAGTATATTGATACTACTGTGGCAAAGGTGAGCGAGCTTTATATTTTTATGTTGTTTTAGCTTGTTAAATTATGAGTTTAATTGGAATTAATTTCATGTTGTGTAGAGTATTAAATAAGGACTTGTAGTAGTTTAGAAATGAGAGATTGCGAAAAGAAATCATGAAAACGAACTTTATTATTTAATAATAATCCATTAATGTTTATTCATTTCCAATGGGGTGGCAGATGATTGTCAGTATTTATATTTCCCGAATTTAAATCTGTCTTCAATTTATACCCAGAAAGTATAATTGGGTCTAAGTGGTTCGGATTCTACAATAAGCTACTATAACTGGTATTATGATTCAGAATTTGAATAGTTTATTTATTAGCCTAGTATACAAATTCATGTTAATTACAAGAGTAGATAGTGAGTTAGAAGATATATGAATGAGTATGAAACGGAAATCACACACTTAATTATTCATGTTAACATAAACAACAAAAACATCTGACTGATTTTCATGCTGATACATCTGAAATTCCCAATTCGCACTTAATTAGCATGAAGGAAATATAGAATTTTACATAATAATATCTACATTTGTTTATTGCGTTAGACACCAGATATACTTCATTCCTTGTATGAAAACTATTACGTCACATTCGGTATTCATGTGATTCAAGATTTTGTACTTAAATCGTTTACATTGGTATTAGATTTACATTTTTAAAACATAACCTAAAATTTAAATGTCAGATTAAAATATTTGTTACTTTATAAAATTTAATAATCAAATTCTGCAGTATATTAAATAAAAACCTAATATAAATTTATCTTAACGCACGAAAAATATTACCTACATTATTGAAATATTTAATTTTACAAAATAAAACTCAAAGGTATATACATTATATATAAATAAATAATATATCAAAATACAAAATACAGTGCACCTCTTGTACTAAGTTAAATTAATTAAAGATCCTCTATTCTTTAACTCCAGCGCAAAATAATCATAACGACGACAAACGCATTTCTACATTTGATTACCCAAAATTTTCTAGCTATTTCCTATTTTTCAGTCTGTATTTATGTATCAAAAATGTCACAAACTTAGAAATGACAGGCGAGAAAATAACAAAATCATGACTATAGGTCTTTATTTTTATTTTATAAACAAATGTGAACAAAGTAAATATAAATTTATGTATTAGCAGTGAGTATACATATATTATGTATTCAGTGGTATTAGTAAGAATTGTCATACGTTTTCATTAAAATAATAAATGTGATAGAACGTGAAAAAACATCAAACGTGTGTCTTTTCTTATTAAGACATACGTTTATGCCATTCGCATAGGTAGGAATAATATTATTAAAAAAAGATAATTGTCAACGGCCATGACTGCGCTCGTTGGTACTGATCTAAGCGATAACGCGAGTTAAGTAACGTTGCGCGCGGGTAGTATTTGGATGGGTGACCGTCCAAAGAAAAACTCGCGTTGCTGTTGACCATAACACCTAAAACGCAGATCAGGGCGTAATGGCGGCATATGACCTTGGTAGTTGGTCCGCCAAAGAAGCCACCAAAAAAAAAAAGATAGCTATATTTCATCGTATCTATGATAACCTCGTCCACATATGACGTCATCATTTTCATACAGGGAATGAAGTTTAATAATAAATGGGCCGAATTCTTCTATAATCTACTGTAATTTGAATTCGAATCAAAGTGAATTATTATTTAATAAAAACTTTATTATTATACACTTTTTGAATAAAACGAACAAGTTGAAGTTTATACATAAATATTTACTTCCTCTCTCAATGCTGTCATTCCAAGATGTATGTATCGATTGACTTGAAATTTTATCTGTGTATTAACAACATACTACAGAGTGAACAAAAGTAAGTGTTTGAGTTGGCAATACAATTCTGGGGAACTTTTTATTGCACAGTTGACACAACGCCAGGTAAAGGCGGAAATACTATTTGACATGTCTTTTATAATAAATACAAATAGGTTGAGTGACAGAAATACTTTATATTATTACCCTGTGAGTAATGTTAAGAAATAAAAGGATGTGAGTAAGAGAAACAACGATTTTTATTAATTTAAATTTTCATTTGTCACTGTCAACAACAGGAAATAAATTTATGTATCAGTCTCATCAAATTCAAGCAGTTTTTTTTTATAGTCTACCGAAACACTTATTTCTGATCAGACTATAGTACATGTCTCATTAAAATTTCATTTAATTTTTTTTGTTTATTATACGAGAAATAAAACATCAAACTAAAAAATAAAATTCAGATCAACTGATACGACGCAGGGTTGTATTTGACAACTGATAATAAAATTGTCCATTATTAACCAAACATTGATTTTAATGGCATCTGATTCAAATATTCTTCAATTTTGGGAAAAAACGCTTCAGAGAAAACTTCTCCCAAAGTGCTTTCCAACAATAGATTAAGAATCCGCCAATTGTTTTGAAACAATATACTGATAAATCTCCCTAGAAACAAAACAATATAAATAGTACAATTATTATTTCAGGAGGATAATTTTAATGAATACCTCGTTCCGGAAATCCTGTACTTGTAAGATCTATGATCAATCGTTCAACATGATTAAAATATAATTTATAAGAACTCATTTTGACAAAATTATCGGCATCTCGTTGTTGAATATCATAATTAAAATGATATTTATATATTCCGTTAGCTATAAACAACAAATATAATCTATATTAAATAGGACGGCAATTATGTCCGACTCTTTAAGAACCCGACAGTGCCGGATTTACCATTAGGCTGAAAAGGCTCCAGCCTAGGGCCCCGAGCTCGGGGGGCCCCGCACTGGAGTTAAACTAGTTTTGAACATTTTAGTAAATTTAAATTTTACTAATACGTCAATAAATTTAACAGAGAAACTATGAACGAAAAAACTAATCAATATTAATGGAGAATTAATCATTGATGTTTTAATTGCGTCGCAGATATTGTATTTATAATAAAACACATGTTATTTTAATCTTACTCTTATAGTTTTATTTTACTTTTTATTTTTACGGCAACAGAGAGGGGGCCATTCTATGTATTCAGCCTAGGGCCCCATGTCACGTAAATCCGGCACTGAAACCCGAGATCGATTCCCAGAGCCGACAAATAATTGTCACCCCTGTGGCTCTTGTTCCACTAATATATTTAGGGGTCGTGATTTAACTGCAGGTAACCGCACTTCACATGTACAAATATATCACTGTCAGAGTTCTATTAAAGCAGAGTGCCACACCTAGTAATGGGTAGAAGCATTGCCGACTATATGTAGAGGCCTGGAACAGCGAAGCGCAAGCGACTGTGACGTCACAACGTGTGACCCACGAACGCGTTTGTCTTCCATATACTACAATGTTAAAATTCTGTTCCTAACGTATAAACTAGCTTCTATCTCGTTAAATATCAATGATATTGAAATTAAAATGTGCTCCTCATAAAGACGAATCAATTGGATATTTTTTATTTTCAAAATCTAGTTTGGCTCACGGAGAAACATGACTTGTTTCTTCTTTTGTACTTTCTAACATGTATTTTAAAAACTATATAAGGCTTTACCTTGACGGTTCACTTCATTGCCAAAATGTACGGACTGTCAGAAGTTTCTTGTACACAATCGTGAAATGATAACAGAATGTGGCAGCTCCACAAATGAGTACTTCAAAATAATTGATAGAGGTGAACTTAAATGGCCTAAAGATTTTCAAGTTAATATAGTTTCAAATGTATATCAAATATTTAAAATAATAATTAGCAATAGCGATTATAAAAAAAATGTTGTTATCAGTTAAAAATCAGAGGCAATTTTTGAAAGAAATATGTATAGAAAAATTAGGAAAGTATACTTCAATAGAAATTTTTCTTTGCAAACGTGGTAAAAGTAATGATAACTTCAGTAATGAAGCAATAGTACCTATTTGCAATATTTTATTAAATAATTATACAAAAATAAAAAATAATAATATGGAAAATACTACCAAAAGAAACCGTAAGTTAGAATGTCTCAGTCAAAATAAATGATTGTGTTAATTTTTTTAAATATACATAATTATTATTAATTAAAAAGTTTATATTTTTTCTTTTTTCTTATTTTAAAAGTGACTTTATTTTGTACCTGATTGTGTGCTGTGTAAAATAAATATATCAAATATTTAATAATAGAATACTGCTTGTTTTTATTTCATTATTTTATACTAATTTATGGATACTATATATACACTATGATTCGTGAAAATTTTCTAGTACGAGTTATATACTTTTAAAAATGTATATTACAAAGTACAAAAGAGGAAACAGTAATGTTTCTCCGCAAGCTAGACTAGATTTTGAAAATTAAAATAGCCATTTGATTCGTCTTTACAAGAAGCACATTTTATGTCATGTACATAATTTCAATATCTTTGATAGTTAACGAGATAGAAGCTAGTTTATATATTACGAACAGTATTTTAACACGAGAGCTAATGTCAGACAGACGCGTTTGTCGGCCTCACGCAGTAACGTCACAGAAACGCTGTTCCAGGCCTCTACATATAGACGGCAATGGTAGAAGGCGTGTTCGATCCCCACATTTTCACCAATTTAAAAAATTACCCCTGTGGCTCCCCCACCACTAACAAACTTTGGGAGCCGTGATTTGACGACTGGTAACCGCATTTCACGCACATAATTATATCACTTACCGAGATCTGCTTCGCCAGAGTGTCACACCCAGTAAGGGTAAAAGCGTGATAATATATATATATATATTTTTATAAATTATATATCATAATATTTTTGCCCAATTCTGGGTACAAGTAATACGCAACTATCAGGGAGAAGTAACTTGCTTCATATTTATAAAATAAACCAAAAAAATGTTCTTATATTTTTTGTTGTCCTTTTCAAATTATTTTAGAGAAAAAAACTTAATTTATACAAAAGCACGTGTTTTTGTCTTAAAAAGCGGGCTTAAACACTTCTTTTTGATTCATGGGCCAAAAAGAAATAATTACTATAGGTATATAAATAAAATGACAATTTTTGTTTATTGTGAATACTTGATTCTGCAAAATGTGAATTTGGCATATAACTTATTTATATATTTTAATCTTTTGAACATATAATTAAATATTATTTTGTTGTGCATAAAATATTGTATGTACTACGGGTGAAATTAGCGCTTTTGAACCTTTGATTTGCGCCTCGTGCTAATAATCATGTCACGGTATGGCCAGGTTCTTTGAATTGCGCTATGCTTATTATGGTCCTTTCATATGTCATTAAAATTCCTAGTTTCAAATTTACAGAGCGGGCACGTCAACTAGCGCCTCTAACGAGATACGTCGTAACTAAATTTGAAAATACTGCCTCTTGCATTGATTGAAAAAATCCTAAAAACAAGCCTAGTCATTGTATTTTTATAATCATACGATCTTTACAGTTGGCACCAATAATTCAATAATACTTCCTTCTTTTGACCTATAAACACTTCAAAAATTTTAAATAGGTAGACAATATGGCGGCATTATTTACCTGAAGCGACAGATAATGCAACGTTGCCAAATGAAATTCACTTAGTCTAGACTAGCTAGTCACTTTAGTCGAAAGCTCAGAATACTAGTCATAATATTTAATAATATTGAATGTATAAATAAAATACACAGTTCCATTAAATGTATTTGGTGTGATCACATAAACTTCAATTTTCAAATATTTTAAGGTTGTTTTTGTGACTTAACAGCGTTGTCACTTTCCTTTAATAGAAATAAAAAGCACTAGATGGCATTACTTGACGTATCAAAACTGTAAAAAACTCACGGCAAATTTTTATATGGTAAAATGTTGAAATGAAACGACTATAATAAGCGTAGCGCAATTCAATGAAGTTGGCCATGGTCACGGGCCAGAAACGCATGTTTTCACCCTTGGTACATAAATTACTATTACCATAACTTATATTTGAAGCATTTTCCAGAGAAAAATATACAAACATATTTGTCAAATGATACTTACGATACGAAATGTTGATTTTTCCAAATTCATTCAACGGAAAACCTAAGAATTGACCTTTCATTTTGTAATCTCCTAGTGCGGTTATCATTGGCTGAGAATATACTAAGTCAACAGCCTTGTTGTTGAAGTCAACACTAAAAAAATATCACCACATTAAAACTACCCCTGTGGTTTCCTCACCACTAACATCTTTGGCGGCCGTGATTTGACTTCACGCGCATAAATATATCACTTACCGAGATCTGCTACGGCAGAGTGCCACACCCAATAATGGGTTGAAGGCGTGATGATATATTTATATTTTGTAGACAAATATATACTAGAGATACTTACAAAATATTGTTGAATTTTATGTTTTCTAATCCGTACAGAAAACCAATCAGAGTTCCATTAACAAAGTTTGGAACGGATTTTGCTGTTAACACTGGGATTTTATTTAATTTGTGATCTACAAAAAAAAAATTAATACAATAGATACGTAGAGTTAAATTTGGAAATAATTAACTTCAATTTTATTTGAGGTAAGTGGCTCAGTGGTATCGAGTCGACCTGTGGATCCTGAGAACCCTGGTTCTATTCCCACAGTCGACAAACATTTTCATCACATTAAAATTACCCCTGTCGTTCCGCCACCGTTAACATCTTTGGGGGTCGTGATTTGACGGCTGGTAATCGCACTTCACGCGTATAAATATATCACTTACCGAGATCTGCTTCGGCAGAGTGCTACACCCAGTAATGAGTAAAAGGCGTGATGATATATTTATTTTTATTCAACTTTTAAATTTATTCCGTACTGACAAATTTATTTCTCTATAAGTTTGTTTATTATTGAACACTATATTTAAATAACTATACTACCTTTCACAAATTTTGGCCATCCTTCGTTGGCACTTTGGGCTAAACATCTACTTAAGATGTTGTCGTTTCTTCTACATTTTTGAAAGCAATGAGCTAGAAAAATATTTTAAAAATAATAGATTTTTTAATGACTGATTTAACCAACATAAGTTAAATTTTAAACTTAGGTTAAATTAGGGTTGTTGATTTTACGAATATTCGAGACTTTCATTGTTCGGATTTATTGAACTTTTGAATATTCCGAATTTTAGAATTTTCGAATTTTGG
The DNA here is from genome assembly GCA_911728475.2 of Pterostichus madidus. NCBI lineage: Eukaryota > Metazoa > Arthropoda > Insecta > Coleoptera > Carabidae > Pterostichus > Pterostichus madidus. The sequence continues at coordinate 25,902,400 of OU452314.1, forward strand.
AATATGCCGAATTTCCGAATTATTCGAATTGTGAATCTGGATCCTAACGTGAACACGGCATGTTGATATAAATTATTTTCAGAATAAACTCATGTGGAGAGTTTTGTATTCATTCGTAAGTAATTATTATTAATTATTATTATTTGCCAAATTCATTCGATTTAGACTTAAAATTTCGTTACACTGTCAAAAACATTATAATTTAGACGTTTTTGTATCCTTTTTCTTGTCATTTTAAAGCGTCTTACTAAAAGTACATAGCATTTAGATGGGCGGTAAGAGAGTAAATGGCTTAATTAAGACGCCTAAACTTGCAGAGATTTTACAGGATACTTCGCCGAGTTTATTATTTAATTCGTGGCCGACTTTTCGCGAACTATGCGTGAGCATGTTTGGAGATGACGTTAATTCAGTAAGAAATAATTCGAAATTTCGAAGCTTCAATAATTCGAAAAAAATTCGAAAGTTCAAAGCATCAAAGTTTTTCTGACGAAGTTCAAAACATTCGAATGTTCGAATGATCAGAAATTCAAACTTCGGTGGAAATCAACGACCCTAGTTTAAATAAATACAAGTAAATTAAAATTACATATCAAATTGATTAATTGACATAGCTGTCATATATTCGTTTTTTTTATCTATTTAAACCAAGTTTTTTTTGTGAAATCGGTCATTAATCATATTAACTTGTACTTACGAATGTCCGAATTTTGAGAAACACATTTACTTAAATTAATGTCATTTCTTGAACATTTTAGGAAACAAGAAGCTGAAAAATATTTTAACAATAAGTATACTCCAATTTTAAGTTTATAAAAACATGTATAATCTTATTTTACTTACAAATATCCGCCCCTTCAACTATAATATAGAAAACACTGAGTAATATAAGACTTTTCTTCATGATGATCGAACTTATTAAAACAAAATAACAGATTCACAGTGATCAATAGAGTTATATAGAATCTCAAATTATTTAATATGCTAATTTATTCCTGATCCAGGGACGTATTCAAAATTTGCGAACGACAAAATGTGTATTTTAGACAGAAATATTAGTAAATTATTTCCAACTAAAGCGTTCACAGCTATTCATTTATATACATACATACATATCTTCATGCTATATCCCAACAAATGGGGTAGCACGAACCCTAAAAACACTCATAAAACATTCATTCATTACACTCATCAAACAAAATCAGTCCTCGTCAAACATTATCATCCAAACAAACCACCCTCACTTCAACCACATTCATAGATCACTCCATATAAACTCATTCATTTATTACACTCGAAATCATTTTTCACACAACAAACCTTCAATCACATCATTCCTATTCACTTATTATTCATTTTCTTTCTTTAACGTACATAACATATGCATAAAACATCTCAAATTACTCACGTTTACTCCTAACAACGAATCTAATTACGAAACTAACAACGAATCTACAAGATTAGAAAAGATGAAAGCGACTTGTATATGAAAGAAAAGTCCACATAATGCAGTAACTGAAAATGAAACAAAAAGATAAGAAAGGAAGGGAGCGTCGTCCTGCGCTTGTTTTTGAAAGTGAATTTCACACAATTGCAGTTAAACACTCTACGTAAGAACTGAAAACGAATTAAAAGATAAGAAAGGAAGGAGGTGTCGCTCTACGCTTGTTTTTGAAAGTGAATTCCACACAATTGCAGTTAAACACTCAATGTAAGATCAGAAAACGAATAAAAAAGATAAGAAAAGAAAGGAGCTATTCATTTAACAATTACAATTAACAATTTTAAATATCAATTAGTGGACATGTCTAAATACTTGTGATCTACTTTGAAAACCAACATAAATAAATAAAAATAAATATATCATCACGCCTTTTACCCATTACTCAGTGTGGCACTCTGCCGCAGCAGATCTCGGTAAGTGATATATTTATGCACGTGAAGTGTGGTTACCAGTTATCAAATCACGACCATCAAAGATGTTAGTGGAGGGTAAGCCACAGGGGTAACTTTAATGTGGGAAAAATAAAAAAATATGGGTACTTACTATGTAATTAAATCTAAAAATTATGATAACCCTTTCTATAACTATTTATTTTTATTAAGAGGAGATGTAAGGTGACTCCTCAGATTCTCCTCCTAGATTCGGTACTGTATAAATGTTAGTATAAAATTTATAGCGAAACTGGTAATTGTAAAAATGTTGTTCTCAAAACAAGTATTTTATTGGAAATGCTAATATTGCAAATTAAACAAATAAAATGTTGTTGTTCATCGGCTAAGGTTAAGGACCTGTAGTCTTTGTTCTGATTCTTAAAATTATTCAACATATTGTAAAGATGCGTTCGCAACTATATAACATATTTATTTATTTATGCTACTCTGTACAACAGGAACTTAATCCCAATTACAGTACAGGGTTCGAACTTACCGAACCGTAGTGTGCAAGTTCATATATTATTAACTTAAGGTAGTACTAGTGCGACGGTGGCGCTATCGGTTAACGAGTGGCGAAACTGACGCTCAAAAAAATATAAATATTGAATAAAATAAGTGTTTTATACCTATTATGGTTTGAATATCATGAATTGTTAACAGGTTGTTGGTCTAGTGAATTTTCAAATACCATACCACTGTATGCTTCTGTCACTAATGAGCAACCAGCAATAATTTCTGTCAATCATTTTTTGTCATGTATTCATCGTGAACAAGTAGTAAAAAAAATTTCAACCTGTAAAAAATATGTCACACGACACCATAAAAATTGCCACTTTGACCGTTTCTGTCACGCATGTGTCACCTGCCAAAACTTCTGTCTACCACTTTTATTACTTAATTATACCAAAGTCTATAATTTAAAGTGAAAATTAGCCTGTAAAAAAATATATCACCAACCACCCTTAAAATCGGCACATTTACATCGGCGCCATTTATTGTTGCCACCCCGTGCCGAAATTGAATTTTCTTTTTTTCATGTTTCTCATAACTTAATCTATTGAAAAAACCATTTCTGTCACTGGAATAAATGAGACATCATTTTGCACCCTAGCTCTCTAACTATTAGTGAATGCTTGACGGATCGATATTATATATGAACGTAAAAAACTCTTGATCTGTATAAACAGTTGACCGATACCATTTTTATTCAAACATAAAATAAGCAAAATAAAAAATACAGAATGGATTAATAGATAAAGAGGATTTTGGTTTTAACCAAAACAAATTTAAAACGTACTCAAAAATTAAAACGAGGAAATTTTTATACCAACATTTAATAAAAAAAAAAATTACATTACTGACACAAATTAAAAATAACATAAAGTAATACAGAGTGATCAAAAGGAATTGTTACAGTTGGCAATAAAAAAACTACATGAAATTGGTAAGCCTGATACATAAAATAATTTCCTGTGGTTGACAGTGACATTTGAAAATTTAAATTTAAATTTGAGTACATTTATTATTGCATTTATTTCTAAAGTATTTCTATTACTTAAAAAGTCAAAAGTCTATTAGCTGTCAGACTCCTGACATAACCTATTTGTATTTATTAGAAATGTCAAATAGAATTTCCGCCTTTATCTGACGTTGTGCCAACTGTGGAATAAAAAGATCTCCGGAATTGTATTGCCAACTATAACAATTCCTTTTGATCACCCTGTAGTCCTAAAACATAAAAAAATATTATAAAAAATACATATAAGTACATATAATTAGTTCAATATGATAGTATAGCCATATGGAAATGTGAATTTGATTTCACTTTTTAACTGGCAATCAGTTTGCCATATTGTTTCATATACCGGGTGTTCAATTTGGTTGTGCCACCGTTGCTATCTCGAGAATTATAAGATCTACAAGGTTAGTTAATTTAGCAAAGAAATACTATTTTCTAAGTCTATTACAAAACTATTAACAAACATTTTTTTTACCAGTGGTTCTCAAAACACGTTCTGCAACTTCCTTATTTAAATGGGAACCTATTTTTTTTATTTGCTTGTTCGATTTAGTATTTTTTCCTGAAACATTCAGTATCCTCACATAACAAATTTTTTGACAAAAATGCATTTTAAATTGACATTATTTTAATTCAAATCGCATAGGAAACAATATGCTATGATGAAACAACAAGTGACTAATATAATTTATTTATTTATTTTTTTACAAGATAATTGTATTTACATGTAATAATGAATCAAACAAACAAAAATATTATAATTTGTTAATTTTTTTTTTCGGCACTCTGATTTCTATGCGATTTTAATTAATATAATGTGAATATGATATACATCTTTGTCAAAAATTTTGTAATGTAGAGGTACTGAACTTTGTAGTTGTTGAATTCAGAAAAAAATACTGAAACGAATACGCAAATAAAAAAATAGGTTCCCATACGAGGTATAACTTTCTTATTTTAAGAAGAAAGTTGTACCTCGTATTTTGAGAATTAATGGTCGAAAAAAAAATGTTAATAGTTTTGTAATACACTTAGAAAACGGAATGTCTTTGCTAAGTTAACCAACCTTGTAGCTCTTATAATTCTCGAGATAGCAATGGTGGCACAATTAAATTGAACAGCCTGGATTCGTAATTTATTTTTCTTTAAATATAATTATATTATCGATACAATATGTTTGATTATTATTTTCATAAAGATAGAGAATATGTTCTAAAAACGTCCCATGTATCTCCCAAACATGTTCAGTTATTTGTGTACATTTTAATGTTTAATTTGGCCCATAGTAAAAGTATACAACACAATTATATAAATGAATATCCACTATGGGTAGTTGCGAGTAAATATACACTTTGACTATCTTTATTATAACTTTGTAGAGAAAAATATTACGATCTTGTTTGATTTGTCCGTAATGCCAACGATTAATATCGAGATTTTGTCGAAGTACTTTATTATTTCTTAGATATAATTATATTATAGATACGACAATATGTTTTTTTATCACTTTCAAAAATATAGGGATTATATTCTAAAAACGTCTCATGTATCTCCCAATCATGTTCAGCTGTAGGTGTTGGTGTGCAATTTAATTTTAAGTGGTTAGTTCTATACGTAGATCGTTGCTCAAACGTAAGTTGACATTCATATAAATGAATATCCTTTATACTTAACTGCGTGTAAATATAAGCTTTAACATAAGTTTTTTTCATAAAAAATTTGCAGAGAAAAATATTATCAGAATATTCGATTTGTCCATAATGCCAACAATCAATATCTAGTTTTTTGTCAAGTATTGATGCATGTGCCTTATGATGATGATAAAAATTTAATTCACAATCAAAAAAACATTTTTTCTGCCATTTACACTTCCATATTTCATGTCTATATATTAATTTTTTATCAATATTAAGATAAAGGCATCCAAAGTTGTTATTTTTACATGTTTTCAATACTTTTCCATATAAATATTTCTTATTTGTATCAAGCAATGAAGTCTCTAGTTTACAGTTTGAACAATAATACTTGTCATGAAATTTGAATACCGCGGGTAACGTTGGATCGTTGCATTTTGAGCACAAGAATATATTCAGCAAATCAGAATCTATTTTCGGCAAAATTGATAGAACGACTTTAATATTTTTAGAGTCCCCTACAAATTCTAACAACATATTAACATTAGTTTCAACGGATTTATCAATTTGCATTGTGAGACATTTCTCAGCAAGAACAGGTTTTTTCTTTTCAAAACCAGCATCATCGCTACTAAACTTAACACAAAAACTAAACTGTTGAGCTATTTGTGGCATAGCAAAACAGTGTACACAATGCCACAACTTTGACAGAGCCGTATTACATCGAATTTGTACTAAAAATACAAAACCTTGAAAAGATAACAACATATTTTTATCGTTGTCAACCACAATGTCCGCGTCCAACGAACAGGGATGTTCTAGAATTAATTCCGGGTGCGTCTCCTTGTAGTGGTCCAGTAAAGTACACTGCGGTCCCTTCCATTTGCAGGTCCCTACCGGCGTCACTGGACATACAGTCGGTCTGTATTCACAGTGATCTTCATGTATTATGACATCTTCAAACGGTATAATGACTTCACAACCTGAAAATTAAATTAATATTAAATATTTTTATTTATTTTGATAATCGTGGTTATACAGAATGAGATTAAAATGTTCAATAATTTATTGATTTAACAGTTTTGGTTTAGCTATAACATGGATCCATACCAGTGACTGTGGGTCGCGAAGATATTAGAGGGGTGGGGGGAGGTCATTGGATGCTATGTAGAAATTTTAAAAAACCTGTATTCATAGATTCATCAATTTGCACCACTTAATTTTTAAGAATTGCTTATATAAAAAATATCGAATCGAATGTTTGATAGCAATGTTAAATTACTCATTTGACATTTCATCGCGACAAGAGGGTGAAACATCCTGATCAGATACCCAATTTCATTGTCACGAATTGGCGTTTAGTAACTAACTAAACTCTCTAGATATAAGGTAGAACCACGATTGTGAGTTGAATGGATTGTTTAATAAAAATAACAGTGAACATAGACACTAAATTTCTTGTCATTTGACGCGAGTATGAAAATACATATCCTGAAAATTTATTCTTTCAAAAGGTTATATGACAATTATAAGATTGTAATGAATAAAATAAATTTAATTATGAAATAATAGGTAATGGAGACAGGTACAGTAATTTTTGTACTAATATTTCTTCAATAATTTTGTATTTTGATTGTAGAGAACATAACAAGACAACAAAAGAATTCAACTAATTTATTGTGGCATTGGTATAAATGATGCAGAATAGAAGATTTATTACAATAGTTTTCACTGTAAGATTTGATAGTTGAAGAACTTGTAAGACGAGCCAATTTGAAATATATTCGCATAACTTGCTTGAAGTAAATATTTTAATAAAAACCATGATTCTTGATACATGATATCAATAATTTATAGAATGTAATATTGAAGGTTACTTTAGCTGTATTCCATTTGCCACTTGGTTCATTTAAATCAGTTCAGATAAATTAGACAACATGAAATGAACTAAATTAAGCAAACTGATGAATTTATTGGGGTGAATTATTTCAAAATAAATTAAAATGAGTAATTCTAGTACTGGAAATGAAGTCAGTGAAGTAATCCAGCGAAATAAATAAGTGATTTGGTTCAGTAAATGTAAGTTAGATGTGATCTAAATAGCAAATGGAATACGTCTTATATAAGTTTGTAATTTATTTTTCAATTGTTCAATTAAACAATCAAATATACACTTATTATGTAGCATCAAATATTTGTATATTTACATACTGTTATAAGTACTGTTTTAAAGTGTGTCTATAAAGAAAAATATAAAGTTTATTTAGTTAAAGAATTGTTTATCTAGCAATTTTCAGAAACCGTTGCTAATGAATGGTAAGACTTTCATGTAGCCCACCATAAATCTGTCTTATGTTACGTAAGAAGTAATAAATGTTATACCAACATATTCATTGAATCTTGCTTTTTTTAACAATCAATGATTCATTTGTTGTAATTTTTGCATTAATAGAATGTGTTGAAAGAGTTCGTCATAAAATAAAGGCAAAATATTTAACAGATTTATCTCTACATAAATTAGATGTAGATTGAGTAAAACTTGGCCATATTTTCAAATATTTAGGTGTAATATAGCAATTTCACAAAGAGTATAAAATTTCTAAAATTTAGTTTTTAATTGAAAAATATTTTTTTCGATCATGAACGCTACCTAAAACTTCCAACAATTGTCATTATCTTTATGTTTATAAGTTCTTTTATCTATTTTATATATAAAACGAGCAAATTAATCAAATTTCTGATAGATTTTACATGTAAAATAAATAAGCCATCCGAAAAGCATACTGCTCGCAATACACCATGTGATTTTTATCGAAAGTTGGAGGATCTTTTCATAAATGAATAAACAAACTATTCAAATTTATTGCTTTTATTAAATTATAATGAACTATATTGAAATAAATACCTTGGTAACATGAAAAAAATTGCGTTTGTTTCATAGATAATATTTATTCAAAATATAAAATTGGATTACTATAGGCATTTTTTATTGGTAAATGTAATATAAATCGTGTCAACATGATAATTAATACCATGACTAGAACCTGACATATTTTAAATTTAAAGACACACTTTTCCTGTAACTTTTATTCTAAATGTGCTCAGATATTTCTTGATGTACTTAGATAACAAAGACTGTAATATTGAGTATTATTAACTACCATATTTTAAGATTTCAATATTATTGTTAAGAGAAAACCTGCTTATCTCTAGAATTATCAATAATTTTTTACGAAACATATTATCTAAATCTAAAGCGGTCACACATCCCAGTATAATATTAGTTTAATAGAAAAGTATAGTAAAGAAATGTCCAAACTTCAAAGGATTAATTTAATAGAGCTGTGTAATCATGCAATAAATCATTAGGAAGTTATTCTAATAGTCTGAAGAAATAAATATCCATTGAATTATGGCAGTAAATTGAACTGAATCTAATTTAAGTTTCGGATTCAAGCTGTGTAGCATGACATCTCTAAAAGTACCGTTTTCCTTGTTACGTAAGTGTTAATTGTCTCTTTTTTATTAGAAACATTTAAGTTATATACTCCTTGTTCGGAAACAAATTTACAAGTCGTTAGTTGTAGTGTACTTCTATAAGTAAATACAATATAAGCTATAAATATATCGATAGTGAGAAAAGTTGTAGTACAGAGTGATAACTGAATATACGAGTAGTTATAACTAAGAATGAAAGATTTCTTTAATTAAGCTTCGTTCTGTTACAAGAATCCTTACTTCAGAATAAAATCTCAAAAACATATTTTACAATGATTGAAACGCCGATGTCTTTTTTCTTTGAACAGTTTATTTAGATTTGAATTAATTTTTGTAATTGCATTCCTAAAAGGAACAATAAATTATTATTTCTGTCGAAATGAAACATGTTTATAAATCATTTACTAACATATTACGTATTCACCTGGTATATTTTATAAATAGAAACTTCAACTAATATCTTAATTCATATTTTGTTTTAAATTTAAGATAACTTCTTTGCTACTCAATCTGGACTTCTGTATTAATTTAATATACCTAAAAAGTAAAGACATCTATTTAGAGGTTATGGCTTTTGAAATGTCAAACAATCCAGTTTGTTCCTATGGAGGTCCTAACTCATTGAAATTTTGACATTTGTGGCTAACTTCGTGACAACAAAGATTCTAGTAACATATATGTCAAAGTTAAGGAATTGAGTTTTAAACGCCAATAGGATGCGGGCACTCACGTGATTCTGTGACGTAAGAACAGCTGTTTCGGGAAAGTTCACAGCGCCACCTACATCCTATTCGTGACAATGAATCTGGTGATTAATCTGGGGATTAATCTAGGGAATTTTAGTTATTAACGCCAATTCTTGACAATGAATCTAGTCTATCTGATCGGGATGTATCTCCCCCAATGCACCGCCTGCAGCTCTCTATTCGCAGAGCTGCCAATGGCAGGGAAACAAATTGTTTTTGCTGAAAATTTCTGAAAATAAAGCTGAAATATTACTTTATAACATGCTAAAAACCCACAGCGATTGCATTTATTCTAATGTCCTAAAAAAAATTATCAAAAAATACCTTTTTCTAGCAGACTCAACGGATGTCCCCCCTTAAACAGTGCAGATGTGTAAGAAATTTTTGTATTTCGCGCGAACAAAAAATCTAGTAACTTTCTTTGGTAACTTTCTATAGTGTAAAACTGACTTGTGTGTTTACTCCTCCTGGTTAAAAAATAGAGTATAGTATGAATATGGGATTGACAAAGATAGAAACAGTTAATTTCGTTTTCATTAAAATTAAACAAGGTGAATATATTTCACGTTTTCTTCCCTATGAAACGAAATCGGTTTCACTATTCACTTTTACATGATCTCTTAACAAGTGAGTCACATCTACTCACCCTTACATTATCCCACCCCAGATGCGAACATAATAACTACTCAAGAATATCAACGACTAAAAAAACAATTTCCGATAAAATCAACAAGTACTACTCTAGTCGGCCCAATCTACAGTTTACATTTATGATTTTGACGATGTGCAATTATTTAAATTCCTCGATGCATCTTCACCTTCGTTAGAAAATTATATATTTTTTTTATTCCGATTAAAGCATGCAACTCTTACAATATCAAAAAATAAAAGCAGGTTTTTTTCTTCTAATGATCATTTACTCTTTGCTTTAATATTATTTTCACAAAGATAAATGATTTTTGGTTACAAAACACATACTAAAATAAATAAATAAATAAATAAATATAAATATATCACCACGCCTTTTACCCATTAATGAGTGTGGCACTCTGCCGAAGCAGATCTCAGTAAGTGATATATTCAAGTCGCGGCCCCCAAAGATGTTAGTGGTGTGGGAGCCACAGGGGTAATTTTTAAATTGGTGAAAATGTTTGTCGGCTGTAGGGATCGAACCAGGGTTCTTAAGATCCACAGGCCGACTTGATACCACTGAGCCATTACACATACTAAATATGGGGTTATGCATTCAACTATCAAAAATTCAAACTTAAACACTGAATGTACCGCCGATAGTAGCGATCTCCGAAGACACTCCTCTCAGGGTTGTAAATTGCTTTGTCCAACTCTACATACTTTCAATTATGTACAATAAAATACATCTTGCGGTTATTTTTTACAGGGAGTAATCCTGGCCGATCCATTATAATAGGTACAGTAGTTATACAACCTGTCTGTCTAGTAATCATGGTTCAGATGTATATTGGTGAAATTCAAGCACCTTCAAATAATTAAATGAATATGAGGGAAGTGGTGCCTGAAGCTTGTATGAAAAGTGGTAGGCCAAACCAGACATATCTGGCGGATATTAATAAATATTTAGTGAATGTTTGAAGCAGGCAGCAGAAAGTTATATAGGTAACCATGGGACAGTGTTTATAGTTAGACTTCCATCTAAGGAATGGCGCTAATAGTCTTTATGTGAAGACATCCATTTTAGGTAACTACAATATCAGCAATCATTGGTTACTAGATTGTTCCTGTAGTTGTCACTTGTATGTATTTCAAATTTTTTAATCTGTCAAGATGTCCAGTTAATTTTTATTTGTGAAATAATTTCATATAAATAATGTCATCAACTAATATCAATTGTGTAAAAAACTGCACTGTTACTGGTAAGTAAGTTATCATATAATAAATAATATTTACATGAGGAAGTCACAATAAATTTTTAGGTTCACAAGGATTGGATAAAACTGCGATTAAAACAGTTCAAAGTATAAATTGTATACACAAGGATATTTTACTAAATGTTCATATTGTATTAATGAATTTTTATTTTATGTAGTTTAAATAAATATAAAATAATAATAAAAATTGCGAGCTACTTAAATACGCATACCGGGTTGCCTATATAGATGACTTTAGTTAGACTTCCACTACTCAGATGGCGCAAAGTACAGTCCCAGTGTGTAACATGGCAGTTTCATATCTATAGTAGTATATTCTGATCTGTGGTTTGAAGGCTCGATATTATATATGAATGTTAAAAACTCTTGATTTGTATAAACAATTGACCGGTACCATTTCTATTAAAACAAAAAAATAAGCAAAATAAAAAATACAGAACAAATTAAGTATAATGGAATTTGGTTTGAAGCAAAACAAATTTAAAAGGAACTCAAAAATAAAAACGAGGAAATCTTTATACCAGGATTTAATTAAAAAAAACAAATAAAATCGCCTTACTGAAACAATTAAAAAATAACATAAAATAATTGTCTTAACACATAATAAATACAATAAACATACGTATAAATTACTAAATTCATTATGATACTATAGCTATATCGAAATGTGAAATTTATTTATAACAGGAAACCAGGTTTTCATGTTGTTTCATATATTCGTAATTTATTATTCTTTAGAAATAATAATGTTATTGATATAACAACATGGTTTATTATTATTTTCTCTAAGATTGGGATTATGTTCTAAAAACGTCTCATGTATCTCCCAATCATATTCAGCTGTTGGTGTATATTTTAATGTTAAATTGCTGCCATAACTAAATTTTACTACACATTTATATAAATGAATATCCTCTATTGGTAGCTGCGAATAAATATACATTTTGACATAAGCTCTCTTCATTAAAACTTTGTAGAGAAAAATATTACCATTTTGTTTGATTTGTCCATAATGCCAACAATCAATATCGAGATATTTGTTAAGAACTGATTCGTGTGCCTTATTTACAAAATGATCAAAATTTAATTCACAATCAAAAAAACATTTTTTCTGCCATTTACACTCCCATATTTCATGTCTATATATTAATTTTTTATTAATGTTAAGATAAAGACATCCAAAATTGTTATTTTTACAAGTTTTCAATAATTTTCCATATAAATATTTCTTATTTGTATCAAGCAATGAAATATCTAGTTTACAGTTAGAACAACAATACTCGTCATGAAATTTGAATACCGCGGGTAATGCGGGATCTTTGCATTTTGAGCACAGGAATACATTCAGCAAATCAGAATCTACTTTCGGCAAAATTGATAGAATGACTTTAATATTTTTATAGTCTCCCACAAATTCAAACAACATATTAACATTAGTTTCAACGGATTTATCAATCTGCATTGTGAGACACTTTTCAGCAAGAACGGGTTTGTTCTTTTCAAAACCAACATCATCGCTACTAAACTTAACACAAAAACTAAACTGTTGTGCTAATTGCGGCATCGCAAAACAATGTACACAATGCCACAACTTTGACAGAGCCGTATTACAACGAATTTGTACCAAAAATACAAAACCCTGGAAAGATAACAACATATTTTTGTCGTTGTCAACTACAATGTCAGTGTCCAACGAACAGGGATGTTCTAGAATTAATTCCGGATGCGTCTCCTTGTAGTGGTCCAGTAATGTACACTGCGGCCCCTTCCATTTGCAGGTCCCTATCGGCGTCACTGGACACACAGTCGGTCTGTATTCACAATGATCTTCATGTATTATGACATCTTCCCACGGTATAATGATTTTACAACCTGGAAATAAATTAATATTGAATATATGTTTTTTTAAATTTGGTAATAGTGGTTATACAGAATGAAATTAAAATGTTACACTTATTTATTGATTTAGCAGTTTTGGTTTAGCTATAACATGGATCTATACCAGTGATTTTCAAACTGTGGGTCGCGAAGAAATAAGAGGGTGGGGGGGAGGTATTGTATTCAAAGATTCATCAATTTGCACCACTTAATTTTTACGGTTTGCTTATATGAAAAATATCGAATCGAATGTTTGATAGCAATGTTAAATTACTCATCTGACAGTTCATCGCGACAAGATCTTGTTCATACTACCATGAAAAAAATTTTTGCTGATCCGAATGAAATTTGGCGCACGTAAACATTGGATAGTCATACGCATCCTGTTAAAATAGGAAACACATTCAATGTCTGTGAACAAATATATTCACTTGTAAAGTTGCGTTCTTTTACACGGGGCTTATGGCGATCATCACTCAGAATAGCACATATTTGGTTTGTGTACCTCTAAAATTTTGCAGTGTCATTTGAAAAACTAGTATGATGTTCAAGATCTATCCATGTATATTGTATCAGAAGGAGAAAGTTTTTTATCGTTTAGTAATGTATATATAGCCTTGCAAAGCCTTGTTTTTAACGAAAAATTAAGAATCCCAATTTATAATGGCAACACCACACGGGTGGTATGGTATTTGAAAATTCACTAGACCAACAACCTATTAACAATTCATGATATTCAAATCATAATAGGTATAAAACACTTATTTTATTCTATTTTTATTTTTTTGAGTGTCAGTTTCGCCACTCGACAACCGATGGCGCCACCGTCACACTAGTACATGGCCAACTTCATTGAATTGCGCTACGCTTATTATGGTCGTTTAATTTAATCATTTTGCCATATAAAAATTTGTCGTGAGTTTTTTACAGTTTTGGTACGTCAAGTAATGCCATCTAGTGCTTTTTATTTCAATTAATGAAAGTGACAACGCTGTCAAGTTACAAAAACAACCTTAAAATATTTCAAAACTGAAGTTTATGTGATCAAACGAAATATACTTAATGGAATTGGGTATTCTATTTATACATTTAATATTATTAAATATTATGACGTATTCTGAACTCCTCATTAAAGTCTTGATTAGCTTATAGACTAAGTAACTTTCATTTGGCAACGTAGCATTATCTGTCAGTTCATGTAAATAATGCCGCCATATTGTCTACCATTTTAAAATTTTGAAGTGTTTATAGGTCAAAAGAAATATTATTGAATTATTGGTGTCAACGGTTAGTATTTTATTGTAAAGTTCGTATGATAATACATATACAATGACTAGGCATGTTTTTAGGATTTTTTCAATCAATGCAAGAGGTAGTATTTTCAAATTTAATTACGACGTATCTCGTCAGAGCCGCTAGTTGACGTGCCCGCTCTGTAAATTTGAAACTAGGAATTTTAATGACATATGAAATGGCCGTAATAAGTTGGCCATGACTAGTACTACCTTAAGGTGAAGCATGCGATCTGAAACGAAATATTATTCTTATTTTGAATGAAACTTATTAAGTATTGTATATAATGTTGAAGCCAAAACTTCAAAGCATGGTAATAAACTAAATACTATTCGTGTTATATACAAATGTTGAAAGAAATTACATTCAAAATTTGAATTTATTTCTCAAAAATGTGACGATCAATTTTAATTTAAAATTTGTTTATATTTAAGAACCTGGTCTTCTATAATATAGTAAATTTTGGTCCCATTTAATCGAGGAACTTTGGAGAAAAAAAATAAAATATGCGAAAAAACGCTCAAAACAGGATTTTTTCGAGTATTTTTCGTTTTCTCTCAAAAGACCCACGATCAAATTGAATAAAAATTTACTATATTATAGAAGATCTCATTCTTAAATATAGAGAATTTTTAAATTAAAATTGATCGTCACATTTTTGAGAAAATCAGACTTAACATTTTGATTTAATTCTCTTTTACACTTCAATTCCAAATTATTTATATTACAAAGATTAAACTTTATCAAAATGCTGAATGTTCAAAGATTATGTAGTACTACTTGTTTCTTATTTTGGATAACATTAAATATATGAAATATTTTTTTGTAATTTGAATTTGTTATTGCTTTATTATACTAATATGTTAAGATTGGTTCCCGTCTATATCTATACCAAATTTGAATCGAATCAGTGCAGTACTTTTCAAGTGAGCTAGCGGCCATTGTGGTTCTCGTTTGGTGGTGGCTGGGGGAAGAGAAAGGGAGGTTAGTCAAAATCAATTCACAGCTTTTCAAAGACTAGACTTTGGGCTGTCATCCAATTTGCTTCAAAACTGACAAATTGACAGTGGTTTGAAAAGTGACGTTTTTTTGGGATTCTTTAGGTGACCGGTTTTTTTTTTGAGCAGTGTATTATATTATAATATTCAAAGTTATGGGTACTTTTCTATAATAAAATATTTCATCAGTTTTAGATGAGCATACTAGTAGAACAGGATAATTTGAAGTACTGGAATATATTATTTATCTCTCAATAAACGATATTTTCAACAAAAAAGTTTTTAATTGTACGGTTATAGAAAGTAATTAATTTCTAACCTCAAACATTTTCTTAAAATAAAATTCATAACAAGATGAAAGGAATGTGATTTCATTATTTGGACACCTCAGAATATAGAAGTAGAAACAATTATAATTGATAGGAGTTAATTCAATGTATGCTTCCAATATTAAAGAAATCTTATGTTAAGGGAACTTGCCCCAGAAATAATTGATTCACGAAAAGAAAGAAGTATGTCGATCAGGAATATGCCACACGGTTCACGCTGGAATATGCTTGCTCTCGCCCAGTAAAATATCACATTCAGTTTTGTAACAAATAACTATTACAGATGATAAAATAATATTACCTACCAATAAATGTTAATACTTCCTAATTAACTTTTTGACAATATTGTACAACGAGGTCAAAATTAATGTGTTTTAGTCATGAAAATCGGGCGTGAACACCTGTTTTTGGCCTAAAGCCATAATAAAATAATTTCCGACGGATTCATAAATGAAGTAGCAAGTTTTGTTTATTGAAAATACTTGATTTTGCAAAATGTAATTTTAACATATAAATATACCTGTTTCAATCTTTTAAATATAAAAATTAAATGTTCTTTTGTTGTGCATAAAATACTGTGTACCACGGGTGAAATTATGATTTTTTATGTTGAGCATGTTATTAGCACGAGGCGCAAAACGCCGAGTGCTAATAATAATGCCACGGGCCGGAAATATCTGATTTCACCATTGAGACATAAAATAGTTTTTCTTCAAACGTTAGAAAATTATGACATATCAGAATCTATAGATACAGTTAAAGTTTGATTTTTCTGTCAAATACATTTTCTGACGCTCGTTAAAATCAAGGAATTTCATTAGTTCACTTGCGGCAGAAAATGTCTTTCTGCCGTTCACGAGTGTCAGCGAAATTATGACATAAGTAAATATTCCAGCGTTTGAAGAAAAAATAGCATATTTTATGTGGAATAAAAGTGACATTTTGTGCCTCTTCTGTATTTGACGGACGAGCACAAAAAAGTATCACTTTAGCTCCTTATAAAATAATAAACAATTATATTGTTATTATTCTGTTAATGAATATATGTCTTATGTATGAATGTTATTTAGCTTATAATTATAATTTTGTTTTTACTGTTTAGGTATCCATAGAATAATGTATTTTTTTTGTCTGACTTATCCTATATCATTGTATTTGATCGATGGAAATAAATTTATTATTATTATTAATATTATTATTATTATTTGATTATGTATAACTGAAATAAAATTGAAAGTAAAATTTTTTATTTTTATATTATATCAAATAAAATACTATATTTTATTAAATTTTAGATTTTATTGTGTTGACATGTGGTTTAAAATCATTTTCTTGAAGATCTTCAAGTTTGTTTAGCTTTTAAACGCGCGCCAATACCCCTTCCACTATTCTATAAAGAATATTCCTGATTTTCTGTGATAGGTCAGATCCACATTTTTGTTAGGACCGCAAGAAACCCCACTTACGCGATAACAAATTGTTGGTTAACGAACTTCAGCCTGTATGTTTCACCTTAATAGTAATGGCTTTTAGCGGGCATTTTTTTACCAACACTAAATTTGGCGTGAAAACTTAAGGCACGAAATTCCCCCTTGAAAGTTACTAGAAAGAATACAATAACGTCAGACATTTTACTAACGCAAATGTAGTCACGCAAATACTAACGCAAGATACAGAATCAACCTCCTGATTAAAAAAACAGAGTATAGTATGAATATGGGATTGACAAAGATAGAAAAAGTTAATTTCGTTTTCACTAAAATTAAACAAGGTAAATATATTTCACGTTTTCATCCCTATGAAACGAAATCGGTTTCACTATTCACTTTTACATGATCTCTTAACAAGTGAGTCACATCTACTCACCCTTACATGATTCCACCCCCTGATGCGAACATAATAACTACTCAAGAATATCAACGACTAAAACAACAATTTCCGATAAAATCAACAAGTACTACACTAGTCGGCCCATTCTACAGTTTACATTTATGATACCTCATATGTTCATGTATTGTTCGTTTTGCCAATTTTGACGATGTGCAATTATTTAAATTCCTCGATGCATCTTCACCTTCGTTAGAAAATTATATATTTTTTTATTCCGATTAAAGCATGCAACTCTTACAATATTAGAAAATAAAAGCATGTTTTTTTCTTCTAATGATCATTTACTTCATAGAAACAGTTAAAGTTTGATTTTTCTGTCAAATTCTTTTTCTGACGCTCATTAGAATCAAAGAATTTCTTTAGCAGAAAGACATTTTCTGCCGCTCACGTGAGTCAGAGAAATTATATGACATAATGGGTAAATATTCTGGCGTTTGAAGAAAAAAATGGCATATTTTATGTGCAGTGAAAGTGACGTTTTGTGCTACATGTGTAGTTAATGGACGAGTGCACAAAAAGTATCACTTTAGCTCCTTGTAAAATAATATATTATTATATATGATTATGTAGAACTGAAATAAAAATGTAAGTAAAGGTTTTTATTTTTATATTAAAATATCAAATAATATAATAAATATGTTTTATTAAATTTTAGTTTTTATTGTGTTGACATCATATAGAAATATTTCCTGTGATTTGAAATAATTTTCTTGAAAATCTTCAAGTTTGACATGTGCGTTATAAATAATTATTTTTCATTTTTAACTTTTCTTTATTTTTTTGGATTATATAACAGTATAATTATTTTTGTTATTGAGACTGACAATGCTGGTGCTAGTTTAAACATTACATTTCTGGCTGTAGCTGTCGGTAATTTGTAAATTGATTCGTGATTGTATTACACTAAATATTTGTCTCAAATTACTAGCCATTTTGTATATTTTTACAAAGAAAATGCGTCTTTTTAAAGACTCTTAGTCTATAGTAGTTTTAAAATCTAAACTGTTACAATGCAATACAATTTAAAACTGGGTACCAGTGTAATGTAAACATACCAATACATGTTATTCATTTAATTACATTTTTGATGACGTAAGTCAATTCTTTGAACATATCTACTTATATCCGTTTTTATTCATATCTTTGGCACATTACTATGCATCTAATATTTAAAAAAAAAAAATTATATAAATTGATAATATTTAATACTTGTAAATGTGATTTAAGCCCCAAGCCTCAAGCCCCAATTCACAAAAAGACTTGTGATTTATATTTTGCATAAATAAATCACAAATCACTTTGATTTGTGAATTAATTCACTTTGAAAATGAAGTGGAATTGTGAATTGTCACAAAAAAATAATTGTTTGAATTGTGAATTAATTCCATTTGTTCGTGATTTTGCCCAGCTCTGCCACTAACTAATTGTTGTTGTTTTCCAAGGGACGTGCTGACAAGGGGTAAGAGGGTGGTATAGTTGCGTTAGTTCAAGGTAACAGTTACCATACATGAGTTTACATAAAAAACCGCAGGGGGTGAGTTACTAAGGTTAAATCTATCCCAGACCAATGTTTAGCGAATAATTTACCCAGATATGTCATCACATCCCGTCAAACCAAACGTGACAATTCAGAACAGCCGTAAACTCGATAAATAATGATCTAAGGCAGTGTTTCTTAACATGTGGTCCGCGGACCCCTGGGGGTCCGTGAGCATATGTATGGGGGTCCGCAGACTTATCTATGGACCATTTAACAATCATAAATAAATACCACCAAAAGTATTGTAATCGATACGCACGCTACCTGCTGCTTTTTTAATTAAAGGGGTCCTTAAAATTGTGCTTGATTGCCTAAGGGGTCCGTGGACAAAAAAGGTTAAGAAACGCTGATCTAAGGGATACTGAACTTATATTATAACATATGCAGTAATAAATTTTATAACCAAAATAAACTCTATCAAGTCAACTTTCAGAAAAATACTTAAGATAACCCTTAATTAGTCTGTATTTCTCAAAGCTGAGTTGATTGTGAAATATCATAATTACAAACAAAAACCAAAATCCGAACTGTTTCACTTTGTTACACCATACTTTGAAGTTTTGGCATCAAAATTTTATGCAACACTTAATAAGTTTCATTCATAATAAGAATAATAGTTCGTTTCAAAGAGATCAAGTCAAATCAACGTTCTGATACTAACTTCAGATCGAATGTTTCACTGTCATGAAGACACCCATAACCCTTTTATTATTATATATTATATTCTATCTAACTACGTTTATGTCAATATCATTATTACTATTATTTACTTTGTTAATTGTAAGTATTTTATATTTATTATTTTTCTTAATTATTATGTAACCTAATTCTTTTTCCTATTTCACATAATTTATACTCATATTCATTAATGTCATCTACTTTAAACAATTTTAGTTCCCAATCATGTTAGAAAGACTAATTTATAGTTTCCCTTAAAACTTAAAATCACGTTAATGTCAACCCAAATAATTTTTATTTAATTTAATTTTTAAAACTACTTTTCCAAATTTAATCTATTGACAGATATTGTCAAGACTTTAGTCACTTAACATTCGACATTAGATTTTGACGCGTTTAAAGGAAAAACCAAAGTTTTGTGCGTTTCGTAACATATTTGAATATCTGTCACAAATGAAATTCAAGAAAGTTTACTTATGGAGGTAAAAAGAACCCTCCAGTGGGCGTTACCCGAAACTTTTAGCTAATTACTAATTTCAGAAGAGAACTTCACTTAGTAACGAAATCTCAGATTCGATTAAAAACTTGATTACAAAATCTCAAACAGTTCACATTTAAAATAAAGACTCAGTAACTAAATCTCGAATTCAACATAACTTCCAAGATAAAATAATACTAAATACATACAACCAAATCATTCGTAAATCATAAGTTCATTGTAATTAGATTGTAAATATATTTATACAAGAAAATTACTCCTTATCCTCATTAAAAGCCAATATTCTATAAATCGATAAATAATCAACAGCTGCATAATAATAACACAAAAACTGGTGTACGACAGTTTAAATTAAGTATGTCCGTGTAGTGGTAACAAACGGATCATTTTACCCCATAACATTCACCTTAACTTGATTCTTTCAACGAATGCATTTAATTCTTGAAAAATAATCTGATTATGTTGAAAACCATATTTTAGTAGTTGAAAACTCAACAAAACTAAATTAAATTATTGTAATAAATATAGGTGTAGAATATGTACACAGGCGCAAAATGAGCAAACGACAAGTGCTGAGATGTCACAGTTAATTACGTTCTACTCCACATATGTCTCTTATTTACCGCTCGAAAATACTTGCGACCAATGAGAATGCTGCGTATTTATGATGTCACTATATTTTCAATCGCGTTGGAGTATAATAAAATTTTTGACAATTTTTTTCACCAATAGACATAATTCACTATATATTTTTCTTTTAATCATTAATAGGATGCGGGCACTCACGTGACTTTGTGACGTAAAAACAGCTGTTCTAGATAGAGAAATAGAGTAGTGGGAGAAGACGCTTGAAGCTGCGCGAACCTTGTAAAATTGAAGACCGCCATTTTGAAGGTAGGTTGATGCGGGAAATATAAAAAATCAGTACGGCTAAGCCTCATGAGCCGCGAAAAATATTCTAACTAAATAACAAATAATTTATGTAAACTTGTTGCGTAATAAACTATTAATAAATTTAAAAAATATCAAATTTTACTTCATGTAACTATGCCAACGTTAAATGAAACAAAATATCAACATTACTTTATTTGTACGATCTATCATTTGAAGTATAAAGCGTGTGTTTTATATTATTATTTAAAAAGTAAGATTCTTATGAAATAAATGTGACACACAAAAGTAGTATATTTTAATATATTTAGAAAATATACATCGTAAAGATAATTATTTTAATTATTGGTGATTAATTTATTAAGCTGTCGTCGTACTAAGGTACCCTATAAAATTGTAGTGTATCTTTTTGCTAAATTGAAGAATCTATTTCTGCTATAAGCACCAATAATTGCTTTCACTAGTCTGAATCCATGATGTTCTTCAATTATTGGTGTCTCATTAAAATGCTCAATTAAGCCCAGGGAAAAGATTGAAAATGTTTCCATAAAAATGTTTGGCGACAGCATTAATAAAATTATTGTAAAAACTATCATCATTTGGCAATTTGTACTCTGTATATGAAATAATTTTTCAAATTTCACTTATTATGGTAATAAGACACTTACGTATGAAAAGAAATACCTTCCGGTTTAAACCTCCTACTATTAACACATCCTGTCACTGAACAAGACATTTTGCAACAAGTAAAGTTTATATTAATTTTTTTTCGAAATTTTCTAAATGTAAACAAACACACGTGTACACCTCACACACACCACCTTTAAAAATCGCCGCACGCACACCCATAGCGTTCCTTGAAAATTGGATGCGCACTCGTCCAAGAGTCTTCTCCCGCTACTATATTTCTCTGGTTTTAGAGTAAAGATCATTGCGCCACCTACAAAATGAACTATTTTTTGGGACGAGATTTGAAAAGAAACGGTTCTGTTTTTACGTCACAAAAACGTCACAGTGTCACGTGAGTGCCCGCATCCTATTCTCTATATTTCGATTATGTTAGCGACCTCCGAAGACACTCCTCTCAGGGTTTTACTTTGGTTTGTCGAGCTCTAAAGCTAAGTTTCTACGTCTTAACATAGTCTCTGTTTTAGTCTTTGTTTCTGTTTATGCCGAAAAAATTCCAGTCATTTCCAGCCCTTAACATAAACATAACCTTAATTCATTATTCTAGTCAAGGTTTGTTCACTTAAATGAGAAAATAGTTGTATAATACTATTTGAAATACTTTACAAATTATATAAAATTATTAATAAGGAATAGTAATTTCTATTAAAATTAAGTACTAATTTAATTAGTTTATACAATTCCAAAATAATTTTAAAAAATTTAAACATTATTATAGTGAACAAACCAGAATATTTCAAATATAGTAATTTAAATTAGAAAATTGATTTTTATATTATTAAAATATGATAAAATTGCAATTATACTAATAAAATCAAAGAAAAGAAATAAATTTTAAAATGACTGCGACTAAATAATTTATTTTTGACTTGTTAGTTTTGTTGTTGCTATTAATCCAGTAATTCAGATTTTTTTCTCAGTTGAAATTATTACTATTTTTATTCTATTGTCTATATTTATTGTATTCCCTACACCAACCTAATGACATATGATAAATACGGTATAGAATTGACTATATTGCAGCATAACAAGAGATAGCATTACAGCAGGCACTCTCAAAAATACTATAATTCTTAAATTCAATCGACTGTTATTATTTACTTCGAAATAGAAATAATAAAATATAAATGCGCTGAAATAAATGTGTTTATAAATAACAAAAAAAAAATTGTTATATTCCTTAATTTATTATTGAGTACGCGTTATGTTTGCCCCTTACAACTCTACGCCCATGTTAACAGCCATGTTTATTCCAAGATTAAATATTAATTTAATATTTTTTTTATTAATAACTCATGTGTAGTACCTACCTAATTCTTTGTAGCGACATGGAAACGCTGTCATAGTTGCTAAATCTTCATAAGCTTTATATGGAATAAGTTTTAAATTCGAGTTGTCATTTACGCATCTGCCGCACAAGTTCTCGCCATCTTCTGTTATCATAATCGGTGCATAAGACAGATATTCATTGCATTTACTGCAATGCAGTTTCTCTAAAATACTACTTTGAATATCCACCATTTTCACCTCACTTAATATTTAACAGAATGTATAGAAATTTAATAGGTTTTAAGAAAAACTGTTTACTCAGATACTAGCAATGTACTATAAGAAGTGCTCATACTAAACTGAACACAAAGCCATAAAGTAATAAGGTATAACACAAAGCAATCAGCTTGAAACTAAACATCGGGGATTCCCCTAGGCCTGCTCGGCTGTTGACGCCCTTGTATACGAATATTAACGGTGATACACGACTTAAAAATATTTTTCTGTTTTCAGTGCCATCTATACACGATATTATGCGGGCTGTATATAGAGCTCGACAAAGCAATGTAAAACCGTGGTTGGAATGCGCTTTAACTTCATCCATACTTTTGAAAATTAAATATACAGTCTCAGTGAAAACACTCGACCGGAGCACTCTGTATGATATACAAAATTATTAATGATATATTTATTTATTATTAATCCATCAGAATTATTATTCTTTTGACATGCTATTTTTATAAATGGGAACAATTACACATCGTCTTATTATTTCATAAATTCAAATAATGCCCCATTTTTTAAATTCAACATTTAATACTGAATGTACTGACGGTAATAGCGATATCCGAAGACACTCCTCTCAGGGTTGTTAATTGTTTTGTCAAATTGTACCTTTTCGATTTGAAATATTTTTCTCAATATTTTAGAAATCATTAAAAAATGTTAAAATCTACGATAATAATTTTATTATACATTTTTTCACGAAAACTAAAACATCATTAAAATGGTCCACTAATGTAGCAACTATAGTCTAATTTAATTAAAGTCGTAGTTCATAGTTCTGAAGATCACAATGGTGAGCCTCTAAATTGAAACACAGTAAAGTAGAGGTCGGCATTTTTTAAAATTTTGATATTCGATGTGATCCGATCCGACTTGATTCAAGATCCGATCCAATCCGATTCTATCCGAGATCCGAAATCTGATTCGAGATCCGGTCCGAGATTCGACCCAAAATCCGATCCGAAATCTAACCAGGCGTATCATTAGATCTGTACAATTTTTCCTATTTTTTTAACCAATTATTGTAACGTTAAATATTCAATAAAAAAAAATAGCCGTTATAGACGAAATTAATAAATAATTTTGTTGTGAAAAACTAAAGAGGCATATTTTGTTGTAACATTATTTAGTCATTTTTATCACAGAATATAAATGCTTATAAATTTTACGTAGCGATACATATCTTCGGAGTGGAATTGGAATTTGTGTTTTTTTACTCAGAGTGGATACCTAAAAGCTGTGTATGTAAATTTCGGATTGGATGTTTTATCCGACTTTCGGATCGGATGTTTTATCTTACTTTCGGATCGGATATTTTATCTGATTTTCAGATCGTATCGGATCCAATTCGAGAGAGTTGTGAACCTATTCGATCCAAAATCCGACTTCGGATCGGATCGAATATTTTTTCCGACCTCTACTGTATAGTGGAATTATACCTATTGCTTCATAAAGGAAAAGAAAACAGAAAGATGTCTTTGGAGGTCATTACCACTGTGTAATTATTATCCAGTAGGGTAATTACTTGATATTCAAAACAAATTTCTAACGCGTTGCGAAAATCTAAAAGGAAATATTAAATTATTAATAATTTTGTAAAACGAAAGATAACACTTGTTTGTCCCCAACACAGGAAAAGATATTAGCGATTTATCTGTGAAAAATATTCAAATCCGGGACAGAAACTCTTGTATATCCTGATAATTCGGAGAAAATACTTAAAATAAAAGGCAAAAACTACATTTTGCTGTATATTGTTTCCAAAATAATATCAGAAATCGTTACAATGTTTACAATGAAAGAAATATACGAAAAATAAATACATAACATTAACCTATGTGTCACTATTTTATAAACATATTCAAAAAATGCTGCACAGTATATAATAAAGGGAATGTCGTGATATAATACTGCAATTATAATAAGTATAAAACGATTGGAATTAACAGTAATACTTTATAACAAAAGTGATGACTTTAAGAAAGCGTTTGTTTATATATTTTCATTTACTATCCTAGAATAAATTCTCGCAGAATCATATGCTGTACAAAATACCCAATTTGGGTTATCAACATTGCTCCGTACTTTTCATTCATTTACTTTTTCGTAATACTATCATATATGTATATATTTAATACAGAAATATAATACTAATATTTTTAAATATATTTTAACGCTGCTAAACACAAGCAAAATATCAAATTTTCAACGATATAAACAAGTACAACAAAACTTGACAACTTGAACAAATTTTTCAACTACTAATACTTTTTACAGTCTGTACCAAACATGAAGATCATTAGTGATCATTTTGAATGGCACCAACAATGTTCTTCACGAATTTCTCACATTTTTTCTCAAAATATTTCTTACAAAAAAAGAATGTTATATATGATTTTGAAATTTTTATGAAATTATAATACACTAATAATTATTCTCAAATGTTTTTAGAGAAAAATGCTTCAAATAAAAGTAGATACAAATTTGATTTCGTACAAGATTCATTTGAAATATTTTCTAGAAAAATAATCTAAGAATTAAACCGTCTTTCAATTTCAAATCTGCATAAATAATTTTTTGATTAAATATAAGAAATATTTCAAGAAAAATTATAGAAATTGTTGGTAAATCGTAGATAAACTAATTTAAAAACAGTTTTTGTGAACAAAATGTTATTGAAGTGAGCGTTGACATGATTGAAGCCAATGTTGGCATGCATGGAGCGGCTTGTGACGCAATTATTAAAACTTTTCAGTGCTGCAAAGATGTCTAGAAGAGGATAAATACCTTGACTATTTATAGCAACACTACACAACTGTTATAATCGGAATTTGATTCATTTCGTATCATAAAAATGGAACTCAATGTAAAGACACATGCTCTATGATTATATGCAACAAGACCGGAAGTTTTCGACGTTGTTCCGGTTGGAAATCACGCTAGTCAATTGACAACACGGTTACTGGACAATAAAATTCATTTTCAGATCTTTGATGGACAAAATAAAAACAATTACAACTACTTCTTAATTTTTCACAAAAAAAAAAAATGGTATTTTTTATTTAATTATCTTCTACTATTGAAATAACTAATTTTAATTCCTTTTTGGTAAATGTTAAATAGACGTCATTAGCGACATTAAGAGCCAGTTTTTCAATCACCGATTAATTTTAATCATGATTAAATAATAATAGAAACTATGGTTTCCATTATTATTTAATCTTGATTAACATTAATCGAGAGTAAACCGGTGATTGAAAAATTTACCCTAAAACTTTTAGTTATTTAAAAAAAAAGTCATTCTACAGATTGCATTTCTAAACAGTTAAATAAAAGAAAAAAAATGGATCAATTAAATTAATACTAGATAACATATGGAACAAATATAAGAAAATGAATATTATGTTGACATTTTTAGCATTTTGTAAAAAATAAATTGAACTGTAGAAGGTAATTGAGTAAAATTACATTTTGCAAATATTTCAATTTTATATAAATAATATTTGAAAACCCACTATTCATCAAATTTGTAAAACAAAGTTTAAAAAACTGTTCAATAACAAATTTGTCAGTTAAATTTCGTTTAAAAAGGTCTGAAAGCTGTGAATTATACCTCATTTCAAATTGTCTTAATAACCGCGTGTTTTAATAGATACATGTGTATAAAACTATTCTTACAAGTGACCCCAAAGTCATTCTAAAGATTGTATAAACATTTCATAAGTCCTAACTAACCTAAAAACGTTTCCGATACAATTTCACGTTTTCTTTAGAATAACCACAGAACATGTTTTCATCCTCACTCATTTTTAACAATTGTAAATCATTCTAAACCGTCAAATTATCGTTTTACTTCCAAACGTAGTCAACGTAAGATTTGTTTTTTTTTTTGTATTTTTTAAGACATTTTATTGTATGATATGAATGCACTGCTTTGTGATTTAAAGTTAAGTTTAGAATGATTCGTAAATGTTTCCAACATTCAAATCTCATTCAAAGTCCAGTAAAATATTAGTAACATATTATCTATTTAAATATTCAATCGTTCTAATAATAAAATTTCAAAAGGAGTTAAAAAATTTGCTAATAATATGTAATCGTAATTATAATAACAATGTATAATATAGCCCGTGCCAAATGCAATGATCATTATATCATTAATATTACTTGATAAATATTAAGTAATCGTCCATTGTAATATTAAGTATTTATTATAAATTTATTTATTAATAAATATTAATAAAGAAATGTTCATTTTATTTGGCGAGAATAAATACACACTTACACAAACACACATGCGCGAAGTTGGATGAAACATATTGTCGTCAATCCTTTTCAATTTCTACAAATTAATTTAAAAGATAGAATTTTGAATTGAAGCAATTCGTCTTATCGAAATACGAGAACAATTCTGAAAATTAGTCATAAACAAACAAAGAATTTCTATTGTTAATTTTTTAGTATGTTATAATATTTCTTGTATGGATACAATTTAATAGATATTCTTTGTTAATAATTTATATTTTAATAATACTTTTTTTGACAACAAAGAAGTAAATCCAAAGTAGTTATTTTTTAAAAAGAGTACTAAATTAATTTAATTTATTCGCTAGAAAATGTTCCTAAATTATTTCATAGAAAAATAGCTTCAAAACTAAATTTTCTACTATTTTCTAATTTAGGAACTTAGACAGCAACAAAAAAAAAATGGTCAATAGATAATTTATATTAGAGGCCAATGTCTTTCTTGTAATACTCTCATATCATTTTGACAAATGCAAGTTGATGATGACATAACATCAACTAGAATGCTCGCGAATGTGTGCTGTGTTTGTAAATCAAACATGATGAGTTAGTTCAACGGAAGGCAGAACATCTGGTGCAGGAGACTCTTGGGGGCGGGCTGCGCGAGCGCGGTGCGGGCGGCGGGCGCAGGCGGCGGCGGCGGCAGCGGCGAGTGCAGCGCGCACAGCGCGTGGTGTCACACGCAATCCTCCAGCGACATCAACAGCGGGTTCACGTACTCGAATCCCTCGAACTCGGACTGGTCTATCTTGTCTATCACACGCCTTTAAAAAACAAACAAATATTATTAGCATTGCTAAAGAAATGTAAGCAATAGTCACAATTATTCTAATAAAATATTGATGCTATAATTATGTAGCTACATATTGATGCCTTTATAAGAATTACCTAACGCCCAACTTTAATAAATAGGTTTGGTAGGATTTGTAATTGTACTAATAAAATTTCTACAGTGATCCTTGGTAAATAATTTTAAATTTAATAATAAAATTATTTTAAATTTAATAATAAAATTATTTACCAAGAATTACTACAGCCGATATATTACTATTAATTATGTGTACTAATACTTATTCATTAATGTAATCTATCAGTCCAGTGATTTGCTTCAATGTGCAATTATTTTTGCGAGTTTCGGAGAAATTTTTGTTGGGTTGTAATCAGTATATACCCTTTATATTTTTATGTTTCACTTGAATATAATGTTGTTTATTGCTATGTTACGAACAACACCATTAAGTCCGGGGCATAATGATGCATAACACCCACTCATCATTTACTTTATTTGTACATATTCGAAACTAGTAAGATTCATTCAATAATTAATCAAGTAATGCCCGTGGTGCATACAAAATTTTGTCTGATTAAAATTTTTTAATAACATAAATAATAAATTTAATAATGGATTACCTGACAACAATAAATAGAAGAAATGTAAGTATTTATAGTATTACCATAAAAAAGTCACTCTTAATGCCCTAGGGCCTATTAAAATCAGATGATAGACGAATTTCATTTGCCATTTGGATCAGATCTAACTTACATTTCCTGAACCAGATCACTTATTTATTTCGTACTTTGCTGACTTTATTTCCAGTACTAAAATTACTTACTCTAATTTACTTTGAAATAATTCATCCCAATATCAGTTTGCTTAATTCAGTTAATTTAGTCATGTTGTCTAATTTGTAAACTGATTTAAATAAACCAAGTGGCAAATGGAATACAGCTAATGTCACAGGGCATTATGAACAAAATAATGTATCTTGTATGGTATTAATAAACAATAATGAACTACAAAGACATAAAATTTTGTATGCATCATGGACGTTACTAGACGATCATGACTTTGGGTGACATCCATTCCTCGAGCCAGAATTCCTCGGTTTTAGATACCATAGCATAATTAAATTACAGTAATAAAATAAATAAATTGATAAAGCAAAAAAATCTCTAAGATACATACGGATCGTCCGGTGTTAGATGCACTGGCTCATTGGTGAACTCCGGCGGGAAGTTGGCCAAATCTCTATCAGAGTCGAACCTTGGTTTATAGGGTGGCGGAACCTGCTTCTGCTCTAGCTGCAAAACAAGCCACAAGCTCTACTTAGTATCTACGCCTATTGACAACTTAGCTACATGTAAAATGCGAATTAGCAATAAAAGTTAGCAGTTGTTGCTACGGGAAACATGTAGCAACTTACAAATCGTTTGGAGTAAGACAGATTGTCTCGCTTGTGAACTGTGGGTCGAAATTGTCTAGAACTTTCTCGACTGATGGAAGGAATGGCGCTGGGATCTTACGTTGAGTTAACTAAAGAAAGTATTTAAAAACAAAGTAATTGATGCTTTTAAATGTCCAACTTAAAGATAAATTTCTGTAATTCAGATTGTCCACATACAGAAGTTATCCGACACCATGGCTTCCTTGAATAGTTTACAGAAAAAAAGTTGTAGAAAAATAAATTTAAATCACTTTCATTTAATTTAACTCATAACTCCTAAAAATAGGTGTAAAATGTTAAATATTGATGTTATTTTTATAATAGCTGTTTAAACCTGATTTTAGCATATAGTCACTAATTTAGATATAGAATTTAATGGTGTCTTCCACTAATTTCTTTTTTTCTTGTGAGCTAAGATATTAATTCGAACGTTTATTAAACTCCTTAAAACTATATAGGTTTCTAATTATTATTTTTCAAATTTTATTCAAATTTGTGTGACAACACTATTTTAGATTTAATGGCTGTTAAGGTGGTACTATCATGGAAGCCTTTAACCCGGATTATAATGAAATGTAAATATGTTATTTTTCATGTGTTTCTACACTAGTATGTAATTTTTTTTTAAAAGTTTACCGTTGTTGAGCTGAGTAATGTAAAGTTAAAGTCGATCAAAAATGTATTGGCGTTTTAGGAACTGTTCCTCGCGAGGCAGCTTACTGCATAATAAATTCATATATTGTAGTTATTTTTTAACAAAAAACTAACACACAGTACAACATGTAAAGATAAAGGATGAGAATTAAGATATCCATGCCTTACCGGATAAGTTTCAAAGAAATTGGCGATGAAAGTTGGATATTCTATGATAATCAATAAAACTGTCAGAAATGCTTGGCAACGTTGTACAGCACAGGTAGACACTAGACAGAGAAGGCCGCACGAATAACAAAGCAAGAACTATGAAAGTTATTATTTCGATCAGTAAAATATATTAATTTTAATACAAAAAAAAATATTACTGCATTTTATATTTATTTATTTGTTGTTATAGTTGATAATAATTGCTTTGGTGCATTTTTCTCATTTTTCTTATGAACTGTCAACAGGATGTATCGATAATACAGTTACGTTTCGAACCGACTGGCCGCTTGAGGTTCTATTCTACACTGCTATTGGTTGGCATGAAACATTCACTTCCAAAAATTTTGGTATGTTACTGAATTTCATAAACTAGTTAAATAGTTTTATTTAATATATTCAATGTTATTATTAATTATACGATATTTGCAGCGAAATATTAATTCTGTTAATAACCTATACCATACAAAAATGTAATAATTATTTTTATAAACTTTTTAGGTCACCTTTACTTTTGTATGAGACTGTCATGATAGAACCACCTTAACTCTAGTGAGTAAAATATGCACTATGTAACTATCCATCTGACGTTTGATAGCAGCCCGTGAGCTATTATAAGTGTATTTTCTTTTTGGAAATAACATATTTATACAATAACAATCTTATTATTTTTATTTGTCAGAGTTACGCTGAATAACAACAAAACAAGTTTGTAGGTTATGTTACGATTTATTATAAATGTCACATATTATGAGATATTTCGTTACTACAATTTATAAAATAAGGCAGTTAAAATTAGCTTTTCTTTAACTATTATTATTATTTGTAAATTTGTAATAAATATATAATGCTACAATTATTTCCTCTCTAGAGAGGGAAAATTGTTTTGCGAGAAGAAATTTCAGTTTTCTTCGCATGCTATAGAAAAATTTATTTTAATCAGGTTTAATCAGTTATTATAACAAATAAGTCTGTTAATCAGCGATTTAACATGTTTTCATTATAAGAATTCTAAATAATAACTCACCAGTTCCCACTCAATGCTTTTGAAGAAGAGATGATTAACAATATCCAAGAAGCCGGAGTCGCGGTGGCAGCCGAGGCGGTCGGCGGGGTTCTTGTTGAGGAAGCCCTTGAGTACGGACGCAGCCTTGACGCTAAGCGATCGTGGGATACGGATCGTCTTTTCCAGGATCACCTGGAATAGGTAATCCTCGGTGTTCTGATCGGGGTTCTCTGATGCGCCCGCGATGTCGAACGGCGAGCGGCCGGCTAGCATCTCGTACAGGAGGACACCTAATGCCCACCTACAAGACAGAAAAATCATTAAAGATATGCCCACTGTCATTAATGGTTTCATGTTTTGTCTGTGTGGTGATCGAGCACATTAGAACGTCGATAACTGCTTATGTGACGTAAGATACCAGAGTTAGAGTTTACTGGACTACTTGTATTTAATTACACACAATGACCTATTTGCTGAATCAGTTTATACATGTCATCATTTGGGGAAAACTTAGCACAGTAAAATTCTCTAACTCATTTTATAAAACGTTTATAATTGCAATATTAGTATATTCCTTGATATAAATATTTGCATAATAATATTATGTATTAAATTGCAATAAACACTGTTTTTACAGTGTTACATCGATAAATGTGTATGTGTGTTTTTTTTATCTCCATTGGCAATACTGAAATGTGAATCTACAAATTTGATTCGTGTGGTGTATATTGTATGAATACTGAAGGCTTCAGGTCGGTAATGTTAAGAACTCATTGCAAATTGAATTGTATATAACAGGCGGAGAAAATCTGTAATCATAAAATTTTTGTAACAACTTTTATTAATGATATGTATAAACTAATTCAGCAAATAGACCATACTATAATAGGTATTAAGTTCCTGTTACATATTTATAGCAGGAACTTAATCCTTAACTTAACAAATAAAATAAAAATAAGAGTTGCTGGTCTAAACTATGCTCGTCCTCGATCATTATCTGTTACCAAACGATACATTAATTACAATCCTTATTTTTCATCATTATTATTATTTCGGAATTTTGGGACCAAAATCAATTATTCCATCATTTCTACTTTACTTTTTTCATTTTGTCAGTGAGTTGTAATACTATTTTTTTTTATGTAATAAAAATGTCAGATTAAATTATTCTGGTCACAAAATACTGAAGTTATCATAATCAAGAAGTATTACAAATTTCTCCCTATTCTGTAATTCAAAGATCCCCTTATTCTGCAACTGGATCATTAGCTGTTAATAATCGATAAGATAATGTCAACTTTTATTTTTCATGATTAACTGTATAGATTATAATAATTTTGGTTTTCTGTGACCACAATAATTTACACTGGCATTTTTATGACATTGTCATACATTTTACTTACTTATATATTTAGCTGTTATTATAAAAATAAATGCATTGACAGCTCAATGATAGTTCCGTAAAAAATGTGGTTCAAAATAATATATTTTTATATAATGGCAGTTTTATACGAAATCAAAATTTAAAAAAATTATACAGAAAGAACAGAATAAATTATTTTAGCCACAAAAAGTCGAAGTGGTGTTAATCTTCAAAGTAATCATGAAAAATAGTGGTTGTCATAAACTTATCGATCAGTAACAAATAATAATTCAATTACAGAATAGAACGGGGAATTATCTCTTGTAACATGATGGTTTTGAGGCAGCCATTGTTGCACCCCCGAAAATACCACTCTTCATCCCGCCCAAAAATATAGCGTCTGTTTTTGAGCGGTGATGTCACGCACGCGTCCTCGGCTGGTCAAGATGTGACCAAAAACGCATCCGTTCCCGTTTTTCGCGCGGATTTAGTTATTGTATATTAGTTTATACTTTAGCTTGTATTTTGTTTTAGTACTTAGTCTGTTATGTTTTGCTAATAAAGTTATGTGTTTCATTGTGCGTATTATTCCAGAAATAATAACAATCAAACAATAATCGCTTTCGTTTTAATTACGTTTTAATCGCCATCAAGAATCAATACCGCGCGCAATGTACAGACCCCGCACGTGTTACACTGTTATCGATCGATAAATTAATGAAAACCCTAATTTTTTATTCCTTTATTTTTTATTATTATCATTATTTCAGGATTTTGTAATTAAAATAATTTATTCTGTTAATTATATTTAGCTTTATAGATGCTGCCCTCGTTCGAAGCTGCCAGTATTATTTATTTCTTTCACTAACCAATCAACGCTAAAGCCATAGTCCTCGCCGCGGAGTATCTCTGGGGCGATGTAATTGGGCGTGCCGCAGAACGTGGACGTGGTGTCGCCAGGCCGGATACCTTCCTTGCACATACCGTAGTCCGTGAGTTTGATGTGACCTTCGTGGTCCAGCAGTACGTTGTCCAGTTTCAGGTCGCGGTAAATAATACCCTTGTCGTGGAGGAAGTTCAGTGCCAAACTTATCTCGGCAGCGTAGAACCTAACAAGTGGATTATTATTAGTTTGTTGTCAAGATATTTAGAATTATTTATTTATTCGTTACTCTGCTTAACAGTAACTTAATCTAAATTACAGTACACGGGACCTGCAGCTTATAGTGGAATCCAAATCATTCAGATATACTCGTATTTTTTGAAGTCAGTGAGATTTGAACTCACGACCTCTTGTTTGCTAATTAAGAAACTCAAGTTTTATCCACTGGGCTACCATTGCCTGTAAATTATTCATCTACTAACACCACATTAAAATCATCCCGCTGGCTACCCCAGCACTAACATCTTTGCAGGCCGTGATTTGACGACTGGTAATCGCACTTCACGCGCATAAATATATCACTTACCGAGATCTGCTTCGGCAGAGTGCCACACCCAGTAATAAATAAAAGGCGTGATGACATATTTATTTATTTTACTAACAATTTTATGCAAATATATTTGATCAAATTATTGGTGAGATCTATTAGCTTATTGGGTCTGAAGTTGACTCCTGAACACCTCATCTGACAATCTTTTTGAAACAAAATACTATTGTTATTACAAATGAAACACATTTGAACATATTTTTAAAGTTAAATGTTGAAAGTTTTGTAATATATTTGAAAACAATAAATTTATGTGCAAATAATGGTAGAAAATTAGATCTGAAAATGATGAAAATTGCCTCAGAACTATCGATAGCCATGGAATTGAAATAAAATTAAACAAATGTTTGATGTTTTATCTGCCAAAACTGTCAAAATGTTTTGTTTATCATTTATTTTGATAGTTTTGAAAATAAAACGTCAAACATTTGTTTAATTATGTTTCAATTCAAGGTTATCGATAGTTTTGAGTAAATTTGGATCATTTTCAGATTTAATTTGTGCCATTACAAAGCATGCAAAATTAAATAAATATTTGAAGTTCAATCTGTCAAAACTGTCAAAATAATTTCTTTATATGGTAAGTTTCATTTATTAATTTAAAAAAATTAACAGTGTCAGTTAAAGAATACGTCCAAAACACGGTTTGTAAAAAATCTAACATACCTCGCGTGCTCTTCGGGCAATCGACGTTGCCGCTGCATGTGAAACATAAGGTCTCCGCCGCGTACAAACTCAATGACGAAGAACAGGCGGCTGGGTGTTTGGAAGCACGAGTGTAGTCCAACAAGGAAGGGGTGGTTGCTGGCCGTCTCGAATACGTGCTTTTCAGTCTGCACCCAGTCAATGTCCTCGTCGTCCGTTACCAGCGCCTTCTTGATTACCTTCATCGCGTATATCCGCCGTGTCTTCTTTAGTTCCACCATCAGCACCTTGGCGTAGCTGCCTCGACCTGCACACAAAATCATACATAATATTACAATTATAAGCAGAAGTTCAAATCTAAGTACATGTTTTGATCTGGATTCTAATACTATAGGAAATAATTTCTTGCTGGGTGACTAAATAAATAAATAAATGAAATAAAAATCAAGAAAGCGAATAATACGTTAAACGTCGACAAAAGGACTAAATTCTTATTATTTTTCAAGCATTTCTAAATGGTCGTAGAAAAAATATTGTATGCACCTCGAGCAGAAAGTGTTCTAGACTATGCATTGATCAACAATCTTCATGCGTGAGCGGTAATAGACTACTTTCTGCTTTAGATATATAAATAACTATTAATTATTTTATTTTTTTACGTTTTAAAATATTTTGACAGTAAACAGATTGTTAATTATTGTCCATGTGACAGCACAGCACTTTACACAATTATATATTACATTTATTTTTAAATAAAAAATATTGCATGCACCTCGGTTGAAAAGTTCTTGTTTTACCCTTAACTGATTTGCTAATCTCGGCTTTCGCTTCAGTAAACTTCTGATTCGGCCAAAAAGGGCACTTTTACAATCGTGATACACAAATAACTATTGTACTATTTTTCTCCGAAACGTTTTTGAGAAATTAAATCAATCTTTGAAATATTTTTCCATTATTAATTGCACATACATTTATTATAATACTTTCAACCTCTAAACCTTTTAAACCTTTTAAAATACATAATCTGTCCAATTCTCAAAAAAAGTTTAAATAAACTTTAATACAATCTTGTTACAATTTGATTTTTGGAAAATGATTTGGATTAACTTTTAAAAATCAAATTAGAATAATATTAGCTAATCCAAAATATAGGATTAGCTAAAACTTTTTTGAGAATCGGGCTGAATACGAGGTGTGGCTATTAAATAACGAGACTGACGCTGCTACAGACGAAGTAAGCATGCGCCAAACACCAGCGACCGTCAGCTTTTTAGCGTGAAGTTTTCTCTTTCGAATGCAGTACCTCTCGCTTCTGTAAACAAATCCGTACAGCCGTAGCATTCGTTCTAATTAGAGTTGTTTTTTGTTTCGCCTAAAAAATGTTAAGTGCAGCATTAGAGCAACGAATTGTTGTAAAATTTCACATGAAACTTAGCAAAACTGCTACTGAAACTTATAATTTATTGAAAAAAGTACCCGAATTGTGGTAGGACAAGTCATGGTTTCTCCATCAAAACAATGTGCTGGCTCATTTCGCAATGTCTGTCAAGAGATTTCTAGCCAAGTACAGCATCCCAGTGTTGGACCATCCGCCTTATGCGCCAGATCGTGCACCGTGCGACTTCTATTTGTTTCCTAAGGTGAAATCTGTCTTAATAGCAACAAGATTTGAGCTTTGAAAGAGAAATCGGCACGCGTTCTGAAGGAGCTGAGAGAAGAAGACTTCCAGCACAGTTTCGAACAATGGAAGATTCGTATGGAACATTGTAGGGATAGAGGAGGGGTGTATATTGAAAGAGGTAATAAGTAAATAGGTATGGAATCAAAATAAAATGTTAAAACAGCATCAGTTTCGTTATTTAATAGCCACACCTCGTATGTTTTATTTATAATAACAACAATAATTGGTTTTTAAAAAGATCAGTATTCTATTCCGGTTTTGCTATAAAATAAGTTGTAAACTTGAATAACAATAAATTCTAAACATACCTAATTTTTATTTGATCTTTTATGTGTAATATCGTACAAAGTATGTGCCTTATTTTGTCCTTAAGTGTCGAAGAAAAAATGTCGCGTCCATGTTGATGTAAGAGGCAAAGTATGTTATTTGGATTTTATGACCCCTCGTCAAGATATTTTGCTGCTGGGAGCTTTTATATGTTCGCAAAGCAGCTTTTAAATATTTTATTTGAATATAAAACGCCCTCACACTCTTGTAGCACGTACTTTACATAACAAGCGCGATATCAGTTTATATGCCAAGGAAGTAGTACAAACATTTAAATAATATGAGTTCGTTAAGAATTTGTGAAATATTTTAAAAGAAACTAAATTGGCGGTTAAAAGGATATTTTCAATAAAAAATTAATTTTGTTATTAAAAACAGAAAATAAAAATATATCATCACGATTTTTTACTCATTATAAGGGTGTGGCACTTTCCGTAGCAGATCTCAGTAAGTGATTTATCAACCGACAAATCACGGATCCAAAATATGTTAATGGAGGAGAGTATATACATTCATTGTTTAGGAGTATGAATATGAATAATGAAAATGCGAGTAAAGTGAGCTTTGCTAAAAATATGTTCCGTATGAAACTAATTTTTACTGAACGATGGTGATCGATCGATTGTAATATATGGTACATTTAATAAGATACTGAGTAATAGCTACTTACATAACGAGTGCGCGAAGACATACTTTTCACATGAGCGCAATTTTAAAGCTCGAGCGAAGTGAGTGCTTTAATTTGCGCTAATATTGTAAATAACGAGTTCGTGCATGAGATTTGTGCAATGCTTTTTGTAACGAGCAAAAATTATATAACCGACAAAGAGAAAATTTATTAAATTAAAGCGTGAATATATATTAATGACAGTAGTATGCTATAAATTGACATTTGTTATATGAAAACAAATAGTTTATTTTTTCTCGTAAAGGTTGTGAAAATGTGTTTGATTCAACTGAATATTTACTTTCATATACACTTCCCGAAGTACAGGATCGATAGTCTATGGTTACTTCAACTTTTAAGTAATTTGGCATATTTCTGAAACATTACTAGTTTTTTCTTTTACATTCTTCAATTTTGGAAGTAATTTATTTACATATCTTTAAACATGAACACACTGTACCCATTTACAAGGAAATCATATTATGCATAAAGATATTGCTAATGATGGTTGATTCCTCACTCACTGACTATTATTTTTTCTTTTTTGTTTAAGGTAGTACTAGTGTGACGGTGGCGCCATCGGTTGTCGAGTGGCGAAACTGACGCTCAAAAAAATAGAAAAATTGAACAAAATAAGTGTTTTATACCTATTATGATTTGAATATCATGAATTGTTAACAGATTGTTGGTCTAGTGAATTTTCAAATTCCATACCACCGTGTGGTGTTGCCATTATAAATTGGAATTCTTAATTTTTCGTTAAAAACAAGGCTTTGCATAGCTATATATCCATTACTAAACGATAAAAAACTTTCTTCTTCTGATATAATATACATGGATAGTTCTAGAACATCATACTAGCTTTTAAATGAAACTGCAAAATTTTAGAGGTACACAAACCAAATATGTGCGATTCTGAGTGATGATCGCCATAAGCCCCGTGTAAAAGAACTCAATTTTACAAGCGAATATATTTGTTCACAGACGATGAATGTGTTTCATATTTTAACAGGATGTGTATGACTATCCAATGTTTACGTGCGCCAAATTTCATTCACATCTGCAAAACAATTTTTCACGCTAGTACTACCTTAATTTTAAGTCAGCTTTAATATTTATAAAGAAAATTAATATCATGTAATATTAATGAAAGTCAATATATTTGCAACAAGAACTAATATTTTTAAATTTGTTAGGGCAATGTTTAACAGCAGGGTGAAAACCATAATAACTCCACAATAATAAATTACCTGCCACGTAAAACAAAAGAAACAGGCAACAGCCCACAAATTATTGCCAGTAATTTATAATATTTTTCTCATAATAAGCGCTACAATAATTTAACTTGCCACACGTCTGGCGTAAAGGGCAGTATTGTAATCGCAAACGAAATTCTTTTCATCCAATATGCAAATCTTTATTATTCATAGCACATTGGTTGCACTAGCAAAACTTACATTTGAAATATGGCTTTGTTGTTGTTTATATAAGCTTAAATATTTAAAAAAAATTAATTGGTGCAATTAGCATTTAAAATCAGGACACGATACCAAATATATGCCAATTAAAAATTAACCGAAATCAAGAATCATGGTGTCTACAAGTTTCAAAGTATAAAATACCAGGGGATTTAAGGATTTCAAGGTATATTCTACAAAAAAAAAGTAATCTATTGCCGCTCGTACATGGAGATTGTTGATCGAGACGTAGCCTAGAGCAACAACCATGCAAGAGCGGCAAGGATACTTTCTGCTTGAGGTGCACACGGTATTTTTTCTATGACCATTTAGAAACGCTTGAAAAAGAATTTAAAATCATTTTTACAGTTTTTCTGTTTGAAAATTCGGGCGACAGTTTTCATATATCCACGGATATGATAAAACACTCTTACACCGCTTAGCAAGAGGCACAAGTTAACTTTTTGCTTTTAACTGACAGTTGTAAATGTCTATTTTCTGCTTGGTCTTATGGCTCGTTTCCATGCATCCGTCGCGAAATTTGATTGGTTGAATTTGAATAATTGAAAAAGGCGCGAAGCTACTTGCAGTGACGGACAGAGTTCGTCTACTCTCTACTCAATGCAGTGTGACCTTGATGACGGATGCATCTCTCTCATATAATATGAGATAGCACTAGTGACAAATGTCAAACAACGCGTATTTTTCGGCTTGGTTAGTTTAGCTTATATTATCTACATGTCTTTTGTAAATATATTTTGAATTTTAAAGAAATACTTTGAATTTGGTTTATGATTATTATAAATTTATAGGTAAATTTTTGTTAACGATGCGGTAACACTTCATTCGCTGCTGTTTTATATATTTGAAATATAAATATGAAATAATAAATATATTATTAGCCGACATTTTTGAGGTTATAACGAAACAAAAAGACGGATGCATGTGAACCCATGAATTTTCATCCGTCGTGCAGCGCGCACCGCTGTATGCACTGCGACGGATGCGACGGATGCATGGAAACGAGCCATTAGAAAAATAATTTTTGTGAAAAATGCTTAAAATAAAAGTTGTAGATAATAAAATTCTGTATCTAACATATGTTCAAATTTATTTTTTTAATTATAAAACTCGATAAAAATTGGCAGAAATAGATACCTTTTTCAATTAATTGGGAGACAATTTATGTGAAACTGATTTGATATAAAAAAAGAAATGGTTTTAAAAATTGTTTTCATTTATTTCTGTAACGAGTTATCGTTTTTTTGAAATCAAATGAAAATACGAGTGTTCGATAAAAATAACATTTTGTGTAAAAAAAATCGGTTTATTATCTTGAAATAGTTGAATCAATTGAATATTTGCATAATGTGCTATACACAAATAGAATATAAAAAGAAAAAATGGGATACCGCAAGGATTTGAACCTGATTAAAATCCTGGCAGTATGTAAATTTTTCTCTTTACAAATTCAATTTAATTTCATCAATTTGTAAATATTTACTTACAATACTAATTAAATTGTTATATATAATTTCTAGTTTACGTAAAATTTTGGAAAATAAAAGTGATGTTTCAGGATAGAAATATTTTGTGAAGAATTATTTTTTTATGATAAATGTGTCAAATACAATTTTAAAACAATCACCACACGACTTTCTTATACACAGCATATTTAATATTTAGAATATAGATGAATGAAATTGATCTAGTATCAAAAACGCTGAAATGAACACTTATGACTTGCTCCTTGCGTTTGACAATTATTGGCAAAAGTGCAGTATCAATTTTATTTTTGGTTGGTAAAATTTTGTGAATTTCAAAACTCCCTAAAAATTACTAAATAAACAAGTGCTTCGAAACTGTTATTTAAAAATATTTTCTAGCTTCAAACCTCAAACATAATGTAATCTACAATTATCAGGAAATACAAAATAATTTTTTCTAACCTAACCAAACCTTATCGCAGTCTTTGCCATTTTCATACATTTATGACATTTATACTCCTTTGTGATGAGCTTAAAATGTCTGAAAATATTTTAGGATCACTTATAAGAAAATGTCATTATAGTGGTGGGAGAAATTTTAAAAATTGGTCAGTGATACTGGATTTTAGCCCAATTATTATTTGACATATAAATGTTAAACATGTTCATGTTTTTTGTTTCTATTGCTACTAGATTATTGAAATATATTATTAAATATATAAATTAGTTTTTCTCAAAATTAGACGCATATACAGAAAAATTGCAAATAACATTTTATGTTCCAAATATTTTTGCTAACATCTTTTATTTGAAACTTTTTTTTGTAACTGATTCCATTTTTGAAATAAATGAAATTTATTGTTTTGTGTGTCCGGTAAACTTCCTTTTCCGGGTTTTCAATTTCATTCAAAAACAACTCAGCTCTTCGTATTTTCATGAAACTTATAATTACCAAGTTTCGTTAACAAATCTTATCTCATTCATGAGATATTGCACACTCGGACACACATCCATCCATCCACACACGCACACACAGACATCATTGAGAAAATGATCAAAACGGATTCAGTGAACCTGAAAACACGTATTTCCGCGAAAATCTCGTCAACGATTTTGTTCACGATTCCAATACTTCCTTATACTGTGTATAATAAAGTAAAAAGTAATGATTATTGTCTACTATTTAACAAAAATTTAGAAATTTCTTTTTAAATTTGTGGAAAAACTAAAAACTTCCCAAAAAATGTAAAAATAGTTTAGTATGCAACTTTTCATTATGAACAAGTTTGTTCTCCACAGTTTTTGCCGTAAAATGCACGGAGAACAAGTAATTGCATAAAACCAAAATTATACGTTAAATCTTTATAATCACCCCTTATTACCACCCGGTATATATCAATAAATGTTCGGTGAATGTTACAAGGATTCGTGCTACCCCATTTGCTAGCACAAAGCGTAATATTATGCACATA
Organism: Pterostichus madidus; assembly: GCA_911728475.2. Taxonomy (NCBI): domain Eukaryota; kingdom Metazoa; phylum Arthropoda; class Insecta; order Coleoptera; family Carabidae; genus Pterostichus; species Pterostichus madidus. The sequence continues at coordinate 25,944,865 of OU452314.1, forward strand.
TGAACTCACCTATAACACGTATAAGTTCAAAGTCATTAAGCGAGTACTGCCTCTGACTGCCAGGCTCCAGCTCATCCCCAGGCTTGGCGGGGTCCTCCACGGGCACCGAGTCACCAGTGACGTCGGGCGGAGGCGGCGGCTCAGGGAACTCCTTCACTTCCGGTAGCAGCTCCGAGGTGGGCGTGGCCACGGATACGTCGCCGCCGTTGTGTTCGTCTTTGATGATGGGCTCCACGTGCTCGTTAGTACACGGCAGTTGCACTAGCTTATGACACTTCTTGTGCACCAGTAGCTTGCACTGGATACACTTGAAGCCCTGCCGGCCCAGGCCCCAGATGCGGTCGTGGCAGAAGGCACAGAATGCACGCTAAAGAAAAACACATATTTTATTTTAGAGGAAAACATTTGCCGGGATTTTATCTAGAACTATTTGAACTACATATTGAAGAAGAAACATTGTTGTTATAATTCATATTTCAAGGAATTTGATTTACGAATAAAATCATGTTTTGTTAACAATTTTTTACAATTTGTTTCATAAAAAAAATTATAAGTTATGTCAATAAAACAAAAGACAAAGGCTGGTACCACGAGCATATTACTAAAACACTGTTTTTGGGTGTTTTAGTTAAAACCATGACGACATCTTAAAACACTCTTAAAATAATGCTTACCACGAGCATTGTTTTAAGTCTGTTTTAGCTAAAACCATGTAAACAAGAAAATATATATGACAACGTTGTAAAAGACGCAATACGCATGCGCGTTTCGTGAATATTTTTGACAGTTTCCAATTCAATATGAAAGCAGTTTGACAGGTTATGATTTTTAGATGTCAGGTACTTCGTTAAACTCATGAAAGAACACTAATTGCTCCTTGAGTGAACTGTAAAAGGCGCTTCCACAATTAAAACACATGTATTTAACAGGAACATATTTTGATTCTAATATTTTGCACCTAATCACATAGATTAATATGTTATTATTGTATTTTAGAAAGCGAATGGCAGCCATAAAGATTAAAACGGATAATTGAACGTCCGAGGAAAATAATTTGCTGACTGAATAACCGAATTAAAGAAAAGGTTTAATAGATAACTACAAAGCTGGAAATAATGAATGTGTTTGAAATGATTTGGTACATGCGAAAACTGTAGCACTTAAAAAATTAAACGAAAATTGTGTACAATACATATTTTTGTAAATTATATTTTATTAATAATAAAACTTGGTTATTAACAATATTCACTTATGTTACAATTAATCAAATAAAATCAGAAAACGGATAGTTTTCATTATAAAAAGCGCACGAATTAACAAAAAGTATATTAATTATGACAATAATCACATTCGATAAAAAGTAGTGGTCTGCTATACTGTAAAATTCTTGTCTGGTTTTCACTAAATTGTACAATTTGATGAATATCTGGAGATGCGATGCCAGAACTATATAGGTACACATTTCTTATAATTCTGCTGTCGTACTTTTGAGAAATGTCGTATAGATCACCTGAAGACAATAAAATGAATTGTTATAATATACATACATATTTGTACATTTAATGTAATTTAAATTACACCGAACTACAAAACACAGAATTGTGGTTATGTATTGTGTCGTATGACAGCTGGAAAGAAGCAGTAAGTCACGCGATTTGCGACTGCGCGCAGATACTGAATAACTGGCGCGTATATTTAATTTAAATTTTACTTATCTGTATCATCTTCATTTTTTTGACGAAATACCGCAGTGTCACCAAAACTTGCATTTCACGAGAAATAATTTTTCACTATATTATATTCTTCGCTGTTTCTTCGGAACAATGGTATTTTGTATAAATTCTCTCACATCCAACACAATAAATGGATTCTTGTGTTCTTTAAATAAAATTTCTCATTTTCAATGCGTATTTACTTCAATTCCTGGGCGAATCGTACAATTTTTATCATAGACGTCAGCCATGTCAGAACACTGCTTAAAACAACTCTAGGCAGTTTTAGAACACGTTACTAAACAGTTGACTTAAAACGTGCAAAAACAGCCAAAAACAGAGCTCGTAGTACATATATTTAGAACACCCAAAAACAACGCTCTTAAAACACCCAAAAACAGAGCTCGTGGTACCAGCCAAAATGTCTATTGCGATGTGGAATTGAGTCTTAATAAATAAGAAAAAATAGGAAAAAAATTTTTACATCACTTGTCTCGTAATTCCACAGAGGTTTTACAGCACGTTTGCATCAACTTCTCAGGTCATCAACAAACGGCTGGTCAGTTCAGCTTTAACCATAGACGCGTTTCGTCCTTCCGGACTCATCAGTATGGTGCGATCATTTATCCAACTAGATCAACTAGGAAATAGTGGATTGTGATACCGACTTAGCTGAACTGACTGATGTTAACCTATCTACAACGGTTACATGACATGAGAGCTATGGAGCCACTTGTGAATTTTTTTTCCTATTTTTTCTTATTTAATAAGTTATGTCATCTCGAAATATTTCAAGAAAAAAATATAATTGTAATGATGAACCTTTCAAATATGAAAACCTGTATTTTACATCGATTATTTTGATTTCATTAATATAATAAAAAAAATTCTAAATGCCTTCTAGGTTGTTTGAAACTACGAAACTATTCGAACTAGGGTCGTTGATTTCCACCGAAGATTGAATTTCTGAACGTTCGAACATTTGAATGTTTTGAACTTCGTCAGAAAAACGTCGATGCTTCGAACTTTTGAATTTTTTGAAGCTTCGAATTTACGAATTTTCGAATTTTTCAAAGCTTCGAATTCTCGAATTCTTTGCCATTGAATTAACGCCATCTGTCATCTTCAAACACGGTCACGCATAATTCGCGAATTAAATAATAAACTTGGCGAAGTATCCTGCAAAAACTCTGCAAGATTAGGTGTCTAAATTAAGCCATCTACTCTCTTACCGCCCATCTAAATGCTATGGACTTTTAGTAAGACGTTTTAAAATGACAATAAAAAGAATACAAAAACGTCTTAATTAAAACGTTTTTGACAGTGTAGCGAAATTTTAAGTCTAAATTGAATTAATTTGGCAAATAATAATAATTTCTTACAAATTAATACAAAACTCTGCACAAGAGTTTATTCTGAAAATAATTCATATCACGTTAGGATCCAGATTCACATTTCGATCATTCGAAAATTCGGAATATTAAAAAATTCGAAAGTTAGAATCTAAATTCGAAGGTACAATAATAAATCCGAACAATCGAAGTCTCGAATATTTGTAAAATCAACAACCCTAATTCGACCATATTAAATTACAGTGAAAAGATTTCACTGGATTTTTATGGTCCCTAAGCTCTAATAAAATACTTATCGCACTCAAAATTATAATTACCATAGTTTCACTTACATTTTCTAAACGCGAAATAATTATAAGTACTGTCAATTCAAAATTATTTGTTTTAATTTTAATTTATTTTGTGGTCGTAGATAAAATCTTATACGATATACGTGTGATATCATTTCACACGCGTATCTTAATGATGCTCTTATCCCACTTATATAGTAAATAACTTTTAACAAATATATAAGTAATTTAATTATAAAATACGTACTATGAGCCACGGAAGAACAGTTGCTTGGCAAACAAAAAGAAGACTTGATTCCGAAAATAACTGTAACGACATTTTTTCTACTATCATTCAAAAATCAAACCGACTAGTTTACTCGAGTAGAATCAATTCACAACTGACAAATATGAATTTTACCTTTTGGGAATTTCAGTATAGTTACCGATGATTCACAAATTTCGCATTTTTATTGGTTGAAGACATTCGCTTAACAAACAAAACAGAATATAATAATACCTTTACCAACCCCGAAAACAGCAGGTAAATTGAACCCAATCGCCTTAACAGTGAAATAATATGTTTACAAGTCTCAGCAATAATAGGATTAAATTAAATTGTGACTATCTAATTTGTGAATTTGCGTTTTAATAAAACGAACAAACAATTTGTATTCAAAATAAACAGGGTTTTCCTAAAATACAGTTGTTTATAGTTGTGTATATTTCAATAAATATCACTTAATATTCCAAATAGTTTAGGATATCGTAACGAAGAGCAAATTAAAACTAAAATATACTTAAAATTATACCGTATGTTTAGATTTAGAAGCTCACCATTGGCCAAGACTTCTTTTAAATTAGACACTCAATTAATATTTCAAGTAAATACTTAACAACTGATGAAATCAAATTGAATTATAAAAAGAAAAATTTAAATACCGCCAGGACTTGAAGCTGAGACCAATAAACTCCGGTCATATGCTTTAACCAAGTGAGCTACAGTTGCCATGTGATTAAAATCTGTTTTTAATTTAAATTTTTCTCTCTATTATGTTATGTGATGTAGGCAGCCTCGGTCCCATGACTTTTCACATATTGAAAGACTTCTGCAGTAACAGTGATATTTACAGAGAATATTTACTAATTGATATTTAAATAATATTTTAAGTAAATACTTAATAAGTGATGACATTAAATTGAATTATATATAAAAAAACTGGGCGTATTCCCAGGATTTGAATCTGGGACCTATAAACTCCGGTCATATACTTTAACCACGTGAGTGTAATTGATCTCATTTTTCTATGATGTATACTCAAAATCAAATAATAATAATAGAAATTATTTCAAAATTTGAAAATGATCGCGAACTTTTGAACAATTGTATAAATGTCATAAACAGCTACCAACAAAAATATTTAATAAACTTTACCTAACCTGAGTCGATTTAAAATATTGCAGACTTTTTTTTAAATTTTAAATTATAAAAGATGCAAAATAGAAAATATAGTATAAATAACTCATTTTATAAGATTTTTATCGCGGCTCGTTTTCTAAACTTGAACGCTTAAGAAAAACTTATCTTATAAAATTTGTTCTTTAATATACTATTATCTTACAGTAAGGATTTTTGAAGTACATTATACTGGTACAATCGTATTCAGTGTCGAAAATGAGCAATTATTCACAAGTGACAGAAATGATTAAACCCATGACAACCATAAATAACTAACAGTTTATACCATTGCAACAGCTTGACATTTCACTTATTTGACAGCATCTCCAATCAATTTAGTTTGAACATTTTTTTTAACTTTATTGTAAAAAAAAATCACGCCATAACAAGATAAATCGTTGTACATCACAGGTGAGTGAAATGTCATTATATGCTCGTGAGAATTATCACACTTGTAATATAATGTACTATTAAACCATCATAATATAAACAACAAATGAAACACGTTGTTCTTTTCTGGAGAAATATGGAAAAAATTAATTTGATTATTTTTTGACGTTTCACAAAACCAATGAATGCTTCATTATATGTCACGTGTCTGCGTTTTAACCAATCCTGTCATTATTATACTGAGAATAAAGCTCTTGTGATTATTCCCGGGAATAATCTCTGTAGAAGCTTTTTTATTTGTGAAAAATGATAGGTAGTTCTCAAATAAATAATTAAAACTGTCAACGCGTCAAGTAAAATGTGTGAAAAAAATCGATTTAGTTATATTTTAGATACAGAAATACACCAACTAATTTTGGAAACAACTTCCAAGTATTCATTAATAAGTAATCAGTCGATATGAACCCAGTTCAAAATCTTTACAACAGTTAAGTCAAAAAAAATCTAATTAAATATAACTCGAGAGTTCGATAAATTAGAAAATAATTCTCTAGTATCTTTCTCAAACTTGTTGGCATTTGGCAATAGCCACTCAAGCCCGGCGGGCTTTCGTGATTATTGCCTAACAACAAGTTTTTGAAAGATCTGTCAAATTCATTTCAATTTATTCTCACTTTCTTGTTATATTATTACTGAGAAACAAAATGAGCAACGTATGTCTTGTACTACAAACAAATTCATTTTAAATAACCTATAAACATTATTGTCGTAATAATTAGGCTCATTTCATGTAAAAGTAAATATTATTTTTTAGATACATTAGTCGAACATTCATATAAAAATAAATAACTCAATTTAAGGGTAAAATGGATAGGATAAAAATAAACAATGTTGTTTAAAAACCAAAATGAATGATAATTATACTTACTCTGTTGAATCTCTTAGCCTGGAATATGTGTCCATTAACACGGTATAGCTTCCTCCAGCGGCGTGCTCCTCGTCTGTAAATGCTCCCTGAAAAAACAAAATAATCCTTAAAACACCTGTCTGCTATAATTTTTCGTTCAGTATTGTGTTTTTATGAGCAGTATTTTAACCGATATTCAGTACTAAAAGAATAATACAATTTGGCCCATAATTACTTTTACGTAAAAAATTAAATAAAAAAAAAAACGCAGACTAAATTTTACAATTAATTTTCAACATTTTAAACAATATTTAACATTAAATATACCTTACACAAAATCTATTGTAATATTACTAGCAATTTTTTTTAAACTAAACTAGTTCAACTCTCAAATGGACTATCACGTTTGTTATCTTGTAAACCAGAGGTTTTCAAACTTTTTTGAGTCATGATCCCCTAGCAGATAAAAATCAAAAATAAATTCTTTCGCGATCTACTTACTTTTTATATGATCAAAATTAAAGTTTATAGAATATTGATTTAATAATGTGCATTAGGTACAAAAATAGAAGCACGATCTTAGAAATTAGTAAAGGAAAAACATCTCATTAAAAACTTTAGTATAGTGTCTTAAGAACTTTGGTATTTTGATATAATAAGAAATTAATTGTACTTTGCTAACAAACTTGTAATTAATTCTCATATGGCCCATAGGATGCGGGCACCCACGTGATAATGAACAGCTGTTTCGGGAAAATTCACTGCGCCACCTACAAAATGAACTATTTTTTTGGGACGAAATTTGAAAAGAACCAATAGGATGCGGGTACTCACGTGACAGCTGTCACAGTGTCACGTGAGTGCTCGCATCCTATTGGTTCTTTTCAAATCTCGTGCCAAAAAATAGTTCATTTTGTAGGTGGCGCAGTGAATTTTCCCGAAACAGCTGTTCATTATCACGTGGGTGCCCGCATCCTATTGCATCACTGTATCTTAAATTTTTAGTTTTCTTTAAATGAACAAGTTCATATCGCGACGAATTGTTAAATAAGTTATTTAACACTGCTGTCAAACATTTGGTTCGATATTTTTTATATAGGTATTTCTTAAAATTTAAGTGAACGCAGTGCAACTGAATGAATCTTTGAAACATGTTTTTTACAATTTCTAAATAGCATCCGACCATCTCTTTTTAATGTCTTTGCGACCACCTGGTGGGTCGCGACCTATATTTCGTAAACCATTGTTGTAGACAATTATTATTTAAATCTAACTTTATTATTACACAGTTTTTGAATAAAACGAAAAAGTTTTAGTTAATATAGAAATGTTTACTTCCTGTTTCAATGGCTGTCGTTCCAAGATGTATGTATTGATTGACTTCAAATTGTATCTGTGTATTAACAACACACTAGTATATGTCTCATTAAAATTTCATTTAATTCTTTTGCAAATTATACGAGCAATAAAACTGCAAAATAAAACATTAAACGAGAAAATAAGATTCTGGCCAACTGTTGTGACGCGTAAATAAAAATTTTAAAAAGTCAGTTAATAAAATGTATCTTTATCTCACTGATTATTTTTTGACGTTTCTCAAAACCAATGAAATGTTTCATTATATGTCACGTGTTTGCGTTTTACCCAATCCTGTCATTATTATACTGAGAATAAAGCTCTTGTGATTATTCCCGGGAATAATAACTGTAGGTACTTTTTTGTTTGTGACAAATGATAGGTAGTTGTCAAATAATTATTTAAAACTGTCAACGTGTCAAGTAAAATGTGTGAAAAAAATCGATTTAGTTATATTTACACCAACAAATTTTGGAAACAACTTCCAAGAATAAATTAATAAGTAATCAATCGATATGAACCCAGTTCAAAATCTTTTAAGTGGGATGAATCGACCTCAACAGCTAAGTCAAAAAATAATCTAATTAAATATAACTCGAGAGTTGGATAAATTAGAAAATAATTCTCCAGTATCTTTCACAAACTTGTTGCCATTTGGCAATAGTCACACAAGCCCTACGGGCTTTCGTGACTATTGCTTGGCAACAAGTTTTCGAAAGATCTGTCAAATTATTTTCTATTTATTCTCATTCTCTTGTTATATTATACTGAGTATTAATAATGACTGTCAAAATTGCCTTTTTCAATAATAAATTATCTTGAAGGAAATCCATACGTCCATTTTTTCTCAAGTTACATAATTATTTGTTATCTAAGACCGTGTGTAAAATTCACTTTTAGGTGGCTGTTTTCAGTTCGTGAAAGGACTGATTAATATTAAAATTTCATTAGTTACGAGTAATGAAAATTGTAACCACGCAAAATTGCATGGTTCTCTTGGTTAGCTTAATAAAATAACGAATTTAATATTAAAGAATAACATTTATGTCAATAACTTGGACACTTTACTAATGTATTCGAGCGTAGATAAAATATTGTATGATACAATACATCTTTACTTAATTAGAGTTACGAAAATTAGGAAAACTATTTCTTTTTTGCATATTAATCACGAAAATCGACTTTTTTCACGAAGAATCGTACAAAAAGTGACGCACTCAGTAATGGATAAAAGACGTGATTATATATTCATTTTAATTTTAATTTTAGTGTTTCGGACACTTTTAATTTACAAAAAAAATATGTCTCTATTTGGGACATACGATATAACTACTAGATGACTTAAATGATTGATTGTAATTGTTTTTGATTTTACTGACACCTATATATTTAAAGTTTTATGTTGGTATACCTGATTGTCAAATTCAAATATGTCAAGTAAAATATAATTGTAATTTGGTTACCTATCATTGTCCAACTATCATTGTTATTTATAAAAAATGGTTATTTGCAATAACACCAAATTGGGAAAGTTTTACCCTAAAAAAAATTAGATGTCATGCTGAGAAGGGTTACCAACTCAAAAAAATTTGTTAATCAGTTTAGTTATCTGGTATTATATATTTCTTTGCATTTCAAGAACAGTATCCATTATAATAGATTATTGTATTGAATGACATTTGCTAGGCGCAGGAAGGATATTTAGTGGTTCCGCTAGTGTGGATTTGCTAACCAATGAAATTGTTTCAATTTTAAAAACTCGCGCCGCGGCGTGAATTCTGTGGCGTAGCGCGAAACTTGAAAATATTTCAAGTTTTGAAGCCACACTGCGGCTTTGACTTTGTTAATTTTCCAATTCTCATATATTACTATGAAAATTATGGTTGAATTCACGCCGTGCTCCACAAGAAAAACATTATACTGCGCCTCGAAAATTTTGCGTTTACGAAATCACCATGGAAAAAAGCGTTCTTTTTATTTACGCTACTCTGTACAACAGAGACTTATAGTGTATTCCGAAAATGAACCACATTAACCATGGTTAGTTTTTTCAGTAACCGGTTTGCTTACGAAACACGGTTTTTGAAAATTGTGGTTAGTTTTTAATAACCAAACTAACCGTGCTCGAGTTTGGTAACTTCACAGCTGTTGTTGACAAGTTTTGCAGTGTTTGTGGATTTTTGTCTTATAAAACTATATTTTTATGATGACCTATAAATAAACATGTGATACAACATGTATTTTTATTATTTACCAGTATATATTCATATTAGATGAATGTATTACTTGTTCTGAAGCTCATATTTATTTTTTCTTTATGTTATTTTTATATCCCTATATTTAAGTTAAAGCAAGTATTTAGAATACAATATTTTTATAATATAAACATTTTTCCATATTAAATAAATTTCACAAAACTCATCTGTCAAGTGACAACTGTCATCGTGAAAGTGTTTCGTTTTACATACAAAATGACGTCATTCTAACCGTAAACGTGGTAAAATTGAACCGCACCCAGGGCCGGTTTTGCCATAAGGCGGATGAGGCGACCGCTTCAGGCCTCCGATTTTTACCAGCCTCATAGAAATTAGAATTTTTATATATATAAAAAATTAATATACAATTACTATGCAAAATAAAACTTTAATTTTATAAATACTATTTTCCGCAACGAATTGTTTTGTATTTTAGGTATATATTATACCTAAGTAGCAGCACTGTGTAGTCGCATTGTGGTAGTAGCAGTAGTACGTAACATCGTCGCATAGCGCAAAGTGCACAGGCTACTCCACACAATCCCACAGTACCAGCGACGTTCAAGAAAAATATATATTGATTATTAAAAATAGATTACAAGCAACATTTCCAAATATAATGAATCTTCTACAAATATATTTAACGCATCTTTTATCTAATGCGTCCGCTGTGTAGGTGCATTTTTAAAATTTATTTTTATATATATATATATATATATATATATATATATATATATATATATATATATATATATATATATATATATATATATATTTATTATATTTACATTTATGTACAATTTTTTTCTCCTCGATACCTTTATATGGTATATAATCCCCTCACCCCGCCACTGGCCTCTAATTTCCTCCCGCCTTAGGCCACCAAATTTGTAAAACCGGCACTGACCGCACCGTGGTTCATTTTCGGAATATACTATTAATCCCTATTACAGTACAGTGTTTGGACTCACTGAATCGTAGTGTATAGATTGAATGAAATTCTAACTCAATATTTTCACATATTCCCTACGCCTATTTGCTTATATTAAATAATTTCCTATGTTTTCTCAATATGTATTCTTACTATATTTTAATTCAATTGTGTAAACTCATTATTAATTAGTTATGTTTACTTATATTTTGGGATAGATAGCTCGTGGAATCGCGTTGACACGTGGATTTAAGATCCCGAGTCCCGAGTTCGATTTCTGCAGCAGATACACTATGTTTTTCGTCATAATAAAATTACCCCTGATAATCGCACCTCACGCGTTTAAATATGTCATTTACCGAGATTTTCTACGTACCACACTCAATAATAAGTAAAAGGCATAATGATATATTTATTTTATTTTTAATGGGGTAAATGCCTCAATGGTAACAAATCGGACTGGATTTTACAATTCGGAATCGATTCCCACACCCGATAAATATTTTTCACCATATTAAAATTATTATAAGGTAGGTGGTTCAGTGATATAAGGATTTATGAACCCGGCTGCGATTCCCATAACTGACAAACAATTTTCACTACATGAAACTATCTCTGTGGCCCCTTCTCCACTAACACCTTTGACGATCGTGATTTGACGGCTGGCAATTGCACTTCACGCGAAAAATATATCACCGAGATCTGCTTCAGCAGAGTGTCACTTCCAGTAATGGGTAAAAGGCGTGATGATATATTAATTTATATATTAGTTTAGAAGTTAACCATGTCATCTGAACAAAATTTAGACTTCCTGTATATTAATAATTCCAGGCAATTTTATAGCGAAGTTAATCTTTGAATCCTAAAATTTAACAGAATTATTTTGAAGAAAATACATCAAATAAAGGAAGTAAGTAATAAAATTCTGTATCAGAATATTTTTAAATTTTATAATTAATGGGGGATTCAAGTGGTAGAGCTTTTTAATATATGCTTATTAAAATAAATTCTTGACCGTACATCATATTTAATACAATATAAAATCATAACATAAATGATATCTTTATTGCTGAAATATGAAAGTGTAAGTTGAATAATTTAAAACGTTCGCACTGCCATATTGCAATGACGTAGTTGCATTAAGCCAATCACAGAACTTTGTCTGAAATGTTTGTCGGTGCTCAAGAAGACGAAGAAGAAGTAAGCATTCAGCATTCTACGATTCTACCAATGACGTATAATACTAGACGAATTATGCGGTATTCAAGTCAATGCAGTGTTGTGAAGCAGAGAGGAATGGAATAACTTGAGGGTCCGCCGGGTGCGCGGCAAGGAGCGAGTACACTTTGATGTTATGCAAGTTGCTCCTTGCCGCGCACCCGCCTCACCAACCAGTTATTCTATTCCTTTCTGACTCACAACAAACGCCGATGTTATCTGTCTAGTTATGTTTTGTCTGAGGATTCTACTGACAACGACAAGTTACGTGTTATTTATCTCTGTCTTATCTGTCTCTCTTTAAGCTAAGATGCAACTACGTCATATTAATTTGTTTCGAAAGTTTAAATATTTTTATCATGCTTAATACAAGTTTTTAAAAAAAATAAAAAAATAGGGTATAATTATTTTATTACGTAGATTAATATATAAAAAATTCAAAAAAGTCTTGAAAGGCCCATTATTATTGGGTAATGGCTCAGTGATATCAAGTCGGCCAGTGGATCCAAAGAACCCTGGTTCGATTTCCACAGCTGACAAAACATTTTCACCAATTTAAAATTACCCCTGTGGCTCCTCCACCACTAACATTTTTGGGGACCGTGATTTAACGACTGATAACCGCACTTCACGCGCATAAATATATCACTTACCAAGATCTTCTTCGTTAGAGTGCTACATCCAGTAATTGGTAAAAGGCGCGATGATATATCTATTTATTTTATTTTAATTATTCTAAAAACTGCTAGAAATATTTTTTCAATTAATTGGCAGGAAATTTCTGCAACAAACTGATTTCCCTGAATACTCGGTTATATGAAAAAAATTAAATTTAATTAAATAATTGTTTCTTGGCGATAATTTCTTTATCCGGGTATTATATATAAAATCAAAGATATTTAAGGATTTCAATTTAGATTTTTAGATTTCAGGCTTTTTTCAGGATTTCCAGGAATTCCAGGCCGGCAGGCCGGTCGACGCGATGATGTTAATATATTAAATATAAAATCAAATTTATCTCATAATATAATTTTTTTTAATAAAATAGATAATAAAGTTGGAAATTCCAAATATTAGAACAGACTTTCAATTTCTGAAAAAAATTTATCTTGAACTTTTAGAAAATTTCAGTTTATGTTTAGCATGTGAAGTATTTTTGAAAAATATCAAAAACATATAAACAAATTAAATATAACAATACCAAACTTTCTTAATAAATAACATTATTGACATTAGCAGTAAAAACAGTTTCAAATTTAGCGATTTCCGACGAAGTTTTCATGCTTTTTAAGGTTTTTTTAATTTTCATATGTTAAAATAATATTAGACACATATTTTATTATTTTTCCGAAAAGTGTTCCGTAAGAGAGAAAACAATATATTAAAAAGTTTTGTGACGTACGTAGACGAACATGTGACACAGCAAATTATCAAAAAAGGAATCATATTTTATGTTCATTAATGTACTCATATCTTAAATTATTTTTTACTAACTCTTGCCATTTTCAAGATATCAGTTATATAAAAAAAATATAGATGCAATTTTTAATCTCCATGTTCAAAAATGTTCCGACATGCTTTTTTTCCCGGAAGAGCACAATTTACGTCATCCTCTGTTTTATTTTGTAAAAATATAAACACAAAAATAACTGCTAAAATTAAAGACAAAAAGGTATTTTGGGTTGTAAACTGTTACTACAGCAGAAAAGTATTAAAAAAATAACAAAATAACATCTTATCTCTCTTATTTATGTCTCTACACTACCCAAATGGTAACTAAAATCTTAACTTGTGATTGAAAAAAAAAACAAATAGGTACACCATTGTTTGAAATCCACTGTTCACCAATATTTTCCTATAACACTCCATACATACAACGACTTTCCAAGTCTCAACACAGCAATCCCATTTTCCCGGTCAATAACCTGAAACTTGAACCCACTACACTTCCCCCAGCCCCGCCGGTTCACAACCACTGTTCTAACACCCACGCCTGTAATTGGTAATTGATTTGCGAGTGTACTTACTGTCTTCTCCCGGACAGGGCATTCCTGGCGCGGACGGAACATTCGGAAAAACTGCAACAAGAGAAAACATTCGTTAGCATTAGCCACACTGAAATATGAGTATATCTAACTGGAAAATACGTATACCATAATGTATGTTCTACACTTGACGGGTATTTAGGATGACAGCCAATGTCTGTCAAAGAGATAAAATAGTTTCAATTTCGTTTTAAAGTTTTGGTAGTACATGTTGACAGAATAATTGCAATTCATTGATTAACAAAATAACCGATGGAACATTTGACTTTTATTTCATTAAACAAAGGAAACAATTGAATTGTTAGGTTATGTTTACTGTAAACAAAAATTGTTTTGTGAATATATTGTTTAGAATATTTGTTTCCAATTTGACACCTGTTGATTTATAAATATTATTGTTATTTGGTATTGTGTTCATTTTTTTTATTCTTGTTATAAAAACATTGTACTATTCAAATGGAAACCCGTGTTCTATTCTTACAGGATTACTGATACAAATAAATAAATAAATATATCATCACGCCTTTTACCCATTACTGGGTATGGTACTCTGCTGAAGCAGATCTCGGTGATATATTTATGCGCGTGAAGTGCGGTTACCAGCCGTCAAATCACGGCCCCCAAAGATGTGAGTGGTGGGGGAGCCACAGGGATAATTTTAAATTGATGAAAATGTTTTGTCGGCTGTGGGGATCGAACCAGGGTTCTTTTGACAGGCCGACTTGCTATCATTACTGATACATATAAAAATAATCCCTGTGGAGCTATTGTTGCTACCACCATTAATTTGATTGTTTTTTGAGGCCGTAATACAAAATAATAGTATATTACATAATAAGCCAGGAAAATGATATATTTTTATTTAGTAAAAACACTTTTCTGACGTATTATATATACAATTCTTTCTGAAGCCATTTAATTTAATCAATAATTAATCATATATAATTCAAAATGTTTAAATTCTTTGACATGAATTGTATTGACAGTAGTCAAGTATCCAATGTTATACAAAAAAAAAAAAACACTCACGTAAAGTACAAAACAGTTTGATAAAATCTTTACCAAATTGTTTTGCACTTTACCAAACTGTTAATTTTGTTGTAGCCTTGGATACGTACTTTACTTGACTGTTTCTGGTAAAAATATACTTTCCATACTAAAATGGTCAAGAAAGTAAGCCGGTTTTAGAAAAATAAATATACCATCACTTCTTTTTACTTTACTACTGGGTATAGCACTTTGCCGTAGCAGATCCTAATACGTGATATATTTAAGCGAGTGAAGTACGGTCAAATCATGGCTTCCAAAGTTAAGTGGTGAAAGAACTACAGGGATAATTTGAATGTTCTGAAAATCAGTTTGACAGCTGTGGGAATCGAACTCGGAATATCTTATGTTTATTACATTTTATAATTATTTACAATGTATGAAACGTGATTAAGGGTGAAATGAGACCTCGAGTTCAATGTAACTGACCACTGAATTTCACCCCATTAAAATTACCCTTATGGCTCCCATTCTACTAACATTTTTGGGGATTGTAATTTGACAGTGCCACACTAAATAGTGGGTCAAAACATGATGATTTTACATCTGAGTAACTTATTTTTCAGTATTAACCAGATTTAAATAGGTTTTTTTAAAAAAAAATGTTTCCAATAAAAATAATAAAAAAATTAGATCTACGAATCTTCTACTCGAAGAATATTATTTTAAAATAATTTTGGAAAGTTTTACAACAGAAATTAGTGAAATATACTATTTCTTTCACTACTAACATTTAAATACTATTTACCGAATTTTATATTAATAATTGCACAAACATTTTGAGATGAATATTTACTTGTTTATTAATACCCCAAAAAAACTGAGTACACAGTATATTAAATGACCCTGCGATAAATGATACTTATCGCAGTCATTTTGAATGAGATAGGTACTTTAAAAAAGCACTAGTGTGTTTTGGAAAATATTACCGCACTAGAGATTTAAGAATGTACTTATCGCAGTCAAAATAATAGTTACCATGGTTTCACTTAATTTTTTTAAATGTCAACTAATTATAAGAACTGTCAATTCAAAATTATTAAGTTTTAATTTTAATGTGGCCGTAGATATCTTGTACGATATACGTGTGATAATGTATCATTGAGATACTTGTATGATTACACGCGTATCTTAATGATACTCTTATCTCATTTATATTGTAAATAACTATTATGCAACTAGTATTTAAAGTGTCACTTTATGCACGAGTGGGAAGCTTGCAACACGAGCCGTAGACGAGTGTTTTAACCCGTTAGTACAATAAAGACACTTTTAATATGAGTTGCATACATTATTTTTTCTACGATCGAGTTTTAACTAATTGCATTTCAAACTTCAAAAATATTTATTTTGTACGTTACGTAGTTAAATTTGTTTCGTAGCAATTATTTAATTACGTTTCTTTGCTCATTAGTAATGGTAGCGTGCAGAAAAATCTTTATTTTGCACGGTGTGCAAAAATAACGTCCTTTCGACACTAAACAGTATGTAAAAGTGACATGTTTTTGACATTGATAGTAGAAAAATTAGTTTAATCACCTTTAACCCATATTCACACTGCAATTAAAATATAATTGTTGTGGTCAAACGATCAAAAATTATTTTACAATAATACAAATAATGTGAGCAGTTATTTGTAATTTATCTATAAAATAATTTGAGAAAAGTTCGAAACAAAAAACAAACCAAGAAATATAATCCTTCACATCCGGAGTTTACACTAGCGGTAATAATTATTAAAACAAAATAGATTAAATAAATACATACATACATCTAAGCAAGACATAATTCGATTTGTATAATAAAACTTTGATAATTTTACCACAAAAATATCGTTTAACATAGTGTTACTACATATGGCTAAATTCCAAAGAGATTATTATTATCATATAATATGATAAGATATAAATATAATGCTATCATATCTTTAAATATAATTCAAGTTACTTGACATTGCTAATTTTATACCTGTCAATAAAACAAAATAAAATAATTAACATAAATTATAAAACCAATGACATACATACGCTGAAAAGATACCGCAGGCGACGCCTTCTTGGGTTAAATCGTTGAAGAAATCGAAAACAGTGCATTTGTATTATGTATAACAACTTTAATCAAAATATTTTTCTTATTCTAACCTACATTTTGTTAGATTGACAGCACTGCGTTCAGACAACACCACGAATGGATATTTTGTTTGTACTATAACAAGTGAATTCTATATTCAAACGCTGGTATTTTAAAATTAGTTGAAGAGAGACAGAAGGAGTTGTACAAATTTAGGACTTAACACACCTACGTATAGAGGCTATTTTTATTTCTGAGCGCATAGATACAATATTATTACGTATCTATAATCAGCAGTAATCATGTTATGAAAGCCTTCATTTATTTTTATTCCAACTAACGTTGAAATGTATTCAATTCTATTTTAAAAACTGTAATATTTTAAATTGCGATTCAAAATATATTCACGACAGTAATTTGTGTTGACTATTATTCGAGAATTAAAAAAATAAATAAATAAATAAATATATATATATATATCATCACGCCTTCTACCCATTACTGGGTGTGGCACTTTGCCGAAGCAGATCTCGGTAAGTGATATATTTTGCGCGTGAAGTGCGGTTACCAGTCGTCAAATCACGGTCTCCAAAGATGTTAGTGGTGGAGGAGCCACGGGGATAACTTTTAAAATTATGAAAATTGTTTGTCGCCTGTGGAAATCGAACCAGGGTTCTCAGGATCCACAGGCCGACTTCATATCACTGAGCTAGCCACCCCATAACATTTTTTTAAATTATCGTATTCTTGGAAAAAAAAATGGGATAACGGCTCAGTGGTATCAAGTCGGCCTTTGGATCCTAAGAACCCTGGTTCCATCCCAACAACTGACAAAACATTTTCACCAATTTAAAATTACCTCTGTGGCTCCCCCACCACTAACATCTTTGGGGGCTGTGATTTAACGACTGGTAACCGCACTTCACGCGCATAAATATATCACTTACCGAGATCTGCTTCGGCAGAGTACCACACCCTGTAATGGGTAAAAGGCGTGATGATATATTTTTTTATTTATATTCTTGACAACAATGCGTAAAACCTTACAAGATGGTGACTAGGGCTTTGACCGTAAGAATTTAATATGTAAAATCATATTTTCGTAATTTCCTGATTCCATAATTATTTTAGTGGCTAAAGTGTAGTATCACCGACCTCTTTTAAAAATTTCCCCCACCTCTATAATGACATTTACTTATCAGAGATCCTAAAACTTTTTCAGAGATTTTAAGCTCATGGCAAATGACTATAAATGTCATAAATGTACACGTATCAAAATGGCAAAGACTGAGATAAGGTGTGGTTAGGTTACAAATATTTTTTGTTTAATTTCCTGCTAATAATCATTTACGTCATGCTTGAGGTTAGAAGGTAGAAAATATTTTTCAAATAACAGTTTCGAAAGCACTAGTTTATTTAGTAATTTTTTAGGGAGTTTTGAAATTCACAAAATTTTATCAACCTAAAATTACATGCGGGGGAGCTTCAAAAAGAGTTCAAAGATCATAAAATTTTAGAATTAAATTAGTAAACAACATTAATTTTGAATGCTTTATAACGGCAGAAATATGTAAGGTTTGAAAATGTCGAAAAATTACCTCAAAAATACCGATTGCCATGAAACTGAAATAAAAAGATAAAGGAATAATCAAATATTTGAAGTTTTAAATTCTATTCCATATAAAATGTATTAAGGTAGTACTAGCGTGAACATTTTTTTTGCAGATCTGAATGAAATTTGGCGCACGTAAACATTGGATAGTCATACGCATCCTGTTAAAATATGAAACACATTCATCGTCTGTGAACAAATATATTCGCTTGTAAAGTTGAGTTCTTATACACGGGGCTTATGGCGATCATCACTCAGAATCGCACATATTTGGTTTGTGTACCTCTAAAATTTTGCAGTTTCATTTGAAAAACTAGTATGATGTTCTAGAACTATCCATGTATATTGTATCAGAAGGAGAATGTTTTTTATCGTTTAGTAATGGATATATAGCCGCAAAGCCTTGGTTTTAACGAAAAATTAAGAATCCCAATTTATGATGGCAACACCACACGGTGGTATGGTATTTGAAAATTCACTAGACTAACAACCTGTTAACAATACATGATATTCAAATCATAATAGATATAAAACACTTACTTTATTCAATTTTTATATTTTTTTGAGCGTCAGTTTCGCCACTCGACAACCGATGGCGCCACCGTCACACTAGTACTACCTTAATATATACGCGTAAGTTGACAATTTTAATTATCTACCAAAACGTTAAAATGTTGGCAAGTATGTACAATTTTTTTTTTGTAATTTTAAACTGGGTTTCTGTCACAGCGATTAGTGATAAGACAGCGTCACAAGTATCTCTTAGCTGTATTCATACGTGGGACAAGGCATATCTGTTAGAATTTGAAAAAATAGTCAGAATCACTAATTTTTTTAATTGTCGATCATTTTTTTCTTTTAATAAATTTTATAACTTAAAACTGGTAGATAAACACTGGTAATTAATATTAGGAATCAGTGGAAATTATTCTTCTGACAGATAAAATATTAAACATTTATTAATCTTGTATCAGTTCCATGGCAATCGAAATTTTTGAGATAATTTTCGACATTTTAAAACCTCATTTCTGCCGTTATAAAGCATGCATTAATATATTTCATACCATGAACCGTAAGTAACAGTTTTTAGGTCAAAAATGTAGTTTATGAAATCGAGGCCCGTAGGATCGAGATTTTCTAAACATTTGCACAAATAGAAAAAATAGAAAAATAGGTTTCAAAATTAGCAGCTATCAAATTGTTGTCAAAATAAACAGAATCTTGATCTACAATATTTACTTAAGCTGCATTTATAATGAAGTAACGTAAGAGGTAAAGTAAAATAAAGCAAAGTAAAAAGTAACGCAAGCAAATTACTGATTTATATTGAGAAGCAGAACTTAATACTGTTAGCCAATCAGAGGTATGTCACAATTTCTTTCCTTTCTCTTATAATTTTCCAACGACGTTGGACATACTCAGCTAAAAAATAAATACAAACCAAAATTTATTAATATAATAATATAACCTCTAACACTTGCCGTTTTTTTCAGAAGATTTCCTAATTCTTCCTACAATTGCTGTTTTCTCTTCAAAAAATTTAAAATCTTTTGATAACTGTCATACAGAATGTTATTGGCCTTTAAAAATTGTATTACTTCTCTGTCCATTTTTGAAAAATTTAGATAATTCAAAAAGTTTGACTGTGACAGCTGATATTTCATGGTCGTTAATAAAGATTACAATGCGAAGTTGAAAACGCTGAGTTCTGATTGGCCAGCGGTAAGAAATGTTAGGTAAAGTAACGTAGAAAGATGAAAGTTGACCATCTCTTGCATTGCTTATTTTACATTACTGATTGCTTTACATCAATGTAAATGGTTCTATATATAATTGTAAATGACTTAAAGTCAGGTGAATGTTAATTAAATTTGAAAAAATCAACTTGCCTCCGCCAGGATTTGAGTTGCTTTTTCAAATTTAATTAACATTCACCTGACTTTAAGTCATTTACAATTATATATAAAAATATATAAATATTTAATATTTGAAGTTTCCTTCATTGTGTCATCCGTTTCGTATATCATGTGTACTGTCGAAGCAACCAATTTCGCGCATGTGATATTTACAAACAATCTACACATAGCAAAAATCGCTTGTCAGTGCCAGCATTTAGACACACCTCTGTGGTCTAAGTGGTTAGGACGTTCGCGGCCCATGTAGAAGGTCCGGGTTCAAATCCTGGCGGAGGCAAGTTGATTTTTTCAAATTTAGTAAATGGTTCTACTTAAATCACAAGTTTTAACTTGTTGCCTTACCTACTACTTTTGCGTTGCTTCTTGCGCTACTTCATTATAAATCCAGCTTTACTGTAAGTAAATATTATAGTCCTGATGTAACCATGGAAACCAATTGTGTCATTGAAACAGATTAGGTTTATAAAAAATTAATTTTATTTTTCCACTTTATTTAAAGCTTTTTTCACTCTCTCAGGAAAATAATAATAAATCATATACATTTCTAATTTTTTACGGAAAATGTAATTATCTGATAGGGTAGTGGATAAAAATTATACAAGTATTTATTCCCTCAGGTGCTTTATATGATATCCTTCGCTTTCAAGTCGGGAAATAAAACAGCACCTTCGGGAATAAAAGGCCTCATTTTCTTTCCTTGACATACAAATAACAATTTATGCAATTTTCAAATTCTGTCAAAACAGCATTTGCTAAATTTTAATGGCTAATTGCACCAAGAAAACTAATTTTAAACTTGGCTTAAATAAATAAAATAATTCGAAGTCACAAGGGAATAAGTTTTCCCCTACTCAATGGTGTATCAAATTTAAAATTTAAAATTTTTATGTGTATTTACGTAATTTACTTTGAAAACTTGTGTAATTTGAATGCGTCATTTAGTATTAAGAATTTAATGAAAGTACAAAGTTTCTTCTATTTACCTATAGCAAAAATGTGATGAATATTAAAAAAAGTTTTAATTTGATTCCACAAAAAAAAAAATAACGAATCTGGCACTCTATATATCAAGTTAATTTTATTAACTTTTAAGGATCCTTTAAAATTTTTAACAAATGGCAACAGACGGCATGGACTAAAAATAAAATTTAATTTGTGACATATATTTTTATTAGTTAAAATTTTTAACTGGCCATTAAAAATTAACGAACTAGTTACAGAATAGCCCCATAGTCAAAGTATTGTCAGATAACAATTTGTTTGCATTTATCTGCAAAGCCAAGGTTTTAAAAACAATATCAGTGCATTATTATTAAATAATACAGTTTTAAGCTTTTCTACGAAGAATAAATAACAAATAAAATAAATACAATACAGCCTATTTAGTTTGTGGAACTTTAACTATGCCAATATTTTCAATTTAATGAATACTTACTTAAAGCTTAAGGTGGTACTATAATGGAAGCATATAACCCGGATTATAATGAAATGTAAATATGTTATTTCTCATGTGTTTCTACACTAGTATGCAATTTTTTTTTAAAGTTTACCGTTGTTGAGCTGAGTAATGTAATGTTAAAATTGACCAAAGTCGATCAAAAATGCATTGGCGTTATAGGAACTGTACGTCGCGAGGCAGCTTACTGCGTAATAAATTCATATATTGTACATATTTTTTAACAAAAAACTAACACACAGTACATCATGTAAAGATAAAGGTACGAGAATTTAAAAATCCATGCCTTACCGGATTAGTTTCAAAGAAATTGGCGATGCAAGTTGGATATTCTATGCTAATCAATAGAACTGTCAGAAATGCTTGGCAAGGTTGCACAGCACACTAGACAGAGATGAACTATGAATGTTATTATTTCGCTCAGTAAAATATATTAATTTTAATACAAAAAAAAATATTACAGCATTTTATATTTATTTATTTGTTGTTACAGTTGATAATAATTGCTTTGGTGCATTTTTCTCATTTTTCTTATGAACTGTCAACAGGATGTATCGATAATATAGTTACGTTTCGTACCGACTGGCCGCTTGTGGCTCTAACCTTGTTGTCATAGCTTCTGCTGTGTCAAATCTTACACTGCTATTGGTTGGCATGAAACATTCACTTCCAACTGAATTTCATAAACTAGTTAAATAGTTTTATTTAATATATTCAATGTTATTATTAATTATACGATATTTGCAGCGAAATATTAATTCTGTTAATAACCTATACCATACAAAAATGTAATAATTATTTTTATAAACTTTTTAGGTTACCTATACTTTTGTATGAGACTGTCATGATAGAACCACCTTAAGTTTTGTTGGAGCAACTGTTCTTAAAGTGTCTAAATTATAAGAATATATTGAACTTAATCCCAGTTACAGTACAGGGTTCGGACTTACCGAGCCGCAGTGTGCCAATTCATATATTATTAGCTTAAGCCTGAACCTGACAGAAAAGTTTATTCAATATTATTTATCAGACAATTAAATATAATTTTTCTACAACTGTCAAAAAAACATGACAATTTTATATCGCTGTGGATACCGCGAAATTTGTGTTTTTTCCAGTGATATATCAAATTTCAAAATCGCTGACTTTTTAAAAAATAAAATATTTATCAAACATTTTCACGTTCCGTTGGCTACATACAACACATCAAATAAATTCATACTATTTTTGATTTGTTTCCGTCAATTTATTAAATAAATCAATAATTATTGTATTATTTTTTCTGACAGTTGTAGAAAAATATTGTTTGTATTTTGTGGGAGAAATTCGTGTTTTTTTAGCACGCTCCAATGACTTTGGTGTCGACCTGATGGTCTCGACCAAAAGTGACATTCTCATGTGCAAAAAAAAACACACACTCTCATTTCGCGCACTTAATACAAAAATAACTATTTTTTCCCTATCTCGTGTTTACAAAGTAAATTTGTTGTTGACTGTTTTTGGGGATTTATTTTTGTGTAGTCAAGTTGTCTAGATATAAAAATATCAAACATAAATCTATCAGTTTAGCTTTCATTGCTTAGCTCATGTAAAATTATTGCAATTATTTTTTGTATAATAAAATAATTACGTACATCAAACTTCTTTATTTCAAATTAAAGATATTTAATTTTATAACATAACATAGGTAATTATGCATTTTAACTAAACTAACCTAACTTCAAAATTTTGCAACTCTGCAAGCACAGGAAATTTATAATGATTATTTTTTGACGTTTCTCAAAACCAATGAAATGCTTCATTGTATGTCACGTGTCTGCGTTTTAACCAATCCTGTTATTATTAAATATGCTGAGAATAAAGCTCTTGTGATTATGCCCGGGAATAATCTCTGTAGGTCTTTTATGTTTGTGACAAATGATAGGTAGTTGTCAAATAATTATTCTAAACTGTCAACGCGTCAAGTAAAATGTGTGAAAAAAATCGATTTAGTTCCATTTCAGATACAGAAATACACTAACGTATTTCGGAAACAACTTCCAAGAATACATTAATAAATAATCAATCGATATGGACCCAGTTCAAAATATTTTAAGTTGGATGAATCGACCTCAACAGCTAAGTCAAAAAAATAATCTAATTAAATATAACACGAGAGATGGATAAATTAGAAAATAATTCTCCAGTATCTTTCTCAAACTTGTAACCATATAACAATAGACACTCAAGTCCGACGGGCTTTCGTGACTATTGCCTGGCAAGTGTCGAAAGATTTGTCAAATTATTTTCAATTTATTCTCACTGTCTTGTTATATTATTACTGAAAAAATGATGAATAAAATAAATAAATAAATAAATATATCATCACGCCTTCTACCCATTACTGGGTGTGGCACTCTGCTAAAGCAGATCTCGGTAAGTGATATATTTTGCGCGTGAAGTGCGGTTACCAGTCGTCAAATCACGGCCCCCAAACATGTTAGTGGTGGAGGAGCCACAGGGATAGCTTTTTTCAAATTATGAAAATTTGTCGCCTGTGGGAACCGAACCAGGGACCTCAGGATCCACAGGCCGACTTCATACCACTGTGCTAGCCATTATGAATGTTAAATATTATACTACATGTGAGCATACATGATTCAAATTTTTAATTTTTGTTAAACCATTTATTTTATACTTTTGAGTTTTATTTATTAGTTAGCAACAGAATAAACAACACTCGTCCGTCAAATTTGTGTTTCATTTCGTCTTTTGACTGGTTATTTGGAGTTGAATTTGTATTAACTGTTTGCCACCGGACTGCTAGCATATCATTTTACTAAGATCTTTTCAGGCTATCACTTTCATCTTTTCTAATCTTTGTAGATTCGTTGTTAGCAAGGACGTTGAAACGAGGGGATATGGCATTCAAGTCAAGACTGTGAGGCTCGGCAGATTGACAGAGAAGTATTATTTTCTGTACCGTGCTTAGCCTGCTATTGATTGATATGTGTCATAAAGAGATTTGAAATTTAAATAGACAGAACAGAATCATTCTCTCTAAAAGATTATAAATTTTTACAAGGAAACTGAAATTATAAACAGTTTGTTAGCATTTTATTCACAAAAAAATATGTCCAATTCCATACAACACAAAAATTGAAACACAAATGACACTTCGTGGTTATGTTTACATAAAACAACGCTCCCTGACAACGTCTAAACGTCACTTTTCTTACATAAAAATTCAAAAGATTTGAAAGAAGAAGAGATTTGGCTAAGCACGGTGCAGAAAAACTATTGTTGTCTCTTTCCCTTGCCCAAGCCTCACTTCAAACAATGCTACAGTATCGTCATGCCATATCCCCTCCTTTCAACGTCCTTGGTTGTTAGTTTCGTTATTAGATTCGTTGTTAGGAGTAAGCGTGAGTAATTTGAGATGTTTTATACATATGTTATGTACATCGAAGGAAGAAGATGAATGATAAGTGAATAGGAATGATGTGATTTAAGGTTTGTTGTGTGATAAATGATTTCGAGTGTAATAAATGAATGAGTTTATATGGAGTGATCTATGAATGTGGTTAAAGTGTGTGTTCGGATGGTAATGTTTGACGAGGGCTGATTATTTGATGAATGTATGATTGAATATTTTATGAGTGATTTTAGGGTTCGTGCTACCCCATTTGTTGGGATATAGCGTGAAGATATGTATGTATGTATGTATGTATGCGGAACAACTGAAAATAATGTCAATTACAATACAATAGGAATAGACAGTTACATTCGAACCATAAATTGAAATCAAGACGATCGCTTTAACCTCATCTAACCTATATTTAATATATTTTTATCATGTACTAAGATTATTATTTGCCAAATTGAGACACCCACACAGACTATAATATTACAGAGGGATGAACTCAAATCATAAAAGTAATCTTGAATAAAATTCTCTCACAAAAATAATAATAAAATTTCCCGCAAATCGTTCCACTTTCCTTTTTAATATCACGTTTAAAACTTTTGGTAATAAAACCCGAAAACAGTTATTCGTAGCTTAAAAGTGATTAAAGCACGAGCCAGAGTCCGGATAAAGGAAGGAGAAAAATTAGAAAAGTTTAATAATAACACGGGCGACCTTCAGATTTCGCTAGCTTCGCTTCGCTACAGAACAGAAAACTGTTGTTTAGAAGTTTATCTTTGCTACAATCAAGCGAGCATTATGATTATCATAAACGTCAGAAATGTTTGATCATTTATCATAACTTGAATATTGCTTTCATTCCACTTCTGTAGCTGACAAAAATGTTATCAATAAGAAATGTTCAGAATTTTTCTCATTATATGTTTGTTTGATGATATTTACGGAAATGCTATTTATTATTTATTTCTGTTATTCCTTAACAACAATTGACAGTAGTGTCATTTCTTCATTTGAAACCTGACACAGTTCTTCTATGTGATAAATAATCCTTTATTTCTTACTATACTTAGAACTACTTTATCAATTCTAAGATAAATAGTATATTACGTATCATGAACTGTAAGTGACAGATTTAAGATCAAGAATATAGTTTGGGATGTCGAGGTCCATAGGGTCGAGATTTCCTAAACATTTGCAATCTAAAAAATCTGGTGTGAGCACCACACGACTTTCTTATACACAGTATATTTAATATTTAGAATATATGAATGTTATATAATATTAATTAACTTGTAATTGACTTTTTCAGTAATTCAGCATTTATCTGAATTTATAAAAATTTTGGGATTTTACTGATTTCTTTTTGATTTTCATTACAGATAATCAACTTCCTAACAAAATTTTATATAAATGTACTTATATTAATAGAAATAGATATATAAAATTACTTACTATTTGACCAATGAAATTAATATAGCATCAAAAACGCTTTGGCAAGAAAATTGAAAATAACATTTGATGTTCAAAATATTTTTGCTAACATCTTTTATTTGAAACTTTTTTTCATAACTGATTCCATTTTTGAAATAAATGGATTTTATTGTTTTGTGTGTCGAGTAAACTTGCACACTCGGACGGACACACACACACACACACACACACACACACACGCACGCACACCCCGACATCATTGAGAAAATGATCAGAATGGATTCAGTGGACCTCAAAACACGTATTTCCGCGAAAATCTCGTCAACGATTTTTTTACGATTACAATACTTCCTTATTTAAGAAAGTAAAAATCACTTACAGTTCGAGATTAATGGTATATTAAGGTAGTTCAAGTCATGGCCAACTTCATTAAATTGCGCTACGCTTATTATAGCCGTTTCATATGTCATTAAAATTCCTAGTTTCAAATTTACAGAGCGGGCACTTCAACTAGCGCCTCTAACGAGATACGTCGTAACTAAATTTGAAAATACTGCCGCTTGCATTGATTGAAAAATTCCAAAAAACAAGCCTAATCATGACATATTTATTATCATACAATCTTTACAGTAAAATAATAACCAATAACTCAATAATACTTCCTTCTTTTGACCTGAAAACACTTTAATTTTTTTAAATTGGTAGGCAATATGGCGGCATTATTTACCTGAAGCTCAGACCAACCATAAGTAGACAAATTCTGCCGTATTCAAGTCAATGCAGTGTTGTGAAGTAGAAAGAGTTGGAGTAACTTGTGGGTGAGGCGGGTGCGCGGCAAGGAGCGAGTACCCTTTGATGTTATGCGAGTTGCAAACATTTGTGTAGTTATTTTTATATTCAATTACTTACTCTTCATACATCAAAGTAAAGGTTAGTTTTTGACATATTAAGTGTTTTGTATGCACGTTTGTATTTAAATAAATAAAATGCTCGCGTCTGATAACTGTCATCAACAAAAATGCAACCCGCATAACACCAAGGGGTACTAGCTCTTTGCCGCGCACCCGTCTCATCCCCAAGTTATTCTAACCCTTTCTACTTGTTGTTCTCCGTCTACTTATGTTTGGTCTGAGACCTGAAGTGACAGATAATGCTACGTTGCCAAATGAAATTCACTTAGTCTAGACTAGCTAGTCCCTTAAGTCGAAAGCTCAGAATACTAGTCATAATATTTAATAATATTGAATGTATAAATAAAATACCCAGTTCCTTTAAATGTATTTGGTTTGATCAGACAAACTTCTATTTTCAAATATTTTACGGTTGTTTTTGTTACTTGACAGCGTTGTAATTTTCCTTTAATTGAAATAAAAAGCACTAGATGGCATTACTTGACGTACCAAAACTGTAAAAAACTCACGACAAATTTTTATATGGCAAAACGATGGAATAAAACGGCCATAATAAGCGGAGCGCAATACAATGAAGTTGGCCATGTTCTAGTGTGACGGTGGTGTCATCGGTTGTCGTTTGGCGAAACTAACGCTCAAAAAAAGGTTAAAATTTAATAAAATAAATGTTTTATACCTATTATGATCTGAATATCAGAATTGTTGACAGGTTGTTGGCCTAGTGAATTTTCAAATACCATACCACCGTCTGGCAAATTGAGATTCTTAATTTTTCGTTAAAAACAAGGCTTTACATGGCTTAAATTACTAAATGATAAAAAACTTTCTCCTTCTGATACAATATACATGGATAGTTCTAGAACATCATGTTAGTTTTTCAAATGAAACAGCAAATTTTTAGAGGTACACAAACCAAATATGTGCGATTCTGAATGATGATCGCCATAAGCCCCGTGTATAAGAACTCAACTTTACAAGCGAATATATTTGTTCACAGACGATCAATGTGTTTCATATTTTAAGGTAGTACTAGCGTGAAAATTTTTTTTGCAGATCTGAATGAAATTTGGTTCCTGTAAACATTGGATAGTCATAGGCATCCCGTTAAATGTTGATAATGGCAACACCACACGGTGGTATCGTATTTGAAAATTCACTAGACCAACAACCTATTAATAATTCATGATATTCAAAGCATAATAGATATAAAACACTTATTTTATTCAATTTTTATATTTTTTTGAGCGTCAGTTTCGCCACTCGACAACCGATGGCGCCACCGTCACACTAGTACATGGCCAATTTCATTGAATTGCGCTACGCTTATTATGGCCGTTTCATTTCATCATTTTGCCATATACAAATTTGTCGGGAGTTTTGGTACGTCAAGTAATGCCATCTAGAGCTTTTTATTTCAATTAAAGGAGAGTGACAACGCTGTCAAGTTCCAAAAACAACCTTAAAATATTTTTAAACTGAAGTTTATGGGATCAAACAAAATACATAGTACTGGGAGTTTTATGTATACAATCAATATTATTAAATATTATGATTAGTATTCTGAGCTTTTGACTAAAGTGACTAGCTAGTCTAGACTAAGTGAATTTCATTTGGCAACGTAGCATTATCTGTCACTGCAGGTAAATAATGCCGCCATATTGTCTACCCATTTAAAAGTTTTGAAGTGTTTATAGGTCAAAAGGAGGAAGTATTATTGAATTATTGGTGCCAACGGTTAGTATTTTACTGTAAAGATCGTATGATAATAAATATACAAAGACTAGGCTTGGTTTTAGGATTTTTTCAATCAATGCATGCGACAGTATTTAATTACGACATATCTCGTTAGAGGCGCTGGTTGACGTACCCGCTCTGTAAATTTGAAACCAGGAATTTTAACGACATATGAAACGGCCATAATAAGCGTAGCGCAATTCAATGAAGTTGGTCATGACTAGTACTACATTAATAGTATATGAAGGTAGTTGGTTTCCATGGTTACATGAGGACTCAAATATTTACTTGCTATCCACCGAGGACAGTAAGTAAATATAATAGATCAAGGTCTATTTTGACAACAATTAGACAGTTGTTAATTTTGAAACCTATTTTACCTTTTCCCCCTATTTATGCACGTATTATAAAAACATAGCGTACTAACCTCGAACTATAAGTGATTTTTAATTCGCGAATGCTTAGGGAATCTCGACCCTACGGGCTTCGATTTCCCGAACTACATTCTTGACCTAAAAATTGTCACTTACAGTTCATGGTACGTAATATACTATTTTTATCATTAATTTATATATATGGGATGGCTAGCACAGTGGTATGAAGTCGGCCTGTGGATCCTGAGGTCCCTAGTTCGATTCCCACAGGCGACAAATTTTCATAATTTGAAAAAGCTATTCCTGTGGCTCCTCCACCACTAACATGTTTGGGGGCCGTGATTTGACGACTGGTAACCGCACTTCACGCGCAAAATATATCACTTACCGAGATCTGCTTCAGCAGAGTACCACACCCAGTAATGGGTAGACGGCGTGATGATATATTTATTTATTTATTTATTTATGTCATGAAATAATTTCCAAATGTGGTGCAGTACACATCACAATATACTTCTTTTAAGACTTACAAGTGGTGTTGGTTGCTTGTTAACAACATACAAAGGAGCTACAGTTTAAAAATAGATTTCATTCGCTAGAATTTAATTATATTTTTCTATACTTGTTCTGAAACTGTATCTTTCTTGTTTCTTTTTAATACTGAAATGACCGTTTACAGCCCGACTGTTGCAAAATACTTTGCAGTGGAATAAGTATATACAGGATGTTAATTAAAAAGTTGGCCATGGGCATTTAACATAGGAAATCAGTTTTTCCTTGCGCAAAAGTTTCCAACTTAATGTAGGCTTCAATTAAATGTGGTAGACAAGTAAATTCTACATTTAAGGTAGAAATCAGATTTGATTTTTGACATTTCATAGCTGAATAAATATACCACTGATCTCTATTTATTACTGGATTGCGTATGGGGTAGGCCGCAGTGTGACTAATTGGGCGTCGCCATATTGAGAAAAGTGTAGTCTCTCGGCCTGCGAGACAGCGTCGGTAGTGGCGGGAGTCGCTCGCGATTGAAATGCAGTGACGACGTCAAAATGGTTGTTAATTGTGTTTTCTGCGGTAAGAAGAAAGGATCTGACAGGCTCAGCTTCCACAAGTAAATGAATTGTGCGTTTTGTACCGATTAATTGTTTCATTTGTATATAAACGAACAAGCAATGTACATGACACAAGTTAGGTTAGTTTGAATGTCACAATTTCAATGTAGAGCAAAATCAAATGCATTTGTGTGGTATAATTATTAGTTTTAGGGTTTTGTGCGTATTTATATGAAACAAAAGTCAGGTTATATTGTATATGTATCGAGTGTTAAATATTCAAAGTAAATATTGAGACACATGCTTAATTAATCATTTAATGTATATAAAACATTTATTTTCGCTTTTTTATAACGCTTTTGTGCCATTTTCAACCCGCTGAAAGTAGGCCGAGAAACTACACTTTTTCCAATATGGCGCCTTACTACCCGTCACACGCTTCTAACACAGGATACGCAATCCAGTAATAAATAGAGATCAGTGAAATATACACATATAATAATAACAGAAACTTTAAAGCAATGGGTTTCAAACTGTGGGTTGCAACCCCGCGGGGAGTCGCAAAGACATTGGAAGAGGATCATCGGGGGCTATTCACAAATTTTAAAAAACATGTATTCAGTTGTACGCTTTCACTTAAATTTTAAAGATTACTTAATTGAAAAATATCAAATCAAATTTTTGACAGCAATGTTAAATAACTCGTTTGATAATAAATCTCGACCAAATCTCGATCAAGAAAACTTAGTATAAAAATTGAAGTAACTGCGGTTCAACTGGTCATCAATGAATTTATTACAAGCTTAATAGTAAAATACAATAATTAATTCTTCAACCTATTATTGCAACTTATCAAAGTTCCTAAGAAACTATACCAAAGTTCTTAATGAGAAATTTTTCCTTTGTAATTTCTGAAATCGTGAGTCTATGTTTGTAATGTACAAGTTATGTATATCATTATCACTAAGAAACTTCATGTTACAGCGCACTCCAAGGAATGTGCTAACTAGTAATAGTAAGTTTATAAAAGAGCAAATCTTGTTACAAACCGCAATCAGTCTGTCTTGAGAACTATACCTGTAACTTGTGTATGTAAAATAAATAAATTTTTAAAAACACAATTTCCAATTAAAATTGTATAAGTTACACTATTAAATCAGCTTCTTACATATTATAATGTTGATCACATAAAAGATAAGGAGCTCGCGAAATTATTTATTAGTGAATTTTGCCTTCAAGGGAGTCATGACTGCGAAATGTTTGAAAACCACTGTTTTAAAGGAATAACCACAGAATTGAAACAAAATTACAAACAATTGTAAGACATTGTACCTGTCAAAAAAGTTTGTGTTTTATGATTTTCGTTCAATAACAAATATTTTTGAAAGTATGGAACAGCTTCTGGTCAAAATGATTCTACTCAGGACAAAAGATACAGAAATATACTTTTTCTAAGGCCGTGTTGAAAAATCATCGTATCAACATTCAAAATGAGTGTAGAAAGTATTTTTTAGAAACACTCAGTGATGAAATCGTTAATGATGTTATTTCGAAGCCATACTTTGTGGAACAATATTTTGATTTAAATTACTCGTAATGTGAAATATAACAGTAAATGACAGATGTCAAATATAGATTTTAAGAAATAAAAGTTCACGGCCGTAGAAGAAATAGTATGTAACACGTGTGGCAACGATTATTGCAAAACTCGTATGATTGGGAACAATCTCTGACGCTCAATGTACCAACTTTCATACTAGTTTTGCAATGAAAGCCTTGCCACACTTGTGTTAAGCTACATTCACAAATCGAAATTAGTTTTTGTTTTATGTTTTCCATTTTTGTTTTAATTACGTTGTAGACATGTTATCTTATGCAGCCATTCACAAATCAGTATTTAGTTTTGGTTTTAACACAAAAGTTTGCAAACTCCAAACTTATGTTTTAGTTTTACGTTTTATACTTAGGAATAGACCAATAGGACGAAGCGTAGAATGATGTAGTGATATATACTTGTCTCTTTCTAACATCCTTCGCATTGACGATAACCTAAGTTTGTTTTTATTCGAGTGTCAAAATGAATGAAAATAAAAACAAGATTTTAATACCTACTTTCTTATTATGATAATATTTACCTTGCTCTTCCAAAAAATATGAAAGTAAACAAATAACATAAGACAGCATGTGTAACCTAGTACATTTGACAGTAGCATTTACTGTATTACCGATCTTCTAAAAATTATGGTAGATGTCACTACTAACTAAAATCGACAAAAGCAAAACTATTTGTGAACGACACCTAAAAACACACTAAAACATAAAGCATAAAACAAAAACTAATTTCGATTTGTGAATGTAGCTTTACAATATACTATTTTTGGCAGTTATAATATCATACAATTGTTTGTAATTTTATTTGTATTTTTCTGTTTGCGTCAATCCACTGTCAATCAATGAATCGTTTTCACGGTTTTACTCAATTTTGTTATTGTGGTAATATTTCTAAGGATCTTAAAATTTCCTTATAATAATTTTTGACTGTGTAAATCAGTCTACTATGGCCGTATTTGTTTGGGAACTTTGGGTTCAACTCTGAAGTGTTCTAGAACTAACTCGTGTTACTTCCAAATAAATGATGCATCTAGTGTCAGTTGTAAACATTAGCGAAACATTCAAAATCGGAATGCACGTTCAAGTGGCATCTGCTTAAATACAAATTCCGACGCCACCAATGGGGACTTATAATTTAGAGGTCATATGGAACAGACTCCCCTCCACACAATTTTGTGTGAAACAACAAATTTGTAGAAAAAGCGAAGTAACACCATGCCGAGTCGATCAACTGTTTTCTACTTTCAGCACTTCTCTCCGCAGAACAATACATTTGTTTGACGTTTAACGTTTGGATCACCTGATAAACGTCAAACTGTAAGCGCTATACCATGTTCGCTACATAACAAATTATTAAATTCTATTTTACTCACTAGATGGCAATCGAAAATTTTTATTTGTATAAGTCCCTATTCAAAACGAATAAAAGGAAACACAAGTTGATTGGAAAGAGATAGAAAACGGGTTCAACTCAGAGAAATAGTGGGAGAACTCTTGGACGAGTACGCATCCAATTTTCAAGGCACACTATGGGTTCGGCCATTTTTAAGGTTGTCATGCCAAAAGTGAACATCTCGAGAAACATTAGGTACTGTGATATATATATATATATATATATATATATATATATATATATATATATATATATATATATATATATATATATATATATATATATATATATATAATATTTTGGTTATTAATTAAAATAATTTATAATATTAGGTTTTTTATTTTATAAAATATATCAAAATATACTATTTTTGTTTGATACATTTATTTCATAATAACATTACTTTTCAAACTAGTAGAACCGAGTAATTTTAAACTGCCAACCAGTGCTTTAAGCGCTATCAAAAATTGATAAAATAAATGTACAACAAGATCGTTAAAATTACAAACAATATTTACAATCAAAAACAAATTATAATTATACTTGCAAATAAAAGTTTTTATAAATAAAATAATGTTGATATTTTGTTGCGTAAAAATTATTTATGATTTCATTATCTACAACTTTTTTTTCTACAACCTCTAACTTCAGAGATACGAACAACCACGTTTAAAGTGAAATATTTTGCAACATTGGCATGGTTATATTAAGTAAAATTTGCCATTTTATGTATTTAATAATAATATATTACGCAATAACTTTAGAAAAGTTATTTGTTATTTAATTAAAATATTTTTCGCGGCTCATGAGGCTTAACCGTGTTGAATTTTTAAATTTCCCGCATCAACCAACCTTAAAAATGGCGGTCTTCAATGGGGACTTACAATTTTGACGTCACATGCAGCAGACCCCCCTCCACACAATTTTGTGTGAAACAACAAATTTGTAGAAAGAGCGAGGTGATACCTTCTCCTTTCAGCACTACTCTCCGCATATACACACATTTATTTGACGTTTCACGTTTGGATCACGTGATAAACGTCAAACTGTAAAACTACCATGTTCGCTACATAACAAAGCATTAAATTCTGTTTTACTCACTAGATGGCAACCGAAAAATTTGAATTGTATAAGTCCCCATTTCACAAGGTTCGCGCAGCTTCAAGCGTCTTCTCCCACTTCTCTATTTCTCTGAGTTGAACTTGCCAATGCACCAAAATAGCTGGGGCAATAGGATCAGTTCAGGAACTGTTCTGGATTACTTAAAATGTCTCAATTAAGCAAAAGTAATCTACCGGGTTACTTTAAAAATGCCAAATAAATACGGCCTATGAAGTTATGGTGAGATACTATTGCTACGTGCAATTTGTTGCAACAATTATTTGCCGGGAAGTTTGAATTTGTAAAAGAACTGATTTCTCATATTAAACGACTATGTCTCATTTGGGACACACGGTATATAATGGAAAAGCTGTTATAACAAAAATACAATAAATGGAATGCAGTAGACTGGTACTATAAATAATAAATATGATAAAGTGAATATATTTAAAATAATGGTGAAAATGTTAAAAATGCATCATTTATTCGCTGGTAAACACAAAACAAATGACTGTAATTAATTTTCATTGTCAACGGTAATGTTCCTTAATTAATAACTTCAATTAAAAATAATTAATTAACGGTTCGTTTGATGTACCGGCATCATACAACGTCAGGAAGTTTATTTAAGGAACAAAACCGTTCTTCAATAAATTTATTTGGAAACCAAACCATAAACAAATGAATGAAAGGGAATCCTTTATGCATTTGTTAGCACCATTGTTCGTAATAAAATGATTCAATTGAAAAATACAATTATTTTGGTTGGTTTTGGCGTGAAGAATAACAGAGAAATAATACGCCTTTATTTAATTCTAGTGAAACAGAAATATTTTCGCGTGTGGAGAATGGAATGCGATGCGATATTCATCTTGTTTTTAATTTAGCGCCAGTGAAACAGATGAAGATTGAATTTCAAAGATTTAAATTGAAATCTACCTGGTGCAGTTCATTTTGTGCTACGCTTATTTTGCATTTAAATTCAACGTTAGTATTACATTTCATAATATAATAAAGATAGAGATGAGAAAATAGATGACTTTGAACTATAAACTATAGTGAGTGCCGGATATAAGAAATAGATGTTTATAAGAATCAAAATAAAAAGAACAAATTTACATATTTAATACACTGTCTTCAACAATGAAAAGATGAATTTTTCGGCAATAAGAATTAATTTTGAACACATTTTGTCTACAGAATTTTTGTAAATAACATCTGTAATAGTTATTTTTATAACAAGTGCCGAAAAAGGCTTCTTACCTGCAAGTGCAGAATTTGTGCGAAACTGTGCGATTTTGTAAATAACTAAAATATCATCCAAATTTATAAAATTTTAATAATATTACACGAGAACGATGTTTTACGGCGTTGCTATGGTTTGTTTGTTGATTGCTTGCACATTGTTCTACATTATTTAAAAATATTTTACTAACGTCAAGATAATTTCTTCAAAATTGTCTAGATTGGAATAGTACAGTGATTGATTCTTCTTTATCATAAATATCTCCAAAGATAATTGAAGCTCCGGATCATGCTATTCATCTATTTTCGACAATGACAATCAACCTGCTGCTGGTACTTCTAAAGCCTCCGAAATTGTTGTCAATAATATTACTGTTAATAATTTGAACAGGTACGGAAGAAGAAATCAATGTTTCTTTAGACAATACAAAAGTTTCCACTTTACATTATGTCAATATAAGCAACTGTAACAACTATGCTAATAATATACACACACAATAAATATTATGTATTTCACGTACTTAAAACCATTTATCGATATATTTTACTTTGTTCGGTTCTTTTTATTAGTTGTGAACAGATTAGATATACTGCAATTTAAGGTTATGTTTATAAACGTCAAAATATACTACTGCATATTTACTAGCGCTGGCTCACTGCATCTTCTTCTTCCATAAGCGTCTGTAGCCAAAATATGGCGCGAAATTTAAATCGCTTTCAAAAAAACTTTTTTTACAGTTGCGTAATGAAGCACTTTCCGCACTAGTGTTTCTTTGCTTTCAGAAACGCACTTAGTCTGCATTCATGTACTTTCCATACGTAACCACGGCAATTATAGTTACGTAATAACAAAGAAATCGCACAGTTGTAGGAAAAGTA
The DNA here is from genome assembly GCA_911728475.2 of Pterostichus madidus. NCBI lineage: Eukaryota > Metazoa > Arthropoda > Insecta > Coleoptera > Carabidae > Pterostichus > Pterostichus madidus. The sequence continues at coordinate 25,982,000 of OU452314.1, forward strand.
ATAAATGCATTTTCGAATTAAATATTTTTTTAGTATTAAATTTTTCTTAGGATCCTAATAAAACTACCTGTTGGCACTCTGCTGAAGCAGATCTCGGTAAGTGATATATTTATGCGCGTGAAGTGCAGTTACCAGCCGTCAAATCACGCCCCCCTAAGATGTTAGTGGTGAAGGAGCCACAGGGGTAATTTTAAATTGGTGAAAATGTTTTGTCAGCTGTGGAGATCGAACCAGGGCGACTTGATACCACTGAGCTAGTACCCCATAGCTACTATGAAGTTACGTAATCATGGGTATGGTACATTTTAATTTATTATTATAAAATTTACGACCACACGTAATTAAGAAGTAATTTTTTGGGCCATCCATCTATTTTTTTACGAAGGCCCCAAATGTAGTAGATTACATCTGACCAAAGTTCTGTTACCAACCGTGAAATGCCAGCAAAATAATTGTTCAACAATAATTCTGATTAAACCAAATTGATAAAACATTTCAAAACACCAAAAATTAACCTTCGTCTTATCTTGTTATCAAAGTAGTTTTTCCCATTTTAGAAAACATGAAACGTGTCAACATGAAATATCGTTGACGTTTCAAATTACTCACAAAGAAAAACACTGCACCAGACTTCATTAAATCAGAAGAAACTAGCACATATAAATATTCCGTCACACATAATAAGGATATAATATTTACTTAGATAACACATTCTAGAACACGAATACGTTTCTTTGTATCTTGTTAAATCGCTCGACTAAATGTGATTACAATCGGCATAATCACATTTTTCTGAATACGTCCGACTAAAATATAGAACTCTCCAACACGCAAACTCCTGTTATGTATTTAAAAATAGAGCTAATACATACTCATACTATACTAAGTTGCAAAAAAGGATAACGCGAAGATGTGTGTCAGGATAGGAATGAATTATTATTTTAAATATCCTATATGGGTATAAAAATACTTTGCAATAATTTATGACATGTTATTATAAAGAGATTAATTTAATTTATGCCGTGAAAAACAAAAAGGAGCAAAGTAGTTTTAAGCTGATTATAGTTAAAAATTTAATGCATGAATTAAATTTAAATTGATTTTCGCAAGTTTTTAGCCTGAATTAAAAGAACTATACAGCCGTTTGTTGATGACCTGAGAAGTTGATGCAAACGTGCTGTAAAACCTCTGTGGAATTATGAGACAAGTGATGGAATTTTTTTTTCCTATTTTTCTTATTTATTAAGACTCAATTCCACATCGCAATAGACATTTTGTCTTTTGTTTTATAACTATACATACATTTTGTTAATTGCTTTTGTGGATTCTATAGTATAAACAAAATTACCTTATACGCCCTTCATATGGGATAACAATAACCTTTGAAATATTAACTTAGCATTTTAGTTAGCAATCAGGTTTAATTTTTGTCATTTTATAACTGAAAAAATTGAAGTTTAAAGATTCAGATACTACGAGTAAACGTGGTTTGTTCAAAAAAGGTGACTTTTCAAATTTCGCGGGCTACGTACATTATGGGGTGGCTAGCTCAGTGGTATGAAGTCGGCCTGTGGATCCTGAGAACCCTGGTTCTATTCCCACAGGCGACAAACAATTTTCATAATTTAAAAAAAAAACTATCCCTGTTTCCCCACCTATAGTTTGTCTCAATTACAATTATTTATTTATGTTTATTAATTTAATGGGGTAATGGCTCAGTGGCTTCGAGTTGGCCTGTGGATCCTGAGGACCCCGGTTCAATTCCCACGGCCGACAAATAATTTTCACCAAATTAAAATTACCCCTGTGTTTCCTCCACCACTAACATCTTTGGGGGTCGTGATTTGACGCTTGGTAACCGTACTTCACGCGCAAAATATATCACTTACCGAGATCTGCTCCGGCAGAGTGCCACATCCAGTAATGGGTAGAAGGCGTGATGATACATTTATATTTTTACGTATATTAGATTCTCGATTCCTTTTGTTTGTTACGTTGGTACACATGTTCCCAACATATGTTGACATGATTAGCCATTTTGAATTTGTAGTTTGTTTTTTACAGATATAAAGGTTAGACGTATTTTGGTGTGCTTGGCGATTTTTCGCAATCGAAAAAAATGGATCAAAGAATCTGTATTAAATTTTGTGTGAAGAATAAAATTAAGTGCACCAATGCATTGAAATGTTGACTGGCATTTGGCGAGTCTACTTTGAGCAAAAAAACTGTTTATAAGTAGTACAAGCTCTTCACAGAAGACCGAGAAGATGTTAATGACGATGCCCGCCCTGGATGTCCCAGCATGTCAACAACCGATGAAAACGTTGAAGCGGTGAAGAAAATTGTTATGGAGAATCTTCGAATCACTATTAGAGTTCTGAGGATGTCAGAATATCGGTTAGCTCATGCCATGTAAAACGCCCGGATTTGTGGCAAAACAATTCATGGCTTTTGCATCACGATAATGCACCTGCTCACACATCGTTGCTTGTTCGTGATTTTTTGGCCAAAAACAACACCGTAATCATGCCTCAGTCACCGTATTCAACGAACTTGGCCCCTGCGACTTTTTCCTGTTCCCAAAATTGGAAAAATCCAAGAAAGGACGGCGTTTTGCCACGATTGAGGAGATAAAGACCGCATCGCTGGAAGAGCTTAAGGCCATACCAAAAAGCACATATCAGAAATGTTTCGAGGATTGGAAAAAGCGCTGGCACAAGTGTATTATATCTGAGGGGGGTTACTCTGAAGAGGACAAAATAGATATTCATGAAAAAATAGATATTTTTCGAGAAAAATAAAAGTCACCTTTTTTTAACAAACCTAGTATAGCAGTGATTTTCAAAATGTAGGTCGTAACTCCCCGGGGGTCGCGAAGATATTGGAGGGGAGGTCGTCGATCGCTAATTTACAAATTTTAAAATATATGATTCCAAAATTTCATCCTGATGCATGATTTTATTTAAATTTTAAGGACTACTTAAATGACAAATATCAAATCGAATATTTGACAGCAATGTTATATAACATTTGATAGTTTATCTCGAAAAGGAAAACTTATTATAAAAAATTAAGTAACAGCGATGCAGCTGCCCATCAAAGAATTTATTACAAGCTTGATAATAAAATACAATTAATTCTTAAAACTATTATACATACATAGTATCATAGTTCCTAAGAAACTATACCCAAGTTCTTAATGAGAAATTTTTTCTTTACTAATTATGAGGTAGGTGGTTCATTGGTATCGAGTCGACCTGTGGATTTGAGAACCTCGGTTCGATTCCCACAGCCGACAAACAGTTTTTACCACATTAAAATTACTCCTGTGGCTCCTCCTCCACTAACATCCTTGGAGACCGTAATTTTACGGCTTGTAACCACACTTCAAGAGCATAAATATTTCACTTACCGAGCTCTGCCACATTTAGTAATGGGCAGAAGGCGTGATAATATATTTGTATTTATATATTTTACTAATTTCTGAAATTGTACTTTTATGTTTGTAATATACAATATTAAATCAACCTTCTACAAACTGCAATTATGATCACATGAAAAGTAAGGGGATCGCGAAAGAATATGTTTGCGATTTTTGCCTGCAAGGGGATTATGGTTCCGAAAAATTTAAAAACCACTGCTATACAGGAATAACCATTATTTTTTTTTTTAAATTACAAACCATGAACTCCTATACCATAATCGAATTAAGGAGAATTAATGATAAAAATATATAATATACAGGATGTTCCATTTAAGTGTGCCACCATTGCTATCTCGAGAACTATAAGAGCTACGAGGTTGGTTAAATTAGCAACGAACCACCATTTTACAAGTGGTATCAAGTCGGCATGTGGATCCTGAGAACATCGGTTCGATTCCCACATTCGACAAACAATTTTCAGCACATTAAAATTACACCTGTTGCTCCCTCGCCACAAAAATCTTTAGGGGACGACATTTGACGGCTGGTAACCGCAGTTCACGCGCATAAATATATGACTTACCGAGATCTGCTTCGGTAGAGTGCCACATCCAGTAATGGGTAAAAGGCGTGATGATAAACACAAAATATAAGAAAAAATAAAACAACAAAATACAAGTGACAATAATGGTAAACTTATGAAGGCCTGAAAGTTTACTTTTGTCTCAAGTTTGGTATATCGTGATCAACATCATCTCTTAGTAGTTGAATATCTCAATTACCTCAGTCGATCAGTTCATTCCTCGATACGAGGTGTGGCTATTGAATAGCGAGACTGACGCTGTTTTAACATTTTATTTTGATTCCATATCTATTTACTTATTATCACCTTCAATATACATCCCGCCTCTATCCCTACAATGCTCCATGCGAATCTTCCATTGTTCGAAACAGTGCTGGAAGTCTTCTTCTGTCAGCTCCTTCAGAACGCGTGCCGATCTCTCTTTCACAGTTAAAATCTTGTTCCTTTTAAGGCAGATTTCACTTTAGGAAACAGATAGAAGTTGCACGGTGCAAGATCCGGCGAGTAAGGCGGATGGTCCAACATTGGGATGCCGTACTTGGATAGAAACCTCTTAATAGACATTGTGGAATGAGCTGGCGCATGTCTTGATGGAGAACCCATGACTTGTCCTTCCACAATTCGGGTACTTTTGTTAATAAATTATAAATTTCAGTAGCATTTTTTCCAAGTTTCATATGAAATTTCACAATAATACCTTGCTCTAATGTTGTACTTAATATTTTTCCGGCGAAACAAAAAAATTAACTCTAATGAGAAGAAATGCTACGGTTATACGGATTTGTGTACAGAAGCGAAAGGTACTGCATTCGAAAGAGAAAGCTTCACGCTAAAAAGCTGATGGTCGCTGGTGTTTGGCGCATGCGTATTTCTTCTGTAACAGCGTCAGTATCATTATTTAATAGCCACACCTCGTACATTAATTTATAAGTTACTCTGCATAACAGGAAGTTCATTACATCGCCGCATTTTAACGGCAGACAGATATGTCGGCCGGTAGACTTGAACCCGGGATTGGCTAGCTCAGTGGTATGAAGTCGGCCTGTGGATCCTGAGGTCCCTGGTTCGATTCCCACAGGCGACAAATTTTCATAATTTGAAAAAAGCTATCCCTGTGGCTCCTCCACCACTAACATGTTTGGGGGCCGTGATTTGACGACTGGTAACCGCACTTCACGCGCAAAATATATCACTTACCGAGATCTGCTTCAGCAGAGTGCCACACCCAGTAATGGGTAGAAGGCGTGATGATATGTTTATTTATTTATTTATTACGTTCTAACGCGCTCGACCACCGACTTAGTTACAAACTAGCGGTCGGCCTGGCTTTGCCAGGCCTCACGTTACAAATAACTATTATTAATGGAAGGTAACGCTAACATGTGATAATTTGAACTTCCCTGCTGACACTCAGTAAGTGTCACCTCTGGCACAATAGATGGCAGGGTTGTGACAGCCTATCAAAATGGATACTGTCCCCAAAGAGCTTCGAAACACATAAGCAGTACATTTCACGAAACAGTTGAAATTCTGAGAACTGGATTTACATTGTCTGTATAATCTGAAATAGCAAGAAATTATATTGATCCTGCGAATTCATCTGAACTCTATATTTTACAGTGGTGTTTTCTCCATGGAAGTGAGACAAACAGTGATTGGCTTTACATTTTATAACTTTTAATTTATTTTTACAGTATATGTATTTATTTATATTTATTTGAAATTCTGAGAACTTGATTTGGGAGACGCCCGGATTCGAATCGGGGGCCTTCAGCTTGCCGGGCCGATGTCTTAACCACTAGACCAAATCCCACCTGTACGATGCAGGCGTCAACCAAATTCCTCTGTCGTAGTGTCTAACACAGCATCGATCCAAAGCAGAGCAGGGCAGTAGCTAGCTACTTTTGTAGCTTAGCTACTAGCTTAGCTACATTTACCTTAGCTGTAGCTGTAGCTTAGCTAACTGTGAAAAAATATAGCTGTAGCTTGTAGCTAGCTACTTTTTATCTATTAGCTTAAAAATAACAACTGAAGCTACTTTTAAAGCTACTTTTTGTAGCTTAAAGCTACTTTTTGTAGCTTAAAGCTACTTTTTATAGCTTAAAGCTACTTTTTAAGCAGAAGATCAACAAAGTACGCATGCGTACAAATTTAAACCACACAAAATAATTATTTATTGCCTGTTCTAACTGGCTCTAATACGCAAAAATACATAGTAGGTGCCAGATGGTATTTGATATTTTTGATATTTATGTACATAATAGTAAATTAACAGTCATTATAACAAAAGACTGATCATATGACAATGGCAAATTTAATTATTTCACAATAATTTAAAAAAGTAGCTTTAAAATTTAACAGCTACTTTAACGAAAGCTTTTAGCTGTAGCTTAGCTATATTTTACAAAATATAGCTTATAGCTGTAGCTTAGCTACTTTTTTAAAGAAGAGCTGTAGCTGTAGCTTAGCTACTTTTTTTAAGTAGCTTACCCAGCTCTGATCCCAAGACTCCTAAGTATCATAGGTATTGAGAACGAGTTTCGTCTGTAGCGACACATGTCTGATTTTAAAGGAAATCATACCACGAAGTAAATTTTTGTCATATGGATGACTTTGAAGTACAGTGACAATAATAATTTTTAAAGATAATTTTATGACAGAAAAATTTGGGAGACGCCCGGATTCGAACCGGGGACCTCCATGCTACAGACGAAACCCGTTGTCAATACCTATGATACATAGGAGTCTTGGGATCGATGCTGTGTTAGACACTATAACAGAGGAATTTGGTTGACGCCTGCATCGTACAGGTGGGATGTGGTCTAGTGGTTAAGACATGGGCCCGGCAAACTGTAGGTCCCCGGTTCGAATCCGGGCGTCTCCCAAATTTTTCTGTCATAAAATTAACTTTAAAAATTATCATTGTCACTGTACTTCAAACTTATCCATATAACAAAAATTTACTAAATTTACATTGTCTATACATTCTGAAATAGCAAAAAATTATGTGGATGCTGCGAATTCTCAAGTTTATATGAGTTTACTGTATTTGTGTAATACACATTTCTAATTTAAATTAAAAAAATTATCATTTACTGAACCCAGATTGAATCGAAATAAAAGCAAACTATTAAACTGAAAAAGAAAAACAGAAAATACAACATATGAAGAACACTGAACTTAATTCGAAACTTTTTTTTTGTGGTTCGGATCCTTGATTGAAACTGTTATTAACACTAACATAATGTTAAATTATACATTTCTTACATAACTAATGTTTTTACAAATAATTTACTATTTACAAGCAAAAACGTCAATTAAACTCCATTCCCTGTAGGAAAACGATGACGTCATATGTGGATGAGGTTATCATAGATACGATGAAATATAGCTATCTTTTTTAATCATATTCGTACTTATGCGCAGGGTTGAGAAATTTAAATCAAATTGATTTAAATCATGATTTAAATTGAATAATTTAAACATAAATGAATAATTTTTATTATTGTATATGTATTTATTAAATTAAAAATACAAAAAAATAAAAGTAAAAAAATAAAAACATGTCTTAATAAATCATAAATATTTGAATATGAAAATATAACAATTCAAATAACAAAAAAATGTAAGAAACGTTTATACATTATTAAAATGTTTAAATAAAAAGACCAGTTTTCTAGCCTTTTCAGTTCCTAGTCGGTTTCTCAATTTTGAATGCACAAGTCCAAATGATGGGATGGCTAGCACAGTGGTATGAAGTCGGCCTGTGGATCTTGAGGTCCCTGGTTCGATTCCCACACGCGACAAATTTTCATAATTTGAAAAAGCTATCCCTGTGGCTCCTCCACCACTAACATGTTTGGGGGCCGTGATTTGACGACTGGTAACCGCACTTCACGCGCAAAATATATCACTTACCGAGATCTGCTGTAGCAGAGTGCCACACCCAGTAATGGGTAGAAGGCGTGATGATATATTTATTTATTTTATTTTAAGTCCAAATGATGAAAAAACTCGCTCAACACAAGCTGAAGACGAAGTGGCGCATAAAAGTGATTTTATAATTTTCAATATTATATCTTTATTTGGTCCTAATTCATCTTTTTGGGACATCCACCATTCAACACTTGAAACGTTGTTCAGAATTTCTTTTGAAAACATTACACAATGCATATTATTTAAAAATTTAATTCAAAATACTCGTTTTTAAAAAAATAATTAAAAAAATCTAATTTAAATCAAACAAATCTGATTTAAATCAAAAAAAATCGATTTTTTTGATTTTTTTAACAAAATCACGATTTTTATCCACCCCGCTTATGCGAATGGCATTAAAGTAAGTCTTAATAAGTAAAGATACACGTTTCATGTTTTTTCACGTTCTATCACATTAATTATTTTAATGAAAACGTATGACAGTTCTTACTAATACGAAAATTTATATTTACTTTGTTCACATTTGTTTACAAAATAAAAATAGAGACCTATGGCCATGATTTTGTTATTTTCTTGCCTGTCATTTCTAAGTTTGTGACATATTTGATACATAAATACAGACTGAAAAATAAGAAATAGCTTATAAAATTTTGGGTAATCAAATGCAGAAATGCGTTTGTCATCTTAATGATTATTTTGCGCTAGAGTTAGAGAATCGAGGATTTAACTGTAGTACAAGAAGTAATGTGCATTGTATTTTGATATATTATTTATTTATATGTAATATTAATACATATAAAAATGTATATTCCTTTGAGTTTTATTTTACAAAATTACATATTTCAATAAGGTAGGTAATATATATCGTGGGATAAGATAAATTTATATTTGGTTATTATTTAATATATGCAGTATTTGGTTTCATTTATAAACTAATTAAATTTTATACAGTAATAAATATTTTAATCTGACATTTAAATTTTAGGTTATGTTTTAAAAATGTCAATCCAATACCAATGTAAACGTTTTAAGTACAAATTCTTGAATCACATGTATACCGAATGTGACGTAATCGTTTTCATACAGGGAATGAAGTTTATCTAGAAACTTTAAACAGGAGAAGACAGTTGACGACTGTCAAATTGTTCCACGAACTAGATCCCTTTTTATCAAAAATCAAATGATAACGTCACTCACAAGAACTTTTAATTTCAGTTTACAAAATTTTCATCGCTCATCTAAGACCTTGCTTAAAATTTTGTTTAGAGATTTTCTTCAAGCAAATCTGTGTTTAAAACTGAACCGCGTTAATATTTAATTATTTAATTAAACAACTTTTTGACAGCGTACATTAAGACGCAACGAATTAACGATGTACGGTTTAAAGTTGTCAGATAAAATTATAAAAGTTTCAGAGATAATCTTTTGAAACAACTTTGAAGAATTTTATGAAAACCCCCCAAAACTTAATGCAATTTTGTACCAAAATACTAGAGAATAATCTGCATAAATCATTCTAGATTACTTGTCATAATTTTGTTAAGCATTGTTCTTCAAAGCTTGATTATTCAAGGAAAAAATAGTGGGATTAATTATTTTTTGCTATTTGTCTTTCAATACATTGCATTTTTACTGATTTATAAAACGTACGAAACAAGTATGAGTTTCGCCAGTATTGGTATAGTTATAGAGGTTATGCATGTAAAATGTCATTTATATACGAGGTGTGGTTATTAAATAACGAGACTGATGCTGTTTTAACATTTTATTTTGATTCCATACCTATTTACTTATTATCACTTTCAATATACACCCCTCCTCTATCCCTACAATGCTCCATGCGAATTTTCCATTGTTCTAAACAGTGCTGGAAGTCTTCTTCTGTCAGCTCCTTCAGAACGCGTGCCGATTTCTCTTTCAAAGCTCAAATCTTGTTGCTAATAAGGCAAATTTCATGCTAGGAAACAGATATAAGTCGCACGGTGCAAGATCTGGCGAATAAGGCGGATGGCCCAAAACTGGGATGCTGTACTTGGCTAGAAATCTCTTGACAGACATTGCGGAATGAGCCAGCGCATTGTTTTGATGGAGGAACCATGACTTGTCCTTCCACAATTCGGGTACTTTTTTCAATAAATTATAAGTTTCAGTAGCAGTTTTGCCAAGTTTTATGTGAAATTTCATAACAATTCGTGCTCTAATGATGCATTAACATTAAACAAAAAAAAACTCTAATTAGAACGAATGCTACGGCTATACGGATTTGTTTACAGAAGTGAGACGTACTGCATTCGAAAGAGAAAGCTTCACGCTAAAAAGCTGACGGTCGCTGGTATTTGGCGCATGCGTACTTCGTCTGTAGCAGCGTCAATCTCGTTATTTAATAGCCACACCTCGTATGTAATATACAAAATAAATTTTTACAAATTGGAAATATATTATAATAACAATAATTGAATATTTCACTATTTTCCAGACGACCACAAAATATTTCTGAAAAAAGTTTACAAGAGCAATGTTGTTACACTTTGACAGTTGATGCGTTTTTGTAGGTAAGCGTTGACGTTTGATGTTTGAGGTTAGGTATTGTGATACCAACTGTACTAACTGTAATGTAAAAATATTAAATAATGCTAAAATATTAGTAAATAAGTAATTATTAATTTAAAAAAATAAGATTTATCTGTGCAAAGTCTTGAAAAATCTGCCAAAACTTCAATTCAAATAATAATACAAATTCTTTTCATTTATTTTATTATTTTCTTTCATCGTAACGCTATATATTGTCAATAAGTGAAACTATACGTGATATGTTAGAAGTGTGCGTTATACTAACATATCATTGTATGTTATTTTCAACATTCCGTAGTAGTTTCTGATGTTATGGTTACTTTCATAAATGGTCGTCTGAAATAGAATATTACATAACAAGCATCGAAAGTGTAAGATAACGTGCGAGTGTACAAATTGAAAAACAAGGCGTGCAGCGCCGAGTGATTCAAGTACACGAGCACAATTATCACACTTTCGAGTGAGTTATGTACACTATTTTTCAGGCGACGACAAAATATTTCTAAAAAAAGTTTAGCAATGTTATTACACTTTAACAGCTGATGCGTTTTTAAAGGTTAGCCTTGACGTTTAAGGTTAGGTGTGGTGATACCAACTGTACTAGCCGTAATGTCAAAATATTAAATAATGCTAAAATATTAGTAAATAAGTAATTGCTAATTTAAAAACATATTTATATGTGCAAATGTGTTGAAAATTCTGCCAAAACTTCGATTTAAATAATAATACAAGTTCTTTTTGTTTATTTTATTTTGTTCTTTCATCGTAACGCCATCTTTTGTCAATCAGTGGAACTTCACCTGATATGTTAGAAGTTTGCGTTATACTAACATATCAGTGCATGTTATTTTCCAGTTTCCGTAGTAATTTATGACGTTGTTATGGTTACTTTCAGACGTGGTCGTCTGAAAATACTTTTTATTTTCGTTTAACATAAATAGTTATGAGCAACTTTTGTATTTTGAAACTTACACACTTCCAGAGAAGACGAAAAACGTTACAGTATTATTTGTTAAATAATTTTAATTATACGCCAAGATGCCTACAGCTTACAGTGGATTCAGGATCACTCAGGCGCAGTCATATTTTTAGATAAAAGTCAGTGATACTTGAATTCGCCTACCGTTTCAGAAAGGTAATATTATTAAAACTAGTATTCTGCAACTGACATTAAAGATACAGAAGTTAAATTCAGTTTATTTCATATTTTTATTTGTTCTCTAGTTTTCAGTTACCAGTTCCATTATATTATTTCTACAAAATTCAATTTACTAGGTAACAAAAAACAATATTTTTCATTCAATTCCACAAAAAAACAAGTTAAGAACACTTCAGTGTTCCACAAAAAAAAATAGAACAAAAAATTGTGAAAATGCGTCCATTTTATCTCATTTACACTGCTATAAAATGGCCACGATAAAAAATACCGTTGGCGAGGAAATATAACAATTTAGCAGCACGTTGATAAAGTGCGTTTCTCGCGTGAAATATTAAATAAATGCTATATCAAGGCGGCGTGAGCACTCTTCGCGAAAAAAGTAAACAGTCAAGTGTGAATTGGAATGTTAAATATTGACGTTACGATTATTTGGTCACGTGATACGATGCGAACCTGTTTGTTTGGAGGAAACTGTTTGTGTTTTGTATTTGCCAAGAATATCTTTTGACTTTTTTTTTGATAAATTATAGATATAGTGAATTCGTTTCGAGGCAGGGAGAAATACGAACAGGTGGCACAAATAACTTAATCTGGAAATTTCATATATCGGCGCCTCGCTGAAGCAATGAAATTGTGTCTTGTCATCCCTCATGAATTGTTATGAGTTTTCAACTATGTATAACGTTTCTGGTTAATATCAAACTGTTAAATTACAAAGCAGAAATGAAACAATTTACTATTACTGATAGCGTGCTGTACGAGGTGTGGCTATTAAATAACGAGACTGACGCTGCTACAGACGAAGTACGCGTATGCGCCAAACACCAGCGACAGTCAGCTTTTTAGAGAGAAGCTTTCTCTTTCGAATGCAGTACCTCTCGCTTCTGTAAACAAATCCGTATAGCCGTAGCATTCGTTGTAATTAGAGTTATTTTTTTGTTTCACCGAAAAAATGTTAAGTGCAACATTAGAGCAACGAATTGTTGTAAAATTTCACATGAAACTTGGCAAAACTGCTATTGAAAGTTATAATTTATTGAAAAAAGTACCCGAATTGTGGAAGGATAAGTCATGGTTCTTCCATCAAAACAATGCGCTGGCTCATTCCGCAATGTCTGTCAAGAGATTTCTAGCCAAGTACAGCATCCCAGTGTTGAACCATCCGCCTTATTCGCCAGATCTTGCACCGTGCGACTTCTATCTGTTTTCTAAGGTGAAATTTGCCTTAATAGCAACAAGATTTGCGGTTTGAAAGAGAAATCGGCACGCGTTCTGAAGGAGCTGACAGAAGAAGACTTCCAGCACTGTTTCGAACAATGAAAGATTCGCATGGAGCATTGAAGGGATAGAGGAGGGCTGTATATTGAAAGTGATAATAAGTAAATAGGTAAGAAATCAAAATAAAATGTTAAAACAGCATCAGTCTCGTTATTTAATAGCCATACCTCGTCTACAAAGTGAAAATCAGTGCTACCAAACGAGTCAAATTAAAAATGCTTTAAAAATAATTTAATTTTAGATAATTTTAATATTTACATGCAATTTTAGTTCCGCTGAACCAAAAAAAAAGTTGTTTTTTTAGATCTTATGCTCAATCTAGTCGAATACTGATGTAAAATATTATCGTTTATATATTTTCAGAAAAAGACTGTTTGTCAAAACATAATGGATTAATTTTTATGTTATATTTCAGAAACTATTAATTAGAACTGAAAAAATATATATTGCCAATAGCATGTAGTTAAAAACAATTGACAATCGGTTACAATTTTTACTAATATTCTTATGCTCTTATTACTCAAAACTTTAAATTTCATACCAAACACGATAAGGTTTCTAATGCAAAATATATTATTTACTGAGATCTACTACGGAAGTTTGTTACACCCAATAATGGATAAAAGACGTGATGATATATTTATGTATTTTATTTCTAATAGATATCTTTCATTTGATGCTAAACACGACATATTACTAATGATCTGAAAATTACTAAAATTGTCTCAAAACTATCGATAGCTATGAAATTGACACAAAATTAAACAAATGTTTGACATTAAATCTGTTAAAACTGTCAGAATAGATTCTTTATTTATTATTTCATTTATTTTGACAGATAAAACGGCAAACATTTGTTTAATTTTGTTTACATTTCATGCCTATCGATAGTTTTGAGGCAATTTTCTTCATTTTCAAATCTAATTTGTGTCGTTACAAAGTACGCTAAATTAATTTTGTGTATTGGCTCAGATGCAGAATTTTATGTCCTAATACGTTTATTTGAAGCTTTTTTGATTAAAATATTTAAGGAGGCAGGAAATTACAAAATTATAGTTTTACACGTTAAAGTCCTATGTTCGTGAGTCGCGGTCACCACCCTAGTTAATATCCAGGGGGCCGCCCCTCCTTGCCCCCCTCTGCGGACGCCCATGACCGTTACCGAAATAAGTAGAAAATTCACCGAACATACAATTTCTTAACAGGATTAAATATTAAACTAATTCCAAGTATATTCTCGATTAAGATGATTGGTATTTACAAAACAAAATACTATTGTGCCAAACTTTGAAGTTCTTGTTTGTTATTATTTTAGTTTATTAAAAGTCAAATTAATTATAATGGTTTAATATTTGAACTCTAATACCCAATATGTTTATGTTTTATAAATTATATTTGGGTTAGTAGTTAATTTGATTTATAAATCTGCTTGTTGATATAATTAGTACATTCATCCATCATATTCTTCTTCTTCGTTTTCGTTTTTATAACAAAAAAGCGTCATATTCTTTACTTCATAAATTGATACATTGTAATATTAGTCTTTTGTTTGACTTTAACATTATTTGTTGTTTATTGTCCATAATACGAAGTACTCGTATATAGGGTATAGGGATTGCAATGTTAATTTTGAAATATTCAATTATTGACTTCCCTAATTGTGTCGGAATCCCAATATAAAATAATATGACAATCTATCCACTTCTGATAATTGTCGCCTAAATACGATGTAACTTTTTCCATGATTAATGCTCCTTCTGCACTTCTCTATTCATGTATTTGTCAGGATAAATAATAGACGAAGTACAGGGAATATGCATATCAGTTTTAATAAAATATATAATTACAAATGATCAACTTCTCTCGTCTCTCGCCGGATACACACTATCTTAGAAACGATTTTCAAAGTCTCATGCACCCTTAACCATTCACACACGTCTCTTCATCCCTCACCTATTCTAACATGCTCTCACATCTAGCGTAACTCAAACAGACCCAGACACACTTGACCATAATTTATTGGTTTGAAAACATAAACACAACCCCAAGCGTTCCATTCTCACAATACTTCATATTTTCTAAAACCAATAACCATAAACGAGTAAAACTAAACACATAATTTAACAATAACAATCTAAATTATAAATATTGCCACAATTGTTTCTCAGCAAAACAGATAAATAGTTTTTTGTAGACAAAAAAAATTCTGCATCTAATTCATAATTGTCCTTTATCAGAAACAGGGAAATTAATTAAATAAATGTTAATTTTAATTAAATCACTAGTGTCATAGAAAACAAATAGTTGCAATAAAATAAAATAAATTAAAGGCTTCAGAATCCAATGATTTTTTTATTAAGAACAGATTGTATAAAATGGCCCATGGACACAACAGGGATAGACCAAATAATGAAGAAAAACCAGTTGTTGCTGTTGTTCCTTATGATAAAAAATTAATATAAGGAATTAGATAGATTTTAAAAACTACTAATATTAAAATTGTTACTACAAATTTTAATAATATTAATATGCTGTATAGTAAAACTAAGGATAAAATAGACAAAACACATTTTTAAAATGTTGTTTACAAAATTCCATGTGGTTCATGTGGAAAATGTTACATTGGTGAAACTTCACAGCCATTATATAAGAGATTATACCAACATAATTATCATTTTAAACTACTTGATCCGAATTATAGTACTTTAACTCGTCACCATCAGGAAACTGGACACATTTTTGATTTCTCTGAAGCTAAAATTAGTGATGTTATGGAAAATAAATTTCACAGATTAATTTTAAAAACCTTACATATAAATTTACATTTTGATGTTTCTGTTAACTATAAAACTGATGCCTATAATAATTTAAAATATGATCAAAATTTGTTGGGGGGGTTTAGAAATTTGATTTTATTTATTTTTTATTTTTAAGTTTTTATTTTTCGTTTTTTCAGATATATTTTTCTATTTTTATTCATTTGTTTCTATTTTGGTATTTTGACATATATTTTAATTTATTTATGATATTTTATTTTTGCTATATTTACGTTTATTGAGGTTTGTTTGACATTTTGTATTATTTATTAGTTTTATATTATTATTATTGTATTTATTATATTTTAGATTGCTGATGATGAACTAATTTTTAGTTCGAAACGTTCTTTGAAAATAAATATTTAAAAAAAAAATCATTGGATCCTAAAGCCTTTAATTTATTTTATTTTAATAATTGTTTAGATCCACCTTAATGATTTATTTGCAATTAAATACAATTGACATTTTATTTGTCCTTTGCTATGGATGTTGTTTGTACTTTTAAGCAAAATATTATTGTTATTATTATATAATTTTTATAATAAAATTTAAAAATCAACACTAGGTAAATTTAAAAAAATATAGTTTATTAACTATACGTATTTCGGTCGACTAGACCAGTGTTTCCCAAACCTTCGACATATGTGTACCCTTCTATAATTTTCGTAACACTGTGTACCCCTCGTCAAAAAAAAATGCATATACTTTAATAACAATGAAAATATATTTATTTTTCTCATATTTTAGTACATAAACAAAATAATAATAAACAAAAAAAAAATTAATTCATAATAGAATATAAATAAAATATATATTATAAATAACATTCATTATAATCAGTGGCGCCAGAAACGGGGGGCGACGCCTTGACTACGCATGCATACAAAACCACACATACACAATACTAACAATTACCGAAGTTTTATTTTTATGTATGTAATCGAAAAGATAATAATAATAAGTTGCTTGTTGCACCAGGCGCAGCAAAAGCCCGGAGCCACATGTACCCCTTCAAACTCTTCGCGTACCCCAGGGGATACGTGTACCACACTTTGGGAAACACTTAACTAGACCATCATCAGGTAATAGTAACAGTTACATAAAAATGTTTCAACGAGAACCGACAGTGAAATCTATTGAATTTATAATTTATATACTTGTTACACTGTACAACAAGAACTTAATCCCAATTACAGTTCAGGGGGCCTACGGTTTATAGTGAAATCCGAACCACTAACACGCACACACAATCGTACTCTTTTATATAAGTTGAAGTTGAGATTTGAACGCATAACCTCTTGCTATTTAATTAGTAAACACAAGTTTTATCTTGCATAAATTATTATCAGTTATATTGCAACACTAATAATTCCAGGATTTGATATCAAATCGCATTAAAGCAAGTAATAAAATTCGAACAAATTAAATACACTCTTCTTTTCATGTAACTAACTAGCTATAGCTATAATAATAATGTTGTCAACGGTCATGGCACAACTCGTTGGAACTGATCTAAACGATAATGCCGCATTCACAGCTCGAAATTTGGTGAACTTCGGTGAAATTAGTAGAGTTTGACATATAGCTTTGTATGTATCCGTTCACAGCTCTGAAATTTGATGCGCACAAATTTCACTTTCTACAAAAGTTTGCAAACTCCAAACTTTTTACCAAATTTAGAGACCGTTCTACAAATAAATTACATCGATGGTACAAATTGAACGAATTCTCTAACACGTGGTCAGTAACGAGCCAATCGGAAAATAGCTGGGAGATGGTACATTGAAAAGATAATAGATGTCGATATTACATAAATTTCAAGTTGTGAACGCACGAAGTAATTTACAAAAATTTGTGTTTACAAATTTCACCAAATTTCGAGATGTGAATGCGGCTTAACGCGAGTTAAGCAACGTAGCGCGAGGATTGTACTTGCAGAGAAACCCGCGTTGCTGTTGACTAATTACACGTAAAACGCAAAATAGGGCGCAATGGCGGCATATGACCTGAGTAGTTGCTTCGCCAGGAAGCCACCAAAAAAATACTTTCATTTGCAAACTCATACCTGTGTAAAACGCTATAAAAAATAAAATAATGTAAAGATCAATTATCGTAAAGTAACCAGATCTTATGGCAGCCAATACAGAACATTCGACGAAAAAATAAATTTATTTGCACTCTTAGAATGAAACAAGTACAAGTACAACTAAAAGTTACATGTGACATCACAATCCCGAAACAAAATTTCAAAACATCAAAAAAATAAAAATAAATAAATAAATCATGTAGTTTAATAAAAAAAAAAGATATAGAGGCCCATTAGATATCAATGGAATGTGTCAATTTAAACTTACTGAAACATTTTTGTATAATTTTTCTCCTTTTTGTAATTCTTTAACACTAGTATTCATAGTCGTTCGCCAGCGGTTCGCCAGCGTTTCGCCAAGTGTATCGCTTATGGGCGCTTCCTCAGCGCGTCGCTGGGCGAACGACTATGCATACCAGTGTTAGAGTCTTCGAGTATATGAAGTAATTTATTTCACTCTCTTAGTCGAAATTTCGACAACTCTAAATTAAAATAAAATAATATTCCCAACCTGATGGAGTATCTGCTAAGGTGGTTCCCATATTAACGCTATAGAACATGGGGTAGCCGTAGAGCACAGCCACCTCGCACACATCATGCCACAAGTTCATGACGACTTCTCCAACGGCTTCCAAACACTCCCGATTACACAACCACCATCCGTGGGGCATTACACATCACACCACACCTTCTTCTGAGCACACTAATTTTACACACAGTACAGTACTGACGAGATATGTTGATAGTACCACAGACAAAGAAATTTGCAAAGTCAGTTAGTGGATAAACAGGAAGATATTAAAAGAGTACGAAGAGCATTATCAATTGCTTCTAATATTTGTTAGCAAAGCACACTTAACTGTTTTTAAAAGTATTGAATAAGAAATTTAAAAAAGCAAATTATTAACAAATAATGAAAGAAGGAGAAAGATATTGAAGGATTCTAAGCACAATAACAGAGTATTATCAATTGTTTCTATGTTTCTAGTTTCTGTTAGCATAGCACAATTAATTGTTGCTAGATAGAACTACAGAAAAGAACAAATGACTAATTAATAACAAAATAAAGAAATGAAAAACTGAAGCACTATCAATCGTTTTTACCGTCTCTTAACAATAGCACAGTACGATAAAATATGGATTTGCACAAAATCCCCATAATACATTAATATATACTTAAAAGAACAATAATTTCGATCGGCAAAGCGCACTAGATATACAGTTTCGTAGAAAACAGCATAGCACTGATAAGTATAAAAGCATTTGTTAGAAGCAGGTGAGTAAAGTCAGTATGGCGGTGTTTTATCAAAAAGAGATAATGATTGATAAAAGTATTGATATGGCAAGTGATATGTGTGTTTGTGAGAATTTTTATGTACAGTTCTACCAGTGAAATTTATAGAAAATGATAAAGGCTGGCAAATATTTCTTATAAGCTGACGCATAGTAAAATCACAACAATAATATTATCTTATTATTTAAATTAGGTAACTTAGATCTAAAATTGATATTTAATCTCATAGAGTAGTGTTTAAAGGTGAATCATTCGCATAATTATATCTGAATTTGGTGCCTTTGCACTGATTGAAACAAGACACTATAGTTATTATAAATCAAACATATTATGTATTGTACATATTTTACAAGTTAAAAAATGAATGTATTGTATTAAATTTAAAAACATTAAATTTATGTGCATTTAAAAATATGGCGTATGATTACAAAATTTCTATTCAATGTCTAAACATTTATCTAAATAAATCTAATAAATAAAATTCTTATTCGCGATATTTATCGAACTCTCGAGTTATATTTAATTAATAGATTAATTTTTGACATAGCTGTTGAGGACGACTCATCCAACTTAAAAGATTTTGAACTAGGTCCATATTGATTGATTACTTATTAATGTATTCTTGGAAGTTGTTTCCAAAATTTGTTGGTGTATTTCTGTATCTCAAATGGAACTAAATCGATTTTTTTCACACATTTTACTTGACGTGTTGATAGTTTTAAATAATTATTTGACAACTACCTATCATTTATCACTAACAGAAGCACCTACAGAGATTATTCCCGGAAATAATCACAAGGGCTTTATTCTCTGTATAATAATGACAGGATTGGTTAAAACGCAGACACATGACAAACAATGAAGCATTTCATTGGTTTTGAGAAACGTCAAAAAATAATCCATAAAAAAATTGTAAACAATCCCATTACGAACAAATTTTGTAATGAATAAAATACAAATTTTATTGCTTCAAAAGATAATAAATTGTGTACATTAGGGAGCAGGGAGATCAATATTTAGTACCAAATTTTATCACCAGATGTAACATCGCAATATTTCAAACAGGAATAGCCACCATGATGATACAACATAATAAAATCAGACATATTTGATCTAAAATTAAGTTAATTCTTTCTAAAACAAATCTAAACAAAAACTCATAAATGTATAATAACTTCTTTATTAATCAAATCTAGCACCATCCACCTTCTAACTTCATTTACCATCATCAAATATTAACCCCACCTAATGCATTGGAGCAAAATTACTTACATCCTTTAGTGTTATACCCCCTACGATAGCTCCATCATCCGCATGACGTCATCGGGCTCACCCCCTCCGGCTATGACGTCATCAAATATGCGTGTCAGGTTACAAGTAATCTGTTACACTTCCGCGGCTGCTAGGTAGGTAAATATTGCAGGGTTTTTTATGGCGTTATTTGCGAGATTCTCCAGGGTGGAATAAGAAGACGAGGATTTAAGACAAACGGAAACTGGTGTCAAAGTGAAGATGCTTTGAATTTAGATGTAAGGGTTGAGTTGTTGCCGGGGTCATTTATATACATTTAAAATGGAAATTAAACAACAGTTAAGAAGAAGAATCATTGTAAAGATTTTTCTATAAGAGGGCTGTTCTTTAAATGTTGAGCCTACCTAGAAGGCTGATTTTTTTACATAAATTTTATTGTGACAATTGAATCTCATCTTTTGTTAGTTCAACAAAAAAAAACTATCGAAAAAGTATTGTGACGTTTTGAAAATACAGTTATTTGAAGTGAACACCTCTGGGTAAAATCATGATTTAACAACGACCATTTTCGATCTGTAATTTTCTACAATTTCAAACGTGGGTTAGGCCGTATAGAATGTTTTAATGAACTGAAGAAGGTGTTCATTAGTTACCGTAAAACGTTGTTACAATGAATTTCGTTTTTACCGTGAATCTTTACGCCTGATTTATAGATTGCATAGAATAGAATGGAATAGAATAGAATAAGGAATGAAATGGAATAGAATAGAAATTTGTAATCACAATTTATAGATTGCACAGAAAGGAACAGCAGTGTATAGAATGACGTCATTTTTACATTAAAATAGCTATGTTCATACTGGTATTTTAGATGACTATTACAAACTTCATGGTAATGAAGTGACATGAAAATTTGATGAGTTGAAAGTTGTAGCTTTAAAAAAATAGAAATTAACTATAAAAAGAGATGCACAGCACATGCTATAGGAAATTTTTATATTTGTTACAAAATTCACAAACAAAACTAAGACGTAAACGGAGTAGTAGAATTCGGCAAATAAATAAAAGCAAAAAATATTTGCAGTTTTTTCGAAAAATATTTAAAAAAAATGATAAATAAAGTATTTCTCTGTTAATTCTACTAACCGATAATCGTCAAGCATATTTTTTGTAAATACATAAAATATAAATATATATCATCACGCCTTCTACCCATTACTGGGCGTGGCACTCTGCTGAAGCAGATCTCGGTAAGTGATATATTTTGCGCGTGAAGTGCGGTTACCAGTCGTCAAATCACGGCCCCCAAACATGTTAGTAGTGGAGGAGCCACAGGGATAGCTTTTTCAAATTATGAAAATTTGTCGCCTGTGGGAATCGAACCAGGGACCTCACGATCCACAGGCCGACTTCATACCACTGAGCTAGCCATCCCATAAAGTTTTTAAAAAAATGATAAAATAATAAATAAAGTATTTCTCTATTAATTCTACTAACCGATAATTGGCAAGCATGTTTTTTGTAAATACAACATATTCAAATAAATAACACTGCTTTAAAATACAAATGTCACAAATGACAAAAGATGTCACGTAAGTTTCAACCGAAATAGAACGAAATGTATCGGAATTACACGACCGACATAGGAATGGAATAGAATAGAACACGAAATAAAATTTGGTTATTTCCTGTTCTGTGCTGTTCTATTCTATTCCACTCTATGCAACTATAAATGGTCGCGTGCATTTTCATAGGTTTATATTTCTATTCCCTATTCTATTCTATGCAATTTATAAATCAGGCTTTAAAGGATCAACTTTGTACAGGACGTCCAAAAACTCCTGTTATTGACGAAAACATTGCGCTTGTACGCGACATGATAAAGGAAGATCATCATGTTACTGTTTGTCAGAATCAAGCAACCCTGGGTATTGGAGTGAAAGCGATCAACACCATCTTGCACAATTATTTGAGTGTAAAGCCTCATTTCCACCTCTTAACATAGTCTTCGTTTGAGTTTTTCGACATAACCTTGCGAGTTTGTCATATGTGAATACAGCTGAGCGTTTCCAGCTACTTTTTAGCCTTAGTCCTCGACTTTGTCACTGCGCATAAACACAAAGTTTGCAAACTTCATACTTTCGACATAATCTTTCATCGCTGTTCTGTAGAGAGGGATAGCTGCGGTATTGCTGTCTCATGCTGCAATAGACAGTCAATTCTATATTTTATTTCTCATTCTCGTCTGTCATTTTTTGTGGAAAAGTATTAAAATAAATATGAACAGCAGAACAAAGAAAATATTTTATTTACGTAAAACATTTTTTCTAAATTTAAATTACTGTATTTGATATATTCTGGCAGGTTCACTACAATAATGCCTCAATTTTTTAAAATTATTTTGGAATTGTATAAATTAATTAAACTAGTGCTTCATTTTCATAGTAATTACTGTTCCTCGTTAATAATTTTATATAATTTTTAAAATATTTCAAATAGTTTTATACAATTATTTTCTCATTTAAGTGAACAAACCTTCACTGGAATATTGAATGAAGGTTATGTTTATGTTAGGAGCTGGAAATGGCTGGAATGTTTCCGACATAAACAGAAACAAAAAAACAAAAACAAAGACTAAAAGAGAGACTATGTTAAGAGGTCGAAACGTAGCTTTAGGAAGCTATGTGCTCGCTGGATTCCACATAATTTAACACCAGTTCAAAAGGAAGATCGTGTCAATTGGTGCAAAACCACTCTCGTACGCTTTGCCCGCGGATCCTCTCATTTGATTTATAACGTTGTGACTGGTGACGAAAGTTGGATCTATACGTACGATCCCGAAAAAAAGCAGCAGTCAACTGTTTGGGTCTTTCTAAATGAGTGTGCTCCTACAAAAGTTGTTCGTGAAAAAAGCCGTAACAAGAAGATGGTTGCTATTTTTTTTGGTATTACTGGGCATGTTGCAACTATAGCTCTTAATTATTTTACTACGGTCTATTCTGAATCGTATACTACGATGTGTTTGCCTGCAGTGCTTCAAAAGAGCCGTCATGATTGACCAAGAGGAAGAGTCATATTGCATCATGATAACGCCGGTCCACATACAGCCGCTCGAACAGTAACGTATTTAAATGAGCAAAATATTGAATTGATGGGTCATCCGCCATATAGTCCAGATTTGGCACCCACCGACTTCTTTTTGTTTCCACAGGTCAAAGATAAATTGCGGGAAATGCGGTCGACGCATTCAAAAGAAAGATAAATGACATACCTCCAGAAATATGGAAAAAATGTTTTGAAAATTGGTTCCGTCGAATGCAAAAATGTATAGACTATAATGGGGAATATTTTGAGAAAATGTAATAAAATTATCAGAATGAAATACCGTGTTTTACTATATTAGGCTCAACATTTAGAGAACAGCCCTCGTAAATGTATACATTTTCTGAATATCAAGATATTTCTGACCAAATACATGGTATATATGGAACAGGTTTTAAATTTTATTGCACGTTGCTTCGTTGGAGACGACAAGTTTTAATTTTTCTTTGAGTTCGTAGACATTTTAGAGACTGTGGATCTACTAACTTTTAGCGCGTCCGGTACTTTAATAAATTTTAAACTGATAATGAAAATTAATGATTTATTTATTAATTTACCTCTCGAATAGAACCTAAGGGCAAAAGCGGTCTATTATTTATATATTCTTGTTTAAACGAAAATAATAAATGAAGAATCACTAATTGACATTTCTTCCTCTTGGTATTGTTATAATATAGCTTTTAAAAACTACTGTAGGTAAAAGTAAGTCAGTAAACAGATTTTATTAATGTTTGAAACAAATGATCATGAGTCTGACAGATCAATGACAACTCGACATAGACAGAAATTATGTGTCATGTGAACGTGCAAAATATATATATATATATTTTTTAATACTTGAATTGATAGTAAATCTAGCAATAATTCAATATTCAATAAGATTTGTGTTTCAATGCCAGTTTTTTTTTAATTCTCATTTAAATATTGCATCAGTTTTATACGATTTTACTATGTTTTATCAGGATGGATGACGTAAGTCCATCCTTATAACGTTTTCAGTATACCTACAATTTCTATGTCTAAATTACCGATAGCATGAAAATCTGACCAGGATACTGAATTTGGTGGATTAATATATTACAAATTTTAATTTCAAAACTGTTTTATACCTATAAATATGATTCTGTAATTAAGGTAATTATAATCTTGTTTAAAATTTATTACTATTCACTACTATTATGTATCTAACTCTAAATACATAAAGCTACTCATATTATACTAGTGTATTATGAATGTTCATATTCCCCGACCTATTTTCAATCAATACCAATGAAATATTTATTCATGTTGCCATGGGGGTTTGTAGTTTACGACAGATATGTATAAGATTATGTTTATTTTTGTTCGATGTACTTAAATAATTGTAGATAATAGTTATTTGTGTACCCAGAGCAGAAAATAGTTT
This sequence comes from Pterostichus madidus, assembly GCA_911728475.2. Classification (NCBI taxonomy): domain Eukaryota; kingdom Metazoa; phylum Arthropoda; class Insecta; order Coleoptera; family Carabidae; genus Pterostichus; species Pterostichus madidus. The sequence goes on from OU452314.1 coordinate 26,006,905, forward strand.
ACTGCCGCTCGTGCATGGAGATTGTTGATCCTAGCGTAGTCGAGAACAACAACGACGCAACAGAGGCAAGAACGTTTAAAATTTATGTTTGACATATTTATAACTAGACAACTCAACAACTTCACAAAAATTATCCTCAAAGACAATTGTACAAAATAAAATTTTGTAGCCCTGCTTTTGACAAAAACAATTGTACAAAATTCACTTTGATGGAGGAGCCACAGGGATAATTTTAATGTGGTGAAAATGTTTGCCGACTGTGAGAATCAAACCAGGGTTCTCAGGATCTACAGGCCGATACCACTGAGCCACCTACCCCATAAATAAAAATAATTTGTAATTAAAACAAAATTAATATAATCTTCAAGTAAAACATTCTGCATAAGAACTAGATAATATATTTATGTTTGAAATTATGATAAATATAATAAAGCTTATCTGTCAATGACAAATGCGACCTATCAAAATATTCCAAACTATAGAGAACCCTATTCACTAGAGCTATAAATTACTCATTAATAATTCTCACCCTTCAAATCAATTTCATTAATTACCCCCATATAGAACAGTGCTGCCGCCTACAATGTCCCGGAATAGAGAATAATCACCCAAATCCCTGCTTTAGTGAAAGGACAGGTGCCCTGTTTTCCACACACATGGATTCACGCCAACTTGATCATTAATCCGTCTCTAATACTGTAATCGGGACGTTGTGAAGAACAATGCACCTGGGGTGACCTGTGACCTTTCGTCAGGACCGTATTACTGCCTAGGTCAACAACACCACGAGAACGCAACAAAATAGAGCTGTGAAATATTGTGTTACTAATCCGAAAACTGAAAGGAACTAACTTAATCCAAAATAACTAAACCATAATTAGAATCTTCTTCTTCTTCTTCTGCTATATAATTTTTATATCCAAGTTGGCTGGCGGGCATAATTAAGATAAATAAATATATCATCCCCGCTTTGACATATTACTGAGTGTGGCTGGTATTCAGCTGCAGCAGATCTCAATAAGTGATATATTCTAAATGTAAAGTGTAGTTATTGGAGATGAAGCCACAGGGATGATGTGAATGTGGTGAAAATCAGTTTATGGGGTAGACAGTTCTGTGGTACCGAGTCAGCCTGTGAGTTTGAGACCCCGATTTCGATGCCCACAGCCGACAAATAAATTTCAGTAAATTAAAACAATCCCTATAACTCTCCCTCCACTAACATCTTAAAGGGCCGCATAATGTCGACTGGTAACCGCACTTTACGTGCAAAATATATCACTTACCGAGATCTCCTACGGCAGAGTGCCACACCCAGTAATGGGTAGAACGCGTGATGATATATTTTTTTTTTATTTTAAAAACAGTTTACCAACTGCATGTGAGAATGGAAGCTAATAAAATTGACGTCACGCATTAGAAAGAGATAGACGAACCATGTAACCAGCGAGCCATATTTAGAGAACTGTTAATTTAACGCTTAGTTACAATGTAGTAATAAATAAGAAAAATAGGAAAAAATTTTCCATCACTTGCCTCATAATTCCACAGAGGTTTTACAGCACGTTTGCATCAACTTCTCAGGTCATCAACAAACGGCTGGTCAGTTCAGCTTTAACTATGGCGTCAAGTGATAACGTGCAAACTAAGGCTGACAATAAAATTGAAAAAAAACTGTGCAAAAGATGCCATAAAGTGGCAAATAGTGGATTAAAGTGTATTAAATGTAATACTGTTTCGCATACAAGCTGTGTTAATACTTTGAAACTACCCATATACAGTGACAATACAATTTTTTGTTGTGCAAACGTGGTAGACAATAGTGACAAGGACACCGACACATCTTTCACAAATGTGAGTGAAAATAGAAGAAACAGTGATATTTACTACTTAAAAGAAATTATAATACAAAAAGACGATACAATTTTAAATCAAAAAAATACAATAAAAATATTAAAGGAACAATTAGACGTATTAAATAAAGTTTTAATTAATAATAGTGTTAAAACTAATCATCTAACGCCATCTGCACAAAAAAGTATTAAACAAAATAAAAAACCATTAAATTTAAATATAAACTCAAATAACGACTTACCGGCTGAAACAGCGCTAGTTACAAACAACACAGTCGATACAAGCAAAAACAAAAATATTGATGCTGACAAGGTTAATCAAAATGGCAATGTAAACAAAAACAGTGCGGGGAACAAAAATTCATCCCAAAATAAGTTAAGTTCCAATGAATTTAATATACCAACAAAATCTGACGGCTATCATACTTCATATCGTAAATCCACACAACGCAGAAATAAACCTCTGTTTGGTAAAAAGGAGGACAATCAAAATATAACCTTAAAAACTGTTCCAAAACCTGCTTACATTCATATCTACAGACTTCATCCTGATACAAAAGTCTCTGAAGTCACTGAGTACCTTGTTGGAACGTTTCCTGAAGTTAAAGTTGAAAAATTGTTAGCTAAATTTCCTGATCAGTATGCGTCATTTAAAGTAATGATCCATGCTAATAACTTTCAAGCAGCCATGAATCCTGAAATTTGGCCAGCAGGAGTCGGCTTCAACCGTTATTTTCACCGAACACAAAGGGCTCTGGAATCGATATAATCGACACCACACACTCGATGAAAATAGTTCAAATCAATGCAAGAAGTCTTCGTAACAAGAAACTAAACATGGACTCATTTCTATTTGACGTTGATCCTGATATCATAAGTATCTGTGAACATTGGCTAAGTGACACTGAAATTATTAATTTTAAGTTAGATAATTACTCTCTATGTAACTATTTTTGCAGAAAAAACTCAAGAGGTGGGGGCGTGGCTGTGTTTACATCTGAAAAGACAATATGCTCAAATCCAGTGCAAATCCCAATCAAACAGAATGAAAAACATTTTGAGTACACGGGTATCAATTTTAAAGTTGGAAGAAGAAAGAGCGTTTTGCTATCTGTATATCGTCCCCCGTTGGGTGATTATCGTATATTCTTGGATGAACTCAGTAATGTGCTTAACTTGGTATGTAAAGATAATCCTTTAATTTTTTTAAGTGGGGATTTCAATATTAACCTGTTGGCGGACACCCATGTGAAAAAAGAATTCTTTGATGTCTTAATTTCGTTTGATCTCCAGCAAAGCTTTCATAGACCAACTAGGAATTATGAAACACTGTTAGATAATATTTTTACGAATTGTAAACAAAATTATGCTGCTGAAAGCCTTTATACGGAGTTTTCTGATCATGACTCGGTGTTGTTAAAGATTCCTTTGGATAATGTCGATAAATCTGTATCGAACCTAATAACTATTAAAAAAAGAGAATTTTCAGTTGAAAACCAACAAATTTTCTACAATTTACTCTTAAACGAAGATTGGTCTAATGTCTTAAACTTGAGTGATGTAAACTCTAAATATGAAAAATTTGCTACTATTTTTTCATATTATTTTGAAATTGCATTCCCACTAGTCATAAAGCACATTAAATCAACAAGCAAACAAAAATCATGGGTTACCCCAAAAATAAAAAATATGTCAAGTGAACTAAAAAATCTTCACTGGCTTTCTCATAACGGCGCGAATGGCTCAAATATAATTTTGCAGCAAAAATACAAAAACTTAAAAAAGATTTATAATAATGAAATTCGTAAAGCTAAACTAAATTTCAATGAAACGATTTTACAGAATTCGAATAATTTTACAAAATCCAGTTGGAATATTATCAGGCAAAGTACTAATAATAAAAAAAAGAATATAAAACCAGCTTTAATTATCGACAGCGGTGTAATATCTGATCCTCGTATTCTGGTAAACAAATTTAATCAATTCTTTGTCTCTAGTGCCGAAAATTTGGTGAGTGGTCATAGTGGATCTCCACATCAACCACAGCCGAATTCAGGAAATAATTCCAAAGTAAATTTCAGTATGTTCTTGTCTGAAATAAGTGAGCATGAAATTATAGATTTGCTTACTGGTTTATCAGCAAAAAAGTCAGTGGGGCCAGACGGCATTCCTAGTTGCATAATGGGCAATGTTGCCGACCTTATCGCAGCCCCTCTTTCAAATATAATAAACTGTTCTTTTAATACCGGTACCTATCCGGATACTCTAAAAACCGCTAGAGTCATTGCTTTGCATAAAAAAGGTGAAACAACAAAAATTGAGAACTATCGAGGTATTTCGAATTTGTCAATTTTTGCTAAACTTATTGACAAAGCAATGCTTATACGATTGACTAATTATTTTGAAAAATTCCAATTATTATCTGAAAATCAACATGGATTTCGTAAAGGATTTAGTACACACTCAGCTTTATATGAAATGTCAAATTTTATTCTCAATTCTCTTGATAAAAGAAAACCAATATTAGGATTATTTTTTGACCTAACTAAAGCCTTTGATGTACTAGACCATAATTTACTTTTAGAAAAATTAAATATGTATGGAATTCGTGGGCCTGCTAATAAATGGTTTCTATCCTATCTTGAAAACCGTAAGCAATTTGTAGAATTAAAAATTGAAAACCAAACATATAAATCAGATCTGCTGTCTATTTACAGGGGTGTACCGCAGGGGGGGATTCTTTCACCCTTACTTTTTCTCATTTATAGCAACGATTTATGCAATTGTTGTTTGAACTTTGATGATTTTTATTTAAACCTTACTCAATATGCGGATGATACTTCAATGCTTGTGAGTGCAAATGATTTACTTAACACATCCAGGGCTGGGAATACTTTAGTTCATGTCATGGAATCCTGGTGTTACTCCAATAGGTTAATATTGAATCCATCAAAATCGACAGTCTTACATTTCTCTAACAAAAATTGTAATGCTGATTCTAGTAGTGTTTTAATAAAAACTAAAGATAAATCCATCCCTGTAGTTCATACGACAAAGGTTCTTGGTGTAATGTTCGATGATCACATGACATGGGAAGCACATATTGATTTCATTGCTAGGAAACTAAGCAGCTCGCACTACGCCCTTTTTATTTTACGTAACTGTGTGGGGTTAAGCATTTTACTTACTTATTACCATAGTAATGTTAAGTCTATTCTCGAATATGGTATTATTATATGGGGAAATTCTAAATTCGTAAACAGATTATTTATTATCCAAAAAAAAATTACTAGACTTTTATGTGGCGCTCCTTGGAGAGAACATTGCAAACCCCTTTTCATAAAACTGAAAATTATGACCATCTATTCTCTATATCTGTTCAATCTATCTCTTTTCATGTACGACAATATGAATAAATTTACAACAAATGAGCACATCAGTTCTGGTATGCGAACCAGACACGCTTCCAACCTCTCAATGCCCAAACATAACACAACTCTATTTAAGACAGGTACTTCGTACACAGGCATTAAAGTTTTTAATAAAATACCTAATGATATTAAAGTTTTGAAGAGAAATAATTTTATAGTAAAAATGAAAGGGTATTTTATTGATAACCCTTTTTACTCAACGGATGAATTCTTATCAATAAATTTTAGAATGTAAGAATTTCACTTTATATTTATAAATTTTGCTATTGTTGTTCTGACGTTGTAATACTCTGTCTAGAGTCAAACTACTGAAAATAAATAAATAAAATAAATAAATAAACCATAGATGCGTTTCGTCCTTCCGGACTCATCAGTATGGTGCGATCATTTATCCAACTAGATCAACTAGGAAATAGTGGATTGTGATACCGACTTAGCTGAACTGACTGCAAACGTGCTGTAAAACCTCTGTGGAATTATGAGACAAGTGATGGAAAATTTTTTCCTATTTTTCTTATTTATTAAGACTAAATTCCACATCGCAATAGACATTTTGTCTTTTGTTTTATTACAATGTAGTAGTTTTATTCAATTTTGTACCTATAAACATAAGTTTAACTTTAGTTGATGTACTAAGGACAAATTTTATATTTTCTAATATTGAAGATCATTCTGTGATACTTTTTGATTGCAGAGTTGAACAGCTGATAGCTGTCTGTAACAGTGATTTGTTTGCATAACACTTAGGGCCAGTTGCACCAACAAAACTTTAATTTTAAACTTGAAGTTAACAAATGCAAATCTAAGTATCATTTGGAATAATTGATAATTCTATTGCTGTCAAACATTCAATACGAGTATACTTTTATTTTTTTAAACCAAGTTTAATAGTTAAGTTTCGATATTGTTTCGATACTTTTCAAAAACTGTTGTACCGATATGATTTTGAATCTCGATAAAAAATATGTTTGAAGATATTTCACAATAAAGGTGTCAAATAAAGAGTTATTTGTTTCATTAGGACTCAAAATAGTATTTTTAGTCCGATTAATACATTTTTTTTGCCCTTTTATTTAGGAAATATCGCAGTTTTAATCAAATTAAAATAAGATAAATTGACAGAATTATTATTTTTCAAATTAGATTTTTATTCATATGCAAATAAAAGCATGAAAATAGTAATTAAAATACCCCTGTTACGAGATCTGATACGGCAGAGTGCCACGCCCAATAATAGATAAAAACTATACTGAAATATTTATTTTTTTATGAAAAATTAGAAAAAAAATATAGTTTTATTATAAAATTTAGATAAAGCGAAGAAAATTTAAAAATATGGAGAAAAGCGAAAAAAATAGCATTAGACAAAGTTGGTGATAAGTTTAAACTATAGGACAATATATTTTGTTACGAAAATCTTAAGTTTGAAGTTAATTTTAATGTGAATAATGACAGTGTTCTCTCTAAAAAATAGCCAATATGAAAATAAGGAATATGTTTTAAATAAAATATCCACATATTTGAATTCGATTGACAAACATGTAACATAAAAATGTTATTAAATAAATCTAATAATAATAAATTACCTTGATGATGGTTTCCACAATGTGTAGTAGGTAGAGAAAATTAGACATGGTCACTTACCTGAAAAGAAAAAAATAAATTAATCATAGATTTACAACTTTGTGTTAGTATATTAAAATACAAGTTACTGTAGACAACCTATTCCAGCAGGAGCTCAAAATTTGGGTACGAGCAGCAAGAGAAATAGTTAACATTGATTTACAATTGATTTTGTTGTTGTCTACATTTTATTTGAATAAATTATATTTCTTTATTTTGTTAGTTCACTAGATATTTGTGCATTTAATGTAGTTACACGAATCTATAATAAACTTCATTCCCTGTATGAAAACGATGACGTCATATGTGGACGAGGTTATCATAGATACGATGAAATATAGCTATCTTTTTTAAATAATATTCGTACCTATGCGAATGGCATTAACGTATGTCTTAATAAGAAAAGACACAAGTTTAATGTTTTTTCACGTTCTATCACATTTATTATTTTAATCAAAACGTATAACAGTTCTTACTAATACGAAAATTTATATTTACTTCGTTCACATTTGTTTATAAAATAAAAATAGAGACCTATGGTCATGATTTTGTTATTTTCTCGCCTGTTGTTTCTAGGTATGTGATATTTTTGATACGTAAATACAGACTGAGAAATAAGAAATAGCTAGAAAAATGTTGGGTAATCAAATGCAGAAATGCGGTTGTCATCAAAATGATTATTTTGCGCTGGAGTTAGAGAATCGAGGATCTTTAATTAATTTAACTATAGTACGAGAGGTAATGTGCATTGTATTTTGTATTTTCATATATTATTTATTTATTTATATATATATATATATATATATATATATATATATATATATATATATATATATATATATATATATAAAACAAAATGTATATCCCTTTGAGTTTTATTTTACAAAATTAGATATTTCAATAAGGTAGGTAATATTTTCTATGTGTTAAGATAAATGTATGTTTGGTTTTTATTTAATATATGCAGAATTTGATTTCATTTATAAACTAATTAAATTTTATAAAGTTATAAATATATTAATCTGACATTTTAATTTTAGGTTATGTTTTAAAAATGTCAATCGAATACCAATGTAAACGTTTCAAGTACAAAATCTCGAATCACATGGATACCGAATGTGACGTAATAGTTTTCATACAGGGAATGAAGTATAACAGTATGTCACCAAAAATCGTTTAAGAATGAAGCCCATTCTAATATCAATATATGTGCGCGAGAATATGTTATTCTAATGCCGAAACTGAGAAATATAGATTTCTTATTGTAATTGGAATTAAATTCCTATTGTATAGAGTAGCATAAATAAAGAAATAAATTAAAAATAAATCAAAACGAACTACCATATCGAGCAAAATATATTTCTGAAAAACAAATAAATTTGATGTATGTCGACCATTACTGATTTTGTTTGTTTAAAGGCACGGAAATGGAAAAATAATAACAGAAACTCACAATTGCAGTAAAAAAAAAATGGTTCTTGTCGTCCAAATATAATTTGCGTCGAGTTCTATGCGCAATTTTTGCGAGTGCGGCCCTGTTTGGGTGGGCGGGGCCAGATGACCTGTGACCTGCGAGGGATTTTCATGTGTGGAAGGTAGAAAATTGTTTGGGGTCTAGTAGAGGGTTAACTTAATTACGTGTTTTATTATCTGGAATTGTATCGAATGAAGATTAATTTCGAAATGGTGTAACTTACAAACAGAGTATTGTTTATCAATTATTTATGGCTGGAGAAGATAATAATTGCTTATCAGTTATCAGGGATATTTCAAGAATGTAACATAATATTTGGATTTCATTTGTCTATCTATAATATTCTACGAAATGCGAAATAATATTTTCACAACAACAATTCCTCGTCAATCACAGATAATGACATTGTTTCCAATTACTTACAAATCTTTTTAAACAAAAAAAATAATTTTAATGTTAATCAACTGCTAATTAATCACTCATAATCGCCGTTTATCCATTTTCTTTTTTCAAGACAGATCTAAATATTATCTTTTTTTATTCAAAGCATTTTTCTCAACAATAATTTAGCAACATTTGTCAACTGGAAAATAAAGTCACTATATTTTTTTATATCAACTACGTCAGCAAAATGTATGAAATAGTATATTACATAACAAGCATCGAAAGTGTAAGATAACATACGAGTGTACAAATTGAGAAACGAGGCGCGCAGCGCCGAGTGATTTAAGTACACGAGCACAGTTATCACACTTTCGAGCAAGTTATGTACACTATTTTTCAGACGACCACAAAATATTTCTAAAAAAAATTTACAAGAGCAACGTTGTTACAGTTTAACTGCTGATGCGTTTTTGTATGTAAGCATTGACGATTGACGTTTGAGGTTAAGTATTGTGATACCAACTGTACTAACTGAAATGTCAAAAAATTAAATAATGCTAAAATATTAGTAATTAAGTAATTATTAATTTTTAAAAATAAGATTTATCTGTGGCAAATGTGTTGAAAAATCTGCAAAAACTTCAATTCAAATAATAATACAAATTCTTTTCATTTATTTTATTATTTTCTTTCATCGTAACGCCATCTGTTGTCAATCAATAGAACTTCACCTGATATGTTAGAAGTGTGCGTTATACTAACATATCATTGTATGTTATTTTCAACTTTCCGTAGTAGTTTATGATGTTGGTATGGTTACTTTCATAAGTGGTCGTCTAAAAATAAGATAAGCATTCCAGGGTAAATTATGATAATCATGAAATAGCAAAATTTGTCATTACCATATCATTCGATTAGAAATGAACATCCAGTTACAAAATAGGGAGGATAATTATCGTATTTTCGTACATTCTGCAACAATTTGATCTCCAATTTCAACCCTGCAATATATTCTAAGATTCTTCCCTTAATATACACACGTTATTTGAATACACCGCTTAATGAGCATAAACTTATTTCACGTAAACTTATAGTTAGCGCAACACGTACCATAGCGAGAAGTGTTTGGAATATGACGCCGGTAAATGGCCGACGTCATCTCTAATTAGAACGAAATTAACGTTGCCATGGCGATGGAGCTTGTGAGCTTCGAGTCAAGGCACTCTCGGATCTCTGAAGACTTCACACGACGAGCGAAGTGGGAGTAAATATCAACGAGTGCTTAACTCTATATTTACATAATATTTCAAAGGGTTTATACACCTAAAAGATTCACAAAACTCCCTACAACTCAAGAGATATTTATTTTGCCGTATAAATACATTATTCACGCTTATAAAATTCCATTTTCCGACTCATAATTAACTAAAATAAAAGATTATTCTCTGTAGTAACATCTATCAGCCATGTTTTTATTTTGCCGTTTAATAGATGACATCGATTTGAATGATTAACACACTGACTGTTGATAAGTATGTAACATATCAGGATGGTCAAAATTAGAATTTATCTTGACCACTGTTTGTTGACATGCTTAAGTTGAATAATGTAACAATATGAGCTATCTTATTGTTGATATGTTGCTTTAGATAAAAGCTTGGCTTCGTGTATGACACTCGTGTCACATGTCCTTTCGTGTGAATGTGAAAACTTTAGGTTTTCAAATATAGGACATTAACTTATAAAAGTGACAGTTATTAGTTAATATTCTTAGAATTCTAGCAACTTTTCGTGTTCGCCCTGATCGGCAATGCCTTTGTGTCAGACTACACAGCCCCAAAGCACTTGAGGCATCTGTGGAGATGGATTCCAGATGTGGGTAGTTGTACCCAAGATATCAATTGTTTGGGATAGCCAAGTCAGTCACGAACAACGACTCTACGTGTAGAGATGTGCGGTCATCTTTACAAGACGCGATGGCGCAAGTTTACTTAAGGTTTAATTTAATTAGTGTTACTTTAAATTAAGCTGTTTTCACATATATTAGTTGAATTTGTAACATTTTGTATTGATATCCTTATTAACTTTACAATATTTTATGTTAAATTATCAAAGATTCATTTAATTAACCCTTTATTACACATGTCATCAGTTCTCAATAAAGTGATTTGTATGTGATAACTGGCAACAAATTTGTTAGTCCATAAAAGTTTCTCACAACTAGAAATGAATTCACAGAACAAGTAAATAACATTCACATCAATCTAAATTTTATATCATATTTTAACTTATTATGGAGTACGTGGCACAGTGGTTATCGTGTCGGCCTGTGGATCCTGAGAACCATGGTTCGATTCCCACTGGCGACAAACATTTTCATCACATTAATACTACTCCTGTAGCTCCCCCTCCATTAGCATCTTTGGAGGCCGTGATTTGATGGCTGGTAACCGCACTTCACGCGCAAAAATATATCACATATCGAGATCTGCTTCGGCAGAGTGCCACACCCAGTTATGTGTAGAAGGCGAGATGGTATATATATTTTTTTATTTTTTTATTTTATTTTAACTTATACACTGTACGCTCAGCTTCAGAGTTGTTACAATAGCTGTATTCCATTTGCCACTTCGTTCACTTAAATCAGTTCAGATAAATTCGACATATGACTAAATAAACTGAATTAAGCAAATTGATGCACTTATTAGGGTAAATTACTTTAAAGTAAATTAGTATCTGTAATTCTAGTACTGGAAATAAAGTCAGCGTTGTAATTCAGCAAAATAAATAAGTGATCTGGTTTAGTAAATGTAAGTTAGATCTGATCCAAATGGCAAATGGAATACGCCTAATAATAAGTAATAAAAGCTGTGATTGCAAGTAATAAATATTTTATCAAAACAACACAATGGAAACTAAGATAAAATAAAAACAATGAACTAATTGAACAACAAATAACAAATTAATGACATCATATTCTCGGGATAGAAACCCTCGAATATTCTTACCAATAATCCTAGCTACCGACTACTTACGAACTATTTACTATCTACGAACTAACTATTATATACGAACTATATCCTTAACTACTCTAAACTACGGCATTTATAGTAAATAAATGATAGATCGCAATAATTTCGCTGAATGTGACAAATGCCTCCAACGCTCGCGCTTGTTTCAAAAAGTGAATAACATGACATGTGTCTTAAAGACGCAATCTAATCAATAATTTTGCCAACGATTATTTCTTATACATCCAGTTTGTTACAAGTAATACGGTAGTGACATCTGTACTACATTAATGTAGTTCTAGCGTGAAAAACATTTTTACAGATCTGAATGAAACTCGGCGCACGTAAACATGGGATAGTCATACGTATCCTGTTACAAAATGAAACATATTCACCGTCTGTGAACAAATATATTCTCATGTAAAGTTGAGTTCTTATAAACGGGGCTTATGGCAATCATCATTCAGAATCGCACATATTTGGTTGGTGTACCTCTAAAAATTTACAATTTCATTTGAAAAACTAATATGATGTTCTAGAATTATCCACCTATATTGTATCAAAAGGAGAAAGTTTTTTATCGTTGAGTAATGGATATATAGCCATGCAAAGTCTTGTTTGTAACGAAAAATTAAGGATCCCAATTTATAATAGCAACACCACACGGTGGTACGGTATTTGAAAATTCACTAGACCAACAACCTGTTAATAATTCATGACATTCAAATCATAATATGTATAAAACACTTATTTTATTATATTTTTTGTTTTTTTGAGCGTCAGTTTTTCCACTCGACAACCGATGTCGCCACCGTCACACTAGTACTACCTTAAGTAAAACTATATCAGTATCTCCAAAGCGAGAAATTTAAATATTATGAATAAAAAATCTGAACTTTCAGATATTGTTTAGCTATAGATTCATTAGTTATTACTAAAAGCGATACTTCAAACATAGTAGCTAATTTGTACTGATAATGACAGTGTAGTACTGACCTACTGATATGTCATTTGTACCGATATCGTATAATTGTATTGATAGGAACAACCCTGCATGCAGTTCAATTTGTTGTTTATTTTCGGAATCTTGCCATTAAATATTTGTAAAATTAACTTAATTTAAAATGTAAGATATAGTAGTCGACTGCATCATGATGATGAATTCTAGATTTGCATGACATATTTAGTGGAATAAGTAAGAATTGTAAATAAATTAAATAAATAAATATATCATCACGCTTCTTACGGGGCGTGGTACTTTGTGCGAGAAGTACGATTACCAGACATCAAATGACGGCCACTAAAGATATTAGTGGAGAGCCACAATAGTAGATTTTCCTTGAATGTGGTGAAAATTGTTTGTAGGCTGTGGGAATTGAACCCAGGTTTTCAAATCCACAGGCCGACTCGATACAACTGAGTTACCTAGCCCATAACTTTATAAAAAATAAATAAATATATCATCACGCTTTTTACGTATTACTTGGTGTGGCACTATTCCGAATCAGATCTCAATAAATGATGTGCGTGAAGTGCGGTTACCAGTCGTCAAATTATGGCCTCAAAGATATTAATGGACACGGAGTCGCAGGGGTAATTTTAATGTGGTGAAAATGTTTGTCTGCTGTAGGAATCGAAGCAGGGTTTTCAAGATTCATAGGCCGACTCAATACCACTGAGCCACTACCCCATAAATTATAATTATTAATTGTAATTATAATTTGTGGATTCGAACTACACAATAATATTTTTTACTTTGTTCTTTTTTTTGAGAAGAATGTATTTTTCACAATAACCTACAAATCTCATTACACATTTTCTATTCTATTTCATATGAATCATACAATATAATGAATTTGTATATACAGATCAGAAAAGTATAAGGATGAAGTTAAAGTTAAATTCACTGGGCGTCTTAGTGATACACTCGTACCTAAAGAGACATTTATAAAACTTGTTAAATAATAAATAAAAGTAAATATTAAATTATATTATACTGTTTTCTACTATTAGTTATCTTTGACAGGTTTTCTCATATTTGATCATTTTATATTTTATTACCAGTTGTTTTGTACAAACCTTTTGTTTAATTATATTACTTCAAAAAATTACCACGGCGTGTGAGTTAATCAAAAGTGTTACGTGTCTTCTATAAAGTCACTCTATGTCAATTCTTAACAAGGTTTGAGTAAAAAAAGAAACAATCGATAGTCCATTAATTTTCATTTTAACTTTTGTGCTCAACTTTTCTTCTTGGCAGGTATAATTTAATAGGTCACATTACAGCATCTAACCATTTGATGTCTGTATTTACGAAAAAAAAGTCTTCTAAACGCTAAACAAATTGCTAAATAATGACAGTTCCATATGTACGTAAAGCCTTGTTTCTATCTCTTAACATAGTCTTAGTTTTAGTTTTTCGACATAACCTTGAAAGTTTATCATATGTGAATACAGCTGAGCGTTTCCAGCTACTGTTTTAGTGTTAATCTTTGTCTTTGTCGCTGCGCATAAACACAAAGTTTGCAGACTTCATACTTTCGACATAGTCTTTCGTCGCTGTTCTGTAAGAGAGAGTTAGCTGCGGTAATGCTATCTCTTGTTATGCTGTCAATTCTATGCCGTATTTATCAAATGTCATTAGGTTTGTGTTGAAAATACGATAAATATAGATAATAGAATGAAAATAGTAAAAATAGTAACAATTTCAACTGTGAAAAAAATAAAAATTACTAGATTAATAGCAACAACAAAACTAACATGTTAAAATGAAATTATTTGGTCGCTGTCATTTTAAAATTTATTTTTTTTCTTTGATTTTATAAGTATAATTACAATTTAATCATATTTTAATTTTAAATTACTATATTTGAAATATTTTGGTTTGTTCACTACAAAAATATCTCAATTTTAAAAAATTGTTTTGGAATTGTATAATTTAATTAAACTAGTGCTTAATTTTAATAGTAATTACTATTCCTTATTAATAATTTTATATATTTTTTAAAGTATTTCAAATAGTTTTATACAATTATTTTCTCATTTAAGTGAACAATCCTTTACTAGAATAATGAATTAAGGTTATGTTTATGTTAAGAGCTGGAACCGGCTGGAATATTTCAGACATAAACAGAAACAAAAAACCAAAAACAAAGACTAAAACAGAGACTATGTTAAGATGTTGAAACGTAGCTTAATTGTATAGATCCATATGTAATTGTTTATATCTGCATCGAAACATTAAATTAAAATTAACGAATTGTTATGAATACAGAAGTTTGACCAACTTTTGAAAAACAATTAACAGAATCCCTCGTAAACATCAAAAGGATTTGTTGAGTTTTAAACTAGAAAACTGACCACGAAAAAACACTTCCCTCCATTATTTTTTTAGAAATAAATTAAAAGTACGTTTTTCGCAAGTTTATTAGGTATAATTTGTTTTCTTTATTGGGCTAATTGTGTAAATAAATTTAAATTTTTATATACTTTTTTTTCGGCTACACAGAATTTCAGAGGATACTTATTATCTGATAACGATAGATAAATTAATAAAAACTCTTATATTTGATGATTATTTAATAGATTATTATAATTTCGGCATTATGTGATCAAAATTATTTACTCTATTCTTCATATTCTAATTATAAGCATTTTGTTCTCATACGTAGCTGTCAGTAAAAAAATATTGCTTTTTAACCACATTTTTTTACGAAGCTGTCAGAGGGCTGTTATATTATTTGAGCTACGTAAATAAGTAAGGCAAATGCATGAAAATAACACAAAAATGTCAGGATAATTTCATTTGGTCACATAATATCAAAATTGTGATGAACTGTTAAATAATAATAAAATAAACAAATATATCACCATGCATTTCAACCATTATTGGGCGTGGTATACTTCATTCCCTGTATGAAAACGATGACGTCATATGGGGGCAGTGTTATCATAGATACGATGAAATATAGCTATCTTTTTTTAATAATATTATTCGTACCTATGCGTATGACACAACGTATGTCTTAATAAGTTAAGACACACGTTTCATGTTTTTCCACATTCTATCACATTTATTATTTTAATGAAAACGTATGACAGTTCTTACTAATACGAAAATTTACATTTACTTTGTTCACATTTGTTTATAAGATAAAAATAGAGACCTATAGTCAAGCTTTTGTTATTTTCTCACCTGTCATTTCTAAGTTTGTGACATGTTTGATACATAAATACAGACTGAGAAATAAGAAATGGCTAGAAAAATTTTGGGTAATCAAATGCAGAAATGCGTTTGTCATCTTCATGATTATTTTGCGCTGGAGTTAGAGAATCGAGGATCTTTAATTAATTTAACTGTAGTACAAGAGGTATTGTATTTTGTATTTTCAAATATTATTTATTTATATATAATAATAATACATATAAAAATGTATATTCCTTTGAGTTTTATTTTACAAAATTACATATTATAATAAGGTAGGTAATGTATTTCGTGCGTTAAGGTAAATTTATATTTGATTTTTATTTAATATATGCAGAATTTGGTTTCATTACAAACAAATTAAATTTTATAAAATAATAAATATTTTTATCTAACATTTAAATTTCAGGTTATGTTTTAAAAATGTCAATCCAATACCAATGTAAACGTTTTAAGTACAAAATCTTGAACCACATGGATACCGAATGTGACGTCATCGTTTTCATACAGGGAATGGAGTATACTCTGCCATAGCAGATCTCGGTAATTGATATATTTAAGCAAGTGAAGTGTGTTTACAAGCCGTCATATCACGGCCTAAAAGATGTTAATGGAGAAATTCTAATGTGAAAAGGTCTCAAATCCACAGTTAGGATGTTACCACTGAGCTATCTATACCATTTCTTAATTATTATCTTTTAAATAAGGCGAATGATATATTTAGAAATTTAATTAGTTAGATTATAAACCTTCGGTAAAAATAAATTTAAAAGTGAATAACGTGAATAATGTGTTTATGATTTGTACAATTTATTTTTATCTAAAGCCTGAAATCCAACTAATTAAATTTCAAAACATTTCTGTTATATAATCATGAAAAGTAATGAGTTGCCAGTAACTTAACGATCGATAACATAATAATAGTTATAGAATAGAGGGAGGGGATTATCCTCTGAATTTCTGTTGAGCCGAAAAAAAGTAAAATGTTCATATTTCAAGGCCGCCATTTTGTTTCATGGTAGAGAAAATGTACGTAAATTGCAAAATATAATTACATAATTAGCACCATTAAGAAAAAAATTATATCTAATAAACCTGCTAAAAATTTATTTTTTATTTGTTTTTCAGAAATTATCAGAAATATAGATCACTATACTAATAAATATACTATTTTTTATTAGCCTTACTCCCAACTATTTTTTAGAAATGAAATTACAATTAAAGCGATGATAAAAAACAAATGAAATTATCACCTTGTTTCGATCTGTTGCTAAGAATAATTGTCAATTTTAATACATCAAAACTTAGGTTAGTACCACAGATCACAATATATTACTATAGATAAGAAACTGCCATGTTACGCACTGGGACTGTATTTTGCGCCATCTGAGTAGTGAAAGTCTAACTAAAGTCATGTATATATTCAACCCGCTATGCGTATTTAGGTAGCTTGTTATTTTTATTATTATTTTATATTTATTTAAACTACATAAAATTCATAAACAAAATATAAACATTTATTAAAATATCCTCGTGTATACAATTTCTTTATAATTTGAACTGTTTCAATCGCAGTTTTATCCAACTCTTGTGAACTTGAAAATATATAATGACTTCCTCATCTAAATATTATTTATTATATGATTACTTACTTACCAGTAGCAGTGCAGTTTTTTACACAACAATTGATATTAGTTGATGACATTATTTATATGAAATTATTTCACAAATAAAAATTAATTGGATATTGGACAGATTGAAAAATTTTAAATACGTGCAAATGACAACTAAATGAACAATCTAATAACCAATGATTGCTGATATTGTAGTTACCTAAAATGAATATATACTCATAAAGACTATTAGCGCCATTCCTTAGGTGGAAGTTTAACTATAAACACAGTTCCATGGTTCCCTATATAACTTTCTGGTGCCTGCTATCGTAACGTATCGTATTCTAAGCGGCGAGATGGTCAACTTTTGTAGTAAAAAAATAATCAGTAATAATATAACAAGAGAGTGAGAATAAATTAAAAATAATTTGACAGATCTTTCGAAAACTTGTTGCCAGGCAATAGTCACGAAAGCCCGTAGGGCTTGAGTAGCTATTTTCAAATGGCAACAAGTTTGAGAAAGATACTGGAGAATATTTAATTAGATTATTTTTCGACTTAGCTGTTGAGGTCGATTCATCCAACTTAAAATATTTTGAACTGGGTCCATATCGATTGATTACTAATTAATGTATTTTTGCAAGTTGTTTTCCAAAACTTAATGGTGTATTTCTGTATCTGAAATGGACCTAATCGATTTTTTCACACATTTTACTTGACGCGTGGACAGTTTTAAATAATTATTTGACAACTACCTATCATTTGTCACAAACAAAAAAAAACACCTACAGATATAATTCCCGGGAATAATCACAAGAGCTTAATTCTCAGTATAATAAGGACAGGATTGGTTAAAACGCAGACACATGACATACAATGAAGCATTTCATTGTTTTTGAGAAATGTCAAATAATAATCTAATTAAATATAATTCGTAAGTTCGATAAATTAGAAAATAATTCTCCAATACCTTTCTTTTTTGAAAGATTTGTTAAATTATTTTCAATTTATTCCTTCTCTCTTGTTATATTATTACTGAGAATACAATTCATTTGTCACATTACATATTTTCCACCAATCAACAAAGATAATTTTCCTTAGTTACATGTCTATTACAGCGATGATAAAAAAACGAATAAACTTATTACCTTCTTTTGGTCTGTTGCTAAAAATATTTTTTTTTAATTAACAACTATATTTATAATTCAAAGTGTAAATATGTCCATTTTAATACATCAAAACTTAGGTTAGTTCATCCGATGTGTTGCGTTCAATAAACTTAGGTTGCGTTTTCGTTGACAATTCGCTTCTCAACAAATAAATATTCATTATATACTCTGATTAAATATAAGCTCGTAATATGATTAATACTCAAATTGTTATTACTAATTAGGTGAACATAGTTTAACATTTCTAATCTAGAAAACTTGGAACGAGATAAGTATAAACTATTTCATTTTTTGTTCCATTTAGTCTTGCGGTATTACTAGATTTGTGACAGAATGACGAAAAACTTCAGATAGCGCTGAAATTACCAGATGTGAGTTACGAAAAACATTAGTGGAGAGAGTAAAAAGTGTCAGACGAATTTTCTTTTGAATTCTTTTATCTCACACGAATCTTTCATCAGGACGCAGATAATATTTTCCCATTTTCATGTGAAATTTTTCAGGATTCAGTTCCTACAGGATAAAATTATTATAGAATTATGTAAATACCGGTGTGCTAATACTCATCTATGATGAGTTTTCCAATAACGCGAACGGCGAAGCGTTTCCATGCCAATCGATCTGAACAAGTGCATGTCAGACCGTCGAATGGCGCTGAACACGTCAACATTTATTTTTTATTATAAAGGTAACACGTGTGATGGAATCCATTTGATAAATTACTTTCTCGTAACGGAACAGTAAAATAGTGAAAATAACGCAGGGAAGGGTCGCACGAAGAAGAGGAATCATTCTACATTTATTGTATTTTGTTGTTTAAAAATATAGACCAAGCGAAATATACGAGGGCAGGGTGAAAAGTCCCTGAAAAATAAAACAGATGGCGCCACAATCGCAAATCTCATGTGACATTTGTGATGTACCATCTTTAACTAGAACGCATTAAAATTTTCAGACTGATATGTCATTCAGTTCTGTTTTGACACCCATCGAAAGCAAGCAACCTTGAAGATTTTTGAAAACATGGAAAAAAGTTAATTTCGCCATTAAACATTATTTCTTGTGTGGAAAAAACATTACGCAAACCAAAGCATCGCTTGTTAAACATTATGGGGACTCCTCACCCTCGATTGGAACGATTCACAAGTGGTTTACTGATTTTCGTTGTGGTAGTATGACCACAAAGGACGCCGAACGTTCTGGTCGTCCAATTGAGAAATCGTCAATAAAATCGTTGGTATGATATTGGACGATCGACGAGTTAAAGTGCACGAGTTTGCTGAGGCTATGCGCATCTCAACCAAACGGGTACGGAACATTTTGTATAAATTTTTGGATATGAGAAAACTATCTACCAGATGGGTGCACAGGTTCGCAGTCGCAATGGCAAAATTGCATGAATTGCGCTGCGATTGGGTTCGTCATCCACCATATTCTCCAGATTTCCCCCCCTGCGATTTTTATCTATTTCCAAACTTGAAGAAATGGCTCGGCGGAAAGAGATTTGGCTCCATCGAGGAGACAAACGCCTATTTTGAAGGATTGCCAAAATCGTATTATTTGGAAGGGATCGAAAAATTAGAAAAACGTTGGACGAAGTGTATCGAGCTACAAGGAGATTATGTTGAGAAATAAAATATGTTTTGACCAAATAAATAATTTCTTGTTTCATTTTACAGGGACTTTTCACCCTGTCCTCGTAAAGACAATAATGCATTATTGAATTTGTGTATTGTGCTATACCAGTTCCACCGACGAACGCGGTATTACAATTTATAAGACGGCTTTAAACTTGATGGCAAAACGAGGTTAAATTTACAAAACTAAAAACATTGATTGCAGCTTGGTTAAAATAAATAAATATATCATCACGCCTTCTACCCATTACTGGGTGTGGCATTCTGCCGTTGCAGATCTCGGTAAGTGATATATTTATGCGCGTGAAATACGGTTACCAGCCGTCAAATCACAGCCCCCAAAGATGTTAGTGGTGGGGGAGCCACAGGAGTAATTTTAATGTGGTGAAAAGTATTTATCGGCTATGGGAATCGAACAATAACAAAATAACAAAATGGTGGCCGTTATTCAAAAATGGGTTTTTTTGACCGCCATTTTGTTAATTTACGATGAAAAAAGTTCCTTTTAACTTCAACACTTAATAACTTGCCATTTTTTATAATTTTTTCAGAAGTCCAGACGGCCGAAATCATGTCAACCGTTATTTTTTTATGCTTGTTTTGAAAAAATTCGTGTGATAAAAAAACCCAATGTAAAAATCCAAATAAAATCTTTTTGTACACTTAAAGTGTGAATAAATATACCTAAAAAATTCAAAACGATATCTTGATTCCTTCTGTAGAAAAAAATGTTAAAAAAAATAGTTTTTTCATTCTCCAAGTAGAAAAAACCCTTAGGTAA
This sequence comes from Pterostichus madidus, assembly GCA_911728475.2. Taxonomy (NCBI): domain Eukaryota; kingdom Metazoa; phylum Arthropoda; class Insecta; order Coleoptera; family Carabidae; genus Pterostichus; species Pterostichus madidus. The sequence goes on from OU452314.1 coordinate 26,028,085, forward strand.
AAAATATCGGATTGTATTGTTGACAGCAATGTTCATTAATTCATTTGGCTTTAAATATCGATTCTATATTGTTTTTCCTTAAGTTACATTTAATACTTGAGAGACAGCGGTACAAATGACCACCAGACATCTTGTCAATTTTTTTTCTGTTGCCACATCTATTTTCATAAATACATTGTATCTTTTAATACAAAATACGATTATTTATGAGTAATTTTTAACTGAGAGTGATCAGAAAAGTAAGTGTTTCAGTAGGTAATACAATTCTGGGGATCTATTTATTTCACAGTTGATAAAACGCCAGGTAAAGGCGAAAATACTATTTGACATGGCATTTTTATATTAAATGCAAACGGGTTGAGTGATAGAAATTGCTCTGTGAGTAATATTAAGAAATAAAAAGATGTAGACAAGAGAAACAACGATTTTTATGAAATAAATTTTCATATATCACTATCAACTACAGGAAATGTATGTATCAGTCTTACCAATTTCAAGTATTTCTTCTTATAGCTAACTGAAACACTTCTGATCACTCTGCATATAAAATTTAAATTAAAAAATTTATATAAATAATAATGATAATTTTATCTATCGCCTAAATTTTAATCTGGCAACGTTCAATCCGAGTTTATATCAAACAAAACGTCAAGAATACAATTACAACCTGATACGCATTCCACTGCGCTAAAGTAGTTGCACGATTTCAGAAAAAAAAATATCTCCAAATTGAGCTTCCTTTTCATGCCTCACCATATTCGTCATGAAAAGACAAACCTCCCTGTCTTGATAAGTAAATAACTATTATAGCCACCTTCGATTGGATAAAATAAAAGATTGGCAACAATTTCGATAGGCTCTCGCTTTGATTAAAATTATTATTGCATGGATGACTTTTCGCACTGCGAGAAATATTTAATTAAATTGGAAATTGTTGGAATTTGACTTCGTGAGTAAAATATATATTTCAATCTCACTGCTGTTGAATCGAAGAGATATCACAGAGAATCGTAGCCAAGTGGACAAAACCGAGATACACAAACAAAATGTCGTACGTTCAAATATCGTTGATTTCAACTTATATAAACTACAAAACGATTGCACTATAAGCTTTAGGCTTTGTGTGTTATAATTTAGTATTAAATTCCTTTTGTGTAAAAAAACAAATAAATACACAAACGGTCTAACAGCAAACAAAAAATGTCTGAAATCTTGGTACTTTAAAAACTCTTTCAGTAGCTAAAATTTATTTTTGATGGTGATTATAATACAGTCGATACGTTAAAGACAGGGTTGAAAAAACCCGACCCAATGGTTTTTTTTGGGTTTATTTGGGCATTATTGGGTATTATTGGGTTTTTTGTAGTATTGACAAATACACTTTTTAATTCAAGTTACTTAGTTCTATATAATGTTTGAAATATATATATTGTATACTACTATTTATGGGATGGCTAGCTCAGTGGTATGAAGTCGGCCTGTGGATCCTGAGGTCCCTGGTTCGATTCCCACAGGCGACAAATTTTCATAATTTGAAAAAGCTATCCATGTGGCTCCTCCACCACTAACATGTTTGGGGGCCGTGATTTGACGACTGGTAACCGCACTTCACGCGAAAAATATATCACTTACCGAGATCTGCTTCAGCAGAGTGCCACACCCAGTAATGGGTAGAAGGCGTGATGATATATTTATTTATTTATATTTTATACTACTAAACATTAAAACAAAATTTATGTTCGATTATGTTTTAATTGCAAAAATATATATTTATTTCATTGTGAATTAAAAAAAAAATACACTCTTTCATGTTATTGTCATACTTATTTAATTTAAAACTAAATTTGCCGGTAAATAGATTGGAAATCAATCAGTTTTTGTAAATAAAATAAAATAAATATATCATAATTTAATCTGCACTTAAAATTATATTTATATTAATTTAAATAAAAAATATAAATATAGCATCACGCCTTTTATCCATTACTGGGTGTGGCACTTTGCCGAAGCAGATCTCGGTAAGTGATATATTTATGCGCGTGAAGTGCGGTTACCAGTAAACAAATCACGGCCCCCAAATATGTTAGTGCTGGGGGAGCCACAGGGGTAATTTTAAATTGGTGAAAATGTTTTGTCGGCTGTGGGGATCGAACTAGGATTCTTAGGATCCACAGGCCGACTTCATACCACTGAGCTAGTCACCCCAATAATATAACTGAGCCATTACCTCATTAATTGTTTATTTATATAAGACAAATATTTGGTCTTAAACTAGTTTGATATTGACATTTTTCAAAGTAATACAATGTGATACTACGATGTGATTTAATAAATGATAATTTAAGTTAAATGTTTTATTTTGTAGAGAAATTACGTATTATTACATTGTAAAATAAATAAAAGATTTTCATGTTTTGAAATTTGACTCTATCTTAAAATTAACCTTGAGTGAATTTGCAACCGTCCGACCAAATGGATTTTTTAATGGGTTTATTTGGGTTTTTTAGGTGGGTTTTATTAAAAAACCCAGGTGGGTAAAATATGAACAACCCTGCTTAAAGATATTGAAATATTTGTTTAATTTTCTAGTTCAAATTTCTATCACCCCCAAATTTAATTATTCCATTGGACAACTACTTGATCTTCATTCGAAAGTTTGATATTTTTACCGATAAACTGAATTCAACCTTAGGAGTTTTAAATCAACGATTTGACCCGATTCGGACTCCATTTAATTAATTTATACTATACAACAGGAAATTAGTACCAATTACAATACGGAAGACCCACAGCTTTTAGTGAAATTCTAATCACTCTTGTGTTGCGTCACAGCTACCTAATTAGCAAATAAAATTAGCAATTACAATTGCTTGTTTTATATCAACTAGAGTCGAACCTCTATAATTCGAATCCCTACGACTCGAAATTTTCCTTCAGTCGAAGTTGGTTGTTTCCTATACCTTTTGTATAATAGGGACTTATACAATTCAAGTTTTCCGGTTGCCATCTAGTGAGTAAAATATAATTTAATAATTTTTTATATAGTTCCTAATGCCATGTATTTTATCTCCATAACTCGAATTGCCGTAACTCGAAAATCTCTGTAATACGAAGCCAATAACACGTCTATAAGTTGAATATTCACGATCAAAAAGAATTTTTCTACGACCGAGCAGAAAATGGACTTTACCAACTGTCATTTGAAAGCAGAAAGTTGACTGAGCGGCAATAGGCATATTCCATTTGCCATTTGGATCAGATCTAACTTACATTTTCTGAACCAGATCACTTATTTATTTCGCTGAATTACTTCGCAGCCTTTATTTGGAGTGGTAGAATTACAGATTCTAATTTACTTTGAAGTAATTCAACCAAATAAATGCATCAGTTTGCTTAATTTAGTTCATTTATTCATTTGTAGAATTTATCTGAACTGATTTATATGAACCATGTGGCAAATGGAATACAGCTAATGTAAGAGTGTATCATCGTGTCCATGGATACATGAAAACTATCGTCCGAATTTCCAAACAAAAAAACTGTCAAAAATTATTTTAAATTCTAATGGCCGGTTTCATTAGCAAAAGATAAATTTAAATCATGGTTTAAATAAATAAAAGCAATTCAAATGTATGACAGAAATGTTAATTAATCCACTTGATATGTGAATTTGATTTACTTTCATTTATTTAAACCAAGATTAAATTTTAACTTTAGTTGATGAAACCGAACATTAATATAGATAGCAACTCCTGATGAACAATGGTTGCTAGGAAGGATACTATATTCATAAATAATAATTAATTGACGGTTTTCAAAGTCGCTAAGTTATAGCCCGAATCAATTGTACATTATTTATTAAATATAATATATATATATATATATATATATATATATATATATATATATATATATATATATATATATATAACACAAACATCCAAGCCCCAAGTGAGAATCAAACCCACGACGGAGGAAGGATACTATCAAAAGATCATGTTAGCAAATGCTACACTTGGCAATTTTGGTTACACAATAGACATGAATGCTAACCTTCAGAATGTATCAAAGTGACAAAATCAGAATTTGGTTTTGAGAGATAATTAATTGTTAACTTAAGGATCTTTTTCAAAGTTAACTTTAGTACTTATAGTATAAATTGGTATGTACCTGTTTGGCAAGGTGGATTCAACCTGGACCACTAGCTTGGCTCACAAGTCGTGTAATCCTGGTTTTCCCTCGTTTTGTCTACTGATGATGAGAACTTAGTTCTCGAAATACGTATTTAGATTTTTCTTTATATTGATTAAGGCTTAGGGGTTATTTTTATCTTTAGTTAACTTTACAGTTTTGTTTATCAAATTTATTAGTAAATATATTTATTATGAGGTGTTACCCAAAAGTTCCCGAACTTATTTAAAAAAGCTGTACTAATTAAAACTTCAAACCAACAAAATGTCTCCTTCAAAATAATCCCCACCTACAGTTATACATTTATACATTTAGCCCATCTTTTTTTCCACTTTTGTAGTCATTTTTTTCAATAGCGCTTAGGATCTCCTGCGATATATACAGAGTGGTCCATTTAAAGTGTTATCAGGAAATATATCAATGGGATGGCTAGCTCAGTGGTATGAAGTCGGCCTGTGGATCCTGAGGTTCCTGGTTCGATTCCCACAGGCGACAAATTTTCATAATTTGAAAAAGCTATCCCTGTGGCTCCTCCACCACTAACAAGTTTGGGGGCCGTGATTTGACGACTGGTAACCGCACTTCACGCGCAATATATATCACTTACCGAGATCTGATTCAGCAGAGTGCCACACCCAGCAATGGGTAGAAGGCGTGATGATATATTTATTTTATTTATTTTATCTCGGAAACTATAAATTTTACGCAAAAATGACCTAGACGAAAAACAATCGTACAAAAGGGGGCCATAATAACGAAATATTGGTTTTGTCCTAGATGGCGCTGTTGTCGCTAAATCATGGTCAACTCAATTTTTTAAAATGAAAACCCCTATTTTTTATTAAAGAATCAGATTCCTCGTTAAAAAAAAAGAAGAATTTATTTAGTTCACTTTTTCGTCAGCATGATAGATGACGCTGTAATCGCGAAAAATGATGTTGCTTTCGGACGTTCCTGTATCTGAATCTCCTCAACAGTCTCAAATCGCTTACATTTCAGCACAGTTTTCATTTTTGGGAAGACGAAAAAGTCGCAAGGATCCTGGTCTGGTGAGTAAGGGAGATGGGGAAGAATACTTGTCTGCCCGCAACCCATTAGATTTCTCATAAATAATAAATTCAACACAGAAAACTTTCAATATTTGTTTACAATCAAAGTGTATAACTAAGAATGATTTTATTCAAATCTTTCCAAAAAAAAAATATTTCATTTAGTTTTTTTCAACCCTGGTTGGAGCGCTCGTTATTTTGTAAGAACATCTGATTCTACAGGTATACGAGTAGATCGTGTGTTCGATACCCACGATTCATTATTATTTGATTTGGTACAATTGAATGAATTATTTTGACTTCTTTATATAATAACATTTGATATTAATGACATCAAAGAACCATTCAATTTATTATTTAATTACATAGATTATAGTTAACTTACTTCACTACTTATTTACTTTCTGTCGAACTGACTGATTTTTTGTTCTTTTTTCAATGAAAATTATCATCTGGCAGCCAATTTGAAACTAAATGATGACGAATTTGTTTTTCAAATTTTAACCATTTCCTTGATTTTAACAAGTTCCTTAATTTTGACATTTTAACAGATTTCTTCAATTTTTATAAGAAGAAACTAAATTGCGACGATTTTAGTAATTTTAACAAATTTCTTCATTTTTATATTTTGACAAATTTCTTGAATAACGACAAAATTTTAAAACTAAATTGCAACAATTTTATCAATTAGTACAAATTCCTTCACTTTGATATATTCCTTAAAATTGACATTTTAACAGATTTCTTCAAATTTCATAAGATTTTGAAAGTAAATTACAACAATTTTATACATTTTTTCAAGACTTTCTTTTAATGTTCTCTACAAATGTACTCGTAATTTCACACTAAATCATTTATGGTTGCCATTAATTGTAATTTGAATCGCAAGTTTTAAGACACTTCCACTAATTTATAATTGTAATTATTAACTATAATTACTAACTGAATAGTTATTAATTTTTTTAATATACTGAAACCAGCGCTATTAAAGCAAGAACGTAATAATAAAGTACTGTAACTCCGAGTTTTTATAAATATAATTAATTTATTCGAAAAGCGGTCTATATCAAATACACATTTTGATCATGTATTTTTTTAAATTGTGCTAATTTATGTATACTACTACTAGCATACTGCATTCTGAATACTGTCCGACGTCAATGTCGTAAAAAGAAAATTTTACTATCGCCGTTATATTGTAGAAGAGACACGAGAGTATTTATTATTTACACAAGAAGATCTGCAGGTTACCTAAACAGAACTACTTAAATATTCATTACCATTAAGAGAATCGTGCCAATGTCAAATCACATTGAACTACCAGTCATTCGACTAATTTTATCCGGCAATTTGAATAATTCATGGAATAAATTTAATAGAAACGGCGAAAACTTTATATCTGTACAGTTCAGATAATTCACCTCTTGGATAAAATTTTCGTGGAGAAAAAATCACTTTTCTTAGTTTGACATCGGATAAACAGGGAAGACAAATCTTTGCATAAACTTTTATTTACCTTCATTGCCTTGGAAACGGCGAATATACGAGGTTTGTTAAAAAAAAGGTAACTTTATTTTTCTCGCAAAATATTTATTTATTCATCAATATCTATTTTGTCCCCTCAAAGTAATCCCCCTCGGATATAATGCACTTGTACCAGTGCTTTTTTCAATCCTCGAAGCACTTCTGATATGCGTTTTTTGGTATGGCCTTAAGCTCTTCCAGCAATGCGGTCTTTATCTCCTCTTCGTGGCAAAACGCTGTCCTTTCATGGGTCTTTTCAGTTTTGGGAACAGGAAAAAGTCGCAGGGGGCCAAGTCCTGTAAATACGGCGGCTGAGGCGTGATTACGGTGTTGTTTTTGGCCAAAAAATCGCGAAAAAGCAACGATGTGTGAACATGCGATGCAAAAGCCATGAATTATTTTGCCACAAATCCGGGCGTATTCTTCGTATTGCTTTTGACCACATCCTCAGCAAACTTCTCTAATAGTGATACTATTCTCCATAACAATTTTCTTCACCGCTTCAACGTTTTCATCGGTTGTTGACATGCTGGGGCATCCAGGGCGAGCATCGTCATTAACATCTTCTCGGCCTTCTCTGTAGAGCTTGTACCACTTATAAACAGTTTTTTTGCTCAAAGTAGACTCGCCAAATGCCAAAGTCAACATTTCAAGTGCGTTGGAGCACTTAGTTTTGTTTTCCACTCAAAATTTAATACAGCCAAGCATACGAAAATACGTCTAACCTTTATATCTGTCAAAAACAAACTACAAATCACAGATCATAATATACTACTATAGATAAGAAATTGGAAGAATAGTGGAAGTCTAACTAAATCATGTATATAGGCAACCCGATATGCATATTTAAGTAGTTTATAATTTTTATTATTATTTTATATTTATTTAAACTAGATAAAATAAAAATTTATATACACAATATAAACATTTATTAAAATATCCTCGTGTATACAATTTATTTATAATTTGAACTGTTTCAATCGCAGTTTTATTCAATCCTTGTGAATTTGAAAATATGTGATGACTTCCTCATTTTAATATTATTTATTATATGATTACTTACTTACCAGTAGCAAAGCAGCTTTTACATAACAATTGATGTTAGTTGATGACATGATTTATATGAAATTATTTCACAAATAAAAATTAATTCTATATTTGACAGATTAAAAAATTTGAAATACATACAAATGACAACTACAGGAACAATCTAGTAATCAATAATGGCGGATTCAAGTGGTAGAGCTTTTTAATATATATTTATTAAAATAAATTCTTGACCGTACATCATATTTAATACAATATAAAATCATACCATAAATGATATCATTATTGCTGAAATATGAAAGTTAAAGTTGAATAATTCAAATCGCTCATTTGTATTTCGCACTGCCATATTGCAATTACGTAGTTGCATTAAGCCAATCACAGAACTTTGTCTGAAACGTTTGTCGGTGCTCAATTTAACTGAGAGGAAGACGAAGAAGAAATAAGCATTCAGCATTCTACGATTCTACCAATGACGTATAATACTAGACGAATTATGCTGTATTCAAGTCAATGCAGTGTTGTGGAGCAGAAAGGGATGGAATAACTTTTGGGTCTGCCGGGTGCGCGGCAAGGAGCGAGTACACTTTGATGTTATGCAAGTTGCTCCTTGCCGCGCACCTGCCTCACCAACCAGTTATTCTATCCCTTTCTGCTTTACAACAAACGCCGTTGTTATCTGTCTAGTTATGTTTTGTCTGAGGATTCTATGACAACGACACACGTTACGTGAAGTTACGTGTTATTTATCTCTGTCTTATCTGTCTCTCTTTAAGCTAAGATGCAACTACGTCATACTCGTTTGTTTCGAAAGTTTAAATATTTTTATCATGCTTAATACAAGTTTAAAAAAAAAAAAATGTTGGGTATAATAATTTTATTACGTAGATCAATATATAAAAAATTTAAAAAAGTCTTGAAAGGCCCATTGTCGATATTGTAGTTACCTAAAATGGATGTCTTCACATAAAGACTATTAGCGCCATTCCGTAGGTGGAAGTCTAACTATAAACACAGTCCCATGGTTACCTATATAACTTTCTGCTGCCTGATACAAATGCAAAATGACTGATCATGTCAAGATATATGTATGTTGGGAATATGTATACCAACGTAACAAACATAAATCGAGAATCTAATATACGTAGCCCGCGAAATTTGAGAAGTCACCTTTTTTTTAACAAACCTCGTAGTCATACAGCCCGATTCTCAAAAGCGTTTTAGCTAATCCTGCATTTTGGGTTAGTAAAATTAAGCTAAGCTATATTCTTAAAAAAGTTTAAACATTCTCTGATATATTCTTGTTACCGTTTGGCTTTCGGAAAGTTATTTGAATTAACTTTTTTAAATAGGACTAGAATAAGTTTAGCTAATCCAAAATTCAAGATTAACCACAACTTTTTTGAGAATTAAGCTACGTTTCGACCTCTTAACATAGTCTCTCTTTTAGTCTTTGTTTTTGTTTTTTTGTTTCTGTTTATGTCGGAAACATTCCAGCCATTTCCAGCTCTTAACATAACCATAACCATCATTCAATATTCCAGTGAAGGTTTGTTCACTTAAATGAGATAATAATTGTATAAAACTATTTGAAATACTTTAAAAATTATATAAAATTATTAATAAGGAACAGTAATTACTATTAAAATGAAGCACTAGTTAAATTAATTTATACAATTCCAAAATAATTTTAAAAAATTGAGGCATTATTGTAGTGAACCTGCCAGAATATATGAAATACAGTAATTTAAATTTCGAAAAAATGTTTTACGTAAATAAACTATGATAGAATTGCATTATATTATAAACTCAAAGGAAATAAAAATATTTAAAAATTATAGCAACTATTTTCAATTTATTTAAATAAAATATAGAATTGACTGTCTATTGCAGCATGAGACAGCAATACCGCAGCTATCTCTCTCTACAGAACAGCGACGAAAGATTATGTCGAAAGTATGAAGTTGGCAAACTTTGTGTTTATGCGCAGTGACAAAGTCGAAGACTAAGACTAAAACAGTAGCTGGAAACGCTCAGCTGTATTCACATATGACAAACTCTCAAGGTTATGTCGAAAAACTCAAACTAAGACTATGTTAAGAGGTGGAAATGAGGCTTTAGGCTGTAAAATGTTAGAATTTAAAAAATATTCCATTCAGGGCCGGTTTTTCCATCTCCGAATAAAGTTCCCGATAAATATCCGCAGAATAATTGAAAAAATATCGCATCAGAAAATGATATTCAGTATAATTATTACAATTTGTGCTATGATTTCGATGCGATATTTTTTTATTTATCCCGCTGATAGTTATTGAGAACTTTATCGGGAGATGGAAAAACCGGCCCTAAGTAAATGATCTCAATAAATATACCAGTCAAAGTTTAGGTTCTCTGACCAAATTTCAATTTTCGTCACTTGAACTAGATTGCTTTACAGTAAAACGATTCGAGCAATTTGATATTACAGAGACAAAATCACTACACCTTTTTTCATAGCAATTGCTCTAATCTGTTGTTACTAGGCTACAACTCTCTTTTCAGTTCCAGAAACGTTTATTTGGTATTAGTGCTAATCCGCTTTATGAATCTGCCTGTTAAGTATTAAGGGCAGTAAGTGCGTTCCACCGATTGCGGATGATTTTAGATATAGGGGCGAAGTCGAGATATTCGATATCTGTTGAATTATTACTGGCCGTAATGTTTATTACATTTTTAGCAAGGTTGCCGCAATAACGAAATTAAAATTTAAAATAAAAATAAATATATCATCACGCTTTTTACCCATTACTGTATGGCACTCTAACGGAGCAGATCTCGGTAAGTGATATATTTATGCGCGTGAAGTGCGGTTACTAGCTGTTAAAACACAGCCCCCAATGAGTGGAGGGGGAGCCACAGGGATAATTATAATGTAGTGGAAATTGTTTGTCGCCTGTGGGAATCGAACCGAGGATCTTAGGATCCACAGGCCGACTTGATACCACTGAGCCACGTACCCCATATGGAGTAAGTAAAATTTAAAAATATTTAAAAATTATTTTGACATTTAAAAAATTTGTAGTTGCCAGAATTATCATTTTTAAAATTATGTTGTGATAATTGCTAAATTACCACGAAGGGTTATATATTTTTTATTTCATACTGTACCGTATTTCCAGGTTTACTTACAGTAGGGATTTAAGTCCGGTAAGTGAGACTTTAACGTAATGATATATTACGATATTGCATAGTGAGTTGCTAAGTAACAAACAGTTTTTGACATTTAATTATTATTATTTAAAAATGTCATTTTGAAGGTTAGGATATGAAAATAATATGTAATAATTAAATGCGATACAGTATGAAATACAAGAAGCACATCATCGTATGTTAAAAAATTTGTACGGTACTCATTTCGAAATTTTTACTGCTACCGTAAAAAATAATTTACCGGATTTATAACGTAAATAATTATTTTACAATAACTGTATTGTAAGTTACTCATTAGTGACAACAGGCAATCGTAGCTCAGTGGATAAAAGCGAGGTAAAACTTGCGTTTCTTAATTAGTAAGCAAGAGGTCGTGCGTTCAAATCTTACTGACTTCTACTTATATCCAAAAAATGCGATTGTGTCTGAGTGGTTCGGATTCCACTAAAACATTTATATTAATTTTTATTGCACAGTTGGTTTCCATGGTTACATCTGGACTACAATATTTAACTATCATCCACCGTGGATAGTAAGTAAATATTATGGATCAAGGTTCTGATTATTTTGATAACAATTTGACAGCTGTTAATTTTGAAACAAATTTTTCTTTCTCTTCTATTTATGCAGGTACTGTAAAAAATAGCTTACTAACCTCGAAAAGTAAGTAATTTTTTAGGTCATCTCGACCCTATGAGCCTCGATTTCTCAAACTATATTATTGTCCTAAAAACTGTTACTTACAGTTCATGCTATGTAATATACTATTACCACCTCCTGATCTGTAAGAATGTAAAGACTTACCGATCAGTGATTTGTAATAGTTATTTATTTAACACGGTATACAAGTAATACTGTATTGCGATAACAAGCATATTGTATATCTGTTCTCTAAAGTAATCAAAATAGACTAATTTTTTGGGTCGTCGCAAAAAAAGTAACTTACTGCCTCGTAAACTTTACTGTTAAGTATTTAAATAAACTCGATCGAGTAAAAATGCAATATTTAGTCATGAAACATGATTAACGTCATTGAATTAATTAAAAAATTTATAAATTCAGCTTAAAACATTTGAAAAGAAAATTTTCCACTAATGCTGCAAAATTTATATAGCCTGACATTTGTAATATGCCGGAAAAAGGAAACTGCTTACTTTACATAAATTAAGAAGAAAATTTATCTTACGATTAAAAATGAACGCGAAATCGAAAACAATTGCACATAGCGGAATAGCATATGCAAAATAGCATGAAATTTCAAATATAAGAATAGTTCCAACTCTCACTACATGCGTAACTATAAGGTACTAACATACCAATTACTTGCAGTGAACTATATCCATAATAATACAAACATTATTCAATCTACATTACACAGAAACAGCAGTAGTAGAGATGTGAATTCTAGTTCATTTGAGTGAACTAGTTCAATCGTTCTCGTTAACCAAAAAGATTAGTTCACTGAACTAGTTCATTAGTTCACTTTTTTTCACGAAATTTTGAAGACTATGATGAACGGAAATCTTATTGTATTGTGATTCACGAGCGAGAACAAGTGAACTTTTAGAATCTGATTCTAGAATAAGTTGACAGCAGACAGCAGAAGCAGAGCGGTGATCAAAGTAACGAAGTATGAAGTAAGCTTAGTAAGCTCCTCTAGTAATTAGTCTCGTTCACTAGTCTTTAATAAACTTACGAACTAGTTTGTGTCGTTCACTATAAGGAATAGTACACATGAACTAGTTCGTTCACGAACTACACACCTCTAAGCAGTAACACAACTTTACAAATTATCAGTAAGCTTATGCGTAGAAAGAGAATTAAATTTAAGTTCCAACTCCAATTTTACTTAATGATAAGCAATTGGAATATTTCACTAATGAGAGATGGGACTGAAGCCTATATGTCAAAAGTTGAAGAAAGGAGCATGTTTGTTTGACGTAAGTGTAACATTGCAGACTGTAGTATTTCTTTGTCTTTTATTACTAATTTAGATATATTATAGTTCAATATGAAAATTATATTATCATAATTTGAAAAAGCTATCCCTGTGGCTCCTCCACCACTAACATGTTTGGGGGCCGTGATTTGACGACTGGTAACCGCACTTCACGCGCAAAATATATCACTTACCGAGATCTGCTTCAGCAGAGTGCCACACCCAGTAATGGGTAGAAGGCGTGATGATATATTTATTTATTTAATTATAGTTCAATATTTTTTGTTGTTTGTGTTAGTAGTACATTAATTTAAATTTTTCAGTTTAAATACGTAATTTAATAACTAGTTGGGCTATCTTTGTTGTCAATTTTATTGTAAGTATAATTTGTAGAATCAAGCTGTTCGATTTATTGTTCTTCGCAGTAGTTACATTCAGATACACAGCAATACTTTATACTTTTTAATGTTATTTTATTTGGATTTTTTTGATTATTTTTTTATGTTTCTCAAAACCAATGAAATGCTTCATTGTATGTAACGTGTTTGCGTTTTAACCAATTCTGTCATTATCATATTGAGAATAAAGCTCTAGTTATTATTCCCGGGAATAATCTCTGTAGATGCTTTTTTGTTTGTGACAAATGATAGGTAGTTATCAAATAATTATTTAAAACTGTCAACGCGTCAAGTAAAATGTGTGAAAAAAATCGATTTAGTTTCATTTCAGATACAGAAATGCACTAACAAATTTTGGAAACATCTTCCAAGAATACATTAAAAAATAATCAATCTATATGAACCCAGTTCAAAATCTTTTAAGTTGGATGAATTGACCTCAATAGCTAAGTCAAAAAATAATCTAATTAAATATAATTCTCCAGTATCTTTCTCAAACTTGTTGCCATTTGGCAATAGTCACGAAAGCCCGTAGGTGGCTTTCGTGACTATTGCCTGGGAGTAAGAACTCTATAACATAAGCCAACATAAACATGTCAGAAGATAAAAAAGGAACAACATCTCCACATGGAGGTTGGAACTGTTTATGTTGGCTTATGTTATAGAGTTCTTACTCATATTACATTTAAATCTACGTTGAATTTTTGTTTCTAATTTTCAATATGCTGATGATGACTCGGTTTGCAAGTTGAAACGTCCAAATACATGTATATATGAAATAAATACCTGTATTTACTCATTTTCCAACAACAATAAGGATCCCTAAGGTCATTTTTCAAATTCTACGTGATTTTTGGATCCATCATAACCTCAATATTATAAATGTCATTACTCATTTCCTGTTCTATTATTTCATATGAAGTATACTACGTAATTACAATTAGTTTGTACGTACAAAAACAAGAAAGTATAAGGATGAAATTAATGTCACAGTCATATTTATTTCATCTCATTAATTTTATTAGTTAGCTCGTCTTTGCTTATTTCATCTCCTTTTATTAACGCAACTAGGTAATTATGTAATGTTTGATTGAATATTTATTAACCGAATCGTCGGATGGCTTACGTTAGTTACAGTTCATCGTTTGACAAGTAGGGGAAAGGTGTCTAAAACGATCCCTTTAAGGGGGAATTGATATAAAACGTACATCCCCATTTATTTCGATAAATTTGATCTAGTTTGCGTAAGCTAGTTCATCTACCTTCAGATTGGCTCGAATTAAATTTAGCTACCTCATATACTATACTTTTAATTTATATTTTTTTACAGGCATAGTAAAGGATCATTTTGTACACCTATGTGTATAAAATGATCCCTAGGGTATGTTCAAAATGATCCCCATAAAAAATACTAAATAGCAGGTTAATATATAAACTTTTATTCAAAGTAATGATTATATAAAAATATAGGTACACTTAATTATCCCTTCTAGTCGTATAAAAAAATTTAGTTTTTCTAAATATTTATTTCATATCGTCAAAATGAATTATGTCACATCATCAAATTTCTTCGTGCATTAGTAAGGGATCCTGCAAGCACATGTCGCAGGTGAATTCATCAGCGTCATCGCTGTCTACCCCAGCGCAATCTTCATGTCCCCATTTTAAATAGACGCAGCACCTTATCCAGCTCTGTAGTCCTTCGAATATTTCTCGTTGCAGTACATACAATCCGTGGCGTCTTCTTTCGACGGTTCTGATATTTGGTTCTTATTTTCTTTATTTTTTAAGTTTTCTTCTTGCCAGGACTGCCCTTTTCCTTTCCCTTTCCTGGGATCATTTTGTACCGTTAAAGAGGGAATTTACGTACGAATGTTAAAAATAACCTCATTTATTTCACATGCAGAAACGAAACATTGACTACCATAATTTTGAATTGTCATTAAATTCGTTAATATAACTACTTTCACATACATCATGTTCAGACAAAAGTTATACAACATTGAAAAAGACCTTACCTTACATCAAACACAGCGATTTTTTCTTTATCTTTTTGAAAGTAACAACAGCGCTGACTCTCTCTTGACACTTTAACTAGTGACCAGATACATGGTGGGAAAAATGATTCTAAGTAGCACTACTAGGTGGAGGGCTGTTCCCAGCAGAAACAGCAGGGGATCATTTGACCTCGAGGGATCATTTTAGACACATTTCCCCTAAAGTAGTATTTAGATGGTTAGATATTGTGTTAAGTGCCTGATAGAGTTTCGAGGATATTCAGGACAGGATTAGAGGTGAGTCCTCCTTGCGTATGTGAGTTGAGTTGGTTGATGGTATTGTTGAGTTAGCGCAAGTGTGAGCGCTTGTTACGGCTGTGGCCGAATGTGGTTATATGGAGATCCGTGGTTGGCTCCCAACGTGCAGCGAGCAGCTTGGGCTGTAGCGGAACCCTAGTCAGGCCGCCACCGTACAGCAAGCAGCCTTGTGAGCTGTAGTAACCCTAACCCGGTTTACCAACGAGATACGAAAGGTTAGCGAATGTTGTGTGACTTGGCCAAGTATGTGAATGTTATATGACCTGGAGTATTTGATCTGTGGAGTAATTGATGTGAATGATTGGAGGTGTGTTCTCACTGAGCTTTAATGCTTATTTAGTATATTCTTTCCAGATGCTAAACCGTGAATAGATATCTTAGGGCTTTCTTAGGACAGGTATTTATCTCAGTATATTTGGGCTGCATTTTATGTAAGTACGGTTATTTAAATTAAGTATAAATATCGCCGCTACGTTTCATTCGCTTGTAATCACCTATCGTAACATTTAAGTTCAATTTTCTTCGAAAATATTGAAAATAAATACACAAACAATATACAGTATACATGTCTTCATATTTCTCCACTAAGTTCGCATTCTTATTGAGATATTTAAATAGCCGGTTACGATGGCTAAGCGCGTCTGCGCGCTAGTAGTCACTGTGTTAAGACACTGATTTGGTACCACAATATCTAGCGTTTTATTACACACAGGTGCTTTAAGCTGACCACTGGTACACCATAAATGTAGTTCTGGCTCTAAAGAAACTCTATAATACCACTTTGGAAGTAACCAGAGGTCGTTGCACAGATTGAGTTTCGAACTGCACCAAGAAAAAACTGATCACATACACAGCCACCGAGGGGAGCAACCCAGCTCAATAAAGTGTCGATTCCAAGTCTGGATAAATGGGAAAGGGTTGACGGCAGAAGGGCATCTGGTAGAAAAAATAAATGCCCAAACGACAAAAAAAAAACAGGAAAAAGAAGAAGATTGAAATGATTAGCAATAGAGCTATTTACAAAACAAACTTTGAAGTTATCGTTAGTGTTTCAAATATTTTATTACTAGTTTTCATGAATTAGAAGCGGAGTTAAAATGTATGTTTTATGATTCTGCATGATGGAGATTGGAAGTTTATATATCGTAGCCATATTATAAAATACATCTCTTTATAAAATGCTTATGCTGGGTTGCATGGAAGTTTTATCGGTTCATTAGCAACTAACGATTCAATAAGTTTCAGAAAATCGCTATTGATACTGTTGCTAGATAAACAATTCTTTAACTAAAGAGCTCTTTATTGTTTTCATGTAACCCAGCATTAGTATATTGACTAGCAGAAATGTTTAAGAAACTTACGTCATCCAAAATTGTAACCAAATGAATAATATAAGCTGTATTCCATTTGCCACTTAGTTCACTAAAATCAGTTCAGATAAATCAGTTAGCGTGTCTAAATAAACCGAATTAAGCAAACTGATGCATTTATTGGGCTGAATTACTTCAAAGTAAATAAGAATTAGTAATTCTAGTACTGGAAATATAGTCAGCGAAGTAATCCAGCAAAATAAATATGTAATCTGGATCAGTAAATATAAGTTAGATCTGATCCAAATAGCAAACGGAATACGCCTATATTGTGTCGCCAAAAATTGAAATTGAAATTTATTCGCAGCCAAACCAATTGTCTGCATCTTTTAATTCTGAATATCCTTAAGGGTAGGTACCACTTTGAAAATTTCAAAAAATCGATTTTTTTTTTCTTAAATGTGTTTTTTGAACCCTTTAGAACCAGGTTTTAAAGTATGGAAGCGTAAATCGTAATAATAAATGTACAACAAAGCATTTTATCGAGAGCGCTCAGGAGCGCTCTGCGGCCCTTTTCGCGCCCAAGCGGAAGCTACCTGCTTTAGCTGTATTGTATTACACGGTCCGTTTCTATGAATGTGGGGTATTTTCAAGTATATTTTAGTTCAAAAAGTTGCCGAAATTCCAGGGACTCCTTCTATGCCCCAGGAATGGCGGATTAAAGGTAAATCATTAATATCATCGCCTTATTATGTATAAAATTGTACTTGAAACTTTAAACGCGTTTTTCTCGAAACCATGTTTTAAACTGTGTTAACAGCCTACAAGTCGCAATTTTTGTCCGATTAACTTGAAATTTGAGGAAAATGTTGCCGAAACTTCAACTTAGGGATGAACTGGTCATTTTTTTGATATGTAGTTTTTTAGATTTTAGCGACCCAAAAAAAAGGACGAAATTTTTGTACGATTTTCAAACTTTTTTTTCAAATGAGTATAAATTGGCGAAAAAAATTTTTTTTTGGAATCCGGCCCATTGATCCCTAACTTACAATCTACTTTACAGTTTAAAAACAAGGAAATTTATTTCAGATGGGCATTGAGCGGTCCAGCCTGTCAACGCAGCAGCCGTGTTTTTGAGACATGGTCTTGGTTCGGAGGCTGTAGCGGTCGCAATTGCTTATAAAAAGGCTTCGAAATATTTGAAATTGTAGAGGAATATGTGTCAAATACAATGTAAAAAAAGTTAGTAATTTATTTACATTCCTGTGCCCACAATTAATTCGTGAAAATAGCCCTTTTTTTAGTCTTCAAAGTGGTACCTCCCCTTAGCTTCATTCACAGCTACTGTTTTAATTCATAACGCTAACATGTAAAGTTAACACACAATGCGTAAGAAAGTTTGACATACGGCAACGTACAAGACCATTCCGAGCTACAATTTAATGCTAATGCGTAGTACATAAGCGCAATGCATAAGCAAAAAAGTTTGTAAACTCCAAACTTTTACGCTTATGCACTAAGCAAAATTTTTCGATGACAGCTGTCAATATGAATGGCATAACCAAGAAATTTTACATTTACGACATAGAAGAAAATTAGTAGCTACAGCTAGTGTTATATTTGCAATAAAATGCTACACACACCTAAACACATCAATCTAACCAATGACAATGATAATGATAGTTCGGCAAGTAAACTTCATGTGATTCACATCTACGCATGCGTAAAATAAAAAAATAAAAATTCTGTTCACAAATATTATTAAGTATTTTTTAAGAATAGTTTTACATTATTATTATCATTATTTATAAAATATTCTATACGTATTTTTTTATTTTATCCACAATTCTGATATTTGTGTACAGATGTCACTACTTTCGTTTTCACTACGCAACCACTAAATTTTGTCGCAGAAAATGCAACACTAACCTTATTCTTACGCATTAACACTATGTAATAAAATTATGCGTTATGTATTACCACTACGAATAAAAAAAGTAGCTGTGAATGTAGCTTAACACTTTCAGTTTGTTCCTTCAAATTAATAGGAGAACAGGAAATTTCATAAAACCTAATATCCCATGTTAAATTAATATGTTTGCCCTTATCAAGCACCACCCGGAATGTCGTAAGTTAAAATGTATATGGTTGAAATAAGAAGCCTCCGAATCGAAATAACTGGTAATATCTTGTAATAAATGATTTAATCTGACTTTTCGGCTTGCGAAGAAGTCAGCAAATAACAATAACGATTAATATACGTCAATACAAATAACAGTAAACAACGAAAGCATTATTTGTTATTTGCCGATGATGAGTGTTCGCAAGCCAAAACGTTCGTTTAAATCATATTTTAGAAGATATTTCTAGTTATTTCGATCCTGGGAATTTCTATTGTTACAGTTTAGCTTTTAATAGTATTGTAGATTAGAGTCTTTAATTTTTTCTTTGAAACAAATGCTCAATAAATCACCATCACGGATTAATTAACAGATTGATGACAACGACAGTTAGAAAGTTGATACGTAAACGTGTATTAGTATTGCCAACATCAATAACAGGAATTATATTGTTATGGGGTAGGTGGTACAGTGGTATCGAGTCGGCCTGTGGATTTAAGAACCCGGGTTCGATTTCCACAGTCGGCAAACAATTGTCACGACATTAAAAACTACTCCTGTGGTTTCCCCTCCACTAATATCTTTGGGAACCATGATTTGATGGTTGGTAATCCTTCTTCATGAGCAAAATACATCACTTACCGAGATCTACTACACCAGAGTGTCACATGGGTAGAAGGCCTAATGATATTTTTTTCAAATTTTAGTAAGCATTAATTATTTTTAACCAATCGCAAATGTAATTATTTTTCAGTAATCTTGCATAAGATTTGTTTACTTATTTTTTTATTTATCAATTAAATATTGCCCTAGTTTTTTATGGTTTTACTATATTTTTCCACGATTACATACATACATACATACATATCTTCACGCTATATCCCAACAAATGGGGTAGCACGAACTCTAAAATCACTCATAAAACATTCACTCATCACACTCATCAAACAATCAGCCCTCGTCAAACATTATCATCCAAACACACAATCCTCACTTCAACCACATTCATAGATCACTCCATATAAACTCATTCATTTATTACACTCGAAATCATTTATCACACAACAAACCTTCAATCACATCATTCCTATTCACTTATCATTCATCTTCTTTCTTCAACGTACATAACATATGCATAAAACATCTCAAATTACTCACGCTTACTCCTAACAACGAATCTAATAACGAAACTAACAACGAATCTACAAACATTAGAAAAGATGAAAGCGATCGCCTGCACTTGTACATATATGAAAGAAAAGTTCACACACTGCAATAACTGAAAATGAAACAAAAAGATAAGAAAGGAAGGGAGTGTCACTCTACGCTTGTTTTTGAAAGTGAATTCCACACAATTGCAGTTAAACAATCAATGTAAGATCAGAGAACGAATAAAAAAGATAAGAAACGAAGGGAGTATCGTCCCTGCGCTTGTTTTTGAAAGTGAATTTCACACAATTGCAAGTACACACTATAATGAAATTACTAAACAACAAAACTAAAATAAAAAATCCTGCACTTTTCTTAAATCATCAGATTCGTTCCGCAATTGATCTTCGCCAAACGTTCCTATCCTGACACACCACTTTAGCTTCATCCACATTCATAATTCCTTTCATACAAGCACGTTTGTTACTCATACTCGGAAACTTTCGTTCACGCAACAATCCTTCTATCATATTCATCCATTTATTCATAGGTCGCCCACGCAATCTTTTACCCTCAATTTCACCAGCATATACTTGTTTCACCAATCTCTCATTCGACATACGTTCAACATGCCCAAACCATCTCAACTGACTTATACCTACTTTTCTAACTACATTCTTATCAATTTCACACTCATCATACACCAAAGTATTGCGGACACGATCTCTTCACACACACCCCGCAAATACCTGATTTCCACAGTAGTTATACGACGTTCATATTTCCACGATTGATATCAATTAATGGCCAGTGGCATCAATAAAACTTAAATTTTATACTTCATTTAAATAAATAATAACGGTTTAAAAAATTGATACCTTAAACAGTTCTACTATAGACTAAATCTTCGTTAACTCATGGCCAGTTGTACCAACTAAATTTTAAACTTGGTTTAATTGGTTTTAATTTTAAATTAATGAAAGCAAATCAAAGTTACAAAGAGTAGATAGCTAGCTCAGTGTTATCGAGTCGGGCTGTGGATGCTGAGAACCTCTATTCTATTCCCACAGACGACAAACAATTTTCACCATATTAAAATTATCCCTGTGGCACCCCCTCAACTAACATCTTTGGGGGCCGTGATTTGACCTCACGCGCATAAATATATCACTTACCGGGATCTGCTTCGGCAGAGTGCCACGCCCAGTACTGGATAAAAAGGCGTGATGATTTATTTATTTTAAATCAAAGTTAAATAATTGATATTGCTGTCAAACATTCGATATGCATTTATTTATATAAACTAAGTCTAAAATGGGGTGGCTAGCTCAGTGGTATGAAGTCGGCCTGTGGATCCTGAGAACCCTTGTCCGATTCCTACAGGCGACAAACAATTTTCATAATAACAAAAGTTACCCCTGTGGCTCCTCCATCACTAACATCTTTGGGGGCCGTGACGGCTGGTAACCACACTTCACGCGCAAATTATATCACTTACCGATATCTGCTTCGGCAGAGTGTCACACCCAGTAATGGGTAGAAGGCGTGATGATATATTTATTTATTTTATTTCAGTCTAAAATTTACTTTTTTTGGTACAACTGACCATTAGCATTCGAACTAGTTACTTTATAAAACTACGAGCAGCATTCAACAATATTGTCAAATTTATTGCGTTACTGCGTGTTTTATATTCTGGCTGAAGCAATTCAGTAAAACAAGTAAAACTCAATGCTGTACAAACAAGTCTCTCTGCTTTAAATGTCACAGCAGATGCCACTTTAACGGCCATGTTCCAATCAATAACTTTTATATTTTCTTCTTTAAATTCTTTATTGGAGTATTATGTTCACCAAGAATGGTTTAATTTTTATACAAAGCATTTATGTTATGCTTGGTTTTCAATTATATACATAGATATACACGTATATCTGACCGAGGAGAGCAGACCAGTTCAATAAAGGTGGTCTCAAACATCTGGTCGAGAAAATAAATGCCAAAACCACAAAAATATAAAACCAACCCTTATATAAACATCGGAAAAAGGTGACGAAAAGGAAGAAGCTTTAAGGTAGTACTAGTGTGACGGTGGCGCCATCGGTTGTCGAGTGGCGAAACTGACGCTCAAAAAAATATAAAAATTGAATAAAATAAGTGTTTTATACCTATTATGATTTGAATATCATGAATTGTTAACAGGTTGTTGGTCTAGTGAATTTTCAAATACCATACCACCGTGTGGTGTTGCCATTATAAATTGGGATTCTTAATTTTTCGTTAAAAACAAGGCTTTGCATGGCTACATATCCATTACTAAACGATAAAAAACTTTCTCCTTCTGATACAATATACATGGATAGTTCTAGAACATCATACTAGTTCTTCAAATGAAACTGCAAACTTTTAGAGGTACACAAACCAAATATGTGCGATTCTAAGTGATGATCGCCATAAGCCTCGTGTATAAGAACTCAACTTTATAAGCGAATATATTTGTTCACAGACGATGAATGTGTTTCATATTTTAACAGGATGCGTATGACATCCAATGTTTACGTGCGTCAAAGGCGTCTGATCTGCAAAATTTTTTTTCACGCTAGTACTACCTTAAGGGGTTATACTACCCTGGCGCACTGAAAAGTGAACCTTTTTTTAGGATATTTTTTCTCGATTAATAATCAATTGATTAAAATGAAATATTGAGGCTTTATTACACATGTATCAAGATATATACAAATATTTTTTATTTAAATTTACTATACAAAATGGCATCCTGGTACTAAGTAACTTGAACAAATATTTTTTTAGGAGGCAATCGGTGTGCACTCTATCAGTCTCCGTACACCCCTTAGAACAAAAAAATACATTTTTTCTTAATGTACATTAGTTTTCTTCAGTACCCAAGATTATAATTTTTTTTTGAAAATTCACAAATTGCCATCAATTTCCATTTTTTAGCAAAAAAACGATCTTAAATTGTTTATTGCAAATGTAATTATTTATCATTCTTAAAAATCGTGTGTACTTCGAAAGATACTCTAGCTAAGAAGATACAGTTAAAATTTCAAGTAAATCCGATAAAAACACAGTTTCGAGAAAAACGCCTTATTATATGAAATATTCAAAATATAGGCATGCTATTTTTTTACCTTTATGCCGCAATCACAGCTCGAAATTTGGTGAACTTCGGTGAAATTTGTAAAGTTTGACATATAGCTTTGTATGTATCCGTTCACAGCTCTGAAATTTGATGCGCACAAATTTCACTTTCTACAAAAGTTTGCAAACTCCAAACTTTTTACCAAATTTAGAGACCGTTCTACAAATAAAGTTCATCGAAGGTACAAATTAAACGAATTCTCTAACACGTGGTCAGTAACAAGCCAATCGGAAAATAGCTGGGAGATGGTACATTGAAAAGATAATAGATGTCGATATTACATAAATTTCAAGTTGTGAACGTGTTTACAAATTTCACCAAATTTCGAGATGTGAATGCGGCTTTACTCTGCTATACCAGCACCATACTGCGCTTCCAAGCATACATTTCGCTCTTCAGCTTCTTTCCTAAGCGACATAAGGTCTTCCAGCGCGCTTTTCTGATAATTCGATGCTGAGCCTAAATGTTTTAATTTTTATACAAAGTATTTATGTTATGCTTTGTTTTCAATTATATATCTGAGCTTTGCAGACACAAAATACAATTCCAGGTTTTGACATTTAATTTAAATTTATTAATTAAAACATTACTCCACTTTATAAAATAACGGTGAAAGTTTTGTACAAGATGATTAAAGATTTAAGCGTTTTATAAAATGACTGAAATTTTTAGTCATGCAAAATATAAAATAGATAATAAAATAAATAAATATATCATCACGCCTTCTACTCCTTACAGGATGTGACATTCTGCCGTAACAGATATATTTTGCGCGTGAAGAGCGGTTAACAGCCGTCAAATCACGCCCCCCAAAATGGAGGGGAAGCCACAGGGGTAGTTTAAATATGACGAAAATTGTTTATTGGTTGTGGGAATCGAACCCGGGTTCTCAAAGTAATAAATATAAATTAAGAGGTTACTTAATAATTTTCACAATATGACTAAATAATGTTCGTCATTTTATAAATTGTATAGTCTGTCTGTAATGTAGATTATGCTAAGTCAACCAAAATTTAACAATCTGTTCGCGTTTTATAAAATAATTAGAAGTTTTATAAAAAAAGACATTAATCAGATTGGGTGAAAATCAGTGGATTGTACGAGTATTAAGGTGGTTCTATCATGACAGTCTCATACAAAAGTATAAGTAACCTAAAAAGTTTATAAAAATAATTATTACACTTTTGTATGGTATAGGTTATTAACAGAATTAACATTTCGCTGCAAATATCGTATAATTAACAATAACATTGAATGTATTAAATAAAACTATTTAACTAGTTTATGAAATTCAGTAACATAACAAAATTTCATGCCAACCAATAGCAGAGTAAGATTTTACTTAGCACAAGCTATGACAACAAGGCGAGAACTACAAGCAGCATGATATTACCAGTCGGTACGAAACGTAACGTATTATCAATACATCCTGTTGACAGTTCTTAAGAAAAATGAGAAAAATGCACCAAAGCAATTATTATCAACTGTAACAACTAATAAGAGCCCGGCCTAGCTTCAGTTGGCCCAATTTTATTTTTTCGTTTGATGTTATATTTTGCAGTTTTATTTCTCGTGTAGTATACAAGAAAATGAAATTAAATTTTAACGAGACATATACTATGTATGTTGTTAATACACAGATAAAATTTTAAGTCAATCGATACATACATCTAGAAATGACAGCCATTGAAAGAGAAAGTAAACATTTCTGTTTTAACTAAAAAAAAATTGTTTTATTAAAAAACTGTATAATAATAAAGTTTGTTTTAAATAATAATTAACTTCAATTTCATCCGCCAAACTGCCCACAAGATAATAATTATGATAGTTCATTTGATTTAATTTATGTGACGAAAAAAAATTGAGAGTTAAACTGCTATACATTTTGTCTTTAAGGTATGTTTAACGTTAAATTTAGTTAAAAATGTTGAAAATTAATTGTAGAATTTAGCAAATGTAAGTTACCTGGGTTTTTAGTATTATTTAAATTTTAACGATAAAATTAGATTCGGGCCAACTGAAGCGGGACTGGGCTCGTAAATAAATATAAAATGCTGTAATATATATTTATTAAAATTAATGTATTTTACTGATCGAAATAATAACTTTCATAGTTATTGCTTTGTCATTCGTGCGACCATCTCTGTCTACGCCTGCGACCATCTCTGTTTATGCGTGCGACCATCTCTGTCTACCCGTGCAACGTTGCCAAGCATTTCTGACAGTTTCATTGAAAATTATTGAATATCCAACTTTCATCGCTAATTTCTTTGAAACTATCCGGTAAGGCATGGATGTTTTAATTCTCATACCTTTATCTTTACATGATGTACTGTGTTAGTTTTTTGTTAAAAAAATAACTACAATATATGAATTTATTACGCAGTAAGCTGCCTCTTGAGGTATAGTTCCTATAACGCCAATACATTTTTGGTCGACTTAACTTTACATTACTCAGATCAACAACGGTAAACTAGTATAGAAACACATGAAAAATAACATATTTACATTTCATTAAAATCCGGGTTAAATGCTTCCATGATAGTACCACCTTAATTGTCTGTTTTGACTAATACACTGTTTTACTAAGTATATGGAAGTATTTCAGTATTAACACAGCTTTCAATAGTCTAATAATACTCTCTGAATAACACCCACTATGACTACGAGATAGTTACAGCTATAGTTCCAAAACACATTTTTAAAGTTAATAAGATAAAAGTGATGAATCTGTAAACATTAATGGCAATAATTACCTAATTCAAATATTTATACGTTTATTGTATAAAAGATAAGAAATATTGATAAATTGATTTGCTCTTGTTTAGAATGTACAGAACCTATGGAGCCTCAAATAAAATAAAGCAAATTAAAATATTGTTAATGCAACAAACTTTTGCACTGCCCTGAATATTTAGTCAGATTAAACGGAAATATAAATTCGAATTATTATTAAATTTTGCTTCGAAATTCAAAACAAACATCAGTTTAAAATAGTATATTGTGTTATTAGGATTAAAAGTGATACTTTGTTTGATGAGCAATTATTTTGCATTTGCGAGGCGAAGCGTACCGAAGCCGAGCGCATGCAAAAAATGCGAATCAACAAAGGTACTTTTAATCCGAATAACACAATTTTTTTATTGAACTGAAATTAATACAGGGTGATTCATAACGTACGGAAAAGATTGAAAGTGTAGGTAGAGGGCTCCAAAATTATATGTTTTCCTTAATAAACTTTTGACAAAAACTCAATATCCAGAAAGTAACAGCAAATTAACGCTCACTTATTGACTACTGCTGATTATTCTCAAAACCAATGAAATGCTTCATTGTATGTCACGTGTCTGCGTTTTAACCAATCCTGTCATTATTATACGGAGAATAAAGCTCTTGTGATTATTCCCGGGAATAATCCCTGTAGGTGCTTTTGTCTGTAACAAATGATAGGTAGTTGTCAAATAATTATTTAAAACTGTCAACGCGTTAAATAAAATGTGTGAAAAAAATCGATTTAGTTCCATGTCAGATACAGAAATACACCAACAAATTTTGGAAACAACTTCTAAGAATACGTTAATAAGTAATCAATCGATATGGATTCAGTTCAAAATCTTTTAAGTTGGATGAATCGACCTCAACAGATAAGTTAAAAAATAATATAACTAAATATAACTCGAGAGTTAAGATTGGTTCTCGTCTGCCTATACCAAATTTGAATCGAATCAGTGCAGTACTTTTCAGGATAGCTAGCGGTTATTTTGTTTCAAGATGGCGGACTGGACTTGTGCTACGTCAGAAACCGTCGCGGGCGTGCGCACAACAACTTACCAAAGTTGCATCGCAATCAGATGAATGATATAGGAACGCATACGAGACAAACAAACAAACATTCATTTATATATATATATATATATATACGAGGGCAGGGTGAAAAGTCCCTGAAAAATTAAAACAAGAAATGATTTATTTGGTCAAAACATATTATATTTCTCAACATAATCTCCTTGTAGCTCGATACACTTCGTCCAACTTTTTCTAATTTTTCGATCCCTTCCAAATAATACGATTTTGGCAATCTTTCAAAATAGGCGTTTGTCTCAGCGATGACCTCATCGTTGGAGTCAAATCTCTTTCCGCCGAGCCATTTCTTCAAGTTTGGTAATAGATAAAAATCGCAGGGGGGCAAATCTGGAGAATGACGAACCAATTCGTAGCGCAATTCATGCAATTTTTCCATTGCGACTGCGGATCTGTGCGCCGGTGCGTTGTCCACAATGCGGCACCCATTTGGCAGATAGCTTTCTCATACCCAAAAATGTATGCAAAATGTTCCGTACCCGTTCGGTTGAAATGCTCATAGTCTCAGCCAGCTCGTGCACTTTAATCGTCCAATATCATACCATGGATTTTATCGATGATTTCTGGCGTTGTAAAGCATAAACAATAGTATTACAATTTAGAATATTGTGTATCAGCATCATGAAGAGTAAAAAGGCAACAATAGGTTTATTAGGATTTATTCGTACGGCTCTGCACACTGCATACTATTTAGTTTTGTGGCTTTTACTTTTTAGGTCCCATTATAATCTGGGTCACTACATATTACTAAACAGTAGTTATGCGACAGAACATCAGATTCCATATATCGCATAACATATATTAATATAAACACAAAACATTTCTCCTATTTGCTATCACCACGTTAGAAAACTTTCCTCTGCGATAAATTGATTAAACTACTCTAATTCATCACCCAAATCGTTGTTTACGTTTCCTAGCAACCGTCCGCACGAAATATGAGAGAGAAGGAAGATATATTGCAGGACCGTTGTCAAAAGTTGCCTGCAGGCTCGCCTGACCTTGCCGCCAGCGTGACCTGAATTAAGCTCAAGCTTTGCGGAATAAAGCACGCCATTAATAAAAAAGCGCCCGTAAATTTTACTTGTTTACAAGATCAAATGTGTCGATGCAGTTTTTACCTACAGATAAAATTATAACGTTTTTGATGGACTTGAACGAACGTTCTGAATTTTAAGTAGCAAGCCTTTGTTTTTATGCTAACCCTAAAATATACGGTACGATATATTTATTAGCTAAGATTTCGGTTTTAGATTGTAAGAATATTTCAGAACAAGTAGTAGATAGAGGAGATAAATAAAATCTGAATAATGAAAATTGCTAGCATGAAAACTGATTGAGGATAACCTCGAAATACTTATCTGTTTCTGTCAACACAGAACACATGTAACTACTTCAGTGTCAAATGTGTTTTACATTGTTTATATTAGAAAAATTCATAAATATATCACTTCCCGAGATCTGCTTCGGCAGGGTGCCACATCCAGTAATGGGTAAAAGGCGTGATGATATATTTATTTATTTTATTTTAGAAAAATTCTAACAAAACTGTTAGAAAATTTAATTCTTTGCATTTTTATTCCAATTTTTTTCTCTAAACTAAGTTAAGATTTTTTTTTGAAAAAGCAATGAGCGTTCGCCGGGATTTGAACCCAGAACCTTTCATTCGCATGATGACTGCTCTAACCAATTGAGCTACAAACACTCGGCGAATTCGTGCAATCTTTAGTTGAAGAAATGTAAAGTGACATGGGTTGCGTCAATTCGTTACAAGTCAACAACCTAGTATGCGTTGGGTGAATTCCCTGGGTGAAATTATTATAAGAATTTGTTGATTGACAATTTCTCTTAATTACCACCAGACAAATTGTCAATCAACAAATTCTTATATTAAGATTTTTTGAAAATGTGATACCAACTAAATAAAAGTAGTCAGCAGATAGTTATAGCAAGTAATTGGCGTATGTATTCATAATATTATGATAAAAACCCGTCATCTAGACTAATTTTTATTGCTTACATATTTTTAAAATCACTTTTCCAAATTCTAACTATTGACAGATATTATCCAGACTTAGCCACTTAACTTCAACACTAAATTTTGACGCGTTTAAAGAAAACAAGAAATAAATTTTTAGAAGAGAACGCACTTGATCACAGAATCTTAAACAATCAACTTTCAAATTAAATACTTGATATCTAAAACAATTGACTTGATAACGAAATCCCAAATTAATAATCCACTTTAAACTGTAAATAGTATGTTGTAAATTGTAAATATATTTATATATGAAAAGTTTTTACTATCTAACATCATTTAAATTCAATCCAAATCCTATAACTAAATAAATATAAATTACGTAGTCGTAACAACCGGGTCGTTTTGCCCATAACAAAACTGGTGTACGACAGATCAAATAAGTATGTAATGGAAACAACCGGGTCGTTTTGCTCATAACAGGTGGATGTCCCAAAAAGATGAATTAGGACCAAATAAATTGAAAATTATAAAATCACTTTTATGCGCCACTTCGTCTTCAGCTTGAGTTGAGCGAGTTTTTTCATCATTTGGACTTGTGCATTCAAAATTGAAAAACCGACTAGGAACTGAAAAGGTTGGAAAACTGGTCTTTTTATTTAAACATTTTAATAATAATGTACCACTAAATGAATAAACGTTTCTACTTTTTTTTATTTTTTTATTTGAATTGTTATACTATCATATTCAAATATTTATGATTTATTAAAACATGTTTTTATTTTTTTACTGTGATGTTTTTGTATTTTTAATTTAATAAATACATATACAATAATAAAAAATATTCATTTATGTTTAAATTATTCAATTAATTTATCTTGATTTAAATCAGTGATTTGACGGCTGGTTAGCGCACTTCACGCGAATAAATATATTATTTACCGAGATCTGCTTCGGCAGAGAGCCACACCCAGTTTCTTAAAGTAGTACTAGCGTGAAAATTTTTTTTGCAGATCTGAATGAAATTTGACGCACATAAACATTGGATAGTTATACGCATCCTGTTAAAATATGAAACACATTCATCGTCTGTGAACAAATATATTCGCTTGTAAAGTTGAGTTCTTATACACGGGGCTTATGGCGATCATCACTCAGAATCGCACATATTTGGTTTGTGTACCTCTAAAATTTTGCAGTTTCATTTGAAAAACTAGTATGATGTTCTAGAACTATCCATGTATATTGTATCAGAAGGAGAAAGTTTTTTATCGTTTAGTAATGGATATATAGCCATGCAAAGCCTCGTTTTTAACGAAAAATTAAGAATCCCAATTTATTGTGGCAACACCACACAGTGGTATGGTATTTGAAAATTCACTAGACCAACAACCTGTTAACAATTCATGATATTCAAATCATAATAGGTATAAAACACTTATTTTATTCAATTTTTATATTTTTTTGAGCGTCAGTTTCGCCATTCGACAACCGATGGCGCCACCGTCACACTAGTACTACCTTAATACACCACCTGTTCTTGTTTCTAATTTTTGATTTAGTTCATTGGGGACAGCAAGAGATGGCATTAAAAATCTAGTAACCGAGTAACCAATGCAACCAAAACGCGACGTAAAGGTCTTTTTGAAAGAGCATTTTTATTGTCCAATGCCCCTTTTATCATTTTTATATCACACGCGATTTCGCAAATACTCTGTATATAAAATAACTTATCTTCAAAAATACATCATTTATCTTCTCCAACCTCAATTCACAAGCCCATTTGCTATATTCCACACAAATAAAACTGCAAAAATAAAATTCATTTTTACGAGCTTCCATTACATCATCTCTTACAGCCTGCGCCATATGTCCTGCCCTGTGACGTCACACCCACATCCGCTTGCGCTGGTCAGCGTGCAATATTTCCATTCCCCCTCCACTGTGCCAGACATGCAATGTTGCCGGCTCTCTCGTGTTCAATTATGGAACTACTTATCTACTGCGCCCTCACGGGGGTTAAATTATATAGTGGCAACGTTGGCAAGCATGGACGGTGTAATTGAACGAGGAATTAATTCTGAGGCGGGCTTATGCCACCCGGTTTATGGGTACTTGGGTTAATGGGTGTCGTAAAACTGATGGACCGGTTCTGCGTTGTTTCAAATATGTACATAATACTGTTGCTGTTTTTATGAAGATAATTTCAAAACCTATGCTGGAATAAAAATTTAATTGCTGAACTAGTTCTCTGAGTTGAAAACATAGTTTGGAAAACAACGATAAAATGTACTAAAATAAAATAATAACTAGCTCATGTCTTGTTACACAAATAATTTCAACAATGCATTTGATTCACATGTGTTTATCATTTTCTTAAAAATATAAAAAAATATATCATCACGCCTTCTACCCATTACTGGGTGTGGCACTCTTCCGAAACAGATCTCGGTAAGTGATATATTTTGCGCGTGAAGTGCGGCTAACAGTCGTCAAATTACGGCCCCCAAAGATGAGAGTGGAGAAGGAGCCACAGGGGTGGCAAATAAGCTTTATTTGTAGTACAATCACAAACGATTTGAAACCATCAGACGCAAGCGCAGTTTCGTTTCAAGTATTCGTAGAAAACAAATCAGCAATTTAAAACGAAATTCGATTGCATCTGACGGTTCTAAACCGTTTGTGAATTACGAATAAATCTAATTTCTTAATTATCTTGAACATTTGTTACCGTATATTTTCGGTTGTTAAACGTTCCTCAATTATTTTAGTTACACAATTGACGTCACGTCGGAGGTAGATGGAAGAGAACCAATAGAAAGAGATATACTAGTGAGAGAGTGAGTTGACAGACCACGACTAACCAGAGCATATTTTTAACATACGATGCAGATTAAATGGCATGTTAAAAAAGGACATTAAAATAAAATAAATTTTCCTTCAACTGGTATTACGTAACTATTATTGCCTTGGTTACGGGTGAAAAGGAGACAAATGCAGACCAAGTGCGTTTCTGTAAGCAAAGAAACACTAGTGCGGAAAGTACTTTGTTACGCAATTGTCTAAAGAAAGTTGTATTGAGAGCGATTTAAATATCGCGCCGAGCGCGTAATTCATATTTTGGCCACAGACGCTTATGGAAGAAGAAGATGCAGTGAGCCAGCGCTAGTAAATATGCAGTAGTATATTTTTGATGTTTATAAACATAACCTTAAATTGCAGTATATCTAATCTGTACATAATTAATAAAAAGAACCGAACAATGTAAAATATATCGATAAATGGTTTTATTTTAAGAGTAAGTGAAATACATAATATTTATTGTTTGTGTATATTATTAACACTATTGTTACAGTTGCTTATATTGACATAATGTGAAGTGAAAACTTTTGTACTGTCTAATGAAACATTAATTTATTCCGTTAAATTCTGCACTTGCACGTAACCAGCCTTTTTCGGCCTTTGTTATAAAAATAACTATTTTCTATTTCGCTGTTCTTATAGCTCTATAAACGCATTATAAACATGTTGCTAAGGAGATCTTTGAACGCACTGTTTTTGGCACTTTTTATTTTGTAGGAGTGGTATGAATACTCTTAAATCTGACAGACGAATGACACATAATCTCAAAATTGTAAACTGTCGATGTTGAAATATTACTCGCAGAATATGCTAGAATCAGACAAAATTTAAAACATTCACAATACAGAAAAAAATATTGATTAATTGTTAAAAAGTATGATATTTCAATTGTCTGTGTTATGAGTAACGCTACCAACACGAATGATAAGAAACACCATTTTATATAAGTCGCAGTTTTAAAAAATCTAATTATAAATTATAAAATTACCTCAATAGAAAAAATAATATAAAGAACACGTTTCATAAGGCCTGTTAACCCACTCGTCCTTTGTAAAACTCGCCGGAGAGCGGCTCGTTTTCCAAATTTGGACTCGTGCGTTAACAGACCGCCTTATAAAACTAGTTCTTTAATATACTATTACATTATTAATTCTTTAGTTTTTGGTTGGATGCAATTTAAAATTTTGTATTTCATGTTTTTTAGTTACTATTAGAAATTTGATTCAAAAATTTGAAGAAATTAATATTGATATACTCTATTCCCTGTATGAAAACGATTACGTCACATTCGGTATCCATGTGATTCAAGATTTTGTGCTTAAAACGTTTACATTGGTATTGGATTGACATTTTTAAAATATAACCTAAAAATTAAATGTCAGATTAAAATATTTATTACTTTATAAAATTAAATAAGTTTATAAAAGAAACCAAATATAAATTTATCTTAACTCACAAAAAATATTACCTACCTTATTGAAATATGTAATTTTGTAAAATAAAACTCAAAAGAATATACATTTTTATATGCATTATTATTATATATAAATAAATAGTATATGAAAATACAAAATACAATGCACATTACCTCTTGTACTACAGTTAAATCAATTAAAGATCCTCGATTCTCTAACTCCAGCGCAAAATAATCATAAAGATAGCAAATGCATTTCTGCATTTGATTGCCCAAAATCTTTCTAGCCATTTCTTATTTCTCAGTCTATATTTATGTATCAAAACTTAGAAATGACAGGCGAGAAAATAACAAAATCATGGCCATAGGTCGCTATTTTTATTTTATAAACAAATGTGAACAAAGTAAATATAAATTTTCGTACTAGTAAGAACTGTCATACGTTTTCATTAAAATAATAAATGTGATAGAACGTGAAAAAACATGAAACGTGTGTCTTAATTTATTAAGACATACATTATGTCATTCGCATAGGTACGAATATTATTATTAAAAAAAGATAGCTATATTTCATCGTATCTATGATAACTTCGTCCACATATGACGTCATCGTTTTCATACAGGGAATGGAGTATACCGCAATTGACAAATTCTCGGAATTAAAAGACCGGAAACAAAAACTAACTTAATTTACTGTGACTAGGCAGGAGTTCTGTTATTTTTTTTTTTTAGGAATTTTAAATTTGTTTTGTTTGTCTTTCTGTTGTATATTTTCTTATTCGTTAAGATTTTAACAATATTTTATTAGAAAGATATGGTTTATTATGCACTTTAGGGCCCTTTATATACCCTTTATAATTTAAAACAGGTTGATGTTGGAAAAACGATTTTTTCTTTGTAAAGAATGGCGGTTTTTAAAAGGCGGCACTGCAGTCAGATGTTCAGGATAATTTATACGAGCCCTGCGTCACATCAGTTGACCCAAATCTTATTTTATCGTTTGATGTTTTATTTCTCATATATTACGTTATACAATTAAATAAAATTTTAATGAGATATATACTAATACGTTGTAAATACACAGATAAAATTTGAAATCAATCGATACAGACATATTAAATAAGAAAAAATAGGAAAAAATTTTCCATCACTTGTCTCGTAATTCCACAGAGGTTTTACAGCACGTTTGCATCAACTTCTCAGGTCATCAACAAACGGCTGGTCAGTTCAGCTTTAACCATAGACGCGTTTCGTCCTTCCGGACTCATCAGTATGGTGCGATCATTTATCCAACTAGATCAAGTAGGAAATAGTGGATTGTGATACCGACTTAGCTGAACTGACTGATGTTAACCTATCTACAACGGTAACATGACATGAGAGCTATGGAGCCACTCGTGGTGCCATCTACCGACAAAATCGCAAACTGCTTGACAGCTATTGAAATAAAACAAAAGACAAAATGTCTATTGCGAATAGGTTAACATCAGTCAGTTCAGCTAAGTCGGTATCACAATCCACTATTTCCTACTTGATCTAGTTGGATAAATGATCGCACCATACTGATGAGTCCGGAAGGACGAAACGCGTCTATGGTTAAAGCTGAACTGACCAGCCGTTTGTTGATGACCTGAGAAGTTGATGCAAACGTGCTGTAAAACCTCTGTGGAATTACGAGACAAGTGATGGAAAATTTTTTCCTATTTTTTCTTATTTATTAAGACTCAATTCCACATCGCAATAGACATTTTGTCTTTTGTTTTATTTCGATACAGACATCTTGGAATGACAGCCATTGAAAAAGGAAGTAAACATTTCTCAGTTAATTAAAACTGTTTAATTTTATTCAAAAACTGTTTAATAATAAAGTTTGTTTTAAATAATAATTAACTTTCATTTCATCCGTTAAACTACAAAATAATAATCATGATTGTCAATTTGAGTGTTGAATTAGTTTCTTATGAAAAAAATCTGGTGTAATCACCACACGACTTGCTTATACACAGCATATTTAATATCAAAAACGCTGAATTGAACACTTGCTCCTTGCGTTTGACAATTATTATTTGACATATAAATGTTAAACATGTTTATGTTTTTTGTTTCTATTGCTACTACGATAATTGGAATATATTATTAAATATATAAATTAGTTTTTCTCAATATTAGACGCATATACAGGAAAATTGCAAATAACATTTTATATTGCAAATATTTTTGTTAACATCTTTTATTTTATATTATTTTCTAATGCGATATTTTTAAAATTATCCTCCTGATTGTTATCGGGAACTTTATCCGGAGATAGAAAAACCGGTCCTTAAACGGAAAGAGAAGTATGGACTAAATGATGTGACAAAATAAACAACTTTTCTTCTCAATTTTCTTTCAAACGTTCTTTTATATCTCTAAAATAGTTGGTGATAAAAGCCTTGATTTTGGTTTTAATTGATTTCATCTTTGGTTAAATTACTCACATGCGTATATTTTGAATAACAAAATTTTCATGAATTTTCTCCCGTTTCTAATAAAATAAATAAATGTATCATCATGCCTTTTACCCATTGCTGGGTGTGAAACTCTGCAGATCTCGATAAGAGATAAAGATGGTAGTAGGGGCGGAGCTACAGGGGTAATTTTAATGTGGTGAAAAATTTGTCGACTGTGAGGATCGAACTCGGAATCTCAAATCCACAAGCCAAGACGATACCATTGAGCCAGCTACACTATTTCTTTCAAAATGACGCATTAAATAAATCTTCGGAGAATAAATAAATAAATAAATATATCATCACGCCTTCTACCCATTACTGGGTGTGGCACTCTGCTAAAGCAGATCTCGGTAAGTGATATATTTTGCGCGTGAAGTGCGGTTACCAGTCGTCAAATCACGGCCCCCAAACATGTTAGTGGTGGAGGAGCCACAGGGATAGCTTTTTCAAATTATGAAAATTTGTCGCCTGTGGGAATCGAACCAGGGACCTCAGGATCCACAGGCCGACTTCATACCACTGTGCTAGCCATCCCATAATCTTCGGAGAATGAGACCTATTTATATTGTTTTCTAAGGATGAAAAACATTAAAATAGCAAGTTTTATCAAAATCGTTAAAGCTGATTCCGAGATTATGCACACATAGGTAGACAGACAAGAATTGGTCGTATAATGACCGGTTTTATAAACGACAAATTAATTTACTTCCAAAGTAAATCAATTTATTAATTCAAATAACAGTCGAACTTATAACATATGCTATAATAGTTATTTGTGATATAAGCGTAGAGCGACACTCCCTTCCTTTCTTATCTTTTAATTTCTTTTAAATTCTTACGTAGAGTGTTTAACTGCAATTGTGTGGAATTCACTTCCAAAAACAAGCTCAGGGCGACACTCCCTTCCTTTCTTCTCTTTTTGTTTCATTTTCAGTTACTGCATTGTGTTGTCTTTTCTTTCATATACAATTGCAGGCTATCACTTTTATCTTTTCTAATCTTTGTAGATTCGATGTTAGATTCGTTATTAGATTCGTTGTTAGGAGTAAGCGTGGATAATTTGAAATGTTTTATGCATGTGTTATGTACGTTGAAGAAAGAAGATAAATGATAAGTGAATAGGAGTGATTGGATGGATGGGATTGAGGGTGAAAGAATAATTTCGAGTGTGAATGATAATGTTTGACGGGGGCTGATTATTTGATTATGTTACGAGTGAATGTTTTATGAGTGATTTTAGGGTTCGTGCTACCCCATTTAATGGGATATAGCGTGAAGATATGTATGTATGTATGTTTGTAAGAGCATCATTATGATACGCGTGTGAAATTTGCACAATGAGGCGACGACATGACGGTCGAATTATGTAATCACACAAATATCTTAGTGATGCATTATCACACGTATATCGTAGAAAATGTTATCTACGACTATAAAGTAAATTAAAATTAAACAAAAAAAATAATTAGATTTGTCAATTATTATTAAGGTCGTTCATTTCCACCGAAGTTTGAATTTCTGAGCGTTCGAATATTTGAATGTTTTGAACTTTGTCAGAAAAACTTCGATCCTTCAAACTTTCGAATTTTTGAAGCTTCGAGTTTTCGAATTTTTTGCCACTGAATTAACGCCATCTGTCATCTCCAAACACGCTCATGAATAATTCACGAAAAGTCAGCCACGAATTAAATAATAAACTCGGCGAAGTATCCTGCAAAAACTCAGCAAGGTTAGGCATCTTCATTAAGACATCTACTCTCTTAATTTATATTATTTATTTATAAATAATATTACATAAATGTATGTACAACAAATGCATTGAAGTTGTTTTACTACTGTGCCATGCCTTTTTTATCCTATAATCATGGGCGTCCACAGACATTTTTCCAGGGGGGGGGCGAGTCGCAGAAAACTCTCAGATAGATATACATAAATTTCTAAAATATTTTTATTACATAACATAAATACAAATACACATAACAAATGGATAAAAAAATATTTAAATTTGTGAAATAAATTACTAGTCTTTGTCGTCTGGGTTTGAATTGAAGAGGAAATACAATTTTCGAATAACTCTTCCTTAAATTGACACCATTTCTTCAATAAATTCCGATTTAGCAGTTTTACCGTTTTTATTTTCTAATATTTCGTGTCTGTGTAAACTTAAACTTAGATTACTCAATCGTTACGATAGGGAACATGTCGCTAGCTGGCCATAAGAATACTGCTGGAAATTCAGTTTCAGCTTGAATTTATTATCTTCAAACTTATAATTTAATTTTTATTTTATTTATAAATATATACACAGTGTGGTGGCCACGACTCTCGAACACAGGACTTTAACATGTAAAATCATATTGTTTTAAATTTCCTACTTCCTAATTATTTAAAAGAAAAAACTTCAAATAAAAGTATAAGGGCATAAAATACATGCATGCTTTATATCGGCACAAATTAGATCTAAAAATGACTGAAATTATCTCAAACCTATCGATAGCTATGAAATTGAAACAAAATTAAACAAATGTTTGACGCTCAATCTGACAAAACTGTCAGAATAAATTCTTTACTTATTATTTCATTTATTTTGACAAATAAAACGTTAAACATTTGTTTAATTTGGTTTCAATTTCATGCCTATCGATAGTTTTGAGGCAATTTTCCTCATTTTCAAATCTAATTTGTGTCGTTACAAAGTATGCAAAATTAATTTTGTTTATTGGTTCAGATGCAGAATTTTATGCACTAAAACTTTTAAATTATAGTTTTATATGTTAAAGTCCTATGTTCGAGAGTCGTAGTCATCACCCTAGTTAAAATCCAGGGGGGGCGCCCCTCCTTGCCCCCCCTGCGGACGCCCATGCCTATAATATGGTTAGTGAATTGAACTCCCTAAAAAAGAATATCTAACACGTCCTTAGTAAAAATTGTGATGAGGCTAAGATCTGGCAATAAAATGACTAAGACGAGAATTGAACCCTCGATGATCAGTTTGCAGTCTGACTGTCTTGTCCTCGAATTGTTAAAACATTTCAAATAATTTGAAAATTCGAATATTCGAAAAATTCAATAAAATTCAAAAATTTTAATAATTCGAAAATTCGAAATATTCCAAAGTTTCAATCTAAATTCAAAGGTTCAATAAATCCAAATAATCGAAGTTTCGAATATTCCTAAAATCAACAACCCTAATTTTTATAGTTGACATTTAAAATAATTAAGTGAAACCATGGTAACTATCATTTTGAGTGCGAAAAATTCTTTATTAAAGCACTAGTGAGGTAATATTTCCAAATACGCACTAGTGTGTTAATAAAATATTTATTTCACTCATAATGAATGCGATAAGTGTCATTTTTCGCAGGGTCGTACATACAATAAATAAAATTGTTTCTACTTTGTGAATTCAAATATATTTGTTATGGAAGTAAATTTATATAGAATATAACAAAAGTATATTTTGGAAGTTGGAAAGCAATGTTTTTGAAATTATTAATTAATGGTCTGCTCTCCTCGGTCAGATATACGTGTATATCTATGTATATAATTGAAAACCAAGCATAACATAAATGCTTTGTATAAAAATGAAAACATTCTTGGTGAACATAAAATAAAATAAATAAATATAAATACGCCTTCTACCCATTACTGGGTGTGGCACTCTGCCGAAGCAGATCTCGGTAAGTGATATATTTTTGCGCGAGAAGTACGGTTATCAGCCGTCAAATCACAGCCTCCAAAGATGTTAGTGGAGGGGGAGCCACAGGAGTAGTACTATTGTGGTGAAAATGTTTGTCGGCAGTGGGAATCGAACCAAGGTTCTCAGGATCCACAGGCCGACACGATACCACTGTGTTACCTACTCCTTAATTAAAAAGTGTAAATATATATTATCAATTCAAACTTGTTAAACAAACAATAGAAACAAATAAAATTTAAATTAACAATCCCACCAAACTTCAAACCATTTAAATCTGCACAAAAAGTTTACCAATCTAGCAAAAACAAATTCCAAATTCATTTGTCGTTTCAAACTTGTTACAAATTATCGGTATCGCTTTCTAAGGACGTTTTGATTGAATTTTTAACCGAGAGCAGCAATCAAACAGCAAGTATTTGCACATTAGGAAAGATTCGGAATTCCTAGGAATAGTGAATTACAAAGTGGACTCCCAACAAAAGAGTTTAATTCTCGACAAATTACATTATAGTTGCTCAAAGTTCCCTGAATGTAATTGGAAATTGGGTTCTAGTTTGAAAGTTTTACAAGGGCGCGCAGGGCCGGATCTGAAACTAATTGTGTATTCTGAAAATGACCAACACAAAAAGTAGGTTTTTCGAACGTCATTTGGTGATGGAAAGTAAACAATTATTGCACTGTTGCTAGTGGCAACGGGACTCTTTGTAGACCGTTGTTATTGGTACAGGTGCACTTTGTAGACTATTGCTATTGCAAGTATTTTTTTATCACCAACTTAGGAAGTATATTATTACATTCTTGGTAACAGGGATGTTCTGAGTCATTTATCGCCCATGAGCGGTAAAGAAAAATACAATATTATAAAACTAGAATAAAATAAATAAATATATCATCACGCCTTTTAGCCATTAGTGCATAGCATAGCATACCAGTCGTCAAATAACGGCCCCCAAAGATGTTAGTGGTGGGAGAACCACAGGCATAATTTCAATGTGTTGATAATTGTTTGTCGGCTGTGGGAATCGAACCAGGGTTGTCAGGATTCATCTACCACATAATATTAATTAATAATTATTTCATACTATTATGTTGAGTGGTATCAAATCGGCCTGTGGATCCAAATAACCCTGGTTCGATCTACACAACCGACAAAAACATTTTTAACATTTTAAAATTACCCCTGTGGCTTCCCCACCATTAACATCTTTGGGGGCCGTGATTTGACGGTTAGTAACCGCACTTCACGCACATAAATATATCACTTACTGAGTTCTGCTTCGGCACAGTGCCATATCCAGTAATGGGTAAAACGCGTGATGATATATTTATTGTTAAAAATACATTATTCGTCGTACTTGACAGATACCTATGTTTAAACAAATTTAGACATTTTACTTCACTTTATAAAATATATATTAAAACATGTCTTGGTACATAAATAATTATAGCAGACCACTAATTTTTTGTTTATATTTTTGTTTTGTTTATATTGTTTATGTCGTTACATACATTCAAAACTTTCATTAATTACAATTAAAAATCAATTAATCTGAATTTCTGATCGTAGAAAATATGTTTCTACGCTCGTGCTATAGTAGCTACTTTCAACCCGGGTTTGTATTGCTAAAAGTTTAATTTTAAATAAAGCGAAGTTACATTGAATCATTTATATTATCGTCAAACATTCGATATGCTTTGATTTATTTCAGTTTACAATTTAACTCTTCGCGGTGCAACTGGCTATAAAACTGACCACCTACGTTATTCATTAAACATTACTGCATTATTAAATGAAACAAGATATAGATATTTCTGAAATTAAATATTAAATAGAGACAAAAATTTTTAGAAAATAATTTCCTCTATTCTGCAACCCGATTATTATCTGTTATTGATCGATAAATTAATGACAACCCTTATTATTCATGATTACTCTATAGATTACTACCATGTTGGCATTCTATAGCTAAAATAATTTATTCTATTATTTATTTATATTCTGTATTTATAAGAAATGTCTTATTTTCAAAGCGAAGGGTCCGTTTACATATTGTTTTATCCCCAATTAAGTTATAATTTTATTTTTATAAATATCATCTTTAATAACATTTGGGCTTCCTCCTAGATCCAATCCTGCCATCGGGATGCGTTGCTACAAATCCTACCTCACTAAAAAACTTGTTAACATCTATTCTTCTAGTTTATATTCATGGAGTTAGGAAAATAGTCTTTGCTGTAAAACGTTTTATAACTTCTGTTGGTTTAAAGAAGCGCGTTTAATTAAAAAGAAAATGTTGAATACGCTTTAATGTCTTTCATCAAACTTTTAGTTTAACTATTTTCTTTTGAGTTATTTTGTACGACAGTAAATTTAAAATATTCATGTCTTTTGAAATAATATACTACATACATAATTTATGAAACTATAAACTTTCAATTTAATTTTCCTTCTACTTCGTTAAAAGATGATGACTATTTAAATCCTACAGTATGTTATAGTTTATATCACATATTTTGAGGTTATAGTGTCACGGAAACGCTGCTGTTTAAGAATCAGAAGTGTCAGGATTTTACCACAAAATTTATCAATACATACATTAATTAAGAACTTCATTTTCTCGTCAAGTCTCTGATAAAAACAAGTCTGAACTGTAAATAATATTAAACTTTTTTGATTCATCAGTGTATTTTTCTTCACTGATTTGCTATAATTCAGGAATGGAATAATGTTAACAGCACGTTACGTTATTTCGTAACGATATAAAACAGCTATTTTTGTACTCGCATCATTCAAAATAAGGTTTACATTACCCTGAAAACTGAAATAAAGTTTGATTTTGCGCACTAGTATTTGAAAGTAATTGAAAAAACACCCATTTTTATGGTTCTAAATTTTGTCTATTATAACGCTAATTGTACTTAAACAGGACGTTCAGTTTAGTTGAGCCACCATTGTTATTTCGAGAACTATAAGAACTACAAAGTTGGTTAAATAGCAAAGAAACCATTTTCTAAATGTACTACAAAACTAAGAATAAATTGTTTTTCGACCATTATTTCTTAAAATACGAGGTGTAACTTTCTTATTTAAAATGGGAACCTATTTTTTTATTTGCTTCGCTTCAGTATTTTTATCTGAATTCAACAACCACAAAGTTCAGCACTCTCACATTATAATTTTTTTGACAAAAATGCATATTAAATTACCATTAATTTAATTAAAATCGCATAGGAACAGCGTGCTATGACAGAAATAAATGAATGTAAATACCACTATTTAAAAAAATCAAATAAATTTTATTAGTCATTTGTTTTCTTCATAGCACGCTGATTCCTATACAATTTGAATTAAACTAATGTCAATTTAATATGAATTTTTGCCAAAAATTTTGTAAGGATACGGAACTTTGTATTCGTTGAAACCTCGTGCACGAAGACGTCATATGCACCATTCGCGCTAATTAAAGCATTCGCTTCACTCGTGCTTCATGAGGAACTGAAAATTACGCAGTAAATAATTTTAGTCAAAAATTAGAACAATAAAAATTGGCGTTTTTTAACACTTGGAAGCATGAGTGCGCAAAATCAAACTTTACATTAGTGTCCAGGGTAATGTAAATGTGTTAGTTTTAGAAATACAGTAATTTAAAGTTTTTAGTTTTGATACGTAATTTAGTAATTAGTTAGATTATCTTTGTTGTTAACTTTATTGTAAGTATAATTTGTGGAATCTAGTTGTTCGATTGTTCTTCGTAGTAGACTTACTTTCAGGTACAAAACAATGCTTTCTATTGTTTAATGTTTTTTTTTGTTGTTGTTGAAAATTAGATTTTTCACAATACCGTATTATTATATTATTATTATTTATGTAATTCGTGCCTTACAGCTTTGAATTCTACATACATATTACAAAATATTAAAAAAATATAACCCCTTCTACCCATTACTGGGTGTGGCACTCTGCCGAAGCAGATCTCGGTAAGTGATATTTTGCGCGTGATGTGCGGTTACCAGTCGTCAAATCACGGCCCCCAAATATGTTAGTGGTGGAGGAGCCACAGGGGTAGTTTTTGAAATTATGAAAATTGTTTGTCGCCTGTGGGAATCGAACCAGGATTCTCAGGATCCACAGGCCGA
This sequence comes from Pterostichus madidus, assembly GCA_911728475.2. Taxonomy (NCBI): domain Eukaryota; kingdom Metazoa; phylum Arthropoda; class Insecta; order Coleoptera; family Carabidae; genus Pterostichus; species Pterostichus madidus. The sequence goes on from OU452314.1 coordinate 26,071,920, forward strand.
CTTCATACCACTGAGCATATCATGACATAATCTATTAAAAAATCCATTTCTGTCACTGGAATAAATGAGACATCATTTTGCAGCCTAGCTCTCTAACTATTAATGAATACACAAAATGAGACTTAAATAAACAGGTATTTTAAATAAGTTCAAAAGATCTTAAGAATTTCTAGTTATTTTATGCCAGGTTTTTTACAAGATTTCCAGGACGGTAGACACAATGTAAATTATATGTTATACTGTTTCGTGATATTAATTTTTTTTTAAAAGATGTTTTAAATTTATTCGTTTAGCAAATAAATTACAAATAAAAATTAATCTCCATTCAATCAAAGCATCCGAGAATTTACATAATTCCTGTCAAATTATCTGCACGACTTTAAATTCAAAAATATAATGACGTAACTGTCATCTCTTTTAATATGACATATAAACTAGATTTATTGAATAAATAAAAGTCAAGTAAATGGAAGGTACATGTCATATATGAAATAAGAAGTTAACATGCTGTCAAACAAATCAATATTGTCAATTTAAAGTTTAAAACATGAATAACCACACTATAAATTGGAACGGTTTTTTTTCCAATTACTGAAATGTTGGCAAGAGCAAGACTGGGGTTGTTTAGAGTGATAATAAAATGGTAATTTGTGATTTACATTAGCGTATTTTCGATGCTGCGCGGCCACAAACAAGTGTTTATTTCGAATGAAATGAAACACGAGATGAGTCCCTTGTGTATCATTTCCCAGGAATTTAATTTCATGTTATCTTGAATTAAGCCGCTTAAAATATGCTGTTTGGAACATTAAGTACCAGCGGCAAACAAACAATTACGATTAAATGATATCTTCCATTTATTTCTCTTCACTAAGCCTTTTTACAAGCTGCTGTGGACACAATTATTTATTTTTACAGTAAATAATAGTATAAAGAACGAGTTTCATAATTGTCATTTTATTTTATGATAAGGGAGTTTGAGCCAGTCCGCTGCACTTCGAATAAAATCATAAATAATTTGAAATTAGTTCTTTATACAAATTTAAGCTCTTTGTTGTAGATACAAAACAGAAAAACATAATTTTTTCCTACTACTGTGCGATTACTTTGTTATTACGTAACTATTATTGCCTTGGCTACTGGTGGGAGACAGATGCAGAGCATGTGCGTTCCTGTAAGCAAAGAAATACTAGTGCAGAAAGTTATTTGTTACGCAACTGTCAAAAAAAAAGTTGTATAGAGAGCGATTTAAATTTCGCGCCGAGCGCGGAATTCATATTTTGGCCACAGACGCTTATTGAAGAAGAAGATGCAGTGAGCCAGCGCTAGTAAATATGCAGTAGTATGTTTTGACGTTAACCTTAAATTGCAGTATATCTAATCTGTACACAATTAATAAAAAGAACCGAACAAAGTAAAATATATCAATAAATGGTTTTATTTTAAGAGTAAGTGAAATACATAATATTTATTGTTGTGTATATTATTAATACAGTTGTTACTGTTGTTTATATTGACGTAATGTGAAGTGGAAACTGTTGTACTGTCTAAAGAAACATTGATTTCTTCCGTACCTGTTCATATTATTAACAGTAATATTATTGACAACAATTCCGGAGGCTTTAGAAGTACCAGCAGCAGGTTGATTGTCATTGTCGAAAATAGATGCAACATAGCATGATCTGAGGCTTCAATTATCTTTGGAGATGTATAAGATAAAGAATCTAGACGATTTTGAAGAAATTGTCTTGAAATTAGTGAAATATTTTTAAATAACGTAGAACAATGTGCAAGCAATCAACGCCGTAAAACATCGTTCTCGTGTAATATCATTAAGATTTTATATATTTTGACAATATTTTAGTGTTTTTCTAAATCGCACAGTTGTACAAAAAATGTTGTTTATAACACATACGGAAAAAGGTTAAGCGCTCGTGCAGATTGCCGCACCCTTGCATGTAACAACACTTTTTCGGCACTTGTTATAAAAATAACTATTCTATTTCGGTGTTATTGTAGCTCTATAAAAGAACTGAAAACATGTCGTTAAGGAGATCTTTAAGTGCAGGATTTTTGCCGCTTTTCATTTTCTAGGAGTAGCATGAATGCTATTAAATCTCATAGGTCATAAATGAATGACATATAAACTCAAAATTATAAACTATTTGTGTCGAAATATTACTTTTAATTAAGGATCTTTCTCTAGGTGATGCGACTAAAAAGAATACGCTATAATCAGACAAAATTCACAATACTGAAAAAAATAGTAATTAATTATCAAAAACTTTGAAATTTCAAGTGTTTGTGACAGAATTATAAAATTACCTCAATAGAAAAAATTTGGACTCGTGCGTTAACAGATTGCCTTATGCAAACTAGTTTTTGAATATACTATTATGCAACTAGTGTTAAAAGTTTCACTTTATTGCACGAGTGCGAAGCTTCCTTAATTATTTATCATTTCATGATATTTTTTAAAAGTATTTAGTGTTATTATTATCTTCAGTGTTCTTTTAACATTTTATTTCTTGTGTATCCGATTAGAATATGTTGGGTTCGATTTTTATAACCTAACATTAAACTGAACTATAAAGTGAATGCGAGGTGTGGCTATTAAATAACGAGAATGATGCCGCTGCTACAGAAAAAGTGCGCATGCGCCAAAAGCCAGCAACCATCATCTTTTTAGCGTGAAGCTTTCTCTTTCGAATGCTGTTCCTCTCGCTTCTGGAAACAAATCCGTATAGCCGTAGCTTTCGTTCTCATTAAAGCTGTTTTTTTTGTATCGCCGAAAAAATGTTAAATGCAACATTAGAGCAACGAATTGTTGTGAAATTTCACATGATACTTAGCATAACTGATACTGAAACTTATAATTTATTGCAAGAAGTACCCGAATTTTGGAAGGACAAGTCACGGGTTCTCCATCAGGACAATGCGTTGGCTCATTCCGCAATGTCTGGTTTCTAGCCAAGAACAGCATTCCAGTGTTGAACCATCCGCCTTATTTGCCGAATCTTGTACCGTGCGACTTCTAGCTGTTTTCTAAGGTGAAATTTGCCTTAAAAGGAACAAGATTTGAGCTGTGAAAGAGAAAGCGGCACGCGTCCTGAAGAAGCTGACAGAATAAGACTTTCAGCACGGTTTCGAATACAGGAAGATTCGCATGGAGCATTGTGTTAAAACAGCCACACCTCGTAATACTGCCAGGATTTGAACTTGGGACCCATGATCTCTGTTCATATGCTTTGATTAATACTCTTTTCAGACGACCACTTCTGAAAGTAACCATAACATCATCATAAACTACTACGGATATGTTAGTATAACGCCCACTTCTAACATATCAGGTGAAGTTCCACTAATTGACAACAGGTGGCGTTACGATGAAAGAAAATAATAAAATAAATGAAAAGAATTTATATTATTATTTAAATCGAAGTTTTAAATAGTATTTTTAAATATTAGTAATTACTTATTTAATAATATTTTAGCATTATTTAATATTTTGGCATTACGGTTAGTACAGTTGGTATCACAATACCTAACTTCAAACGTCAAAGCTTACCTGCAAAAACGCATCAGCTGTCAAAGTATAACAACATTGATCTTATAAACTGTTTTTAGAAATATTTTGTGGTTGTCTGAAAAATAGTGTACATAACTCGCTCGAAAGTGTGATAACTGTGCTCGTGTACTTAAAACAGTCGGCGCTGCGCGCCTCGTCTGTCAATTTGTACCCTCGCACGTTACCTTACACTTTCGATTCTTGTTATGTAATATACTATATACGCGTTAATATAATAAAAACATATGTACAACTACACTGTGGCTCTGTGATTCGGATTAAGTTCCTGTTGTACAGAGTAGCATAAATAAAGAAAACCTAATTCCACATATTGAAAGAAAATAATAAAATGTTGTACAAACCAAGGATGTTACTAAATTATAATATTTTCCGATTGGATACCGTCGCCCTCGAGCAATATCTTCTACCTGACTTTCTTGGTACATAAATTACTAATATATAGTATCATTAGACATCGAAACTTCCCTTATTTGACAATAAATAACTTTTTTGATTAAAATCCCGGGGAGTTTCATTTCTATTTACATTACCCAGTCGTAATATTTACGGACAAGAAATAAAATTATTTATACTTCCACAAAGGGGACTGAGTCCTCAGCAGGAATGTGGATTAACTCCCCCTACTCAACTGTACAGCAGGAGGGTGTTTCTAGCATGAAGGCCATCTTTGGAATCAGAGATGCCAAATTTTAATTGCTACGCGGAATAAGAGATATAAGAAGTAATAATTTTACAATATTCATATTTTTCTGGTCGAATTCAATTAAATTTATTATTATAAATACAATTATTTTTGTATCAGTAGTAATGTTGACAAATTAAAATCGTCACGGTTTGAAAATATTAAACGTACTATATATAGTGACATTTTTTAAATGAAAAGATTGGTATAAAATATTAAAAGAATTCAAAAAGCATTTATTCTATCTCAACAACGCCAAGTTGGTTTGATTTAATAAACATTGGATTATTAATTATTATTTTTTACTTAAATCAATCAATTATAAGAATTTGTTGATTGACAATTTGTCTGTTGGTAATTATTAGAAATAATTTTTGAAAAAGCAATGAGCGTTCGCCGGGATTTGGACCCAGAACCTTTCATTCGCATGATGATTGCTCTAACCAATTGAGCTACAAACACTCGGCGAATACTCATGCTTTTTCGTGCAATATTTAGTTGAAAAAATGTACAGTGACATGGGTTGCGTCAATTCGTTACAAGTCAACAACCTAGTATGCGTTGGGTGAATTCCCTGGGTGAAATTATTATAAGAATTTGTTGATTGACAACTTCAACTAAAGATTGCACGAAAAAAGCATGAGTATTCGCCGAGTGTTTGTAGCTCAATTGGTTAGAGCAGTCATCATGCGAATGAAAGGTTCTGGGTTCAAATCCCGGCGAACGCTCATTGCTTTTTCAAAAATTATTTCTTAAATCAATCAAGTTTGATGAATTCGAGGAATTAAGATGGTAAGGTGAAAAGTTCTCGGCCTGACAATGAACGACTGCGATTTTCAGTTAAAAAAATAATTTAATTTTTCTACATACTCTCCCTTGACTTCAACATACTTGGTCCAGCGTTTCTCCAACATCAATATTCCTTCCCGGAAGTGAGTCTGGAAGGCTGTGAAAATATTCACCCACGGCCCTCTTAACTTCTTCTTTGAACGCGAAGCGCTTCCCAGAAACAAATTTCTTCAAGTTTAGGAACAGATAGAAGTCTGAGGGTTCCAAATCAGGAGAATATGGGGAATGGCTGAGCAAATCGTACCCCAAATCCCGCAGTTAGTGCATTTGCTTTTGATCGGCATTCAGCAAATGCGACACCCATCTTGCGCAGAGCTTTAGCATCTCTAATTCTTTGTGCAAGATGTTTCGCACCCTTTCTTCCGATATCCCCACAGTCTCAGCTACCTTACTCACCTTCACTCGCCTATCGTCCAACACGATGTCATGCACTTTTTCGATAATTTCCGGTGTGGTGGCGGTTTTTGGCCGTCCTTCACGTGGACGAGGGACGTGCGACCACGTTTAAATTCAGCTGCCCCTTTTTTAATAGTTGACATGGAAGGAGCAGAGTCCCCGTAAACTTTTGTCAACTTCGGATTAATTTACTTAGGGGTTAATCTATCCAAAACGAAGAATTTTATGACCGCACGATATTCAAGTTTATCCATTTTAACGAAAAACACGCGATGTCTACTTAACAAATTCGTGTAAATAAACTATTTGAGAGAACAAGTTGAAACTTGTCATACGAACTATTGATACGTGCACCCAGAGAGGAAAAACTAATTTTTGCTGTTTGGAGCGCCATCTCTGTGTGAGGCCGAGAACTTTTCACCTTACCCTCGTATCATGCCCAATATTCAGTGTACTCTCATTTATTTATGATAATTTTAACTGATGGCAAATGTAATGAGTAAAGAATTCAGAATTAGCATTTGTTATAATTAGGATTTTAACTATACTCAACTGCGAGAAATAATTAAATGTTATCTCAAATATACTTATATTATTACTTTAAAGGTTTTTCGTATTATTGGATATGATTTTTGTAATATATTTATTTGAAATAATAACAAAATGGGTAATTGTTCTTTTTTGAACAAAATACAAATACGCTCGTTTTTTATAATAAAAATCTGCGGATTACCAACGTACAAGAGGATGGACAGCGAGTAATTGAGCCCGGTTTATATATAAAAGATAACAGTTTGTAATTTAGTAATATGTTTTGTTCATACATTGTTGTTTACCTTTTATTCATAGTTTAATATATTTTTCGGACGACCACTTATAAAAGTAACCATAAAAACATCATAAATTACTACGGAAAGTTGAAAATAATATACACTGATATGTTAGCATAACGCACACTTCTAACATATCCGGTGAAGTTCCACTGATTGACAACAGATGGTATTACGATGAAAGAAAATAATAAAATAAATGAAAAGAATTTGTATGTTTATTTGAATCGAAATTTTGGCAGATTTTTCAACTCATTTGCACAGATAAATCTTTTTTTACGTTCGGCTTCCTTTGGGGTCATACTACCTCAACGAAAATCGTTCCAATCGATGGTGAGGAGTCCCCATAATGTTTAACATGCGATGCTTTGGTTTGCGTAATGTTTTTTCCACGCAAGAAATAATGTTTAATCAAGACGCGAAATTTATTTTTTCCATGTTTTCAAAAATCTTCAAGGTTGCTTGCTTTCGATGGGTGTCAAAACAGAACTGAATGACATATCAGTCTGAACATTTTAATGCGTTCTAGTTAAAGATGGTACATCACAAATGTCACATGAGATTTGCGATTGTGGCGCCATCTGTTTTATTTTTCAGGGACTTTTCACCCTGCCCTCGTATATTTGATTTGAAATTTTTGCCTAAAAAGTAATCAGGAAAGCAATGATAACGGAAAACTTGTATCCCACATTAAACACATGTCTGTGGCACCGTTTTCGTAGACAACCTTGTATATTATTCATCCTTACTAAGTTTAATACATTTAATAGATTTCAGAATTCTGATCTTTTCAAAATGACTACAATTCTTCTTTTTCTTAAAAGAACTGTCGCCTGATGCGTTTCTTTTCTCGTTTGATTCTGCAGCTGTGCACAGTGCAAATTTGTTTTGTCGACAAAGTTTTCATGAGTTTTATGACTGCTGCTCCTTGTGTAACAGGAAGTGTGCATGTGTTACAGGACCGGCTTTGCTCGAAGGTGACACTTGGCTGTCCGCCAACTTCGGTCGCGAAAATAATTGTAGTACGAATGAGAAAAAAGGCAATATATTGATTTAGTAATTGCATAAAAGTGGAAGAAAATTTTTAAATGAAAAGGAATTTGTTTTCAACTTAAAAATAATCTGTCTTTTTATTCTTTACAAATTACACTTTTATATCTAAAATTTAATCAATTACAAATTGTACAAAAAGCATGAGTATTCGCCGAGTGTTTGTAGCTCAATTGGTTAGAGCAGTCACCATGCGAGTGAAAGGTTCCGGATTCAAATCCCGGCGAACGCTCATAGCTTTTTGAAAAGTTATTTCTAAAATTTAATCAATTTGTATACGATCATCAGTTTATTGTATTATGTTTTGAATATTTTCCCGATTCCTTCATTAACGCACATAAAATAGTCGATTCGAAGATGTCTCTAATTTTTTTACACATATTATTTCACTTGAATATAAAATATATAAATAAATTATACAATAAGAATTTACGACGTATACAGGCTGGTGACCGCGACTCTTGAACATAAGAGAAGTAAAATTATAAATAAAATAAATATAAATATATCATCACGCCTTCTACCCATTACTGGGTGTGGCACTCGGCCGAAGCAGATCTCGGTAAGTCATATATTTTTGCGTGTGAAGTGCGGTTACCAGTCGTCAAATCACGGCCCCCAAAGATGTTAGTGGTGGAGGAGCCACAGTGGTAGCTTTTGAAATTATGGAAAATGTTTGTCGCCTGTAGATATCGAGCCAGGGTTCTCAGGATCCACAGGCGGACTTCATACCACTGAGCTAGCCACTCCATTAATATTATAATTTTGTAATTTCCTGCTTTGCTAATTATTTGAAGAAAAAAGCTTCAAAAAAAAGTTTTAGGGCATAAAATTCGATATCTAAATCAACACAAAAAAATCAATTTTATATGCTTTGTAATGGCACAATATAAATCTGAAAATGACGAAAATTGCCTCAAAACTATCGATAGTCAAGGAATTGAAACAGATGTTTGACGTTTTATCTGTCAAAACTGTCAAAATAAACGAAGATAATAATATTAACAAATTATTTTTTATCTCAATTCTTTTTTTATAATTAAATTTAATTTTTAATTAATTTAATGCAGAGAAAATCAATTATCGCCAATGGGAATTAATCTTTGGATACACGAATTCTCATTTTCAAGTCACTGCAACTGTGGTAATAATAATTTAGGAATATTTAAAGAAATATATAACTATATCATCACGCCTTTTACCCATTACTGGATATGGCATTAGCAGTAGCAGATCTCGGTAAGTAATATGTTTATGCGCGTGAAGTGTGGTTATCAGCCGTAAAATTACGGCTTCCAAAGATGATTATAGAGGAGCTGTTGGATACCGGATTGGAGTGGAAAGATTTTAAAAACACTAATATTAAAATTGTTACTACAAATTTTAATAATATTAATATACTCTATAGTAAAACTAAGGATAAAATATAAAAAACACATTTTAAAAATGTCCGCACTGTGCGGCACATATTTTGGGGAGGCATTTTTTATATTTAGTTTTAGTTGTAAAAAAATAATTTGTTCACTTCATAAGTTTACTATTTGATTTCTACGAATTATGAATTTCTATATGATTTCAACTATTTTTCTTCATCGTCAAGTCACTGTAGGGTTGAAAATATTATCTCGAAAAATTTCTTTATTACTGCCTAATTTAAATATGCCATCCAATGGTAAAAAAGATCCCCACCTATAGTTTGTTTCAATTATAATTATTTATCAATGGTTTCGAGTTGGCCTGTGGATCCTGAGGACCCCGGTTCGATTCCCACAGCCGACAAACAATTTTCACGAAATTAAAATTACCCCTGTGGCTCCCTACCACTAACATCTTTGGGGGCCGTGATTTGACGGCTGGTAACCGCACTTCTCGTACATAAATACATCACTTACCGAGATCAGCTTCGGCAGAGTGCCACACCCAGTAATGGGTAAAAGTCGTGATGATATATTTATTTTTTTAATTTATAAAAATCACCATTTGATTGACTTAGAAAGCGCGACTAACTGGAGCCCGCCCTGGGCGGCAAAAGTTCTAGGTAGGCTTAATTCAGTTCCTTTAGTTAAGTTGTCTAATTTATCTGAACTGATTTAAATAAACCAAGCGACAAATGGAATACAGCTTAAAATAGCTAAATAACTATAAGTCGTGCGCGTGTAGTGCGGTTACCAGTCGTCAAATCACGGCCCCCAAAGATGTTAGTGGTGGAGGAGCCACAGGAGTAGTTTTTTAAATTATGAAAATTGTTTGTCGCCCGTGGGAATCGAACCAGGATTCTCAGAATCCACAGGCCGACTTCATACCACTGAGCTAGCCACCTCCATATAAGTCATGCACACAATAAATAAAACAACTAATGATCAAAATAACAAATAATTATGTGTTGGTACATGACAAAGGAGCCACAGGGTTAATATTAATGTGTTAAAAATTATTTGTCGGCTATGGGTTTCGAACCTGGAACCTCAAATCCATCGTCAGACTTGATACCACTGAGCTACCTACCCCATAGTACTATTATTTAATAAGAATAATTCCACATGAAGTGTTTTACTTAAAAAACCATGAACAAACAAATAACTCATTCACGTTACATAAACATAACGCTATGACATACAATAAAGCAGGCTTAAACACGTTTGCATTCCTGACATTTCGTTCATTCCTCAGCAGTGAGCTTGCGCGAGCCGAGCGCTAGGACACGACAACATTTTGTCCGGATATTTGTAATTCTGCCACACTAATCTCCGGTAATTTTTAACAGCGCAGGTGCGCAAATAATTATTCACGCTCTGAACATCTGTTACTTGTTGTCGATCAATTTATCACGAATTGTGCGCAGTATTCAGACACACGGGTACTGTGGAACTCATGCTGGAAACAATTAATGTAAAAGCTCTAACTACAGAGCTGCAGGAAATGGCGTACTTGTAAAATGGTTTGTTCTGCGTAAGGATAATGTATTTGTATTTGGGATGGATTGCTGAGTATACTAAGACGGTAGTTTATTCTTGAGGTTTAACTGTTTAACAAAAAATTCGAAAATTCCATTTAAAATTATAAAGAAATAAAAACTTAATAAAAAATGTACATACAGTTCTTTTTTATTTTACATTCATTAGTGCACGTCCACAACGGCGCACCGCACTTAGCTCCGCACCTAGCCTAGACCATACATAGCATTGCCAGCGAGGAGAGAATGAAAGCACTGTTTCTTATGAACTCGGTCCTAACGGCGCACCGCACATCGCACAGACGCTAGCATAAACCATAGCTTCGCACCAAAGAATAGACCATGGTATTTTCTGCTCGCACAGTAGGATCGCACACCGCGCAATATGGAGAAATTTATATAATTAAAATCAATATATTTTATTATTAACTTACCTGAATGTGACCATTAACCTTTCAGTAGTTGTAATAGGTTGCCCATGACAGTTTTCCCAATTTTTAACTAAATCATTGTCTACTTTTTCAAAAATATAGTCAAAGGTACCCACATCCATTCGCATGTACGAAAAGAATCTCTCAGGATCCTTTCTTAAATCTTCGTATAAATGATGATATTCTCCATAAATTTTGCGTCTTTTATTTAAAAAGTGTATTTTATCGTTTTGTTTTGTCAATTCTATTTATTTGTTTCGATAAGCAAATCCTCATCAGAGGAACTATCGGTCATCGCAAAAGACATCTTTATTTGAGAGGTTTTATATAAAATGACGAATATTATATGTAATATGCACTGTGCGTGCGGTGCGTCGTTATGGCCATACGTGTGCAATCCTCGGTGCAGTGCGATGGTCTGTGCAATGGTCTAGGCTAGGCTAGGCTAGGATGTGCGGTGCGCCGTTGTGGACGTGCACTAAGAAAGTCATCATGCGCATCATTTTGTTTCAGACGATTGGCGATATCGGATGACATATCACAACTGTAAAATTGTAAACATCAAAATTTCAATATAGGCTAATAAAATTAAGATCGCTGCGCCATCTAGAACACTTCGCGAACTACTGTATCCAGGATATATTTTTGACGTTTTAAAACTACAGAACTTCAAATCGCACTTTAATATTATAAAACACAAAATAACTCTCTCTTTTATAAAAAAAATAGTAAATAAAAACACTTGGTTGTTTCTAAGAAAAATTTGTATTTAATACTTGATGCGCATTTCGGTTTTTACACAATCGTCAGAAGTGTCGAAATGCGCATCAAGTATTAAATATAAATTTTTCTTTGAAACAACCAAGTGTTTTTATTTACTATTTTTTTATCAAACATGTTTCAACAAGTGCCAACAGCTTACTCAATTAATTATATTCTCTCTTTTATATTTAATTTATTTATATGATTGTCACTATATATTAAATCTATTGAACTTAGAATAAAAATTAAAATATCAAAATTTTCTAAGCCTGAAATGGTTAAGTGCTCTTCCTGTATTTATTAAATATTTACTTCAGAATTTCCAAACGTTTTCGATTGATTATTTAATAAATTTATTATGGAATCTACTGTTTCTGTCTCTTCAACTGTATTTATATCGTGATATTTCTCTATTTCGACATTATTATGCGTAGCGTTTTAATGTTCACTTTGTGCGGAATTTTGTATATCAATGGATTTTTTCATTCTCAAAACTTTGTTACTATTTTAAATTTATTTATCTTATTTTCTTTGCCTTTTGCAAATTAGTAGGTATTGCATTTCGTTTGAGAAGTGCAGTGAAAAATTTTATTTGGCAACAGTTCTATTTACATATTACTTGCTTAACTACTTACCATAAAAAAATAGTTATTTGTTTCATTCGAACTAAAAATACCAGTTTTCGTATGGAATAATAAAGGTTATTATTATTATATATCACCATGACAATTATATTAAAAATATTATTTTTGGTCCTAAGACGTAACCCTTGTAACGTAAAATAGCATCCTTTTACTGCAGAAAAAGTTGAAATAATAATGTAATATTTTTTTGTGAAATGTAGGGAACATATTACCGTACGCGGGGTTGACTTTTTTTCCCTATTTTTAATCGCATAATCCATACTGCATGCTTATCTATTAATTCGGCAACCCTGAGTTTTGATATATATATATATATTTATTATCAACACAGCGAAAATATTCTAAAATATCTGCATCTATGTAATATATAATATAGTTCAAAATGAATCCTGGATACAGTAGTTCTAAAAATTACCGCTAGGTGGTGTATAACGCTTAGCTGCATTTGTCATAACATCAGAATTCCTTTGGATGTACATTATTTACCGTGCTTTCAACTACTTTACGTAGCTAAAACGGAAAGCAATTGATTTCATCTTCCATGATATATACATAAAATCTAACAATAAAAATAGAAATCATTTCAAAATTCGAAAATGATGTCGAACTTTTGAACAATAGGGACTTATACAGTTCAAATTTTTCGGTTGCCATCTAGTGAGTAAAATAGAATTTAATAATTTGTTATGTAGCGAACATGGTATAGCTGTACAGCCGTGATTTGACGGCTGGTAACCGCACTTCACGCCCATAAATATATCACTTGCCGAGATCTGCTTCGGCAGAGTGCCACATCCAGTAATGGGTAAAAGGCGTGATGATATATATATATATATATATATATATATATATATATATATATATTTATTTTTCAATTTCGGTGTTCTTATAGCTATACAAACGCACTGTAAACACGTTGCATTGTTTTTGGCGCTTTTTATTTTGTAGGAGTGGTATGAATGCTCTTAAATCTGACCGATAATGACATATAACCTCAAAATTGTAAATTATCGATGTTGAAATATTACTCACAGATTATGCTAGAATCAGACAAAATTCAAAACATTCACAATACAGAAAAAAATATTGGTTAATTGTCAAAAAAAGATAATATTTCAATTGTCTGTGTTATGAGAAGCGCTACCAACATGAATAATAAAAAGCACCAACTTATATTTTTAACAAGTCGCAGATTTTAAAAATCTAACAAAATTATTAAAATTACCTCAATAGAAAAAATAATATAAAGAACACGTTCCATTAGGCCTGTTAACGCACTTGTCTAAATTTGGAAAACGACCCGCTCTGCGGCGAGTTTTACAAAGGACGATTGCGTTAACAGATTGCCTTAAGAAACTAGTTGTCGCATGCGAAATAAACATGTTTTATAAAACTCGTTCTATGGTGTGCAATTTTTAATTCTCAACAGTTTTTGCCGTAACATGACTAGGAAAGCAGGAAATTTCATAAAACTAATATCACATGTTAAATTCCTATGTTCATCTCTAACCGACACCACCCATGTAAAATTATTTTTATTACCACTAATTTATTAATTTATGTAGAAACATTTAGAACTTTACTTAGGGAAAAAACTGCAGAATTTGTAAACAAACCCAGCATCGTTTTTACTTAATCTAACCTCAAAATTACTTAACAGTCAATTTGGAACACTAAAAACCCTTGGCAACTATTTTATCTCTGACCTAGATACCCTCCCACATCCGACGCAGTGATCCACCCCCAGCCCTCACCTCCACAACCCTGACCGCTCGGCCCACTTGGCTCCCGGCCAGCCTGGCCAACATCGCAGCTTCGCAACCTCGTCCACGGCCAACCAAGACAAGCACGAGAACTCCGATTCAGAGTTAAAATTCTGCCATCGTCTGGATACGTTTACCGCTCGCTGGAGAGATATGGCGAGCGCAGTGTTCCACTTCCACTGCCATGTTCTGGAAGCCTGGACGTGAACGTGATGATGGAATGGAAGATGATACCCTGGTTTTTCAGTTGCGCACGGAATCTAAGAATTAGAGGTTTTTTTGGGAAGGTTTTTGATTGATGTGGGTAATGATGTGAATATGGAAAAACAATTTGCGATTGTTGGAATGCTTTTGTGTCTGGATGGAAATGCGAACATGTAAATAATGTAGAAATGTGGACTGTTTTTCAGCATGTTTGAGCTTTGTTTGGAGTTGGCGGCGTCTTCTAAAATGACAAATTTTCTGAAGGTCGTTACAATGTGATCGTCTTACGTACGACTATTAGAATAAAATACTTCAAATAATAAATATGGACAATTACAGTATAAAATATGGATAATTATAGTACACAAATTGACCCCAGTATTTATTTATTTATTTATTTTTATGAAGAACATTATAGTATATTTTATATTTCGGTGTTGTAATAGCTCTATAAACGCACTAAAACACGTTGTTAAGGACATCTATAAGCGCACTGTTTTTGGGGCTTTTTATTTTGTAGAAATGGTATGAATGCTTTTAAATCTGACAGATGAATGACATATAACCTCAAAATTGTTAATTTTCGATGTCGAAATATTACTAAAAAATATGCTATAATCACACAAAATTTATAACATCTACTATACAGAAAATAAATTGATTAATTAGCAAAAAAAAAAAAAAAATTTCAATTGTTTGTGTTATGAGAAGCACTACCAAAAAATTGATGAAAACACCAACTTACATTTTTGACAAGTCACAGTTTTTTTAATCAAACAGAATTATTTAAATAAGGAATCCAATAAATGATTCAGGAGTATTGGATAAAATGGCTTTATTGATGATGTTAAATTAATAATTAATTTAATAATAATAATAAACAGTGACTGTTTTGACTCAGAGTAATGCTGACTGCATACTCTTTATAATAATTTTTAATTTTTTGATCAACATGTAACTCAACGTAAATAAATTTTGTTTAATTTTTTATTTATGGGATGGCTAGCTCAGTGGTATGAAGTCGGCCTGTGGATCCTGTGGTCCCTGGTTCGATTCCCACAGGCGACAAATTTTCATAATTTGAAAAAGGTATCCCAGTGGCTCCTCCACCACTAACATGTTTGGGGGCCGTGATTTGACGACTGGTAACCGCACTTAACGCGCAAAATATATCACTTACCGAGATCTGCTTCAGCAGAGTGCCACACCCAGTAATGGGTAGAAGGCGTGATGATATATTTATTTATTTATTTATAATTTTTTATTTCTTCTTGTAAATAACCACATGTGGTTATTAGTAGACTTGAAAATGAACATGGAATTGTGTTCGAAACGTCGTCATTATTATTAAATTAATTATTAATTTAACATCATCAATAAAGCCATTTTATCCAATACTCATGGATCATTTATTTGATTCCTTATTTAAACAATATTTTCGGCTTAATAACTTCAAAATTCAAACAGAATTATAAATTATCTCAATATGCCTATTATCGCACTCATCCTTGCCATTATAAATTGGGATTCTTAATTTTTCGTTAAAAACAAGGATTTGAATGGCTATATATCCATTAATAAACGATAAAAAAACTTTCACCTTCTGAACAATATACATGGGTAGTTCTAGTACATCATACTAGTTTCTCAAATGCAACTGCAAATTTTTAAAGGTACACAAACCAAATATGTGCGATTCTGAATGATGATCGCCATAAGCCCCGTGTATAAGAACTCAACTTTACAAGCGAATATATTTGTTCACAGACGATGAATGTGTTTCATATTTTAACAGGATGCGTATGACTATCCAATGTTTACGTGCGCCAAATTTCATTCAGCTCTGCAAAAATTGTATCATGCTAGAACTATCTTAAATGTATTATTTCTACTCCGAATTCAATGTCATACATGAGACGTACGTCGCTATTTGTAGTAAATTAAACATACTTTTAAATTAGTAAAATAATAATTATTACAATTTTTGAAATATTTATTTTGACTAAATTAAATTCTCATATCGCTGCTGTTAAATTTAATAAAAACATGCAGGCGTATAACAAAGCACTATTGGCGATCCCGAGATAGATGGCAGAGCTCAAGCGGAAAATATTCGAACCTTTCTACCCGGTATTCTACATTGTATATTATTGTTTCCTTTTTGCAAGCATAGCATTCTGTAATAAATGAATGAGTTTATATGGAGTGATCTATGAATGTGGTTGAAGTGAGGGTGGTTTGTTTGGATGAAAATGTTTGACGATGACTGGTTGTTTGATGGGTGTGATGGGCGAATGTTTTATGAGTGATTTTAGGGTTCGTGCTACCCCATTTGTTGGGATATAGCGTGAAGATATGTATGTATGTATGTATGTATGTATGTATGCATTCTGTTAACGTTTCAATATTTTTTACTTTTTTCTAGTGTTATTTAAATAAAACATATTTTTTTACTAAACGTTACATGATACTATAAATTTGAGTTTTTTACTTAAATTATTATGATCAATAATTGTATAGGGTAACAGTTGAGTGGTATCAAGTCGGCCTGTGGATCCAAAGAATCCTGGTTCGATCCCCACAGCCTACAAAACATTTTCAGCAATTTAAAATTACACCTGTGGCTCCCCCACCACTAGCATCTTTTGGGGTCGTGATTTGACGGCTGGTAACCGCACTTCACGCGCATAAATATATCACTTACCGAGATCTGCTTCGGCAGAGTGCCACACTCAGTAATGGGTAAAAGGCGTGATGATATATTTATATTTATTTAATTATTTTATAAATAATTATGTGTTGTACAGTTGTGTATACAAAAATAACCTCTCAATTTGTTTAGAAAATATGAGTTAAACAATAAAACTAGAATTGATTGCATATTTTATAAAGTTTAAAAAATTATTTTTAAATGTTTATCTTCTGTTTCACTTATTTCCAATCGATTAACAAATGACACTTTTCATTAACCTGGTTTATGAAACTCGGAAAAACTAATTATGAAGAAGAATATATTTGAATAAATTTAAATCACTAATAGTCAGTTGCACCAACAAAAATTCAATTTTAAGCTTAGTTTAAATAAATAAAAACATATCGAATGTTTAACAGCAATATTAATGATTCCATATGACATGTAACTTTGAGTTGCTTTTATTAATTTAAACCAAGTACAAAATTTATGTTTATATCCACCAAAAGAGAAGAAGAATGGCGAAACAGCACTAACAAAATGAGACAAATAAAAGATAACGCTTCCAAATGGAAAAACCATGGAACCAAAAAAGAATAAATATTGCTTACAAGCTTAAGAATTGGTCGTACAAGACTCAGTCACAGCTGTATCTTCAAAAATACTGAACCAGACGTTTGTACCACATGCAACAAAAAGATAGACGTACAACACATAATCACAGATTGACAGCTGTACTTGTGTACAAACCAGAGAGAAAACTTCAAGATCCCAGAACAATTAAAAGAGGCCTTAAATGACAACCCTATCAACACAAACAAAATAATAAACTATCTCAAAGGTATTCACCTGTATACAGAAATTAGGGTCGTTGATTTCCACCGAAGTTTGAATTTCTGAACGTTCGAACAGTCGAATGTTTTGAACTTCGTCAAAAAAACTTCAAAGTTACGAATTTTCAAATTTTTTTAAGCTTCGAATTTACGAATTTTCGAATTTTTTGCCACTGAATTAACGCCACCTATCATCTCCAAATATGCTCACGCATAATTCGCGAAAAGTCGGCCACGAATTAAATAATAAACTCGGCGAAGTATCCTGCAAAAACTTTGCAAGTTTAGGCGTCTTAATTAAGACATCTATTCTCTTACCGGCCATCTAAATGCTACGGACTTTTAGTAAGACGTTTTAAAATGACAATATTTTGTATACGCACTTTTGTATTTAAATAAATAAAATGCTCGCGTTTGATAACTGTCATCAACAAAAATGCAACCTGCATAACACCAACTTGTACTAGCTCTTTGCCGCGCACCCGTCTCATCACCAAGTTATTCTAACCCATTCTACTTCACATCACAACAAACGCCGTTGTTCTCCGTCTAGTAATGTTTTGTCTGAGTGATACCAACTGTACTAATCGTAGGTTTATTCCATTTCCTATTTGAATCAGATCTAACTTACATTTACTGAACCAGATCACTTATTTGTTTCACAGGATTACTTCGCTGACTTTAATACCAGTATTAGAATTACAGATTCTAATTTACTTTGAAGTAATTCATTCCAATAAGTGCATAAATCAGGTCTTTTAGTCATGTGTTGAATTCATATGAATTGATTTAAGTGAACCAAGTGGCAAATGGAATACAGCTAAAAATGACAAAATATTAAATAATACCAAAATATTAGTAAATAAGTGATTATTAATTTTTAAATATAAGATTTATTTGTGCAAATGTGTTGAAAAATCTGCCAAAACTTCGATTTAAATAATAATACAAATTATTTTCATTTATCTTATTATTTTCTTTTATCGTAACGCCATCTGTTGTCAATCAATGGAACGTCACCTGACATGTTAAAAGTGTGCGTTATAATAACATATCAATGCATGTTATGTTCAACTTTCCGTAGTAATTTATGATGTTATTTTCTACAGACTGGCATTCAAATCTACAAGAACATGATTTACTTGACAAATTTAAATTACTTATTACTCACTGCCACAATAATTTATTTATATATGAAATTAGTAGTTTAATGTTTGAGTAAAAAAATTGCGCTGGAGCATGCATTTCAAATTATTAACTGAGTAGTACGACTCTATTATAATATGTTGCAATAGTTTGGACTGATTTTCATCCGTACATGTAACAGTTCGTATTAAATATTAAATTTTTAAGTTTTTCATTGAAAAATTTAAAAATTCAAGTTATAAAAACATGTACTTTTACTATACAAGCATACACAATAAATGAAACAGTCCCACCAAGAGAAGTTATTTTTTAACGCTAGTTGTCGTATCAGAGCGGTGGAGTTGTCAATACCTGTTATAAAAGTTCCAAATTTATCCGCCAGATGGCGAGCGCTAGGTTGGCATCACCAACTGCCATCTAGCGCCCAATTTATTAAAGAGAGTAAACCTGACCGGATGTAACTTTATCAAGTTACTCAATAAAATATTGGGGATAAAATTTTAGTGATAAATAATTTTTACTAGTGTTTTTCTGAAACTGAACCTTGTTATCTTTAAGTGAACATTTTTTTTTTACAAATTTTGGCGTACTTTTATTCCTAAATAAAATTTCTTGTCCTTCAAACACTAATTCCAACTTTGCGCTAGCCATCCCTCCTCTAACTTTCGAAATGAATTACCTCCATTAAATATTTACTATCCATCAACTTCCAGCATCCACGTTTCACCCATTTCCCCTTCTTTCCCAAGTAGCCCTGCGATCCATGTTTCCCCTACTGCGATCTTCAACATGAATATCTCAGTTGAACTCAGGGCGGTACAGTTTCGCCGAAGTTTCACGAAACAACGGAACTTGGACTATGACTGTGACAAGTGAATGTCTGGGCCTACTTGATGGCTCATATTTCCAGCAGGAAATCCTGGATTCCTGCTGAAGCAGGATCAGAGTTGGGGTCGGTGATGAATTGTTGATAAAGCTTTGATAATTTTGCTTGAATACAAACTGGGGATTATTAATTGCTAATTTTAAGCAAAGATTGCCCTTTGTTTGGAGGTATTGTTTTTAGAAGATTGTTAGGAAATAAGATACTTATACATTTTATGGTTTCTGAAAACTGGATGATAAAATAAATACAGTGGAGTGTATTTCCGAGAAATTGACAATTAGGACTCGTTATAATAGTTTATGGGGTAATGGCTCAGTGATATCAAGTCGGCCTGTGGATCCTAAGAACCCTGGTTCGATCCCCACAGCTGACAAAACATTTTCACAAATTTAAAATTACCTCTATGGCTCCTCCACCACTAACATCTTTGGGGGCCGTGATTTGACGCCTGGTAACCGCACTTCACGCGTATATCACTTATCGAGATCTGTACCTACTACTTAATTTTTATATATACAGGGTGGTGAACGCAACTCTCGAACATGTAAAATTACAATTTTGTAATTTCCTGCTTCCCTAAATACTTTAAGCAAAAAAGCTTCGAATAAAAGTTTTAGGGCATAAAATTCTGCATATAAGCCAATAAACAAAATTAACTTTGCATGCTTCGTAACTGCACAAATTAGATCTGAAAATGACGAAAATAGCCTGAAAGCTATTGATAGCCATGAAACTAAAACAAAATTAAACAAATGTTTGTCGTTTCATCTGTCAAAATAAATGACATAATAAATAAAGAAATTATTTTGATATATATATATATATATATATATATATATATATATATATATATATATATATATATATATATATATTAAATGTGTGATTATTGTTACATAATGTCATGTATAAGCCCCACAGGGAATAATTATTAGTATTCCCTCTACTGCACCAATCAGAAAATTATTATGCCTGATTAAATTTCTCCGTGCAAATAAAAAAAGAATAAAGACTGGTATGTAACTATAAAAAACTAAATAAATAAAAATAAATATGCAAAAAGGTTTACATTTTAAAACTACATTTCTCTATCACCATAGTTACTTCACAAAATATTGCAATATTAGCTGTATTCTACGCGAATTCCATTTGCCATTTAGATCAGATACAACTTACATTTATTGAATCAGATTACTTATTTATTTCCCTGGATTACTTCGCTGACTTTATTCTGAGTACTGGAATTACTTACTCTAATTTATTTTGAAGTAATTCAACCAAATAAGTACATCACATTGCTTAATTCAAGTTCATTTAATCAGTTCAGATAAATTAGACATATAACTAAATGAACTGAATTAAGAAAACTGATGCACAAACTGAGTAGAATTACTTCAAAGTAAATTAGAAACAGTAACTCTAGTACTGTAAATAAAATCAGCGAAGTAATCCAGTTTGGGATTAAAGTGAAACGAAATTATAAAAATCTTTTATGTAATGCATTAGTCATAGATAAAGTACAAATATAGTATAAAACTCGCTATAATGGCTATTATTTACATTGCTCAATCATGTTGTAAAGTTCATCGTTATTTGTTACATTATACTCTATTATATTTTACTTATATTAGACAACTGAACTGAAATAGTATAAACTTCCTTCCGATTTTTATATAATAGAAACAGTGAAATATGCCCGGTTGTGAAAAAATTAAATTAATTAATCACAAGAGCATTATTCTCAGTATAATAATGCCAGGATTGATTAAAACGCAGACATGTGATATACAATGAAGCATTTCAATGGTTTTAAGAAACGACAAAAAATAATCAATATAAAAATAAGAAATATATTTTTCCTACAACTGTGCGATTTCTTTGTTATTACGTAACTATAATTGCCTTGGTTACGTATGGAAAGTAGATGAATGCAGACCAAGTGCGTTTCCGAAAGCAGAGAAACACTAGTGCGGAAAGTGCTTCATTACGTAACTGTCAAAAGAATATTGTTTTGACAGCGATTTAAATTTCGCGTCGAGCGCGGAATTCATATTTTGACCCCAGACGCTTATGGAAGAAGAAGATACGGTGAACCAGCGCTAGTAAATATGCAGTAGTATATTTTGACGTTTATAAACGTAACCTTAATTTGCAGTATATCTAATCTGTAGACAATTAATAAAAAGAACCGAACAAAGTAAAATATATCTATAAATTGTTTTATTTAAAGAGTAAATGAAATACTTCATATTTATTGTTTGTGTATATTATTAATACAGTTGTTACAGTTGCTTATATTGACATAATGTAAAGTGGAAACTTTTGTGTCTAAAGAAACATTGGTTTCTTCTGTACTTGTTCATATTATTACCAGTAATATTATTGGTAACAATTTCGGAAGCTTCAGAAGTACCAGCAGCAGGTTGATTGTCATTGTCGAAAATAGATCCAACATAGTATGATCCGGCGCTTCAATTATCTTTGGAGGTGTTAATGATAAAGAAGAATCACTCACTGTACTATTTCAATCAAGATGATTTTGAAGAAATTATTTTGACGTTAGTGAAAATTTTTTAAATAACGTAGAACAATGTGCAAGCAATCAACAAACAAACCATAGCAACGCCGTAAAACATCGTTCTCATGTAATATGATTAAAATTTTATAAATTTTAATAATATTTTAGTGATTTACTAAATCGCACAGTTGTAGGAAAAATGTTGTTTATAACACGTGCCGAAAAAGGTTACATGCTCGTGCAGATTTCCGCACTCGGCAAGCCTCGTGCGTTAAATTCTGCACTTGCACGTAACGAGCCTTTTTCGGCACTTGTTATAAAAATAACTATTAAACAAAAGATCCGCATTTTTTAATTTAATTGATAAACTTTTAACATAAATTTTTTTTGAAACAACCAAGTGTTTTTATTTACTATTTTTTAATATAAAAATGTTATTAAATAAATCTAATAATTATAAATTACCTTGATGATGGTTTCCATAATGTGTAGTAGGTAGAGAAAATTAGACATGATCACTTACCTGAAAAGAAAAAAATACATTAATCATAGATTTACAAGTATTCACAAAAAAGTTTTAGCAAATCCTAGATTTTAGATTAGCTAATCTTGTAATCTTATTCTATTACGATGGTGAGAAGTTAACCCAAATTACTTTTCGAAAACCAACTGGTAACAAGATTATCTTAAAGTTTAATTAAACCGTATTATAGCATAAACAAAAAGTGTCTTGTCCTTCACTGTGAAAAAATTGTAACAGACAGGATGTGTAAGAAATAATCGTTTGCAAAATTGTTGATTAGATTGCGTCTTTAAGACACATGTCATGTTATTCAACTTTTGGAACACGCGCACGTATTTGAGGCATTTGTCACATTCAGCGAAATTATTGCGATCTAGCATTTATTTACTATAAATGCCATAGTTAAGGATGATAGTATAGATAGTATACAATGTAGAAGTATGGAGCAGACAGTTCGAAAGTAGTAGATGTTACTACGTAGATAGTAGTTATGATTCGTGAGTAGAAGAATATTCGAGGGTGTCTATCCCGAGAATATGATGTTATTAATTTGTTATTTAATTAATTATTATCTTTGTTTTATCTGAGTTTTTATTATGTTGTTTTAATAAAATATTTACCACTCGCCCATGCAGCGTCTCATTACTTATTATACAACTTCAGCACGTCGACAATCAGTGGTCAAGATAAATTCTCCTTTTGACCACCATGATTTGTTACAAAATCACCATCGATATAAAAATATCTGATCTCGCCAAAATATGTATAATCATAAACCTTCGAATGGGATGGCTAGCTCAGTGGTATGAAGTCGGCCTGTGGATCCTGAGGTCCCTGGTTCGATTCCCACAGGCGACATAATTTGAAAAAGCTATCCCTGTGGCTCCTCCACCACTAACATGTTTGGGGGCCGTGATTTGACGACTGGTAACCGCACTTCACGCGCAAAATATATCACTTACCGAGATCTGCTTCAGCAGAGTGCCACACCTAGTAATGGGTAGAAGGCGTGATGATATATTTATTTATTTATATTTATAAACCTTCGAAACTATTTTTTAATGACTTAGATTAAATTATTATTTCAGGAGATAATATCAATATGCTTTACTTACTTTTAAAACATTTATAATTTATATTGTTGTTAGTTAACATTTACTTAACAATTAATTAATAAATCGGGCATAAGACAGAAATTGATAGAGATTGTTTAACAAGGACTAATTTTTGAGGATTAAATAATCATTTCTGTGCTAGAAAACCAGGTCTCGGAAAACATCTACTGAGGTTAGGAGAAAACCAGATTAAATTTTCCGTCTTCGTTTTTCGGTGCAAATTATTCATGAATTTTGTAAAATTAATTCCTGACAAATTATTTTGCCGCTGAATCCCAAGCTTTACGTTTTCATGAAAAGGTAGCAAAAATAGTCCAAAATTCCCAACGGCCCTATATTTCTTTCCGTTTGTCTTAAAATATTCCTTCCAAGTCTTTCGAACTCAATTATAGCCAAAGTTCCACACTAAATCATCGCTGTTTCAGCGCAAGCTGTAAAATGTATTAAAAAATCCAATAAAACGTAAAAAACGGCCGGTTCCACTTGAAGCAAACGGACCACGAGTGCCACCAGCGCCACGAGCGCCGCATTCTGCAACCGCCCGTCAGTTTTACACTCCGCGCAATAACTCACAGCTGCGCTTGATTTGTAAAATACAGAATTCATATACGAACTTTATTGTCATACGGCACACATGGAAACTGAACAATGTTCTATGTTTGTGACAACCATTTACTAGAGTTATAGAAAAATATCTGAAACATCTCAAAAATGTGCTTGCAACATGGAGCACAGGTATTCAAGTTTGACACGGTGCAATATGACATCTGGTGGTGAAACTTCGAAATAGAAATTGGAATTTTGTATCCGTTAGATGTTCAGATTTTGTTGTGTTTCAGTCGGTAAATTTTGCATTTTACAAAGTTTACGTTGTTATAATATATAGAGGTGAAAATTACAGAGAAATCAAAAGTAAATTGGCGTTAAAAATAACTACTTGAATTGGTAAAGCTGATTCATAAATTTATTTTGTGCTGTTCATGGGCGTCCGCAAGGGGAGGGCAAGCAGGGACGCTCGCCCCCTCTGGGTTTTAACTAGGGTGGTGACCACGACTCTCGAACATAGGACTTTAACATGTCAAATTATAATTTTGCAATTTCCTGCTTCCCTAAAAATTTTAAGTAAAAAAGCTTGTAATAAAAGTTTTAGGGCATAAAATTCTGCATCTGAACCAATAAACAAAACGAATTTTACATACTTTGTAACGACACAAATTAGCTTTGAAAATGACGAAAATTGCCTCAAAACTATCGATAGGCATGAAATTGAAACAAAATTAAATAAATATTTGATGTTTTATCTGTCAAAATAAATGAAATAATAACTCAGACCAAACATAAGTCGACGGAGAACAACGCCGTTTGTTGTGAAGTAGAAAGGGTTAGCATAACTTGGTGATGAGACGGGTGCGCGGCAAAGAGCTAGTACCCCTTGGTGTTATGCGGGTTGAATTTTTGTTGATGACATTTATCAGACGCGAGCATTTTATTTATTTAAATACAAACGTGCGTATACAAAACACTTAATATGTCAAAAACTAATCTTTACTTTGATGTATAAAAAGTAAGTAATTGAATATAAAAATAACTATACAAATGTTTGCAACTCGCATAACATCAAAGGGTACTCGCTCCTTGCCGCGCACCCGTCTCACCCACAAGTTACTCTAACTCTTTCTACGTCACAACACTGCATTGACTTGAATACGGCAGAATTTGTCTACTTATGTTTGGTCTGAGAATAATAAATAAATTATTTATTTTGTCAGTTTTGACAGATTTAACATCAAACATTTGTTTAATTTTGTGTCAATTTCATAGCTATCGATAGTTTTGAGACAATTGTAGTCATTTTCAGATCTAATTTGTGCCGTTACAAAGCATGCAAAATTAATTTCGTATTTTATGCCCTAAAACTTTTATTTGAAGCTTTTTTCTTTTAAATAATTACAAAACAGGAAACTAAAACAATATGATTTTACATGTTGAAGTCCTATGTTCGAGAGTCGCGCTCACCATCTTCTATATGTATATATATATATATATATATATATATATATATATATATATATATATATATATATATATATATAATATAATAAAAATTAAATTATAAGTTTAAAGATAATAAATTCAAGCTGAAACTGAATTTTCAAGCAGTATTCTTATGGCCAGCTAGTGACATGTTCCCTATCGTAATTTAAGTTTATTAAGTATACATAGACACAAAATATTAGAAAATAAAAACTGTAAAACTGCTAAATCGGAATTTATTGAAGAAATGGTGTCAATTTATGGAAGAGTTATTCGAAAATTGTCCTTCCTCTTCAATTCAACCCAGACGACAAAGACTAGTAATTTATTTAACAAATTTAAATACTTTTTTATCTATTTGTTATATGTATTTGTATTTATGTTATGTAAAAAATATATTTTTAAATTTTTTTGAAAAAAGTTTTAGTAAATACAGAAATGTTTACTTCCTATTTCATTAGCTGTCATACCAAGTTGTATGTATCGATTGATTTAAAATGTTATTTGTGTATTAACAACATACGAGTATATGTCTCATTAAAATTTCATTTAATTCCCTTGCATACTACACGAGAAATAAAACTGCAAAATAAAACATCAAACAAAAATATTAGAGTCAGGCCAACTGATGTGTCGCAGGGCTCGTAAATAAATACAATATTTATGAAATATTAGTTTAATTATACAATCGAAGGTTTGAGCCGTACCCACAGCGTGAAACATTTTAAAACACGTAAAATAATCAAATACTTGATGTAGTTTCACAAAATTTATTAAATAAAAAATATAACCAATTTGTTTATCGATTTCAGGTTAATTAGCCATCATCTGAAGCAAATGGTGAGTGACTGGTGATCGCCAAATAAGCCGAAATCGATAAACAAATTTGTTATATTTGTTGTTTATAAA
The DNA here is from genome assembly GCA_911728475.2 of Pterostichus madidus. NCBI lineage: Eukaryota > Metazoa > Arthropoda > Insecta > Coleoptera > Carabidae > Pterostichus > Pterostichus madidus. Next base: position 26,098,729 of record OU452314.1, read on the forward strand.
TTTTGTGAAACTACATCAAGTGTTTGATTATTTTATGTGTATTAGTTTAATTTGAAAATTCACTAGACCAATAACCTGTTAACAATAACCAATGGTGCCACCGTCACACTAGTACTACCTTAAAACACATGACGACATGAACTGCATTGAGCAAAATGAAGTACTTATTGAGGTGAATTACTTCATAGTAAATTAGAATAAATAATTTTAGTACAGAAAATAAAGTAAACCAACGAAATAAATATATGATCTAAATCAGTAAATGGAAGTAAGATCTGATCCAAATGGCAAATGGAATGCACTTTGTTACAATTGATCATTGTTACACTAGTTTTTCATACTATTTTTTTCTTTTAACTTACTTTTATTTTAAAATTTTTATTAAATAAAAAAATTAAATTTCAAGGTGATAACCCGAACAGATCAATAAACATTTAAAATTAATTTATTTTGACATTTATTAGTTGGATTACAGTTCAAATTCAGAATGATGTAGGTTATGTTATAAAACTATATACATTTAATTTTTAATAAAGGAGTGTTTTGCAGTTTTATGCCGTTATTTTATTTTTAAGAAATAATAATAATAATAACAATAATTATATTTAACATTTTTACAACTAGACAACTAAAAACAGTTGTACAAAATTCAAATAGTAAACGCGATATAGGGAAAATTTATTTTTGATGTTGGATTTACGCTAAATTTTATTAATACTCTAAGTTTTAAGTCGTACAAATTTTATCATATAACATTTCTTTACACTGTAGGTATTCTATAGTGTAATTGAAATTAAAGTTTCTTTTCCACAATATATCAAATAATAGTTATTTTTATAACAAGTGCCGAAAAAGGCTCGTTACGTGCAAGTGCAGAATTTAAATCTGCACGAGCATGTAACCTTTTTCGGCACGTGTTATAAACAACATTTTTCCTACAACTGTCCGATTTAGTAAATCACTAAAATATTATTAAAATTTATAAAATTTATAAAATTTTAATGATATTACATGACAACGATGTTTTACGGCGTTGCTAAGGTTTGTTTGTTGATTGCTTGCACATTGTTCTACGTTATTTAAAAATATTTCACTAACGTCAAAATAATTTCTTCAAAATCATCTTGATTGGAATAGTACAGTGAGTGATTCTTCTTTATCATTAACACCTCCAAAGATAATTGAAGCTCCGGATCATACTATGTTGGATCTATTTTCGACAATGACAATCAACCTGCTGCTGGTACTTCTGAAGCTTCCGAAATTGTTACCAATAATATTACTGGTAATAATATGAACAGGTACGGAAGAAATCAATGTGTCTTTAGACACAAAAGTTTCCACTTTACATTATGTCAATATAAGCAACTGTAACAACTGTATTAATAATATACACAAACAATAAATATGAAGTATTTCACTTACTCTTTAAATAAAACCATTTATCGATATATTTTACTTTGTTCGGTTCTTTTTATTAATTGTCTACAGATTAGATATACTGCAAATTAAGGTTACGTTTATAAACGTCAAAATATACTACTGCATATTTACTAGCGCTGGTTTACCGTATCTTCTTCTTCCATAAGCGTCTGTGGTCAAAATATGAATTCCGCGCTCGGCGCGAAATTTAAATCGCTGTCAAAACAATTTTCTTTTGACAGTTACGTAATGAAGCACTTTCCGCACTAGTGTTTCTTTGCTTTCGGAAACGCACTTGGTCTGCATTCATCTACTTTCCATACGTAACCAAGGCAATTATAGTTACGTAATAACAAAGAAATCGCACAGTTGTAGGAAAAATAAATAAATGTTAAAATAAGAATCAAATTAGACAAAAGCAAAATAAAGTCTAACTGACTAAACTTCCCTCAAAGATGAATATTAACAGTTAGAGTTGAATGCAGCACTTCCTGGCTAGTACACAATTATTGACACTTTTCAAGTTGTTCTCAATAAATCGGAAGTTTGTTTCTAGATTTTAAATTTCTTGGTTGTTTTTCATCATGAGTAAAAGTTTCCCGCCAACTAAAAGTAGGTAAGAAATAAACTGTAAACGAAATTGTCTGGTATAAGACTACCAATCTTGAAACAAATATTTTGTTATTGTTGGAAGCTACTGTGGTTTTCAACATTTGTTCAAATAAAATTAGATGTCCGTATAATTTTTTCCTTTAAGTCGCGATATACTTGATATTCGCTTATTTCAACTGAATAGGCATAGGCGGACTTTGGCCTAGGCTAAAGAGGCAATAGCCTAGGGACAAAAATTTTAGGACCCGGATTCAAACTTTTAGTTTAAATAATAGAAATATATAATTTTATTCCCTTATAATGTTTAGGGTGGTGACCGCGACTCTCGAACATGGGTATTTTTGTAACATAATAATTTCATAATTTCCTGCTCCCCTAAATACAGGGTGATCCATTTTAAATAATCCACTGGAATATCTCGAAAAATATGCATCAGACAAAAAAATATTTCAAACAAAAGTGTATTGGTTTTGAGGGGGGCCACCCGATGCTGTAATAATTTCTCCTCCCCCATCCCAACGAGGTCGGGGAGGGGGGTAACTTTGAAATTTTAAATACGGACCCCCACTTTTTATTTCAGATTTGGATTCTACGCAAAAAAATAAGTAAGTTTTGTCTGAACATTTTTTTTCGATTTGCGATAGATGGCGGAGGATTGTAACCAGTAATTTTTTCCTTTAAGTCTAGCGACATTATGTGCTTTACATGTTTAAAACATACTTAAATTGACATCAAATTGAATATAATATCTAGTAGAATATTTGACAGCAATATATTTTTGATTTAATTTTATACAATTAAATCCAAGTTGCAACTGCATGTTCAAGAAATAAATACTACAAAGTCAGTAACAGTATACTTATACCGGGTGGTGCTTGTTAAGGGCGAATATAGGGATTTAACACGAAATATTAGTTTTATGTAATATCTTGCTCTCCCGTTCATTTCATGGCACAAACTGTAAAATGCAAGGATGTTCAGAATTAAAACATACATACATACAAAACAGTTTTTATATTTGTAATTACGTAACTGGGTTGGACGCAACTTTATTAGTTATTTTTCAAACAAGTGCCGAAAAAGGCTTGTAGCGTGCAAGTGCAGTGCCGAGTGCGGAAATCTGCACGCCCACGTAATCTTTTTCGGCACGTGTTATAAACAACATTTTTCCTACAACTGTGCAATTTAGTAAATCACTAAAATATTATCAGAATTTATCAAATTTTAATAATATTACACGAGAACAATGTTTTACGGCGTTGCTATGGTTTGTTTGTTGATTGTTCGCACATTGTTCTACGTTATTTAAACATATTTCACTAATTTCAAGATAATTTCTTCAAAATCGTCTAAGTTGGATTACTGCACTGAGTGATTCTTTTTTATTATATACATGTTGGATCTATTCTTGACAATGACAATCAACCTGCTGCTGGTACTTCTAAAATCTCCAAAATTGTTGTCAATAATATTACTGTTAATAATATGAACAGGTACGGAAGAAATCATTGTTTCTTGAGACAGTACAAAAGTTTCCACTTCAAATTATGTCAATATAAGCAACTGTAACGTGTTATTAATATACACAAACAATTAATATTATATCATTTACTCTTTAAATAAAACCATTTATCAATATATTTTACTTTGTTCGGTTATTTTTATTAATTATCATATTTAATACTGATATACTTGAGTTCTTGTCTGTTCTATGTGATGTGTATAAATTAGATATACTGCAGTTTAAGGTTATGTTTATAAACGTCAAAATATATCACTGCATATTTCTTCTTCTTCCATAAGCGTATATGTCTAAAATATGAAATTCCGTGCTTGGCGCGAAATTTAAATCGCTCTCACTTATATATTCTTTTGACAATTGCGTAAAGTACAAATTACTTTCGGTACTAGTGTTTCTTTGCTTACACAAACGCACTGCATTTGTCTACTTTCCATACGTAACCAAGGCAATAATAGTTACGTAATAACAAAGAAATCGCATAATTGTAAGAAAAAATTAATTTCATAATTTGTATTATATTGTAGCATTAGCCATGACTTTTGTTTTTCATTAATTATTTATAAACGTCAAAGTTTGAGGTTATAAATGTCAATCTATTTTATAAATTAAATAAATCAAATAAAATATAACTTTTAGTATTTTGGAATAAAGGTACCGTTTTGTTTGATTTATTTAATTAATAAAATAGATTGATCCTTATAACCGTCAAATTTGACGTTTATAAACAACAATTCTTGAAAAACAAAAGTCATGACAAGCTACAGTTTAAAAGAAATTTTTAAATTTATTTTTTAAGTTGCGGCTAAACCAGACACCTAATTGAAAATATAAAAACTGTTTTATATGCATCTTTTAATTCTGAATATCTTTAGGCGTGCAGAAAATTACATAAAACTAATATCCCATATTAAATCCCTATATTCTCCCTTACCAAACACCAACCGGTATAATAGGTAGAACTCGTAATGAGTACCTTCCTTCTGATTGAATTTTGATGAAATCAGGACTCTCTGGCACTATCTCTTTAATAGTTAAAACCCTAATGGCCCCGCTAATATTACTAACAGCTAATGCTAATACGAAACCAATACCGCCATTTATCCTGACTCAGCTTAACATCATTTAGCATAACGAATAGTAAAATCATTAGACTAGAACACTGCGTGTAGCCAGTGACCAAATATTTGGTTGCAATGTTTGTTTTCAGAGTTTGCTGCTTTATCCCTTCCCGACATAAATCAAACGGGAAATAACCGTACACTGCGCGTTTAGAACTCACGGACTACGCATAAATGGACAGCGTTAGTAAATGCGCTTCCGGTGTTATACGATACACGACACCACGATGCTTCTCAACATGTTCTCAGTGGGAATATTCGATATCTTTTTACATGTAATTGAGTGTCTGTTTTGTACAGTGATTACAAGTTAGTAAATACTAGCGATCGGCCTGGCTTTGCCAGGCCTTCACGCTATGCTCCGCGGACACTGAAATAGGATTCACTTCTGTAAGACAATTGACACTATATAAATCAAATTATTAGGTTTTGATGCATTTTTACTAAAACAATTGCCGATCGAATAATATTTAATTTTCTACGCGAGCCCTTCAATAGACCTTTCATTTGATACCAAACACGATAGGTTTTGATGCGTTTTTACTAAAACAATTGCCGATCGAATAATATTTAATTTTCTACGCAAGGCCTTCAATAGACCTTTCATTTGATACCAAACACGATAGGTTTTGATGCGTTTTTACTAAATCAATTGCCGATCGAATAATATTTAATTTTCTACGCAAGCCCTTCAATAGACCTTTCATTTGATACCAAACACGATAGGTTTTGATGCATTTTTACTAAAACAATTGCCGATCGAATAATATTTAATTTTCTATGCGAGCCCTTCAATAGACCTTTCATTTGATACCAAACACGATAGGTTTTGATGCATTTTTACTAAAACAATTGCCGATCGAATAATATTTAATTTTCTACGCGAGCCCTTCAATAGACCTTTCATTTGATACCAAACACGATAGGTTTTGATGCATTTTTACTAAAACAATTGCCGATCGAATAATATTTAATTTTCTGCGCGAGCCCTTCAATAGACCTTTCATTTGATACCAAACACGATAGGTTTTGATACATTTTTACTAAAACAATTGCCGATTCAATAATATTTAATTAAGCACGCGAGCCCTTCAAAAGACCTTTCATTTGATACCAAACACGATAAGTTTTGATGCACTCTTACTAAAACAATTGCCCATCGAAAAAAATTGAATTCTGTATGAGAGCCCTTCAAAGGACCTTTTAGTTGATACCAAACACGATAGGTTTTGAAGCACTTTCACTAAAACAATTACTGATTGAAAAAATCTCATTTCTACATGCGTGACCTTCTAAACTTTCGTATTATACCATATACGATAAATTTCGAATTTTAATAATAAATTTAAATAAATAATAATAAAATTGTATTTAATGTAGATTGCCATGAACAATATTTGCTTAGTTTTACTATATATTTTTACCGAGGACAATTTTGGTTTGGTTTACCTGTATACTTTATATAACTTGTCAATTTGACGTTTAAACCAACTTCACAGTGAACTGTCAAAAATTTACTTTTTAAATATACATATTTGAAATGTGTAATTATAATAAAAACGTCCCCTCATTTCCCCAATATATGTAAAATATTTCAAAACTACTCACAGATATTTCATATTTACGTAATTTATAATTAAAAATGCGACATGTCCACTGACAAACGTCAAAGTGACGTTTGATCTTCTTCTTAAAAATTTCAAAGCCTCCACACTCTTAGTTGATTTTGCCCCAAAAACGCATGTTTTTTCAAGTTTTCTCGCACATCATGTGCAGGAAAAATCTAAGACTAACAAAAGGCACCCCCCATGATTGACCTCTATCAAATAAAAAAAGTTTCAAATTAATCGGACAAACCGTCTAGGCTGTAGAGATGAGCAATTGAACGTGATGAATCCAAACAAACATATATACCTCTTACGCTTTTAGGTATAGGACTAGCGGTCAGCCTGGCTTCGCCAGGCCTTCACGCTATGCTCCGCGGACACTGAAATAGGATTCACTTCTGTAAGACAATTGACACTATATAAATCAAATTATTTCCGAAGTAAAAGTTTTCAATTCTACACGTCTGTCCTTTGAAATACATTTAATTGATCCAAACACGATAGGTTACGAAGCTCTGGCACTACAAAATTGACAATAAAAAAAAGGCCCATTTAGCACACGAACTCTTTAAGCGACCTTTCATTTGATACCAAACACGATAGGTTTTGATGTATTTTTACTAAAACAATTGCCGAACCAATAATAATTAATTTTCTACGCAAGCCCTTCAATAGACCTTTCATTTGATACCAGACACGATAGGTTTTGATGCATTTTTACTAAAACAATTGCCGATCGAATAATATTTAATTTTGCACGCGTGCCCTTCAAAAGACCTTTCATTTGATACCAAACACGATATGTTTTGAAGCACTCTTACTAAAACAATTGCCGATTGAATAATATTTAATTTTGTACGCGAGCCCTTCAAAGGACCTTTTATTTGACGCCAAACACGACAGGTTTTGAAGTACTTTCACTAAAACTATTACTGATTGAAAAAATCTCATTTCTACATGCGTGACCTTCTAAACTTTCGTATTATACCATATACGATAAATTTCGAATTTTGATAATAAATTTAAATAAATACTAATAAAATTGTATTTAATGTACATTGCCGTGAACAATATTTGCTTAGTTTTACTATATATTTTTACCGAGGACAATTTTGGTTTGGTTTACCTGTATACTTTATATAACTTGTCAATTTGACGTTTAAACCAACTTCAGAGTGAACTGTCAAAAATTTACTTTTTAAATATACATATTTGAAATGTGTAATTATAATAAAAACGTCCCCTCATTTCCCCAATATGTGTAAAATATTTCAAAACTACTCACAGATATTTCATATTTACGTAATTTATAATTAAAAATGCGACATGTCCACTGACAAACGTCAAAGTGACGTTTGATCTTCTTCTTAAAAATTTCAAAGCTTCCACACTCTTAGTTGATTTTGCCCCAAAATCGCATGTTTTTTCAAGTTTTCTCGCACATCATGTGTACGAAAAATCTAAGACTAACAAAAGGCACCCCCCATGATTGACCTCTATCAAATAAAAAAAGTTTCAAATTAATCGGACAAACCGTCTAGGCTGTAGAGGTGAGCAATTGACCGTGATGAATCTATACAAATATACAAATATACCTCCGCGGACACTGAAATAGGATTCACTTCTGCAAGACAATTGACACTATATAAATCAAATTATTTCCGAAGTAAAAGTTCTCAATTTTGCATGTCTGTCCTTTAAAATACATTTCATTGATACCAAGCACGATAGATTACGATGCTCTGGCACTACAAAATTGACAATAAAAAAAAGTCCATTTCAGCACACGAACTCTTTAAGCGACCTTTCATTTGATACCAAACACGATAGGTTTTGATGCGTTTTTACTAAAACAATTGCCGATCGAATAATATTAAATTTTCTACGCAAGCCCTTCAATAGACCTATCATTTGATACCAAACACGATAAGTTTTGATGCATTTTTGCTAAAACAATTGCCGATCGAATAATATTTAATTTTCTATGCGAGCCCTTCAATAGACCTTTCATTTGATACCAAACACGATAGGTTTTGATGCGTTTTTACTAAAACAATTGCCGATCGAATAATATTTAATTTTCTACGCGAGCCCTTCAATAGACCTTTCATTCGATACCAAACACGTTAGGTTTTGATGCATTTTTACTAAAACAATTGCCGATCGAATAATATTTAATTTTCTATGCGAGCCCTTCAATAGACCTTTCATTTGATACCAAACACGATAGGTTTTGATGCGTTTTTACTAAAACAATTGCCGATCGAATAATATTTAATTTTCTATGCGAGCCCTTCAATAGACCTTTCATTTGATACCAAACACGATAGGTTTTGATGCATTTTTACTAAAACAATTGCCGATCGAATAATATTTAATTTTCTACGCGAGCCCTTCAATAGACCTTTCATTTGATACCAAACACGATAGGTTTTGATCCATTTTTACTAAAACAATTGCCGATCGAATAATATTTAATTTTCTATGCGAGCCCTTCAATAGAACTTTCATTCGATACCAAACACGATAGGTTTTGATTCATTTTTACTAAAACAATTGCCGATCGAATAATATTTAATTTCATACGCGAGCCCTTCAAAAGACCTTTCATTTGATACCAAACACGATAGGTTTTGATGCACTCTTACTAAAACAATTGCCGATCGGATAATATATCATTTTGTACGCGAGCCCTTCAAAAGACCTTTCATTTGTTACCAAACATGATAGGTTTTGATGTACTTTTACAAAAACAATTGCCGATCGAATAATATTTAATTTTGTACGCGAGCCCTTCAAAAGACCTTTCATTTGATACCAAACACGATATGTTTTGAAGCACTTTCACTAAAACAATTGCCGATCGAAAAAATTCAAATTCTACACGCGCGCCCTTTAATAGACCTTTCATTTGATACCAAACACGATAGGTTTTGATGCACTCTTACTAAAACAATTGCTGATCGAATAATATTTAATTTTGTACGCGAGCCCTCTAAAAGAACTTTCATTTGATACCAAACACGATAGGTTTTGATGCACTCTTACTAAAACAATTGCCGATCGAATAATATTTAATTTTGTACGCGAGCCCTTCAAAAGACCTTTCGTTTGATACCAAACACGACATGTTTTGAAGCACTTTAACTAAAACAATTCCGATCGAAAAAATTCGAATTCTGCGTACAAAGGACCTTTTATTTGATACCAAACACGATAGGTTTTGAACCACTTTCACTAAAACAATTACTGATTGAAAAAATTTCTACTTGCGTGATTTTCAAAACTTTCGTATTATACCATATACGATAAATTTTAATTTTTGATAATAAATTTAAATAAATAATAATAAAATTGTATTTAATGTACATTGCCGTGAACCATATTTGCTTAGTTTTACTATATATTTTTACCAAGGACAATTTTGTTTTGGTTTACCTGTATACTTTATATAACTTGTCAATTTGACGTTTAAAGCAACTTCAGAGGGAACTGTCAAAAATTTACTTTTTAAATATACATATTTGAAATGTGTAATTATAATAAAAACGTCCCCTCATTTCCCCAATATGTGTAAAATATTTCAAAACTACTCACAGATATTTCATATTTACGTAATTTATAATTAAAAATGCGACATGTCCACTGACAAATGTCAATTCTCAAATCTATGAATTTCAAAACCTGGATCTTGTATATGCGATGTAATATTGTTCCTAAATTATAGATTTGTCAAATTGAAGTTTTGTGTTAAAAAACTTTTATATAAACATGAAATCAATTGAAAACAGTTTAAAACATATATCCTCAATCCTATAATATCTTAATATATTTACAAAATTGCTCTAACTTGTCTCGAAATTAATATAATTGTGTTAAAAAGTTTCATGCGTAACGTCAATGAATTTTTCTGCTTACGGTCAAATCGTCCGTAGATGTTCTTCTTAATCAATGCAAAGCCACCATAATCTTAGTTAAAAATGCGTGTTTTTTCAAGTTTTCTCGCACATCATGTGCAGGAAAAATCTAAGACTAACAAAAGGCACCCCCCATGATTGACCTCTATCAAATAAAAAAAGTTTCAAATTAATCGGACAAACCGTCTAGGCTGTAGAGGTGAGCAATTGAGCGTGATGAATCCAAACAAACATATATACCTCTTACTCTAATAGTAGTTGGACTAGCGGTCAGCCTGGCTTCGCCAGGCCTTCACGCTAAGCTCCGCGGACACTGAAGTAGAATTCACTTTTGTAAGACAATTGACACTATATAAATCAAATTATTTCCGAAGTAAAAGTTTTCAATTTTGCATGCCTGTCCTTTGAAATACATTTAATTGATCCAAGCACGATAGGTTACGAAGCTCTGGCACTACAAAATTGACAATAAAAAAAAGTCCAATTCAGCACACGAACTCTTTAAGCGACCTTTCATTTGATATCAAACACGATAGGTTTTGATACATTTTTACTAAAACAACTGCCGATCGAATAATATTTAGTTTTCTACGCGAGCTCTTCAATAGACCTTTCATTTGATACCAAACACGATAGGTTTTGATACATTTTTACTAAAACAATTGCCGATCGTATAATATTTAACTTTCTACGCGAGCCCTTCAATAGACCTTTCATTTGATACCAAACACGATAGGTGTTGATGCATTTTTACTAAAACAATTGCCGATCGAATAATATTTCATTTTCTACGCGAGCCCTTTTATAGACCTTTCATTTGATACGAAACACGATAGGTTTTGATGCATTTTTACTAAAACAATTTCCGATCGGATAATATTTAATTTTCTACGCGAGCCCTTTAATAGACCTTTCATTTGATACCAAACACGATAGGTTTTGATGCATTTTTACTAAAACAATTGCCGATCGAATAATATTCAATTTTGTACGCGAGCCCTTCTATAGAACTTTCATTTGATACCAAACACGATAGGTTTTGATGCACTCTTACAAAAACAATTGCCGATCGAATAATATTTAATTTTCTACGCAAGCCCTTCAATAGTCTTTTCATTTGATACCAAACACGATAGGTTTTGATGCATTTTTACTAAAACAATTGCCGATCGAATAATATTTAATTTTCTACGCATGCCCTTCAATAGACCTTTCATTTGATATTAAGTACGATAGGTTACGAAGCTCTGGCACTACAAAATTGACAATAAAAAAAAGGCCCATTCAGCACACGAACTCTTTAAGCGACCTTTCATTTGATACCAAACACGATAGGTTTTGATACATTTTTACTAAAACAACTGCCGATCGAATAATATTTAGTTTTCTACGCGAGCCCTTCAATAGACCTTTCATTTGATACCAAACACGATAGGTGTTGATGCATTTTTACTAAAACAATTGCCGATCGAATAATATTTAACTTTCTACGCGAGCCCTTCAATAGACCTTTCATTTGATACCAAACACGATAGGTTTTGATGCATTTTTACTAAAACAATTGCCGATCGAATAATATTTAATTTTCTACGCGAGCCCTTCAATAGACCTTTCATTTGATACCAAACACGATAGGTATTGATGCACTCTTACTAAAACAATTGCCAATCGAATAATATTTAATTTTGTACGCGAGCCCTTCAATAGACCTTTTATTTGATACTAAACACGATAGGTTTTGAAGCACTTTCACTAAAACAATTACTGATTGAAAAAATATCATTTCTACATGCGTGACCTTCAAAACTTTGGTATTATACCATATACGATAAATTTTGATAATAAATTTAAATAAATAATAATAAAATTGAATTTAATGTAGATTGCCATGAACAATATTTGCTTAGTTTCACTATATATTTTTACCGAGGACAATTTTGGTTTGGTTTACCTGTATACTTTATATAACTTGTTAATTTGACGTTTAAACCAACTTCACAGTGAACTGTCAAAAATTTACTTTTTAAATATACATATTTGAAATGTGTAATTATAATAAAAACGTCCCCTCATATCCCCAATATGTGTAAAATATTTCAAAACTACTCAGAGAAATTTCATATTTACGTAATTTATAATTAAAAATGCGACATGTCCACTGACAAACGTCAAAGTGACGTTTGATCTTCTTCTTAAAAATTTCAAAGCCTCCACACTCTTAGTTGATTTTGCCCCAAAAACGCATGTTTTTTCAAGTTTTCTCGCACATCATGCGTAATAAAATTATGAATTTATAAAAAGGTCACATTTCAAGTTGGCCTCTATCAAATAAAAAAAGTTTCAAATTAATCGGACAAACCGTCTAGGCTGTAGAAGTGAGCAATTGACCGTGATGAATCCAAACAAACCTATTACGCTCTTACCCTTTTAGTATATGGACTAGCGGTCAGCCTGGCTTCGCCAGGCCTTCACGCTATGCTCCGCGGACACTGAGATAGGATTCACTTCTGTAAGACAATTGACACTATATAAATCAAATTATTTCCGAAGTAAAAGTTTTGCATGTCTGTCCTTTGAAATACATTTAATTGATCCAAACACGATAGGTTACGAAGCTCTGGCATTACAAAATTGACAATAAAAAAAAGGCCCATTTAGCACACGAACTTTTTAAGCGACCTTTCATTTGATACCAAACACGTTAGGTTTTGATACATTTTTACTAAAACAACTGCCGATCGAATAATATTTAGTTTTCTACGCGAGCTCTTCAATAGGCCTTTCATTTGATACCAAACACGATAGGTTTTAATGCATTTTTACTAAAACAATTGCTGATCGAATAATATTTCATTTTCTACGCGAGCCCTTTAAAAGAACTTTCATTTGATACCAAACACGATAGGTTTTGATGCACTCTTACTAAAACAATTGCGATCGGATAATATTTAATTTTGTATGCGAGCTCTTCAAAAGATCTTTCATTTGATACCAAACACGATAGGTTTTGATGCATTTTTACTAAAACAATTGCCGATCGAATAATATTTAATTTTCTACGCGAGCCCTTCAATAAACCTTTCATTTGATACCAAACACGATAGGTTTTGATGCACTCTTACTAAAACAATTGCCGATTGAATAATATTTAATTTTCTACGGGAGCCCTGCAATAGACCTTTCATTTGATACCAAACACGATTGGTTTTGATACATTGTTACTAAAACAATTGCCGATCGAATAATATTTAATTTTGTACGCGAGCCCTTTAAAAGAACTTTCATTTGATACCAAACACGATAGGTTTTGATGCACTCTTACTAAAACAATTGCCGATTGAATAATATTTAATTTTGCACGCGAGCCCTACAAAAGACCTTTCATTTGATACCAAACACGATATGTTTTGAAGTACTTTAACTAAAACAATTGCCGATCGAAAAAATTCAAATTCTGTATGTGAGCCCTTCAAAGGACTTTGTATTTGATACCAAACACGTTAGGTTTTGAAGCACTTTCACTAAAACAATTACTGATTGAAAAAATCTCATTTCTACATGCGTGACCTTCAAAACTTTGGTATTATACCATATACGATAAATTTTGAATTTTGATAATTAATTTCAATAAATAATAATAAAATTGTATTTAATGTACATTACCGTGAACAATATTTGCTTAGTTTTACTATATATTATTACCGAGGACAATTTTGGTTTGGTTTACCTGTATACTTTATATAACTTGTCAATTTGACGTTTAAACCAACTTCACAGTGAACTGTTAAAAATTTACTTTTTAAATACACATAGTTGAAATGTGTAATTATAATAAAAACGTCCCCTCATTTCCCCAATATGTGTAAAATATTTCAAAACTACTCACAGATATTTCATATTTACGTAATTTATAATTAAAAATGCGACATGTCCACTGACAAACGTCAAAGTGACGTTTGATCTTCTTCTTAAAAATTTCAAAGCCTCCACACTCTTAGTTGATTTTGCCCCAAAAACGCATGTTTTTTCAAGTTTTCTCGCACATCATGCGTAATAAAATTATGAATTTATAAAAAGGTCACATTTCAAGTTGGCCTCTATCAAATAAAAAAAGTTTCAAATTAATCGGACAAACCGTCTAGGCTGTAGAGGTGAGCAATTGACCGTGATGAATCCAAACAAACCTATTTACCTCTTACGCTTTTAGTATATGGACTAGCGGTTGGCCTGGCTACGCCAGGCCTTCACGCTATGCTCCGCGGACACTGAAATAGGATTCACTTCTGTAAGGCAATTGACACTATATAAATCAAATTATTAGGTTTTGATGCTTTTTTACTAAAACAATTGCCGATCGAATAATATTTAATTTTCTACGCAAGCCCTTCAATAGACCTTTCATTTGATACCAAACACGATATGTTTTGATGCATTTTTACTAAAACAATTGCCGATCGAAAAATATTTATTTTTCTACGCGAGCCCTTCAATAGACCTTTCATTTGATACCAAACACGATACGTTTTGATGCGTTTTTACTAAAACAATTGCCGATCGAATAATATTTAATTTTCTACGCAAGCCCTTCAATAGACCTTTCATTTGATACCAAACACGATAGGTTTTGATGTATTTTTATTAAAACAATTGCCGATCGAATAATATTTAATTTTCTACGCGAGCCCTTCAATAGACCTTTCATTTGATACCAAACACGATAGGTTTTGATGCATTTTTACTAAAACAATTGCCGATCGAATAATATTTAATTTTCTACGCGAGCCCTTCAATAGACCTTTCATTTGATACCAAACACGATCGGTTTTGATGCATTTTTATTAAAACAATTGCCGATCGAATAATATTTAATTTTCTACGCGAGCCCTTTAATAGACCTTTCATTTGATACCAAACACGATAGATTTTGATGCATTTTTACTAAAACAATTGCCGATCGAACAATATTTAATTTTCTACGCGAGCCCTTCAAAAGATCTTTCATTTGATGAACACGATATGTTTAATGCACTTTAACTAAAACAATTGCCCATCGAAAAAAATTGAATTCTGCATGCGAGCCCTTCAAAGGACCTTTTATTTGATACCAAACACGACAGGTTTTGAAGCACTTTCACTAAAACTATTACTGATTGAAAAAATCCCATTTCTACATGCGTGACCTTCAAAACTTTGGTATTATACCATATACGATAAATTTTTGTAATAAATTTAAATAAATAATAATAAAATTGTATTTAATGTAGATTGCCATGAACAATATTTGCTTAGTTTAACTATATATTTTTACCGAGGACAATTTTGGTTTGGTTTACCTGTATACTTTATATAGCTTGTCAATTTGACGTTTAAACCAACTTCACAGTGAACTGTCAAAAATTTACTTTTTAAATATACATATTTGAAATTTGTAATTATAATAAAAACGTCCCCTCATTTCCCCAATATGTGTAAAATATTTCAAAACTACTCACAGATTTTTCATATTTACGTAATTTATAATTAAAAATGCGACATGTCCACTGACAAACGTCAAAGTGACGTTTGATCTTCTTCTTAAAAATTTCAAAGCCTCCACACTCTTAGTTGATTTTGCCCCAAAAACGCAGGTTTTTTCAAGTTTTCTCGCACATCATGTGTAGGAAAAATCTAAGACTAACAAAAGGCACCCCCCATGATTGACCTCTATCAAATAAAAAAAGTTTCAAATTAATCGGACAAACCGTCTAGGCTGTAGAGATGAGCAATTGACCGTGATGAATCCAAACAAACATATATACCTCTTACGCTTTTAGGTATAGGACTAGCGGTCAGCCTGGCTTCGCCAGGCCTTCACGCTACGCTCCGCGGACACTGAAATAGGATTCACTTCTGTAAGACAATTTACTAAAACAATTGTCGATCGAATAATATGTCATTTTCTACGCGAGCCCTTCTATAGACCTTTCATTTGATACCAAACAGGATAGGTTTTAATGCACTCTTATTAAAACAATTGCCGATTGAATAATATTTAATTTTGTACGCGAGCCATTTAAAAGAACTTTCATTTGATACCAAACACGATAGGGTTTGATGCACTCTTACTAAAACTATTGCCGATCAGATAATATTGAATATTGTACGCGAGCTCTTCAAAAGACCAAACACGATAGATTTTGATTTATTTTTACTAAAACAATTGCCGATCGAATAATATTTAATTTTGTACGTGGGCCCTTCAACACATCTTTCATTTGATACCAAACACGATAGGTTTTGATGCACTCTTACTAAAACAATTGCCGATCGAATAATATTTAATTTTCTAAGGAAGCCGTTCAATAGACCTTTCATTCGATACCAAACACGACAAGTTTTGATGCATTTTTACTAAAACAATTGCCGGTCGAATAATATTTAATTTTCTACGCGAGCCCTTCAATAGACCTTTCAATTGATACCAAACACGATAGGTTTTGATACATTGTTACTGAAACAATTGCCGATCGAATAATATTTAATTTTGTACGCGAGCCCTTTAAAAGAACTTTCATTTGATACCAAACACGATAGGTTTTGATGCACTTTTACGAAAACAATTGCCGATCGGATAATATTTAATTTTGTACGCGAGCCCTTCAATAGACCTTTCATTTGATACCAAACACGATAGGTTTTGATGCAATCTTACTAAAACAATTGCCGATCGAATAATATTTAATTTTGCATGCGAGCCCTTCAAAAGACCTTTCATTTGATACCAAACACGATAGGTTTTGATGCATTTTTACTAAAACAATTGCCGATCGAATAATATTCAATTTTGTACGTGAGCCCTTCTACAGAACTTTCAATTGATACCAAACACGATATGTTTTGAAGCACTTTAACTAAAACAATTGCCGATCGAAAAAAATCGAATTCTGTATGCGAGCCCTTCAAAGTACCTTTTATTTGATACCAAACACGATAGGTTTTGAAGTACTTTAACTAAAACAATTACTGATTGAAAAAATCTCATTTATACATGCGTGACCTTCAAAACTTTGGTATTATACCATATACGATAAATTTTGATAATAAATTTAAATAAATAATAATAAAATTGTATTTAATGTAGATTGCCATGAACAATATTTGCTTAGTTTCACTATATATTTTTACCGAGGACAATTTTGGTTTGGTTTACCTGTATACTTTATATAACTTGTCAATTTGACGTTTAAACCAACTTCACAGTGAACTGTCAAAAATTTACTTTTTAAATATACATATTTGAAATTTGTAATTATAATAAAAACGTCCCCTCATTTCCCCAATATGTGTAAAATATTTCAAAACTACTCAGAGAAATTTCATATTTACGTAATTTATAATTAAAAATGCGACATGTCCACTGACAAACGTCAAAGTGACGTTTGATCTTCTTCTTAAAAATTTCAAAGCCTCCACACTCTTAGTTGATTTTGCCCCAAAAACGCAGGTTTTTTCAAGTTTTCTCGCACATCATGCGTAATAAAATTATGAATTTATAAAAAGGTCACATTTCAAGTTGGCCTCTATCAAATAAAAAAAGTTTCAAATTAATCGGACAAACCGTCTAGGCTGTAGAGGTGAGCAATTGACCGTGATGAATCCAAACAAACCTATTTACCTCTTACGCTTTTAGTATATGGACTAGCGGTCGCCCTGGCTTCGCCAGGCCTCACGCTAGTTCCGCGGACCCTGAAGTAGAATTCACTTTTGTAGGACAGTTGACACAATATAAATTCAATTATTACAAATCTAAAACATTTCTGCATATTTTTCCAACCAAAGATCTTTTAATTGATACTAAACACAACAAGATTTCGAAGATCTTTCTCTAAAACAACTAACGATTGAAAAATATCCAATTCTGCTCGCGAGCTTTTCAAAAGACCTTTTACTAGATACCAAACACAATAGGTTTTGAAGAACTTTCATTAAAACGATTGATGACAGGAAAAATTCAATTATGCACACGAGCTCTTCAAAAGACCTTTCATTTGATACTAAACACGAAGAATTTTGAAGAATTTTCACTAAAACAATTGAGGATCTAAAAGTATTAAATTTTGTACGCGAACCCTTCAAAAATCTTTCTTTTCGATACAAACCCGATAGGTTTTAAACACTTTCACGAAAACAATTGTATATTTTGCTAAACTATTAAAAATCCTTTGTACGTAATTTTTTATAATGTTCTACATTTATATTTTATATGTACATAAAATCAATTGAAATTTTTCTCTAAACTTTTTTGAAAAACTGTTGGAAATCGCTGAAATATACTTTTTGCATTGTAGAATGCTGCTGTCAATTTTCTTTTTTTTTAAATGTATATTATTACCGCAGACAAATTTTGCTTTGTTTTATTACATACTTTTAAAAATTATTTGTCAAGTTGATGTTTTGTCTTTAAAATTTTATATGAATATAAAAATCAGTTGAAAGCAGTTCAAAACATGTATTCTCAATCTTCTAATACCTAAATCTATTTTCAAAATTTCTGTAATTAAAGTCAATCACGCGAGCCCTTCAGAAGACTTTTCATTTGATACAAAACACGATATGTTTTAAGCACTTTCATTAAACAATTTACGATTGAAAAAAACAATTATTTACGCTAGCCCTTCAAAAAACCTTTCATTTGATACCAAACACGATATATTTTTAAGCACTTTCACTAAAACAATTGACGATCGAAAAATAATAAATTTTGTACGCGAGCCTTTCAAAAGATTTTTCATTTGATACCAAACACGATAGGTTTCAAAGTAATTTCACTAAAACAATTGCGGATCGAAAAAAAAAATTAATTTTGCACGAGATCCCTTTAAAAGACTTTTTAGTTGATATCAAAAACGGTATCGTCTTAAAATTTCAATCAAATACGTGTTTTATTTCCGAAAAGATTTTGCTAATCTATTAAAAATCCGTTGGATGTAATTTTTGATAGTTCCACAATTTTTCTATAGAATTTATTTAGTTTGAAACAATTACCTAACGTAAAATTGCAACTTTTTATATTTAATCTGAAAGTTCTTTTAAAGCCCTTCAATATGACACTAAACACGGTACGATTCGGAATACTTTCAGTTTGAAACAATTGATAGTCGTAAAGTTTCAACTTTTTTTAAATTTCTTATGAAAGTTCTTCTAAAGCCCTTTCATATGACACCCAACACAATATGATTCGAAATAATTGCTTATTGTAAAATTTCAACTTTTTTCATTTATCAGAAAGTTCTTCTAAAGCCCTTTAATTTGACACCAAACACGATAGGTTTTGTTCCAATTTCACTAAAACAATTGCCGATTGAAAATATTATAATTTTGCCCACGTGCCCTTTAAAATAACTTTCGTATTACCGATAGAAAATTGAAGAGTGCTCAAATGATTCCAATTCGAGTTATCTGGTTTTTCTAAATTGTACTATGCCGTGGATAAAATTTGCTTGGTTTTACTATATATTATTACTGGAGACAAATTTGGTTGGGTTTACCTGTATACTTTATATAACTTGTCAATTTGACGTTTTGTTTTAGTGGATTGTCAAAAATTTTCTTTTTAAATACGTTCCCTCATTCCCCCAATATGTGTAAAATATATCAAAAGTTATCTAAAAAATTTAATACTTCAATAATTATTAATTAAAAATGCGATATGTCCACATATAAATGTCAAAATTAGAGTAGGTGTTCTTTTTTAAAATTTCAAAGCCTCCACACTCTTTGTCTGTATATTTTATAAAACTTGTCAATATGACGTTTTGAATTAAAACCAACTTCATAGTGGACTGTTAAAAATTTTCTTTTTAAATACACATATTTGAAATTTGTAATTATAATAAAAACGTCCCCTCAGTCCCCTAATGTGCGTAAAATATTTCAAAACTACTCTAAAACATTTAATATTTAAATAATTTATAATTAAAAATGCGACATGTCCACTGACAAACGTCAAAGTGACAGTAGATGTTCTTCTTAAAAATTTCAAAGCCTCCACACTCTTAGTTGAAAATGCATGTTTTTTCAAGTTTTCTCGCACATCATGTGCACGAAAAATCTGAGACTATCAAAAGGCACTCCGCATAAGTAATCCCTATCAAATAAAAAAAGTTTCAAATAAATCGGATAAACCGTCTAGGCTGTAAAATTGTTAGACTGATCGTGATGAATCTATACATAGGGAATTAAGCCGTTTAGTATATAAGACTAGCGGTCGCCCTGGCTTCGCCAGGCCTCACGCTATGCTCCGCGGACCCTGAAGTAGAATTCACTTTTGTACGACAGTTGTCACAATATAAATTCAATTATTACAAATCTAAAACATTTCTGCATATCTTTCCATCCAATGACCTTTTAATTAATATTAAACACAATCGGTTTCGAAGATATTTCATTAAAACAACTGACGATTGAAAAAAATCCAATTCTGCTCGCGAGCTCTTCAAAAGATCTTTTATTAGATACCAAACACAATAAGTTTTGAAGAACTTTCATTAAGACGATTGATGACAGGAAAAATCCAATTATGCACGCGAGCTCTTGAAAAGACCTTTCATTTAATACTAAACACGAAGAATTTTGAATCATTTTCACTAAAACAATTGAGGATCTAAAAGTATTAAATTTTGTATGCGAACCCTTCAAAAAAACTTTCTTTTTGATATAAACGCGATAGATCAAATTTGAACTTTTTTATTTCATTACAATCGTCTTCTAAAGCCTTTTTATACGACACCAAACACGGCATGAATCGGAATACTTTAAGTTTGAAACAGTTGACGATTGTAGAATAATTTTTTTTTTATTTCATTTGAAGTTTCTTTCAGAACTCTTTCATATCACACCAGACTCGGCATGACTCGGAATACTTTGAATTTGAAACAATTAACAGTTGTAATATTTAATTTTTTTCTTTATTCCATCTACAAGTGCTTTCAAAACTTTTTTATATGACATTAAACACGGCATGATTTCGAATACTTTAAATTTAAAACAATTGACGGTCGAAATATATATATTTTTTATTTCGTCTGAAAGTTCTTCTAATGCCCTTTCATATGATATCAAACACGATATGATACGGAACACTTTAGGTTTAAAACAATTGAAGGTCGTAAAATTTCAAATACGTGTGTTATTTCCGAAAAAATTTTACTAAACTAACTTTTTATAAGAATTTGTTTATTGACACAATTGTTGTTTGTAGATATTATAAATAATTTTTGAAAAAGCAATGAGCGTTCGCCGGTATTTGAATCCAGAACCTTTCACTCGCATGGTGACTACTGTAGCATTTCTTCCACTAAACGTTGCAGTATTCGAGTATTCGAGTGTTTGTAGCTCAATTGGTTAGAGCAGTCACCATGCGAGTGAAAGGTTCTGGGTTCAAATTCCGGCGAACGCTTATTGCTTTTTCAAAATCTATATTTTTAATTATTTTATCTAACTGTTCGTCTAAAGCCCTTTCATAGGATACCAAACATGGCATAATTCGGAATACTTTAAGTTTGAAATAATTGACAGTCGTAAAATTTCAATCAAATTTTGCTAATCTATTAAAAATTCGTTGGATGTAATTTTTGATAGTTCCACATTTTTTATAGAATTTATTAAGTTTGAAACAATTACCTATCGTAAAATATATATATATATATATATATATATATATATATATATATATATATATATATATATATATATATATATATATATATATATTTCATCTGTAAGTTCTTTTGAAGCCCTTCAATATGACACTAAATACGGTACGATTCGGAATATTTTAAGTTTGAAACTATTGACAGTCGTAAAATTTCAACTTTTTTTTTATTTCATATGAAAGTTCTTCTAAAGCCCTTTCATATGACACCCAACACAATATGATTCGAAATACTTTATGTTAGAAACAATTGCTTATTGTAAAATTTCTACATTTTTCATTTATCTGAAAGTTCTTCTAAAGCCCTTTAATATGACACCAAACACAATAGGTTTTGTTGCAATTTCACTAAAATAATTGCCGATTGAAAATATTATAATTTTGCCCACATGCCCTTTAAAATAACTTTCGTATTACCGATAGAAAATTTAAGAGTGATCAAATGATTCCAATTCGAGTTATATATAACTTGTCAATTTGACGTTTTTGTTTTAGTGGATTGTCAAAAATTTTCTTTTTAAATACACATATATAAAATGCGTAATGATAATAAAAACGTTGCCTCATTCCCCCAATATGTGTAAAATATTTCAAAAGTTGTCTAAAAAATTAAATACTTCAATAATTGTTAATTAAAAATGCGATATGTCCACATACAAATGTCAAAATTAGAGTAGGTGTTCTTTTTTAAAATTTCAAAGCCTCCACACTCTTTGTCTGTATATTTTATAAAACTTGTCAATTTGACGTTTTGAATTAAAACCAACTTCATAGTGGACTGTTCAAAATTTTCTTTTTAAATACACATATTTGAAATTTGTAATTATAATAGAAACGTCCCCTCAGTCCCCCAATGTGCGTAAAATATTTCAAAACTACTCTAAAACATTTAATATTTAAATAATTTATAATTAAATATGCGACATGTCCACAGACAAATGTCAAAATTACAGTAGATGTTCTTCTTAAAAATGTCAAAGCCTCCACACTCTTAGTTGAAAATGCATGTTTTTTCAAGTTTTCTTGCACATCATGTGCACGAAAAATCTGAGACTATCAAAAGGCACTCCGCATAAGTAATCCCTATCAAATAAAAAAAGTTTCAAATAAATCGGATAAACCGTCTAGGCTGTAAAATTGTTAGACTGATCGTGATGAATCTATACATAGGGAATTAAGCCGTTTAGTATATAAGACTAGCGGTCGCCCTGGCTTCGCCAGGCCTCACGCTATGCTCCGCGGACCCTGAAGTAGAATTCACTTTTGTACGACAGTTGTCACAATATAAATTCCATTATTACAAATCTAAAACATTTCTGCATATCTTTCCATCCAAAGACCTTTTAATTAATACTAAACACAATCGGTTTCGAAGATATTTCATTAAAACAACTGACGATTGAAAAAAATCCAATTCTGCTCGCGAGCTTTTCAAAAGATCTTTTATTAGATACCAAACACAATAGGTTTTGAAAAACTTTCATTAAAACGATTGATGACAGGAAAAATCCAATTATGCACGCGAGCTCTTGAAAAGACCTTTAATTTAATACTAAACACGAAGAATTTTGAAGCATTTTCACTAAAACAATTGAGGATCTAAAAGTATTAAATTTTGTATGCGAACCCTTCAAAAAAACTTTCTTTTTGATATAAACGCGATAGGTCAAATTTGAACTTTTTTATTTCATTACAATCTTCTTCTAAAGCCTTTTTATACGACACCAAGCACGGCATGAATCGGAACACTTTAGGTTTAAAACAATTGAAGGTCGTAAAATTTCAAATATGTGTGTTATTTCCGAAAAAAATTTGCTAAACTAACTTTTTATAAGAATTTGTTTATTGACACAATTGTTTGTTTGTAGATATTATAAATAATTTTTGAAAAAGCAATGAGCGTTCGCCGGGATATGAATCTATTTTATCTAAAGATTCGTCTAAAGCCCTTTCATATGATACCAAACATGGCATAATTTGGAATACTTTAAGTTTGAAATTTCAATCAAATACGTGCTTTATTTCCGAAAAGATTTTGCTAATCTATTAAAAATCCGTTGGATGTAATTTTTGATGGGTTCCACATTTTCTTATAGAATTTATTAAGTTTGAAACAATTACCTATCGTAAAATTATATATATATATATATATATATTTCATCTATAAGTTCTTTTGAAGCCCTTCAATATGACACTATATACGGTACGATTTGGAATACTTTAAGTTTGAAACTATTGACAGTCGTAAAATTTCAACTTTTTTTTTTTTATTTCATTTGAAAGTTCTTCTAAAGCCCTTTCATATGACACCCAACACAATATGATTCGAAATACTTTATGTTAGAAACAATTGCTTATTGTAAAATTTCAACTTTTTTCATTTATCTGAAAGTTCTTCTAAAGCCCTTTAATATGACACCAAACACGATAGGTTTTGTTGCAATTTCACTAAAATAATTGCCGATTGAAAATATTATAATTTTGCCCACATGTCCTTTAAAATAACTTTCGTATTACCGATAGAAAATTTAAGAGTGATCAAATGATTCCAATTCGAGTTATCTGGTTTTTCTAAATTGTACTCTGCCGTGGATAAAATTTGCTTGGTTTTACTGTATATTATTACTGGAGACAAATTTGGTTGGGTTTACCTGTATACTTTATATAATTTGACGTTTTGTTTTAGTGGACTGTCAAAAATTTTCTTTTTAAATACACATATATAAAATGCTTAATGATAATAAAAACGTTCCCTCATTCCCCCAATATGTGTAACATATTTCAAAAGTTGTCTAAAAAATTAAATACTTCAATAATTATTAATTAAAAATGCGATATGTCCACATACAAATGTCAAAATTAGAGTAGGTGTTCTTTTTTAAAATTTCAAAGCCTCCACACTCTTTGTCTGTATATTTTATAAAACTTGTCAATATGACGTTTTGAATTAAAACCAACTTCATAGTGGACTGTTAAAAATTTTCTTTTTAAATACACATATTTGAAATTTGTAATTATAATAAAAACGTCCCCTCAGTCGCCTAATGTGCGTAAAATATTTCAAAACTACTCTAAAACATTTAATATTTAAATAATTTATAATTAAAAATGCGACATGTCCACTGACAAACGTCAAAGTGACAGTAGATGTTCTTCTTAAAAATTTCAAAGCCTCCACACTCTTAGTTGAAAATGCATGTTTTTTCAAGTTTTCTCGCACATCATGTGTACGAAAAATCTGAGACTATCAAAAGGCACTCCGCATAAGTAATCCCTATCAAATAAAAAAAGTTTCAAATAAATCGGATAAACCGTCTAGGCTGTAAAATTGTTAGACTGATCGTGATGAATCTATACATAGGGAATTAAGCCGTTTAGTATATAAGATAATTCAGATGCAATATATTTACTCGCCATATACCTGATATTCGCTTATTTCATAGGTTATTCAGCAATTCTGGACTTGTATTTTATAAATAGAGGGAACCATGGGCGTCCACAGACATTTTTCAGGGAGAGGTAGGTCGCAAAAAAAAAATCTCAGATATACATAAATTATATTCAAATACACTTAACAAATAGAAAAAAAATATTGAAAGTTGTGAAATAAATTATTATTTTTTGTCGTCAGGGGTTTGAATTACGAGGGCTGGGTGAAAAAATAAAATAGATGGCGCCACAATCGCAAATCTCATGTGACATTTGTGATGTACCATCTTTAACTAGAACGCATTAAAATTTCCAGACTGATATGTCATTCAGATCTGTTTTGACACCCATCGAAAGCAAGCAACCTTGAAGATTTTTGAAAACATGGAAAAAAGTGAATTTCGCGTCTTGATTAAACATTATTTCTTGCGTGGAAAAAACATTACGCAAACCAAAATGATCGCTTGTTAAACATTATGGGGACTCCTCACCCTCGATTGGAACGATTCACAAGTGGTTTACTGATTTTCGTTGTGGTAGTAAGACCACAAAGGACGCCGAACGTTCTGGTCGTCCAATTGAGGTTACAACGCCAGATATCGTCGATAAAATCCATGGTATGATATTGGTGCACGAGGTTGCTGAGGCTATGAGCATCTCAACCGAACGGGTACGGAACATTTTACATACATTTTTGGATATGAGAAAGCTATCAGCCAGATGGGTGCCGCATTTGCTCTCTGTTGACAACAAGCGCAACCGTGTGACAAGTTCAAAGGAGTGTTTGGCGATGTTCAAGCTCAATAAGAAGGACTTGAAGAAATAGCTCGGCGGAAAGAGATTTGGCTCCAACGATGAGGTCATCGCTGAGACAAACGCCTATTTTGAAGGATTGCCAAAATCGTATTATTTGGAAGGGATCGAAAAATTATAAAAACATTGGACGAAGTGTATCGAGCTACAAGGAGATTATGTTGAGAAATAAAATATGTTTTGACCAAATAAATCATTTCTTGTTTCATTTTTCAGGGACTTTTCACCCTGCCCTCGTAAAGAGGAAGGACAATCTTCGAATATCTCTTCCAAAAATTGACACCACTTCTTCAGTAAATTCCGATTTAGCAGTTTACCTTTCTTATTATCTAATATTTTGTCTCTATCTATATTTAATAAACTTAGATTACTCAATTGTTACGATAGGGAACATGTCGTTAGCTGGCCATAAGAATACTGTTAGACATTTAGTCAACTCGAATTTATTATGTTTAAACTTAGAATTTAATTTTTTATTACTTTCTTATACACAGTATAAGGAAGTATTGGTATCGTGAAAAAAATCGTTGACCTGATTTTCGCATCGTTGACGAGATTTTCGCGTCTAATTTTGAGAAAAACATTTATATATTTAATAATATATTCTAATAATCATAGTAGCAATAGAAACTAAAAGCATACATATGTTTAACATTTATATGTCAAATAATAATTGTCAAACGCAAGGAGCAAGTCATAAGTGTTCAATTCAGCGTTTTTGATGCTATATCAATTTCATTGATCAAATAGTAGGTAATTTTAAATCGATCTAACTTACATTTATTGAACCAGATCACTTATTTATTTTGCTGGATTTCTTCGCTGACTTGATTTCTAGCACTAGAATTATTAATTCTAGTTTACTTTGAAGTAATTCACGCCAATAAGTGCAACAGTTTGCTAAATTCAGTTCATTTAATAATGTTGTCTAATTTATCTGAACTGATTTAAGTGAATCAAATGGCAAATGGAATATAGCTTACAACTGTAAAAAAACACAACATTTTCACATTGCTATGGACACACGAAAAATTTTTTTTTCTTTTTCACTGATAATTTAAAATTCAAATTTGTTGATACTTTTTTTTACTTTATTTATAAAACATTTCCAATGTTGTCTTGGTTTCAACACATCAATAGTACCAAATTTATATTGTTTTAGATTTTTTCCTTCATTTTAATGAAATAAATCAATAATTATTGTATTATTCTTCTTTGACAGTTGTAGGAAAAATGTGTTTTGTATTTTGTGGGCGAAATTCGTTTTTTTTTTGTGTGTTCAAATGACTTTTTTGTCTCGACCTGCCGGTATCATTCTCACGAACAACAAAAAAAAACACTCATTTTGCGCAATTAATAAAAAATAGCTATTTAACCACGCTAGTTTTTACGAAGCTATCATTACGTTCTTTTTTATAATAACAGATAAGAGTCTTTTTACAAAGGTACTCGTAGTATTTTATCGTACGATAGAAAATCGCAATAAAATATCGCTTGTATGAAACGGTCTTAAGTATACACATACATATAATAAAGAAAGAGCGTGAAAATAACAAAATAAAATATATATTCTGCTCAAAGGATACTGTAATTGTGATAATCTATAAATCAAATACAGGGATCTAGTTAACTTTTTGATTCATTTTCAGATCTTATATAGTATCTAAATGCAATTATGTGGATACAAGCGCAAGAAGACTCTCCCTTCTTTTCTATTTTTTTTATTTCGCTTCCAGTTCTTTTAATGGAGTTTAAAATTGCAATCGTGTGAACTTTTTTTCAATACAAGTACAGGCTGTTGCTCTCTTCCTTTCTAATATTGGTACATTTGTCGTTGGAGGAGTGAGCGTGAGTTATTTGAGATGTTTTGAGCATGTGAGTTGTACGAGTACGTCGAAAGAAATATTTATGAAAGGTGTATAGAAATGAATTGATGGATGTGATTGAAGGATTGTTGCGAGATGAATGATTCCGAGTGTGATGAGTCATTGGGCTTGTATGGAGAGATCTATGAATGTGATTGAAGTAAGGGTGATGTGTTAGGATGAGAATGTTTGACGAGCACTGATTATTTGATGAATGCATGTTTTACAAATGATTATAGGGTTCGTGCTACATCGTTTTAGCGTGATGAATAAAGTGATGTATGTATAATTTTCAGTACTGAACTCTAACACTGGTATGCATAGTCGTTCGCCCAGCGACGCGCTGAGGAAGCGCCCATAAGCGATACACTTGGCGAAACGCTGGCGAACGACTATGAATACTAGTGTTAGATATATATAAATTTCTAAAATATTTTTTTTACATAACATAAATACAAATACACATAACAAATAGACAAAAAAGTATTTAAGTTTGTGAAATAAATTACTAGTCTTTGTCGTCTTGAATTGAAAAGGAAGGGCAATCTTCGAATAACACTTCCATAAATTGACACCATTTCTTCAATAAATTCCGATTTAGCAGTTTTACCTTTCAATTTTCAAATATTTTGTGTCTGTGTATACTTAATAAACTTAGATTACTCAATCGTTACGATAGGGAACATGTCGCTAGCTGACCATAAGAATACTGCTGGAAAGTTTCAGCTTGAATTTATTATTTTATTTATATACATATACAGGACGGTGACCGCGACTCTCAAACATAGGACCACAGATCATAATATACTACTATAGATAAGAAACAGTCATGTTACGCACTGGGACTGTATTTTGCGCCATCTGAGTAGTGGATATCTAACTAAAGTCATGTATATAGGCAACCTGATATGCATATTTAGGCAACTTGTAACTATTATTATTATTTTATATTTATTGAAACTACATAAAAAAAAATACATTATTACAATATAAATATTTATTAAAATATTCTCCTGTATACATTTTATTTATAATTTGAACTGTTACAATCGCAGTTTTATCCAACTCTTGTGATCTACAAAATATATTATGACTTCCTCATCTAAATATTATTTATTATTAGATCACTTACTTACCAATACCAGTGCAGTTTTTTAAAAAACAATTGATACTAGTTGAAGACATTATTTTTATGAAATTATTTCACAAATACAAAATAAATTGGATATTTGACAGATTAAAAAATTTGAAATAGATACAAATGACAACTACAGGAACAATCTAGTAACCAGGGCCTGGACAGCTGCATTAGTTACCCTGTTACGCGATTTTTAATGTCATCTCTTGCTGCCCCAAATGAACTAAATCAATTTAAAATTAATAACAGAAATCATGGTAGGTAAAATTTAAATAGTTGACTGTGAAACAAATTACATATTTAAATGTTTGACAAATCATGTTTTACATTTTGACAAGTAAAATTTGTAAATAATAAATATATCTGTCGTCATTATTACAATTTTTTTAATTTTATACTATTTTATAATTTTAGGCATGTCTGGTACCACATTGTAGTAGAAAAAAATTGTAAGAATGTGTTTTTCCATGTTTTACCACGAAATAATTTATTACGTAAAACATTGCTGGAAAACAATAATAATAGAAATGATTTAATTGATGTGCCTTATAGTAGTACTCTTAAGCACAATGTCGTATGTAGTCTTCATTTTCAAAATTGACAGTATCGATACACATCATCAAAAAAATTAAATATTGGGGCTGTTCCACATATTGACCAATGTAAGTAATTAATACAATATTGTGAAATTTGAAACTCTTTTAATTATGAAAATTCTTTTTTAGTAAATATAAATTCATTTTCAACAATTTGGGATGAAAATATCACATCTGCATCAATAACAACAGTAACAACAACATATAAGAATACGGATACTGAAGAAAGTAGCGAAATGATAAATGAGAGTGTGCATAAGAAGGCGAAAATGTATATTATTCATATTCATTAGTATGTGTTTAATTAATATTTTAAATATGATTCAATAAAACTAACTTTTTATAATTGTTTGTTTTTGTTGTTTTGTAATATATTTTGACTTTAATAATTTTGAAATATTTTAGTCATTACGATCATGAAAATGATAAATATGTGTCCTATATTATCGGTATTTTTAATAATAATTACATGGGGCAACAAGAGATGTCACCAGTAACTGCGTAACAATCTTTTGTTATAGCTGTCCCTTCTATGGTTACTTGTTCGGTGCTAGTAACCAATGATTGCCGACATTGTAGTTACCTAAAATGAATGTCTTCACATAAAGACTATTAGCGCCATTTCTTAGGTGGAAGTCTAACTATAAACACAGTCCCATGGTTACCTATATACTTTCCGCTGCCTGCATAGGACTTTAACATATAAAATCATATTATTTTAATTTCCTGCTTCCCTAATTATTTAAAACAAAATAGCTTCAATTAAAAGTTTTAGGGCATAAAATACGAAATTAATTTTGCATGCTTCATAACGCCACAAATTAGATCTGAAAACTACTAAAATTGTCTCAAAACTATCGATAGCTATGAAATTTAAACAAAATTAAACAAATGTTCAATCTGTCAAAATAAATTCTTTATTTATTATTTCATTTATTTTGACAGATAAAACGTTAAAAATTTGTTTAATTTTGTTTCAATTTCATGGCTATCGATATTTTTGAGGCAATTTTCGTCATATTCAAATATAATTTGTTTTATTACAGAGTATGCAAAATTAATGTTGTTTATTGGTTCAGATGCAGAATTTTATGCCCTAAAACATTTATTTCAAGCTTTTTTGCTTAAAATATTTAGGGAAGCAGGAAATTACAAAATAATAATTTTACATGTTAAAGTTTTATGTTCGAGAGTCGTGGTCACCACACTAGTTAATAACCAGGGGGGCTTGCGCCCCTGCTTGCCCCCCTGAGGAGGCCCATGTAGTGAATAATGTTATATTGAGAGAGCAGTATCATTAGTATCTAGTATTCTTTTTAATGGAACTGTATTCGTTCTCGTTTTCTAATTATAAAATAAAGGCTTAGAATATATAAAAACATATTTCTAGATCATCATCTCATCAAAAATCTTTATTTTTTAAATGTACTTGAAAGTTAAATAGATCAACATTAGTTTACTTACATTTATGAGACTTTAATATAGTTGCCTAAAATGTAATTTGGATAAGAGCATCTTATTTTGAAGTACTAATGACTAATAATTCGCAGTGGTAAAAGTTAATTTGTTAGAGGTAAAGATTTAATGTACACTGTTTGAGAACTCCTGCTATAGGATAATGCTCCTGCAAGCATTGAGAATACTAATTAAAAGCAAGAGAGATATGAACAGCATATCCATTGTTTTGCAGTTTTCGATGCATTACATACAGTAATATTGTATATTTATAGGTATTAGTTCGTGTAGTTATATCTGATCGTATATCCATCATGAGTCTTGTTTGAATATAATTTACATGTTTCAATAAATCAAAACAATTGAACTATGAACAAGTAGTGACATCAGTTGTCAGGCCATTATTCAAAACATATTCTAGTAGGTAACATGTGCATACATAAACAAATGACATGTATTAAATATTAAATATAATATAATAAATAAATCAATATATTATTATGTCATTATTTACACTATCTTGGGTAGCTTCATTTTGATAGTTACAAAACTTGTCAAATAATTTAATAAATAGGTTTGTTAATAAATTCGGTGTTGCCGCGCTAGCTTAGAAAAATAACATTATTTACTATCATGGGCACCCGCAGACTTTTCTCCAAATTATGTACTACATACATACAGAGCTACTTTTGTAGCTTAGCTACTAGCTTAGCTACTTTTGTAGCTTAGCTACTAGCTTAGCTACTTTTGTAGCTTAGCTTCTAGCTTAGCTACATTTACCTTAGCTGTAGCTTAGCTAACTGGGAAAAAATATAGCTGTAGCTTGTAGCTACCTACTTTTTTTTCTATTAACTTAAAAATAACAACTGAAGCTACTTTTAAAGCTACTTTTTGTAGCTTAAAGCTACTTTTTGTAGCTTAAAACTACTTTTTAAGCAGAACGTCAACAAAGTACTAATGCTTACAAGCTAAAACCCACACAAAATAATTATTTAGAGCTGGTTCTAACTGGCTCTAATACGCTAAAATACAGAGTAGGTGCCAGATGGTATTTCCTATTTTTGATATTTATGTACATAATAGTAAATTAACAGTCATTATAACAAAAGGCTGATCATATGACAATGGCAAATTTAATTATTTCACAATAATTAAAAAAAGTAGCTTTAAAATTTAACAGCTACTTTAACGAAAGCTTTTAGCTGTAGCTTAGCTATATTTTAGAAAATATAGCTTATAGCTGTAGCTTAGCTACTTTTTTAAAGAATAGCTGTAGCTGTAGCTTAGCTACTTTTTTAAGTAGCTTGCCCAGCTCTGCATACATAATAGTTATTTGTTTTATTAGGACTAAAATTACAAGTTTTCTGGTTGTGTAATAAAGGCTATATTACGAGAGCCAAAATACATAGTATTTTTAGTCCGATTGAAACATATTTTTTACCCACTTATTTCGAAAATTTCGCAGATTTGTTCAAATTAAAATGAAACAAATTAACAAGATTATTATTACCGCCATATACTGTCATAAAAATACTATTTTTATCCTAAGACAAAAAAAAGGATGAGGTATCCATGGTAACGTAAACATTCCTCAAATAGCGTATTTTACTATTGAAAAAGTTGAAATAATAGTGTCTTATTAAAGAGAATGAAACAAATTGTTAGTAGTCTGAAATATACTATTTGAATATTTTAATAATACAATAAATAATAAATTGTCAAATAAAACAAAAGACAAAATGTCTATTGCGATGTGGAATTGAGTCTTAATAAATAAGAAAAAATAGGAAAAAATTTTCCATCACTTGTCTCGTAATTCCACAGAGGTTTTACAGCAGTTTGCGATTTTGTCGGTAGATGGCACCACGAGTGGCTCCATAGCTCTCATGTCATGTTACCGTTGTAGATAGGTTCATCAGTCAGTTCAGCTAAGTCGGTATCACAATTCACTATTTCCTAGTTGATCTAGTTGGATAAATGATCGCACCATACTGATGAGTCCGGAAGGACGAAACGCGTCTATGGTTAAAGCTGAACTGACCAGCCGTTTGTTGATGACCTGAGAAGTTGATGCAAACGTGCTGTAAAACCTCTGTGGAATTATGAGACAAGTGATGAGACATTTTTTCCTATTTTTTCTTATTTAAATTGTCAAACATGAACAATAAAAGTATGTAAAACAAAACATAAAATAAAGAATTTTTTTACTCCCATGCGTAAAGTAGACACTTCACTCATTGATCGTAGTAAAGTTTTACTTTTAATAGCGATGCGTAAAATGTAATGCATTTCTTATGCAGTTTATTTTACGCACTACGCCCATAAAAGCTCTTATACTTTCTGGCACGCATACAAATTTTTAATAGATTGCTACGCGTAGTTTTTGTTTTATTATTCATTATCAACAAATTGTTTATTTTGAGAAACTGTCAACCCATTTATTCTTAATTCACATTAGCACAAGTCTAGTCCGCCATCTTGAAACAAAATGGCCGCTAGCTATCCTAAAAAGTACTGCACTGATTCGATTCAAACTTGGTACAGGCATAGACGAGAACCAATCTTAACATATAGGTATAATATTGCAGTTTCCGGTACGACTCGCATTTGCAATGATCATCAACAAAGCACAGCGATAATCGCTACAAGTATGTGGACTAAATTTGGAAAATCCATGCTTCTCACATGGACAGCTGTATGTGGCATGCTCACGCGTCGGCAAATCTTCTGATTTATTCGTGTACGTCCCAAAGAGAAAGGACAAAATATATTGTGTATCAAAAAGCACTTCAATAAACACAATTAAACACAAACACTTTCTTTCTTTCGCATTAAATTGTGGACCACGCGAACCAAGTCGCGGGTAACAGCTAGTTGGACATATAAAGAAAAACCAAACAAGTTTTCATTATTGGCACAAATAAAATAAAAACAAAATGCATACGATGAAAAAAAAAGTATTGCAATAAAAATTAGATATAAAGATTAAACTATAGGTATCAATGCGAGAATTCATTAACCCTGCAGGCACCTAAGTTTACCATATACATTAATATCTACCCTAAAAGCTAAAACCCTCATGTTGAAATACAATTCCAGACACTGTCATATTACTCAAAGTCATTAGTGAACTGATTGAATCCGAAACTTTAACAACTACAGCTATTGCTTTCAGGCGGTCGAATATTCCGTATTATCATTTTCATTTTGGTTGCATTAGAGGAAATTATTCTTTATTACAGTGCAGCATAATCAAGATCTTTCAACCCGCATTGAGATAGTTCGCGTTGATTGGCCACAACATGCAAGGAAAACAGTTGGCAGCTATCTTCTTAAAAGTTTCAATATGAAAAGGAATTAATATTGTAAAAGTAATTTAAAATTATTATGAAAATAAAAATAAATAAATTACTAGGTGCAGCAATCTGCAGTAGCAGATCTCGGTAAGTTAACAGCCGTCATATCATGGTCCATAAAGGTGTAAGTGGTGGAGAAGCCACAGGAGTAATTTTAATGTGGTGAACATGTTTGTCGGCTGTGGAAATCGAACCAGGGTTCTCAGGATTCACAGGCCGACGCAATACCACTGAGCCACCTATTCAATAAAATTATTATTATTTTGAAAATTTGAAACCGTAATATTGTCGACTTTGAAATGTTTCTAAATAATTTTAGACTAAAATATAATAAATAAATGTTATACTTTATGCTGGGTTGCATGAAAGTTTTATCGGTTCATTAGCAACTAACGGTTCAATTATTTTCTGAAAATCCCTATTGATACTGTTGCTAGATAAACAATTCTTTAACTAAAGAGCTCTTTATTTTTTTCTTGCAACCCAGCATGTGCGTATGTCACCGAAGTTATGAAACAATCTATACGAGATTGGTTGCGTTAGTTTTGATTCTAATAAGCTTCTTATTCTCATACATACGTACATACATATCTTCACGCTATATCCCATCAAATGGGGTAGCACGAAACCTAAAATCACTCATAAAATATTCACTCATTACATTCATCAAATGATCAGCCCTCGTCAAACATTATCATCCGAACACACTACCCTCACTTTAACCACATTCATAGATCACTCCATATAAACTCATTTATTTATTACACTCGAAATCATTTATCACACAACAAACCTTCAATCACATCTATCGAATCACTCTTATTCACTTATCATTCATCTTCTTTCTTCGACGTACATAACATATGCATAAAACATCTTAAATTTCCCACGCTTACTCCTAACAATGAATCTAATAACCAATCTAACAACAAATCTACAAAGATTAGAAAAGATGAAAGCGATAGCCTGCACTTGTATATGAAAGAAAAGTCCACACAATGCAGTAACTGAAAATGAAACAAAAAGATAAGACAGGAAGGGAGTGTCGCTCTGCGCTTGTTTTTGAAAGTGAATTCCACACAATTGCAGTTAAACACTCTACGTTATTAGCAGAGCTGGGCAGTAGCTAGCTACTTTTGTAGCTTAGCTACTAGCTTAGCTACGTTTACCTTAGCTGTAGCTGTAGCTTAGCTAACTGTGAAAAAATATAGCTGTAGCTTGTAGCGTGCTATGTTTTTTTTGTCTTAGGTTAAAAATGTTGTTATAACAACTGAAGCTACTTTTTGTAGCTTAAAGCTACTATTTGTAGCCCAAAGCTACTTTTTGTAGCTTAAAGCTACCACTGTTCATTAAGAAATATCTATTAATTTTGTTTTTTATTTGAATTGTACCTTCTTTACTGTAGGATAACAAGTTATTAAATAGTGCAAAATCTATTAACATATTTTATTTTTCAGTTGTTCTTAACCTATCCGACTTTTGTATTAAATATTAGATGAACTAAACATTGACTGTTTAGGAGTCTTCTGTTAATGTGACTGTTAATTTATTCAGATATAAATAAAAATTATAGCATAACAAATTAACAGTACATTTGTCCATTTGCGATTTTTTATATTTATTAACAGTCATTATAACAAAAGACTGATCAACTGATCATATGACAATGGCAAATTTAATCATTCACAATAATTGAAAAAAGTAGCTTTAAAATTTAACTACTTTAATGAAAGCTTTTAGCTGTAGCTTAGCTATATTTTACAAAATGTTGCTTATAGCTGTAGCTCAGCTACTTTTTTAAATAATAGCTGTAGCTGTAGCTTAGCTACTTTTTTTAAGTAGCTTGCCCAGCTCTGGTTATTAGAATATTCGGTACTTTTGAAGTAAAACTGAAACCCGATTACGCCTGCATGATATATCATTAAATATCCAATATAATCAGTACTAAATAACTACAATGTATATGCGATTAATTTTCCACTTTTGCAAAGTAACCAACGTAATACCAATAAATTCCCAACTTACATTACCTAAATAACCAACTGTGTCCACAACTACACCTGGTTCAAAACCCACAAAATTAGGCAAGCTCCACTTAATGAAAATTACATTTCAGCAGTTGGGAGTTGGGATGAGACAGCAGGAACGTCAGCTCTGCCAACAGAACATACAGACGTTTGTATTCGTTGAGCGTTAAACCAACAGGTAAAGGTTGGTAGCCGTGCTGGCACTGTTTGAACTAACCACAAACACTTCCTGCTTCAAGTGTTCTGTTGTAGAGGACCAACGACATAAAGGGATTTAAATGTCAGGATACACGTGCAAAACGGTTCAATAATTTCCAACTTGGTCGGGAGAACAATTCTTCACGTGTTGATACGTACGTTTAGTCGGGTTGTGTAACGAACAAGACAATTTAATCAATCAAATTAATATTACACTTTACTCCTCGTAAGCATGCAGATGAGAGGTACTTGTGGGTACTTGTGACTATGTCTTATCTAATCACTGATCACTTTGAGAGAAACACAATTTAAATTTACAAAATAATTTTTCGACGATCGAGTAAAAAATAGATTTTTTCAAATGGCAGTTGAAAGCTGAAAATAGTTCAGGATGATCAAAAGGAATTCTTATATAAATTTGAAAAAATCAACTAGCCTCCGCCAGGATTTGAACCCGGACCTTCCACTAGGGCCGCGAACGTCCTACCACTTAGACCACAGAGGTGTGTCTAAATGCTGGCACTGACAAGCGATTTTTTCTATGTGTCGATTGTTTGTAAATATCAAATGCGCGAAATGATTACTTCGACAGTACACATGATATACGAAACGGATTGACACACTCCTGGCGGAGGCAAGTTGATTTTTTCAAATTTAATTAACATTCACCTGACTTAAAAGTCATTTACAATTATATAAAAATTTAATATTTGAAGTTATCTTCATTTGTGTCAATCCTTTTCGTATATCATGTGTACTGTCGAAGTAATCATTTCGCGCATTTGATATTTACAAACAATCGACACACAGAAAAAATCGCTTGTCAGTGCCAGCATTTAGACACACCTCTGTGGTCTAAGTGGTAGGACGTTCGCGGCCCTAGTGGAAGGTACGGGTTCAAATCCTGGCGGAGGCAAGTTGATTTTTTCAAATTTAATTAACATTCACCTGACTTAAAAGTCATTTACAATTATATAGGTATTGTTATAGTTCGCAATACAATTCCGGAGATCTTTTTATTCCACAGTTGGCACAACATCAGATAAAGGCGGAAATGCTCTTTGACATGTCTAATAAATACAAATAGGTTATGTCAGGAGTCTGACAGCTAATAGAATTTTGACTTTTTAAGTAATAGAAATAATTTAGAAATAAATGTAATAATAAATGTACTCAAATTTAAATTTTAAATGTCACTGTCAACAACAGGAAATGAATTTATGTATCAGGCTTACCAATTTCAAGTAGTTTTTTTTATTGCCAACTGTAACAATTCCTTTTGATCACTCTGTATATTAAATAACAAGCATCGAAAGTGTAAGTTAACGTGCGAGTGTACAAATTGAAAAACGAGGCGCGCAACGCCGAGTTTATATAAGTATACGAGCACAGTTATCACACTTTCGAGGGAGCTATGTACAGTATTTTTCAGACGACCACAAAATATTTCTAAAAAAAGTTTACAAGAGCAATGTTGTTTCACTTTGACAGCTGATGCGTTTTTGTAGGTAAGCGTTGACATTTGAGGTTTGAGGTTATGTATTGTGATAACAACTGTACTAACCGTAATGTGAAAATAGTAAATAATGCTAAAATATTAGTAAATAAATAATTATTAATTTAAAAAAATAAGATTTATCTGTGCAAAGTGTTGAAAAATCTGCCAAAACTTCGATTTAAATAATAATACAAATTCTTTTCATTGATTTTATTATTTTCTTTCATCGTAACGCCTTCTATTGTCAATCATTGGAACTTCACCTGATATGTTAGAAGTGTACGTTATACTAACATATCAGTGTATGTTATGTTCAACTTTCCGTAGTAATTTATGATGTTGTTATGGTTACTTTCATAAGTGGTCGTGTGAAATAGCAATTTACATAACAAGTACGCGAAGACATACTTTGCACATGAGCGAAATTTTAAAGCACGAGCGAAGCGAATGCTTTAATTTACGCGAATACTACAGAATATTAAAACACTAGTTTTTAACTATCAAATATTTAAATAATATAAATAATGCACAAACTTTTTACTTTCTTATACACTATATAGGTAAGTATTTCAATCGTGAAAAAAATCGTTGACGAGATTTTCGCGGAAATACGTGTTTTGAGGTCCACTGAATCCGATTTGATCATTTTCTCAATGATGTCTGTTTGGATGGATGGATGGATGTGTGTCCGAATGTGCAATATCTCATGAACGAGATAAGATTTGTCAACGAAACTTGGTAATTATAAGTTTCGTGAAAATACGAAGAGCTGAGTTGATTTTGAATGAAATTGAAAAACTGGAAGAGGAAGTTTACTGGACACACAAAACAATAAATTCCATTTATTTCAAAAATGGAATCAGTTACGAAAAAAGTTTCAAATAAAAGATGTTAGCAAAAATATTTGGAACATAAAATGTTATTTGCTATTTTCCTGTATATGCGTCTAATTTTGAGAAAAACTAATTTATATATTTAATAAAATATTCCAATAATCATAGTAGCAATAGAAACAGAAAACATAAACATGTTTAACATTTATATTTCAAATAATTATTGTCAAACGCAAGGAGCAAGTCATAATTGTTCAATTCAGCGTTTTTGATGCTATATCAATTTCATTGATCAAATAGTAAGTAATTTTAAATCGATTAAAATTTTAATTTTCTCTTTATCTAGTCTTCGGAAAAACAAATACATCATTAAAATGGTCAACTAATTTGGCAACTTTGCCTCAATTTAATCGACTTCGTATCTCACGGTTGTTGAGATACCAAGGGTTAGGCTCGAAAAACGGACATTCTGTATATGCCTCATCAGTAAAGTTAGACATAAAGTAGTCAATATTACTAGAAAATTATACGGAAACAAATTTGATATTTTATATGCTTCAAACAGATAAATGCTGAATTACTGAATAACTAAATTACATGTTTAATAATATATAACATTCATATATTATATATAATGGGGTCGCTAGCTCAGTGGTATGAAGTCGGCCTGTGGATCCTGAGATCCCTGGTTCGATTCCCACAGACGAGAAATTTTCATAATTTGAAAAAGCTATCCCTGTGGCTCCTCCACCACTAACATGTTTGGGGGCCGTGATTTGACGACTGGTAACCGCACTTCACGCGCAAAATATATCACTTACCGAGATCTGCTTCAGCAGAGTGCCACACTCAGTAATGGGTAGAAGGCGTGATGATATATTTATTTATTTATTTTATTTATTTATTCATATATTCTAAATATGAAATATGCTGTGTATAAGAAAGTCGTGTGGGGACCACCCCAGATTTTTTGTATACAAATTTAGGCACTGAACAAAAAGTTGTGTCTTTTAATATTACATGTACAAATATTTGTTCAATCAGACTTTTGATATGACCACGATTTATATTTAAAGCAAATTCCTGTAAATGTGTACATAACACTTACTTCAATGTTAATATATTTACTAACTTTAATTCTATTTTTGTATGCATTCATCATTGTGAATCATAAGTTGTAGTTATAATTGATAGGCCACAAGCCACAGTGGAGACATCTACAAGGACTGTGTTTTTTCAAATCGAATAAACCACCGAGGCATTAACTAAACTCAATGAAACTGATCAATCCAGTAGGATCCGAATCTATTTTTTTCAATATGATTGAATAACTTCAAATGCTTGAAAGTTGAAAATGTAGAATCATGTAAACATTGGCTCGCTAATTAACAGTTTCAATATACAGTTTGTCCACGTTGTAGTGACATACAGGATGTCCCATTTTAATCCGCCAGTAGCGATAATTCTGAAACATTGCATTGAATCAAAAAGTGCCATCTCTCGACCAATAAAAAAAATGTTTCGGATAAAACTTACATACTTTTTAACCCTCTATCAGAATCTGCAATAAAAAATAGGGGTTTCCATTTAAGATTTTAAAGTTGCCCCCTGTTCCCGCCCCCCTTGAGGGGCTGGGGGGGGCAAAGTCTACGGCATCAGATGTCCCCCTCAGAACCATTAACTTTTCATTTGGAACACTTTTTGATTCAATGCAATGTTTCAGAATTATCGCTACTGGCGGATTAAAATGGGACACTCTGTACATGTCATCGAAAATATTCATCTGGGTTAAATTTTTACAAGGTGGGAGAAATTTTGTAACGTCATAAAAGTTCTAAAAAGTCATAATAATCAATTAAAATTTTACTTTTTAAGGGCCAGTTTTTCAATCACCGATTAATGTTAATCATGATTAACATTAATCGAGAGTCCACAATTTATTTTGAAATGACAGATCCATGTTTGACATTTCCCTCCCTGACTTGATCATCTATCTTTTCTTTTCGAGTAATAGAAAAGAGATGAACATATAAAACAGAGGTAACATGAATTATGAATGATCCAGCATGTATGTGACAAAGACAGATATACGTAATGTCTGTTAATTATTAGTTCAGAAACTGATGACGTGCCGGTCACCACAGCGCGGACAAACTTTAGTAATATAAATTAGAATGGCGATGTATCTACAGTAGAAATTAAAGAAACAAATTATAAAATAAAAAAATTAACTCATAGTACGGAAAAGCGATAAGACTGAGCATATATTCCGGTAACGAATTGACTGCTGTGCATATCTTCTTTTAATATTTACTAGAAGATGCCGTTCAAGACTGTTTTGAAATTTTTGTATATTAATCTACGGAATAAAATTATTAAACACAATTTTTTCATTTTTTTTAAACTTGTATTATGCATGATAAAAATATTAAAACTTTCGAAACAAACGAATATGACGTAGTTGCATCTTGGATTAAAGAGAGACAGATAAGCCAGAGAGAAATAACACGTAACTTCACGTAACGTGTGTCGTTGTGAGTAGAATCGTAGAATGCTGTTTCTTCTTCGTCTTCTTCTCAGTAAAGTTGAGCACCGACAAACGTTTCAGACAAAGCTCTGTGATAGGCTTAATGCAACTACGTAATTGCAATATGGCAGTGCGAAATTTAAATGAGCGTTTTGAATTATTCAACTTTAACTTTCATATTTCAGCAATAAAGATATCATTTATGGTTATGGATTGTATTAAATATGATGTTCGGTCAAGAATTTATTGTAATAAATATATATTAAAACGCTCTACCAATTGCACCCTCCATTATCTAAAATTAGAAAAATCTTTTTATCGTACTTGTCCTTTAGAAAATTCACATGCGACTCGTTGTCTAAACTTGAATGCGTGCGAAAAAAAACTTGTCTTATAAAATTTATTCTTTACTATTATATATGGGGCTCAGTGAATCCGGATTCTGTACTATAATTGGGATTAAGTTCCTGTTGTACAGATCAGAATAAATAAATAAAGAAGTTTTGCACATTTTCAAAATTTCACTGAAAACTTAATAGAATGGCTATAATATGTGAAATAATAGTAGAGCGACACTCCCTTCCTTTCTTATCTTTTAATTCGTTTTCAGTTATTACGTAGAGTGTTTAACTGCAATTGTGTGAAATTCACTTTCAAAAACATGCGCAGGGCGACGCTCCCTCCCTTTCTTATCTTTTTGTTTCATTTTCTGTGACTGCATTGTGTGGTCTTTTCTTTCATATACAAGTGTAGACTATCGCTCTCATCTTTTCTAATCTTGTAGATTCGTTGTTAGTTTCGTTATTAGATTCGTTGTTGGGAGTAAATGTGAGTAATTTGAGATTTTTTTATGCATATGTTATGTACG
Source organism: Pterostichus madidus (assembly GCA_911728475.2). Lineage (NCBI taxonomy): Eukaryota > Metazoa > Arthropoda > Insecta > Coleoptera > Carabidae > Pterostichus > Pterostichus madidus. The sequence continues at coordinate 26,141,222 of OU452314.1, forward strand.
TTGAGGAAGGAAAATGAATGGTAAGAGAATAGGAATGATGTGATTGAAGGTTTGTTGTGTGATAGTGTTTTCGAGTGTAATAAATGAATGAGTTTGTATGGAGTGATCTATAAATGTGGTTGAAGTGAGGGTGGTGTGTTTGGATGAAAATGTTTGGTGATGGCTGGTTGTTTGGTGGGTGTGATGAGTGAATGTTTTATGAGTGATTTTAGGGTTCGTGCTACCCCATTTGTTGGGATATAGCGTGAAGATATGTATGTATGTATGTATGTATGTATGTATAATAGTTATTTGTATCAACAGGCCACAAACTCTCAAAACAGTTTCTGAAAGTGTGACACACAATATTTTTCGGCCAGATTTAAATGAAATTATGTATTTAAAATTGATAAGTCTCTAACCTCCAAGCACGAAATTGACGGTCAGTTTCATAACATCGCAATATCTCTACTTTCAAAAGTTGGCCAACTGAATTTTGATCTCTACGCCACTATAAATATTATTTATTAAAGACAGTTAATTTATCTGTATACATATTTTTTCTTAGTTGTGCACTTTAAATTGAATTATAATTACTTACATTTCAGTGGTATCAAGTCGGCCTGTAGACCCGGAGAACCCTGGTTCGATTCCCACAGGCGACAAACAATGTTCACAATTTTAAAACTACCCCTGTGGCTCTCCCCCACTAACATATTTGGGGGCAGTGATTTAACGACTGGTAACCGCACTTCACGCGCAAAATATATCACTTACCGAGATCTGCTTCAGCAGAGTGCCACACCCAGTAATGCGTAGAAAGCGTGATAATATAGTTATTTATTTTTATTTTTACATTTCAGTTTACAATGCACATAGTTCTAAAATCGGTAAATAATTTCTAACCTCTAAGCACTCACTGACACTGATAGCCAGTGATGCCAATAATAATATTACAAAAGTCTCTTGTTTTTACCGAACGGCGTTTGATAAACACATACAGCCTATTTCTTAAAAGCGTTTTTGCTAGAATCTAGCTAATGCTGAATTTTGGATTTGTCAAATTAAAATAAACCATATTCTCAAAAAAGGTTAAATAAATTTTAATATAATCTTCTTACCATTTAATTTTTGGAAAGTTTAGGATTAGCTAAAACTTTTTCGAGAATCTAACTGATAGTTCCCGAATGATTTTGAGATATACTGTCAATGTCGGAAGGAAGCGCGAAAAAATATTTGCAATGTTGTACAGTTCTCTTGGAACAGCTTATTTCAAGCCATGGGCGTTCACATAAATTTTTCCAGGGGGGGGGCGTGTCGCAAAAACTCAAATATACACAAATTTTTACACCATATAAATACAAATACACATAACAAATTGACAAAAAAAATATTTAAATTTGTGAATTAAATTACTAGTCTTTATCGTCTGGATTTGACAATCTTCAAATAACTCTTCCATAAATTGACACCATTTCTCCAATCAATTTCCATTTTTAGCAGTTTTACTGTTTATAATTTCTAATATTTTGTGTCTGTGTATACTTAATAAACTTACTCAATCGTTACGATAGGGGACATGTCGCTAGCTGGCCATAAGAATACTGCTGAAAATTTAGTTTCAGCTTAAATTTATTTTCTTTAAACTTAGAATTTAATTTTTATTTTATTTATATATACATATACAAGGGTGGTAATCGCGACTCTCGAACATGGGACTTTAACATGTAAAATAATATTGTTTTAATTTCCTGCTTCCCTAATTATTTAAAACAAAAAAGCTACAAATAAAATTTTAGGGCATAATATACGAAATTAATTTTGCACGCTTTATAACGGCACAATTTAGATCTGGGGTGGGATCATGTAAAAATGACTAGCAGTGAATAGTAGTGACTCGTGTCAATTGAGATTATGTAAAAATTAATAGCGAAAACGATATTGTTTTGCGTCAGTTAAATTGTCATTTCTAAACGCAATGTTCATTGTGGGTGAAAACGTTACTCACTATTAACCTCTTTGTTTCATTCATTTACATTTCTATAAGTCGTTCTTTATTTCAAAATGCTTTTATTTTTTTTTTTCAATTTGTCTCAGTGCTTACTATGTCACAATTTAATTAAGTTTGACGTTTGCACTCGACACAGGTAAAAAAATCAAGGTAAATCAATTATAAATAATGAAATATGTTAATTTTTTATATGAAAATATTTGACGATTAATGTTTTCATAAAATTTATAGTAATTAATATTACAGGACAATAAAATTTCAAGAATGGCATGAAAAGCTGAAATATGGGAAACCTTTATATCATATTTTTAAATAAATAAGGAAATGATACAAGGACATATTAAGCAGTTTAAGGACGAGCCAAAATTAATGAATTGTGGAGCGACTTGACCATACGCTTAAATGCGCTGGGCAGTGGAATAAAAGCTGTTCAATAGTTGCAGAAAGTATAATTGCAATTTGACAATTATTATCTAAAAAAAAATGTATTCATGTGACTTTGTAGGCTTGGTCAGATAATAAGCAGAGGGCTAAAAGCAAAGCAGCGCTTTAAAAAAAAGAACTATCAAAAACTGGCGGAGATAAAATAGGGAGCATTATGTAGAAAGAGCTAAGAATTGTTTTATATAAATAAATGTTATCTACATAATATTAATATACGTACTTAAATAATAATTATTTTTACTATTTAATGTTTATTAAATAATGTTGATTTTTACTTGTGAAAGTTTTTTGACATAAAAATAAAAAGGTACTAAGAATACGATATCGTTTAGAGAAAAACGTAGTGAGTTCACGGAAATATCCGAAGTTGAAAACGTAGTGAGTGACTAATTTTACGTGATCAATTGAATAACGAATATCGTTTTCACATTTACATGATCCGGGGGCTGAAAACGATTAAAATTGTTTCAAAACTATCGATAGCTATGAAATTGAAACAAAATTAAACAAATGTTTGACGTTCAGTCTGTCAAAACTGTCAAAATAAATGAAATAATAAATAAAGAATTTATTTTGACATACAAAACGTCAAACATTTGTTTAATTTTGTTTATATTTCATGATTATCGATAGTATTGAGGCAATTTTCGGCATTTTCAAATATAATTTGTATCGTTGAAAAGTATGCAAAATTAATTTTGTTTATTGGTTCAACTTTTATTTCAAGTTTTTTTGCTTGAAATATTTAGGGAAGCAGGAAATTACATAATTATAATTTGACGTCTTATATTCGAGAGTCGTGGTCACCACCCTAGTTAATAACCAGGGAAGGAGGGGCGTGTGCCCCTCCTTGCACCCCCCCTGCGGACACCCATGTTTCAAGCAAGTAAAAATTAGTGATACTTCATTTGATATCATTTTAAATTAAATTTAATTCATTCAACTTAGTGAACTGTAAACAGAATTTAAATTCAAAGAGGAATTATTTATGTGATTGCTACAATTGGTTGTTCAATGCAAATGAACCTTGTAAACCCGCCTTTAGATGTAGAAATTAACTTGTAACATATTTATACATGTTTAGGTAAGATTTAACCAACGTGTTTTGTAAATCTTGTTGAATTCAATAACACTATTTCCTAAGTACAAAATACTGCAAAGTTTCGATCAGAATTTCCACTATTCCCCAATCGGAAGTTTAATTTCCAGCCGTTTCCGTTAAGAACGCGGTGTAAGTACCCCGGTAGCTCAATCGGTAAGTGCAGTTCTCCTGACGGCAGCGATAATAGCGACGCAGTCCTTGACATTTACAAATTACAAGGATATCGTCTCGAGCGACGCGCTATCCTTTTTTAATGACGCGCGAGGACGCGAGACGGATGCTGCAGAACAGAGAGTCTTCCATTATCGACTCGAAATGAAAAATAACGAAATGTGCGAGAGTAGTTTTTGGCAGATGAAGGATGAATAAACGAGAAAGCGGGAAATAAGGAAAGGAAAATACATTTAGAAAGGCAGAAAAGCACTCTTCATGGTTTATTTTAGAAGCTGCTAATATTGTTTCGAATTATTGTCTTGTCGTTGCTACGAGACAAATTGAAAATGTCTTTGTAGTTCGTAAGAGTAATGTACTTAATCTATCTTAATGTACTGCGCTAAAATGGTTATGTTAAAAGTTATATAATACGTATTTTTGTGAAAGTGTATTTCATAGGGCTGGTCTCTGTACTATCTGATAAAATTACAATTATTCAACTTTAAAATCTCTATATAAAAATGCATATTTTTCTTATTTCAACAATACTAAATTTGCCTTGATTAACAATATACGAGCCCTGTGTCAAATCAGAAAATGGAAAAAGTTATAATCGTTTCTAAATGTAACAATAATAATATCAAGTCGGCCTGTGGATCCTAAGAACCCTGGTTCGATTCCCACAGGCGACATTTTTCACCATTTTAAAACTACCCCTATGGATCCCCACCACTAACATCATTGAAGGGCCGTGATTTGTGGACTGGTAACCAAACTTCACGCGCTAAATATATCACTTAGCGAGATCTGCTTCGGCAGACTGCCACACCCAGTAATGGGTAGAAGGCGTGTTGATATAATTATTTATATTTATTTTTTATTAATGGGGTAATAAAACAGTGGTAGCAAGTCAGCCTGTGGAGCCAAAGAACCCTGGTTCGATCCCCACAGCCGACAAAACATTTTCATCAATTTAAAATTACCCCTGTGGCTCCCCCACCACTAACATCTTTGGGGGCCGTGATTTGACGGCTGGTAACCACACGTCACGCGCATAAATATATCACTTACCGAGATCTCCTTCGGCAGAGTGCCACACCCAGTTATGGGTAAAAGGCGTGATGATATAATTATATATACAGGGTGGTCCATTTAAAGTGTTATCAGGAAATATCTCGGAAACTATAAATTTTACGCAAAAATGACCTAGACGAAAAACAATCGTACAAAAGGGGGCCATAATAATGAAATATTGGTTTTGTCCTAGATGGCGCTGTTGTCGCTAAATCATTGTCAACTCAATGTTTTTAAATGAAAACCCCTATTTTTGATTAAAGAATCAGATTCCTCGTTTAAAAAAAAAGAAGAATTTATTTAGTTCACTTTATCGTCAGCATGATAGATGACGCTGTAATCGCGAAAAATGATGTTGCCACCCTGTATATGTATTTATATTTTATTAAATCAAGCCGTCAAATTTATTTCAGTTTAAATCAGTACACTGCCAACATTGATTTCATTACAATTGAATTTTAGCTCAGAACAATCCTGCTGATTTTCCATGTTGAACTTCTACGTATCTGCAGACTCGAGAGACATATAATAATATCACCACTAACGTCCTCCTAATGTGGTAAACATTTGTTCCCAAACTTCAAATGACTGCCAAGTTCTTCCGAGGTTCTTTCAACAATGTTTACTTCCTAATGCTTAACCCGCAGGCACAGCGCGCAGCCGGAAGTTGTAGCTCTCGTCAAATATCCTGTATTTCAGTCAGGTACGGCCCAAGAACCATTCATTACAAAATAAAAAACAAATAAAGCAGCACCTTCGCTCACTGCGATCGTAAAAACCGACCCTTTTTATTGCAGACGCTTTCGTGCTACTCTCGGCCAACGTCGACCAGACTCGGCCCGTGTTACCGATTGAGAACAATCGAATAACAAGTGTTGGACATGCTACCTTGATCTGATGAGTGCTACACATAGTTTTACCGTCTTTTACAAGACACGTCTATTGCTGCTATAAATTTATACACGTTCTTTATTGTGAAAATGTTATCAAATTTTGGACTTGAAAATATACTTTCTGTTTATGGTTACCCCAGACCAGAGCTGGGCAAGCTACTTAAAAAAAGTAGCTAAGCTACAGCTATTCTTTTAAAAAGTAGCTAAGCTACAGCTATAAGCTATATTTTGTAAAATATAGCTAAGCTACAGCTAAAAGCTTTCGTTAAAGTAGCTGTAAAATTTTAAAGCTACTTTTTTAAATTATTGTGAAATAATTAAATTTGCCATTGTCATATTTATTTATTTATTTATTTATAGAAATAAGAGAACCAACAGTATAAATACCAATAATAGGTTCTCACGGATTAGCCATAGAATACAAAATATAGTTTACAGAAGACATACAAAAGTTCAAAAGATAATTAGAAAAGTACATTAAATTTAAAGTAATACATTAAGTTTATAATACTATATGATAGTAATTAAGACAATGCGATTTTAACAGCCTTTTTGAAGCTATTAAGAGATAGATGGAACAAATCAATATGAATAAATTTGATATCATAGGTATACATAATTCTGTTTGACGGTGAATTTTTAAAATTATTTGTGTTTGTTAATGGGAGCAAAAAAAGATTATTTGATCTTGTTATCTTCCGTGGAGTATATATATTGAAGAATGATATTATACAGTTAGAATATAACATATTGTTAAATAATATGATCAGCTTTTGTTATAATGACTGTTAATTTACTATTATATACATAAATATTAAAAATAGCAAATACCATCTGGCACCTACTGTATATTTTTGCGTATTAGAGCCAGTTAGAACCGGCAACTAATAATTATTATGTGTGGGTTTAGCTTGTACGCCTGCGTACTTTGTTGACCTTCTACTTAAAAAGTAGCTTTAAGCTACAAAAAGTAGCTTTAAAAGTAGCTTCAGTTGTTATTTTTAAGCTAATGGAAAAAAAAGTAGCTAGCTACAAGCTACAGCTATATTTTTTCACAGTTAGCTAAGCTACAGCTACAGCTAAGGTAAATGTAGCTAAGCTACAGCTACAGCTACAGCTAAGGTAAATGTAGCTACTGCCCAGCTCTGCCTCAGACAAAACAACTAGACGGATTATAACGGCGTTTGTTGTGAAGTAGAAGGTGATAGAAAACCTGAGTGATGAGGCGGGTGCGCGGCAAGGAGCGAGTACAAGTTGATGTTATGCAGTTGCATGTATGTTGATTACAGTTATCAGGCGCGAAAGTTTTATTTATTTAAATACAAAAGTTCGTATACAAAACACTTTATATGTCAAGAACTAACCTTTACTTTGATGTATGAAAAGTAAGTAATTGAATATAAAAATAACTACACAAATGTGTGCAACTTAATAAAATAAGAAAAAAAAGAAAAAAAAAATTCCAACACTTGTCAAAGTTCCACAAAATTACAGCACATTTTAATGAACTAATCAGGTCATCATCTAAGGCTGCTCAGTTCAGTTTTAACCATAGACGCGTTTCGTCCTTTAGGGACTCATCAGTATGGTGCGATCAACTATCGAACTAGACCAACTAGGGGCTAGTGAACTGTGATACTTTTTAAGCTGAACTGACGGATGTTAAACTATGTAAGCCGGTAGCTGTAATTTTGTGGAACCATATTTGATAAAAAAAGGGTTACATTGTTTTGTTAAAGACAAGTGTTTTTGTTATCATGGTAAAATAATTACATAAAAAATAAAGTAAAACAAGATTGGAAGTGATAAATCTACTGTAACAATAAAATTAGTGTACTCAACGTCATATATACGATTAAACTGTAACAATATTGACAAAATTGAAGATGATCACATGCAACAGAAAACATCCCCTCACCTAAAATTATGTCTATTTATGAAAACTTGATACAATTCTAAAAAATTTGATCTGATACAAGATGATCTATCAACTATTAGAACCGAAATTAATTGTATAAATTCTTCCTTAAAATCATGAGGACAGAATCGAGAAATTGGAAGATTTAGTGACAGAAATTAAACTAGATAACAGTAAGATGTAGAAGATTATCAATGAAAAAAGTTTGATAATTTAACGGCGTAGAAGATCCCGAAAATGAGACAGATTTGTCCTGGACAACTAACTACATAGCAATACATATTCAATTTTACTTACACAACCCGGAGAAATAATAATTAAACTCGGAGTCCGGAGATAACTCACTGAAACCCGGAGTCTCCGGGTCACACCTGGAGAGGTGGCAAGCCTAGTCACAGAGGATAATATTATGACAGATAATTGCGACTCCGAAATAAATTATTTTGACACTGCTGATGACAAAATTATAAAAAAATGGACAGACTCTGACGTTATTTGCTTTTTGACTACATATAATAAATATAAAGATGACTTAAAACATCCAATTAAATTTAACACACAATCAAAACTAAGCAGATGTCGTTGCGAACAAGTATTCAGATTTTAATGTTTATAACTGACACTTGAGATACATAATTTATTTGGACTAACACGACTTAATTCTAGGTCAGTTTAGTGTTGAACCCAAAGTTCCCAAACAAATACGGCCTTAGAAGCATAATTTAATTATCTACAAGATTTATTTGAAGCATTTTGTTCTAAAATCAATAGGGAATAATATATCGCTATATGAAAAAAATTACGTTCTATTTCCTATATTGCATAAAGCAATTCATCAGCCTGTATATAGTACTGCCATCTATAGATCCATACGATGAAGAGAGATAGCTATATATTTTCCCATAAACTGCAGCGTATCTAGAGATTTTTCATTGTCAACTAAATAATTGACAGATAGAGGTTAAAAGCACATAAATCATATAAACAAGGTTGATGATAAATTGGAACAGAATGGCGATTTTCGACCCCAGCTTGTATGCCTAGAATGTATAAGTATGAAAATATGATCCGCACAATAACGGAAAGCTGAAGCCAATCAAATTTTAATTTATGAACCTCTTCAGACTACATCAGTAGCGTACCCAGGGATAAGGGGGGGGACGGTGGGTGCAATCCGCACCGGGCGGCATTTTTTATATTTAGTTGTTCACTTCATAAGTTTACTACTATATTTCTACGAATTATAAATTACTATATGGGATGGCTAGCTCAGTGGTATGAAGTCGGCCTGTGGATCCTGAGAACCCTGGTTCGATTCCCACAGGCGACAAACAATTTTCATAATTTCAAAAAGCTACCCCTGCGGCTCCTCCATCACTAACATCTTTGGAGGCCGTGATTTGACGACTGGTAACCGCACTTCACGCGCAAAATATATACCGAGATCTGCTTCGGCAGAGTGCCAGACCCAGTAATGGGTAGAAGGCGTGATGATAAATTTATATTTATTTATTATGAATTACTATATGATTTCGAATATTTTTCTTCACCGTCAAGTCAATGTAGGGTTGAAAATATTATCTAGAAAAATTCCTTTGTTACTGCCTAATTTAAATATGCCATTCAATGGCAAAAAAGTTCCCCACCTCAATTACAATTATTTATTTATGTTTATTAATTTAATGAGGTCATAGCTCAGTGGTTTCGAGTTGGCCTGTGGGTCCTAAGGACCCCGGTTCGATTCCTACATCCGACAAACAATTTTCACCAAATTAATACTACCCCTGTGGTTGCCCCACCACTAACATCTTTGGAGATTTGACGTTTGGTAACCACACTTCACTTACATAAATTTATCACTTACCGAGATCTGCTTCGACAGAGTGCCACACCCAATAATGGGTAAAAGTCGTGATGATATATATTTTTTTTTTCTGTTTAATTTATAAAAACCACCATTCGATTGACTTAGAAAGGGCGGCAAAAGTTCTAGGTACGCCACTGGACTACATACTATAATGGTAACCATTCAGGCATATTGTGTGTTTTGTTTATTTGACGTTTGCTTTTGAAATGATCTGTTGGAAGAAAATAAAAGAGCTATATTCTTGCCAACAACCTGATTACTTACTTACTTAATCCTGTACTCTTACCTGATTAACTAAATTAAATATGACTCCTACACAGAAGTGGATTTAAAATATTTCGAGCCCTAGGCAAAATATTTATTTCGGGCCCTTTAGGACATAAAATTCTGCATTCTGATTCAATAAACAAAAATAATTTTACATGCTTCGTAACGGCACAAATTAGATCCGAAAATAACAAAAATATCGATAGCCATGAAATTGAAACAAAATTAACAAATGTTTAACGTTTTATGTATCAAAATAAATGACATAATAAATAAAGAAATTATTTTGACAGATTAAACGTCAAACAGTTGTTTAATTTTGTTTCAATTCCATGGCTATCGATAGTTTTGGGGCTATTTTTGTCATTTTCAGATCTAATTTGTGCCGTTACGAAGGATGCAAAATTAATTTTGTTTATTGGATTAGATGCAGAATTTTATGTCCTAAAATTTTTATTTGAAGCTGTCTTGCTTAAAATAATTAGAACAAATTTTATTAGTTTTGTTCTTACACTGTTGACTGTTGAGATGTTCATCTCAATAAAAAATGTTTAACTAAGTGGTTTTTGAACCATGTTTTAATTTAAATAAATTTATAATTTAACTTCAGTATTATACTCATGTTTTGCTTGATAATGGCCAGAATTTTGGCCGAAACGTCGCATATGAATAAAAGAATGTTTTAAAAATTGTGTTTTCAATTTTTTGAACATTTTTTCAACAAGTTAAGCCTGCAATCCTTTTAATCAATTTTAAAAATTATATCTTTTCGGCTTATTTAAAATAAATTAAAAATAAAATAATTAGGGAAGCAGGAAATTAAAAAAATATTATTTTACATGTTAAATACCCATGTTCGAGAGTCGCTGTCACCATCCCGTATATATATTTCTATTATTTAAACTAAAAGTTTGAATCCGGACCCTAGGCTATTGCCTCTTTAGCCTAGGCCAAAGTCCGCCTGTACTCCTACAGTATTTTCACGTAAGCACCACAAGAACTGTATGACAAACACATGTTTTGCTCACAACAAGATGGCGTTTGATAAAACGTCACTTGAAGGTTGATGACAAGGTGAAACATATATGCTCTCTCTTTATGAACTGTCTAGGAACCAGTGCTGCCATTCGTTAGAAGCAAAATTCTCTTAAAAAAATCTCCTTCCCAGTAAAAAAAATTACAATACCATTCGTATATTTGGTTTGTGTACCTCTAAAAATTTGCAGTTTCATTTGAAAAACTAGTATGATGTTCTAGAATTATCCATGTATATTGTATCAGAAGGAGAAAGTTTTTTATCGTTTAGTAATGGATATATAGCCATGCAAAGCCTTGTTTTTAACGAAAAATTCAGAATCCCAATTTATAATGGCAACACCACACGGTGGTATGGTATTTGAAAATTCACTAGACCGACAACCTGTTAACAATTCATGATATTAAAACCATACCAGGTATAAAATACTTATTTTATTCAATTTTTATATTTTTTTGAGTGTCAGTTTCGCCACTCGACAACCGATGGCGCCACCGTCACACTAGTACTACCTTAATATTAGTTTTTATAAATTAAATTAAATATAAAAAAGGAACTATAAATAACTGAAATTGCTTGTAAACAGATGAAAAATCATAAATTAATTTGTACATATATAAATATATAAATATATCATCACGCCTTCTACCCATTACTGGGTATGGCACTCTGCTAAAGCAGATCTCGGTAAGTGATATATTTTGCGCGTGAAGTGCGGTTACCAATCGTCAAATAATAAAATAATATATAAATAATGTATAAATACTATAACTTAAAGTACCGGTAATTATACGAAGGTATTGAAAATTCCCTCAAAACCTGGAAAATCTCCTTTTTTCCTCCAGACAGTTAAAAATACATAATAAAAGGGGAAATCCCTCTGGTTGCCAACACTGCTAGCACCGTGTTTCTATTCCATTGTTATCAAGCGGCAAGATCAAGTCACGACCCTCACACATGTTAGGTTTGAGTAATTACGGTAAATAAAAGGGTTAATTTAATCCCGTTATTCTTTGTTGAAAAATGAGCTACCTAATATCACGTTGTCTGTGCTCCATCCGTTACTTAAATGCTCCTATCTCCGGTTTCTGCGAATTAATTTTGATGCTTCTTGGATCTTACAAGCAGTCGTATTCCAGGGAAAAATAACTTGCCGAGGATCGAATCCGATAAAAACGGATATCAAATTACTGACGTTTTTGTTATTATGTAAAGCTTAAAATCCTTTTAATACTAGAGTTAAAAGTCATAAATCCAAAATTACTTCCATTGCTGTTAATGCAACATCTGGTGGTATACATAATACGAGTAAGACTTCATCTTCAATGTCATCGAATTCAGATTTTTTTAAATAAATTAAAGGGAGAACTAATCGAAATATTTTTTTCCCCATGATAACAAAACTTTTGTTATATGAGGGTGCTGAACTTTGTATTCATGGTATTCAGAAAAAGAAAATGTAATCGAATAAGCAAATATAAAAAATCTGGGGTGGGCACCACACGACTTTCTTATACACAGCATATTTAATATTTAGAATATATGAATGTTATATAATATTATTAAACGTGTAATTTAGTTTTTCAGTAATTCAGCATTTATCTGTTTGAAACATATAAAATATCAAATTTGTTTACGTATAATTTTCTAGTAATATTGACTACTTTATGTTTAACTTTACTGATGAGGCATATACAGGATGTCCGTTTTTTGAGCCTAACCCTTGGTATCTCAAGAACCGTGAGATACGCAGTCGATTAAATTAGTTGACCATTGTAATGATGTATTTGTTTTTTCGAAAAAAGACTAGATAACTAGATAAAGCGAAAATTAAAATTTATGTTTTTTTGTTTCTATTGCTACTATGATTATTGAAATATATTATTAAATATAAAAATCAGTTTTTCTCAAAATTAGACGCATATACAGGAAAATTGCAAATAACATTTTATGTTCCAAATATTTTGACCAACATCTTTTATTTGAAACTTTTTTTCGTAACTGATTCCATTTTTGAAATAAATGGAATTTATTGTTTGGGTGTCCAGTAAACTTCCTCTTCCGGTTTCTCAATTTCATTCAAAATCAACTTAGCTCTTCATATTTTCATGAAACTTATAATTACCATGTTTCGTTAACAAATCTTATCTCGTTCATGAGATATTGCACACTCGGACACACATCCATCCACATACACACACACACAGACATCATTGAGAAAATTATCAAAACGGATTCAGTGAACCTCAAAACACGTATTTCTTCGAAAATCTCGTCGACGATTTTTTTCACGATTCCAATACTTCCTTATATTGTGTATAAAAAAGTAAAAAGCACCAACTTCACGTAACCAGTTGTAAAAAGTAGTTATTTTTGTACTAAGTGCGCGAAAAGAGTGTTTTTTTTTTGTTGCGCGTGAGAATGTTACATATAGTCGAGACCGTTTTAGGTCGAGACAAAAAGTCATTGTAAATGATGTCTTCGGGCACGAATTTTGCACAATGCTTTTTGTAACGAGTAAAAATGATATAAGTGATAGTGAGAAAAGTTATTAAATTTGAAACGTGACTTTCTATTGACAATTTAGGATGCCATGAATTGATATTTGCTATTTGAAAACAAATTGTTTATTTTTTTTTCGTAAAACTTGTTGAAATACAAGTTGGTGTTTCTTCTAATTGAAGGCGTTATAAACTAATGTTTCTACTTCTTTTATAAATTCCATAAAATATGTATATATATATATAAATATATATATAAAATAAAAAAATAAATATATAATCACGCCTTCTACCCATTACTGGGTGTGGCACTCTGCTGAAGCGGATCTCGGTAAGTGATATATTTTGCGCGTGAAGTGCGGTTACCAGTCGTCAATTCACGGCCCCCAAAACATGTTAGTGGTGGAGGAGCCACAGGGATAGCTTTTTCAAATTATATATATATATATATATATATATATATATATATATATATATATATATATATATATATATATATATATATATATATATTTATACAATAAGTACAATTAGCGTTTTAACAGTCAAAATTTAGAACCATAAAAATGGATGTTTTTTCAATCACTTTGAAGCCCTAGTACGCAAAATCAAACTTTACTTCAGTTTTCAGGGTAATGTAAAACTTATTTTGAATAATGCGAATACAAAAACACTTTCTCTTTGTGTTGATATCGTTTAGCAATATAAAAATAAATTCAATGCAAGGTAAAGAAAAGAATATCTTACAAAGAAAACGTTATATAATTTAGTATTCGTCTTACATGAAACCCTATTCTGAATTTCTTTTCTATAGCTGTCCACCAAACACCAAGCCTGACGCTAAGTTGACAGCGGCAACGAATTCACTGATTCACAAATCAACAATCTTTTTCAGCAGCCACGGAAGGTTCTTCTTGTGGCGATAACTGGATTTTGGTGAAAATTTCGAAAGCAAAGTCTGGAGTTTTCCGGTGCTGGGTTCCGGTAATTTGGATTAAAGGCCTAATGGATTAACAGTGGATTGAGAGTGAAAAATACAGTCGATTTCGATACTTTGTCGAGATTACTTTTAATTTGATTTGCTTGTTTTGGGGCATTAGAGGTTTGCGTACATTTATTTCTTGGTGTTGTGATTCACTTATTCGTTATGAACATGTAAATCCGTCCAGAAATCGAATTCTCCAATAATCTAACTTATTACATTACATTACAATTACTTATCTTGCTAATATTCGTAATAACTTTTCATTTATGGCCATTTTCTACTCTCCATAATCTGTAATTTGATCATTATCTCTTATCGATCGATAAGCTAATGATTACTCTATACGGTCTTCTTATTTTTTTTTGTAATGGATGATATTACAAAATCAAGAGAACAGTGGCGTACCTAGAGGGGGGCGGTGAGTGCGGTCCGCACCGGGCGGCATTTTTTATATTTAGTTTTAGTTGTAAAATCAGCTTATTCACTTCATAAGTTTACTATTCGATTTCTACGAATTATGAATTACTATATGATTTCGAATATTTTTTTTCATCGCCAAGTCAATGTAGGGTTGAAAATATTATCTCGAAAAATTCCTTTATTACTGCCTAATTTAAATATGCCATCCAATGGTAAAATAGTTCCCCACCTATAGTTTGTCTCAATTACAATTATTTATTTATGTTTATTAATTTAATGGGGTAATGGTTCAGTGGTCTCGAGTTGGCCTGTGGATCCTGAGGACGCCGCTTCGATTCCCACAGCCGACAAACAATTTTCACCAAATTAAAATTACCCCTGTGGCTTCCCCACCACTAACATCTTTGAGGGCCGTGATTTGACGGCTGGTAACCGCACTTCACGTACATAAATATATCACTTACCGAGATCTGCTTCGACAGAGTACCACACCCAGTAATGGGCGTGATGATATATTTATTTTATATTTATGTTTTTAATTTATAAAAACCATCTTTTGATTGACTTAAAAAGGGCGGCAATTTTCTAGATTTAGCGACAAAATCTCCAAATTGGCAACACTGTTTTTAATCACTGTAAAACACTTTGTAAATTTAAAAACTGAAAACTTAATTCAGCTGCTCCATAGTAGCTAGCATTTTTCCACGGCGTGATTCCTTCTTCTTTTTCAGAAGCCATCGCACTTATCAGTGTCCTCGTGAATGGAGCGTCCTATCATCCGGCTCGCTAAATTATGATTTACAACTTGCTGAG
Source organism: Pterostichus madidus (assembly GCA_911728475.2). Taxonomy (NCBI): domain Eukaryota; kingdom Metazoa; phylum Arthropoda; class Insecta; order Coleoptera; family Carabidae; genus Pterostichus; species Pterostichus madidus. The sequence goes on from OU452314.1 coordinate 26,156,685, forward strand.
CTCGGAATCGCTGCGCTATCTGCCATTTGACGTTTCTTTCTGTCACTAATTCGTTTCTGGCTTCTTTCGTTCATGTTCGTGTCCTCGTTCTTATCAGCGGATTGTGGAATTGACGAAATTAGAAATGCGAACAGCAGACGAAGATCGGATAATTTAATTGTAGAATTGGGTTTCTTGTAGATTTATTTTTAGACGGACTTGATTGTCTTGTCTTTACTGTAATTGATTTATGGAAAATGTAACATTTTTCCAATATTTTAATTTGTACTCATTATCACTGTAAGCATTCGTTAAGTCTTAACGTTTCGCTACTTAAGGGAGGACACCCGTTGAGGCTGCTAAAAAAAAGGTATTTTTTGATAATTTTTTTAGGACATTAGAATAAATGCAATCGCTTTGGGGTTTTAGCATGTTATAAAGTAATATTTCAGCTTTATTTTCAGAAATTTTCAGCAGAAACAATTTGTTTCCCTGCCATTGGCAGCCCTGCGAATAGAGAGCTGCAGGCGGTGCATTGGTCGCATGCGGGACAGCGCGTTTAGTAGGTACTCAAACATCTGAGAAAAAAATGGATTCGTGTTTCGGGTTCTAAATTAAATTATCTAAAAGGTACTCGTAGCATAGGATTTATTCAAAATTCGCAAAATTAACAAAATGGCGGCGCTAAAAAAAAAATTCAATTTTTCGTTGAAAAAATCGCTACTAAAATGCGCATAAAAAATAGAAAAGTTGGTATATCCGAAAAATCCTATGCTACCTTTCAGATAATTCATTTCTACATAGAAAACCGAAAGAATCAGCAAAATTTATCGAATAGTTTCAGAAATCTCTGTCCCGCAAGGTAAAAAAATGTGGTTTCGAGAAAAACGCCTTTAAAGATTTGAGTTTTATATAAGTTTTATACCTGCTCAGTTCCCTATTTTTTCTTTCTTCTTCGTAACGACTTTGTATATCAAATTGGTATTTTGACACAACATTCTAGGCAGTATAAAGATGTCGGAAATGCAAAAAAAAATTCAATTTTTTGAAAATTTTCAATGGGTGTCCCCCTTAACGAAAAATCGTTATTATAACGAAGTTCATGTATATTATAAGAAATAGTGTGGCACTCTGCCGAAGCAGATCTCGGTAAGTGATATATTTTGCGCGTGAACTGCGGTTACCAGTCGTCAAATCACCCCCACCAAAGATGTTAGTGGTGGAGGAGCCACAGGGGAAGGTTTTGAAATTATGAAACTTGTTTGTCGCCTGTGGGAATCGAACCAGGGTTCTCAGGATCCACAGGCCGACTTCATATCACTGAGCTAGCCACACCATAAAGTGACTTGGGTTGCGTTAATTCGTTACAACCAACAACCTAGGATGCAATGGGTCCTTCTCTGGTGATAGAAGAAATAGTTAATTGACAAATTTGTCTGATGATTGATATTAGAAATAAAAAACTATGAGCGTTCGCCGGAATTTGAACCCAGAACCTTTCACTCGCATGATGACTGCTCTAACCAATTGAGCTACAAACACTCGGCGAAATTCGTGTATATGGTATTCAGTAACTTAAAATTCGTTATTAGAAAATAACGAATGCAAAATAGCATTCGTTTCGATATTTTCTCATGTGTCTAGTACGTCATTGTGAATTACAAAAATGGATAATCATAGCGATTTAATTTTATTTCTTTATTATCTTGAAGAAAATTATGATAGGTAAAATTATACTTTAATAAATAGATGTTGAACATGTATAATCTTAAATTATTTGCTTTAAGACGAAATTTGAGACATTTTCATAAGTATTTACGCGCGCATAAGTGATCGTTTTTCAATACCGGAAGAAAACTTTCGTAAATTATAACGATTATCAAGAGAAGCTGGACGAGATTGATCTTTCTTGATCTTTCTGGTCCTCCAAGTGAATTTAAACCTGCGACCAATAATTCATAAGCTTGTAGCGAGCTATGTTTTCTTTTTCTATTAGCTTAAAAATATTGTTGTAACAACTGAAGCTACTTGTTGTACAGTTCATTAGGAAATACCTATTAATTTTTGATTTTAATTGTACCTTCTTTTTGTTTTCAATAACTGTAGGATAACAAGTTATTATATAGTTTCAAATTTATTAGCAAATTTTATTTTTCACTTGTTTTTAACCTATCCTACTTTTGTATTAAATATTAGATGAACTAAACATTGACTGTTTAGGAGTCTTCTGTTAATGTGACTGTTAATTTATTCCGATATAAATAAGAATTATAGCATAACACATAAACAGTACGTTTGTCCATTTGCGATTTTTTATATTTATTCACAGTCATTGTAACAAAAGATTGATCAACTGATCATATGACAATGGCAAATTTAATAATTCACAATAATTGAAAAATGTAGCTATAAAATTTAACAGCTACTTTAATGAAAGCTTTTAGCTGTAGCCTAGCTATATTTTACAAAATGTGGCTTATAGCTATAAATGCTGTAGCTCAGCTACTTTTTTAAAGAATAGCTGTAGCTGTAGCTTAGCTACTTTTTTTAAGTAGCTTGCCCAGCTCTGCTGAATGCCATAAGCTAAACACACCACCGTGCAGTTGGACGATGAAAAATGTTAAAGATAATATGAAAATACTGTATCCTCATCGGTTTCATTTTTCTGTTAATCAGAGCTGGGCAGTAGCTAGCTACTTTTGTAGCTTAGCTACTAGCTTAGCTACATTTACCTTAGCTGTAGCTGTAGCTTAGCTAACTGTGAAAAAATATAGCTGTAGCTTGTAGCTAGCTACTTTTTTTTCTATTAGCTTAAACATAACAACTGAAGCTACTTTTAAAGCTACTTTTTGGAGCTTAAAGCTACTTTTTGTATCTTCAAGCTACTTTTTGTAGCTTCAAGCTACTTTTTAAGCAGAAGGTCAACAAAGTACGCATGCGTACAAGCTAAACCCACACAAAATAATTATTTGTTGCCGGTTCAAACTGGCTCTAATACGCAAAAATACACAGTAGGTGCCAGATGGTATTTGCTATTTTTGATATTTATGTACGTAATAGTAAATTAACAGTTATTATAACAAAAGACTGATCATATGACAATGGCAAATTTAATTATTTTACAATAATTTAAAAAAGGAGCTTTAAAGTTTAATAACTACTTTAACGAAAGCTTTTAGCTGTAGCTTAGCTATATTTTACAAAATATAGCTTATAGCTGTAGCTTAGCTACTTTTTTAAAGAATAGCTGTAGCTGTAGCTTAGCTACTTTTTTTAAGTAGCTTGCCCAGCTCTGCTGTTAATTTATTTTGATGATTTTGCAACCCAATACAACACATTTTTCAAAAATATTATTCTTAAATAATTAAATCTAAGAATCAAAGAGTTCCGAGTTCAAATCTCGGCATCGATCGAGTTACATAATAAAAATAAATAAACATGAAGACAAGACGGTTCTCTTCCGGCTTTCAGATGTTTGGATGGACTTGACTAAAACAAACTGAACTTGAATCCGAGTTTTCTAAAGCCCCTAACCGTCAACTTAATGCGCTCAGAGATTTAACATCTTTCCAAATCTGGTAATATGTCATAAAATCATGACATCCGTAAAAGTCAGAGTAGAGGGGTGATTCTCTTCTCATAATTTGTGCTAGAAGTGTGCAGTTCGTGAACGAACTAGTTCATATGAACTATTCCTTATAGTGAACGACACGAACTAGTTCGTGAGTTTATTAAAGACTAGTTCACTACGACCTATTCGGATATGATTCACCACCACGCCGCACAGTGGGACAAAACGCCACTGTCGCATTCAAATTACTCTACACCCCACACACTTCATCCGTTTCGGGTGATTTTTTTTTCAAAATATTCGTCTTGAATGTCCCTATCGATCCTTCATATGGGATTTTTGATTTCGGTCTTCATTTTTTTCAAAACGGGCTCCAAAATTCGATTTTTATGGAAAAAAGCGGATTTTCGGCGCAAATGTGGTCCTAAACGGCGCAACTTGTCGTGTTTCGAAATTTTTTTCAGACAAAAATCTTCGTATTTATCAATACTACAAAACTGTCTGCGTGGAAGTCGGGGGAAAAATTTTTCATACCCGCAAAAACGGTCATAATGCCCAAAAACTTTTGTGAATCAGCGATTTTTTAATTCGAAATTCCGCAACCTGGGGAAAAATTACATGAATCAAAAGTTGTTTATAATCACACGAGTAGTAGTCCAAAAAAAATTCCAGAATTTTCGGACACATTTTGGGACATTCCAAAAAATGTCCAAATCCGAAAATTTTGAAGTTCTTCCAATTCTGAAAAGCCTGTTTTTTCCCATATTTTTCGAACTATAAGTCCAATATTTTTTTACAAACCAGTCCCATATTTTTTGATCAATACTGAAAGCTTTTTGACCATTGGAAAATTATCTCAAAAATCAAAAAAAAAAAAAATATCCCGTATATGATTTCAGAATCAGAATGAAAATTTCAATCTCAAATTGAGTTTCGGATTTGGACAACAAAGAAATCGCACAGTTGTAGGAAAAGTAATTTTGACCCGTCATTGATTAAATCTTATTATTAAAATCATTTTGCGAACTGAAAACAGGCAACTAATGGTGAAATTCTGTGTATCCATAAGTTTTGTAGATCCAAAAATATGTAAATGACGAACAAAATCGCAACGAAACCTATAACATAAAAAAATAATAAATAATATCATCACGCCTTTTACCTATTACTGGATGTGACACCCTGCCGAAGCAGATCTCGGTAAGTAATCTATTTTTGCGCGTGAAGTGCGGTTACCAACCGTCAAATCACGGCCTTCAAAGATGTTAGTGGAGGAGGAGTCACATGTGTAATTTTAATATGGTGAAAATTGTTTGCAGCTGTAGGAATCGAATCCCGGTTCTCAAATTCATAGATCGACTCAGAACCACTGTACCACTACCCTGCTTATAAATATTTTTTACTTATTAACAAATATTAATGTGATTTTAATCATTATTTACAAATTTCCGGTACTACAAACATACTGATTTAACACAGAATTCCACCATAACAGACAATTTTACACACGGTTGAAATTGAAAATCTGTAAAAGAATTCACTTTGAATTTCGAAATAACTGGCCAATAAAAATTATCTATTCCCCTTTTGTTAGAAGGGGAAAACTCCAGCATTTCCATAAAAAAATTCAGTTCAATGATTCATTAATAAAAACATTCACATAAAACTGTTTTTTTAATCAAATTTAAAATTGCATTTCCATAAAACGAATCAATACCTACCGATTCTATTTGCATTTATTCAGTTTAGATTTAATCTCAAAACTCTGGGCGTGGAGCTGCTGCAATTTTTTACTGCAGAAACGCATTTTGTTTGATGTCAAAATCCTGCTGAAAGCTTTTAAATAGATTTTTACTAGTGATATATTAATCTATATATCACTGGGACAGTTATTAAAAAGCATGAGAAGTAAGTTCAACAGCAATGTTATTACTCGTAAATACTGGTTCTGTTTACAACTACTCGTACAATAATCCGAATGTACATACATTTAATATTAAAAAAAACATACTTGTCGTGAATGAATAGCAAAAGATTATGAAATAGTTATTTTTATAACAACTAACAAGTGTGGAAAAAGGGACACATGTTATAAACAACATTAATACTACAATTAATAATGTAGAAAATCACGAAAATATTATCAGGATTTATAAAATTTTAATCATGAAACACGAGAAAGGCGTTGCTATGGTTTGTTTGTTGATTACTTCATTGTCTAGATTTGAATACTATAATGTGTGATTCTACTTTATCATGTACAACTCCAGCGATAAGTGCTAGTGCTGTGAGGATCCGACAAAATTTGGATCCGAGTACCCGGATATAAAAATATCCGGATCCTCGGATATCCGATGTTCGGATCTTGAAGCGGATATCCGTAAATTTCATTCGGATTTGGATCCGGATTCGGATCCGAATCTTGACTTGGATCCGGATCCGAAGTTTTGTTTACGGATCCGAATCATGACTTGGATCCGGATCCGAAGTTTTGTTTACGGATCCGGATCCAAATTTTAGTTCTAGATCTGATTCTTCATTTCGAATGTAAAGGCAAACATTTGAAACTGAGTTCAAATTGAAACCATTGAGGTGGGCCTGTTTATCTTTACAGCGGTCTGTAAACTGTAATAAATTTTATAATACCCCTCTAAAATAGCCAGGTAGTTTGTACATATATAAAGAAGAAAGGAATTTACTATCACAGAATCATATTTAGTTAAATGATGAATAAAAAATACAAATTTGTATTATTTCACATATACAGTAACATATTAATAGGACATTAATTTCATTCATTTATTTTGTCATACTATGAGTATGAAGTTTGTAGCAAAACTCAATGAATGCTTTTTAAGAAAACGATTCTAATTTCTTTTTACTTACCGTATAATTTTATGGGAGTTAGTATATGCGATATGTAAAAAGTACTTGCATGATAACATTTATTATTGCTCATTTAGAAAAATATATATTGTCATACTCTTAAACATACGAGTACAATAAAGCATAAAGCATAAAATTTCGCATGTAAAGAAAAGAAGGGGGACACTTCTTTGAAAATTGAAATTCTGCAGTTCTAAGATTTTATAACATTCATTACAAATACTTGAAAGCAAAAAGGGATTAAGATGAAATTTGAAAAATAATGGCCATAGGTTCATTGCAGGTAGCGAATACATATTTATTTACTTCGAGCACGTGTTTCACATAAAAGGGATTGTTTTTGTTACCTACTTACCTACTAGTTCTGTGAAATTTCCTTGTTAGCAGATGCTAAAAGTTGTTCAACAGAAATTTAAACATCAGAAATATGCCGACATGAAACGAAAATGCTTAGTGGATTATTTCATAATCACATTTATTTGGTTTTACTCAGAATATTTGAAGAGAACCGATCCGGATACTGAAATTCCATATCTAAAATTCCATACTCATACTCACATTCGAATCTAAGATCAGATGCTCAAATCCGTTTCCAAGATTCGGATTTGGATCCGGATTCAAGATCCAGTACTGAGATTCGGATTCAAGATCCAGTACTGAGATTCGGATTCAAAATTCAATACTCAGATTCGGATCCAAAATCCGATACTCAGATCCGGATCCAAAATCCGATACTCAGATCCGGATCCAAAATCCGACACTCAGATCCGGATCCACAATCCGATACTGAGATTTGGATCCGAGATCCGGATAGTTCAACATTCAATTATCCGGATATCCGGATATTTTTGGATCCGAAGCCGAAACTAATAATTGCAGCCTCAGGTCAAGCTATGTTAGATCTATTCTTGGTAGTGACAATTAACCTGGTGCTGGTACTTCTAAAACCACCGAAATTGTTCTTAATAATATTAACGCTTATGGAAAACGAAGATGCGGTGAGCCAGCGCTAGTAAATATACAGTAGTATATTTTGGCGTTCATAACATAACCTTAAATTGCAGTATTCTGTACACACTTAATAAAAAAAAAACAAACAAAGTAAAATATATCGATAAATGGTTTTATTTAAAGAGTAAGTGAAATTACATAATATTTATTGTTTGTGTATATTAATAACACATTGTTACAGTTGCTTATATATAAGGCGTATTCCATTTGCCATTTGGATCAGATCTAACTTACATTTACTGAATCAGATCACTTATTTATTTTGCTAGATTACTTCGTTGACGTTATTTCTAATACTAGAATTACTAATTCTAATTTACTTTGAAGTAATTCATCCCAATAAGTGCATCAGTTTGCTTAATTCAGTTCATTTAGTCTTGTTGTATAATTTATCTGAACTGATTTACGTGAACCAAGTCGCAAATGGAATACAGCTATTGACATAATGTGAAGTAGAAACTGTTGTACTGACTAAAGAAACATTGATTTCTTCCGTACCTGTTCATATTATTAACAGTAATATTATTAAGAACAATTTCGGAGGTTCTAGAAGTACCAGTAGCAGGTTGTTTGTCATTATCGAAAATAGATCCAACATAGTATGATCTTGCACTTCAATTATCTTTGGAGGTGTTTATCATAAAGAAGAATCACTCACTGTAGTATTCCAATCTTAACGATTATCTTGAAAATAGTTAAATATTTTTAAATAACGTAGAACAATGTACAAGCAATCAACAAACAAACCATAGCAACGCCGTAAAACATCGTTCTCGTGTAATATCATTAAGATTTTATAAATTTTGACAAATATTTTAGTGATTTTCTAAATCGCACAGTTGTAGCAAAAATATTGTTTATAACACGTTGTCGAAAAAGGTTACGTGCTCGTGCAGATAACAAGCCTTTTTCGGCACTTGTTATAAAAATAACTATTACATTGGCTTATCGGTAGAATAGTAATAGTGCAACTGATTCTACTGATTACAATATGATAAGAATTCTTTTAATTATTCAACGCCATATTGAATTAGCCAATACCTTTTCAAATTTTGCTTTTTTCACTTTAATCTTTGTTCTTTATTCCACATGTTCTTAATTTGTTTGTTTTTGAAATGCATTTTTAAATTAACTAGTTTATTTATTATTATTTTAATAACTTCAAATTTACTACATTTTACCAACCTTAAATTTACAATTAGACTATGTCACAGTTTTCCTGCAGTGTAAACGGCCTATGATCGGCTTTCAAATATTCACCGGGTACACCAATTTAGCGCATTTTTTACCAAGATAAAAAAGGAACTAAAAATGTGGAATGAGAATGACACAATTTGAAAATAAAATGGCCCCCTACAACAACCCATCAAGCATGAAGAGATTTCGATCAGTGATTGCGATTTTAATTGGTGCTGTCATGATGTGTTGGACAGATAATCGCACATCATGTGTCAGCGCGGTGTCACAATATCGACACAGTAATTTGGGGGAGATTGTAAATGGTTGTAATGTAGCTGGGAGGTTAAAGCGTTTATCATTTTCATGATAAAGTCTCATTAACATCGCTAGGATTCCGCTCTTGGTTTATAAATTCCTGCGGATATTTTTACGATCATCGGTTTCTCCTGTCATCAGTTATGGATTCCTGATACATCGGAAAAATACACTGCTGATAAACTTAACAGTTTATCGTTTCGATGAAATCGATGCAAATCTATCAATTTCATTCATTAGAAACATTTTTATTCCCTTGTTTCAGATTCATAGAAAGAAGGCTTACAATAGGCCATAAAATTTTCTTCTATTCAATGGATTAATAATACTGAGTGATCAGAAGTAAGTATTTCAGTTGGCAAAAAAAAAACTACTTGAAACTGGTAAGACTGATACATAAATTTATTTCTTGTTATTGACAGTGACATTTGAAAATTTTTATTAATAAAAATCGTTGTTTCCCTTACCTACATCCTTTTATTTCGTAACATTATTCGCAAAGCAATAATGTAAAGTATTCCTATCACTCAATCAATTTGTATTTATTGTATTATAAATAAAAGATATTATCGTCTGAAATAATCAATTAATCTAGATAATTTAAAAAAAAAAAACAGTTTGAAAGTTTACGATTGCGGATATTTTGGCAAAATTAGATATTTTTTGTCGATAGTAATTTTCTCACAGTGAAAGGGTCGACATTCTATAATTTTTTTGATTCTGTCGGTAGATGGCACCACGGGTTTCTTCTTAGCTCTCATGTCATGTCTACCGGCGTAGTTACTTTTTAACATCAGTCAGTTCAGCTAAGACGGTATCACAATCCACTATTCCCCAGTTGGTCTAGTTGGATAAATGATCACACCATACTGATGAGTCCGGAAGGACGAAACGCGTCTATGGTTAAAGCTGAACTGACCAGCCGTTTGATGATGACCTGATAAGTTGATTCAAACGTGCTGTTAATTTTTGGAACTTGTGACAAGTGATGGAAAGGTTTTTCCTAATTTTCTTATTTAAAATTGCATTTATTCAACACGATTTTTCTCATTTTTTTTTTTAAATAAAGTACTATTTTAAATAGGATCAGGAGAATTAAAACATGCCATTTTTTAAAAAATGCCGTTCCTTTTACTGTGAAAAATGACTCTCAATAAAAACTATCTGATCTCGCTCAAATATCCGCCATCATAAACCCTCGAAACGTTTTTTTTTTTTAATTATTTATATTGCATGATTATTTCAGGAGATAATATCAATATTCCTTATTTATTTTACATCCCGTATAAATGGCAACGATGTAATCATTTGATCATCGCAAAACATTTCAACAATTTATTTGCTTTCAGGATGACACAATTGACGAATGAAATTTTGGAATCCCATAGAGATTAGCCGAGGAAAAAGTCAGTATCCCGCGCATCCATCACTTGATGCTAACTCGGTAATAAATGCAAGTTGGATGACGTGTCAGGCACCATTATTCCAAATTGTAAAGTAGCTGCGAGTCGTAAAGCTTTTCCAAACTTCGACAAGATTCGAATCTACAGCTTGCAGCATAAATACTGTTCTTATCAATACTTCACGAACTGGTTTTTGCGCTGCTGCACAAACTATTAGCTACGACGGACTCGAAGAAGGGAAACTCGCTTTTTTATGGATTACAAGCTTCATTTATTTTAATTTAACAAAGTTCCAATCATTGGATGGACTTATCTTCATTAAATAATATTTAAATTTACTAACAAGACAGAAAGCACTTTGTTTTATTTTATTCTAACTTTAATAATGTCGATATTTTATAATTATTATTTTTAGCGTGTTCCACGAAACCACCATAGGCGATTAACATGGGAAATAAGTTTTCCATTATCATTGCTGCTCTCATTATTTTACATGAACATTTTAAATGAAAGTTATACAGAATTGAATTCTACATCTAAGTCTACAAACACAATTCATTTTATTTATTTTATTTAACAGTTGTCAATAATTGATATTATCTACATAGTTAGCAGAGCTGGGCAGTAGCTAGCTACTTTTGTATCTTAGCTACTAGCTTAGCTACATTTACCTTAGCTGTAGCTGTAGGTTAGCTAACTGTGAAAAAATATAGCTGTGGCTTGTAGCTAGCTACTTTTTTTCTATTAGCTTAAAAATAACAACTGAAGCTACTTTTTTCAGCTTAAAGCTCCTTTTTGTAGCTTAAAGCTACTTTTTGTAGCTTGAAGCGTTGATTGACTAATAATAAACTGTATAATCAAGGCTTGAAGCTACTTTTTAAGCAGAAGGTCAACAAAGTACGCATGCGTACAAGCTAAACCCACACAAAATAATTATTTGTTGCCGGTTCTAACTGGCTCTAATACGCAAAAACCCACAGTACGTGCCAGATGGTATTTGCTATTTTTGATATTTATGTACATAATAGTAAATTAACAGTCATTATAACAAAAGACTGATCACATGACAATGGCAAATTTAATTATTTCACAATAATTTAAAAAAGTAGCTTTAAAATTTAACAGCTACTTTAACGAAAGCTTTTAGCTGTAGCTTAGCTATATTTTACAAAATATAACTTATAGCTGTAGCTTAGCTACTTTTTTTAAGTAGCTTGCCCAGCTCTGATAGTTAGTCATGAAAGTGGAACAAATAAAAGATACACTTTTCTATCTAAAGACTATTCAACACGATGCATTATTATATTGTAACGTTTTTAGTCTTCTCGGGAACTGTGTACGTTTTAAAATACAAAAAAAAATTACAACATTTATGTTAAACGAAAATAATAGTTATTTAATATACAAGTGTTTTATTACGTATATAAAACACGCAAGAAATGTTTAATTTTTCTTAAGTGTTTTATATACCAATAAAACACAAGTGTAATACAATATTAATTTTATCCACAACTCATAATTTTAGGTATCGAAGAAGATTGGTCGTAACGTTTAACGTTGATTCAGTTATATATAGTTTATCAAAATACGGTAGATCATTAAGTGGTTGTTAAGTAATAAGTCGTTTACAGTGTTTTATGGAATATACAACACTAGTGTTTTATGAGCCATATAATACAACTGAAATCAGTGTAATTATGTCTTTATAATATATGAGTTGCGGATAAAATGTATTTATTTAATAAATGAAAAATAATAATATAGAAAAATTATTTAAACTAATTAACACTGTAACACAACTGGAACACTAATTATTATAAATATATATCATCACGCCTTTTACCCATTACTGGGTGCGGTACTCTACCGGGACAGATCTCGGTAAGTGATATATTTATACGCGTGAAATTCACTTACCAGCTGTCAAATCATGGCCCCCAAAAATGTTAGTGAACGAAGAGCCACAGGGGTAATTTTTAATGAGGTGAAAATTGTTTGTCGGCTGTGGGAATCGAACCGAGGTTCTCACTGAGCTAGCTACCTCAATAGTAATTATTAATACACTGATGTTGGGTTGCATGAAAGTTTTATCGGTTCATTAGCAACTAACGGTTCAATAAATTTCAGAAAACCGCTATTGATACTGTTGCTAGATAAACAATTCTTCAACTAAAGAGCTCTTTCTTTTTTTCTTGCAACCGAGCAATAGACTAATATTATTTATATCAAGTTCATAAGAACTATTATTTATTATTACGATATATTTATCTAACCGAGTCTGAAGTCAACTGACCATTGCCCACTCGAACGATAAAGTGTATTTCAGTACTCCGCTTGAAATTTATAAAGCGCAACAATATTCGAAAAGAAATAATGAATTTGCTATTTAAATAAATGAATAGCAGCCGTAAAGTAGTCTTTGACAGATGTCAAAAAAGAAACATTTTACAGTTGTGAGAGGTTACATAAAATATTTATTTATGACACAAGGACGAAAAAAGCAACTTTTCGTACAAATGAAGGAAATTGTCGCACGAGATGAAATCGAGTTCAGCACCCGCATCAATATAAAAAGCTTTTTCGTCCATGTGAATTAAAGTATTATTTTAGCAACAGAAATAGTTATTTTTATAACTGGTGCCGCAAAAGGCGAAAGAACGATGTTTTACGGCGTTGCTATGGTTTGTTTGTTGATTGCTTGCACATTGTTCTACGTTATTTAAAAATGTTTCACTAATTTCAAGAGAATTTCTTCAAAATCGTCTAGATTGGAATATTACAGTAAGTGATTCTTCTTTATCATATACACCTCCAAAGATAATTGAAGCCCCAGATCATACTATGTTGGATCTATTTTCGACAATGACAATCAACCTGCTACTGGTTCTTCTAAAACCTCCGAAATTGTTGTCTATAATATTACTGTTAATAATATGAACAGGTACGGAAGAAATCAATGTTTCATTAGACAGTACAAAAGTTTCCACTTCACATTGTCAATATAAGCAACTGTAACAACTGTGTTAATAATATACACAAACAATAAATAATATGTATTTCACTTACTCTTAAAATAAAACCATTTATCGATATATTTTACTTTAATCGGTTCTTTTTATTAATCGTGTACAGAATACTGCAATTTAAGGTTATGTTTATAAACGTCAAAATATACTACTGCATATTTACTAGCGCTGGCTCACCGCATCTTCTTCTTTCATATGCGTCTGTGACCAAAATATGAATTTCGCGCTCGGCGCGAAATTTGAATCGCTCTCAATACAACTTTCTTTTGACAGTTGCGTAAAACACAAATTATTTTCCGCACTACTGTTTCTTCACTTACAGAAACGCACTTGGTCTGCATTTGTCACCTTTCCACCCATAGCCAAGGCAATAATAGTTACGCAATAACAAAGAAATCGCGGCAGTTGTCCTAGGCTGACTAGTATTTTACGAATTGTAAACCTAGCAACCATAAGAAACATTAATAGCTGTATTCCATTTGCCACTTGGTTCATTTAAATCAGTTCAGATAAATTAGACAACATGACGAAAAGAACTGAATTAAGCAAACTGGTGCATTTATTGCAGTGAATTACCTCAAAATAAATTAAAATGAGTAATTCCAGTACTAGAAATAAAGTCAGTAAAGTAATCCAACAAATAAATAAGTGATTTAGTTCAGTAAATGTAAGTTAAATCTGATTCAAATGGCAAATGGAATACGCCTATTATTGCACAGCAAAGATGAATTTTTCGTATAAAAATCTTAATCAAACCAAAAAACGTCATTTTTTGAGACAAAATAACTATTTGTGTATCAGTCATCGAAAAAATATCTTTTATTATAATTAAAACAATTATTTATTTTATTTAAGACAGAAACACAAGTTGCAAAATGTAAAATGTATATTTATTTTCAAAATAAAGCGTAAAGCTAATGAAGTTAAAGCAAATTTTTATAATTTTTTGTGCTATTAAAAATTCTCTCTTGTTAATAAATAAAACATAAATTCTCATCCTTCGAAAGTTTATCTTCTTTAGCTTATAATAACATGAATGTGCAATCAAGCCAAGCTTTAGTTCCAAGCTCGGACGATCCCCACCCAAAAGCTCCGATCGTACCCGAATAGAGCCGAGTCCAGCCGATGGCTTCGGCTTTACACCAGACACGAACACAAAGAACAAGACTCATAAATTATTGTTTCATGTGAGTTCTCTTTGCAGTGCAATTAACTTATTACGCTAGTACAATGCGTTAATGTGATATTGCAGTGGATTACCGCTGAAACAATACTGCAACGTTTTTCATTTGTTTTAGGTTTGTGTTTTTCTTTAAATTGTTTGGGCTAAATGGAATTTTCTAGTTGAAAATTAATAAAACACAAAAGGAAAAGGGTATTTTTGTACAGCTATAGTTTTTTTTGTTTTTAGTATGGCGACGCCGAGTTTCAAAATATAAAATTTCAGGAGATTTAAGGATTTCAAGAGATATATTACAAAAAAATCCGGGCAATTTCACAACCGGTGTTTCAAACGCAAAATTCGCCAAAATTATTTTTCCTATGATCGATAAAAATGGAGACTTTTTAACCGTCATTCGGTGACAGAAGTAAGCAATTGCACAGCAAGACTCTTTGCAGACCACAAATGCCAAATGTTTTCATTACTGTTTTTTTTTGTTTTGTTTTCCTAGTTACCTATTGTCTACATTTTATTTATTACAATTATAAATCGATTAATCTTAATTCTGATATTAAATAAAATTTTATGTATACTTTTGGTTGAAAGTACCTTACAAAATAGTTGCAGGCCTCGCTATGCTCGTGCAACAATATTAGCGACTAGCAATAGAGTTAAATAGGATGAGTACAAAATAAATAAATAATAATGGGATGGCTAGCTCAGTGGTATGAAGTCGGCCTGTGGATCCTGAGAACCCTGGTTCGATTCCCACAGGCGACAAACAATTTTCATAATTTCAAAAACTAACCTTGTGGCTCCTCCACCACTAACATCTTTGGGGGCTGTGATTTGACGACTGGTAATCGCACTTCACGCGTAAAATATATCACTTACCGAGATCTGCTTCGGCAGAGTGCCACCCCCCGTAATGGATAGAAGGCGTGATGATACATATTTTTTTTTTACAAAATAATATAATAACTATTTACATAACAAATGCGCGACGACATGACGTCTTCGTGCACGAGTTTTGTACAATGCTTTTTGTAACGAGCAAAAATTATATAATCGACAATGAGGAATATTATTAAATTTGAAGCGTGAATTTATA
Organism: Pterostichus madidus; assembly: GCA_911728475.2. NCBI lineage: Eukaryota > Metazoa > Arthropoda > Insecta > Coleoptera > Carabidae > Pterostichus > Pterostichus madidus. The sequence goes on from OU452314.1 coordinate 26,172,328, forward strand.
TTGACAGTTAAGTATTCCATGAAGTGACATTTGTAATTTGAAAACATATTGTTTATTTTTCTTGTCAATCTTGTTAAAATATGTCTGTTTGATGGCGTTATAAGCAAACGTTTCTATTTCTTTTATAAATTCCTTAAAATGTATGTATATACGTAAGTACAATTAGCGTTTTAATAGTCAAAATTTAGAATAATAAAAAATGGGTGTCTTTTCAATTACTTTGCGCACTACTGCACAAAATAAACATTTCCATCAGTTTCCAAGGTAATGTAAACATTAGTGTGAATGCTGTGTGTACAAAAAGTAATTTTTATAGTTGAAATATCAACAATTAAATTGTATGCCAATGCACAAAACGTTTTAACGTTAGTTTTGATACCAACTTTTTTTTGCAGAGCATTTATTGTTTTTTATTTTATTTTTATAAAATTTTAAACTATGACCAAATTGCCAGTTTTAAGAGATTTCAGTTCTGATAGAATGTATGTAAAACAAAAATTATTGCCAGATTTACCATGGGCGTCCACAGGGGAGCAAGCCGGGGCGCGCGCTCCCCTGGATTTTAACTAGGCTGGTGACCACGACTCTCGAACATAGGACTTTAACATTTAAAATTATAAAAAAAATAAATATAAATTTATCATCACACCTTCTACCCATTACTGGGTGTGGCACTCTGCTGAAGCAGATCTCGGTAAGTGATATATTTTGCGCGGGAAGTGCAGTTACCAGTCGTCAAATCACGGTCCCCAAACATGTTAGTTGTGGAGGAACCACAGGGATAGCTTTTTCAAATTATGAAAATTTGTCGCCTGTGGGAATCGAACCAGAGACCTCAGGATCAACAGGCCGACTTCATACCACTGAGCTAGCCATCCCAATAAAATAAAATAATAATAATTTAAAATTATAATTTTGTAATTTCCTGCTTCCCTAAATATTTTAAGGAAAAAAGCTTGAAATAAAAGTTTTAGGGCTTAAAATGCCACAGAATTATCGATAGGCATGTAATTGAAACAGAATTAAACAAATGTTTAACGTTTTATCTGTCAAAATAAATGAAATAATAAAGAATTTATTTTCTCAGTTTTGACAGATTGAACGTCAAACATTTGTTTAATTTTGTTTCAATTTCATAGCTATCGATAGTTTTGAGACAATTTTAGACATTTTGTGCCGTTACAAAGCATGAAAATTAATTTCGTATTTTATTCCCTAAAACTTTGATTTGAAGCTTTTTTGTTTTAAATAATTATGAAGCTGGAAATTAAATCAATATGATTTACATGCTAAAAGACTATGTTCGAGAGTCGCAGTCACCATCCTCTATATGTATGTATAAATTAAATAAAAATTAAATTATAAGTTAAAAGATAATAAATTCAAGCTGAAACTGAATTTCCAGCAGTGTTCTTATGACCAACTAGCGACATGTTCCCTATCGTAACGATTGAGTAATCTAAGTTTATTAAGTATACACGAACACAAAATATTAGAAAATAAAAACTGTAAATCGGAATTTATTAAAGAAATGGTGTCAATTTATGGAAGATTTATTCGAAGATTGTCATTCTTTAATTCAAACCCAGACGACAAAGACTAATAATTTATTTCACAAATTTAAATATTTTTTTGTCTATTTGTTATGTGTATTTGTATTTATATTATGTAAAAAAAAATGTTTTAGAAATTTATGTCTATCTGAGCGTTTTTTGCGAGCCCCCCCCCCCTGGAAAAATGTCTGTGGACGCCCATGAGATTTACTATCTATATACGAATTCAAAGATTTTAAAGGATATTTATTTATTTATTTATTTATTTATTTATTTTGTTACTCTGCACAACAGGAAGTAAATCCCCCCAGTACAGGGGACCTACAGCTTATAGCGGAATCCGAACCACTCAGACACAATCGCATTTTTGGATATAAGTAGAAGTCAGTGAGATTTGAACGCACGACCTCTTGCTTGCTAATTAAGAAACGCAAGTTTTACCTTGCTTTTATCCACTGAGGTACGATTGCCTGTAAATATAAAGACAAGTTCTGCAATTTCAAGTTTGTTTCAGGAATTCCAGGCCGGTAGACATCAAGTTTAATGAAATCAACTTCGACCATTACTTAATTCCAACGAAATCAACTTCAAATAAAAACAAGTATCCGTACATATATTATTAATATTATGTAAACCTTCGCCATTTATTATATTCTACATTTTCCGCATTACAGTTGGAGGTATCTGTACAACTTACTATGTTTTTATAAACTGTAACTAGATTCATAATTCTAAAAAATACAAATCAGTAATTCCAAATAAATTCGAAAAACGATTCCAGGAAAGTGGATTATTCGATTTCGATTTATACTTTAAAATGTCTACTCCGTAGGCGTAGCAAAACATTTCTGAAATACATTGGTATGTTCGCGAGGCCCTGTCGTATCCTTTCCCAGCCTACCTTGATTCCTACACACATTTCAAGCGAGTTACGTGGAGGAATCCTTATCAGAATTCATGAATGTTGCCCTCTGACCTCCGAACAACAACCCTCTAACGTCTAACATTTTACTCCCTTACGTTTCAAAATATTCCTTCCATCGTATTTTTTCTAGAAAATCATCCAGAGAACTTTTGTCGATATTTATCAAAATTTATGTTTCTTCTTCGTTATAAATTTATTTTCATAAATTCAGATAAACGTAAGTAAATAAATTTAACATCACGTGTTTTATAAATTTCTTGGAGTGGTATATGACATAATTTTGGGTATGATTAATTTATAGCTATTTACATAAGTGCGTGAAGACCAGGGTTCTTTATATTTTACCCACCCAAAAAACCCACCTGGTTTTTTTTAATAAAACCCACCTAAAAAAACCCCAAATAAACCCACTAAAAAACCTATTTGATTGAATCGTTGAAAATTCACCCTGAGTGAAATCTCGGAACATATATTGTATATATTTTACAGTGTAATAATACATAATCTCTTTACAAAATAAAACGTTTAACTTAAATTATCATTTTGTAGTATCAGATTGCATTACTTTGACAAATGTTAATATCAAACTAGTTTAAGACCAAATATTATTTGTCTTATATTATATTAATATTAGAAAAACTGATTGATAACCAATCTTTTTACCGGCGAATTTGAAATATAGTTTTAAATTAAATAAGTATGACAATAACATAATAGAGCGTATTATGTTTTTAATTCACAATAAAATAGATATATTTTTTTGCAATTATTACGTAATAGTACAAAAATTATGTTTTAATGTTTAGTAGTATACAATATACATTTTAAACATTATATATAAAATTAATATATAATAAATAACTTGAATTAAAAAGTGTATTTGTCGATATTATAAAAAACCCAATAAAGCCCAAATAAACCCAAATAAACCCAAAAAAAACCCAGTGGATCGGGTTTTTCTAAAAAAACCTGAGTTTTTTCAACCCTGGCGCAAAAACAAACTTTCTATCGGTTTCCAAGGTAATGTAAACTTTATTTTGAATGATAAGAGTTACAAAAAAAGTATTTATATGTATTTTTTTATTTACTTTTGATTATGTTTAAATAAAATAATAATTTGTCGAGTGAGCAATACATCTTAAAGTTTTTTTTTCAAAATTAAGTAGTAACTACAGATATCTACAGGTATACCAATGATATAAAACTAATTAACCGTTATTTACTTGAAGATACGTTTATCCAATACACAATATAACTGTAAAATTATACAGAAACGTGTGTTTTCTTAAATTTAATTTTGAAATTATCAGTAAATTATTACATATAACAATATTCTTACTTATAAATTTGGCAATCCCTCTCTGGTAAACAAGTAGCTATGCTTCCCAGTGTTAGTGGTTTGTCAACTCATTAGGAACTCAGATAGATTTTGCAAATATCTTGACACAAACTATACCTCTTACTTTACTTCATTATAAATCCAGCCTTAGGGGTAAGTTACTCAAGCTATCTGCCGAGTATTCGTGTCCTATTGTAACTCACTGAATACACACTGTATCAGATGAAATGGGAAGACAATTGCGTAATTGAATTTGTTTGTTTGCAGTTCAAGATATATAGCAGTCATTTTGTTTCTGTCATTTACATTTTCAATATAACTGAAGAAAACAACAACGTGTTTCCTTTATTCCTGCACTATCTGCGTTTCAATGATAATGTAATTGTTTTCTCATTTGACATTGCTTATTCATAAACTTTTCCATTAATTAATAGTTCTTTTATAACAAGTGCTGAAAAAGGCTTGTCGAGTGTGGAAATCTGCACGAGCACGTAACCTTTTTCGGCACGTTTTACAAATAACATTTTTCCTACAACTATTAGTAAATCACTAAAATTTTATCAAAATTTATATAATTCTAATGATATTACACGAGAACGATGTTTTACGACGTTGTTATGGTTTGGTTGTTGATTGCTTGCATATTGTTCTACGTTATTTAAAAATATTTAACTAATTTCAAGATAATTTCTTCAAAATCGTCTAGATTCGAATAGTACAGTGAGTGATTCTTCTTTATCATAAACACCTCCAAAGATAATTAAAGCTCCGGATCATACTATGTTGCATCTATTTTCGACAATGACAATCAACCTGCTGCTGATAATATTACTGTTAATAATATGAACAGGTACGGAAGAAATCAATGTACTTTAGACAGTACAAAAGTTTCCACTTTACATTATGTCAATATAAGCAACTATAACAACTGTGTTAATAATATACACAAACAATAAATATTATGTATTTCACTTACTCTTTAAATAAAACCATTTATCGATATATTTTACTTTGTTCGGTTCTTTTTATTAGTTGTCTACAGATTAGATATACTGCAAATTAAGGTTACGTTTATAAACGTCAAAATATACTACTGCATATTTACTAGCACTGGTTCACCGTATCTTCTTCTTCCATAAGCGTCTGTGGCCAAAATATGAATTCCGCGCTCGGCGCGAAATTTAAATCGCTCTCAAAACAACTTTCTTTTGACAGTTACGTAAAGAAGCATTTTCCGCAATAGTGTTTCTTTGCTTACAGAAACGCACTTGGTCTGCATTCATCTACTTTCCATACGTCATCAAGGCAATAATAGTTACGTAATAACAAAGAAATCGTACATTTGTAGGAAAAATCAATTTACTAATTAAAAACACGATAAAATAGCAAAATTAGTCAGTTACTAAAAACTAATGGCAATGTAATCTAAAAAGTTGAAACTCAAGAACATTGATTAACAAAAACATCTAATTACTCTTTTCGTCACCTACGTGCTACAAAACACCACCATACTAAATTAAAATTTCCCTGTTGAACATTTAACTTTTCATCTCATCGTTTCGCTACTGCTATGCATCCTGTTCGAATTCTCTTCTTAATTTTCGTGGGCGGAATTAGCGCGTGTCAATTAACACGGCGTTTAATGATTTTTGTGAAGCGTCGACGAACGTATCACGGAATTATTTAATTATAAATTCATTACGGAATTTGCTAATTGCATTTAGTTGTTAGGGTTGGTATGTCAGATAAAAGATGTATGGATGGGTTTTGTTTAATAAAGTTTTAAAGGTCATTTTAATGAGATATTGTTGGCTGCAATGTAAATTTTACTTGGTTTTCGAGGTTAAAATTTGTAAATTATAGTCATTTTCTTGACTATAAGGTAAATCAGACAATTCACGTCATAAATAAAACGTCACTAATTAGTATATTAAAGAACTAGTTTCATAAGGTAATCTGTTAACGCACGAGTCCAAACTTGAAAAACGGCAAGTTTTACAAAGGACGATAGTGATAACAGGCCGCATGAAATCTGTTCTTTATACTATTTTTTCTGTTGAGGTTATTTTATAATTCTGTTAGATTTTTAAAAAACTACGACTTGTCAAAAATATAACTTAGTGTTTTAATCAGTTATGTTGGAAGCGCTTCTCACAACATAAATAATTGAAATTTCCTTTTTGACAATCAATATTTCTGTATTGTGAATGATGTGATTTCTTTCTGATTTTAACATATTCTTTTAGAAAATATTTCGACACCGACAATTTAAAATTTTGAGGTTATATGTCATCAATCTGTCAGATTTAAAAGTCTTGATGCCAATCCTAAAATATAAAAAGTGCCAAAAACAACGCGCTTATAGATCTCCTTAAAGACGTGTTTACTGTGCGTTCATAGACTTATAAGAACGCCGGAATAAAAAATAGTATATTAAAGAACTAGTTTCATAAGGCAATCTGTTAACGCACGAGTCCAAATTTGGAAAACGAGCCGCTTCGCGGCGAATTTTACAAAGGACGAATGCGATTATCTGCCTTATAAAACGTGTTCTTTATACTAGTTTTTCTATTGAGGTAATTTTATAATTCTGTTGATTTTTAAAAAATGCGACTTGTTAAAAATATAAGTTGATGTTTTTACCAATGGGCCTTTCAAGACTTTTCTGAATTTTTTATATATTAATCTACGTAATAAAATAATTATACCCAATTTTTTTAATTTTAAAAAAAAACTTTTATTAAGCATGATAAAAATATTTAAAGTTTCGAAACAAATTAATATGACGTAGTTGCATCTTAGCTTCAAGAGAGACAGATAAGACAGAGATAAATAACACGTAACTTCTCGTTGTCAGTAGAATCCTCAGACAAAACATAACTAGACGGATAACATCGGCGTTTGAGTCAGAAAGGGGTAGAATAACTGGTTGGTGAGGCGGGTGCGCGGCAAGGAGTAACTTGCATAACATCCGGCAGACCCTCAAGTTATTCCATTCCTCTCTGCTTCACAACACTGCATTGACTTGAACACGGCATAATTTGTCTAGTATTATACGTCATTGGTAGAATCGTAGAATGCTGAATGCTTATTTCTTCTTCGTCTTCTTGAGCACCGATAAACGTTTCAGACAAAGCTCTGTGATTGGCTTAATGCAACTACGTCATTGCAATATGGCAGTGCGAACGTTTTAAATTATTCAACTTTAACTTTCATATTTCAGCAATAAAGATATAATTTATGGTATGATTTTATATTGTATTAAATATGATTCACGGTCAAGAATTTATTTTAATAAATATATATTAAAAAGCTCTACCACTTGAATTCCCCATTGTGTTGGTAGTGCTTCTCACAACACAGATAATTGAAATATCATATTTTTTGACAATAAATCAACATTTTCTTCTATATTGTGAATGTTTTGAATTTTGTGTTGTTTTAGCATATTTTGTTAGTAATATTTCAACACCGACAATTTACAATTTTGAGGTTATATGTCATTCATCTGTCAGATTTAAGAGCATTCATACCACTCCTACAAAATAAAAAGCGCCAAGAACAGTGCGCTTTTATATCTCCTTAAAGACGTGTTTACAGTGCGTTTATAGACTTATAAGAACACCGAAATAGAAAAATACTACAAAACACTAGTTGCCAGGCAACCCATGATTAATGAAATCTTATTATTATACAATCATTTTACGATCTGAAAACAGCCAACTGCACGATTGTAGATAAAATAAATTTAAAAATACAAAAAGGAATTAAAATTTTCCTAAAGGTTGTCATGAATTGTCTATACCAGTTTTCTAATCTCTAGTCAGGATTTCAGAGTACCGAATAAAATTTCTGAAAACTTCTGTCTCAGACATCGGTGAAAAGATTTGACCTCAAATATATTAAATAATGAACCTTTCAACAACATGGACTTGTTTTCTTTAGGTAAGAACTCGGATAAGAAGAAAAACAAGTTTCTGAAACAATAACAAAAGATAATCTTTCTGTTATTTTGTGGAGCTTGTATCTTAAGCCCTAGAGGTGTCGAGTTCAATCTAAATTCTTTAATATAAAAAAGAACTTTTCAATGATTGTGGTCACCGTTAGTTCTGCTCAAAGATTCTATACTGTATTGAGATATTCAGTTGCAGAACTACTTCACTCAAAATTTAGTAAAATATGTGATTATAAATCAAATAAATAACGCTTTTTATGCATTACTTGATGTGGCACTCTGCCGAAGCAGATCTCGGCAAATGATATATTTATGCGCTTGAAGTGCGGTTATCAGCCGTCGAATCACGGCCACCAAAGATGTTAGTGGTGGAGGAGCCACAGGGGTAATTTTAAATTGGTGAAAATGTTTTGTCTGCTGTGGGGATCGAACCAGGGTTCTTAGGATCCACCGGCCAACTTGGATACCACTGAGCCATTATCCCATTAAAAAGAAATATATATATATATATATATATATATATATATATATATATATATATATATATATATATATATATATATATATATATATCATCACGCCTTCTACCCATTGCTGCGAGTGAAGTACGGTTACCAGTCGTCAAATTACGGCTTCCAAAGATGTTAGTGGTGGAGGAGCTACAGGGGTAGTTTTTGAAATTATGAAAATTGTTTGTCGCCTGTGGGAATCGAACCAAGGTTCTCAGGATCCACAGGCCGACTTCATATTATTAATAATTATAATTTTATATAAATAAATAAATTTATGAAAATACATAATACAGTGCACATTACCTCTTGAATTATAGTTAAATTAATTAAAGGTGTTCCATTCTCCAATTTCCGCACAAAATAATCATGAAGATGACAAACGCACTTCTACATTTGACTATCCAAATTTTTTCTAGCCATTTCTTATTTCACAGTCATTATTTATGTATCAAAAATAAAAGTCACAAACTGAGAAATAACAGGCGAAAAATTAATAAAATCAGAACCAAAGGTTTCAATTTTTATATTATAAGCAAATGTAAATGAAGTAAATATAAATTTTCATATAAGTTAGAATTGTCATACGTTTTCAATAAGGGAATAAATGCGATAGAACGTAAAAAAGATGAAACGTGTGTTTTTTCTTATTAAGACATACATTAATATCATTTACAAGTACGAATAATATTAATAAAAAAAGATAGCTATATTTTATCGTATATAGATAACCTGGTGTACGTAAGCGTTTTCATACAGAGAATGAAGTTTAAAATTATACATCCGTCACTGGCAACGGCGTACTTTTTACAGTAATTACTCTGTATAATATTTAAATAACTATTCCATGTCAGTATTTCTCTGTCATTTATTTAAAGTATACACGTATAAGCAGAATAAATATCATATTTAAAAAAATTCAACACATCTGCATAAAATTACAAAAAATTAATCGTGTTCAGAAAACATGAATAATTCAACTACGTATGTCAAAAAAGCCGCACACAAAATGAAAAGCAAAGGATGCACAAGTAAATTAAGGACACTGGCATAGAAACAAAGGATAATTAGATACTTTGGTCATGATAACATTAACGTGAAGTAGCATACAAATCCGATTATTTTGTAAACCTGGGAGAGACAGACAATAATACGAAGCCTCTTCCTGCGATCCTGCGACGAGATAGTATTCAGAGCAGACTCCTTCAGGACGCAGCAGAAAGGAAAACTTTGTAATTTTGGTTAGAAATGAAGATATTAATTACCTAGTGACATGAAGTAAATATTTGCTGGTTTGTTTTGAGGACGCTCTTAACGAAGAGAAGAAAATTATAAATGTTTGTAATTTTCTTTCATATCTCCAGAGAAAATGTTGGTTTTGTTGAGCTAACATTTGAGGGTGAATATTCTAAAATTAAGGGTTTCCTTGCAACAAGTTTTCTGTTTCTTTTAGCTCTATGGAGAATATTGCTTTCAAATTATTAAAGGTCAGTTGCACAAATAAAGCTTGAATTTTAAACTTAGCATTTTGAATGTTTGGCAGCAATATCAATGATTCCTTATGATAACTTTAATTAATTTAAACCAAATTTAATATTTAAATCTTAGGAAAGTAATAATGATATAAATTCGATAATTTAATGAGGTAGGCGTTTCAGTGGTATCGAGTCATTCTTGAATTTCAAAACCCTGGTCCAAATCAAATAAACAATTTTCACCATATTCTGTAGCTTCACCAACTAACATTTTTGGGGACATGATTTGAGGGCTGGTAACCGCACTTCACGCGCATAAATATATCACTTACCGAGACCTGCTACGGCAGAGGACCACACCCAGTAATGGGTGAAAAGCGTGTTGATATACAGTCCAACCTCCATAACTCAAATTTCCACTACTTGAAATTATCCTTAAGTAGAAGTTGTCTGTTGTTCCCTGCACATTTTGTATAATTGCCATGTATTTTTATCTCCCTAACTAGAATTTCAGTAACTCGAAAATCTCTGTAAATCAAAATAATTTGACAAATCTTCCGAAAACTTGTTGCCAGACTATTTCCAAATGGCAACAAGTTTGAGAAAGATACTGGAGAATTATTTTTTAATTTATCCAACTCTCGAGTTATATTTAATTAGATTATTTTTGACTTAGCTGTTGATGTCGATTCATACAACTTAAAAGATTTTAAACTGGATCTATATCGATTGATTACTTATTAATATATTCTTATAAGTTGTTTCTAAAATTTGTTGGTGTATTTCTGTATCTGAAATGGATCTATTTTTTTCATACATCTTTCTTGACGTGTTGACAGTTTTAAATAATTATTTGACAACTACCTGTCATTTGTCACAAACAAAAAAGTACCTATAGAGATTATTCCCGGGAATAATCACAAGAGCTTTATTCTCAGTATAATAATAATGACAGGATTAGTGAAAACGCAGACACGTGACATACAATGAAGCATTTCATTTGTTTTAAGAAACGTCAATAAATTATCAATGAAATTTGTTGTTCTCGACAAGTTTTTATTGCAGCGCTAATGGCAGTCATTAATATATGAACGATAAATTACGGCTTTTGTATTTACAATTAATTTTGAATTATGAATTATTTTGCTTTCAAATTAATTATGTATTGTTAATTATAATTCCTTAACTATTAGTGGCCTAATTCAATGTCCATGAACTAAATCGACATTAGCGCTGCAATACGGACTCGCCCAGAACTACAAATTTCATTGATAAAAAGCGATGCCATTTGAATACATTTAGTTAGACGTGTGTACGAGGTATGGCTATTAAATAACGAGATTGGCTCTGCTACAGAAAAAGTGCGCATGTGTCAAAAGCCAGCGACCATCATCTTTTTAGCGTGAAGCTTTCTCTTTCGAATGCAGTACTTCTCGCTTCTGTAAACAAATCCATATAGCCGTAGCTTTCGTTCTCATTAGTTGTGTTTTTGTTTTGCCGGAAAAATGTTAAGTGCAACATTAGAGCAACGAATTGTTGTGAATTTTTACATGAAACTTGGCAAAACTGCTACTGAAACTTTTAATTTATTAATAAATAAGAGAAAATAGGAAAAAAAATTCCACCACTTGTCAAAGTTCTACAAAAATTTGCAGCACGTTTGAATCAATTTATCAGGTCATCATCAAACGGCTGATCAGTTCAGCTTTAACTATAAACGTGTTTCGTCCTTTAGGGACTCATCAGTATGGTGCGATCAACTATCCAACTAGACCAACTAAGGGCTAGTGAACTGTGATACTTTTTAAGCTGAACTGACGGATGTTAAAAACTATGTAAGCCGGTACTCAGTTCTACATCGCAATTCACATTTTGTCTTTGTATTATTTTAATTTATTGAAAGAAGTACCCGAATTTTGGAAGGACAAGTCATGGGTTCTCCATCAAGACAATGCGTTGGCTCATTCCGCAATGTCTGTCAAGAGGTTTCCAACCAAGTACAGCATTTCAGTGTTGAACCATCCGCCTTATTCGCCGGATCTTGTACCTTGAGACTTCTATCTGTTTCCTAAGGTGAAATTTGCCCTTAAAAGGAACAAGATTTGTGCTGTGAAAAAGAAATCGGCACGCGTTCTGAAGGAGCTGACAGAAGAAGATTTCCAGCACTGTTTCGAACACAGGAAGATTCGCATGGAGCGTTATAGGGATAGAGGAGGGGTGTATATTGAACGTGATAATAAGTAAATAGGTATGAAATCAAAATAAAATGATAAAACAGCGCCAGTCTCGTTATTTAATAGCCACACCTCATATATATTTTGTCTGAGGCTAGACATAAGCGTTACATTTGGTCATGTCAAACGTACACAGTTTATTCGCAATTCTTGGCATTATGACACAAGGGAACGTGTACGAAGCATATCTACGTAGCTTAATAAATAAACCAATTAAAAGTCACATTGGTGCGCTTACACCCACACAAACAGTTGAGCAGCTCATGTTGCTAAAGTTCTCCCGTGAGACGTACAAGCCATGAACACAGATTGTGATCTACAGGAGACGCTGACTACATAGAACATTCACGCGAGCACATGTAAAACATCTAAACGGAGGTCAGGCCCTACTAATAGTATATTCCGAAAATGAACCACGGTGCGGTTCAATTTTACCACGGTTACGGTTAGAATGACGTCATAACGGAACACTTTCACGATGACAGTTGTCACTTGACAGATGAGTTTCGAAATGTGAAATTTATTTAATATGGTAAAATGTTTATATTATAAAAATATTGTATTCTGCATCACACCTGCTTTAACTTAAATATAGGGATATAAAAATAACACAAAGAAAAAAGTAAATATGAGCTTCAGAACAAGTAATAAATTCATCTAATATGAATATATACTGTTAAATAATAAAAATACATTTTGTATCACATGTTTATTTATCAGTCATCATAAAAATATAGTTTTATAAGACAAAAATCCACAAACACTGCAAAAGCCGCCAAACACGATTCAAACTTGTCAACAACAGCTGTGAAGTAACCAAACTAACCGCCGCTCGAGCACGGTTAGTTTGGTTATTAAAAACTAACCACAATTTTAAAAAACCGTGTTCCGTAATGGAACCGGTTATTGAAAAAACTAACCGGTTCATTTTCGGAATACACTATAAGTGTTGTCACTACACAGTCATACTACACTGCTGATTGCTAGCTACAAACAGTGTTGCTAGATCTACCGATCTTTCGGTAGATCTACCGAAAATTCATGTAATCTATCGAACTACCGAATTTTGTTTCAGATCTACCGAAAATTCATGTAATCTATGAAACTACCGAATTTTCTACCGAAAATTCCTATTAACAATAATACATAGGGATAATACTTTTATAGCCGATTTCACTAACAAACACTTATACATAGGTAGTTCCTAGTGTTCAAAAAATAAAATAAAATATATAGAACTTAAATTGTTTTAATTTACAAAAGTCAATATTATAAAACTGTAACCGTATCCATTTTCACTGTAATTTAACTCCGCTTGTTATCAGTGACAAACCAAAAACCCCCAAATTCGCATGCGTCAATTTCAACCCTCCAACAACCGGGTAGACGTAAAGAAACCCCAATGACACTCATTTCTTCGCACAGCCGCCACGCCCATCGTACGGTTACGACACGGTTCACTGCGCTGACGTGACGTGATATGACGTTGCGTGATGACGTGTATGCGGTACGTACACGTATAATAACACTCTGTAACACATATACTTCACTCTGTATTTATGCGTTCGTGCGCCTACGTGATATTTACTTCCAAATCTATTGCGAAGATTTAAAAGATTTCTAGATATTATGGCTATTCTGTATTGAATACTGATATATATTTTGTAACAATATGAGCTATCTTATTGTTGATATGTTGCTTTAGATAAAAGTTTGACTTCGTGTAATTTGACACTCGTGGCCACATAGGGTCGTTGATTTCCACCGAAGTTTGAATTTCTGAACGTTCGAACATGTTTTGAACTTCGTCAAAAAAACTTCGAAGCTTCGAATTTTCGATTTTTTTGAAGCTTCGAATTCTCGAATTTTTTACCACTGAATTAACGCCATCTGTCATCTGCAAACACGCTCACGCATAATTCGCGAATATAAATCGGTCACGAATTAAATAATAAACTCGGTGAAGTATCCTACAAAAACTCTGCAAGGTTAGGCGTCTTAATTAAGCCATCGATTCTCTTACCGCCGATCTAAATGCTATGGACTTTTAGTAAAACGTTTTAAAATGACAATAAAATGAATACAAAAACGCCTCAATTAAAACTTTTTGACAGTGTAGCGAAATTTTAATCTAAATTGACTTAATTTGGCAAATAATAATAATTAATAATAATTACTTACGAATTAATACAAAACTCTGCACATGAGTTTATTCTCAAAATAATTCATATAAACTTGCCGTGTTCACGTTAGGATCCAAATACACAATTCGAATAATTCGGAATACTTGAAATTTCGGAATATTCAAAAATTCGAAAGTTCGAATCGAATCGAAAAATTAACAACCCTACGGCCACATGTCCTTTCGTGTGAATGTGAAAACTTTAGGTTTTCAAATATACGACATTAACTTATAAAAGTGACTGTTATTAGCTAATATTCTTAGAATTCTAACAGGTTTTCATGTTCGCATAATCGGCGTTGCCTTTGTGTCGGATTATACAGTTCGAGCACTTGAGATATTTGTGATCACCCAAGGGTAGAGATAAATGGATTCCAGATGTGGGTAGTTTAACAAGAGGATGTCAAGTGTTTGGAATAGTCAAGCCAATCACGAACAACGACTCTACGTGTAAAGATGTGCGGTCATCTTTACAAGACGCGATGGCGCGAATTCATCTGTTTTATTTTAATTAGTGTAACTTCAAATTAAACTGTTTTCACACACATATTAGTTTGCTCAACTGTTTTGTATTTTATTCTTATTAATTTTACAATATTTTATGTGTAAATATCAAAGTTCGTTTAATTAACCCTTTATTAACGCAACGATTTCCCAGTCTATAAAAGTAGTTCACAACAAGAAGAGAATTCACAAAACAAGTAAGTAACATTCGCATCAATTTAAGGTGGTTCTATAATGACAGTCTCATACAAAAGTATAGGTAACCTAAAAAGTTTATAAAAACAATTATTACATTTTTTGTATGGTACAGGTTATTAACAGAATTAACATTTTGCTGTAAATATCGTATAATTAACAATAACATTAAATATATTAATTAAAACTATTTAACTAGTTTATAAAATTCAGTAACATAACAAAATTTTTGGAAGTGAATGTTTCATGCCAACCAATAGCAGTGTCAGATTTTATACCGCAGAAGCTAGGACAACATTGCGAGTACCACAAGCAGTATGATATTACCAGTCGGTACGAAACGTAACTGTATTATCGATACATTGTGTTGACAGTTCATAACAAAAATGATAAAAATACACCAAAGCAATTATTATCAACTGTAACAACAAATAAATAAATATAAAATGCTGTAATATATTTCTTTGTATTAAAATTAATATTTTTTACCGATCGAAATAACAACTTATAGTTCTTACTTTGTCATTCTGTCTACCCGTGCAACGTTGCCAGGCATTTCTGACGGTTTAATTGAAAATCACAGAAAATCCAACTTTCATCGCCAGTTTCTTTGAAACTAATTCGGTAAGGCGTGGATTTTTTAACTCTCATACCTTTACCTTTACATGATGTGTTGTGTGTTAGTTTTTTGTTCAAATCTAACTGCAGTATATGGATTTATTACGCAGTAAGCTGCCTCGCGAGATACCATTCCTATAACACCAATGCATTTTTGATCGACTTTAACTTTATATTACTCAGTTCAACAACGGTAAACTTTTTTAAAAATTTGCATACTAGTGTGGAAATACATGAAAAAAAGCATACTTACATTTCATTCAAATCTGGCATAAATGGTTCCATGATAGTACCACCTTAAATTTTATATCATATTTTAACTTATTCACTGTACGCTCAACTCTGCTTTGTCACAATTTTTATTTCTTTCGTTGTAAAAGTATATTGTTTCTTCAGACGGTCGCTAAAAGTCATTATCGAGTACGCCTAATTGCCACTGATCTTACTAAAACAAGATATCCTTCCCCCTATTGTGTAAGAGCATCATTGAATCGATTGAAATGTTAATGACAATATTTTATATTTCAGAATTACTTCATTAGAATATTCAACTACTAAGCGAAGCAGTGGCGGATTCAAGGGGCAAGGGGAGGGAGTAAGGCTATCGCCCTCTCCTCAGATTTTTAAAATTACAAGTTAATTAATAATGGGGTGGCTAGCTCAGTGGTATGAAGTCGGCCGGTGGATCCTGAGAACCCTGGTTCGATTTCAACAGGCGACAAATAATTTTCATAATTTCAAAAACTACCCCTGTGGCTCCTCCACCACTAGCATCTTTGAAGGCCGTGATTTGACGACTGGTAACATCACTTCACGCGCAAAATATATCACTTACCAAGATCTGCTTCGGCAGAGTGCCACGCCCAGTAATGGATAGAAGGCGTGATGATATATTAAATTTTTATATTTGTCAAAAAGGATTTTTTGTCATGAGTGGGATTTTTTATGCATTATTGACGGATTTTTACTTCAAAATGGTTGGCTGCACTGAGCTGATCATGATATGTCAAACTTGAGACAAAGATACACTTTTATTTGGCTTACAGAAGCTTACCATTGCTGCCACTTGTATTTCTATATATTTTCTATTATTTTGTGATTGCTAGTAGCGGTATTCTATTATTTATTTATTTATTTGTTATACTGCACAACAGGAACTTAATCGCAATTACAGTACAGGGGACCTACAGCTTATAGTAGAATCGCAAGTTTTACCTCGCTTTTATTCACTGGGCTACGATTACCTAAGATTAGTTTATATTGACTATAGTTCTGTGTCATCGTTGGTTGGTAGTTTTAGTATTAGTTTCATTTATCATTTAACTTTTAAGAACATATTTATGGTAGTTCTAGCGTGAATACTTTTTTTTTGAATGAAACTCGGCGCACGTAAACATGGGATTGACATACGCATCCTGTTAAAATATGAAACACATTCACCGTCTGTGAACAAATATATTCGCTTGTAAAGTTGAGTTCTTATACACGGGGCTTATGGCGATCATCACTCAGAATCGCACATATTTGGTTTGTGTACCTCTAAAAATTTGCAGTTTCATTTAAAAAACTAGTATGATATTCTAGAACTATCCATGTATATAGTATCAAAAGGAAAAAGTTTTTTATCGTTTAGTAATGAATATATAGCCCTGCAAAGCCTTGACTAGAACTACTTTAAAAATAAGTTTATAGGTTTTTTAAAATTTTTTTTAAAGTATTTTGTTATTAGTTTAGTAATAAATGTACATTTGTTGTAGTGCCAATTTGCGTATTCTTATTTAATAATTTTAGTTGATTATCACAATTTCAGTATTCTATGACCAAAATTAATTATCCAGCATAAAAGTAAAATAGAAATAATAGAATCAATAATTTTGATAACAGAATGTTGAAATGATGTTAATAATCAAGAAAAACCAATTTTAATTCATAATTTATGTTGATACACTACATATCGTATTCTGACAAGTTCAGAAACTGAATTTAGAAGTTAAGGTAGTACTAGTGTGAGGGTGGCGCCATCGGTTATCGAGTGGCGAAACTGACGCTCAAAAAATTATAAAAATTGAATAAAATAAATGTTTTATACCTATTATGATTTGAATATAATGAATTGTTAACAGGTTGTTGGTCTAGTGAATTTTCAAATACCATACCACCGTGTAGTGTTGCCATTATAAATTGGGATTCTTAATTTTTCAGTAAAAACAAGGCTTTGCATGGCTATATATCCATTACTAACGATAAAAAACTTTCTCCTTCTGATACAATATACATGGATAGTTCTAGAACATCATACTAGTTTTTCAAATGAAACTGCTAAATTTTAGAGCAACACAAACCAAATATGTGCGATTCGGAGTGATGATCACCATAAGAACTCAACTTTACAAGCGAATATATTTGTTCACATACGATGAATGTGTTTCATATTTTAACAGGGTGCGTATGACAATCTAATGTTTACGTGCGGCTTTCATTCGGATCTGCACGCTAGTACTACCTTAAGTAAAATATAGTCACTTTTATAAATTCGTATCTTGGAAACCAAGTCTTACTAATGGAATAATATTACATTTTCAGCAAAGTAGTTACGAGTTAAAAACTTCAAAAATGTACGTGTTCTTTTATGAGAATTACTCCCTTGCGCATAAATAATTTTAACTGGATTCTAAATAACAACAGTACAAAGAGAACAATGAAAACGAATTTAAAATAAAGAGATTTATTTATACACCACTTAAATTTTATGTGAATTACTTGAAAATATAATTTTTTGTAAAAGAAAAGAAAAGCTTTGGCATATTTCATTTATAATATTAATATTATAATGATCAAAATTAATTAATTACTTCACTACCTATGAGAAAAACACGCATAAGAATTTAATCTTTCAAAAACATTATGTAAATTTAAATACCTGGTTGTTCACGAACCATTTTTTAATTACATATTATAGTAAAAAAAAAACTTAATAATCACAGTTTTAACCTAGAGTAGCAAACTTTTTAGTGGTTAAAAAATCTCATTAAGCTTCTTTGCCTAGATAAAGTTGTAATTCCGAAAAAAAAAGTCAGAGATATTTTCATTTATAGTCGTCAAACTTTTCCATGACCCCTTTGGAGATGAAAATCCCAAATTCCTTTTCGAAGATCGTGTGAACAGTGAGTTATTATGTACTCATTTACAGTACAAAAATTAATTATTTTCTGCACGGCGCTTAATAACACTTTTATCCACAACTCATATTTTATAAAGACATAATTACACTGATTTCAGTTGAATTATATGGCTCATAAAACACTAGTGTTTTATATTCCATAAAACACTGTAAACAACTTGTTACTTAGCAACCACTTCATGATCTACCGTTTTTTGAGAAACTATATATATATATATATATATATATATATATATATATATATATATATATATATATATATATATATATATATATATATATATATATATATAACTGAAACAACGTTAAACGTTACAACCAATTTTCTTCGATAGGTACCTATAATTATGAGTTGTGGATAAAATTTTGTATTACACTTGTGTTTTATATACTAATAAAACACTTGTATAATAAATAACTATGACTCCATGTGCAAAAAACCGTAATTAAATAGTTGCAACGAAATAAATTACGTAAGCTACAAAATGAATGTTACTTAACGTTTGAAATAAATAAAATAAATAAATAAATATACCATCACGCCTTCTACCCATTACTGGGTGTGGCACTCTGCCGAAGCAGATCTCGGTAAGTGATATATTTTGCACATGATGTGCGGTTACCAGTCGTCAAATCACGGCCCCCAAAGATGGTAGTGGTGGAGGAGCCACAGGGATAGTTTTTGAAATTATGAAAATTGTTTATCGCCTGTGGGAATCGAACCAGGGTTCTCAGGATCCACAGGTCGACTTCATACCACTGAGTTAGCCACCCCACCACTTTTGAAATGTAATAAAAAAAATTATATACGAGGTCTTAGTATCTGATGGTCCCCTTTCAGTGTCTTCGTTTACTCTTCCCACGAGGCCGACGGGAGATCGCGATTCACATTTTGAAAAACACTGATCTAAACTAAATTATTGGGGAGATATATTATCGTGTGAAATCTGAAGTTTCTAATCCTTTTAATACCTGAGGTAAATGTTACAACATGAGGATAAACAGAGCAAGGATATAAGGCTTTGTCTAAACGTGATTGACAAATGACTGAAGTCACCATTCTGACAGTAAAATTTGGCGGAATATGGGCAACCCGAACTGCTTCCATACTGTACATCTTTCATTGCTCATATTTTTATGTTAAACTACGTTTAATAGGAAAATAATTTCTTAGAGTAGTAGATTTAAATTTTTTATTTAATTATTTATGGGATAGGTGGCACAGTGGTATCGAGTCGGTCTGTGCATTTGAGAACCTCGGTTCGATTCCCACAGCCGACAAACAATTTTCACCACATTAAAATTACCTCTGTGATTTCTCCAGTATTAACATCTTTGGGGATCGCACATCACGCGCATATATATATATATATATATATATATATATATATATATATATATATATATATATATATTACCGTGTGTTCCACGTAAATGATGGCATAGGCAGTTAACATGTAAAATAAAAAATTGTGCGATCAAATTTTATATCTCAATACTGCCATCTTATTTAATAGAGATTATTCCATTTTGATAGCGTAATTTAATGAAATTAATAAAAATAAGTATTGCTATTGACATAAAGTGCTTGCAATTTGTTTTAAATATTTTAATCTGTCACTGCCGTCGTGAATATTTTAAAAATTGAGAATTGCGTAAATATTATTAGAATGTATTATGAGAGTGCAGTATAAGACTAACATTTGTGTATTTGGTTAGAAACAGAAAAATTCAAATATTCATAATGACACTGACAGATGACAGTGACAGATTAAAATCTTTACAAATTACAATTTTAATATAAACAAAAGCTTACAATTTGAATTATAAAAAAAATTGGAAAAACACCAGGATTTAAACCTAGGTCGTTTGAACTATAATTATCTGTATATTTCAATTTTATTTCATCAAATAGTAAGTATTTACTAAAAAAATAAAATTTAAAACTTACAAGTAAAGGATATTTAAAAAAGTCAAATTATTATTCCAAGTTATATGTATAAAAAAATTTAATCAAAACAATAAACTGCAAAAAATGTTTAGTTTTGGATCACAATTGATTGACAAACCATGTCAACGGTAACAGGCGTATTCCATTTGCCATTTGGATCAGATCTAACTTCTTACATTTACTGAACCAGATCATACAGGGTGTTAAAAAAGTTCCGGGACGGTGAAATATCTCGAGAAATACACATCGAATCTAGAAACCAAAAAACACGTGTTTCATATTTTGCAAAAAAAAAGGCTTGTGGCTACTTGTGATTATGTTGATTTTGTTATTTGATTCAATGTTTATTTCTTGTGATATTAGACCGTTTTTTACTTTTCTTTCAGAATCATGTCAAAACTTATTTTTGCGTTTAGAGCGCCATCTATTCCGAATTGGAAAAAAAGTTTCAGATAAAATTAACTTATTTTTTTCGCAGAATACGAATCTGTAATAAAAAATGAAGGTTCCCATTTAAGGTTTCAATGTTGCCCCCGCCCCACCTTCTGGGGGTGGGGGTTTGTGTTTGGTGTGCTTAGATAGGTTTTTGCAAAATATGAAACACGTGTTTTTTGGTTTCTTGATTCGATGTGTTTTTCTCGAGATATTTCACCGTCCCGGAACTTTTTTAACACCGTGTATATTAATTTCGCTAGAGTACTTCGTTGACTTTATTTCCAGTACTAAAATTACTGTTACTAACTTTCAAGTAATTCATTCCAATAAGTGCATCATTTAGCTTAATGCAGTTCAATTAGTCATGTTGTCTAATTTATCTGAACTCATTTAACTGAACTAAGTGGCAAATGGAATACAGCTAATGGCGCAATGTTTTCAATAAGTTTATGTCATGGAAACAAAAACAATACAAGCGGCTCTATTTGTTCATTAATGAACTTAGTTGTGGATAAGGTAGATTGCAATTTGAAAAATCATTCTGTATATTTAAAATGTTATTATTTGAATTGGTTTTTTAGCAATTAATGTGTTACGGTGCTGGAATAATTCTGCAAAATTTTCACTTGCCTTCGGCTCGCATTTCAATTATCGTGCGAGAGTAATAAAGAATCACTTTATGTTCTTAATACATAAATAACCATTATGAACAAAATTTTATTAGGAAAAAATATTATTATTAATAAAGTCGGATATTGCAGAGAATATTTTCAAATAAAACATCCGTACATAAGAAGATATACGAGGGCAGGGTGAAAAGTCCCTGAAAATGAAACAAGAAATTATGTATTTGGTCAAAACATATTTTATTTCTCAACATAATCTCCTTGTAGCTCGATACACTTCGGTCAACGTTTTTCTAATTTTTTTATCCCTTCCAAATAATATGATTTTGGCAATTCTTCAAAATAAGCGTTTGTTTCAGCGATGACCTCATCGTTGCAGCCAAATCTCTTTCCGCCGAGCCATTTCTTCAAGTTTGGAAATATATAAAAATCACAAAAAACCTGGAGAATATGGTGAATGACGAACCAATTCGTAGCGCAATTCATGCAATTTTGCCATTGCGACACGGTCGCGCTTGTTGTCAACAGAGAGCAAATGCGGCACCCATCTGGCAGATAGCTGTCTCATATCCAAAAATTTATGCTAAATGTTCCGTACCCATTCGGTGTAGATGCTCATAGCCTCAGCACTTTAACTCGCCGATCGTCCAAAATCATACCATGGATTTTATCGACGATTTCTGGCGTTGTAATCTCAATTGGACGACCAGAACGTTCGGCGTCCTTTGTGGTCATACTACCACAACGAAAATCAGTAAATCACTTGTGAATCGTTCCAATCGATGGTGAGGAGTCCCCATAATGTTTAACAAACGATGCTTTGGTTTGCGTAATGTTTTTTCCACGCAAGAAATAATGTTTAATCAAGACGCGAAATTCACTTTCTTCCATGTTTTCAAAAATCTTCAAGGTTGCTTGCTTTCGATGGGTGTCAAAACAGAACTGAATGACTTATCAGTCTGAAAATTGTAATGCGTTCTAGTTAAGTATGGTACATCACAAATGTCACATGAGATTTGCGATTGTGGCGCCATCTGTTTTATTTTTCAGGGACTTTTCACCCTGCCCTCGTAGTTGCCGATAAGGTAGATTGCAATTTGAAAAATCATTCTGTATATTCAAAATGTTATTATTTGAATTGATTTTCCTGTAATTAATGTTTTATGGTGCTGGAATAATTCTGCAAAATTTTCACTTGCATTATTGCAGCTCCCGCCTACGGCCCGCGTTTCAATTATGGTGCGCGAGTAATAAAGAATCACTTTACGTTCTTAATACATCAATAACCATTATGAACTAATTTTTATCAGGAAAAATATTATTATTATTAAGGAGAGTATTGCAGAGAATATTTTCAAATAAAACATCCGTACATGAGAAGATATATATTATGAAAATCCATGTAGGTAATAATGGAATGTTTTTCAATTTCTACCGCAGAATTTAATAATCCTTTATGCGATCACGTTCAGGATCAGGAACTGATGTTTTTCCGGCTGGTGACACGAAGTTTTGTTGTAGTGAATTTATTATATTTCATTTGTTATCTGAGCGGGAATGGAAAAACTATTTGTACAAAAAGGTGGGTTCGCTCCGCATTCGTATCTCTGCGGTGATATTTATCTTTTTGCGTTTCGAGTTTCGACGAGGAGCGATATATGAGCAAGAGAAATGACATACACATACACCCTTGTGCTTGAACAGGATGCTTGCTTTTCGACGGATCGTATTCTGGTGTGAATTTTTCAATATAGAAATAAAATAAATAAATGCTATCAAGCCATTCTAGCCATTACTGGGTGTGGCATTCTCATGTAAATAGCATTCGAAGTGATATATAGGATGGTTACACGAAAATCAGATCATACGCAGTTTCTTCTGAAATTATCCTGCATCGGGTCCAGTGGTGGCTCGTGATTCTATCGAGTAATGAGGCGACTTTGCCTAATCTAATTATCGGGATAGAAAATTAGAAAATAGTAATAAAACTATTGTAATGAATATACTTAAGGCATGAATCATTAAGTCGAAACGTTCGAGTGTGTTGTAGTGAGTTTGGCTGGCCGGATGAATCATAGCGCGCTGGTTAGGATATATATATATATATATATATATATATATATATATATATATATATATATATATATATATATATAATTCAGCCGATTGCGATGAAACTATGATAAGTTGTTGTGCGCACGCCCGCGAAGGTTTCTGACTTAGTACAAGTCCAATCCGCCATCTTGAAACAAAATGGGCACTAGCTATCTTGAAAAGTACTGCACTGATTCGATTCAAATTTGGTATAGGCATAGACAAAAACCAATCTTAACATATAGGTATAATAAAGATTCAGTCCGCCATCTTGAAACAAAATAACCGCTAGCTATCTTGAAAAGTACTGCACTGATTCGATTCAAATTTGATATAGACATAGACGGGAATCAATATTAACATATAAGTATAATAAAGCTTCAGTCAGCCTTCTTGAATCAAAATGGCCGCTTGCTATATTGAAAAGTAATGCACTGATTCGATTAAAATTTAGTATAGACATAAACGAGAACCAATCTTACCATATATGTATAATAAAGCTTCAGTCCGCCATCTTGAAACAAACTGGGCGCTAGCTATCCTGAAAAGTACTGCACTGATTCGATTCAAATTTGGTATATACTTAGACGGGAACCAATCTTAACATACAAGTATAATAAAGCTTCAGTCCTATGCCATTCGAATTCAGACGTTTGCAGTTTCCGGTACGATTTGCATTTGCAATGGCCATCAAGAAAGTACTGGGACAATTGCTACAAGTGTGTGGACTAAATTTGGAAAATCCATGCTTCTCACATGGACAGCTGTAAACAAACACTTTTTTTGAGTTGCAATGCAACGCATGCCGGGTACTCGCATTAAATTGTAGACCACGCTAACGAAGGCGCGGGTAATAGCTAGTTAGTCTATATAAATAATTATATCATCACGCCTTCTACCCATTACTGGGTATGACACTCTACCATTGCAGATTTTAGTAAAATATATTTTGTGCGTAAAGTGCGGTTATCAGCCGTCAAATCACGACTCCCAAGTTTGTTAGTAGAGGGGGAACCACAGAGGTAGTTTTAGTATGGTGAAAATTGTTTGACGGCTGTGGGAATCGAACCCGGGTTCTCAAACTCTACAGGCCGACTCGATACCACTGAGCTACCTACCCCATAATATTAATCTATATCTATGTGGATTAATAAGTAGTGTTTAAGTTATGATACAGTGCTAATTAGTTTCAAATAAGTTTCCTTTATTATTACTTTTCGTTTATTAAATAAAACTTTTTATTTTCATATAACATAATTACTTGTAATTTATTTTTGTATTTTAAAACCTACACACTTCCAGAGAAGACAAAAACATTACAATATATTTATTGTCATAGAAATAGAAAATAAATTGAAAAACTAGAACAAAATTACAGTTTATGATATCTATTCTTCTGTCTTTTAAATTAGCAAATTTATTCATTACATGTATAGAGTCTAGCTGAGCGATGCATAAAAAAAACGCAACGTTTGACACGATGGTCGTCGTAATATGCGTTTAGCTTAGAGCGCTAATACGGAACATACCGGAGGTATCGGCAGGCGGCGAAAGCATCGTCTCACATTATAATCAGAATACAGGTATGCGCATGCGCCAGACAACTTGAGCTATCAAATTCAGCATGGAGATATGTGTCTGGATGAAGCGAAGACTACAGTCGCCTCAAGCAGCAGATACAGTCGAAATTTATGACATATTTAGAGCGATCTTTGTGTTGTTGGCAGAGCTGGGCAGTAGCTAGCTACTTTTGTAGCTTAGCTACTAGCTTAGCTACATTTACCTTAGCGTGCGTACAAGCTAAACCCACACAAAATAATTATTTCTTGTCGGTTCTAACTGGCTCTAATACGTAAAAATACACAGTAGGTGCCAGATGGTATTTGCTATTTTTAATATTTATGTACATGTACATAATAGTAAATTAACAGTCATTATAACAAAAGACTGATCATATGACAATGGTAAATTTAATTATTTCGTAATAATTTAAAAAAGGAGCTTTAAAATTTAACAGCTACTTTAACGAAAGCTTTTAGCTATAGCTTAGCTAAATTTTACAAAATATAGCTTATAGCTGTAGCTTAGCTACTTTTTTAAAGAATAGCTGTAGCTGTAGCTTAGCTACTTTTTTTAAGTAGCTTGCCCAGCTCTGGTTGTTGGGCCGCTGTAAAGTAGTATAGCATTTAGCCTGCGCGCTAGCACAACACAAATTTTATGCATTTTATTTACAATATATTTGAATATTGTTCATGTAATACTGCTATATGCAATTATAAATTTCCCGCATCGAGTCACAGGTACTCGCGGGTTATTCACTACCCGCAATGCGGTTCGAGCTGCGGGACGAATCTGAGTAATTTTTGTGGGTAGCGGGTCGGGTGCGGACCCAATACATTTGAAACATATGGGTAGCGGGTCGGATACGGATTTTGATTGTGCAAGTGGGGATTGAATTCGGGTTTAATAAAATGGACCCGCGCGTTGGGTTGTTTTCTTATTTAAATTGTTATAATTGTTACAAATTTATAATTTTCTCGTAGATAATTAATCGCTATTCTTTTGTCTAATGACAGGGTTATATTTGAGTTATAGGTATACAATTTAGGTAAAGTTTAAACGAAAAAAAGAAAATATTGTGGACAATAATTTAATGGTAATATTACACAAAGTTGTAGACAAACTTAAATTATTGAATAATATTTTTGTTGCTTCATAGATCGTAAGTTTGAAGTTAATTGTAATAGGAAAACTAAACAGTGTTTTTAAGTATTTATATGGCTAGTAGTCAACCGTTATTATTCATGAGGATGAAGTTTGCGATAAGAGACTAGAAATTACACTTTTAGGTCGACATAAGTTTGAGAAAATAATCATTATTAGAGGTTATATGACATGAATATCAAACTTTAGTTGCGATATTCTGGTAACCGCTATGTGTTTGTGAATAATTAATTATAACTCACGGCCCTCGCTGCGTTGTCATAACATCCTTGATGTGATTGACTACAACCCGAGAGTAATAAATTAATATTCACGTCCGTGAGTAATGAACTGAATTATCTATCTAGAAATGAATATGAAATTAACGTATTACTTAAGGGTTGTAGAAAAACGTTATTGATAAAATATATATACCTTTTCTTTTTCCGGACCTTAAATTCATTAAAATTCATCGTTAATTTAATTACTGACATTTAAAAAATGACAAATATGAATAGTTATTTGACAGCAAAAACGTTCCGCATTTGTTGACTTTTTATTGCAAGTTTCATGGTAAACTAATTAAAAATAACAATTTTTATAAACATTTAAACTTTAAAATAAATAAATATAGCATCAGGCCTTCTACCTACAACTGGGTGTGGCACTCTGCCTTGGCAGATCTCAATAAGTTATATATTTTGAGAGTGAAATGCAGTTACCAACTGTCAACTCACGTCTCTCAAAGATATTAGTGAACGGGGAGTCACAAGGGTAGTATTATTCTTCTTCAACGGCGCTACAGACCGAATCGGACCTGGGCCTACCGGGCACATCGAGCCGCAGTTTTTACGCTGCCGTACTTCCGGTTTAAGTAGTCGATGTTATGTATAAGTGACCAGCTTATAGCGCCCGAGTATGATTAATACAACTGTATTTTTTATTTAACGGCAAATCATACTTTG
Organism: Pterostichus madidus; assembly: GCA_911728475.2. NCBI lineage: Eukaryota > Metazoa > Arthropoda > Insecta > Coleoptera > Carabidae > Pterostichus > Pterostichus madidus. Next base: position 26,199,772 of record OU452314.1, read on the forward strand.
TCGACAGACGGATTCGAACTGACGAACCTTGGTTCAGGTGACGTCACAGCATGTTATATACAGGGGTCGTATTAATGTGTTGAAAATTATTCGTCAGCTGTGGGATTTGAACCCTGGTTTACAAGCTTAACACCTTAAATAAATAAATAAATATATCATCACGCCTTCTACCCATTACTGGGTGTGGCACTCTGCTGAAGCAGATCTCGGTAAGTGATATATTTTGCGCGTGAAGTGCGGTTACCAGTCGTCAAATCACGGCCCCCAAACATGTTAGTGGTGGAGGAGCCACAGGGATAGCTTTTTCAAATTATGAAAATTTGTCGCCTGTGGGAATCGAATCAGGGACCTCAGTATCCACAGGCCGACTTCATACCACTGAGCTAGCCATCCCTTAAAAGGTTTTAAAATGACTCTTAAGAGATTAAGACAGTTTTAAGATGTATTTGCTAACTCGAAGCTTCTAGCCATCATCTTTAAGCACTACTAACTTTTAAAATAGTATGAAAGTTGGTGAAAACTAATTTTATTTATTGATTTAGATGAAGAATTTAATCTCAACAAGTTTTATTTCAAGCACCTTTCTTTTAAATAATATAAGTATAAATTATAATCTCTTATGTTCACCTCAAAAACAAAAGCTAAAATCGAGTTCAACGGCTTGAATTTGTAAGTACAGGGTATAATATTTGAGCGAAGTTAGCTTAGCAAAAAAATGTGCTAACTTTTGTTCAAATATGATAGACGCCTCAGTAGATGTTTTTATCTTAATCGATAGACTTATGAAAAATAAAATAAATATAACATCAAGCTATTTTACCCATATCTGAAATAATGATATTACGGTCCCTAAACATATTAGTGGAGGGGGATTACTGGAACAATATTTTAAAGTTTGTTAAAAATCAGTTGTACTAAATATTTATTATTTATAATGAACAAACAGATTTTAATACAAAATAATCTTCTCACAAACGAGAATTTACGACTGTCCAATAGTTCAAACCTCGCTGACTTCAAATAACAACCAGGAAAATAACTACAATTTATTTTTAATGTGGCAATGTTCACGTCACTATTATCCTAATAAATATATCTCTTTCTTTGTCATATACATGTTACGTTCATATAACGTCCAGCCCCATCCGTACTATACCTTATTTAAACAACACTGAAATCAATATAATGATACACCGCCACATTAAAAATAATCTGTATGTCGTGGTTCGTATTCCACTATAAGATGTAGGTCCCCTGTTCAGTACTTGGGGTTAATTGACTGCTGTGCAGCAGTGCAGCGTTCTAAATAAATAAATTAACAGTATAAATAACGTGCAATATTGAAATCCTTTTAAAATAATTGTGTCATAAATCATATCGGTTTGATGGAATGAGATAATTTTTTAATAAACTGCCCTGTATAGGTTACGGTTATGTACTGAATTTTTGTGGTCTCTAACGTATACGTATATCCCGAGCTATATTCGTGTACACATAGAATATAAAACATTCTTTAATGAACACCTTTTATATCCGTGCACGTCTTTAGAAAAATATTTTTTCACGCACAATCTTTTCAAAAAAAGTTCTTTGTTTGGTTTTTCCTCCAAGCAGAAAATAAATTTCAAAATATTATTTCAGAGTTTGGAATTCAATAGTTTTACAAGTTTTTGAGAGCTAACAAAATTGATTATAAATAAACAATATTGCCCGAATATATAAAACGTTGTTAATTAATTTTGATGTTATTGAATTAAAAAGAAAAAAAACAACATCTAATGCCCGTTTGTAATAACGAAACTTAAATTGTCATTAGAAATAATTTTTTGAAAAAGCAATGAGCGTTCGCCGGGATTTGAACCCAGAACCTTTCATTCGCATGATGACTGCTCTAACCAATTGAGCTACAAACACTCGGCGAATACTCATGCATTTTCGTGCAATCTTTATTTCTAATAATTAGGGAATATCACCCAACGCATACTAGGTTATTGACTTGTAACGAATTGACGCAACCCATGTCACTTTACATTTCTTCAACTAAAGATTGCACGAAAAAGCATGAGTATTCGCCGAGTGTTTGTAGCTCAATTGGTTAGAGCAGTCATCATGCGAATGAAAGGTTCTGGGTTCAAATCCCGGCGAACGCTCATTGCTTTTTCAAAAAAATATTTCTAATAATTACCAACAAACAATTTGTCAATAAACAAATTCTTATTTTAAATTGTCATTGTACTTGAAAGTCATCCATATGACAAAAATTTACTTCGTGGTATGATTTTCTTTAAAATCAGACATGTGTCGCTACTGACGAAACTCGTTGTCAATACCTATGATACTTAGGAGTCTTGGAATCGATGCTGTGTTAGACGCTATGACAGAAGAATTTGGTTGACGCCTACATCGTATAGGTGGGATGTGGTCTAGTGGATAAAACATTGACCCGGCAAGCTGAAGGACCCCGGTTCGAATCCGGGCGTCTCCGGGCGTCTGTCATAAAATTAACTTTAAAACATAAATTTTAAGTTGACATAAACTGACAATATCGCATCTAATATTTTTTATCACGAGGCGTGTTCCATTTACGAGGAACCAAATTGAAATCACAATTTTGTAATTTCCTGCTTCCCAAATTATTGTAAGCAAAAAAGCTTTAAATAAAAGTTTTGGGAAATAAAATTCTGTATCTAATATAATAAACAAAATTAATTTTGCATGCTTCCTAATGGCACAAATTTGATCTGAAAAGAACGAAAGTAGCTATAAAACTATTGATAGCCATGGAACTAAAACAAAATTAAACAAATGTTTGTCGTTTTATGTGTCAAAATAAATGACATAATAAATAAAGAAATTTTTTTGACAGATTAAACGTCAAACATTTGTTTAATTTTGCTTCAATTCCATGGCTATCGATAGTTTTGAGGCTATTTTTGTCATTTTGAGATCTAATTTGTGCCGTTACGAAGCATGCAAAGTTAATTTTGTTTATTGGCTTAGTTGCAGAATTTTATGCCCTAAAACTTTTATTTGAAGCGTTTTTACTTAAAACAATTAGGGAAGCAGGAAATTACAAAATTGTGATTTTACATGTATCCCTATGTTCGAGAGTTGCGTTCACCACCCTGTATATTTAGTCATCCATAAAATTTAAGTTTCGTTAGTGGGAAAGAGTCTTGTCACAAATTTTGAATTATAATTTTAATAGTACCCATTATAAATATTGTCTCACAATTGCTGTTGTAACTGACAATAATCCTATACGCAATTTTTATTCGATATTCCAATGTTTTTAGGTTCAAAAACTATGTAGCTACGTCTCACCCTTCGGAAAATTCATTTAGTACGTCATTTTGAGAGAAAATTCATGAAAATTTAGTTATACAAAATATAGGCATGTAAGTACTTTAGGGAAATGTAATTTGATCCAAGAAATCGATTGAGACCAAAATTATCTAGAAACCACTAACTGTTTTCAAGAAAATTCAAAAGGAAATTGGGAATAAAAGTTGTTCTTTTAACCATCATCCGTTATTGCTCTAGTGAAACTCGATTTTCCAGATATTTGTTTTTATTCTGAATATTAAATAATTATAACATAAAAATTATAAAATGTATAAAATATGAAGTAAAATGGAACAATCTAAGGCTAAGAAATAACGAAATAAAGATAAATCTAAATACGTATTTCGAGAACTAAGTTCTCATCACCACTAGACGAAACAAGGAAAAACCAAGATTACACTACTTGTGAACCAAGATAGTGGTCAAGGTTGAATAAAATATGGTATTAATCATCTAAGCAGTGTTAACGTTTATTATGGTGTTAGCTAATAATGTAGTTATATCTGTTATTAATTCTCTTTATTTGAAGTAAATATTTTAAAATTGAATTTATTAGAAATTTTAGAAAATCTCGGTTTCAAGTCTAAATACTTCTTTCTAAAACAAACGATGTTCAATTCCTATAGCCAATAAAGTGATTTTCACCACATGAAACTTATCCCTTTGATCCTACCAATATCTTTGGGAGACTGTGATTTGACAGCTGGTAATCGCACTTCACGCGCATAAATATATCACCTACAGAGGTCTGCTACTGCAGAGTGCCACACCCACTAATGTGTACAAGGCGTGAAGATATAGATTCATTTATTAAACCAACTATTATTTTAGACAGAAAAATTTGGGACCACTTGATTAGAGAAAAGCGTCCTCTCAACTTGACTACGCTTGCTTTAGTTTGTCATTTCGGCGTCATTTTAATTTTACTCTCTATTTTTTTGTTATATGGAGTAGCTAGATCAGTGGTATGAAGTCGGCCTGCGGATTCTGAGAACCCTGATGCGATTCCCACATGCGACAAACAATTTTCATAATTTCAAAAGCTACCCCTGTGGCTCCTCCACCACTAACATCTTTGAGGGCCGTGATTTGACGACTGGTAACCGCACTTCACGCGCAAAATATATCACTTATCAAGATCTGCTTCGGCAGAGTGCCACACCCAGTAATGGGTAGAAGGCGTGATGATATATTTATTTATTTATTTTATGTCAAAAGCTAGGCTTCTAGGAGTCCCGGGTTGGAATACCGGACGTCGAATATATTTTTCTCAATAAACTAATAATTGATTTATAGAGGTGATAAGTTTTTACTTAAAAAAAATACTATTAAAAATATATAAGTTATAAGTAACAAAATAATTTAATATTTAAATTAATTTTAACAGAAAATTCAAATGTGTTTGATAGCAATTCAACTGCTGTAGTAAGTTATAGTTCTATGGTTGCGCTCTCGCTTCACAAGCGAAGGTTCACAGGTAGATACCTACAATAATTTTTATTGATTACCTAAATAATTTAGATTTTTTTGTATTTTTATTTAAAGATTAAATATTTAAATTTACATATCTATTCTACTATTACTAGTTGTTCTTTCGCTATTGACTTTCTTATTTTATATACAGGCTGGTGAACGCAACTCTCGAACATAGGGATTTAACATGTAAAATTACAATTTTGTAATTTCCTGCTTCCCTAATTATTTTAAGCAAAAAAGCTTCGTATAAAGTTTTAGGGCATAAAATTCTGCATCTAAGCCAATAAACAAAATTAACTTTGCATGCTTCGTAACGGCACAAATTAGATCTGAAAATGACAAAAATAGCCTCAAAACTATCGATAGCCATGGAATTGAAACAAAATTAAACAAATGTTTGACGTATAATCTGTCAAAATAATTTCTTTATTTATTATGTCATTTATTTTGACACATAAAACGACAAACATTTGTTTAATTATGTTTTAGTTCCATGGCTATCAACAGTTTTCAGACTATTTTCGTTATTTTCAGATTAAATTTGTGCCGTTACGAAGCAAGCAAAATTAATTTTGTTTATTGGCATAGATGCAGAATTTTATGCCCTAAAACTTTTATTCGAAGCTTTTTTGCTTAAAATTATTAGGGAAGCAGGAAATTACAAAATTGTGATTTTACATGTTAAATCCCTATGTTCGAGAGTTGCGTTCACCACCCTGTATATTTAGATGGATATTGCTTAAACATTATAATAATTAAATTGTTTATAGAAATAGAAATTAAAATGGATGTAACAGTGTACTATCTAGCCATAAAGTAATAGTTAATACCAACACAAATAAAAAAAAATCGGTTAAAGAGTAACTGAAATCAAAAGCGTTAATTTTTAAATGGTTTTTGTACAAAAACCCCTGTAATTAAAATCAATTTTTCACAAGGAAATAAAAAATTCATTGTTGAAAATTGTCTTGATTGTAATGATGAATACGAAACGAAAGAAATTAAATATGTAAAAATATGTCGTATATATAACCATACTCTATAATTTAATTAATATGAAATATGGCATGCGCCTATTATTATGAGTTCCTTTTCCCTAAAAAATTATATTTATACAAAAACGCACTAAATTTGATGGGTTACCAAACAGTGACGGTTATAACTCTATACTATATTCGGGCTGTTAAAAAAAGGTCTGCAGTTTTGAATGTACATACATTTCGATGTATTGATTATCTTTCAAAATTTTTTTTTTTTAATTCGCTAAATTTTGTACATGTTTTTTGAAGTAGTGCCACTGGCCACCGGCCAATGAGAAATCTTTTATAAGAATTATTTAATCCCGTACCTAATGTTCCAATGGGATGGCTAGCACAGTGGTATGAAGTCGGCCTGTGGATCCTGAGGTCCCTGGTTCGATTCCCACAGGCGACAAATTTTCATAATTTGAAAAAGCTATCCCTGTGGCTCCTCCACCACTAACATGTTTGGGGGCCGTGATTTGACGACTTCACGCGCAAAATATATCACTTACCGAGATCTGCTTCAGCAGAGTGCCACACCCAGTAATGGGTAGAAGGCGTGATGATATATTTATTTATTTATTTCTAATGTTCCATAACATTAATAAAGAAATGAGTATGGTCCTGAACAAAGTTTTTTTGTTCTTATTTATTTATGAATAAATAATTACAATAATACATTTATCAGCAGAACATTTAAATTACGAACCGGTATGTTTGTCTATGGAAATTTCTTTTGAAAAAGTCTAGGTGAAGGCAATGCACGATTTGGGTGGGATTCTTCATATAGACGCTGCGCTTGAAATGTGCTTCCATTAGTACGACCATACATACAAATCTTATCGGCCATATTGAAACAAAAAGGCATGTATTATTAAATAAATAAATATAAATATATCACAATGGGATGGCTAGCTCAGTGGTATGAAGTCGGCCTGTGGATCCTGAGGTTCCTGGTTCGATTCCCACAGGCGACAAATTTTCATAATTTGGAAAAGCTATCCCTGTGGCTCCTCCACCACTAACATGTTTGGGGGCCGTGATTTAACGACTGGTAACCGCATTTCACGCGCAAAATATATCATTTACCGAGATCTGCTTCAGCAGAGTGCCACACCCAGTTATGGGTAGAAGGCGTGATGATATATTTATTTTATATTTATTATAAATATATCATCACGCCAAGAGATATATTACAAAAAAAAATCAGGCAATTTCATAACAAAATCGATCTTTCAAAAGCAAAATTCGCCAAAATTATTTTTCCTGTGATCAATAAACAAATAGACTTTTCACCCAACGTTTGGTGACAGAAAGTGAACAATTGCAGAACAACCCTTTGCAGACCAGAAATGCTATTTTTTTTCATTTTTGTTTTATTTGTTTTGTTTTCCTAGTTAGAGGTATCTATATTCAAAAATTTTATTTATAAAATAAATATAAATATCATCATCACGCCTTTTACCTATTACTGGGTGTGGCACTCTGCCGAAACAGATCTTGGTAAGTGTGTGAAGTAAGGTTACCAGCAGTCAAATCACGGCCCCCAAAGATGTAAGTGGTGGGGGAGCCACAGGGGTAATTTTAAATTGGTGAAAATGTTTTGTCGGCTGTGAGGATCGCACTAGGGTTCTTAGGATCCACAGGCCGTACTACTGAGCCATTACCCCATTATTATTAATTTTACAAATTACAACTCTGTGCTAAACCGCTCAATTTTATGACCAATGAAATTAAATTAAATTATTTGTTATTGAAAATTGTGTAAAAGGTTTCTCGTACATCAGTGGTACTAAAAAAGTTCACTTGAAGAAACTTATTTTAACAATTTTTTTTTTATCTTTTTAGTTGAGAATCAGGACATCGAAATATGTTGGCTTCTTTTTTAACATTCTGTAGAGGTCACTGTTAACAAATTAAAGTAAATTTTTTGAATTTCATAAATATAATTGTATTTAGAAACTATTTTAAAAACCGGTTTACATTTCTTTCAATTAATGGTTACCTTTTTGTATACAATAATATCGGTTACCGTTTCGTTGCAAAATCTGTGGTTAACCTTTTTTAAACCGATTTCCTGCCCTAGCTGTAAGACTTGTTTTGAATGTAGTGGTAGCCTGAATTCAACCGGTAGTCGATGAAAATGTTTTGACCCATTTTATCGTCTCTTGTAGTCTAGTAAGTAATATACTTCTTATAATAACAAAACTGAAATTATGTTTATAAATGAGACGTTGTAGAAGTAATCATAATAATAGCAAATGTACATACAGGCACATGTAAATGTTCTTGTTATTATAGCTATCATAAAATATGAAGCAGTTAGTGAAACGATGAATCAAAACGTTGTGAATGATGGTAGCTGTGCTGAGAGATAAGATAAGTGCGTACCAGGTATGAGGTCGAGTCCGGTGGCGGTGCCGTCGATGGTGGCATAGAGAGGCTGCGGCGCGGGGGGCGGCGGTGACACGGACCCGATCGCATAGTCCGGCTCCGAGTCCTCGTCGTCCTCATCATCATCACCGTCCGAGTGCTGCAGCGGGTGCTGGTGCGGCGGGGGGTGCTGGTGCAGGTAGACGTCGCCGCCGGCGGCCACGCAATGGTGATGGTGATGGAAGTGATGTGGCACGGCGTACTCGACGGCGGCGGCGGCGGCGGCGGTGTGTCTGGAGCCAGCGCGCGTCAATGTGCTGCCTGCGGACATGGTGCCCGCGCGCTGGCCGTGAGCTCCGCACAGCACCACTGCCAGCGCGTGTCCGCTGCCGTGCCCCAGGTCGAGACTAGGCCGCCGTGAGAACGACGGCCCCACGTCAAACTCCAGCGGCGGTAGTTCACGTGAGAGTGGCTGTGATGGGGGTAGTACGGGTTGGGGTAGTTGTTGTACTTGTGTCTGGTTGTTGGTGGTGGTGTTGTTGTTGCTGTTGACGGTGCTGAAGAGCTGTGCGGCGGCTGCGAGGTCGTCGCGCGGCGCCGGCGCCACCAGGCTGGGCTGCGCCGGCTGTTGGCCGCGCCGCGGCGAGCGCCCGCGGTCTGACACCGACGTGGCCGACCAGTAGCCCCACGCCATCACCCACACACTGCACACACGTACACAACACGGACACGGTACCTGGTGCTTGGTGTCCTCTGTGCCGCTGTCTGTGCTGGACACTGTCACTGTGAGAGCGAAGCGAGCGGCCCCAGGGAATGACGTAGCGCGGGCCGAGGGGGCGCACTCAATGTTCGATCTACGGAGCCCTGTGCGCGCATGCGCACAACACACTAGCATTGTTCCTACCACCTAGCGATACACGAGCTAAATAAATACCTGCATCCTACGAAACAACTTTCCCCTATTCTTAAATTTACTAACATCTTCAATGAAACTACTTTTCCTCTCAGTACCTACTGTCATTCGCCAAACAAACACAAAAATTTGCCATCTTGAACTTGAACTAAGTGTATATATATACACACATCTAGAATGTCAAATTTTAAAATATTTTTCAATCAAACAATATCCTAACAAATAGCACAGAGAAGTTTTCTTTTTTCACAATAAATATAATTTTAAAACAAAAAAGTCTTTCTCTTGAGATTCAAAGTTCAATCCCAGTTCGATGCTACGTCAAAACTTTCCAACACATAAAACCCACCCCTATATCACACTCTACACGCTGTGGTTACCCGTCATTTGACATCTAATAAAGAAAATTCAAGCCAAACCAGTGGTAGAAATATCCATATCAAAAACTTGTCAATAAGGCAATGTGCGTGTTCGGCAATGCACATTTTCGCAAAAAGTTGACAAAAAAATTAAATTGTCTCAGTGGAATTTAAAAAAAAAATATGAAATCGATCGAAAAATGTAGGAGTTTCAGGGACAAAAAGAGGGAACGACCGAATAACCGAGTGAACGACATACATACGCACATACATCACATCTAAAACAAAATCGGACTCGTCATCTAGGAATTCAAGATTTCTATACGAAAATAGTATTTTTACTACCATTTGAAAAAGCTTTTGAATTCAATATTCATAAATGTTAGGAAAAGTTGTATCTTTCCGCATTAGTGCGGAAATGTAAATCAATTGTATTTCTAATAAGGTATGTCAGCATATCCTTGCATTTACAAACGTTTGTAACATTTTTGAATAAATTTCAAAATAATATGTCAAAAATTGTTTAAATATTTTCTTTTTTTTTCATAAATTTTAAACAGTAATAGAAAACAATCTTGTGTACAATACATAGAAAAAGTAAATTTTTTCCGCATTAAGCGTGAAATTTAAAAAATACTCTGTATTGTCTATGATACAGGCAAACGTTACCCAGTAAATAAAAGCGAGGTAAAACTTGCGTTCATTAATAATAAGGAGTTCAAATCTCATTGACTTCAACTTATATCAAAAAAACACGATTGTGTCTGAGTGGTTCAGATTCCACTATAAGCTATAGAATAAATACAGGAAACCGATTCTAATTCGTAGCAACCAAATATTTAGTTGAATGACGTATTTTTGATGACATCAGGCGACTTAGTTAAATTTCTAGGGAATTTATTTTCTGGTTGGTTACAAAGAGCAGACTATATATTTTGATGTGGTATTTCTGAAAAACTTGTTGCCGCTTTTTGTGATTGTCTATTGTTAACAAATCCACTTTGTTCATTGAAATCGTAACTATGTTTCTATATTTAGTATTGTTTATTAAAATAACCAAACTTTTCAAAACACGGCACTGCAAAACATACAAATAGGACGTAGCGACTGAGTTAGCGACTGGTTCAAAGCAGTTGCTAACAGTAAGTCGCTAGAAAATGTCTAGTCGCTAATAATGACGTCATACGTAAGTTACATTTTATCCCGCAAGGTGGCTACACTATCGGTAGCGACAATAAAAGACGTCAAGCCAGTTGCTACAACTGGTTGCTACGAATTAGAATCGGTCTCCAGATTCTGAACTAATATTATTTAAGCTCATCTGATGAAGAGTCGAATAGCTAAAATATATCATTTATTACAATTTATCGCATAAATGATTATATGTTATAATATAATTTTCACTATATTCAAATACTCATGTGGCTCCTCCACCACAAACATCTTTGGAAACCAAGATTTGACGATAGATAACCGCATTTAACGCGCATAAATATATCTATTAACGAAATCTGCTACAGCAGAGTACCACACCCTATGCCTATAAGGGTAAAAGGCGTATATTTTTATTTATTTATGTTATAATAGACCTAAAGCAGATAGGTACATTTAAAAAAAAAATAGTCGGCAATAAAATTTTAAGGAAAATAAAACATTTATTAAAATAAAACATATATCTACAAAAAAATTTGTCGGTAGATGGCACCACGAGTGGCTCCATAGCTCTCATGTCATGTTACCGTTGTAGATAGGTTAACATCAGTCAGTTCAGCTAAGTCGGTATCACAATCCACTATTTCCTAGTTGATCTAGTTGGATAAATGATTGCACCATACTGCTGAGTCCGGAAGGACGAAACGCATCTATGGTTAAAGCTGAACTGACCAGCCGTTTGTTGATGACCTGAGAAGTTGATGCAGACGTGCTGTAAAACCTCTGTGGAATTACGAGACAAGTGATGGAAAATTTTTTCCTATTTTTTATTATTTATTAAGACTCAATTCCACATCGCAATAGACATTTTGTCTTTTATTTTATATCTACAAAAATTAAATACTGCTGATAAATAAAGTAAAAAATATTAATTTTAATTATATTTTTTTTTTAATACATAAACAATATGAGCCTAAACAATGTATTGCAATTATAATTATCTATTCTTCAAATTAATTTAAATTTAAAATATAAATCAAATAATAGTAAAATAAAATAAATAAATATATCATCACGCCTTCTACCCATCACTGGGTGTGGCACTCTGCTAAAGCAGATCTCGGTAAGTGATATATTTTGCGCGTGAAGTGCGGTTACCAGTCGTCAAATCACGGCCCCCAAACATGTTAGTGGTGGAGGAGCCACAGGGATAGCTTTTTCAAATTATGAAAATTTGTCGCCTGTGGGAATCGAACCAGGGACCTCAGGATCCACAGGCCGACTTCATACCACTAAGCTAGCCATCCCATATCAAATAATAGTACAATTTATTAATTTTCTACTCAGAACAATAGAACGTTTACCCCATTTATAGCCGATTTAACAAACGACAAATTAATTTACGTTCAAATGAAATTTTTCGTTCAAATGCACAACAGGAACTTAATCCGAATTACAATACAGAGTCCGTATTAACTGAGCCGTAGTGTGTAGTTCGCAGCTTCAGTGAGATTCGATCTCGGGATTTTCAGATTCGAATACCGTAACGGCGTAACGTAATACACCACCGTATGGCCGGATTTAATCCATAATAGTTGTTTATGTATTAAGAGTGAAAACAGACGTTTCTGGCCCGTGGCATGATTATTAGCACGAGGCGCAAAGTGCCGAGGGCTAATAACATGCTCAGGATCAGAAACGATAACTTCTCCCGTGGTACATACAATATTGTATGCACAATCAAAAACATTTAAGAGGAGATTCTGATCTAGATGCCTGAAAAATGGGTCAACTTTGGGAATTTTTTTCTCGAAGCCGAATTAATATTTTGAAAAGCGGTTTTGACTGTATTATTAGGCACCTAAAGCACTACAAAAAATAATTTTTTTAGAAAAAAAAAGTACAAAATGGCGGCTCCAGTCCCCTCCAAACGGACACATGCGCGCCGTGTTATATGTTGCGCGGGGCGTTCCCCACCCTCATCACACAGAAAAACGTTTGAGATTAGTAAAGTAAATTATATTTGGGAGGCCATGCCATTGTCAGAATTAAAAATAAAGGACTCAAAACAAAATGGCAGGCATGTGAACAAAAAAACGATTTTTGAGCCGGTTTTTTTTTTCGTCAAAGTACAAAAAAATATATTTCTAATTCGAATTTTGAAAAATCGAAAACGGTATCGCCCCATAAATTGAATTTTCTATCCAGAACACAAAGAACGAAGTGCATCCGATCATTGGTTTGACTGCTAGAGCGCCCCGCGCGCGAAAATTTAAAGTTTCGAGAAAAACGCGTTTAAATTTTGTCAAAGATTTTTGCGCGCACCGTATACTTGTTTTTCAACCGGTGCATTGTTGTACTCAACCAGCTGTAACTTTTGAAATACATTAGATATCGTCAACATTCTTTCAGCACATTAAACTATATTAATGAGGCTTCAAATTTATGCAATAAAAAAAAATCGATTTTTAGATCAGAATCTCTCCTTAATTAAAACAGGTTTATTTATATGCCAAAATGAACAAAAATTATTGTTTTATTTATATATCCAAAGGCAATTATTTTATTTTGGCCCTAGAGCCAAAAACAAGTGTTTAAGCACGCTTTTCATCCGTAAAACAAATGAATTTCGGCCCGGTTGTAAATAAAATAAATAAAATTGATTCTAATTTGTTAATTTAAATACATCTACTATGGATGTAGATTTATTCTGTCGTTTATAAAACTGGGCATTAGAGTGCAAAAAGCATACAGTTGAACAACTCAACGAGATTGAATTCATAAACTAACGTTTGTCAAGCGACAGCTCGTGAAGCAAGAGTGTTAATTGTTGAGTCATAACTATAAGTACAATAAGATAATGATTGCAAATTATTGCAAACATTGTGCAGATTGCATAAAAAATGTTAAACCAATTAAATTATTTAAAATGGGGTAGTGGCTCAGTGGTACCGAGTCGGCCTGTGGATCCTAAGAACTCTAGTTCGATCCACATAGCTGACAAACATTTTCACCAATTTAAAAGTACCCCTGTGGCCCCCCCAACACTAACATCTTTGCGGGCCGTGATTGGCTGGTAATCGCATTTCACGCGCCTAAATATATCACTTACCGAGATCTGCTTCGGCAGAGTACCACACCCAGTAATGAGTAAAAGGCGTGATGATATATTTATTTATTTTATTTTTTAAATTATTTTAAACAAAAAATTCAAACGACTGGATATCAAAATAGTTTTTTCTTCTTATCGTATGCTTATATTTTGAAGGTAGTTTAAATAAATAAAAACAAAGCAAAGGAACATATTATATAAAACATTGGTGTTAAACATTCAATTTGGTTTAAAGAAATAAAATTTACTTTTGGCGGTGTAACTATGGTTTCCACCTCTCCGGTTTTAGTCCGGAGACAAGTATTTAGTCGAGCTACAGTTTTGTAAGAAACCCACCTTAAAAATCCCAAATAAACCCATTAAAAAACCTATTCGAGGAATTAATTTAACTGTAGTACAAGAGGTAATGTGCATTGTATTTGGTATTGTCATATATTATTTATTTATATATAATAATAATGCATATAAAAATGTATATTCTTTTGAGTTTTATTTTACAAAATTACATATTTCAATAAGGTAGGTAATATTTTTCGTGAGTTAAGATAAATTTTATTTGGTTTCTTTTATAAACTAATTAAATTTTATAAAGTAATAAATATTTTAATCTGACATTTAATTTTTAGGTTATGTTTTAAAAATGTCAATCCAATACCAATGTAAACGTTTTAAGCACAAAATCTTGAATCACATGGATACCGAATGTGACGTAATAGTTTTCATACAGGGAATAAAGTATATCATTCATTTTCACACTATACAAAAGAAAACAAACTCATTTTTATTGTTTGCTATGGATACATAAACAAAATTGCAATTTTTGTTTATTGTGAAACCTTGATTCGGAAAAATGTCATTTTGACATATAAATATACCTATTTTCATATTTGAAATTAAATGTTTTTTGTTGTGCATAAAATATTGTATGTAACACGGGTTAAATTAGCGTTTCTAACCCTCAGCATTTTATTAGCCCTCGGCGCTTTGCGCCTCGTGCTAATAATCATGCCGCGGGCCAGAAACGCCTGTTTTCACGCTTGGTACATAAATAACTATTATTTATTTTACAATATAATAATACATAATCTCTTTACAAAATAAAACGTTTAACTTAAATTATCATTTATTACATCACATCGTAGTATAACATTGCTTTACTTTGACAAATGTCAATATCAAGTTTAAGACCAAATATTATTTGTCTTATATTATATTAGTATTAGAAAAACGGATTGAGTTCCAATCTTTTTACCGGCAAATTTGAAATGTAGTTATAAATTAAATAAGTATGACAATAACATGATACAGCGTACTATATGTTTAATTCACAATAAAATAAATAATTGTTTTTGCAGTTATTACATAAGAGTACATAAATTATGTTTTAATGTTTAGTAGTATACAATATACATTTTAAACATTATATACAAAATTAATCTAGAATTAAATAACTTGAATTAAAAAGTGTATTTGTCAATATTACGAAAAACCCAATAATGCTCAAATAAACCCAAAAAACGCACTGGGTCGGTTTTTTTCAACCCTGGTTTTAATATAGTTTTTTTATGTACAAAGGGTGAGAACTGGTGTTTCTGGCTAATAACATGCTCAGGGTCAGAAACGCTAATTTCACCCGTGGTACATATAATATTTTATGCATTTAATTATATGTTCAAAAGATTAAAATATGTAAATAGGTTATATGTCAAAATGGCATTTTGCAGAACCAAGTATTCACAACAAACAAAAATTGTCATTTTATTTATGTATCCATAGGAATTATTGGGGCCAAAAAGAAGTGTTTAAGCTCACTTTTTAGGGCTTTTCGGTTTGGTTATGCATAACAGTTATTTGTGTATCAAGAGCGTAAAGTGAATCTTTATTGTTAGTGCTTGGTAACTGAAGCGCGAGCGAAGCGAGCGCTGCAATAGAATGAGAACAATAAAGATACTTTACGCTTGAGGCACACACATAATTTTTTGTACGACTTTACTTACTAAAAAATTTTAAAAAATAATATGGAGCTAGTTCAATTCACGTTCCACCAATTTCTGTATTGTATGTAACCATGACGATATCAGTATCCAAGTAAATAATTTTTAAAGTTTGTTTATTAACAATCTTTGTGATAAATTTTCACACATGTGCTCAAAAATCTCAGAAAATAGTGATTGACGTACTAACTGAAAATTCTAAAGAAAATATCATAGAATCTAATTTATCCTCAAATTTATCAAACACCATTTCAAGTTCCGGAATAAATATACAAAACTGTCAAAACTGCACTTTCAATTTTAACATCCCTCGTCCTCATTAAGTTGGCACTGCTGCCCAGCTGCGTTCAGGTTCAACTTCAAATCATAGCTCAGCAAACTTCATCTATAATATGTATAAAAGTGTAAAAATCTAACCTATATTTTAGATTTTGTAAGTATTGTTTCAATAAATTAAGATTTCAGCAACAATTTATATTTTTCTAAGCGAGCGGTAAAGTATTTTACCGCTTGTTGCTATAGGAGACGCGCGGTAAAGTATTTTATTGTTCGTTACTCAGTAACCATCAACTTTACGATGACAACTGAAAGCACAAATATCAACTTTTCATAGCAGTCGTAGAAAAACATATTTATCGCACTCAAAATGATAGTTACCATGATTTCGCTTAAATTTTTTAAAAGTCAATTAAAGCCCCTGACACATATAGCGTCAAGACTCCGAGTCTACCATTTGACTGCCAAAAATAGAGTCGCCTCTATTTTCAGCAGTCAAGACTGCCGAAAACCAACTTCATTATGATGCTGGTTTTTTCGCTATCTTCCTTTGTTGTTTGACGTATGAATTATTATTGTTTATGTTCTTGTTTGATTTTTGTACATTTTTATAGTTAAATTCATTTACTTTATACATAGTTAGAAACTTTTAAGTTTTCATATTTCATTTATAATTCAAGTCTTTTTTTTAATTTATTTTTTTGTTTTATATATCCTTGTTTATAGTTTATATATTTCTTAATAATCGACAAACATTTTAAATAATACATTTAAGTTTTTATATTTCATTTATAGTTCATGTAATTTTTTTTTTGTTTTATATTTCGTAGTTTATAGTTTTTATTTTAATTTTCTTAATAGTCGATAAATATTTTAAATAATACAAATTAACAAATAACACGTTAAAATTAACAAATATTTATTTCTGACTGTCAGAAACACCGACTCTATATGTGTCACCCGTTTTGGACGTGACTCTCAGTTTTTCAGCAGTTTGTAGCAGACTCGGAGTCTTGACGCTATATGTGCCAGGGGCTTAAGTATGAGAACTATCAATTCAAAATTATTTTTATGTCATTTTAATTTATTTCGTGGTCGTAGATAAAATCTTGTATGATATACGTATGATAATGCATCATTAATATACTTGTGTAATTACATAACTCGACCGTTGCTTCGTTGTACAAATTTCACACGCGTATCTTAATGACTATTTTAATTCTATTTGAAGTAATAATAATAACAAAAAATATATATATATAAATAAATATAAATATACCATCACGCCTTTTACTCATTACTAGGTGTGGCACTCTACCGAAGCAGATCTCGGTAAGTGATATATTTATGCGCGTGAAGTATGGTTACAAGTCGTCAAATCACGGCCCCCAAAGATGTTAGTGGTGAGGGAGCCACAGGGGTAATTTTTTTTAAATTGGTGAAAATGTTTGTCGGCTGTGGGGATCGAACCAGGGTTCTTAAGATCCACATAATAATAATAATAATAATACTAATAAAATGGATAGATTCGACAAAAAAGATCATAGGTACCTTGACAATCAAAATCTTCGGGTTAGTACTTATTAAAAGATGACAACGAATTTATTTGATTTTATAAAAATTTGATTCTACCATTTGAAACGTTTCCCGCCGGCACAACCCGCCGCAAGTTGCAGAGCGACGCGAGCGCCTCTTGCTAATCGATCCGGCGCAGGAGCACGGAGCACCAGGTGTGGCGCATGCGCCACGCGACGACGTGAGCGTCGCGGCGGCGGCCGGCATTGCGCCGCAGCCACTGTGACCCGGTTAACCCACAGAGGGTTGGATACATGCAGTGGCAGTGGTGCCACTGTAAACTGACCTGAGGCGGGATGACCTTGACGGCGATGGCAATGAATTAGGGGATGACAATATGCACTTATTATTACTATTTGTAAGATTAGATTTTAACAAATATGGATATTGTTCATTAAAACAAGGGATGCGCATTTCAAGAAGCGAAGGAATAATTCATTTATTATACTTGAACAATAGCAAACTAAAAAGCGTGCGAAAACACAACATTAAGGTAGTATTAGTGTGACGGTTTCGCCATCGGTTATCGAGTGACGAAACTGAAGCTCAAAAAATATAAAAATTGAATAAAATAAGTGTTCTATACCTATTATGATTTGAATATCATACATTGTTAACAGGTTGTTGGTCTAGTGAATTTTCAAATACCATACCACCGTGTGGTGTTGCCATTATACTCGTAAATTGGGATTCTTAATTTTTCGTTAAAAACAAGGCTTTGCATGGCTATATATCCATTACTAAACGATAAAAAACTTTCTTCTTCTGATACAATATACATGGATAGTTCTAGAACATCATACTAGTTTTTCAAATTAAACTGCAAAATTTTAAAGGTACACAAACCAAATATGTGCGATTCTGAGTGATGATCGCCATAAGCCCCGTGTATAATAACTCAACTTTACAAGCGAATATATTTGTTCACAGACGATGAATGTGTTTCATATTTTAAAAGGATGCGTATGACTATCCAATGTTTACGGGCGCCAAATTTCAATCAAATCTGCAAAAAAATGTTGCACGCCAGTGCTACCTTAAGACGCGCCGTGTTTTAAAATTGCTAAGCAAAAACAAAATCATTTTGATCCATATTTATCACAACAAATTGGTATCAAGTCGACCTGTGGATCCTGAGAACCCACAGGCGACAAAAAATTTTCACCATTTTAAAAAACTACCCCTGTGGCTCCCCCACTACTAACATCTTTGGGGGGCCGTAATTTGACGGCTGGTAATTTTAGGTACGTAAATTGTTGGTTTTGCTATATTATTTGTTTACGCACAATTTTTTTAAAATTATTTGTCAAATAAAAATACGAGATGTCAATAACCATTTCCGCAAAAGGAAAATTAGTACCACATAAATCAAAAGAGCTTTACGAAAAAGCATACGAATTTGTATTGTCCAACATTTTCCATAAATCACGATTCTGATTTGTTTGATTAGCTGTTGCTTAACAACTTTACACGCCCTAGGGCTTTAATAGCCAAATTACGCCCGCTTGAGAGTCATTAAGGTGTTACTATCATGGAAGCCTTTAACCCGGATTATAATGAAATGTAAATATGTTATTTTTCATGTGTTTCTACACTAGTATGCAATTTTTTTTTAAAGTTTACCGTTGTTGAGCTGAGTAATGTAAAGTTAAAGTCGACCAAAGTCGATCAAAAATGCATTGGCGTTATAGGAACTGTACGTCGCGAGGCAGCTTACTGCGTAATAAATTCATATATTGTACATATTTTTTAACAAAAAACTAACACACAGTACATCATGTAAAGATAAAGGTATGAGAATTAAAAAATCCATGCCATACCGGATTAGTTTCAAAGAAATTGGCGATGAAAGTTGGATATTCTATGATAATCAATAGAACTGTCAGAAATACTTGGCAACGTTGCACAGCACAGGTAGACACTAGACAGAGATGGCCGCACGAATAACAAAGCAAGAACTATGAAAGTTATTATTTCGATCAGTAAAATATATTAATTGTAATACAAAAAAAAATATTACAGTATTTTATATTTATTTATTTGTTGTTACAGTTGATAATAATTGCTTTGGTCCATTTTTCTCATTTTTGTCAACTGTCAACAGGATGTATCGATAATACAGTTACGTTTCGTACCGACTGGCCGCTTGTGGTTCTAACCTTGTTGTCATAGCTTCTGCTGTGTAAAATCTTACACTGCTATTGGTTGGCATGAAACATTCACTTCCAAAAATTTTGGTATGTTACTGAATTTCATAAACTAGTTAAATAGTTTTATTTAATATATTCAATGTTATTATTAATTATACGATATTTGCAGCGAAATATTAATTCTGTTAATAACCTATACCATACAAAAATGTAATAATTATTTTTGTAAACTTTTTAGCTCACGTATACTTTTGTATGAGACTGTCATGATAGAACCACCTTAAATTCGTTTATGATGCCAAAATAATATAAAATGAATAAAAATGAAAATTATAGTTTTATTTATTTTATTTATGATGAAATGAAAAATAAAGGAAATATGAATAAATATATCATCACGCCTTTTTACCCATTACTAGGTGTGGCACTCTGCCGAAGCATAAAGTGCGGTTACTATCCGTCAAATCATGGCCCCCAAAGATGTTAGTGGTGGAGGAGCCACAGGGGTAATTTTAAATTGGTGAAAATGTTTTGTCGGCTGTGGGGATCGAACCAGTGTTCTTAGGCCGACTTGATACCACTGAGCCATTACTCCATTTTATATAAATATATCACGACGCCTTTGACGCATTACTGAGTGTGGCACTCTACCGTAGCAGATCTCAGTAAGTGATATATTTTGCGGGTGCAGTGCAGTTACAGCCCTTAAAGATGTTAGTGCAGGGGAAACTACAGAGTTAGTTTTAATTCGGTGAAAATTATTTGTCGATTGTGGGAATTGAACCCGGGTTCTCAAATCCACAGGCCGATTCAATATCACTGAGCTACCTACCCTAATTTGCAACAAAGCACGTAAAAAGAATGTAATTATGAATGTAACTAAACCGGGAACTCCATAAAATTTGTATTTAATTTGTGGATTTTTCATATTATTTTGTATTTTATGTTTTATATAATGACGTTTCATTTATAATTTTCTACGTTTTATTATATTTTATATCATAAATTATAAACCGTAAAAAAAATTAAAAAATTGTATATACTGTCAGTGTGTATTGTACGGGATGAAATTACGAGGATACCTTTAGTATTTTTCCGCAGGGAGACCTGTTTCCAGGCAGAGGGTGGCATGCATAAATATCGAAATTTTGAAAAACCGTAAATTGAGTATTAAAAGGTATCAAAATTGCGTATTGCAGTATTAAATGAACTCAATATTTAAAAAATCTGGTGTGGGCACCACACGACTTTCTTATACACAGCATATTTAATATTTAGAATATATGAATGTTATATAATATTAATTAACTTGTAATTTACTTCTTCAGTAATTCAGAATTTATCTGAGTTTATTAACATTTTGGGATTTTACTGATTTCTTTTTAATTTTCATTACAGATAATCAACTTCCTAACAAAATTTTATATAAATGTACTTATATTAATAGAAATATAAAATTACTTACTATTTGATCAATGAAATTAATATAGCATTAAAAACGCTGAATTGAACACTTATGACTTGCTCCTTGCGTTTGGCAATTATTATTTGACATATAAATGTTAAACATGTTTTTGTTTTTTGTTTCTATTACTACTATGATTATTGGAATATATTATTAAAAATATAAATTAGTTTTTCTCAAAATATACGGGAAAATTGCTAATAACAATTTATGTTCCAAATATTTTTGCTAACATTTTTATTTGAAACTTTTTTCGTAACTGATTCCTTTTTTGAAATAAATGGAATTTATTGTTTTGTGTGTCCAGTAAACTTCCTCTTCCGGTTTTTCAATTTCATTCAAAATCAACTCAGCTCTTCGTATTTTCATGAAACTTATAATTACCAAGTTCCATTAACAAATCTTATCCCATTCATGAGATATTGCACATACGGACACACATCCATCCATCCGTCCATCCATCCACACACACACACACACACAGACATCATTGAGAAAATGATCAAAACGGATTCAGTGGACTTCAAAACACGTATTTCCGCGAAAATCTCGTCAACGATTTTTTACACGATTCCAATACTTCCTTATAAGAAAG
Organism: Pterostichus madidus; assembly: GCA_911728475.2. Taxonomy (NCBI): domain Eukaryota; kingdom Metazoa; phylum Arthropoda; class Insecta; order Coleoptera; family Carabidae; genus Pterostichus; species Pterostichus madidus. The sequence goes on from OU452314.1 coordinate 26,221,579, forward strand.
TAAAAAAGGGATGTTGATCAAATTGAAAGTTTAGAAAATTTAATATTAACAATCAAATTGTAAGATACCAATTATCGCTAATACCAGGAAATTATAAATTAGAGAATTTTTTTTTTGTCATACCTATATATTTTAACTTTTATATTAATATACCTGATTTTCAAATTCAAATATGTCAAATATCGCATTCATTTTTGAGTGAGATAAGTACTTTATTAGCGCACTAGTGCGTTTTGAAAATATTAAATCACTAGTGCTTTAATAAACACTTATCGTACTCAAAATGATGGTTACCATGGTTTCAGTTAATTTTCTTTTTAATATCAAATAGTTATGAAGTATTTCGTGGTCGTAGATAAAATTTTATACGATGTACGTGTGATATAAAACAACAATTAAACTTTGTACGTTTGATGAATTAATTGTTTATTTTTGACTTACAATTTATGATTGTTTTAATAATGTTGTTTTTATAATGTAGACCTGAAGATGGCCATAACCTTGGCCGAAACGTTTAAACCGAAAACGTAATTTTCATGAATACATCTTTATTTTTGATTAAACTGTCAAAATGAGATTTTGTTTTGTTTTTTTTTTTTAGTTTTCATGGCTATCTGATTTTTGACAAAAAATTCCCATTTTATTTTTCAAATATTTAGTACTGACGACATGGTAGTATAACACCCTATACTCGTATATCTTTACATAGAACACCAAACATTTCGAACATTTTAGAAGCTTTCCGAAATTATTACTATTTATTTAGCAGTGTAACAATATTATTGCTGTAAATATTTTTTAATAAAAAATATGGTGCCTACAAATTTCAAAATATAAAATACCTTGGCTAGAATTTTGTAACTGTTATTATATTCGTTATGATTTGAATACGTTATATGATTGAAACCATAGCAACAATTTTCAAATCAGTTAAATTTATGTCGAAATATAACATAATTGCTATGGTTTCAATCATAATGTACTCAAGTCATAACACACGGTTACAAAATACGGCCTCCGGAGATTTCAATATTTCAAGGTATATACTCGTATTATTAAAAAAATCCAGGCAGTTTCATAGCAAAGTCGATCTTCATATTCCCAAATTCGTTAAAATTATATTAGAGAAAATGTTTTAAATAAAGGTTATTAGAATAAAATTCTCTACGTATTTTTAAATTTATTTAGTTGATTACTGTAAAAACGAGATTAAAAATTGCCTAAAATAGCTATTTTTGCTATTAATTGAGAGGCAATTTCTATGTAAAAACTAATTTTCCTGAATACCCAAAAAAAAAACTAAAATAAACAATTATTTTTTTATTGTAATTTTTTCCAGGTATTATATACAATTCAAGAATTTTTAAGGATTTCAAGGCTTTCCAGGATATCAAGGTATTCCAAGCTGGTCGACACCATGGAAAAAGGAAACAAATGCAAAAAGAAACATAACTCAATTTTGCTTCAAAGTTGACATGTCCCATTTTCAATAAACTCTCTTCATTTATGTCTTGCATCAATAAATCGATTCAAACATAACACATATTTTAAAATATCTAACTGGAAGTAAATATATGAATTTTCGGTTTTTCAATAACTCTTCAAAACACTCCTTTCATTTTTAATTGATCTTTAACCGATCGTTTAAAAAATCAAAACCTGTACTCTATTCTTGTTAAGAATAGATCATAAAGTTATGGCCAATCATTTTTAGTCTCTGATTGGGCGAAATCCAAACGAAATTCTCAGTAATAATATAACAGAGTAAGAATGAATTGTAAATAATTTGACAGATCTGTCGAAAACTTGTTACCAGGCAATAGTCACGGGCTTGAGTGGCTATTGCCAAATGGCAATAAGTTTGAGAAAGATACTGGAGAATTATTTTCTAATTTATCCAACTCTCGAGTTATATTTAATTAGATTATTTTTTGACTTAGCTGTTAAGGTCGATTCATCCAACTTAAAAGATTTTGAACTGGGTTCATATTGATTGATTACTTATTAATGTATTCTTATTATTATTTTCAAAATTTGTTGGTGTTTTTCTGTATCTGAAATGGAACTAAATCGATTTTTTTCACACATTTTACTTGACACGTTGATAGTTTTAAATAATTATTTGACAACTACCTATCATTTTTCACAAACAAAAGCACCTACAAAGATTATTCCCTGGAATAATCACTAACAGGCAGATTCATAAAACGGATTATCGCTAACACTGTTTTTAATATTATCTATAACTCTGTATTAAATTAAAACAGATTCATGAAATATATTAAATTTGATGCTAATTAACTCTCTTTTTAACCTAAGTTAAAATAAACTTGTTTCATGCATTAAAAACTGAATTAAAAACGAAATAAAAAATGGTGTTAGCGCTAACCCGCTTTGTGAATCTGCCTGTAAAGCTTTATTCTCAGTTTAATAATAACAGGATTACTTAAAATGCAGACACGTGACATACAATGAAGCATTTCATTGGTTTTGAGAAATGTCGAAAAATAATCAAAGCAAAAAAAAAATTCACCATGTACAGTAATGACAGATGTCAAGTCAATGTAGGATTGAAAATATAACCTCGAAAAATTCGTTTATTACTGCCTAATTTAAATATGCCAGCCAATAGTAAAAAAGTTCCCCACCTATAGTTTGTCTCAATTATAATTATTTATTTATGTTTATTAATTTAATGGGGTAATGGCTCAGTGGTTTCGAGTTGGCCGGTTCGATTTCCAGAGTCGACAAAAAATTTTCACCAAATTAAAATTACCCCTGTGGCTCTCCCACCACTAACATCTTGGGGGGCCGTGATTTTACGGCTGGTAACCGCACTTCACGTATATAAATATATCACTTACCGAGATCTGCTTCGGCAGAGTGCCACACCCAATAATGGGTAAAAGCCGTGATGATATATTTATTTTATATTTATTTTTTAATTTATAAAAACCACCATTTGATGGACTTCGAAAGGGCAGCAAATTGGAGATCGCTATGGGCGGCAAAAGTTCTAGGTACGTCAGTGGGGTAAAGGAATACAACGATGTGATTTTTATAAATTTAAATTTTCAAATGTTACTGTCAAGCACAGGACATACATTTTTATATCAGTCTTGCCAATTTCAAATAGTTTTTTTTTTTTTAAATGGCAACTGTATCACTTTCTTCTGATCACTCTGTATTTCTTTTATACTTGTATACTTCATCGTTTAACAAATAACTTTTTTATGGATAATAAACCTGAGCACGTAAAACAAGTTGCGTACAGTGCCATCTACTCCATTCTTAGCTGAAATAGAATACAGTCTTTTTAAAACACATTTAAATGATCACTGAACCAGTTATTTATCTAGAATTTAACTATTCAATTACTCCAGTCTTTTTCTAGTCCTCAACCTTTTCCAAAAACCATATTTTTTCCAACATTTACCTACTACCCCTACAAACATCCACCCTCACATGACAAACGCCACCCAGTTACCAGGTACCACATGCGATATTACCGACTGCTCCACCGACAGCATACAGTACTGCAGCAATGACTGCAGCCTGCTTTACCTGTCGAGCTGTCGGCGGATCAGTGTTTCAGTATCGGTAACCTAGAAAGACGCAGCGCGGGTCGCACGAACACTGCAAATCTTTAACTCGGTCACTGAAACACGCATCGTTCAACGGCATTGTTCACGGTAACTAACTACATGCATGCATGCAGGTAGACAGCTAGGTAGGAATACCATACGAGTAGTCAGGTCCGGCTTCTAAATTATTATTCGTAAATAAAGAATATAATGATAAATTTTTATTTCTAAAGTGACTTATAATAAAATAAGTAAATTAAGCATAATGTTGTCTCATAATAATAATAAAATGGTACCGGATGACTAGAATTAATTGGCAAAAAACTTGAGTTGGCTCCCCTGCTTAGTTGGTAAGCCTCGTCACTGTGAACATGACATCGCTTGATTAATTTTTTAGGTTAAAGTTTACCCAATTTGGCATTTTTACTTTCTTATACGTAGTATAAGGAAGTATTGGAATCGTGAAAAAAATCGTTGACGAGATTTTCGCGGAAATACATGTTTTCAGGTCCACTGAATCTGTTTTGATCATTTTCTCAATGATGTCTGTGTGTGTGTGTGTGTGTGTGTGTGTGTGTGTGTGTGTGTGTGTGGATGGATGGATGGATAGATGGATGGATGGATGTGTGTCCGTATGTGCAATATCTCATGAACGAGATAAGATTTGTTAACGAAACTTGGTAATTATAAGTTTCATGAAAATACGAAGAGCTGAGTTGATTTTGAATGAAATTGAAAAACCGGAAGAGGAAGTTTACTGGACACAAAAAACAATAAATTCCATTTATTTCAAAAATGGAATCAGTTACGAAAAAAAAGTTTCAAAGAAAAGATGTTAGCAAAAATATTTAGAACATAAAATGTTATTTGCAATTTTCCTGTATATGCGTCTAATTTTGAGTAAAACTAATTTATATATTTAATAATATATTTCAATAATCATAGTAGCAATAGAAACAAAAAACAAAAACATGTTTAACATTTATATGTCAAATAATAATTGTCAAACGCAAGAAGCAAGTCATAAGTGTTCAATTCAGCGTTTTTAATATGAAATATGCTGTGTATAAGAAAGTCGTGTGGTGACCACACCAGATTTTTATAAATAAGTTTCACAATGACAGGTAATCCAATTACAATTATATTTTATTTGACATAAATAAAGATTAAATAAAGTTTTACAATGGCAGGTAAACAAATTAACAATTATATTATATTTGACATATTTGAATTTGTCAATTATGTATACCAACCTAAAACTTAAAACTTAAAATTAATATGCAAGATAAACTAGATATCTAAAAATTTGTTAAATATGAAAAAGCAAAATGTTGGCTACAAAGCAAAAAAAAATTTTCCTACAACTGTGCGATTTCTTTGTTATTACGTAACTATTATTGCCTTGGTTACGGGTGGAAAGGAGACAAATACAGAACAAGTGCGTTTCTGTAAGCAAAGTAACACTAATGTGGAAAGTAATTCATTACGCAACTGTAAAAAAAACGTTGTATTGAGAACAATTTAAATTTCGGGCCGAGTGCGTAATTCATATTTTGGCCACAAACGTTTATGGAAGAAGAAGAAACGATGAGCGTTTATAAACATAACCTTAAATTGCAGTATATCTAATCTGTAGACAATTAATAAAAAGAACCGAACAAAGTAAAATATATCGATAAATGGTTTTATTTTAAGAATAAGTAAAATACATAATATTTATTGTTTGTGTATACTATTAACAGAGTTGTTACAGTTGCTTATATTGACATAATGTGAAGTAAAAACTTTTATACTGTCTAAAGAAACATTGATTTCTTCTGTGCCTGTTCATATTATTAACAGTAATATTATTGACAATAATTTCGGAGGCTTTAGAAGTACCAGCAGCAGGTTGATTGTCATTGTCGAAAATAGATGCAACATAGCATGATCTGGGGCTTCAATTATCTTTGGAAGTGTTTATGATAAAGAAGAATCCCTCACTGTAGTATTCCTATCTAGACGATTTTGAAGAAATTGGCTTGAAATTAGTGAAATATTTTTAAATAATGTAGAACAATGTGCAAGCAACCAACAAACAAACCATAGCAACGCCGTAAAACATCGTTCTTGTGTAATATCATTAAGATTTTATAAATTCTGACAATATTTTAGTGATTTTCTAAATCGCACAGTTGTAGGAAAAATGTTGTTTATAACACGTGCCGAAAAGGTTACGTGCTCGTGCAGATATAAATTCTGCACTTGCAGGTAAGAAGCCTTTTTCGGCACTTGTTATAAAAATAACTATTTTTTTACTAAGCAGCATATTGAATGTGTTATTAAATAAAATTGAATAACTTTTGACAGTGACAGTTTTATTTCATAATTTATTTACTGATTGTAAATAAAATATAATATTAACAAAATAATATAATATCAGCATAAATAAAATAGAAACATTTTTTAAACTTATCAGTTACAATTATACATATTACTAGTGAATATTATGAAATTCATAAATCATTTTATTTATAGTCTAGAATTTGGTAATATTTTAATTTTTTAATATACAGGCTGGTGACCGTGACTCTCGAACATAGAGATTTAAAATGTAAAATCATAATGTTGTAATTTCCTCTTCCATAATTATTTTAAGTAAATATCAAATGTGAAAAGTTTAATATGTAGCCTACTTGATTAACTTTTTTTAATTGTTATTTGGCAAATAAATATTTAATATCATAGCAAATTTTTGCATGGATAAAAACATTAAAAACTGAATATATATTTTTATAGAAAATGTTTTTAATGGAGGGTTTCATTTAAAAAATCTTTTAACTTTATCTTTCATTTAGAAACAAAATTATTTAATGAAAATCATCAATTTGACATTTATCTAGTCACCTTTAAACTTAAAAATACACAATTAAAATCGTGTCTTAAAATAGCATAACTTTGGTAATTTAACCAATTTTCATGTTTTCTGATTCTCTACAGGTTGGTCCATTTAACTTGACTTGTTCAAATATCTTGCAAATTAAGCCCTTAACAAAAAACTTTTATGAACAAAAGTCTATTATTATTTTAAAATTAAAACACGAGCAATGAGCACTCGCTTATTTTAAGATCACGTAAAAACTTGTTTTTACGAATACAGCGCCATCTATCAAGAATATGAAAATATTTCTCAGTTTAAACCTTCATATTTTTTTATGAAGATTCCGAATCTGTAATAAAAAAATAGGGTTTCTATTTAAGATATCTAAGTTTACCCCCTCTCCGATCCCCTGGGGGGTGGGGGGCGAAAAATATTAACAAGATCGAATGGCCCCCTCAAAATGGTTAAACTTTTGTTCATAAAAGTTTTTTGTTAAGGGCTTAATTTGCAAGATATTTGAACAAGTCTAGTTAAATGGACCATCCTGTATATGTATTTCATGGAAAGTAAAAGTAAATGTTTAAATTTAAATTTTGTCTTCTTTTTACCCAAATCCCACTCAAGTTAATGAAAATACATGAACTACAACATCGCGACTCAGTGAGCCCGGACCCAGTACTGTATTTGGGATTCAGTTCCTGTTGTATGGAATAGCATAAATAAATAAATAAATAAATGGCGGATTCCATCTCAATTAATTAAAGCTTAAATAAAATTTCCAAGTTCTATAAAACTAAAACATCTAATGTTTCTCATTCAATAACAGCTGTGTGCAAATTTATTTATTTTTTAATATCAAAATGTCAAAAAGCTACTAATAAAATAGTCAATCTTTCTATTCTTTAAGCTTTAGCAGATTGAGATAATAAAAAAAAATCCAGAGTTTTTCTAAATATTTTAATCCACTCCTGGAATTATTCCAACCAAAATAATAATTTAATTTACATGTTCAAATTTAGTATGTAATTTAGTTATTATGAACAATATAATTAATATAATTTATTATCAAACCGATTAATTAAACAGATATGTGATCCAAATGCATATAACATATGATTTATTAGTAAAGTTCCAACAAATAATAGTTATTAATATCAATTTCGTGACACTTTTCTGTCACAAGCGTTCTGGATTACCTCAAACCACGCAATCAGGTTTATATGACACAAACACAATATCGATATGGTTCATCTTTTTTTGTAGATATGAAAATTGAAAACATCGGTAAAGTATGAACTTCTGACAAAATGTGAAATACAGTATTCAATCATGCAAATTTTGCCAAAAACAAATATAAAGGTTTGTGTGTATGAATCTTGCGCTCTAAGGACTTAGGATTCGTTTGTTTAAAACGCGAACGAAGAGAACCTTGTCAATAATTTTTCAGACGACCATTTATGAAAGTAACCATAACAACATCATAAACTACTACGGAAAGTTGAACATAACATACACCTCGTATGTTAATATAACGTACACTTCTAACATATCAGGTGAAGTGCCACTGATTGACTACAGATGGTGTTACGATGAAAGAAAATAATAAAGTAAATGAAAAGAATTTGTATTATTATTTAGATTGAATTTTTGGCAGATATTTCAACACATTTGCACAAATAAATCTTATTTTTTAAATTAATAATAACTTATTTACTAATATTTTAGCATTATTTAATATTTTGACATTATGGTTAGTATAGACCACGGGCGTGTGACGTCATCAAAATGAGATGTGGTCCGTAACTGTCAAACGAGTGACTCATATATCAGCGTTAAATTTGTGATTTGCATTATATAAGTAGAATATATTTTTAACAAGTATATGTGCATATAATTCCAAAAGTGACAAGTTTCTATTCTTTGCATCATTTTATGCGTGACAAAGTGTGTGATTTATTTTATCAAGTGAATCGTAATTTGAAGATTGTGTCGCGAGTGCATACTTTTACAATTCTATAGTGTTTATATATTTAATATATAGAAAATAAATGTTTAAAAACAATTTTATATGTTTACTTCATAGTGTAAAGCCAAGTAATTACTATAATATACAATAGTCTTACTTTTATTGAAGTTTGAACAGTTCATTTTAGGTTACATTTTCCAAATCAACTAATTTTGTTAAAATTTTTAATATTTTACTGTAGTATTTAATTTTTTTCATTTATAATTATTATTGTGTTTGATATATGAGTCACTTGTTTGACAGTTACGGACCACATCTCATTTTGATGACGTCACACGCCCGTGGTCTATAGTTGCACAATACCTAACCTCAAACGTCAACGCTCATCTACAAAAACGCATCAGCTGTCAAAGTGTAACAACATTGCTCTTGTAAATTTGTTTTTAGAACTATTTTGTGGTCGTCTGAAAAATAGTGTACATAACTCGCTCGAAAGTGTACTTAAATCACTCGGCGCTGCGCGCCTCGTTTTTCAATTTGTACACTCGCACGTTATCATCCACTTTCGATGCTTCTTCTGTAATATACTATTTTAGACGATCACTTATGAAAGTAACCATAACAACATCATAAACTACTACGGAAAGTTGAACCTAACATACACCTCGTATGTTAGTATAACGTACACTTCTAACATATCAGATGAAGTTCCACTGATTGACAACAGATGGCGTTATGAGGAAAGAAAATAATAAAATAAATGAAAAGAATTTGTATTGTTATTTACATCGAAGTTTTGGCAGAGTTTTCAACACATTTGCACAGATAAATCTTTTTTTTTTAATTAATGATTATTTATTTACTAATATTTTTACATTATGGTTAGTACAGTTGGTATCACAATACCTAACCTCAAACGTCAAACGTCAACGCTTACCTACAAAAACACATCAGCTATCAAAGTGTAACAACATTGCTCTTGTAAACTGTTTTTAAAAATATTTTGTGGTCGTCTGAAAAATAGTGTACATAACTAGCTCGAAAGTGTGATAACTGTGTTCGTGTACTTAAATCACTCGGCGCTGCGCGCCTCTTTTTCAATTTGTACACTCGCACGTTATCTTACACTTTCGATGCTTGTTATGTAATATATATATACATATAAAACTAAAAAAAAATTAATAAAGTTGTCATTTTACTGCTTAAAATTAATCATGAATTTTTTTTAGTTTTTTGCAAATAACTTACGACCTGTAAAAAATATCGAAAACTTTTTGGAAAATAAGTTATAGGAAATGAAATGTTCTACAAAAAATTTTCTTTGGAATTTTCTCGTAAAGTTGATGTTTGCGTCGGAAAATTAGAAAAATGTAAAAATTTTCTATCAAGCCAATTCTATCGTTAAATAACTTTTGCAAAAAAAAAATATCGAAAAATTGTAAGAGACCTTTTTGTAGAGCGTTACATTTTCTATAAAAGTTTGTTTTGACCCTTTCAAAATAATTTCCCTAACGTGAGTTACAAAATTCCAAAGTCCAAGAGAACGTTGTTCCCATGTTATTTAAATTGAAATGTACGATGCGGCACCTCTTAATATTAATATTCAGAGCTCTAACTTTCACAGGATTTTTTTTACCATTTCCAACATTTTCGATATATTTAAGAAAAAAAAGATTTATCGATTTTTTTTAAACAGTCTAATGTATATGGGTATAACATTAATTAAATTGTAATGTTGTAAATTTTTATATTTAATTTCTGGCGTTATAAAACAGAAAATACATTTAATTTATTTAATTAGATACAAAATTTTAAGTTCTACATATTTTATTTGAATCATTTTTGGCTAAAATAATTTAGGAAACAAAGCTCATGGAAAACCTGTTTCCCAACCCATATTTTTGTTCGGAAAAACAAAAATAAATATAAACTAACCCACTCTTGTCTAACTACGCCTGCAGTAATTCTTATAATTCTCGAGATTTCAATAATAAACCTCGAAATAAAAACACTGTTTTATGCGAATTAGTAAATTAAAGAAATAATAATAGATCTTAACAATGTTTATGTTTCTGTCCTAATTTAATCTTGTAAAAACAAAGCACCTAATAAACATAACAATAACATTACCACTCTAATACCACTTAACAATCAAAAATACTTCAACAGCATTTGTTTCACGTTTATAGGTCATCAAGGAATGTTTACGAATTAATTAAGTAGGGTTGAAATTACCCAGGACGAAAAGAGATAATATCTCCATTAAGAAAATAATTCCTAAAAGCTTGAACAGAATTTAATTATTGTTCTACATTTCTCTCAGAACACCTGTGCTTGATTAATTAATCATTAATATTTACTGAATTTTTTAATCTATCAACATTATTTATTACTGGTAATAATATTAAATTATTATATAAACATTAGGAAAACCTTTAAACACGAGATCGTTCAAATTCAAAAGTTTTACAATTTTGATGAATGTGTAAAAAAAGTAACTATTTTCATAAATGTGTGACAAGCCAGGCATCTCAAACTGGCGCGTCGATCAAAAATTTTGTTGGATCCAAGTTATATTTTGTTAAATTATAAATTTGGCTCATAAAAACTCTCTGGATAATAATAAATATTAATCATTTGAGGAGCCATGTTATTATGTAATAAACTCAAATTTTCAGTAATAATATAACAAGAGAATGAGAATAAATTGAAAATAAGTTGACAGATCTTTCCAAAATTTATTGCCAGGCAATAGTCACGAAAGCCCGTAGGGCTTGAGTGGCTATTGCCAAATGGCAACAAGTTTGAGAAAGATACTGGAGAATTATTTTCTAATTTATCCAACTCTCGAATTATATTTAATTAGATTATTTTTTGCCTTAGCTGTTGAGGTCGATTCATCCAACTTAAAAGATTTTGAACTGGGTTCATATCGATTGATTACTTATTAATGTATTCTTAGAAGTTTTCAAAATTTATTGGTGTATATCTGTATCTAAAATACAACTAAATCGATTTTTTTCACACATTCTACTTGACGCGTTGACAATTTTAAATAATTATTTAACATCTACCTGTCATTTGTCACAAACAAAAAAATATCTACAGAGATAATTCCCGGGAATAATCACAAGAGCTTTATTCTCAGTATAATAATGACAGGATTGGTTAAAACGCAGACACGTGACGTACAATGAAGCATTTCATTGGTTTTGAGAAACGTCAAACAATAATCACCAGCAAATTTACCTAAAATGAGACCTAATACAATTTTACAAAACTAATGCTGGGTTGCAAGAAAAAAATAAAGAGCTCTTTAGTTAAAGAATTGTTTATCTAGCAACAGTATCAATAGCGATTTTCTAAAATTTATTGAACTGTTAGTTGCTAATGAACCGATAAAACTTTCATGCAACCCAGCATGTTTCTATATTTTTGTTATAAAATTACAAATATTACTTTTTAGTATTTCAGCATGATTGATCACGGATTACAAATCACAAACATTTTTTTAAACAAGGAATCAAAAAATGATCCTGTGAAATTGGATTACTAGGCTTTATTAATGATATTTTTTTTCTCAATACAATGACAACGTTTCTAACAAACGATTTGTGTTCATTATCACGTCTACAATAAATAATGATTGACGTTAGAATTAAATAATTTACAAAAAAATATACACATGATTTCTTACACAGTTAATAACCACAGTCGCCGTGTTGACTCTGAGTCATGCATACCTGCATTCAATTAAAATTTTAACATGTAACTTCATATAATTTTTCGACTTTTTCTTGTAAATAACCACTTGTGGTTCTTACTGGACTTAAAAATGAACTCAAATTGTATGTGCGAAACGTCGTCCTTGTATTGAGAATTGTTTTTTAACATCATTAATAAAGCCCAGAAATTCAATATCCCTGGATCATTTTTTGATTCCTTGTTTAAAAAATACTGTTCGGCTTAATAACTTCAAATTTACAAACATTTTCTGTTTCTTTCTGCACAGTAGTCCTAAGCCTTAGAAAGAGAATAAAATTCAAATTATAAAATAGTATTAATAAAATTTACAAACATTTGTTTATGAATCAATCCATCCAAAAGGTCAACCGAAGTCGAATATATTTAAAAGCGTAGCAAATCCAACGAATAGGTATTCAAACAAACAGATATTTGGCGCATTTCTATTTTATATTTAAAATTAAGGTTAATATCAGAAATATCAGAGATAACAGATAATTTTACTGCTACCTAAATTCATCTTGATCCGGGTTAAAATAAACTTGTTTCATAAACTGGAAAGAAAGTTGAAAAACGATATTAAAAATTGTGTTACTTATGAACTCGCTTTAAGATATTATCTTATAGATATAGAAAAAATATATAGCATATAATAAAAAAGTAAATGAAGACACTAATAAAATAATAATAAAGCAACTGTCGTATTTCTAACAATTAAGAGCAGTAAGTAAACCAATAGGTTTTCTAATAATTATAGAGAAATTTATGTCACGTTCTCCGATTATCACGCAAGAAATCCTCAAAATAATAAAATAATGACTTACCAATAAGTACAGCCATCGCAAAAAGCATTTACAATAAATACATTACATTTAAAACCTACATAAACAGGTTCCGTCTGAGAAATAGACACAATAAAGATTATTATGTATAACCTCAAAACTTTTTAACTTTACTCCATTACAAAATTTGTTTTGTTTAATTTAAAGAACAAATAATATAACGCCCGATAACACAGTGTAATGTAGAATTAAATTAAATTTACATAGCTTGTATACACTGCGATAAGAACCGAGATTTCATTTGTTATTTACACAACAGAAAACAAAAGTATCAGGTACGAAACAATATAATTAAATAATTAAAAATCCCACTTACCGTGAATGGTGAGCTCGGAATCTCTATTCAGATCGTACAGTCTTAGGGCTTCGTCCAGTTCTAGTTGGGTTGAAATCGTACAAGGATCGCCTTCTTCATCCACCCATTTCATTGTAAATACTTGGTCAGGGATAAATCTGCAGATTTCTCTCATCTCTTGGCATAATTGGTCCACTGTTATATGCTGGTTTATGTATGTTATCATAATTTCCCCATTATAGGCGGTTTTAACTCGTATATCGTTGTCATTATTGTCACTCACTAGTTGAGTAGGCATTTTCACTATTTCCAGGTCTAATTTTTGTAGAAAAGTATTACAAAGTTTTGTAAAATGTTTGTACAAAGTTGTATATGGAATGCTTTTTGTTCTTTGTTGACCCAATGATCTGAAAATAAAAATTACGAGTATAAATATTTTTGTTGTTAGTCATTACATGCCTTAAAACAAAACAAAAGTTAGGTTATACAGTGTAAACTTATTTAGAAACACATGTTATAGTTATATGTATACAACTTGTTGATAATACTAACCAATAAATATCTAAAAGTAAAAATAAATAAGTTACAAACATAAATGACACAAATTTTGGTGACAAAACGAAGTTGGCTGCGTCACCGGCTGTCAAAAACAAAAGTGACTGACGGTTGGCATGCCATTTGCACTGAAGTTGTAAACAACAGTAATTTTTGCAAATGCAAATTTAAATATACCCACGTAATTTTCACAGTAAACTTCGCAAAAAACATTAGTTATTCATAAATTTAATTTATAGCAACTGCACTGCCCTACAAATTACAATAATTTGACCAGCTGAGAGGTTAGCTCGCCTACTGGCCACTCGATGGCAGCACAAGTCTCGCAAGAAGCGTTTGGGAAGGACACGCGCGCATATTTTAAATTTGAAAATGCGGAAGGAAATATATATTTATTATTCATCTGCAATTTTCTTTATTACATAATGTACATAGCAGTCAAAAGACACATATAAGAATTTATATATTCGTAACATATACATGTATTTACAATTTCGCTATAATTCTAAATCTCCGTTCGTTTATAAGAAAACAATTTACAATGACAAATATATTTATATATAAAATAAATCATTTAATTGGTTCCTTTTAAAATAAACACTTAAAATGAACATTTTCATAATTGGCACATTAAAATCTGCCAACATATAGATGCATAATTTGCCATATTTCATAAATACATTTAGTTTTACAAGTAACATGACATTTAGACACTGGAAATTAGAATCAAGTATATTTCAGCACAGTAAAACATTCTTTTAACAAAAGATACACATATTATATGGTTATACATTTATATTATTTTATCGGCAACAACAAATATAACAATTATAAATTAGTTACTTCAGTTCTTTGCAAAAACAATTAACGTTATATTATTTTTAAGATAATTCTTCATTTGTCAAAATAAAATTTACTGATCTCAGTACATAATAAACAAAATTCAATGTTTTTTTTTTTCAAAAAGGTGCTTATTTGTTATTTTCAGGACTCAAACAATATAAATTATATAACGGTTAGTATTTTTAATCAGACAGTTTACGAAAACGAAAACAATTGAATACATGTTTGTAAAACAATAATCATGTTGTTAATATTTAAAATGATTAGCGTACAAAAAGAACGGAGCTACCATAAGTAATGTCAATGTTCGTAACTTATTTTAGTTCATAAAGCAATTTATTGTCGTTTCTACGAGCTTTCTACTTAAAATAGAGCGAGTCACAGTGTATACTGCATTCTATTGGTATTCAATTTAATTATATACGTACATAGCACACTTGAAATCATTCACTGAAAACTAGAAAATCAACAATAAACAAAAAACAGTTACTACAAGCCTAGACACTGCTAGCTTCATGTTTATCTGTAAAAATATTCTGCTATTACGAACAATTTCTCTTTAAATTAAATATTTCAAATATACATACACAAATAGATATTTTTGAAACAATTGTGTTATAAATGGTTGTGATAAATTGAATCGAAAACAGTCAACATTTAATAATTAATTAATGTTCGACTATTTTCACATTCATTTCTTTCAATAAAGATAATAGTTCATAATTAGGCTTGCCACCTCTCCGGGTTTGACCCGGAGAGTCCGGGTTTCAATGAGTTATCTCCGGACTCAGGGTTTAATTATTATTTCGCCGGGTTGTGTAAGTAAAATTGAATATGTAGTGCAATGTAGTTAGTCGTCCAGGACAAATCTGTCTCACTTTCGGAATCTTCTACACCGCTAAATTATCAAATTATTTTCTTTGATGATCTTTTACATCTTACTGTTATCTAGTTTAATTTCTGTCACTAAATCTTCCAATTTCTTGATTCTGTCCTCATGATTTTAAGGAAGAATTTATACAACAAATTTCGGTTCTAATAGTTGATAGATCATCTTGTATCAGATCAAATTTTTTAGATTTGTATCAAGTTTTCAGAAATAGACATAATTTTAGGTGAGGTTATGTCTTCTGTTGCATGTGATTATCTTCAATTTTGTCAATATTGTTACAGTTTAATCGTATATATGACGTTGAGTACACTAATTTTATTGTTACAGTAGATTTATCACTTCCAATCTTGTTTTACTTTATTTTATATATAATTATTTTACCATGATAACAAAATCACTTGTCTTTAACAAAACAATGTAACCCTTTTTTATCAAATATGGTAATATTAATCAAATTGCAGGATCTTCTTTAAAAAAATAGTCATCGTCTCCGGGCGAGACTTAGTTCTGAGGTGGTAACCCTACTCATAATGCAAACTTTCATGTTCATTATTAACCGTCATTTCGATGTGAATGTGGTACGTTCAATTTAAGTAAACATCTGATAGATAAATCATAATAACCGTAAATGCAATACATTGAAGACTGTACTAGAGAACAGATTAAAACGTATTAAACAGGACATGACATTTATCATCTAATTATCTATTATATAGTCCGTTCAATGAGAGATTACAATGTGTCTGTATAGAACGAATTTAACTTTAACGTCAAAATTAAGAGATGTTGACAAAGCAAGAAGAATTTGTGATAATCTAAAAACGTTATAAAGATCGACTGACGTCATCAATCCTGTTAAAACTTAAGAAAACCATAAGAAACTGGTGCAATATTTAAATGACAATTAAAAAAAAAGAACAGCATTGAAACGCAAATCCTATATAAAAATATTGAATAATAGCTATATTTACAATTGATTCATGTATTGAAAATAATTATTTTTCATTTATAATAATTATTTTATAAAGGGTGATCAAAAGGAATTGTTATAGTTGGCAATACAATTCCAGAGATCTTTTTATTCCACAGTTGGCACAACGTCAGATAAAGGCGAACATGCTATTTGACATTTCTAATAAATACAAATAGATTATGTCAGGAGTCTGACAGCTAATAGAATTTTAACTTTTTAAGTAATAGAAATACTTTAGAAATAAATGTACTCAAATTTAAATTTTAAATGTCACTGTCAACTACAGGAAATGAATTTATGTATCAGGCTTACCAATTACAAGTAGTTTTTTTTATTGCCAACTGTAACAATCCCTTTTGATCACTCTGTATTTTGCACGTTAACATTGCACATAATTTCTGTCTATATCGAGTTGTCATTGATCTGTCAGATTCATGAACAATTGTTTCAAACATCAAAAAATCTGTTTCAGGTTTTTGACTTTCATTTACATTAGTTTTTAAATGCTATAACAATGTCGAAGGGAAGAAATTTGTCAAAGAAATGTTAATTGCTGATTCTTCAGTTAATAATTTATTTTTAATAAGAATATGCAAATAATGGACCAGTTTTACCGCTAAGTGCTGTACGAGAGGTAAATTAGTATATATGTCATCGATTTTTATTATTAATTTACTATTTATTAGAGAGTACTGGATCCACTAAAAGCCTCAAAAATATCTGCGAAGACAAAAAAAAAATGAAATCTTATCATCTTCAAAGAAGCAAGGCGCAATACAATTTAAAATTGTTACATGTAAACATATTTTTTGTCAGTCGATTTTTATAACGTTTTCAATATAGTGCCAACACAGTACCAATTTTATTGTTTTATATTTTGGTTAATGTTGACAAATAATAATTATAAAAAAACAAATTAATATATCATCACGCTTTCTACCCATTACTGGGTGTGGCATTCTGCCGAAGCAGATCTCGGTAAGAGATATATTTATGCGCGTGAAGTGTGGTTACCAGCCGTCAAATCACGGCCTCCAAAAATGTTAGTGGTGGGGGAGCCACAGGGGTAATTTTAAATTGGTGAAATAATATGTAAAAGTTTAAAAAACCGAATTTATAGGGTATTTTAGAATATGTCACCAATTTGTACACTATGTTCATACAATAAACGCTGTTACTGTAAAAAAAAATGCTATGTAAGTATGTGCTCATTTTAAAATTTTGGTCTGCCAATCGGAGTCTGAATTAAATACGTCCTATGCAACCATACTGTGATGTCTGTTAGAACGGACTTTAGTATTATCAATTTTTAAATTATTTGGAATTGAATATTTGCGGCTATCATATGTTTGAAGCATTTTTCTGTAAAATAATTTAGAAACATATGACACTCTTAAATAAACGATATCAAATCTTCAAGATAATTTTTACAATATTATAAAATGTTCTTTGAATTTATAATGAAAAATAGTTATTTTTGTATTACGTGCGCGAAATGTGTGTCTTTTTGTTGCGTGTGAGAATATTACTTTCAGTCGAGACCGGCAGGTCGAGACAAAAAAGTCATTTGAACGCGCTAAAAATACAAGAATTTTGCCCACGAAATACAAACAAAATATTTTGTACAAATGTCAAAAAAGATCAATTGATTGATTTAAGTAAATTGAAGGAAAAGAAAAATTATATGAATTTGGTACTATTGATGTGTTGTAACCAAGGAAACGTTGAAATGTTTGAATTATAAATTAAAAAAGTGTTATACAATTTGAAATTAGAATTATTAGTGGAAAAACGAAAACCTCAAGTATTTATTGCAATGTAAAAGTGTTTTATTTTTTAAGTTGTTGTTTTCGATGACACTGCAAATTTATAATAATTATATTATTTCTGCGACAACGTTCTTGCATCTTTTATTTGTTGCTATTATTTCTTATCGTACGTTTTGTTAAAGTAAATGGTTCTGAATCTATGGTCGGCTAAACCCTGAATGGTTTGTTTCTGAACATAGATATATTAGAATTTTTCTTGTCTTCATGTGATTAAAACATTCCCCAAATATTGCCCACTATTTTTCAAACATTAATTTAACTTATTTTCCCCTCCTCATCGTACATGAAAACTCTTTATAACAAACTTTAAATAAATATTTGATATACTTTAGGATTTGAAATCTTAAAAGCCTGATGCTCCGTGGCAAAAAAATTTAAGAAGATCCGTAATAAAGAAAAGGTTAACAATCGCTGATTTAATTTACAAAAGAACAAGCATATGACAAATTTCTCGTTTTGTTTTTAAAAACGTGTTTTGTGGAATTCTATGTAAATGAAGTATTTTATGCAAATGAACTTGATTCTGTCGTCCTTTTTTCATATTCCCCAGAAGGAGACCTGTTTTATATCGTATTTTTACTGCATATACAGAACAATTGCTTCAATTAATTTAGAAAATGCACAAACATAATTGTAATATGGCACAAACAGATATATAAAAGATAAAACACCACATCAAATGAAAACTATATTTTGAACACTATTTCTCTCTTTTACTGGTAATACAAATAGTATTTTTTCGCTTTAAAAATATCAAACCACATAGGAATACAATTTGAAATTAGATTAGTTTATAAACAAATAACCAGGGCGCCATATTCGAAGAACTGTCAGTTTGACGTTAATTTGATTATAGGTTATAATAGTTTTATCCAATTTTTTTATCTTTAAACATCAGTTTATGCCCGAAGATTTACCTGGGACAAATTTTATATTATTATTATATATTATGTTAACATTCTATATGCACATTTCATTTTTTAATTACACATTACAAAGTTTAACAGCTGTCTGTACCTGCGAATAGGATGCGGGCACTCACGTGATAATGTGACGTAAAAACAGCTGTCCCGTGAAAGATCACTGCGCCACCTACTAAAATGAACTATTTTTTGGAATGAGATTTGAAAAGAACCGGGTTCTTTTCAAATCTCGTCCCAAAAAATAGTTCATTTTTGTAGGTGGCGCAGTGATCTTTCACGGGACAGCTGTTTTTACGTCACAAAAACGTCACAATGTCACGTGAATTCCCGCATCCTATTGTATATACATCACTGAAGATAATTAAAAAAAATGTCGACAGATGGCGCGCAAAAGCTACTCATGAATAATGAATCAAAGTGAATGTTTGATTTCGGAAGGATTTCAAGTGTAGCATGGTACATACTAATCTGTTCTAGAAGCTATATCAGTGTATAATTATTTAGTAGTACTTATAGCCAGTAATAATTCGACTGAGTATGTCACACTGATAAGAAGAGTTCATTTATCATTATAATGTAAATCTCGTTCGTCTAAGTATTATCATAGAGCTCGGATTTGGACAATGCATTGCTCCCCTTAATATAACAGACAATGTAGCATATAAGGAAGACATGAGTGGCCTTGGGCCTGTCATCTGTTCTAACAACAGTGTCATTACAAGCTAACTTCTCTCGACTCTCTCTCTCTTTCTCTCTCTCTCGATCTCGACAATCAACGATCGATGATTCACGATCGATATGTGTCATTCGTCCACGATTACTATGTATCGATTTATATACAAAATTTGGTAATTAAATTATATCGGGTACATACACTCGTAACAATCTGCAGAACTAGCATTTTTTACTTTCTCAAAAATCATAATAAATAATTAAATACAAAATGGGTTTACACCATGTCAAATGGTTCGACAATTATGTCAATGAATTTATTCGTGGTCGTTGATCATTTTGTAGCTGTCATTTATATTTTCAATTTTTGTAATGGAAACAACAAAATATTTCGTTTGTTGATGCACTGTCTTGGTTTTAGAAATGACGTAATTGTCAGCGCAGTTGACATGGAGTATACAGGTTTTATGACATTTCTAAAATTATTTACTGATTGTTTTCAAATTATGTATTGATAATATATAAAACTAGCATTTTAAAATATCAGCTTGTTTTTTTACAACATGAGAAAAACGCTAAAGATATAACTTTATAAATTAGAAATTTTAATTCAAAAACTATACCTATATAAATATTAATCTGTAACAAAGAAAACGGTAATCTCGTTTCTACAACGGCTTGGAAGGGCCAGGGTAAAATATATTTTTGGCTAAAATCCCGACTTTTAAACTCGAGATTCCGACTTTTAAACTCGGGATTCCAATTTTTTAAAGTCGAGATTCCGACATTGTAAACTCGGGATTTCGACTATTTAAATTCGGGACTCCAACTTATTAAACTCGGGATCCCACTTTTTAAAGAGATCTGAATATTTCCGTTATTCGTCCATATTCGGAGTCGGAATTTCGAGATTAAAAAGTCGAAATCCCGAATTTAAAAAGTCGGAATTCCGAGTTTAAAATGTTGGAATCTCGACTTTAAAAAGTCGGATCCCGACTTTAAAAAGACGGAATTCTGAGTTTAAAAAATCGGAATTCCGAGTTTAAAATGTCGGAACCTCGACTTTAGAAAGTCGGATCCCGAGTTTAAAAAGACGGAATCCCGAGTTTAAAAAATCGGAATTCTGAGTTTAAAATGTCGGAATCTCGACTTTAAAAAGTCGGATCCCGAGTTTAAAAAGACGGAATCCCGAGTTTAAAAAGTCGGATCCCGAGTTTAAAAAGTCGGATCCCGAGTTTACGAAGTCGGAATTCCGAGTTTAAAATGTCGGAATCTCGACTTTAAAAAGTCGGATCCCGAGTTAAAAAGGACGGAATCCCGAGTTTAAAAAATCGGAATTCCGAGTTTAAAATATCGGAATCTCGACTTTAAAAAGTCGGATCCCGAGTTTAAAAAGACGGAATCCCGAATGTAAAAAGTTGGATCCCGAGTTTAAAAAGTCGGAATTCCGAGTTTAAAATATCGGAATCTCGACTTTAAAAAGTCGGATCCAGAGTTCAAAAAGTCGGAATCTCGAGTTTAAAAAGTCGGATCCCGAGTTTAAAAGTCGGAATCTCAAGTTTAAAAGTCGGGATTTTAGCCAAAAATATATTTTACCCTGAACCTTCCAAGCCGTCGTATGTTTCAAATAGATTTCCAACAAATATTTAGTATTTTGCCAATAGCAGCAGTCGATAAATATGTTTTATGGGCCGTTGCTAATAGCAACATATAATAATGTATTATTATACTCGTAGAAAAAATAAGAACTGCGTGGACAGCATCACGTACGTAAATATTAACTTTTTGTGAGAGGTGGATAAAAATAATTTAAGTCAGCTGGAAAATCATGTTAATTAACAAAAATTAGATGTTAATCACTCGTTATCACGCTTCATACTAATCTTCCTTTTCTGACACAAAAAAATAGTTAGTTAAGGTTTCATAAATCGAGCCATGGCAGTAAATCCCTTTCCCCTTTTTCTTGTTGTACACATATTTTTTTACCGATTATTTGAAATTTATATTAATTTTGTAATTATTTTAATATTATTGGCATAATCGTAGTCATCATGTTTTTATGCATTTATTAAGCGATGACTACTGCTGTATTCCATTTGCCACTTAATTCACATAAATCAGTTCAGATAAATTAGACAACATCACTAAATAACTGAACTAAACAAACTGATACTCCTATTTAGGTGAATTACTTAAAACTAAATTCGAATAAGTAAATCTAGTGTTGACAATAAAGTAAGAGAAGTAAATATAAATATATATCATCACGCCTTCTACCCATTACTGGGTGTGGCACTCTGCTAAAGCAGATCTCGGTAAGTGATATATTTTTGCGCGTGAAGTGCGGTTACCAGTCGTCAAATCACGGCCCCCAAACATGTTAGTGGTGGAGGAGCCACAGGGATAGCTTTTTTCAAATTATGAAAATTTGTCGCGTGTGGGAATCGAACCAGGGACCTCATGATCCACAGGCCGACTTCATACCACTGTGCTAGCCATCCCGTAAGAGAAGTAAATCAGTCAAATAAATAAGTGATCTGGTTCAGTAAATGTAGATCTGATCCAAATGGCAAATGGAATACGCCTTATGTAAAAAGAAATTAGGTGTTTATAATTTCATAAATGTCATTCTGCTATTTACGAATGTTGTCAATTATTATATATTAATAAAATTGAAAATATATCATGGAAAATGACAATGTTAACCCCATCCAAGATTAAACGAGCGATATGCGGCTGTAATTATATTTATTAAATTAAAACATTCCTGTTAATTTATGAAAAAAGTTTTTAATTCTTTATAGATCTAATATTGTTATTTTTTTATAGAACTTTTACATGCTAGGCTGTCAATTGTCAATGAAAGCCCGTTTTTAATATCAATCGGCAAAAAAATTTGTTATAATCAATATTTATTTCATAAATACAAGTAATAATAATTTATTTTTTCATTAAGTTTGTCCCATTGTATACAACTGAATGAAATTAAAATTGAACGTTAAATATATTACTACATTATCAATACACAGATGTAATATCAAGTCAATCAATATGATAATTGGAAAGACAGTTCTTCAAACAGTAGTCCAAGCAGTAGTCCATTTTTTAAACTACTTGATACAATAATTAGATTAAAATTAAACATTTTATTTATAATCATAATTAAAAAGTAATATAAGTGTATATCTGTTAATTTGTAAGTAGCAAACAACATTATAATTATTTTTTTAAATAAACATAAAACCTAAATTATTTACATACTTAATTATTTTTAAAAACTTATTGTTTAAAAATGTTACAAGAATAGAAACAATATTTGTAAGCTTCAGTTCTGCAGATTTGTTTCCATAACACGAACAAATTTATGAAGATGATTATACAACATAACCTAAAATTAAACTATAATAATGATGATATTCATAGTAGCTTAAAAATTCAATTAAACTAACTATTATCACAATAACTCTATAATTATTAAAACAATAATAATATTTATATTAGATTCACTCAATTGTTCTATTTATCTCAATTATGATTTACAAATAGCTATCAAGATGGCTGAAAGATAAAGTAGGACACTAATGCCTGTTTTACACTGAGCAATATTGCAAGTGCAACTGCAACTTTCAACTAGTTGAAGCAATCTTGAACGAGTGTAATACAGAAATTGCAAATGCAAGTGCAAGAAGCAATCTTGCATCAACCTCTTGTCCGAATTAGAACATGTTCTAATTTTTGCAAGACTTGCAAGGCCACTGTTAGTTATTTCTAGTAATTTTAAGTTTGTTAGAATGCTACCAACTTATTATAAATGTCTAAAACGATAAAGTTGGGTTAAGTATATGAAAATGATTTACTGCATTGCAAATAAGTGTGCAAATACTTATAAGAATAAATTTTTATATCAATGCAATATAACATATGAAACAAATGTTAATAATACAAGTGATATACGAGGTTGAGCTGATATAATATGAAGTTAGTAACGACAAAAATTTGTAAATAAATTAATATTATATTGCAGTTGCAAGTTGCTCAATGTAAAGTGAAAAAAATAACTCTGCAACATTTTGGTGCAACTAGTTGAACGTAAATCTTGCAAGTTGCAATTGCAGGTTGCGCTTGCTCAGTGTAAAACAGGCATAACAAATAATGAAAGATACTATGTAAACGTAGTTGATGTTCTTATTGTAAGAAATTCGGTTGCTATATTGACTATTTATAGTGCTGCTAGACTTGTTTAAAAATAGTTCAGTAGGTAGTCGTAGGTCTTTACTTGATTGTTCATTTGATTGTAAACAATTTCATAAGAAAAATATCTTTACTTGTGACACTGTGCGGGGTTCATAAGAAATTAGATTTGTTCCAGAAATCATAACTATAGTTTGTTCAATACAAGTTCTCTGTGACGTCGTCAAGGCAATGTACAACTGTTCATAAATTATTCACACCCTAATATATAATGCACCTGTTATCTAGTATTTTTTAACGGCCAATTTTATTTCCATAACTTTTGTTTTTATTTAGTTCAATTATTTGCTAAAATTGTAACAGTCGGTAAAAATACACATCTAATATTTTCCAACTAAGAGAAACGCTAGCCGGCCAAAAAGCCAAAAAGAACTAACTTTGACATTCCCTGTATTTATTTTGTTATAAAATAAATATGCCTGTACTAATTAACTGAATATATTGTATATATTTCTTGATATTTTATTTATATGACATATAAATTTTAAAACAAAAATCTATAACAAATATGACTACAATGCTCGAAGAGATAAACTCCTTGTTCTATTATTTTAGGGCGTATTTTAAAACTATTTTCGTCAATTAGTAACAACTCAAAATTAGAGATATTTTTGTACTAACAAATAAACAATTACTTAGTTATGGCTTGTTTCCATGCATCCGTCGCGTCCGTTGCAGTGGATACAGCGCTGCACACTGCACGACGGACGAAAATATAGGCGTTCACATGCATCCGTCTTTTTATTTAGTTATAACCTAAAAAATGTTGGCTAATAATATATTTATTATTTCATATTTATATTTCAAATATGTTAAAAAGCAGCAAATGAATTGTTCCCGCATCGTTAACAAAATTTTACCTATAAATTTATAATAATCATTAACCAAATGCAAAGTATTTCTTTAAAATTAAAATATATTTACAAAAGACATATGTAGATAATATAAAATAACTAACCAAGCTGTAAATACGCGGTATTTGATATTTGTCACTAGTGCTATCTCATATTATATGAGAGAGATGCTTCCGTCATCAAGGTCACACTGCAAGGAGTAGAGAGTAGACGAACTCTGTCCGTCACTGCAAGTAGCTTCGCACCCTTTTCAATTATTCAAATTCAACCAATCAAATTTCGCGACGGACGCACTGCAACGGACGAAACGGATGCATGGAAACGAGCCTTTAAGCTTTCACAAGAACGTAATAGAATGGTTGATTTTTTTAAAAATAATTTTAATTAGAAGATAATGCATATTTATTCACAGTAAATAAAAATAGTATATTGTAAAATTAGCGATGAAAGAGTTGCAAAATTGCAAAACGAAAACGAGAGTTCGAGCACGTGTGATAGATAGCGAATGTTCCAATAGTACGAGTTTTACAATAGCCCTTCCCACGTATGTTACATACTATTATTTTTTTTCAACATTAAATGTGGAAATTACATTTTTACATTTGCGTTAATCAGTACAAGAAATTTAATAATTATTTTAGTTTAATTTGCAA
The DNA here is from genome assembly GCA_911728475.2 of Pterostichus madidus. NCBI lineage: Eukaryota > Metazoa > Arthropoda > Insecta > Coleoptera > Carabidae > Pterostichus > Pterostichus madidus. Next base: position 26,247,315 of record OU452314.1, read on the forward strand.
ATGCACATCAGGTTTCCTTGGTCACCACCAAGGACGTTGAAAGGAGGGGATATGGCATTACGATACTGTAGCATTGCTTGAAATGAGGCTTGGGCAAGGGAAAGAGACAACGATAGTTTTTCTGCACCGTGCTGAGCCAAATCTCTTCTTCTTCCAAATATTTTGAATTTTTGTGTTAGAAAAGTGGCGTTTAGGTGTTGTCAAGAGGCGTTGTTGTATGTGAATATAACCACGAGGTGTTCATTTGTGTTTTAATCGTTGCGCTGTGTGGAATTGGACATATTTTTTTGTAGATAAGTGTTTAGTTTGTGCCCTTATGTTTGTTGAAGTAATTGTAGTTTTGATTTGTTTAAAAACATAAATTTGATATTTATTCTCAGACTTCTTCTTCATATTAACGGGTTTTATATTTATTATTAATAGCAAATATTGTTCAACAATTACAATTACAAATATTTATTTTAATCGATAGATCACACTAATAATAAACGTTGATAATTTCAGTTTCCTTGTAAAAATATATAATCTTTTAGGGAGAATGATTCAGTTCTGTCCTGTTTAAATTTCAAATCTCTTTATGACACATGCGCAATAGCAGGCTATGCACGGTACAGGAAATAATACTTCTATCTCTGTCAATCTGGCGAGCCTCACAGTCTTGACTTTAATGCCGTATCCCCTCCTTTCAACGTCCTTGGTCACTACAAAAAAGAATAATAAGACATGTGTTAAATTTTGACAAAATTACATTTCTCTTACTTAATTTAGTTGTGATAGTAACCATGCCCCCCACTAGTGATGAGAGTAATTTACTTTCATCACTAATGAGAGAAATGGTTATTATCACAAATAAATGGATTGAGTGAAAGGTGATTTTCCCAAGTAATGTTAAAAAAATCCATTTTTTTCACCCGCTTGAATATGACACCATTATCGCAACTTTTCAATGGTAAAAGAACACTAATTCAAGAATGTAACTTGGATACATATTCATTTTTTGGTTTTAAGACCAAAAATAATGTTTTTACTACAGTTATCATAATAATAAAGATAATTTGGCAATTTATTTCATTTTAATGGAATAATTATGACGAAATTTTTTAAACAAGTGGGTTATAAAAATATATGTTTCAATCGGACTAAAAATACTATTTCGGGTCTTGCAATATTGCCAGATTTATAGCTACGCGTAGTCCGGCAACCTCTATTATACTCGACTCGAAAACTTATATTTTTTGTCCTAATTAAACAAATATCTATTTTTGTTCAAACTTTAAATATTGGACTAAAAAAAATCGCACTAAAAACTTTTCAACAAAACTATATCCCACTCTTGTAGTCACAGGCGGACTTTGGCCTAGGCTAAAGAGGCAATAGCCTAGGGCCCAAAAATTTTAGGGCCCGGATTCAAGCTTTTAGTTTAAATAATAAAAATATATATAGAGGGTGGTGACCGCGACTCTCGAACATACGTATTTAACAAGTTAAATCCTAATTTTATAATTTCGTGCTTTCCTAATTATTTTAAGCAAGATAGCTTCAAATAAAAGTTTTAGGACATAAAATTCTGTATCTAATCCAATAAACAAAATTAATTTTTCATGCTTCGTAACGGTACAAATTAGATCTGAAAATAATGAAAATAGCCTCAAAACTATCGATAGTCATGGAATTGAAACAAAATGAAACAAATGTTTGACGTTTAATCTGTCAAAATAATTTCTTTATTTATTGTCATTTATTTTGACACATAAAACGTTAAACATTTGTTAATTTTGTTTCAATTTCATGGTTATCGATAATTTCGTTATTTTCAGATCTAATTTGGGCTGTTACAAAGCATGTACAATTACTGTTGTTTATTGGATTAGATGCAGAATTTTATGTCCTAAAGGGCCCGAAATAAATATTTTGCCTAGGGCCCGAAATATTTTAAATCCGCTTCTGCTTGTAGTATCATTTAATAAACAGCCACTGAAATATAGATAATAACTAACAAGAAGATAAAAAAATGCTCAACATGCTCAACATGAAATCTAATTTAACAATCATTGAAAAGATAACAATAATAAACTAATTTTGAAATTATGAAATAGGTCTAGAAAAATTGTAGCATCCAAGTTATTAATTTACTATCATATGGAATGAGAGTTCTCTACTTTTAGTTCAGTGGTTACAGTACATGTTCAAGCAGCCAGTAATATAACATTTGTTCAAAATCAAAAATAGTACAGATTTTAGTCGCCTGGAGGCGTTATCGCTGTGTGAAATGTGATGTCAAATGTTCAATCAAGTGATTTATTTGAAAATATATGCATTTATGTCGCCGCCAAAAATTTCAGTTGTCAAAACTAGAAGGTACTGAGTTCAAATCACAATGATATCTGAAATATTACCAGCTATAATTTAATCAAAATACTTTTAGAACTTTCGAGAGAAAATAACGTACTTCATTTTTCCTTTTCGAAGGACTGAAGTGTCACTTTTAAGGTAGTACTAGCGTGAATTTTTTTTTGCAGATCTGAATGAATTTGGCGCACGTAAATATTGGATAGTCATACGCATCCTGTTAAAATATGAAACACATTCATCGTCTGTGAACAAATATATTCGCTTGTAAAGTTGAGTTCTTATACATGGGGCATATGACGATCATCACTCAGTATCGCACATATTTGGTTTGTGTACCTCTAAAATTTTGCAGTTTCGTTTGAAAAACTAGTATGATGTTCCAGAACTATCCATGTATATTGTATCAGAAGGAGAAAGTTTTTTATCGTTTATTATTGGATATATAGCCATGCAAAGCCTTGTTTTTAACGAAAAATTAAGAATCCCAATTTATAATGGCAACACCACACGGTGGTATGGTATTTGAAAATTCACTAGACCAACAACCTGTTAACAATTCATGATATTCAAATCATAATAGGTATAAAACACTTATTTTATTAAACTTTTATATTTTTTTGGGCGTCAGTTTCTCCACTCGACAACCGATGGCGCCACCGTCACACTAGTACTACCTTAATCTCGAAGGAATTAAATTTGAAACTTAATCCCACCGGGATTAAATTGACAGATAAACAAGCATTACCGTAGCAACAAGTAAATTATAAACCTCATAATATTTCATTTTGTTTATGTTGCATAAATAATTTAAAAATTTCAATAATGCTGTCATTGTGAGTTATATGTCAAACCAATATCAAAATTAATTAAAATGTGTAGCTGGAAGTACGAAAAATAATGTAAATATCATAGGACTTAAGTTCATTTAATCCCTCAAATGATTATTTTCCTCGCCTGCGAATCGTAAATAAACTACCCTCAGAATACAATTATGCAATTTAGTCCCTTGGTATATAACTTACTATTAGTTATTTTCTTAACTGTTTAAAACCATTTAAAAATATTTATCTCCTTAAATAACAAAATTATTAAATTTTATAATTTTATGAATATTTATGAACTACTTGTACGTACATTTTGACATTTATGAATTATTTGATTGGTTATTCCGTCACGAATTTTATTTATTTCAAATAACATGCATAATAAATTGAAACAATTTTTCATAAAACAGGTATTTGTATTGTCAAATTTAAAATGATAACGTAATAACCATACAAAAATATTGGGAACAATCCAATTATCTGAAATGCAATTCAATATTGAATTATATTACTTTCTATAGATTTCGAATGAAATGAAACACTGGCCTATATTTTATTACTTTATTATACCTTTATACTTTCATCCAGTCGATCAATTAAGCTTACCACCTTTAATTATTTGAAAAAGGCCACAACTTTATAAAAAAAAATCATAATTTTTATTTGCTTACTTATCGTGATTAAAGTAAATATTTTTTTGGCTAAACTTATTTTAAATTTTTTTGATATCGTCTTGAACAATTGAAACAAACTATCGTTAAGATTGTTAGAACTACATAGGGCACAGTATTTGATAAATAGAGTAATGTAGATATTAAAATAATAACGATAATCATTAAATTTCATCATAAAACATAATTGTTTTCATATTTGTTTGAGTGCATCCAGCTTTATCACAATTTCATTTAAAAATAATTGGAATATTATTTTCATGGACATGAAAATAAAATGTAATTACTTTATACTAAATTAGTTAATGTATAATGTTTGCTCACAGATCAAAATATAATTAAATTTAAAAAATAAAATTAATCAATCAAAATGTACATTACTGATTGCAATCTCACATATGAATAACAAAACTAAATAAATTAAAATTACAATAAATAATTAAAATTTATAATAAAAGTATTGCAAACAGTATTTACACAATTAATATCCAAATATAAAATGAATTATAGTACAGATAAAATATTTGTTGAATGATATAATTTGCTTATTTTTAGCTCCCAAAATAAAGAAAATTAAAAGTAGATTCACTTTATTTGTTACTGTTAAATAATTCGCAAATATTTCAGAGATCAATCGTGTTTTTATAAAATAATTTGACATCATTTAACAGCAGAAAATGTAGTTTTTACGACTAGTATATGAAACTAATTTTGTTACTAGGTACTATTAAAGAAAAATGTTTCAAATAAAACATTTTACATCAGAAGAGCAAACTATTAAGGCTAGAACTTTTTTTAATTGTTATTTTCATGTTCAGTAGGTATTTTATATTTTTATTTTATTCTTCAACCGTCTAGTTCTGAATGATATAGGGAGCATCCAAAATGACTATAACTATAGCCGGAGGTTAGATACTTGCTTGGCTTGGTTTACATTTTTAATTTATATTTGATTCAAGACGACTTGATTGAAGGTAGTTCTAGCGTGATTTTTTTTTGCAGGTCTGAATGAAATATGGCCCACATAAACATTGGATAGTCCTACGCATCCTGTTAAAATATGAAACACATTGATCGTCTATGAACAGATATATTCGCTTGTAAAGTTGAATTCTTATAGACAGGGTTTATGGCGATCATCATTTAGAATCGCACATATTTGGTTTGTGTAGCTCTAAAAATTTGCAGTTTCATTTGAAAAACTAGTATGATGTTCTAGAATTCTAGAACTATCCATGTATATTATATCAGAAGGAGAAAGTTTTTTATCGTTTAGTAATGGATATATAGCCATGCAAAGTCTTGTTTTTAACGAAAAATTAAGAATCTTAATTTATAATGGCAACACCACATGGTGATATGGTATTTGAAAATTCACTAGACCAACAACCTGTTAGCAATTATGACATTCAAATCATAATAGGTATAAAACACTTATTTTATTCAATTTTTATATTTTTTTGAACGCTAGTTTTGCCACTCGACAACCGATGGCGTCACCATCACACTAGAACTAACTTAAGTAACTAGAAAGTACTTATAAATCCCTTCACGATAACTTGAATACTAATATCAAGTTGAATTTCAAGTACAAGTGAAGTTGACCACTGCTCACCATTTACTTTACTTCAACAAGCTTGAAGAACTTTTGAATTGATTTAAAGACATTGACTGGAACTACGAGCTTGATTTCTGCCTGTTTTAAGAGCTATGTATTTGGATGTTCCAGCTATCTGTAACATGATAAAACCATGCTCTTAATACGCCCAGAAAACTGAATTTGTGATACCAGCCAATGTGAAGAATGGAAACATCAAAAGAGATTAAATGTATAAAGTCAAAATTGAAATCAGTAAAACTACAATTGTTATTTGTTGTTGTCACTTTTTAATGATGGTATTTTTTAGTGTCCATGTGTCATTGTAGTTTTTCTACTTCAGAAACATTTAATATGTAGTGATGTTGATTGTGATTTTATAGTAATTCTACTTCTGTTATAGTAACATATAAAGATATATCAAAAGGTTATGTGTCGACATGACAAGTATTTGCCTTAAGCTGGATTTATAATGAAGTAACGCAAGAGGTAACGCAAAAGTAGTAGGTAAAGCAACAAGTTAAAACTTGTGATTGGAGTAGAACCATTTATATTGACGCAAAGCAAGCGGTAAGGTAAGGTAAGCAACGCAAGAGATGGTCAGTTTCTCAGACAAAACATAACTTAGACGGAGAACAACGGCGTTTGTTGTGAAGCAGAATGGGTTAGAATAACTTGTTGATGAGACGGGTGCGCGGCAAAGAGCTAGTACAAGTTGGTGTTATGCGGATTGCATTTATGTTAATGACAGTTATCAGGCGCGAGCATTTTATTTATTTAAATACAAAAATGCGTATACAAAACACTTAATATGTCAAAAACTAACCTTTACTTTGATGTATGAAAAGTAAGTAATTGAATATAAAAATAATTACACAAATGTTTGCAACTTGCATAACATCAAAGTGTACTCGCTCCTTGCCGCGCACCCGCCTCACCCACAAGTTACTCCAACTCTTTCTCCTTCACAACACTGCATTGACTTGAATACGGCAGACTTTGTCTAGGTATGTTTTGTCGAGGGTCAGTTTTCATCTTTCTATGCTACTTTACCTAACATTTCTTACCGCTGGCCAATCAGAAGTCAGCGTTTTGAATTTCGCATTGTAATCACAATTACCGACCGTGATCTATCAGCTGTCACTGTCATATAATTTGATTGATCTATTTTTTTTTTTTAATCGACAGAGAAATAATACAATTTATAGATGCCAATAAAATTCTGTATGACAAGTCATCAATAGATTTCTAAAATAATTAAAAAGAGTTAGGAAATCCTCTGAAAACAAACTGTAAGTTTTTAAGGTTATATTATTATATTAATCAATTTTGGTTTGTATTTATTTTTAGCTGTCCAACGTCGTCGGAAAAATATAAGAGATAAGTACTACAAAAAAATGAAAATAAATTGCAACATACCTCTGTTTGGCAAACAGAATTATGGTCTGCTTCTCAATATAAATCAATCATTTGCTTCCGTTACTTATTACTTTGTTGTACTTTAGTTTACCTCTTATGTTACTTCATTATAAATCCAGCTTTACACGTGCTTTTCATTTTAGTTCAAATAAATATCGGTAGATGGCGCGCAAGAAATCTGCTTCTTAAAGTCTCTAGATTATTATTAATCTAGGGACTTTATTGCTTTTGTATACGTCTCCATTTGTAATATGTAAACACTCAAAATACTTTCATTTTAAATCTTCTTGAATCAAATAGCTTGGAAAACATAATTCAGGCTACAGTTTCGTATTCATAAATTAAATAAGAATTTAAAATAATATTTAGGAATTGTGATAAACATGGTATGCACTATTGAAATTGTACGGATTATACAATTGTTGAGTATACTTTAATTTACAGCTATGTATATGAATTATCAGGCTCTCCATAAGATGATACGAATACGAAGTTGACGAATATTTAGTATTAGGATAGAGTCAAAGCTAAGCAGAAATCAAAATGATTGAAGTGTATATAGATACAGAATATCACTCTATTCTATGTATTAGTTTTTCTCATTGTTACGCACAGAAGCATTTATATTAATTGACAAGAATAATTAAGCTTACAGCTCCGTATTTAGGTAAATTTGTGGTTGTTAAGTTCATTTTTTTAATTTGTTAATAAAACTAACAATTTTAAATAATTTTCATTTTTATTTATACACAATTTAATTGTTTGACGCTGTTCCTAAATTGATTATTTTATTTTCTCACTTAATGAAAATTATTCAAATTAATCGCGTAATTTCAAACGTTTTTTTGTGCTTATGACAACAGAAAACATTCTGATAAGACTTGAGTGCAGGAAATAATCACTTTTCGCACGCAATGTGGAAAATGTGTACTTTCTACACTGTTCTAGGAAAATAATGTTAGTTTATAATTCGTACCACTCAATTATAATTTGTAATTGGTTTTTGAATTAATACAAGTATTTTAAAAGAATCCTATTATAAATGTAAAATAAAATTTTATGAAAAAAAAATCTTTAAATGTTATCTGTTTTTTTTATTTGTTACATTTTTATATTTATCGCGATATGCAACTATGAATTTTTAGGAATTACTTTTAAAATCGATCAAAATCAATTTGTACTCCTTATCTAGATTGACCAATTAGAATTTTTCATGTCTGAAATTTTCCATTAAATGTGCACAAAAAGATTTATATATAAATACTTTTATATAATTTTTTTGAAGACCTTAACATTGACGTTATAAACAAAGTTTTATTTTTTCTGGTTTCAAACATTAGACAATTTATTTTAGAGAAAAAGATACCACAAAAAAAATTGTTTGTAAAATTTTCTCTAACAAATTTTGGGAAGGTTTGAAGTATACATATTTTTGATGAAATTATCGTCAAAATTAAAATCCAAAATATTATAAAACGGCACTAGATTAAGCAATCTGCTCATTTTTTGATCACCTGTATAAAATTATATTTTTATTAAGGAAATACTGAATTAAATTGTGTATAAATAATCGATAAATAAAATATCTACCTTTAAAAAACAGTTTGTTAATATTTTTCCGACACATAAAGCATTTGATGTCCAACAAAACATTAAAATTTTAATTGACAACACTTATTATATAAGATAAAATTACATACATACTTTACAAACATATCCAAGCTTAGAATAAGTTTTTTGTGGAATAGATGTCTAGAAATGATACCCTGATTTTACGTAGAAATGAAATATTCGGATACGAACCAGGGATTAATTTTTAATTCATGTTTAATTACAATCTGAGCTGATATGACAAAATTTACTATTGATCTGTTTGAGCATTTGTTTAGTTTATTCAATTGTTTGTTGTTTGAACTCTGATGATTAAAATTTTAATCCCTGTTCCGCAATGAAAACAACGATCGGAAAAGCGTTCCAACTTATGAAAATTCTACGCTAGGTTTTCGGAAAATATCGTGCAAAAATATATTTTTATGGGTTCAAAATTCAAAGAAAATTCAGTAAATTTTCCTGATTTTTGAGAAACCCCGTATATTAATTGGTAAGTATAAGGTATACACGCTATATGAACTTTAAGTACAGGTCAAGGGTCATAAGAATTTGGAGGGAGGGAGAACATAACCTAAAAAGAAAATGAATGATTCGTTGAATAAACAAATATTTCGTATAAAATTTCTATACATACATATTTACCGTACAGGAATTCATTCATCTTGCACTTGATTTTAAGAAACATTAGAAAATATTATAATATATTAATTTGTGCAATCATCCCCAAAAATAATGATACTTACTTATCGGTACGCTTACGAACATAGCGTTATAATAGATTAAGTTAAAAATAGAGAAACACATTTAACAATAACTGTTTCACATCAGTGCTATGACGTAACAAGTCGGCCGCCATTTTCAATAAAACAAAAGACAGAGACATAACAAATAGAGAATCAAGCGGCGCCTTAACGTAGATCCAGATGAAAAGATGATTGGCTCTTCGGTTGTCGTCACTTCTATCGTTACTATGTCGACTGTAACAAACAAACAACATTTTAACACATGTTTACACATTAAAAATAAAATAAATATATATATATATATCATCACGACTTTTACCCACGACTGGGTGTGGCACTCTGCCGGAGCAGATCTCGGTAAGTGATATATTTATGCGCGTAAATACCGTCAAATCACGGCCTCCAAAGATGTTAGTGGAGGGGGAGCCACAGGGGTAATTTTAATGTGGTGAAAATTGTTTGTAGGTTGTGGGACTCGAACCGTAGTTCTCATGATCCACAGGCCGACTTAGTACCACTGAGCCACCAACCCCATAATTAGAAATTTATAAAAGTTATTGGATTTTCATAGGAATCAGGGATTTATCCCACCAAAGTTAGGCAAACGCAACTCCTCTATAGTTAATATGAGTTGTCAATATGGTATTTTTTACTGTTCATGTGTTACTGTAGTTTTTCTACTGCAGAAACATTTAATATGCAGTGATGTTAATTGTGATTTTATTGTAATTCTACTTCTGTTGTACTAACATTTAAAGATGTATCAAAGGGTTATGTGTCAACATGACAGATATTTGCCTTGCACGTGATTTTCATTTTAGTTCATATTGTAACGCTCCCTTATTCAAAGGAGAATTAACAAATAATTTAAATAGGTTCTTGTCAGACCGGAGAAAGGACAAGTACTAGAGTTGTTGTAAATAAGTTTGTACTTATAATTTGGTTCAACAAATAACAAAGATTTATTCACATTTACTACATGGTTGGTGTTGTCGAGTTCCTACTGAACTCTCGTATTGACTATCTGACTATGTGACTGTCACTATAACTGACCTAACGCTACTATATATCTAATTACAAAAGTACTAAGTCAGCAAATAGTTAGCTACTTACGTCAAAGAATATTATTTTGAATACTTGACCTCATTACAACATGCTCTACTTTACTTAATTGTATTCACTAAGAATGTGCTGACTTTGACTTGTATTCTAAATAATATTCTTTGACGTAAGTAGCTAACTATTTGCTGACTTAGTACTTGTTACAATATAAATACCGGTAGATGGCGCGCAAGAAATCTGCTTCTTAAAGTCTCTAGATTATTATTAATCTAGGGACTTTACTGTTTCTGTTTCATTTTAAATCTTCTTGAATCAAATAACTTGTAAAATATAAACCACGTTTCACATTTGTACTCATAAATTAAATGAGAATTTAAAATAATATTTAGGAATTGTGATAAAACATGGTATGCACTATTGAAGGCCGACTTAGTACCACTGAGCCACCAACCCCATAATTAGAAATTTATAAAAGTTATTGGATTTTCATAGGAATCAGGGATGGCCTGTTAAGCATTGCATCAGTGGCGGCTCGTGCATATGCAGTTAGAGATGAGAATTCTAGTTCATTTGAGTGAACTAGTTAATTCGTTCTCGTTCACCAAAAAGATTAGTTCACTGAACTAGTCCATAGTTCACTTTCGTGCACGAAATTTTTAAGACTATGATGAACGGAAATCATATTGTATTGTGATTCACGAGCGAGAACAAGTGAACTTTTAGGATCTGGTTCTAGTATAATTTAGCAGAAAATATGAAAGAAGAAAAAAAAAGAGACAAAATTGGTTTTTTAAAGTTGTATTTTTATATAAATAAAAAATAAAAATAAAAAAACAACAATAAAGGCAATATAAATACGAAATACGGAGATATCTAAAATAAGAGCAAATGAAAGAAATTAAAAATTACTATTTAAAAATAATATTTGTGACACGAACGAACGAAGTATGAAGTAAGCTCCTCCAGTAATTAGTCTCGTTCACTCGTTCACTTGTTCTCCATTCTCCACTTTCGATTCGACCTGCCGCCGCGCTCGTGAATAATATCCGAATAGTTCGCAGTGAACTAGTCTTTAATAAACTAGTTCGTGTCGTTCACTATTCGTTCACGAACTACACATCTCTATAGGCAGTGCGGCACTGCGGCACTGTAACGCAACGATATCACCCTCTTACCCCTTGTCAAAACGTCTCATGGAAATCAACAAGAATTATTTAGTTTTGGTTGAAACAAGTCGTCTCTTTAGCGTAGAAGATGAAGTCTTGCTACGATCAATTTGTAATTAGTAATTTTGTAACTTGAATAACAGTTTTGATTCATACGTTGTTGACAGGGCCGGATTTAGTTATTGCGGCGCCCCCAAGTACAATTTTTTTGGGGCCCCAACCTCTAAATTTATAAAAAACTATAAAATACACTCATTATTATCCCTTTATACGAGCCCAACTTCATAATAGTTCGGCCGGTATAAATTTCAAACTTTATGCTTTACAAAAATGTAAAAATATACTATAAAATGTTTTATTCTTACAACAAAACTATATGTACGTTTTTATATGAATCTTTAGTTGTCTATTACTGAAAAGATATTTGAAATAATACAAACGCTTATTAAACTATTATCAAATAAGTATTACGGCAGCAGATTCATAAAAGTTCGGCCAACAAAAAATATATGTCATAGAAGGCATTCATTTGCGTGTTTTAAATTATATAGTAGTTAAAACAAAACACAAATGGAAAATAAACCACAAATGAAAAAAAATCAATAATAAACTGTCATTTTCGTTTACCGGTATTTTTTTTTCAAACAAAATGGCTCGTGGTAATGCTTTGAGCAAAGATTTAAGGTGGTCTATCATAAATATTATAAAAACGGCATTTCTGCAAGAAAAATACCTATTTCTCTAACTATGTAAGCCGGTAACATGACATGAAAGCTACAATTACTGTCAAACAGTTTGCGATTTTTGTCGGTAGATGGCACCACGGGTTGCTCCGTAGCTCTCATGTCATGTTACCGGCTTACATAGTTTTTAACATCCGTCCGTTCAGCTTAAACAGTATCACAATTCACTAGACCCTAGTTGGTCTAGTTGGATAGTTGATCGCACCATACTGATGAGTCCCTAAAGAACGAAACGTGTCTATGGTTAAAGTTGAACTGACCAGCTGTTTGATGATGTCCTGATAAATTGATTCAAACGTGCTGTAAATTTTTGTGCGATTTTTGACAAGTGATGGAAAGTTTTATTTTTTCTTATTTATTAAGAATTTTGAAAGTAAATCGTCAAACAAATGCTCGAGATATTACAACTTTGTAGTGGGAAACGATGGGCTCGTATATAAAATCATTACAAAAAATTACTTACAGTGGCGGTACTTAAGAAAATTCCCGGTAAATTAAAAAATGCTCTTCATAATGTAAATATGAAAGTGTTAATCTTTCGAATTTTTATAAGTTGTAAACCAATGGACAAATGTCACCAGTCTGAAAATTTGGAGGACATTGTAAAGAATTTATACATTCAGTTATAAAATTTAATATGTGTATATCGTTAAAATTAATTTTTGTTGATTAAAAATTTTATGGGATGGCTAGCTCAGTGGTATGAAGTCGGCCTGTGGATCCTGAGGTCCCTGGTTCGATTCCCACAGGCGATAAATTTTCATAATTTGAAAAAGCTATTCCTGTGGCTCCTCCACCACTAACATGTTTGGGGGCCGTGATTTGACGACTGGTAACCGCACTTCACGCGCAAAAATATATCACTTACCGAGATCTGCTTCAGCAGAGTGCCACACCCAGTAATGGGTAGAAGGCGTGATGATATATTTATTTTTTATTTTAAAAATTTTGTAATACTATAAAATATGTCATCAGAAATATATAAATTTATAAAGTAAATGCAAAAATCTAAGGCTAAGAACTAACTAACAAGAAATTTAATCCCTACGCCTAAACCAATATAAAATAAAACTAAATACATATTTCGAGAACTAAGTTTTCTTCATCAGTAGATGAGACAAGAGGATTAACCAAGATTACACACGACTTGTGAACCAAGCTAGTAAATTTATAGGTACATATATTTTACGAGTTTTTTCTTTTCGGGGCTCTCGACCTGTGGGGACCCTAAACAACTGCTTACTTTGCTTATACGTAAATCCGACCCCGGTTGTTTTTGTTAGTCATCGTCATTAATTTATTTAGGAACATACTTTTATAAATATAAACTTCTGTACTTTTATGCATTTCATTCATTTCTTTTAATATTTTTGTATATAAATTTATCCCCTGTTACTATTGATTTTATTTGATTTGGACGCGTATTACTACATCTACTCGCGTTATTTTAGTCGATTCCACTATGATAAATAAAGCATTTTAATTCGTTTAAAACATGATGAGGAAAATAGTCAATGTAATTTTGTTCTGAATGATTGTTGTCGCAAATGGATGGATTTATTTGGATAATTTTTAGTATAATTGTCACTTTTGTTGTTAATATTCTAAATTTACCGACGTTTATTTAAATTTGTGGCAATAAAATGAGGTAATTTAAATTAAATAAAGTTTATGAATAGGTTTATTTAAAATATGTTAGTAAAAATGTCTTCTATAAATTTTATAGTCGCAGTGACAACTGTTGTTTCCATAGTATAATTGTTATAAAATAGTTATTTTTATAACAAGTGCTGAAAAGGCTTGTTACATGCAAGTGCAGAAATCAACATTTTTCATACAACTGTGCGATTTAGAAAATCACTAAAATATTGTCAAAATTTATAAAATCTTAATGATATTACACGAGAACGATGTTTTACGGCGTTGCTATGGTTTGTTTGTTGGTTGTTTGCTTATTGTTCTACGTTATTTAAAAATATTTCACTAATTTCAAGACAATTTCTTCAAAATCGTCTAGATTAGGAGTGATTCTTCTTTATCATAAACACTTCCAAAGATAAAACCATTTATCGATACATTTTACTTTGTTCGGTTCTTTTTACTAATTGTGTACAAATTAGATATACTGCAATTTAAGGTTATGTTTATAAACGTCAAAATATACTACTACTACTGCATATTTACTAGCGTTGGCTCACTGCATCTTCTTCTTCCATAAGCGTCTGTGGGCAAAATATGAATTCCGCGTTCGGCGCGAAATTTAAATCGCTCTCAATACAACTTTTTTTACAGTTGCGTAATGAATTACTTTCCATACTAGTGTTTCTTTGTTTACAGAAACGCACTTGGTCTGCATTTGTCTCCTTTCCACCCGTAACCAAGGCAATAATAGTTACGTAATAACAAAGAAATAGCACAGTTGTAGGAAAAATAATTTGTAACTAATTTTCTCGAACTATTTTAACTATTTCTTCTAATTTATAGAATTCAAATGAGATAATCTGTACTAAATAAGGTGTGTGAACAGGACTAATTTTGTCATATGCAATTTGATAGCATCATTGTTTTCTGAGTACTTTTGATTTACTAAAATATAGCTTCTTTCGTTAAATGCTTATATCTCTATTTATTTAGGACATATGGTATAACAATGGGGTAATGGCTCAGTAGTATCAAATCGGCCTGTGTATCCTAAGAACTCTGGTTCGATCCCCACAGCCGACAAAACATTTTCACCAATTTAAAATTACCACTGTGGCTCCCCCACAACTAACATCTTTGGAGGCCGTGATTTGGAGGCTGGTAACCGCACTTCACGCGCATAAATATATCACTTACCGAGATCTGCTTTGGCAGAGTGCCACGCCCAGTAATGGGTAAAAGGCGTGATGATATATTTATATTTATTTATACGGTATACCAATGTTGATAAAAACTTTGAACTGAGTACTTAAAAGTACGCTTACATGGTTTAGTTCCATTGCCAAATTCGATTAAGGGCCAAGATATCCACCTCCTAATAAAGGTCCTAATAAATTTATTTAGCTAATAAATATTTTTTGCAGATATCCACTACCTTATAAATTTTATTTAGCTAATAAATATATTTATTAGCTACATATTTTTTTAGCTACTTCAACCTCCTAATAAAAAACAATAGATTCAATTGTCATGTCAATTTATATATAAAATAATAGATATTTTTAATACTGTATTAATTTCTTATTAAAAAGGTACGCCTGGAAAGTATATATTTATATACGGTGCTACAAGGGTTATCATTGATATAAAACAAAAGACAAAATGTCTATTGCGATGTGGAATTGAGTCTTAATAAATAGGAAAAAATTTTCCTATTTTTTCTTATTTATTAAGACTCAATTCCACATCGCAATAGACATTTTGTCTTTTGTTTTATTTCAATAGCTGTCAAGCAGTTTGCGATTTTGTCGGTAGATGGCACCACGAGTGGCTTCATAGCTCTCATGTCATGTTACCGTTGTAGATAGGTTAACATCAGTCAGTTCAGCTAAGTCGGTATCACAATCCACTATTTCCTAGTTGATCTAGTTGGATAAATGATCGCACCATACTGATGAGTCCGGAAGGACGAAACGCGTCTATGGTTAAAGCTGAACTGACCAGCCGTTTGTTGATGACCTGAGAAGTTGATGCAAATGTGCTTTAAAACCTCTGTGGAATTACGAGACAAGTGATGGAAAATTTTTTCCTATTTTTTCTTATTTGTTTTCATTGATATTTTAGATGAATTTTGATACATTGGATGAAATTATAGAGATACATGAAATGGGGTAGGTGATTTAGTCGGCCTGTGTATTTGAGAACCGAAGTTCGATTCCCACAGCCAACAAACAATTTTCACCACATTAAAATTACCCCTGTGCCTCCTGCACCACTATCAAATTTGGGAGCCGTGTTTAGATGGCTGGAAAACCCCACTTCACGTTCATAAATATATCACTGAGATCTGTTACGGCCACATTCAGTAATGGGTATAAGACGTGATGATATATTTATTTTTATTTACTTTATAAAATTTAGAATTTGGAAATAATTAATATTAGACGCCCTCACAATGTTGTTATTGTTAATATAACATTTAACAGAATCATACCTCAGACGCAAGATTTTTTGAAGCACGATGAATTGTACAAAACCGTGCATATCTTGCCGCTATTTTTTCCCACTATTCGCCTTTTTGCTTTTAATTCACTGCATCTTTATATTTTCTATTACACTTTAAAATTCTATAGCTATTTCAACTAATAATCTGACTTCATTTATAGTAAAAATTACAGATCTTGCATTTTTTCCTGACATTTTGTCAGTTATAACAAAATCAAGGAGGTAGAAACAAAATTACAGTTATATATTTATTAAACGTAGTAAACAAGTTTTGTATTTCTTTCTAATTAATGATTTTCATAACATTCTCTCTCTCTAAAAGATAGACAATGTTGCAATTTTAGCTTATTTATTTATTAGGTACCTAATAACAAGGAGACGAATAAATTGAACTGAATATCTAAAAAATAAATATCTTCCTAATAAATATTTTATTTTGCTAATAAATATTAGCTAGTTTATTTGGAGGTGGCCCTTAATTAATTAAATTCAATGGCTATTGAAACGTGTAAATATATATCTATAAAACTAATTAAAATTAACTCTTGGAAAAAATAAGATTCAGTTCTATTTTTACATCTCACGGGACTAGCATAAAGGAAAGTATTTTAATCGGATCAAAAACTCATTACATTCTGAATGAAAATCTTTACGTTTCATGACTGTTTAAGATCTGGAAATAGTGATTAAGTCAAATACGTTAGCCTGTGTGGTGGCACGAAGCGCCTCTAAATTGTTTTTCAAGATGACCGAATCAATCAGTTCAAAGTTAAATTAAGGTGGTTCTATCATGACAGTCTCATACAAAAATATAGGTAACCTAAAAAGTTTATAAAGTAATTATTACATTTTTGTATGGTATAGGTTATTACCAGAATTAACATTTCGCTGTAAATATCGTATAATTAACAATAACATTGAATATATTAAATAAAACTATTTAACTAGTTTATGAAATTCAGTAACAACAAAATTTTTGGAAGTGAATGTTTCATGCCAAACCAATAGCATAAGATTTTATACAGCAGAAGCTATAACAACAAGGCGAGAACTACAAGCAGCATGATATTACCAGTCGGTACGAAACGTAACTGTATTATCGATACATCCAGTTGACAGTTCATAAGAAAAATGAGAAAAATGCACCAAAGCAATTATTATCAACTGTAACAACAAATAAATAAATATAAAATGCTGTATTTTTTTTTGTATTAAAATTAATATATTTTACTGATCGAAATAATAACTTTCATAGTTCTTGCTTCGTTATTCGTGCAACCATCTCTGTCTACGCCTGCGACCATCTCTGTCTACCCGTGCAACGTTGCCAAGCATTTCTGACAGTTTCATTGATTATCATAGAATATCCAACTTTCATCGCCAATTTCTTTGAAACTAATCCGGTAAGGCATGGATTTTACGTAAGAATTTAAAAGAAATTAAAAGATAAGAAAGGAAGGGAGTGTCGCTCTACGCTTGTTTTTGAAAGTAAATTCCACACAATTGCAGTTAAACAGTCAATGTAAGATCAGAAAACGAATAAAAAAGATCAGAAACGAAGGGAGTGTCGTCCCTGCGCTTGTTTGAAGGTAAATTTCACACAATTGCAGATAAACACTCTAATGAAATTACTAAACAACAAAACTAAAATCAAAATTCCTGCATTTCTTAAATCATCAGATTCATTCCGTAATTAATTCTGCTCTCAAGACTATTAAATAAGTGGAACGTTTGTCGAATGTAAGTTTAGTGCACCGATTGTATGTTGGTGAAATTGAACGTGAAAGATTGCGTAGACGAGCTAGGAATAAATGGATAAATATGATTTAAGGGGCTAATGTAGCTAGGTTGCGCACAGCATAAACATGCTTTTGAATGGGACATGAAATGTGGACTAAATATGGTCGGAATAACTTAATTTTTTTTTTTCAATTGAAGACAAAGATTGAATCTATGTCATTTGTGTGGTGAAATTTTTGATTTAGTTTTAATTTAGTTTTTACAATGTTATAAACTTATGTAACTTCAGATCAGTGTTACTCAATAAATGAATAAAAATTGCAAATTTCAACACTGAAATAACATAGATTGTACTTTTATCTTTAAAATAAACCCTTGTTTATGAAAATATATTTATATTTAGTACCAATTTTAACCCCCCAGCGAAGCACTGTTTACATGAAAACTCGACTCTAGTAGACGGTGTGAGCTATCGCTACTAGTGGTATAAACTGAAACTAATATTAGGCTCCGCCCCTTGGCCTTGTGTCTGTGTAGGATACATTTCACAGAAATGTCTGTTACAAGCATTTCTTACGATTTATTTTATTTCTTTATATTACAATGGGTAACCGGAAAGGGTATAAAGCATGGTAAAATTTACATGCTGTTAGAAGAAAGAGTACTAATCTACGGGAATATAACAGGTATTCTTAATGATTATATTATTAAAATATGAATTTACAGTACTGAACTTATTTAGAATCTCAATTGGAACAGTACATTTTATATTTATTATAGAATTTTCTTGAATATTATGATTTGATATTGCACAAAGGCATACCAATATTGTCTTATTTATATAAATATAACCAACAATACTAAACATTGTATTTGTTGAATTCAGAAAAAAATGCTGAATCGAATAAGTAAATAAAAAAATATATTTATTTCCATATAAAATAAGTAAGTTCCATGAAATATTTTTAGAACTATTGATCTAAAGAAATTCTTGTTTCGCTCATTAAAGTAATGTTATAAAAAAAAAATTGTAGGAGTAAAAAGTCTGTTAAGACTTTGTTACTCCTACTCTTCTCGAGATAGCAATGGTACGCCACTTAAAATGAACATCCTGTATATCTTATTCAGCAACCTGTTGAATGTAACAAGTCATATGTTGTTTAAATAAAAGTATAATAATTTTTATTAACATGTTTCTCAATTTCTCAAAAAAATTTAATGTCAAAATTTGAATGTAGAACTCTAGATAGAACTATAATAAACTTAAATTATATAGTGATAATTCAATACTACTATAAATATAATATTGTGAAAATTAACCTTTTTGTTTTTATCAAATTATTTTATTAATTATATATCATGGGTTTCTTATATAACAAAGTTTCCTCAACTATTATTTGTGCGCGTGATTGTTACATCGTGTATCTAGTGAATTTCAATTTCTTACTTCTTATGATTCACCAAGGGGCGTAGCCCAACGACTAGAATTGAACCAGCCTCCTTGTTACCCGCCACCACACACCGCTGGGAACGATTGACTTTTCAGTTGGGTACATTACGTACATTACGTACATTGTTGCTTTAATGAAAGATTCCGAGTGAGAGGAATAAACAAGTTCGTATGAAAGACAGGGTCGGCGCAAGGCGGTAAACAAGGTAAACACCGGAGACAGGTGTCGATGTTGAATGCTTATGACACATGTAGAGTTTAAACTCCGAGTCTACCATCTGCCAACAATAGAAACGCCTCTATTTTCAGCAGTCAAGACTACCGGAAACCAACTTCATTATGATACTGGCTTTTTCGCTATCTTCACTTTGTTGTTTGACGTATAAATTATTATTGTTTATGATTTTGTTTGATATTTTGTACATTTTTATAGTTAAATTCATTTACTTTATACATAGTTAGATACTTTTAAGTTTTTATATTTCATTTATAGTTCATGTCAATTTTTTTAAATTTAATTTTTTGTTTTATGTATCCTAGTTTATAGTTTTTATATTTCTTAATAGTCGATAAATATTTTAAATAGTACAAATTAACAAATAACACGTTAAAATTAACAAATATTTATTTCTGACTGTCAGAAACATCGACTCTATATGTCGCCCGTTTTGGACGTGACTCAGTTTTTTAGCAGTTTGTAGCAGACTCGGAGTCTTGACGCTATATATGTCATGGGCATCAAGGAACCGCGTGCTGAAAAATTTTGTAAAATTAAATTTTAAATTAAAAGAATTTAAATTTGTTGTACTAGATATTTGAAAAATAAAATGTGACATTTTTGTCAAAAATCAGATAACGATGAAAATTAAATACAATATTTCTTATTGATAGCTGTCAAGAATTCCTTATATTAATTGTTATCAGAATGAGATTTTGTTTAATTTTTTTTTTTACTTTCATAGCTAGGTACCTGATTTTTAACAAACTTATAAAATTTAATTTTTCAAATATTAGCACTATAGACATGCTAGTACAATAAATTTAAACTATGTAAACGTAATATTTAATTTTAAACAATTTCGTACTTTTGTACTTTTGTTCTTAAATGTACATGAGAGCCACGAACTATTATATTGAAGGACAGGCGAGTCTTGCGGGTAAAGCATCCGCAGAAATGTTGTAGAAAGAGAGCGTCAAAAAAGTGAGTGCGACAGGAAAAAGAGTCTGGCGAATGCATGGGTGCTTACGAGTCTATTCATGTTTTCTTTACTTTTAGAACTAATTACTTTAAAAAATGTTATTTGCAATTATTTAAAATTAAAGACACACTTTTCTATAATTATAACAGGTTTAGCTTGACAAATATAAATACGTAAAACCATATAGAAACACATTTTTCTAGTAGTACATTTTTGCTATTTAACTACACCATGACAAGGTACACAAGTGTAAAATTGGCATAAATATTTTAATTTTAAAATACAAAATGGTAAAATTTATATAATGTAAATAGGACATTTTATTTAAAAAATAATAAAGAAAATAGATAGAATCGAATATTTAAATTTTTTCTTAATTAATATTTTTCTACTTTAAACAATACATTTTATAATTTTATAATAATAAAAATAGATCGAACTGAATATTTCAATTCTTTCTTAATTTAGATTTTTAAATCTTCCTTACACTGAGATTTGACATTATTTTGATTCTGTTTAAAATAAATTAATGGACAAAAACAGATATTATTTCTTTCTTGTGATCTCTACGAGAGAAAGAGAATGCATAATTTTCAATTACAGAATACACTGTTTCTTCATATACACGAGGGTTATCTATATATAATATTAATTTATCTTGATTATATTTGGATAATCTAAATATGATTATATTTGGGTGGATTAAAAAACCACAACTTTTAACATTTGTTAATTCCGCTTCTTTTATGTGACATACATTTTCTTTGTTTACAAGCAATATAATATATATCTGCTCATATTCCTACTTTTTTCCAAATTTCCAACTGCTCTTTTGGAGCACGAAACAAAGATATTTTGTCATGATTTGAGTCATACCCGCTGGTACAATTGGGCGCAAAACACTTACGACCCATTGCGAACTAATTGTTTATAACTATTTATCACCAAACAACGCACTAATGATTGAAAAAAGTAACCTGCGTTCATATGACGTTCAGTAAATGCCGGCCTCTTTATGCTATCTCTGTCTTTCAAAGTCAGGCGCGCGAATGACATAAAGCTGGACGTTTACTAACTGCGCTTATATACGAAGTTGCATAGGGCTGATGAGAGCCAATATCCACACATACTAAAAACCCTATGATAACCTTCTATGTTTCGCATTTCTCTGCCCTACCTTTTTTATTATGTTATTCTATTAATCAATTTTTTTTACTGTTATTTTCAAAAAAATATTTAAAGAGGTAAATAAATAAATATATATCATCACGCCTTCTACCCATTACTGGATGTGGCACTCTGCTGAAGCAGATCTCGGTAAGTGATATATTTTGCGCGTGAAGTGCGGTTGCCAGTCGTCAAATCACGGCCCCCAAACATGTTAGTGGTGGAGGAGCCACAGGGATAGCTTTTTCAAATATGAAAATTGTTTGTCACCTGTGGGAATCGAACCAGGGTTCTCAGGATCCACAGGCCGACTTCATACCACTGAGCTAGCCACCCCATAGGGGAAAGAGGTGTTTTTGTATAGTTTGCAGAAGGGCGTAAGATACACAATCGCCGGCCCTGATGAAAGGCATTATGAATGTGGTTAAAGTGAAAGTGGTATGTAAGAACAAGAACATTTGGCGAAGATTAATTGCGGAATGAATATGCTAAATTAAGAAAAGAACAGGATTATTGAGTATAGATCAATGTTCATTTATTTCGTTAGATCGCAATTGCGTGAAATTTATTTTCAAAAACAAGCGCAGGCCAACACTCGTTTTCTTTCTTATCTTTTTGATTCGCTTTCAATTTGTACAATAGAGTGTAGTAATTCACAAGAAACGCAGTACGATACTCCCTTCTTTTCTTATCTTGAGTGTAAGAAATAAATGAGCTTTCATGGAGGCAACTATGAATTAAAACATATTAGAAATTTCAGCAGCATATAGTTTTTGTACTGTAACTGTAATCAATTTCTTTTAATGCTTCTATAACCTGTAAGCTGTAGGTGTCCTATGTTGTAATTAGAATTAATTTTCTGTTGTGTAGATTAGCAAATAAAAAAATAAATAAATGAATAAAACAATGTAAATAGTCTTTAGGTATCCTGTTAAACACAAAAGATGTCCTTTGACATTGTCTAACTTAATAAAATGGATCTGTAACTTGTAATACATTTAAATATATGAATAAAATATACTACAATATTTTTTACAAAACAAAAAATCTGTGAGTTATAAAGCGATAAATATAAGAGCATATTATAATGTCACCCGTCGCATTACACACCCAAACACACAAAAAATAGCACAAAAACTCTAACACTAAAGAAAAACCCTTTTACAATATTTTTACTATAAACTCGCGTATAAAAACTGATAACGTTATCACGCACACGGCCTGAATAGAGTCACATCAAAATTTGCGTTTTTATGAATTTTTTTTTACAATGTCCACCATTTTTCATTCAGTTTATTCAAACAGAACAGTCCCCATGGACGAGATCCCAAGGACTTGAAAATTGTATCCAGAAAATGTCAACATTTTTGTCTCTGTAAGTAGTCGTACCAGAACACTTTTTAATTAAAAGAGTTTTTACAACAATATTAAAAGTAAAATAATTAGCACGCTGTAAAAGTATTGATGATCATGGATATATATTGTATTTTTTGTGTATCTACAATTATCTACAGGTATTTATGAACGGTGAAGAGTAAACTGTTATTAGTAGGTAGTATAGAGTAATAGCTACTTACATAACAAGTGCGCAAAGGCATACTTTGCACATGAGCACAATTTTAAAGCACGAGTTTTGTACAATGCTT
Source organism: Pterostichus madidus (assembly GCA_911728475.2). Classification (NCBI taxonomy): domain Eukaryota; kingdom Metazoa; phylum Arthropoda; class Insecta; order Coleoptera; family Carabidae; genus Pterostichus; species Pterostichus madidus. The sequence goes on from OU452314.1 coordinate 26,270,851, forward strand.
TTTGTAAGGAGCAAAAATTATATAATCGACAATGAGGAAATTGATTAAATTTGGAGCGTGAATTTATATTGGAAGTTTAGTGTGCCATGAATTGACATTTGCTATTTGAAAACAAATTGTTTATTTTTTCTCGTAAAGTTTATTATAATATGTCTGATTGATGGTGTTATATTTATTATTATATTTATTAGTTACTCTGCACAACAGGAAGTAAATCCCAATTACAGTACTGGGGGCCTACAGCTTATAGTGGAATCCGAACCACTCAGACACAATCGTATTTTTTTGATATAAGTAGAGTCAGTGAGATTTGAACGCACGACCTCTTGCTTGTTAATTAAGAAACGCAAGTTTTACCTCGCTTTAATCCACTGAGGTACGATAGACCATTTTAAAAATTCATTGCGCATGTGCAAACGTTAGACGGAGATAAAAAAAGTTAGTGCCGTATACTTATCTTTGTCTATGATTTGACAAGTGACAGTTCGATTATTTTTGTTGCTTAGTATTTGTTTCTTCATAAAAGTAATTAATAATAGTAATTATGACGGATACTATATGCTGTGTACAGGGTTGTAATAATAATTAAAAAAAAAACAAGAACAGAAGAAAAGAATGAATGTTATTAAACGAAATCTATCATATTACCATAATTTATAAATAACTGATGAATATACTTAATTTATTTTGATACTACAATAAGTTTTCATTTTCAATATAAACATTTTACTTACTTTGTACTTAAATTCATTTTGAAATATCTAGTTCGCCGCCATTTGGCGGCACTAAGTTGTTAGTTCAAAAAATAAACACCTAGGGGTCGCGGACATTTTAAAAATGGTCTATTGCCTGTTATAAGCTAATGTATCTATTTCTTTTATAAATTCCTTAAAATGTGCGTGTATATGTACAATTATCGTTTTAATAATAAAAATTTAGAATTATAAAAATGAGGTTGTTTTAATTACTTTGCGCACTAGTGCGCAAAATAAAACTTTCCATCTGTTTCCAAGGTAATGTAAACCTTATTTTAAATGATGCGAGTACAAAAAATAAATTTGTATACAGCCGTATGTAAAGTAAGATATTACGCACGCAAATCAGTGTGTAAAGTTAGGCATTATGACGAAAATGAGTTATTTGCGGGGTAGAAGAGATCGTATCCGACGTACATTGATGTATGATAAATGTGTGATTGAAAAGAATGTAGTTAGAAAACTCGGTATAAGTCAGTTGAGATAGTTTGTGCATGTAGAAAATATGTCGAATGAGAGATTGGCGAAACAGGAGTATGTTGGTGAAATTAAAGGTGAAAGGTTGTGTAGCTGAGCTATGAATAAATGGATGAATATGATTGAAGGATTGTTGCGTGAACGAAAGTTTGCGAGTATGAGGAACAAACGTGCTTGTATGAACGGAATTATGAATGTGGTTGAAGCTAAAGTGGTGTGTCAGGTAGGAACGTTTGGCGAAGATTAATTGCGGGATGAATCTGATGATTTCAGACAAGTGCAGAACTCTTGATTTCAGTTGTTTAATAATTTCATTAAATTGTTTATCTGCTATTGTGTGAAATTTATTTTCAAAAACAAGCGCAGCGGCGAACTTTCTTCGTTTCTTATCGTTTTTATTTGTTTTTTGATTTAATATAGAGTGTTTAATTGCAGTTGTATGGAATTTACTTTCAAAACCAAGCGCAAGATGACACTCCCCTCCTTTCTTAATTTTTATTTTATTTTCAGTTACTGCATGGTGTGGAATTTTCTTTCAAATACAAGCGCAGGTTATCGTTTCATCTTTTCTAGTCTTTGTATATACGTTATTAGATTTGTTGTTAGGAGTAAGCGTGAGTAATTTGAGATGTTTTGTGCATATGTTACGTACGTCGAAGAAAGATGAATGAGAAGTAAATAGGAGTGATTGGATAGATGTGCTTCAAGTAGTTGTGTGATGAATGATTTCGAGTGTGATAAGTAAATGAGCTTATATGGAGGGATCTATGAATGTGGTTGAAGTGAGGGTTGTGTGTAGTGGTGGGATCCGGATCCGGATAGTTTCGGTTTCGGATCCAAAAATATCCGGATATCCGGATAATTGAATGTTGAACTATTCAGATCTCGGATCCAAATCTCAGTATCGGATTTTGGATCCGGATCTGAGTATCGGATTTTGGATCCGGATCTGAGTATCGGATTTTGGATCCGGATCTGAGTATCGGATTTTAGATCCGAATCTGAGTATTGAATTTTGAATCCGGATCCAAATGTCGAATCTTGGAAACGGATTTGAGCATCTGATCTTAGATTCGAATGTGAGTATGAGTATGGAATTTTAGATATGGAATTTCAGTACCGGATCGGTTCTCTTCAAATATTCTGAGTAAAACCAAATAAATGTGATTATGAAATAATCCACTAAGCATTTTCGTTTCATGTCGGCATATTTCTGATGTTTAAATTTCTGTTGAACAACTTTTAGCATCTGCTAACAAGGAAATTTCACAGAACTAGTAGGTAAGTAGGTAACAAAAACAATCCCTTTTATGTGAAACACGTGCTCGAAGTAAATAAATATGTATTCGCTACCTGCAATGAACCTATGGCCATTATTTTTCAAATTTCACCTTAATCCCTTTTTGCTTTCAAGTATTTGTTCTAATGAATGTTATAAAATCTTAGAACTGCAGAATTTCAATTTTCAAAGAAGTGTCCCCCTTCTTTTCTTTACATGCGAAATTTTATGCTTTATGCTTTATTGTACTCGTATGTTTAAGAGTATCACAATATATATTTTTCTAAATGAGCAATAATAAATGTTATCATGCAAGTACTTTTTACATATCGCATATACTAACTCCCATAAAATTATACGGTAAGTAAAAAGAAATTAGAATCGTTTTCTTAAAAAGCATTCAATGAGTTTTGCTACAAACTTCATACTCATAGTATGACAAAATAAATTAATGAAATTAATGTCATATTAATATGTTACTGTAAATGTGAAATTATACAAATTTGTATTTTTTATTCATCATTTAACTAAATAGGATTCTGTGAAAGTAAATTTCTTTCTTCTTTATATATGTACAAACTACCTGGCTATTTTAGAGGGGTATTATAAAATTTATTACTGTTTACAGACCGCTGTAAAGATATACAGGCCCACTTCAATGGTTTCAATTTGAACTCAGTTTCAAATGTTTGCCTTTACATTCGAAATGAAGAATCAGATCTAGAACTAAAATTTGGATCCGGATCCGTAAACAAAACTTCGGATCCGGATCCAAGTCAAGATTCGGATCCGAATCCGGAGCCAAGTCCAGATCCGGATCCAAATCCGAATGAAATTTACGGATATCCGCTTCAAGATCCGAACATCGGATATCCGAGGATCCAGATATTTTGATATCCGGGTACTCGGATCCAAATTTTGTCGGATCCTCACAGCACTAGTTGTGTGTTAGGTTGAGAATGTTTGACGAAGACTGAATATTTGATGAATTTAATGAGTAAATGTTTTATAAATTATTTACGGATTCGTGTTTCCTCCTTTGATGGGATATAGCGGGATGTTATGTATGTATGTATGAATGTGAAATTGATTCAACTTTGTTAATTTAAATACATTTACTATGGAAGTAAATGTATTTTGTCCTTTATAAAACTGGGAATTAGTATAATATTAGTAAATCATAGTTTTGTTACCTTCATTATTGTAAATATTAGTTATATTATCATTGGTTAAGTACCTAAATATTAGGTTAGTAGCAAACTGTACCTTTGTCATTGTTCCAATTCATATTTACAATCCCAATACTCACTGATCTCTTGTGTGCTGCGCTTGTCCGCATATTGTCCGCCATGGCTGATGTAGGGCGGGATGGTGGCGACGCAGGCCAGCACCAGACGACCGTCGGCTCCAGCGTGCAGCTCGCTCACTTGCACTGCCAGCCGCATGATGCTGGGTGCTGTGCGCTCGTACCATCCGTGACCGTGTACCCGGCCGTTGCTGAATGACTTGGTGTGCTCTTCGGACACCTGGACGCACACAACACACAGATAACATTTGTAGTATCCTTCCGTAGTCTATTTTAATTTACAACAAATAAAAGTGGCATATTTCGCACTAAATTAATTATTATTATTTTATTTTTTATGATTCAATTTTTGTATCGTTTAATTATTTTTCTATTTTAATTAAAAATCTATTTTACGAATGTTAATTTTTATTTGCAAATTTATATAAGTAAAGCAAAATATTTGTTTGCATAATCTTATATATAAAAATTTAGATTATACAAATATATTAACTAATGATAGGACACATAAATTATTTTTAATATTTGCTAGCACTGAGCCATATTTTAATATTAGACTAATATTTTCTAAAGTTTAATTTAGAATATTTTCTGTATTTACGAATAACTATAAATTAAAACCTATACAGGCAGATTCACAAAACGGATTAGCGCTAACACCGTTTTTAATATTATCTATAACTCTGTTTCCAATTAAAACAGATTAAAGAAATAAACTAAATTTGGTGCTAATTAACTCTCTTTTTAACTCAAGTTAAAATAAACTTGTTTCATACATTGATAAGAGAGTTAAAAACGAAATAAAAAGTGGTGTTAGCGCTAATCCGCTTTGTGAATCTGCCTGATAGATTCTATAATAATATATATTATATAATTTTTCTTCATCTATTTGTTTATATTATTATTATTATTGTATTTATAATTATACTTTCAAATATAACACATCATGCATTTTTCTTTATTAAAAGTAGTCCGGTAGTAAGGTAGTGACGGTAGTGTTATAGCCGAGACAGACGACAAATATTAATGATCATTAGTATAATTACTAATTTAACTTAATTCTTAATTATCAAAATACCTGACAGATGACATATAAATTTCATTTGGTGTGCATATGAAGATTAGTTTAAATTTGCGCCACATTTGGTTTTATCACATTATATGCTAGTTTCACGGTCATCTGTTTCTATTCTACTTATTCGAAAGTTTTGTTTAAATTTTTCTCCCATATAATTATGAACTTCATCTTTCCAAAATGTAGTTTTCCGATTCTATAATATTTTCTTTTTAATTATTCAATACATTTATTTTTAAATTTAATACTAAAGCCCAAATTGTTCTATTTAACTTTTTTTTTTGTATTATGTAAGCAGAGCTGGGCAAAATCACGAACAAAGGGAATTAAATTACAATTCACAAATCAAACAAATATTTTTTTTGTGACAATTTACAATTCCACTTCATTTTCGAAGTGAATTAATTCACAAAACAAAGTGATTTGTGATTTATTTATGTGAATTATAAATCACAAGCCTTTTTGTGAATTGGGGCTTGAGGCTTGGGGCTTGGAGCTTAAATCATATTTACAAGTATTACATATTATCAATTTATTTAATATTTATTTTTTTAAAATATTAGGTGCATTATTATATGCACAACCGAATGAAAACAGATGTAAGTAGATACGAGATGTGGCTATTAAATAGCGAGACTGACGGTGTTTTAACATTTTATTTTGATTTCATACCTATTTACTTATTATCACCTTCAATATACACCCCTCCTCTATCCCTACAACGCTCCATGCGAATCTTCCATTGTTCGAGAAATTGCTTCTTCTGTCAGCTCCTTCAGAACGCGTGCCGATTTCTCTTTCAAAGCTCAAATCTTGTTGCTATTAAGGCAAATTTCACCTTAGGAAACAGATAGAAATCGCACGGTGTAAGATCCAGAGAATAAGGCATATGGTTCAACACTGCAATGCTGTACTTGGCTATAAACCTCTTGACAGACATTGCGGAATGAGCCAACGCATTGTCTTGATGGAGAACCCATGACTTGTAGCCAAGATAAATGATTTAAGCCTTTTTTTTAGCTCTAAAACAATTCACAAGCCCAAATCAAAGGTCTTAAGTCACAAGCCTGATTTGCGAATTTTTTTAAAAGGCTTAATTTACTTGATTTAAATCAAGAAATATGATTTAAATCAATTTATAATTCCTTTTGATTTAAATCATGCCCAGCTCTGTATGTAAGTATATGCTAAGACATTTTACAATTTTCCTGTTTCCTTTTTATTATTTAGACATAATCTTTTATGTTGAATTTTATAATTTAACTGTTGTAATAAATATAATAAATTTGTTTGATTTAATAAAACCGTCAAATTTAATACATTAAAATTTTTTAACATTGTTCAGGTTAGAATTAAAAAGAATTTGATGTTATCAGTGTGACAGTTATTGTCGAATGCTTACGACTATCTTTTTAAAACAACATTGTGACTTAATGATTGTTACAATTGAAATTACGTTTGTAATGATCATTAATATAAATGAAATATGACATACGAAATGTTAAATTAAGAATTAGAGTTTAACAGAGCTGGGCGTACTCGAGTACATCTACTCGAAAATACTGTCCAAGTTTTGTATTCTGTACTCGTACTCGAGTACGTTTTAAAATCTGATACTTTTACTTGTACTTGCGATATTTCATCTAAATACTAGTACTCAAAAGTAATCAGAGTACATGAAAAGTACTCTGAATACTTATAAATACTCTGAGCATATCTGAATACCTAGAGTAATTCAAATTAATATTTTAAAGTATTATTTTATGTCTACGAGTACAACGAACATATTTGTGTACGTTTGTTTTCGTTTTAAATTTCCATTACAGTATATTCGTACACAGAATTCGATATTAGTATATGCATGCTACAAGAAGGTTATCAATTCAATGTTTATATAAAATTCTTGTGAAAGAAATGTTGTATAACATAAATCAGTATTTTTATATATAATTGTAAATGACTTAAAGTCAGGTGAATGTTAATTAAATTTGAAAAAATCAACTTGCCTCCGCCAGGATTTCAACCCGGACCTTCCACATGGGCCGCGAACGTCCTACCACTTAGACCACAGAGGTGTGTCTAAATGCTGGCACTGACAAGCGATTTTTTCTATGTGTCGAGTTTGTAAATATCACATGCGCGAAATGGTTGCTTCGACAGTACACATGATACGAACGGATGACACAATGAAGCGAAACTTCAAATATTAAATATTTTTAATAGTATATTATTTATTAAAATTATATTAAAAATATTTAATATTTGAAGTTTCGCTTCATTGTGTCATCCGTTCGTATCATGTGTACTGTCGAAGCAACCATTTCGCGCATGTGATATTTACAAACTCGACACATAGAAAAAATCGCTTGTCAGTGCCAGCATTTAGACACACCTCTGTGGTCTAAGTGGTAGGACGTTCGCGGCCCATGTGGAAGGTCCGGGTTCAAATCCTGGCGGAGGCAAGTTGATTTTTTCAAATTTAATTATAAATCAGTATTAATATAAAATAAATTCAACCCAGATCAAAACAAAAAGTTGTTATTGGCGCACAATCGACTTTGTGACTTTTTTGCTCTCTTTAAATTTTCGTTAATGTCACCTACAGAAATAGGAGTAAATAACCAAACCATGTTCTGATCTTTCGTATTCCATGACAATCTAATCCTTGAATAAACTCCAAAACAAAATCTTCTGTCAATAAGAAGAATAGGTTACAAAATCTCTTGTTACACTTCTTTCCCTTTAAAAACCTGCAGCAAAAAACAAAACAATTGATTACTCGTAACCATCGCTACCTCGCAAGAAACACAACCCTGTCAGTCAGTGAAACAAATACGATCTCCGATCCCTTCAATTGTTTCACCTCTCGCGTACCACGCTGTGAAATTGTTTCAAAGCGAACAAGAGAGCATCGCGCTATGATTTACGGCAAACCAACCTGCCAGGATGGGATTAAGGGGTGTAATTTGAAGTTTTTCACTTGGGTTTAAGGGTTGAAAGCGACTTTGAAAGTGACAGATCTAATGAACGGATAATGTAAGGGTTTAAAATTGAGCCAACGAGCAAAGTTTAGGATGCAAAGGAGACTTGTTGAGTAGGGGGATTAGTAAGCTTTATTATTATACTGTAAGGAAAATTTAGATAATAACCTATTTTTTTTTTAGTACCGTATATCCCAAATAAATAAAGATAAGCTTTTAACATGGAAAATCAGTTTTTATGAACAAAATATTCGGCAAACAATTGTGTTTTACATTTACATATGAAAGATTTAAATCAAATAGATCCTACGGATGGAATATAATTGTATAATTGTTAATTATGTTATGTATATTTGTATTTACATTATGTAAAAAAAAAATATTTTATAAATTTATGCCTATCTGAGAGTTTTTTGCTTACATTGATCAATATGTGGAACAGCCTCAATGTTTAATTTTTTTGATGATGTGTATCGATACTGTCAATTTTAAAAATGAAGACTACGTACGACATTGTGCATAAGAATACTACTATAAGGTACATCAATTAAATCAGTTCTATTAATCTTTTCCAGCAATGTTTTCCGTAATAAATTATTCCGTGGTAAAACATGGAAAAACACATTTGTACAATTTTTTTCTACTACAATGTGGTACCACACACTCCTAAAATTATACAATAGTTTAAAATAAAATATAAAATTATTAAAAATACCTACTCACCATTAAATATAGATTGCAATAATAACGACAGATATGTTAATTAATTACAAATTTTACTTGTCAAAATATAAAACACCGTTTGTCAAACATTTAAATATGTAATCTGTTTAACAATAGCTTTGTTTGTTTCGTTACGTGGCGGTTACTGTAAAACGCGACGGTTAGTTACAGCAGCGTTTTACTGTAGACCATAAAAAGTGACAGTAATAATTTAAGTCACTAAAATAATAATTTTTGTTTTTTTCATCCGAGATAAATTATATTTTTGTTTTGTATGCCCAGTATACTACACAAGTTGTGTATTTAAATTGTCATTTTGACATAAATTGATATAAATTTGACAGCTGATAACCGCATTTCACTTACAGAGATTTTCTACGGCAGAATGTCACAATCAGTAATGGGTAAAAGGAGTGATGATATATTGATTTATATTTTATTTATGGAAGAATTTGTTACAAATGTGATTTTGTCATCGGAAAATGAGGAGGATTCAACGATAGATGAACTAAAATGATGAATTTGAACTGCTACATTCGTTATTCATTTTTCCTGATGTCAAAAATGTGTCAAAATTAATTTCTAACGCTATTCAGCAAAGCCTAGAGTTGCTGTAAAAGTTTTTACCGCCAGCTGCCGCAGCGTTTTACCGCGAGATGTCAAAAAGTGAAACGAACAAAATCTAGTAACTTATTATTTTACCGCCAACTCAATCGAACACAAAATCCTTACCGCAGCGGTAAACAGTAACCGCCACGTAGCGAAACGAACAAAGCTATTTCAACCATTTAAATATTACCTACTATGATTCTCGTTATTAATTTGAAATTGATTTAGTTCATTTGGGGCAATAAGAGATGGCATTAAAAATCGCGTAACTAGGTAACTAATGCAGCTGTCCAGGCCCTGACTGCAGCTGTCCAGGCCCTGAATATTACCAAACATGTTTCAACAAGTGCCAACAGCTTACTCAATTAATTATCGAACTTACAATATGGCATAATTGATATTGCTATCAAATTTTCGATATGTTATTATTTATTTAAGCTTACTTTAAAATTTAATCTATTTTATTTTTTCAAAAAGTCCGTATCCCAAGTAGAACTTAAAACTCGCGTCAAATTGCCGGCTTACTAATTACATTGCTACATATTTTCCAGACAGAAAATCGCCGCCTTAACTGCTAAACCTTAAGGCTGCGTTTAAGTATAGATGGTTGCATAGTAAGAATCGTGAATTTTTGTTCAACTTGTATTCAATTACAAGAAAACATATGATTGTGAAATAAACTGTAATGAAGAGATTATTTTTTGTTACATGTCGCTTGTATGTTTGTTATTAACAAATTTTCTTAGTTAATTATATATTTTTTCTAAATTTTAAATACTATGTTAAATTACAATTATATTATACTGAGGGCATAGATACCATATTATAATACATAAATTTCATGATTTCAACAAGTATATCTCAGTATAAAGTCATAACAAATAGAACGAAATTGTATATGCTGAGTAGATTTTAGGTTGCTTGATGCCATGAAAAAAGTGTACGCTATTTTTAACAGATGTCAGCACTCCCGAATTTAAAACCATGTCGATAATGCAGTTGAATGTAGATTACGGGAGTGTAGAAATTTGTGAACTTACGAAGGAGTGAGCTAGCGCAAAGTATACAGTATTGCAGAATCCATTATTAGAAGTGACAGAACAATACATTTACTATCAAGATAGTAAATATATGGACAGAACCTCGAAACATTTTGTAAATTTGATTTCTATGGAGTAAATATGTGTTTTTGTGTATTTGTAAAGTCACGGCTCCCAAAGATGTTAGTGGTGGAGGAGCCACGGGAGTAATTTTAAATTATTATGCCAGAATCAATTTATCTGTGCAAATAAAAAAGCATAAAGACTGATAGGTAACTATGAAAAGTCAAATAAACAAAAATAAATACGCAAAAATTTTGACGTTTCAAAATGACATTTCTCTATTACTACAGTTAAATCATAAAATTGTTAACGTAATTTAATTTAATTTGGGATTCATATGAAACGAAATTATAAAAAATCTTATTTGTAATATATTAGTCGTCGATAAAATACAGTATACAACTCGGTATTATGGCTATTATTTCGTTAATTACAACCCCCGTTCGTGTTGTAAGCTTCATCGTTGGAAATAATAGTATCCGTTGTATAATATAATATTATATGTTACAAATAGATGCACTTAGAAGAGAATTCTGGCTACAGCAGTTAAATAAGTTAAATATGAACAAAAAATTAAACAGATATATTACTGTTTTGATCATTTTGAAACTGAATAGAAAATTTTTAAAGAAAAGATGCAGTCCCGACAACAAAAACCTTGACTAAAACGATATATTGTATTCTATCTTCGTCATTTTCAATTATTGAATGAAAATTATTATTTCAGTCGTAAACATTGAACCTCCAGATTTAGTTTGTTATTTTGCACAAATTTTACTACAGTGGGGGGAGGAAAATGGAATTACTCGTCTATTTTATTTTAGATGGTCGAAGCATATGGGTGTAGGTATTCTGGAACTGGATGTATTTTGTAATATACTTATTAATTTTTAAATCTCCGTTTACAGAAAATACATGTCGAAGAAAATAAAACAAATTTATATCTTCAAACTGATATCAAATTAGCTGTTTATTATTTTTTAAGTTGTCGTGCATTTCTAGCAGTTATTATGTAATCAGGATCAATACACTTCAACCTTTTTAATCTGTTGCCACGAACGATTTCAGGAAGTACACAATCCATATAAAATCGGATTAGTTTAGGTAACATTACATTTTCCCAAAGATTTCTGTCTCTCTCAATTTCTTCAATATATAAAGGTGTTTCGGCATTTGTGAAAATTAAAAAATAACATTTTTCCATCTCACATATGTTTAGTTGACCCTGAATCTGTGTAATAAAAGAAACATATGAATATATTTACTGAAGATACTACAGAGCATAGTGTCAGACAGTAGCGCACATATGATTTGATTGGGGGAGGTGTCAAAAAATTTATAGATAATCATTTTTCATATTTCGGAATGGTAAACATTAGAGAATCATATTTTATAATTCGTATTTTATTCAACATATTCTTGTTGAAATAATTTAAGTACCTAGTGACTCGATTAGAATTTAACAAAAATTTAGTTTGTTACATAATGTTGTACTATACGGACCACCAACTTTGCCTATACTACATAACTACCGCTACTATTCGTAACCTGCTGTTCCAAAAGATTATCCCGGCAACTGATTAAATATTATTACAATTAATCTACTGTGATTTAAGTCGTTTCGATTTTCATCAAAATAAAATTTTGAAAGGGAGATGTTCGGACTCCCATTACACTCTCCCTGTGTGCGCCACTAGTGTCAGATGTCATTGTAAAGAAAAAAATACCTGATAATAATAATTATGATTTTTCTTTAACTGCAGAATACCATTTGAATTTGTTTCGAGGCAAATTTTCTTTTTCATTTTTAAATCATTTTTGGTTTCATATACGTCCATTCCTATTTTTGCCAAATTATATAAGCACTTTACCTCAACCAAAGCATTTGTATGAGTAAGACCTAATAAAATAAATAAATTTGTATAAGTTATATATATATATATATATATATATATATATATATATATATACTTAATTGGTATAACTAAATACAATGCCTGGTTTATAGATTGTATAGACTAAAAATAAGAATGATTGGAACAGAAGTTTAACAAGTACATTTATAAATTGCACAGAAATAATATAGAATTACGTTCATTTTTACACTAACTCAGTTCATATCACAGTCGCGAAATAAATAAATAATTAATATTTGAATGCAGCACGTGCATCGCGCAACCTAAACACTAGTGGAAATACACGATTAGCGACGGACTAATTCGAATGGAACACAAATTAAAATTTTATAAATTCAGAATTGTATTTGTGTAAATGTGTAAATCCACCACTATTCTTATATAATAATACCGCAAAACATCCTTGCATACCTCTCACATTCCTCCTTCGAAATAAATGATATTGACTGTATTTTTACCCAAGTTTGTAGTTTCCGTCATTTCATTATTTAGGAGTAGTGGTGATGATGAACACACAGTTGCATTCAAATTCTTTTCATCGCTAACATTACAAATAATATATGAAATTATAATTACTAAAAGTTAATTATAAAAACTAGAATCTTACATGCACACTGTAGTAATTTTTTTTGTAATTTTAAATCGTGACTGTTGTCTCATAGCCTTTTTATTTCGTTTGTGTATTTTACTTGAACGACCTTTTTGTTTATTTCCCATGATCACAGCCTACATATTCATTATTTTGATTAATGACACCACAGATACTTCGAATAACAAAAAAAATATTAGGTTATTCGCTAATTATTGTGAAATTATTTTTAATTTTTATTTGTTCATCTGTAGCGAGACAAACACTAAATAGCTGCGATCCGCAATTCTGCATATATTGACGAAACTGTATTTCAAGAAACAGAATTCGTGATACTCGTTGCGCTCCGACAAAGTGTTACAAAGTAACTTTATCCAAAACACAAACCAATATTTCAAATTGGTAGCACCTCAACGACATCTATTAGATAAAAATAATTATAAGAGGTAATAGTTGCATATTCGTCCGAAGACACGCGGCGGCACTCCGATTCGAACACACCCTTAACGAAAAACCCGAAGTAAAAATACAAGATAATATCGAAAAAGTTGTGATCTGCACATTTTGAGAGTTCCCGCTTCAACATCACGAGTCCAAACTAAGAATTCAATCTTCCAACGTTCCAACTACAATCAATCAACCTTGGCAAAAATACTGTTTAGTTCTCTTTCTAATAGCCTAATATTTATCCTGGACACAAACCAATCCTCCGGACTACTTTATCGACTTTGGGGCACATCTGCCCGACTCAGTCGGTAATTGATTCCTGATGCTACCGCTACGGGTAGTTGGCGCCACTGTCGCTAAGATTTATCAGGCCAGTGGCGCGCGACTGGAGTGAGTGCGGTGATACTTCCACCCCACTGAATAACAGTTGATCCCTGCTTCCAGGGATTAACTATCCTGTAGGATTGGAAGGGTAGAGCACAGGACACGAAGGACTCAGGAAGGGATTAATGATGATGGCTGAAAAGCGCTGATTTTTTGGACTATTTTTAGAAACTATTTTGGGAGCTGGATGTAGGTATATCTTTCATGAAATTCATTTCAATGTAAAATACATTTATATAATATTTTGGAATATAGATACACGTCTTTTATCCATTACTTGGTGAGACACTGCCGTGAAAATTTCGAATTATCGGAATCTAAATTAAAATTATAATAGTAAGAATTAATCATTTAATCGGTATTATGCAGAATTTACTTATTAACCGATAAATGAACTTGCAATAATGTTAAAATTCTTATATGCCTGTATTTTTTCCGTATTGATTTTAAGATAATTTTTTTTAGGGATGTCGATTTTGTAAAAAATTGCCGAACGATATTCATTAGTTTCCATATTCGTATCCGGATATTCGGATATTCGGATATTCGAATATTCGGATATTAGAGTATTCGGATATTCGAATATTTGGATATTCGAGTATTCGGATATTCGAATATTCGGCTATTCGGATATTCGTCTATTCGAATTTTTATGTAATTATGGAGCACATTAATGTATTTAGTAATTAATAATAGAATTAGAACAACAATACTCGTATATAATTTTAATTTAATAGAATCAATATTACTGTTATCAACATGAGAGGATGCCAAGGTTAAAATTGTGAAATGATTGCAGGATCTACCTCTAATTACCCAAAATGTCATATTATATTACGTGAGTAAAATGAAAATAACTGATTCATAATTATGTTACTTGGATAACTATTTGCATTTATTAATTGATGACAATAAGAAATACGCATTGTTCTAATGTTTAAAATGTGTGCTGTTTAGATTTTTGAATTCGTTTGTTTATTAGAATGTGCTAAAATATTGTAGCTAAATTAAAAATCTAAAATATTTATTAAGAACTTTCGGCAATTCGAACTATTCGTTAATTATTACTGACTATTCCGATATTCGAACTATTCATATACCTATTCGTATATTCAAATATTCGGATATTCGAATATTCGGATATTCCAATATTCGGCTATTCGAATATACGAACTATTCGGATAGCCAAAACCGAATATTCGTCATATAAATATTTGAATATTCGAATATCCGGATATAATCAACATCCCTAATTTTTTTACTTCATATACGAATTTTAAACTTAGGGCCGAGCTATCCATCTCCTAATAAAGTTCCTAATAAATTTATTTAGCTAATAACAATATTTTGCAAATATCCACTACCTTATAAATTTTATTTACCTAATAAATATATTTATTAGCTACATATTTTATTAGCTACTCAAACCTCCTAATAAAAAACAAATGATTCAATTGTCATATCAATTCATACATAAAATAAAAAAATATTTTTTAATATTGTATAAATTTCTCATTAAAAATGTATGCCTGCAAATAATATACTTATATAGGGTTATCATTGATACTATAGATAAATTTTGATGAATTGGATGAAATTATAGAGAGACATGAAATGGGGTAGGTGCAGGGGTGAAAGTAGATTTATTTTCTTGCCGGTACGCTACTTTTAAAGAGATGAGTGGGGTGGGGGGATTATGCTATGTGGAAAAAATGTTTTTTAAATTTTATATATAGAATTGGTCAAAATAACTAACGACCCTGAAAGGAGTAGCTTCGGAGGTTGCTACTATCATCGGTACATTCAGTGTCAAAAGTTGGTTTTACAAAAAAGACGGATTATTTGAATTTATGAAATAATAACACGCTATGTAATTCTTTCCATTTATAAAAATATGTCAAATGAATAATAATTATGTTGGTTTAATAATAAATAAATATATCATTAATAAATCTGCATAAATACGTAAATTGTACACGGTGCGCCGCCCAAGTGTTTTCACTGAGACTGTATATTTCACTTTCGCGCCAAAGTAAAGCTACGCCATTCGTTATGTTCCTAAATGGGTGGAGTTAAAGAGCATTCCAGCCACGGTGTTACTTTGATTTGTCGCGTTCTATATGCAGTACTTATTTCAATAATATAAAAAAATATATATATATTTCAGGTAGGTTCAGGTAAGTACAAGACTTTCGAATATTTATAATATTTTCTATACTGCACTATAATAATTATCAACTTTTTTTCTTTAATTGTCATTATTTCTCACGAATACAATAATCGTCTTTTTCATAACAATGATTTAATATATAACTGAGGATTAAACATCGTTGTAGAAGGACTAGTAGTTGAAATAAAAAATAAAATAAATATATCATCACGCCTTCTACCCATTACCGGGTGTGGCACTCTGCTGAAGCAGATCTCGGTAAGCGATATATTTTGCGCGTGAAGTGCGGTTACCAGTCGTCAAATCACGGCCCCCAAACATGTTAGTGGTGGAGGAGCCACAGGGATAGCTTTTTCAAATTATGAAAATTTGTCGCCTGTGGGAATCGAACCAGGGACCTCAGGATCCACAGGCCGACTTCATACCACTGTGCATTAAATTTTGTCGCAATTTTTTCCCACTTTTCTCTTTTTTGCTTCTAATTAATTGCGTCTGTTTGTTTATTTTATATAGTAGTTGAAATAAATATTAATTGTGAAATATGTGAATCTGTAAGTTTGTTATACAAAACTTGAAATTTTAAAAATGGTGTCATCGGACAGCAGTTGTGGCGCGCAATTTGAAATTTGAAAATTATGTAATATTAAATAAAACATAATTAATTATAAGTATCATTGGAAATGAACGTATTTGTAAAATTTTCTGGCCGGTACTCTGTACCGACTCTATTTTCCTTACCGGTACGTCGTACCGGCTCTATATTTCTTACCGGTACGGCGTACCGGACCGTACCGGCCTACTTTCACCACTGGGTAGGTGGCTCAATTGGCCTGTGAATTTGAGAACCTCGATTCGATTCCCACAGTCAACAAATATTTTCCATCACATTAGAATTACCCTTGCGGCCCTTCTACCACTATCAACTTTGGGAGCCGTGTTTAGACGGCTGGAAACCCTACTTCACGTGTATAAATATATCACTTACCGAAATCTGCTATGGCAGCTTGCTACACCCAGTAATGGATATAAGGCGTGATGATATATTTATTTTTATTTATTTTATGAATTGGAGAATTTGGAAATAATTAATATTAGACACTCTCATAATGTTACATGTTGGATATAAAATTGACAATTTTTATAAATGGTATGATATCTAGTTTTTTAATAGATTTCGAATGTGAAAAGATACAGATATTTCCAACTTTCCAACATCATATTTCAGACGCAAGGTTTTTGAATCGCGATGAATTACAAGAACGTGCATTAAATTTTGTCGCAATTTTTTCCCACTTTTCTCTTTTTTGCTTCTAATTAACTGCGTCTGTTTGTTTATTTTATATTGTATTTTTATATTCTACAGCTATTTCAACTAATAAACTGACTTTATTTATAGAAAAAATTACAGATCTTGCACATGTTCTGACATTTTGACAGTTATAATAAAATCAAGGAGGTAGACACAAAATTACAATAATATATTTATTAACGTTATAAACAAGTTTTGTATTTCTTTCTAATTAATTATTTTCATAATATTCCCTCTCACTCTCTCTAAAAGATGAACAGTGTTGCCATTTTGGCTTATTTATTTATTAGGTACCTAATAACAAGTAGACGAATAAATTGAACTGGATATCTACAAAATAAATATCTTCCTAATAAATAATTTATTTTGCTAATAACTATTAGCTACTTTATTAGGAGGTGGATATCTCGGCCCTGATAGCAATATCAATTATTCCATATGATTTAAAATTTCGATTATATTTTAGTAATTTAAACTAAGTTTAATATTGTGTCATAAATGCAATTAACAATCGCTATTTGTATATTTTCACAGGCGCGATGGCCGAGCGTGTTAATGCACATCTCTTAACATGCTGTGACGTCATCCGAACCAAGGTTCGTCAGTTCGAATCCGCCTGTCGACAAAGTATGATTTGTCGTTAAAATAAAAAATACAGTTACTTGTATCAATCATACTCGGGCGCTATAAGCTAGTCACTTATACATATGCCTTAAAAAAGTAACATCGACTCAGAAAACCGGCAGTACGGCAGCGTAAAAACTGCGGCTCGGTGTGCCCGGTAGGCCCAGGCCCGACTCGGGCTGTAGCGCCAGTAAAGAAGAAGAAGATTTGTATATTTTCAGAAATAAAACATATAGATTATCAACGAGATACAAAAGGATATCGAATGTTATGTGACTTGGTCAATTTGACCTGTGAAGCATTTATGCTTATTTAGTAAATTCATTCCAAATGCTAAACCGTGATTAGATATCTGAGAACTTTCTTTGGACCGGTATTCTTTCAGTTTAATGGGCTCCATTTTATGTAAGTACGGTTAATTAGATTAATTATAAATCTCGCAGCTGCATTTCATTCTCTTAAAATCACCCTTCATAACAATTGAAAATTTAGAATTGTCATTTTTACGAAATTGACAGTTCTTGTAGGTTAAAAAATCCTAGGTAACAATAGAAGATTCTGACAAAATAATATATCTACTTAAGCTACATTCACAAATCGAAATTAGTTTTTGTTTTATGTTTTCCATTTTTGTTTTAATAACCTTGTAGACATGTTATCTTATGCAGCCATTCACACATCAGTATTTAGTTTTGGTTTTAACACAAAAGTTTGCAAACTTCAAACTTATGTTTTAGTTTTACGTTTTATACTTAGGAATAGACCAATAGGACGAAGCGTAGAATGATGTAGTGATATATACTTGTCTCTTTCTATCATCCTTCGCATTGACGATAACCTGTTGTTTTTATTCGAGTGTCAAAATGAATGAAAATAAATTAATACCTACTTTCTTACTATGATAGTATTTACCTTGCTCCTCCAAAAAATACGAAAGTAAACAAACAACATATGACAGCACGTGTAACTTCTGACACATCTGACAATTGCATTTACTGTATTACCGATCTTCTGAGTATAGCCGATCTTCTAAAATTTATGATAGATGTCACTACTAACTAAAATCAACAAAAGTAAAACTATTTGTGAATGGCACCTAAAAACAGACTAAAACATAAAGTATGAAACAAAAACTAATTTCGATATGTGAATGTAGCTTTACCCCATATTGTAATTACAAAATTTGGAGTTTACAAACATCTTACTTAGTACCTACATAAATTCATTTATTTTTTTTCAACATGAACATAGCATTAACATAAGACAAACAATATTTGTAATTGTTAATTAATGTATAACTCTGTACACAACTTTATATACTATAATCAGTCCTCTAATTATTAAATATTGTAATAAATACTAATAAAAAAAAAAATATAATTCCTGAAGTAACTACATTTATTTATTCCATAAATTATCGCGTCCGAAATATTTTCTGTAAACTAGTATTTTATTTACAGATCATTAAAAATAACGAACTGCATTTTACTAATCAAATACCACCGCACCCTTATTATTTTATTTCTCATTATTTTTCTCTATTCAGTACAAATGGAAAGAAATAAATACTACTATTAAATTCATTTACTTTAATATGAAGTCATGAAGAAAAGAGAGTAGCGAAATTATAAATACTGTTTTAGGATTACAACTTGAAGTATGAATAATGCTACGAAATGCTTTCTTTCTAGTGATAAAGTCTTATTTGTAAGATTTAGTTGCGCATTAAGAGGACCGAATGGAAAGGTAAAGTATGAGAATGCAAGAATGCAGTTTTAGTTATGGTTATTACGAGTGCCAGTATAGTAAACTTGGGAATATTTGAAAACATGAATCATTTTAAAAGGATTACAGGTCTTGCGCTACGGAATCTGGTCTTATAAATATCTACTAGTTTTTGTACACTAGGATATAAGAAAATCAAATTAAAATTCGTAGAAAACTTACAAATATAAACAATAAATAAAAAAATATATCATCACGCCTTTTATCCATTACTGGGTGTGGCACTCTGCCGAAGCAGATCTCGGTAAGTAATATATTTATGCGCGTGAAGTGCGGTTATCAGCCGTCAAATCACGGCCCCCAAAGATGTTAGTGGAGGAGGAGCCACAGGGGTATTTTAAAATTGGTGAAAATGTTTTGTCGGCTGTGGGGATCGAACCAGGGTTCTTAGGATCCACAGGCCGACTCGGATGCCACCGAGCCATTATCCCTACAAATATATATATATATATATATATATATATATATATATATATATATATATATATATATATATATATATATATATATATATATATATATATACGCAAGATACCATGTTAAATGGGATGATACAAGTACAAGATATAAATAAATAAATATATCATCACGCCTTCTATCCATTACTGGGTGTGGCACTCTGCTGAAGCAGATCTCGGTAAATGCTATATTTTGCGCGTGAAGTGCGGTTACCAGTCGTCAAATCACGGCCTCCAAAGATGTTAATGGTGAAGATACCTTATATACAAAAGTGGTATAGGCAAATGTAGTTAAGCGTTACACCACCTAGTGGTAATTTTTAGAACTACTGTGGCCAGGACTCATTTTGAACTGTATTACATATTAGATGCCGATATTTTCAAATATTTTCGGTGTGTTGATAAAATATATAATGTAGAACGATTATTACTGCGTACCAGGATGTACAAAATCATTCAGATGTATCTTTCCATGTATTGTCAAAGAAAGAAATAAACAAGTAAAATTTTAATCAAAATTTAAGGTTTCCGAATTAATAGATAAGCATGCAGTATGGATTATGCGATTAAAAATAGGGAAAAAAAGTGAACCCGCGTACGGTAGTATGTTTCTTACATTTCACAAAAAAATATTACATTATTATTTCAACTTTTTCAGTAGTAAAAGAATGCTATTTCAGGAATGTTTACATTACCATGATACGTCTTAGGACCAAAAATAACATTTCTATTACAATTGTCATGGTGATAAATAATATAGTAATAATAATAATATTTATTACTCCATAAGAAAACTGGTGTTTTTAGTCCTAATGAAACATATAACTAATTTTTTTGGTTAGTAGTTAATCAAGTAATATGTAAATAAAACTGTTATTAAATAAAAATTTTCACTGTACATCTCAAACGAAATTTGTTAAAGGCAAAGAAAACACGATAAAAAAATTCAAAATAGTGATAGAATTTTGAGAACGAAAAAATCCATTGAGATGCAGAATTTCGGACAAAGTGAAGATTAAAACACTACGCATAATAATGTCGAAATAGAGGAAAGTCACGATACAAATACAGTAGAAGAGACAGAAACAGTAGATACTATAATACATTTATTAAATAATCAACCGAAAACGTTTGGAGATTCTGAAGTACAAGTAAATACACCAGAAAGGCTTACTGTCGTACATTTAATAAATACAGAAAGAGCACTCAACCATTTCAGGCTAAATTCAATAGATTTAATATATAGTGAGAATCGTGTAAATAAATTAAATAAAAAAGAGAGTGGTATTTTGTGTTTTATAAGATTAAAGTGCGATTTAAGTTTTGTAGTTTTAAAACGTTAAAAATCTATCCTGGATACATTAGGCGTGTTTCTTTGGATTGTGATTGTGATTTTCTAAATCATGATTCCTTTGATCGTGATTGCGTTGAATCATGATTAAATATGATACTGAAGAAAACATCGAACAAGAATAATGATTCAAATCCAACCCGATCGACGCGATACTATAGTATGAACGTTAAAATAACTGCAAATGTTAAATACACAAACTAACCTATTTTAAAATTTCATAAATGAGTGTCCATGTAAGCCATTTAAAAATTCTTCCAGAAGCAGCCAATTTCCCTTAATTCCACAAATAGAGCACATGAATTTATCATCAGACGCCATTTTTAAACCTTCGATGTGAATCAGTCAATATGAATCATAGAAAAAGTATGATTCAGAAGGGTAGGGGGATTGTCGTTTCGTGATCACAAAATGAAAGAGTAGGGATAACGAATAACGAACGAAGAAACATGATTCTTCATGATCATGTTAAGTTTGATCACTTTGATTACGAATCACAGTCCAAAGAAACACGCCTAGTATTCGCGAAGTGTTCTAGATGGCGCAGCGATCTTAATTTTATTTGCCTATACAGGGTGTTCAATTTAGTAGTGCCATCATTGCTATCTCGGGAACTATAAGAGCTACAAGGTTGGTTAAATTAGCAAACAAATACCGCTTTCTCAGTGTATTACAAAACTATTAACAAAAAATTTCTTTGACCAGTGGTTCTAAAAATACGGGGTGCAACATTCTTATTTTAAATAGGAACCTATCTTTTTTATTTGCTCATTCGATTCAGTATTTTTTTCTGAATTCAATAGCTACAAATTTCAATGCACTCACATTACAATTTTTTGACAAAAATGCATATTAAATTGACATTAATTTAATTAAAATCGTATAGGAATCAGCGTGCTATGATAAAAACAAATGAACAAATCATAATATTTCTGTTTATTTGAGTCATTATCAGGCTAGGTAACTTAGATCACATATCCGATGACAATGGTTTACTCATGGACCACATTAAAGATGGTAGCAAAATAAATAAATAAATATAAATATATCATCACGCCTTCTACCCATTACTGGGCGTGGCACTCTGCTAAAGCAGATCTCGGTAAGTGGTATATTTTTGCGCGTGAAGTGCGGTTACCAGTCGTCAAATCACGGCCCCCAAACATGTTAGTGGTGGAGGAGCCACAGGGATAGCTTTTTCAAATTATGAAAATTTGTCGCCTGTGGGAATCGAACCAGGGACCTCAGGATCCACAGGCCGACTTCATACCACTGTGCTAGCACATTCATTAAAATTAGTTATGCCGTGGGGGATTGTGGGAAAAAAAAATTGTTGTTGTCATAACAACCATTTGACATATTAAAGATAACTGAAAATAATAATTTGTTATGTGCAATTACTGCTCATATACTTTGTTAACTAGTTGTAATAGTGAAATTTAAGACCAAATAAAAGGTAAGCAATATACATAATATATTAATTTTAAATATTATTAAAAATACAGTAAAATATGAAACGAAAAAATAAATTTCACAGAAAATATCAGCAAAAATTTAATAGCAAATAATATGTATAAATGCATAAAATAAATACATATTTAGATTAATTTATTTAGTGGCAAGACTTTCTACCCCTACTTTCTTTCAATAATGAAATATTTTCATTCCAACAATTGATTATGATTGCAACAATACATTTTGATTTCAAGAATCATATAATCTGTAATATCCATATTACAGTAATTTCAAAAAGATAATATTTAAGGTGGTACTATCACGGAAGCATTTAATCCGGATTTGGATGAAATGTAAATATGTTATTTTTCATGTGTTTCTACACTAGTATGCAATTTTTCTTTAAAGTTTACTGTTGTTGAGCTGAGTAATGTAAAGTTAAAGTCGACCAAAAATGCATTGGCGTTATAGGAACTGTACGTCGCGAGGCAGCTTACTGCATAATAAATTCATATATTGTAGTTATTTGTTTAACAAAAAACTAACACACAGTACATCATGTATGAGAATTAAAATATCCATGCCTTACCGGATTAGTTTCAAAGAAATTGGCGATGAAAGTTGGATATTCTATGAAAATCAGTGAAACTGTCAGAAATGCTTGGCAACGTTGCACGGGTAGACAGAGATGATCGCACGAATGACAAAGCAAGAACTATGAAAATTATTATTTCGATCAGTAAAATATATTAATTTTAATATAAATAAAAATATTACAGCATTTTATATTTATTTATTTGTTGTTACAGTTGATAATTGTTTTGGTGCATTTTTCTCATTTTTCTTATGAACTGTCAACAGGATGTATCGATAATACAGTCACGTTTCGTACCGACTGGTAATATCATGTTGCTTGTGGTTCTCGCCTTGTTGTCATAGCTTCTGCTGTGTAAAATCTTACACTGCTATTGGTTAACATGAAACATTCACTTTCAAAAAATTTGTTATGTTACTGAATTTCATAAACTAGTTAAATAGTGTTATTTAATATATTCAATGTTATTGTTAATTATACGATATTTGCAGCGAAATATTAATTCTGTTAATAACCTATACCATACAAGAATGTAATCATTATTTTTATAAACTTTTTAGGTTACCTATACTTTTGTATGAGACTGTCATGATAGAACCACCTTAAATCAATTTCACATTTTCTATTTATTTAAAAATAGTTTTATTTGTATTTATATTTTTTCTTTTCCATGCCCTATGTATTTGTGCCGAGTTGTGGAGAAAGAGAACGACCGTTTAGATTGAAATGTTAAAACTGAATTTTATCGCCACGTTTTCTGGGTTCTAATACCCGTGGACCTCGACGTGATGCAAGTCCTGTATCACGAGATGATGCCATTACCGACAGATGAACATATCACGATGGCTGAACTAATTTACTTATCGCCCAAGCAAGCTAACAACAAATATATTTAATAAAATATTGTTCTTTTAATGAAGTAAATTCGCTTACAGAGGACATATCAGCTGATTGATCGAGAAGAAAAAATGACTAACGACAGAATTCTACATTATAATGTACAGTGACCAAGCAGACAGAGTAAAAGTGTTCACGAGTATTACTAATAGAGTTACTACATAATGATTTTCATTTTTCGGATTATGTTTGGCTCAAAATATATCAAAAGAGAGGTATATAACCGAATTCGACGTAATATATTAATTTGTTGCTTGTTACTTCAATTCTAAAAAATCTGGTGTGGTCACCACACGACTTTCTTATACACAGCATATTTCATATTAAAAACGCTGAATTGAACACTTATGACTTGCTCCTTGCGTTTGACAATTATTATTTGATATATAAATGTTAAACATGTTTTTGTTTTTTGTTTCTATTGCTACTATGATTATTGAAATATATTATTAAATATATAAATTAGTTTTTCTCAAAATTAGACGCATATACAAGAAAATTTCAAATAACATTTTATGTTCCAAATATTTTTGCTAACATCTTTTATTTGAAACTTTTTTTCGTAACTGATTCCATTTTTGAAATAAATGGAATTTATTGTTTTGTGTGTCCAGTAAACTTCCTCTTCCGGTTTTTCAATTTCATTCAAAATCAACTCAGCTCTTCGTATTTTCATGAAACTTATAATTACCAAGTTTCGTTAACAAATCTTATCTCGTTCATGAGATATTGCACGACCGGACACACATCCATCCATCCATGCATACATCCATCCATCCATCCATCCACACACATACACACACAGACATCATTGAGTAAATGATCAAAACAGATTCAGTGGACCTCAAAACATGTATTTCCGCGAAAATCTCGTCAACGATTTTTTTCACGATTCCAATACTTCCTTATACCACGTATAAGAAAGTAAAAAACAGTAGATTATTTATGTAGATTTTTCTATCAGATTAACCACTAGAATTTGATTATACTGTATATAAAATTAATGTGCAAGATTTCTGATATACGGCTGTATCATGTAACACATCGTTAATAATAAGCGACATCGATAACTTTTTTAGCTTTGGCAACATCGGTTTCGTTTTGATGTTTGTCAAATTTGTATAGACCACGGGCGTGTGACGTCACGATTTTAGATGTGGTCCGTAACTGTCAAACGAGTGACTCACATCAGTATTAAATGTACGATTTAGACTGTATAGATAGAATATATTTTTAACAAATATATGTGCATATAATTCCAAAAGTGTCAAGTTTCTATTTTGTGCATCATTTTTTGCATGACAAAGTGTGTGATTTATTTTATCAAGTGAAACGTAATTTGAAGTTTGTGTCGCGAGTGCATACTTTTACAATTTTATACTGTTTATATATTTAATATATAGAAAATAAATGTTTAAAAACAATTTTATATGTTTACTTCATAGTGTAAAGCCATGTAATTACTATAATATACAATAGTGTTACTTTTATTGAAGTTTGAACTTTTCATTTTAGGTTACATTTTCCAAATCAACTAATTTCGTTAAAATTTTTCATATTTTACTGTAATATTGAATTTTTTTCATTAATAATTGTTGTTGTGTTTTCGATTGTCGTAGAAATTAGAAAGAATCGACAAAACGAATGTTTAAGTTATAATCAGAAATGAATCAAAAAGGGAAAAGGACTCTTTGGCTCTGAAATAGCAATAACAATATAAAAAGGTAATATAAAATATTGTCATAATCACAATAATACAAGACCTAGAGCAAGAAGGGAAAGAACGTCGATTTGTTTGATTACAACAATGTGTTCATGCAACAAAACATTGGTTACAACAACGTGTTTTAATATAACATGATTCGCATTTATGACAGTAACCGTCAAAACCTAAAGAAAACTACATAAAAATGTTTTGAATTCCTGTTTCTATTTTTTATATTGTAATATTCAACATATCTTGAGCCAAAAACTTCGACCTACCTTCCTTTTCTCTTTTAATTCAATTCAGATAGTATCATAGACATTCGTTTTATCGATTTTTTGAAATTTCCACTACGATCAAAAACACAATAACAATTATAAATGAAAAAAATTAAAAACTACAGTAAAATGTTAAAAATTCTAACAAAATTAATTGATTTGGAAAATGTAACCTAAAATGAACTGTTCAAACTTCAATAAAAGTAACACTATTGTATATTATAGTAATTACAGTCTAAATCGTACATTTAATACTGATGTGAGAGTCACTCGTTTGACAGTTACAGACCACATCTAAAATCGTGACGTCACACGCCCGTGGTCTATTCATATAAATACAAATTTGACAAACGTCAAGACAAAACCGGTGATGTCAAAGCTTGTAAAATTTATCGACGTCGCTTATTATTAAAGATATGTTACATGATACAGCCGATTATAAGTTTAAATTATGTAATTATTTTCAATTTAAGATCAAAATGAAATATTTTACTAATTTAGTTTCAAAAAGATATATTTTATAAGGTATAGTAATTTAAATTATACTAGAAATCTTTAAATTTATGTTTATTATGTTTTCCTCATGTTTCATGAACTAGTCAAATTATCCTTAACTACATAGTTATAATAATGTTTATATAATGGAGAAATATCATATAATCTTAAAATACATTTTAGATACGAGTTTGAAAAGAATTTAATGATAAAGGTTTCAGAAAGTTTGGAATGTCATTGTAAAGTGATGGAGTCAGATACGAAAAAGAACTTTTAAATTTAAACTTATTGAAGGCAGGTACAGCATATATAGCTATTTATGTAACAAGTGCGCGAAGACATACTTTGCCTATGAGCACAATTTTAAAGCACGAGCAAAGCGAGTGCTTTAATTTGCGCGATTGGTGCAAACGATGTCTTCGTGCACGAGTTAAGTACAATGCTTTTTGTAACGAGCAAAAATTATAGAATCGAAAATGAAGAAATTGATTAAATTTGAATAGTTGTATTGACACAACATAATAATGACCACAGATTTACTTATTATTCAGATGTCTATCTCCTAGGTTATAAAAATTGCGCGCCAGTGCTGCACTCTTGCATGTGGTCCATAACTAATTAGACAAGGATAGATATATATATATATATATATATATAGCACACTAGATTATTTTTATTTTATTTCAATTATTATACTTTTTTAAATCATAAACTAAATATATTTTTAGTACATTTATTTATGGGATGGCTAGCACAGTGGTATGAAGTCGGCCTGTGGATCCTGAGGTCCCTGGTTCGATTCCCACAGGCGACAAATTTTCATAATTTGAAAAAGCTATCCCTGTGGCTCCCCCACCACTAACATCTATAGGGGCAGTGATTTGACGGCTGGTAACAGCACTTTACGCGTATAAATATATCACTTACCGAGATCTGCTTGGCAGAGTGCCTCACCCAGTAATGGGTAAAAGGCGTGATGATATATGTATATTTATTTATTTTAGAATTTCAGTTACTGCATCATGTAGACTTTTCTTTCATATACAAATGCATGCTATCGCTTTCATCTTTTATACTCTTTGTAGATTCGTTGTTAGGAGTAAGCGTGAGTAATTTGAGATGTTTTATACATATGTTATGTACGTCGAAGAAAGAAGATGAATGATAAGTGAGTAGGAATGATGTGATTGAAGGTTAGTTGTGTGATAAATGATTTCGAGTGTAATAAATAAATGAGTTTATATGGAGTGATCTATAAATGTGGTTAAAGTGAGGGTGGTGTGTTTGGATGATAGTGTTTAACGGGGGCTGATTATTTGATGAAAGTAATGAGTGATTTTAGGGTTCGTGCTACCCAATTTGTTGGGATATAACGTGAAGATATTGTAACACGACGGAGGTCTGTGCGAGTACATATCGATTCTAGATGGCGGTTATTAAACGTAATTAAAACGGAAGCGCGATTATTAAGATTCGATTGTTGATTGTTATCAATAATACGCACAATAAAACACATAATTTTATTAACAAACTTGATAGAATAATAAGTCATAAAACAAAATATAAGCTAAAGCGTAAACTACGATAAAATACTAAATATCCGCGCGGAAAGCGGAACGGATGCGTTTTTGGTCACATCTTCACCAGCCGAGGACGCGAACGTGACATCACTGAGACTACCGCTCAAAAACAGACGCAATGTTTTTGAGCAGGGTGAAGAGTGGTATTTTCGAGGGTGCAACGATGGCTGACGACTGCAGATAACCACACATATCCGTTGCCACGTTAAGATTTTTCCTCAGAATCTTATCGCACAAAACAGGGAAGCAAACTAACAGAATATCTACAGTCAACTCAAAACCACCTTGTTACGAGGGTCGTTCAATAAGTCCTTAGAAAAAAGTAGAAAAAACACTTTTTTTAGGTAGATTTTTTTTTATTTTTCTACATAATCTCCTTTTAGCTCTATACACTTATCTAATCGTTTTTCCAAATTTTTTAAGCCGTCCAAAAAGTAGGATTTCGGATGCTCCTCAAAATATGCCTCCGTTTGGGCGATGACCTTCAAAAATCCACTGTTTTGACTGTTCTTTTGTCTCTGGAGTATAGTAATGTATCCAAGTCTCATCCACAGTTATGTATCGACGCAGAAAATCTTCAGGATTACGACGGAAAAGCGTCAAAACAGCCTCAGAGTCCACCACACGATTGCGGTTATTCTCCACTGTGAGCAAACGCGGCACCCATCTTGCCGAGATTTTTTTCACACCTAATTTTTCGTGCAAAATTAAAGCGACTGTGCCTTGTGATATGCCTGTAGCCTCAACTATTTCGCGCACTTTGATTCGTCGGTCACTTAAAACCATATCGTGGATTTGGTCAATCATTTCGGGGGTAGACACTTCTACAGGCCGTCCGAAACGATGTTCATCTTTTGTGGATGTACGGCCACGTTTAAACTCATTCACCCAATTGTAAACAGTTGCAAACACAGGAGCAGATGTGCCATGAACTTCATCCTACTCAGCTTTAATTTCTTTCGGCGTTAAGCCTTTTAAATACAAATGTTTAATCACCGCTCGAAACTCACTTTTATCCATTATTATAAACTATCAAAAGTTTTTTACTACAATTGACAACAACAATGAAACTACGTGACGGCTAAAGCTAAAACTCTAACAGTTAACTAGTTAGGAGTGCTGCTTACTGGAAAAAAATCATTTTCGATACTAAGAGCATCATCTCTTGGATTTTCTAAGGACTTATTGAACGACCCTCATGTATGTATGTATGTAGAATTTATTTAAACTTTTTTCAAAATATAATTTAGCTTAAATTGACTAATCTAAAATTATGGATTAGCTAAAACTCTTTTGAGAATTGGGTTGTTGGTTTATACGAGTGCAGGATAAAAAGTCACTGAAAAATGAAACAAGAAATGATTTATTTGGTCAATACATATTTTATTTCTCAACATAATCTCCTATAGCTCGATACACTTCGTCCAACGTTTTTCTAATTTTTTTTATCCCTTCCAAATAATACGATTTTGGTAATCCTTCAAAATATGCATTTGTCTCAGCGATGACCAGGGGGCCAAATCTGGAGAATATGGTGGATGACGAACCAATTCGTAGCGCAATTCATGCAATTTTGCCATTGCGACACGGTCGCGCTTGTTGTCAACAGAGAGAAAATGCGGCACCCATCTAGGCAGATAGCTTTCTCATATCCAAAAATTTATGCAAAATGTTCCGTACCCGTTCGGTTGAGATGCTCATAGCCTCAGCCAGGTCGTGCACTTTAACTCGCCGATCGTCCAATATCATACCATGGATTTTATCGACGATTTCTGTCGTTGTAACCTCAATTGGACGACCAGAACGTTCGGCGTCCTTTGTGGTCATACTACCACAACGAAAATCAGTAAAACACTTGTGAATCGTTCCAATCGATGGTGAGGAGTCCCCATAATGTATACACTTTTTTCCATGTTTTCAAAAATCTTCAAGGTTGCTTGCTTTCGATGGGTGTCAAAACAGAACTGAATGACATATCAGTCTGAAAATTTTAATGCGTTCTAGTCAAAGATGGTACATCATAAATATCACATGATATTTGCGATTGTGGCGCCATCTGTCTTATTTTTTAGGGACTTTTCACACTGCCCTCGTATGTGGAATATATGTTCTGAGAGCTTAGATTTTAATTCTTCCTAAAATTAAAATCCGTTCGACTCTCTTTTATCTAATAAATATATTAAAAGCAGTCAAAATATCGTATAGAATTTATCTTCAATTTTGTTAGATTATCCCAAGCATAAAAAATAATTTTTATAAGAATAACAAGAAGGTAACAGGTACTAATATTGTAGATACGTCAGTGAGCATATTTTCACGTTTCATAAAATCTAATCAAATTATGTCACCTTTGTAAATTATAAGCTCGTTTTGAGATTACGTTTTACATATTTTCTTTTGAAACTGGAAGCAAAGACCATGAGCGTGAACCGAAAGAAAATCCGACAGATGTTTAAAGCAGATAAGAAACTTTTTAGGAATTATGAACAGAATTATAATTAAATTTAATTAAACGAATTTTTAAAAATTACTTTCTTTTCATCCGTTGTAAGAAGAATTACTGATTGCGATGGTAGAGATGGAAATATTCGAGTAATTATGGTAATAAATTATGAGATACCGGGTTTGAATCTTAGAGCAGACCAGTGTATCACTTCATTGGCGTAGCTAACACTGAGTGGGTCTTGTTTCAAGGATTGTTAAGGAGATCTTTCTCCCCTTATATTAAATAGCAACCGCATTAATTTATTCAATATTAAATTTATTCTCAGACATCATCTCATAATTTGAAAAAGCTATCCCTGTTGCTCCTCCACCACTAACATTTTTGAGGGCCGTGATTTGACGACTGGTAACCGCACTTCACGCGCAAAATATATCACTTACTGAGATCTGCTTCAGCAGAATGCCACACCCAGTAATGGGTAGAAGGCGTGATGATATATTTTTTTACATCATCTCAAAATTTTATATTTTAAAAATGATAATTTATATTCAACCATTGAGATATCCCAAATGCTACGAATTTAATTGATTACATTTGACATGTCTGGCTTATTTATACAATTATGCTTGTAAACAGTTTGAATACGAAATAACTTTTTTAAAAGCAAAATTTTACAAATAAGCATTGCAGACATGTCAGATTCAATAGGTTAAATTCTTTAGCACGAGAGGTTATTTCTTGAATTAACAGTAAATAATTTTTTTCCGATCGGACGAAAACTGGCAAATGTCTCCCCGGACTCCCAACCTTCTCACCATCGTCCGTGAATATATCACTTTTCCGACTAATAATAGCTGTATTCCATTTACCATTTGGTTCAGTTAAATCAGTTCAGATAAATTAGGAAACATGATTAAATGAATTAAATTAAGCACACTGATGCATTTATTGGAGTGAATTATTCCAAAGTAAATTAGAATCAGCAATTCTAGTATTGAAAATAAAGCCAGTGCAGTAATCCAACGAAATGAATAAGTGAACTGGTTCAGTATATGTAAGTTAGATCTGATCCAAATGGCGAATGGAATACGCCTCAAGTCGTTCGGTCGACACGACGACGGCAAGAGTTATTAAAACAAAATTGGCGTGTCCATTTTTTAGAGAACATTTAGAATAAAATGTATGTAATAGTAACGCCGAGTCCTGTTATCTAACGTATTATCTAACCTAAAATTAGTGGATTGATTGTGTTCCAAATATAAAGAAAAGTTTTTTTGATTGTGAATGGACACGCCAATTTTGTTTTATTAAAATTTGTTTGGGCTTGTTATTATATAATAAAATAAATAAATATATCATCACGCCTTCTACCCATTACTGGGTGTGGCACTCTGCTGAAGCAGATCTCGGTAAGTGATATATTTTGCGCGTGAAGTGCGGTTACCAGTCGTCAAATCACGGCCCCCAAACATGTTAGTGGTGGAGGAGCCACAGGGATAGCTTTTTCAAATTATGAAAATTTGTCGCCTGTGGGAATCGAACCAGGGACCTCAGGATCCACAGGCCGACTTCATACCACTGAGCTAGCCATCCCATATCATACCCTTTATTTCTGTATTTAACAAAACTAACTAATTTCAAGTTGTGCACGTTTGATACCTTGTCAACCAATGCAATTTGAGATGGTTACGGTTTGATGGGATAGATATTACTGAAACAATAACTTAGTCATAATAGTTTAACAAAAATTATTTAAATTCAACAAAAAACACTCGGTTAGTTTCACAAAAATAAAAGAAAACACTTTATTGTACAATTTCGGCTGTTAAGCCATCATCAGAAGAATTATTATTCTTCTGATGATGGCTTAACAGCCGAAATTGTACAATAAAGTATTTTCTTTTATTTTTGTGAAACTGATCGAGTGTTTTTTGTTGAATTTATTCTACACTAGGCGTATTCTATTTGCCATTTGGATCAGATCTAACTTACATTTACTGAGCCAGGTCACTTATTTATTTCGCTGGATTACTTCGCTCACTTTATTTCTAGTACTAGAATTACTGATTCTACTTTACTTGGGAGTAATCCACTCCAATAAATGCATCAGTTTGCTTAGTTCAGTTCATTTAGTCATGTTGTCTAATTTATCTTAATTGATTTAAATGAACCAAGTGGCAAATGGAATACAGCTAATGTTTCACCTAGTGCCAACAGCTTCTTCAATAGAGTTTAAAAATGATTTAGTTTTGTATTTTGTTTGATTTTATTTTAATTTATTACCTACGAGACGTTTTGATTTATCAAAATTTATTTCTTGTCTACAAATAATATCACTCATTTTTGTTTGAGAAATATTTTGAGTTTTAATTAAAACACTGCTACGGAACTCTTGCCGTAACCCTTTACAATGTATTTTAAAAATAGTAAATAAAAACACTTGGTTGTTTCAAAGAAACTATTTATTTTTATACTTAATACGTATTTCGGCATTTACACCATCATCAGAAATAACGAAATATTCAAAATCAATCTATTTATATAGTTACATAGAGTACCTGTAAGTACATACATATCCGGCAGTACGGTGGGGTGGGTAGCGTTACGGAATTTGAATCCGGAGATCCCGAGTTCGATTCCCATTCAAGCTAGAAATTATAATTATAACCACTCTGCGGCTCGGTGAGCCCGGACCCTGTACTGTAATTGGGAATCAATTCCTGTTGTACAGAGTAACATAAATAAATAAATAAATACAAACACAACAGAGATAGAAACATATTATAACATTTATGAACAGGTGTTTTTATTTACTATTTTAAAAATATTATCAAACATGTTTCAACAAGCGCCAACAGCTTACTCAATTAATTATACTTTACAATCTAATTGTGTTTTGAGTTTACACTAGCTGTATTCCATTTGCCACTTGGTTCACTTAAATCAGTTCAGATAAATTCGATAACACGACAAATGAACTAAATTAAGCAAACTGATGCATTTCTTGGGATGAATTACTTCAAAGTAAATTAGAATCTATAATTTTAGCACTGGAAATAAAGTGAGCAAAGCAAACTAATGAAATAAATCAGTGATCTGGTTCAGTAAATGTAAGTTAGATCAGATCCAAATGGCAAATGGAATACGATTACTATATAGTATTGTTATTATGTAAAAATTGCGATCATAGCAAATCGTTTAAATTTTTAATTTCTGTTAAATAAACGTCAAAAAATGTTACATTAGATTTGCAAAACATTACTAAATTATCGTGTTTAATGAAATACGATATCGATAAACGTAAAAAAAAGCTGCAATTTAATCGCGATTAGACAGCTGAATGCCTTTTAATCACTTATTTAAAATGCAGAACAATGCAAAATGAGGCTACCTGATTGATGAAATTTATAATGAATGAAATAATCAATCAGCAAGGGTTCATCAGTTTAAAATTAGTTGATTTCAACTAAACAAAAGACAAAAAAAAACAATATAATTAAACATAAACGTAAAGATTCCACTATGGTAGTTTTCCTGTGCTGTAATCGGAATTAAATGCTTGTAGCGTAGTAAACAAGAAATTCATTTATTATATTATTATATTATAACAACAACATTTTAATCCTCAATTTGAGTTTTATAATGACATTTATTATAGTCTAAGGACATGGGCATCCACAGACAATTTTCCAGGGAGGGGGGGGCGAGTCGGAAAAAACTCTCAAATATACATAAATTTCTAAAATATTTTTTTTTTACATAACATAAATACAAATACACATAACAAATGGATAAAAAAATATTTAAATTTGTGAAATAAATTACTAGTTTCCATAAATTGACACCATTTCTTCAATAAATTCCGATTTAGCAATCTTACAGTTTTTATTTTCTAATATTTTGTGTATGTGTATACTTAAACTTAGATTACTCAATCGCTACGATAGGGAACATGTCGCTAGCTGGCCTTAAGAATACTGCAGGAAATTCAGTTTCAGCTTGAATTTATTTATTTAAACTTATATTTTAATTTTTATTTAATTTATATATACATATACAGTGTGGTGGCCACGACTCTCGAACATCGGACTTTAACATGTAAAATCACATTGTTTTAAATTTCCTGCTTCCTAATTATTTAATAGCAAAAAGCTTCAAATAAGGGCATAAAATATGAAATTAATTTTGCATGCTTTGTATCGGCACAAATTAGATCTGAAAATGACTAAAATTGTCTCAAAACTATCGATAGCTATGAAATTGACACAAAATTAAACAAATGTTTGTCGTTCAATCTGTCAAAACTGTCAGAATAAATTCCTTATTTATTATTTCATTTATTTTGACAAATAAAACGTCAAACATATGTCTAATTTTGTTTCAATTTTATGCCTATCGATAGTTTTGAGACAATTTTCGTCATTTTCAAATCTAATTTGTGTCGCTACAAAGTATGCAAAATTAATTTTGTTTATTGGTTCAGATGCACTTTTATTTCAAGCTTTTTTGCTTCAAATATTTAAGGAAGCAGGAAATTAAAAAATTATAGTTTTACATGTTAAAGTCCTATTTTCGAGAGTCTTGGTCACCACCCTAGTTAATATCCAAGGGGGGTGGTCGACTCCCTTGCCTTCCCCTGCGGAGGCCCATGTCTAAGGACTATAATGAGATTATCAACACGTTACCATAGCTTGTTACTAGGTAAACATGGAAAATAGGAAACCTGTTTTATTATAATTGTTTTTGTTAATCGTCAACTAATTTATTTTATATTTTTCACTAATTTACGTCAGCATATAAAATTTTGTATGTAATACGGATCGTAATCAATTATGGTACACGTCGTGTTATCAAATTCGACTTCGCGTCTTTTGATAATCTTCAAGACTAGTACCATAATGATTGACATTACGATCCCTATGAGATAAATAAACTTCATTCCCTGTATGAAAATGCTTACGTCATATGTGC
This sequence comes from Pterostichus madidus, assembly GCA_911728475.2. Classification (NCBI taxonomy): domain Eukaryota; kingdom Metazoa; phylum Arthropoda; class Insecta; order Coleoptera; family Carabidae; genus Pterostichus; species Pterostichus madidus. Next base: position 26,306,614 of record OU452314.1, read on the forward strand.
ACAAGGGCGGATCCACGAGAGGGGGCCATGGGGGCCATGTCCCTTTCGACAAACCTTGAACTGTAGGAAAAATGTAAATAGTGCTAAATTTATTATTCTGACAGAATTGAGTGAAACTGAAATTCGATTGTAAAAATGAAATTATTTTATTTTATTTTGTTATCATTTTTATACACAATTTGTGCAAAATTTGGATCCAGAATTATTTCAAACTAAAACGCATAAAAACATTAAAACAGATAAAGACGATTAGAGGCACGATTTCTCCTGCGTTATGTTTGTTTATTTCTAGACATTCCGCTGAATCCTGAAAGAATCTTAGACAGATTCGCGAAGTCCAAAACCCGACGTTGTACCCTAATTGTCTAAGTACACAATGTGTAAATAAACGATACAAGAGTTATGTATATATTTGTTTAACAAGCGAAAATGTTTGTTTCTAAAGAAATATATTTGCTTCTGTTCGTATGTACATGTCGTTGAATCCCTTTCGCATGCGAATTATTGTTTGATCAAAAAAAAAAAAGTCAATGGCTCTTGGACAATTCCTGGATCCGCCCTTGTATGTGCACCAGGTTATTATAAATACGATGAAAATAGCTATCTTCTTTATTAATATTATTCGACTTATGCAAATGACATTATTGTATGTCCTAATAAGAAAAGACATGCGTTTGATGTTTTTTCACGTTCTATCAAATTTATTATTTGAATGAAAACGTATGACAGTTTTTGCTATATTCAAAACACTATAAAGATCGACTGACGTCATCAAAAAATATAACTAGATGAATGACATAGGGTGTTTCTACGTTTACATGTATCCAATTTTAAATTGTATTGCGCGTTGCTGCTTTGGAGATGACAAGATTACATTTTTCTTTGACTTCGCAGATATTTCAGAGAATTTTAGTGCATCCAGTACTCTCTAATAAATTGTAAATTAATAATAAAAATTAATGACATATATACTAATTTATATCTCGTACAGCACTCAGGGGTAAAAGCGGTCCAGTATTTGTATATCCTTATTCAAAATAAATTATTAAATGAAGAATCGGCAATTGACATATCTTTGACAAATTTCTTCCCATCGACATTGTTATAATATAGCTTTTAATGTAGGTAAAAGTCAAAGACTTTAAACAGCTTTTTGATGTTTCAAACAATTGATCATGAATCTGACAGACATGGGCGTCCGCAGGGGGGGCAAGGAGGGGCGCGTGCCCCCCCTGGATATTAACTAGGGTGGTGATCACGACTCTCGAACATAGGACTTTAACATGTAAAACTATAATTTTGTAATTTCCTGCTTCCCTAAATATTTTAAGCAAAAAAGCTTTAAATAAAAATTTTAGGGCATAAAATTCTGCAAGTAAACCTATAAACAAAATTAATTTTGCATACTATGAAACGACACAAATTAGATTTGAAAATGACGAAAATTGCCCCAGATCTATCGATACACATAAAATTGAAACAAAATTAAACAAATGTTTGACGTTTTATTTGTCAAAATAAGTGAAATAATAAATGAAGAATTTATTTTGACAGTTTTGACAGATTGAACGTCAAACATTTGTTTAATTTTGTTTGAATTTTATTGCAATCGATAGTTTTGAGACAATTTTAGTCATATTCAAATCTAATTTGTGCCGATACAAAGCATACAAAATTAATAAATGAAATAAAAATTAAATTATAAGTTTAAAGATAATAAATTCAAGCTGAAACCGAATTTCCAGCAGAATTCTTATGGCCAGCTGGTGACATGTTCCCTATTGTAACGATTGAGTAATCTAAGTTTATTAAGTATACACGGACACAAAATATTAGAAAATAAAAACTGTAAAACTGCTGAATCGGAATTTATTGAAGAAATGGTGTTAATTTATTGAAGAGTTATTAGAAAATTGCCCTTCCTCTTCAATTCAACCCAGACGACGAAGATTAGTAATTTATTTCACAAATTTAAATATTTTTTTATCTATTTGTTATTTGTATTTGTATTTATATTATGTAAAAAAAATATTTTAGAAATTTATGTATATCTGAGAGTTTTTTGCGATCCGCCCCCCCTCTGGAAAAATGTCTGTGGACGCCCATGCTGACAGATCAATGACAACTCGATATAGACAGAAATATATCATCACTCCTTTTCCACATTATTGGGTGTGGAACTCTGCCGAAGCAGATCTCGGTACGTGATATATTTATGCGCGGGAAGTGCGGTTACCAGCCGTCAAATCACGCTCCCCAAAGATGTTAGTGAAGGGGGAGTCTCAGGGGTAATTTTAATGTGGTGAAAATTGTTTTTCGGCTGGAGGAATCGAACCGAGGTTCTTAGGGTCCACAGGCCAATTGATACCAGTGAGCCATCAACCCCATATGTTATGTTAACATGCAAAATATAAAATAATTATTAAAGATGAAAAATAATTATTTTAAATACAAGAATCGATAGTAAATATAGCTATCATTCAATATTCTTATATAGGATTTGTGTTTCAATGCCGTTATTTTTTTTAAATTGTCATTTAAAATATTGCACCAGTTTTTTATGATTTTATTAAGTTTTATCAGGAGGGGTGACGTCAGTTCATCTTTATATCGTTTTTAGTATACTACGAAAATTTATATTTACTTCATTTATATTTCTTTATAAAATAAAAATAGAGACCCACGGTTATGATTTTGTTATTCTTTTATCTGTCATTTCTAAGTTTCTGACTTTTATTTTTGATACATAAAGACTGGGAAATAAGAAATGGAAAGAAAAATGTTGGACAGTCAAATGTAGAAATGAGTTTGTCATTTTCATGATTATTTTGCGCGAAAGTTGGAGAATGGAGGTCCTTTAGTTTAAGGTGGTTCTATCATGACAGTCTCATACAAAAGTATACGTGACCTAAAAAGTTTACAAAATAATTATTACATTTTTGTATGGTAAAGGTTATTAACAGAATTAATATTTCGCTGCAAATATAGTATAATTAATAATAACATTGAATATATTAAATAAAACTATTTAACTAGTTTATGAAATTCAGTAACATACCAAAATTTTTGGAAGTGAGTGTTTCATGCCAACCAATAGCAGTGTAAGATTTTACACAGCAGAAGCTATGACAACAAGGTTGACAGTTCATAAGAAAAATGAGAAAAATGCACCAAAGCAATTATTATCAACTGTAACAACAAATAAATAAATATAAAATGCTGTAATATTTTTTTTGTATTAAAATTAATATATTTTACTGATCGAAATAATAACATTCATAGTTCTTGTTTTGTTATTCGTGCGGCCATCTCTGTCTAGTGTCTACCTGTGCTGTGCAACGTTGCCAAGCATTTCTGACAGTTCTATTGATTATCATAGAATATCCAACTTTCATCGCCAATTTCTTTTAAACTAATCCGGTAAGGCATGGATTTCTTAATTCTCATACCTTTATCTTTACATGTTGTACTGTGTGTTAGTTTTTTGTTAAAAAATAACTACAATATATGAATTTATTATGCAGTAAGCTGCCTCGCGAGGTACAGTTCCTATAACGCCAATGCATTTTTGATCGACTTTGGTCGACTTTAACTTTACATTACTCAGCACAACAACGGTAAACTTAAAAAAAAAATTGCATACTAGTGTAAAAACACATGAAAAATAACATATTTACATTTCATTATAATTCGGGTTAAAGGCTTCCATGATAGTACCACCTTAACTGTAGTACAAGAGGTAGTGTGCACTGTGTTTTGAATTTTCATATATTATTTATTTATATATACGAGTATAATGATAATACATATAAAAATATATATTTCTTTGAGTTTTATTTTACGAAAATATATATTTAAGTAATGTAGGTAATATTTTTGGTCTGTTAAGATAAATTTTTATTTGGTTTTCATTTAATATAGGTACTGCAGAACTTGATTCATTTATAAACTAATAAAATTTTGTAAACTAATATTTTAATCTGATATCTATATATTGGGTTGTTTTAAAAATGTCAATCCAGTATCAATATAAACGTTTTAAGAACAAAATCTTGAATCACATGGATACCGAATGTGATGTACAGGGAATGAAGTATAAAACCTGATTTATAGATTGCATAGAATAGAATGGAATAGAATAGCATGGGGAATAGAAATATAAACCTATGAAAATGCATGCGGCCATTTATAGTTGCATAAAATGGAATAGAATAGAACAACACAGAATAGGATATAACCAAATTTTGTTTCGTGTTCTATTCTATTCCATTTTTACGTCGGTTGTGTAATTCCGACACATTTCGTTCTATTTCGGTTGAAATTTACACGACATCTTTTGTCATTTGTGACATTTGTATTTTAAAGCAGTGTTATTTTTGAATATTTTGTATTTACAAAAAAACATGCTTGACGATTATCGGTTAATAGAATTAATTTTTTTTTTCGAATTTTAAATTTTTTCGAAAAAATCGCATTTATTTTTTCCTTTATTTATTTGCCGAATTCTATTATTCCGTTTTTGTCTTCGTTTTGTTTGTGAATTTTGTAACATATACAAACTCCCTATAACATGAGCTTACATCCCAATTTGTATGCTTAGTTAATTTCCATTTTTTTTTTAAACTACAACGTTCAACTCATCATATTTTCATGTCAGTTCAGCACCATGAAGTTTGTAATAGTAATCTAATATACCAGTATGAACATAGCTATTTTAATGTAAAAATGACGTCATTCTATTCACTGCTGTTCCTTTCTGTTAGGGTTGTTGATTTTACGAATATTCGAGAATTCGAATGTTCGGATTTTTTGAACATTCGAATTTAAATTCGAACTTTCGAATATTTCGAATTTGCGAATTTTTTGAAGTTTAGAATTTTTTGAATATTCGAATTTTCGAATTTTTCGAATTTTTCGAATTTTTCGAATTTTTCGAATTTTGCGAATTATTTGAAATGTTTTAGATCCTAACGTGGTATGAATTATTTTCAGAATAAACTCAATTGCAGAGTTTTGTATTAATGGGATGGCTAGCACAGTGGTATGAAGTCGGCCTGTGGATCCTGAGGTCCCTGGTTCGATTCCCACAGGCGACAAATTTTCATAATTTGAAAAAGCTATCCCTGTGGCTCCTCCACCACTAACATGTTTGGGGGCCGTGATTTGACGACTGGTAACCGCACTTCACGCGCAAAAATATATCACTTACCGAGATCTGCTTTAGCAGAGTGCCACACCCAGCATTGGGTAGAAGGCGTGATGATATATTTATTTATTTATATAATTTCTATTAATTATTATTGTTTGCCAAATTAATTCAATTTAAATTTAAAATTTCGTTACACTGTCAAAAACGTTATATTTAAGACGTTTTTGTATCCTTTTTATTGTCATTTTAAAACGTTTTACTAACAATCCATAGCATTTAGATGGGCGGTTAAGAGAGTAGATGGCTTAATTAAGACGCCTAACCTTACAGAGTTTTTGCAGAATACTTCGCCGAATTTATTATTTAATTCGTGTACGACTTTTCACGAATTATGCGTGAGCGTACTTGGAGATGACAGATGGCGTTAATTAATTGGCAAAAAATTCGAAGCTTCGGAAAATTCGAAAAGTTCAAAAAATTCGTAAATTCGAAAATTCCAAAAGTTCAAAAAATTCAAAAATTCGAAGATTCAAAGTTTTTTTGACGAAGTTAAAAAAATTCGAATGTTCGAATGTTCATAAATTCGAAATTCGGTAGAAATCAACAACCCTACTTTCTGTGCAATCTATAAATTGTTATTACAAATTTCAATTCTATTCCAATTCATTCCTTATTCTATTCCATTGTATTTTATTCTATGCAATCTATAAATCAGGCTTAACTATTATGCTACTCTGTGCAACAAGAACTTAATCCCAATTACAGTACATGGTCCGGACTCATCGACCCGCAGTGTGCTAGTTCATATATTTTCAGTTTCGGTGGGATTCGATCTCGGGTTTTCCGAATTCAAATGCAGTATCATTACCCCCACCATCGTACTGCCGGACTAAATCAATAAGTACAAAAACAAACAAAATATTACCGTCTCAACGATTTTTCAAAAATAATTAACAAATTATGCGTTGAATAAAATATCTTTGAATAAAACACGAAAACACCCCAATTAGGAAACTGTCACATTCAGATTTGGGTAAAAGGCGTGATTTATATATGCTAAACACTAAAGAGAATTAAGTTTAAAAACAAGAAAGTAATTTCCCCGACCTACCTACATCTACAATTCCATGTTTGCGTTCCCATTTCTGGTTTATGTAAATCTCGGATTTAAATGTAATTAAGTTAATTCGTGTTCGCGTGATATAAAGCCATAGTCAGCGTTTAAAATATTGACTCCGACCCATGAAGCTGTTAGATACACCTTCTTTACTTCAAGCATGCTTCGCTCACGGTACGTTTTAAATTGATTAGGTTTTAATTTATTTGTCAGAAAATTAAAAGATGATAATTAAAATGCTGGGGCTGGTTCTCAGAGGCGTAATTAATATTTTAAATTTGCTTTGTGCTTCTGAGGACGGCTTTTCATTTAGTTAATTTTCAATTATTTATGTTGGTACGGTTCTCTGATTGAAACTGAAGTGTTGTTTATTCTGCGAATTAAAATATTATGAATATAATTCATTCGAATAAGATTTGGACTGAAACAAACAGTTAAAAATAGTTATCTGAATACATACATACATACATACATATCTTCACGCTATATCCCAACAAATGGGGTAGCACGAACCCTAAAATCACCTATAAAATATTCACTCATCACACTCATCAAACAATCAGCCCTCGTCAAACATTATCATCCAAATACACCACCCTCACTTCAACCATATTCATAGATCACTCCATATAAACTCATTCATTTATTACACTCGAAATTATTTATCACACAACAAACCTTCAATCACATCATTCCTATTCACTTATCATTCATCTTCTTTCTTCAACGTACATAACATATGCATAAAACATCTCAAAAATATTATGAATATAATTCATTCACGTTTACTCCTAACAACGAAACTAATAACGAATCTAACAACGACTCTACAAAGATTAGAAAAGATGAAAGCGAAGCCTGCACTTGTATATGAAAGAAAAGTCCACACAATGCAGTCACTGGAAATGAAACAAAAAGATAAGAAAGGGAGGGAGTGTCGCCCTGAGCTTGTTTTTGAAAGTGAATTTCACACAATTGCAGTTAAACACTCTACGTAAGAACTGAAAACGAATTAAAAGATAAGAAAGGAAGGAAGTGTCGCCCTGTGTTTGTTTTTGAAAGTGGATTTCACACAATTGCTGTTAAACACTCTACGTAAGAATTGAAAACGAATTAAAAGATAAGAAAGGAAGGAAGTGCCGCCCTGCATTTGTTTTTGAAAGAGAATTCCACACAATTGCAGTTAAACACTCTACGTAAGAACTGAAAACGAATTAAAAGATAAGAAAGGAAGGGAGTGTCGCCCAATGCAGTAACTGAAAATGAAACAAAAAGATAAGAAAGGAAGGGAATGTTGCTCTACGCTTGTTTTTGAAAGTGAATTTCACACAATTGCAGTTAAACACTCTACGTAAGAATTGAAAACGAATTCAAAGATAAGAAAGGAAGAGAGTGTCGCTCTACGCTTGGTTTTGAAAGTGAATGCCACACAATTGCAGTTAAACACTCAATATAAGATCAGAAAACGAATAAAAAAGATAAAAAATGAATACGAAGGGTAGAAAGTAGCTGTTTGCGGACTGAGACTAGAAATTGTAGCATGAGCATAGTCGAAGTCTTCAATAGTATATTACGTACCGTGCACTATAAGTGCGAGTTTTTAAGTCAAGAATGTAGTTTTGGAAGTCGTTGCCCATAGGGTAGAGATTTCCCAAACATTCGCGACCTGAAAATCACTATTAAGTTCAAGGTTTGTAAGCTATTTTTTACAATATCTCCACAAATAAAAGGAAAGAAAAAGAAAAATAGGTTTCAAAATTAACAGTTGTCAATCAGTGGAATTTCACCTGATATGTTAGAAGTGTACGTTATGCTAACATATCAGTGTATGCTATGTTCAACTTATTAGTTTATGATGTTGTTATGGTTACTTTCATAAGTGGTCGTTTGAAAAAGAATTTCACGTACTATACTCTATGCCCTGTATGAAAACGATTACGTCACATTCGGTATCCATGTGATTCAAGATTTTGTGCTTAAAACGTTTACATTGATATTGGATTGACATTTTTAAAACATAACCTAAAAATTAAATGTCAGATTAAAATATTTATTACTTTATAAAATTTAATTAGTTTATAAAAGTAACCAAATATAAATTTATCTTAACTCACGAAAAATATTACCTACCTTATTGAAATGTGTAATTTTGTAAAAGAAAACTCAAAGAAATATACATTTTTATATGTAATAATATATGAAAATACAAAATACAATGTACATTACCTCTTGTACTACAGTTAAATTAATTAAAGATACTCGATTCTCTAACTCCAGCGCAAAATAATCATGAAGATGACAAACGCATTTCTGCATTTGATTACCCAACATTTTTCTAGCCATATCTTATTTCTCAGTCTGTATTTATGTATCAAAAATGTCACAATCTTAGAAATGACAAATGAGAAAATAACAAAATCATGACCATAGGTCTCTATTTTTATTTTATAAACAAATGTGAACAAAGTAAATATAAATTTTCGTATTAGTAAGAACTGTCATACGTTTTCATTAAAATAATAAATGTGAAAGAACGTGAAAAAACATGAAACGTGTGTCTTACTTTATTAAGACATACGTTATGTCATTCGCATAGGTACGAATAATATTATTAAAAAAAGATAGCTATATTTCATCGTATCTATGATAACCTCGTCCACATATGACGTCATCGTTTTCATACAGGGAATGGAGTATATCAATTTTCAACAAATGCCAACTTTCATCAATTGTCAGCAGTGGAAATGAAACAATAATTATGTTATTTCTATCACTTTGAGATTATTTATTTCATTTTATCTCTACAACTCTGAATATTTGAATATTTCGGTTAAATAACAAACCTTCATGTACTCGTACGTACTTCACAATCATCAATCTTTCATTCGGCATACGTTCAACAATTTACAATGTAAATTTTACGTAATCAAACCATCTCAACTGACTCGCTTCCTACTCTTCTAACAAACGTATACCTACATCAAGGAATTCCTTTTGAAATTTAGAATTATAGAAATATAGGTAGAACTCATTATTATGTGATGTGTAATGTCCAATTCGTAATGTAATATTTTCATGATTACAATATGTTGATTATACTTGTAGTTCTAGAGCACGCGTCGAATCTATTACTACCTCAATTTTATTACAAAAGTTATATCTTTTACATGGTAACATATTAGAAGAACATTACAAAAAGTGAAATCAGCCTAATCAGATTGAGTAGCTTGTTACCTAACTAAAGACTGACGACATTAACATACACTACCCTGTATTATTATAAAACAAAAGACAAAATGTCTATTGCGATGTGGAATTGAGTCTTAATAAATAAGAAAAAATAGGAAAAAAAATTTCCATCACTTGTCTCATAATTCCACAGAGGTTTTTACAGCACGTTTCTTTCTTATTTATTAAGACTCAATTCCACATCGCAATAGACATTTTGTCTTTTGTTTTATTTCAATAGCTGTCAAGCAGTTAGCGATTTTGTCGGTAGATGGCACCACGAGTGGCTCCATAGCTCTCATGTCATGTTACCGTTGTAGAAAGGTTAACATCAGTCAGTTCAGATAAGTCGGTATCACAATCCACTATTTCCTAGTTGATCTAGTTGGATAAATGATCACACCATACTGATGAGTCCGGAAGGACGCAACGCGTCTATGGTTAAAGCTGAACTGACCAGCCGTTTGTTGATAACCTGAGAAGTTGATGCAAACGTGCTGTAAAAACCTCTGTGGAATTATGAGACAAGTGATGGAAATTTTTTTTCCTATTTTTTCTTACTGTATTATTATACTTTTTTTCCTTGGAATGATTATAAAATCAATGATATTTATATTTTACATTAGTTCGACAGTCTAACTAAATATTTAGTGCTAACGACAATTTGATTAATTTTAATTTAAGGTTGTTATTAGAGATCTAACAATAAAATTAAAGGGGCCCACACACTACGTTCTTATTGGACTGTTTTATTCGACGAACATGTCTGTTCGAGCAAAAACGAAGTTTTGTTTAGCAACTGAATAAACATGAAGACATTATATTTGTGTGCAGTGGCGGCGGTATTTGTCATAAAATAAAATAACAACAAGAAAAGGACAAAATGGACGAAGGAATGGTTTTTGAACAGAAGCAAGTAACTTGTTAAAGGAACTTAAACTGGAACCTGAAGATTGGTTTAATTATTAAGGAATGGATTACAATACTTATTGTACCCTTTTAGCCGTCCATATGTTTTGTCTTTTTTGATAAGGTCACTGAACTCGCGAGATTTCATTTTCCATAAACACAGAAGACTGCGATACAATGGGGGATTCAAGTGGTAGAGCTTTTTAATATATATTTATTAAAATAAATTCTTGACCGTACATCATATTTAATACAATATAAAATCATATCATAAATTATATCTTTATTGCTGAAATATGAAAGTTAAAGTTGAATAATTTAAAACGCTCATTGCAATTACGTAGTTGCATTAAGCCAATCACAGAACTTTGTCTGAAACGTTTGTCGGTGCTCAATTTTACTGAGAGGAAGACGAAGAAGAAATAAGCATTCAGAATTCTACGATTCTACCAATGACGTATAATACTAGACGAATTATGCCGTATTCAAGTCAATGCAGTGTTGTGGAGCAGAAAGGGATGGAATAACTTTTGGGACCGCCGGGTGCGCGGCAAGGAGCGAGTACACTATGATGTTATGCAAGTTGCTCCTTGCCGCGCATCCGCCTCACCAACCAGTTATTCTATCCCTTTCTGCTTTACAACAAACGCCGTTGTTATCCGTCTAGTTATGTTTTGTCTGAGGATTCTATGACAACGACACACGTTACGTGAAGTTACGTGTTATTTATCTCTGTCTTATCTGCCTCTCTTTAAGCTAAGATCCAACTACGTCATATTCGTTTGTTTCGAAAGTTTAAATATTTTTATCATGCTTAATACAAGTTTAAAAAAAAAATAAAAAATATAAAAAAAATATATAAAAAATTCAAAAAAGTCTTGAAAGGCCTATTGTGTAAATTCCAATAAAAACTTTCTACTAATCTGGCGAAGATTAGTCATATTGAAACAATTCGTTGCGAAATACAAACTGCGCAAAACCTACGCTACTGGACAAACTGTCTTCTGTTTACCGCACAAATTTCGGCTTTGCTCGAACTGACAAGTTAGCGAACAAATTAGACAGACATAATCAGATTCAGCCTGATTATTTTCATCAGCTTTATATGCGAGCAAAAACGACAGTTTTCCAGCAAACATTTTAGTTTTGTGCCGTTTTTGCTCGAACAGACTTGTTCGTCGAACAAAACAATCCAATAAGAACGTAGTGTGTAGTCCCGTTAAAAATAGTTTATTATTAGTCGGCCTGTGGATCCTGAGAACCCTGGTTCGATTCCCACAGGCGACAAACAATTTTCATTATTTCAAAAGCTACCCCTGTAGCTCCTCCACCACTAACATCTTTGGGGGCCGTGATTTGACGACTGGTAACCGCACTTCTCGCGCAATATATATCACTTACCAAGATCTGCTTCGGCAGAGTGCCACACCCAGTAAGGGGTAGAAGGCGTGATGGTTTTTTTTTTATGAAACATGTTTTATAGTGATGCGCCGAATACAATTTTGGACGAATAACCGAATACTGAACATTACCGAATTTCATGGCGGCCGAACCGAATATTCGGTTCTAGTAAAAATGCGAATGGTGAAAGCTATAAACGACACACCGCAAAGAATGCTTCATACACACTTTACAGTTGGCTGTAAAAGATTCTTTAAATATACAAGAAGATTTGAGTGAGGCTATTGCATCTGCTAGAAGAATAGTAACTCAGTTCAATCATTCCAGTCAAGCGCAAGAAAAGCTAACTGCCATACAAATTGAATTAAATTTACCTCAACATAAGCTACTGCAAAACGTACCTACAAGGTGGAATAGCACGTATTATATGTGTGCAAGGTTTTTAGAACAAAAACGAGCTGTATCTCTCTATCTTTCCGATAACAGTAGTGCAGTAAAACTTCAGAATTTATCTGAATATCAGTGGGATCTGATACAACAAGGTCTTATGTTGTTGCAACCTTTCGAAGAAATTACAAAAATCATAAGCTCCAGCTTCTCATGCATTTCTGAAGTAATACCGCATGTTCCTGTTTTCTGTGTATTATCTTAAGAATTGCGATTTTTTTTTCTAATAAATAATTTGCTTTATTATATGCATTATAATCGTTTAATAAAGAAAAACTACTAACATGACAAAATATTTTTGTTTTGAATAAATGATTAATTTCCAGAAACAAATAAAAAAATGCCGAATGTTCGGTCGCACAACCGAATAATTCTGCTATAACCGAATAAACAAAAAGTTGCCGAATATGCCGAATACCGAATAATAACCGAATATTCGGCGCATCTCTAATGTTTTATATATTCGTATTATTGTATGAAATACTAAAAAGTACATAATTTATTTTTACTCTTATAATTTTATTAGTAAAACAAAATTAACGGCTCTCAAAGGGCTGCGACCCACAATTTGAGAAGCACTGGTCTGTGGTATCTCTATAATTCATGGTAAAATAAATGTACAGTGCGTAGAACTGTCACATTTAGCATGCATGTGAAACAGAGTAATCATGAAAATTAGAAACGAAATACGAGTTCACTCCAGTTCCATTATTTTTTCATTGATTATACATTATTTGGCTGTAGATAATTTCGGTGTTAGTAGAACTGGTAGTGGTCATATATTATTTACGATAGCTAACAAGCATGACACAATAGAAAATAATAAATTGTTTGTTGGCGATGTAAGGCCGCGGCCCGAAGGGTCGTGGTGGGCTGATGCTGAGCCTGGCTGTGGTAATTTGGGGTGAATCTGCGGAAAACAATCCACCGCGTCCATGAAACACAAACACGGAGAGCGGACCAGACACTTTTCCACCTCGTTTATTTTAATGACAGATTTAAATGGCGTTTCCTTCTGCGCACCGACAATGCTTTACGACTGTCGCGATGTTTTTATATTGGTTTGTTTACAGTGAGTTAATTGAATAGACGTAAAAAATCTATTTATTTTTGTTGTTAGTTTAAATTAAACAATTAAAATAATGTTAATTTTATTGACGCAGTAAACTGAATTTAGAAATTGAATAGTAAAATTTAATTAAACATACAGAAACCTTTGTTGTTAATGTAGCAACGTGTTTAACGAAGTAAATTAGAAAATTAAATTCTGAAAATTAAACTGAAGTTGGATGATATCTTTAATTTTTGTTTTGTTTAATTTCTTGATTAAAATTTAAATAAAACTAAAAATTTTGTGCAAATTTTGTGTAACGTAAAATATAATTATTTTTCTATTTCGGTGTTCTTATAATTTTATAAACGCACTGTAAACACGTTGCTAAGGAAATTTCATTTAATTTCATGATCTTGAAGTGTTGTAAAATTAAACAATAAAAGTGGTCAAATTTGGTGTGTTCTTGTTATTATAACTTATTTATTTATAACGATTGCCTTTTAATTTTGGCCGCCTTTTAATTTTGGCCGCCCTTGTTCGAGGCACAACTCGCACACCTAGTTAACATAACATCAAATAGGGTAGCACGAACCCGAAAATTATTCGTAAAACACTTTCTTTTTTCAGATCAGAATGAAATTTGGCTTACGTAAACATTGGATAAATTTATTAATGCATTAGAAAAGTTAAAAGTTTCCGAGTATGAGGAACAAACAAGATAGTATGAAAGGAAATATGAATTGTAGATAAATAGGTCTGTCAGGATAGGAACGTTTGGCGAAGATTAAATACGGGATGAATCTAATGATGTAAGGTAGTTCTATCGTGAAAATTTTTTTTACAGATGTGAATGAAACTCGGCGCGTGTAAACATGGGATAGTTATACGCATCCTGTTAAAATATGACACACATTCATCGGCTGTGAACAAATATATTCGCTTGTAAAGTTGCGTTCTTATACACGGGGCTTATGGCGATCATCAATCAGAATCGCACATATTTAGTTTGTGTACCTGTAAAAATTTGCAGTTTCATTTGAAAAACTAGTATGATGTTCTACAACTATCCATGTATATTGTATCAGAAGAAGAAAGTTTTTATCGTTTAGTAATGGATAAATAGCCTTTCAAAGCCTTATTTTTAACGAAAAATTAAGAATCCCAATTTATAATGGCAACACCACACGGTGGTATAGTATTTGAAAATTCACTAGACCAACAACCTGTTAACAATTCATGATATTCAAATCATAAGAGGTATAACACACTTATTTTATTCAATTTTTATATTTTTTTGAGCGTCAGTTTCGCCACTCGACAACCGATGGCGCCACCGTCACACTAGTCACTACCGTAATCAAATACTCAGTCCTCGTCAAATATTCCTATCTCAACACATCGCCTTCACTTCAACCACACTCATAGATCCCTCCATACCGGGTGTCTGTCTTAAAGGTATACATACGACATTAACATGGGAAATTAGTTTTTGCTTACTGTTGCTCGCAGTTCTACCGGATAACAAAGATTTTTATATCAATCGAAAGATACCATTTTTCTGAATCCAACGATGTAAAATACATTTAAATTTAGTAGTAATTTGACACAGTAAATTAATTTTTAAATTTCACTGATTTATTCAATTTTTATGGAAAACAAATATCGTTACCTATGATGTTTCTGACGTTTGAAAGAAATCAAAACAAAACAGTCATGGGTAATTTATTTTTGATAACAATTGAATAAATCGGAGAATTTTCTAAATTTAAGAATTAATTTATGGCACCAAATTACAACTAAATTGGAATATAATTTGCATCGTTTGATTCAGAAAAATGATATCTTTCGATTGATATTACAATCTTTGTTGTCGGGTAGAACACCTAGCAACAGCATGCAAAAAACTGATTCCCATGTTAATCTCCTACATTCACTTTCAAGACAGACACCCGGTATAAGCTAATTACTTATCAAACTCAAAATCAATCATCACACAACAAACCTTCAACTACATCTGCCCAATCACTTTTATTAACTGTTATACATATATATCTTCACGCTGTATCCCAACAAATGGGGTAGCACGAACCCTAAAATCTCTCATAAAACATTAACTCACCGCACTTATCAAACAATCAGCCCTCGTCAAACATTATCATCCAAACACACCACCCTCACTTCAACCACATTCATAGAACACTCCATATAAACTCATTCATTTATTACACTCGAAATCATTCATCACACAACAAACCTTGAATCACATCATTCCTATTCACTTATCATTCATCTTCTTTCTCCAACGTACATAACATATGCATATCTCAAATTACTTACGCTTACTCTGACAACGAATCTAATAACGAATCTAACAACGAATCTACAAAAAATTAGAAAAGATAAAAGCGATAGCCTACGTTTGTATGAAAGAAAATTTCATACAATGCAGTAACTGAAAATAAAACAAAAAGATAAGAGAGAGGAAAGAGCGTCGCCTCTGAAAGTGAATTCCACGAAATTATAGTTAAACACCCTATGTCACAACTGAAAACGAATTAAAAGATAAGAAAGGAAGGGAGAGTCGCTCTACGCTTGTTTTTGAAAGTGAGTTCCACACAATAGACCATTTTAAAAATTTCCGCGACCTCTAGATGTTTATTTTTTGAACTAACAACTTAGTGCCGCCAAATGGCGGCGAACGAGATATTTCAAAATGAATTTAAGTACAAAGTAAGTAAAATGTTTATACTGAAAATGAAAACTTATTGTAGTATCAAAATAAATGAAGTATATTCATCAGTTATTTATAAATTATGTTAATATGATAGATTTCGTATAATAACATATCCATTCTTTTCTTCTGGTTCACGTTTTGAGGAAAAGAGTGAAATGAAATGTTTCTTGTTTTTTTTTAATTATTATTACAACCCTGTAAACAATATAGTATCCGTCATAATTACTATCATTAATTACTTTTTAATGAAGAATACTAAGCAACAAAAATAATCGAACTGTCACTTGTCAAATCATACGGCACTAACTTTTTTTATCTCCGTCTAACATTTGCATATGCGCAATGAATTTTTAAAATGGTCTATTGCAGTTAAAAACTCTATGTAAGGTCAGAAAACGAATAAAAAATATAAGATAGGCAAGAAGTGTCACCCCTGTGCTTGTTTTTAAAAGTGAATTTCACAAAACTAAAATAAAAAATCCTGCACTTTTCGTAAGGTAGTTCTAGTGTGAAGTTGGCACCATCAGTCGTCGAGTGGCGAAACTGACGCTCGGGAAACGAAAAAACAGAATAAAATAAATGTTTTTTACCTGTTATTATTTGAATATCATGAATTGTTAATAAATTGTTGGTTTAGTGAATTTTCAAATACCGTATCACCGTGTGGTGTTGCTATTATAAATTGGGATTCTTATTTTTTCGTTAAAAACAAGACTTTGCATGGCTATATATTCATTATTAAACGATAAAAAACTTTCTCCTTCTGGTACAATATACATGGATAGTTCTAGAACATCATATTAGTTTTTTAAATGGAACTGCAAATTTTTAGAGGTACACAAACCAAATATGTATGATTCTGAATGACAATCGCCATAAGCCCCGTGTAAAAGAACTCAACTTTACATGCGAATATATTTGTTCACACACGATGAATGTGTGTCATATTTTAACAGGACTCGTATGACTATCCCATGTTTACACGCCCAATTTCATTCACATCTGTAAAAAAAATTTTCACGCTAGAACTACCTTACATCATTAGATTCAACCCGTATTTAATCTTCGCCAAACGTTCCTATCCTGACAGACCTATTTATCTACAATTCATATTTCCTTTCATACTATCTTGTTTGTTCCTCATACTCGGAAACTTTTAACTTTTTTAATGCATTAATAAATTTTTTAATCGAACTCAATATCAATATTAATTAACAACAATACTAAAATAACCTGTTGATCATCTCCCAACTCCTCTAATTTCCCACTAATCCCTGTTCAATATCACTACAATCACAAACAATAACAATTACCCGTTTTAGCCACAAATAATCCGTTCATATCGCAGTGAGCCTCGCCGCACAGACAGCGTACGTGGCTCGGTACAGTCGATTGTGAGTCCTTGATAAAATGTATCGCCAATATGTCACATCGCTGTATCGGTTTTCTATAAAACGTAAGCGATGACACCTCCGGGAATATAGGAGTGGGGTGTACGTACTTGTTGCCAGTCACACGGGTGGGAGAAAGAGAGCAATACACGAGGATGTGGTGGGAGAAGGATGGTTTGTAAATAATGGCGTTGGTTTGTTTTTTGTGTAGGATTGTATAATGTGTGGGTAATTGTTGGTTTGTTAATTATTCATTTAATTATGATAAAAGGAAAAAGTGAAAGGGTGGAGTTAAATCTGAAAGTAAAACCTTTGAGACTCAGAAAAAGAAGAGAATATATAAATTGTAAAGAAAAAAAGGTTAGGTAAATAAAGTTTATTTATAAATAATATAAAACGTTGCGTGTTTGTTCGTATTTTGTTTCAGAGTTAGTCCATAGGCGCCGACTCGGTGGGTGCTCCGGTGCTCAAGCACCCACTATAAAACATTAAAATGAATAGATAAAATATTAATTAATTATTTGTAAAGTTTATTTATCACCGCTTAGAATTAGTAAAATCAAGTAATATGTAGGTTAGTAGTTCAATTTAAATTTAATATTTTATAATTACATTTAGGTGTAATTACTAATGGGCCTTTCAAGACTTTTTTGAATTTTTTATATATTAATCTACGTAATAAAATAATTATACCTTATTTTTTTATTTTTTTAAAAAACTTGTATTAAGCATGATAAAAATATTTAAACTTTCGAAATAAATTAATATGACGTAGTTGCATCTTAGCTTAAAGAGAGACAGATAAGACAGAGATAAATAACACGTAACTTGTCGTTGTCAGTAGAATCCTCAGACAAAACATAACTAGACGGATAACATCGGCGTTTGTTGTGAGTCAGAAAGGGATAGAATAACTGGTCGGTGAGGCGGATGCGCGGGAAGGAGCAACTTGCATAACATCAAAGTGTACTCGCTCCTTGCCGAGCATCCGGCGGACCCTCAAGTTATTCCATTCCTGTCTGCTTCACAACACTGCATTGACTTGAATACGGCATAATTCGTCTAGTATTATACGTCATTGGTAGAATCGTAGAATGTTGAATGCTTATTTCTTCTTCGTCTTCTTGAGCACCGACAAACGTTTCAGACAAAGCTCTGTGATTGGCTTAATGCAACTACGTCATTGCAATATGGCAGTGCGAACGTTTTAAATTATTCAACTTACACTTTCATATTTCAGGAATAAAGATATCATTTATGGTATGATTTTATATTGTATTAAATATGATGTACGGTCAAGAATTTATTTTAATAAATATATATTAAAAAGCTCTACCACTTGAATTATCCATTAGATTGTTGTAAATAATTTGGAGAAATTTAGTTATTTACGCTCAAGGTTACGAATGTATAGGTTGGCATCACCTGACAGTTGTCCAGGTAACTACCAAACGGTGACATTATTCCGCACTGTAATGTGTATTACAACTATCGGCACCTAGTATTCATAAAACATACTGTCAAATTTTATATGAACGTAGCGCATCTGAGTATCATATCATCTGTGGTGGTATAACTATTTTACGTACTTATACTTGTGTTATTTTTAAAAAAAGAGTTACAGTGCTCAAGTCCGATCGGTGACAGTTTACAGGTCAAAAAATAAGATCTCCAAAGTTTGTATACAAAAAATTTTAAATTCATATTTGTTGCCTTAAGGTGATGTCGAAAGTCGACTGCAACGGGACTTTCTTTGCAAGAAACTAATTATTTAATATTCCTTGATAGACTGACCAGTACAGCATTCTGTACTTATGGGAGAATGCTTCGGAGCTCATAAGTAAATATGAATTTTAAATTTTTTGTATATAAACTTTGGAGATCTTATTTTATTGACCTTTTTGAATACATTTTACGGGTGAGAACTGAAATATTAATCGAAATTCTTATATTAACGTTTTTGTCGTTGTTATGCTTCAAAATTCGCATTACTCAAATTGATGCTACGGCGTTGATTTTTATCGAAATACCTTGAATTTTAGTCTGCCTAAAAGCTTATTTCATAAGCTTTCTGGCAGTTATATTTTTTGGTCTAAATCATAAAAAGTTATGTATAAAAGTATCGGAAAAAGCAATTTTCCCATTTAAACTACGTGTTATATTTCATAGTTCATTCACAAATTGAAATTAGTATAAATTTTATGTTTTCCGGTTTTGTTTTAATAACTTTATAGCCATGTTATCTTACGCAGCCATTCACAAATTAGTCTTTAGTTTTGTTTTAATATAAAAGTTTGCAAATTAAAAACTTCATGTTTTAGTTTTATGCTCTATACTTAGAAATCGACCTAATGGAAAAAGCTTAGAAAACTAATATAACAATATATAGTTGTCCTTGTTTAGAATAGTGAAATGTGTTTATTGTTTGGGATAATTTATTTACAATAGTTATAGTTATAATAAAAAGTTTTATTAATAAATTATACAATGACAAAAACAAGAAAAATAGAAGAATATTATTGAAACGGCCAATAAATAATATACGAGAACAACAAAGAGGTAAAGAAAATTTTCTATAAGAGATGAGATTAAATGACGCAGAGATCTTTTTTTGAATATACAGTATCCTTACATTTTTTCCTTAAATTTATCAATATCACTAATAATTAACAGCCGTATTCATAGAATATCCATTAGTTCTGATTTAAACTCGTATTACGTAGTACCGCTTTAAACTGCGACTAAAACCCCTTATTCATAGACAAACATAATCCTAGATTTGATTCGAACTACGTAAATACGAACTATCTCTGTACTAGTGAAAGCGATACACTAGGCCATGGTTTGCGCGTGCGCATATTGGTATTTTACGAAGTGTTAATGTGACGTGACATAAACAAATGTTTGATTTGGAATTTTTTTGTATGCTTTGATTTCTTCCTGATACAAATTGGACGCACGAAGAAAAATATTTTTTAATTGAAGAGATCAAACCGAAAATACACTTATTAGAAAATAAATCGATTGCTTCAAAAATAAATGCAAAGAAATTTTCAATTCGGGTAAATATAACAAATAATTTTGTGGTCAATGGTTTCCAACGAGGCAAGAAACTTCTAGCAACTGACTACGAAATAAATAATTACGATAATACTTTTCTAGCAAATCTGCCTATAGCCACTTTCCTTTCTACTACTGAAAATGTTACAACTATTATACCATTAACGGTTTAACAATTCCTTCCGTTACAAATAATATTCCTGTCGCATCAACTCCAACAGCTAGTGTATTTAAAAGGGAAAGAAGAATAAATTCGGAGACATGACGATATATGAAGAAAAATTATTGGAATAGCAAACGATAAAAATTAAATTGCAAATGAAGCATACAAAGAAACTTCAAAACAAGAGGAAACGCTGGGAGGAAAAAGTTTTTAAATTAAGATTTGAATTACTACTTAGACATTTCTGAAGTCGATTCAGATTAGTAGTTTTTTTTTTTTAAAGTTAATACTTTTTTAATTTATTTTATTTTTAAAAATTATTTTACACAATATAATATTAATGAAAATTATTTTTAATAAAATTCGCCCGAAATAAGTTGCAGTCTTCATTTTCTTCATTCGAATCAGAATAGGCTATTGCCGAAATTAAATTTAAATAATGGTATTTTTTATTTTTTATTTTATTCAAGTTAATAACGTTAATTTCTTGTATTTCCTTGATTGCAATATTATGTAAAATAGCAAGAGCTATAATTGTGATTTTTTATTATACTTAAAATGCTTTTAACACTTGCAAAATTGACTGTCAACTCGCTGAAGTCATGAAAATACCAAGATAAACGTACTATCATCTAGGATTAAAATTTAGTACTGGTTTAACTATACACTAAAGATAGACTGAGACTAAACTGCGCTATTAATAAGGCAATGTTCAGTTACAGCTGTATTAGAGATAATTCGAGTTTAAACCTAGACTATTTTTTCTATGAATACGGCTGTAAATCCTCAACTAACACATGATTTGTAATTACTGCTCTAAAAAATATAAAACTAACACTAATTTTGATTTGTGAATTAACCTTTAGTTTATAGTTTTTATATTTAATTTATAAATATTTCTGCTTGTCAGAACAATTAGATGAAGAGATCTAGTTCGAACTTTAAATCTGTCATCTATTTTGAACATTAACTATACATGTGTCATCGACAGTCTTGTGATATGAATACGTTGTGGCTTTCATGACTGTATATTTAGCACACACCCTTTAAAAGTGGGTGTTGGCGAATTCAGATCACGCTCGACTATAATGAAAATTAATAAATAATCAATAAGCTACTCGTATATCCGCATCAGACAGGTTCGATGTTTAAAATAAACTGTATTTTCTTACATTGTAATTTAAAGTTATTTCCGTTATTCGATCAAGTAATTAAATAACATACAAAGTAATTAACTCATAATTGACGGCTTTATGGTCACGTTGTATCTAAATATAGATTGAAAAAAAACAACAGACTGGCTTGTAAACTTTTTCATTAGGAAAAGTACACTACGAGTACCTGGGAAGTACTTGCAGTAAATATACTGGAAGTAGTACTTTAACAATATCACATTCTTAAAATACTTTTTAAAATTAGTATAAATACTATATTTAAAGTACATCAAAGCCAATTTACTTTTAATACTTTCATGTATTTAGAATATCAAAAGTATTTAAAGTAAATAAAAAAATATTTCAGTATTTCAAATACTTTTTTAATATACACAGTATGTCCCAAAAATAACGAAACTTTTTAGATATAGAATAAAACACGCATTGTATTATGTTTGCAACTTAATATTTATACAAAATAGGTTCCATTTGAATCAAACCACTTTTTAGAACGATCAACTAGAGCATGCATAGATTTTTTTTATGCCATCTAAAGGAATGTTCTTTAACACCTGTGTCATGGCTGCTTAAATGGCTGTAATATCATCATAAAACGCTCCTTTCATGGCAATTTTCAGTTTTGGGAAAAGATAATAGTCACCTAGTGATAGATCAGGCGAATGCAGAGGATGGTCGATGACACAAATATGTTTTTTTAATAAAAAATTCGTTGACTTTTTTAGCGACTTTTTTGTCTTCATTTAATTCATGTGGAACAAAATGTGAACATACCTTTCTTTTACCCAAATCTTCAGTTATAATTCTCTAAATAGTATTTTTACTAGTATTCGTCTAGTATTATACCATTGGTAGAATCGTAGAATGCTGAATGCTTATTTCTTCTTCGTCTTCCTCTCAGTAAAACTGAGCACCGACAAACGTTTCAGACAAAGCTCTGTGATTGGCTTAATTGCAATGAGCGTTTTAAATTATTCAACTTTAACTTTCATATTTCAGCAATAAAGATATAATTTATGGTATAATTTTATATTGTATTAAATATGATGTACGGTCAAGAACTTATTTTAATAAATATATATTAAAAACCTCTACCACTTGAATCCCCCCATTCTTCACTCAATATTCTAACAGTAAAATTCGCATGGACAGCAATGATTTCACGCACTTTTTCGACTAATTCAGCACAATTTCTGGCTTTTGGACGTCCAGATTTTTCATCATCATTTAAATCTTCGCGACTATTTTTAAATCATCACCATAAACTTTTTTCATCAATTCGTATGTCTCAGCAAGTTTATCAAAAAAATTAATATTTGCTCCTTGTTCCATAGTATTTTTACAACATAAACACAAAAACTACTGTCATTAAAATGCGCATAAATTTTTAAAATTTCACCTGATTGCATGAAGTTGTGTGCGTTCGAAAGAGGAAAGATGTATCTTTCTAACAATGTGTATGTTCAATAGATTGCGCTACGTACCAGCTCTGCTATATACTACAGAATCCATGGGTTCAACCAATGTGTCTTTTCTTGTATCGCTATTTTTTTTGTTGTTCTCACTTATTTTTTGTAAAAAATCTATAAAGTGTTACTTTTATAGACTCTATAAAAATATTCAGGACTCCATATCTCTATCCATTTTGACTAAAATTTTAACATTTTTAGCATCGAATAATGCAAATATAATGCAAGTTTAATTAATTATTAATATAATTGCACATTTTATAATTTTAACTTTATGTTGTTAAATTTAATGGTTTAAAATGAAATATTTAATAAGTCATTTGAAAAGCGTTTCTTAAACCTATGATTACATTAATTTGCCTAAAATATATTTTTTATCAGTTCAGCATTGTGCATGTCTGCGATTATTACAACCATTTGAAGATAGTTAATATGAATTTCAGAATGTAGTTTTTATATTGTTGTTAGTGGTATATCAATTTTTGGGGTAAAAACTGAAATATTAATCAAAATTCCTATATAAACGTTTTTGTTCTTTATATACTTCAAAATTCGTATTACTCAAATTGGCGCTACGCCGTCAATTTTTATTCAAATAACTTGCAATTTAGTCTGTTTGAAAGCTTATTTTCTTAGCTTTCCGGTAGTTATCTTGAAATATTTTTAGCTTAAACATATAAAAAGTTATACATAAAAGTATCAAAAAAGGCATTTTCCCCATTTAAACTACATGTAAATTTTGACCCCTCTACAGGCACGTGTTAACGTCATTTTTCGGACCTGCGATGATGGCTCAATTTTTTTTTTATTTTTTCTGATTAGATTTAGTGGCGGAGAGCAACAAATTTCCGATTTCGCCAAAATAACGGACACCCTAATATATATATAATATATATATATATATATATATATATATGAGCCCCCTACCCTCCTTAAATATGTAAATATGTATTATCTTATTGAGTTTCAAAGTTTCAAATATGTTAAAATTATTTTTACACCTTTCCTCTGCTTTGCTATGGATTATTCAGAAAGAATTAGAAAAAATGTAGGTTACATAAAAAAATAATTATGCTAGATGATATAAACAGAAACACAATATAACTATTAAAAACTAATAATACTTAAACTTCAAAGGCACTTATATTACTCGCCATGTTAATTAAAATCGTGAAAACAAAATATTTTCAATATTGCTATCAACTGAATAGTGTTGATATACGTATAACAACTGTAATATGCAGCATAAACAGTCTATGAGTATACTCTACACTAATTACTAAAAAGTCCAATGTACAGTGGCCAACATAATGAGTGTATTATGGGTTGCTTATTAATATTTCAAGACTTTCATTCATTTATGCCTCATTTTCAACAAGGTTAGAGACTGGGCCTGTGGCAGCCTCATCTTCGCCAACAACCATCTCGCTCTTTATATCATAAAACTGCTAAGCAATGAAAAAAAATATAAAAAAATAGCAACTATGAAATTCAACAAATATGAATATCTTTGAAGCCTAAGGGAATATTTTGGCCAATAATTTTTATTTAAAATTAGTCGTCGATAATTCGCAAATAAATAAACAATAGGCAAATAAAATTAAGATCGCTGCGCTATCTAGAACACTTCGCGAACTATTGTATCCAGGATAGATTTTTGACGTTTTAAAACTACGAAACTTAAATTGCACTTTAATATTATAAAACACAAAATAACTCTCTTTTATATTTTATTTATTTACACGATTGTCACTATATATTAAGAGCCAAATTCAAAGTCGTCACTCACTCTCATCTCATCCTCACCTCACTCTCAAAGTCGAAGTAACTAAGGCAACTAACTCAAGAATTTGCATAATATGAGTTAGTTGCCTTAGTTACTTCGATTTTAAGTGTGAGTTGAGAATGAGGTGAGGGTGAGTCACGACTATGAATTTAACCCTTAATCTATTGAATTTAGCCTGAAATGGTTAAGTGCTCATTCTGTATTTATTAAATGTACGACAGTAAGTTTTTCCGGTGTTTTTACTTGAACTTCAGAATCTCAAAACGTTTTCGGTTGATTATTTAAAAAATTTATTATGGTATCTACTGTTTCTGTCTCTTCTACTGTATTTGTATCGGGACTTTCCTCTATTTCATGTTCACTTTGTCCGAAATTTTGCATCTCAATGGATTTTTTCATTCTCAAAATTTTGTTACTATTTTGAATTTGTTTATTATGTTTTTTTTGCCTTTGGCAAATTCATAGGTATTGCATTTTGTTTGAGATGTACAATGAAAATGTTTATTTGGCAACAGTTCTATTTACATATTACTTGATTAACTACTTACCATAAAAAAATAGTTATTTGTTTCATTTGGACTAAAAATATCAGTTTTCGTATGGAGTAATAAAGGTTATTATTATTATTATATTATTTATCATCATGGCAATTGTAGTAAAAATATTATTTTTGGTCTTAAGACGTATCCATGGTAATGTAAACATTTCTGAAATAGCATTCCTTTACAACTGAAAAAGTTGAAATAATAATGTAATAATTTTTTTGTGAAATGTAGGGCACATACTACCGTACGCGGGTTAAGTTTTTTCCCTGTTTTTAATCGCATAATCCATACCATTGATCTAATATATTCATGGATGGAGCGTTACATACACTGTGCATACAGTAAAGTGAAATCAACACAAGAGAGAGATAGACATATCTGAAACTATGTAGTGGGAAAAAGAAGGTGTACTGAAACCACGTGACGAGTGGCAAAATAGCTCTGTTTAATACGTATTTAAATAGTAGTTTGAAGAAAAAAATTAAATAAGTGTAAATGATAACTATAAAAAGTATTTAAAAAAATATTTTTAAGTATGATACATCTAAATAAGAGATGAAGATAGATGAAAAAAATGATTTAAATTAATATGCATATTTTATTTAGCGAACATAAATAGTATAAAACTAATTTCTAAAGAATAAAACAAAAGAGATAAAAACTAAAATATTTGTTTGACAAAATGCTAAATATAAATTGAAATCAGTACATTTATCGTCGACAAACGTCCGAATGCTATAATTATCGTAGAGAAAATAGTGTATAATCATTTACTTTATGGTACGAATGCCTCAAAATTGTCATATCAGCGAGATAAACAAACGTTCAAATTACATTATTTTTATTTATATTAATATAAATTATAGAATTTCAGTTTTCAGATGTAGTAATATTGGACATGAAAAATATTCAATGATTTCAAAAGTAATAAATCTAACACTAAATACAAATAATTCACGTCATAGTTTTATATACCTGAATAATTATTATTTTAGAAAAAAAAAGCACTAAATTAAATTTCTTAGAAATGATTGTAATACTAGTCGACGATAAAATAGTATATGAAATTCGTTTATAATTAATTATTATGACATTCATGAAATTAGCGCTTTCACTGCGTTCAAGCGTTAATTTCATTCATGCTATACTACGGTATATTGTAAACTAATTTCATAACATACAATTATTGATTTTTAAATATTATTAATTTATTATACATATGTCGGATTTTGTCCTTAATTACATTTATCGTTTTATTTTGATTTGTTAATGCTGAACAACAAACATTACAAGTAAAAGTTTTGATTAATCTTTTTGAAACAAATCCTGCAATATATTCAACAACATCTGCTGTATATTGACGAAAAATATCCGGTAAATTTATGTCGACTTCGTCGTCTACTTCTGAAGCTAAAAATTATAATTCTTGAGTCACATTTTGTAAAACACTGGACACTTTCAAAATACTCGTTTCGTCCTGCGCGAGACAATTTGCTGTTTCTGAACTCTTTAATTCTACATGAACAAGTAATTTTTTATATGCAGATTCAAATTGAGTAGCAGTAAGGTTATTATTATGTTTATTAAAATAAACAATGAAATTAACGTACCTTTACAATAACTAAAACACAGGCAAAATCGCTGACAAACTAACGAAATTCAACTACTGTATGGTTCATGCCACTCGTCACGTGACTCATGCGCCATCTCTGTCGCGTTGTGTTGATTTCAACTATCTTTGTCTAAACTCCTTCCATAGTATTATTAATTCAATGATCCATACTGCATGCTCTATTAATTCGGCAACCCTAAATTTTGTCTCAAATTTTGCTTTTTGTATTTCTTTCTTCGGCAATACGTGAAAAGATACATCTGGATGTTTTTTTACACCCTGGTACGCAGTAATAAACGTTCTACATTATATATTTTATAAATACACCGAAAATATTTCAAAATATCTGTATCTAATATATAATACAGTTCAAAATGAGTCCTGGATACAGTAGTTCTAAAAATTATCGCTAGGTGGTGTAACGCTTAGCTGCATTTTCCTACAGTTCATTAATGGCGACTTGCACAGATTTCACATTAGTCACATATATTTAAAATCTCAAATGATACTTTTGACAGTTCATCTTGATTCGATGTTGTTATTTTAATGACAACTTTGCACTAGTGTGAACAGAGCTGGGCAAAATCACGAACAAAAGGAATTAAATCACAATTCACAAATCAAACAATTATTTTTTTATGACAATTCACAATTCCACTTCATTTTCAAAGTGAATTAATTTACAAATCAAAGTGATTTGTGCTTTATTTATGTGAATTGTAAATCACAAGTCTTTTTGTGAATTGGGGCTTGAGGCTTGGGGCTTGGGGCTTAAATCACATTTACAAGTACTAAATATTATCAATTTATTTAATATTTATTTTAGAAAAATACTAGGTGCATTGCAATATGCCAAAGATATGTGCACAACTGAATGAAAACTAATTTAAGTAGATTTATTCAAAGGATTGAATTACATCATCCAAAAATGTAATTAAATGAATGACGTGTTGGCATGTTTACATTAAATCTGTACCTGGTTTTACATTGTATTGCATTGTAATAGTTTAGCTTTTAAAACTACTATAGACTAAGAGTCTTCAGAAATACTAATTTTCTTTGTAAAAATATACAAAATGGCTAGCAATTTGAAATAAATGTTTAATGTAACACAATTACGAATCAATTCACAGATCATCGACAGTTACAGCCAGAAATGTAACATTTAATCGTACACCAGCATTGCCAATCTCTATAACAAAAATAATGTACTGTTATATAATTAAAAAAATAAAGAAACCGTTAAAAATGAAAAAATATTATTTATAACGTACGATAACAAATTTATGTGTTCTTTTAATTGAATTAAGTCATTTCAATTGAATTAAGCCCTTTCAATTGAATTAAGCTCTTTCAATTGATTTAAGCCCTTTCATTTGAATTAAGCCCAGAAAAATGATTTAAGCCTTTTTTCAGCTCTAGAACAATTCACAAGCTCAAATCAATTTCTTTAAAGGTCTTAAATCGCAAGCCTGATTTGCGAATTTTTTAAAAAGGCTTAATTCACTTGATTTAAATCTAGAAATATGATTTAAATCAATTTATAATTCCTTTTGATTTAAATCATGCCCAGCTCTGAGTGTAAACCGGCTTGCCGTCTGCACCAATCACCTCCAGGCATTTTGTTTCCTAACTCGGCTGTCAGAGTATAGTTCCAACGTAAGATTTTTAATTCACAATTTAGTCCGCAGATAGAGTTTATTCAACTTGAATCGCGAATAAATATATTATACTCGTGTAAGTAGAGGATAAGTCACAAATCACAAGAGAATTCTAGAGATGCTACCGGCTTTGAAACAAATCAAGCACCACTAGGTTTTACATTTACGTCACTGTTTAACATTAACTCATGTATTCACCATTCTGAGCTTTTATTGCTTTGTAAATTGTAAATAAAGAATAGCTAAGTTGAGCACATGATGCTTTTAAAGCGGGGTCTGGAAAGGAATATTGGACGCGATGACAGCGCCACGACTGTCACGAGGTCGTACGGCACGTTTTGCAATTATCTTGATTCAATATTAACTCTCTCAATCTGAAACTTTCATCATTTCAATTGGATTATCTTGCTGATACTTTATTTTATTCAAATACTTCGATCTGTGGTCTCAGAGAAAATATCAAATATACGAAATAAAAGTGCAAAATTAAAAAAAATAATGAAAATATTGATTAAATGGATATACTATTTTTTAGAAATAAATATAGTCAAAGAAAATGTTTCTTTATATTGATTTATTATATTTTATTTATATTAGTAAATAAAACTCGCGTTTAAATCTAACATAAACTATATATTTCGTCGTTTAGAAAAATAACAAAATTACATACTTCTTGATGGGATGGCTAGCTCAGTGGTATGAAGTCGGTCTGTGAATCCTGAGGTCCCTGGTTCGATTCCCACAGGCGACAAATTTTCATAATTTGAAAAAGCTATCCCTGTGGCTCCTCCACCACTAACATGTTTGGGGGCCGTGATTTGACGACTGGTAACCGCACTTCACGCGCAAAATATATCACTTACCGAGATCTGCTTCAGCAGAGTGCCACACCCAGTAATGGGTAGAAGGCGTGATGATATATTTATTTATTTATTTATTTACATACTTCTTTCTGGCGGGAACTCATATATCTTCTTACTCTTATTTCACATATAATAATATATCATAGATGTCACCGTAGTTGTAGGTCAAAACAAATTCAAAATATGTATTTAAAATATTCAACACTTTAACCACTCATTAAAAATTTTAGCTGTCTCAGATTTAAATGTAAATAAGGCAAATAAAAATCTTAACAATGGATGCTATTCTCATCATGATATTTCAATCATTCATAGAGAAATATTATAGAAAAAATATTATTTTCTGTCTACAGAAATAAAACTGAGTGAAAAAGAAAGAACTGAAATATGAATGATGGTTGGTTGAGAAAATAAAAAAAACAATTTGTTGTCTATTTAATGATTTTATCCGATCCGAAGTTGAATTTCGGATCGAATAAGGTTAGAACTCTCTCAGATTGGATCCGAATTGTCGCATAAAATATCCAATCCGAAAGTCGAATAAAACATCCGATCCGAAAGTCAGATAAAACATCAGATCTGAAGTTCGGATAAAATATTCAATATGTAAGTCGGATAAAACATCCATTCTGAGTAAAAAACATAAATTCCAATTCTACTCTTTACTACTAAAAATGTATAATTATTTACATACTATGATATAAAATGATTAAATTATATCACAACAAAATACGAATATGTCTCTTTAATTTCTCACAACAAAATTATAAGGCGTATTCCATTTTAAAAAACTTACCCCTGTGGCTCCCCCACCACTAACATCTTTGGGGGCCGTGATTTGACGCCTGGTAACCGCACTTTACGCACAAAATATATCACTTACCGAGATCTGTTTCGGCAGAGTGCCACACCCAGTAATGGGTAGAAGGCGTGATGATATATTTATATTCCATTTGCCATTTGGATCAGATCTAACTTTCATTTACTGAACCAAATCACTTATTTATTTCACTGGATTACTTCACTGACTTTATTTACAGTACTAGAATTACTCATTTTAATTTATTTTGAAGTAATTCACCCCAATAAATACATCAGTTTGCTTAATTCAGTTCATTTCGTCAATTTTTCTAATTTATCTGAACTGATTTAAATGAACTAACTGGCAAATGGAATACAGCTATTACTTATGTTACATATATAACGGTTATTTTTCGTTCAAGTGCACAATGTTACAATTGGTTAAATATAAATAGAAAAACTGTACGGACATAATAGTACCTACGCTTGGGCAGATATCAGATCAGATTGGATCTACGATTGAATTTCGGATAGGATCTCGGATCTGATTTCGGATAGGATTTCAGATCAGATTACAGATCGAATTGAGTCGGTATGAAGTCGGCCTGTGGATCCTGAGGTCTCTAGTTCGATTCCCACAGGCGACAAATTTTCATAATTTGAAAAAGCTATCCCTGTGGCTCCTCCACCACTAACATGTTTGGAGACCGAGATTTGACGACTGGTAACCGCACTTCACGCGCAAAATATATCACTTACCGAGATCCGCTTTAGCAGAGTACCACACCCAGTAATGGGTAGAAGGCGTGATGATATATTTATTTATTTAATTTATTTATTCATATATAAAAATTTTCGAAAATCTTTTATCTACATTATTTAAAATGCGTTACAAAATCAGTAAATAAAATAAAATAGGAATGTAATAATGGATATAGGCTTAAGTGGTAATAATTTAATGAAGATTCATAGACAACGTTTCGGCCAAGGTTATGGCCATCTTCAGGTCTACATATTAAAAACAACAATATTGTAACAATCATAAATTGTAAGTCAGAAATAAACAATTAACTCATCAAACGTACGATGTAAAACGTAAAACAACAATTAAACTTAAGTAAAGTTAACGGTTGATTATATAGGGCAAACATATAGCAAATGAAATAAATTTATTTGAATCTAACTAAAAGCAAAAAGAAAAAAAATATTCTAAATTTTTATGTTTGCTGTGAAGAGTCGAGAATGCGACTGACGAAAAAATACAAGTCGTTGTTTCCCTCAGACAAAACATAAGTAGACAAATTTTGCCGTATTCAAGTCAATGAAGTGTTGTGAAGTAGAAAGAGTTGGAGTAACTGGTTGGTGAGGCGGGTGCGCGGCAAGGAGCGAGTACCCTTTGATGTTATGCGAGTTGCAAACATATGTGTAGTTATTTTTATATTCAAGTACTTACTTGTCATACATCAAAGTAAAGGTTAGTTTTTGACATATTAAGTGTTTTGTATACGCACTTTTGTATTTAAATAAATAAAATGCTCGCCCCTGATAACTGTCATCAACAAAAATGCAACCTGCATAACACCAACTTGTACTAGCTCTTTGCCGCGCACCCGTCTCATCGTCAAGTTATTCTTACCCTTTCTACTTCACAACAAACGCCGTTGTTCTCCATCTACTAATGTTTTGTCTGAGTTGTTTCCAAAGGTACAGTGCAGCCATCTAGCGAGCATAATTAAAAACAATAACAAAGTTAATAAGAAGAAACTTACCAACTTAATAATCAACCTTCAACATTAATTAAGTTTTATTGTTGTTTTACGTTTTACATGGTACGTTTGGTGAGTTAATTGTTTATTTTTGACTTACAATTCATGATTGTTACAATATTGTTGTTTTTATTATGTAGACCTGAAGATGGCCATAACCTTGGTCGAAACGTTGTCAATTAGGCAGCGGTCTCACTGAACGAGTCGTGTCATGTAGTGTCGTGTCGGTTAAAAATCGATGGTCCGGTCTCACTGATCGAGTTGTATAGATCGTTTGGTGTCAAGTACATTTCTCTATTGACAAATATGAAATTAAAGAATTTAGAATTAATTTATTTACAATTTAAATATAATAACTACATATTTCGTTCTGTCAAATGTTTCTCCAGAAATAACATTGAATCAAAATACGCCCACTTTTTTGTCTTTTTAGCGGCAGAACCAGAAGCGGGCATAATTTTCTTGTCTCTATGTTCTGTAAGTGCCCCTTAGCACTTGTCATTTAGTTTTACATAATTTGGTTAAAATCAATTACAGTTTTAATACAGTTTCGTTAAATAAAATAATTGTAATCCTAAAATACAAATTTTACTTACCATCCTATTTTTTAAAAGCGTTCTCAAATTTGTCGGCAACATTTGTCAATAATATTTAAATTTGAATACCCTGGCTTAGATTTATCATAAAAATCAATTGATTAATATATCAATTTCGCTTGAGGTCCACTCTTTATCAAATAATTTGGTTAATTCCATTTTTACAACGAACTGTCATCAGATGACATAGATAATAATAAACATATGCACATAACCTGTCATAAACTGACATCGAGCAGCATCGAGCGTCGAGTAAAATTCAAACCAACTTGAAAATCAAACAACTCGACAGCACTCGACGCAAAACGATGGTTCAGTGTGACATCCGCCATTACAATACACGTGTTTGAAATTTGCTCGATAGCACACGATTGACGGTACTCGATCAGTGAGACCGCTGCCTTAATCTTCATTAAATTATTACAACTTAAGCCTATACCCATTATTACATTCCTACATTAAATTTGGCTTATTAAAACACTCTACTGAAATAAAATAGGATTTTACATAAAATATTATAATTTTTTCGTCATGTTTGTATAGAAAAAGTCCTTGAAATGGAGTGAATAAAATTATAACTTGCCAATAATAACAAAAAATATCGCCTCTTTAACTCTGAGCAAAGAAATATCGCTAGATATATATACAATTATATGCCATCATAACAATATTTGCATTTTTTTTTTGAAATAAATCTTTATTTCAGGAATTGAGCATTATTTTTTAATTTAATATGCATTCTTTGTGACATATTTGTACCTTTTTTACAGGTATGTGCTCATCAATAAATATCATAAGTATCTAGGTAATAAAGAGAAACAAAATAAAAACACAAATTGTCATTTATCGAGTGCTGCGATTGTAAATAAAATTATTGTGAATGAAATAAATGCAGTGATGCTTGTAATTAGTTTGTATGTGATTTTCTCTGGAAGTAATTTGAGTGAAAATGAACAGGTCTAAGCTTCTAAATGAAAGGGTACAGAAATAGATTAATTTTATTATCCCGTTAACTGTAGGGTATAGCTATAAATATCTCATAATATTCCGGAAGCGATCTTAGCGAAATAAAATGTAGCCGAAGTTTGAATCTCCAGAGTGTGATTAGTTTCCTGTGGCGTCCTCCAGTTCCTGGATCGTTAATAAAAATCACACGGCCTCTACGGACATCATTTGTCATGCTAACTTGTCAATAATGCAACCGTCAACGCCGAATCATTTTTATATTTGACCGCGCATTTAATTCAAGAGAAAATGAAACTCTATTACTTATAGTGGCCGTAATTATTTGGGCTTTTTAAAGTAACCTGGTAGGTTACTTTTATTAAATTGGCTCACTTATAGTGACCTGGAACTGTTCCTGAACTGACCCTATTGCCCCAGCTATTTTAGCGGGTTGGTAGATCCAACCCGTTTACTATCCC
Source organism: Pterostichus madidus (assembly GCA_911728475.2). NCBI lineage: Eukaryota > Metazoa > Arthropoda > Insecta > Coleoptera > Carabidae > Pterostichus > Pterostichus madidus. Next base: position 26,340,962 of record OU452314.1, read on the forward strand.
TTTCTAATCAACTTATGCTCCCTGTTATTCATGGCGGTATCGCGATTTGTAATAATATAGAGAGGTTAGGAGTTATTTTTATGAAAAACGTAAGTAATTTTATAATAATATTTTGAAAAAATATACTAAACTATTATTTATACAGATGATGGAAGAGCAATATGCATTATGTGTTTCTTGCAATATAAGTCACAGAGGATAATATTACGAAACATAATTGCGACTCCGAAATTTATTATTTTGATACTGCTGATGACAAAATTATAAAAAAATTAACAGACTCTGACGTTATTTGCTTTTTGACTACACATAAAAAATATAAAGATGACTTAAAACATCCAATTAAAAGCGTAATTTAACACACAAACAAAACTAAGCAGATGTCGCTTCGAACATGCATTCAGATTTTAAATTTACCGCCAGTGTTTACAACTGACACTAGTAGTGTATTCCGAAAATGAACCACACTAACCATGGTTAGTTTTTTCAGTAACCGGTTTCATTACGGAACACGGTTTTTGAAATTTGTGATTAGTTTTTAATAACCAAACTAACCGTGCTGGAGCGGCTGTTAGATTGGTTACTTCACAGTTGTTGTTGATAAGTTTGAAACGTGTTTGGCGGCTTTTACAGTGTTTGTGGATTTTTGTCTTATAAAACTATATTTTTATGATGACTGATAAATAAACATGTGATACAACATGTATTTTTATTATTTAACAGTATATATTCATATTAGATGAATTTATTATTTGTTCTGAAACTCATATTTATTTTTTCTTTGTGTTGTTTTTATATCCCTATATTTAAGTTAAAGCAAGTGTGATGCAGAATACAATATTTTTATAATATAAACATTTTTTCATATTACATAAATTTCACATTTCGAAACTCCTGTCAAGTGACAACTGTCATCGTGAACGTGTTCCGTTTTACATACAAAATGACGTCATTCTAACCGTAACCGTGGTAAAATTGAACCGCACCGTGGTTCATTTTCGGAATATACTATAAGGCGTATTCCATTTGTCATTTGGATCAGATCTAACTTACATTTACTGAACCAGATTACTTATTTATTTCATTGGATTACTTCGCTGACTTTATTTCCAATACTAGAATTATTGATTTTAATTCCCTTTGAAGTAATTCACCCCAATAAGTGCATAAGTTTGCTTAATTCAGTTCCATCACTTGTCTCGTAATTCCACAGAGGTTTTTACAGCACGTTTGCATCAACTTCTCAGGTCATCAACAAACGGCTGGTCAGTTCAGCTTTAACCATAGACGTACGTTTTTTTTCCTATTTTTTCTTATTTATTAAGACTCAATTCCACATCGCAATAGACAATTTGTCTTTTGTTTTATTTCAATAGCTGTCAAGCAGTTTGCGATTTTGTCGGTAGATGGCACCACGAGTGGCTCCATAGCTCTCATGTCATGTTACCGTTGTAGATAGGTTAACATTAGTCAGTTCAGCTAAGTCGGTATCACAATCCACTAGTTCCTAGTTGATCTAGTTGGATATATGATCGTACCATACTGATGAGTCCGGAAGGACGAAACGTACGTCTATGGTTAAAGCTGAACTGACCAGCCGTTTGTTGATGACCTGAGAAGTTGATGCAAACGTGCTGTAAACCTCTGTGGAATTACGAGACAAGTGATGGAAAATTTTTTCCTATTTTTTCTTATTTATTAAGACTCAATTCCACATCGCAATAGACATTTTGTCTTTTGTTTTAATTCGGTTCATTTAGTCAAGTGTCAAATTTGTCTGAACTGATTTAATTGAACCAAGTGGCAAATGGAATACACCTATAGATGCATCATTTATTTGGAAGTAACACGAGTTAGTTCCAGGTCAGTTCAGGGTTGAATCCAAATTTCCCAAACAAATACGGCCAATGATATTTAAAGTTTTGTCTATAGGAAATAAGAAATAATAAATCATTTTTCCTATATCGTGTTTACCAAGTAAATTTTGTAGAACTGCTTTTGTTACAAACAGTGCTACAAAATTCAACTTTGTGCAACAGTTTTTAGAAATATTTTTTTGTGAAGTTGCCAAGTTGTCTAGTTTTAAAAATGTCAAACATAAATCTAAGAGGTTTAAGGTGAAACATTCGGCCTGAAGTTCGTTAACCAACAATTTGTTATCGCGTAAGTGGGGTTTCTTGTGGTCCTAACAAAAATGTGGATCTGACCTATCACAGAAAATCAGGAATATTCTTTACAGAATAGTGGAAGGGGTATTGGCGCGCGTTTAAAAGCTAAACAAACTTGAAGATCTTCAAGAAAATGATTTTAAACCACATGTCAACACAATAAAATCTAAAATTTAATAAAATATAATATTTTATTTGATATAATATAAAAATAAAAAATTTTACTTACAATTTTATTTCAGTTATACATAATCATATAATAATAATAATAAATTTATTTCCATCGATCATATACAATGATATAGGATAAGTCAGACAAAAAAAATACATTATTCTATGGATACCTAAACAGTAAAAACCAAATTATAATTATAAGCTAAATAACATTTATACATAAGACATATTTTCATTAACAGAATAAAAACAATATAATTGTATATTATTCTTCTCACTGGGTAAAGATGTGCCAGGTTGCTTAATCAGCTTCATTGGTTGGAATCAGCACACCGTTACAGCTTGAGCTTATGCCACTATTGCAAGTGGTTTATGTTCCAGAATACGGCGGCTTTAAATTCATCAACGCACTTGTTGAATGAAACTAATGCAGCAAATAGTCATATATTTTGCGCTCCGAAAACAATGTTGCAGGCGAATGTTATGCAGCCACTAAATACGACATATAAAATGAGATATGTTTAAATGAACACAGACATCAAATATACCTTCTCAATGAATTCCTCCAATGTATTGTTCTTTAAAATAATAGTTTGAAGGACAATCAACTATTTACTTGAACATGTATGTGTGTCCAAATAATAAAATCACATTCTTTTCGTCCTGTTATGAACAACTGGCCTTGTACTTGGTAATAATAATTGTGATTCGTCTTTAATTTTAACTTATCACCATCTAACACAGAACAGAAGTTTTTTATTTTCACAGCAGCTTCTTTTGATGACAAATGTCGAGCTGTATATGGACATTTCACTTCAATTATCTTATTTTCATCAACTAAACCATCTGGCGAAGCAGCTAAATATTCTGCATTACGTTCTAAATTTACAAATAAACCACATAGTTTTACTGTAACTCCAGTTACCTGCTCATAAACTTGTATTGTCACAGATTATCTAGTTTTACTCCAATCAGTTGCTGCAGTTGTAATATTTCGAACGTAAAGCATTCTTTCCACAAGTGGTCCCGCTGGAAGTTTTCGTGATAGCCTGAATTCTTTAAAACTGTCATCCTTCAAGAAGTTTATAATTTTGAACCCAATTTGGAATCTTCTGATTTAGTTAGGAAACTATTATTTCCGTTTAAGTATCATAATCTGATTTATAATATAATTAACTACAAAATACTTGCAATATAAAAATATAAATAAAGCGAAAGTAGACTTTATTTATGGAATGTATAGTTTAGTCCTGGGCAACATTTTGATAGTTCTGATGTATTTACTTTGTCAGCCTAATCTTATTAAGGCAGTGTCCACAGAAAACTGTTAAATAAAAACTTTAATATTAATAAATAAACAATTATAAATACAAACCTACTTACCTTACAGACATTTGACGTTTGAGGTTAAAACCATATCCAAAAATTGTATTATTACTTTATTATTTTGTAAACAACATATAATATATATATTCATTATTGTTATCATTATTAGTCAATCATTTTTACATATCTGTCAGCCAAATTTAATTTTGAATAAAACTGCGATACTTGAGTGTACATCATACGTCATCAAAAATCCGAATCACACAACGAAAACTCATGATTCAAGAGCACCAACAATAAATCTATGCAAATTTGAATTTCAACAATTAATTTCTTACAAATGTCATTATATAGATAAATATAAAGCAGTGTATTACTTTCTTATAACATTGTAGTTCATGAATAAATACTATTCAAGAGCAAATAAATCATGAAAATATATGAAAAAAATTATATAAATGAAGCAGCCAAATTCACAATTTTGAGTCAGATTTTCTCAAAATTGGGCCCTACGTTTTTAATAAAAAAAATACGTATATTTAAAATTAAGATAGTCTATAACACAAAAAAAAATCAGCCAAATTAAACACAACACTTTTGAGAAAAAAAAGAAAAACTCTGTTTTTCATGGTATTTTGGCCTATTTTATTTTTTTGCTAAAAATTGTCGTGTTTAATTTGGCTGAAAATTTCATCAGGCTTAGTCTGTCGTATTTATAATTTACTGTATTTTTTATATTGATATCGTAGGGCCCATTTTTAAATAAATTTAAATTAAATTTGGTGTAATATATAATTTATTTTCTTTTATTATATGAAAGATATTTCAAATTAGTAATATTATTATAAAACTTTAAACCTTTGACTACAAGAATATGTACAATAAATAATATGTTTCATTTATAATAAAAAAGATATTTTATTTCAAATAGATCAAGACAGATCGTCATTTCACCACTGTTCTGTTGTTATCTTCAGATCGAGTGGTTCACCTTAAAGAAGGTCATTGCTCAACTCACATAAAATTATACCAACTATTGTTTTTATATGAAAATATAAAACGGTATATACGAGCTCAACTCCATAATAGTTCGGCCTTATCAAATTTGAAACCCAGTTTTTTCATTTCTCTTCTTGTTGTCGAGACATGTGGTTGTTTACTTATCATTTCCCGCCACAAAGTTGCAATATTTCGAGCATTTGCTCGACGATTTACTTTCTAAATTCTTCTTAAACCTCGTAGATCAGCACGGGAAATAGCTGAAGAACGGCCATTTATCAAACTTTCAGGTATTCTACCAATTTTTTTTCTATAATTTTATAATATTTTGTATCATAGATCTCGCAATACAATGAGAAATAGATATTTTTCTTGCAGAAATACCATTTCAGTAATAGACAACTAAAGATTGATATAATAACGTAGAAATAGTTTTGTTGTAAGAATAAAACATTTTATTTAGAAATAAAATTTATTATTATTATTATACTATATTTTTACATTTTTGTAAAGCATACTGTTTGAAATTTATACCGTCCGAACTATTATGGAGTTGGGCCAGAGAAATAGAGTAGTGGGAGGAGACGCTTGAAGCTGCGCGAACCTTGTAAAATTGAAGACCGCCATTTTGAAGGTAGGTTGATGCGAGAAATTTAAAAATTCAGCGCGGTTAAGCCTCATGAGCCGCGAAAAATATTTTAACTAAATAACAAATAATTTATGTAAACTTGTTGCGTAATATACTATTAATAAATTTAAAAAACATCAAATTTTACTTCATGTAACCATGCCAACGTTAAATGCAACAAAATATCAACATTATTTTATTTGTACGAAGTATATAGCGTGTTTTATATTAGCTGTATTTTATTTACCACTTGGTTCATTTAAATCAGTTCAAATAAATTAGACATTATGACTAAATTAAGTAAATTTAGCAAACTGATGCACTTGAATGCAGGTGAATTACTTCAAAGTAAATTAGAATCAGTAGTTCTAGTACTGGAAATAAAGTCAACGATGTAATCCAGCGAAATAAATAAGTGATCTGGTTCAGTAAACGTAAGTTAGATCTGATCTAAATGACAAATGGAATACGCCTATTATTATTTAAAAAGTAAGGTTATTATGAAATAAATGTGACACAAAAGTAGTATATTTTAATATATTTAGAAAATATGTATATCGTAAACATAATTATTTTAATTATTGCTGATTAAATAAAATTAATTTATTAAGTTGTCGTCGTACTAAGGTACCCTGTAAAATTGTAGTATATCTTTTAATTATTTCTCGAAATCTTCTAAATGTAAACAAAGACACGTGTACCCTCAAACAAAACAAGTTTAAAAATCGCCACACCTACATCCATAGCGTTCACTAAAAATTGGATGCGCACTCATCCAAGAGTCTTCCCTCTCTACTTTATTTCACTTAAATAAATCATAAATCTTCAAAATGGCCGCACCCATAGCGTTCTCTGAAAATTGGATGCGCAGTCGTCCAAGAGTCTTCTCCCACTACTCTATTTCTTTGAGTTGGGCTCGTAGTTTTATAAAATGAAGTAAATAATTATGATTACAAAGACAAAATGTCAATTGCGACGTGGTACTTAGTCTTAAAATAAGAAAAATAGGAAAAAATATTTCCAAACACTTGTCAAAGTTCCACAAAATTTACAGCCTTTGAATCAACTTTTTAGGTCTTCATCAAAGGCAGGTCAGTTCAGCTTTTAACCATAGATGCGTTTCGCTTTTCCGGAACTCATCAATATGATGTCACCAACTATTCAGCTAGACCAACTAGGGACTAGTGAATAGTGGTACCGATAAAGCCGAACTGACAACGATATAAATATCTGACCAAGGAAAATTGACCGGAGAGGTTCGAAGAACCATGAGGTGCCATCTACCGAGAAAAAACGCAAGCTCTTGAGAGCTCGTATTACGGTGAGTTATTCAAAATTAAAAAAATAACGTATACAATTTTTCTACGACTGTGAAGACATCCAAGAATTTAAACAATTGCACAATATTTAATTTCATCGTCAAAATTGGCGAAACGAGCTCTTAATTCATATTCTAATATAAAAAAACCATTTATCCTACCAATGTTACGCGAACGCAGGGCCTTTATAGTTGATTTGAGTTATCAATAGTTGCCACCCGGTCCCAAGCCTATTTTTCACCAATTTACACCCTAGCTCTCTAACTATTAGTGTAAAACATGAAAAAGTAATAATGATTGAGTTACCTTGTTGTTGTTGATGAGCCACGTGACATGTGGCGGGGGTCGGGCGGGCGAAGTGGTGCAGTTAGCCTCTAGCGTCTCTCCCACTTGGTACTCCGCTTTGCCGAACGTGATCTTCGGGTCATAGCCCTGCGGCTCTGTGGACAAGACATTCACGTAAACCATGCGTCATGTACTAGCCGTGTACTGTGTGGTCTCGTTAACGAAGTACAGTGCAGTGCTTTGTGTGATAAGCTGCAGGTTATGGGGCGATAAGCGCAAGGTGGGAGTACAAGGATAATAGAGTGGTTCATAATGTGAGTACACGTTGTTATAAATTATAGTTATTTATTAAGAAATATATGAGTAGTCCTAACAACTATATGTTCGGACGGTCAGCATTTTATTATAAACAGTTGATTCTATTAATATAGTTATATTCAGAATGGATCAGTGTTACATATTTCTAAAGATATGACTATAATGAAACTATTTTGAAGAAAACAAATATTTTTATTAATACGAATAACTTATAGTCTAATTTGCAACAAAAAAATCATGAAAATTGTCTGGCAACTAAATGTTCGGACGTTTAATAATTAATTTTCTTTAACTAAGTAAGTAAGTGATCATATAATAAATAATAATTAGATGAGGAAGTCATAATATATTTTCAAGTTCACAAGGATTGGATAAAACAGCGATTGAAACAGTTCAAATTATAAATAAATTGTATACACGAGTATATTTTAATAAATGTTTATATTGTAATAATGAATTTTTATTTTATGTAGTTTAAATAAATATATAATAATAAAAATTACAAGCCGCCTAAATATGCATATCGGGTTGCCTATATACATGACTTTAGTTAGACTTCCACTACTCAGATGGCGGAAAATACAGTCCCAGTGCGCAACATGACAGTTTCTTATCTATAGTAGTATATTATGATCTGTGATATCAACATTCAAAATGAGTGTGGAAAGTATCTTTCTGCGACATGATTTTTGCGGCAAGAAATAATTTATGTTGTTGTTTGCAAGACAACTATTGTGTTATTGTATTTGGTAGGGATGATAAGGATTTAATTTAAAGAATTGATTTAGTTCTTAACTATCTGTTTTATTGTAGGAATAAAATTAAAGGACTTAGACTTAAGTTGTAGTCATTTTATTGAAGATTAGTTGACAACGTTTCGGTTACGAGTGTAACCATCTTCAGGTCTAGATATAAAATAATAAAACAACAATAAGATAATTGTTGGTCAATACTATCTGTTTTATTGATAAACAATTATAAATTTACACATCAAAAACTAATGGAAAACAGTAATTTCCAACAGGTATGAATATTATTTATCTAAATTTATTGAACAATAATAACCATCAAAATATGAATATATATATTTATTCTTTCTTCATATCAACATTCAAAATGAGCATGAAAAGTATCTATTTGCAAAACTCAATGCGGCATGATTTTTGCTGGACTCAATGTGGCAAGAAATCATTTATGATGTTGCCTCCTGGACAACATGTAATATGAACATTCTTTTTTTTTAATTAATGTAAAATATAACAGTAAATGAAAGATATTAAATATCGATTCAAATATCGATTTTAAGAAATAAACGTTCACAATCGTAAAGAAAAATAGTATGTAGCATACGTATAACAACGGCCAATGCCATACTTGTCTAACAATATACTGTTGAATACATTTCAGAGTTGTGAATTTGTTGATTATAAAATTCAAAACTGACAGGTAAGCTTGTTATAACATTGTTTATTTTATGCTTTGAGATTTCGGATTCAATTCGATAGTTTTGTCTCGTCTCGATCGACTTTTTCTAACATTGGAGAGTATTGAAATTAAAGTCTTAATATAGATCACCTAGTGTAATTGTAGTTGTATGATGTCAAACAAACATTATATCTATCAAGTGCTCTACAAAAACTACACCATGAGCGATTAACGTGAGAAATCAGTTTTCTGTAGGTACGAAAACAATATTATCATCTCACGTGAACTGTCAAATTGTAGAGACTCATGAATCCCATTTATTTATATTGCTAGGAGACACACTATTGTCATTTGCTGCATTCACGGAAAATCACATGATACTGCATAATAACATGGGAATCATACATCTCAATAATTTGACAGTTCATGTGAAATCATGTGTGTTCACATGACGTGATAATAGTGTGCTCGTACCTTAATAGTCGGCAGTGTTTCTCAACCTCTTTTCATATGCATCCCATTTTTTATATAAGTCTCCTCCTCTCCCTTGAATTCTTGTGTACACAATATATTGTAAGAGTCATACTGCTTGAATTTTGGGCTGATGTTGAAAATGAATTTTCTGTTTTCGAGCACTGTTGCCATGCCAACATTTTATCTTTGTGTATTTGAGTTTCTGCAGTAGCTTACTTAAAACAAAATATAGAAAAAAAAGAGAAAAGCTTTGTTCCACACGACAGGCCCAAGGCCAAGGAAGCTATTCATTTTTAGATTAACTGTTTTTTAGGTTTAATTCAAATAAAATTATTTGTTTAAATTAAATTACTTTGTTTTTAAAATGTAATTTATGATTTTGGTATATTTTGTTTCAATAAATATTATCAATAATTTTTTTTGTCGCTATTGGAACCTTTTGGAGCTTTTTTATTTATTTCTGTTTTTCTTAGCGTCCACGTTTATATATTTCGCACACTTTCAGGGACGCGCTCCACAGGTTGAGAAACACAGGTCTATGGAGCAGCTTTCGTGCGAAACTTATTTTTTTTAATTGTCATATTGTTGTCTGTAAATAATATCATAATCAAATGTTGCATAACAATCAATTCTTAAAAGCAATTTTTCCTTTCTGTATATGTTTAACCTTAATCTCATTTTTTTAAATGGGAAAACAGGTACAACTTCTGCACTTGCACCAGGATCATTGTAACGTGTGTAAATTCCCTACAAATTATTTTTACAATCTTTCATTTTAATATACTTTACTTATATATTTATACCTTCTGTATTGGGCATTTTGTAGGTAAAAATGTTGCATCCGATGGTTTAGAGTAAAACATTTTGTACTCTGTTTCCAAAAATGAACAAAATATTTTTCTTGTAAATAACCCAAATCGTTTGTATTCATTATTAAGAAATTCGTAAGTTTGAAATTCTATCTAAAAATATTTGACATATTTTATTTATCGATTAATTTTTTTATTTCAGATGTAACCAGAGGAAACTCTGTTCACTTAATATGAATTTAACACGCAACTAATAAATAATCACATGGGTAGTGAGGCACCCAGAAGTATTTCGACTTAACTTGCCACGAGTCTTAATTGGAAATGGGATTTAATATGATTTAAACAAGAATTTCGCTCTAATGTATGTCCCATAATAATTAACTTATTCATAAGCAACACAATAATAACCTTAAATAAAGGAAGACATAGTCCTGCCCAAGGCGCAATTTTCTGTGGACACCAAGTATTAAGTTTTGAACGGCATTTACATCGATTTGTCGGACTCTTTTTATACTCGTATATTCTGCTTCGAAATTCTTCCTTATTTTGGACTTCCAATCTTCGATTGCAAACATTTCGAAATAAAAGAGCCTAATAATCTTCTACGGGACGTGCCTCGGGAAGGTTAGGGGGATTGTCGTCATCCATAATTATCATCCGGTAGTTAGCAAAATGTAGTGTAAGGCAACATATAGGGATGCTAGCTAGTTGGTTGGCTGTATATTTTGGTACTTTTCTTCTTCTTTTGTATTTTTGATCGTACCGATATGATGTTCTTAGATGTTCAATAATGGAGTGCCAGTTTTTCTACTCATGTATTGCGACGTATCTGCCAGCGATACGGCAAAACAAATTGGCGGCGGTGTGCTCGGGCGCCAATTGCTCGGATAGCAATCCGGTCGGAGAAAAATAGGGTATGGTTTTAGCAAAACAAATAAAACACAGCAAATTTAGTGTAACAAAAAATATGTATTTATTTCTCTGCAATTAAGTTGTGTGCCAGGGAGGCGGTAGATGATATCAGGTGCGGCAATCTTACGGAGATGGTCGCTGGGGCGACCCCGACTGTCAGCGGTGTGATAGACGTCGTGACGGAGATGCGGACACGGTGATACGGTGGTACGATAAACGGATGAAGACGCTGGAGGTGTTGCGGCGACGATACGGTGATGCGCGATTGAGAATGACTGATGAGATGACAGGTAGGAGTGGGGAAGAGGTGCACGGCCGTAACCGCGAATCGCGGTAAAGGCGTCGGCCACGCCACAGCGTCTACGTGTGATAGACTCAACACGGTGACGGTGCGCTAAGTCCAGCTAGAGTCGATGCAGCGGAAGCGGAGAGGGGGGCGAACACACAGGTGACGGAACGGTAGGAGAGTGGCGGGGTAGATATTTTGACACTTGCACGAAACACTCTTAGCATTTCACAACAATAGGATAAACAACGGCCGGTTTGATGAATAAATGTGCGAGACTCGACACCACGAATAGTGAGACCTCGGATACACTGTCCGTGGCGCTGGACGGTCAAACCGGTTTTTGACAGGTAAGTAAAAATAGGATGGGACTTAGCAACGGTAGATGACCGGGCGGAAATGACGGCGGTGACGGTGATGACGGTAACGGTCCTTCCACGAGGGAAGACGAAGAACTCACCGGTGAGACGACATAGAGCACGCTTTCTGAAGTCAATCGGTTTAAGTCGAAAAGCACAGACTGCGATTGACTGTCTGTCCAATGCTCCGATCGCGTATTTATAGGTAAAAAGTAAACTAAACGCGTCAGGTTAGGTTGGCGGCGGCTCGTCCTATGCTAACTAAATGGGTGGTTTGGTTTTAGAAGGAAACTAGGGTAAAAAACCACCTGATTTGGCTTGCCGGTCGCGGAATACTACAATGTACGCGCTATCAAAATTTGAGCGCATTCGGATATTTTCCGCGTTTAATTGGGCTGCCAGATCCGTCTTCAGAATGATTTCCGGTTTTATGACGGAATCTAATTTAATTACCTTGTGACGATCCACTTCGTCACAGTATCAGCAGTGCTTCGATTCTTGCTTTGATAATAATTCTAGGTTTTCCACTTTTTAGAAGGTTCATATGAAGAATACTTTACTCACATTCAACAATTGTCCGATAAATGATTCTACAGAATATATTTTAATTTAAAAAAATGCGTATTATTTCGGCTTTAAAGATTCGTCCAACTAAATTATAGATACTTTTTCGAGTTTCTAATTTAGAAGCCATATTGACATAAATGACTTAAGATACTTAGCTATCAAAGTTAAATTAAGATATTAAAGACATTTGCCTTTTTTCTTATTATCCATTTTATGGCCTCTGAAATTTTCCACCACAATTTATGGGACATACATTTATGACAACGTAACCAATATTTACAATCGCTCAATTCAAAAACAGACAAAAATCAACTTACATGTGCTTTACTAAAACAACTTGCAATTCGACGATCTGCGTACTAACTAGATGCTTCAACATTTGACGAAAGAGTGAGAGCAAAACTTTACAATTTATGTTTTGTTTTAATAGCTTTAAATTTTGAACAGTATATTAACAAAAAGTGCTTGTCATTAGAAAATGCTTGGCCTCTAGACTATTATTTTTATTCTAACTGATTTTGCGCCAAATCCAAAGGACAATTACTTCTAAAAACTAGATACAATTTAAGGATTTATAAACCATTTTTCTTATATAGAAAATACGGCTTAATATACAGAAAAAATAATAGAAAGGTAAATGTCGCTTTTAGAAATATACAAAGTGTTCCACGAAAAATATAACATAGACGAGTACCATGGGTACACCATTAGTATGAAAAACATGTGTTAAAATGATCTATTGTAATACGTTTTACTTTCTTATACACAGTATAAGGAAGTATTGTAATCGTGAAAAAAATCGTTGACGAGATTTTCGGGGAAATACGTGTTTTGAGGACCACTGAATCTGTTTTCATCATTTTCTCAATGATGTCTGTGTGTTTGTGTGTGTAGATGTGTGTCCGAGTGTGCAATATCTCATGAACGAGATAAGATTTGTTAACGAAACTTGGTAATTATAAGTTTCATGAGAATACGAAGAGCTGAGTTGATTTTGAATGAAATTGAAAAACCGGAAGAAGAAGTTTACTGGACACACAAAACAATAAATTACATTTATTTTTAAAATGGTATCAGTTACGAAAAAAAGTTTCAAATAAAAGATGTTGGCAAAAATATTTGGAACATAAAATGTTATTTGCAATTTTTTCTGTATATGCGTCTAATTTTGAGAAAAACTAATTTTTATATTTAATAATATATTTCAATAATCATAGTAGCATTAGAAACAAAAAACATAAATTTTAATTTTCCCTTTATCTAGTTATCTATGTCTTTTTTCAGATAAACAAATACATCATTAAATGGTCAACTAATTTGGCAATTTTGCCTCAATTTAAACGACTTCGTATCTCACGGTTCTTGAGATACCAAGGGTTAGGCTCGAAAAACGGACATTCTGTATATGCCTCATCAGTAAAGTTAGACATAGAGTAGTCAACATTACAAAAAAATTATACGTAAACAAATTTGATATTTGATATGTTTCAAACAGATAAATGCTGAATTACTGAAAAACTAAATTATATATTTAATAATATTATATAACATTCATATATTCTAAATATTAAATATGCTGTGTATAAGAAAGTTGTGTTGTGACCACACCAGATTTTTTTCAATATATTATTCGAATAACTTAATCGCCTATGGTATAGTTTCAATGGAACATCTTGTAGAATTAACAGTTTTCTATCAAAATCTGAGTTTTCTTTTTCTTTTTACTCACCACATCATGAGGACTGTAAACAAATTCTTCAAATAACTGTATTGATATATTAATAGCATTATGGGATCTATTATATTTGAATGATTTATATTCGGCTTGCAGTATGGTTGGTTCATAATTAAAAGTTTCACATCTTTCCAAAAATATTATATATTTCTCCTAAAATATTTGAAGAATTAACACTCTAATGCTGGGTAGCATGAAAGTTTTATCGGTTCATTAGCAACTAACGGTTCAATAAATTTCAGAAAATCGCCATTGATACTGTTGCTATATAAACAGTACTTTAACTAAAGAGCTCTTTATTTTTTTCTTGCAACCCAGCATAATTATTATATAAGTGAAAGATATCTTACATTTGCAGACAACGTCACACTTATTAGAAAGTAAAATATGACAATAACACACATATAATTCATGTTGTTTTCGGTTGTAATTAAGTAAGTTCTCAGCTTCGTGGAGTATTTATACAAACTCAGTATCAGAAAAGATTTAAATGATAACATAGTATCATTATGAATTTTTGCTGTATTTCGTAACACAGATTATAATATCATTTGCAAAATGCGGAAATATTAACTTGTATTATATACTTAATTCAATTTTATATATATTTTAATTTACAGATTAACGAAGATAAGAATTTTGTTATGAATAATACATAATGACAGTTGGTACACTAATTATTCTATAATTAGATCATTATCTATAATTGATCGATAAATTAATGATAATTTTTAATATTTCATGATTACTTTGCAGGTTATCACAATTTTGTTTCCTTTTATACAATATAAAATATAAATAATTTAATCCAAGTTCATCAATTTCATGCGATTTGCAAAAAAAACACGATGATTTATTTGAACATATATTGCTAAATTTGTCATTAGGTTAGATTATTATTATTAGTAAATATTGACTAAAATTATAATTTTCATAATTAAATAAATAAATAAAAAAATATATCATCACGCCTTCTACCCATTACTGGGTGTGGCACTCTGCTGAAGCAGATCTCGGTAAGTGATATATTTTGCGCGTGAAGTGCGGTTACCAGTCGTCAAATCACGGCCCCCAAACATGTTAGTGGTGGAGGAGCCACAGGGATAGCTTTTTTCAAATTATGAAAATTTGTCGCCTGTGGGAATCGAACCAGAGACCTCAGGATCCACAGGCCGACTTCATACCACTGAGCTAGCCATCCCATAATTTTCATAATTTAAAAACGTAGGAAATTATCTACATATTAATTACTTTTCAATAGTTTTCTAAATATTGATTTTAAATTATTGATTTTAAATTAATTTTCATAATTTAAAATCAATATTTAGAAAACTATTGAAAAGTAGTTAATATGTAGATAATTTCCTACGTTATTTAAATTTCAGTATACACGTGTTTTATCGTTAAAAGGAGAAAAAAGCTTTATTAAGAAGCGTCATAGTTTGCTTTGAGTTTATTAGGTTATTTTAATTGATGCTTGATTAAAAATATTTTCTTTATTTAGAGCAGCATTTTACATCATATTTTATACTAGTCTAAGATAAATGCTTTATCAGCTATACCTAATGGAAGATTTACAATGTCACTGAAGGTGAGTAAGAACAATATATTGTTAGATTTATATAAAAACCGTTCTTCCTCATCGATATCTTACAACGCTATTGTTAAAAAATCAGTTTTATTTCTATTTAATTATTTTTAACATTTTCTTACATTGAATAGGTTTTAATTTAACTTCTTTATTTTTGAATATTTTTTAAAATTTAAGCATTTGTTTTTCTTGATTATTCTTAATACTATTATTAGTAACAGTATTATAATTATAGTATATTATCAGAATTAGAATTTCTTAAAAAATTTAAAGTAGATCAGTGTTCACAATTTTTTGTTACAGTGTAACCACTTGAGACACGAAGCACACTTGTGAGAGCGTGGGTTTGTTTCTTTAGTTGTGTTGTGTGGAACGAGTGGTTTTGCAAATATTACGCTTGGTGAGAACAATTGATTTATTTATGTCAAATTGTATGTAATAATTGTATTGAGAACTTGGAAACATGTGTATATTAATTGGTGATGATATGATCACAAGTGTGATGTAAAATATGGTGTTAATTTCTACATGATGTGTATATTGAGGAATACATGATAGTTTGGGCTTTATTGAGGAGCAAGGCTAGTGCCAGTGTTCCCTAGTTCATTGGGATTGGGGCAGTAGAGGTCTGCCATTGCCGTCTATATGTAGAGGCCTGGAACAGCGTTTCTGTGACGTTACTGCGTGAGGCCCACAAACGCGTCTGTCTGACATTAGCTCTCGTGTTAAAATACTGTTCGTAATATATAAACTAGCTTCTATCTCGTTAACTATCAAAGATATTGAAATTATGTACATGACATAAAATGTGCTTCTTGTAAAGACGAATCAAATGGCTATTTTAATTTTCAAAATCTAGTCTAGCTTGCGGAGAAATATTACTGTTTCCTCTTTTGTACTTTGTAATATACATTTTTAAATGTATATAACTCGTACTAGAAAATTTTCACCAATCATATATATACTCTTAGTATCCATAAATTAGTACAAAATAATGAAATTAAAGCAAGCAGTATTCTATAATTAAATATTTGATATATTTATTTTACATAGCACACAATCAGGTACAAAATAAAAAGTCACTCTTAAAATAAGAAAAAAGAAAAAATATAAACTTTTTTATTAATAATAATTATGTATATTTAAAAAAATTTTGACTGAGACATTCTAACTTACGGTTTCTTTTGGTAGTATTTTCCATATTATTATTTTTTATTTGTGTATAATTATTTAGTAAAATATTGCACATAGGTACTATTGCTTCATTACTGAAGTTATCATTACTTTTACCACATTTGCAAATAAAAATTTCTATTGAAGTATACTTTCCTAATTTTTCTATACATATTTCTTTCAAAAATTGCCTCTGATTTTGAACTGATAACAACTTTTTTTTATACTAGCTATTGCTAATTATTATTTTAAATATTTGATATACATTTGAAACTATATTAACTAGAAAATCTTTAGGCCATTTAAGTTCACCTCTATCAATTATTTTTAAGTACTCATTTGTGGAGCTGCCACATTCTGTTATCATTTCACGATTGTGTACAAGAAACTTCTGACAGTCCGTACATTTTGGCAATGAAGTGAACCGTCAAGGTAAAGCCTTATATAGTTTTTAAAATACATGTTAGAAAGTACAAAAGAAGAAACAAGTCATGTTTCTCCGTGAGCCAAACTAGATTTTGAAAACAAAAAATATCCAATTGATTCGTCTTTATGAGGAGCACATTTTATGTTATGTACTTAATTTCAATATCATTGATATTTAACGAGATAGAAGCTAGTTTATTCGTTAGGAACAGAATTTTAACATGGTAGTATATGGAAGACAGACACGTTCGTGGGCCACACGCTGTGACGTCACAGCCGCTTGCGCTTCGCTGTTCCAGGCCTCTACATATAGACGGCAATGGGTCTGCTAAAAAAATACGCGGACAGTTTGAATTGCGCGGCTCCAGTATCCGCTTGGTGTCGCTAGGTTTGTACAGATTAGCTGATGATAACGCCGTTTCCCGATTACAGATATCTTTATTTGTTAATCACCTACGCAGTTTTTAGTGAAGTGCGATTTTTTCATCTGTCGGATTTCAGAATGAATGAGCTGAAGCAGCAACGACTTGCTGTGAAATTTTGTGTTAAACTTGAAAAATCTGCTACTGAAACATTATTTACATTACACGGCTTACGGTGATGTTGCTATGAAGTCCCAGTGGGTTGGTGAAATATTCCTCAGACCCAAAAAAGCTCGCCAAGTTCGATCCAATATCAAGGTGATGCTGACAGTTTTCTTTGATGCCAATGCTGGGTTGCATGAAAACTGTTCAATAAACTGTTTACTGACTCTATAGTTACTGGTCCTATAAAGTCAATGAATCGCTAAAATTCAAACTGTTGCATGAAAAATATATTGAGCTGTTTAGTTATTGAAATGTTTATCTAGCAACAGTATCACTGTAACTGTCATTGTCACTAAGTTGTCATTATCGATAAATATAATTACGAATCAGTAAAATATTCAATTCAAAATGGATAAAAAGCATAGAAGCCGAAATTATACGGAAAAAGCAAGATAAATTTTACGAGAAATAATTCAAAATTTTAGATTTACAATGCTTATAATTCTCAGCAAGAATCATAAAAATGAAATATCGAACAATTAATCGCACCGTTTTAGGAAAAATGTTGTTTTCCTACAACTGTGCGATTTCTTTGTTATTACGTAACTATTATTACCTTGGTTACGTATGGAAAGTAGATGAATGCCGATCAAGTGCGTTTCCGAAAGCAAAGAAACACTAAGTGCGGAAAGTGCTTCATTACACAACTGTAAAAAAAGTTTTTTTGAGAGCGATTTAAATTTCGCGCCAAGCGCGTAATTCATAGTTTGGCCACAGACGCTTATGGAAGAAGAAGATGCAGTGAGCCAGCGCTAGTAAATATGCAGTAGTATATTTTGACGTTTATAAAAATAACCTTAAATTGCAGTATATCTAATCTGTACACAACTAATAAAAGGAACCGAACAAAGTAAAATATATCGATAAATGGTTTTAAGTAAGTGAAATACATAATATTTATTGTGTGTGTATATTATTAACACAGTTGTTACAGTTGCTTATATTGGCATAATGTAAAGTGGAAACTTTTGTATTGTCTAAAGAAACATTGATTTCTTCCTTACCTGTTCATATTATTAACAGTAATATTATTGACAACAATTTCGGAGACTTTAGAAGTACCAGCAACTATCGATAGCTATGGAATTGAAACAAAATTAAACAAATGTTTGGCTTTAAATCTGTCAATAAATTCTTTATTTATTATTTCATTTATTTTGACAAATAAAACATCAAACACTTGTTTAATTTTGTTTCAATTTCATGCCTATCGATAGTTTTGAGGCAATTTTCTTCATTTTCAAAGCTAGGGTGGGATCATGTAAAAATGACTAGAAGTGAATAGTAGTGCCTCGTGTCAATTGCGATTATGTAAAAATGAATAGCGAAAACGATATTGTTTTGCGTTAGTTAAATTGTCATTTCTAAACGCAATGTTCATTGTGGAAGAAAACGTTACTCACTATTAACATCTTTGTTTAATTCATTTATATTTCTATAAGTCGTTCTTTATTTCAAAATTCTTTTTTTTTCAATTTTTACTCTGTGCTTACTATGTCACAATTTAATGAAGTTTGACGTTTGCACTCGACACAGGTAAAAAAATCAAGGTAAATCAATTATAAATAATGAAATATGTTAATTTTTTATATGAAAATATTTGACGATTAATGTTTTCATAAAATTTATTATAATAATATTACAGGACAATAAAATTTCAAGAATGGCACGAGAGGCTGATATATGGGAAACCTTTATATCATATTTTGAAATAAATAAGGAAATGATACAAGGACGTATTAAGCAGTTTAAGGACGGGCCAAAATTATTGAATTGTGGAGCGACTTGACCATACGCTTAAATGCGCTGGGCAGTGGAATAAAAGCTGTTCAATAGTGGCAGAAAGTAAAATTGCAATTTGACAATTATTATATAAAAAAAATTATTCACGTGACTTTGTAGGCTTGGTCAGATAATAAGCAGAGGGCTAAAAGCAAAGCAGCGCTTTAAAAAAAAGAACTATCAAAAACTGGCGGAGAAAATAATAGGGAGCATTTGTAAAAAAAGCTAAGAATTGTATTATATAAATAAATGTTATCTACATAATATTAATATACGTACTTAAATAATTATTATTTTTACTATTTAATGTTTATTAAATAATGTTGATTTTTACTTGTCATAGTTTTTTGACATAAAAATAATAAGGTACTAAGAATATGATATCGTTTAGAGAAAAACGTAGTTCACGGAAATGTCCGAAGTTGAAAACGTAGTGAGTGACTAATTTTACGTGATCAATTGAATAACGAATATCGTTTTCACATTTACATGATCCGGGGGCTAATTTGTGTCGTTACAAAGTATGTAAAATTAGTTTTGTTTACTGGTTCAAATGCAGAATTTTATGCTCTAAATCTTTTATTTCAAACTTTTTTGCTTAAAATATTTAGGAAAGCAGGAAAATACATACTTATTATTTTACATGTTAAAGTCCTATGTTCGAGAGTCGTGGTCACCACCCTAGTTAAAATCCAGGTGGGGCGATCGCCCCTGCTTGCCCCCCCCCCCCTGCGGACGCCCATGGTTATGGACGGCATTTACATCTCTGTAAATTTTGCGTTGAAATTCTGCTTCATTTTGGGCTTCCAATCTTCCATTGCAAACGTTTCGAGATAAAAGAGCCTAATAATTTTCTACGGGACGTGCCTGGAGTAGATTAGGGGGATTATTGTCGTCTATAATTACCATCCGGTAATTGTACCCTTCCTAGTGTAAGGTAACATATAGGGATGCTGACTAGTTGGTTGGCTGTACATTTTGGTTCTTTTCTTCTTTTGTATTTTTGATCGTACCGATGTGGTGTTCATAGATGTTCAACATTTGCGTGCCAGTTTTTACTTTCTTATACACAGTATAAGGAAGTATTGGAATCGTGAAAAAAAATCGTTGACGAGATTTTTGCGGAAATACATGTTTTGAGGTCCACTGAATCTGTTTTGATCATTTTCTCAATGATGTCTCTGTGGATGTGTGGCGGAGTGTGCAATATCTCATGAACGAGATAAGATTTGTTAACGAAACTTGGTAATTATAAGTTTCATGAAAATACGAAGAGCTGAGTTGATTTTGAAGTAAATTGAAAAACCGGAAGAGGAAGTTTACTGGACACACAAAACAATAAATTCCATTTATTTCAAAAATGGAATCAGTTACGAAAAAAAGTTTCAAATAAAAGATGTTACCAAAAATATTTGGAACATAAACTGTTATTTGCAATTTTCCTGTATATGCGTCTAATTTTGAGACAAACTAATTTTTATTTCAATAATCATCATAGAAGCAATAGAAACAAAAAACATAAATTTAAATTTTCGCTTTATCTAGTTATCTATGGCTTTTATCGGACAAACAAATACATCATTAAAATGGTCAACTAATTTGGCAACTTTGCCTCAATTTAATCGACTTCGTATCTCACGGTTCTTGAGATACCAAGGGTTAGGCTCGAAAAACGGATATCTTGTATATGCCACATCAGTAAAGCTAGACATAAAGTAGTCAATATTACAAAAAAATTATACGTAAACAAATTTGATATTCTATGTTTCAAACAGATAAATGCTGAATTACTGAAAAACTAAATTACATGTTTAATAATATTATATAACATTCATATATTCTAAATATTAAATATGCTGCGTGTAGTGATCACACTAGATTTTTTTTACTCATGTATCAAGAGTCCTTCGATTTTTGCGTTGATAAAAAGTCTAGGTTTTCCACTTTTTAGAAGGTTCATATGAAGAATACTTTACTCACATTCAACAATTGTCCGATAAACTATTCTACGGGATATATTTTAATTTTTAAGAATGCGTATTATTTCGGCTTTCAAGAATTGTCCAACTAAATTATTGAAACTTTTTCGAGTTTCTAATTTATAAGCCATATCGACATAAATGACTTAAAATACTTAGCTATCAAAGTTAAATTAAGATGTTAAAGACATATGCCATTTTAAAAAAATATTTTTCATTTTTCGCCGAAACTTATGGTTTATGACAACATAACCAATATTTACAATCGCTCAATTTAAAAAGAGACAAAAGACAACTTAATGTGCTTTACTAAAACAACTTGCAATTCGACAGTCTACGTACTCACTAGATGCTTCAACATTCGACGGGAAAGTGAAAGTAATACTTTACAATTTTTGTTTTTGTTATAGATTTAACGCTGAACAGTATATTAAAAAAAAACTGCTTGTCATTAGAAAATGATTGGCCTCTAAACTATCATTTTTATGGTAACTGATTTTGCGCCAAATCCAAAGGACAATTACCTCTAAGAACTATAAACAAATTAAGGACTGATCAACTATTTTTATTATATAGAAAATATGGCTTAGTACAGAGAAAAAAGTAATAGAAAGGTAAAATAAATAAATAAATATATCATCCCGCCTTGTACCCATTACTGGGTGTGGCACTCTGTCGAAGCAGATCTCGGTAAGTGATATAATTTGCGCGTGAAATGCGGTTACCAGTCGTTTAATCACGGCCCCCAAAGATGTTAGTGGTGGAGGAGCCACAGGGGTAGCTTTTGAAATTATGAAAATTGTTTGTCGCCTGTGGGAATCGAACCAGTGTTCTCAGGATCCACAGGCCGACTTCATACCACTGAGCTACCCATCCCATATAATTATTATAATGGAAAGGTAAATGTCGTTTTTCTAAATATACAAAGTGTTCCACGAAAAATATGACATAGACCCATTCCCATTAACTTAATCGCCTATGGTATAGTTTTCATTGGACATCTTGTAGAGTTAACACTTTTCTAACAAAATCTGAGAATTTTTATTTGTTTTTACTCACCACATCATGAGGACTGTAAACAAATTCTTCAAATAATTATATTGTTATATTAAACGCATTATGAGATCTATTATATTTAAATGCTTTATATTCTGCTTGCAGTAGGGTTGGTTCATAATTAAAAGTGTCACTTCTTTCCAAAGTTATTACATATTTCTCCTAAAATATTTGAAGAATTTACACTCTAATTATTGTATAAGTGAAAGATGTCTTACATTTGCAGACAACGTAACATTTATTAAAAAGTAAAATATAACAATAACACACATATAACTCATGTTGTTTTCGGTTGTAATTAAGTAAGTGCTCAGCATCGTGGATTATATATATATATATATATATATATACAGTGTGTCCATCCAAAACCCGAACATAGGCATATAACATGTGATATCAGTTTTTTGATGCGCATTGCTTCCCAATTAATTTTACAAAAAAATACTTCAAATAAAAGTTGTAGAGAATAAAATTACGAATTTTTTTATATAAAACACATTTCATTTGTGTATTTCATCAAAGCGCAAAACTTAATTAAAACTTGTAATATTCGTAAAAATAAAGCTATCCATGAAAAAATTTAAACAATTTTCTACAGTCAAAATTTTTGACAATCCGTAATTTTATTCTCTATAACTATTATTTGAAGTATTTTCCTATCAAATTAATTGGGAAGCAATGCGCATCAAACAACTGATATCACATGTTATATGCCTATGTTCGGGTTTTGGATGGACACACTGTATATATATATATATATATATATATATATATATATATATATATATATATATATATATATTCAGTAATAGATAAGATTTAAATGATAACATGAGTATCATTATGAATTTTTTCTGTATTTCGAAACATAGATTATAATATCATTTGCAAAATGCGGAAATATTAACTTCTATTATATATTTAATTCAATTTTATATTTAATTTAATGTACCGATTAACGAAGATAAGAATTTTGTTATGAATAATATATAATGACAGTTGGTACATTAATTATTCTATAATTGGATCATTATCTATAATTGATCGATAAATTAATGATAATTTTTAATATACCATGATAACTTTGCAGATTATCACAATTTTGTTTACTTTTATACAATATAAAATATAAATAATGTAATCCAAAGTTATCAATTTCATGCGATTAGCAAAAAAACACGATGATTTATTTAAACATTTAAGTAATTGCTGCTTGTTTTAAAAAATGTTAAATTTGTCATTAGGTTAGGTTATTATTATTAGCAAATATTGACTAAAACTATAATTTTTATAATTAAAATCACTATTTATCAAACTAGTGAAAATTGATTATTATATATGTAATTTCCTACTTTATTTAAATTTCTGTATAAACTCCATTCCCTGTATGAAAACGATTACGTCATATGTGGACGAGGTTATCCTAGATACGATGAAATATAGTTAGCTTTTTTTAATAATATTATTCGTATCTATGCGAATGGCATTAACGTATGTCCAGAGCTGGGCAAAATCACGATCAAAAGGAATTAAATCACAATTCACAAATCAAACAATTATTTTTTTGGGACAATTCACAATTCCACTTCATTTTCAAAGTGAATTAATTTACAAATCAAAATGATTTGTGCTTTATTTATGTAAAATATAAATCACAAGTCTTTTTGTGAATTGGGGCTTGAGGCTTGGGGCTTGGGGCTTAAATCACATTTAGAAGTACTAAATATTATCAATTTATTTAATATTTATTTTAGAAAAATAGTAGATGCATTGCAATATGCCAAAGATATGTGCACAACCGAATGAAAACAGATTTAAGTAGATTTATTCAAAGGATTGAATTTCTTCATCAAAAAATGTAATTAAATGAATGACATGTGTTGGCATGTTTACATTAAATCTGTACCTGGTTTTACATTGTATTGCATTGTAACAGTTTAGCTTTTAAAACTATTATAGACTTATGCTGGGTTGCATGAAAGTTTTATCGGTTCATTAGCAACTAACGGTTCAATAAATTTCAGAAAATCGCTATTGATACTGTTGCTATATAAACAATTCTTTAACTAAAGAGCTCTTTATTTTTTCTTGCAACCAAGCATAAGAGTCATCAAAAATACGAATTGTCTTTGTAAAAATGGCTAGTAATTTGAAACAAATGTTTAATGTAACACAATTGCGAATCAATTCACAGATCATCGACAGCTACAGTCAGAAATGTAACATTTAAACGTACACCAGCATTGCCAATCTCTATAACAAAAATAATATACTGTTATATAATCCAAAAAATAAAGAAACCGTTAAAAATTAAAAAAATATTATTTATAACGCACGATAACAAATTTATGTGTCCTTTTAATTGAATTAAGTCATTTCATTTGAATTAAGCTCTTTAAATTGATTTAAGCTCTTTCATTTGAATTAAGCCCAGAAAAATGATTTAAGCCTTTTTTCAGTTCTAGAACAATTCACAAGCCCAAATGAATTTCTTGAAAGGTCTTAAATCGGAAGCCTGATTTGTGAATTTTAAAAAAAGGCTTAATTCACTTGATTTAAATCAAGAAATATGATTTAAATCAATTTATAATTTCTTTTGATTTAAATCATGCCCAGCTCTGCGTATGTCTTAAAAAGAAAAGACACATGTTTCAAGTTTTTTCACGTTCTATCACATTTATTATTTTAATGAAAACGTATGACAGTTCCTACTAATACGAAAATTTATATTTACTTTGTTCACATTTGTTTATAAAATAAAAATAGAGACCTATGGCCATGATTTTCTTGGCCTGTCATTTCTAAGTTTGCGACATTTTTGATACAAAAATACATACTGAGAA
This sequence comes from Pterostichus madidus, assembly GCA_911728475.2. NCBI lineage: Eukaryota > Metazoa > Arthropoda > Insecta > Coleoptera > Carabidae > Pterostichus > Pterostichus madidus. The sequence continues at coordinate 26,366,186 of OU452314.1, forward strand.
TTAAGAAATTACTAGAAAAATGTTGGGTAATCAAATGTAGAAATGCGTTTGTCATCTCCATGATTATTTTGCGCTGGAGTTAGAGAATCGAGGTTCTTTATTTAATTTAACTCTAGTACAAGAGGTTATTTATTTATCGTATGGCGATCTACAATTTTACAATTAGAGTTATTAATGTAAGTATAACTTAATATGAAATATATGAAATTTATGTATAATGTATAATATATCATTCGAGACTTCTTTGGGAGAGACTAGAAGTTATAAGTTGATGTCCAGGGAGGTTATCCAGTCTACAGCAACAGGTGTGGCTTTTATGATGTCGTCCCATTCTCCGTGGAATCTTCTTATCGGGCATTCACGGACTATATGGTCCACAGTTTGTTCTGGGGCTCCGCAGTCGCATTTTTGGGTATCTGAGAGTCCCCATTTGTGGAGCATATATGAACATGTAGCGTGTCCAGTTCTGATGCGGTTAAGGCATTTGCATTCCTGAGAGGGGAGTGGTTGGGTCCTCAAGTTTATGTTGGTTAAAGTCGCAATTGGACGTCCATCTTGCTTTCCAAGTCTGTTTGATCTGAAAAGGCTCAGGTTGTTGCAGTGTTTTATCTATTCACATGGGATTCCGGGATTTTAGGCGGCTATTTGAGTGATTATCTAGGCTTTCGTGGATTGGTAGAGTTCTGGGGTATTTTGGATCGTGTAATTTCTTCCATTCGTACAAGAGGTAATGTGCATTATATTTTGTATTTTCATATATTATTCGGTTTGATTCCCACAGACGACAAACAATTTTCATAATTTCAAAAAGCTACCCCTGTTGCTCCTCCACCACTAACTTCTTTGGGGGCCGTGATTTGACGACTGGTAACCGCACTTCATTCGCAAAATATATCACTTATCGAGATCTGCTTCGGCAGAGTGCCACACCCAGTAATGGGTAGAAGGCGTGATGATATATTTATTTATTTATATATAATAATAATAATACATATAAAAATGTATATTCCTTGAATTTATTTTACAAAATTACATATTTCAATAAGGTGGGTAATATTTTTCGTGCGTTAAGATAAAATTATATTTGGTTTTTATTTAATATATGCAGAATTTGGTTTCATTTATAAACTAATTAAATTTTATAAAGTAATAAATATTTTAATCTGACATTTAAATTTTAGGTTATGTTTTAAAAATGTCAATCCAATACCAATGTAAACGTATTAAGTACAAAATCTTGAATCACATCGATACCGAATGAGACGTAATAGATTTCATACAGGGGAATGAAGTATACACTAGAGGTCGGCAAAAATATCCGATATCCGAATCCGATCCGATCCGAAGTCGGATTCGGATCGGATCGGATCAAAACTCTTTCGGATCCGATCCAAACTTCGGATAAAAGATCCGATCCAAACTTCGGATAAAAGATCCGATCCGAAATTTACATACATAACATTTAGGTATCCATTCTTAGTAAAAACATAAATTCCAATTCCTCTCTAGAGAAATATAACGCTACGTTATATTTATAAGCATTTATGTTCTGTGATAAAAATGTTAAATAATATTACAACAAAATATGTCTCTTTAGTTTTTTATAACAAAATTATTTATTAAATTACATCTATAACTGTTATTTTTCTTTCGAGTATGCAACGTTAAAATTGGTTTAGTATAAATAGGAAAAACTGTATTGATCTAATGACACGAGTGGTCGGATCGGATTTCGGATCGGATCTCGGATCGGATCTTCGGATTGGATTTCGGATCGGATTTCGGACCGGATTTCGGATCGGATCTCGGATCGGATTTCGGATCGTATCTCGGATCGGATCTTCGGATCGGATCTTCGGATCGGATTTCGGATCGGATTTCGGATCGGATCTCAGATCGGATTTCGGATCGGATCGGAACGGATACCAAAATTTTCAAATATGCCGACCTTTAGTATACACGTGTTATATATCGTTGAAAAGAGAAAAAAAAAGGTTACCGAGTAACGAACAGTAAAATACTTTACTGCGCGTCTCCTATAGTAACAAGCGGTAAAATACTTTACCGCTCGTTTAGAAAAATATAAATTGTTGCTGAAATCTTAATTTATTGAAACAATACTTACAAAATCTAAAATATAGGTTAGATTCATTTTTACACTTTTACACATATTATACATGAAGTTTGCTGCGCTATGATTTGAAGTTGAACCTGAACGCAGCTGTGCAGCAGTGCCAACTTAATGAGGGATGTTAAAATTGTAAGTGCAGTTTTGATAGTTTTGTATATTTATTCTGGAACTTGAAATGGTGTTTGATAAATTAGATGCTGTAATATTCTCATTAGAATTTTCAGTTAGTATGCCAATACTTTGATTTTCTTTATTTGTTAAAATTTGATGCGCTATGTCAACTTCTGTAATATCTATATTTCAATAACTTCGGAAAGGTAATTTTTAAATAATTTTTTTTTTCTATGTATATAAAAATTGCTTTATTTGTAATTATACTTTCTCTTCTCCATGCCTTACGTTTTTGTGCCAAGTTGAGGAGGAAGGGAAAGACCGTTTGGATCCAAATGTGAAAACATAATTTTGTTTGTTTCGACATTATAATAACATATTCTCGCACGCATATTGATACTAGAATGAGCTTCATTCGTAAACGATTTTTGGTGACATATTGTTATCATAGATTGGTATAACTGCATTAAACACATAAAATATCTAGGCAACTGACAAAATAAAGAAACAGAATTTATAGAAATATTTAGGCAACGGACAATATCAATTGCAAATCGCTTTCACCAAAAATGTCCCTTAATGCAAAATGTCAAATATTTGTATAAAGAAATGATGTAAAGGAAAGCCGAAACAGAGACAATAGTATAAAACACTCGTTACAAATTCAGACACGAGGGGACGAACGAACTACTATTGTCAGTAACAGAATTATGTATTTATTGTGTAAGTATGTTTGTAAGTTAACTGTATTTATTAATTGAGCTTCTTTTAATATTTCTTTAGATTTAGAAATTTTGTTTACGATAATAGTTCCATTAATTAAAACTTGTTCATCTTTTAATTTAGTTTGATTAAATTGTAATTCTTTCTATCAATTATTTATTATATATGGAATCTCAAAATGGAGATCCGTTTTATTAAGCCGTTGAATTTATGAATTGGTTAGGAGCAGAAGGGTTGAAAAAATTACTCCACTATGTTTGGATTGCTTGGCTTTTGTACCAATAATTTTTAATAAATAATATTTATAGGTGACGACGAATTGAATTTAGCTTATAATTCACCGTCAAGTACTAGTTTTTTGTTTAGCCGCCTGAAATCTAGAACAGAGAAGAAGTTTTTAATCGATGTTGTTTATCAACTTAATTGCCTTGATTGTAACTTTATTTACATAGGTGAAACCAAACAGTACGTTCACAAAAGAATTAAACAACATAAAAATAATTTCAAGAACTCTAACTACAACCACAGTGCTATTGTAGAACATGCACATTCTCATAACCACCAATTAGACTTTGAGAATTATAAGATCTTACACTATGAATCACATAGGTATAAACGTTTATTTTTGGAAAGTTGTTATATCAACATGTTAGATAATACTGTAAATGTTAAAACCGACAGCATGTTCTCCAGTAATCAATTCAAAAATATTTTACATCTTTTGACATAATGAACCTTGACATTGTTCCAAATTTAGTTTTGTTTTCTTCTTCTTAGTGGTTCATACTTGTGTTTTTGACCGCTAGATGGCTATGGTAGTTTTGATGTATTGATTTTGTAACTTTTTATCTAATTTAGTCATTATTGTTTTGACTACGGTGTTGTTTACCACCGTTTTAACATGTTTTAATCTTTGAGTATATTTTTCCACACGGAATTATTTTTATTTTTATTGTAAACTGTTATGTTTAACTAACTTATTATTTTTTGTTTGGTAAGTTATTGACTTTATTTAAAAAAAATATTTTTTTTTGTAATTCTGTTTAATCCAAACTTTTCTAGACTTGAAAATGGGACCAACCCATAGTCCCGAAACGTCGTCACCTATAAATATTATTTATTATTGGTACAAAAGCCAAGCAATCCAAACATAGTGGAGTAATTTTTTCAACCCTTCTGCTCCTAACCAATTCAATTATTTATTATATTTCTCACAAAACGTTAGATTTCATTTAATAATATTTATACAAGTTAGCAATTAATTCGTCGTTATGTTATCAGTTCGTATTATATTAATTTATAATAAAGGTTTATGTAAGGAGTTAGACCGATCTTATCCAGTAAACAGATCTCTTACGTTAGTTTCTGTCCGTCGGTTGAGGCGTAAAGTTGTAGTTTGACAGTTGAGTTGGTAAGTGATCAAGTCGCGGCGGATAGTGTTTGGTTAGTGTTGAGCTGATTACATTAGCGAGATGACTGAGTTAATGTAGAGCACGTTTGATTGAGTTGAGTTGGAGTGCATAGCACTGCTAGCAGTCTGTCCATCACGGGGATGATGTTTTGAATAGCGGACTGTAGTAGCTACAGTAGCTGGGTGCTGTAGTGATCACAGAGGGTTCTGTGGTTGCCCACGATAGCAGCGCTGAAGGTTGTAGTGACCTGGGTAGCCTTCGGACGTACGGGGTCACCGACGAGCTGTCCCGTGAACTGTAGTGGCTACAGATAATTCTGTAGTTGCCAACGGCAGCAGCTGGGTGCTGTAGTAACCACAGATGGTTCTGTGGTTGCCCACGGTAGCAGCGCTGAATGCTGTAGCGACCTGGCTGACCTACGGGTGTTCGGGGTTGCCCTCATGTATGAATGATGAATAGGTTTTGGTAGATTGACTCCTCATTGAGTTTGTTACTCACGGTTTGGTTCTTACAGGCACTAAATGGTTTACGTTCGCGCTAGGTGATATGCGGATTGTTACGGTCACGTTTGCTTAGTTTTGCGAGTGCCTTTGTTTTACGTGTCTACTTGAGGTGAGTCTCTTTTATATTTGTTGTTACGGCATTTGTGGGTACAAATGTAGTTTGGATTAATTATGCTACACATCCATTGTATAACAATACAAATGATTGATTATTTCTATTGGAAAGAATTGCCCGTCTAATTTTTCATCGTGACATATTTAGGGCCGGTTTTTCAATCGCCGGTTTACTCTCGATTAGTGTGCATCATGATTAAATAATAATGGAAACCATAGTTTCCATTATTATTTAATCATGATTAACATTAATCGGTGATTGAAAAAACTGGACCTAATTGTATTTTTATTTATCTGATATTCTTTATATAATTTAAATTTATAAATTCATTATATTTCTTCTTGTTTATTTTCAATTTTACAATTTATACTTTTTGTTTTTGTCGATTAATAATTATAAAATCATTTGTATTTTGTTTCTGTTAAAAAGTATTTTGTATTTAAAGTTGGTGATAATCTCATTCATCAATCTTTTGATTATTAATAAAATTGTTTTGACAATTACTTGTTTTAAAATATTAAGTGTTACACACATATATTTGATTAAGATTTACACAATAATGAACTAAATAATGGATATTATTTATTATTATTATGGTATAGGTTTCGTTGTAAATGTATTAATCAGTGTCTGCTTTGAATAGACTGGCCTCTGCCAGTGTCAGTATTATTTTATTGTCTAAATTGCAGTGTGTTTTTATTAATTCAATTAGACTCCAAATGTTTTCATCCAAACTTAATTTCTTTATGCTTTCTACTGATGTAAAAGCAGGATCTAATTTATGAAATGGACAACATGTTAAACATATTTCAAATTTATCACTAAATTATTTAAATTTATTATTAACGATATTGTCTCGAAATTGCATTTCAATGTCTACTAATCCTGCCCAGTTAGCTTTATCTTTTAGTATTTTTGAAATAATGTTGTTTTGTGTTCATTATGTTCACTGTTTTCTAGTTGGCTGATAAAGTGATTCGTCATGTTTTTCAGGTAATTAATGTTTTGAAAATTTTGTCCTTGTAAAATGTTTTGATTATCTTTTATTAATGTGTATATTTATATGTATATATTTTTCGTTATCAGATGCATCAAGATTGCCGGATATGCAATCTAGTTTATTTATAATTCCTCTTTTGTTTGTTTTGTTACTAAATAATAATTTTTGTTAGTTTTTCAATAACAATACTTTTCTATTTTGAATGTATTATCCTGAATTCTTTTTTCTTTTCTTTCTTTATTCTATTAGTTAATAATTCATTTACTGCCAATTGTTATTTTTTATAATTTTGGATTATTTCGTCTTGTATCTGAAAAAATTTAAACAATTTTCATGGATAGCTTTATTTTTACGAATATTACAAATATTTAATTAAGTTTTGCGCTTTGATGAAATACACAAATGAAATGTGTTTTATATAAAAAAATTCGTAATTTTATTCTCTACAACTTTTATTTGAAGTATTTTTTTGTAAAATTAATTGGGAAGCAATGCGCATCAAAAAACTGATATCACATGTTATATGCCTATGTTCGGGTTTTGGATGAACACACTGTATATATATATATATATATATATATATATATATATATATATATATATATATATATATATATATATATATTTTAAACAAAATTGAAACAGAAAATCGGTTTGATTTAATTATTATAATTAAAGACATTTAATAAGTGTAATAGAAAAATGTAGACCACATTCATATCACACTTTTCGCGCAAAAATATATCACTTATCAAGAAGTGTTTTGGCAGAGTGCCACACCCAGTAATGGGTAGAAGGCGTGATGATATATTTATGTATTTATTTATATCGCACCAAGTTCATGTTATTAATAGAGATTTAGACATGTTGTAATTCACTTTCAGACCACGATCACACACATACAACGCGTATCATGTCGCAATTTCATGGCTTAGTTTTGTTTTAAAATCTATAATAATAACATTTTAAATACCTATTGTAAACGAGTATAAAAAATCTATGTTAAATGAACATATTCATGAACAAAAGATCGTTAAAAATATCGGTAAATTAGATTTTACTGATCAATGGTTTTTTTTTCGATATATTTAATGAATAGATTTTTCAATTCATCGATTTAAAAAAAATCGATTTTATCGATCAATCGATCTTTTATAAATTTAAGATCAACGCTATTTTAAAAAAAAATATCGCTTAAATCGATGAAACGCTTTTTTGCCCAGCCCTATTCGCGAACCACCGAGGAGTCGCGACCCACACTTTGAAAAACACTGCAATAAAGAATAGACAAATTTTGCACATAAGAAAAAAACAAAATTAATTTTATTTGCAAAATAAACAATATATGTATGATTCTAAGGACTACATATTCATCAAATATATAATATTTTTATTTTTTATACGAATTATTTTGAAATTTATATTGCTCTATTTCATAAGAAAATAATTTTAAAATTATAAACAATTTGATTATATATTCTAAAGGAAAATTTGTGCAAGGATGTTGAAACTATATTTCTAAAATGGCTAGTTACGATTACAGTAATGTAGAATCACTCCCGCCACCCCCAAGCCAAAAATGTGACATGCTGCCTTGTGCACTTTTAAGTCGACCCATCTCGTACGACATTTTTAACGATGTCACAAAGAAGAAATGCAACATTGCAATTATAACCGACTGGCCCTTTAAATTTGTTTTAACGATCTATTTCTCTCTAATTTTAGGTTTTTCTTTTTGACTTTGGCTTCTGGTTATATTCTTTGGTTCAGCGCTACGCGAGAGCCGACCTTCAATCCACTCCAATCCACCAACTCAGTATTGAAAACATTGTCGCTCGATTGCTATTCACTTTTTAGATGCAATCGTGCACTATCCAATGCAGTTCAATTCGAGATTTCGTTCATTCAGGTGCTATTTATTTAGTTTACTGTTTGCGGGGAGCAGTGTTGTTTGAAAACTATGGATGTAACATTTTTTTTCGCATCATTTAAATAAAAAAATAAATAAATATATCATCAAGCCTTCTACCCATTACTGGGTGTGGCACCCCATAAATAAATAAATAAATAAATATATATATATATATATATATATATATATATATATATATATATATATATATATATATATATATATATATATATATATATATCATCACGCATTCTACCCATTACTGGATGTGGCATTCTGCCGAAGCAGATCTCGGTAAGTGCTATATTTTGCGCGTGAAGTGCGGTTACCAGCCGTCAAATCACGCCCACCATAGATATTAGTGGTGGGTGAGCCACAGGGGTGAAATTTTTTTGCCGAACTATTATGGAGTTGGGCTCGTATATATGTATAACTAAAAAAAATTCAGTACAACTGATAAGTTCAGGCCAAGTACAAAAACATTTTCCCTTACAAGTCCTAATGTTTTCCGCATTGTAAAGTTCTGATATAAAAGGTGGGCTCAAGTACATTCTTAGAAATTAAGAAGCATAAGATATATAAAGTTGAAATATATATATATATATATATATATATATATATATATATATATATATATATATATATATATATATATATATATTAGGGTGTCCGTTATTTTGGCGAAGTCGGAAATTTGTTGCTCTCCCCTCTAAATCTATTCAGAAAAAATAAAAAAAAAATTGAGTTATCATCGCAGGTCCGAAAAATGACGTTAACACGTGCCTGTAGAGGGGTCAAAATTTACATGTAGTTTAAATGAGGAAAATGCCTTTTTTGATACTTTTATGTATACCTTTTTATATGTTCAAGCTAAAAATATTTCAAGATAACTACCGGAAATCTAATAAAATAAGCTTTCAAGCAGACTAAAATGCAAGTCATTTGAATAAAAATTGACGGCGTGGCGTCAATTTGAGTAATACGAATTTTGAAGTATATTTTTTTTATTTTTTCTGAGTAGATTTAGAGGGGGAGAGCAACAAATTTCCGACTTCGCCAAAATAACGGACACCCTAATATATATATACCGTGTGTCCCACGTGAATGTTGGCATAGGCAGTTAACATGTAAAATCAGTTTTTTGTAAATAAAAAGTGTCTTGCAATAAATTATGGGACCAAATTTTATATCATAATACTGCCAATATCCCTACATCTTATTTAATACAGATTGTTTGATTTTGAAGGCGTAATTTAATGATATTAATAAAGATATTTCCTAATATTTCGCCTATTATTTTATTGCGAATGACGTAAAGTGTTTGCAATTTGTTTCAAAATTTTAATCTGTCATCTCTCAGTGTCATTACAAATATTTTAATTTGTTTAATAGTTTCTGGCGAAGTATTCAGATATTTGTCTTGTACTGCGCCCTTCATAATATATTCTAATAATATTTCGGCAGTCCTCGACTTCTAAAATATTCAAGATGACAGTGACAGATTTAAATATTTAAAACAAATTGCAAGCACTTTATGTCAGTAGCAATAAAATAGTAGGCGAAAAATGAGGAAATATTTTTATTAATTTTGTTAAATTACCCTATCAAAATGTAATAATCTTCCATAGTTTTTTGCTGGACACTTTTTATTTACAAAAAAACTGATTTTACATGTTAACTGCCTATGCCCACATTTACGTGGGACACACTGTATATGTAATGCAACGGAAATAATATTATTACGTATATAGAATTTATTTTTCTACAACTGTCAAAAAAACACGACAATCATCCAAATTGTGAAAAATAGTTATTTTTATAACAAGTGCCGAAAAAGGCTCGTTACGTGCAAGTGCAGAATTTAACGCACGAGGCTTGCCGAGTGCGGAAATCTGCACGAGCATGTAACCTTTTTCGGCACGTGTTATAAACAACATTTTTCCTACAACTGTGCAATTTAGTAAATCACTAAAATATTATTAAAATTTATAAAATTTATAAAACTTTAATCATATTACATGAGAACGATGTTTTACGGCGTTGCTATGGTTTGTTTGTTGATTGCTTGCACATTGTTCTAAGTTATTTAAAAATATTTCACTAACGTCAAAATAATTTCTTCAAAATCATCTTGATTGGAATAGTACAGTGAGTGATTCTTCTTTATCATTAACACCTCCAAAGATAATTGAAGCTCCGGATCATACTATGTTGGATCTATTTTCGACAATGACAATCAACCTGCTGCTGGTACTTCTGAAGCTTCCGAAATTGTTACCAATAATATTACTGATAATAATATGAACAGGTACGGAAGAAATCAATGTTTCTTTAGACACAAAAGTTTCCACTTTACATTATGTCAATATAAGCAACTGTAACAACTGTATTAATAATATACACAAACAATAAATATGAAGTATTTCACTTACTCTTTAAATAAAACCATTTATCGATATATTTTACTTTGTTCGGTTCTTTTTATTAATTGTCTACACATTAGATATACTGCAAATTAAGGTTACATTTATAAACGTCAAAATATACTACGGCATATTTACTAGCGCTGGTTCACCGTATCTTCTTCTTCCATAAGCGTCTGTGGTCAAAATATGAATTCCGCGCTCGGCGCAAAATTTAAATCGCTGTCAAAACAATATTCTTTGGACAGTTACGTAATGAAGCACTTTCCGCACTAGTGTTTCTTTGCTTTCGGAAACGCACTTGGTCTGCATTCATCTACTTTCCATACGTAACCAAGGCAATTATAGTTACGTAATAACAAAGAAATCGCACAGTTGTAGGAAAAATATTTTTTTTTGCTGTTTTGATAAAAGATTTGTTATTGTTATGAAAATCAATTTTAATTATTTTTTTTGACAGTTGTTTGTATTTCGTAGGCGAAATTCATGTTTTTTGGTGCAACAAAAAAAAAACTCATTTCGCGTACTTAATATAAAAATAACTATTTTAGAATATGGAATATTAGTAAAGGTATTAGATAATTTGCATAGTTATCTATTATTTTTAGTTTATTGTATAATTGAAGAAATAAAACCAAAATATTTTAAGTTGGAACAACGACAAAACAAAGACTTTTATGCTTATGCTCATGCTTATACTTAAATCAGAGGCTAAAACTGTAGCTGGGAATAGTTTAATGTTACTATGTGTATCAAACATTTCAAGGTTATGAAAAACGACAAAAACAGTGACCAAGTTAAGATACGTCTTAGAACTTGCAGTTGTGTGATGTCCAAAATGAGAGCATTTTACATGTTTTGAATTCTTTTCATATACCTCCTATAACCTCTACTCAAACAAACATTATTCCTATCAAGTGCACCCAGTGGCGTACCTAGAACTTTTGCCACTCAGGGCGGTCTCCAATTTTCCGCCCTTTCTAAGTCAATCAAATGGTGGTTTTTATAAATTAAAAAAATAAATATAAAATAAATATATCATCACGCCTTTTACCCATTACTGGGTGTGGCACTCTGCCGCAGCAGATCTCGGTAAGTGATATATTTATGTACGTGAAGTGCGGTTACCAGCCATCAAACCACGGCCCCCAAAGATGTGAGTGGTGGGGGAGCCACAGGGGTAATTTTAATTTGGTCAAAATTGTTTGTCGACTGTGGGAATCGAACCGGGGTCTTCAGGATCGATAGGCCAACTCTAAACCACTGAGCCATTACCCCATTAAATTAATAAACATAAATAAATAATTGTAATTGAGACAAACTATAGGTGGGGAACTTTTTTAGCATTGGATGGCATACTTAAATTAGGCTGTAATAAAGGAATTATTTGAGATATTTTCAACCCTACATTGACTTGACGATGAAGAAAAATATTCGAAATCATATAGTAATTCATGATTCGTAGAAATCGAATAGTAATTCATGATTCGTAGAAATCGAATAGTAAACTTATGAAGTGAACAAGTTGTTTTTTACAACTAAAACTAAATATAAAAAATTCCGTCCCAAAATATGTGCCGCCCGGTGCGGACCGTACCCACCGCCCTCCTCCCCCCACTGCGTGGTCATAAAACAACACGAATTCCACTTTAATAAACTAATATAAACTTTCACTGAATGGAAACAAACAAAAAATGAAAGTTTAAGATAATAACGATATAATCTAAAACATGCTAAATCTAATTTGAAATGAATTCAATTTCGTTCCGTTACAGCGCAACCAAGATTTACTTCCCAATCGCTCAATTTAACAACAAACAAAAATCAACTTGCACGTGCTACTAAAAGTGCGTACAATTTCTGTTTTTTTATAGCTTTAAGGGCTCGACTATATTTATAGAAGTTCTCAAAAATTGCTTGCTGGCTTTTAAACTAATAATTTTATGGTATCTGTTTTATAACCGAATACGGATTAGAGCATTGTTTGGCAATGAATGGAGGAATTTTTGATAAGTTATTATATGTAATTAATTGTTTGTATTTGCATTTCTTATAATAGTTAATTTATAGTATATTACATAACAAGCATCGAAAGTGTAAGATAACGTGCGAGTGTACAAATTTAAAAACGAGGTGCGGAGCGCCGATTGATTTAAGTACACGAGCACAGTTATCACACTTTCAGGCGAATTATATACACTATTTTTCAGACGACCACAAAATATTTATAAAAAAAGTTTACAAGAGCAATGTAATTACACTTTGACAGCTGATGCGTTTTTGAAGGTTAGCGTTGACGTTTGAAGTTAGGTGTAGTGATACCTACTGTATTAACCGTAATGTCAAAATATTATATAATGCTAAAATATTAGTAAATAAGTAATTATTAATGTTAAAAAATAAAATAAAAATAATATGGGATGGCTAGCTCAGTGGTATGAAGTCGGCCTGTGGATCCTAAGGTCCCTGGTTCGATTCCCACGGGCGACAAATTTTCATAATTTGAAAAAGCTATCCCTGTGGCTCCTCCACCACTAACATGTTTGGAGGCCGTGATTTGACGACTGGTAACCGCACTTCACGCGCAAAATATATCACTTACCGAGATCTGCTGTAGCAGAGTGCCACACCCAGTAATGGGTAGAAGGCGTGATGATATATTTATTTATTTATTTAAAAAATAAGATTTATCTGTGCACATGTGTTGAAAAATTTGCCAAAATTTCGATTTAAATAATAATAAAATTCTTTTCATTTATTTAATTATTTTGTTACATCGTAACGCCATCTGTTGTCAATCAATGGAACTTTACCTGATATGTTAGAAGTGTGCGTTATACTAATATATCAGTGTATGTTATTTTCAACTTTCCGTAGTAATTTATAATGTTGTTATGGTTACTTTCATACGTGATCGTCTGAAAAAATATTTTGCTGTCTATGTTTAATTTTAAAATGAACGCTTTGATACAGTGCTATAAATTCGTAACCATGGTATGGCAAATTCTATGTTTCACATTAAAAATACATCTCATTTTATCTGTTCCAGTTTCATGACTAACTATATAAATAATGTTAATTTTTCATAACTTTTAAGATTAATTTTAACAGTAATATAATAAGTAAAATGATTTGATTTTGATGCAAAATTTAATTCTCTACAACCTTAATTTGAATCATTTTCCTGCAAAGTAAACAGGAAAACAACGGAAGTAGGAAATCTATTTTCCTATATTGCGTGTACAAAGTGAGCTTTGTGTAACTGTTTCTATAAAAAACTGTTTTCGGAGATATTTTGTGTGAAATTATCAAGTTTTAAAAATATCAATCATAATTCTTTCAATTTAGCTATCATAAGCTCAGCTCATAAAACTATTGCAATTATTTTTTTTTATAATAAAATAATTCGAATGCACAACATTTCTTTCTTAAAAATTAATGTTATTTTTATATCATAATCTAGATAATTATGAATTTGATCTAACTAATAAATATTGAAATAAATAAGTTTCAAATATTTATTAATCTGTTATACTCGTAATACAAAGACAAAAAGTCAATTGCGAAGTGGAACTGTGTCTTAATAAATAAGAAAAATAGGAAAAAACTTTCCATCACTTGTCACAAATTCCACAAAATTTACAACACGTTTGAATCAACTTATGAGGTTATCATCAAACGACTGATCAGTTCAGCTTTAACCATAGACGCGTTTCGTCCTTTAGGGACTCATCAGTATGGTATGATCAACTATCCAACTAGACTAACTAGGGACTAGTGAACTGTGATACTTTACAAGCTGAACTGACTGATGTTAAAAAGTATGTAAGCCGGTATACATGACATGAGAGCTACGGAGCAACCCGTGGTGCCAACTACCGACAGAAATCGCAAACTACTTGACAGCAATTGAAATAATACAAAGACAAAAAGTCAATTGCGATGTGGAACTGTGTCTTAATAAATAAGAAAAATAGGAAAAAACTTTCCATCACTTGTCACAAATTCCACAAAATTTACAGCACGTTTGAATCAACTTATGAGGTTATCATCAAACGGCTGATCAGTTCAGCTTTAACCGTAGACGCGTTTCGTCCTTTAGGGACTCATCAGTATGGTGTGATCAACTATCCAACTAGACTAACTAGGGACTAGTGAACTGTGATACTTTACAAGCTGAACTGACTGATGTTAAAAAGTATGTAAGCCGGTATACATGACATGAGAGCTACGGAGCAACCCGTGGTGCCAACTAACGACAGAAATCGCAAACTACTTGACAGCAATTGAAATAATACAAAGACAAAAAGTCAATTGCGATGTGGAACTGTGTCTTAATAAATAAGAAAAATAGGAAAAAACTTTCCATCACTTGTCACAAATTCCACAAAATTTACAGCACGTTTGAATCAACTTATGAGGTTATCATCAAACGGCTGGTCAGTTCAGCTTTAACCGTAGACGCGTTTCGTCCTTTAGGGACTCATCAGTATGGTGTGATCAACTATCCAACTAGACTAACTAGGGACTAGTGAACTGTGATACTTTACAAGCTGAACTGACTGATGTTAAAAAGTATGTAAGCCGGTATACATGACATGAGAGCTACGGAGCAACCCGTGGTGCCAACTACCGACAGAAATCGCAAACTACTTGACAGCAATTGAAATAATACAAAGACAAAAAGTCAATTGCGATGTGGAACTGTGTCTTAATAAATAAGAAAAATAGGAAAAAACTTTCCATCACTTGTCACAAATTCCACAAAATTTACAGCACGTTTGAATCAACTTATCAGGTTATCATCAAACGGCTGGTCAGTTCAGCTTTAACCGTAGACGCGTTTCGTCCTTTAGGGACTCATCAGTATGGTGTGATCAACTATCCAACTAGACTAACTAGGGACTAGTGAACTGTGATACTTTACAAGCTGAACTGACTGATGTTAAAAAGTATGTAAGCCGGTATACATGACATGAGAGCTACGGAGCAACCCGTGGTGCCAACTACCGACAGAAATCGCAAACTACTTGACAGCAATTGAAATAATACAAAGACAAAAAGTCAATTGCGATGTGGAACTGTGTCTTAATAAATAAGAAAAATAGGAAAAAACTTTCCATCACTTGTCACAAATTCCACAAAATTTACAGCACGTTTGAATCAACTTATGAGGTTATCATCAAACGGCTGGTCAGTTCAGCTTTAACCGTAGACGCGTTTCGTCCTTTAGGGACTCATCAGTATGGTGTGATCAACTATCCAACTAGACTAACTAGGGACTAGTGAACTGTGATACTTTACAAGCTGAACTGACTGATGTTAAAAAGTATGTAAGCCGGTATACATGACATGAGAGCTACGGAGCAACCCGTGGTGCCAACTACCGACAGAAATCGCAAACTACTTGACAGCAATTGAAATAATACAAAGACAAAAAGTCAATTGCGATGTGGAACTGTGTCTTAATAAATAAGAAAAATAGGAAAAAACTTTCCATCACTTGTCACAAATTCCACAAAATTTACAGCACGTTTGAATCAACTTATGAGGTTATCATCAAACGGCTGGTCAGTTCAGCTTTAACCGTAGACGCGTTTCGTCCTTTAGGGACTCATCAGTATGGTGTGATCAACTATCCAACTAGACTAACTAGGGACTAGTGAACTGTGATACTTTACAAGCTGAACTGACTGATGTTAAAAAGTATGTAAGCCGGTATACATGACATGAGAGCTACGGAGCAACCCGTGGTGCCAACTAACGACAGAAATCGCAAACTACTTGACAGCAATTGAAATAATACAAAGACAAAAAGTCAATTGCGATGTGGAACTGTGTCTTAATAAATAAGAAAAATAGGAAAAAACTTTCCATCACTTGTCACAAATTCCACAAAATTTACAGCACGTTTGAATCAACTTATGAGGTTATCATCAAACGGCTGGTCAGTTCAGCTTTAACCGTAGACGCGTTTCGTCCTTTAGGGACTCATCAGTATGGTGTGATCAACTATCCAACTAGACTAACTAGGGACTAGTGAACTGTGATACTTTACAAGCTGAACTGACTGATGTTAAAAAGTATGTAAGCCGGTATACATGACATGAGAGCTACGGAGCAACCCGTGGTGCCAACTAACGACAGAAATCGCAAACTACTTGACAGCAATTGAAATAATACAAAGACAAAAAGTCAATTGCGATGTGGAACTGTGTCTTAATAAATAAGAAAAATAGGAAAAAACTTTCCATCACTTGTCACAAATTCCACAAAATTTACAGCACGTTTGAATCAACTTATGAGGTTATCATCAAACGGCTGGTCAGTTCAGCTTTAACCGTAGACGCGTTTCGTCCTTTAGGGACTCATCAGTATGGTGTGATCAACTATCCAACTAGACTAACTAGGGACTAGTGAACTGTGATACTTTACAAGCTGAACTGACTGATGTTAAAAAGTATGTAAGCCGGTATACATGACATGAGAGCTACGGAGCAACCCGTGGTGCCAACTACCGACAGAAATCGCAAACTACTTGACAGCAATTGAAATAATACAAAGACAAAAAGTCAATTGCGATGTGGAACTGTGTCTTAATAAATAAGAAAAATAGGAAAAAACTTTCCATCACTTGTCACAAATTCCACAAAATTTACAGCACGTTTGAATCAACTTATGAGGTTATCATCAAACGGCTGATCAGTTCAGCTTTAACCGTAGACGCGTTTCGTCCTTTAGGGACTCATCAGTATGGTGTGATCAACTATCCAACTAGACTAACTAGGGACTAGTGAACTGTGATACTTTACAAGCTGAACTGACTGATGTTAAAAAGTATGTAAGCCGGTATACATGACATGAGAGCTACGGAGCAACCCGTGGTGCCAACTACCGACAGAAATCGCAAACTACTTGACAGCAATTGAAATAATACAAAGACAAAAAGTCAATTGCGATGTGGAACTGTGTCTTAATAAATAAGAAAAATAGGAAAAAACTTTCCATCACTTGTCACAAATTCCACAAAATTTACAGCACGTTTGAATCAACTTATGAGGTTATCATCAAACGGCTGGTCAGTTCAGCTTTAACCGTAGACGCGTTTCGTCCTTTAGGGACTCATCAGTATGGTGTGATCAACTATCCAACTAGACTAACTAGGGACTAGTGAACTGTGATACTTTACAAGCTGAACTGACTGATGTTAAAAAGTATGTAAGCCGGTATACATGACATGAGAGCTACGGAGCAACCCGTGGTGCCAACTACCGACAGAAATCGCAAACTACTTGACAGCAATTGAAATAATACAAAGACAAAAAGTCAATTGCGATGTGGAACTGTGTCTTAATAAATAAGAAAAATAGGAAAAAACTTTCCATCACTTGTCACAAATTCCACAAAATTTACAGCACGTTTGAATCAACTTATCAGGTTATCATCAAACGGCTGGTCAGTTCAGCTTTAACCGTAGACGCGTTTCGTCCTTTAGGGACTCATCAGTATGGTGTGATCAACTATCCAACTAGACTAACTAGGGACTAGTGAACTGTGATACTTTACAAGCTGAACTGACTGATGTTAAAAAGTATGTAAGCCGGTATACATGACATGAGAGCTACGGAGCAACCCGTGGTGCCAACTACCGACAGAAATCGCAAACTACTTGACAGCAATTGAAATAATACAAAGACAAAAAGTCAATTGCGATGTGGAACTGTGTCTTAATAAATAAGAAAAATAGGAAAAAACTTTCCATCACTTGTCACAAATTCCACAAAATTTACAGCACGTTTGAATCAACTTATGAGGTTATCATCAAACGGCTGGTCAGTTCAGCTTTAACCGTAGACGCGTTTCGTCCTTTAGGGACTCATCAGTATGGTGTGATCAACTATCCAACTAGACTAACTAGGGACTAGTGAACTGTGATACTTTACAAGCTGAACTGACTGATGTTAAAAAGTATGTAAGCCGGTATACATGACATGAGAGCTACGGAGCAACCCGTGGTGCCAACTAACGACAGAAATCGCAAACTACTTGACAGCAATTGAAATAATACAAAGACAAAAAGTCAATTGCGATGTGGAACTGTGTCTTAATAAATAAGAAAAATAGGAAAAAACTTTCCATCACTTGTCACAAATTCCACAAAATTTACAGCACGTTTGAATCAACTTATGAGGTTATCATCAAACGGCTGGTCAGTTCAGCTTTAACCGTAGACGCGTTTCGTCCTTTAGGGACTCATCAGTATGGTGTGATCAACTATCCAACTAGACTAACTAGGGACTAGTGAACTGTGATACTTTACAAGCTGAACTGACTGATGTTAAAAAGTATGTAAGCCGGTATACATGACATGAGAGCTACGGAGCAACCCGTGGTGCCAACTAACGACAGAAATCGCAAACTACTTGACAGCAATTGAAATAATACAAAGACAAAAAGTCAATTGCGATGTGGAACTGTGTCTTAATAAATAAGAAAAATAGGAAAAAACTTTCCATCACTTGTCACAAATTCCACAAAATTTACAGCACGTTTGAATCAACTTATGAGGTTATCATCAAACGGCTGGTCAGTTCAGCTTTAACCGTAGACGCGTTTCGTCCTTTAGGGACTCATCAGTATGGTGTGATCAACTATCCAACTAGACTAACTAGGGACTAGTGAACTGTGATACTTTACAAGCTGAACTGACTGATGTTAAAAAGTATGTAAGCCGGTATACATGACATGAGAGCTACGGAGCAACCCGTGGTGCCAACTACCGACAGAAATCGCAAACTACTTGACAGCAATTGAAATAATACAAAGACAAAAAGTCAATTGCGATGTGGAACTGTGTCTTAATAAATAAGAAAAATAGGAAAAAACTTTCCATCACTTGTCACAAATTCCACAAAATTTACAGCACGTTTGAATCAACTTATGAGGTTATCATCAAACGGCTGATCAGTTCAGCTTTAACCGTAGACGCGTTTCGTCCTTTAGGGACTCATCAGTATGGTGTGATCAACTATCCAACTAGACTAACTAGGGACTAGTGAACTGTGATACTTTACAAGCTGAACTGACTGATGTTAAAAAGTATGTAAGCCGGTATACATGACATGAGAGCTACGGAGCAACCCGTGGTGCCAACTAACGACAGAAATCGCAAACTACTTGACAGCAATTGAAATAATACAAAGACAAAAAGTCAATTGCGATGTGGAACTGTGTCTTAATAAATAAGAAAAATAGGAAAAAACTTTCCATCACTTGTCACAAATTCCACAAAATTTACAGCACGTTTGAATCAACTTATGAGGTTATCATCAAACGGCTGGTCAGTTCAGCTTTAACCGTAGACGCGTTTCGTCCTTTAGGGACTCATCAGTATGGTGTGATCAACTATCCAACTAGACTAACTAGGGACTAGTGAACTGTGATACTTTACAAGCTGAACTGACTGATGTTAAAAAGTATGTAAGCCGGTATACATGACATGAGAGCTACGGAGCAACCCGTGGTGCCAACTACCGACAGAAATCGCAAACTACTTGACAGCAATTGAAATAATACAAAGACAAAAAGTCAATTGCGATGTGGAACTGTGTCTTAATAAATAAGAAAAATAGGAAAAAACTTTCCATCACTTGTCACAAATTCCACAAAATTTACAGCACGTTTGAATCAACTTATGAGGTTATCATCAAACGGCTGGTCAGTTCAGCTTTAACCGTAGACGCGTTTCGTCCTTTAGGGACTCATCAGTATGGTGTGATCAA
The DNA here is from genome assembly GCA_911728475.2 of Pterostichus madidus. Classification (NCBI taxonomy): domain Eukaryota; kingdom Metazoa; phylum Arthropoda; class Insecta; order Coleoptera; family Carabidae; genus Pterostichus; species Pterostichus madidus. Next base: position 26,386,298 of record OU452314.1, read on the forward strand.
CTATCCAACTAGACTAACTAGGGACTAGTGAACTGTGATACTTTACAAGCTGAACTGACTGATGTTAAAAAGTATGTAAGCCGGTATACATGACATGAGAGCTACGGAGCAACCCGTGGTGCCAACTACCGACAGAAATCGCAAACTACTTGACAGCAATTGAAATAATACAAAGACAAAAAGTCAATTGCGATGTGGAACTGTGTCTTAATAAATAAGAAAAATAGGAAAAAACTTTCCATCACTTGTCACAAATTCCACAAAATTTACAGCACGTTTGAATCAACTTATGAGCTTATCATCAAACGGCTGGTCAGTTCAGCTTTAACCGTAGACGCGTTTCGTCCTTTAGGGACTCATCAGTATGGTGTGATCAACTATCCAACTAGACTAACTAGGGACTAGTGAACTGTGATACTTTACAAGCTGAACTGACTGATGTTAAAAAGTATGTAAGCCGGTATACATGACATGAGAGCTACGGAGCAACCCGTGGTGCCAACTAACGACAGAAATCGCAAACTACTTGACAGCAATTGAAATAATACAAAGACAAAAAGTCAATTGCGATGTGGAACTGTGTCTTAATAAATAAGAAAAATAGGAAAAAACTTTCCATCACTTGTCACAAATTCCACAAAATTTACAGCACGTTTGAATCAACTTATGAGGTTATCATCAAACGGCTGGTCAGTTCAGCTTTAACCGTAGACGCGTTTCGTCCTTTAGGGACTCATCAGTATGGTGTGATCAACTATCCAACTAGACTAACTAGGGACTAGTGAACTGTGATACTTTACAAGCTGAACTGACTGATGTTAAAAAGTATGTAAGCCGGTATACATGACATGAGAGCTACGGAGCAACCCGTGGTGCCAACTACCGACAGAAATCGCAAACTACTTGACAGCAATTGAAATAATACAAAGACAAAAAGTCAATTGCGATGTGGAACTGTGTCTTAATAAATAAGAAAAATAGGAAAAAACTTTCCATCACTTGTCACAAATTCCACAAAATTTACAGCACGTTTGAATCAACTTATGAGGTTATCATCAAACGGCTGGTCAGTTCAGCTTTAACCGTAGACGCGTTTCGTCCTTTAGGGACTCATCAGTATGGTGTGATCAACTATCCAACTAGACTAACTAGGGACTAGTGAACTGTGATACTTTACAAGCTGAACTGACTGATGTTAAAAAGTATGTAAGCCGGTATACATGACATGAGAGCTACGGAGCAACCCGTGGTGCCAACTACCGACAGAAATCGCAAACTACTTGACAGCAATTGAAATAATACAAAGACAAAAAGTCAATTGCGATGTGGAACTGTGTCTTAATAAATAAGAAAAATAGGAAAAAACTTTCCATCACTTGTCACAAATTCCACAAAATTTACAGCACGTTTGAATCAACTTATCAGGTTATCATCAAACGGCTGGTCAGTTCAGCTTTAACCGTAGACGCGTTTCGTCCTTTAGGGACTCATCAGTATGGTGTGATCAACTATCCAACTAGACTAACTAGGGACTAGTGAACTGTGATACTTTACAAGCTGAACTGACTGATGTTAAAAAGTATGTAAGCCGGTATACATGACATGAGAGCTACGGAGCAACCCGTGGTGCCAACTACCGACAGAAATCGCAAACTACTTGACAGCAATTGAAATAATACAAAGACAAAAAGTCAATTGCGATGTGGAACTGTGTCTTAATAAATAAGAAAAATAGGAAAAAACTTTCCATCACTTGTCACAAATTCCACAAAATTTACAGCACGTTTGAATCAACTTATGAGGTTATCATCAAACGGCTGGTCAGTTCAGCTTTAACCGTAGACGCGTTTCGTCCTTTAGGGACTCATCAGTATGGTGTGATCAACTATCCAACTAGACTAACTAGGGACTAGTGAACTGTGATACTTTACAAGCTGAACTGACTGATGTTAAAAAGTATGTAAGCCGGTATACATGACATGAGAGCTACGGAGCAACCCGTGGTGCCAACTAACGACAGAAATCGCAAACTACTTGACAGCAATTGAAATAATACAAAGACAAAAAGTCAATTGCGATGTGGAACTGTGTCTTAATAAATAAGAAAAATAGGAAAAAACTTTCCATCACTTGTCACAAATTCCACAAAATTTACAGCACGTTTGAATCAACTTATGAGGTTATCATCAAACGGCTGGTCAGTTCAGCTTTAACCGTAGACGCGTTTCGTCCTTTAGGGACTCATCAGTATGGTGTGATCAACTATCCAACTAGACTAACTAGGGACTAGTGAACTGTGATACTTTACAAGCTGAACTGACTGATGTTAAAAAGTATGTAAGCCGGTATACATGACATGAGAGCTACGGAGCAACCCGTGGTGCCAACTAACGACAGAAATCGCAAACTACTTGACAGCAATTGAAATAATACAAAGACAAAAAGTCAATTGCGATGTGGAACTGTGTCTTAATAAATAAGAAAAATAGGAAAAAACTTTCCATCACTTGTCACAAATTCCACAAAATTTACAGCACGTTTGAATCAACTTATGAGGTTATCATCAAACGGCTGGTCAGTTCAGCTTTAACCGTAGACGCGTTTCGTCCTTTAGGGACTCATCAGTATGGTGTGATCAACTATCCAACTAGACTAACTAGGGACTAGTGAACTGTGATACTTTACAAGCTGAACTGACTGATGTTAAAAAGTATGTAAGCCGGTATACATGACATGAGAGCTACGGAGCAACCCGTGGTGCCAACTAACGACAGAAATCGCAAACTACTTGACAGCAATTGAAATAATACAAAGACAAAAAGTCAATTGCGATGTGGAACTGTGTCTTAATAAATAAGAAAAATAGGAAAAAACTTTCCATCACTTGTCACAAATTCCACAAAATTTACAGCACGTTTGAATCAACTTATGAGGTTATCATCAAACGGCTGGTCAGTTCAGCTTTAACCGTAGACGCGTTTCGTCCTTTAGGGACTCATCAGTATGGTGTGATCAACTATCCAACTAGACTAACTAGGGACTAGTGAACTGTGATACTTTACAAGCTGAACTGACTGATGTTAAAAAGTATGTAAGCCGGTATACATGACATGAGAGCTACGGAGCAACCCGTGGTGCCAACTACCGACAGAAATCGCAAACTACTTGACAGCAATTGAAATAATACAAAGACAAAAAGTCAATTGCGATGTGGAACTGTGTCTTAATAAATAAGAAAAATAGGAAAAAACTTTCCATCACTTGTCACAAATTCCACAAAATTTACAGCACGTTTGAATCAACTTATGAGGTTATCATCAAACGGCTGGTCAGTTCAGCTTTAACCGTAGACGCGTTTCGTCCTTTAGGGACTCATCAGTATGGTGTGATCAACTATCCAACTAGACTAACTAGGGACTAGTGAACTGTGATACTTTACAAGCTGAACTGACTGATGTTAAAAAGTATGTAAGCCGGTATACATGACATGAGAGCTACGGAGCAACCCGTGGTGCCAACTACCGACAGAAATCGCAAACTACTTGACAGCAATTGAAATAATACAAAGACAAAAAGTCAATTGCGATGTGGAACTGTGTCTTAATAAATAAGAAAAATAGGAAAAAACTTTCCATCACTTGTCACAAATTCCACAAAATTTACAGCACGTTTGAATCAACTTATGAGGTTATCATCAAACGGCTGATCAGTTCAGCTTTAACCGTAGACGCGTTTCGTCCTTTAGGGACTCATCAGTATGGTGTGATCAACTATCCAACTAGACTAACTAGGGACTAGTGAACTGTGATACTTTACAAGCTGAACTGACTGATGTTAAAAAGTATGTAAGCCGGTATACATGACATGAGAGCTACGGAGCAACCCGTGGTGCCAACTAACGACAGAAATCGCAAACTACTTGACAGCAATTGAAATAATACAAAGACAAAAAGTCAATTGCGATGTGGAACTGTGTCTTAATAAATAAGAAAAATAGGAAAAAACTTTCCATCACTTGTCACAAATTCCACAAAATTTACAGCACGTTTGAATCAACTTATGAGGTTATCATCAAACGGCTGGTCAGTTCAGCTTTAACCGTAGACGCGTTTCGTCCTTTAGGGACTCATCAGTATGGTGTGATCAACTATCCAACTAGACTAACTAGGGACTAGTGAACTGTGATACTTTACAAGCTGAACTGACTGATGTTAAAAAGTATGTAAGCCGGTATACATGACATGAGAGCTACGGAGCAACCCGTGGTGCCAACTACCGACAGAAATCGCAAACTACTTGACAGCAATTGAAATAATACAAAGACAAAAAGTCAATTGCGATGTGGAACTGTGTCTTAATAAATAAGAAAAATAGGAAAAAACTTTCCATCACTTGTCACAAATTCCACAAAATTTACAGCACGTTTGAATCAACTTATGAGGTTATCATCAAACGGCTGGTCAGTTCAGCTTTAACCGTAGACGCGTTTCGTCCTTTAGGGACTCATCAGTATGGTGTGATCAACTATCCAACTAGACTAACTAGGGACTAGTGAACTGTGATACTTTACAAGCTGAACTGACTGATGTTAAAAAGTATGTAAGCCGGTATACATGACATGAGAGCTACGGAGCAACCCGTGGTGCCAACTACCGACAGAAATCGCAAACTACTTGACAGCAATTGAAATAATACAAAGACAAAAAGTCAATTGCGATGTGGAACTGTGTCTTAATAAATAAGAAAAATAGGAAAAAACTTTCCATCACTTGTCACAAATTCCACAAAATTTACAGCACGTTTGAATCAACTTATGAGGTTATCATCAAACGGCTGGTCAGTTCAGCTTTAACCGTAGACGCGTTTCGTCCTTTAGGGACTCATCAGTATGGTGTGATCAACTATCCAACTAGACTAACTAGGGACTAGTGAACTGTGATACTTTACAAGCTGAACTGACTGATGTTAAAAAGTATGTAAGCCGGTATACATGACATGAGAGCTACGGAGCAACCCGTGGTGCCAACTAACGACAGAAATCGCAAACTACTTGACAGCAATTGAAATAATACAAAGACAAAAAGTCAATTGCGATGTGGAACTGTGTCTTAATAAATAAGAAAAATAGGAAAAAACTTTCCATCACTTGTCACAAATTCCACAAAATTTACAGCACGTTTGAATCAACTTATGAGGTTATCATCAAACGGCTGGTCAGTTCAGCTTTAACCGTAGACGCGTTTCGTCCTTTAGGGACTCATCAGTATGGTGTGATCAACTATCCAACTAGACTAACTAGGGACTAGTGAACTGTGATACTTTACAAGCTGAACTGACTGATGTTAAAAAGTATGTAAGCCGGTATACATGACATGAGAGCTACGGAGCAACCCGTGGTGCCAACTACCGACAGAAATCGCAAACTACTTGACAGCAATTGAAATAATACAAAGACAAAAAGTCAATTGCGATGTGGAACTGTGTCTTAATAAATAAGAAAAATAGGAAAAAACTTTCCATCACTTGTCACAAATTCCACAAAATTTACAGCACGTTTGAATCAACTTATGAGGTTATCATCAAACGGCTGGTCAGTTCAGCTTTAACCGTAGACGCGTTTCGTCCTTTAGGGACTCATCAGTATGGTGTGATCAACTATCCAACTAGACTAACTAGGGACTAGTGAACTGTGATACTTTACAAGCTGAACTGACTGATGTTAAAAAGTATGTAAGCCGGTATACATGACATGAGAGCTACGGAGCAACCCGTGGTGCCAACTACCGACAGAAATCGCAAACTACTTGACAGCAATTGAAATAATACAAAGACAAAAAGTCAATTGCGATGTGGAACTGTGTCTTAATAAATAAGAAAAATAGGAAAAAACTTTCCATCACTTGTCACAAATTCCACAAAATTTACAGCACGTTTGAATCAACTTATGAGGTTATCATCAAACGGCTGGACAGTTCAGCTTTAACCGTAGACGCGTTTCGTCCTTTAGGGACTCATCAGTATGGTGTGATCAACTATCCAACTAGACTAACTAGGGACTAGTGAACTGTGATACTTTACAAGCTGAACTGACTGATGTTAAAAAGTATGTAAGCCGGTATACATGACATGAGAGCTACGGAGCAACCCGTGGTGCCAACTACCGACAGAAATCGCAAACTACTTGACAGCAATTGAAATAATACAAAGACAAAAAGTCAATTGCGATGTGGAACTGTGTCTTAATAAATAAGAAAAATAGGAAAAAACTTTCCATCACTTGTCACAAATTCCACAAAATTTACAGCACGTTTGAATCAACTTATGAGGTTATCATCAAACGGCTGGTCAGTTCAGCTTTAACCGTAGACGCGTTTCGTCCTTTAGGGACTCATCAGTATGGTGTGATCAACTATCCAACTAGACTAACTAGGGACTAGTGAACTGTGATACTTTACAAGCTGAACTGACTGATGTTAAAAAGTATGTAAGCCGGTATACATGACATGAGAGCTACGGAGCAACCCGTGGTGCCAACTACCGACAGAAATCGCAAACTACTTGACAGCAATTGAAATAATACAAAGACAAAAAGTCAATTGCGATGTGGAACTGTGTCTTAATAAATAAGAAAAATAGGAAAAAACTTTCCATCACTTGTCACAAATTCCACAAAATTTACAGCACGTTTGAATCAACTTATGAGGTTATCATCAAACGGCTGGACAGTTCAGCTTTTTTCAAGCAGTTTGCGATTTCTGTCGGTAGTTGGCACCACGGGTTGCTTCGTAGCTCTCATGTCATGCATACCGGCTTACATACTTTTTAACATCAGTTCAGCTTGAAAAGTATCACAGTTCACTAGTCCCTAGTTGGTCTAGTTGGATAGTTGATCACACCATACTGATGAGTCCCTACAGGACGAAACGCGTCTATGGTTAAAGCTGAACTGACCGGCCGTTTGATGAAGACTTCATAAGTTGATTCAAACGTGTTGTAAATTTTGTGGGATTTGTGACAAGTGATGGAAAGTTTTTTCCAATTTTTCTTATTTACTAGTCTGTTAGTTTTGCAACACTTGTTTTTAATATACTATTCTCATATCTTAATCTCCTATAGCAGTGCTTTTCAAACTGTGCGTCGCGACCTCTGACGGGGTTGCAAAGACATTGATGGGGAGTCGTCGAATGCTATTTACAAATAAAAAAAAAACATGTTTTCAAAGATCCTTCCTGTTGCACGCATTCACTTAAATTCAGTATCAGATAAGAATTATATAATAACATGAGTATCATTATGCTGTGTTCCGAAATACATATTATAGTATTATTTGCAAAATACGAAAATATTAAATTTTACTGTGAAGGTAGTTAAATTTTATAGTTTTGAGCTTAATTAGATACTTCATATAAAGAACTTACAAAAATTTTATTTGATTATGGGTCAGAATTTAAAAATAATGTGTTACGAAAATTATTTAAAATACGTAACATAGATAGTCATCCATAAGGAACAAATGAAAAAAGTGTTCTTTAGTATCAAAAGAGAAAAAAGAGGATTAATAAATGGACTAGGTAGCATAATAAAAAGCATAACTGGCAATCTCGGCCATCTGATGATGAAATATACATAAAAATATTTGAGCAAATAAAATATAAACGAAATATTTTACAAGGACAAAGTTTGCAAAATATTCACTACATATAAAACATGACACATCACTGTAACAACCAACTAGAAAACATAATTTAATGCAAAAATATTACAAGATACACTATTAGAAATAGCTGATTAAAGCATTTATCTTAGATTAGTATAAAATATTACACAAAATAGAAGAAAAGGTTATTTTCTCTAGTAATCAAATAAAATAAATAAATAAAAATAAATATATCATCACGCCTTCTACCCATTACTGGGTGTGGCACTCTGCTAAAGCAGATCTCGGTAAGTGATATATTTTGCGCGTGAAGTGCGGTTACCAGTCGTCAAATCATGGCCTCCAAACATGTTAGTGGTGGAGGAGCCACAGGGATAGCTTTTTGAAATTATGAAAATTTGTCGCCTTCATACCACTGTGCTAGCCATCCCATGTATATTTATATTTTGTTTAGTATAAAATAAAAAATAATTATAATAACCAGTAAAGCAATGAAGAAACATTAGAAATTATTACTACATATCGATAATCGAGAATCCAATTACGTAAAAGGTCGAAAGCCTATGTAACCAATGTACCAACTGTCATTATGTAACAAAATTCTTATCTTTGTTAATCAATAAATTAAAGTATTTCCGTAACTATAAAATTGATGTGACTATACAATAAAAGTTAATATTTCCACATTTTGCAAATTATAATACAATCCGCAATTCGAAACACAGCATCAATTCATAATAATATTCATGTTATTATTAAAATCTTATCTGATACTAAATATGTATATAATACACGATGCCGAGAACTTACTCAATTACAACCGAAAACAACATGAAGTATATCTGTGTTATTATCATATTTTATTTTTTAATAAACGTGACATTGTCTGCAAATGTAAGACATCTTGCACCTTCATAATAATTAAATTGTTAATCCTTTAAATATTTTAGGAGAAATATGTAATAATTATGGAAAGAATTGAATCTTTTAATTATGAACCAACCATAGTGCAAGCCGAATATAAAACATTTAAATATAATAGATCTCAAAATGCTGTTAATGTAACATTTGAGTTCTTTGAAGATTTTGTTTACAGTCCTCATGATGTGGTAAGTAAAAAGAAAAAGAAACTCAGAGTGTTATAAGTGTTATAATTAGTTATTATAACACGTGTTTTTAATATTATTTTATTCATACTGAATTAATTTACTTTTGAATTAAAAAAATTTATTAAAAAAATAATATTATTATTTCCAGCTGATAACACTGACTGACCAATAAACATTTAAAATTTATTTATTTTAGCACTTATTACTTAGCTCAAAGTTATAGGTTATGTTATAAAACTATATAACTTTAATTTATAACAAAGAAGTGTTTTGTAGTTGAATGAATTTATTTTATTATAAAAAAAATAATTGCAATAATTTTATAAGGTGAGCTAAACTGAAAGAATTATGTTTGATATTTTTACAACTAGACAACTTGATAACTTCACACAAAAATATCTTTTAAAATAATTTTTGTCAAAAACACAAAATTCACTTCGAAAATAAAATAAGTTTTCCACTATCGTTAATTTCCTGTAAAGTGAAAATGTTTGAAATACTATTAAATTGTGCATATAAATCAATTTATACATTTCATTTTACTTAGTACATTACTACTAAAATTAATATGAAATATTTGGAAAAATTTACATTATCTACTTAGTCAAGAAACTGGAACAAATGCAATCAAATATATTTTAACGTAAAACATAGGATTTGCCATATCCATGTTTACGAATTTTAAAACACTATATCAAAACGTTAATTTTAAAACGAAGCATAGAGAGCAAAATATATTATTTGGACTATTATAAGAAATGCGAATAAAAACAATAAATTTTTAAAAATTCCTGCATTCATTGTTAAACAATGCTCTATTCGTTTATAAAACTGATTCAAAATATTAGATATTTATGCAGCTGTAATACATGCTTCCAGATACGTTGTGAATCTGAATTTTTATTCTTCTAAATTCTGCCTATGGTTTCGCTTAGTCAAACGTGTTCTGTGTAAACTCTAGTTAATACACCGTAAAATAAGGTATTACTTAGTAAATATAAACCAGAGATAAAGTTGTGAATGTGAGATAAATGAAAATACAAGTCAGAAACTAGTACAAAAAGAGGGAAAAATAATTGAAAGTGTGAACAGTTAGTTAGGTTGCACTCAGTATCCAACCAATTATTAAAAGATAAAAAGAAGTTCCTAAAGAATAAATAGTTTGACAGAGAGTGCAAAGTAGCTCCGGATAGACGGAGTAATGTAAAAATACAACTACTGAAAGATCTGTAGTATTCATATTCTTCAAAATAGTAGACTTTGGAAAACAAAATAATAGAATTTTTTATTGTAAAATATGTCAAAATATATGCTTTGTTAATTGGACTTCTATTTTCATTCATAAATACGGTCACAACAGTTTTGGCGACGAGGTAAAAGAAGTATTTATTAAAACGGTAACTGATGAAGAACATTTTGAACTTATTGTAACGTTTTTCGTCTTTCTGGAAGTGTGTAGAATGTTTAATGCACAGAAATGACTCACAACTATTTATGTTAAACGAAAATAAAAGTATTTATTTAATAAATGAATATAAAAATAACAGAAACTTATTTAGAATTAATTAACACTACAATAAATCTTAAACACTACTAATAAATATTTAAACACTAATATTATTTATATAACGGTCACTAACACTATTATTTATATTACGTACACTTGAGCTGTTATTTATTTCACCACATTTATATTACACGTTCGAAGTCTACTGTCAACTGTCCACTGTCAACTGTCCACTCAGTCACTCGACCTCGGCTTATATACTCCCGTGCGTAGAACAGTTCTCGAATATTCCAGAATGTCCCAGAATATTCCGTCAAACCACACGCTCAAACATGCGAGCGAACTCAAGTGAGGTCACGCTGCTACGCACTTGTTTCTCGAGAAGGTTTCTGGAATGTTCTCGACTGTCTGGCTTTAAATTCGTTACATTATCAATTATCAATATGGATCCCGAGCAGTTACAAATTTTAATCGATGCAATGAATCGAAATTAGCAACAACTGATTAATAGTTTACTATCAGTAAGATCGAGAAGTGGAAGTAATCAACCACAATCTGTTATTAATGTAAGTCACGTACCCCCGTTCGAAAATTTGGATCCCAAGAAGGAAAAATTTAAATATTATCGACAACGTTTTGAAAACTATATAAAAATGAAAAATTTAGATTGTGACAAGAAAAAAAGTGCTCAAATGTTACTTAATTCAATTGGTGCATCGAATTATAATATTCTTGCAGCCGTAGTAGCACCAAGGACTCCGGGAGAGCTAGAATATGATGAACTTATAAACGAATTGGAAAAACATATAGCACCAAAAAAGAGTATTTTAGTTTCACAGCATTATTTTTTAACAATGTATCAAAATGAACAAGATACAATTGCAGATTATGTAGCTGCATTACGTCGTGACATTGCTGACTGTGAATTCAAAGTGTCTTGTGAATGTGGAAAATATGTGGCAGCCGCAGATATTTTTCTTAGAGCACAATTCATTCGTGGAATAAAAGACAGCTGGATGAAAGTACAAATACTTCAATCAGAACTAACAAATTTCAACAACATTGTAACAAAAGCTGTTGCTCTTGACGCATCCAAAGCAGACAGCCGCGAATTGTCAAAAATACAATCTTCAAATCCGTCAAATGTTTCTATCAATTCTGTGGTGTCAAAGTCTAATCAACAATCCGAGAAAGATAATATCAAACATAAAAATCAACGAAGTAGATCAAAATCAAGGCGTCGTATTGATTATGAACAACTTGGAATAAAAAATCTATGTCTAAGATGTGGACGAAATAATCATCTATCTCAAAATTGCCGTACGAAATTATCCAGTATGAAATGTGCATCTTGTAATCAAACTGGACATGTATCAAAGGTATGCATTAAAACACTCCTGAAAACTAAACGACCAAATAAAATACCAACAAATCAAATTATTGATATTTTTAATCAACCCACGTCCAAAACAAGTTTTGACACAAAGAAGTATTACATTTATGTTAAAATTGAAAATAAGTATCAGAAATTTGAGATCGACACTGGAGCCGGCTATACATTAATTCCTGAAAGTCAATTTAAGAAATGAAAAATTAGAAACCAGTTGCACAAAACAAACAATGCTTTCCGTTCCTACACTGGGAACATTTTTTATCCTGCAGGGAAAGTTCAAGTCAAGAAGAAATGTATGTAATTCCAGATGGATATGATTCTCTTCTTGGAAGAGAATGGGTTCGACATCTGAAAATCAATTTAGAAGAAATAGATCAAGAAGATTCAAATAAAGTTAATACAAATCAAATTTTATTAATCAACAATGCACGTGATATTGAAAAAACATTTCCAGAAATGTTTGTACAAAAAGTTGATTGTGTACCAGACTTTTTTTATCAAATTACAACTTCGAGAAGGAGCTAAACCAAGCTATACACCAGAGAGGAATGTAACTAGACAACCTTGAAGAAGCTGGAATTATAACAAAAGCAACGACAAGTGATTGGGGATCACCCTTGGTAGTAATTCCAAAAGGCGATGGAACAGTTCGGCTTTGTGTGGATTACAAAGTGGGGGTAAATGATCTTCTAGTTAATGCAAATTATCCAATAAAGAAAATTGATGAGGTATTACATATCTTACGAAATTCAAGATATTTTTGCCGTCTAGATTTATTCAAGGCATATTTACATTTAAGAACTGATGAAGAAAGCAGTATCATTCAAACCATATCTACGCATCGGGGAACCTATCGAATGAACAGGCTTAGTTTTGGGATCAAGACAGCACCAGCGGAATTCAATCGAGTAATTGACAAAATTTTACGAGGGTTACCAAGTACAATTGCTTATTTCGATGACATTATTGTACATGGAAAGTCAAAGGAAGAATGTCAAAGCAATTTATTTCTCTGTCTTCAAAAATTACGAGAATATGATCTACATTTGAATCAAAAGAAGTGTACATATTTTGAAACGAAAATTGAATATCTTGGTCATATAGTAGAATACAACAAAATATCGAAATCCCCATTAAAAGTTAAAGCTATTATCAACATGCCTCGTCCAACAAATGTATCCGAACTACGTCGATTTTTAGGTATGATAACTTATTATTCTCGTTTTTTACACAATGTATCAAGTATCACTTATCCACTATGTAAATTGCTAAGGAAGGATACAAAATTTTATTGGTCAGTTGAATGTGAAAAATCTTTTAAAAAACTCAAAAATGAAATAGCAAGTAATCGAGTCATGGTACCTTTTGATCCAGTTCTACCAGTTACACTGACAACAGATGCAAGTCCAACTGGGATTGCAGCAGTGTTATCACACATCATCGAAGAAGTTGAAAAACCTATTGCATTTGCCTCACGTTCGTTAACTCAATCAGAACAAAATTATTCCCAATTAGATCGTGAAGCCCTGGCAATTGTTTTTGGAGTCGATCACTTTCATGATTATCTATATGGAAGGTATTTCACATTAGTAATAGATAACCAGCCATTAACCAGAATTTTTCACCGGAAATCAAAATTACAAAAAATGACATCTGCACGTCTGTTACGCTACGCATCGTTCCTAGCCAGTTTAAATTACGATGTTATATTCAAAAAAGGGACAGATAAGCAAAATACAGATTGTTTATCAAGAGCACCTTTAAAACAAGAGCATTCTTCAACCGATATTCTTATAAATGAAGAAATTCATCAAGTATGTTCATCAACCGTTTTCGAAATATCAACAGAAACCGTAACACCAGATAAAATCATTCAAGAAACAAACAAAGATGAATAATTGTCAAAAATAAAACAAGAACTACAAGCAACATCCAACGAAAATGATTACATTTTAAATGGAAATATGTTATTCAAAGGTGATCGAATTGTTATACCGAAATCTCTGCAACCTGAAGTACTAGAAGATCTTCATTCAACTCATATTGGTATCACAAAGATGAAACAATTGGCTCGACGTCATTGTACGTGGACAAATATCGATAAAGATATTGAAAGACTTGTTAAATCCTGCAAAGAATGTTCAACAATTAAGCACAATCCGGCAAGAGCACCAGTACATCACTGGGATCCTCCAAATAACAATTGGGATCGCATTCATATCGATTATGCTGGACCATATCAAGGTTTTTATTATTTTGTACTAATCGATGCTAATTCTAGATGGGCCGAAATCAACGTTCTTCGAGAAGCTCCAAATTCATTGAACACAATAAAATTACTAAATGATTTTTTTTCGAGTCATGGATATCCATTAGTCATGGTTTCGGATAATGCATCAATATTTACAAGCGAACAATTTAAAAACTACTGCCAGATGAACGGTATTAAACAAAAGTTTATTGCACCAGGACATCCAGCGACAAACGGACTAGCTGAAAGAAATGTTCAAACACTGAAACATCGACTTAAAACAATTATTAATGAAAACAAGTCAATTCATCAGAAAATCCAAAAAATTCTTCTGCGTTAGTGAGCAGCACCATTAGCAAATGGAAAATCACCATCTGAAATGTATTTACATCGACAAATTCGAATTAAACTGGACGCAATGCATCCATATTACGAAAGTAAATCTCCTCAAATAATTCAACCACGCACACGCTCTTTTCAAGTGGGGGAGAAAGTACATGCATCTTTCATTATCAACAATAAACTTTCATGGATATTTGGAAGAATTATTCGTAAACTAGGAAAACTTCATTATATTGTTGAACTTGACAATGAAAGAACAATAAAACGTCATATTAATCAACTACGAAAATCAGAAGTTCAGAAGAAAAGAGTTACATTTGATTAATCAACGGTACAACTCAAATCAAACTCAGATCATAAATCTACATTTGAGTGGGACCCTCTAGAAGTTGTATTTCCAAATCGAGAAGAAGTAAACACTGGCGGACTAAGGGGGGTGCGACAGGGGCGGTCCGTCCCGGACCCTACGAGACAGAGGAGCCGCCGTTTCCAGGTTAAAAAAAATTGTAACTAAATAAAAATGCAATCATGATTTATTTGGTGATTTTTTATTCACAGTTAGGATTTTTTCTTTCAACATAGTAGGCCACACTGAGTGGTAGCGCAATAAATATACCGCTCATGTCCAGGGGATTCCCCGACTGATTTGCTGATGATACTAAATACCTTCGAAATTGTATGGTTTATTCGCCATGAGAAATTAAATTGTATTGTTTTTGTTGCCGACTGTTTGTACTAGAGAATTTTGATGACATTATAGATAAGTTCAGTAAAATTAAGGCTAGAAAATATGTTTTATAAAACTACTTATACATAAAATATATCATCACGCCTTCTACTCATTACTGAGTGTGGCACTCTGCCGAAGCAGATCTCGGTAAGTGATATATTTTGCGCGTGAAGTGCGGTTACCAGTCGTCAAATCACGGCCTCTAAAGATGTTAGTGGTGGAGGAGCCACAGGGGTAGCTTTTGAAATTATGAAAATTGTTGTCGTCTGTGGGAATCGAATCAGGGTTCTCAGGATCCACAGGCCGACTTCATACCACTGAGCTAGCTACCCCACTATTATACATGATGTAATTTAATATAGATTCCAATGGACTTTGTATTTTTTTTCCATTGTTTTCTTTTCCTATTCAATATAAGGGGCCCGGTATTAGAGGCCGCCCCGGGCCTTCGAAGGAGTTAATCCGCCACTGGAAGTAAATGAACAGGAACGAATGGTAGAAGAGAACAGACCCCTAATACCTGGACAGCACCTTAGAAGATCCGAACGAATGAGAAGACCTCCACAATATCTTCAAGATTATATATAATATTGAACAAATTATTAATCTGTATTTATTTTTCAATTGAGTTATATGTAATTTGTCAAAGTGGGGGAGAATTGTAGTATTCATATTCTTCAAAATAGTAGACTTTGGAAAACAAAATAATAGAATAGAATTGTTTATTGTAAAATATGTCAAAATATATGCTTTATTAATTGGACTTCTATTTTCATTCATAAATACGGTCACAACAGGATCCAAGCAGCCAAAATAAGAATAATTATACAAGAGAAAAAAAGTTAACCAAAGAGACGTGCAGACGAAAGAAATGTTTAGCGATACAAGAAAAATTAGAAAGGATGAGAGAGATTTTCTACCAGACCGCAAAAAAAGTTCAAGAAATCTTCAGCCTAAGAGCTATTTCTGTTAAAGATAAAGATAGCCAGCTAATAACTGGGAAAAACAAAGTGAAAAGATGGGCATTTTGAAAAATTGTTAAATGGGCAAAACCACAAACACAAGAGGATGAAGAACAAATACGAGCACGAAACACAGGGAATAGAATGTGGACCGCCTAGTTACAGAAGAAATATGGGAAATTATAAAAGAGTTCAAAAATTGAAAAAGGCCTTATGAAAACGGAGTAGTAACAGAGGTATATAAACAGGGAGGAGAAAATCTAATACAAAATATAAGCTGGTCAGAATAATTAATTTTCCCAATATTCAAAAAAGTAGATAGAACCGTCTGCGAGAACTATGGAGGTATTGCCTTGCTCAATGTAATATACAAAGTGCTAACCATCTGTCTTATTAATTAAATCATGAAGTTGAAAATATACTAGGAGACCTATCAGGCTGGTTTCTGGAAAAACAAATCTATCAATGATTAAATCTTTACCCTCTAACTGATAATGGAGAACAGCTACGAACATAATCTAACGATTCATTGCCCCTTAATAGATGTTAAACAAGCGTATGATACAATAATTAAGAATAAATTGTACGAAATATTGCTACCCTGTAGTAATAGTATTCAAAAAGCTTGTAGCAGAAGCCTGAAAGCGGGTTTAAGAATGAAAGAAGAAAGAATAAAATATGTGATTTTAACAGGAGGGAATAAACTAGAACAAACATTTTTGGAAATTCTAACAAAAAGGAAAACAGTAAAAATTCGAAAATGTAGATAAGTTTATATATCTGGGAGTAAATATAAAAATAATAAAAAAAAATATATCATGACGCCTTCTACCCATTACTGGGTGTGGCACTCTGCCGAAGCAGAGTAAATATCAGGCTACAAAATTATGGGATCATTAATAAAAACAATTAAAAACAAAAATATATCAATGAGGATGAAAGTTAAACTATACAGGACATTTATCAGATAAGTGATTATGTACGGATGTGCAAACTGGCTTAAGAGTGAAGTGACTCAAAGTAAACAAGAAAGACGTAAACAAAAAAATTTAAGAAACATTTTTGTGGATGTAAAAATGGGAAACCTATTTTACATAGGACAAATAAAGATGTCATGAATTTACATGGTGAACCGGGTATATTGACAATGGTTAAATTGCAAGGATTAAGATTGTTGGGGCACATTGAGAGTCTGCCAGAGAACAGTGTTGTTAAAAGAGTTTTTGAAGGCGACGTGGTGAAAGGCAACAGTAGGGGAAGACCAAGAGTAAGGTGGAAAAGTGCAGTGAAAGACTAAAAATAAAAGTCTGAAGAGACAAAGCAAAGGATAGAGGACAATGACGAGCAATCGTCAAGAAAGCCATGGACCTTTACGGCCTGTAGTACTCTATATATATATATATATATATATATATATATATATATATATATATATATACAGTGTGTTCATCCAAACTAATTTTTATATATAAAACAAATTTCATTTGTGTATTTCATCAAAGCGCAAAACTTAATTAAATATTTGTAATATTCGTAAAAATATAGCTATCCATGAAAAAATGTAAAAAATTGTCTACTGTCAAAAATGTTGACGTTAACATTAAGTCACAGATAAAGAAGGTAAAAAACGTAAAAATTAACCTTCTTTGTCTGTTTAGATAATTGTTTTAATTTTTTCATGGATAATTAATTTTTGCGCTTTGGTGAAATACACAAATGGAACGTATTTTATATCAAAAAATTTGTAATTTTATTCTCTATTTGAAGTATTTTCCTATAAAATTAATTGGGAAGCAATGCGCATCAAAAAACTATAATATCACATGTATATATATATATATATATATATATATATATATATATATATATATATATATATATATATATATAATATAAATTTAAGATATTGTGAGTGTACAGTTTGGATTTTAAAAGCCCTTAACAAATTATTTTCCATCTTTCGATTTTTAAAATTAAATATTTGAACATTTTCTTGAATTGTATTTATTATTTACAGGTAGAAAATCGTTAATAACAATCAGCCACTAGTTAATATAAATGTTAACTTGACAACCTACGTTTTATATATATATATATAAATAAAATAAATAAATAAATATATCATCACGCCTTCTACCCATTACTGGGTGTGGCACTCTGCTAAAGCGGATCTCGGTAAGTGATATATTTTGCGCGTGAAGTGCGGTTACCAGTCGTCAAATCACGGCCCCCAAACATGTTAGTGGTGGAGGAGCCACAGGGATAGCTTTTTCAAATTATGAAAATTTGTCGCCTGTGGGAATCGAACAAGGGACCTCAGGATCCACAGGCCAACTTCATACCACTATGCTAGCCATCCCATATATATATATATATATATATATATATATATATATATATATATATATATATATATTAAAATATACTCTCTGATATATTGGTGTCAAATACGAAACCATGAAAATGTCACCATGACCATACCTGTTATTTAGACTTAATTTTATAAAAATAACTAAATAAGTAAAATACATTATTTCTACTCATATACATACAGGCAGAATTTAACACTTAACAATTATTTGAATATTTTTGTTGTAAAGTAATCAGGGAAGCACAGGTAACGAAAACTTATTTACCGTGGTACCCGCGCACGCGTGTGACACGCTGTGTATTTCTGAACATAATATTTACCTCTTTAATATTTTTTTCTGTGTAATAATAAGCCGCATTTGCGTTTAGATTTAAGTATTTTCTATATAATAAAAATGGTTGGTCAGTCCTTGTTTTGTATGTAATTTTTAGAAGTATTTGTCCGTTGGATTTGGAGCGAAATCAGTTACCATAATATTATTAGTTTAAAGGGCACTAAGTATGTCGAGCTCTTAAAGCTATAAAAAATACAAAAATTGTAAGCTCTTTTAGTAGCACATGTAAGTTGATTTTTGTTTGTATGGGAAGTAAATATTGGTTGCTCTGTAACGGAACGAAATTGAATTGATTGTAAAATAGTTTTAGCATCTTTTGGAATATATCGAGTCACGGCTTTAATAGTATATTACGTACCATGAATTGTAAGTGACAGTTTTTAAGTCAAGAATGTAGTTTCGCGACCTAAAAAAAATCAATTACAGTTCGCGGTTACTAAGCTATTTTTTACAATACTTGCACAAATAGAAGGAAAAGAAAAATATAATTCAAAATTGACAGCTGTCAAATTGTTGTCAAAATAAACAGGACCTTGATATGTAATACTTACTTACTGTCCACGGTGGATAGTAAATAAATATTAAAGTCCTGATATAACCATGGAAACCACTGTGCAATAAAAGTTCCACTTACTGTGTTTAAATATTGTTATTAATAGGTTACTTACAGGACAAGTATTGTCAAAAAGTAGATTATCTTTTAACTTTCATTTCTTTTAGTAACAGTTTATATAAGTTTGTTGAAGTGGGATTCATGTTGTTGTTGCATGACCATGCAGTAAATTCCTGCTGGTTGTAGTTGCGTTGTCGTTCATTTGTTTAAATAATGTTAAATCTTATTTACAATTAATACCCGCAGCATGTCAAGTCTCTTGGTGATATGATACCTGTAACCTTTGGTTACATCTGCAAACAATAAGTGAATATATCAATAAAATATGTAAATAATTTCCAGATAGAATTTCAAACTTACGAATTTCTTAATAATGAGTACAAGCGATTTGGGTTCCATGCAAGAAAAATATTTTGCTTATTTTTGGAAACAGACTACAAAACATTTATATATAATCCATCGGGTCCACCATTTTTGCCTACAAAATGCCCAATAAAGAAGGTAAAAATATATAATAAAATATATTAAAATAAAAATTATAAAAATAATTTGTAGGGATTGTACACAAGTTACAATAATATTGGTGTAAGTGCAGAAGTTGTTCCTGTTTTCCCATTTAAGAAAATGAGACTAAGAGTGAACTTATACAGAAAGGGAAAATTACTTTTAAGAATTGATTGTTATGCAAAATTTGATTATGATATTATTTACAGACAACAATATGACAATTAAAAAATGTAAGTTTAGCATGATAGTTGCGCCATAGACCAGTGTTTCTCAACCTCTAGGGCTCGCCTACCTGAGGTGGTGCGAAATACTTAAATATAAAAAATAGAAATAAAAGCTCCAAAAATCTATCAAAAGCAAAAAACATTCACATAAAATAAATAAATATAAATATATCATCACTAGGGAATACAATACTGGTCCAAAATTTCAATACTGGTATCTCGGCATTTTCGTTTTGAGAATCGAGATACCGATATTAAAACCGGTATTGATAAATTTTTAAAAATTGAACCAATTTAACATTTATTTACAGTAGGATGTGGTGTGTGCCTGTGGTACATAGATTAAGTGAATGTCAAATTTAATCATTTTATTTTAATAATTATAAAATATAAATTAAACATAAAAAAATAAAGATAGGTCGTTCAATAAGTCCTTAGAAAAAAGTAGAAAAAACACTTTTTTTTATTTTTCTACATAATCTCCTTTTACTATACACTTCTCTAATCGTTTTTCCAAATTTTTTAAGCCGTCCAAAAAGTAGGATTTCGGATGCTCCTCAAAATATGCCTCCGTTTGGGCGATGACCTCTTCATTGGTCGTAAACCTTCGTCCGCCAAGCCATTTGGAAATAAGAAAAAGTCACTGGAGGCCAAATCTGGTGAATACGGTGGATGTTGCAATAATTGGAACTTTAATTCCGTAATTTTGACCATCGCAACTGCGCAGGTGTGCACACGTGCATTGTATTGATGAAAAAGGACCTTTTTGCGTTTCAAATGAGGACGTTTTTCTTTTATTTCTGCGCTCAGCCGGTCCAATAACGACGCATAATACGCTCCTGTTATCGTTTTTCCCTTTTCCAAATAGTCGATGAAGATGATTCCGCGTGCATCCCAAAAGACCGTTGCCATAACCTTGCCAGCTGATTTCGCAGTCTTCGCCATCTTCGGAGCCCGTTCGCCTTCAAAAATCCACTGTTTTGACTGTTCTTTTGTCTCTGGAGTGTAGTAATGTATCCAAGTCTCATCCACAGTTATGTATCGACGCAGAAAATCTTCAGGATTACGACGGAAAAGCGCCAAAACAGCCTCAGAGTCCACCACACGATTGCGATTATTCTCCACTGTGAGCAAACGCGGCACCCATCTTGCCGAGATTTTTTTCACACCTAATTTTTCGTGCAAAATTAAAGCGACTGTGCCTTGTGATATGCCTGTAGCCTCAAATATTTCGCGCACTTTGATTCGTCGGTCACTTAAAACCATATCGTGGATTTGGTCAATCATTTCGGGGGTAGACACTTTTACAGGGCGTCCGGAACGATGTTCATCTTTTGTGGATGTACGGCCACGTTTAAACTCATTCACCCAATTGTAAATAGTTGCAAACACAGGAGCAGATGTGCCATGAACTTCATCCAACTCAGCTTTAATTTCTTTCGGCGTTAAGCCTTTTAAATACAAATGTTTAATCACCGCTCGAAACTCACTTTTATCCATTATTATAAACTATCAAAAGTTTTTTACTACAATTGACAACAACAATGAAACTACGTGACGGCTAAAGCTAAAACTCTAACAGTTGACTAGTTAGGAGTGCTGCTTACTGGAAAAAATTCATTTTCGATACTAAGAGCACCATCTCTTGGATTTTCTAAGGACTTATTGAACGACCCTCGTATGTAAAATAAACCATATGAACTTTTACTTTTTTGCTTCAATGGAATTAAAATAATAAATAAGAAAAATAGGAAAAAATTTTCCATCACTTGTCTCGTAATTCCACAGAGGTTTTTACAGCACGTTTGCATCAACTTCTCAGGTCATCAACAAACGGCTGGTCAGTTCAGCTTTAACCATAGACGTACGTTTCGTCCTTCCGGACTCATCAGTATGGTGCGATCATATATCCAACTAGATCAACTAGGAACTAGAGGATTGTGATACCGACTTAGCTGAACTGACTGATGTTAACCTATCTACAACGGTAACATGACATGAGAGCTATGGAGCCACTCGTGGTGCCATCTACCGACAAAATCGCAAACTGCTTGACAAGCAGAATTAAAATAAGCTTTTAGTAAACAAATATGATCGAGTGTGTCGTCATTTAATCTCGCTCTTATTCTTGTGCATATTAGAGATGCGGCTGAAAATGCCCTTTCCGATTCCACACTTGTTGGTGCCACTGTTTGTAAATATTCGTATGTTAATTGTAAATTCACGCCCTTAATACCTTTCTCTTCAAAAAATATCATTTCCTTCCTGATTAATTGCTCAAATCCTTGCTTTTTTCCGTTAGGAATATTGGGAACAGTTGACAACTTTTTATTTATGGCATATTGTAATTTATCTTTCAATGTTTCTTGTTTATCTGGTAAGTGAAAAAATACAGAAAAACTGATATTTTTTTGCTAAATACCGGTTTGAATATTGGACAAATTTTGCCCGGGATCCCGGTATTGTATTCCCTAATCATCACGCCTTTTACCCATTACTGGGTGTAGTACTCTACCGAAACAGATCTCGGTAAGTGATATAATTTATGTACGTGAAGTGCGGTTACCATCCGTCAAATCACGGCCCCCAAAGATGTTAGTAGTGGGGGAGCCACAGGGATAATTTTCTTTAATTTAGTGAAAATATTTGTCTGAGCAGTTATCCCATAAAATACATTCTGAAAATAAAATCATAAAAATAAACACAGAATTTTATTCGAATTAAACCTAAAAAACCGTGAATCTAAAAATTAATGGCTTCCTTGGCCTTGGAGTTGTCTTGTGGAACAAAGTTTTTCTTTTTCTATTTAATATTTTGTTTATTAAGTCAGTCACTGAAAACAACCCAATTTCAAAAAAAAAATTAAATGGCGAAAGTGCTCGAAATCTCTTGACTTCGTTTTAGAAAATTCATCGTTAATATCGGCCAAAAATTCAAGCAGTATGATTCTTACAGTATATCATATACACAAGAATTTTAGGGTGGAGGAGAGTACGGCAAAAACTGATATGATTAAAAAATGGGATGCATACGAAAAAAGGTTGAGAAACACTGCTATAGGCGATTAGTGGAAAACTCATTTCTCATGTTAATCGCGCATGTCGTAATTTTCGTGTGGCACTATATATATATATATATATATGTATATATATATATATATATATATATATATATATATATATATATATATATATATATATATATATATATATATATATATTTATATAGAGTACTACAGGCCGTAAAGGGCCATGGCTTTCTTGACGATTGCTCGCCGTTGTCCTAAATCCTGTTTAAAATCGTTGAAGAAGTAATGAATCCTTAGACTATGTTCATACCTGTTCTCCATTATCTGCTTGAGGGTAAAGATTTAATCATTGATATATTTGTTTTCCCAGAAACTAGCCTGATAGTCACCTAGTATGTTTTCAGGTTCATGATTTAATTTTTTTCTAAGACAGATGGTTAGCACTTTATTTATATTATATATATATATATTTTTTTTTTTGAGTATTTTCATAAATATATAAAAAGAATTCAAAACTTGTAATTTTCGACATCACACAACTGTAAATTCTAAAACTCTCCAATATTAGTAAAAGTTGTTCAAGACGGGACTGGAATCGTATCCAGAACCTCAAAGCACAAAATATACAATGTTTTAGCAAGCGTACCAATCAATTTTACATTTTATAATCAAAAAATTCCTAACTCTTAACATAGTTACTGTTTTTATCGTTTGTCATAACCTTGAAATGCATAAACACAAACATAAAACTTTGCAAATTTCAAACTTTTTTTCTTTGTTTTGTTGTTCCAACTAAAAATAGATAATTTTAGTTTTATTTTCTCAATTATACGTGAAACTAAAAATAGTAAGAAACTATGCAAACCCATTAATACCTTTGCTAATATTCTATTTACTAAATAATAATTTTGTATAATATTGTACACAGGTTTGGGAAAATAAAAGTGAGTGTTCTGCTGTTCACAATTATACATATTAATTACCTATTCCTCTTCTTTTTATATAAATATAAATCGATTTTTCAGCAGAGCAAATTTACTAATTGAGAACACAGAGAAAACAGAAAAGATAATTTTTACTAATCCTGTCGCAAATTCAATTGTTTCTTGTGTAACATAATACATACTAATAAAAATAACAGATTTTGGTCGATCTTGTCTCTGAAAAATTTTCTTTTCCTGTGTTAATAATTTCACATTTAATAAATTGTTTATCACAACCTTAACTTCAAACAACACAGCTCACCGCAAAACATAAATTAAATAAATTGTACCAGAACGCAGCGAAATAGCAAATTGAACTAGACTAGAAAGTATGCGACGACTATAACTAGTTTAATATAAGTTTTTTATCTTAAAATATCTTGGCGATTCCGTAGCTTTGCAACAAGGAATGAAATGTTAAAGATGGTTTAAAATGATTTTTATTGAAGAAAAGATATCTGTAAGTAAGTTGTATAAATTATGATATAATAATTTTGCATTGAAATGTAATTCACATCAGGCAACTGTCGAAGTAGATACTTGTTGAGAGTGTAGTTAAAAAATT
This sequence comes from Pterostichus madidus, assembly GCA_911728475.2. Classification (NCBI taxonomy): domain Eukaryota; kingdom Metazoa; phylum Arthropoda; class Insecta; order Coleoptera; family Carabidae; genus Pterostichus; species Pterostichus madidus. Next base: position 26,410,874 of record OU452314.1, read on the forward strand.
GTAATTTTTTTTGACACAAAATTTGTATTGTACTGTCTCAAATTAAAAATTTAGAAGAAAGATGTGATTTGTCAAAAATTGTCAATAGTTTTTCCTAAAAGTCTTCAGAAACCTATCTTGTTTGATATAAAATTAAAGGTATTAACGCTTTATTGACCACTGTACTTTCTTGGGTACACCGAAATTATTGTACTATTTGTGACATCTAACGTGCAACAGGTTAACTTTTTGTGGTGCAAATGTTCAGTTATCTTTATCAATTGTTTCGTGGAGGTTTGTAAATAAGAACATTGAACGCTGGCACGTGTGACTCAGATTTTGTGGTTAGATGAGGTAAGTGAGTATTATTATCAATAATAATTATTATTCATTCATAAATATTATTTCGTGCATGATATTTGATTTTATAGACATACATGCATATATATCTTCACGCTATATCCCAACAAATGGGGTAACACGAACCCTAAAATCACTCATAAAACATTCACTCATGAAACAATCAACCCTCGTCAAACATTATCATCTAAACACACCACTCTCACTTCAACCACATTTATAGATCACTCCATATAAACTCATTCATTTATTACACTCGAAATCATTTATCACACAAAAAACCTTCAATCACATCATTCCTAGTCACTTATTATTCATCTTCTTTATTCAACGTACATAACATATGCATAAAACATCTCAAATTACTCACGCTTACTCCTAACAACGAATCTACAGTAACTGAAAATGAAACAAAAAGATAAGAAAGGAAGAAAGTATTGCCCTGCGCTTGTTTTTGAAAGTGAATTTCATACAATTGCAGTTAAACACTCTACGTAAGAACTGAAAACGAATTAAAAGATAAGAAAGGAAGGGAGTGTCGCTCTACGTTTGCTTTTGAAAGTGAATTCCACACAATTGCAGTTAAATACTCAATATAAGATCAGAAAACGAATAAAAAAGATAAGAAAGGAAGGGAGTGTCGTACCTGTGCTTGTTTTTGAAAGTGAATTTTATAAACATGTACTTTAAATATTTACTTATCAGATCGTTATTAGATAGTTTGTACATTTCTATATATTGTTGCAAAACTGTACCCAGTAGAGTACGGGCCATGGCATTATATGAAAGACACTTGTTTACATTTTTCAGTGCTATTACTACATTGGATTCCAGCGAAATTCAGCCATCTGCATTTTACGGCAAAAGATGAAAAACTATGGCGGCTGCGTTAGATATTACTGGAAATGTAAGGTTTGACAGTTCAGAAATCGATTTAGTTATAATACCGCCTGAAGTTGATTGTCAAACTGATGAGGAAGAGTTCGATGATGACCTGGTTATCACTGAACTGTCGAATGATGTTCCGGGTGAATTGGAAGATGATATAGACGAACCAGAAGATAAAAATAGCAATGAGTATAATGATGAATGGGCTGATGATGATGTACCATTGTCGAGTTTGTTGAAGAGAAAAAAGTAGAAGCAGAAAATTACACAACCTAAATGGACTCGTAAAAGCGTAAACATGGGTATAAAGGACACCAATGGAACTGCTTGGAAAATGTACGAGAAGAACTATCAGGACTGAATGCAGTACAAGTTTTTGAAAAATTATTTGACGAAGAAGTTTTACAACATATATTTACGCAAAAGCTGCTAATAATCACACATTCAATATTGCAGCTGAAGAAATGAAGATTTTTATAGGACTTCTTTTGTTCACTGGATATCACCGACTACTGCATGAACGTGTTTATTGGAATTTAGACGAAGATTTAAGTATTCCGTTTGTGTCAAATGCCATTAATCGAAATAGGTTCACAGAAATAAAAATAAATATCTACATTTGATTGACAACTCAAAACTGCACGAAAGTGATAAAATGTGCAAACTTCGGCCTATCATGAACTTGATCAATAAAAAGTTTAAAAAATGGGGCCTTTTTCATAAACTCTTTCCATTGATGATGCGATGGTGAAGTACTTTGATCATTATTCTGCCAAGCAATTTATCCGCGGTAAGCCCGTACGCTTCGGCTACAAAGATTGGATGTTGTACAGTTCAAGTGGCTACTGCTATGCATTTGATACATATTGTGGTGCTAGACCTTCAGTTGATCAAAATCAAACAACCATCTTCTATTCCACTTGGATTATAGGTTGTATTGGATCTTCTAAAAATTGTTGCCATCCCAACTGACCATATTGTATTTTTTGATAACTACTTCTCGAGTTATGAACTTTTGAATACACTTATGCTGGGTTGCATGAAAACTGTTCAATAAATTGTTTATTGACCCTATAGTTACTGATTCTACAAAGTCTTTCACTCATCAAATTATCAAAACGCGCCTTGCTTTCTCTCACTACTCTCTTAACACATTTATTTAATCTCTTGTATTCCAGCAAGCATTCATCACGTAAACTTCCAGGCACATCTTTCACATTTAGAAATCGCAAATATGCTCTCTTTTTCACCTCAATTGCCTCTTTTACTTCTTCATTCCACTATGCATTCTTTGGACAAGAGCCTAAACTACATTCACCACAAACTTCTTTTGCACATTTAAGAACTGTATCCTTTCAGAAAGATAAAGCTAACTGGGAAGGATTAGTAGAAATTTAAATGCAAAATCAAGAATCAATATCACTTTATTGCTGGGTTGCATGAAAACTGTTCAATAAATTGTTTATTGACTCTATAGTTACTGGTCAAGTTAATGAATCGTTAAAATTCGAACTGTTGCATGAAAAATATATTGATAGGTTTAGTTTTTGAAATGTTTGTCTAGCAACAATATCACTGTAACTGTCATTGTCACTGACTTGTCATTATCGATAAATATAAATACGAATCAGTGAAAAATTCAATTAAAAATGGATATAAAAGAATAAAAGCCGAAATTATACGGAAAAAGAAAGATACATTTTGCTGGAAATAATTCAAAATTTTAGAAATTTAATTGAAACCAAAAACCGAAAGTACGAAAAATAGAAAAAAATTGGAATCTTGGGAATAGATTTGCAATGCTTATAAGAAAGTAAGAATCGGGGAAATGAAATATAGAACAATTAAAAAGATATTTCACTATCAACTCAGACTAATTAAGCGTTATCTTAAGTATCTTTATAAAGTTGACTTGACAGAGTTTATTCTGTTTATCAAATTTATTAGTGCATATGTTACAATAACTTCAGTATTCCGTTGATCATTATTTATCAAGTTTATAGTTTTTCTGAATTGTTACGTCTGGTTATACGGGATGTGATGACATATCTGGGTAATTATTAGCTATGCTTGGTCGGATAGATTTAACCTTTGAAACTCACCCCGTCTGGGTTATTTATGTAAACATATATGTGGGAACCGCTATCTCGACCAACGAAACGATACCACCCCCTTACCCTCTGTCAGAACATCCCATGGAAACAACAATGATTACTTAGTGATAGATTGGCTGTCGTCGAGACAAGTTTGGCTCTCGTCGTCTGGGTAAGATGTAGGTAGGTCTTGCCATGTAACTTAGTAACATTAATAATAGTTTTATTCATACGTTGTTGTTGTTGTTTCCATTGTCGGATAATTTGCTTAATTTAAATATTAGTTTATAACTTCTGTAACTTTTACCATTTATATTTTTATGCATTTTATTTTTATGTTTTAATAAATATGTATTTTTACAAGAAGTTCGCATCAAGTTCGTTTTAATTTATCATCTATTAATTTTGACAACAAATTGATTTGAAGCTTTCAATTGTTTTATACGCGTCACATCGGCGTTCTCTTGCGCGTTACAATAATATATTACAAGAATTATTTAAAATACGTTACATAAATAAATAAATAAATAAATATATCATCACGCCTTCTACCCATCACTGGGTGTGGCACTCTGCTAAAGCAGATCTCGGTAAGTGATATATTTTGCGCGTGAAGTGCGGTTACCAGTCGTCAAATCACGGCCCCCAAACATGTTAGTGGTGGAGGAGCCACAGGGATAGCTTTTTTCAAATTATGAAAATTTGTCGCCTGTGGGAATCGAACCAGGGACCTCAGGATCCACAGGCCGACTTCATACCACTGTGCTAGCCATCCCATACGTTACATAAATAGCCATATAATATGTACAACTAAAGGTATAAGAAAGATTCCATTCCAAATTAATAGAACACCTAAGAATTATTCAAAATTCAATCAAATTTAAAGAAAAATCTTTACTTGAAAAATTAAAATTAAGGTGAAGCATTCCGATCAGAAGTTAACATCAGAATGGTGATCTGACTTGATATCTTTGAAATTACATATCTTTGTTATTATGAATGAATCTCATTAAGTATTGTATATAATTTTGAAGCCAAAACTTCAAAGTGTGGTAACAAACTAGTTACCATTAATGTTATGTACAAATGTTGAAAGAAATTACAGTCAAAATTTGAATTTATTTCTCAAAAACTCTAGGAATGTTTTAATTAAAACATTCTCTATGTTTAAGAATATGGTCTTCTATAATAGTAAATTTTTATTCAATTTGATTGTGTAGTTTTGGAGAAAAAAATTGCGAAACAACGCTCAAAACTGGATATTTTAGTGTATTTTCTCTCAAATTTGAGAAAAATTTACTGTGTATATAGAAGACCATATACTTAAATAAAAATTTTTTTTAATCAAAATCGTACCTAGCAGGTTTTAGAAAATCAGAAGTAAAATTTTGATATAATCTCCCACACTTCAATTCCAATTTATTTGTCTTATAAGGATTAAACATTCTTGTTCATACACATATCAAAAAGCTGAATGCTCAGATATTATGTGGTACTATTAGTTTCTTAATTTCGATGAGTTCTAAATATATGAAATATTTTTTGAAATTTTAATTTGATATTGCTACTTCGCGAAATTCTCATTTTTAACAAGTGATGTGTGCTTTGTTGTACACTCAGTGCTAACATGGTTAGAAAGAATGACAGCTATCATAATGATTTATTTTAAGATGTAGCAGTACATAGAGATATTTATGAAAATAAATTAGTATTTCATAATTTGTTTAGACACCTGTACTGTTTCGAATCGAACGAATTCGTATAGTGAACGGTGTTTTATTTTATTTATTTTATTTTTTTATTTTTCAAAATTTGGCATGCTCTACAGGACAAGTCCCAATTACAGAGAAGCACTATATAATATACAATATAAGCAAAAAATAGTGTAGTAGTAACACTGTATCAAGGACGTTGAAAGGAGGGGATATGGCATGACTGTAGCATTGTTTGAAGTGAGGCTTAGGCAAGGGAAAGAGACAACAATAGTTTTTCTGAACCGTGCTTAGCCTAATCTCTTCTTCTTTGAAATATTTTGAATTTTTATGTAAGAAAAGTGACGTTTAGACGTTGTCAGGGAGCGTTGTTTTATGTAAACATAACCCCGAAGTGTCATTTGTGTTTAATTTTTGTGTTGTATGGAATTGGACATATTTTTTGTGTGGATAAAATGGTAACAAAGTGTTTATAATTTCAGTTTCCTTGTAAAAATTTATAATCTTTTAGAGAGAATGATTCTGTTCTGTCTATTTAAATTTCAAATCTCTTTATGACACATGTCAATCAATAGCAGGCTAAGCACGGTACAGAAAATAATACTTCTGTCTCTGTCAATCTGCCGAGCCTCACAGTCTTGACTTGAATGCCATATCCCCTCCTTTCAACGTCCTTGCACTGTATATACACAAAAGAAAATGAACTTAAAAGGAAACAAAAATTAAATAATATTTGCAATACATTTTTTAAATTTTGACAAGTTTTGCTCCCAGTTTTAGGTGTTTTAAATATATGACAATGAAATTCGTTAAATTACTATATACTTTCATTATAGTGTGGGCAAAAGCTCTGAATACATCATATGAAGAATATGAGAATTTAGGTTTGTATTTATATAAAGGCATTAATAAGTAATTAGAAAATTAACATCTGGCTTGGTTGGATGACGACGGTAATATCCAATAATTCCAATACAGTCCACGACTGTTCCAATTATGTAACAACCAATGTAACCAACTGTACGAGTTCCAAAAATAGTGTACAATAAATGGAAAATATAATAAAGAAATAAAATGAAAACAAAAAAAAGGCCTGAGATTTTGGGCGGCTTGTAGTAAAATATTAAATGATCTCTCAAATCCGGCTCAAAGCCGTAGAATACAAAATTCTAAACAGTGGTTGTAATGCTACCGTTCCAATCCAGATAAAAATCTGACAAGAAAATAATCTAAACCAATAAATCTTCCAAAACCAATATAGCACACAACCAGATCACCAAACGTCTACTGAATAACTGTTTCAATAAATTTTAAAAATTCTGATTTTCTAGTTTTAGCCAGAGCTGGGCAAGTACCAGGACCAAAGTACTTAAGTATAAGTACCAGGACTAACTATGGTCAGTACTTGTTATGCAGTACCTTTTCAAGCACACCTTAGAAATACTTAAGTAAAGTACCAGTTTTTTTAGACCAAAGTACTTAAAAATAAGTATTTTGCAAGTACCAGTATTTGGTATATTCTTATGAAATAGTTTTTCTGTTATTGTTATTTATTTTAATAACAACATATTCTAAATATACATTTTGAAAACATGATTAAAAAATAAATAGATTTTTGTATTTCAAAATAAATAGGTACATTTAGTATGTAGTCGAAAATTACAAAAAAAATCAGTCTTATATATATATATAAATATAAATAAACATATATATGTAATACTAGTGTACTAATGTACAGGTACATAAATAAAAATGTACATAGTTCATAAAGTAATATGTAATATATTATTACAACAACAAAAAACAAAAATATACATGTCTGTGCTCCCCAGGTTCACGTCACAGTACAGCACAATAAAAAAAACTTCATTAATCGCAAACTCAAAGTACTTCAATGTTTCGAAATATTTATTATTTATTTCGTGATTTTAGTAATATTAACGTACTTAATTACTTGAAAAGTACTTCAATATTTTTTACATTTACTATCCAAAAATTTAAGTCTTAAGTACAAGCTGAAATTTTGTACTTAAAAATTTCAAGTATTAAGTAACACAAAAAAAAGTACTTCAGTATAAGTATTAAGTACTAGAAGATACGAAAAATCGGTACTTAAGTACTTAAGTATTGCCCAGCTCTAGTTATAGCAAGCAAAAGTTTAAATAAACTTGACCAGTGAGATATGACGCCTAACATTGTAACAATCCGAGGACCAAAAGTACATATTCGCCTGGAGGGTGGCGGACAGAAGAGGCGAAATAAAACAAATAATGCATATAAAAATACAGCCGTAACAATTTTTTCCAGATGTTACAGTTTAATTTTTTAAACTATGTCTACAATATTTAATATTAATTCAAATTTAATATTTTAGATTGAACAAGATTTCAAATTGATATTTTCAAACAGCAATAATTTTGAAGACAAAATTAAGATAAAAAGCAAACAAATATACATGGGCGTCCACAGACATTTTTTCAGAGGGGAAGGGGCAGATTACAAAAAATCTCAGGTATATATACATTTCTAAAATAATTTTTTTATTTACATAAATAAATACATATACTCCTAACAAATAGATAAAAAAATATTGAAAGTTGTGAAATAAATTATTGTTCTTTGCCGTCAGAGGTTTGAATTGAAGAAGAAGAACAATCTTCGAATATCTCTTCCATAAATTCACACCACTTTTTCAATAAATTCCGTTTTAGCAGTTTTATCGTTCTTATTTTCTAATATTTTCTCTTTGTGAATACTTAATTAACTTAGATTACATAGTCGTTACGATAGGGAACATGTTATTAGCTGGCCATAAGAATACTGCAGAAAATTTCAGCTTGGAATTATTATCTTTAAACGTATAATTTAATTTTTTATTTTATGTTACAGGGTCTTTATTTTTATATTAAACATAGGAGAAACAATGTTAAATTGTTACATGTTAATTTGCCTTAAGAAGGCTTATTTTTCGAAAAACAAAAAAAACAATAACTATGAACTGGGGCTCCAAATAAAATATTTGAACTAAGAAAATTTATTTGTTTGAATGAGTTCTAACTGCCGTTTTCGGGTGTTACAACTTAGTATTAACAGACTGTATAACACAACTGAAAGTCATGTATTCAAGTATAACTAGAAATAACTGTACCGATGAAGGTATGTGTTAAATATGTTAGAAAGTGTCTTTAGTGCCTATATTCATTATTCTATTTATTTTTATACACCTGGAAATTATATTTTTATTTTTTAAATAATAATTTAAACATAAAAGTATATGAATGTACATAATATAGGAAAAACAGTAGGCATAACCTTCATGGCGAAGTTTTCGGGGAATATCTTGTAGATAAGAAAAAATAGGAAATTTTTTTTTTTTCCATCACTTGTCTCCTAATTCCACAGAGGTTTTACAGCACGTTTGCATCAACTTCTCAGGTCATCAACAAACGGCTGGTCAGTTCAGCTTTAACCATAGACGCGTTTCGTCCTTCCGGACTCATCAGTATGGTGCGATCATTTATCCAACTAGATCAACTAGGAAATAGTGGATTGTAGAGCAAAAACTTTTCTTTCAAAATCTGTTTATTATTCTAAATTTCCCTATGGATTTTTTTTTCTTTTTACTCACCACATCATGAGAACTGTAAACAAATTCTTCAAAGAACTCTATTGTTAAATTAATAGCATTATGAGATCTATTATATTTAAATGTTTTATTGCTTGCAGTATTGTTGGTTAATAATTAAAAGATTCACTTCTTTCCAAAATTATTACATATTTCTCCTAAAATATTTAAAGAATTAACACTTAGATTATTATGAAGGTGAAAGATGTTTTACATTTGCAGCCAACGTCACATTTATTAAAAAGTATAATATGATAATAATACAGATATACTTCATGTTGTTTTCTGTTGTAATTAAGTAAGTTCTCAGCATCGTGTATTATATACATATTCAGTATCAAATAGATTTAAATAATAATGCGAGTACCATTATGAATTGACACTGAATTTCGAAAAACAGATTACAATGTCGTTGGAAAAATGTGAAAATATTAACTTTTATTGAACAGTCAATTCAATTTTATATATAGTTACTTCTATTTATTAACAAAGATAAGAATTTTATTACATTTTGTTGTATAATGACAGTTAGTATATTGATTACACAGGCTTTCTCCCTTTTTCATGATTAGATTATTATCTATACAAATTATTACAATCTGGTTTGCTTTTATACAATACAAAATACAAATATTTTAATCCAAGTTAATTAATTTCTTGCACTTTGCAAAACACTTGATTTATCAAAACATTAAGTTAGGTTATTATTATTAGCAAATTAAAATTATACTGCCTATCAATTTTCGTAAATCAAATCTCTATTTAGAAGTATCATAGTCTATTTTGAGCTAATTAAGTTATATTAATCAGTACTCAATAAAAACATATTTTATGTATTTAGAGCAAAGCTCTTTTCATACATATTTTATACTAATCTATGATAAATGCTTAATCAGCTATTTCTAATGGCAGATTTACAATGTCACTGAAACTGATATGAGTAAGAACAATTATATTACAAGGTTTATATAAAAATACTACTCGTGTTGTTAAAATATAGGTTGTATTTCTATTTAATTATTTTCAACGTTTTTATTACACTTAGGGCCAGTTTTTCAATGACCGATTAATGTTAATCATGATTAAATAATAATAGAAACTATGGTTTCTATTATTAATTAATCATGATTAACATTAAACAAGAGTAAACCGGCGATTAAAAAACTGACTCTTAATAAAATTTAATATTAATTGTTATTCTTAATATTATTGTCAGTAACAGAATTGTGGTTATAGGATATAAGTATTATTATAAGAATGATGATTGGATTGGATTTTTGGTAATTGGGGATCTTTTAATATATCCGTAAATTTATTAAGTTTGTTCAGGTTAATAGTTCCATTAATTTTGATTTGTTCATCTTTTAATCTAATATTATTAATTTGTAATTTTTTATAGGATTGATTTATTATATTAAACGTATTTTTATTTATCTGATATTCTTTATATAATTTAAATGTATAAATTTCTTGTATTTCTTTTCGTTTATTTTCAATTTTCCATTTTTGTACATTTTGATTTTGTGAATTAATAATTATTAAACCATTTGTAGTTTGTATTTGTTCAAAAGTATTATCTATTTAAAGTAGGTAACGATCACATTAATCAATATTTTTGTTATTAATAATATTTATTTGACAATTATCTATTTTAAAATATTGTATGTTACAAATATACATTTTATTAAAATTTCATAATTATTAAGTAAATAAAGAATATTATTGTTACGAAAGTATAGGTTTTAAATTTATTTATTTTTATAATCAGGGTCTGGTTTGAATTAATATTTTGGGTAGATATTTTGTGAGAATATTGGTAGTGTCTGTATTATATATAATATATGATTGACTAAGTCTGCAGTGTGTTTTTATTCATTTATTTATACTCCAAATGTTTTCATCTAAATTTCATTCACTTATGTGATAACTTAAACTTTCTAATTGTTTCACTAAATTATTTCAATTTATTATTATCAATGATACAAGTAGTAAGTCTTGAAATTGCATTTTAATTTTGATTAATCTTTCCAGTTAGTTGTATCTCTTACAGACTTGCATTCAGCAGATTTTTTACGCTTGACTTTATCACAATATGTATATATATATATATATATATATATATATATATATATATATATGGCTAGCACAGTGGTATGAAGTCGGCCTGTGGATCCTGAGGTCCCTGGTTCGATTCCCACAGGCGACAAATTTTCATAATTTGAAAAAGCTATCCCTGTGGCTCCTCCACCACTAACATGTTTGGGGGCCGTGATTTGACGACTGGTAACCGCACTTCACGCGCAAAATATATCACTTACCGAGATCTGCTTTAGCAGAGTGCCACACCTAGTAATGGGTAGAAGGCGTGATGATATATTTATTTTATTTATTTTATATATAAATAAAATTAAATTAAATTATAAGCTTAAAGATAATAAATTTAAACTGAAATTAAATTTTCAGAAATATTCTTATGACTAGCTAGCGACATGTTCCCTATCGTAACGATTAATCTAAGTTTATTACGTATACACAGACACAAAATATTAGAAAATAAAAACGGTAAGACTGCTAAATCGAAATTTATAGAAGAAATGGTGTCAATTTATGGAAGAGTTATTCAAAGATTGTCCTTCCTCTTTAATTCAAATCCAGACGATATACACTAGTAATTTAATTCACAAATTTAAATATTTTTTTGTCTATTTGTTATGTGTATTTGTAATTATGTTATGCAAATTTTTTTTTTAGAAATTTATTTGTTTCTGAGAGTTGTTTTGCGATCCGCCCCTTCCTGGAAAAATGTCTGTGGACGCCCATGCTTCTGTTAATCTCTGAAATTTTTTGGATCATATGAAATTTTGTTTAGAAAAAAAACAAGAGTGGTGCTGTATTAAGAGATTTATTGATTACATAACTCAAATTTGATAGACAAGCTAGTAAAAACTTTGCTTTGAGGTTCCGGATTCGATTCCAGGTTCGTCTAGTCTCGATCAACTTTTACTGGAGAGTCTTGGAATTTGCAGTTGTGTGATGTCCAAAATGCGAAAATTGACAGTTTTGAATTATTTTTATATACCTATAAAATAAACTACTCAAACAAACATATGTATGTGTCAAGTGCACCACGAAAACCACGACATGGGCGATTAACATGGGAAAATCAGTAATCGCCTGGGGTGGTGTTTATCAATATTTTTTCAAATGCACCCCATTATTTTTATAATATAAGTTTTTTACCCTATTCTCCTTTAATTCTTGTGTTTTCTTGAATTTTGAGACGATATTACCTTTGAATTTTCTGTACTGAAATCAAAACCTTTTGAAGCACTTTTGCCTTTTTCAACATTTTATCTTTTCTTTAGTAGGTGACTTAAAAATAAAATATTGAAAAAGAAAGAGAACAGCTTTATTCCGCAAGACAGGCCCAAGGCCAAGGAAGCTATTAATTTTAGATACGCGGTTTTTAAGGTTTAATTCGAATGAAATTATTTGTCTAAATGTTATTATTTTATTTTCCGGATGTTTTTAATTTGTATTTTGTTGCAATAAATAATTGCAGTAAATGCTCTTGCTGTTTTTGAAAACTTTTGGTGCTTTTCTTTTTATTTATATATTTCTTCGCGTCCCCTTTAGATATTTCGCAAGCCCTCAGGAAGGCGCGCCCCACAGATTGAGAAACACTGTGGCGTAGTTTTCGTGCGATACCTATATTTTTAATTGTCGTATTGTTGTCTGTAAATGACATCATAATCAAATTTCGCATAATTATCAATTCTTAAAAGTAATTTTTCCTTTCTGAATAAGTTTAATCTTAATCTCATTTTTTTAAATGGGAAAACAGGAAAAATTTCTGGGGATACAGCAAGATCATTATGACGTGTGTAAATTCCCTAAAAATTATAGCTATAATTTTTTATTTTAATATAATTTGTTGTATATTTTTACCTTCTCTATTGGGCATTTTGTAGGTAAAAATGTTGTTTCCGATTTTTTATTGTAAAATATTTTGTACTCTGCTTCCATAAATAAACAAAATATTTTTCTTGCATGGAACCCAAATGGCCTATATTCATTATTAAGAAATTCGTAAGATTGGACTTCTATCTAAAAAATTATTTACATATTTTATTCATCACTTCACTTTATACTTGCTCCAGAGGAAATTCTCTAAAATTAATATTAATTTAACGCGCAATTAATAATCATGCGGGTATTGGGCCACCAAGAATTATTTAGAGTCGACTTGCTACGAGCATTAATTGAAACTGGGAATTAATATTATGTAAACAACTGAACAGCAACGCAACTACAACTAGCGGGAACTTACTGAATGATATAAAAGAAAGACAAAAAGTCAAATACGATGTGGAACTGAGTCTTAATAAATAAGAAAATTAGGAAAAACCTTCCCATCACTTGTCACAAGTTCCAAAAATTAACAGCACGTTTGAATCAACTTATCAGGTCATCATCAAACGGCTGGTCAGTTCAGCTTTAACCATAGACGCGTTTCGTCCTTCCGGACTCATCAGTATGGTGTGATCATTTATCCAACTAGACCAACTGGGGAATAGTGGATTGTGATACCGTCTTAGCTGAACTGACTGATGTTAAAAAGTAACTACGCCGGTAGACATGACATGAGAGCTAAGAAGAAACCCGTGGTGTAGTTACTTTTTAACATCAGTCAGTTCACGAGTCACGTGGGAATAAGTGGCAATGAGGAAGCAGACATGGCAGCAAAATCAACAACGGACCTCCCATTACAAGAACTACCAATTCACACATACGACATTAAAAGTTGTGTCAAACAAAAAATATCCAGCAAAAGAGAGGAAGAATGGCATAATAACACAAGTAAATTGAGACAAGTAAAAGATAACATCTCCAAACTAAAACACTATGGATCCAGAAAAGAACAAATACTGCTCACAAGACTTCGAATCGGACACACACGAATAACCCATAGCTACATCTTTAGAAAAGAAGAACCCGACATCTGTACAACATGCAACAAAAGACTGGACGTTCAACACATTATAACAGAATGCCAACTGTATACAACCCAAAGAGAACAATTTGCAATCCCAAGACAGCTAAGAGAAGCCCTAAAAGATGATCCCACCCACACAAATAATATAATAAAATACTTAAAAGCCATAAACCTATACAAGGAAATATAACTGTAATTGTATAAGAGGTTAATGACCACGCAGTCGAAACCTCTATAATTATAAAAAAAAATAAAAATTTTGAAAATTTATTATAATTATTGTTTGTATTTGTATTTCTTAAATTCGTTGAATATAAATAATATAAATCTTTCATAAATTTTAAAATTATTTTTAGCAATAAGTAAAATAAATTGTGAGAATTGATTTGTATGCAGAATTTTATTTAAAATATTTTCTTATAAAGTAGTGAAAAACTTATTTTTCTATATTGCGTTTACAAAACGAATTTTATGCATCTGTTTATATCAAAAACTAATTTTGGTGATATTTTTATATGAAGTTGTCAACTTGTAAAATTATCAAACATAATTCTGTCAGTTTCGCTGTCATAGCTCAGCTCATGTAAAATTATTGCAATTTTTTTTTATAATCAAATAAATTCATTAAACATTAATATACTTCTTTGTTAAAAATGAAAGTTATATAACATAACCTAGATAATTATGAATTTCACCGACTTAATAAATGCCATAATAAATTAAATTGTTTATAGATCTGTATATAGTTACCACCTGGAAATTTTATTATTACAAAAGTTTAAAATAAAAGATTAATTAATGCAACGTAGGGAAAATGCTATGAAAAATACTTGTTATAATGACCAAATGTAATTGTTTTTCCAATATGCTATTCTCATACCTTAATCGCATATTGCATAGTTTTCATAGAACATATTTTTGAACTAAAACTTTTCTATCAAAATTTGATGTATTTTTTTTTCTTTTTACTCACCACATCATGAGGACTGTAAACAATTTCTTCAAATATCTTTATTGTTACATTAGCAGCATTATGAGACCTATTATATTTAAAATTTCTAAACTCGGCTTGCAGTATAGTTGGTTCATAGTTAAAAGATTCAACTCTTTCCAAAATTATTACATATTTCTCCTAAAATATTTCAAGAATTAACACTCTAATTATTATACAAGCGAAAGATGTGTTACATTTGCAGACAACGTCACACTTATTAAAAAGTAAAATATGACAACAACACACATATACTTCATGTTGTTTTCGGTTGTGATTAAATAAGTTCTCGGCATCGTGCATTATATACATATTTAGTATCAGATAAGATGTAAATAATACAGAAGTATCATTACAAATTGACGATGTATTTCGAAAAACAGATTATAATATCACTCGCAAAATGCGGAAGTATTAACTTCTATTATATACTATACATAAACTCAAATCAATTTACGGAAATACTTTATAGATTAACAAAGATAAGAATTTTGTTACAAATAATATACGAGCCCAACTCCATAATAGTTCGGTCGTTATAAATTTCAAACTTTATACTTTACAAAAATGTAAAAATATACTAAAGAATGTTTTAGTTTTACAACAAAACTATATCTACGATATTATATCAATCTTTAGTTGTCTATTACTGAAAAGATATTTTAAATAATACAAACGTTTATAAAACTATTATCAAATAGATTCGTAAAAGTTCGGCCAACAAAAATATATTTCTTAGAAGGCATTTATTTGCGTGTTTTAAATTATATTGTTGTTAAAACAAAACACAAATAAAATAAATCAATACAAAACTGTCATTGTCGTTTGCCGGTATTTTTTTTTTCAAATAAAATGGCTCGTTGTATAGCTTTGAGCAGAGATTTAAGGTGGTCAATAATAAATGCTAATAAAAATTGTATTTCCTCAGGAGACAAAATATTTCAGTTTTTCGACAAGAAATTCGAGTATTTTTTCAATTTCAAAATTTTGTTTTTCAAATCTTTGACCAAAAAAATGACCAAAACACCTCAAAATCATGGAATTATCAATTTCGCCACTCCTATTTGAAAAGTAGATCTTTTTCTGATTTTGTCATGTCCATCAAAAAAAATGTTGAAGCTGAAGAACGGACACACAAAATTTTATAAAATTTAATTTTATAAAATTTTGTGTGTCCGTTTCCCAGAAAATGCCCCATAAATAATAAATTAGTTGTAGCCATTATATTTTGTTTTAATTTACTTGAGGTAAGTTTAAAAGTTTTTATTTTATTATGTTGTTGTGTGACTATTATTAAATTTAGTAATTTTCATTCGCTATAAAACATAGATTTGAGCGGGAGTGTATAGGATTGTGCCAGTACAAAATATGTTATTTAAACAACGGTAATAGTAGTAGATACTAGCGGTCGCCCTGGCTTCGCCAGGCCTCACGCTAGCTCCGCTGACCCTGAAGTAGAATTCACTTTTATAGGACAGTTGACACGCGAGCTCTTCAAAAGACCTTTCATTTGATACTAAACACGAAGAATTTTGAAGCATTTTCACTAAAACAATTGAGGATCTAAAATTATTAAATTTTGTACGCGAACCCTTTAAAAAATCTTTCTTTTTGATACAAACGTTATAGGTCAAATTTCAATTTTTTTATTTCATTACAATTTTCTTCTAAAGCCTTTTTATACACCAATACTTTAAGTTTGAAACAGTTGACGGTTGTAATATATTTTTTTTTATTTCATTTGAACTTTCTTTCAAAACTTTCATATCACACCAATCTCGGCATGACTCGGAATACTTTCAGTTTGAAACAATTAACAGTTTTAATATTGAATTTTTTTCTTTATTCCATCTACAAGTTCTTTCAAAACTTTTTTATATGACATTAAACCCGGCATGATTCCGAATACTTTAAATTTAAAACAATTGACGGTCGAAATATATATATTTTTTATTTCGTCTGAAAGTTCTTCTAAATCCCTTTCATATGATATCAAACACGATATGATACGGAATACTTTAGGTTTAAAACAATTGAAGGTCGTAAAATTTCAAATACGTGTGTTATTTCCGAAAACATTTTGCTAAACTAACTTTTTATAAGAATTTGTTTATTGACACAATTGTTTGTTTGTAGATATTATAAATAATTTTTGAAAAAGCAATGAGCGTTCGCCGGGATTTGAATCCAGAACCTTTCACTCGCATGGTGACTCTTCTAGCATTTCTTCAACTAAACGTTGCACGAAAGACATGAGTATTCGCCGAGTGTTTGTAGCTCAATTGGTTAGAGCAGTCACCATGCAAGTGAAAGGTTCTGGGTTCAAATTCCGGCGAACGCTCATTGCTTTTTCAAAAACTAACTTTTTAATTATTTTATCTAAAAGTTCGTCCAAGGCCCTTTCATATGATACTAAACATGGCATAATTCGGAATACTTTAAGTTTGAAATAATTGACAGTCGTAAAATGTCTCAAATACGTGTTTTATTTCCGAAAAGATTTTGCTAATCTATTAAAAATCCGTTGGATGTAATTTTTGAAAGTTCCACATTTTTTTTTATAGAATTTATTAAGTTTGAAACAATTACCTATCGTAAAATTTCATCTTTTTATATTTCATCTGAAAGTTCTTTTAAAGCCCTTCAATATGACACTAAACACGGTACGATTCGAAATACTTTAAGTTTGAAACTATTGACAGTCGTAAAATTTCAACTTTTTCTTTATTTCATATGAAAGTTCTTCTAAAGCCCTTTCATATGACACCCAACACAATATGATTCGAAATACTTTGTTAGAAACATTTGCTTATTATAAAATTTCAACTTTTTTCATTTATCTGAAAGTTCTTCTAACGCCCTTTAATATGACGCCAAACACGATAGGTTTTGTAGCAATTTCACTTAAATAATTGCCGATTGAAAATAATATAATTTTGCCCACGTGCCCTTTAAAATTCAGTAAAACAATTGCCAATCGTAAAATATTTAATTTTGTACGCGAGCTCTTCAAAAGTCCTTTCATTAGAAACCAAACAAGATAGATTGTTAAGCACTTTCACTGAAACAATTGCCGATCAAAATTAAATTAAATGCTGCACGAAAACACTTCAAAAGACATTTCATTCGATATCAAACACGATAGGTTTCAAAGCAATATCACTAAAACAATTGCGGATCGAAAAAAATAATAATTTTGCATTCGAGTTATCTGGTTTTTCTAAATTGTACTCTGACGTGGATAAAATTTGCTTGGTTTTACTGTATATTATTACTGGAGACAAATTTGGTTGGGTTTACCTGTATACTTTATATAACTTGTCAATTTGACGTTTCGTTTTAGTGAATTGTCAAAAATTTTCTTTTTAAATACACATATATCAAATGCTTAATGATAATAAAAACGTTGCCTCATTCCCCCAATATATGTAACATATATCAAAAGTTATCTAAAAAATTAAATACTTCAATAATTGTTAATTAAAAATGCGATATGTCCACATACAAATGTCAAAATTAGAGTAGGTGTTCTTTTTTAAAATTTCAAAGCCTCCACACTCTTTGTCTGTATATTTTATAAAACTTGTCAATATGACGTTTTGAATTAAAACCAACTTCATAGTGGACTGTTAAAAATGTTCTTTTTAAATACACATATTTGAAATTTGTAATTATAATAAAAACGTCCCCTCAGTCCCCTAATGTGCGTAAAATATTTCAAAACTACTCTAAAACATTTAATATTTAAATAATTTATAATTAAAAATGCGACATGTCCACTGACAAACGTCAAAGTGACAGTAGATGTTCTTCTTAAAAATTTCAAAGCCTCCACACTCTTAGTTGAAAATGCATGTTTTTTCAAGTTTTCTCGCACATCATGTGCACGAAAAATCTGAGACTATCAAAAGGCACTCCGCATAAGTAATCCCTATCAAATAAAAAAAGTTTCAAATAAATCGGATAAACCGTCTAGGCTGTAAAATTGTTAGACTGATCGTGATGAATCTATACATAGGGAATTAAGCCGTTTAGTATATAAGACTAGCGGTCGCCCTGGCTTCGCCAGGCCTCACGCTAGCTCCGCGGACCCTGAAGTAGAATTCACTTTTGTAGGACAGTTGACACAATATAAATGTAATTATTACAAATCTAAAACATTTCTGCGTCTCATTCCATCCAGAGACCTTTTAATTGATACTAAACACAATAGGTTTCGAAGATCTTTCACTAAAACAACTGACGATTGAAAAAAATATAATTATGCACGCGAGCTCTTCAAAAGACCTTTCATTTGATACTAATCACGAAGAATTTTGATGCATTTTCACTAAAATAATTGAAGATCTATAAGTATTAAATTTTGTATGCGAACCCTTCAAAAAATCTTTCTTTTTGATACAAACGCGATAGGTTTTAAACACTTTCACGAAAACAATTGTACATTTTGCTAAACTATTAAAAATCTTTTGGACGTCATTTTTTATAATGTTTTACATTTATATTTTATATGTACATGAAATCAATTGAAATTTTTCTTTAAACTTTTTTGAAAAACTGTTGGAAATCGCTGAAATATACTTTTTTGCATTGTAGAATGCTGCTGTCAATTTTCTTTTTCTTTTTAAATGTATATTATTACCGCACACAAATTTTGCTTTGTTTTATTACATAC
The DNA here is from genome assembly GCA_911728475.2 of Pterostichus madidus. Taxonomy (NCBI): domain Eukaryota; kingdom Metazoa; phylum Arthropoda; class Insecta; order Coleoptera; family Carabidae; genus Pterostichus; species Pterostichus madidus. Next base: position 26,430,193 of record OU452314.1, read on the forward strand.
TTTTAAAAATTATTTGTCAAGTTGACGTTTTATCTTAAAATTTACGCTAGCCCTTCAAAAAACCTTCTATTTGATACCAAACACGATATGTTTTTAAGCACTTTCACTAAAACAATTGACGATCGAAAAGTAATAAATTTTGTACGCAAGTCCTTCAAAATACCATTCATTTAATACCAAACACGATAAGTTTAGAAGTACTTTCACTAAAACAATTGCCAATCGTAAAATATTTAATTTTGTACGCGATCTCTTCAAAAGACCTTTCATTATATACCAAACACGATAGATTGTTAAGCACTTTCACTGAAACAATTGCCGATCAAAATTAAATTAAATGCTGCACGAAAACACTTCAAAAGACATTTCATTCGATATCAAACACGATAGGTTTCAAAGCAATATCACTAAACTATTGCGAATCGAAAAAAAAAATTTCACGCGATCCCTTTAAAAGACTTTTTATTTGATACCAAAAAATATTTTGTTTAAAACAATTGACATTCTTCATTTTTTTTTATTTCATATAAAATTTCTTCCAAATTTTCATATGACATTAAATACGGCATTAATCCGAATATTTCAAATTTGAAACAATTGACAACCGTAAAGTCTTATTTTTTTATTTCGTCTGAAAGTTCTTCTAAAGCCCTGTCATATGATATCAAACACGATTTGATTCGGACCACTTTATGCTTAGAACAATTGACGGCCGTAAAATTTCAATCAAATACGTGTTTTATTTCCGAAAACATTCTGAAGCCCTTTAATATGACACCAAACACGATAGGTTTTGTTGCAATTTCACTGAAATAATTGACGATTGAAAATATTATAATTTTGCCTACATGCCCTTTAAAATAACTTTCGTATTACCGAAAGAAAATTTAAGAGTGATCAAATGATTCCAATTCGAGTTATCTGGTTTTTCTAAATTGTACTCTGCCGTGGATAAAATTTTAAATACACATATTTGAAATTTGTAATTATAATAGAAACGTTCCCTCAGTCCCCCAATGTGCGTAAAATATTTCAAAACTACTCTAAAACATTTAATATTTAAATAATTTATAATTAAAAATACGATATGTCCACTGACAAATGTCAAAATTACAGTAGATGTTCTTCTTAAAAATTTCAAAGCCACCATATTCTTTATACTTTATAAAACTTGTCAATTTGACGTTTTGCTTTAAAACCAACTTCATAGTGAAGTGTCAAAAATTTACTTTTTAAATATACACATTTGAAATGTATAATTATAATAAAAACGTCCCCTCAGTCCCCTAATGTGCGTAAAATATTTCAAAACTACTCTAAACCATTTAATATTTAAATAATTTATAATTAAAAATGCGACATGTCCACTGACAAACGTCAAAGTGACAGTAGATCTTCTTCTTAAAAATTTCAAAGCCTCCACACTCTTAGTTGATTTTGCCCCAAAAACGCATGTTTTTTCAAGTTTTCTCGCACATCATGTGCACGAAAAATCTGAGACTATCAAAAGGCACTCCACGTGAATGACCCTGATCAAATAAAAAAAGTTGTAAATAAATCGAATAAACCGTCTAGGCTGTAAAATTGTTAGAATGAACGTGATGAAACTATATATACATAGGGAATTAAGCCGTTTAGTATATAAGACTAGCGGTCGCCCTGGCTTCGCCAGGCCTCACGCTAGTTCCGCGGACCCTGAAGTAGAATTCACTTTTGTAGGACAGTTGACACAATATAAATTCAATTATTACAAATCTAAAACATTTCTGCATATTTTTCCAACCAAAGATCTTTTAATTGATACTAAACACAACAAGATTTCGAAGATCTTTCTCTAAAACAACTAACGATTGAAAAATATCCAATTCTGCTCGCGAGCTTTTCAAAAGACCTTTTACTAGATACCAAACACAATAGGTTTTGAAGAACTTTCATTAAAACGATTGATGACAGGAAAAATTCAATTATGCACACGAGCTCTTAAAAAGACCTTTCATTTGATACTAAACACGAAGAATTTTGAAGAATTTTCACTAAAGCAATTGAGGATCTAAAAGTATTAAATTTTGTACGCGAACCCTTCAAAAATCTTTCTTTTCGATACAAACCCGATAGGTTTTAAACACTTTCACGAAAACAATTGTACATTTTGCTGAACTATTAAAAATCCTTTGGACGTAATTTTTTATAATGTTCTACATTTATATTTTATATGTACATAAAATCAATTGAAATTTTTCTCTAAACTTTTTTGAAAAACTGTTGGAAATCGCTGAAATATACTTTTTGCATTGTAGAATGCTGCTGTCAATTTTCTTTTTTTTTAAATGTATATTATTACCGCAAACAAATTTTGCTTTGTTTTATTACATACTTTTAAAAATTATTTGTCAAGTTGATGTTTTGTCTTTAAAATTTTATATGAATATAAAAATCAGTTGAAAGCAGTTCAAAACATGTATTCTCAATCTTCTAATACCTAAATCTATTTTCAAAATTTCTGTAACTAAAATCAATCACGCGAGCCCTTCAGAAGACTTTTCATTTGATACAAAACACGATATGTTTTAAGCACTTTCATTAAACAATTTACGATTGAAAAAAACAATTATTTACGCTAGCCCTTCAAAAAACCTTTCATTTGATACCAAACACGATATATTTTTAAGCACTTTCACTAAAACAATTGACGATCGAAAAATAATAAATTTTGTACGCGAGCCCTTCAAAAGATCTTTCATTTGATACCAAACACGATAGGTTTCAAAGTAATTTCACTAAAACAATTGCGGATCGAAAAAAAAATTAATTTTGCACGAGATCCCTTTAAAAGACTTTTTATTTGATATCAAAAACGGTATCGTCTTAAAATTTCAATCAAATACGTGTTTTATTTCCGAAAAGATTTTGCTAATCTATTAAAAATCCGTTGGATGTAATTTTTGATAGTTCCACAATTTTTCTATAGAATTTATTTAGTTTGAAACAATTACCTATCGTAAAATTGCAACTTTTTATATTTAATCTGAAAGTTCTTTTAAAGCCCTTCAATATGACACTAAACACGGTACGATTCGGAATACTTTCAGTTTGAAACAATTGATAGTCGTAAAGTTTCAACTTTTTTTTTATTTCTTATGAAAGTTCTTCTAAAGCCCTTTCATATGACACCCAACACAATATGATTCGAAATAATTGCTTATTGTAAAATTTCAACTTTTTTCATTTATCAGAAAGTTCTTCTAAAGCCCTTTAATTTGACACCAAACACGATAGGTTTTGTTCCAATTTCACTAAAACAATTGCCGATTGAAAATATTATAATTTTGCTCACGTGCCCTTTAAAATAACTTTCGTATTACCGATAGAAAATTGAAGAGTGCTCAAATGATTCCAATTCGAGTTATCTGGTTTTTCTAAATTGTACTATGCCGTGGATAAAATTTGCTTGGTTTTACTATATATTATTACTGGAGACAAATTTGGTTGGGTTTACCTGTATACTTTATATAACTTGTCAATTTGACGTTTTGTTTTAGTGGATTGTCAAAAATTTTCTTTTTAAATACGTTCCCTCATTCCCCCAATATGTGTAAAATATATCAAAAGTTATCTAAAAAAATTAATACTTCAATAATTGTTAATTAAAAATGCGATATGTCCACATACAAATGTCAAAATTCGAGTAGGTGTTCTTTTTTTAAATTTCAAAGCCTCCACACTCTTTGTCTGTATATTTTATAAAACTTGTCAATATGACGTTTTGAATTAAAACCAACTTCATAGTGGACTGTTAAAAATTTTCTTTTTAAATACACATATTTGAAATTTGTAATTATAATAAAAACGTCCCCTCAGTCCCCCAATGTGCGTAAAATATTTCAAAACTACTCTAAAACATTTAATATTTAAATAATTTATAATTAAAAATGCGACATGTCCACTGACAAACGTCAAAGTGACAGTAGATGTTCTTCTTAAAAATTTCAAAGCCTCCACACTCTTAGTTGAAAATGCATGTTTTTTCAAGTTTTCTCGCACATCATGTGCACGAAAAATCTGAGACTATCAAAAGGCACTCCGCATAAGTAATCCCTATCAAATAAAAAAAGTTTCAAATAAATCGGATAAACCGTCTAGGCTGTAAAATTGTTAGACTGATCGTGATGAATCTATACATAGGGAATTAAGCCGTTTAGTATATAAGATATTATGGACATAGCGGGGTTCTTTAGTTCTCTGGTTGGGGACATGATCCAAGTATTAGAGACAGCAAGTTTTCTTTCTTCGTTTTTCTTACAGGTGAAGTGTGATTCGGCTGCTGGCTAAGGTGTTCGTCGTTTGAGTGACGTGATTGGGATTGAACAGCAAGTGATGGGTACTGTGTACACTTTGATGTCTGTTTTTCTTTATATTTCGCAGATTTTTGTTGAATAAAGAATTAATATTCACCATATGAGTAATACTCTTGTTCTGCGACTAATCCTATCTACTGCGATAATTTTTTTAATTTATTTTTATTTATGCCTTTATTTACCAACATAAATTACAAATATATATTTAATGTTTCTGTTAACTATAAAACTGATAAATAAATATAAATATATCATCACGCCTTCTACCCATTACTGGGTGTGGCACTCTGCTGAAGCAGATCTCGGTAAGTGATATATTTTGCGCGTGAAGTGCGGTTACCAGTCGTCAAATCACGGCCCCCAAACATGTTAGTGGTGGAGGAGCCACAGGGATAGCTTTTTCAAATTATGAAAATTTGTCGCCTGTGGGAATCGAACCAGGGACCTCAGGAACCACAGGCCGACTTCATACCACTGAGCTAGCCATCCTATAATAATTTAAAATATGCTCAAAATTTTTTAGGGAATTTAGAAATTTGATTTGATTTATTTTTTTATTTTTTGTTTTTTCAGATATATTTTTCTATTTTTATTCATTTGTTTATATTTTGGTGTTTTGACATATATTTTAATTTATTTATGATATTTTAATTTTGCTATATTTACATTTACTGAGGTTTGTTTGACATTTTGTATTATTTATTAGTTTTATATTATTATTATTTTATTTATTATATTTTAGATTGCTGATGATGAACTAATTTTTAGTTCAAAACGTTCTTTGAAAATAAATATTTAAAAAAAAATCATTGGATCCTGAAGCCTTTAATTTATTTTATTTTAAATATATATTTGTATATAAACTGTTATAGTCAATTTTCATAATTTCAAAAACTACCCCTGTGGCTCCGCCACCACTAACATCTTTGCGAGGCCGTGATTTGACGACTGGTAACCGCACTTCACGCGCAAAATATATCACTTACCGACATCTGCTTCGATAGAGTGCCAAACCCAGTAATGGGTAGAAGGCGTGATGATGTATTTATTTATTTATTTATAGTCTAATTTATTTTGATGTTGAAATATATTTACGTAATTAGTGTTTGGGGATAATATTTAATTACATGCATGATCTAAATGAAAATGGAGCAAATCAGGAAAATGTGTTGAAGATCATCTAGATCTTGAGTGTTAATGGTAGTGCATGTCTCCTCCAAATGGAATTGATGTAGGGTCCTATTGTACAATGCAGTAGTAATTCCCATAATGTTGTATGCGTCTAAAGTTTGGACTATTAACAAGACGGGATTTATAGAAAAAGGACAAGTAAAAGTAAAGCATAATCAGAGTTGATTGATACCTTTAATTTTATATCAAATAAGATGGATTTCTGATGACTTTTCGGCAAAACTATTGACAATGTTTTACCAAACACATCTTTCAAAACTTTTAATTTGATACCGTACTATATAAATTTTGTGTAAAAGAAATGTACAATGCTTTAACTACAACATGACAAGTATTTTCATCGATAGTTGCCTGATACAAATTTCATTTCAATACAAAATTCATAATTCATAATTTATACCACTTACAGATATCATTAAAGAAAAATCGATTCATATTTATAAAAAAAAATAAGCAGAATAGGTAAGCAATATGTGTAACTGTGAACAGCAGAACACTCACTTTTATTTTTCCCAATCCTGTGTACAATATTATTATATAAAATGCATATTTACTGTACAGAATATTAGCGAAGATATTAATTGGTTTACATAGTTTCGTACTATTTTTAGTTTAAAGTACAATTGACAAATTAAAACCAAAATAAACTATTTTACGTTGAAACAACGACAAAATAAAGAAAAAGTTTGAAATTTGTAAAGTTTTATGTTTATGTTTAAGACAAAGGCTAAAACTGTAGCTGGGAATATCTGGCATTATTACGTATGTCCAACATTTCAAGGTTATGACAAACGACAAAAACAGTAACTATGTTAAGAGTTAGGAATTTGGTTATTATAAAATGGAAAACTTGAAAATTACAAATTTTTAATTCTTTTATATATCTATGAAAATACTCAAACAAACAATATACATATAAAGTGCCTCACGAAAATTACGATATGGGCGATTAACATGGAAAATGAGTTTTCCACTAATCGCCTATGGCAGTGTTTCTCAACCTTTTTTCACATACATCACATTTTTTAATCATATCAGTTTTTGCCGTACCGTCCTCCACCCTTAAATTCTTGTGTATATGATGTATTGAAGGAATCATGCTGCTCAAATTTTGGGCCGATATTAACGATGAATTTTCTGTAGCGAATTTAAAAGTTTTTCGAGCACTTTCGCAATTTAGTTTTTAAATTTTTTGTGAAATTGGGTTTTCTTCAATGACTGACCTAAACAAAATATGAAATGGAAAGAGAAAACCTTTGTTACATAAGACAACTCTAAGGAAGCTATTGAGTTTTAGTTTCACGGTTTCTCAGTTTTAATTCGAATTAAATGATTTTTTTAGATTTTATTATTTCATTTTCAGAATGTATTTTATGTTTTTAAGTTATATTTTGTTTCAATGAATAATTGTAGTTACTTTTTTTTTGCTTTTGAAAGATTTTGGAGCTTTTATTTCCGTTTTCTATATTTAAGAATTTCGCACCACCTCAGGTAGGCGCGCCCCACTGGTTGAGAAACACTGGCCTATGGCGCAACTTTCATGCTAAACTTATATTTTTCAATTGTCATATTGTTGTCTGTAAATAATATCATAATCAAATGTTGCATAACAATCAATTCTCAAAAGTAATTTTTCTTTTCTGTATAAGTTCGTTCTTAGTCTCATTTTCTTAAATGGGAAAATAGGAGCAACTTCTGCTTTTACACCAGGATCATTGTAACGTGTGTACAATCCCTACAAATTATTTTAATAATTTTTTATTTTAATATATTTTATTATATATTTTTACCTTCTGTACTGGGCATTTTGTAGGTAAAAATGTTGTATCCGATGATTTATAGATAAATGTTTTGTACTCTACTGCCAAAAATAAGCAAAATACTCTTCTGAAATGGGTCCCAAATGGCCTGTATTCATTATTAAGAAATTCGTAAGTTTGAATTTCTATCTGAAAATAATTTACATATTTTATTTATCCATTCACTTTTTGCTTGCAGATGTAACCAGAGGAAACTCTATTCAATTACTAGTAATTTTACGCTCAACTAATAAATAAAGACGCAGGTAGCGGGCCACCAAGAAGTATGTAGACTATATGGGATTTAATATTGTTTAAACAAATGAACAACAACGCAACTACAACCAGCTGGAACTTACTGCATGGTCATAAGACATCAACACGAATACCACTATAAAAAACTTATATAAACTTTAAGTGAATTAAAATAAAAAGAAATGAAAGTTTAAGATAATATACTTTTAAATCTATGATACTACTCGTATATAATCTAAAAGATGCTACAACTAATTTAAAATGAATTCCATTTCGTTCCGTTACAGCGCAACCAATATTTACTTCCCAATCGCTCAATTTAACAACAACCAAAAATCAACTTACACGTACTACTAAAAAAGCTTACAATTTTTGTATTTTTTTATAGCTTAAGGGCCCGACTATTAGAGGTCGGCAAAAATATCCGAAATCCGAATCCGATCCGATCCGAAGTCGGATTCGGATTCGGATCGGATCGGATCGGATCGGATCGGATCGGATCGGATTCGGATTCGGATCGGATCGGATCGGATCGGATCGGATCGGATCGGATCGGATCGGATCGGATCGGATCGGATCGGATCGGATCGGATCGGATCGGATCGGATCGGATCGGATCGGATCGGATCGGATCGGATCGGATCGGATCGGATCGGATCGGATCGGATCGGATCGGATCGGATCGGATCGGATCGGATCGGATCGGATCGGATCGGATCGGATCGGATCGGATCGGATCGGATCGGATCGGATCGGATCGGATCGGATCGGATCGGATCGGATCGGATCGGATCGGATCGGATCGGATCGGATCGGATTTTGAAAAAGTCGGATCGGATCGGATATAAAAATTTTCAAATATGCCGACCTCTACCGACTATTCTTACAGAAGTTCTCAAAAATTATATCACAGCATTAGGAAATGGTTGGCCTTTTAACTAATAATTTTATGGTAACTGATATCGTGCTAAATCCAACGGACAAATACTTCTAAAAACTACATATAAAACAAGGACCGACCAACCATTTTTCTTATACATAAAATACTCAACTCTGAACGCAAATGCAGCTTAATACACAGAAAAAATATTAGAAAGGTAAATATCATGTTTAGAAATATACAGCGTGTCCCACGCATGCGCGAGTAGCACGGTAAATAAACTTTCGTTACCAGTGCTTCCCTGATTACTTTACAACAAAAATATTCCAATATTTGTTAAGTGTTAAATTCTGCCTCTAAATAAGTACAAATAATGTATTTTACTTACTTAGTTATTTTTATAAAATTAAGTTTAAATAACCTGTATGCTCATAGTGACAGTTAAACGTTTCCATGGTTTTGAATTTGACACCAATATGAGTACATTTTAATATATATATATATATATATATATATATATATATATATATATATATATATATATATATATATATATATATATATATATATATATTAGAGTTGTTGATTTTTCGAATATTCGAGACTATTGAACCTTCGAATTTTAGAATATTCCGAATTTTATAATTTTAGAATTTTCCGAATTTTCGAATTGTGAATCTGGGTCCTAACGTCAACACGGCATGTTGATATGAATTATTTTCAGAATAAACTCATTTGCTGAGTTTTGTGTATTAAATCGTAAGTAATTATTATTTATTATTATTATATGCCAAATTAATTCAATTTAGACATTTCGCTACACTGTCAAAAACATTTTGATTAATAATAATAATAATAATAATAATAATAATATACTTTATTACCCAACAGTAAACCATTTACAGGGTAATTGATATTCAAAATAATAATAAAAATGCATGTACATAGAGAATGTATATATATATATATATAATATATATATCTATATAAGTAAACATAACAAATCTTAAATTAAACAAAGATATCTTCGAAGTGTAAGTCAGCATTTCGGCACATGACATGGATGGGTGACCGTTGTAATACATCGGTGTGCGAGGCCGGGAGATAAAAACTTCTTGCATACATAGACCTAGAAGCTAACCTGGGAACATGGAGAGAAACACGTGACAATAGAAAAGGAGCATCAACTTTGTTGTGAAATAGCATCCACAGAAATCTCGCGCTGTACATCTCTCTCCTATGTGATAATGAAACCATGGAATGACGCTGGAGAAGTGTGTTCTGATCTGTTCCTCTTTCTGGATACACATTATCAAGTTTATACGAGAGAAATTTTAGAAATCTCCGATGAATTCGGTCTAAAGCTAAACATTGGTAGGCATAATGTGGATACCATATCAAACTGGCATACTCAAGTTTACTAATAACATATGCAAAATATAAGGTCTTCAAGAGTGAAATGTCTCGAAACATTTTGGAGATTCTCATAATAAAACCAAGAGTTTTACTAGCAGCAACGCAAATATTATTAGAATGTTCTGTGAAAGTGAGGTTAGAAGAAAAAGTTACACCCAAATCTTTAAGCGAGGATTTCCTTACAAGAGTTGAATTGTACATGTGATAAGGAAAATTAATAGTGATTAAACGACGAGTAAACGACATCATGTGGCATTTTCCTACATTAAGTTGTAATTTATGTAAATCACACCACTGGATCAAATTGTCGATATTATATTGCAAAACATGAGCGTCTTCAAGTGCAGATATACTTGTAAATATTTTAATATCATCCGCATAAGCTAATACGGGGCAGGTGAAAGATTGAAGGAGTTCATCGATGAATAATATGAACAACAATGGTCCAAGATTAGATCCCTGAGGGACCCCTGATGTAGCAACAAATTCGAATGAAGTGAAACCATTAAAATGTACATAACAAGTACGATTGTTTAAATAAGAACCAAGAAGCTTAGTTAAACTGGGGGCTGCACCAAAGGCACTGACTTTATTAAGCAATATACCATGATCAATGGAATCAAATGCACTAGAAAAATCTGAATAAATTGCATCAACCTGACCACGCACATCTATAATTTCAGATATAAACTGAGTAAATGAGGCAAGATTTGTTGTAGTAGAACGTCCCTTCATGAAACCATGTTGATTTAACGAAATACGTGATCTTGTGTTGTTATAAATTGTGTTATATATAACCATTTCAAACAATTTTGCGAAGTTATTTAATATCGAAATAGGTCGATAGTTAGTAATGTTTGACTTGTCAGTTTTTTTGAAGACTGGCGTAATTCTGGTTCTCTTCCATTTTTCAGGAAAAGTGCACGTTTTGATTGCTAAATTAATAATAATTACCAGAGGTTTAGCAAATATGAATCTTCCATCTTTAATAAAGTAGCATGGAATTTCGTCATCACCAGCTGTAGTTTTGTTAGAAAAAGATGCCATCATAGAAATGAGATCATCTTCTGAAACTGGACTAAGTGCAAACGAAGAGTAATTTGAGCATACATCAATAGAGTCAAAAGATGAACTAATCTGAAAGAGATTGGAGAATAATTTTGCAAAAGCATTCACAATTTCTTGAGGTGTATCATATTCCGCTCCGTCATCATGTAGTTTTCCAGGGATTCGCGTAATACCTTGTTTTTGATTAATAAATTTCCATAAATCTGCAGGATTCGACTTTATATTAGCTTCAATTTTGCACATATATGAATTATAGGCCTCAGTAATTTGTACTTTGAGTAAACTTCTAAGTCTTTTAAACTCACTTAAATAACTTTGCACCTTGAATTTTAACCACTTTTTTCTATAGTAATATTTAGTTTTCAAATTATATTTTATTTCATTTGTATACCATGGTGGAAAATTAGAATTGACATAATTAAACTTAGGTACCGAAACATCTAGAGTTTTATATAAAATTTCATAAAATTTGTTGACGACAACATTGACATTCTGAAATTGATTTAAAATAGACCAATCTATGTTACAGAGGTCAGAATATAACTGGTGAAAATTAGCTTTATGAAATCTGTATCGCATATTCTTAGCTGATGGAAAATTGGTTTGCTTTGGTGAAGCTGAAAATTCTAAGTCAAGTGAAAGAGCAGGATGATAAACATCTTCAGGTACTAAGGGGAAATCAGATTTTCCAACTGTTAATTCGCAATTTAAATTAGATAAGACTAGATCGAGTATATTTTGATTCAAATTTGTTATTTGATTGTATTGCTTAAGATTCATTAAATTGCAAAAGTTGTGAAACGAAGAAGCTTTTATACAATTAATAGACGTGTTGCAAAAGTTAGGAAGATTGAAGTCACCAACAAGTAGAACATTTTCATTTATAAGTAAAATTTCCAGAGCATCAGTGAACATTTCAAGATCCTTAATAATAATGTCTGGAGGAATATAGATTGCACAAATAACAATTTTTAAATTCCCAAAATAACATTTGCACGCAACAATATCGATCAATGGTGTAATATTTTGTATATTCGTAATATCCATGATATCGAAAATAATAAAATCAGCTAAAGCTATTAATACACCACCACCCTTAGAACGACCTGTAAGGGTAAAATTCCTATCACTTCTAACAACATTGTATTTAGAACTAAACAATTCAGAATTATTAAGACGTATTTGTATCTTTTTTATTATCATTTTAAAACTTTTTACTAAAAATCCATAGCATTTAGATGGGCGGTAAGAGAATAGATGATGTCTTAATTAAGACGCCTAAAAATGTAGAGTTTCTGCAGGATACTTCGCCGAGTTTATTATTTAATTCGTGGCCGACTTTTTGCGAATTATGCGTGAGCGTGTTTGGAGATGGCAGATGGCGTTAATTCAGTGGCATTCGAATGTTCGATCGTTCAAAAATTCTAACTTCGGTGGAAATCAACGACCCTAATATATATATATATATATATAAAGTTTTCGTGGAACAAAAACTTTTGTATCAAAATTTGACTTTTTTTTCTTTTTACTCACCACATCATGAGGACTGTATACATATTCTTCAAATAACTCTATTGTTAAATTTACAGCATTTTGAGATCTATTATATTTAAATGTTTTATATTCGGCTTGCAGTATGGTTGGTTCATAATTAAATGATTCACATCTTTCCATAATTATTACATATTTCTCCTAAATTAATTAAAGGATTAACAATTTAATTATTATGAAGGTGAAAGATGTCTTACATTTGCAGACAACGTCACATTTATTAAAAAATAAAATATGATAATAACACAGATATACTTCATGTTGTTTTCATATGTAATTCAGTAAGTTCTCAGCAGCGTGTATTATATACATATTCAGTATCAGATAAGATTTAAATAATAATGCAAGTATCATTATGAATTGACGCAGTATATCAAAATACAGATTAAAATATCGTTTGCAAAATGCGGATATATTAACTTTTATTGAACAGTCAATTAAATTTTATATATAATTATGAAAATACTTTTATTTATTAATTAACAAGATTTTATTTCGTTACATTTTGTTATATAATGACAGATGGTACATTGATTACATGGGCCTTCTACCTTTTTCGTATTTAAATTATTATCTATAATTTATCGACGTATAAATTATAATTTTTTATATTTCTTGATTACTTTATTTAAGTTAGGTTATTATTATTATCAATAAAATCTCTATTTAGAAGTATCATAGTCTATTTTCAGTTAATTAAGTCATATTAATCGATACTTCATAAAAAAGTTATTTATTTAGAGCAGAGTGATTTCATTCATATGATTACAAAAGTAGTGAACTCCATGTTACATCATATTTTATACTAATCTAAGATAAATGCTTAATCAGCTATTTCTAATGGCAGATTTACATTTATATAAAAGCACGTACAGAATTCCTCCTCACCGAGATCTTACAATACTACTCGTATTGTTAAAATATAGATTATATTTCTATTTCATTATTTTCAACAATTTAAACAACTTAAAAATGATATTAATTCTTAAAATTGCATTTTAATTTCTACTGAACCTTCTTAGTTAGCTGTACCTTTTCATATTCTTGAAATAGTGTTTAGTGTATTTTGTAATATTTTTCTATATTTTCTAGTTGTTAAATTTTGTCCTTGTAATGTATTTTAGTTCTATTTAATTTGTTTAAATATTTTCACATATCTTCTCCTCATCGGATGCATCAAGGTTGCCAGATATATTTTTTATTATTCTATCTAGTCCATTTATTAATCCTCTTTATTTCTTTTGTTACTCAAAAACACTTTTCGAATTTGTTCATCTAAGGCGTTACGGGTACATTTAGTATGTATGTCGCAATAGTATATAACAATTTAACCCACTTCTGATAATTGTGATTGAATAGATGTGATTGAAGGTTTGTTGTGTGTTAAATGATGTCGAGTGTAATTAATAAATGAGTTTATATGAAGTGATCTGTGAATGTGGTTAAAGTGAGGGTGGTGTATTTGGATGAGAATTTTTGACGAGGGCTGATTATTTGACGTATAAAAATAAAAATAAATAAATACATCATCACACCTTTTTATCCATTACTGGGTGTGGCAGTCTGCCGGAGCAGATCTCGGTAAGTAATATATTTATGCGCGTGAAGTTCGGTTACCAGCCGTGGTGAAAATTGAAAATTGATGAATGTAATGAGTGAATGTTTTATAAGTGATTTTAGGATTTGTGCTACCCCATTAGATGGGATATAGCGTAAAGATGTGTATGTATGTATGATAACTCCCAAAGCTTAATCGCCCACGGCGAAGTTTTCGTGGGACAAAAGCTTTTCTATCAAAATCATAACTCTATTGTCACAATAACAGTATTATGAGATCTGTTATATTTAAATAATTTATATTCGGCTTGCATAATTAAAAGATTCAGTTCTTTCCAAATTTCTCCTAAAATAACTAAAGGATTGACACTTTAATTATTATTAAGGTAAAAGATGTGTTATATTTGCAGACAAAGTCACTTTTATTAAAAAATAAAATATGATAACAACACAGATATGACAGTTGGTACATTGGTTACACAGGCTTTCTCCCTTTATCGTAACTGGATTATCGATTATCGATATGCTAATAATAATACTCATGCTTTTTCGTGCATTTTTATAATTATATCATCCAGGGAATTATCCATTTGCATACTAGGTTGTTGTGTGTAACGAATTGACACAACCCATGTCACATTACATTTCTTCAACTAAAGATTGCACGAAAAAGCATGAATATTCGCCGAGTGTTTGTAGCTCAATTGGTTAGAGCAGTCACCATGTGTGTGAAAGGTTCTGGGTTTAAACCTCGGGGAACGCTCATAGCTTTTTCAAAAATTATTTCAAAGAGTGATGATTGGATTTAAAGTTAATAGTTTTATTAATTGGGGTTCTTTTAATTTATCTCTAAATGTGTTCATTTTCTTCAGGTTTATAGTTCCATTCATCTAGATTTTTTCATCTTTTAAGTTAATATTATTAAATTGCAATTTTTTATATGATTGGTTTTTTATATTAAATGTATTTTTATTTCTCTGTTCTTTATATAATTTAAATTTATAAATTCCTTGTAGTTCTTAATGTTTATTTTCAATTTTACAATTTATTTACATTTTTTGCTTTTGTGGATTAATATAATTATTAAATCATTTGTATTTTGTATCTGTTCCAAAGTATTATCTATTTAAAATAGTTGATAATAATCAATTGCATTTTAATTTATACTAATTTTCTCAGTTAGTATTTTTGAAATAATGTTTAGTATGTCTTGTAATATTTTCCATTATTTTCTATATTTTCTAGTTGTTTATTAAAGTAATTTGTCATGTTTTTCATGTAGTTAATGTATTGTAAATTTTGTCCTTGTTATATTTTATTTGTTCAAATATTTTCATATATTTTTCGTCATCATATACATCAAGGTTGCCAGATATGATTTTTATTAGGCCACGTAGTCCATTTACTAATCTTCTTTTGTCTCTTTTGTTACCTTATGGATGTGTTTTAGTATGTGTATTTGGTTTTTAAGTAACACTATATGAGTTTTTATTTTGTCTAAAATGATTATTTTAGCTTTCGTTGATTTTTTATGTGCTATCAGAAGAATGCTAATATTATAATTAATATAGAAACATTTTTCGGATTCTTTTATTTTGTGATTTCTTATAGCTTGGATTTGTCCCAATATTTTGTAACAGATTTTATTATTTTAGTTTTTCTATTCGTATCTTTTTAAATTCGTGTTTCATTTTAATTTATATTTTTCTATTTCGAATTTTTTGAATAATGGTATTTTAAATTTATTTAATCTTCTAAATCCTTACTTGATAAATATTTCATAATTAATTTTTCTTTTCTTTCTTTATTCTATTAGTTACTACTTAATTCCGATGTAAAATTAGTCTTTTGTAAATAAAAAGTTTCCGACAAAAATTATGGGACCGAATTTTATATCACAATACTGCCAATAATACTACATCTTATTTAATACAGATTATTCCATTTTAGTAGCGTAATTTAATGAAATTCATGAAAATAATTTCTAATTTTTCGCCTACTAAGTGCTTGAAAATTTGTTTTAAATATTTTAATCTGTCACTATCATCATGAATATTTTAAAAGTCGAGGACTGCCTAAATATTATTAGAACGTATTATTGGCGGTGCAGTAGATACAAGACAAATATCTGAGAACTCCGCTAGAAACTGTAAGAAAAATTAAAATATTCATAATGACACTGACTGATGACAGTGACAGATTAAAATATTTCAAACAAATTACAAGCACTTTACGTCAATCGCAATAAAAGAGTAGGCGAATAATTAGGAATTATTTTTATTAATATCATTAAGGGGGACAACTGTAGAAAATTTTCAAAAAATCGAAATATTTTTTTTTGCATTGTCAGCATCTTTATACGATCTAGAATGTTGTGTCAAAATACCAATTCGATATATAAAGTAGTTACGAAGATACAGCGAGAAATAGGGAACCGAGCATGTATAAAAGGTCGATGAAAATCGCACCACCAAGGCTGAGGTGAAGCGTTACGCTTCGAAAAGGGATGACGAGTGGTATCTGCAGTCCGAAGGATAAGTTTATAGTGCCGGAATAACAGAATAAATTAAGTCGGTGTTAATCTTGCGTTAAACACAGTTAAATAAAACTAAAATCTTTAAAGGCGTTTTTCTCGAAACCACATTTTTTTACCTTGCGGGACAGAGATTTCTGAAACGATACGATCAATTTTGCTGATTCTTTCGGTTTTATATGTAGAAATGCATTATCTAAAAGGTAGCATGGGATTTTTCGAATATATCAACTTTTCGATTTTTTATGCACATTTTAGTAGCGATTTTTTCAACGAAAAATTGAACTTTTTTTTGAACGTCGCCATTTTGTTAATTTTTCGAATTTTGAAAAAATCCTATGCTACCTTTTAGATAATTTAATTCAGAACCCGAAACACGAATTCATTTTTTTCCCCGATGTTTCATTACAGAACGGGCTGTCCCGCAAGCGACCAATGCACCGCCTGCAGCTCTCTATTCGCAGGGCTGCCAATGGCAGGGAAACAATTTGTTTCTGCTGAAAATTTCTGAAAATAAAGCTGAAATATTACTTTATAACATGCTAAAAATCCAAAGCGATTGCATTTATTCTAATGTCCTAAAAAAATTATCAAAAAATACCTTTTTTTTAGCAGTCTCAACGGGTGTCCCCACTTAAATTAAATAAAAATAAATAAATATATCATCACGCCTTCTACCATTACTGGGTGTGGCACTCTGCAGAAGCAGATCTCGGTATGTATTTTCTTTCGTATTATTATAAGCTAATATTATTAATTCTAATTTTTCAAGTAAGGAGTTTTTTTAAGTTTGATTGAATTTTGTAAAATTCTTGGGTATTCTATTAATGTGGAATGGAGTTCCAATGCGTTATTTACACATATTATGTAACTCTATCTATGTTACGTATTTTAAATAAATCTTGTAACATATTATTTTTTAATTCTGACCCATTATCAAATATAACTAACTACAAACTCAACACAATAATACAAGAATTAGAAAAAAAGTCGCTAATATCAACAATATTAACATTATGTTTCCATTTTTTTTTTAAATAACATAAGAATATTCCACTTTTAGGTAAAATTTCATTATAAATAAAACGTGAACGATAGAATATAAAAATATTTATTGAAACAAAACAAAAATATAAATTATATGATTTTGATTTGTTTGTAAATATTTTAGTTCAGAAATATTGATTACGACCCTCGTCATTTATACATACGGTGACCATAAGTCCTGTATTATAGAGGACAGTCCATTATTTTGAGTGTTATATATTTCATAAATATCAACTTTTGTTCTTTGTTATTTGTTTTGCTGTTTAAAATACCTACAAAAGTTCGATCTCTATCAATTTTAATAAATTGAAATTAAAGATGATTTGAAAAAATATCATTATTGTTCTGTTGCCACAAATATCAGTGTGATAAACATGTAGAAGAAAACAAAAAAATGTAGTTTTATTCTTGTGACTTCAATAAATACGAAATATTTATAAATTTTTATAAGTATTCCTTAGATTTGCCCTTTATTTTATCTAAAAACAATATGGTCACCGTACTTATCCATCTAATCTACTGGCCCTTTGCTGCGTTTAAGTTTGCAACCCCTTCTGTCAAATAATCATGAAATATTATAAAATATCATTAATATATCCACCCATTCTAAATAATGATTCAAATATAAAATGATGAATGTACCAACTATCATTTCCGTAACTATATAAAAAACTGAATAAGGTCTACAATAAAAATTAATATTTCCGCACTTTGCTTCTAGAATAGTTGGTTCATAATTAAAAGATTCGGTTCTTTCCAAAATTATTACATATTTCTCCTGAAATATTTAAAGGATTAACAATTTAATTATTATGAACATGAAATATGTCTTACATTTGCAGACAACGCCACATTTATTATAAAATACAATATGATAATAACACAGATATACTTCATGTTGTTTTCAGTTGTAATTCAGTAAGTCCTCAGCATTGTGTATTATATACATATTCAGTATCAGATAAGATTTAATTAATAATATGAGTTTTATTATGAATTGACGCTGTATTTCGCAATACAGATTAAAATATCATTTGCAAAATGCGGATATATTAACTTTTATTGTATAGTTAATTCAACTTTTATATATAGTTATGGAAATACTTTCATTTATTGATTAACAGAGATAATGTTGTTACATTTTATTATATAATAACAGTTGATATATTGATTACACAGGCTTTCTTCCTTTTTCGTAATTGAATTATTATTTATAACTGATGGATATATTAATGATAATTTAAAAAATAAATACATATTAACTTTTATTGTGCAATCAATTCAATTTTATATATAATTACCGAAATACTTTTATTTATTAATTAACAAGATAAGTATTTTGTTACATTTTGTTATATAATGTTAGATCGTACATTGATTACACAGGCTTTCTCCCTTTTTTGTATTCAAATTATTATCTATAATTGATACATACATACATACATACATACATACATATCTTCACGCTATATCCCAACAAATGGGGTAGCACGAACCCTAAAATCACTGATAAAACATTCACTCATCACACCCATCAAACAACCAGTCATCGTCAAACATTTTCATTCAAACATACCACCCTCACTTCAACCACTTTCATAGATCACTCCATATAAACTCATTCATTTATTATACTCGAAATTATTATCACACAACAAACCTTCAATCACATCATTCCTTTTCACTTACCATTCATTTTCTTTCTTCAACGTACATAACGAATGCATAAAAAAAAATCTCAGATTACTCACGTTTACTCCTAACAACGAATCTAATAACGAAACTAACAACGAATCTACAAGATTAGAAAAGATGAAAGCGATAGTCTGCACTTATATATGAAAGAAAAGACCACACAATGCAGTATCTGAAAATGAAACAAAAAGATAAGAAAGAGAGGGAGCGTCGCCCTGCGCTTGTTTTTGAAAGTGAATTTCACACAATTGCAGTTAAACACTACGTAATAACTGAAAACGAATTAAAAGATAAGAAAGGAAGGGAGTGTCGCTCTACGCTTGTTTTTGGAAGTAAATTCCACACAATTGCAGTTAAACACTCAATGTAAGATCAGAAAAGAATAAAAAAGATAAGAAACGAAGGGAGTGTCGTCCCTGCGCTTGTTTTTGAAAGTGAATTTCACACAATTACAGGTAAACACTCTAATGAAATTACTAAACAACGAAACTAAAATCTAAAACCCTGCGCTTTTCTGAAATCATCAGATTCATTCCGCAATTAATCTTCGCCAAACGTTCCTATCCTGACACACCACTTTTGCTTCATCCACATTCATAATTCCTTTCATACAAGCACGTTTGTTCCTCGTACTCGGAAACTTTCGTTCGCGCAACAATCCTTCTATTATATTCATCCATTTATT
Organism: Pterostichus madidus; assembly: GCA_911728475.2. Lineage (NCBI taxonomy): Eukaryota > Metazoa > Arthropoda > Insecta > Coleoptera > Carabidae > Pterostichus > Pterostichus madidus. Next base: position 26,450,225 of record OU452314.1, read on the forward strand.
CATAGGTCGCCCACGCAATCTTTCACCCTCAATTTCACCAACATATACCTGTTTCACTAATCTCTCATTCGACATACGTTCAACATGCCCAAACCATCTCAACTGATTTATACCTACTTTTCTAACTACATTCTTCTCAATTTCACACTCATCATACACCAATGTATTCCGGACACGATCTCTTCTAGTATAACCACACACACCCCGCAAATACCTCATTTCCACAGCAGTTATACGACGTTCATGTTTCTTCATCCACACCCAACATTCACTACCATACATCAATGTAGGCAATAAAACACCATTATACACACTCAATCGAGCATCTCTGGATACATTCACATTTCGAGCAAAGGTTCCCAGAGCACCCAATACCTTGCGTCCCGCAGATACTCTTCTTTCAATCTCACAATCAATACGTCCATCCCTTGAAAACATACTACCCAAATATAAAAACTCATTCACTTGACCCAATCTCACACCATTCACCGAAACATTACAATCAGTCACCAAATCGCTCTTTTCAAACACTAACACTTTACATTTATCGACATTTAATAATAAATTTAAATCTTTTCCTACTTCATTTATATTTAGAATCATTCGTCTCAATTGCTCTTCAGATTCACCCATAACAACCACATCATCCGCATACGCTAACGCAGGCACAACACTACCACCAATATGTACACCATCCACCCCATTCAACGCCGTTCGTAACAATACATCCATGTACAAATTAAAGAGCCACGGAGACATCCCACAACCTTGTTTCACGCCAATGTCTATACAAAACCAATCACTCAATCTACCATTAACTCTCACCGCAGCCTCACTACCTTCATACAGCGCACGAATTGCCCCCAACAAATTACCATTTATACCGTACTGTAACAGTACATTCCATAATGTCTCGCGATGAACACTATCATATGCTTTTTTAAGATCGAGAAAGCCACAGAACACCTTCTTGTTCTTAGCAAGTGACTTTTCAACAATCATACGAAGAGAAAACAATTGATCCACACATCCTCTCTCAGGCAAAAAACCACCTTGCATATCGCTTAACTTGGAGATTGTTAAGGTTCGTACCTTATGAATAAGAATCTTCCCGTACAACTTCCCTACCACACTCAGCAAACTTATCGCACGAAAATTAGTACATTCACTCGAACTACCTTTACCTTTAAATAAAGGACAAATGATAGCACATTTCCAATCATCAGGAGCCACACACCGTTTTAAACAAAATCTAAACAAATAAACTAACCAGTCAAATAACCTCTCGCCTCCATACTTCAACATCTCATTCGATATACCATCCAAACCAGGAGCCTTACCATTTTTCAGACGCATCAACGCGAAACTAACATCACTCTCATCTATATCCCATTCATCACCACTAACATTTTCGCTAACATTTTCACTACAACCATTCGGTCTATTAATGCTACCATATAAAGTCCTAAAGTACTCACACCATCTATTAGTAACATCTGATTCATTCCACAATAACTCACCATCCGCACTCTTAATCGCTTTCACTGCCCTGACATTACCACCTCTCAATCTCTTCACTCTCAACCAAAACATTCTTTTATTCATACTAAAATCATTAGTTAATCTTTCACTCATCAAATCATCAAAACGCGCCTTGCTTTCTCTCACTACTCTCTTAACACATTTATTTAACCTCTTGTATTCCAGCAAGCATTCATCACGTAAACTTCCAGGCACATCTTTCACATTTAGAAATCGCAAGTATGCTCTCTTTTTCACCTCAATCGCTTCTTTAACTTCTTTATTCCACCATGCATTTTTTGGACAAGAATCTAATCGACATTCACCACAAACTTCTTTTGCACATTTAAGAACTGTATCCTTAAATTTGAACCAAACATCATTTATGCTGCATTCAAAATTAAGTTCACATACAGGCAAAGATTCATTTATTTTCTCAACAAACAAATCTCTAACATCCTCATTCTGCAGTGCACTGGATTTCACACGAAACATTTTATTAGTATTTTTCACCCTCATTCTCCAACATTTATCTAGACGTATACGCGATACCACCAAATAATGGTCATTCGTACCCAATTCAGCACCACGCTTCACACGCGTATCTACAACTAAACTTCTCAATCGTTCATCATACAAAATAAAATCAATCATACTCCGTCTATTTTCACTAATATTCTCCCATGTATACAAATGAGCAAGTTTATGTTTAAAGATAGAGTTGGAAACAAAGAGATCACGCTCCAAACAGAAAGAAACTATTTTCCTACCGTTTTCATTCACTCTTGCATCACCAAACTTACCCAATACATTCCCAGACATGCTTCTCTTAACTCCCACCCAACCATTTAAATCACCACATACAATAACTTTCTCACCTGAATCACATGAATCAATAACACTATCTAACAAATTCCAAAATCTATCTTTTTCAAGATCATTTTCGGATTCGGTTGGACCATAAACTGACACAACGAAGATTCTATGAAAGCCTACCTTTAATCTCAGCCAAAGAATTCTCGATGAAGTACAACCATATTCTCTCACAAACGGTTTCATTCGTTCACTAATAAGCACACCAACACCATGCTTCGCGTGTTCATTCTCAGCAACACCCGACCACAAGCAAAACAATCCATCCACTTCTTCCTCACTACATCCTTTCCTTTTAGTCTCACTGACACACAAAACATCTACATTATACACACGCATGACATTCATCAATTCATTTTCTTTACCAGTTATACCCCTAACATTCCACGTACCAAACTTACATTCATCAAATTTCACCCATTTATTTTTCATTTATCCAAAAGAAATAAAAGAAGGGTTCTCTCGGTAGAAGAGTAGAAGTTAAGGTAGCTTACCAGGCTTGTCCTTAACTATAAATAGAAAAAGAAAACAGTTACATTTACACAACTGTCAAACGTCAATCACACCTAAAAACAAAACATAAGTCAGCGTTTCTATACACGTAACCAATATAAACAAATAACGATATGAAAGAAAATATATATATATAAAAAACTAAACTACTATAAAAATGAAAGATAACACTTATCTATAATTGATCGACATGTAAATGAAAATTTTTAATGTTTCTTGATTACTTTACTGGTTATTACAATTTTATTTGCTGTTATATGATACAATATATAAATATTTATATCCAAGGTAATAAATTTCTTCCAATTTGCAAAAAAACGGTGATTTATTTGAAAATTTATTTAACTTTTGCGTATTTAAAAAATTTATGTTATATTTTATTTAAGTTAGGTTATTAATCTTATCAATAAAATCTATATTTAGAAGTATCATAGTCTATTTTCAACTAATTCATTATATTAATCGATACTTCATAAAAAAAGTTATTTATTTAGAATAGAGTGTTTTTCATACATATGATTACAAGAGAAGTGAAACCCATCTTCCATTTCAGATCATATTTTATGCTAAGCTAAGATAAATACTTAATCAGCTATATCTAATGGCAGATTTACATTTATATAAAAGCACGTACATAATTCCGACTCACCGAGATCTTACAATATTATTCGTATTTTTAAAATATAGGTTGTATTTCTATTTCATTATTTTCAACATTTTTATTACCCGTCATCAAGCGCAGGGCGACGCTCCTTCCCTTTCTTATCTTTTTGTTTCATTGTCAGTTACTGCATTGTGTGGACTTTTCTTTCGTATACAAGTGCAGGCTATCGTTTTCATCTTTTCTAATCTTGTAGATTCGCTGTTAGTTTCGGTATTAGATTCGTTGTTAGCGAGTAAACGTGAGTAATTTGAGATGTTTTATGCATGTGTTATGTACGTTGAAGAAATAAATGAATGATAAGTGAATAAAAATTATTTGATTGAAGGTTTGTTCTGTGATAAATGATTTTGATTAATGAGTTTATGTGGAATGATCTATGAGTGTGGTTGAAGTGAGGGTGGTCTGTTTGAATGAAAATGTTTGACGAGGGCTGATTGTTTGGTGAGTGTGTTGAGTGAATGTTTTACGAGTGATTTTAGGGTTCGTGCTACCCCATTTGTTGGGATATAGCGTGAAGATATGTATGTATGTATGTCATCATTTTCTATATTTTCTAGTTGTTACAGTAATTCGTCATGTTTCTCTCGCAGTCAATGTTTTGCAAATTTTGTCCTTGTAATGTATTTTGGTTATATGTTATTTGTTTAAATATTTTCATATATTTTTTCCTCATCGGATGCATCAAGTTTGCCAGATATATTTCTTATTAAGCTACCTAGTCCTTTTATTAATCCTCTATGTTTCTTTTGTTACTAAAGAATACTTTCCGAATTTGTTCATCTAAGTCATCAGTATATTCTAGTATGTATGTTGCAATAATAATTTAACGCAGTTCTGATAATCGTTAAAGCATATACATATAATGTAAACTTTTTCGTAATTAATGCTGTTCTTTCTGCGCTTCTCTTTTCATATTTATCAGGATAATAATAGACGAAGTACAGGGAACATGTACGTAAGCTTTATTTAAACATTTACAATAATTACTTTTCGACTTTTCTCGTCTCTCGCCGGATACACTCTATCTTGAAAACTATCTACATTCACATGCACCCTTAACCATTCACACACGTCTCTTCATTTCTCAACCATTCCAACATGTTGACGTCACTCAGACGGATCCAGGCACATTTGACCATAATATATTGGTTTAAAAACAAACAGAACCGCAAGCATTCCATTCTCATAATACTTAATATTTTCTAAACCAATAACTATAAATTAATTGGCACTAAGCTATATATATATATATATATATATATATATATATATATATATATATATATATATATATATATATATATATATATATATATATATATACCTACTTTAAACAAAAATAGCCTAAATTATAAATATTGCTACATGTGTATTTTGTTTCTAAGTAAGCTCACTTGAGTTTTCATTTTATATAAGACGATTATTTTTGTTTTTGTTACTTTTTATAATCTGTCAGAAGAATGATAATATTATAATTATTATATACAAATTTTCCAGATTCTTTTATTTTGTAATTTCCTATTGCTTGGAGTTTTCCAAATATTCTGTAACAGATTTTATTATTTTATTTTTTCTATTCGTATATTTTATATTAGCTTTATTTCTTTCGCTATGTGGCGGTTACTGGTTAAACACGGCGGTTAGTTACAGCTACGTTTTACTGTATACCACAAAAAGTGACAGTAATAATGTAAATCTCTAAAATAATAATTTTTGTTTTTTTCATCCAAGGTAAATTATATTTTTGTTTTGGCCCAGTATACTACACGAGTTATGTATTTAAATTGACATTTCGACAGATTTTAATTTGACAGCTGATAACTACACTTCACGTGCAAAAATACATCACTTACAGAGATTTGCTACGGTAGAATGCCACAACCAGTAATGGGTAAGAGGAGTGGATGATATATGTATTTATATTTTATTTATGGAAGAATTTGTCACAAATGTGATTTTGTCATCGGAAAGTGAGGAGGACAACGATAGATTCAAGTTCTATCGAAAATGATGAATTTTAACTTAATAATTGTTTGGTTTCATTTGTATAAATTTATATGAAAATAATTTAACAGATAAAAACTTTCATATTTAATAAGATGATGGATGTTTTCTTAAATCAGCGTGGGCCCCTCATTATACGGTGAGACTTTACCACACACCAATGCTCAATGCTACATTGTACACGTTACGCTTAGCTTCGCGTGGAGATTTAAATAAAATTTGTTGAGGCTCACTGCGCTACATTGGACCCTTTAGTATAGAGCCCCAAAATTATTCATGCAGACATGGACGCATCAAATAAAATAAATATTTTTATTTATAAATTACTTTTTTCTCCTCACCGCTGCTACATTCGTTATTCATATTTCCAGATGTCAAAAATATGTCAAAATTAACTTCTACCGTTATTCAGCAATGCCTAGAGTTGCTGTAAAAAATTTTACCGCAGCGTTTTACCGAGAGATGTCAAAAAGTGAAACGAACAAAACTTATTATTTTACCGCCATCTCAATCGAACACAAAATCCTTACCGCAGCGGTAAACAGTAACCGCCAAGTAGCGAAACAAACAATGCTATTGTCAGGTACCAACCCAGTATCATCTGTTATTTTATTTATTAATCTTGTTTTCTCATTTATGTATGTATTATTAATTGTGTGCAAAACTTATCATATTTATTTAATTACTAATATAAATTCCATATTTTCCAATTGTCCATCTCCAAGGTTTCCCACATCCCTTGTTATCAACAATCCACAGTCCAATTGCGGACACTCACCTTTGTACCCCTACTACAATATTCCTAACTCGTACTCATATAAATAGTAGCTTTGTTTGTTTTGCTACGCGGCGGATACTGTAAAACGCGGCGGTTAGTTACAGCAGCGTTTTACTGTATACCACAAAAAGTGACAGTAATAATTTAAATCACTAAAATAATAATTTTTGTTTTTTCCATCCGAGGTAAATTATATTTTTTTTTGTATGCCCAGTATACTACATGAGTTGTGTATTTAAATTGTCATTTTGACATAAATTGATATAAATTTGACAGCTGATAACCGCACTTCACTTACAGAGATTTGCTACGGCAGAATTCCACAATCGGTAATGGGTAAAAGGAGTGATGATATATTTATTTATATTTTATTTATGGAAGAATTTGTTACAAATGTGATTTTGTCATCGTAAAGTGAGAAGGATTCAACGGTAGATGATCGAAAATGATGAATTTGAACTTAATAATTGTTTGATGGGCCCCATTTTATAGTAAAATGTTTCGTTTGTATAAATTTATATGAAAATAATTTAAGAGATAAAAATTTTATTACTTAATAAGATGATGGATGTTTTCCTAAATCAGCGTACGGTGAGATTTTACCCCACACCAATGCTCAATGCCACATTTAAATAGTATTTTTTAGGGCCCAACGCGCTACATTGGACTCTTTGGTATAGAGCTTCAAAATTATTCATGTAGACATGGACGCATTAAATAAAATTAATATTTATTTATAAATTACCAAGATAGATATTTCGTTATTAGTTCTTCCTTCCAAAAGTGAAGCGAACAAAATCTAGTAACTTATTATTTTACCGCCAACTCAATTGAACACATAATCCTTACCGCAGCGGTAAACAGTAATCGCCACGTAGCGAAACGAACAAAGCTAGTTATAACTTTGTTTTACAGTAAGAAGTAAGATAGTTAGTAAGAAGTAATAGAACATAGATAACGTTAGAATTAGAATCAATAATTATTAATAATAGTAACAACTAGCGATCGGTTGCATGCTTTTTCAAGTTTTTTTCGTACATCATGTGCACGAAAAATCTGAGACTATCAGAAAGCACTCCCCATGATTGACTTCTATCAAATAAATTGGACAAATCGTCCAGGCTGTAGCGATTTACAAATGGGCTTGATAAATCCATATAAATTATATAGGATGTTAATCAAAAACTGTCCGTAGGCGTTTAACACGGCTAATCAGTTTTTCCTTGCGCAAAAGTACCCATGTTATTTTAGGCAAAAATACTTCAAATAAACGTTGTCTAGAATTTAAGTCTGCATCCAACTTAGTAATCAGATTTTATTTTCGACATTTCATAACCGAGAAAATCAATTTTAAAGTGTTTTGAAAATTGCTTAATTACAGCGATAGCCATGGAACTCAAACAAAATTACAAACAATTGTATGACATCTTAATTGTCAAAAAAGGTTTGTGTTTTGTGTTTTTCTATGCGAGGCCTTCACGCTAGGCTCCGCCGACTCTGGAATAGGATTCTATTCTGTAAGACAATTGACACAATATAAATTGAATTATTGACAATCTAAAAGTTTTCAATTCTTAATGTCTGTCCTTCTAAAGACCTTTCAATTGATACCAAGCACGATGGATTTCAAAGCTCTTTCAATAAAATAATTGACGATAAAAAAATTCAATTCTGCAAGCGAACCATTCAAACGATCTTTCATTTGATACCAAACACGATAGATTTTGAAGCATTTCATTCAAACAATTGCCGATCGAAAATATTTTAATTTGGACTATTCATTTGATACTAAACACGATAGACCCCAAAGCACTTTTTCTAAAACAATAACCGATCGAAAAAAATCCTATTCACTACGCGAATTCTTCAAAAGACACTTCATTTGATATCAAACACAATAGGTTTTGAGGCACTTTCAATAAAATAATAGCCGATTGAGAAAATTCTAAATCTGCACGCGAGCCCTTCAAAATACTTTTCACTTGATACCGAATATGATGCACTTTTACTAAAACTATTAACAATTGAATAATATTCAATTTTGTAAGCGAGTCATTCATAAGACCTTTCATTTGATTCCACAGACGACAGGTTTTGATGCACTCTCACTAAAAAACTTTTCTATCAAAACTAATTCAATTTTTCACTCGCGCCCTTCAAAGACATAGCATCATCTAGATCTTGAGTGTTAATGGTAGTGCATGTCTCCTCCAAATGGAATTGATGTAGGGTCCTATTGTACAATGCAGTAGTAATTCCCATAATGTTGTATGCGTCTAAAGTTTGGACTATTAACAAGATGGGATTTATAGAAAAAGGACAAGTAAAAGTAAAGCATAATCAGAGTTGATTGATACCTTTAATTTTATATCAAATAAGATGGATTTCTGATGACTTTTCGGCAAAACTATTGACAATTTTTTACCAAACACATCTTTCAAAACTTTTAATTTGATACCGTACTATATAAATTTTGTGTAAAAGAAATGTACAATGCTTTAACTACAACATGACAAGTATTTTCGTCGAGAGTTGCATGATACAAATTTCATTTCAATACAAAATTCATAATTCATAATTTATACAACTTACAGATATCATTTTATGGAGTAGCTAGCTCAGTGTTATGAAGTCGACCTGTGGATCTTGGGGCCGTGATTTGACGACTGGTAACCGAACTTCACGCGCAAAATATATCACTTACCGAGATCTGCTTCGGTAGAAAGCCACACGCAGTAATAGGTAGAAGGCGTGATGATACGTATATTTATTTATTTTACAGATATCATTAAAGAAAAATCGGTTCATATTTATAAAAAAAGAAGGGGAATAGGTAAGTAATATGTATAACTGTGAACAGCATAACATTCACTTTTATTTTTCTTAAACCTGTGTACAATATTATTATATAAAAGTCATATATTTTTTTTTTGTGGCTTCTTTGGCGGACCAACTACTCAGGTCTTATGCCGCCATTACGCCCTGATCTGCGTTTTAGGTGTTATTGGTCAACAGCAACGCGAGTTTCTCTGGACGGTCACCGATCCAAGTACTACCCGCATGCAACGTTACTTAACTCGCGTTATCGCTTAGATCAGTACCAACGAGCGCAGCCATGGCCGTTGACAATTCATATTTAATGTGCAGAATATTAGCGAAGATATTGATTGGTTTGCATAGTTTCCTACTATTTTTAGTTTAAAGTATAATTGACAAATTAAAACCAAAATAAACTATTTTACGTTGAAACAACGACAAAATAAAGAAAAAGTTTGAAATTTGTAAAGTTTTATGTTTATGTTTAAGACAAAGGCTAAAACTGTAGCTGGGAATATCTGGCTTTATTACGTATGTCCAACATTTAAAGGTTATGACAAACGACAAAAACAGTAACTATGTTAAGAATTAGGAATTTGGTGATTATAAAATGGAAAACTTGAAAATTACAAATTTTGAATTCTTTTATATATCTATGAAAATACTCAAACAAACAATATACATATAAAGTGCTTCACGAAAATTACGACATGGGCGATTAACATGGAAAATGAGTTTTCCACTAATCGCCTATGGCAGTGTTTCTCAACCTTTTTTCATATGCATCATATTTTTTAATCATATCAGTTTTTGCCGTACCGTCCTCCACCCTGAAATTCTTGTGTATATGATGTATTGAAGGAATCATGCTGCTCAAATTTTGGGCCGATATTAACGATGAATTTTCTGTAGCGAATTTAAAAGTTTATCGAGCACTTTCGCAATTTAGTTATTTAATTTTTTGCGAAATTGGGTTTTCTTCAGTTACTGACCTAAACAAAATATGAAATGGAAAGAGAAAACCTTTGTTCCACAAGACAACTCTAAGGACAAGGAAGCTATTGAGTTTTAGATTCACGGTTTCTTAGTTTTAATTCGAATGAAATGATTTTTTTAGATTTTATTATTTCATTTTCAGAATATATGTTATGTTTTTAAGTTATATTTTGTTTCAATGAATAATTGTAGTTATTTTTTTTTTTTTGCTTTTGAAAGATTTTGGAGCTTTTATTTTCGCTTTCTATATTTAAGAATTTCGCACCACCTCAAGTAGGCGCGTCCCACTGGTTGAGAAACACTGGCCTATGGCGCAACTATCATGCTAAACTTATATTTTTCAATTGTCATATTGTTGTCTGTAAATAATATCATAATCAAATGTTGCATAACAATCAATTCTTAAAAGTAATTTTCCCTTTCTGTATAAGTTCGTCCTTACTCTCATTTTCTTAAATGGGAAAACAGGAACAACTTCTGCTTTTGCACCAGGATCATTGTAACGTGCGTACAATCCCTACAAATTATTTTAATAATTTTTCATTTTAATATATTTTATTATATATTTTTACCTTCTTTATTGGGCATTTTGTGGGTAAAAATGTTGTATCCGATGGTTTATAGATAAATGTTTTGTAGTCTGTTTCCAAAAATAAGCAAAATATTTTTCTTGCATGCAACCCAAATCGCTTATATTCATTATTAAGAAATTCATAAGTTTGAATTTCTATCTGAAAATTATTTACATATTTTATTGATAGATTCACTTTTTGATTGCAGATGTAACTATATTCAATTACTAGTAATTTAATGCTCAACTAATAAATAAAGACACAGGTAGCGGGCCACCAAGAAGTATTTAGACTATATGAGAATTAATATTGTTTAAACAAATGAACAACAACGCAACTACAACCAGCTGGAACTGCATGATCATAAAACATTAACACGAATACCACTAGAATAAACTTATATAAACTTTATCTGAATGAAAATAAAACGAAATGAAAGTTTAAGATAATATAATTTTAAATCCGTGACACTATATAATCTAAAAGATGCTAAAACTAATTTAAAATGAATTCCATTTCGTTCCGTTACAGCGCAACCAATATTTACTTCACAATCGCTCAATTTAACAACAAACAAAAATCAACTTTCACGTGCTACTAAAAGAGTTTACAATTTTTGTATTTTTTTTATAGCTTTAAGGGCCCGACTATACTTACAGAAGTTCTCAAAAATTATATCACAGCATTAGGAAATGGTTGGCCTTTTAACTAATAATTTTATGGTAACTGCTAAACTGCTAAAACCAACGAACATATACTTCTAAAAACTACATACAAAACAAGGACCGACCAACCATTTTTCTTATACATAAAATACTCAACTCTGAACGCAAATGCAGCTTATTACAATGAAAATATATTATAGTTTTTATTAAGACATATTTGTATCTTTTTTTTGTCATTTTAAAACGTTTTACTAAAAAGCCATTGCATTTAGATGGGCGGTAAGAGAATAGATGTCTTAATTAAGAAGCCTAAAAATGAAGAGTTTCTGCAGGATACTTCGCCAAGTTTATTATTTAATTCGTGGCCGACTTTTCGCGAATTATGCGTGAGCGTGTTTGGAGATGACAGATGGCGTTAATTCAGTGGCAAAAAATTAGAAAATTCGAAGCTTCGAAGTTTTTCGGACGAAATTCAAAACATTCGAATGTTCGATCGTTCAAAAATTCTAACTTCGGTGGAAATCAACGACCCTATTCTTGAAATAGTGTTCGTGGAACAAAAACTTTTGTATCAAAATTTAACTTTTGTTTCTTTTTACTCACCACATCATGAGGACTGTAAACATATTCTTCAAATAACTCTATTGTTAAATTTACAGCATTTTGAGATCTATTATATTTAAATGTTTTATATTCTGCTTGTAATATGGTTGGTTCATAATTAAATGATTCACATCTTTCCATAATTATTACATATTTCTCCTAAAATATTCAAAGGATTAACAATTTAATTATTATGAAGGTGAAAGATGTCTTACATTTGCAGATGACGTCACATTTATTAAAAAATAAAATATGATAATAACACAGATATACTTCATGTTGTTTTCATATGTAATTCAGTAAGTTCTCAGCAGCGTGTATTATATACATATTCAGTATCAGATAAGATTTAAATAATAATGCAAGTATCATTATGATTTGACGCAGTATATCAAAATACAGATTAAAATATCGTTTGCAAAATGCGGATATATTAACTTTTATTGTACAGTGAATTAAATTTTATATATAACTAGCTATTACCCGCGACTTCGTTCGCGTGGTCTACAATTTAATGCGAGTACCTGACATTCGTTGCATTGCAACTCAAAGAAAGTGTTTGTGTAAAGCTGTCCATGTGAAAAGCATGGATTTTCCAAATTTAGTCCACACAATTGTAGCGAATGTCCCTGTGCTTTGTTGATGGTCATTGCAAATGCGAGTCGTACCAGAAACTGCAAAGGTCTGAATTCGAATGGCATAGGACTGAAGCTTTATTATACCTATATGTGAAGATTGGTTCTCGTCTGTACCTATACCAAATTAGAATAGAATCAGTGCAGTACTTTTCAGGATAGCTAGCGGCCATTTTTTTTTAAGATGGCGGACTGTAGCTATATTATACATATATGTTTAGATTGGTTCTCGTCTGTACCTATACCAAATTAGAATAGAATCAGTGCAGTACTTTTCAGAATAGTTAGCGGCCATTTTGTTTCAAGATGGCGGACTGGGTAGACTGAAGCTTTATTATACTAATATGTTAAGATTGGTTCCCGTTTATGTCTACACCAAATTTGAATCCAATAAGTACAGTAGTTTTCAGAATAGCTAGCGGCCATTTTGTTTCAAGATGGTATACTGAAGCTTTATTATACCAATATGTTAAGATTGGTTCCCGTCTATGTCTATACCAAATTTGAATCCAATCAGTGCAGTAGTTTTCAAAATAGCTAGCATCCATTTTGTTTCAAGATGGTAGAGTGAAGCTTTATTATACCAATATGTTAAGATTGGTTCCCGTCTATGTCTATACCAAATTTGAATCCAATCAGTGCAGTAGTTTTCAGAATAGCTAGCGGCCATTTTGTTTCAAGATTGTAGACTGAAGCTTTATTATATCTATATGTTAAGATTGGTTCCCGTCTATGTCTATACCAAATTTGAATCCAATCAGTGAAGTAGTTTTCAGAATAGCTAACGGCCATTTTGTTTCAAGATAGTAGACTAAAGCTTTATTATACCAGTATGTTAAGATTGGTTCCCGTCTATGTCTATACTAAATTTGAATCGAATCAGTGTAGTACTTTTCAGGATAGCAAGCGGCCATTTTGTTTCAAGATTGCAGACTGAAGCTTTATTATACCTATATGTTAAGATTGGTTCCCGTCTATGTCTATACCAAATTTGAATCCAATCAGTGCAGTAGTTTTCAGAATAGCTAGCGGCCATTTTGTTTCAAGATGGTAGACTAAAGCTTTATTATACCTATATGTTAAGATTGGTTCCCGTCTATGTCTATACCAAATTTGAATCCAATCAGTGCAGTAGTTTTCAGAAAAGCTAGCGGCCATTTTGTTTCAAGATGGTAGACTGAAGCTTTATAATACCAATATGTTAAGATTGGTTCCCGTCTATGTCTATAACAAATTTGAATCCAATCAGTGCAGTAGTTTTCAGAATAGCTAGCGGCCATTTTGTTTCAAGATTGTAGACTGAAGCTTTATTATACCAATATGTTAAGATTGGTTCCCGTATATGTCTATACCAAATTTGTATCCAATCAGTGCAGTAGTTTTCAGAATAGCTAGCGGCCATTTTGTTTCAAGATTGTAGACTGAAGCTTTATTATACCAATATGTTAAGATTGGTTCCCGTCTATGTCTATACCAAATTTGAATCCAATCAGTGCAGTAGTTTTCAGAATAGCTAGGGGCCATTTTGTTTCAAGATGGTAGACTGAAGCTTTATTATACTAATATGTTAAGATTGGTTCCCGTCTATGTCTATACCAAATTTGAATCCAATCAGTGCCGTAGTTTTCAGAATAGCTAGCGGCCATTTTGTTTCAAGATGGTAGACTGAAGCTTTATTATACCAATATGTTAAGATTGGTTCCCGTCTATGTCTATACCAAATTTGAATCCAATCAGTGCCGTAGTTTTCAGAATAGCTAGCGGCCATTTTGTTTCAAGATGGTAGACTGAAGCTTTATTATACCAATATGTTAAGATTGGTTCCCGTCTATGTCTATACCAAATTTGAATCCAATCAGTGCAGTAGTTTTCAGAATAGCTAGCGGCCATTTTGTTTCAAGATAGTAGACTAAAGCTTTATTATACCAGTATGTTAAGATTGGTTCCCGTCTATGTCTATACCAAATGTGAATCCAATCAGTGCGGTAGTTTTCAGAATAGCTAGCAGCCATTTTGTTTCAAGAAGGCGGACTGAAGTTTTATTAGACCTATATGTTAAGATTGGTTCCCGTCTATGTCTATACTAAATTTGAATCGAATCAGTTTAGTACTTTTCAGGATAGCAAGCGGCCATTTTGTTTGAAGATTGTAGACTGAAGCTTTATTATACCTATATGTTAAGATTGGTTCCCGTCTATGCCTATACCAAATTTGAATCCAATCAGTGCAGTAGTTTTCAGAAAAGCTAGCGGCCATTTTGTTTCAAGATTGTAGACTGAAGCTTTATTATACCTATATGTTAAGATTGGTTCCCGTCTATGTCTATACCAAATTTGAATCCAATCAGTGCAGTAGTTTTCAGAATAGCTAGCGGCCATTTTGTTTCAAGATGGTACACTAAAGCTTTATTATACCAGTATGTTAATATTGGTTCCCGTCTATGTCTATACCAAATGTGAATCCAATCAGTGCAGTAGTTTTCAGAATAGCTAGCAGCCATTTTGTTTCAAGATGGCGGACTGAAGTTTTATTAGACCTATATGTTAAGATTGGTTCCCGTCTATGTCTATACTAAATTTGAATCGAATCAGTGTAGTACTTTTCTGCGTGGACGAAGAAGATGATAATGACACATCTTTCGTGAGTTTTTCTGACACAGATGCAATTACAATACAAGTGCTAAAATGTAAAATTCATTATTTAAAAGAAATAATTATAAATAAAGACTCTATAATAAATAATCAACAGCACACTATAACTTTGTTAAATGAAGATGTGCTCTTGTTGAAAAGTGAGGCTAAAAGTAAAATAATACATAGTGAGCCATCTATGACAATTTTAGATAAAAAGAAATCCGGCAAAACTATCAGGTCGGCGAAACAAAACAAGCAAAACTCTGCAATAACGACTCAACTTGATACTAATGACGCGCCACATGTGGTAAAAATTCAAGTGCAGATGTAAACACAACCTACGTAGCGTCAACAAGAAGTGATATTTTAAAATCTACAAATCTAAATAATAATTCATCAAATAAAAAAGAATTAAACGACAAAGCAACTATAGACCTATCAGCTCATAATAATAAAAATTATTATAAGGGTTATAAACCAAATAAAAATTTCTCTGCTCTCTTTGGCAGCCTTGATCCAAATTCAAACTCTTTAACAATCAAAGCTATTCCTAAGCTTTTTGATTTACATATCTATAGACTGGATCCCATGACAACCGAGGATGACATCAAAAAACATCTCAAAAATCTAATACCTGAAGTGAAAATCGAGAAATTAAACTCACGGTATCCAGACTTATACTCTTCGTTCAAAATTACCATGTACCAAACACACAAAGATTCAGCAATGGATACTTCAATCTGGCCACTGGGTTCGTGTATCAGACCTTTTTTCAACAAAGTGCCAGCGGCTCAAAAACGCTTAGTCAAAAACTGCAATGGTGTCAACCATAATTTCTTAAATAATAATAACATAGATATTGAACTTTTTAACAAATCATCTGTAAGCCTTTTTCATATCAATATACAGTGCCTTAGTAATAAAATCGACGAGTCATCTCTTTTCTTAAAAGAATATCCTTTTGATATTATCTGTATCACAGAGCATTGGCTTGATTCAGGTTCCTTAAAGATGGTGAATGCTTTTCATATAATTTAATTTCCTCCTTTTGCAGGGACGTAAATAGACATGGTGGTGTGGCCATCTTCATTAGAGAAACAATCTCATGTAAAATAATCGATCTAGAGGATTTCAATTCAGTGGGTAACGCAGAATTTTGTGGAGTTGAGCTAATAAAGGACGACATACTTCTGGTTGCTCTCTACAGAACTTGTCTAGGTAATTTTGAAATTTTTTTGTCTAAATTTGAAGAGTTGCTCTTAAGATTCAGATGTCATTATAGAAAAGTAATTTTTGTAGGAGATTTTAATTTTGATTTTATAAACGACAGTAATAAAAATGTCTCAAAATATAAATCTGTTGAATTTAGAAACTTAATGTATTCTTTTGGTCTTCGAGCTACTGTCACAGAGCCCACTTGGGTGACTGATTCATCAAGTAGCTGCATTGACAATATTGTCACAAATTTAGATGATAGATATATTAAAGTGGGTATATTAAACCTTGTCTCTCCGATCACTTTGGGCAATATTTATTTACTTTAAACCAAAACAATTCTCCAAAAATTCAACAAACTTTTGTGAGAAGCTTTACTGAGAAAAATATACAACTTTTCAAGTACGCTTTAAATGTCATGGATTTTCATAATATTTTCAACGATAATGAAATACCTATTAATGAACACGTCAGCTTCTTAATAGATTGTTTAACTCATTTATTAAATGTTTATTTTCCACTTAAGTTACGTTCAATCAAACAAAACCAACCTCCTATAAAATGGTTTAATTCTACACTAAAAATTTTGAGGGATGAACTTAATATCTTCAGTATTTGTTTTAATAGTACAAAGAACATACAGTTTCATATTCTATATAAAGCAAAACTTAAAGTATATAAAAAAGAAATTCTGAGAGCTAAATCAACCGCTTACAGTAGTTTTATACAAGATTCGAAAAATAGATCTAAGGATACATGGAGGTTAGTAAATTGTGAACGTAAAAAAGTTAAAAGTAATACAAATACGCATCCGCAATTATCTCCAAATGATTTTAACGAATATTTCACAACAATAGCTGCAAATCTTATAAAAGACATTCCCAATTTACAACTTAAAGCCGAAAATTTTTTAAATGTAAACTCTCACACTGGTAGTTTTATTCTTGAACCTACAGATGTAGTTGAAGTCTACAAAGCAATTAAATCTCTAAAAAATTCAGCTTGTCTGGATTTTTACTCGATTAGTAATAATCTTTTAAAAGATATTATCGATTATGTTGTTGAGCCACTAACCTCCTTATTCAATAAATGTATAAAAGAGGGCATTTATCCGGATGCTTTTAAAATCACAAAAGTTCTTTTCAAAAAAGGAGACTCGGTCAAGGTAAACAACTACAGACCTATTTCTATCATCCCAACTCTCTCTAAAGTTTTTGAAATTATTTTGAAAAATAGATTAACAAAATATTTTGATAAATACAATCTTCTTAATAATAATCAGTTTGGTTTTCGCCCAGGGCGCTCGACCTCACAAGCAATATTAAAAATTATAAATAAAATAATCAAGGGCCTCGAGATGGGTCATCATATGGCTATAACCTTATGTGATCTTTCCAAGGCCTTTGATTGTGTTTCTCATACCATCTTGCTTACTAAATTAAAGTACTATGGTGTACAAGGCTCTGCCCTTAATTTATTTAAATCTTATTTGTCTAACCGAACACAGTGCATAGAGATTGAGGGTATTCAATCAAACTTCAACTTGTTGGAATATGGGGTTCCGCAAGGCCCTTTTTCTTTTTAATTTATATAAATGATTTCGGTCGCTCTATGGGACCCTGCGACAGTATTCTTTACGCTGATGATACTACTCTTATAAATGGAGACAAAAATCTGGAAGTTTTAGTAAACATGTGCAATACTAATATTAAAAAAGCAGAAACTTGGTTTGCTCCAAACAATTTATTATTAAACAAAGGAAAAACTCAAGAACTTATACTTTCCTCAAATAGCGATGTTAGAAAGGGTGAAACAGTAACAATCTTAGGAATGCTTATTGAACCATCTTTAAGTGGCAATGCACATGTCTTACATATTAGTAATAAACTATCAGGTGTTTTATTTCTTCTAAGAAGACTAAAGCCACTGATAGCAAATTCAACACTAAAAACAGTTTAATATTCGTTATTTCATTCGATAATTTCTTATGGCATCTTGTTCTGGGGCAACTCTTCAAGTGCGATTAAAGTTTTTAGGCTTCAAAAGAAAGCAATTAGAATAATGTGTGGACTTGGATATAACGCCCATTGTAAACAATCTTTTATAGATTTAAATATTTTCACTCTTCCTTCTCTATTTATATTTTACACACTGATTGAAATCCATAAAAATAAGAAGTTATTATTAACAAATAGTGATGTCCACTTACACGACACAAGATCTGCTAACCTGTTACGAAAACCTCGTTACAGGTTGCAAATCTCTTCAAAATTATCTTTAAATATTGAACTTTATAATCATTTACCGATAACTGCAAAGGAACTGGATAGTAAACACTTCAAAAATTATTTAAGGGATTTGCTCATTCGTAATGCCTTTTATACGGTACAGGAATTTCTAATTTTTTTCAACCCGAGTAGGTACTGAAGGTTGATATGGAAATTTTTGTTTTGTTTTTAAATTGTACATTCATGTATTACTTTTAACTGACGTGCTATAAACTTTGTGTAATTGTAAGTAGCAAATAAAAAATTATTATTATTATTATTATTATTATAGGTGGTAGTATAGTGCCTGCGTTAGCGTATGCCGATGATGTTGTTGTTATCTGAAGAGCAATTGAGAAGAATGATTTTAAGTATAAATGAAGTAGGAAAAGCTTTAAATCTGTTATTAAATGTTGATAAATGTAAAGTGTTAGTATTTGAGAAGAGTGATTTGGTGACTGACTGTAATGTTTCGGTGAATGGTGTGAGATTGGGTCAAGTGAATGAGTTTTTATATTTGGGTAATATGTTTTCGAGGGATGGACGTATTGATTGTGAGATTGAAAGAAGAGTATCTGCGCGATGCAAGGTATTGGGTGCTCTGGGAACCTTTGCTCGAAATGTGAATGTATCCAGAAATGCTCGATTGAGTGTGTATAATGGTGTTTTAGTGCCTTCATTGATGTATGGTAGTGAATATTGGGTGTGGATGAAGAAACATGAACGTCGTATAACTGCTGTGGAAATGAGGTATTTGCGGGGTGAGAAGAGATCGTGTCCGGAATACATTGGTGTATGATGAGTGTGACATTGAGAAGAATGTAGTTAGAAAAGTAGGTATAAGTCAGTTAAGATGGTTTGGGCATGTAGAACGTATGTCGAATGAGAGATTAGTGAAACAAGTATATGTTGGTGAAATGGGTGAGTATGAGAAACAAACGTGTTTGTATAAAAGAAATTATGAATGTGGATGAAGCTAAAGTGGTGTGTCAAGATAGGAACGTTTGGCGAAAATTAATTGCGGAATGAATCTGATGATTTAAGAAGTGCAGGAATTTTGATTTTAGTTTTGTTGTTTAGTAATTTCATTAGAGTGTTTATCTGCAATTGTATGAAATTCACTTTCAAAAACAAGCGCAGGGACAACACTTCCTTCGTTTCTGATCTTTTTTATTCGTTTTCTGATCTTACATTGAGTGTTTAACTGCAATTGTGTGGAATTCACTTTCAAAAACAACCGTAGAGCGACATTCCCTTCTTTTCTTATCTTTTAATTCGTTTTCAGTTCTTTCGTAGAGTGTCTAACTGAAATTGTGTGGAATTCACTTCCAAAAACAAGCACAGGGCGACACTCCCTTCCTTACTTATCTTTTCATTTTATTTTCAGTTACTGCATTGTGTGGATTTTCTTTCATATACAATTGCAGGTTATCACTTTTATCTTTTCTAATCTTTGTAGATTCGTTGTTAGATTTGTTGTAAGATCTTTAACATTTCATTCCTTGTTGCAAAGCTACGGAATCACCAAGATATTTTAAGATAAAAAATTTTTTCCTACAACTGTGCGATTTCTTTGTTATTACGTAACTATTATTGCCTTGATTACGAATGGAAAGTAGATGAATGCAGACCAAATGCGTTTCTGTAAGCAAAGAAACACTAGTGTGGAAAATGCTTCGTTACATAACTGTCAAAAGAAATTTGTTTTGAGAGCGATTTAAATTTCTCGCCGAGCGCGGAATTCATATTTTGGAGACAGACGCTTATGGAAGAAGAAGATACGGTGAGCGCTAGTAAATATGCAGTAGTATATTTTGATGTTTATAAACATAACCTTAAATTGTAGTACATCTAATCTGTAGACAACTAATGAAAAGAACCGAACAAAGTAAAATATAACGAGAAATTGTTTTATTTAAAGAGTAGGTAAGTGAAATACATAATATTTATTGTTTGTGTATATTATTAACACAATTGTTATACTTGCTTATAATGACATAATGTAAAGTGGAAACTTTTGTACTGTCTAAAGAAACATTGATTTCTTCCGTACCTGTTTATATTATTAACAGTAATATTATTGAGAACAATTTCGGAGGCTTTAGAAGTACCAGCAGCAGGTTGATTGTCATTGTCGAAAATAGATGCAACATAGCATGATCCGGAGCTTCAATTATCTTTGGAGGTGTTTATGATAAAGAAGAATCACTCACTGTACAAATCCAATCTAGACGATTTTGAAGAAATTTTCTTGAAATTAGTGAAATATTTTAAATAACGTAGAACAATGTGCAAACAATCAACAACCAAACCATAACAACGCCGTAAAACATCGTTCTCGTGTAATATCATTAGAATTATATAAATTTTAATAATATTTTAGTGATTTACTAAATCGCACAGTTGTAGGAAAAATGTTGTTTATAACATGTGTCGAAAAAGGTTACGTGCTCGTGCAGATTTCTTTTAAATTCTGCACTTGCACGTAACAAATATTTTTCGGCACTTGTTATAAAAATAACGAATATAAAACTAACATAGGTATAGTACAGTTCAATTTGCGATTTCGCTGCTTTCTGGTACAATTTATTTAATTTATGGTTTACGGCGAGCTGTGTTGTTTGTAGCTATGGTTGTGATAAACAACTTACTAAATGTAAAATTATTTGTACACATTAACGAAAATTTTTCAGAAACGAGATCGACCAAGATTTGTTATTTTTATAAATATGTGTTATGTTACACAAGAAACAATTGAATATGCGACTACAATAGTAAAAATTACCTATTCTGTTTTCTCTGTTAATTAATAAATTTACTCTGAAGAAAAATCGATTCATATTTATATAAAAAGAAGGGGAATAGGTAAGTAATATGTATAACTGTGAACAGAAGAACACTCATTTTTATTTTTCCCAAACCTGTGTACAATATTATTATATAAAATTCATATTTAGTATATAGAATATTAGCGAAGATATTAATTGGTTTGCATAGTTTCCTACCATTTTTAGTTTAATGTTTAATTGAAAAATTAAAACCAAAATAAACTATTTTAAGTTGAAACAACGACAAAACAAAGAAAAAAGTTTGAAACTTGCAGAGTTTTATGTTTGTATTTATGTTTACGTAGCTGGGAATGATCTTACGTTACTACGTATGCCAAACATTTCAAGGTTATGACAAACGACAAAAACAGTAGCTATGTTAAGAGTTAGGAATTTGTTGATTATTAAATGGAAAACTGATTGGCAAGCTTGTTAAAACATTGCTTATTTTGAGCTTGGAGGTTCCGGATCCGATTCCACCTTGTCTCGTCCCGAACAACTTTTACTAATATTGGAGAGTCTTGGAATTTGCAGTGGTGGGATGTCGAAAATCCCAAGTTTTAAATTCTGTTTATATATCTATGAAAACACTCAAACAAACAACACACATATAAAGTGCCACACGAAAATTGCGATATGAGCGATTAACATGGGGAATGAGTTTTCTACTAATCGCTTACGGCAGTGTTTCTCAACCTTTTTTCATATGCAACACATTTTTTAATCATATCAGTTTTTGCCGTACACTCTTAAATTCTTGTGTATATGATATATTGTAAGAATCATACTGCATAATTTTGGACCTATATTAACGATTAATTTTCTGTACCGAACTCAAAAGTGTTTCAAGCACTTCCGCCATTTAATTTTTTTTGTGAAATTGGATTTTCTTCAGTGCCTGACTTAAACAAAATATGAAATGGAAGAAGAAATACTTTGTTCCACAAGACAACCCCAAGGCCAAGGACACTATTAATTATTATATTCACGTAAATTTTTGTCATATGAATGACTTTGAAGTACAGTGACAATGATAATTTTAAAGTTAATTTTATGACAGAAAAATTTGGGAGACGCTCGGATTCGAACCGGGGCCTTCAGCTTGCCGGGCCGATGTTTTAACCACTAGACCACATCCCACCTGTATGATGCAGGCGTCAACCAAATTCCTCTGTCATAGTGTCTAACACAGCATCGATCCCAAGACTCCTATGTGTCATAGGTATTGACAACGAGTTTCATCTGTAGTGATTTTAAAGGAAATCATACCACGAAGTAAATTTTTGTCATATGAATGACTTTCAAGTCGTACAGGTGGGATGTGGTCTAGTGGTTAAGACATCGGCCCGGCAAGCTGAAGATCCCCGGTTCGAATCCGGTCGTCCCCCAAATTTTTCTGTCATAAAATTAACTTTAATATTAGATTCACGGTTTTTTAGGTTTAATTTGAATGAAATTATTTGTTTAAATTTTATCATTTTATTTTCAGAGTGTATTTTTTGTTTTTAAATTATATTTTGTTCTAATGAATAACTGCAGTGATTGTATTTTTTTTTTTACTTTTAAAAGATTTTGGAGCTTTTATTTCTATTTTCTATATTTAAGTATTTCGCATCACCTCAGGTAGGCGCGCCTTACAGGTTGAGAAACACTGGTCTATGGCGCAACTTTCATGCTAAACTTATATTTTTTAATTGTCATATTGTTGTCTGTAAATAATATCATAATCAAATTTCGCGTAACAATCAATTCTCAAAAGTAATTTTTCTTTTCTGTATAAGTTCACTCTTAGTCTCATTTTCTTAAATGGGAAAACAGGAGCAATTTCTGCTTTTACACCAAGATCATTGTAACGTGTGTACAATCCCTACAAATTATTTTTATAATTTTTCATTTTAATATATTTTATTATATATTTTTACCTTCTTTATTGGGCATTGTGTAGGTAAAAATGTTGTATCCGATGGTTTATAGACAAATGTTTTGTATTCTGCTGCCATAAATAAGCAAAATATTCTTCTTGTGTGGCTCCCAAATGGCCTGTATTCATTATTAAGAAATTCGAAAGTTTCAAATTCTATCTGAAAATAATTTACATATTTTATTAATCGATTTACTTTTTGCTTGTAGATGTAACTAAAGGAAACTCTGTACAATTACTAGTCATTGACGCTCAACTAATAATTAAAGACGCAGGTAGTGGACCACTAAGAAGTAATTAGACTCGACTTGCTACGAGTATTTACTGGATATTGGAAATAATATTTTTTAAACAAATGAACAATAATGCAACTACAACCAGCTGGAACTTACTACATGGTCATAAAACAACAACATGAATTTCACTGTAATAAACTTATATAAACTTTAACTGAATGAAAACAAAAATAAATGAAAGTTTAAGGTGGTTCTATCATGACAGTCTCATACAAAAGTATAGGTAACCTAAAAAGTTTATAAAAATAATTATTACATTTTTGTATGGTATAGGTTATTACCAGAATTAACATTTCGCTGCAAATATCGTATAATTAACAATAACATTGAATGTATTAAATAAAGCTATTTAACTAGTTTATGAAATTTAGTAACATAACAAAATTTTTGGAAGCGTGTTTCATGCCAACCAATAGCAGTGTAAGATGTTACACAGCAGAAGCTATGACAACAAGGCGAGAACTACAAGCAGCATGATCCAATCGGTACGAAACGTAACTGTATTATCGATACATCCTGTTGATAGTTCATAAGAAAAATGAGAAAAATGCACCAAAGCAATTATTATCAACTGTAACAACAAATAAATAAATATAAAATACTGTAATATTTTTTTTTGTATTAAAATTAATATATTTTACAGATCGAAATTATAACTTTCATAGTTCTTGCTTTATCATTCATGCGACCATCTCTGTTTACGCGTGCGACCATCTCTGTCTAGCCGTGCAACGTTGCCAAGCATTTCTGACAGTTTCATTGAAAATCATAGAATATCCAACTTTATGGGATGGCTAGCTCAGTGGTATGAAGTCGGCCTGTGGATCCTGAGGTCCCTGGTTCGATTCCCACAGACGACAAATGATCATAATTTGAAAAAGCTATCCCTGTGGCTCCTCCATCACTAACATGTTTGGGAGCCGTGATTTTACGACTGGTAACCGCACTTCACGCGCAAAATATATCACTTACCGAGATCTGCTTCAGCAGAGTGCCACACCCAGTAATGGGTAGAAGGCGTGATGATATATTTATTTATTTATTTTATTCAACTTCCATCGCCAATTTCTTTTAAACTAATCCGGTAAGGCATGGATTTTTTAATTCTCATACCATTATCTTTACATGATGTAGTGTGTGTTAGTTTTTTATGAGGCGCCGTTTGCGACAATATACAGACTCGTAAATATACAATTCTTTTCACGATATATACTAAATTTTTGACAATATCACATAAAATATTGTATATATATTAAATTTATTACAATATCACAAAAAATATTGTATATATACAAATTTTGTGTACTGTATTAAGAAAATCGGGTATATTATAAACCTGTATATTGTGTTATTTTTGTCGCGTTAAAAAAATATACAGAACAGGATTGTGCCACTTATTCAGAGATGGCGCTGAATTTCAGGTAGTTCACGCTGCATTTTGGAGAGATAGTGCAACATTCGAACGAAATGGCGCTATGAAATGTACACCCAAGGGGTGTACAAAATATTATTTTTAATCTTTTTCTCCGAATTTAAAATAACTATCTTAGGTTTAGGTTAAGTAACAATAACAAAACTGGAATTTCTTTATAGCTAACGGAAATGAGATTACAATTTTTAAGTAACCTAAAAATAAATACTTCTAAATTTGTATGTTATGGAAAATTATACCATTGTTATGATAAATTCATATTACATAGAGACATTATAAATAGTTATTTGTTAAACTAGAGAAGAAAGTGCCTCTTTTTTCCACTCGCTCATGAGGCAATTCGAGCGAGACTGGAAAAAACTCTTTCTTCTCGTGTTAGACACCACATTTTTTCACGACATGTTTCTAAAAACGATTGTCTCGAACCTTCAATATATTTTAAGAAAAGATTAGTAGAATAAGGGCAAGTTTTTCTATCGCCGGTTTACGCTCGATTAATGTTAACCATGATTAAATAATAATGGAAACCATAGTTTCCATTATTATTTAATCATGGTTAACATTAATCGGTGATTGAAAAACTGGCCCTAAGGGTAATATTTTGTTTATTTGAATCAAAATAGTTTATATTGACATGACTAGTAGAATGAGGGTAATATTTTATTTATTTGAATCAAAATAGTTTATATTGACATTACAGTTAGTGCAATATCTGTTCTTGGATTTATCGGGTAACAGTTTGTCATTAGTACGAGTCTGCAATGTGTCTTATTTCGGGATGTGTATTTGGTTGTCTAATGTAGATAGATATTTCCTATATATATTTTTTAATGTAATGAAAAAAATGTTCTCTTCATTCCTTTTAAAAATATTTTTTGCTTTCGTTGTTAGTTATAGTCATAGTTACATCCCCAAATATATTTATTATTTATGTTTTATTTAATATTTGAGCCATTTATAGTAAATTTATAATTTCTCCGATTGTTTATTCTGTTTTTTCTGAACATTTGACTATTATTTATTAAGGGCTACTTATCAACTTATGGCACAATGGTAGCTAGCCGGGTTGTGGAAATTAGAACCCGAGTTCAATTCCCATAGCCGGCAACTGATTTTCACCACATTTAAAATTGTGGCTCCCTCACCACTTACATCTCTGGAAGACTGTAATTTGATGGCTGGTAACCGCACTTCACGCGTATAAATAAATCACTTATCAAGATCTGTCCCGGCAGACTGCCACACATGGAAATGGGTAAAAGGTGTGATGATTATATATTTAACTAGGGAATAAAGAGTAAATAAAAAAAAAATGTTGATGTCTAAGGTAACCAATAATTATTGCAAAGCAATTGTTCCAAATATTAAAATAAAGTAGTAGTCTTGTGAATAACAACAAAATATTCCGAAAATAAAAAAAACCAAAAAGTAAACATAAATTTATAATATATGTTTCAAAAATACGCCATTACCAAAAAAAAAAAAAAACAATAATTTTAGTTGAGACCAAAGATACTTTGCATTAATAATAATTATTATTTGTGTACATAGATAGAAGTTAAACTTTTTGTTTGTAATCAATCGAGGCAAATAAATCACATAAGTACTCATAAAAAGGAGTACCGGGGTGCAGATGAGATAACTTATGCAAATCTATTGTTTCTCTACGTTGTTTATTAATCGGTGTTATTCATTGACATCTTCTACATTTAAAAATTTTATTTGTTCGCATTTCGATCATCTTCCACATACTTAGTTAATTTTAATCTAGTTTTTACAGTAACTAATCAAGTAAAACAAGAAATGTTAACTAAACATATGCAATATTGAAATATCTACAATTTTTATTTGAATATTTTCTATTTAAACTTTATTGGGACACAAGGGCTGCGCAAAAAATTATTTTTAAATTTATAGCCGGTGGAGCTGCTTAATACCTTGAGTATTCAAGATATAGTACATAAAACTTATTAGGCTAAGTTGTGAAATAAAAACTAATAATTTATTTGTAAAAGTTTTGTCATTTATTAGTCAAATATTTGTTTTCTCTTGTCTTGGGACAACAAAATAGAAAACTATACCTATTTATTGTTTAATTAAAAATATTTGTTGGCGTCAATGAAATAGGCAACCATTTACTCACTAAAACTTTGGTCATCCTTGATTTTTACACTATTGGTAAAGTAGGAAATTAATTTAAATTGCTACAGAACACTGTAATAAGCAGAGCCATCTTGCGGCAAATGTTCTAATCCTAGTCTGTATTCTAGAATTATGTCTGATATACGCATTTGAAGTACGACAAAATGCAAGAGGTAATATTTTACACAGTTGCTATTTTTCAATTTATTTAGTATATTTCCTCAAAATGTGTAATATTTTACTACATAAATCTTGTATATACGTTTAATCATAGAATATATTGTTTTAATTTACATGAAATATTCAAAACGTTTTGTCGCAAACGGCGCCTCATAGTTTTTTGTTAAAAAATAACTACAATATATGAATTTATTACGCAGTAAGCTGCCTCGCGAGGTACAGTTCCTATAACGCCAATGCATTTGGTCGACTTTAACTTTACATTACTCAGCTCAACAACGGTAAACTTTAAAAAAAAATGCATACTAGTGTAGAAACACATGAAAAATAACATATTTACATTTAATTAAAATCCGGATCAAATGCTTCCATGATAATACCACCTTAAACTTTTAAATCCGTGACTCGATATAATCCAAAAGATGCTAAAGCTAATTCAATTTAATTTCGTTCCGTTACAGCGCAACCAATAATTACGTCCCTATCGCTCAATTTAACAACAAACAACTTACATGTGCTACTAAAAGAGCTTAAAATTTTTGTATTTTTTTATAGCTTTAAGGGCTCGAGCAGTGGCGTAGCAAGAGCCTTGTGGGTCGGTGTGCCACTGGGATTAACGGGCGCTACCTTACTCCTTGTCCTTGTATTATTTAAAATCTTCTTTTGGCTCATTTTAACTTCTAAATGTCATTTTAATTTTTTCAATTTATGTCTGTTTATGCCTTATTCGAAAAAAATTTCAAATAAAAGTTTTTTGAAAATAAAAATTAATTAAAATGATTTTTTGTTAAAATGCAATCTGTATTTCTAAATTAATAAATTAAAGTGAAATGCCTATAGAAACAACTTTCCAGGAAATATATATGTATGTACATAATAATTACAATTTCTGTGGTCCATAATCTAATTGTCTTTTCCCTAGATTTAGAAATAGGAGATTGCAAATTGTTCAATATATTAATTCTTTTTTAAAATGTAGAAAACGAAATGCAATAGACACATTGAATGTTGACTTAACTATACAAGGCGCGACGGTCGCGTATTGTGTCCGCGTCGCGACACAAGTCTGAACAAGTTTGAATTGTCCGTAGACAACGGTCTTCAAAATAAACAAATAAAAATGGTAAGTATTAGTGAAAATAAGGCCCCATTGGCACTTTGGCTACTAGTTTTGGAATTGTATTTTCATTTATCTCATATTCTCAACTTTACCTCTTGTTTGTATTTGTTGGGAATGTCTGGATTTGTCGAATAGCAATCTCAATTTCATAGACGACCTTACTTTACGGTTTATTTACTAGAGTTTACACAGAACACGTTTGACTTACGCGAAACTCTAATCAGAATTTAAAGAATTAAAAATTCAGATTCAAAACGTGTCTGGAAGTATTACAGCTGCCTAAAAATTTAATATTTTGAATCAGAATTATAACCGAATAGGAGAGCACTGTTTGGCAATGAATGGAGGAATCTTTTAAAATTTATTGTTTGTATTTGCATGTCTTATAATAGTTCAAATAAAATATTTTTCTCTTTATGTTTCATTTTAAAACTAACCTTTTTGATACAGTGTTTTAAAATTCGTAACCTATATTTGGCGTTCAAATATATTGAATTACATTTGTTCCAGTTTCCTGAGTAGATAATGATAATTTTTCACAATTTTTTAAATAAATTTTAGCAATTATGTAATAAGTAAAATGAATTGTTAAAATTGATTTAGACGCACAATTTAATAGTATTTCAAACATCTTCCCGTAAAGTATTCAGGAAAGTAACGGTAGTGGAATACTTATTTTGTTTACGAAGTGAATTTTGTGTTTTTTGTCAAAAATTGTTTTGAAAGATATTTTTGTGGGAAGTTATTAAATTGTCTAGTTGTAAAATATCAAACATAATTCTTTCAGTTTAGCTCAGCTCATAACATTAGTGCAATTATTATTATTTATATAAATAAATAAATAAATATATCATCACGCCTTTTATTCATTACTGGGTGTGGCACTCTACCGAAGTGATATATTTATGCGCGTGAACTGCGATTACCAGCCCCTAAAGATGTTAGTAGTGGAGGAGTAATTTTAAATTGGTGTAAATGTTTTGTCGGCTGTGGGATCGAACCAAGGTTCTTAGGCCGACTCGGATACCACACACCCATTACCCCATAATAAAATAAATTCATTCAACTACAAAACACTTTTTTGTTATAAATTAAAGTTATATACTCGTAGTTTTATAACATATTTCGCGGGACAAAAACTTTTCTATCAAAATCTGACTTTTTTTTTCTTTTTACTCACCACATCATGAGGACTATAAACAAATTCTTCAAAGAACTCAAATGTTACATTAACAGCATTTTGAGATCTATTATATTTAAATGTTTTGTATTCGGCTTGCACTATGGTTGGTTCATAATTAAATGATTCACATCTTTCCATAATTATTACATATTTCTCCTAAAGTAATTAAAGGATTAACAATTTAATTATTATTAAGGTGAAAGATGTCTTACATTTGCAGACAACGTCTCATTTATTAAAAAATACAATATGATAATAACACACATATGCTTCATGTTGTTTTCGGTAGTAATTCAGTAAGTCCTTAGCATCGTGTATTATATACATATTCTGTATCAGATAAGATTTAAATATTAACTTGAGTATCATTGTGAATTGAAGCTGTATTTTGAAAAACACATTATAATGTCGTTGGAAAAATGCGGAAATATTAACTTTTATTGTATAGTTAATTCAACTTTTATATATATATATATATATATATATTACTATCTATATTATTATCTATTATTGATCGATATGTTAATGATATTTTTTAATGTACACTTTTTGAATGTATTCATGTTGTTGTTATGAGTATATTCTAGTATGTGTATTTGTATTTTAAGTGAGCCTACACGAATTTTTATTTTGTCTAAGAATATTATTTTTGCTTTTGCTAATTTTTGTATTCTGTGTAAAGGAGTAGCTAGCTCAGTGGTATCGGTCTATGGATCCTGAGATCCCTGATTCGATGCTCACAAGCGACAAACATTTTTCACCATTTTAAAAAACTACCACTGTGGCTCCCTCACTACTAAAATCTTTTGGGGCCGTGATTTGACGGCTGGTAACCGCACTTCACGTGCAAAATATATCACTTACCGAGATCTGCTTCGGCAGAGTGCCACGCCCAGTAATGGGTAGAAGGCGTGATGATATATTTATTTTATATGTGATAATGATACTAATATTATAATTAGAATAAATACATTTTTTTTTATTGTTTTATTTTTTCTATTCGTATATTTTTTAATTCGTGTTTATTTTCAAATTGTAGTATTTACCTATTTTAAATATTTTGTATAATGATATTTTAAATTTACTTATTCTTCTCAATCCTTGTTTAATGAATATTTGATCATTTATTGGGTTATCATTTTTCTTTTATTCTTTATTCTATTAGTTAGTAATTAAGTCCAATTGTCTTTCTTTATAATAATATATTATTTCGGTTTTTCTCAGGGGTGTTTGTTTTTATAATAATTCAAAAACTATAAGACATTTTTGTGTTAAAAATTACAAGTATATAGTTTTATAGCAATCGTAGATAGTTATGAATTTAACCTAACTTATAAAGGTCAAAATAAATTAATTTCAAATATTTATTAATCTGTTATTGTTGCAACATTTGTTTTTCAATATACTATTCTTATATCTTAATCTCCTATGGCAGTGCTTTTCAAACTGTGCGTCGCGACCCCTAACGAGGTCGCAAAGACATTGGTGGGTGGACGCTGAATGCTGTTTACAAATTAAAAAAAAAAACATGTTTTCAAAGATCCTTCCTGTTGCACGCTTTCACTTAAATTCAGTAACAGATAAAATTTATATAATAATATGACTATCATTATATTGTGTTCCGAAATACATATTATTTGCCAAATACGGAAATATTAACTCTTACTGTACAGTTAGTTACATATAGATATATATATATATATATATATATATATATATATATATATATATATATATATATATATATATATATATATATATATATATATATATATATATATATATATATATATATATATATAAATACATTAATTTATATGGGGTATCTCTGGACGTCATCCATCCAATGACCTCGTCCCCCCCACCACGAAGCATATTGCTTAACTCGTATTATCGTTTAGATCAGTACCAATAAGCCGTATTATGGCCGCTGACCATGATTGACAAAAAGTAAAATGAGACAATATAACACATAAAATTCTTGTTGTTTTCGGTTGGAATAAATGAGTATCATTATGAATTTATGCTGTATTTTAAAATACAAATTTTAATATTCTTTGCAAAGTGCGGAAATATTAATTTTTATGGTAGACTATTCAATTTTTTACATAGTTACGGAAATACTTTTATTTATTGACTAACAAAGATAAGAATTTTGTTACGAACAATATATAATGACAGTTGGTACATTGATTATTTTATATTTGAATCATTATCTATAATTGGTGGATATATTAATGATATTTTCTAATATTTCATGATTACTGTATAGCAGGGGTTGCAAACTTAAATGCAGCAAAGGGCCAATAGGTTAGATGTATAAATACCGTGACTATATTTTTTTGAACAAAATAAAGGACAGATCTGAACAAGATTTGTAAAAATTTATAAACAGTTTGTATTTATTGAAGGCACAAGAAGAAAACTAAAATATATTTTCTTCTTCAACACGTTTATCTCTTTGAAATTTATGCAAAAATAATAATGATGATATTTTTGTACAATTATCTTTAATAAATAAGAAAAAATAGGAAAAAATTTTCCATCACTTGTCTCGTAATTCCACAGAGGTTTTATAGCACGTTTGCATCAACTTCTCAGGTCATCAACAAACTGCTGGTCAGTTCAGCTTTAACCATAGACGCGTTTCGTCCTTCCGGACTCATCAGTATGGTGCGATCATTTATCCAACTAGATCAACTAGGAAATAGTGGATTGTGATACCGACTTAGCTGAACTATCTACAACGGTAACATGACATGTGCAAACGTGCTGTAAAACCTCTGTGGAATTACGAGACAAGTGATGGAAAATTTTTTCCTATTTTTTCTTATTTATTAAGACTCAATTCCACATCGCAATAGACATTTTGTCTTTTGTTTTAATTATCTTTAACTTCAACTTAATAAATTGATAGATATTGAAGTTTTGTAGGTATTTTAAACAGCAGAACAAATAATAAATGACAAAAGTAGATTTTTAAGAAATAAATAAGTCTTTGAGGACAAGAGTCAAAATAAAGGACTGTCCTCTATAATAAGGAACATATGGTCACCGTGTGCATAAATGACATGAATCGTAATCAATATTACTTTTTCTGAACTAAAATATGTACAAACTAATTAAAATACAAGTGATATTTTTGTTTTGAGTCCATAAATATTTTTATATTCTATCCTTATAATTATTTACAGCAGAGTTCTTTTCATATATATGATAACAAGAAAAGTTAACATTTTCTTTTTAGACCATATTTTATGCTAGTTTAATTAGCTATTTCTAATGAAAGATTTTAAAATGTCACTGAATATACTTTGAGTAAGGATAATATATTATAAATTTTATACCGGGTGGTGAATTGATTTATGCAATATAGGAAAAAGAATGTTAACTTTTTCATATAGCGATATGGCGCTCCTTATTGATTTTAAGGTAAAGTGCTTCAAATAAATCTTAGTAGATAATTGAAGTCTGTGTCAAACATATAATCACATTTTATTTTATACCTCTTTTAGAGCCGGTTTCTGAAAATATATTTAACGGGCTGTTGCGTACCCCGCATTATTATTACTTATAGTTATAATTATTCGTTTATCTATTTTCTTGTTTAATATAAATTTAATGCATGTTAGTTAGTTATGTATTAATCGTTTTATTTTCTTATATTTAAGTTTAAGTTTAAGTCATGTAATTCTTACTACCAGTCTGTACATATTTTAGAAAGCTACTTTTATACAAAAACATTCCTTAACGCCATAAAAACCCTAAATTCCAATCCGCTTTCTAAATCCAGCAACATCACAACCCTTAACTTTCTAAACTGCCCTTTTCCCCTGGCCCTTACTTAAAATGCTATAAAAATCATACCCGTCCAAGAAGACGCTCTCATACTCATTCTCATTCCTCAGTCAGCTCAGTCAACTATTCACTTTCCGATTCATTCACCATCCAGCAGCAACAGAAAACAGTGTAGAGTTACACAAAATTAAAAACCACCGTAAATAAAGATATATTTAGTTTGTACTTGTGTGTTTTATTGTGCAAATTAATCCTTGCCATCACAAGTACACAACAGGGCATGTTAACTAACTGTCGCTTAAATTTATTGAAAGGTTAAAATTACATCGGGTTTCTGAAAACAAACGTCAGTTAATTTATATGTTCGATAACTAACTCATGGTACTATCCAGAACTAACATTTATTTTTGAATCTAATAGATGGCGTTACTATCGTTGTCGGTAAATGTCGGTAATTTTTAACGTCAATTTAAAACTTCAAAATAATTAATTTGACGTCAATTATTGTACTTCGTGTTTGTGGTTTGTAATTGTAATAAAATTATGGAAGAAAAGCGAATTCGTGGAAAAAACTTCACAGAAACTGAAAATAATGTTCTTTTTGAGTTGGTGTCAGGGAAATATAAAGCTATAATAGACAATAAAGAAAGTGATGCCGTCACAATCGCAAAAAAAAGATTAGCATGGCAACAAATTACTAAAGAATTTTATTCGCAAAATCAGACAGGGCACAGAACTTGTTATTCTTGTAGAAACGATATCTGTCTCTAAATTCCGCATCACTATAGATCTTAAAGGGATTACGTCTTTCTCTAAAAACTCTGACTTTCTGCACAGCCTCCACAATGTCAAATAGTTCTTCATATGACGATGAACTAGAATTCGAGTATTCTTGAAGCTGCATACTAACAAGTTTTAATAAATAGGTAAAATCACACAAGCACTGGAGTTAAAAGTATGTTCGAAGGAATTTTTAAAGTTCTCAAAATAATAGATTTTAGTAATAACTGTGTTTTTGAACCTTTTTTCAATCACCAACAAAGCCGAACGAAACTAACACAGCGGCTTAACGAATTGGTTTTTAAAACATGGTTAGGAAAGATGAGAACTGTCACTGTCAGCAGTTATTTTCAATTTATGAAACAACTGCGCATGCGTCATATAATTTAACTGGACCAATTTGCCGCGTTAACTTAACGGCCAGTTAAATACCAATATATTGTTTCAGAAACCCATTTGACTGTTTATCAAAGAATTAAACTAAATGACCAGTTAAATTTGTTTTCAGAAACCGGTCCTTAAAGACGTACAATAAAGTTAAAAATTTAATTAATTAAGGGCCGGGATATGCACCTTCTAATAAAGTTCCTAATGAATTTATTTAGCTAATAAATATATTTTGCAGATATCCACTACCTTATAAATTGTATTTACCTAATAAATACATTTATTAGCTACATATTTTAATAGCAACTCAAACCTCCTAATAAAAAACAAAAGATTCAATTGTCATGTCAATTTATACATAAAATAAAAATATATTTTTTAATACTGTATTAATTTCTTATTAAAAAGGTATACCTGCAAATAATATATTTATATAGAGTTATCATTGATATTTTAGATATTTTTTTAGGAATTAGATTAAATTACAGAGAGACATGAAATGGGGTAGGTGGCTCAGCTGACCTATGAATTCGAGAACCTAGATTCAATTCCCACAATCAACAAACATTTATCACCAAATTAAAATTACCCCTGTGGCTCCTCCACCACTATCATCATTGGGGGCCGTGTTGGAAACCCTACTACATGTGCATAGATATATCACTTACCGAGATCTGCTACGGCAGAGTGCTACACCTAGTAATAAATAAAATGCGTGATGATATATTTGATTCTTTTTGTGAAATGGAGAGTTTGGTAATAATTAATACTAGACACCCTCACAATGTTACATGTTGGAAATAAAATTGACAATTTGGATAAATGGCATAATATCTAATTTTTTAATAGATTTTGAATGTGAAAAGATACAGAATACAGATATTTCCAATTTATTCGCAGAGTTCTTATTTTTAATATAACGTTTAACACAATATTATTTTGTCAACGGCCATGGCTGCTCTCGTTGGTACTGATCTAAGCGATAACGCGAGTTAAGCAACGTTGCGCGCGGGTAGTATTTGGATGGGTGACCGTCCAGAGAAAACTCGCGTTGCTGTTGACAATAACAACTAAAACGCAGATCAGGGCGTAATGGCGGCATATGACCTGAGTAGTTGGTCCGCCAAAGAAGCCAGAAAAAAAAAAAAAAAATATTATTTCAGAGGTTTTTGAATCTCGATGAATTGTACAAGAACATGCATTGAACCTTGTCGCTATTATTTCGCACTTTTCACTTTTTTATTCTAATACACTGTGTCTGTTTATTTATTTTCTATTATATTTTTAGCTATAGCTACTTCAACTAATAAGCTGACTTCATTTATAGAAAAAATTACAGATCTTGCACGTTTTCCTGACTTTTGACAGTTATAACAAAATCAAGGAGGTAGAAACAAAATTACAATCATATATTTATTAAACGTCATAAACAAGTTTTGTATTTCTTTCTAATTAATTATTTTAATAACATTCTCTCTCTCTCTCTCTAAAAGTTGAACAGTGTTGCAATTTTGGCTTATTTATTTATTAAGTAATAATAACAAAAAGACGAATAAATTGAACTGGATATCTAAAAAATAAATATCTTCCTAATAAATAATTTATTTTGCTAATAACTATTAGCTAGTTTACTAGGAGGTGGATTTCTCGGCCCTAAATTGAATAAATAATACCACTTTTATCATTTTAGTAATTAGACTAGTGGTCGGGTCAACTTCACCGACCTTGACGCTAGACTTCGCGGAACAAACTGCTTCTTTATGATTTCTAATTAAATTGAAAATAAAACAGTTCCTTATGTAAATAATGATTTTAGATAATTTTTGTATAGGTAATTATAAATGTTGGCGACTATTTCGCCACTTTGGTTATTGAACGGCGCGTTCAATTTATTTTTTAAATCCATTCTTTTACAGAGTTTATTTTATGCAATGTTCACTCTACAAAACCAAACATTAAATACAGCCTCCAGTAATTTTCACCCCCACTCTATAACCCTTGCCATTGCCTCAATTGTCACGAGTCGTTGGTTCAACTGTACCAATATTCAATAAAATAAATAAATATTAAATACATACATACATACATATCTTCACGCTACATCCTAAGAAATAAGATAGCACGAACATTCATTCATTCATAAAACATTCACTCATCACACATGAAACAATCAGCCCTCGTCAAACATTTTCATCCAAACAAACCACCCTCACTTCAACCACATTCATAGATCACTCCATATAAACTCATTAATTTATTACACTCGAAATCATTTATCACACAACAAACCTTCAATCACATCATTCCTATTCACTTATCATTCATTTTCTTTCTTCAACGTACATAACATATGCATAAAACATCTCAAATTACTCACGTTTACTCCTAACAACGAATCTAATAATGAAATAGAAAAGATGAAAGCGATAGCCTGCACTTGTATATGAAAGAAAAGTCCACACAATGCAGTCACTGAAAATGAAACAAAAAGATAAGTTATTTACATAATATTAATTCCCATTTTCAATTAATACTCGTAGCAAGTCGAGTCTAAATAATTCTTGGTGGCCCAATACGTGCATGATTATTAGTTGCGCCTTAAATTAATATTAATTTTACAGACTCTCCTCTGGTTACACCTGCAAGCATAAAGTGAAGTGATGAATAAAATATGTAAATTATTTTTTTAGATAGAATTCCAATCTTACGAATTTCTTAATAAGGAATACAGGCCATTTGGGTTCCATGCAAGAAGAATATTATGTTTATTTATGGAAGCAGAGTAGAAAACATTTTACTATCAAAAATCAGAAACCACATTTTTACCTACGAAATGTCCAATAGAGAAGGTAAAAATATATAATAAATTATGTTAAAAATGAAAAATTATAACAATAATTTTTAGGGTGTTTACACACGTTACAATGAACTTGCTATATCTGCAGAAAAGTTCACATAATGCAGTAACTGAAAATGAAACAAAAAGATAAGAAAGGGAGGGAACGTCGCCCTGCGCTTTTTTTTGAAAGTGAATTCCACACAATTGCAGCTAAACACTCAATGTAAGTTCAGAAAACGAATAAAAAAAAAAGAAACGAAGGGAGTGTCGTCCCTGCGCTTGTTTTTGAAAGTGAATTTCACACAATTGCAGGTAAACACTCTAATGAAAATACTAAACAACAAAACTAAAATCTAAAATCCTGCGCTTTTCAGAAATCATCAGATTCATTCCGCAATTAATCTTCGCCAAACGTTTCTATCCTGACACACCACTTTAGCTTCATCCACATTCATAATTCCTTTCATACAAGCACGTTTGTTCCTCATACTCAGAAACTTTCATTCATGCAACAATCCTTCAATCATATTCATCCATTTATTCATAGGTCGCCCACTCAATCTTTCACCCTCAATTACACCAACCTATTCCATTAATCTCTCATTCGACATACGTTCCACATGCCCAAACCATCTCAACTGACTTATACCTACTTTTCTAACTATATTCTTCTCAATGTCACATTCATCATACACCAATGTATTCCGGATACGATCTCTTCTAGTATAACCACACACCCCCCGCAAATATCTCATTTCCACAGCAGTTATACGACGTTCATGTTTCTTCATCCACACCCAACATTTACTACCATACATCAATGTAGGCACTAAAACACAATTAAACACACTCAATCGAACATCTCTGGATACATTCACATTTCGAGCAAAGGTTCCCAAAACCTTGCATCCTGCAGATACTCTTCTTTGAATCTCACAATCAATACGTCCATCCCTCGAAAACATACTACCCAAATATAAAAACTCATTCACTTGACCCAATCTCACACCATTCACCGAAACATTACAATCATTCACCAAATCACTCTTTTCAAACACTAACACTTTACATTTATCAACATTTAATAACAAATTGAAATCTTTTCCTACTTCATTTATACTTAGAATCATTCGTCTCAAATGCTCTTCAGATTCACCCATAACAACAACATCATCCGCAAACGCTAACGCAGGCACAGCACTACCACCAATATATACTCCATTCACCTCATTCAATCCCGTTCGTAACAACACATCCATGTACAAATTAAAGAGCCACGGAGATAACCCACAACCTTGTTTCACGCCAATATCTATACAAAACCAATCACTCAATCGAACATTAACTCTCACCGCAGCCTCACTACCTTCATACAGCGCACGAATTGCACCCAACAAATTACCATTTATACCGTACTGTAGAAGTACATTCCATAATGTCTCGCGATGAACACTATCATATGCATTTTTAAGATCGAGAAAGCCATAGAACACCTTCTTGTTCTTAGCAAGTGACTTTTCAACAATCATACGAAGAGAAAACAATTGATCCACACACCCTCTCTCAGGCAAAAAACCACCTTGCATATCGCTTAACTTGGAGATTGTGAAGGTTGTTACCTTATGAATAAGAATTTTCCCGTTTAACTTCCCTACCACACTCAGCAAACTTATCGCACGAAAATTAGTACATTCACTCGAACTACCTTTACCTTTAAATAAAGGACAAATGATAGCAAGTTTCTAATCATCAGGAGCCACACACCGTTTTAAACAAAATCTAAACAAATAAACTAACCAGTCAAATAACCTCTCGCCTCCATACTTCAACATCTCATTCGATATACCATCCAGTCCGGGAGCCTTACCATTCTTCAGACGCATCAATGCGAAACTAACATCACTCTCATCTATATCACATTCATCACCATCATCGGTCTATTAATGCTACCATATAAAGTCCTAAAGTACTCACACCATTTATTAGTAATATCTGATTCATTCAACAATAACTCACCATCCGCACTCTTAATCGCTCTCACTGTCCTTACATTACCACCTTTTAATCTCTTCAATTCCAACCAAAACATTCTTTTATTCATACTAAAATAATTAGTCAATCTTTCACTCATCAAATTATCAAAACGCGTCTTGCTTTCTCTCACTACTCTCTTAACACATTTATTTAATCTCTTGTATTCCAGCAAGCATTCATCACGTAAACTTCCAGGCATATCTTTCACATTTAGAAATCGCAAATATGCTCTCGTTTTCACCTCAATTGTCTCTTTTACTTCTTCATTCCACTATGCATTCTTTGGACAAGAGCCTAAACTACATTCACCACAAACTTCTTTTGCACATTTAAGAACTGTATCCTTTCAGAAAGATAAAGCTAACTGGGATGGATTAGTAGAAATTTAAATGCAAAATCAAGAATCAATATCATTTTATTGCTGGGTTGCATGAAAACTGTTCAATAAATTGTTTATTGACTCTATAGTTACTGGTCAAGTTAATGAATCGTTAAAATTCGAACTGTTGCATAAAAAATATATTGAAATCTTTAGTTATTGAAATGTTTGTCTAGCAACAGTATCACTGTAACTGTCATCGTCATTGAGTTGCCATTATCCATAAATATAAATATGAATCAGTAAAAAATTCAATTAAAAATGGATAAAAAGAATAGAAGCCGAAATTATACGGCAAAAGAAAGATAAATTTTGCTGGAAATAATTCAAAATTTTATAAATTTAATTGAAAACAAAAAACCGACAGTACGAAATATAGAAATAAAATTCGAAGGTTGGGAATAGATTTGCAATGCTTATAAGCAAGTAAGAATCGGGGAAATGAAATATTTAACAATTAAAAAGAAAAGCACGAAAACTAAAAAGTGCGGCAAAGTAATAATAATATTAATTTTATAATTTAACTATTTTTTCTATGACTCCAGGTTCAAATCCTGGTGGTTTCTTTTTTTCCTCTTTATAATATAATAATTTTATTATTATAGATTTATAATCGATAGAATAGAATATTTTGATAGTTTTTAATGGAAAACATATTTTTATGTTGAAACTTGTAAGACAGGTGGAGGAGATTTTATAAAGCAAGTGAATGCAATAAGTAAAAATTAATCTCTATATTACATCCCTTAGCTATTAATTAATTTTATACCGATCCATTTTATAATCGTATGTAAACAATAAGACTCGTATACAGAAATTACAAATTATATTTTATATAAATTAAATTTTATTTAAGACAATGTAACGGAACAAAAAAATAATACAGATATAGATATCCGATCGGAACTTTCTGCATGATCATTAATTAATGAAACAATATAGGGCCTTGCTCTATCAGCTTCAACATCAACAAATATTACTTTATTAATAATAATTATTATTATTTGTATTAATTTACTTCAATTATAAAGTAACAACGAATATTTTTTCATTCATTCAACTTTGACATTAAACGTCAAACTGAATTTATTGAACCGATAAATATTTATAGGTCTGACAACAGTAGGGCTGTTTATCGATTCATTAAAATTATATGACGTTCATGCAATGATGTTTTGAAACCTAGGCAACCGTTAGTTGCTATTGAACCGATAAATACTTTCATGCAACCCAGCATATGTGTATAAAAAGGTTTAAAATAATGAAATAGAAATAGAATCTATATTTTAATACGAGTAGTATTGTAAGATCTCGCTACGGAAGGATTTTGTACGTGCTTTTTATATAAACCTTACAAAATACTGTTTTTACTCATATAACATTCAGTGAAATTGTAAATCTGCCATTAGAAATAGCTTATCTAGATAAGTATAAAATATTATACAAAATGGAAAAAGGGGCTGACTTCTCTTGTAATTATATGTATGAAAAGAGCTCTTCTCTAAATATGGATTTGAGAATCCGGGTTCGATTCCCATAAAACAAACAATTTTCACCACATTAATACTACCTCTATGGCTTTCCCTCCACTAACATCTTTCGGGACTGTGATTTGATGGCTGATAATGACACATCTCGCGCATAATATATCACTTACCGAGATCTGCTACGGCAGAGTGCTACACCCAGTAATGGATAGAAGGCGTGATGATACGAGTATATTTATTTATTTTTTTAAATTATCATTAACATATCGATCAATTATAGATAATAATCCAATTACGAAAAAGGGATAAAGCCCGTGTAATCAATGTATCAACTGTCATTATATAACAAATGTAACAAAATTATTATCTTTGTTAATCAATAAATGAAAGTATTTTCGTAACTATATATAAAAGTTAAATTAACTATACAATAAAATTTAATATTTCCGCATTTTGCAAATGATATTTTAATCTGTATTGCGAAATACAGCGTCAATTCATAATGATATTCACATTATTATTTAAATCTTATCTGATACTAAATATGTATATAGTAAACGATGCTTAGAACTTACTTAATTACAACTGAAAACAACATGAAGTATATCGAAGTTATTATCATATTTTATTTTTTAATTAACGTGACGTTGTCTGCAAATGTAAGACATATTTCACCTTCATAATAATTAAATTGTTAAGCCTTTAAATATTTCAGGAGAAATATGTAATAATTTTGGAAAGAACCGAATCTTTTAATTATGCACCAACTATTCTGCAAGCCGAATATAAAAATTTTAAAATTAGTAGAACTATTAATGCTGTTAATGTAACACTAGAGTTATTTGAAGAATTTGCTTACAGTCCTCATGATGTGGTAAGTAAAAAGAAAAAAGTCAGATTTTGATAGAAAAGTTTATGCTCTTAAAGATATGCCAAACTATGCCATAGGCGATTATAATATAGGAATAGAAAATTGAAAAATAAGTGTTGCAATTGGTCATTGTAACACGTATTTTTCATATTATTTCTTCTATATCGCATTAATTAATTTACTTTTATTTTAAAATTGTTATTTAAAAAAATACTATAAAATTTGTATGTGGTAATACAGACAGATTAATGTATATTTGAAATTAATTTATTTTGATATTTATTAGTTAGATCAAATTAATAATTATCTCGGATATCTTATAAAACTATATATCTATAATTTTTAACAAAGAAGTATTTTGTAGTTTTATTTTATTATAAAAAAATAAAAATTGCAATAATTTTACATGAGCTGACCTAAGACAGCTAAACTGAAATAAGTATGTTTGATATATTTACAACTAGACAATTTGACTTCACATAAAAATATCTCCAAAATCAATCATATAAAGTTGAACTTTAGTCTAAAAAATAAGTAAAAAAATTATGAAAAATTAATGTTATTTACATAGTTAGTCAAGAAGCTGGAACAAATGCAATCAAATATACCATGAGTTTATTGTAACGTGAAACATGGGTTTTACCATACCATGGTTGCGAATATGATAGGGTAGCAAAACGAACAATTCAGAATTCGGTTTTGTTTATAAATTATGACATTTCACTATCAACTCAGCTTCGAGAGATATAGACTAATTAAGCATTATCTTAAGTATCTTTCTAAAGTTGACTTGACACAGTACATTTTGTTTATCAAATTTATTAATGCATATGTTATAATAACTTCATTATTCCGTAGATCATTATTTATCGAGTTTATGGCTTTTCTGAATTGTCGTGTCTGGTTATATGGGATGTGATGACATGTCCGGGTAAATTATTAGCTAAGCGTTGGTCAGATAGATGGGATCGCTAACTCGACCAACGCAAAGATACCAACCTTTTACTCCGTTGTCAGCAGATCCCATGGAAACAACAATAATTAGTGAATGATGATTGGCTTGTGTCGAGACAAGATTTCTTAGTTTTATTCATACGTTGTTGTTGTTGTTCCATTGTCAGTTAATTTGTTTAATTTCATTATTAATTTATAACTGTGTTTTTATGCTATTTCATAATGGGGTAGCTAGCTCAGTGGTATCAAGTCGGCCTGTGGATCCTGAGAACTCTGGTTCGATTCCCACAGGCGACAAACGATTTTCACCGTGATTTGACGGCTGGTGATCGCACTTCACGCGCAAAATATATCACTTACCGAGATCTGCTTCGGCAGAGTGCCACACCCAGTAATGGGTAGGAGGCGTGATGATATATTTATTTATTATTTAACATAATCATATTTCAGAGGTAATTGAATCTCGATGTTGTACAATGTAATTCACTGGACAGCTGAGCCACCTACACCATTTCATGTCTCTCCATAATTTCATCTAATTATCTAAAATATCAATGATAACCCTATATAAATATATTATTTGCAGGCATACTTTTTTAATAAGAAATTAATACAGTATTAAAAAACATATTTTTATTTTATGTATAAATTGACATGACAATTGAATCTTTTGTTTTTTTATTAGGAGGTTTGAGTTGCTAATAAAATTAGTAGCTAATAAATGTATTTATTAGGTAAATACAATTTATAAGGTAGTGGATATTTGAAAAATATATTTATTAGGTAAATAAAATTTATAAGGTAGTGGATATCTGAATAATATATTTTTTAGCTAAATAAACTTATTAGGAAGTGGATATCTCGGCCCTAATTATACGATATTTATAGCAAAATGTTATTACTGCTAATAACCTCTATACCATACAAAAAAATGTAATCATTGTTTTTATACACTTTTTAGGTTATCTATACTTTTGTATGAGATTGTCATGA
This sequence comes from Pterostichus madidus, assembly GCA_911728475.2. NCBI lineage: Eukaryota > Metazoa > Arthropoda > Insecta > Coleoptera > Carabidae > Pterostichus > Pterostichus madidus. Next base: position 26,494,605 of record OU452314.1, read on the forward strand.
TAGAACCACCTTAAAACCTTCAACACGTCTCTTCACCCCTCATCCATCCCAACATGTTCTCATATTTGGCATCACAGACGGATTCTGCCTGGATCCTTGACAATAATTTATTGGTTTAAAAACAAAAAAACCTCAAACATATAATTCTCATAATACTTAATATTTTCTAAACCAATAACTATAAATTAACTGATACTAAACTAAACATATAATTTAAACAAAAACAACCTAAATTAGAAATATTGCCACATGTGTATTTGGTTTTTAAGCCCACACGAGTTTTTATTTTTTCTAAGACGATTATTTTATTTTTGTTAATTGTTATATTCTGTCGGAAGGATGCTAATATTATAATTAATATAGATAAATTTTTCGAATTCTTTTATTTTGTGATTTCCTATAGCATGGAGTTGTCCCAATATTCTGTAACAGATTTTATTGATTAATTTTCCTATTCGTATATTTTATATTCATGTTTATATTAAATTGTATTTTTCATAGAAGGGCTTATATATTTTTGTTTTAAATTTTTTTTATGGGGTGGCTAGCTCAGTGTTATGTAGTCGACCTGTGGATCCTGAGAAACCTGGTTCGATTCCAACAGGTGACAAACAATTTTCATAATGTCAAAAAGCTACCCCTGTGGCTCCTCCACCACTAACATCTTTGGAGGCCGTGATTTGACGACTGGTAATCGCACTTCACGCGCAAAATATATCACTTACCGAGATCTGCTTCGGCAGAGTGCCACACCCAGTAATGGGTAGAAGGCGTGATGATATGTTTATTTATTTATATATTTTAAATTTTTTGTATAATGGTATTTTAAATTTATTTATTCTCTATATTCTTGCTTAATAAATATTTTATAATTTATGTTTATGTGTTATGTTACAAAATAAATAATTGAATTTGCGACTGCAATAGTAAAAATAACCTTTTCAGTTTTCTCTGTGTTCTCAATTAGTAAATTTCCACTAAAGAAAAATCTGTCCATATTTATAAAAAAAAAAAAATGGGAATAGATAAGTAATATGTATAACTGTGAACAGCAGAACACTCACTTTTATTTTTCCCAAACCTGTGTACAATATTATTATATAAAATTCATATTTAGTATATAGAATATTAGCGAAGATATTAATTGGTTTGCATAGTTTCCTACTATTTTTAGTTTAATGTTTAATTGAAAAATTAAAACCAAAATAAACTATTTTAAGTTGAAACTACAAAACAAGGAAAAAGTTTGAAATTTGCAAAGTTTTATGTTTGTATTTATGCCTATGCTTAAGACAAAGGCTAAACCTGTAGCTGGATCTGGTCTGACATTATTACGTATGTTAAACATTTCAAGGTTATGACAAACGACAAAAACAGTAACTATGTTAAGAGTTAGAAATTTGTTGATTATGAAATGGAAAACTGATTGGCAAGCTTGTTAAAACATTGCTTATTTTGTGCTTTGAGGTTTCGGATCCGATTCCACTCTTGTCTCGTCCCGAACAACTTTTACTAATATTGGAGAGTCTTGGAATTTGCAGTTGTGTGATGTCGAAAATCCCAAGTTTTAAATTCTGTTTATATATCTATGAAAACACTCAAACAAACAACACACATATAAAGTGCCACACGAAAATTGCGATATGAGCGATTAACATGGGGAATGAGTTTTCTACTAATCGCTTACGGCAGTGTTTCTCAACCTTTTTTCATATGCAACACATTTTTTAATCATATCAGTTTTTGCCGTACACTCTTAAATTCTTGTGTATATGATATATTGTAAGAATCATACTGCATAATTTTGGACCTATATTAACGATTAATTTTCTGTACCGAACTCAAAAGTGTTTCAAGCACTTCCGCCATTTAATTTTTTTTGTGAAATTGGATTTTCTTCAGTGCCTGACTTAAACAAAATATGAAATGGAAGAAGAAATACTTTGTTCCACAAGACAACCCCAAGGCCAAGGACACTATTAATTATTATATTCACGTAAATTTTTGTCATATGAATGACTTTGAAGTACAGTGACAATGATAATTTTAAAGTTAATTTTATGACAGAAAAATTTGGGAGACGCCCGGATTCGAACCGAGGACCTTCAGCTTGCCGGGCCAATGTTTTAACCACTAGACCACATCCCACCTGTACGATGCAGGCGTCAACCAAATTCTTCTGTCATAGTGTGTAACACAGCATCGATCCCAAGACTCCTATGTATCATAGGTATTGACAACGGGTTTCGTCTGTACCGACACATGTCTGATTTGAAAGGAAATCATACCACGAAGTAAATTTTTGTCATATGAATGACTTTCAAGTTGTACAGGTGGGATGTGGTCTAGTGGTTAAGACATCGGCCCGGCAAGCTGAAGATCCCCGGTTCGAATCCGGGCGTCCCCCAAATTTTTCTGTCATAAAATTAACTTTAATATTAGATTCACGGTTTTTTAGGTTTAATTTGAATCAAATTATTTGTTTAAATTTTATAATTTTATTTTCAGACTATTTTATGTTTTAAGTTATATTTTGTTCTAATGAATAACTGCAGTGAATGTATTTTTTTTTGTACTTTTAAAAGATTTTGGAGCTTTTATTTCTATTTTCTATATTTAAGTATTTCGCATCACCTCAGGTAGGCGCGCCCTACAGGTTGAGGAACACTGGTCTATGGCGCAACTTTCACGAGCTAAACTTATATTTTTTAATTCTCATATTGTTGTCTGTAAATAATATCATAATCAAATTTCGCGTAACAATCAATTCTCAAAAGTAATTTTTCTTTTCTGTATAAGTTCACTCTTAGTCTCATTTTCTTAAATGGGAAAACAGGAACAATTTCTGCTTTTGCACCAAGATCATTGTAACGTGTGTACAATCCCTACAAATTATTTTTATAATTTTTCATTTTAATATATTTTATTATATATTTTTACCTTCTTTATTGGGCATTTTGTAGGTAAAAATGTTGTGTCCGATGGTTTATAGACAAATGTTTTGTACTCTGCTGCCATAAATAAGCAAAATATTCTTCTTGTGTGGCTCCCAAATGGCCTGTATTCATTATTAAGAAATTCGTACGTTTCAAATTCTATCTGAAAATAAGTTACATATTTTATTTATCGATTTACTTTTTGCTCGCAGATGTAACTAAAGGAAACTCTGTACAATTACTAGTAATTGAACGCTCAACTAATAATAAAGACGCAGGTAGTGGACCACCAAGAAGTAATTAGACTCGACTTGCTACGAGTATTGGAAATAATATTTTTTAAACAAATGAACAATAATGCAACTACAACCAGCTGGAACTTACTACATGGTCATAAAACAACAACATGAAATGCACTGTAATAAACTTATATAAACTTTAACTGCATGAAAACAAAAATAAATGAAAGTTTAAGGTGGTTCTATCATGACAGTCTCATACAAAAGTATAGGTAACCTAAAAAGTTTATAAAAATAATTAGTACATTTTTGTATGGTATAGGTTATTAACAGAATTAACATTTCGCTGCAAATATCGTATAATTAACAATAACATTGAATGTATTAAATAAAGCTATTTAACTAGTTTATGAAATTTAGTAACATAACAAAATTTTTGGAAGTGTGTTTCATGCCAACCAATAGAGATAAGATAAGATTTTACACAGCAGAAGCTATGACAACAAGGCGAGAACTACATGCAGCATGATATTACCAGTCGGTAAGAAACGTAACTGTATTATCGATACATCCTGTTGATAGTTCATACGAAAAATGAGAAAAATGCACCAAAGCAATTATTATCAACTGTAACAACAAATAAATAAATATAAAATACTGTAATATTTTTTTTTGAATTAAAATTAATATATTTTACTGATCGAAATAATAACTTTCATAGTTCTTGCTTTGTCATTCATACGACCATCTCTGTCTACGCCTGCGACCTTCTCTGTTTACGCGTGCGACCATCTCTGTCTAGCCGTGCAACGTTGCCAAGCATTTCTGACAGTTTCATTGAAAATCATAGAATATCCAACTTTATGGGATGGCTAGCTCAGTGGTATGAAGTCGACCTGTGGATCCTGAGGTCCCTGGTTCGATTCCCACAGACGACAAATTTTCATAATTTGAAAAAGCTATCCCTGTGGCTCCTCCATCACTAACATGTTTGGGGGCCGTGATTTTACGACTGGTAACCGCACTTCACGCGCAAAATATATCACTTACCGAGATCTGCTTCAGCAGAGTGCCACACCCAGTAATGGGTAGAAGGCGTGATGATATATTTATTTATTTATTTTATCCAACTTCCATCGCCAATTTCTTTGAAACTAATCCGGTAAGGCATGGATTTTTAAATTCTCATACCATTATCTTTACATGATGTACTGTGTGTTAGTTTTTTGTTAAAAAATAACTACAATATATGAATTTATTACGCAGTAAGCTGCCGCGCGATGTACAGTTCCTATAACGCCAATGCATTTTTGGTCGACTTTAACTTTACATTACTCAGTTCAACAACAGTAAACTTAAAAAAAAAATGCATACTAGTGTAGAAACACATGAAAAATAACATATTTACATTTCATTCAAATCCGGATCAAATGCTTCCATGATAGTACCACCTTAAACTTTTAAATCCGTGACTCGATATAATCCAGAAGATGCTAAAGCTAATTCAATTTAATTTCGTTCCGTTACAGCGCAACCAATAACTACGTCCCTATCGCTCAATTTAACAACAAACAACTTACATGTGCTACTAAAAGAGCTTAAAATTTGTGTATTTTTTTATAGCTTTAAGGGCTCGAGCAGTGGCGTAGCAAGAGCCTTGTGGGCCGGTGTGCCACTGGGATTAAGGGGCGCCACCTTACTCCTTGTCCTTGTATTATTTAAAATCTTCATGTTCTTTTGGCTCATTTTAACTTCTAAATGTCATTTGAATTTTTTCAATTTATGTCTGTTTGTGCCTTATTCGAAAAAAATTTCAAATAAAAGTTGTTTTATTTTTTTTAAATAAAAATTAATTAAAATGATTTTTTGTTAAAATGCAATTTGTATTTCTAAATTAATAAATTAAAGTGAAATGCCTACAGAAACAACTTTCCAGGAAATTTATATGTAGGTACCTAATAATTATAATTTCTGTGGTCCATAATCTAATTGTCTTTTCCCTAGATTTAGAAATAGGAGATTGCAAATTGTTCAATATATTAATTCTTTTTTAAAATGTAGAAAACGAAATGCAATAGACACATTGAATGTTGACTTAACTATACAAGGCGCGACGGTCGCGTATTGTGTCCGCGTCGCGACACAAGTCTGAACAAGTTTGAATTGTCCGTAGACAACGGTCTTCAAAATAAACAAATAAAAATGGTAAGTATTAGTGAAAATAAGGCCCCATTGGCACTTTGGCTACTAGTTTTGGAATTGTATTTTCATTTATCTCATATTCTCAACTTTACCTCTTGTTTGTATTTGTTGGGAATGTCTGGATTTGTCGAATAGCAATCTCAATTTCATAGACGACCTTACTTTACGGTTTATTTACTAGAGTTTACACAGAACACGTTTGACTTACGCGAAACTCTAATCAGAATTTAAAGAATTAAAAATTCAGATTCAAAACGTGTCTGGAAGTATTACAGCTGCCTAAAAATTTAATATTTTGAATCAGAATTATAACCGAATAGGAGAGCACTGTTTGGCAATGAATGGAGGAATCTTTTAAAATTTATTGTTTGTATTTGCATGTCTTATAATAGTTCAAATAAAATATTTTTCTCTTTATGTTTCATTTTAAAACTAACCTTTTTGATACAGTGTTTTAAAATTCGTAACCTATATTTGGCGTTCAAATATATTGAATTACATTTGTTCCAGTTTCCTGAGTAGATAATGATAATTTTTCACAATTTTTTAAATAAATTTTAGCAATTATGTAATAAGTAAAATGAATTGTTAAAATTGATTTAGACGCACAATTTAATAGTATTTCAAACATCTTCCCGTAAAGTATTCAGGAAAGTAACGGTAGTGGAATACTTATTTTGTTTACGAAGTGAATTTTGTGTTTTTTGTCAAAAATTGTTTTGAAAGATATTTTTGTGGGAAGTTATTAAATTGTCTAGTTGTAAAATATCAAACATAATTCTTTCAGTTTAGCTCAGCTCATAACATTAGTGCAATTATTATTATTTATATAAATAAATAAATAAATATATCATCACGCCTTTTATTCATTACTGGGTGTGGCACTCTACCGAAGTGATATATTTATGCGCGTGAACTGCGATTACCAGCCCCTAAAGATGTTAGTAGTGGAGGAGTAATTTTAAATTGGTGTAAATGTTTTGTCGGCTGTGGGATCGAACCAAGGTTCTTAGGCCGACTCGGATACCACACACCCATTACCCCATAATAAAATAAATTCATTCAACTACAAAACACTTTTTTGTTATAAATTAAAGTTATATACTCGTAGTTTTATAACATATTTCGCGGGACAAAAACTTTTCTATCAAAATCTGACTTTTTTTTTCTTTTTACTCACCACATCATGAGGACTATAAACAAATTCTTCAAAGAACTCAAATGTTACATTAACAGCATTTTGAGATCTATTATATTTAAATGTTTTGTATTCGGCTTGCACTATGGTTGGTTCATAATTAAATGATTCACATCTTTCCATAATTATTACATATTTCTCCTAAAGTAATTAAAGGATTAACAATTTAATTATTATTAAGGTGAAAGATGTCTTACATTTGCAGACAACGTCTCATTTATTAAAAAATACAATATGATAATAACACACATATGCTTCATGTTGTTTTCGGTAGTAATTCAGTAAGTCCTTAGCATCGTGTATTATATACATATTCTGTATCAGATAAGATTTAAATATTAACTTGAGTATCATTGTGAATTGAAGCTGTATTTTGAAAAACACATTATAATGTCGTTGGAAAAATGCGGAAATATTAACTTTTATTGTATAGTTAATTCAACTTTTATATATATATATATATTATTATCTATATTATTATCTATTATTGATCGATATGTTAATGATATTTTTTAATGTACACTTTTTGAATGTATTCATGTTGTTGTTATGAGTATATTCTAGTATGTGTATTTGTATTTTAAGTGAGCCTACACGAATTTTTATTTTGTCTAAGAATATTATTTTTGCTTTTGCTAATTTTTGTATTCTGTGTAAAGGAGTAGCTAGCTCAGTGGTATCGGTCTATGGATCCTGAGATCCCTGATTCGATGCTCACAAGCGACAAACATTTTTCACCATTTTAAAAAACTACCACTGTGGCTCCCTCACTACTAAAATCTTTTGGGGCCGTGATTTGACGGCTGGTAACCGCACTTCACGTGCAAAATATATCACTTACCGAGATCTGCTTCGGCAGAGTGCCACGCCCAGTAATGGGTAGAAGGCGTGATGATATATTTATTTTATATGTGATAATGATACTAATATTATAATTAGAATAAATACATTTTTTTTTATTGTTTTATTTTTTCTATTCGTATATTTTTTAATTCGTGTTTATTTTCAAATTGTAGTATTTACCTATTTTAAATATTTTGTATAATGATATTTTAAATTTACTCATTCTTCTCAATCCTTGTTTAATGAATATTTGATCATTTATTGGGTTATCATTTTTCTTTTATTCTTTATTCTATTAGTTAGTAATTAAGTCCAATTGTCTTTCTTTATAATAATATATTATTTCGGTTTTTCTCAGGGGTGTTTGTTTTTATAATAATTCAAAAACTATAAGACATTTTTATGTTAAAAATTACAAGTATATATTTTAACCTAACTAATAAAGGTCAAAATAAATTAATTTCAAATATTTATTAATCTGTTAGTGTTGCAACATTTGTTTTTCAATATACTATTCTCATATCTTAATCTCCTATGGCAGTGCTTTTCAAACTGTACGTCGCAACCCCTAACGAGGTCGCAAAGGCCTTTGGTGGGTGGTCGTTGAATGCTATTTACAAATTAAAAAAAAAAAACATGTTTTCAAAGCTCCTTCGTGTTGCACGCTTTCACTTAAATTCAGTAACAGATAAAATTTATATAATAACATGACTATCATTATATAAAATAAATAAATATAAATATATCATCACGCCTTCTACCCATTACTGGGTGTGGCACTCTGCTAAAGCAGATCTCGGTAAGTGGTATATTTTGTGCGTGAAGTGCGGTTACCAGTCGTCAAATCACGACCCCCAAGCATGTTAGTGGTGGAGGAGCCACAGGGATAGCTTTTTCAAATTATGAAAATTTGTCGCCTGTGGGAATCGAACCAGGGACCTCAGGATCCACAGGCCGACTTCATACCACTGTGCTAGCCATCCCATCATTATATTGTGTTCCGAAATACATATTATTTGCAAAATACGGAAATATTAACTCTTACTATATATATATATATATATATATATATATATATATATATATATATATATATATATATATATATATATATATATATATATATATATGTATATATATTTACGGAAATACATTAATTTATATGGGGTATCTCTGGACGTCATCCATCCAATTACCTCGTCCCCCCCACCACGAAGCATATTGCTTAACTCGTCTTATCGTTTAGATCAGTACCAATAAGCCGTATTATGGCCGCTGACCATGATTGACAAAAAGTAAAATGAGACAATATAACACAAAATTATTGTTGTTTTCGGTTGGAATAAATGAGTATCATTATGAATTTATGCTGTATTTTAAAATACAAATTTAAATATTCTTTGCAAAGTGCGGAAATATTAATTTTTATGGTAGACTATTAAATTTTTTACATAGTTACGGAAATACTTTTATTTATTGACTAACAAAGATAAGAATTTTGTTACGAACAATATATAATGACAGTTGGTACATTGATTATTTTATATTTGAATCATTATCTATAATTGGTGGATATATTAATGATATTTTCTAATATTTCATGATTACTGTATAGCAGGGGTTGCAAACTTAAATGCAGCAAAGGGCCAATAGGTTAGATGTATAAATACCGTGACTATATTTTTTTGAACAAAATAAAGGACAGATCTGAACAAGATTTGTAAAAATTTATAAACAGTTTGTATTTATTGAAGGCACAAGAAGAAAACTAAAATATATTTTCTTCTTCAACACGTTTATCTCTTTGAAATTTATGCAAAAATAATAATGATGATATTTTTGTACAATTATCTTTAATAAATAAGAAAAAATAGGAAAAAATTTTCCATCACTTGTCTCGTAATTCCACAGAGGTTTTATAGCACGTTTGCATCAACTTCTCAGGTCATCAACAAACGGCTGGTCAGTTCAGCTTTAACCATAGACGCGTTTCGTCCTTCCGGACTCATCAGTATGGTGCGATCATTTATCCAACTAGATCAACTAGGAAATAGTGGATTGTGATACCGACTTAGCTGAACTGACTGATGTTAACCTATCTACAACGGTAACATGACATGTGCAAACGTGCTGTAAAACCTCTGTGGAATTACGAGACAAGTGATGGAAAATTTTTTCCTATTTTTTCTTATTTATTAAGACTCAATTCCACATCGCAATAGACATTTTGTCTTTTGTTTTAATTATCTTTAACTTCAACTTAATAAATTGATAGATATTGAAGTTTTGTAGGTATTTTAAACAGCAGAACAAATAATAAATGACAAAAGTAGATTTTTAAGAAATAAATAAGTCTTTGAGGACAAGAGTCAAAATAAAGGACTGTCCTCTATAATAAGGAACATATGGTCACCGTGTGCATAAATGACATGAATCGTAATCAATATTACTTTTTCTGAACTAAAATATGTACAAACTAATTAAAATACAAGTGATATTTTAGTTTTGAGTCCATAAATATTTTTATATTCTATCCTTATAATTATTTACAGCAGAGTTCTTTTCATATATATGATAACAAGAAAAGTTAACATTTTCTTTTTAGACCATATTTTATGCTAGTTTAATTAGCTATTTCTAATGAAAGATTTTAAAATGTCACTGAATATACTTTGAGTAAGGATAATATATTATAAATTTTATACCGGGTGGTGAATTGATTTATGCAATATAGGAAAAAGAATTTTAACTTTTTCATATAGCGATATGGCGCTCCTTATTGATTTTAAGGTAAAGTGCTTCAAATAAATCTTAGTAGATAATTGAAGTCTGTGTCAAACATATAATCACATTTTATTTTATACCTCTTTTAGAGCCGGTTTCTGAAAAAATATTTAACGGGCTGTTGCGTACCCCGCATTATTATTACTTATAGTTATAATTATTCGTTTATCTATTTTCTTGTTTAATATAAATTTAATGCATGTTAGTTAGTTATGTATTAATCGTTTTATTTTCTTATATTTAAGTTTAAGTTTAAGTCATGTAATTCTTACTACCAGTCTGTACATATTTTAGAAAGCTACTTTTATACAAAAACATTCCTTAACGCCATAAAAACCCTAAATTCCAATCCGCTTTCTAAATCCAGCAACATCACAACCCTTAACTTTCTAAACTGCCCTTTTCCCCTGGCCCTTACTTAAAATGCTATAAAAATCTTACCCGTCCAAGAAGACGCTCTCACTCTCATACTCATTCTCATTCCTCAGTCAGCTCAGTCAACTATTCACTTTCCGATTCATTCACCATCCAGCAGCAACAGAAAACAGTGTAGAGTTACACAAAATTAAAAACCACCGTAAATAAAGATATATTTAGTTTGTACTTGTGTGTTTTATTGTGCAAATTAATCCTTGCCATCACAAGTACACAACAGGGCATGTTAACTAACTGTCGCTTAAATTTATTGAAAGGTTAAAATTACATCGGGTTTCTGAAAACAAACGTCAGTTAATTTATATGTTCGATAACTAACTCATGGTACTATCCAGAACTAACATTTATTTTTGAATCTAATAGATGGCGTTACTATCGTTGTCGGTAAATGTCGGTAATTTTTAACGTCAATTTAAAACTTCAAAATAATTAATTTGACGTCAATTATTGTACTTCGTGTTTGTGGTTTGTAATTGTAATAAAATTATGGAAGAAAAGCGAATTCGTGGAAAAAACTTCACAGAAACTGAAAATAATGTTCTTTTTGAGTTGGTGTCAGGGAAATATAAAGCTATAATAGACAATAAAGAAAGTGATGCCGTCACAATCGCAAAAAAAAAGATTAGCATGGCAACAAATTACTAAAGAATTTTATTCGCAAAATCAGACAGGGCACAGAACTTGTTATTCTTGTAGAAACGATATCTGTCTCTAAATTCCGCATCACTATAGATCTTAAAGGGATTACGTCTTTCTCTAAAAACTCTGACTTTCTGCACAGCCTCCACAATGTCAAATAGTTCTTCATATGACGATGAACTAGAATTCGAGTATTCTTGAAGCTGCATACTAACAAGTTTTAATAAATAGGTAAAATCACACAAGCACTGGAGTTAAAAGTATGTTCGAAGGAATTTTTAAAGTTCTCAAAATAATAGATTTTAGTAATAACTGTGTTTTTGAACCTTTTTTCAATCACCAACAAAGCCGAACGAAACTAACACAGCGGCGTAACGAATTGGTTTTTAAAACAAGGTTAGGAAAGATGAGAACTGTCACTGTCAGCCGTTATTTTCAATTTATGAAACAACTGCGCATGCGTCATATAATTTAACTGGACCAATTTGCCGCGTTAACTTAACGGCCAGTTAAATACCAATATATTGTTTCAGAAACCCATTTGACAGTTTATCAAAGAGTTAAACTAACTGACCAGTTAAATTTGTTTTCAGAAACCGGCCCTTAAAGACGTACAATAAAGTTAAAAATTTAATTAATTAAGGGCCGAGATATGCACCTCCTAATAAAGTTCCTAATAAATTTATTTAGCTAATAAATATATTTTGCAGATATCCACTACCTTATAAATTTTTATTTACCTAATAAATACATTTATTAGCTACATATTTTATTAGCAACTTAAACCTCCTAATAAAAAACAAAAGATTCAATTGTCATGTCAATTTATACATAAAATAAAAATATATTTTTTAATACTGTATTAATGTCTTATCAAAAAGGTATACCTGCAAATAATATATTTATATAGAGTTATCATTGATATTTTAGATATTTTTTTATGAATTAGATTAAATTACAGAGAGACATGAAATGGGGTAGGTGGCTCAGCTGACCTGTGAATTTGAGAACCTAGATTCAATTCCCACAATCAACAAACATTTATCACCAAATTAAAATTATCCCTGTGGCTCCTCCACCACTATCATCATTGGGGGCCGTGTTGGAAACCCCACTACATGTGCATAGATATATCACTTACCGAGATCTGCTACGGCAGAGTGCTACACCTAGTAATGAATAAAATGCGTGATGATATATTTTATTCTTTTTGTGAAATGGAGAATTTAGAAATAATTAATATTAGACACCCTCACAATGTTACATGATGGAAATAAAATTGACAATTTGGATAAATGGCATAATATCTAATTTTTTAATAGATTTTGAATGTGAAAAGATACAGAATACAGATATTTCCAATTTATTCGCAGAGTTCTTATTTTTAATATAACGTTTAACACAATATTATTTTGTCAACGGCCATGGCTGCTCTCGTTGGTACTGATCTAAGCGATAACGCGAGTTAAGCAACGTTGCGCGCGGGTAGTATTTGGATGGGTGACCGTCCAGAGAAAACTCGCGTTGCTGTTGACAATAACAACTAAAACGCAGATCAGGGCGTAATGGCGGCATATGACCTGAGTAGTTGGTCCGCCAAAGAAGCCAGAAAAAAAAAATAAAATATTATTTCAGAGGTTTTTGAATCTCGATGAATTGTACAAGAACATGCATTGAACCTTGTCGCTATTATTTCGCACTTTTCACTTTTTTTATTCTAATACACTGTGTCTGTTTATTTATTTTCTATTATATTTTTAGCTATAGCTACTTCAACTAATAAGCTGACTTCATTTATAGAAAAAATTACAGATCTTGCACGTTTTCCTGACTTTTGACAGTTATAACAAAATCAAGGAGGTAGAAACAAAATTACAATCATATATTTATTAAACGTCATAAACAAGTTTTGTATTTCTTTCTAATTAATTATTTTAATAACATTCTCTCTCTCTCTCTCTAAAAGTTGAACAGTGTTGCAATTTTGGCTTATTTATTTATTAAGTAATAATAACAAAAAGACGAATAAATTGAACTGGATATCTAAAAAATAAATATCTTCCTAATAAATAATTTATTTTGCTAATAACTATTAGCTAGTTTACTAGGAGGTGGATTTCTCGGCCCTAAATTGAATAAATAATACCACTTTTATCATTTTAGTAATTAGACTAGTGGTCGGGTCAACTTCACCGACCTTGACGCTAGACTTCGCGGAACAAACTGCTTCTTTATGATTTCTAATTAAATTGAAAATAAAACAGTTCCTTATGTAAATAATGATTTTAGATAATTTTTGTATAATTATAAATGTTGGCGACTATTTCGCCACTTTGGTTATTGAACGGCGCGTTCAATTTATTTTTTAAATCCATTCTTTTACAGAGTTTATTTTATGCAATGTTCACTCTACAAAACCAAACATTAAATACAGCCTCCAGTAATTTTCACCCCCACTCTATAACCCTTGCCATTGCCTCAATTGTCACGAGTCGTTGGTTCAACTGTACCAATATTCAATAAAATAAATAAATATTAAATACATACATACATACATATCTTCACGCTACATCCTAAGAAATAAGATAGCACGAACATTCATTCATTCATAAAACATTCACTCATCACACATGAAACAATCAGCCCTCGTCAAACATTTTCATCCAAACAAACCACCCTCACTTCAACCACATTCATAGATCACTCCATATAAACTCATTAATTTATTACACTCGAAATCATTTATCACACAACAAACCTTCAATCACATCATTCCTATTCACTTATCATTCATTTTCTTTCTTCAACGTACATAACATATGCATAAAACATCTCAAATTACTCACGTTTACTCCTAACAACGAATCTAATAAAGAAATAGAAAAGATGAAAGCGATAGCCTGCACTTGTATATGAAAGAAAAGTTCACACAATGCAGCAACTGAAAATGAAACAAAAAGATAAGAAAGGGAGGGAGCGTCGCCCTGCGATTGTTTTTGAAAGTGAATTTCACACAATTGCAGTTAAACACTCTACGTAAGAACTGAAAACAAATTAAAAGATAAGAAAGGAACGGAGTGTCGCTCTACGCTTGTTTTTGAAAGTGAATTGCACACAATTGCAGTTAAACACTCAATGTAAGATCAGAAAACGAATAAAAAAGAAAGAAACGAAGGGAGTGTCGTCCATGCGCTTGTTTTTGAAAGTGAATTTCACACAATTGCAGGTAAACACTCTAATGAAAATACTAAACAACAAAACTAAAATCTGCAATCCTGCGCTTTTCTGAAATCATCAGATTCATTCCGCAATTAATCTTCGCCAAACGTTTCTATCCTGACACACCACTTTAGCTTCATCCACATTCATAATGCCTTTCATACAAGCACGTTTGTTCCTCATACTCAGAAACTTTCGTTTATGCAACAATCCTTCAATCATATTCATCCATTTATTCATAGGTCGCCCACGCAATCTTTCACCCTCAATTTCACCAACCTGTTTCATTAATCTCTCATTCGACATACGTTCCACAAGCCCAACCCATCTCAACTGACTTATACCTACTTTTCTAACTATATTCTTCTCAATGTCACACTCAACATACACCAATGTATTCCGGACACGATCTCTTCTAGTATAACCACACACCCCCCGCAAATACCTTATTTCCACAGCAGTTATACGACGTTAATGTTTCTTCATCCACACCCAACATTCACTGCCATACATCAATGAAGGTATTAAAACACCATTATACACACTCAATCGAACATCTCTGGATACCTTCACATTTCGAGCAAAGGTTCCCAAAACCTTGCATCCCGCAGATACTGTTCTTTCAATCTCACAATCAATACGTCCATCCTTTGAAAACATACTACCCAA
The DNA here is from genome assembly GCA_911728475.2 of Pterostichus madidus. Lineage (NCBI taxonomy): Eukaryota > Metazoa > Arthropoda > Insecta > Coleoptera > Carabidae > Pterostichus > Pterostichus madidus. Next base: position 26,509,769 of record OU452314.1, read on the forward strand.
ATATAAAAACTCATTCACTTGACCCAATCTCACACCATTCACCGAAACATTAAAGTCAGTCACCAAATCACTCTTTTCAAATACTAACACTTTACATTTATCAACATTTAATAACAAATTTAAATCTTTTCCTACTTCATTTATACTTAGAATCATTCGTCTCAAATGCTCTTAAGATTCACCCATAACAACAACATCATCCGCATACGCTAACGCAGGCACAACACTACCACCAAAATGTACACCATCCACCCCAATGCCGTTCGTAACAACACATCCATGTACAAATTAAAGAGCCACGGAGACATCTCACAACCTTGTTTCACGCCAATATCTATACAAAACCAATCACTCAATCTACCATTAACTCTCACCGCAGCTTCACTACCTTCATACGGCGCACGAATTGCACCCAACAAATTACTATTTATACCGTACTGTAGAAGTACATTCCATAATGTCTCGCGATGAACACTATCATATGCATTTTTAAGATCGAGAAAGCCATAGAACACCTTCTTGTTCTTAGCAAGTGACTTTTCAACAATCATACGAAGAGAAAACAATTGATCCACACACCCTCTCTCAGGCAAAAAACCACCTTGCATATCACTTATCTTGGAGATTGTTAAGGTTGTTACCTTATGAATAAGAATTTTCCTGTACAACTTCCCTACCACACTCAGCAAACTTATCGCACGAAAATTGGTACATTCACTCGAACTACCTTTACCTTTAAATAAAGGACAAATGATAGCACGTTTCCAATCATCAGGAGCCACACACCGTTTTAAACAAAATCTAAACAAATAAACTAACCAGTCAAATAACCTCTCGCCTCCATACTTCAACATCTCATTCGATATACCATCCAGTCCGGGAGCCTTACCATTCTTCAGACGCATCAATGCGAAACTAACAACACTCTCATCTATATCACATTCATCACCATCATCGGTCTATTAATGCTACCATATAAAGTCCTAAAGTACTCACACCATCTATTAGTAATATCTGATTCATTCCACAATAACTCACCATCCGCACTCTTATTCGCTTTCACTGCCCTTACATTACCACCTCTTAATCTCTTCAATCTCAACCAAAACATTCTTTTATTCATACTAAAATCATTAGTCAATCTTTCACTCATCAAATTATCAAAACGCGCCTTGCTTTCTCTCCCTACTCTCTTAACACATTTATTTAATCTCTCGTATTCCAGCAAGCATTCATCACGTAAACTTCCAGCCACATCTTTCACATTTAGAAATCGCAAATATGCTCTATTTTTCACCTCAATTGCCTCTTTTACTTCTTCATTCCACCATGCATTCTTTGGACAAGAGCCTAAACTACATTCACCACAAACTTCTTTTGCACATTTAAGAACTGTATCCTTTCAGAAAGATAAAGCTAACTTGGAAGGATTAGTATAAATTTAAATGCAAAATCAAGAATCAATATCATTTTATTGCTGGGTTGCATGAAAACTGTTCAATAAATTGTTTATTGACTCTATAGTTACTGGTCAAGTTAATGAATCGTTAAAATTCGAACTGTTGCATGAAAAATATATTGAAATCTTTAGTTATTGAAATGTTTGTCTAGCAACAGTATCACTGTAACTGTCATCGTCATTGAGTTGTCATTATCCATAAATATAAATATGAATAAGTAAAAAATTCAATTAAAAATGGATAAAAAGAACAGAAGCCGAAATTATACGGCAAAAGAAAGATAAATTTTGCTGGAAATATTTCAAAATTTTATAAATTTAATTGAAAACAAAAAACCGACAGTACCAAATATAGAAAAAAAATTCGAAGGTTGGGAATAGATTTGCAATGCTTATAAGCAAGTAAGAATCGGGGAAATGAAATATTTAACAATTAAAAAGAAAAGCACGAAAAGAAAAAAGTGCGGCAAAGTAATAATAATATTAATTTTATAATTTAACTATTTTTTCTATGACTCCAGATTCAAATCCTGGTGGTTTCTTTTTTTCCTCTTTATAATATAACTAGCTGACCCGACAGACGTTGTCCTGTCTTAATTATGAATATTCAGTTCAAAGTGGAATTAATTTTAAATTAATAATTATTTCGAAAAAATAGTGTTTATTGAATGAATTTTCAGATTCAAAATAAGATAGCCGGCGAATTGATGACATACAAATAGGTTAGTTCCGTTACTAACCAAGATGATGTTGTCAACTATCTAACAGAATTCTTAAATTCGCGCTAAAATCACCTGATTTAATTTTTTATGAAACTAACAAATCAACAGGTAACTTTATTGGTTAGACAGCAGCAATGGAATCTTCTGAAAATTTCTTTTATATTCTGTGTGAAATTAGTACACTTCTTTTAAGAATTCTATGCTCTTTCTAATTATAGTGGCACGCAGCCAATTTAGCGACATCTATCCACATTGTGGAAAAGTAAAAGTACAATGTGTTCTAACCCCTGTAATTATTTTTTTTTTTTACGTAGATCGATATTTTAATAGTTATTCTGCTATTCGGGGCGGAGACGAATCCAACAAATCTTAGATCATCAAAATCGGTCCAGTCGTTCTTGAGTTATAAATGGTGTAACTAACCCGACTTTGTTTTATATATATAAAGATAATTTTATTATTATATATTTATAATATGGGATGTCTAGCACAGTGGTATGAAGTCGGCCTGTGGATCCTGAGGTCCCTGGTTCGATTCCCACAGGCGACAAATTTTCATAATTTGAAAAAGCTATCCCTGTGGCTCCTCCACCACTAACATGTTTGGGGGCCGTGATTTGACGACTGGTAACCGCACTTCACGCGCAAAATATATATCATTTACCGAGATCTGCTTTAGCAGAGTGCCACACCCAGTAATGGGTAGAAGGCGTGATGATATATTTATTTTTTTTATTTATAGATTTATAATCGATATAGAATATTTTGATAGTTTTTAATGCAAAACATATTTTTAAGTTAAAACTTATAAGACAGGTGGAGGAGATTTTATAAAGCAAGTGAATGCAATAAGTAAAAATTAATCTCTATATTACATCCCATTAATTAATTTTATACCGATCCATTTTATAATCGTATGTAAACAATAAGACTCGTATACAGAAATTACAAATTATATTCTATATAAATTAAATTTTATTTAAGACAATGTAACGGAACAAAAAAATAATACAGATATTGATATACGACCTGAACTTTCTGCATGATCATTAATTAATGAAACAATATAGGGCCTTGCTCTATCAGCTTCAACATCAACAAATATTACTTTATTAATAATAATTATTATTATTTGTATTAATTTACTTCAATTATAAAGTAACAACGAATATTTTTTCATTCATTCAACTTTGACATTAAACGTCAAACTGAATTTATTGAACCGATAAATATTTATAGGTCTGACAACAGTCCTGTAAGATGTAGGGCTGTTTATCGATTCATTAAAATTATATGACGTTCATGCAATGATGTTTTGAAACCTAGGGAACCGTTAGTTGCTATTGAACCGATAAATACTTTCATGCATCCCAGCATATGTGTATAAAAATGTTTAAAATAATGAAATAGAAATAGAATCTATATTTTAATACGAGTAGTATTGTAAGATCTCGCTACGGAAGGATTTTGTACGTGCTTTTTATATAAACCTTACAAAATACTGTTTTTACTCATATAACATTCAGTGAAATTGTAAATCTGCCATTAGAAATAGCTTATCTAGATAAGTATAAAATATTATACAAAATGGAAAAAGGGGCTGACTTCTCTTGTAATTATATGTATGAAAAGAGCTCTTCTCTAAATATGGATTTGAGAATCTGGGTTCGATTCCCATAAAACAAACAATTTTCACCACATTAATACTACCTCTATGGCTTTCCCGCCACTAACATCTCTCGGGACTGTGATTTGATGGCTGATAATGACACATCTCGCGCATAATATATCACTTACCGAGATCTGCTACGGCAGAGTGCTACACCCAGTAATGGATAGAAGGCGTGATGATACGAGTATATTTATTTATTTTTTAAAATTATCATTAACATATCGATCAATTATAGATAATAATCCAATTACGAAAAAGGGATAAAGCCCGTGTAATCAATGTATCAACTGTCATTATATAACAAATGTAACAAAATTATTATCTTTGTTAATCAATAAATGAAAGTATTTTCGTAACTACATATAAAAGTTAAATTAACTATATAATAAAAGTTAATATTTCCGCATTTTGCAAATGATATTTTAATCTGTATTGCGAAATACAGCGTCAATTCATAATGATATTCACATTATTATTTAAATCTTATCTGATACTAAATATGTATATAGTACACGATGCTTAGAACTTACTTAATTACAACTGAAAACAACATGAAGTATATCGAAGTTATTATCATATTTTATTTTTTAATAAACGTGACGTTATCTGCAAATGTAAGACATATTTCACCTTCATAATACCATACAAAAAAATTTAATCATTCTTTTTATAAACTTTTTTAGGTTATCTATACTTTTGTATGAGACTGTCATGATAGAACCACCTTAAACATTCAACACGTCTCTTCACCCCTCAACCATCCCAACATGTTCTCACATTTGGCATCACAGACGGATTCTGCCTGGATCCTTGACAATAATTTATTGGTTTAACACAACCTCAAACATATAATTCTCATAATACTTAATATTTTCTAAACCAATAACTATAAATTAACCGATACTAAACTAAACACATAATTTAAACAAAAACAACCTAAATTAGAAATATTGCCACATGTGTATTTGGTTTTTAAGCCCACACGAGTTTTTATTTTTTCTAAGACGATTATTTTATTTTTGTTAATTGTTATATTCTGTGGGAAGGATGCTAATATTATAATTAATATAGATAAATTTTTCGAATTCTTTTATTTTGTGATTTCCTATAGCATGGAGTTGTCCCAATATTCTGTAACAGATTTTATTGATTAATTTTCCTATTCGTATATTTTATATTCATGTTTATATTAAATTGTATTTTTCATAGAAGGGCTTATATATTTTTGTTTTAAATTTTTTTTATGGGGTGGCTAGCTCAGTGTTATGTAGTCGACCTGTGGATCCTGAGAAACCTGGTTCGATTCCAACAGGTGACAAACAATTTTCATAATGTCAAAAAGCTACCCCTGTGGCTCCTCCACCACTAACATCTTTGGAGGCCGTGATTTGACGACTGGTAATCGCACTTCACGCGCAAAATATATCACTTACCGAGATCTGCTTCGGCAGAGTGCCACACCCAGTAATGGGTAGAAGGCGTGATGATATGTTTATTTATTTATATATTTTAAATTTTTTGTATAATGGTATTTTAAATTTATTTATTCTCTATATTCTTGCTTAATAAATATTTTATAATTTATGTTTATGTGTTATGTTACAAAATAAATAATTGAATTTGCGACTGCAATAGTAAAAATAACCTTTTCAGTTTTCTCTGTGTTCTCAATTAGTAAATTTCCACTAAAGAAAAATCTGTCCATATTTATAAAAAAAAAAAAAATGGGAATAGATAAGTAATATGTATAACTGTGAACAGCAGAACACTCACTTTTATTTTTCCCAAACCTGTGTACAATATTATTATATAAAATTCATATTTAGTATATAGAATATTAGCGAAGATATTAATTGGTTTGCATAGTTTCCTACTATTTTTAGTTTAATGTTTAATTGAAAAATTAAAACCAAAATAAACTATTTTAAGTTGAAACTACAAAACAAGGAAAAAGTTTGAAATTTGCAAAGTTTTATGTTTGTATTTATGCCTATGCTTAAGACAAAGGCTAAACCTGTAGCTGGATCTGGTCTGACATTATTACGTATGTTAAACATTTCAAGGTTATGACAAACGACAAAAACAGTAACTATGTTAAGAGTTAGAAATTTGTTGATTATGAAATGGAAAACTGATTGGCAAGCTTGTTAAAACATTGCTTATTTTGTGCTTTGAGGTTTCGGATCCGATTCCACTCTTGTCTCGTCCCGAACAACTTTTACTAATATTGGAGAGTCTTGGAATTTGCAGTGGTGTGATGTCGAAAATTCCAAGTTTTGAATTCTTTTTATATATCTATGAAAATACTCAAACAAACAATATACATATAAAGTGCCACACGAATATTACGACATGGGCGATTAACATGAAAAATGAGTTTTCTACTAATCGCCTTTGGCAGTGTTTCTCGACCTTTTTTCATATGCACACCATTTATTTTAATCATATCAGTTTTTGCCGTACCCTCTTCCACCCTTAAATTCTTGTGTATATGATGTATTGAAGGAATCATACTGCTTAAATTTTGGGTCGATATTAACGATGAATTTTCTGTATCGAATTCAAGAGTTTTTCGAGCACTTTCGCAATATTTTTTTGTGAAATTGGGTTTCCTTCAGTGACTGATTTAAACAAAATATGAAATGGAAGAAGAAATACTTTGTTCCACAAAACAACCCCAAGGCCAAGGAAGCTATTAATTTTTAGATTCACGGTTTTTTAGGTTTAATTCGAATGAAATTATTTGTTTAAATTTTATTATTTTATTTTCAGAATGTATTTTATGTTTTTAAGTTATATTTTCTTCCAATGAATAATTGCAGTACATGTTTTTTTTATTTTTGCTTTGAAAGATTTAGGAGCTTTTATTTCTATTTTCTATATTTAAGTATTTCGCACCACAGGTTGAGAAACACTGGTCTATGGCGCAACTTTCATGCTAAACTTATAGTTTTTAATTGTCATATTGTTGTCTGTAAATAACATCATAATCAAATTTCGCATAACAATCAATTCTCAAAAGAATTTTTTCTTTTCTGTATAAGTTCACTCTTAGTCTCATTTTCTTAAATGGGAAAACAGGAGCAACTTCTGCTTTTACACCAGGATCATTGTAACGTGAGTACAATCCCTACAAATTATTTTTATAATTTTATATTTTAATATATTTTATTATATATTTTTACCTTCTTTATTGGGCATCTGGCAGGTAAACTTTTTAATTCCGATATTGTATAGACAAACGTTTTGTACTCTGCTTCCATAAATAAGCAAAATATTCTTCTTGTGTGGCTCCCAAATGGCCTGTATTCATTATTAAGAAATTCGTAAGTTTGAAATTCTATCTGAAAATAATTTATATAATTTATTTATCGCTTCACTTTTTGCTTGCAGATGTAACTAAAGGAAAATATGTACAAATACTAGTAATTTAATGCGGAACTAATAATTAAAGATGCAGGTAGCGGGCCACCAAGAAATATTTAGACTCGGATATTAATTGGATATTGGCATTAATATTATTTAAACAAATGAACAACAACGCAACTGCAAGAACATGAATTCTACTATAACAAACTTATATAAACTTTAACTGAATGAAAACAAAAAGAAATGAGAGTTTAAGACAATATATTTTTAAATCCGTGACTCGATATAATCCAAAAGACGCTAAAACTATTTTAAAATCAATTCAATTTCGTTCCGTTACAGCGCAACCAATATTTACTTCCCAATCGCTCAATTTAACAACAAACAAAAGTCAACATACATGTGCTACTAAAAGAGCTTACAATTTTTGTATTTTTTTTATAGCTTTAAGGGATCGACTATACTTACAGAAGTACTCAAAAGTTGCTTGCTTCTCAGCATAAGGAAATGGTTGGCCTTTAAACTAATAATCTTATGGTAACTGAACTTAATACAAATATTAAAAAGGTAAATATCATGTTAAGAAATATACAGCGTGTTCCACGCATGCGCGAGTACCACGGAAAATAGGTTTTCGTAACCAGTGCTTCTCACATCACTTTACAAGAAAAATATTCCAATAATTGTTATTTTTGAAATTAATTTTAGCACTAATTTAATAAGTAAACTGAAATGTTAAAATTGATTTAGATGCAAAATTTAATAGTATTTCAAACATTTTCCCGTAAAGTAATGAGGAAAGTAACGGTAGTGTAAAACTTATTTAGTTTACGAAGTGAATTTTGTGTTTTTGTCAAAAATTGTTTTAATAGTTATCAATTTTAGTACAAGATACACCTCGTCGCTCACACTCTTCTTTATATTCTTTTATAAATTAAAATAATTTTACTGTAAATTTATATATTTATTTCGACTATACCTTCGCTAGGAAAATAGAATTAATAATAAATAAACAAAACGTAACTATACCCAAGTAACTAAGAAATAATAAATATTTGGATTGAACATTGCTTATCTTACAAAATAATTTCATGTTATTATTTAAAAATAAAATATATAGATTCGAAATTTAATACTTTTATAAGATAGATGTTACAAAAATCAAGATGAAATAAGAAATTTTCCCTGTAAATTCCCAATATAGTAATATTCCCGGGAATATTTCCTAAAAATAAATTCCCAGAAATTTTGCATTGCTAGTCGCAACTCCTAACGGGGTCGCCAAGACATTGGTGGGGGGTCGTCGAATGCCATTTACAAATTTAAAAAAAAAACATGTTTTCAAAGATCCTTCCTGTTGCACGTTTTCACTTAAATTCAGTATCAGATAAGATTTATATAATAACATGATGTGTATCATTATGCTGTGTTCCGAAATACATATTATAGTATTATTTGCAAAATACGGAAATATTAACTTTAACGTTAAATTTTATATATATTTACGGAAATACTTTAATTTATATGGGGTTTCTCTGGAGGCCACCTATCCAATTACAACCCTCCTCCTCTGCGCTTAAATCGTATTATCGTTTAGATCAGTATCAATAAGCTGTGCTATGGCCGATGACCATGGTTGACAAAATGTAAAATGAGACAATAGAACACATAAAATTCTTGTTGTTTTCGGTTGTAATAAATAATAATATAGGTATCATTATGAATTTATGCTGTATTTTAAAATACACATTGTAATATTATTTTGCAAAGTACGGAAATATAAATTTATATTGTAGACCTTATTCTGTTTTATATATAGTTACGGAAATACTTCTGTTTATTGATTAACAGGGATAACAATTTTGTTACGAATAATATATAATGACAGTTGGTTCATTGATTTTTTTTATATTTGAATCATTATCTATAATTGGTGGATATATTAATAATATTTTGTAATATTTCATGATTATTTTACAGCAGGAATCGCAAAGTACAGTGACCATATTTTTTTTCGACAAAATAAAGGACAAATCTACGGAAGTCTTAGAAAACTTGATAAATAGTTTGTATTTATTGAAGTCACAAGCATAAAACAATTTTTTTTTATTTGCTTCTACATATCTATCACACATAACTTTTTGGCAAAATAACAATGATGATATTTTTTCAAATCATCTTTAATTTCAATTTATTTAAATTGATAGAGATTGAACTTTTGTAGGTATTTTAAACAGAAAAACAAATAATAAGGAACAAAAGTTGATTTCTGGGAAATAAATCTAATGGGCATCACTCAAAATAAAGGACTGTCCTTTATAGGGTTGTTGATTTTACGAATATTCGAAAATTCGAATGTTCGGATTTTTTGAACATTCGAATTTAAATTCGAATTTTCGAATATTTCGAATTATTCGAAGTTTTGAATTTTTTGAACATTCGAATTTTTCGAATTTTTCGAATTTTTTGAATTTTGCGAATTATTTGAAATGTTTTAGATCCTAACGTGGTATGAATTACTTTCAGAATAAACTCATTTGCAGAGTTTTGTATTAATTCATAAGTAATTATTATTAATAAAATTTCGTTACACTGTCAAAAACGTTATATTTAAAACGTTTTTGTATCATTTTTATTCTCATTTTAAAACGTTTTACTAAAAATCCATAGCATTTAGATGGGCGGTTAAGAGAGTAGATGGCTTCATTAAGATGCCTAACCTTGCAGAGTTTTTGCAGAATACTTCGCCGAATTTATTATTTAATTCGTGTCCGACTTTTCACGAATTATGCGTGAGCGTACTTGGAGATGACAGATGGCGTTAATTAATTGGCAAAAAATTAGAAAATTCGAAGCTTTAGAAAATTCGAAAAGTTCAAAAAATTCGTAAATTCGAAAAGTTCAAAAAATTCGTAAATTCGAAAATTCTAAAAGTTCAAAAAATTCAAAAATTCGAAAATTCGAATTTTTTTTGACGAAGTTCAAAAAATTCGAATGTTTGAATGTTCAGAAATTCGAAATTCGGTGGAAATCAACAACCTTAGTCCTTTATAATGCCTATGGCACACTGGTCGAGGAGCGTCGAGGAGCGTCGAGGAGCTCTTCGATGAAACAACAGAACGCACCCGTCATCGATGAAAAATAGAGGCTCCTCTATTTCCATCGAGGAGCTCCTCGATGAAACGAACGTGTCTCATTTCACACGTATTATTGTGTCTCATTTCATGTTAGTGTGGGCTGTCATTTTGGCTTTGCTTTGTGCTAATCTTTCGTGTTTGTTTATTTTTATCAGTATTTAACTTTTATTTAGTATATTTTCTTTTTATATTTAATGTTTAATTTTCTTTTTTTATTTATGTGGCAATATTTATAATTTAGGTTGTTATTGTTTAAATTATATGTTTAGTTTTACTCGTTTCAGTTAATTTATAGTTGTTAGTTTAAGAAACATTAAGTATTGTGAGAATGGAATGCTTGGGGTTGTGTTTATGTCTATCTGAGTGACGCCGAATGTGAAAATATGTTGTGATATATGAGGGATGAAAAGACGTGTGTGAATGGTTAAGGGTTCATGTGACTTTGTAACTAGTTTTTAAGATATTGTGTATCCTGCGAGCGACGAGAAAGGTCGAAAGTAATCATTTTGTAATTATATATTTAAATAAAACTGATGTACATATTTCCTGTACTTCGTCTGTTATTATCCTGACAAATACGTATATAGAGAAGTGCAGAAAGAGCATCATAAATCCAGAAAAAGTTACATAATATATGCGACAATTATCAGAAGTGGATAGATTATATTATTTTATATTAGATTGCGACATTTAATATAGAATTTCCCTAATTTTATTAGTATTTAAATTTTATTTAGCATATTTTCTTTTTATAATTAGTTTTTGATTTTCATTTAGTGTATCATTTTGTTCATTTGCAATATTTCCTTTATAAAAAAATAGTATTTTGAATACACAATCTCCAAACAACAATAAATACCGACGGAATAGGAATATTTCACTGATATTATTACCAACGTAATTTTTTTTTGTCGCAGAGAAATTCGGTGTATTTGTCATCGATGAAACAGAAAACCATGATTAACGGGTGCGTTCTGTTGTTTCATCGAAGTGCTCATCGATGCTCCTTGATGCTCCTCGAGGACTGCCCTCCATAATACAGGACTTATGATTATTGTATGTATAAATGAAGAGGGCCGTAATCAATATTACGGAATGGAAAAGTAGGCGCCACTTCTCTTGAAATTTATGTAAAAATGGATTTGAGAACCCGGGTTCGATTCCAATAAAACAAACAATTTTTGCCACATTAATACTACCCCTGCGGCTTCCAATCCACTAACATCTTTCGGGGCTGTGATTTGACGGCTGATCTCGCGCATAATATATCACTTACCGAGATCTGCTATAGCAGAGTGTCACACCTAGTAATGAATAGAAGGCGTGATGATACGAGTATATTATTTATTTAATTTTTTAAATTATCATTCACATATTGATCAATTATAGATAATAATCCAATTACGAACAAAGAAGAAAGCCTGTGTAATCAATGTATCAACTGTCATTATATAATAAAATGCTACAAAATTATTATCTTTGTTAATCAATAAATGAAACTATTTCCATAACTAGTTGAGTTGACTATACAATAAAAGTTAATATTTCCGCATTTTGCAAACGACATTTTAATCTGTTTTGCGAAATACAGCGTCAATTCATAATGATACTCATGTTATTATTTAAATCTTATCTGATACTGAATTTGTATATAATACACGATGCCGAGAACTGACTGAATTACAACTGAAAACAACATGAAGTATATGTGTGTTATTATCATATTTTATTTTTTAATAAACGTGACGTGGTCTGCAAATGTAAGACATATTTCACCTTCATAATAATTAAATTGTTAATTCTTTAAATATTTCAGGAGAAATATGTAATAGTTTTGGAAAGAACTGAATCGTTTAATTATGCACCAACTATTCTGCAAGCCGAATATAAAAATTTTAAAATTAATGGAACTATTAATGCTATTAATGTAACACTAGAGTTATTTGAAGACTTTGTTTACAGTCCTCATGATGTGGTAAGTAAAAAGAAAAAAAGTTAGATTTTGATAGAAAAGTTTTTGCTCTTAAAGATATGCCAAACTATGTCATAGGCGATTATAATATGGGAATAGTATATTGAAAAATAAGTGTTGCACTTGGTCATTGTAACACGTATTTTTCATATTATTTCTTCTACATCGCATTAATTTACTTTTATTTAAAAAAGTATTATACAATTTTTATGTGATTACAGATTAATTTATATTTGAAATTAATATATTTTGACATTTATTAGTGAGGTCAATTAATAATTATCTAGAATATGTTATAATTTTCTCAATGATGTCTGTGTGTGTGTGAATTAGAGGTGTGTAGTTCGTGAACGAACTAGTTCATATGAACTATTCCTTATAGTGAACGACACGAACTAGTTCGTGAGTTTATTAAAGACTAGTTCACTGCGAACTATTCGGATATGATTACCACCACGGCGCGGTGGAACGGCCGATGAGGTCGAACGAAAGCGGAGAGCGGCGAACAAGTGAACGAGTGAACGAGACTACTAGTTCATTGCGAACTATTGGAATATGATTCACCAGCACGGCGGCATGGCCGATGTGGTCGAACGAAAGCGGAGAGCAGCGAACAACTGAACGAGTGAACGAGCGAACGAGACTCATACTTCATTCGTTCGTGATCATTACTATGATCACCGCTCTGCTGTCAAATTATACTAGAACCAGATCCTAAAAGTTCACTTGTTCTCGCTCGTGAATCACAATACAATACGATTTCCGTTCATCATAGTCTTAAAAATTTCCTGAACGAAAGTGAACTAATGAACTAGTTCAATGAACTAATCTTTTTGGTGAACGAGAACGAATGAACTAGTTCACTCAAATGAACTATAATTCCCATCTCTAGTGTGAATGGATGGATGTGTGTCCGAGTGTGCAATATCTCATAAACGAGATAAGATTTGTTAACTAAACTTGGTAATTATAAGTTTCATGAAAATACGAAGAGCTGAGTTGATTTTTTTTTTGCAAAAAAAAAAATCTATGAATCAAATATGTAAATTATTTTTAGATTGAAGTTCAAACTTACGAATTTATTAATGACGAGTACAAACCATTTGGGATCCACGTACGAAAAATACTTTGTTTATTTATGGAAACAGAATACAAACAATTTTATACTAAACCTTCGGACACAAACTATTTACCTGCCCAATGCCCATTAAAGAAGGTATAAATATATGTAAAGTATATTAAAATTTAATATTGAAACAATATTTTTTAGGGAATTTACACAAGTTACAATGATGTTGCTGTATCTGCAGCAGATGTTCCTGTTTTCCCATTTAAAAAAATGAGACTAAGGACAAATTTGTATAGAAAGGAAACATTACTTTTAAGAATTGACAGTTACGCGACATATGAATATGATGTAACTAACTAACGGAAACTTGACATTTAGAAAATATAAGTTTCACAGGATGGCTGCCCCATAGACCAGTGTTTCTCAACCTTTAGAGAGGGGGTGCGAAATACCAAAACGGGGACACGAAGAAAAATAGATATAGAAAATAAAGCTTCAAAACTTCACAAAAGCAACAAAAAAGCATTTCTTGAAATTATTCACTGGAACAAAACAATAACACAAAAACATAAAATACATTTTGAAAAAAAATAAAAAATTAAACAACTAATTTAAATTGAATTAAAGATAAAAAACCGTTTATTAAAAACTAATACATTCCTTGGCCTTGAGCCCATCTTGTGGAACAAAACTTTTCTTTCTCTTTTATTATTTTTTTTATGTGAAAGCGGGTTTTATGCAGTAGCTACATATAAAAAAATAATGTTGAAAATGCTCGAAATTCAAGCTTTATGATTATTACAATATGTCATAAGTATACACAAGAATTTTAGGGTGGATGAGGGTACGGCAAAAACTGATACAAAAAGTGGGGTATATATGAAAAAAAGGTTGACAAACACTGCCATAGGCGATAAGTGGAAAACTCATTTCCCATGTTAATCGCTCATGGTGTAGCTTTCGTGGGGAACTTGATAGATATAATGTTTAATGAAGTAGCATCATGTAAAAAGAATTCAGAACTTGTAAAATGATTGCATAATGGACATGACACAATTGCAAATTCAAAGACTTTCTAATATTAGTTGACATTGATCGAGACGAGACGAGACTAGAATCCAATCTGTTACCTCAAAACACAAAATAAACAATGACTTAACAAGCTTGCCTATCAGTTTTGAATTTAAAAATCAACAAACATTTGCAAACTTCAAACTTTTGTCTTTATTTTGTTGTTGTTTTAACTTAACATTAAACTAAAAATAGTAGCAAACTATATAAACTAATTAATACCGTTTACTAATACTGTACATTCTGAAAATGTATTTTATATAATTTTGTATGCAGTGGCGACTCGTGAAATATACATATAGGGATTGTACTATTCATAGTTCTTGAAAAAACTTATTTATTTCTTAGTCACCTTATTTTGTTATAAATATCAACAGGTTATTCTTGAAACTGGTTATTGAAGAAAACAGAGAAAACAGAAAATGTAATTTTTCCTTTTGCAGCCGCAATATTGATATATTGATATTTGCACGATATTGTCTCTTAAAAATTTACTATTTTCTTAAATGTATACGAAGAATTGTATTTACGTTTAATAAATTGTTTACATCCATAGCTTCAAACAACAATGTTCACCGCAAACCATAAACTAAATAAATCACCCTAGAAGTTGAACAGCAACAGGGTACCCAAAGTGGTTCTGTACACTACCTGCCACTCATCTAAATAAAGAGTGAATAGGAATCGAGCGAGAATGTTTCCAGTACTGAGTTGGAGGATTGGAGCGGATTGAAGATCGACTTTAGCGTAGCGCAGAAATCGAATCAGATGAGAATGACATTTGTTTATACATGTTTATAATGCTGCAAGCTATAACTAGTTTAAATTAAGTTTTGGTTACGCATCTTTGCAGCACTTATCAGGAGCCGCCACTACAAGGAATGAAATTTTAAAGATGGTTTAAAATGATTTTAATTGAAGAAATGACATATCTAATTTGTATATTATGAGTTATGAATTTTATATTCAAATGCAAATTGCATCAGGCAACTGTGGATAGATACTTGTCAAGTTGTAAATAAAGAATTGTAGAAATGTATCGTGTATGTTAGTTTTTCACCAAAAGTCATTAAAACAGTAGCACACCCAGAGGGCGGGATTGTGAAGGAGTCCTGAGTATGTATTTTATTAAATGTTAAGTCTTAAATAAATAATCAATTTCCTGAGTCCGTGAAACCTGGAGTCAGGGTCGGATCGCTAGGCTTATATTCGCTAGGTGCAGAGTCATGGTGGGGACAGCCGAATCGACTGCAGCGATCGCGGTGGACAAAATAAGCATAAAATCATCTCACGTTGTCGTGACCGTGACTGTCGAACATAGGATTTTAACATGTAAAATCATAATTTCGTAATTTTCTGCTTCACTAAATATTTTAAGCAAAAATGCTTCAAATAAAAGTTTTAGAGCATAACATTCTTCATCTAAACCATTAAACAAAATTAATTTTATATGCTGTATAACGGCACAAATTAGATTTGAAAATGACGAAAATTGCCTGAAAACATCGAATTGAAACAAAATTAATCAAATGTTTGACGTTTATGTAAGTGTCAATTGATAGACATTTTGGAAAAATTACTATTTTATGGAAAATTTAGTGACATTTTAGAAAAATTACTGTCTTTGAGACGATTTGAGAGATATTTTGGAAAAATAACTATTTTAAATAGAATTTGGGAAACATTTTAGGAAAATAACTGCGTTAGAGGTGATTTGAGAGACATTTCCTTAGTAAATGACAATCTTAAAGACGATTTGAGAAACATTTGTTGAATATTAACTGTCTTAGAGATGATTTGGGAAACATTTTGGAAAAATGAATATATTAAAGAAAATTTGGAGATATTTTAGAAAAATGACTCTTCTAGAGACGATTTGACATTTTCGGAGATATTTTGTTGGAAATTTACTGTCTTAGAGACGATTTGGAAGACGCTTTGGCAAAATGACTGTATTAGAGACGATTTGGGACACATTTTGAAAAAAATTATTATTTTTAGAGATAATTTAGGAGACATTTTTTGAAGACATTTTATTGATAAATGAACATCAAAACAAAAATTTTACACGTTGTTTTCAAGTTTTCTTAAGGTTGGCTTCGCCAAGTAACTTCCCAAGATCTATTGTCAAAAAATCAATCAAAAAGTATACTATTTAATCCACAAAGTAATAAATATTATTTAAAACATTTACTTTGCTTTCCATATGAGAGGTATTTATTTCTGCTATGGTTGAGAACCTTGAACCAATGAGACAATGAAAGAATACTGCAAAAATAGATTTCTTCAGCATTTTGTGCGGCTTTTACAATATCACTTTATATATAAACTTAAATAATACATTTTGTAATATTTTCAGTTGTTAAAAACTGAAATTATAAACATTTTCTTTGTTTTAAATCTTGTTTTTATCAAAAATTAGACAAAATCTTGTATGAATCAACGGTTATAGAGCATGATTTAATGTGGCCGTCAGATGTCGTTGTCGTCGCGCACCTAGCCAATAACTAGTTTAAATTAAGTTTTTGTTTTTCTTAAATTATTTTAGTAGTTACGCATCTTCGCAGCACTCCTTCAGGAGCCGCCACTGCAAGGAATGAAATTTTAAAGTTGGTTTAAAATGATTTTAATTGAAGAAATGTCATATGTAAGTTGTATATTATGAGTTATTAATTTTGTATTGAAATGCAAAATGCATCAGGCAACTGTGGATAGATACTTGTCATGTAGTAAATAAAGAATCGTCAATGTTTTTGACATAAAAATTGTAGAAATGTATCGTGTATGTTAATTTTTCACCAAAAGTCATTAAAACAGTAGCACACCCAGAGGGAGGATTGTCCTGAGTATGTATTTTATTAAATGTTAAGTCTTAAATAAATAATCAAGTTCCAGAGTCCGTGAAACCTAGTTGGATCGCTAGGCTTATATACTAAAATGTTAAAAGTAGTACACATATTGTCGTCATAAATTTTTACCCATTTTTACAGGTCAGATGATTTAACCAATTACAATTGTTTTTTATAGTTAGAACATGATTGGGAAGGGGTTCTTTTTATAAATATAAATTTGTATTACACATGATAAAATAAATAAATAAATATATCATCACACCTTTTACCCTACAGTGTGTGGTAATCATGGCCTCCAAATATGTTGGTGGTGGAGAAGCCATACGGGTAGTTTAATGTGAAAAGCCCCTTAAAAATGAAACAAAAAATGATTTATTTGGTCAAAACATATTTTATTTCTCAACATAATCTCTTTGTAGCTCGATACACTTCGTCCAACGTTTTTCAAATTTTTCGATCCCTTCCAATTAATACGGTTATTTCAATCCTTCAAAATAAGCGTTTGTCTCAGCGATGACCTCATCGTTGGAGCCAAATCTCTTTTCGCCGAGCCATTTCTTCAAGTTTGGAAATAGATAAAAATCGCAGGGTGCCAAATCTGGAGAATATGGTGAATGACGAACCAATTCGTAGCGCAATTCATGCAATTTTGCCATTGCGATTGCGGACCTGTGCACCGGTGCGTTGTCCACAATGCGGCACCCATCTGGCAGATATCTTTCTCATATCCAAAAATTTATGCAAAATGTTCCGTACCCGTTCGGTTGAGATGCTCATAGCCTCAGCAATTTCGTGCACTTTAACTTGCCGATCGTCCAATATCATACCATGGATTTTATCGAAGATTTCTGGCGTTGTAACCTCAATTGGACGACCAGAACGTTCGGCATTCTTTGTGGTCATACTACCACAACGAAAATCAGTAAACCACTTGTGAATCATTCCAATTGATGGTGAGGAGTTCCCATAATGTTTAACAAGCGATGCTTTGGTTTGCGTAATGTGTTTTCCACGCAAGAAATAATGTTTAATCAAGACTCGAAATTCACTTTTTTCCATGTTTTCAAAAATCTTCAAGGTTGCTTGCTTTCGATGAGTGTCAAAACAGAACTGAATGACATAACAGTCTGAAAATTTTAATGCGTTCTAGTTAAAGATGGTACATCATAAATGTCACATGAGATTTGCGATTGTGGCGCCATCTGTTTTATTTTTCAGGGACTTTTCACACTGCCCTCGTAATATATTTATTCATAAGTATATACATATTATATATGACTGTAAAATAAATTTGTAGTAACAAAAAAATGACAAAAATATGCAAAACATGTTTCTTCATATTTCAATCCTTTTTTATAATAAATTAACAATAATATTAGTTGAATACAAAATAATTTTAGTAAAAATCTCTCATTTCTTACCAGAAATATCGACAATAATAATAATTCCGTATCTTCTAACTTACGATATAAAAGTATTTATTGACACAAAACAAAAATATGAAATAAAACAAAAGACAAAATGTTTATTGCGAAGTGGAATTGAGTCTTAATAAATAAGAAAAATAGGAAAAAATTTTCCATCACTTGTCTCATAATTCCACAGAGGTTTTACAGCACGTTTGCATCAACTTCTCAGGTCATCAACAAACGGCTGGTCAGTTCAGCTTTAACCATAGACGCGTTTCGTCCTTCCGGACTCATCAGTATGGTGCGATCATTTATCCAACTAGATCAACTAGGAAATAGTGGATTGTGATACCGACTTAGCTGAACTGACTGATGTTAACCTATCTACAACGGTAACATGACATGAGAGCTATGGTTAAAGCTGAACTGTCCAGCCGTTTGTTGATGACCTGAGAAGTTGATGCAAACGTGCTGTAAAACCTCTGTGGAATTATGAGACAAGTGATGGAAATTTTTTTCCTATTTTTCTTATTTACAAAAATATGACTTATATAATTTCAATTGTTTGTACATATTTTAGTTCAGAAAAAGTAATAGTGATTACGACCCGCGTCATTTATACATGCGGTGACTATAAGTCCTGTATTATAAAGAACAGTCCTTTATTTTAAGTGTTGCCCTTTAGATTTATTTTCTAAAAAGCAACTTTTGTTCTTTAATATTTGTTTTGCTGTTTAAAATAGATACAAAAGTTCAATCTCTATCAATTTAAATAACTGTAAATTAAAGATGATTTGCAAAAATATCATCATTGTTATTTTGGCGGAGTTCATTGGGATAAACATACTGAAGGAAAAAATAAAGTTTAGCTGTATTATTGTGACTTCAATAAATACAAAGTGTTTATTAATTTCTATATTCTTCAAATTTGTCCTTTATTTTGTCCATAAATATATTGTCCCTGTACTTACGAGGGTAGGGTGAAAATTCCTTGAAAAATAAAACAGATGGTGCCACAATCGCAAATCTCATGTGACATTTGTGATGTACCATCATTAACTACATTCTTTTTACTTCTTCTCTCACCTCACTTATAACTGATCTGAGCTGAAATTAGCTGAGCTGAGCTAAGCCGAACTGAGATAAGTGTTCGTTAAATAGAACAGTTGTTTTATTATTTTACTAAAGTTTCATTTGTTTGGACAATATAACCTAAAATTTTACTATGTCTGTGATCATATTAAGTATTCGTGTTTAATGTTATTAAATTGTATATACGCTTAAAATAAATATATCAAATTATTTTAGGATGCATTGTTCGAAGCAGGTGATGATAATCAATATTTGGAAGATCTGTTTTCCAATGATTTACTCATTTTATTAAATTTTGTTATCAAATTACTACAAATAACAAATAAAATTAACTAATGTTAATCGTATTTTAGCTGTCAACATCAACTGAGTGACTCAGTTGGAACTGAGTTTGCTTTTTAGTAAGCTCAGATCGGTAAGAGGGGAGGTATGAATGCTCACTTCAAACTCATATCAGTTAGATAAATAGAACAGCCATATTTAGCTGAGACACTCAGTTGAACTAAAGTGAGCTGAGATTAAGTGAGATTTGATGTAAAAAGAATGCACCTATTAACTAGAACTCATTAAAATTTTCAGACTGATATGTCATTCAGTTCTGTTTTGACACCCATCGAAAGCAAGCAACCTTGAAGATTTTTGAAAACATGGAAAAAAGTGAATTTTGCGTCTTGATTAAACATTATTTCTTGTGTGGAAAAAATATTACGCAAACCAAAGCACCGCTTGTTAAACATTATGGGGATTGGAACGATTCACAAGTGGTTTACTGATTTTCGTTGTGGTAGTGTGATTTCAAAGGACGCCGAACGTTCTGGTCGTCCAATTGAGGTTACAACGCCAGAAATCGTCGATAAAATCCATGGTATGATATTGGACGATCGGCGAATTAAAGTGCACGAAATTGCTAAGGCTATGAGCATCTCAACCGAACGGGTACGGAACATTTTGTATACATTTCTGGATATGAGAAAGCTATCTGCCAGATGGGTTCCGCATTTACTCTCTGTTGACAAGAAGCGCGACCGCAGTCGCAATGGCAAAATTGCATGAATTGCGCTACGAATTGGTTCGTCATCCACCATATTCTCCAGATTTTCCCCCCTGCGATTATTATCTATTTCCAAACTTGAAGAAATGGCTCGGCGGAAAGAGATTTGGCTCCAACGATGAGGTCATCGCTGAGACAAACGCCTATTTTGAAGGATTGCCAAAATCGTATCATTTGGAAGGGATCGAAAAATTAGAAAAACGTTGGACGAAGTGTATCAAGCTACAAGGAGATTATGTTGAGAAATAAAATATGTTTTGACCAAATAAATCATTTCTTGTTTCATTTTTCAGGGACTTTTCACCCTGCCCTCGTATACATCTAAGCTACTGGCTCTTTGCTGCATTTAAGTTTGCGAGCCCTGCTGTACAGTAATCATGAAATATTAAAAAATATTAATATATCCACCAATTAGAGATAATGATTCAAATATAAAATAATCAGTGTACCAACTATCATTATATATTATTCGTAACAAAATTCTTATCTTTGTTAATCAATAAATAAAAGTATTTCCCTAACTATATATAACTGAATAGAATCTACAGTCAAAATTAATATTTCCGCATTTTGTAAAGGATATTATAATTTGTATTTTAAAATACAGCTTAAATTCATAATGATACTTATCTCATTATTTATTACAACCGAAAACAACAAGAATTTTATTTGTGTTATTGTCATATTTTTTGTCAACCATGGTCAGCGGCCATAACACAGCTTATTGGTACTGATCTAAACGATAAGACGAGTTAAGCCTTGTGTCGCAGTGAGGGAGGGGGATATAATTGGATGGGTGACCTCCAGAGAAACCCCCTGTAAATAAAAGTATTTCCGTAACTATTCATAAAAGTTTAATTATACAATAAAAGTTAATATGTCCGCATTTTGCAAATGACACTATAATTTGCATTTCGACATACAGCATCAATTCATAATGATACTCATGTAATTACTTAAATCTTATCTGATACTGAACATGTATATAATGCACGATGCTGAGAACTTACCTAATTACAATCGAAAACAACATGAAGTATATGTGTATTGTTGTCATATTTTACTTTTTAATAAGTGTGGCGTTGTCTGCAAATGTAAGATATCTTACACTTATATAATAATTAGAGTGTTAATTCTTTAAATATTTCAGGATAAATATGTAACAATTTTTGAGAGAGCTGAATGTTTTAATTATGCACCAACTATTCTGCAAGCCGATTGTAAAACTTTTAAATTTAATAGAACTAATAATGCTGTTAACATAACAATGGAGTTCTTTCAAGAATTTGTTTACAGTCCTCATGATGTGGTGAGTAAAAAAAAAATACCTCAAATTTTGATAGAAAAGTTTTTGCGCTTAAATATACCCCAAACTATGTCATAGGCGATTAAGATATGGGAATAACATATAGAAAAATAACTGTTTCACTTGGTCATTATAATACGTGTTTTTCATACTGTTTCCCAATATTGCATTAATTTACTTTTGTGTTGAAATTAATACTGACTGATTAATGAATATTTGAAATTAATTAATTTTGACGTTTATTAGGTAAGACAAATTAATATTTATCTAGGATATGTTATAAAATTATATACCTACAGGGTGGTGAACGCAACTTTCGAACATGTAAAATCACAATTTTGTAATTTTTTGCTTCCCTAATTATTTTAAGCGAAAAAGCTTCATCTAAAACAATAAACAAAATTAATTTTGCGTGCTTCGTAACGGCACAAATTTCATCTAAAAATAACGAAAATAGCCTGAAAACTATTGATAGCCATGGAACTAAAACAAAATTAAACAAATGTTTGTCGTTTTATCTGTCAAAATAAATGACTTAATAAATAAAGAAATTATTTTGACAGATTATCGGCTGTATCATGTAACATATCTTTAATAATAAGCGACGTCGATAAATTTTACAAGCTTTGGCATCACCGGTTTTGTCTTGACGTTTGTCAAATTTATATTTATATGAATAAAAATTTGACAAACGTCAAACCGAAACCGATGTTGCCAAAGCTAAAAAAAGTTATCGATGTCGCTTATTATTAATGATGTGTTACATGATACAGCCGTATATGTCAAACATTTGTTTAATTTTGTTTCAATTCCATGGCTATCGATAGTTTTGAGGCTATTTTTATCATTTTCAGATCTAATTTGTGCTGTTACGAAGCATGCAAAGTTAATTTTGTTTATTGGCTTAGATGAAGCTTTTTTGCTTAAAATAATTAGGGAAACAGGAAATTACAAAATTGTGATTTTACATGTTAAATCCCTATGTTTGAGAATCGTGGTCACCACCTGTATATTTTGTAACAAAGAAATGTTTTGTATTTTTTATTTTATTAATGGGTTTTGCTATACCATAGTTACGAATTTGATAGCACTGTATTAGAGCATTCATTTTAAAAGACAACATAGGAAAAATATAAAAATATATTTTGTTATAACTATTATATTAAACGATTATAAGAAGTACAAATATAAACAATATTTATAATAAATCAAATGTTTCTTGATTTGCTGCCAAAAAATGCCTAATGTGTTATAAAATTCATTCACAATAATAGATATTTAGGCATAAAACAAAAGACAAAATGTCTATTGCGATGTGGAATTGAGTCTTAATAAATAAGAAAAAATAGGAAAAAATTTTCCATCACTTGTCTCGTAATTCCACAGAGGTTTTACAGCACGTTTGCATCAACTTCTCAGGTCATCAACAAACGGCTGGTCAGTTCAGCTTTAACCATAGACGCGTTTCGTCCTTCCGGACTCATCAGTATGATGCGATCATTTATCCAACTAGATCAACTAGGAAATAGTGGATTGTGATACCGACTTAGCTGAACTGACTGATGTTAACCTATCTACAACGGTAACATGACATGAGAGCTATGGAGCCACTCGTGGTGCCATCTACCGACAAAATCGCAAACTGCTTGACAGCTAATAAGTCGGTATCACAATCCACTATTTCCTAGTTGATCTAGTTGGATAAATGATCCCACCATACTGATGAGTCCGGAAGGACGAAACGCGTCTATGGTTAAAGATGAACTGACCAGCCGTTTGTTGATGACCTGAGAAGTTGATACAAACGTGCTGTAAAACCTCTGTGGAATTACGAGACAAGTGATGGAAAATTTTTTCCTATTTTTTCTTATTTAGATATTTAGGCAGCTAAAATACTTCCGGACAAATTTTAAATCTGAATTTTTCTTCTAAAATTAAAATTTTGGCAGTGTATTTCGAATTTTTTAAATTCCTAATAAAATAAGGATTCAGTGATGCTAGATTTGGAGACGTAGTACGCCATTTTGTTTCTGTAGCATCCGGTTTTAAAAATTAAATGTTTGAATCTTTAACAACAATACAAATGTTAACTTGACAAGAAATATTTCATGCTAAAATACATACCCTAACACATGGCATATCCTAGATTTTTCGTTAAAATAAAAACTATATATAAATTACTGAGGCAAAGTTTAATATTTAACATTCATTTGAATATTTTTTCGAAAATCGGGGAAGCATTGGCCACGAAAACTTATTTTCCGTGTTATTCACCTACGCCACAGTTTTTGTGGAACAGCGTACATATTTCCAAAAGCGACATCTACCTCTCCATTGTTTTTTTCTACAAGCAAAAAGTGAAACTATAGATCAAATATATAAATTATTTTTAGATAGAAGTTCAAACTTACGAATTTATTAATGATGAGTACAAACCATTTGGGCCCCGCGCAAGAAAAATATTTTGTTTATTTTTGGAAGCAGAGTACAAAATATTTTATATTAAATCTTTGGAGACAACCTTTTTACCTTCAAAATGCCCAATAAAGAAGGTATAAATGTATATGTAAAGTATATTAAAATGAAAAATTTAAACAATATTTTTTAGGGAATTTACACACGTTACAATGATCCTGGTGTATCTGCAGAAGTTGATCCTGTTTTCCCATTTAAAAAAATGAGACTAAGAGCAAAGTTGTACAGAAAGGAAAAACTACTTTTAAGAATTGATAGTTATGCGACATTTGATTAAGATGTAATTAACTAACTGAAATTTGACATTTAAAAAATAAGTTTCACACGAAAGCTGCGCCATAGATCAATGTTTATCAACTTGTGCGCCTCTCTGAAGGGATGCGAAATACCGAAATGGGGGCGCGAAGAAAAATATAAAAAGAAAATAAAACTTCAAAATTCACAAAAGCATTTATTTCAATTATTAATGGGAACAAAGACAACATACAAATATATAATATATTCTGAAATAAAAATAATAAAATTTAAACAAATAATTTCATTCAAATTTCGAAAAAACATGAATTTAAAAATTAGTAACTTCATTGGTCTTAAGCCCGTCTTTTGGAACAAAGCTATTATCTTTCTCTTTTTATATTTTGTTTGAGAAAGTCACTGCAAAAAAGAAACAATTTCACAAAGAAAATGTTGAAAAGTCAAAAGTGCTCGAGAAGCTTTGGACTTCATTAATATTGTCCAAAAGCCTGGAGCTGTTATTTGCATATTCAATTCATTAGTTCGATCTAAATTAGAATATAGCTCTACTGTATGGAACCCCATGTACAATATTAATATAAGGTTGATTGAAAATATTCAAAAAAAATTTGTATCAGTGCTATGTTTTAGATTTAAAATTGTTCGATCAGATTATATATCTAAACTTAAGTATTTCAATATGGATCTATCTGACATGTCATTTCTTTATAAAATTTTCAATAATTTAATTTACTCTAATCTCTTAATTCATTATTTTAATATTTATGTCAGCTTCAAAATGAGTAGATCTAATAATCTTTTTTCCGTACCTCAAACAAGGACTAACAATTATAAAAATTCTCCCGTAATTAGAATAATGTCTAATTATAATTTGAGATTTGGGCACATTGATTTATTTAATGTTTCACTATTTACTTTCAAAAAGTGTATACTGGATGTTTTAAGATAAGTTAAAAATAATATGTTCATTTTATATATGTAATTGTACACTGTTTTTTCTCACTCTGTTTGATTTAGTTTAGTAGTTAGTATATATTATTATAATGTATTTATAATGTATTTCTCATACTTAAAATGTGAGTACCTATTATTGGTCTTCTAGACTGTTGGTTCTCCTAGAAATAAATAAATAAATAAATAAATAAATAAATAAAAATGCAAGCAGTTGGTAATATATCATATACACAATATTTTATGGGTGGAAGAGGGTACTGCAAAACTGATATTATGAATAAGTGAGGTGCATATGAAAAGAGGTTGAGAAACACTGTCATAGGCGATTAGTGGAAAGCTCATTTTCCATATTAATCGGTCATGGGGTAATTTTCGTGACGCACTTGATAGTATAATGTTTGTTTAAATAGTTACATAGGTTTATAAATGAATGCAAAACTTATAAAATGTTCACATTTTGGACATCACAGAACTGGAAATTCAAAGACTCTCCAATATTAGTACAAATTGATCGAGACGAGACGACACTGGAAAAAAAATTGTAAGAATGTGTTTTTCCAAGGAAATATTTATTACAAAAAATATTGCTGGAAAACATCAATAGAAATGATTTAATTGATGTACCCTGTAGTAGTACAACATTGTACGTAGTCGTCATTTTCAAAATTGATAATATCGATACACATCATCAAACAAATTAAACATTGAGGCTGTTCCACATATTGACCAATCTAAGTAATTAATACAATATTGTGAAATTTGAAATATAAATTCATGTTCAACAATTCAGGATGAAAATATCACATCTCTACCAATAACAAGAGCAACAACAATATATAAGAATACGGATACTGATGATAATGATAAATATGTATCCTATATTATCGGTATTTTTAATAATAATTACTTGGGGTAACAAGAGATGCTACCAGTAACTGTGTAACAATCTTTTGTTATAGCTGTCCCTTCTTCTATGGTTACTTTTTCTGTGGTTAGGAATGTGCATTATAATAACATACACATCAATGTATGTTATATTCAACTTTCTGTAGTCATTTATGATATTGTTATGGTTACTTTCATAAGTGGTCGTCTGAAAAATTATTTATACTGTC
Source organism: Pterostichus madidus (assembly GCA_911728475.2). NCBI lineage: Eukaryota > Metazoa > Arthropoda > Insecta > Coleoptera > Carabidae > Pterostichus > Pterostichus madidus. The sequence goes on from OU452314.1 coordinate 26,536,749, forward strand.
CATAATAACTGCTATAAAGATCTCAATCTAGATAATTCCTACTTTCTTCTTGAAATTAATTATTCAACCATTAGAATTTTCAGTTATTTTCGAACCACATGAAAAGATAATTTCCAATGAAGGACACATGCACTATCTGTAACACTTAAGAATTAGATGATCTTCAACACGTTTTCCTGATTCGCACACTTTCACACCTATTCGAGAATATTTGAACAAGTAATTAAATATTTTCCCCCAAACACTAATTACGTAAATATATTTTAACTTTAGAATAAATACTAAATGTCTGTAATTACATAATATCGGCTCTCAAACTAAGAGGGTTCGCAATAAATTTGTAAAATAAAGTATATATATATATATATATATATATATATATATATATATATATATATATATAAATTAACTTTCAATTAACAACAAGTCACTTTTTAAAAAGTTTATTTATTACTACAAACAATTATTTATGTCATTACAATATGAGTTCTGAAGCTAGACTGACTTTATCTTAACAATTCTATCTAAGGAAAACTAAACTACGTAACATTTAATAGTCAGCAAATAGTGTGAGAATATAATATGATAGTTTTTTGAGGTTATGTAGGATTCAAGATGTATTTAAGATGTAAAGAAAGGCCTTCAAAATCCAGTTATTGGTAAATAATACACAGACAATAATTAAACTATGTATTCATAATTATAAAACGTGGACGTTTCGATCGCGGAACACGACCATTATCAACACTACAACAAACATAATTTTACATTTAAACAAATGCGTCACAAGAATTAAATAACAAAGAACACAAAAAAATATAAACCAAAACACCTCACCAATTGTGAAAGACGTCAATTTAAAAAAAAAATTGAACTAAATAAATAGACCAAAAATAAGCCAGAAAAACGTAATTTGTTCATAATAATTTAAAACAAAAAGTTTTTAAACGAAGTAGCCCAACTGAAAGTTGGAGCAATACTGACGAGCAAAAACTTAAAAATCTGTGAACTGTCAAAACCTCAACATACAAGAAACCCTAATTCTAATCGGACCAAAATACTATTTGAACCTTTCAATAAAATTATTTATATATTTCATATTATTTTTAAAATCAGTTTGTGAATTAACATTTTTTGAAGTATCCAAATTAATGTAAAAAGTTTCTTTTAACAATCTATTGTAATAATTAGGTTCGGAATCTAAAATATTTACTTCATTAAAATTAAATTTATGTCCTTTCTCTATAGAGTGCTTTGTAAGTGCACTGTGGTCAGGATCGTCGACAGTGATAATTATGCTGGTAACACCGATTTTTTAAAGGTTGGGTGGTTTCACCAATATATGACTTTCCACATTCACCACAATCAACCTTCTCCAAAATTTGGAGCATCAAACTAATTTTTGAAGGGCATGAGGACATAGCAAAAAGTATCTACTTTTCAAATATGAATGGCGAAATTGATAATTTTTATTATTTTCGGGTGTTTTGCCAATTTTTTTTGGCCAAAAATTTCAGCGAAAAATTTTAAAGTTGAATAAAATGCTTGGGTTTGGTTTTTTCTTATTTTGACGGTGGCATCTCGTTTCTTGTTGAAAAATTGAAATATTTTTTCTCTTGCTAATTTTTCTAAAAAGTTACCCTTTTTTATTAAAAGTGGGTAAAAAAAATTATTATTATTTGAAATCTATAAATTTGTTACTCAAAAACAAGGCATCCCACAAAAAAAATTATGTAACAAGAAATACTTAGAATTAATCGGAGAATATTATATATATATATATATATATATATATATATATATATATATATATATATATATATATATATATATATATATATATATATATCGTAATCAATATTATATAGCCGGCATTATAATCCTAGATGAGTTTTTGCCTCCTCAAGTTTTCTCCTCAATTCGTCTCTGACCATGGTCTTTTCCTTCCAAGTTTCAATTTCCGCCTTCCGAAGATCAGTATTAATATTATCCTCCCATCTCAATCTTGGTCTCCCTCTTGGTTACTTAGTGTGCAATTTTTGTTTAAAAATTTTCTTTGGTGCTCTTTCCTCGTCCATCCTCCACACATGGCCCAGCCAGCGGAGTCTATTAATTTTAACACTACATACGATGTCGATTTCTTGGTAGAGTTCTTCAAGTTCAAAGTTCATTCTAGTATATATATATATATATATATAGATATATATATATATATATATATATATATATATATATATATATATATATATCTTATATACTAAACGGCTTAATTCCCTATATATAGATTCATCACGATCAATCTAACAATTTTACAGCCTAGACGGTTTATCCGATTTATTTGAAACTTTTTTTATTTGATAGGGATTACTTATGCGGAGTGCCTTTTGATAGTCTCAGATTTTTCGTGCACATGATGTGCGAGAAAACTTGAAAAAACATGCATTTTCAACTAAGAGTGTGGAGGCTTTGACATTTTTAAGAAGAACATCAAACGTCATTATGACATTTCTCAGTGGACATGTCGCATGTTTAATTATAAATTATTTAAATATTAAATGGTTTAGAGTAGTTTTGAAATATTTTACGCATATTAGGGGACTGAGGGGACGTTTTTATTATAATTATACATTTCAAATGTGTATATTTAAAAAGTAAATTTTTGACACTTCACTATGAAGTTGGTTTTAAAGCAAAACGTCAAATTGACAAGTTTTATAAAATATACAGACAAAGAGTGTGGAGGCTTTGAAATTTTAAAAAGAACACCTACTCTAATTTTGACATTTGTATGTGGACATATCGCATTTTTAATTAAAAATTATTCAAGTATTAAATAGTTTAGACAACTTTTGAAATATTTTACACATATTCGGGGAATGAGGGAACGTTTTTATTATCATTACGCATTTTAAATATGTGTATTTAAAAAGAAAATTTTTGACAGTCCACTAAAACAAAACGTCAAATTGACAAGTTATATAAAGTATACAGGTAAACCCAACCAAATTTGTCTCCTGTAATAATATATAGTAAGGAAATTTTATCCACGGCAGAGTACAATTTAAAAAAACCAGATAACTCGAATTGGAATCATTTGATCACTCTTAAATTTTCTATCGGTAATTGTTTAATTGAAAGTGCTACAAAACTTATATAATATGAAAGTTCTTTTCAAGGGCACACGTACAAAATTGAAATAATTTCGATTGGCAGTTGTTTTAGTGTAAGTACTTCAAAACCTATCGTGTTTGGTATCAAATGAAAAGTCTTTTGAAGGGCTCACGTGCGGAATTGGATTTTTTTTCGATTGTTTTAATGAAAGTTCTTTAAAACCTATCGTGTTTGATATCAAATGAAATGTCTTTTGAAGGGCTCACTTGCAAAATAGGATTTTTTTGATCGGCAATTGTTTTAGTAAAAGTGTGTCAAAACCTATCGTGTTTGGTATCGAATGAAAGATCTGTTGCTGGACTCGCAATTGTTTTTGTGAAAGTACATCAAAACCTATCGTGTTTGGTATCAAATGAAGGGTCTTTTGAAGGGCTCGCATACAGAATTGAATATTATTCGATCGGGCAAAATTATAATATTTTCAATCGTCAATTATTTTAGTGATATTACAACAAAACCTATCGTGTTTGGTGTCATATTAAAAGGCCTTAGAAGAACTTTCAGATAAATGAAAAAAGTTGAAATTTTACAATAAGCATATTGTGTTAGGTGTCATATAAAAGGGATTTAGAAGAACTTTCATATAAAATTTAAAAAAGTTGAAATTTTACGATTGTCAATAGCTTCAAACTTAAAGTATTCCGAATCGTACCGTATTTAGTGTCATATTGAAGGGCTTCAAAAGAACTTTCAGATGAAATATAAAAAGTTGAAATTTTACGATAGGTAATTGTTTCAAACTTAATAAATTCTATAAAAAAATGTGGAAATATCAAAAATTACATCCAACGGATTTTTAGTAGATTAGCAAAATCTTTTCGGAAATAAAACACGTATTTGATTGAAATTTTACGACTGTCAATTATTTCAAACTTAAAGTATTCCGAATTATGCCATGTTTGGTATCATATGAAAGGGCTTTAGACAAACCTTTAGATAAAATAATTAAAAAGTTAGTTTTTGAAAAAGCAATGAGCGTTCGCCGGAATTTGAACCCAGAACATTTCACTCGCATGGTGACTGCTCTAACCAATTGAGCTACAAACACACGGCGAATACTCATGCCTTTCGTGCAACGTTTAGTGGAAGAAATGCTAGAGCAGTCACCATGCGAATGAAAGGTTCTGGATTCAAATCCCGGCGAACGCTCATTGTTTTTTCAAAAATTATTTATAATATCTACAAACAAACAATTGTGTCAATAAACAAATTCTTATAAAAAGTTAGTTTAGCAAAATGTTTTCGGAAATAACACACGTATTTGAAATTTTACGACCTTCAATTGTTTTAAACCTAAAGTGTTCCGTATTATATCGTGTTTGATATCATATGAAAAGGCTTTAGAAGAACTTTCAGACGAAATAAAAATATATATTTCGACCGTCAATTGTTTTAAATTTAAAGTATTCGGAATCATGCCGTGTTCAATGTCATATAAAAAAGTTTTGAAAGAACTTGTAGATGGAATAAAGAAACAAATTCAATATTACAACTGTTAATTATTTCAAACTTAAAGTATTCCGAGTCATGCCGAGTTTGGTGTGATATGAAAGAGTTTTGAAAGAAAGTTCAAATGAAATAAAAAAAAAATTCTTTACAACCGTCAACTGTTTATAACTTAAAGTATTGGTGTCGTATAAAAAGGCTTTAGAAGAAGATTGTAATGAAATAAAAAAGTTGAAATTTGACCTATCGCGTTTGTATCAAAAAGAAAGATTTTTTGAAGGGTTCGCGTACAAAATTTAATACTTCTAGATCCTCAATTGTTTTAGTGAAAATGCATCAAAATTCTTCGTGATTAGTATCAATTGAAAGGTCTTTTGAAGAGCTCACGTGCATAATTGGATTTTTTACAATCGTCAGTTGTTTTAGTAAAAGATCGTCGAAACCTATTGTGTTTAGTATCAATTAAAAGGTCTTTGGATGGAATAATACGCAGAAATGTTTTAGATTTGTAATAATCGCATTTATATTGTGTCAACTGTCTTACAAAAGTGAATTCTACTTCAGTGTCCGCGGAGCTAGCGTGAGGCCTGGCGAAGCCAGGGCGACCGCTAGTCTTATATACTAAACGGCTTAATTCCCTATGTATAGATTCATCACGATCAGTCTAACAATTTTACAGCCTAGACGGTTTATCCGATTTATTTGAAACTTTTTTTATTTGATAGGGATTACTTATGCGGAGTGCCTTTTGATAGTCTCAGATTTTTCGTGCACATGATGTGCGAGAAAACTTGAAAAAACATGCATTTTCAACTAAGAGTGTGGAGGCTTTGAAATTTTTAAGAAGAACATCTACTGTCACTTTGACGTTTGCCAGTGGACATGTCGCATTTTTAATTATAAATTATTTAAATATTAAATGTTTTAGAGTAGTTTTGAAATATTTTACGCACATTAGGGGACTGAGGGGACGTTTTTATTATAATTACAAATTTCAAATATGTGTATTTAAAAAGAAAATTTTTAACAGTCCACTATGAAGTTGGTTTTAATTCAAAACGTCATATTGACAAGTTTTATAAAATATACAGACAAAGAGTGTGGAGGCTTTGAAATTTTAAAAAAGAACACCTACTCTAATTTTGACATTTATATGTGGACATATCGCATTTTTAATTAACAATTATTGAAGTATTAAATTTTTTAGACAACTTTTGAAATATGTTACACATATTGGGGGAATGAGGGAACGTTTTTATTATCATTAAGCATTTTATATATGTGTATTTAAAAAGAAAATTTTTGACAGTCCACTAAAACACAACGTCAAATTGACAAGTTATATAAAGTATACAGGTAAACCCAACCAAATTTGTCTCCAGTAATAATATACAGTAAAACCAAGCAAATTTTATCCACGTCAGAGTACAATTTAGAAAAACAAGGTAACTCGAATTGGAATAATTTGATCACTCTTAAATTTTCTATCGGTAATACGAAAGTTATTTTAAAGGGCATGTGGGCAAAATTATAATATTTTCAATCGGCAATTATTTTAGTGAACAAAACCTATCGTGTTTGGTGTCATATTAAAAGGCTTTAGAAGAACTTTCAGAAAAATGAAAATAGTTGAAATTTTACAGGAAGCAATTGTTTCTAACATAAAGTATTTCGAATCATATTGTGTTGGGTGTCATATGAAAGGGCTTTAGAAGAATTTTCATATGAAATAAAAAAAAAAGTTGAAATTTTACGACTGTCAATAATTTCAAACTTAAAGTATTCCGTATCGTACCGTATTTAGTGTCATATTGAAGGGCTTCAAAAGAACTTTCAGATGAAATATAGAAAGTTGAAATTTTACGATAGGTAATTGTTTCAAACTTAATCAATTCTATAAAAAAATGTGGAACTATCAAAAATTACATCCAAAGGATTTTTAATAGATTAGCAAAATCTTTTCGGAAATAAAGCACGTATTTAATTGAAATTTTACGACTGTCAATTATTTCAAACTTAAAGTATTCCGAATTATGCCATGTTTGGTATCATATGAAAGGGCTTTAGACGAACCTTTAGATAAAATAATTAAAAAGATAGATTTTCAAAAAGCAATAAGCGTTCGCCGGAATTTGAACCCAGAACCTTTCACTCGCATGGTGGCTGCTCTAACCAATTGAGCTACAAACACTCGAATACTCGAATACTCATGCCTTTCCTGCAACGTTTAGTGGAAGAAATGCTACAGCAGTCACCATGCGAGTGAAAGGTTCTGGATTCAAATCCCGGCGAACGCTCATTGCTTTTTCAAAAATTATTTATAATATCTACAAACAAACAATTGTGTCAATAAACAAATTCTTATAAAAAGTTAGTTTAGCAAAATTTTTTCGGAAATAACACACGTATTTGAAATTTTACGACCTTCAATTGTTTTAAACCTAAAGTGTTCCGTATCATATCGTGTTTGATATCATATGAAAGGGCTTTAGAAGAACTTTCAGACGAAATAAAAAATATATATATTTCGACCGTCAATTGTTTTAAATTTAAAGTATTCGGAATCATGCCGTTTTTAATGTCATATAAAAAAGTTTTGAAAGAACTTGTAGATGGAATAAAGAAAAAAATTAAATATTACAACTGTTAATTGTTTCAAATTCAAAGTATTCCGAGTCATGCCGAGTTTAGTGTGATATGAAAGAGTTTTGAAAGAAACTTCAAATGAAATAAAAAAAAAATTATTCTACAATCATCAACTGTTTCAAACTTAAAGTATTCTGATTCATGCCCTGTTTGATGTCGTATAAAAAGGCTTTAGAAGAAGATTGTAATGAAATAAAAAAATTCAAATTTGACCTATCGCGTTTATATCAAAAAGAAAGTTTTTTTGAAGAGTTCGCATACAAAATTTAATACTTTTAGATCCTCAATTGTTTTAATGAAAATATTTCAAAATTCTTCGTGTTTAGTATTAAATGAAAGGTTTTTTCAAGAGCTCGCGTGCATAATTGGATTTTTCCTGTCATCAATCGTTTTAATGAAAGTTCTTCAAAACCTATTGTGTTTGGTATCTAATAAAAGATCTTTTGAAGAGCTCGCGAGCAGAATTGGATTTTTTTCAATCGTCAGTTGTTTTAATGAAATATCTTCGAAACCGATTGTGTTTAGTATTACTTAAAAGGTCTTTGGATGGAAAGATATGCAGAAATGTTTTAGATTTGTAATAATTGAATTTATATTGTGACAACTGTCGTACAAAAGTGAATTCTATTTCAGGGTCCGCGGAGCATAGCGTGAGGCCTGGCGAAGCCAGGGCGACCGCTAGTCTTATATACTAAACGGCTTAATTCCCTATGTATAGATTCATCACGATCAGTCTAACAATTTTACAGCCTAGACGGTTTATCCGATTTATTTGAAACTTTTTTTATTTGATAGGGATTACTTATGCGGAGTGCCTTTTGATAGTCTCAGATTTTTCGTGCACATGATGTGCGAGAAAACTTGAAAAAACATGCATTTTCAACTAAGAGTGTGGAGGCTTTGAAATTTTTAAGAAGAACATCTACTGTCACTTTGACGTTTGTCAGTGGACATGTCGCATTTTTAATTATAAATTATTTAAATATTAAATGTTTTAGAGTAGTTTTGAAATATTTTACGCACATTAGGGGACTGAGGGGACGTTTTTATTATAATTACAAATTTCAAATATGTGTATTTAAAAAGAACATTTTTAACAGTCCACTATGAAGTTGGTTTTAATTCAAAACGTCATATTGACAAGTTTTATAAAATATACAGACAAAGAGTGTGGAGGCTTTGAAATTTTAAAAAAGAACACCTACTCTAATTTTGACATTTGTATGTGGACATATCGCATTTTTAATTAACAATTATTGAAGTATTTAATTTTTTAGATAACTTTTGATATATGTTACATATATTGGGGGAATGAGGCAACGTTTTTATTATCATTAAGCATTTGATATATGTGTATTTAAAAAGAAAATTTTTGACAATTCACTAAAACGAAACGTCAAATTGACAAGTTATATAAAGTATACAGGTAAACCCAACCAAATTTGTCTCCAGTAATAATATACAGTAAAACCAAGCAAATTTTATCCACGTCAGAGTACAATTTAGAAAAACCAGATAACTCGAATGCAAAATTATTATTTTTTTCGATCCGCAATTGTTTTAGTGATATTGCTTTGAAACCTATCGTGTTTGATATCGAATGAAATGTCTTTTGAAGTGTTTTCGTGCAGCATTTAATTTAATTTTGATCGGCAATTGTTTCAGTGAAAGTGCTTAACAATCTATCTTGTTTGGTTTCTAATGAAAGGACTTTTGAAGAGCTCGCGTACAAAATTAAATATTTTACGATTGGCAATTGTTTTACTGAATTTTAAAGGGCACGTGGGCAAAATTATATTATTTTCAATCGGCAATTATTTAAGTGAAATTGCTACAAAACCTATCGTGTTTGGCGTCATATTAAAGGGCTTTAGAAGAACTTTCAGATAAATGAAAAAAGTTGAAATTTTATAATAAGCAAATGTTTCTAACAAAGTATTTCGAATCATATTGTGTTGGGTGTCATATGAAAGGGCTTTAGAAGAACTTTCATATGAAATAAAGAAAAGTTGAAATTTTACGACTGTCAATAGTTTCAAACTTAAAGTATTTCGAATCGTACCGTGTTTAGTGTCATATTGAAGGGCTTTAAAAGAACTTTCAGATGAAATATAAAAAGATGAAATTTTACGATAGGTAATTGTTTCAAACTTAATAAATTCTATAAAAAAAATGTGGAACTTTCAAAAATTACATCCAACGGATTTTTAATATAGCAAAATCTTTTCGGAAATAAAACACGTATTTGATTGACATTTTACGACTGTCAATTATTTCAAACTTAAAGTATTCCGAATTATGCCATGTTTAGTATCATATGAAAGGGCCTTGGACGAACTTTTAGATAAAATAATTAAAAAGTTAGTTTTTGAAAAAGCAATGAGCGTTCGCCGGAATTTGAACCCAGAACCTTTCACTTGCATGGTGACTGCTCTAACCAATTGAGCTACAAACACTCGGCGAATACTCATGTCTTTCGTGCAACGTTTAGTTGAAGAAATGCTAGAAGAGTCACCATGCGAGTGAAAGGTTCTGGATTCAAATCCCGGCGAACGCTCATTGCTTTTTCAAAAATTATTTATAAAATCTACAAACAAACAATTGTGTCAATAAACAAATTCTTATAAAAAGTTAGTTTAGCAAAATGTTTTCGGAAATAACACACGTATTTGAAATTTTACGACCTTCAATTGTTTTAAACCTAAAGTATTCCGTATCATATCGTGTTTGATATCATATGAAAGGGATTTAGAAGAACTTTCAGACGAAATAAAAAATATATATATTTCGACCGTCAATTGTTTTAAATTTAAAGTATTCGGAATCATGCCGGGTTTAATGTCATATAAAAAAGTTTTGAAAGAACTTGTAGATGGAATAAAGAAAAAAATTCAATATTAAAACTGTTAATTGTTTCAAACTGAAAGTATTCCGAGTCATGCCGAGATTGGTGTGATATGAAAGTTTTGAAAGAAAGTTCAAATGAAATAAAAAAAAATATATTACAACCGTCAACTGTTTCAAACTTAAAGTATTGGTGTATAAAAAGGCTTTAGAAGAAAATTGTAATGAAATAAAAAAGTTGAAATTTGACCTATAACGTTTGTATCAAAAAGAAAGATTTTTTAAAGGGTTCGCGTACAAAATTTAATAATTTTATATCCTCAATTGTTTTAGTGAAAATGCTTCAAAATTCTTCGTGTTTAGTATCAAATGAAAGGTCTTTTGAAGAGCTCGCGTGTCAACTGTCCTATAAAAGTGAATTCTACTTCAGGGTCCGCGGAGCTAGCGTGAGGCCTGGCGAAGCCAGGGCGACCGCTAGTATATATACTAAAATTAATGGTAGTAGATAAGTAATATGTATAACAATAGAACTACCACTTGTATTACGAGCCTGTATACAATATTATTATAACATACTTTTTTAGAAAAATGAATATTAGTAAATAGTATTAATCGATTTTTATAATTTGTTAATATTTTCAGTTTAATATATAATTGAAAAAATAAAACCAAAATATATAATTTTTCCTACTACAGTGCGATTTCTTTATTATTACGTAACTGTTACTGTCTTGGTTATGTATGGAAAGTAGACAAATGCATACCAAGTGCGATTCTGTAAGCAAAGAAACACTAGTGCCGAAAGTAATTTGTACTTTACGCACTTGTAAAAAGAAAATATAAGTGAGAGCGATTTAAATTTCGCTTCAAGCACGGAATTTCATATTTTAGACACATACGCTTATAGAAGAAGAAGAAATATGCAGTGGTATATTTTGACGTTTATAAACATAACCTTAAACTGAAGTATATTTAATCTGTACACATCACATTGAGCAGACAACAACTAAAGTATATCATTATTAAATATGATAATTAATAAAAATAAACGAACAAAGTAAAATGTATCGATAAATGGTTTTATTTAAAGAGTAAGTGAAATACATCATATTGATTGTTGGTTATATTGACATAATTTGAAGTGGAAACTGTTATACTATCTAAAGAAACATTGATTTCTTCCGTACCTGTTCATATTATTAACAGTAATATTATTGACAACAATTTCGGCGGTTTTAGAAGTACCAGCAGCAGGTGGATTGTCCTTGTCAAGAATAGATCCAACAATTACCTTTGGAGGTGTATATGATAAAGAAGAATTTTATCAATTTTGATAATATTTTACAGGTAGATTCATAAAGCGGATTAGCGCTAACACCATTTTTCATTTCATTTTTAACTCTCTTTTCAATATATGAAACAAGTTTATTTTAACAGGAGTTAAAAAGAATATTAATTAGCATCAAATTTAATTCATTTCTTGATTCTGTTTTAATTTGAAATAGAGTTATAGGTAATATTAAAAACGGTGTTAGGGCTAATCCGTTTTATGAATCTGATTGTTAGTGATTTTCTAAATCGCACAGTTGTAGGAAAAATGTTGTTTATAACACGTGTCGAAAAAGGTTAAGAGCTCGTGTAGATTTCCGCACTCGGTTAAGTTCTGCACATGCACGTAACAAGCCTTTTTCGGCACTTGTTATAAAAATAACTAGTAATTATTCTTTTTTGGCAGGTATACAAAAAATGTTTGTATTTTGTGGGCGAAATTTGTGTTTTTTTGGCGCAACAAAAATAACAGTCATTCCGCGCACTTAATACAAAAATAATTATTTTAGAATACAGATTATTATTAAAGGTATTAATTGGTGTGCATAGTCTGCTACTATTTTTAGTTTAATGTATAAACCAAAATATTTTAAGTTGAAACAACCATAAAACAAAAATGGAAGTTTGAAGTTTGCAAATATTTATGCCTGTGTTTATACTTATGCTTAATTCAAAGGGTAAAACGGTAGCTGGGAATAGCCTTACGTTACTACGTATGTCAAACATTTCAAAGTTATGACAAACGACAAAAACAGTGTCTATATTAAGAGTGGGGAATTTGCTGATTTCAAAATTGAAAATTGAGATGCAAACTTGTTGAAACATTGTTTATTTTGTGCTTTCAGGTTCCGGATACAATTTCAGTCTCGTCTCATTTCGATCAATTTTTATTAACATTGGAAAGTCTTAGAATTTGTAGTTGCGTGATGTCCAAAATGAAAACATTTTACATGTTTTCAACACTTTTTATATATCTATGAAACTACTCAAACATACAATATATATATATATATATCGAATGGCCCCCTCAAAATGGTTAAACTTTTGTTCATAAAAGTTTTTTGTTAAGGGCTTAATTTGCAAGATATTTGAACAAGTCAAGTTAAATGGACCATCCTATATATATATATATATATATATATATATATATATATATATTGTTCCACAAAAACTACGCCCTGGGCAATTAACATGGGAAATGAGTTTTCCACGAATTGCTTGTGACAGTGTTTCTCAACCTTTTTTTCATATGCACCTTATTTTTTATATCAGTTTTTGCCGTACCCCCCACACCCTTAAATTCTCGTATACATACGACATATTGTAATAATAATCCAGCTTGAATTTTGGACTTCTTCAAAATTTTCTTTGTGAAATCGGGATTTCTGCAGTAGCTAAATCTTGAAAATAATAGAAATAGAAAAGCTTTGTTCCACAAGACGGCTCCAAGGCCAAAGAACGTATTAGTTTTTAGATACACTGTAATTCAGGTTTAATTCGAGTGAAATTATTTGTTTAAATTTTAGTATTTTATTTTCAGAATATATTTTATATTTGTGCGTTATCTTTTGTTCCAGTGAATAATTGAAATAAATGTGTTTGTTGCTTTTGTACGGTTTTAGAGTTTTTCTTTCTATTACAATTTTTCTTCTTCTGGATTTTGCATCTCCTCAGAGAGGCGCTCTCCACAAGTTGAGAAACACTGGTCTATGGCGCAGCTTTCGTGTGAAACTTATATTTTTAATTCTCATATTTTCGTCTGTAAATTACATCATAATCAAATGTTGCATAATTATCAAGTCTTAAAATTAATTTTTCTTTTCTGAATAAGTTTAGCCTTAGTCTCATTTTCTTAAATAGAAAAATAGGAGCAACTTCTGCAGCTACAGCAACATCATTGTAACGTGTGTAAATACCCTAAAATTATTGTTTTAATGTATCATTTTAAAATACTTTATATGTATGAATAAAGACAGTTAAAACGGTGGGCACATATGGAGAGAATAGATAATAACAGGCCAGTGCAGAGAGTATGGACGACAAAAATCAAAGAGAAGAGAGATCTTGGAAGACCGACGGATGCATGGGACAAGCAAGAAAAATAGCGGAAAACAGAGAAAAATGGAAAAAAATTCGTACAAGAATAGAAAAAATAACCCCTACAGAAGGTAATCCGAATATCTTGTAGATTCGTTGTTAGTTTCGTTATTAGATTCGTTGTTAGGAGTAAACGTGAGTAATTTGAGATGTTTTATGCATATGTTATGTACGTTGAAGAAGAAAATGAATGATAAGTGAATAGGAATGATGTGATTGAAGGTTTGTTGTGTGATAATGATTTCGAGTGTAATAAATTAATGAGTTTATATGGAGTGATCTATGAATGTGATTGAAATGAGGGTGGTTTGTTTGGATGAAAATGTTTGACGAGGGCTGGGCTGATTGTTTGATGAGTGTGATGAGTGAATGTTTTATGAATGATTTTTAGGGTTCGTGCTACCCCATTTGTTGGGATATAGCGTGAAGATATGTATGTATGCATGTATATTTATACCTTCTTTATTGGGCATTTTGTAGGTAAAAATGTTGTATCCGATGGTTTATAGAAAAACATTTTGTACTCTCTTTCCAAAAATAAACAAAATATTCTTCTTGCATACATCCCAAATGGTCTGTACTCGTTATTAAGAAATTCGTATGTTTTCATTTCTATCTAAAAAAAATTACATATTTAATTCGTGGTTAAACTTTTTATTTGCAGTAAAAAATTTATGGAGAGGTAGATGTCATTTTTAGAAATATATAGCTGTGGCATAGGTGAATATCACGGGAAGTAAGTTTTTGTTACCATTACTTCCTGGATTACTTTTCAAGTCACAATATTCAAATGAATATTAATTATTTAACTCTGCCTCAGTAATTTATACATTAAAAAGGCGTTTTACATGTAAAAAAAAGGTTTTCTTTGCGAAAAAGTCTCTATATTATTTTAGGAAAAAATACTGAAAATAAATGTTATACAGAATTAAATTACGCATCTAAATTAGTTAACAGATTTTACTTTTAACGTTTTATAACCGAGAGAAATTAAGATTAAAATATTTTGAAAATTTTCATAACTCGCTCGCCATGGAACTTGAACAAAATTATTATTTTCTACAACTGTCAATAATAAACTTTTTTGACAGTTAAGATGTCATACAATTGTTTGTAATTTTGTTTTGTTCCATGGCAATCGCTATGGATCACCAATTTAAAAAAAAATTACTTATATTTTTTGAGTCAAAAACTAAATGAAATGCATAATTCAATTTTCTATAACATTTATTTGAGGTATTTTTGCATAAATAATATGGTGACTTTTAAGCAAGGAAACACTGATTTCAAGTGTTAAATGTTTGAGCAGTTTTTGAATTAACATCCTGTATATGGTTTTTATTTTAACGAAAAATCTAGGATTTGCCATATGTGTCTGGACATGTATTTAAGAATGAAACATTCGTTGTTAGGTTAACATTTGAATTGTTGTTAACGATTTGCAACCAGCAAATAATTTATGCAATTGAAGAAAATGCTCAAATATTTAATTTTTAAAGCCGAACGTTGAAAAAAAATAGAATGACCTGCTACGTCTCTCAATCTAGCATCACTAGTTCATTTTTTTATTAGGAATTTTAAAAATTCAAAATACACTAGCAACATTTTAAATTTAGAAGAATTAAACAGTAGAAGTACTTTAGCTGCCTAAATATCTATTATTATGAATGAGTTTTATAATCGATTAAGGCATTGTTTGGAAGTAAATAAAGAACCTTTTGGAAATTTATTATAATTACTGCTTGTGTGTAACAATTTTAATTACTAAACAGAAAAATATGGTGTGGACACCACACGACTTTCTTATACACAGCATATTTCATATTAAAAACGCTGAATTGAACACTTATGACTTGCTCCTTGCGTTTGACAATTATTATTTGACATATAAATGTTAAACATGTTTTTGTTTTTTGTTTCTATTGCTACTATGATTATTGAAATATATTATTAAATATATAAATTAGATTTTCTCAAAATTAGACGCATATACAGGAAAATTGCAAATAACATTTTATGTTCTAAATATTTTTGCTAACATCTTTTATTTGAAACTTTTTTTCGTAACTGATTCCATTTTTGAAATAAATGGAATTTATTGCTTTGTGTGTCCAGTAAACTTCCTCTTCCGGTTTTTCATTTCATTCAAAATCAACTCAGCTCTTCGTATTTTCATGAAACTTATAATTACCAAGTTTCGTTAACAAATCTTATCTCGTTCATGAGATATTGCACGACCGGACACACATTCATCCATCCATCCATCCACACACACAGACATTATTGAGAAAATGATCAAAACAGATTCAGTGGACCTCAAAACATGTATTTCCGCGAAAATCTCGTCAACGATTTTTTTCACAATTCCAATACTTCCTTATACTACGTATAAGAAAGTAATAAAATGGGAAATCATATAATGTCCCAGCATATTTTGGATGACGCGGCTTATATTATAAGAATTTTGTTATTATTACAATGACAGCGTTTCGAATATATGGTTTGTGTCCATTCTCTAATTATGCACTTTTGCATATCGTTTGTATTTAAATGTTTCAGTATGTAATTATACAATTTTTTTGTCAATTTCCTTTGTAAATAATCACATGGGGTTATTAACTTAACTTGAGAATGAACACGAACCATGTGTCCGAAACGTCGTGATTGTAATAATAACTAAATTCTTATAATAAAGCCCAGTCATCTAACATAACCTGGATCATTATTTTGTTTCTCTTTATTTTTTCATATAATCGTTCAATATAATAAAATAAATATAAATATATCATCACGCCTTCTACCCATTACTGGGTGTGGCACTCTGCCGAAGCAGATCTCGGTAAGTGATATATTTATGAGCGTGAAGTGAGATTACCAGCCGTCAAATCACGGCCCCAAAAGATGTTAGTGGTGGAGGAGGCACAGGGGTAATTTTAAATTGGTGAAAATGTTTTTGTCGGCTGTGGGGATTGAACCATGGTTCTTAGGATCCACAGGCCGACAATATAATAGTTCAATCAAAATATATTTTTTTTATATTTCTCTTATGTTGTCTTTTGAAATGAACGCTCCAATATAAGGCGTATTCCATTTGGAATTTGGATCAGATCTAACTTACATTTACTGATCCAGATCACTTATTTATTTCGCTAAATTACTTCGCTGACTTTATTTTCAGTACTAGAATTACTGATTCTATTTTCCTTTGAAACAATTCACCTCAATAAGTACGTCAGTTTGCTCAGTTCAGTTATTTTGTCATGTTGTCTAATTTATCTAAACTGATTTAAGTGTACCAAGTGGCAAATGGAATACAGCTATAGTGCTATCAAATTCGTTACCATGGTTTGGCAAAACCCATGTTTCACGTTAAAATACACTCGCGGTATATTTGATTGCATTTCTTCCAGTTTCATGACTAACTATGTAGATAACATTAATTTTTCATAACTTTTAAATTATTTTTAACAATAAAGTTCAACTTTGTATAACTGTCTGTGGAGATATTTCTATGTGAAGTAGTCAGGTTGTCTGCTTGTAAAAATATCAAACATATTTTTTCATTTTAGCTGGCATAGCTCAGTTCATGTAAAATTATTGCAATTATTTTTTTTTATAATAAAATAAAAACTGCAAAACACTTCTTTGTTAAAATTTATAGGTTTATAGTTTTATGACATATCCTAGATAATTATTAATTTGATCTAACTGTAACAGACAGGATGTACAAGAAATAATCGTTTGCAAAATTGTTGATTAGATTGCGTCTTTAAGACACATGTCATGTTATTCACCTTTTGGAACACGCGCGATCGTCTGAGGTATTTGCCACATTCAGCGAAATTATTACGATCTAGCATTTATTTAGTATAAATGCCTTAGTTTAAGATAGTAGATGATAGTGGATGATAGTAGATGATAATATACAATGTAGAAGTATGTAGCAGACAGTTCGAAAGTAGTAGATGTTAGTACGTAGATAGTAGTTATGATTCGTGAGTAGAAGAATATTCGAGGGTGTCTATCCCGAGAATATGATGTTATTAATTTGTTATTTGTTATTTAATTAATTCATTATCTTTATATTGTCTTAGTTTTATTATGTTGTTTAAATAAAATATTAATCACTCACACTTGCAGCATTCAATACTTATTATCCAACTTCAGCACGTCGACAATCAGTGGTCAAGATAAATTCTCATTTTGACCACCATGATTTGTTACATAACTAATAAATCTCAAAATTAATTAATTTCAACTGTGTCAGTGTCATCAAGTTAAAATTTTATCATTTTTTTTTTTAATAAACCTTTTTAAATAAAGTGAATTAATGCGATTAAGAAACATAGTATGAAAAACACGTATTATAATGTCCAATTGCAACACATATTTTTCAATATACTATTTCCATATCTTAATCGAATATGGCATAGTTTGGGATATCTTTAAGAACAAAAACTCTTCTATCAAAATTTGAGATTTTTTTTACTCACCACATCATGAGGACTGTAAACAATATCTTCAAAGAACTCTATTGTTATATTAACAGCATTTTCAGTTCTATTAATTTTAAAAGTTTTATATTCGGCGTGCAAAATAGTTGGTTCATAATTAAAACATTCACTTCTTTCCAAAATTATTACATATTTCTCCTAAAATATTTAAAGAATTAACACTCTAATTATTATATAAGTGCAAGATATCTTACATTTGCAGACAAAGCCACACTTATTAAAAAGTAAAATATGACAACAACACACATATACTTCATGTTGTTTTCGATTGTAATTAGGTAAGTTCTCGGCATCGTGCATTATATACATGTTCAGTATCAGATATGATTTAAGTAATTTCAAGAGTATCATTATGAATTGATGCTGTATGTCGAAATGCAAATTATAGTATCATTTGCAAAATGCGGACATATTAACTTTTATTGTATAATTAAACTTTTATGAATAGTTACGGAAATACTTTCATTTACAGGGGGTTTCTCTGGAGGTCACCCATCCAATTATACCCCCCTCCCACACCGCGACACAAGGCTTAACTCGTTTTATCGTTTAGATCAGCACCAATAAGCTGTGTTATGGCCGCTGACCATGGTTGACAAAAAATAAAATATGACAATAACATAAATAAAATTCTTGTTGTTTTCATTTGTAATAAATAATAACATAGGTATCATTATGAATTGATGCTGTATGTCGAAATGCAAATTATAGTATCATTTGCAAAATGCGGACATATTAACTTTTATTGTAAAATTAAACTTTTATGAATAGTTACGGAAATACTTTCAATTACAGGGGGTTTCTCTAGAGGTCACCCATCCAATTATACCCCCCTCCCTCACCGCGACACAAGGCTTAACTCGTTTTATCGTTTAGATCAGCACCAATAAGCTGTGTTATGGCCGCTGACCATGGTTGACAAAAAATAAAATATGACATAACATAAATAAAATTCTTGTTGTTTTCAGTTGTAATAAATAATAACATAGGTATCATTATGAATTTAAGCTGTATTTTAAAATACAAATTGTAATATCCTTTGCAGACAACGTCGCACTTATTAAAAAGTAAAATATGACAATAACACCCAAATACTTCATGTTGCTTTGGGTTGTAAATAAATAAGTTTTCGGCGTAGAGTATTATATACATATTCAGTATCAGATAAGATTTATACAACAACATGAGTATCATTATGAATTTAAGTGGTATTTTGAAATACAAAATATAATATTCTTTGCAAAATACAGAAATATTAATTTTTATGGTAGACTCTATTTAGTTTTATGCATAGTTACTGAAATACTTTTATTGATTGATTAACAAAGATAAGAATTTTGTTGCAAATAGGATATATACCTCTATATTCTGTATCTGTATCATTTCTCTATGAATGATTGATAAGTTAATGGTAAGTTTTATTCTTCATTGTTATTTTACAGATGATCTCAATTTCGGTGTTCTGATACTCGAATAATTAACACTGATATTTTATGTAATATTCATGTATTTTGTTTACTAATATATGTAGCTGTTTTTATAAAAAGTAATATAATGACAGCTTACTGATAGTTCCGTACAAAAAGTAGTTAAAAATAATATGTTTTGTATACTGGCAGTTTTGTACGACAGCAAAATAAATAAAAGTAAAATACATGTAATAAAACAAATGATTTTGATCACAGAATGGCGAAATGGTGGTAATCTGCAGATTAATCATAAAACATAACTGTTGTCATTAATTTAACGATCATTAACAGATAATGATCGAGTTACAGAATAGTTGGTACATTGATTATTTTATAATTGAACCATTTAATGATTTAGAATTAGGTTCAAGTATAAGAAATATTGGACCACTGTATCTAAATAGAAGAATTCATACTGTGCAATTTTAACATAGTGTACCAGAGTACAAAACCGAAAGTTTTCAAACTCAAATTTTAAGGTTTAAGTTTATGTCAGGCAGCGGAAAGTTATATAGGTAACCATGGGACTGTGTTTATAGTTAGACTTCCACCTAAGGAATGGCGCTAGTAGTCTTTATGTAAAGACATCCATTTTAGGTAACTACAATAACGGCAATCATTGGTTACTAGATTGTTCCTGTAGTTGTCATTTGTACATATTCAAATTTTTTCATCTGTCAAATAGCCAATTAATTTTTATTTGTGAAATAATTTCATATAAATAATGTCGTCAACTAATATCAATTATTGTGTAAAAAAACTGCACTGCTACTGGTAAGTAAGTGATCATATAATAAATAATATTTAGATGAGGAAGTCGTAATATATTTTCAAGTACACAAGAGTTGGATAAAACTGTGATTGAAACAGTTCAAATTATAAGTAAATTGTATACAGAAGAATATTTTAATAAATATTTATATTGTAATAATGAATTTTTATTTTATGTAGTTTAAATAAATATAAAATAATAATAAAAATACAAGCTGCCCAAATATGCATATCGGGTTGCCTATATACATGACTTTAGTTAGACTTCCACTACTCAGATGGCGCAAAATACAGTCCCAGTGCGTAACATGGCAGTTTCTTATCTATAGTAGTATATTATGATCTGTGGTTATATGTTTAAAAATCAACCAATGGCAAAACGCTTATAATGAAATAGCGTTATATAGTTGTCTCACTCTGTGTCAAAAAATACTTGTTACGTGCAGAATTTAATGTGTCAGTGCAGCCTGGTGCAGTAAGTGCATTGTTGCAATCAATACAGTTCCACCACGAACGAATGTAATGGGGTGAATTCACGGAAATTACTAGAAAATTGTTTTGTATATTGCAGCTTTATTACTACATTTTTGTTGTTGCAAAAACTTTCTAAACTCATATAAGAGAAGAATGAAATTTAATTTATTATTCAACGGAAAATTAGTTGATTCTCACTAATTCGAACTAATAACAATTTAAACAGTTAGAATTTCAAATAGGTTGGCTTATTGCTCATTTTTAAATTAAATAGATTTTTTTATAACAAGTGCCGAAAAAGGCTTGTTACGTGCAAGTACAGAATTTGCACGAGCACTTAACCTTTTTCGGCACGTGTTATAAACAACATTTTTCCTACAACTGTGCAATTTAGAAATTCACCAAAATATCATCATGTTTTATAAAATCTTAATGATATTACACGAGAACGATATTTTCCGGCGTTGCTATGGTTTGTTTGTTGATGTTTGTACATTGTTCTACGTTATTCAAAAATATTTCACAAATTTCAAGATAATTTCTTCAAAATCGTCTAGATTGAAATACTACATTAAGTGATTCTTCTTTATCATATACATGTTGGATCTATTCTTGGCAATGACAATGAACCTGCTGCTGGTACTTCTAAAACCTCCAAGATTGTTATCAATAAAACTAATGTTAATAATATGAACAGGTACGGAAGAAATCAATATTTCTTTAGACAGTACAAAAGTTTCCACTTCAAATTATATCAATATAAGCAACTGTAACAACGTGTTATTAATATGCACAAACAATAAATATCATGTATTTCACTTACTCTTAAAATAAAACCATTCACGATATATTTTACTTTGTTCGGTTATTTTTATTAATTATCATATTTGATATACTTGCGTTCTTGTCTGCTCAATGTGAAGTGTACAGATTAGATATACTGCAGTTTAAGGTTATGTTTATAATCGTCAAAATATATCACTGCATATTTCTTCTTTTTCCATAAGCGTATGTGTCTAAAATATGAAATTCCATGCTTGGCGCGAAATTTAAATCGCTCTCACTTATATTTTCTTTTGACAATTTCGGAAAGTACAAATTACTTTCGGCACTAGTGTTTATTTGCTTACAAAAAACGCACTTGGTCTGCATTTGTCTACTTTCCATACGTAACCAAGGCATTATAGTTACGTATGGAAAGTAGATGAATGCAGACCAAGTGCGTTTCCGAAAGCAAAGAAACACTAGTGCGGAAAGTGCTTCATTACGTAACTGTCAAAAGAATAATGTTTTGACAGCGATTTAAATTTCGCGCCGAGCGCGGAATTCATATTTTGACCACAGACGCTTATGGAAGAAGAAGATACGGTGAACCAGCGCTAGTAAATATGCAGTAGTATATTTTGACGTTTATAAACGTAACCTTAATTTGCAGTATATCTAATCTGTAGACAACTAATAAAAAGAACCAAACAAAGTAAAATATATCGATAAATGGTTTTATTTAAAGAGTACGTGAAATACTTCATATTTATTGTTTGTGTATATTATTAATACAGTTGTTACAGTTGCTTATATTGACATAATGTAAAGTGGAAACTTTTGTGTCTAAAGAAACATTGATTTCTTCCGTACCTGTTCATATTATTACCAGTAATATTATTGGTAACAATTTCGGAAGCTTCAGAAGTACCAGCAGCAGGTTGATTGTCATTGTCGAAAATAGATCCAACATAGTATGATCCGGAGTTTCAATTATCTTTGGAGGTGTTAATGATAAAGAAGAATCACTCACTGTACTATTCCAATCAAGATGATTTTGAAGAAATTATTTTGACGTTAGTGAAATATTTTTAAATAACGTAGAACAATGTGCAAGCAATCAACAAACAAACCATAGCAACGCCGTAAAACATCGTTGTCATGTAATATCATTAAAATTTTATAAATTTTATAAATTTTAATAATATTTTAGTGATTTACTAAATCGCACAGTTGTAGGAAAAATGTTGTTTATAACACGTGCCGAAAAAGGTTACATGCTCGTGCAGATTTCCGCACTTGCACTTGCACGTAACGAGCCTTTTTCGGCACTTGTTATAAAAATAACTATTAAACAATTATAGAAAAGAAAACATAGATTGTTGCCTTTTTAACATTTAATGAATAAAATAATAATCTTTAATATCGACAAAGTTTAATTTCAGTATGGCACGTAGATGTCATTATCTACTAAACCTAAATATGCTATTTCAAAAAAACTGAAACCTAAAACCCAAAATGTAATATCAAAGCTAAACTCTTATGTGAATGCACCTTAGTCCGGCAATACGAGTACAGTGGTGTTGGTACCTTTAAGGAATTCAATCGGAGATTCCGTGTTCGAATCCGACTCAAGTTAAAAAAATAAATATAAATACTGTGGCTCGATTAGTCCGAACCCTATACTCTGATTGGGATTAACTTTGTATTGTACAAAGTACCATAAATAAATAAATACATATTAAAAAATAAAATAAAAGAATGATAAGTAAATTTTAAGTTATTAAGCCGAAAAATATTATTTAATCAAGGAATCAAAAAATTATCCAGGGATATTGGAATTTTAGGCTTTATTAATCATGTTAAATGGGGTAATGGCTCAGTGGTATCAAGTCGGCCTGTGGATCCTAAGAACCCTGGTTTGATCCCCACAGTCGACATAACATTTTAACTAATTTAAAATTACCCCTGTGGCTCCCTCTCCACAAACATCTTTGGAGGCCGTGATTAGGCGACTGATAACCGCACTTCACGCGCAAAAATATATCACTTACCGAGATCTGCTTCGGCAAAGTGCCACACCCAGTAGTGGGTAAAAGGCGTGATGATATATTTATATTTATTTAATTTATTTATTAATGTTGTTAAAAAAAACAGTATATAATCATTAATAAAACCCAGTAATCCAATATACCTGAATCATTTTTTGGGGTAATGGCTCAGTGGTATCAAGTCTTCCTGTGGATCCTAAGAACCCTGGTTTGATCCCCACAGTCGCCATAACATTTTAACTAATTTAAAATTACCCCTGTGGCTCCCTCTCCACAAACATCTTTGGAGGCCGTGATTAGGCGACTGATAACCGCACTTCACGCGCAAAAATATATCACTTACCGAGATCTGCTTCGGCAGAGTGCCACACCCAGTAATGGGTAAAAGGCATGATGATATATATTTTTTGTTATTCCTTGTTTAAAAAGTATAATAACTCCACTCAACATTAATTGACCTAACACGTGTACGGACAAAAGATACGAAAAACATTTTATCTGGAAATTCTAAGTCATTTTTTATCGTTTCTCCCGTAAATTACTACAAAGCAAACAATTTATATTTATAATACTCTGCATACACAGCAATATATTTGCATTTCAATGCTTTTATATTTAACCCTTGCTAATTTTCCTTTACATCAAACCGCCATTCATTATAACATAAATTCATTCAATCTCTTTAGGTCTACTGAATCCTTGAAGAAATTAAAAGTATTAAGTTCCTGATCGTACGGTACAAAATCGATGAAAGAGTGAAGTTTTCGTGTCACCGTGAATTTTTTATGTAATTTATTAATTTTTAAAAGGCTAAATTAAGTGATTCAACATAGTTACTTTTTTAGCTTTTCAGGAAACTTTCAGTTCAGTACATTGACAAGTTGTTTGTCAGAAACAAAAATGACTCATTAATATTCTAGATGGGAAGTTGTGCGTCTGAAAACAAAGAATTATTCCTTGCCATTAAGATGAGAAAAATTAAGACTTGGTTTTTTGCACGAAAAATATTTTTCTTCTCGTTTTGAATATCAAAGAGCATAAAGCATAATTGACTGCAAAATTCATTTCTTTTTAAAATTAAATATGACTGAATTAAATAAGCAGACGTAAGTAACTCTTATTTCACAAAGTTTGAGTGCTTTTATGTTTATTTCAAATGTAAAATTCTTTTTATATTTTTTCTTCATTTCTCTGAATAATATTTCTTGTTTAATATTCTGGAGAAAATCTTTGTTTAAAATAATAGATTTTTCTAGATTTATTAACATCTAACATCTTTGGGAGCCGTGAAAGACGGCTGGTAACCGCACTTCACGCGTATAAACATATCACTTACCGAAATCTTAAAGGGTCTAGAAAGTGAAAATGGAATATAAAAATGTTTTAATTGATGATGCAGTTCATTTACATAAAGTCGTGAACAACGAATTAGTTAATGCTACGAAAAGTGTAAACTTTGAAAGTGCTGGTGTTCAAAACTGTAACATTTTTTTTTTATAAGTGAATCCTTGCAAGACCCAGCTTCGTTAATGAGAAAGTGAAATGCGTAGTTAAATTTGTCTTTGAATTTTTTAATACCTTATAATGTATGTATAATTATTTAATAAACTTTTAATTTATTCTGATTGACATATATTTGCCAATAATTTTAAATTGGTGAAAATGTTTTGTCAACTGTGAGGATCGAATCAGGGTTCTTTGGATCCACAGACCGACTAGTGAAATAAAATTTTTAAGCGATTGTTTATAAAACAATCACTTTAATGGTCTGTATCCAAGCTATTAAACATTAGTTTATAAGGCAAAATTGTATAAATATTTTTTTCCTACAACTGTGCGTTTTCTTTGTTATTACGTAACTATTATTGCCTTCGTTACGGGAGAAAGGAGACAAATGCAGACCAAGTGCGTTTCTGTAAGCAAAGAAACACTAGTGCAGAAAGTAATTTGTTCCGCAACTGTCAAAAGAAAGTTGTATTGAGAGCGATTTACATATCGCGCCGAACGCGGAATTCATATTTTGGCCACAGACGCTTATGGAAGAAGAAGATGCAGTAAGCCAGCACTAGTAAATATGCAGTAGTATATTTTGACGTTTATAAACATAACCTTAAATTACAGTATATCTAATCCGTACACAATTAATAAAAAGAACCGAACATAGTAAAATATATCGATAAATGGTTTTATTTAAAGAGTAAGTAAAATACATAATATTTATTGTTTGTGTATATTATTAGCACTTTTGTACTGTCTATTTCTTCCGTACCTGTTCATATTACTAACAGTAATATTATTGAAAACAATTTCGGAGGTTTCAGAAGTACCAGCAGCAAGTTAATTGTGATTGTCGAAAATAGATGCAACATAGCATGATCTGGGATTTCAATTATCTTTGGAGGTGTATATGATAAAGAAGAGTCACTCAGTGTAGTATTCTAATCAAGACGATTTTGAAGAAATTATCTTGAAACTAGTGAAATATTTTAAAATAACGTAGAACAATGTGCAAGCATTCAACAAACAAACCATAGCAACGCCGTAAAACATCGTTCTCATATAATATCATTACAATTTAATAAATTCTGATAATATTTTAGTGATTTTCTAAATCGCACAGTTGTAGGAAAAATGTTGTTTATAACACGTGCCGAAAAAGGTTAAGTGCTCGTGCAAATTCTGCACTTGCATGTAACAAGCCTTTTTCGGCATTTGTTATAAAATAACTATTAATTAATTGGGCGGAAACTTAATACGAGGGTCGTTCAATAAGTCCTTAGAAAATCCAAGAGATGGTGCTCTTAGTATCGAAAATGAATTTTTTCCAGTAAGTAGCACTCCTAATTAGTCAACTGTTAGAGTTTTAGCTTTAGCCGTCACGTAGTTTCATTGTTGTTGTCAATTGTAGTAAAAAACTTTTGATACTTTATAATAATGGATAAAAGTGAGTTTCGAGCGGTGATTAAACATTTGTATTTAAAAGGCTTAACGCCGAAAGAAATTAAAGCTGAGTTGGATGAAGTTCATGGCACATCTGCTCCTGTGTTTGCAACTGTTTACAATTGGGTGAATGAGTTTAAACGTGGCCGTACATCCACAAAAGATGAACATCGTTCCGAACGCCCTGTAGAAGTGTCTACCCCCGAAATGATTGACCAAATCCACGATATGGTTTTAAGTGACCGACGAATCAAAGTGCGCGAAATAGTTGAGGCTACAGGCATATCACAAGGCACAGTCGCTTTAATTTTGCACGAAAAATTAGGTGTGAAAAAAATCTCGGCAAGATGGGTGCCGCGTTTGCTCACAGTGGAGAATAAACGCAATCGTGTGGTGGACTCTGAGGCTGTTTTGGCGCTTTTCCGTCGTAATCCTGAAGATTTTCTGCATCGATACATAACTGTGGATGATACTTGGATACATTACTACACTCCAGAGACAAAAGAACGAAGGTTTACGACCAATGAGGAGGTCATCGCTCAAACAAAGCCATATTTTGAGGAGCATCCGAAATCCTACTTTTTGGACGGCTTAAAAAATTTGGAAAAACGATTAGAGAAGTGTATAGAGCTAAAAGGAGATTATGTAGAAAAATAAAAAAAATCTACCCAAAAAAAGTGTTTTTTCTACTTTTTTCTAAGGACTTATTGAACGACCCTCGTAGTAATAACAATTTTAAAATTTCTATCGAAATCAGTGACACTAAATTGTGCATTTGTTAAAAATTCGTATAGTATTGTTAAAAATTCGTATAGTATAATCTATAAAATCACGTAAAAACTGATGAAAATACGTGTTGACTGAAATCTAAACAAGCGTGAACTCATTTCCGTGAGATTTTTCGCGCTCTTGTCAAAATATACCCATCTCTCTATTTCATTATCATTCTTTTCTCCCAATATTAATGCTATCTTTGTCGTCAAGTGCTAGCTACATCACGATTAATTAATAAATCTTTATTATTGTTTTCTCCATTAGTAGGAATTTTACAACAAAATAAAGAAACAATGAAAAATAATTTTTCTAAGTACATTAACATATAAAATATTCTAATTCTTATTGAATAGTTGTTTTCACGAATTTTTCATTATTGAAAAAAATTACAACATGACATACTTCGTAAATTGAAATAAACCACCTTTTTTAAAAAATAACTTTTAACACAAAATGTACCGACCATAGTAGCAACCTCCAAAAATTTTCCTTCCAGAGTTTCCTTTCTCTTTGTTCAATCTATATTCTACCATAATAAATTATATTTAAACACAAATTGTTATTTGACGATCTTCAGATCGAACGTTCCGCTTTAAGCCGTTAAACATGATTTCAACTAAATATACATTAATGGAATTGCAATAATAGGTTATAATATTATAACACAAATTTAAAACAAGTCCAAAGGCCTCTCAAAAGCTAAAATTATTTCTGACATTACGATTTCCGATGAAAAATCACTATATCCAATTTTCTGAGAAATAACCTTGCTAAACATGACATATGACGATTAAATTACTGAAAATAAGAGTAACTAACTGAAAGAGAAAACAATCATGACCGTTTTAGATGTATCGTGTATGAAAGTAGTACATCTATGTTAATTTCGATTGTAAACCACTTAAATCTAACCTTCTCCTGACCGGTGTGAAGCTAGTTACAAAACAGCTTCCGCTTGGCTGCAGTAAAACATTGCCAACTTCACGTGGCCCATTAAAACCAACATAAACTTGGCAGCCGAAGTCGACTCTACAACCGTAAATTTCGGCCAACGTTGAAAATTTAATCGAGACAACATCGTCTCTCTCTCTCTCTCTGCTGTCTCTTTCTACTCATTCTGTCCTTGTTTGAGCAGTCCCTTTCGCATGAAATTTCGAATGTCCTTCTTTCATTATTAACTTCGTTTTCTTTTGTTCTTTCTATTTTATCTTTTCTCATTTTTCTCCATTACCTTCCACTTTTCGAACTAGATATAGTTTATTTTAGACAAGTGGGTTGTGTTTATACTTTCTGCCATTATACGTACTGTTTACGAACTACTAACTATGAAGTCCAACTAACTACTACTAAACATTCCGAAATATTTTACCCTTTTTAGTGTTTTAGTTATTCGTATGGCTAAATACATAAGTATCTAGGAAAAATTTATTAACCCTGCAGTACTATTCGGGTATGTTTGATCCAAAGTTAATTTCTAATGTCAATAAATATTTTATTCTTGAAATGTCGTCGTTATGGTATTCAAAGACTTTATTTTATATTTATCAATTTTTAACATAGATTTTATTCAACAGTACTAATATAATGTTCGGGTCAATATGACCTGTTAGTTAGAGAGCTAGGGTGCAAAATGATGTCTCATTTATTCCAGTGACAGAAATGAATTTCTTAATATATCATGATAAACATGAAAAAAAGAAAATTATATTTGGGAACGGGTGGCAACTATAGATGGCGCCTATGCGAATGCGCCGATTTTAAGGGTAGTTGTTGACATATTTTTTACAGGCTAATTGTGAGTTTAAATTATAGACTATGGTATAATTAAGTAATAAAAATTATAGACAAAAGTTTTGGCCGATGACGCATGCGCGACAAAACCGATCAAAGTAAGCAATTTTTATGGTGTCCTGTGACATATTACTACTTGTTCACGACAAATACATGACAAAAAAATTATTGACAGAAATTATTGCTGGTTGCTCATTGGTGACAGAAGCTCTGAAAGTGGACTGGTGTAGGGATCAACAACCACCTTTAAATCTGCGCATTTACATCGACGCCATCTATAGTTGCCACTCGTTCCAAAATCTAATTTTCTTTTTTTTCATGTTTATCATGACATAATTTATAAAAAAAATCCATTTCTGGCAATGGAAAAAATGAAATATTATTTTGCACGCTAGCTCTCTAACTATATTTTAAAATAAGAAATTGTACTTCATTTATTTATGGGGTAGGTGGCTCAGTGGGATCGAGTCGGCCTGTGAATTTGAGAACAAACAATTTGCACCACATTAAAATTACCACTAACATCATTGGGGGCCGTAATTTAACGGCTGGTAACCGTACTTCACGCGTATAAATGTATCACTTACCGAGATCTGCCAAGGAACAGAACAGTGCCACACCCAATATGAGTAAAAGTCGTGATGATATATTTATTCATTTATTTATAAATAAATGAATATTATTTTACAATTCTATAGAACAGTATATTACATAACGTATTATGTATAGGTACTGTGTTTTCGTAAACCGTTTAATGTAATTGTCCGGCAGTACAGTAGGGTGGGTAGCGTTACGGAATCCGAATCCGAAGATCCCGAGTTCAAATCCCACTCAAGCTAGACATTATAAGAACAACACTCTACGGCTCGGTGAGTCCGGACCCTGTACTGTAATTGGGATTCAATTCCTGTTGTACAGAGTATCATAAATAAATAAATAAATAAATAAATAATCATAAAGTAAAAAGTAAAAATCTAAGGCTAAGATATAATTAAAAATAAAAATCAAAATAACCCCTAAGCCTTAATCAATATAAAGAAAAATCTAAATACGTATTTCGAGAACTAAGTTCTCATCATCAGTAGACAAAAGCAATGGAAGACACCCAGATTACACAACTTGTGAGCCAAGCCAGTGGTCCAGGTAGAATCCAAATTGCCGAACAGGTACATACCAATTTATACTAAAACGGAGCAATAAGCCGTGTCTAAGGAACCAATAAGCATGAAGCTTGAGTCAACTTACAAAACTAATTACCTAAGAAAACAAACAATTTACTGTTAGGAATGGGACCCAGGTCAGAATTCAGCAAGCGGTGTTTATTTTTAAATATATTCATACTGTCATACGCGTCTAATTATCTAATATTATTCACTGATTTTAGTAATTTTAAATTATCCGAGTTGATGTTGTGATTATTACGAAAAATGTGTTCCGAGACACTCGATTTTTCAGGATTACCGTATTTAACGTAGTTTAAATGCTCTTTAAATCTAGTTGTTACTTGTCTTTTAGTTTGCCCAATGTACACTTTATCGCAATCGTTACATGAAATTTGGTACATAAATTCCCGATTTCTGATGAAGTTCGATTTTATCTTTCAGATTACCTAATAAAGTTTTAAGGGTATTGTTAGATTTATAAGTTATTTTTATATTGAAATTATTAAAAACTTTGTTTAAACCTCGAGATGCTAAATCGTATTATTTTCAGACTGATATGTCATTCAGTTCTGTTTTGACACCCATCGAAAGCAAGCAATTTCGCGTCTTGATTAAACATTATTTCTTGCGTGGAAAAAACATTACGCAAACCAAAGCATCGCTTATTAAACATTATGCGGACTCCTCACCATCGATTGGAACGATTCACAAGTGGTTTACTGATTTTGTGGTAGTATGACCACAAAGGACGCTGAACGTTCTGATCGCCCAATTGAGATTACAACGCCAGAAATCATCGATAAAATCTATGGTATGATATTGGACGATCGGCGAGTTAAAGTGCACGAGCTTGCTGAGGCTCTGAGCATCTCAACAGAACGGGTACGGAACATTTTGCATAAATTTTTGGATATAAGAAAGCTATCTGCCAGATAGGTGCCACATTTGCACACCGCACAGG
Organism: Pterostichus madidus; assembly: GCA_911728475.2. Lineage (NCBI taxonomy): Eukaryota > Metazoa > Arthropoda > Insecta > Coleoptera > Carabidae > Pterostichus > Pterostichus madidus. The sequence continues at coordinate 26,567,952 of OU452314.1, forward strand.
CGCACAGGTCCGCAGTCGCAATGGCAAAATTGCATGAATTGCGCTACGAATTGGTTCGTCATCCACCATATTCTCCCGATTTGACCCCCTGTGATTTTTATCTATTTCCAAACTTGGATTGCCAAAATCGTATTATTTGGAAGGGATCGAAAAATTAGAAAAACGTTGGACGAAGTATATCGAGCTACAAGGAGATTATGTTGAGAAATAAAATATGTTTTGATCAAATAAATCATTTCTTGTTTCATTTTTCAGGGACTTTTCACTCTGCCCTCGTATTTTAACAAGCTTTACGAGAAAAAATAAACAATTTATTTTCAAATAATAAATGTCAACTCATGGTATACTAAACTGTCAATATAAATTCACGCTTAAAATTTAATAATTTCTACATTTGACATGTAACCAAGTTAAAAATTTTACTTTTGGCGCTACAATTGGCCATAAATGATTTGCAAATTTTAGTAGTACTTAATTGGAATTTTCAAATATTGAACCATAGACAATTTTTTAGTAATCAAACATTACCTATATCCAAGACATTCAAGACATCAAGCCTAAACTTTAACAGCACGATTCTCAAAAACGGTTTAGTTAATTCTAAATTTTGAATTAGGTAAGCAGCTAATGATAATAACAAGTAAGCAGTAATAGCTGCACAGTCAGTAAAAACTATATTATTCGAGGAAAAGTCTCAATTTTGGGAAGACAAAATCAAACTGTTAAAATAAAAGCCACAGATTTGTATGAAGTTGAAATTTGAGACCCTGGTATACTGCTACCGCTGATAAGTACGTAAAAATATATTATTTTATAAGTATAAGTTCCTGATGAATGGTCGTAGAAAAAATATAGTATTTACCTCGCGAGGTATGGCAATTATTCATTAGAATTATTACTTCAACCTTATGAATAACTGCAATCATAACACGTTCATTGAATAATAGAACTCCATTCCCTGTATGAAAACGATGACGTCATGTGTGGACGAGGTTATCATAGATACGATGAAATATAGCTATCTTTTTTTAATCATATTATTCGTACCTATGCGAATGGCATTAACGTATGTCTTAATAAGTAAAGACACACGTTTCATGTTTTTTCACGTTCTATCACATTTATTGTTTTAATGAAAACGTATGACAGTTCTTACTAATACGAAAATTTATATTTACTTTGTTCACATTTGTTTATAAAATAAAAATAGAGACCTATGATTTTGTAATTTTCTCGCCTGTCATTTCTAAGTTTGTGACATTTTTAATACATAAATAAGGACTGAGAAATAAGAAATGGCTTATAAAATTTTGGGTAATCAAATGCAGAAATGCGTTTGTCATCTTAATGTTTATTTTGCGCTAGAGTTAGATAATCGAGGACCTTTAATTAATTGAACTGTAGTACAAGAGGTCATGTGCATTGTATTTTGTATTTTCATATATTATTTATTTATATATAATAATAATAATACATATAAAAATGTATATTTCTTGGAGTTTTATTTTACAAAATTACATATTTCAATAAGGTAGGTAATATATTTCGTGAGATAAGATAAATTTATATTTGGTTATTATTTAATATATGCAGTATTTGGTTTCATTTTAAACTAATTAAATTTTATACAGTAATAAATATTTTAATCTGTCATTTAAATTTTAGGTTATGTTTTAAAAATGTCAATCCAATACCAATTTAAACGTTTTAAGTACAAAATCTTGAATCACATGCATACCGAATGTTACGTCATCGTTTTCATACAGGAAATGGAATTACTATTTTTACCCAGGATGGCTGCTGGAGGGTCCCTTAGCTTGGGGGCCCCGTATAATTGATAATAATAATAATAAATCTTTATTACCCAACAGGATAAACCCAATTACAGAGTAATACATAAAAGAGAACAAAAACACAAGAAAGCAAACATACATCAAAGTAATAAATTTTGTAACTTATTAGTATATAAAGTTAAATTATCACTAAAATCTAATTCGATACACATTGAGTTATAAGCACGACACATTGAATTAATTGGCGAATTATAATGATAACTCGTACGCGAAAAATTACATAAAAAAGTATTATTATTTCTAGTGTTAACAAAAAAGTTTAATTGCGAAAGTAGTGCACTATCATCAACATAACAATTAATAATTTTGTATAAAAACAGGAGTTGCTGTTTGACATGTCTAATCAGCAATGGTGCTAAAGTGAAAGTATTAAGAAGAGATTTATACTCATCATTCGGCCAAAAATGAAACAATCGATAACAAACAGTCTTACAAAACTTCTTCTGAATACCTTCTATAGCATTAATTAAATATCGTTGTGTAGGAAACCATATAATAGAACCATAGTACAACTTACTAAGAACTAATGATTCAAATAAAGTCTTGTAGCAATGAAGATTTTTAAATTCAAATGTGGATCGTAAAATAAAACCCAACATTTTATAACAGTATACAATAATAGTTTCAACATGAAAAATTAAATTTAGTTTAGAATCTAAAAAAAGACCTAAATCTTTTATTATGTCAACACGCTTTAGAATTTAATTGTTCATAACGTACTCATAGTTGATCGTAATAGTTTTTTTACTGTAACTAATTACCTGACATTTGCTAGTATTAAAATTTAAATTATCACTAATTAATTTCCGACCAGTTGAATATTGATTGTAAATCCTTTTGTAAAAGGCCGCAATCATCAATGTCAGTAATAATGCGGAATAATTTAAAATAATCTGCATACATCAGATAGTTAGCGTGCTCGATAACAGATGTTAAATCGTTAATAAATAAAGAGAAATAGCAGGGGACCCAGGACTGAGCCTTGAGGAACTCCAGAAAATGCTATGAAATTTCCCGATTTAAATCCGTTACATTCCACATATTGCACCCTGTTGTACAAATACGACCTAAGTAAGAGGTACAATTTATCAGAAAAGCCAATAGTTTTCAATTTTTGGGAAACAGAATCGAAAGCCTTTGAAAAATCTATAGAAATCACATCGATCTGTTTCCTGTTATTAAAGGCATCGTAAATAAATTGAACAAAATTAGTTAGATTTGTAATAGTTGATCTACGAGGTACAAAGCCGTGCTGATGAGGACTTATATAATGTCTAGTCTGAAGTTGAATATGTTTGAACAAAGTATATTCAAACATTTTTGAGACTGAATTTAAACAGGAAATGGGACGATAATTGCTAATTTGAGACTTGTTATCTGATTTAAATAGTGGAAATATTTTAGAAATTTTCCATTTATCTGGGACAATATTTGTTTTCAGGCAAAAATTTAATAGTATATGTAACGGATAAGCTAAAATATCAGAACAACCTTTAAAAATATATACTGATATATTATCTTATTATTATAGTATTATTCTGTGCCTTAATAGCATTAATAATTTCATTAAATGAGATTTCACTAATTTTAATTAAATCGCAGTAGGATTGGGAATATTAATAGCTGAGCTGTTGCTGTTAACATTAGAATTCCTATATACACTTTTAAAAAAATCTGCGAAAGCTTCAACTATTTCTACACCAGATTCAAAAGATTGACCATCGCAATACATAGTTGCCGGAATTTTGTTATTATCCTTCCTCTTTTTAATATAAGTCCAAAAATATTTGGGATCATTTACAATATTGTTTTGTAATGAATTCATATAATTAGTATAAGCTTTTTTTATTAATAATTTACAAGAAGAGCGCAGTGTTTTATATTTATTTAAATGAAATATCAAACCATGTTTGGTGAACAGCTTCCTGTGATGTTCTTTTAGTTTTAACGTGTTTTTAATTTCTTTTGTGAACCAAAATGGAAATTTGTTTGTACGCTTTACAATTTTTGGTATACAAATATCAAGTACATCATAAATCATATCATAAAATTTTTGCACAGCAGAGTTTACATTATCACAGGATTCTAATGATTGCCAATCAATATTACTGAGTAGGGAATAAAGCAATTCATAGTTGCCTTTCTTAAAATTATATATGACATTGGTTTTAGATTTGAGTTTGGTAAAGCAATTATCAACAACAGAAATAACAATATTCAGTATAGCAGATACAGCAGTATCTACGCTCCCCTGTATACAACACATACAAGGAATGAAATGTAAAAAGATGGTTTAAAATGATTTTTATTGAAGAAATGACATCTGTAAGTTACATAAATTATGAGTTATGAATTTTGCATTGAAATGCAAATAGCATTAGGCAACTAGGCGTAGATACTTGTCAAGTTTAGTTAAAGAAAGTAATACTCATACATCAAACGCGCAAAGAACTGATTTCACAAGTTTAAATGAATAAAGTAAATATAAATATATCATTATGTCTTTCAAAGGAAAACTCACTGACAAGTTCGTAAACAGAGCGGTTAAAAAGTATGTTTTTTTATACTGGCAGATTCAAACAAATACAAACTGTAGTATAAAAATAAAATGAAAATAACAGAATAAATTATTTTAGTTTCAGAATGGTGAATCAGAGCTGGGCAAGCTACTTAAAAAAAGTAGCTAAGCTTTAAAAAAGTAGCTGAGCTACAGCTATAAGCTATATTTTGTAAAATATAGCTAAGCTACAGCTAAAAGCTTTAATTAAAATAGCTGTTAAATTTTAAAGCTACTTTTTCAATTATTGTGAATTATTAAATTTGCCATTGTCATATGATCAGTTGATCAGTCTTTTGTTATAATGACTGTTAATAAATATAAAAAATCGCAAATGGACAAATGTACTGTTAATTTGTTATGCTATAATTCTTATTTATATCGGAATAAATTAACAGAAGACTCCTAAACAGTCAATGTTTAGTTCATCTAATATTTAATACAAAAGTAGGATAGATTAAGAACAAGTGAAAAATAAAATATGTTAATAGATTTTAAACTATATCATAACTTGTTATCTACAGTTATATAAAATAATAAAGAAGGTACAATTCAAATACAAAACAAAAATTAATAGGTATTTCTTAATGAACAGTGGTAGCTTTAAGCTACAAAAAGTAGCTTCAGTTGTTATAACAATATTTCTAAGCTAATAGAAAAAAAACATAGTTCGCTACAAGCTACAGCTATATTTTTTCACATTTAGCTAAGCTACAGCTACAGCTAAGGTAAACGTAGCTAAGCTAGTAGCTAGCTACTGCCCAGCTCTGATGGTGATGACAATCTATAGAAGTATAATCATGAAAAATAAGAGTTGTCATTAACTCATCGATCAGTAAAAGATAATAACAGAGGAAGGGGAGAGAGCACTGGCACTTGGTGATGTCATGCACACATTATACGAGGTGTTCAATTTCATTGTACCACCATTGCTATCTCGAGTACTATATGAGCTACAAGGTTGGTTAAATTAGCAAAGAAATACCATTTTCTAAGACTATTACAAACTAATTAACAATTTTTTTTTTACCAGTGATGCTCAAAGTACGGGGTGCAACTTTCTTATTTCAAATGAGAACCTATCTTTTTTATTTGCTTGTTCGATTCAGTATAAAGTTCAGTACCCTCTCATTACAATTTTTTTGACAAAAAGGCATATTAAATTGTCTTTAATTTAATTCAAATCGCATAGGGATCAGCGTGCTATGAAAGAAACAAATGACTAATATTTTATTTTTTTAACAAAATAGTTTTAATGACATATAATAATAACTCAAACAAACGAAAATATTATGTTTTGTTCATTTGTATCTGTCAAAGCACGTTGATTCCTTTGAGATTTGAATTAAATTAAAGTGAATTTAATATGCATTTTTATCAAAAATTGTAATGTGAGAGTATTGAACTTTGTAGTCGTTGTATTCAGAAAAAAATACTGAATCGAATAAGCAAATAATTAAAAAAAATAGGTTCCTATTTAAAATAAGAAAGTTGCACTCGAATTTTGAGTACTGGTCAAAAAAAAATTTGTGAATAGTTTTGTAATACACATAGAAAAATGTATTTCTTTGCTAATTTAACAAACCATGTAGCTCTTATAGTTCTCGAGATAGCAATGGTGGCACTACTAAATTGAACACCCTGTATATAAATGTCATTTAATTATGCCAAAGATCATATATATTTTTTTAAATATCCGTGTTCTTCAATTAAAATTTTTGTATTTGAATATATGTTTAAGGCATTTAAATACTCCTCAAAATTTATGTTGTTGTCTGTACATCTGTTGTGAAGTAAGTTTTTTGTCATATGAATGACTTTGAAGTACAGTGACAATGATAATTTTTAAAGTTAATTTTTATGACAGAAAAATATGGGAGACGCCCGGATTAGAACCGGGGACTTTCAGCTTGCCGGACCGATGTCTAGTGGTTTAGACATCGGCTCGGCAAATCCGGGCGTCTTCCATATTTGTCTGTCATAAAAATTAACTTTAAAAATCTGTTGTGAAATTTGAACTCGATTATTGCGTCCACTGTTTGTTGCGTGATGCGTTCACTATTTGCTGCTATGGTAACAAATCGGGAGATTATTGACTCCTTTGTGGCAAGGCAAATCAAGATAGTTTGTATTGATGTCAATAACCATGTTTGACGTAAATACATACAATGTTAATTATGATGTGATAGCTGTCAGCATTGCTGTATATATGTTTACATTAAGCGAACAGCTATTGACCATTGATTCAGTAAGCGAAGATTCATTCCGTTCCTATGGCTGGTATTAATTAGCAAAAATTAAAAACTAAAACGAAATACCGATATTGTAACAAAACGGACAATTCAGAATTTGGTTTTGTTTATAAATTATGATATTTCACTATCAACTCAGCTTCGAGAGATACAGACTAATTAAGCGTTATCTTAAGTATCTTTCTAAAGTTGACTTGACAGAGTTTATTATGTTTATCAAATTTATTAGAGCATATGTTATAATAACTTCAGTATTCCTTAGATCATTATTTATCGAGTTTATAGCTTTTCTGAATTGTCGCATCTGATTATATGGGATGTGATGACATCTGGTTAAATTATTAGTTTAGCGTTGGTCGGATAGATTTAACCTTTGTAACTCACTCCGTCTAGAGTTTTTATGTAAACACATATGTGGAAACGGTTCCTCGACCAACGCTACAATACCATCCCCTTGCCCTTTGTCAGAATATCCTATGGAAACAACATCATTTAGTGAGTGGTAGATTGGCTTTCGTTGAAACAAGTTTGGCTCTCGTCGTCTGTGCAAGATGTAGGTCTTGCCATGTAACTTAGTAACATTAATAATAGCTTTATTCATACGTTGTTGTTGTTTCCATTCTCGTTGTTTAACTTCTTTTGTTTAATTTATAACTTCTGTAAATTTTACCATTTTTATTTTTATGCATTTTATTTCATGTTTTAAATATATATTTTTACAAGAAGTTCGCATCAAGTTCGTTTTATTTATTTTGAATTAGATCGCGACTCTGTCTAATTACAATTATGTAAGAACGAAAACGGAAACGACATTTTTTTTGTTGAAGATTGAAAACTGAATAAATATTTTCAATTGTCGGTTTTAACCATTATTTTATTTATTTGTGTGTATTTTTTTAAGTTTTTGATGTTCCGCTATTAGGAAATAATACTTGACTGTCATCTCGTGGACGTTTTCCGCATTTCATGCTCACTTGATCGGTGCGGTATGGGATTCCACGTCAAAACGGCAATAGTGATACATATTTTTGTTTCTTGTTGGTACGTTTTTATCAGTTTACCTATTGTTAACTCAAAAAAATTATATTATTTTTCTAAGACCGAGCAGAAAATAGACTTTTTCAACTGTTAGTTGAAAGCAGAAAGTTGACAGTAAAGCTGGATTTATAATGAAGTAACGCAAGAAGCAACGCAAAAGTAGTAGGTAAGGCAACAAGTTGAAACTTGCGATTTAAGTAGAACCATTTATATTGAAGTAAAGCAATCAGTAATGTAAAATAAGCAATGCAAGACATGGTCAACTTTCATCTTTCCACGTTACTTTACCTAACATTTCTTACCGCCGGCCAATCAGAAGTCAGCGTTTTAAACTTCGCTTTGTAATCTCTATTACCGACCGTGAAATATCAGCTGTCACTGTCAAACATTTTGAATGATCTAAATTTTCCAATAATGGACAGAGAAGTAATACAATTTTCAAAGGCCAATAAAATTCTGTATGACAGTTATCAAGATTTCAATTTAAAAAAAAACAAAACAGCAATTGTATAAAGAATTAGGAAATCTTCTGTAAACAAACGGCAAGTTTTTCAGGTTGTATTATTAAATTAATAAATTTTGGTTTGTATTTATTTTTTAGCTGAATATACCGAACGTCGTTGGAAAATTATAAGAGAAAGGAAAGAAATTGCGACATACCTCTGATTAAGTTCTGCTTCTCAATATAAATCAGTAATTTGCTTGCGTAACATTTTACTTTGCTTTATTTTACTTTACTTTTTACGTTACTTCATTATAAATCCAGCTTTACCGTTCACCGAGCGGCAAAGTAAGAATGTATCATCGCATTCATGGATACATGAACACTGTCGCCCGAATTTCCAAGCAGATAAAATGTCAAAAATTCTTTTTCAAGTGTTTCTAAGGCCCGGTTGTACAAACATTGGTTCATATTGAGTTTAACTGAACTACGGTTTTATAGAACCCGAGTTCAAATTGGCTGTGCGTTGTACAAAACAAATTGAATGCAAGTTCAGCTGAACCTCAGCTGAACTATATAACTAATAAAAATTACTTCAGTTGGTAATGCGTAATGTCAAATGTCATAAATTTTCTTCTCATTTTCAATTTTAAAATTGGTTATTTTATATCAGTTTGAATTGAATATAATAAGGTAAGTCAAATTAACGTTAAATATTTCGCATCAAACACATTATAAACATCAATGATTTTATCAATTTAATTTTTCACAGTTTTGCTACATTATTTATTTCATTATTATGATGCGATCATCAAATTTAACAAATTCAGAAGAGACAAAATAATACTGTTGAAAAAAATAATATGTATCGGTAATCGAATGTAAGATATGCGATATAAACATGAATAAAATGAAAACAGAATACTGGATGGAAATTAAAAAATAATTTAATACAAATAATGAGATTTATTTATTTCTGTAGCAGGCATTTTAATATAAGTATTATGCTATCTATCAATTGATCTGGACACTTTGTGAATGATTGTACTAGTAGTAGATTTATCAAATCCACTAAAATCTCCTGCTACTTGCAGAAAAGGACCAGTTGCAGAAAAGCACAGTCACTAGCACCTTATTTTCCGGCAGTACGGTGTTGTTTCTTAAATAAATTATTTATTATGTACAGAAAATGTAAATGCTAATCTTCAAGTATAGCTGTTACTTTACTTATCTCTATGTGGAAGAACAAATTTCATCTTTTTTCTATTATAAATTTCACAGAAGCTTTCGACAAACAGAATCTCGCACTAAATTCTTTATCATTTCATTTTTTAAAATGATCTCCGGCTTTTCTACATTTTTTTGCAGCTCTACGCCGTTTTAATATATTTATTAATTCAAATATATCTGCATCGTCAGTTGAAATGTATGAATTAATTCATTCATAATTTTAAAATAATAACTGTCACGTTAATCAAATTGACACATGATGTTATTTTGTTCAATGAACTGTGGTTGAACTGCAGAATTCGGCCGCTCAACTGAACCACACTTTGAACCAAGCTCATTATTTGAACCAGGTTTGTACAACGCAATCTGTCATCTCATTGTAAGTTCAACACTGAACCTATATTTTACAACCGGCCCTAATGCCCGGTTTTTCAGTGACGGTTTAAACTGAAGTTCAGCTGAACCTTGAACTTGAGCCTGAACTTTTTTTTGTTTACAACCTGTCAAATTGAACTGGTTCTGCTGAACCTTTACTGAATGTCAAAATAATTTTGTAGTGTTATGTAATTTGGGATTTTGAGAAAATATCAACGATATCCTAGGTTACTGGAGTTGTATTTATGTCAAAATAAGAAAAATTCAATTAAAATAGGTATCTGTCATCATCATTTTCTTTCTTGAAGGAAACTAAAAGGGCAGCGAATTTTTCTACTGATGAAATCGAACTGTTAATGGATTTAATAAAAAGAAAAAGTATATCATGAAATGTAACAATAAAATATTTTGGAAAGAAAAGTGTTGGGAGGAAATTTTACAATATTAGCGACAAAGTTCATTAGTTTTAAGGAAGAAATACATAAATTTCAAGAAAAGAACAAAAGTTAAATTCGCAAATTCTACAAATAAAATCTATAATTAATAAAGACAATTTAACAAAAGATATTGAACATGATATAAGGGGGCAAAATTTATTAGAAGGAAGAAATTTGAAAAAAGAGAACATTATATACATATAGATATCAAAAAATTGGAAACAGAAAATTTAGAATTAGAAATACAATTGAAAAAGCAGCAATTAAATGTAATTAATAACTAATATGTAGGCATTTGAAGTCCATAACTTAATTTATTTGATAATATTATTGTTATATATCGTAAATAAAAATATGAATTAAACATAGTATGAAAATAATTTATAATAGAATTTCTTGTTCTGTTATTCGGGCCAACTCGCTATCGATAATTATTGCCATTTACTGCGTTTACGAAATTAACTGCTGCTCCAACTTCTTCGTTAATAACAAGCACAGCTTCTTTTTCATTGCAAGCGATGTTGTGTAGTACAGCTGTAGCTACAACATATCTTCCAGTACTTAATTTTAGCCTAATACCAGTTGCAAGTACAGGGAACCTACGTTTCCATACTCCGTACTGCCTCTCCACAGTATTTCTAGTCCTAATATGGCGCTCGTTGTATACATTTTCAGCAGAACTTTGATGATTTAATCGCGGAGTTAATAAAATATATTTAATAGCGGAGTTAGTAAAATATTTATTGTTTTATACCCATTATCGCTCAAAAATAATTATTTTCCCATTTGGCCATGATCGAATAAAAATTTATAACATCTTCATCATCTGAAGATTCCATTTTGATAAAATTATAAATTATTTGTGACAGGTAAACGTCAATAAATACAATGAAACAGTCGTTTAATTTATTATGATAACAATGTAGGCGACGATTGAACTTGACTTAAACCAAGTAAAATGACGGTTCAGGTTCAAGACAAATTTGAACTGAGTTTAAGGTTTAAACTGCACTGAAAAACACTTTGAACCTTGAACTTGAACTTGAACCGATGTTTGAGTTTAAACCGGCACTGAAAAACCGGGCATAAATGATCGTAGAAAAAAATATTGTGTGCTCCTCGAGCAAAAAGTGTTGGAATGCACTCAACTTTCTCTTTTCTAATTACACTTTGGCGCTTAACTAGCTTTAGTGGACAATAGGTAAATGTTTCTCGTGACATCTAATCATTCACTTGATTCTGAACTGTCTTCGAGAATATACACATTTTAGATTAGTCTAGTGTGTTGTACTTTGAAGTGTTACTCAAAACGGTTATTATTGCACGTAAGTAGATATCGATTATTTATATTGTATTTTTGTTTTTGTTATTTCATTCATTCATTATATTGTTATTGTTGATCTCTTGTTTAATCACGTGTTTCCTTTCCGTTTCTTGTTATTATTGAATTGTATTACAGTATTTATTTCCGAAAATAGCATTTTGAGAAAATGATGATTGAATTTTCAAAGATATTTGAAACTGATATTCAGTATTGTAAATAAAAAATAAATAAATATTGGTTAATAATTTCCAATAGTTATTTTTATAACAAGTATCGAAGAAGACTCGTGAAAGAGCAGAGTTTAATCTGCACGTGCACGGCGACACGTAATCTTTTTCGACACTTGTTATAGAAATAGCTTTTGTAAACTAATAGCCAATATTTATTTTTCTTTTATTTCACTTATAGTTAAATGGAATTGTAAGTGAGAGGTTTGAAGTTTGCAAAGATTTCTTAAGTGAGATTCAATTAAGTCGAAATTCAATGATAATTTCATAGCTATGAATGCTTGCATTTATTTACATTAAACAAACTTTTAATTCAAAATATAAGTACACTTACTAAATAATATTTCGCTTAATTTCGGAACTGTAACTGAAGAGCTAAGTGATTTTGATGTTGTCTAGCAACTTTAAAAGACGGCCTGTTTTAATGTTACTTTCTTCGAACTTTGCAACAATTGAAACAGAAATTATGGTTCATCGATAAATACCGAAATTTAAATCGATGTGTTTTTGACAGTTACACTTGTTCTGCATTTGTCTCCTTCCCACCCGTAACCAAGGTAATAATAGTTAGGTAACAAAGAAATCGCACAGTTGTAGGAAAAATATAATACATAGATACGAGTAAAATTCTAATTTGTATTTTTAATATCAAAATTAAAAATTAGAAGACATTTTTAAAGAAATATTTCAATTAATTACAGAAATTTATTTTAATATGTAAATAAAAACTCCTAGTAATTTCTAATATTTATAGCAGAGACAGTTATTCCAAAAAATCTTAGTTTTTTAAATAATTTCTATAGTTTGTGGTATTAAAATGAAGTAATCTCTAGTAAATAAGGTTTGTGGATAATGTCATGCATTTGCAATTAGAAAAATAAAAAAGTCTTACTCATTTATTTATAAAATTACCTAGACAACAGAATAAATAGAACTCACCTGTCAAGTGCGAATTTATTTGGGTTTTTGACTGGGTTTTTGGAGTTGGATTAAAATATACTGTTTGTCACTGGACTTCTCGAGTATCGTTTTATTAAGATAAGTGTTATCTTTCATTTTTATAGTAGTTTAGTTTTTTATATATATATTTTCTTTCATATCGTTATTTGTTTATATTGGTTACGTGTATAGAAACGCTGAGTTATGTTTTGTTTTTAGGTGTGATTGACGTTTGACAGTTGACGTTTGACAGTTGTGTAAATGTAACTGTTTTCTTTTTCTATTAATAGTTAAGGACAAGCCTGGTAAGCTACCTTAACTTCTACTCTTCTACCGAGAGAACCCTTCTTTTATTTCTTTTGGATAAATGAAAAATAAATGGGTGAAATTTGATGAATGTAAGTTTGGTACGTGGAATGTTCGTGGTATAACTGGTAAAGAAAATGAATTGATGAATGTAATGCGTGTGTATAATGTAGATGTTTTGTGTGTCAGTGAGACTAAAAGGAAAGGATGTAGTGAGGAAGAAGTGGATGAATTGTTTTGCTTGTGGTCGGGTGTTGCTGAGAATGAACACGCGAAGCATGGTGTTGGTGTGCTTGTTAGTGAACGAATGAAACCGTTTGTGAGAGAATATGGTTGTACTTCATCGAGAATTCTTTGGCTGAGATTAAAGGTAGGCTTTCATAGAATCTTCGTTGTGTCAGTTTATGGTCCAACCGAATCCGAAAATGATCTTGAAAAAGATAGATTTTGGAATTTGTTAGATAGTGTTATTGATTCATGTGATTCAGGTGAGAAAGTTATTGTATGTGGTGATTTAAATGGTTGGGTGGGAGTTAAGAGAAGCATGTCTGGGAATGTATTGGGTAAGTTTGGTGATGCAAGAGTGAATGAAAACGGTAGGAAAATAGTTTCTTTCTGTTTGGAGCGTGATCTCTTTGTTTCCAACTCTATCTTTAAACATAAACTTGCTCATTTGTATACATGGGAGAATATTAGTGAAAATAGACGGAGTATGATTGATTTTATTTTGTATGATGAACGATTGAGAAGTTTAGTTGTAGATACGCGTGTGAAGCGTGGTGCTGAATTGGGTACGAATGACCATTATTTGGTGGTATCGCGTATACGTCTACATAAATGTTGGAGAATGAGGGTGAAAAATACTAATAAAATGTTTCGTGTGAAATCCAGTGCACTGCAGAATGAGGATGTTAGAGATTTGTTTGTTGAGAAAATAAATGAATCTTTGCCTGTATGTGAACTTAATTTTGAATGCAGCATAAATGATGTTTGGTTCAAATTTAAGGATACAGTTCTTAAATGTGCAAAAGAAGTTTGTGGTGAATGTAGATTAGGTTCTTGTCCAAAAAATGCATGGTGGAATAAAGAAGTTAAAGAAGCGATTGAGGTGAAAAAGAGAGCATATTTGCGATTTCTAAATGTGAAAGATGTGCCTGGAAGTTTACGTGATGAATGCTTGCTGGAATACAAGAGGTTAAATAAATGTGTTAAGAGAGTAGTGAGAGAAAGCAAGGCGCGTTTTGATGATTTGATGAGTGAAAGATTAACTAATGATTTTAGTATGAATAAAAGAATGTTTTGGTTGAGAGTGAAGAGATTGAGAGGTGGTAATGTCAGGGCAGTGAAAGCGATTAAGAGTGCGGATGGTGAGTTATTGTGGAATGAATCAGATGTTACTAATAGATGGTGTGAGTACTTTAGGACTTTATATGGTAGCATTAATAGACCGAATGGTTGTAGTGAAAATGTTAGTGAAAATGTTAGTGGTGATGAATGGGATATAGATGAGAGTGATGTTAGTTTCGCATTGATGCGTCTGAAGAATGGTAAGGCTCCTGGTTTGGATGGTATATCGAATGAGATGTTGAAGTATGGAGGTGAGAGGTTATTTGACTGGTTAGTTTATTTGTTTAGATTTTGTTTAAAACGGTGTGTGGCTCCTGATGATTGGAAATGTGCTATCATTTGTCCTTTATTTAAAGGTAAAGGTAGTTCGAGTGAATGTACTAATTTTCGTGCGATAAGTTTGCTGAGTGTGGTAGGGAAGTTGTACGGGAAGATTCTTATTCATAAGGTACGAACCTTAACAATCTCCAAGTTAAGTGATATGCAAGGTGGTTTTTTGCCTGAGAGAGGATGTGTGGATCAATTGTTTTCTCTTCGTATGATTGTTGAAAAGTCACTTGCTAAGAACAAGAAGGTGTTCTGTGGCTTTCTCGATCTTAAAAAAGCATATGATAGTGTTCATCGCGAGACATTATGGAATGTACTGTTACAGTACGGTATAAATGGTAATTTGTTGGGGGCAATTCGTGCGCTGTATGAAGGTAGTGAGGCTGCGGTGAGAGTTAATGGTAGATTGAGTGATTGGTTTTGTATAGACATTGGCGTGAAACAAGGTTGTGGGATGTCTCCGTGGCTCTTTAATTTGTACATGGATGTATTGTTACGAACGGCGTTGAATGGGGTGGATGGTGTACATATTGGTGGTAGTGTTGTGCCTGCGTTAGCATATGCGGATGATGTGGTTGTTATGGGTGAATCTGAAGAGCAATTGAGACGAATGATTCTAAATATAAATGAAGTAGGAAAAGATTTAAATTTATTATTAAATATCGATAAATGTAAAGTGTTAGTGTTTGAAAAGAGCGATTTGGTGACTGATTGTAATGTTTCAGTGAATGGTGTGAGATTGGGTCAAGTGAATGAGTTTTTATATTTGGGTAGTATGTTTTCAAGGGATGGACGTATTGATTGTGAGATTGAAAGAAGAGTATCTGCGGGACGCAAGGTATTGGGTGCTCTGGGAACCTTTGCTCGAAATGTGAATGTATCCAGAGATGCTCGATTGAGTGTGTATAATGGTGTTTTAGTGCCTACATTGATGTATGGTAGTGAATGTTGGTTGTGGATGAAGAAACATGAACGTCGTATAACTACTGTGGAAATGAGGTATTTGCGGGGTGTGTGTGGTTATACTAGAAGAGATCGTGTCCGGAATACATTGGTGTATGATGAGTGTGAAATTGAGAAGAATGTAGTTAGAAAAGTAGGTATAAGTCAGTTGAGATGGTTTGGGCATGTTGAACGTATGTCGAATGAGAGATTAGTGAAACAGGTATATGTTGGTGAAATTGAGGGTGAAAGATTGCGTGGGCGACCTATGAATAAATGGATGAATATGATAGAAGGATTGTTGCGTGAACGAAAGTTTCCGAGTACGAGGAACAAACGTGCTTGTATGAAAGGAATTATGAATGTGGATGAAGCAAAAGTGGTGTGTCAGGATAGGAACGTTTGGCGAAGATTAATTGCGGAATGAATCTGATGATTTCAGAAAAGCGCAGGGTTTTTAATTTTAGTTTCGTTGTTTAGTAATTTCATTAGAGTGTTTACCTGTAATTGTGTGAAATTCACTTTCAAAAACAAGCGCAGGGACGACACTCCCTTCGTTTCTTATCTTTTTTATTCTTTTCTGATCTTACATTGAGTGTTTAACTGCAATTGTGTGGAATTCACTTCCAAAAACAAGCGTAGAGCGACTCTCCCTTCCTTTCTTATCTTTTAATTCGTTTTCAGTTATTACGTAGTGTTTAACTGTAATTGTGTGAAATTCACTTTCAAAAACAAGAGCAGGGCGACGCTCCCTCCCTTTCTTATCTTTTTGTTTCATTTTCAGTTACTGCATTGTGTGGTCTTTTCTTTCACATATAAGTGCAGACTATCGCTTTCATCTTTTCTAATCTTGTAGATTCGTTGTTAGTTTCGTTATTAGATTCGTTGTTAGGAGTAAACGTGAGTAATTTGAGATTTTTTATGCATACGTTATGTACGTTGAAGAAAGAAAATGAATGGTAAGTGAAAAGGAATGATGTGATTGAAGGTTTGTTGTGTGATAATAATTTCGAGTGTATAAATGAATGAGTTTATATGGAGTGATCTTTGAAAGTGGTTGAAGTGAGGGTGGTATGTTTGGATGAAAATGTTTGACGATGACTGGTTGTTTGATGGGTGTGATGTGTGAATGTTTTATGAGTGATTTTAGGGTTCGTGCTACCCCATTTGTTGGGATATAGCGTGAAGATATGTATGTATGTATGTATTTATTTTTTCAGTTTCAACTCTTATCAATAAACTGCGACACTGCGGGTAACACACATTTGGACATTTTTTATTTCAAAAAAAGAAAACTGATTTGCACCTGTTTTCATTTATTCGGGACACATGGTACATTTAAATACATGCATGGAATTAAAAAAATATATTCATATAATATCTGATTTAATTGCAAAGTGTTACAAATTGATGTATATTTGGATGGCGGAGTATAGTATACTTCATTCCCTGTATGAAAACTATTACGTCACATTCGGTATCCATGTGATTCAAGATTTTGTACTTAAAACGTTTACATTGGTATTGGATTTACATTTTTAAAACATAACCTAAAATTTAAATGTCAGATTAAAATATTTATTACTTTATAAAATTTAATAAATTCTGGAATATATTAAATAAAATCAAATATAAATTTATCTTAACCCACGAAACATATTACCTACCTTATTGAAATATGTAATTTTGTGAAATAAAACTCAAAGGATTATATTTTTTTATATGTATTATTATTATATATATAAATAAATAATATATGAAAATACAAAATACAATGCACATTACCTCTTGTACTACAGTTAAATTAATTAAAGATCCTCCATTCTCTAACGCCAATGCAAAATAATCATTTCTGCATTTGATTACCCAACATTTTTCTAGTCATTTCTTATTTCTCAGTCTGTATTTATGTATCAAAAATGTTCCAAACTTAGAAATGACAGGCGAGAAAATAATAAAATCATGACCATAGGTCTCTATTTTTATTTTATAAATAAATATGAACAAAGTAAATATAAATTTTCGTACTAGTAAGAACCGTCATACGTTTTCATTAAAATAATAAATGTGATAGAACGTGAAAAAACATGAAACGTGTGTCTTTACTTATTAAGACATACTTTAATGCCATTCGCATAGATACGAATAATATGGGTGCCGGAAAGTTCACAGAAAATAATTCAGCGAATACAATTCACCGAAAAACAATTCACCGAAGTAACAATTCACCGAACAAACAATTCACCGAAATACAATTAATCGAAAAACATATTCATCAAAATGATAATTAAATTGTAGTATTTTTAATGTTCCTTAGAACTGGTAGAAAAATGCAGGCATTTTGAAAAAGATACTTACCGTAAATTCCGAATCTTTTTAATATTATCCAGTACCTTAAATATCGTTAATTATTGTTGGGATAGTGTAATTATTATTGAATCGGCTAAAATTTGTTTAAGCTGGGACAGTTTCTAATTGCATTACTGCACTCGCACATGTATAGTACTAATAATAGCATCGCAGCCAATATGTTATTAGGATTTATTCAAATAGAGCATAAAAAGTACAGAGACTGTGCTATGAGGACAGAGCATCTAGTTCCAAATTACAACAAGAATAACATACATGAGTATTTACGAGACATAGCAAATAATTTATGTTATTAATGTAAAACATATAGTTTTATAAAAATGAAATGAGACATGACAAAGTAATCAATTTTCTATTTTTAAATACGCCTGCATTTTGCTGCCTGGATAAAGTGTAAAGGAAAATTAATTAGCATTTCGGTAAATCATATTTCGGTGAACTGTCTTTCGGTGAATTGTATTTCGGTGAATTGCTACTTCGGTGAATTGTTTTTCGGTGAATTGTATTCGCTGAATTGCATTCGGTGAATTGTTTTCGGTGAACTTTCCTAGACCCGAATAATATGATTAAAAAAAAAATAGCTATATTTCATCGTATCTATAACATCGTCCAAATATGATGTCATCGTTTTCATACAGGGAATGGAGTTTATTAATGAATATAGTAAAGGCCCTAATAATAATATATTCACAGTGAGGCGGGGAAAGTTTGGAGCAAAATTTTAATCTGCACTAATGCCTTATTTTGATAATTTTCTTACATTACTAGTTTCTTTCTTTCTCACTCCTTTTGAATCTCCATCCTTATCTTCTTTCTTCACCATTTATCCTTTTTTGCCTGTGTTATTTTCCGCTACGTCACCTTCATCTCTTTCATGTTATCCTCGTTATTCATTCTCCCATCCCTTATTTTACACATACCGTCCTTATCCTTTCATCCCTTCACTATTATTTCTCCTTGTCTCTCACGACTGCTCTGTTATTTCACGCTGCTTATCCTTGTCTCTCCATCTCTTTCTACACTATTTTACGTTGTCTACAAAGGTATTCTGTGTACGGTGTACTACGTGTGTATGTACTTAAGATTACCGCCATGTTTGTGTTTGTATTTGAGGGTAGAAAGAGACAGATAGATGCAGATAGACAGCTTTGGTAAGGGTGTGTGTTGTTATTAAGGGTTATAAAATTAAACTGAAATGAAATTAGACGCGGTGCGTGTCTGGATGATAAACGCGAATGAAGCAACAGAATTCCGGGTACACGAGTCCGGAAATGAACAACGCAGAACATACATACTGGGTACGGTATGTTAGAAATCAAGGATTTGCGTGATTTTTTTGTTTTGTAACAGGATTTTGTGTTCTTTAAAAGGACAAAGTGTGGTTACATTGTTTTTTGGTTTGTTTAACCCTCATATGTAATGGGTAAAGCAACTACGAGTATATATTCGTAAATACTTGGTTATTTTATAAATCGTGAACCAACTGCTCAATTATTAAATCTAATTGTAAATTTGGATATTAATATACCTTATCAAGAATCACTTCTTCGAAATTTGAATGATTAAAATCTGAGTTTATGTATCGAGGCTGCCTTTGAAATATAACAAAAATAAGGCGAAAATTGAAAAAACATCAAATTTGAATTATATGGAAACCGTAGCTCAGTTGGTAAAGAGTATTTGACTGGGCTCCAAAGGTCTCAGGTTCAAATCCTGGCGATATTCCAATTTGTCTCTATAATTTAATTCAATTGAGATACTGAATTAAAATAAATAAAATAAATATATCATCACGCCTTCTACCCATTACTGGGTGTGGCACTCTGCTGAAGCAGATCTTGGTAAGTGATATATTTTGCGCGTGAAGTGCGGTTACCAGTCGTCATATCACGGCCCCCAAACATGTTAGTGGTGGAGGAGCCACAGGGATAGCTTTTTCAAATTATGAAAATTTGTCGCCTGTGGGAATCGAACCAGGGACCTCAGGATCCACAGGCCGACTTCATACCACTGAGCTAGCCATCCCATAAGAGATACTGCATTCACGCAATAAAATCAAGAATGTCATATATACCAGTGGTGGCCAACAAGTTGATCGCGTTTATGATTTCAGTCGATCGCGACGACTTTTAAATATAAAAACAAATTAGTCAAAACATATATTTTTTATCATTATTCTAAAAACTTATTATTATTACATGAACTGATTTTTATATAATATTGTAGTATAATTAGCTTACAATGTTTTACAGACATTTCAATCTAAATTAAATTATCACTGTTTAAACTCGTATCAATAACAATAGATGGAGCTAAATCAATGACGCCGCATCTTAACGGATTTATCGCATTGTACCGAAAAGATGATGAATTCCCTGATTTTTTTAGTTACCACTGTATTATTCATGAACAAGTATTAGCCATCAAAAGATTAAATACTGATACCTTTCAAAATTGTAAATTCCATCGGAGTAAAATTTCTTTAAAGAACACTTTTCAAAATGCAATGTGATGTGACTGAGCTACAGTAAATTTCTACAGAGATTTCGAAATTTATTGAATGAAATTTTAAAAAAATATTCAACAAAAGGGAGATGAACAGCTACAAGATCCGGAGTGGTTGGGTCTAGGAAAGTTCACCGAAAATAATTCACCGAATACAATTCACTGAAAAACAATTCACCAAAGTGGCAACTCACCGAAATACAATTCACCGAAAGACAGTGCACCGAAATATGATTCACCGAAATGCTAATTAGTTTTCCTCTATACTTTATCCAGGCAAATGAATGGCAGGAAAATGCAGGCGTATTTAAAAATAGAAAATTGATTCCTTTGTCATGTCTCATTTCATTTTTATAAGACTATATGTTTTACATTAATAACATAAATTATTTGCTATGCCTCGTAAATACTCATGTATGTTATTCTTGTTGTAATTTGGAACTAGATGCTCTGTCATCATAGCACAATCTCTGTACTTTTTATGCATAGGACTCAATAAAAATAAAGGTTATTTATTGACTGAAGTCCTGGGTAATTGATAATACATCATATTTTTATAATCCTTAATACATGTATAATAAAGTCTCCAAATTTTATTTTAATCCATTGATTAGTAATCGAGAAAAAATTCCCAAAAAAAAGGTTCACTTTTCAGTAGGCCTGGGTAGTATGGATCTAGGAAAGTTCACCGAAAACAATTCACCGAATGCAATTCACCGAATACAATTCACCGAATGCAATTCACCGAATACAATTCACCGAAAAACAATTCACCGACATAGCAATTCACCGAAATACAATTCACCGAAAGACAGTGCACCGAAATATGATTCACCGAAATGCTTATTAATTTTCCTTTACACTTTATCCAGGCAGCAAAATGCAGGCGTATTTAAAAATAGAAAATTGATTACTTTGTCATGTCTCATTTCATTTTTATAAAACTATATGTTTTACATTAATAACATAAATTATTTGCTATGCCTCGTAAATACTCATGTATGTTATTCTTGTTGTAATTTGGAATTAGATGATCTGTCCTCATAGCACTATCTCTGTACTTTTTATGCATCGGTGCGCCGTCTTTGCTGTTCACGTACTGCTCTATTTGAATAAATCCTAATAACATATTGGCAGCGATGCTACTCGTATTATAAGTACTATACATGCGCGAGTGCAGTAATGTCATTAGAAACTGTCCCAGCTTAAACAAATTTTAACCGATTCAATGATTACATTAACCCTGCAATAATTAACGCTATTTAACGTAATGGATAATATTCAAAAGATTCGGAATTTACGGTAAGTATCCTTTTCTAAATGCCTGCATTTTTCTACCAGTTCTTTAAAAATACTACAGTTTAATTATCATTTCGATGAATATGTTTTTCGATGAATTGTATTTCGGTGAATTGTTTGTTCGGTGAATTGTTACTTCAGTGAATTGTTTTTTGGTGAATTGTTTTCGGCGAACTTTCCGGCACCCGGAGTGGTTGCGTGATCTGGCTTTTTTGCCAGTTTTTATCGGTAAATTAAGTGATCTGAATTTAGAATTACAATTAAAGTAAGAGATTGTGTAGTCGGTTCTTGGTGGAACATTTTATAATAATAAAATATAATCACTTGATTTGTCGACAGATATAATATTTATTAAATATATAACGATCGTTTCGACTTTGCAGTCATCATCAGATATAGTATTTAAACAAGAAAACAGTTGATATAAGTTTACCTATGTTGAGTAGGGGTGAGTTACAAACATCTAATTGATCATTTACAATGTATTTCTTAGAATTAATCGCCTTTCTTATTTCTAAACTTTCCAAAAGATTTAGCCTTAGTCATTCATTTCATTTATGTGTATGACTTCGAAATGACCGTTAAAATTATGTTTATTTGTAATGCAGTGATCAGAAAAACCCGTCGTACATATCTGCTTCTTAATTGCATTTTGATGTTCTTTAATCCTATTATTGAAGCTGCGTCCTGTTTGGCCGATGTATATTGCATCGCAGTCATTTTTACTTTCTAATCGTGAAAAAAATCGTAGACGAGATTTTTGCGGAAATACGTGTTTTGAAGTCCACTGAATCCGTTTTGATCATTTTCTCAATGATGTCTGTGTGTGTGTGTGTGGATGTGTGTACGAGTGTGCAATATCTCATGAACGAGATAAGATTTGTTAACGAAACTTGGTAATTATAAGTTTCATGAAAATACGAAGAGCTGAGTTGATTTTGAATGAGATTGAAAAACCGGAAGAGGAAGTTTACTGGACACACAAAACAATAAATTCCTTTTATTTCAAAAATGGAATCAGTTACGATAAAGAGTTTCAAATAAAAGATGTTAGCCAAAATATTTGGAACATAAAATGTTATTTGCAATTTTCCTGTATATGCGTCTCATTTTGAAAAAAACTAATTCTTATATTTAATAATATATTTCAATAATCATAGTGGCATTAGAAACAAAAAACATAAATTTTAATTTTCGCTTTATCTAGTTATCTATGTCTTTTTTCAGAAAAACAAATACATCATTAAAATGGTCAACTAATTTGGTAATTTTGCCTCAATTTAAACGACTTCGTATCTCACGGTTCTTGAGATTCCAAGGGTTAGGTTCGAAAAACGGACAACCTGTATATGCCTCATCAGTAAAGTTAGACATAGAGTAGTCAACATAACTAAAAAATTATACGTAAACAAATTTGATATTTTATATGTTTCAAACAGATAAATGCTGAATTAGTGAAAAACTGAATTACATGTTTAATAATATTATATAATATTCATATATTCTAAATATTAAATTTGCTGTGTATAAGAAAGTCGTGTCATAATTAATTTTAAGCAGGAAAATGACAACTTTTTTTTAGTTTTTTGCAAATAACTTACGACCTGTAAAAAATATCGAAAACTTTTTGGAAGATAAGTTATAGGAAATGAAATGTTCTACAGAAAATGTCCTATGGCGTTTTCTCATCAAGTTGATGGTTGCGTCGGAAAATTAGAAAAATGTAAAAATTTAATATCAATCTAACTCTATCGTTAAATAACTGTTGAAAAAATAAATAAATCAAAAAATTGTAAGAGACCTTTTTTGTAGAGCGTTAAATTTTCTACAAGAGTATGTTTCGATCATTTCAAAATAATTACCCTAACGTGAGTTAGAAAATTCCAAAGTCCAGCAGAACGTTGTTCCCATGTTATTTAAATGGGAAATTGAAATTTACGAGCTCAAACTTTCACAGGATTTTTTTTTTACCATTTCCAACAATATTTTCGATATAATTATGAAAAAAATAAATATAGATTTTTTTTGAAACAGTCTAATATATATATATATATATATATATATATATATATATATATATATATATATATATATACAGGGTGGTGAACGCAACTCTCGAACATAGGGATTTAACATGTAAAATCACAATTTTGTAATTTCCTGCTTCCGTAATTATTTTAAGCAAAAAAGCTTCGAATAAAAGTTTTAGGGCATAAAATTCTGCATCTAAGCCAATAAACAAAATTAACTTTGCATGCTTCGTAATGGCACAAATTAGATCTGAAAATGACAAAAATAGCCTCAAAACTATCGATAGCCATGGCATTGAAACAAAATTAAATAAATGTTTGACGTATAATCTGTCAAAATAATTTCTTTATTTATTATGTCATTTATTTTGACAGATAAAACGACAAACATTTGTTTAATTTTGTTTTAGTTCCATGGCTATCAATAGTTTTCAGACTATTGTCGTTATTTTCAGATCAAATTTGTGCCGTTGCGAAGCATGCAAAATTAATTTTGTTCATTATATTAGATGTAGAATTTTATTCCCTAAAACTTTTATTTTAAGCTTTTTTGGTTAAAATAATTAGGGAAGCAGGAAATTACAAAATTGTGATTTTACATGTTAAATCCCTATGTTCGGGAGTTGCGTTCACCACCCTGTATGTATATATATATATATATATATATATATATATATATATATATATATATATATATATATATATATATATATATATATATATATATATTCGTAAAAATTCGTTGTTATTGCGTACCTAATAATAAATCATTACGAACATTTTTTGATATACCCGGTATATCCCGATAGCTTTATATACTGTGATTATATCGGGAAATATACACACCGAGTACAATATACGCATTTATGCATATTTATTAATGACATGCTACATATTTTTATAAATGGAAATAATTACACGCCGTCTTATTATTACGATAGTAGCGGGTTTTAAATTGCTTTGTCCAATTCTAGTGGAATAAACAACTAATTTATGTGTAAACAAACAATTCTAGTTTACAATAAATTTCAATATTTATTTATTGATGCACAACCGGGCCGATATTCATGTGTTTTACCTATGAAAAGCGGGCTTAAACACTTCTTTTTGGCCCTAGGGCCATAATAAAATAATTTCCTATGGATATATAAGCAAAATGATAATTTTTGTTTATTGTGAATACTTGATTTTGCAAAATATCATTTTGACATAATATTCTTTTGTTGTGCATAAAATATTGTATGTACCACGGGCGAAAAAAGCGTTTCTAACCTTGAGCATGTTTTGCGCCTCGTGCTAATAATCATGCCACATGCTAGAAACGCCTATTTTCACCCATGATACATAAATAACTATTATTCACAATCGGGTCGAAATTAATGAGTTTTAGCTATGTAAAGCGGGCCATAATAAAATAATTTCCAAAACAATATAAAAATATTGTTTATTATGAATACTTGATATAGCTAAATGTCACTTTAACATATAAATGCACCTGTTTTAATCTTTTGAATATAAAATGAAAATTAATTAAATTTGAAAAAATCAACTTGCCTCCGCCAGGATTTGAACCCGGACCTTCCACATGGGCCGCGAACGTCCTACCACTTAGACCACAGAGGTGTGTCTAAATGCTGGCACTGACAAGCGATTTTTTCTATGTGTCGAGTTTGTAAATATCACATGCGCGAAATTGGTTGCTTCGACAGTACACATGATACGAACGGCTGACACAATGAAGCGAAACTTCAAATATTAAATATTTTAATATTATATATTATTTTTATATATAATTGTAAATGACTTAAAGTCAGGTGAATGTTAATTCAGGTGAATGTTAATTAAATTTGAAAAAATCAACTTGCCTCCGCCAGGATTTGAACCCGGACCTTCCACATGGGCCGCGAACGTCCTACCACTTAGACCACAGAGGTGTGTCTAAATGCTGGCACTGACAAGCGATTTTTTCTATGTGTCGAGTTTGTAAATATCACATGCGCGAAATTGGTTGCTTCGACAGTACACATGATACGAACGGCTGACACAATGAAGCTTCAAATATTAAATATTTTAATATTATATATTATTTTTATATATAATTGTAAATGACTTAAAGTCAGGTGAATGTTAATTCAGGTGAATGTTAATTAAATTTGAAAAAATCAACTTGCCTCCGCCAGGATTTGAACCCGGACCTTCCACATGGGCCGCGAACGTCCTACCACTTAGACCACAGAGGTGTGTCTAAATGCTGGCACTGACAAGCGATTTTTTCTATGTGTCGAGTTTGTAAATATCACATGCGCGAAATTGGTTGCTTCGACAGTACACATGATACGAACGGCTGACACAATGAAGCGAAACTTCAAATATTAAATATTTTAATATTATATATTATTTTTATATATAATTGTAAATGACTTAAAGTCAGGTGAATGTTAATTCAGGTGAATGTTAATTAAATTTGAAAAAATCAACTTGCCTCCGCCAGGATTTGAACCCGGACCTTCCACATGGGCCGCGAACGTCCTACCACTTAGACCACAGAGGTGTGTCTAAATGCTGGCACTGACAAGCGATTTTTTCTATGTGTCGAGTTTGTAAATATCACATGCGCGAAATTGGTTGCTTCGACAGTACACATGATACGAACGGCTGACACAATGAAGCGGCCCATGTGGAAGGTCCGGGTTCAAATCCTGGCGGAGGCAAGTTGATTTTTTCAAATTTAATTAACATTCACCTGAATTAACATTCACCTGACTTTAAGTCATTTACAATTATATATAAAAATAATATATAATATTAAAATATTTAATATTTGAAGCTTCATTGTGTCAGCCGTTCGTATCATGTGTACTGTCGAAGCAACCAATTTCGCGCATGTGATATTTACAAACTCGACACATAGAAAAAATCGCTTGTCAGTGCCAGCATTTAGACACACCTCTGTGGTCTAAGTGGTAGGACGTTCGCGGCCCATGTGGAAGGTCCGGGTTCAAATCCTGGCGGAGGCAAGTTGATTTTTTCAAATTTAATTAACATTCACCTGAATTAACATTCACCTGACTTTAAGTCATTTACAATTATATATAAAAATAAAATGAAAATGTTCATTTGTTGTGCATAAAATATTGTAAATACCACGGGTGAAATGAACGTTTCTGTCTCTGAGCATGTTATTCGCCATGGGTTTGAAACGGTTGTTTCACCCTTGATACATAAATAACTATGTTGTACAAATCAAATATAAGAATTTGAGTTTATTGGATATAAGTCACTGGCTTACTTGGGGAACTTGATTAATTAATTACTGAACTTAGGGTCAGTTTTTCAATAACCGATTAATGTTAATCATGATTAAATAATAATGGTAACTATGGTTTCAATTATTATTTAATCATAGGCGTATTCCATTTGCCTATTTGGATCAGATCTAACTTACATTTACTGAACCAGATCACTTATTTATTTCGCTTAATGACCTCGCTGACTTTATTTCCTGTACTAGAATTACAGATTCTAATTTACTTTGAAGTAATTTACCCCTATAAGTGCATCAAAATGCTAAAGTCAGTTCATTTAATCATGATGTCTAATTTATCTGAACTAATTTAAATGAACCAAGTGGCAAATGGAATATAGCTCATGATTAACGTTAATCGAGAGTAAACCGACGATTGAAAAACTGGCCCTTAGTCCTTATTAAAAATATTTCACTTATGTAAACATATTTTGAAATTCTAACAAATGAATTAACATTCGGTTTAAAGTTAAAAAGCTTAAGTAATGATTTTATCCACTAACTTATTACCTAGTATAACATTTTAAAATATACGAGTACATTCGATATTAAAAAAAAAATATTATTATTAAATATAATTTCGGATTAAATTTACGAGTGTAAGCAACTAAATAATGTATGTTTACGTTAAGCCTTTCATTGAATTATAATTATATAGAATCTGAAAACCGAAATAAAGTTAAAATTAAATATTAAAAGACTTCATAATTTTCAAGCTTTTTTAATTAAAATTTTCAAATTCTGGATGAACAAATTCTTTTCTTTCAAAACAATAACCATTGAAAGGAAACCAATAGTAAACAAACTTTCTTTCTAAAAAAAAAACGCTTAAGAATTCCATTAAATAAATATACAAAATCCGAGCGAATAACAACAAAATAAACACTTTCACGAAGTCAATCTCAGATTCGTTGACACTATATATCCTAGTAGGTAACATTCTAACATGATATAATGCATATTTTCAAGGTTGACTTACGTATGACGGTGAGCTCATGTCTATTGGACTCCTTGGTGTAGATGGGCGTCTCCATGGAAACCTCGCAATAGTACACTCCCGATGCTGAGAAATCCAGGTTTGATAGCTGAATGTACTTCTCACTTGTGTGTGACCACTGCAAACAACAACATAAATAACTTGTTTACTGTTAGAGATGAAACGTACGAGTATGTTGTAAACCAGAGGTTCTTAACCATTTTCACCCGCGACTTCGTTTACACGATACATATTTTTCCAACTGTGCGATTTCTTTATTATTACGTAAGTATTATTGTCACGGTTGCGGGTGGAAAGAAGACAAATGCAGGCCAAGTGCGTTTCTGTAAATGAAAAGCACGAGTGCGTTTCGCTTACGCAACTGTCAAAATCAAATTTAACTGAAGTTAATATTTTAGCCAGAAACCATACAATAACTGCTTTTTTTGTCGCTTATAGAAGAAGAAGATACGGCGAACAAAAAAACGGAAATATGCAGTGGTATATTTTGACGTGTACAAACATAACCTTTATAAATATTGTACACAATATCATCAGTATCATTAATCTATATACATCACAATGAGCAGAAAAGTACTTGCAGGTGCATTATTATGAAATATGATAATTAACAAAAAGAAAAATGATTTTCTTTAGAGACTAATGCTGGGTTGCAAGAAAAAAATAAAGAACTCTTTAATTAAAGAATTGTTTATCTAGCAACAGTATCAATAGCGATTTTCTGAAATTTATTGTACCGTTAGTTGCTAATGAACCGATAAAACTTTCATGCAACCCAACATAAGTGAAATACATAATATTTATTATTTGTGTATATTAATAATACAGTTACATACATACATACATATCTTCACGCTATATCCCATCAAATGGGGTAGCACGAACCCTTAAATCACTCACAAAACATTCACTCATAACATAATCAAATAATCAGCCCTCGTCAAACATTATCATTGAAATACACCACCCTCACTTCAACCACTTTCATAGATCTCTACAGTTACAATTGCTAATATTGACATAATGTAAACTGAAAAAATTTATTCTGTCTAAAGAAACATTGATTTCTTCCGACCTATTCATATTATCAACAGAACTATTATTGACAACAATTTCGCAGGTTTTAATGGTACCAGCAGCAAATTGATTGTCATTGTCAAGAATAAATCCAACATAGCTTGACCTGGGGCTGCAATTATCACTGGAGGTGTATATGATAAAGTAGGGTGATCAAAAGGGATTGTTACAGATGGCGATAAAAAAAACTACTTGAAATTGGTAAGCCTGATACATAAATTCATTTCCTGTTGTTGACAGTGACATTTATAATTTAAATTTGAGTACATTTATTATTACATTTATTTCTAAAGTATTTCTATTACTTAAAAGGTCAAAATTCTATTAGCTGTCAGTCTCCTGACATAACCTATTTGTATTTATTACAAATGTCAAATAATATTTCCGCCTTTACCTGGCGTTGCGCCAACTGTGGAATAAAAAGATCTCTGCAATAGTATTGCCAACTATAACAATTCCTTTTGATCACCCTGTAGAATCACTCATTGTAGTACTCAAATCTAGACGATTTTGACAAAAAATATCTTTAAATTAATAAAATATTTTTAAATAACGTAAAACAATGAAGTAATTAACAAATAGACCATAGCAATGCCGTAAAACATCGTTCTCGTGTAATATTATTAAAATTGTATAAATCCTAATAATATTTTAGTGATTTTCTAAATTATCAGGTATACGAAAAATGTTGTTTATAACACGCATCGCAGAAGCTTACGTACACGTGCAGATTTCCGCACTTTCACGTAACAGGACTTTTTCGGCACTTGTTATAAAAATAACTATTTTGTGGCCCCTGTGTAAGATATTGAATTAAGAAAATAAGTGATTTTTTAATCAATTCAGTTCAGAAGTAGTGTATTTGGCCAATTATGATAAAACTAGAAATAAATAATGTATTCATCCATTGCTGCACCAGTTTCAATTCATCATTAATCACATTAAACAATTTTATTTGGCTGACGTTCCTGTAGAAAATCGTTTATGAATAGATGAATATTACATTTCTTTTAGTTACTGCCACTATATTGACACTATTATCGGTGACAAAACAAAAATTATCTTTCTTTCTAGGTAATAATTTCAATGTCACTAAGTCGAAGTAATTCTTTTATTACGCCGAACAATTTACTAAATCTATTAGGGTGTAACTCATAGTTGAATTAACTGTCATTTTCATATATTTATTTCTTATCTTCATCCACTTCCAACTTTTCCTTTTGGACCTTGCACAAAATATTATAAAATATCAATTGGAATAATAATTAAAATATTTTCCGACTTCATTAATGGCATACTAAAGATAATAAGATGCAATATTGTGTATCTATATCACAGTTGAGTGATAATAATAAACTTGTTGTAAATGTTCAGTTACATTTAATTATTACCTATTAGAGATTTTTAGGTTAACTTATATGTCAAAACATGCTACATAATAGAAACATTTTGTAAATCACTGTAGTCTATAAGTACCATCTATCTTTCACTAGCTGAACTAATCTTGGACACGAACCATGTGTGACGTCATCAGTCTAAGTTTGTCGTTTCGGGCAATGTCCCGTCGGCTGTTTTTCCGTTCGGGTAATGTCCCTGTCGGCTGATGTCACCGCTCCCCTAGTTAGTCACTATAGTCAGAAGCTCAGAATACAGTCATAATATTTAATAATTTTGAATGTATAAATAATATACCCAATTCTATTAAATGTATTTAGTTTGATCACATAAACTTCAGTTTATAAATATTTTAAGGTTGTTTTTGTAACTTAACAGCCTAGTCACTTTCCTTTAATTAAAATAAAAGCACTAAATGACACTACTTGACGTACCAAAACTGTAAAAAACTCACGATAAATTTTTATTTGGCAAAACGGCCATAATAAGCGCAGTCACATGCATCCAAACCCGAAGCAGACCCCCCTCACACAATTTTGTGTGAAACAACAAATTTGTAGAAAGAGCGAGGTGACACCATGCCGAGTCGATCAACTATACCATGTTCGCTACATAACAAATTATTAAATTCTATTTTACTCACTAGATGGGAACCGAAAAATTTGAATTATATCATGGCCAACTTCATTGAATTGCGCTACGCTTATTATGGCCGTTTCATTTCATCATTTTGCCATATAAATATTTGTCGTGAGTTTTTTACAGTTTTGGTATGTCAAGTAATGCCATCTAGTGCTTTTTATTTCTATTAAAGGAAAGGGACAACACTGTAAAATTACAAAAACAACCTTAAAATATTTGAAAACTGGAATTGATGTGATCAAACAAAATACATTTAATGCAACTGGGTATTTTATTTATATATTCAATATTATTTAATATTATGATTAGTATTCTGAGCTTCCTACTAAAATGACAAGCTAGTCTAGACTAAGTGAATTTAATTTGGCAACGTAGCACTATATGTCACTTCAGGTAAATAATAGCGCCATATTGTCTACCTATTTAAAAATTTTGAAGTGTTTATAAGTCAAAAGAAGGAAGTATCATTGAATTATTGGTGCCAACGGTTAGTATTTTACTGTAAAGATCGTATGATAATAAATATATAATGACTAGACTTGTTTTTAGTATTTTTTCAATCAATGCAAGAGGGAGTATTTTCAAATTTAGTTACGACGTTTCTCGTTACAGGCGCTAGTTGACGTGCCCGCTCTGTAAATTTGAAACTAGGAATTTTAATGACATATGAAACGGCCATAATAAGCGTAGCGCAATTCAATTAAGTTGGCCATGATTATATAAGTCCCTATTCAATGAAGTTGGTCATGACTTATGAACTGTCAG
The DNA here is from genome assembly GCA_911728475.2 of Pterostichus madidus. Lineage (NCBI taxonomy): Eukaryota > Metazoa > Arthropoda > Insecta > Coleoptera > Carabidae > Pterostichus > Pterostichus madidus. The sequence continues at coordinate 26,599,932 of OU452314.1, forward strand.
TGGGTTAGTTATTCAGGTCGATGTCATCTATTAAACGCCAAAATAAAAAAAAATGGCTGATAGATGTAACTACAGAAAATAATTTTTTATTTTAGTTAATTATGAACCGCTAAGAGGTAAAAGTAATAATCGTTTCTAAACATAATAATAATATGATTTTAACTAATGCCGCCAAATTTATTGAATATTGGTCAGCGTCAGTACATTTTCAACTTAAATCCGTACATTGGCAAGACAATCGAATTTTTCCTCGGAACAATCCTGATCGCCTCAAATGTTATAATGTACTTACATTCCGAGTTTATGGGGTTGATGGCTCAGTAGCATAAATTCGGCATGTGGATCCTGAGAACCACGGTTCGATTCCCACAGCCGACAAATAATTTTCACCACATTAAAATTATCCCTGTGGCCCCTCCTCAACTAACATCTTTCGGGGCCGTAATTTGACGGTTGGTAACCGCACTTCACGCACATAAATATATCACTTACCGAGATCTGCTCCGGCAGAGTGCCACACCCAGTAATGGGTAAAAGTTGTGATATATTTATTTTATATTTATTTTTTTAATTTATAAAAACCACCATTTGATTTACTTAGAAAGAGCGGTAAATTGGAGACCGCCCAGGGCGCCAAAAGTTCTAGGTACGCCACTGCGTGGTGTTACAATATTTTATGCACAACAAAAGAACATTTAATATTATATTCAAAAGATTAAAACAATTTTCTACTGTCAAAAATTTTGTCAGTAGAAAATTGTTTAAATTTTTTCATGGATAGCTTTATTTTTACGAATATTACAAATGTTTAATTAATTTTTGCGCTTTGATGAAACACACAAATGATATGTATGTTATATCAAAAAATCCGTAATTTTATTCTCTATAACTATTATTTGCAGTATTTTCCTATCAAATTAATTGGGAAGCAATGCAATATCACATGTTATATGCCTATGTTCAGGTTTTGGATGAACATCTGTATATATATATATATATATATATATATATATATATATATATATATATATATATATATATATATATATATATATTGATCTTTGCGAATTTTGAATGTCTAAATGATACGGAAACTTTCTGCATTAGCCGTTTTTGCGGACATTTTCATCGCACCTTTTTGCCCTTCCTGATCACCGTGCACCATTTAGAACAATTAAAATATTAATAATGACACTGATAGATGACAGTGACAGATTAAAATTTTTAAAACAAATTGCAAGTACTTCACGTCAATAGCAAAATAATAGTAGGCGAAAATTTAGGAAATATTTTTATTAATATCATTTAATTACGCTATCAAAATTCAATAATCTGTATTAAATAAAATGATATTGGCAGTATTGTCATATAAAATTTGGTTCAATAAATTTTCGACGGGCACTTTTTATTTACAAAAAACTGATTTTACATGTTATTTACGTGGGACATACTGTATGTATATACAGGTTGGTCCATTTAACTTGACTTGTTCAAATATCTTGCAAATTAAGCCCTTAACAACAAACTTTCATGAACAAAAGTTTAACCATATTGAGGGGGCCATCCGATCTTATTACCATTTTTCGCCCCCCACCCCTCAGGGGGTCGGAGAGGGGGTTAACTTAGATATCTTAAATAGGAACCCTATTTTTTTATTACAGATTCGGAATCTCCATAAAAAATTTGAAGGTTTAATCTGAGAATTTTTTTCATATTCTTGATAGATGGCGCTGTATTCGTAAAAACAAGTTTTTTTTTAATATTCTTATTTTGAATTGTTTAGTATAATAACTAATATTTGTTGTATTATCATAAAAAGCACTTTCAATCGAAAATGGAGAACTACAGCAATAAATGTCAAAATGTCAACGGTCATGGCTGCACTCGTTGGAACTGATCTATGCGATAACGCGAGTTAAGTAACGTTGCGCGCTGGTAGTACTTGGATGGGTGACCATCCAGAGAACCCGTGTTGCTGTTGACTATAAGACCTAAAACGCCGGATCAGGGCGTAATGGCGGCATATGACGATAGCAGTTGGAAGCCACGAAAAAAAAAAAATGTCGAAATAATGGTAAAAACTTGTTTTTACGAATACAGCGCCATATATCAAGAATATGAAAAAAATTCTCAGATTAAACCTTCATATTTTTTATGGAGATTCCGAATCTGTAATAAAAAAATAGGGTTCCTATTTAAGATATCTAAGTTTACCCCTCACCGACCCCCTGAGGGGTGGGGGGCGAAAAATGGTCAAGTTAAATGGACCACCCTGTATATACATATATATATATATATATATATAAGATTCATGTAGATAGTAGTTTAGACAATAAGATAATATTTTAAAATACCTTGCTGCAATCATAACTTAGTCATACGAATACTATTTGTCATGTCCGAAGTGCACCCAAACCAAAGGTCCACACTTCCCAAATACTATTGAAATCATGGCGCACAATCTAAACGCAAATACTGACCCTTCTATTCTCCTGTCCCCCTCCACCCACAATCTGTTCTTACTCTTTCAACCCCCAAGATATATATTTAAGATCATTCTGATTTGTAACTCCAGCTCTTCAAGTTCATCCAGAGAAATAAGTTAGTGTAATACTTGCAGCAAATTCAATATTTTTATGATGACTTATATTTTATATATGTGTACTTGCATTTATTGAGAATCTTTTCCCGCAGACTGTGAGAAGATATCTACGAGTACCTTTTGCAAGGATTTCAATATTTGCAATTAAAACAAAACCTAATCGTCAAGCGAGAAGCGATACTGCGGTAAGTCCATATTATCTTTTATTTTTACGACTTCATTGATTACTTATAGAGTAGGTGGCACAGTGTTATCGAGTCGGCCTGTGGATCCTACGAACCCTGGTTCGATTCATACAGCCGACTAACATTTTTACCACAGTAATACTACTCCTGTGGCTCTCCTTCACTAATATCTTTGAAAGCCGTGATTTGAAGGCGGGTAATTGCACTTTACGCGCAAAAATATATCACTTACCGAGATCTGCTTCGGCAGAGTGCAACACCCAGTAATGGGTAGAAGGCGTGATGATATATTTATTTTTATTTAATTGATTACTTTTACAATAATAGTTATTTGTTTAACCAGGCAAAGAGTAGTAGATCTGCTACCGCGGCTAGAGTTTTATAGCTATGCAACTACCCAAGGCAGTAATCTGCTATTTTTTACCATATTAAACACATAATTTTTTTGCCAATTGTATTAAATTAATATTGATTTCTTGATCATTTTCAAGATTTTTAATGTTATCAGCATCATCGCAGTCATTATGTTGTTATGCATTTGTTAAACGGTGGGTATGTAAAAACAAATTTAAATAAAAAAATATATATATATCATCACGCTTTTTACCCATTACTGAGTCAAATCACGGCCCCCAAAGATGTTAGTGGTGAGGGAGCCACAGGGGTAATTTAATTTTGTGAAAATGTTTGTCGACTGTAGGTATCGAACCAGGGTTCTTAGAATCCACAGGCCGACTTGATACCAATGAGTCATTATCCCATAAAACAAATTTGACGTTTATAATTTCATAAATGTCATTATGGTTTTTTTGAATGTTGTCAGTTACACAGTGTCACCATTACTATCTCGAGAAGTTTTAAGAGTTACGAAGTCGGATAAATTAGCAAACAATTTTTATTTTTGAAAACTATTTTAATAAGCAAAAGAAGAATTTTTTAGATCAATGGTTCTCAAAATACGAGGTACAACTATCTTGTTTCAAATAGGAACTTATTTGTATTATTTGATTCAGTATTTTATTTTAAATTCAGCGAATACAAAGTTCAGTACCTATCTTATTGAGAAAAATGCATATTAAATTAACATTCATTTAAGATAGTACTAGCGTGAAAAATTTGTTTGTAGATCTGAATGAAATTTGGCGCACGTAAACATTGGATAGTCATACGCATCCTGTTAAAATATGAAACACATTCATCGTCTGTGAACAAATATATTCGCTTGTAAAGTTGAGTTCTTATACACGGGGCTTATGGCGATCGTCATTCAGAATCGCACATATTTGGTTTGTGTAACTCTAAAATTTTGCAGTTTTATTTGAAAAACTAGTATGATGTTCTAGAACTATCCATGTAAATTTTATCAGAAGGAGAAAGTTTTTTATCATTTAGTAATGGATATATAGCCATGCAAAGCCTTGTTTTTAACGAAAAATTAAGAATCCCAATTTATAATGGCAACACCACAGGTATGATATTTGAAAATGCACTAGACCAACAACCTGTTCACAATTCATGATATTCAAATCATAATAGTTATAAAACACTTATTTTTTTCTATTTTTTTTAACGTCAGTTTCGCCAGTCGACAAACGATGGCGCCACCGTCATACTAGTACTACCTTAATTTAAATTGCATAAGAATTAGCGTGCTATGAAAGAAACAAATGAACAAATCATAATATTTTTATTTGTTTGATTAATTAGTAAATAATTCGACTATTTTGTGAAAAAAAATAATTTTGATATACATTTGTTTCGTTCACAGCACGCCGATTCCTGTGCTATTTGAATTAAACTAATGTCAATTTAATATGCAGTTATCTCAAAAAATTATTAATGTGAGAGAACTGAACTATTTGTTTAATTCAGAAAAAAATACTGAATCGAATAAACAAATAGAAAAATAGATTCCCATTTAAAATAAGAAAGTTATATCTCGTTTTTCTTGTTTCACTCATTAAAGTAATCTTATAAAATAGAAACTGTTTACTAATTTAACCAACTTCGTAGCTCCTATACTACTCGAGATAGCAATAGTGCGCTACTTAAAATGAGCATCCTGTATATACTGGACGCAAAGATATAAGAAAATGACTTTTAGACGCTCCTCACAGCATGTAATTAGTATAGGCTTATCCCAGGATTAAACTGGTAGAAATGTGAAAAGAAACAGAGCCGTATTATAATAATTTTATTTCTGTTAACATAATAAAGATGTTTTATTATTTATTTATGTATTTATTTACATTTTTAGTTTAAAATATAGTCAAAAGTCATGTTACAGTGTTCAATAATAATATAATAACATGGATAAAAATAGAATAACAATAATATGAGCATGAAATAGAATTTTATAACCTTTGTGACAAATCTACTTAATGCACCCCTTTGTTAACTGTAGCCAGACTTCCCGCTGAGGCCGGTAAAACCCACCTATTAAGAAGTCAACTCGATTCCTTATATCTTTGCGTCCACTATATTAGTTAAATTTATTATATATACAGGCCGTTCCATTTAAGTGTGCCACCATTGCTATTTCGAGAACTATAAGATCTGAGTAGCTAACTCGCTGCTTATTTTGGTACATCGTGACTACGTCACCCACACGGTCGATTGTGTGTTCGATTCCCCACAATACAATTAATAGATTTTTTTTACTTAATACAATTACATTATTTACTTTCTTTACAAAATAATATAATAATGACTTATAACAATGACCTATTTAATATATTATCTCATTACATAGACTACAATTAACTTAATTCAATGATTTACTTTCCTTTGACTTTTTTTACTAAATAATATAATAATAAGAATACTTACAACAATGATTTATATCAATGATATATTGAGCTACTTAATAAATTTAATTTCATTCATCTCACTACCCTCTCACTTTCTTAGAAAATAATATAACAATTAACTTATAACAATGACCTTGACACACGTAATTCACTAACTCACTTTACTTTGACTTTTTTACAAACACTAATACAATAATGACTTACAACAATGAATTAAATTAGCAAAGAACCACCATTTTACAAGACTATTACAATGAGAAAAAAAAATTCGACCAGTGGTTCTCAAACTACGAGACACAACTTTATTATTTTAAATGGAAACATGTTTTTTTTAAGGTTATTTGATAGAGTTTTTTTTTCTGAATTCCACAACAAGTCAAAAAATATTTATTTTAATCATTGCAATAGTCTTGCGCATTGCTCTCCTAATTATTTTAGACAAAAAGTTTCAAATGGATGTTGTGAAGCAAAAATTTCTACATCCGAATGAATAAAAAAATCATTTTGGCTATTTCATAACTGCAGAAATAAAATTTGAAAATTCCCAGAATTACAATTTTATAGTATTAGTCATGGAATTATATATATATATATATATATATATATATATATATATATATATATATATATATATATATATATATATATATATATATCCACCAAATTAAAATTATCCGTGTGGCTCCCTGTCCACTAACAATTTTGGGGGCCGTGATTTGACGGCTGGTAACCGCACTTCACGGGCATAAATATATCACTTACCAATATCTGCTTCGGCAGAGTGCCACACCCAGTAATGGGTAAAATATGTGATGATATATTAAGTTGTAATTCCGTAATTTCAAATTTAATTTCTACAGTTATGAAGCATTCAATATTAATTTTGTTTATTGACTCGGATGTATAATTTTATGCTTTACAACATTTAATTGAAACATGTTTGCGTAAAATAATTAGGAAAGCAATGCAAATGGAAAAAACTAATTTGCCATGTTAAACGCCTACGCCTACTTTTCGTGTTACATCCGGTATTTTGCACATGGTGTGCGATTACCAGACGTCAAATTACGGCCTCCAAGGATGTTAGTGGACAGGGAGCCACAGGGGTAGTTTTAATGGGATGAAAATTGTCGGCTTTGGGATCGAACCCGAGTTCTCAAATCCAGAGGCCGATTCAATACCACTACCCTATTTTAGAAATTATATAATTTTTTATAGGGTAGTGGCTCAGTGGTATCGAGTCGGCCTGTGGATCCTAAGAACTCTAGTTCGATCCCCATAGCCGACAAACATTTTCACCAATTTAAAATTACCCCTGTGGCTTCCCTACCGCTAACATCTTTGGGAGCCGTGATTTGCCGCCTAGTCACCTTACTTCACGCGCATAAATATATCACTTACCTATATCTACTTCGGCAGAGTGCTACACCCAGTAACTGGTAACGTGATATATTTATTGATTTTTTTATTATTTTTTATTTTTATGGTAATAAGTAAATTTTTTGTCACATGAATGACTTTGAAGTACAGTGACAATGATAATTTTTAAAGTTAATTTTTATGAGAGAAAAATATGGGAGACACCCGGATTCGAACCGGAGACCTCCAGCTTGCCGGGTCGATGTCTTAACCACTAGACCAAATCCCACCTGTCCAATGCAGGCGGCAACCATATTCATCTGTCATAGTGTCTAACACAGCATCGATCCCAAGACTCCTATGAATCATAGGTATTGACAACGGGTTTCGACTCTAGCGACACATGTCTGATTTTAATGGAAATCATACCACGAAGTAAATGAATGACTTTGAACTTCATAGGAGTCTTGGGATCGATGCTGTGTTAGACACTATGACAGAGGAATATGGTTGACGCCTGCATCGGACAGATGGTATGTGGTCTAGTGGTTAAGACATCAGCCCGGCAAGCTGAAGGTCCCCGGCATGGTAATAAATTATAGTAGTATTTTAAAACTCAAACACTACTTTTTAGGAAACCTTGGATACATCACTACCAATAATCGAAAGAAAATGGCAACTAAGCAAGTTGGAAAGAAAAGATTACTTCACTCAAACACCACCTCCAAAAGACCCAGAGTAGAACCAAATGAAATCAAAGAAAATGTGCTTAAATTTATCGCGTTAGCTCATGTCGGGATTCATCGCACTGCTATGAACGAAACAGATCCTGAACTGAAAGACATAGGAATTGGTGTTCAGGTAATGGATATTGTCTTTGCAGCCTTTACCATTTTCCGTCAAGAGACGCAGTCCACTTCTGCTAGAATTATAGATGAAGTGCAAAATGCATCACCTAAAATCAGACATGGATCGGAAAGCTACTCAATTACATTTAATGAAACTATTTCAATAGTGAAGGAGGCTGCAAAACTTGCCGGACTAGAATATCGAAATTTCAACGTAAATGGAAGGCAAAACGAAGAGAAATGGTTCGGTACAGCGTTTGCTTATTTAACCTTACTTACAAGATTCGGACTTAGATATAAAGAGTTACAATTAGGTTATGAAGACATGACAAACAACGAAGATGTCGATGTTACACAATTGGGTCTAAATAGAAACCATTACATTATTCTTGAAGGAATTAGGTTTCCCCCTGAAAGACGTTCTTCTATGATACAATTGTTGGGATCCATGACAAAATTAATCTGCTACCTCAAGACGAACAATCCAAAAAATAAAAAATTAAAACAGGCTGCGATGAAAGCATTTGCTAACATTCCTTGTTTTGAGATGATTCTAAAATGCATAAAAGGTAAGGATGACTCAACAATTTCACCTGTGATAAATTTATTAGCAGAAATATGTACGATGTCCACTTTGAGACAAGCTACCACAGCAGTTCCACCTCCAAACATATTCGCAAGATTCTGTTTACCCACAATATTGGATTCCATGGATACCGATGACGACGTTGCATCTTCTTCAACTTTTATAGTCAGAAGCATCTTTAAACAATTTGTATATGCATCTGCTACATATGATCCAGATTATTTCAATAAAATAATGAGGAAATCTCTTAACTTCTCTGGTTTTGGTGCATTCTATCTTTATAAAACTGCTTGCGAATATAAATGGGACTTAATGTCACAATTTGATGAAAATGAGACCAAACAGATTATATTCCATTGTTGGTTTGCAACATATAAAGAAGATATGGCAGTTTTAAATCATATAACCAGTAATGTTAATTGGTTTAAAAGATTGGAATTAAAGGACAAATTTCATCAACTCAACACTACGGGAACGCAGAAATCTGTGGATCTTATTCAGCTCAAATATTATTTCAAATTGTTTTCGGCTTCAGAGAAAGGTATGCCAGCCCATTCTTATGGCCAAATGTGCGCAATCCCCTGTTTTAGTGGATATAGAACAGTAAAGTTTAGTGATGATTTTTTAAAATACTTGAACAGACATACAGCTTTCTCAACCATACATGGCATAACATCTGAGTTGAGTGAAATAAGAACGAAGATGATTGATGAAATAGTTAGAGGTGGCAATAACCAACAATTAGGAGTCATTCAATGGTTTGATGCTGAACAATTAACTCAATCCAATGCCCTTCTTGGCAATACATTTCTGCCTATTGCACTAAATAATATGTGCGCAATGAAAACTGGAGAAAATTTTCTTAACTGATTTTATTTTAGTTCTATTATTAAGTATATATCGTGTATTCTAAATGGGTTTATCAACTATTTTATTTTTAACTTTTTTTATAAAACTTCATGACAAAATATATCGATGAATAAAAGTAATTAAAAATTTTCAATAATAAAGGAAGTATGACTTTTTAATCCGTAAATGGTAATATCCGTCTGTGGGACAGATAGTTTTCAACTTATTACGCTGTGTTGCGCATTTGTTAGTTTGAAACCTCCTTCTTCCAGCTATGCTTCAGTTGATCCATAACTTTGTTTGTGTTTATTTATCTTTGACGATAAGTTCCTGTTTCACTATAGATTTAGTATCTGGGAATAAATCACCCTACTTTACACCTACTTGCTTGGAATGTTCCAATAAAATCTACAGAATGATCAAAAGGTATTGTTACAGTTGCCAATACAATTCCGGAGATCTTTTTATTTAACAGTTGGCACAACGCCAGGTAAAGGCGAAAATGTTATTTGACATTTTTAATAAATACAAATAGGTTATGTCAGGAGTCTGACAATTAATAGATTTTTGACTTTTTCTGTATAGAAATACTTTAGAAATAAATATAATAATAAATGTATTCAAATTTAAATTTAAATTATCAAATGTCACTGTCAACAACAATTGATGTATCAGGCTTACCAATTTCAAGTTTTTTTTTATTTCCAACTGTAACAATTCCTTTTGATCATTCCGTACAATGTGTGTGTGCAAAATTTGTAACTTTGTTTGACCTTTTAATTAATTTTGAATCATGTATACATTAATATATGGGGTGGCTAGCTCAGTGGTATGAAGTAGGCCTGTGAATCCTGAGAACCCTGGTTTGACACAGACGACAAACAATTTTCATAATTTCAAAAACTACCCTTGTGGCTTCTCCACCACTAACATCTTTGGGGGCCGTGATTTGACGACTGGTAATCGCACTTCACGCACAAAATATATCACTTACCGAGATCTGCTTCGGCAGAGTGCCACACCCAGTAATGGGTAGAAGGCGTGATGATATATTTATTTATTTTTATTTTGTATACATTAATAAAATTCTTAGATTTTTTATTTTACTCCATTTTTTTTAATAATCAAAAATGTTAACTATAATATTTTTATTTTTGTAATTAATATTGACATCCTTTACTAAACAAAATTTTAGAAAAATTATAAATAAATAAATAAATATATCATCACGCCTTCTACCCATAACTGAGTGTGGCACTCTGCTGAAGCAGATCTCGGTAAGTGACATATTTTGCGCGTGAAGTGCGGTTACCAGACGTCAAATCACGGCCTCCAAATATGTTAGTGGTGGAGGAGCCACAGGGATAGCTTTTTCAAATTATGAAAATTTGTCGCCTGTGGGAATCGAACCAGGGATCTCAGGATCCACAGGCCGACTTCAAACCACTGAGCTAGCCATCCCTATAAACTTTTATAATTATCAATGATACACTAAATACAGAACCACAATCTAATTTGAATAAATAATTGATGTTTGTAATTAATAAGAAAAAGAAAAAAGTTTAGTCTCATGGAAGGATGTTACTGAGAGTGTGTTTCAAGAAGATGTTACTATTTAACGGTTAAAGTTTAAAATAGATTTGTTACATCATCTGTAGGTACTTGTCAGTGGCACTCAAATAGTTGATTTTGATAAAGCTTCTATTTCTTTTTTTGTATTTGTTAGAAATTCTATTTAGATTTATTTAATATTTATAATTTGTAAAATCTCAAAATCAACCGTTTTATTGATAACAGCATAAAAACAAGATTGCAACACATCTAGAATCTTAGTAAATCTGGCATCCTACCCAATGAACCGAGGAAAATATATAGGTATCAGCTTATCCTTTTTCAAATACCTAAATAGGGTTTTCCCTTTGTTAGCTATAAGGAATTGAATTTGATTGTAAGGTAGTGATGGACAAAAGCAGGCAGCGGAAAGTTATATAGGTAACCATGGGACTGTGTTTATAGTTAGACTTCCACCTACGGAATGGCGCTAATAGTCTTTATGTGAAGACATTCATTTTAGGTAACTACAATATCAGCAATCATTGGTTACTAGATTGTTTCTGTAGTTGTCATTTGTATATTTTCAAATTTTTCAATCTGTCAAATATCAAATTAATTTTTATTTGTGAAATAATTTCTTATAAATAATGTCATCAACTAGTATCAATTGTTGTGTAAAAAACTGCAATGCTACTGGTAAGTAAGTGATCATATAATAAATAATATTTAGATGAGGAAGTCATAATATATTTTCAAGTTCACAAGAGTTGGATAAAACTGCGATTCAAACAATTCAAATTATAAATAAATTGTATACAGTAGAATATTTTTAATAAATATTTGTATTGTAATAATGAATTTTTATTTTATATAGTTTAAATAAATATAAAATAATAATAAAAATTACAAGTTGCCTAAATATGCATATCGGGTTGCCTATATACATGACTTTAGTTAGACTGCGTAACATGGCAGTTTCTCATCTATAGTAGTATATTATGATCTGTGGACAAAAGGCTTTAAGTAGTATATAAATTTATTGAAGTATTACAACGACGTTTCGGCCAAGGTTATGGCCATCTTCAGGTCAAACAACGTTAAATAAAAGAAATAACAACAAACAAAGGTTGAGATACAATTCTTATTTAGGGCGAACATATAACAAAATGAAAAAATAATTACGAAGATACAATTGTCAAAAAACATGAATTTAAATTTATATGTTCGCCGTAAAGAGTCGACTATCTGACTCTATCATAACCTTGGCCGAAACGTCGTTGTCATACTTCAATAAATTATATACTACTTAAAGCCTTTTGTCCATTACTACCTTACAATATTATTATTGGCTTACTAAAATAATCTACTAGAATAGAATTTGAGTTTAGCTTACAATAGACCATTTTAAAAATTCATTGCGCATGTGCAAACGTTAGACGGAGATAAAAAAAGTTAGTGCCGTATACTCATCTTTGTCCATCTTTGTCTATGATTTGACAAGTGACAGTTCGATTATTTTTGTTGGTTAGTATTTATTTCTTCATTGAAAAGTAATTAATAATAGTAATTATGACGGGTGCTATATGTTGTGTACAGGATTGTAATAATAATTTAAAAAAAAAAACAAGAAACATTCCGTTTCACTCTTTTCCTCAAAACGTGAAAAGAATGGATACGTTATTATACGAAATCTATCATATTAACATAATTTATAAATAACTGATGAATATACTTAATTTATTTTGATACTACAATAAGTTTTCATTTTCAATATAAACCTTTTTAGTTACTTTGTACTTAAATACATTTTGAAATATCTCGTTTGCCGCCATTCGGCGGCACTAAGTTATTAGTTCAAAAAGTAAACACCTAGGGGTCGCGGACATTTTTAAAATGGTCTATTCACCTTCTAATACCAATAGTTTGTTTAGCCACCTGAAATATAGAATAGAGAAAAAGTTTTTGAGTGATGTTGTTTATTAACTTAATTGTCTGGATTGCAACTCCATTTACGTAGTAGAAACTAGAGATGCGCCGAATATTCGGTTATTATTCGGTATTCGGCATATTCGGCAACTTTTTGTTTATTCGGTTATAGCCGAATTATTCGGTTATACGACCGAACATTCGGCATTTTTTTATTTGTTTCTGGAAATTAATAATTTATTCAAAACAAAAATATTTTGTCATATTAGTAATTTCTTTTTATTTAAAAACGATTATGATACATATACCTACGTAATAAAGTAAATTATTTATTAGAAAAAAAATCGCAATTCTTAAGATAATACACAGAAAACAGGAACATAGTATGAACACTTTTTAAAATTTAACATATAGAAAGAATATGTAGGTACATATACTTAAAACTTAATAGTCATTTAATAATTTACTAAGGGTAAGTTGTGGTCGAGAAAAACTAAACTTTCAGCTCTGTCCGGCAATATACGATTCCTTTTCTCTTCATAGACATTTCCAGCTTCAGAAAAAAGTCTCTCACTGTAAACAGTGCTAGCTGGTGGTAATAAGAAAATTCTAGCTATGGAGATTATGTACGCATATTTTTCTGAAGCTGAAGTAGCTGCAGATTTTCCAGTGCCACCACGAGATATCAATATACCGCATAAAGTACATTATACTTTGCTTTTCTTTTCCGTCTCTTCAAAAAAAATCCACACTCGTAATTTTTTGCGTCCAGTCACTTGAAAAAAAATAAAATTTAATTCTTAAGACGATATGCCTGAATCTGAAATCAATAATTACTAATTAGATTACTGACAAATACATAGCTCCAGCTCACTCATACGTACTGCTATGAAGCACACTGTTGTGCAGAAGAACGGTGAGGGACGCTGTCTAGTTCGAACTTGAATGTGTGCACATTTTAACTAGAACCGAATATTCGGCCGAATATTCGGTTCGGCCGCTATGAAATTCGGTAATGTTCGGTATTCGGTTATTCGGCCAAAATCGTATTCGGCGCATCACTAGTAGAAACTAAACAGTACATTTACAAAAGAATTCAACAACACAAAAATCATGTTAGGAACTCTAACTGCAACCATAGTGGTATTGTAGAGCATGCACTTTCTAGCAACCACCATTTGGATTTTGAGAACTATAAAATCTTACATTTAGAGTCACATTGGTGCAAACGGTTATTTTTTGAAAGTTGTTACATTAACATGTTGGATAATACTGTAAATGCTAAAACTGACAACATGCTCTCTAGCAATCAATTTCAAAACATTTTACATCAAATGACATAAAGATCCTTGACATTGTTCCAGCTTAGTTTTGTTGTTTTTCTCTTCTTTAGATTATTTGTTTACTTGTTGTTTTTACCGCTAGATGGCATTGTAGTACTGTTTGGTTTTTGAATATTTTCAATTTTTTTTCTTAATAGACCACAGAAGTAAACGTCAACAGGAGGCGTGGCTTAAGCGTTCTATCTCTTTCTATTGTAAGGCAACGTATGGCGTAACACACTTCTCATGAAACAAACATTTGATTTTTAGCCTCATTTTTGTTTACATGTTTTGTTTTGCGCTTTTTTGTACAATAAATTGAAATGGGGTGGTGTTTTGCACCTGGCTCTAATCACAACGAAATATACAAGTGCAAAAAATTCAAAATTCTAAATTGTGACGTTATGATTGTAGAGATATGAAGTTCACTACGACATACGTTTCTTTTCAAATTTAAAATAGACATAAAAATCTATTACATGACATTTCAAAACAATAACCATTTATATTGGTAACATTAAAACAGTAATTTGTTGCATCATTGGTCGTTTCCCTTAAAAATTTCAATTTTGATACTTATAAAATAAAAACGCGATAAAACAATGGTAACTGCATATACCATTCGACTCGCATTCAAATTTACCGCCCTAATAAGGACCGCCCACTTCTCTGGTCTATCGTATTTTGACTCTGGTGTCGTCACCACCTATACATGTTGTTTCTGTTAATAATAATTATTTTATTTTTTGATATTCTTTTCTTTTTTGAAAAGTTTGTTTTTTAATTGTAAATTGTTAATTTAAAAGTTTAAATATTTTGTTTTCTTTTAGTAAGTTATTTATACTATTGTTATACTTGTTAACTTATTGCTAATTAAAACCTTGTATTTTAGATTTGAAAATAAGACAAACCTAAGTCGAGCATCTCTGGATACATTCACATTTCGAGCAAATGTTCCCAGAGCACCCAATACTTTGCATCCTGCATCCTGCATCCTTTCTATATCACTGTCAATACGCCCATCTCTCGATAACATACTAGTACAGTGATTCTCAACCACTGTGCCGCGGCACTTTTGTGTGCCGCCAAATTTTGCAAATATATAATAATGTTAATATTATTAAATTATATCATTTAAAAAGAAAAATATTTTTAACATGAATATATATTTAAATCCACAAAAAATAAATGATTTTATTATTTGCTTTGCAACGCGGTTTTTCTTAGTGCATTAAAAATATTTTTATTATTAGCTTGTAATTAATCCCTTAATAAACGTTTAGTTATTATTGTAGTATATATTAGTTTATTTCGTATATTTAAAATTTTTGTCATAAACTATTTATGCAGTGTGTTGTAGTAAGTAAATAATTTTTATCTTTTTCTTTGTGTGCCGCCAAATTTTGAAATCGTTAAATATGTGCCGCAACAAAAAAAAGATTGAGAATCACTGTACTAGTATATCCCTATACATCTCGCAAATACCTCATTTCCACAGCAGTTAATTTTATAATTTATATTTTTTGTTTGTTTGACAAATACATTTATTAAAAACTAGAAGATTGATATTCTGGCCTCTAAGTTTATCAAAATAAAAATTATTTTCATAGTTAATTATGCTATTAGAACATTTATAAACAACCATTTAACATCTGATTTTTAACAGTAATTAAAATAAAAAATGAAGATGTGACTGACTTTGATGCAGAATTAAATAATATTAAAATTTTATTTGAATCTTTTTCCTCTAAAGTTGACAGAAGAGCAACGGTAATAGAATATATTTCCCAAGTTATTTTGCCTACGGCATAGTTTTCTTGGGACATCCCGTATAATTAGTCACGTTCATACTTCTTCTTTTCCCTCTTTGCTTCAACATTAACTATCACAATCTCTTTCTCCCACTTTCATAGATTGCCGCAGAATCCATTCCCAGTACCACTATCATTTCATACATTTTCCTCTCAAATCCAAGGCCGAGGCTGGGCTTGGCTGATCGCTTGGTCGAAGGACCTTTTCTCGAACGAGAGTCCTCGAGCCTCGAGTCTCAAGCGGAGCTACTTAAGTTGATCCTCAGGTTCTGCGATCCACGCCAGGCTACTGGGCCGCACGTTTTACGTTTTCAGGCAACTACGGTAAACAAAAGCATTGTTTTGGAAATGAAGTGCGGTATTTTTCGTTTTGTTTAAAACTGCGTCCGCTGCTATCGACGGATTTTATAGCGGCTGCGAAAATTCGTGCTGAATTGAGGAGAGATCCAGTGGCGTGGATAGCGAAAGAGCTTTTTTACAATACTCCTACTGTAAGTTACCTGTTAATGACAAAATTTAAATACAGTTAAGCTGGATTTATAATGAAGTAACGCAAGAGGCAACGCAAAAATAGTAGGTAAGGTAATAAGTTAAAATTTGTTATTGAAGTACAACCATTTATATTGACGCAAAGCAAGCAGCAAGGTAAGATAAGCAATGCAATAGATGGTCAACTTTCATCTTTCTACGTTACTTTACCTAACATTTCTTACTGCTGGCCAATCAGACGTCAGTGTTTTGAATTTCGCATTACAATCTTTATTACCGACCGTGATCTATAAGCTGTCACTATCATACATTTTGATTGATCTAAATGAAAAAAAAAAATGGACAGAAAAATAATACAATTTTTAAAGCCCAATAAAATTCTGTATGACAAGTCATCAAAAGATTTTAAAAAAATGATAATTTAAAAAAAAACTCTTATTGTGGGAAGATTTAGAATATCTTCTAAAAACAAACGGAGAGTTTTTGAGGTTATATTATTATATTATTAAATTTTGGTTTGTATGTATTTTTTTAGCTAAATACGTCCAACGTCGTTGGAAAATTATAAGAGATAGGTACTCCAAAGAAAGGAAAGAAATTGCAACATATCTCTGATTGGCTAACAGTATTAGGTTCTGCTTCTCAATATAAATCAGTAATTTAATTGCGTCACTTTTTACTTTGCTTTATTTTACTTTACCTCTTACGCAACGCAAAAGTAGTAGGTACGGCAACAAGTTAAAACTTGTGATTGAAGTAGAAGCATTTATAAGAAATAGTTAATTGACAAATTTGTCAGATGATTGATATTAGAAATAATTTTAGAAAAAGCTATGAGTGTTCTTCGGGATTTGAATCCAGAACCTTTCACTCGCATGGTGACGGCTCTAACCATTTGAGCTACAAACACTCGGCGAAGTACTCATGCTTTTTCGTGCAATATTTAGTTGAAGAATTATAAAGTGACATGGATTGCGTCAATTCGTTACAACCATCAACCTAGGATGCAATGGGTCAATGACACAATTATTCAACTAAAGATTGCACGAAAAAGCAAGACTACTTCGCCGAATGTATGTAGCTCAATTGGTTAGAGCAGTCACTATGCGAGTGAAAGGTTCTGGGTTCAAATCCCGGCGAACGCTCATACCTTTTTCTAAAATTATTTCTAGAAGCATTTATATTGATAGAAAGCAATCAGTAAAGTAAAATAAGCAATGCATGAGATGGTCAACTTTCATCTTTCTACGTTACTTTACTTAATATTTCTTACCGCTAGCCAATCAGAATTCAGCGTTTTAAACTTTGCATTGTAATCTCTATTATCGACCGTTATTTATCAGCTGTCACTGTCATACATTTTGATTGATCTAAATTTTTTTAAATGGACCAAGAAATAATACAATTTTTAGAGACCAATAAAATTCTGTATGACAAGTCATCAAAAGATTTAATAAAAAATAACAATTATGATAAGAATTAGGAAATCTGAAAACAAACGACAAGTTTTTGAGGTTATATTATTATGTTAATAAATTTTCAGATGACCACTTATGAAAGTAACCATAACAAAATCATAAACTACTACGGAAAGCTGAATATAACATACACTAATATGTTAGTATAACGCACAAATCTAACATAGAAGGTGAAGTTCCACTGATTGGCAACAGATGGCGATAAAATGATAGAAAATAATAAAGTAAATTTGTATTATTATTTAAATCGAAGTTTTGGCAGATTTTTCAACACATTTGCACAGATAAATCTTATTTTTTAAATTAATAATTACTTACGTAGGTACTAACAATTAAGCTTTATTTAATATTTTGACAGTACAGTTGATATCACAATCCCTAACCTCAAACGTCAATCGTTAACGCTTTCTTTCAAAAACGCATCAGCTGTCAAAGTGTAACAACATTGCTCTTGTAAACATTTTTAGAAATACTTTGTGATCGTCTAAAAAATAGTGTACATTACTCGCTCGAAAGTGTGATATACTGTGCTCGTGTACTTAAATCATTTTTCAATTTGCACACTCGCACATTATCTTACACTTTCGATGCTTGTTGTGTAATATACTATTTGGTTTGTATTTATTCTTAGCTGAATATGTCCAACGTCGTTGGAAAATTATGAGATAGATACTTAAAAAAAAAAATTGCAACCTATCTCTGATTGGCTAACAGTATTAGGTTCTACTTCTCAATATAAATCAGTAATTTGCTTGCGTTACTGTTTACCTTGCTTTACTGTACTTTACCTCTTACGTTATTTCAATCACCAATATTAGTCATGATTAAATAATAATGGAAACTATGGTGAAAAACTGGCCCTAGTGCAACCTTTATTGCACAGTGGTTTCCATGGTTATATCAGGACTTTTATATTTACTTACTGTCCACCATAAACAGTAAGTACATATTACATATTAAGGTCCTGTTTTTTTGACAACACTTTGACAGTTGTCAATTTTGAAACCTATTTTTTTTTCCTTCTATTTGTGCAAGTATTGTAAAAAATAACTTACTACCCTCGAACTGTAAGTGATTTTTAGGTCCCGAATATTTAGGAAATCTAGGCCCGAAGACCTAAAAACTATTACGTACAGTTCATGGTACGTAATATATTATTGGCAGTTATAATATTTACAGTTAGGTAGTTGTTCTTTGCAGCCGCTTAGAAAATTTACATTTGCTGATCCATCTTTACCGATCTAAATCGGAAAATCATACTCGAGGGAGCGATAAATCGAATTTTTATAATGAAGTAACGTAATATATCTAGAAATAACGCAAGCGCATTGCTTATAATTTTAACATCGTAAGCTGTCATAACTTAAAAAGATAAAAGTTGACCATCTCGCCGCTTAAAAGCATGGCCAGCTTCATTGAATTGCGCTACGCTTATTATGGCCGTTTCATTTCATCATTTTGCCACATAAAAATTTGTCGTGAGTTTTTTACAGTTTTGGTACGTCAAGTAATGCCATCTAGTGCTTTTTATTTCAATTAAAGGAGAGTGACACATAATGTCTTTCTACCCTATTAGTTACTTTAATTTGTTTTTCGACTACGAGTTCTAATGCTAGTGAGACAGGAAAATGGTCTGAGTCGTTTACACATGACTTAACCACCATATCACTGATGATAGCACTGCTACGTAGATCACACCAAACTAGATCAACAACACTTTTACCTACGGCACTACAAAAAGTATATTGAGCAGGACAATCGCTTTTAGTTCTTCCGTTTAGTACTACGAATCCATTTTCTTCCATGAAGTTTGTCAAGTCTTGTCCTTTTTTTGTAGTTGTGTTGTCGAGTGTTTCTCTTGCTGCATTTAAATTTGTGTCGATTAACATTTCTTCTGATACCATATTCAATAGTCCGATTCTACAATTAAAATCCCCACCTATGAACCAATAGCAGTTATTGTATTTTGTCCTAATTTCATGTAGAGTAATCTGTAGTAAATCTATATTTATGCCTAGGTCTAGATTCGGTCTAAAATAAATTAATCCTATTATAGCATTTACGTTGTTATGCCTAATGTTGATAAATATCCAGTTTTCGCTTTTATCGACACATTCAAAAGTTTTAATATCTTTTTTAATAAGCATTGCAAGTCCTCCACTTGCGCGCCCTCTACTTTTTTCTTTTGTGGCTTCAGCACTGACTATATTATATTCTTGTAGTATATTACTTGTATTTTTCACTTCATTAACAAGCCAGGTCTCAATTATGCCAATTATTTCTGAATCGTTATTAATTTGGTTAAAACTATTAATAAAATTTCGAAATCCTTGTACATTCCAAAAGATCATTTCTAACTTTTTATCTGTTGTGATTATATGTTTTTCCTTTGTTTTTCTTTCTGTCTGTCCGGGGTATGTCTCGATCTTAAAAAACGTTGCATTGTCTGCTGAACAGGCGTCTCGTTTTTTGATAGTTTATTGTTCGTTGACTGTTTTGGGTTTATTAAATTTAAATTTATTGGCAAGTTTTCTTCGACTAATACTTTTCCCGTATCTGAATCCTCTCCGAAACTTGCTTCTTCATCATCAGATTTAATTGAATTATCTTTTTCAACTTCCCTTATATCTTGTAAAGAAAGTGATTTCCTTTTTGCAAATAACTGCGGCTTCTGATTCGTGAGACAACCTGATTTTAGATCTTCTTCCGAAATGTATTCTCCGTTGACCCAGAGTTTACCGTTTTTTATTGAGGCCTTCAGCCCTATTCCTTTTGCTTCAGTGAGATAGGGTTTTAAAGTTTTGTATGTCTTTCTTTCCTCAAATGTAAAATCTTCATTTATATATATCTTTTCTCTTATTCACTCTCTATTTCACTCACTTTATTTTAATAATGAAGAATTTACTATAAAATCAGATATTTATCGTTAAGTAAACTTAATTGACTTATCTCTGCAGTGACACCAACTGAACAGTAGGTAAGTATTGTACAATAGTATATTACATAATAAGTCAGAAAAGTGATATTTTAATCTGCTGAGTCAAGTAAAAACATTTTCCTGACCTATTGTGTATACTATTTTTTCTGAAACCGTTTAATTTAATCAATAATTAATCATAAATCATTCAAAACGTTTCAAAATGAATTGCACTGACAGCAGACTACGTATCCAAGGTTACAACAAGAAAAACAATAGGTAAAATCTTTACCAAACTCTTTTGTATTTTACTAGACTGTTATTTTTGTTGTATCCTTGGATACGTACTTGACTGTTTTAGCAAAAAATCTACTTTCTATACTAAAATTAGTCAGGGAAGTAAAAACATTCGTACAGTTTCAGAAAAAAAAAATTAACTTCATCGACATAATGATATATATTTTTTAACAATTGCATAAATATAGTGTATTACAATATAATGTCCGACAGTAGGGATAGTGTGGGTAGTGTTACGTAATTCGAATTTCGCTCAAGCTAATAATATATGAACTAACACAAAGCGGCTCGGTGAGTCCAGATCCTGACTGTAATTAAAATTCAGTTCATATTGTACAGAGTAGCATAAATAAATAATAAAAGAGCGGTAAGTGCTTCATAACAGAATGAGAATAAGTTACAAAAATGAGACTCGAAGCAGCGAATCTTATTTAAATTTTCGAATTGGTAATGCGAAATACAATTTTGTCAGTTCTAGAATCATATAGGTCATCGAGTGGCGAAACTGACGCTCGGGAAAAGAAAAAGATGAATAAAATAGGTGTTTTATTTATATATATATATATATATATATATATATATATATATATATATATATATATATATATATATATATATATATATATACCGTGTGTCCCACGTAAATGTTGGCATAGGCAGTTATATATATATATATATATATATATATATATATATATATATATATAGCTCAGTGGTATGAAGTCGGATCCTGAGAACCCTGGTTCGATTCCCACAGGCGACAAACAATTTTCATAATTTCAAAAGCTACCCCTGTGGCTCCTCCACCACTAACATCTTTGTAGGCCGTGATTTGACGACTGGTAATCGCACTTCACGCGCAAAATATATCACTTACCGAGATCTGCTTCGGCAGAGTGCCACACCCAGTAATGGGTAGAAGGCGTGATGATATATATATATATATAAACTGATTTTACGTGTTGGCACAGGCAGTTAACATGTAAAATCAGTTTTTTTTGTAAATAAAAAGTGTCTCGCAAAAAATTATGGGATTAAATTTTATATCAATATCCCCACATCTTATTTAATACAGATTATTTGATTTGATAACGTAATTTAATAATATTAATAAAATATTTCCTAATTTTTCGCCTACTATTTTATTGCTATTTACGTAAAGTGCTTACAATTTGTTTTAAAATTTTAATCTGTCACTGTCATCTGTCAATGTCATTATGAATATTTTAATTTGTCTAATAGTTTCCTGCAAAGTATTCAGATATTTGTCTTGCACTGTGCCCTCCAAAATACATTCTAATAATATTTAGCCAGTCCTCGATTTTTAAATATTTAAGATGACAGTGACAGAATAAAATATTTTATCCACAACTCATAATTACACTGATTTCAGTTGTATTATATGGCTCATAAAACACTAGTATTTTATATTCCATAAAACACTGTATACAACTTGTTACTTAGCAACCACTTCATGATCTACCGTATTTTGAGAAACTATAGGCCTATTCCATTTGCCATTTTGATCAGATCTAACTTACATTTACTGAACCAAATCACTTATTTATTTCGCTGGATTACTTCGCTGACTTTATTTTCAGTATTAGCATTACTGATTGTAATTTACTTTGAAGTAATACACCCCAAGAAGTGCATCAGTTTGCTTACTTTGGTTCATTTAGTCATATTATCTAATTTATCTGAACTGATTTAAGCGAACCAAGTGTCAAATGGTATACAGCTTATATATATATATATATATATATATATATATATATATATATATATATATATATATATATATATATAACTGAATCAATGTTAAACGTTACGACCAATCTTCTTCGATACTTATAATTATGAGTTGTGGATAAAATTTTGTATTGTACTGGTGTTTTATTGGTATAAAAACACTTAAAAAAATTAAACATTCGACCTTCGGACTGGTGTTTAAACTTTTCTTGCGTGTTTTATATACCTAATAAAACACTTGTATAATAAATAACTATCAAACAAATTGCTAGCAATAAAATAGGTGAAAAATTAAGAATTATTTTTATTAATTTTATTAAATCACGGTATCAAAATGTAATAATATGTATTAAATATAATGTAGAAATATTGGCAGTATTGTGATACAAAATTTGGTTCCATAGCTTTTTGCCGGACACTTTTTATTTACAAAAGACACACGGTATATAAAATAATTTTCAAAATTTGTCACCCAAAGCAAATACGCAAGAAATTTACAACTTTTAATTTTCTTGAAAAGTTCCTTGTACCATTTCAACTTCTCCGAATGTCCCGCATTCGCCGACACTGGTATAGCTATGTCAGCAGTTTTATATGCGGGTATAAAAACGTGATATTATCGAGCAGCGAAGAGAACAACCAAGTCCTTGGAAATCCTTCGCACATGTTCCATCTCTTTCTATTCGCCTCTCTTCTTCTCGAACAACCGGAAAATGAATAAAATATATTCTAATTCGTGGTAGAGAACAAAGGTTGCAGAATAGGCCGTCTGCGCCGTAAATTGCATTGAATCTTTCACTTTTTCCTTTGTTGGTGTAACAGAAACAGTTGAGCAGAGTCTCGGTTTCTGGAATGGATTTTTCTTTGTGTTTTGTGTGTCAGATGAATTGAATTGAAAGAAAATAGTATCAGGAGACGCCGACTCAAATGAATAGAACTTGGCTTTGTTTATTTTAAATAAATGAACGGGGTTCTGGAAAAATACTATCAACTACTGTCCTGCCTATTTTTAGAACGTTTGTCTTCTGTTAACATTGAAGAAAATTGTATCGCTGAACACTTTTAGTGAGAACAGAAGAATAACATTTATTATTGCTTCATCTGTTGGACACTTTAAAGTGGAATGATGCTTGTCCGAAGATTGAAAGGCTCGGAATATCGGAATTCAAATTAATGTTAATTACTATGCGTATGAGAATGAAGTGACTGGGAATTCTGATGTAGAGTTAGTTTTATATTACGCAGGACTTCAGTCAATAATTTATGTTTATTTAATATACAGACAACATCGACGTTTCGTCGTCAATTGCGGCGTCTTCAGGAATCTACAGTCAAAAAATTAAATGGAATGTAACAGAAGTACAATACGAGGCCAGGGTGAAAAGTCCCTGCAAAATAAAACAGATGGCGCCACAATCGCAAATCTCATGTGAGATTTGTGATGTACCATCTTTACCAAGAACGCATTAAAATTTTCAGACTGATATGTCATTCAGTTCTGTTTTGACACCCATCGAAAGCGAGCAACCTTGAAGATTTTTGAAAACATGGAAAAAAGTGAATTTCGCGTCTTGATGAAATAATATTTCTTGCTTGGAAAAAAAATTACGCAAACCAAAGCATCGCTTTCACAAGTGGTTTACTGATTTTCGTTGTGGTAGTATGACCACAAAGGACGCTGAAAGTTCTGGTCATCCAATTGAGGGTATCACGCCGGAAATCGTCGATAAAATCCATGGTATGATATTGGACGATCGGCGAGTTAAAGTGCACGAGTTTGCTAAGGCTATGAGGATCTCAACCGAACGGGTACGGAACATTTTGCATAAATTTTTGGATATGAGAAAGCTATCTGCCAGATGGGTGCCGCATCTCTGTTGACAACAAGCGCGACCGTGGGACAAGTTCAAAAATTGCATGAATTGCGCTACAAATTGGTTCGTCATCCGCCATATTCTCCAGATTTGGCCCCCTGCGATTTTTATCTATTTCCAAACTTGAAGAAATGGCTCGGCGGAAAGAGATTTGGCTCTAACGATGAGGTCATCGCTGAGACAAACGCCTATTTTGAAGAATTGCCAAAATCGTATTATTTGGAAGGGATCGAAAAATTAGAAAAACGTTGGACGAAGTGTATCGAGCTACAAGGTGATTATGTTGAGAAATTAAATATGTTTTGACCAAATAAATCATTTCTTGTTTCATTTTTCAGGGACTTTTCACCCTGCCCTCGTACATATATTTCATAGCTCTCCAAAGCAGGGATGGATTTCTGTAACTACAAATAACTACTGCAAAGACAATTGTAGTTTCTTCAGATATCGTAACAAGTTCAAATTATTGCAATCGAAGTTATGAAAACCCACTCCTGTTCACATGTTGGAATTGGAATTATATCATTCCGATATCATTTCACTGAAGAATAAACCAATTCAAATTCAATCTCTACTATTTACATGCAGTTTTTAATATGTAAGTATAATTCAATTTGAATGCGATCTATTAGGTGAAACTTAGTAATTAATCAGGACTTGGAGCCTGAGACCAATAATTTATGTTTATTTAATATACAGACAATACAGGCGATTCGTCGCCAATTGCGATTTCTTAAAATTAAAAGGAATGTAATAAAGGAAGTAAGAAATTAACATTAACTTATAGTCAGATATTTAAAAAGAAACTAATCAATATGACATAAACAATTGATGTATAAAACCTCTTTTTTTTGTAGAAAATATAAATACTGGTACACTCCATACAAACATGTCTCTTCCGGCTAGATAATACCTTTAAATGAATTGTGTATCCGGTAGGGTAGTTGATTTCCACCGAGGTTTGAATTTCTGAACGTTCGAACATTCGAATGTTTTGAACTTCGTCAGAAAAGCTTCGAATTTTTCGAAGCATCGAATTCTCGAATTTTTGCCACTGAATTAACGCCATCTGTCATCTTCAAACACGCTCACGCATAATTCGCAAAAAGTCGGCCACGAATTGAATAATAAACTCGGCGAAGTACAGAAATGTGCGAATTAATGTGAACAGAGGTGAAATATTTGAAAAGGCGATTTTATTATTTATAAAATAAATAAGAAAAAATAGGAAAAAACTAATTTTCCATCACTTGTCTCATAATTCCACAAAGGTTTTACAGCACGTTTGCATCAACTATCAGGTCATCAACAAACGGCTGGTCAGTTCAGCTTTAACCATAGACGCGTTTCGTCCTTACAGACTCATCAGTATGGTACGATCATTTATCCAACTAGACCAACTCGGGAATAGTGGATTGTGATACCGACTTAGCTGAACTGACTGATGTTAACCTATCTACACCGGTAACATGACATGAGAGCTAAGGAGCAACTCGTGGTGCCATCTACCGACAAACTCGCAAACTGCTTGACAGCTATTGAAATCAAACAAAAAGACAAAATGTCTATTGCGATGTGGAATTGAGTTTTAATAAATAAGAAAAAATAGGAAACAACTAATTTTCCATCACTTGTCTCATAATTCCACAAAGGTTTTCCTATTTTTTCTTATTTATTAAAACTCAATTCCACATCGCAATAGACATTTTATCTTTTGTTTTATTTATTTATAAAAGTTTACAAATAAGTAATTACATATTGTTTAATCGTTATTTTAGTAAGAAATATGGCCCCTTTGGCGCAAATTACTTCTTGTATTCTATTTGGCATATAATCTACCAGTTTCTTGCAGTTTTTCAATAATTTGTCATCCCGGAACCACACCACAATAACAGCTTCTACCATTCTCTGCTTCGTTGTATAATCCACTTTTCGAAGCCTAGCTTTACAAATAGCCCACAAATTCTCTAGTTGAATCATTCTGGAAAAAGCACCCACTGAAGAAGATGTTTTGGGGTTGTTTCTCCTACATGGGGCCTGGATCTCTTGTGCCAATTGAAGGAATGTTGAATAGTGACAAGTACAAAGAGTTACTGGATCGAAAATTAGTTAATGATATGGAAAAAGTTGTTCCTAATGGTGAAGCAATTTTCCAGCATGATTCAGCTCCATGCCACAATTCAAAGAAAATGATGAAATATTTTAAATAAATATAAATAAATAAATACATCATCACGCCTTTTACCCATTACTGAGTGTGGCACTCTGCCGAAGCAGATCTCGGTAAGTGATATATTTATGCGCGTGAAGTGCAGTTACCAGCCGTCAAATCACGGCTCCCAAAGATGTTAGTGGTGGGGGAGCCACAGGGGTAATTTTAAATTGGTGAAAATGATTTGTCGGCTGTGGGGATCGAACCAGAGTTCTTAGGATCCAAAGGCCGACTCGGATACCACTGTGCCATTACCCCATTATGTAATATTTTAAACAGAGTAATATTACTTGCCTTGATTGGCCTGGAAATTCACCAGATTTAAATCCAATAGAGAATTTGTGGGCTATTTGTAAAGCTAGGTTTCGAAAAGTGGATTGTACAACGAAGCAGAAAATGATAGAAGCTGTAATTGGGATGTGGTTCCGGGTTGACAAATTATTGGAAAACTGCAAGAAACTGGTAAATTATATACCAAATAGAATACAAGAAGTAATTTCCGTCAAAGGGGGATATATTTTCTACTAAAATAACGATTTAACAATATGTAATTACTTATTTGTAAACTTTTATAAATAATAAAATCGTCTTTTCAAATATTTCACCTCTTTTCACATTAATTCGCACACGACTGTATCCTGCAAAAACTCTGCAAGTTTAGGCATCTTAATTAAGCCATCTACTCTCTTACCGCCCATCTAAATGCTATGGACTTTTAGTAAAACATTTTAAAATGACAATAAAAAGAATACAAAAACGTCTTAATTAAAACGTTTTTGACAGTATGGCAAAATATTAAATCTAAATTACTTACGAATTAATACAAGACTCTGCAAATGAGTTTATTCTGAAAATAATTCATATCAACATGCCATGATCACGTTAGGATCCAGATTCACAATTCGAATAATTCAAAAATTCGGAATATTCTAAAATTCGACAGTTCGAATCTAATTTCGAAGGTTCAATAAATCCGAACAATCGAAGTCTCGAATATTCGTAAAATCAACAACCCTAGTATCCGGTTAAACACATTGTTTAGACAAGTGTGTATGTAGTATAGAAATATTATATTTTCTACAAAAAAAAAATGAGGATTTATACATCAATTCATTATGTCTTTTATTGATTATAAGTCAATGTTAGATTCTTTTGAAATATCTGACTATAAGTTAATGTTAATATCTTACTTCCTGACTATGTATTGTTCGTTTATTACATTCCTTTTAATTTTTTGACTGTAGATTCCTGAAGAAATCGCAATTGGCGACGAAACGTCGATATTATCTGTATATTATATAAACATAAATTATTGACTGAAGTCCTGATTAATTACTATGTTTCACCTAATAGATCGCAGTCAAATTGAATTATACTTATATATTAAAAACTGCATGTAAACAGTAGAGATTGATAATACAAAGACAAATTGTCAATGAATAAATAAAACAAAGACAAATTGTCAATTGCGATGTGGAACTAAGTCTCAATAAAATAAGAAAAAAGGGAAAAAATTTCCAATACTTGTCAAAGTTCCACAAAATTACAGCACATTTGAATCATCTTATTAGGCGTGTGCGTGTGTGTGTGTGTATGTGTGGCGGAGAGGGTGCAAGTCATAAGTTCAGCGTTTTGGATGCTATATCAATTTCGTTGATCTATATTCTAAATATTAAATATGCTGTGTATAAGAAAGTCGTGTGGTGCCCACACCAGATAAAACGTCAAACATTTGTTTAATTTTGTTTCAATTCCATGGCTATCGATAGTTTTAAGACAATTTTCGTCATTTTCAGATCTAATTTATGGCGTTACAAAGAATTTTGTTTATTAGCATAGATGTAGAATTCTATGCTCTAAAACTTTTGTTTGAAGCTTTTTTGCTTAAAACAATTATTGAAACAGGAAATTACAAAATTATGATTTGACATGTTAAAGTCCAGTCGCGGTCATTTAACCTAACATATTTTGCTACATTATTATTTTGGAAGTTATGTTTCCTGTCAGCTCATTTGACGTATTTTACAATTTTCAAGGTAGTTCTAACGTAATTGTTTTTAACAGATCTGAATAAAACTCTGCGCATGTAAACATGGGATAGTCATACGCATCCTGTTAAAATATGAAACACATTCATCGTCTGTGAACAAATATATTTGCTTGTGAAGTTGAGTTCTTATACACGGGGCTTATGGCGATCGTCATTCAGAATCGCACATATTTGGATTATGTACCTCTAAAAATTAGCAGGTTCATTTGAAAAACTAATATGATGTTCTAGAACTATCCATGTATATTGTATCAGAAGGAAAAAGTTTTTTTATTGTTTAGTACTGAATATATAGCCATGCAAAGTCTTGTTTTTAACGAAAAATTAAGTATCCCAATTTATAATGGCAACACCACACGGTGGTACGGTATTTGAAAATTCACTAGACCAACACCTATTAACCATTTATGATATTCAAACCATAATAGGTATAAAACATTTATTTTATTCTGTATTTTTCGTTTCCCGAGCGTCAGTTTTGCCACTCGACAACCGATGGCACCACCGTCACATTAGAACTACCTTAATTCACTATAAACCAAGACGGCAAATTGAAAATGTTAAATCTACTTTTGTCAATTAAATGCATCATAAGCTAGATTTTGCAATTAAAAATAATGAGAAAGCTATCGGCCAGATGGGTGCCGCATTGTGGACAACGCACCGGCGCACTGGTCCGCTGTCGCAATGACAAAATTGCATGAATTGCGCTACGAATTGGTTCGTCATCCACCATATTCTCCATATTTGCCCCCCTGCGATTTTTATCTATTTCCGAACTTGAAGAAATGGCTCGGCGGAAAGAGATTTGCCTCCAACGATGAGGTCATCGCTGAGATAAACGCCTATTTTGAAGGATTACCAAAATCGTATTATTTGGAAGGGATCGAAAAATTAGAAAAGCGTTGGACGAAGTGTATCGAGCTACAAGGAGATTATGTTGAGAAATAAAATTTGTTTTGACCAAATAAATCATTTCTTGTTTCATTTTTCAGGGACTTTTCACCCTGCCCTCGTACATACATATATACATACCTGAAACCACACTATATCCCATTAAATAGGGTAGCACGAATCCCTGACATTCACTGAACAGCTAGTAATCAGATTGAATAAAGAAACAGTCTTCATCAAACATTCTCACCCTGACACATCAACCTCACTTCAACCCAGTGGCGGATTAACTCCTTCGAAGGCCCGGGGCGGCCTCTAATACCGAACCCCTTATATTGAATAGGAAAAGAAAACAATGGAAAAAAAATACAAAGTCGATTGGAATCTATATTAAATTACATCATGTATAATAGTGGGGTAGCTAGCTCAGTGGTATGAAGTCGGCCTGTGGATCCTAAGAACCCTGGTTCGATTCCCACAGACGACAAACAATTTTCATAATTTCAAAAGCTACCCCTGTGGCTCCTCCTTCCACTAACATCTTTGGAGGCCGTGATTTGACGACTGGTAACCGCACTTCACGCGCAAAATATATCACTTACCGAGATCTGCTTCGGCAGAGTGCCACACTCAGTAATGAGTAGAAGGCGTGATGATATATTTTATGTATAAGTAGTTTTATAAAACATATTTTCTAGCCTTAATTTTACTGAACTTATCTATAATGTCATCAAAATTCTCTGGTACAAACAGTCGGCAACAAAAACAATACAATTTAATTTCTCATGGTGAATAAACCATCCACTTTCGAAGGTATTTAGTATCATCAGCAAATCAGTCGGGGAATCCCCTGGACATGAGCGGTATATTTATTGCGCTACCACTCAGTGTGGCCAACTATGTTGAAAGAAAAAATCCTAACTGTGAATAAAAAATCACCAAATAAATCATGATTGCATTTTTATTTAGTTACAATTTTTTTAACCTGGAAACGGCGGCCCCTCTGTCTCGTAGGACCCGGGGCGGATCGCCCCTGTCGCCCCCCCCCCCCTTAGTCCGTCAGTGCGTTCAACCACATTTACGTCCTTCCATATAAGCTCATTTATTCCTCACACTCGGAATCTTAATCATTTACAGCCCAATTCTCAAAAAAAGTTTTAACCAATTCTGTATTTTGAATTAGTTATTCTGATTCTAGTCCGATTTTAAAAAGTTGCTCCAACTAACTTTTCAAAAATCAAAGGGTACCAAAATAATATTAGGGTTTATTTAAACTTTTTTGAGAATATGGTGTAGCTTAATTTGACTAATCCAAAATACTCGATTAGCTAAAACTCTTTTGAGAATGTGGCTATATATTTTTTAATTTAGTTAAATGTATGAATTTATCATTAAATTCAAGTTATGTAACTGTGAAATAAATTTTTAACTTAGTGTCGAATTGGCATCAAATGAAAGATCTCTATTGGACCACAAGCCATTGCCTTAATGCGTGCGGCCATCTACTCCATAAAATTATATCTTTCTTATAAAGAATTTTACGAGCGGTTGCGGTTGAATGGGCAGAGCTGTCGTTTCATAAATGGGCGTTATCGAGTTCATATCTAACTAATGACATCTAACAACGAAAAATTCAACTGAGCACGACTGGCTCTGAATTTCATATAAACGGAAATTATAGCTCGCTGCACTATTATTATTAATAATTTATATTAACCGGTTAAACAATAAATTTGCAGATTTAATGCTACTTTTTCAACTAACAATAACGATTCGTTAAATTTTATATTAACATTTTAAAAGCATAAAAGAATAATACCAAGATTTGAACCAGAAACTTCCTAATGATAAACGGAGCTTCGATATTCACTCAACTAGAATATTACCCTGTTTTAAATTTATGTCTGTTTTAAACTGTTTAATGTAGGTTTAATTGTTTATATTATGATTTTTCATATTTTAATTATGCAATAATTTGTTGTCTTCGTAACCGAAAGGATGATCACATACATTTGACGGTGTACAAATTTGTCCGAATTACATAAAAATTACTTAAATCTCGTCGTGAATTACTGGAATTACCGGGATTTATATTGTATTCTTATGTATTATGCAAAAACTACAAGTAATATGTCTTATTTCTGTGAATTATAGTATATTACATAACAAGTGTAAGATAACGTGCGAGTGTACAAATTGAAAAACGAGGCGCGTAGCGCCGAGTGATTTAAGTACACGAGCACCATGGGCGTCCACAGACATTTTTTCAGGGGGAGACGGGTCACAAAATACTTGATACTTGATATACATAAATTTCTAAAATAATTTTTTTATTTACATAACATATATACAAATATACCTAACAAATAGACAAAAAAATATTGAAAGTAGTGAAATAAATTATTATTCTTTGTCGTCAGGGGTTTAGAATTGAAGAGGAAAGAAAATCTTCAAATATCTCTTCCATAAATTGCTACCACTTCGTCAAAAAAATCCGATTTAGCAGGTTTACCGTTCTTATTTTCTAATATTTTGTCTTTGTGAATACTTAATAAACTTGGATTACTCAATCGTTACTATAGGGGAAATGTCGTTAGCTGGCCATAAGAATACTGCTGAAAATGTAGTGTCAGCTTGGATTTATTATCTTAAACTTAAAATATTTTTTTTTATTTTATGTACAGGGTCTTTATTTTTATATTATACATAGGAGAAACAATGTTTAATTTTTACATGTTAATTTGCGTTAAGACTACTTATGTATGATCGAAGTGGCGAAGAAAAAATGTAAATCAAAATAATTTAATCTTATGTCAGTTTGACATAAAAATTGATTCATTTTTTCCTTCCGCACTTCGATCATAAGTCCTCTTATGTCAAATTAACATGTACAAAATTTACATAGTTTCTCCTATGTATAATATAGAAAAAAAGACCGTGTATATATACAGTGTGTCCATCCAAAACCCGAACATAGGCATATAACATGTAATATCAGTTTTCTGATGCGCATTGCTTCCCAATAAATTTTACAGGAAAATACTTCAAATAAAAGTTCTAGAGAATAAAATTACGAATTTTGTTATATAAAACACATTTTATTTGTGTATTTCATCAAAGCGCAAAACGTAATTAAAATTTGTAATATTCGTAAAAATAAAGCTATCCATGAAAAAATTTAACCAATTTTCTATTGTCAAAAATTTTGACAGTAGAAAATTGTTTAAATTCTGCGTCAATTTATAAGTTTTGTATAACCGTAAATTTGTAAATGATGAACAAAATCGCAACGAAACTTATTACTTTATGAAATATTTATGTCTTTATTTATTATTTCCATATTTACTATACTATACTATACTATATCAAATTGAACTATAGAGAGCAAAGTTGGGATACCGCCAATATTTGACTGCGAAACCTATGAACTCCGGTCATATGCTTCAAATCATCTGAACTACGGTCGCCATATAATTCAAATCTGATATTATTCCAACTTTTCTCCCTATTGTTGTTATGTGTTAATGACCTTGATCCCATAACTTCTTCATATACTCAAAGAAATTTGAATCACATGGTGACCGTAGCTCATTTGGTTAAGAGCATATGCTCGAAGTTTATAGGTCTCAGGTTCAAACATTGGGCGGTATCCCAATTTTTCTTTCATAACTCAAGATGCCAAGATGGTGTATTTAAAATAGAAACTCTTCTATTTATGTTTAATTTCATTCAAATTCATAAATTAGAAATGAACAAGTTATATTTCCTTGAATATGGGGTAAGTGGTGTAACAATCTGCATTCGCGTTTGTTACTATTTGTTTAATTTGAGTATTTTCTGTATAAGAGAAATGTTTGGTCAATCTTTGTTCTGTATGCAATTCTTGGAAGTATTTGTCCGTTGGTTTTGGCGCGAAATCAGTTACCGTCAAAATGTTAGTTTAAAGGCCAAGGCATTTCCTTATGATGAGAATAGCTCCAGCAAGCAATTTTTAGAACTTCTGTTAGTATTGTCCAGCCCTTAAAGCTATAAAAAACGGAAATTTTAAAGGATCGCCCTCACTCTCTCGTTAAATGTTGAAGTATCTGGTTGGTACTAAGAAAGTTCTCGAATTGCAAGCTGTTGTTGTTGTAAGCACATGTAAGTTAATTTTTGTTGTTAAATTGTGCGATTGTGAAGTAAACATTGATTGCGTTGTAAAGGATCGAAATTGAGTTTTTTGTATATTAGTTTTAGCGTCTTTTGATTATATAGACTCACTGATTTAAAAGTAGATTATTTTATATTATATAACTTTCATTTCTTTGTGTTTTTATTTTATCAAAGTTTATATAATTTTGTTATAGTGGAATTCGTGTTGTTGTTTTATTATTGACCATGCAGTAAGTTCCCGTCGGTTGTAGTTACGTTATTGTTCAATTGTTTAAATAATATACAGTTCTATTTCCAATTAAATACTCGTAGCAAGTCGAGTTTAAATACTTCTTGGTGGCCCGCTACCCGCGTAATTATTTATTAGTTGCGCGTTAAATTAATATTCATTGTACAGAGTTTACTCTGATTACAGTGGCTCAGTGGTATCGAGTCGGTCTATGGACCCTAAGAACCCTGGTGCGATTCACACAGTTGACAAACATTTAACCACATTCAAATTACCCCTATGGCTTCCCCTCCACTATTATATTTGGGGGCCGTGATTTGACGGCTGGTATCCGCATTTCACGCACATAAATATATCACTTACCGATATCTGCTTCGGCAGAGTGCCACACTCAGTAATGGGTAAAAGGCGTGATGATATATTTATTTATTTTTATTTTATATTTCCTTAAATTATTTTGACCAATTGTATTTTGATATTGTACTCGTATAACAAAAACGTGTCAAAGTACACGTACCAGAAAGCGATGGTACACTAAAATATTTAAAAAGTAATCTCGTTTCTATCTGATTCACTTTTGAATATTAAATAATGTCTAGCGGAAAGAATTTTTTAAAATGTGTTTCTTCTCTTTGTGTTTTCCTGAGAATATGATGTGCATGGTGTTTGATATCAGAAAATTTGTTATTTATGTAACAAGTATATTGCCACACAAGTGTGAATCTTGTTCGGCCGAGACGAGTGGGATTTCTACAAATCATATAAGAGCGACAGTGACCGTATTTATTTGGCATTTTAAAAGTAATCCGGTATGTTACTTTTGTTTAATTGGCACGTTTTAAGCAAACCAGAACAGTTCCTGAACTGATCCTACTGCCCCAGCTCTTTTTGTGAGTTGGTAGATTTGTAACAAGTCAAAGTCAGCACATTCTTAGTGAATACAATTAAGTAAAGTAGAGCATGTTGTAATGAGGTCAAGTATTCTAAATAATGTCGTTTATGTATTAGCTAACTCTTTGCTGACTTAGCACTTTGGAGTAATGTATAAATAGGTTAGGTTAGTAAGTAAGAAGGGCAGTTACAGGGCAGTTACAAGAGTTACGGTCACAGTCACAGAGTTACAAGAGAGTCACAAGAAACAGTCACGCTTGTGAGTGAAGTGTGTGTTCAAAGAAGACAGTTGAAAGTCAGAAGAAACATTGTATTAAAATTACGTGTGAATAAATCTTTGTTATTTGTTAAACCAAATTGTAAGTACAAACATATTTACAACAACCCTAGTACTTGTCCTTTCTCCGGTCTGACAAGAACCCATATAAATTATTTGTTAATTCTCCTTTAAATAAGGGAGGCTTACAGGTTGAACCCGTTTTTCACTTCTTTCTAACCAACTTGTGTTCTTTGTTATTCGTTTTGAATTAGTGGTATCACAATTTGTATTTAAGCAGATGTCACTTAAAACGTTCATTCAGATTTTGAATTTGTCGTTAATGCATCATTTATTTGGAGGCAACATGAGTTAGTTCTAGATCAGTTCAGGGTTGAACCCAAAGTTCTCAAACAAATACGGCCTATATAGCTTTGCGCAAGTGCTTCATACAAAATTTGTTCGGCAGCACAATATATATATATATATATATATATATATATATATATATATATATATATATATATATATATATATATATTATATATATATATATATATATATATATATATATATATATAAACAGTTATAGTTTGATTTTTCTGTCAAATACTTTTCCTGACGCTCGTTAAAATCCAAGAATTTCTTTAGTTTACCTGCGGCCGAAAATGTCTTCTTGCCGCTCACGAGTGTCAGAGAAATTATATGACATAATGGGTAAATATTCCGGCGTTTGAAGAAAGCATATATTATATGGAGTGAAAATGACGTGCCTCATTTCTAGTTGACTGACGAGTGCACAGTTTGATTTTTCTGTCAAATACTTTTCCTGACGCTCGTTAAAATCCAAGAATTTCTTTAGTTTACCTGCGGCCGAAAATGTCTTCTTGCCGCTCACGAGTGTCAGAGAAATTATATGACACAATGGGTAAATATTCCGGCGTTTGAAGAAAGCATATATTATATGGAGTGAAAATGACGTGCCTCATTTCTAGTTGACTGACGAATGCACAAAAAATATCACTTTAGGTCCTTATAAAATAATATATTATTATATGTATATCATTATGTATAACTGAAATAAAATTGTAGGTAATTTTTTTTTTATTTTTATATTATACTCGTAATATCAAATAAAATACTATAGTTGATTAAATTTTAGTTTTTATTATGTTGACATCATATAGGAATATTCTTTGTAATTTAAAATACTCTTTTTGAAAATCTTCACGTTTATATAGTTTTTAAACGCGCGCCAATACCCCTTCCACTATTCTATACAGATCCACATTTTTGTAAGGACCACAAGAAACCCTACTTACACGATAACAAATTGTTGGTTAACGAACTTCAGCCCGTATGTATTCTAATGTAAACAATCCATTTATCCTACCAAATCTAGGCGAACACAGCGCCTCTATAGTTGATTTGAGTTGTCAATACCAACGATAGTAGCGACCTCCGAAGACTCCTCTCAGGGTTTTATTTACATTTGTCGAGCTCTATATGGGAAATCTATGTTTTCATAAAAGTGATACAAAATGTTCTTTTTATCTAAATTGTGTTTTCTGTGCCTAAGTACTTATAAAAATCTGAAACTAGTATTAATAGAAAACAGTGAAGGAACATTAATTCACAAACAGTTGAAATATTTTTTACCTGAAATTGTAAGTAAATATAACCTAGCATCTTTAATACTATACGATAAAATTTATATCAATGTTATACTTTATAGATTGATTCACATGCGCCATACCCAACATATGTCTGCAGCGATTGTATAAGCAAATTAGAATGTTTTTATAAATTCAAACAAGCTTGTTTGCAAAATAACACGTATTTGAAGAGCTACTTCCAAAATTTGACATCTGCAGGTGATTCGTACAAACACTTATCACTCAAACTTACTGATATAAAATATCAGCTACTACAGGCAGTAAGCAGCACCCAAGCATTGACAACCGTAGGATGTGATGATGAACTGCGAACTGGACAAAAGGAAGATATTGAAACTTGTATTGAAGAAGTACTGTTCAAAACTGAAATACCGTGTTCTGATGTATTACATATTGAAGCCTCGCATTCCTTGTACGAGGAAGAAAATGATGTCGTTGTGAAAGAAGAACTTCTTACATCTGAATACAACGCTGATAATGAATGTTATGAAGAATATGTTAAAAGTGTCAAGTGCGAACCAATTCCAAGCGACACTGATACTTCTGTTTCGAGTACTGAAGATATTGTGAACGAAAATTACAAACATTCTAACAGTAGTAGTAAAAATGATTCGATAAATTCCAAAGAAAGTAAAGTAACAAGAATAAAGATTAAGGAAAATGAAAAAATGCAATGTTGTTTTTGTAAAAGAAAGTTTAAGTATAAAAGTTGTTTGGTTGACCATTTGAAAATTCACTCAAATATCAAAAACTACGAATGTACAACATGTAAAAAAAAGTTTGCACAAAAATGCAATTTGACTCGACATGAAAAGATCCATGTTGATAATAACAACGAAGATATTGTGAACGAAAATTACAAATATTCTAACAGTAGGAGTGAAAATGATTCTATAAATTCCAAAGAAAGTAAAGTAACAAAAAAAGAGATTAAGAAAAATGAACAAATGCAATGTGGTATTTGTAAAAGAAAGTTTAAGTACAAAAGTTATTTGGATGACCATTTGAAAATTCACTCAAATACCAAAAACTACAAATGTACAAAATGTAAACAAAAGTTTAGACGAAAATGGAATTTGACACGACATGAAAAGATTCATACTGATAATAAAAACGAAGATACTGTGAACGAAAATTACAAATATTCTAACAGTAGGAGTGAAAATGATTCGATAAATTTCAAAGAAAGTAAAATAACAAGAAAAGAGATTAAGAAAAATGAACAAATGCAATGTGGTTTTTGTAAAAGAAAGTTTAAGTATAAAAGTTGTTTAGTTGACCATTTGAAAATTCACTCAAATATCAAAAAGTACCAATGTACAATATGTAAAAAAAAGTTTGCACAAAAATGGAATTTGACTCGACATGAAAAGATTCATACTGATAATAAAAACTATGAATGCTCAATATGTAAAAAGAAATTTATGTATAAACAACATTTGAATAGGCATGAAAATATTCATAGTGGTATCAAAAACTTGAGAGTACAATATGCAAAAAAAAAAGTTTTTACATGAAGGTAGTAGGGATCGACAAAATATCCACATGAAGATTAAATATACGTAATTCAATAAGGCATATTTTTGTATATGTATTATTATAATTTTAAACTTTTGTTATTATATTAGAAAACTCTTATTATCGAAATCAAATATAGGTAGTATGTTGTTCAAATGGAATGGGTCAGATTTCAACCAAAAGGTAATTTACGCAGCAAGAAAAAGTAAATAATGGGATATACGTAATAAGTCAGGTAAATTATGTTTTACTTGACGAAGTGGTTATTTGAAATACGACGCCGCAGGGTGGGGACCGCGACTCTCGAACATAGGACTTTAACATGTAAAATCATCATTTTGTAATTTCCTGCTTCCCTAATTGTTTTAAGTAAAGAAGCTTTGAATAAAAGTTTTAGAGCATAAAATTCTACGACGGCTTGGAAGGGATTCCGATGCCGAATATGGACGAATAATAGAAATATTCAGATCTCGAGTTTAAAAAGTCCGAACCTCGACTTTAAAACGTCGGATTCCGAGTTTAAAAAGTTGGAGTACCGAGTTTAAAAAGTAGGCATCCCGAGTTTACAAAGTCGGAATCTCGACTTTAAAAAGTTGGAATCCCGAGTTTAAAAAGTCGGAATCTCGACTTTAAAAAGTAGGAATCCCGAATTTACAAAGTCGGAATTTCGACTTTAAAAAGTCGAAATCCCGGGTTTACAAAGTCGAAATCTCGTTTTTAAAAAGTTGGAATCCCGAGTTTAAAAAGTCTGAATCCCGAGTTTACAAAGTCGGAATCACGACTTTAAAACGTCGGAATCCCGAGTTTACAAAGTTGGAATCTCGACTTTAAAAAGTCGGAATCCCGAGTTTACAAAGTCGGAATCCCGAGTTTAAAAAGTCGGAATCTCGACTTTAAAAAGTTGGAATCCCGAGTTTACAAAGTAGGAATCTCGACTAAAAAGTCGGAATCCCGAGTTTACAAAGTCGAATTCTCGACTTTAAAAAGCTGGAATCTCGAGTTTAAAAAGTCGAAATTCCGAGTTTACAAAGTCGGAATCACGACTTTAAAACGTCGGAATCCCAAGTTTACAAAGTCGGAATCCCGAGTTTAAAAAGTTGGAATCCCGAGTTTTCAAAGTCGGAATCTCGACTTTAAAAAGTCGAAATCTCGGCTTTAAAAAGTCGGAATCCCGAGTTTAAAAAGTCTGAATTCCAAGTTAACAAAGTCGGAATCTCAACTTTAAAAAATCGGAATCCCGAATTTAAAAAGTCGGAATTCCGAGTTTACAAAGTCGAAATCTCGGCTTTAAAAAGTCGTGTTCCCGAGTTTAAAAAGTCTGAATCCCGAGTTTACAAAGTCGAAATCTCGACTTTAAAAAGTCAGAATCCCGAGTTTTAAAGTCGGAATCTCGACTTTAAAACGTCGGAATCCCGAGTTTACAAAGTCGAAATCTCGGTTTTAAAAAGTCGGAATCCCGAGTTTAAAAAGTCTGAATCC
This sequence comes from Pterostichus madidus, assembly GCA_911728475.2. Taxonomy (NCBI): domain Eukaryota; kingdom Metazoa; phylum Arthropoda; class Insecta; order Coleoptera; family Carabidae; genus Pterostichus; species Pterostichus madidus. Next base: position 26,639,948 of record OU452314.1, read on the forward strand.
CGAGTTTACAAAGTCGGAATCTCGACTTTAAAAAGTCGGAATCCCGAGTTTCCAAAGTCGGAATCTCGAGTTTAAAAAGTCGGAATCTCGACTTTAAAACGTCGGAATCCCGAGTTTACAAAGTCGGAATCCCTAGTTTAAAAGTCGGGTTCCTGACTTTAAAAAGTCGGGATTTTTGCCAGAAATATATTTTACTCTGGTCCTTCTAAGCCGTCGTAAAATTCTGCATCTAAACCAATAAACAAAATTAATAAAATTAATTTTGCATGATGGCACAAATTAGATCTGAAAATTGCCTTAAAACTATCGATAACCATGAAATTGAAACAAAATTAAATAAATGTTTGATGTTTTATCTGTCAAAATAAATTAAATAATGAATAGACCACGGGAGTGTGACGTCACAATTTTTAGATGTGTTCCGTAACTGTGAAACGAGTGATTGTCACATCAGTATTAAATGTGCGATTTACATTGTATAGATAGAATATGTTTTTAACAAGTATATGTGCATGTAATTCCAAAAGTGACAAGCTTCTATTCTGTGCATCATTTTGTGCGTGACAAAGTGTGTGATTTATTTTATCAAGCGAAACGTAATTTGAAGATTGTGTCGCGAGTGCATACTTCTATAATTTTATAGTGTTTATATATTTAATAGATAGAAAATATATGGGCTGGCTAGTTCAGTGGTATGAAGTCGGCCTGTGGATCCTGAGAACCCTGGTTCGATTCCCACAGGCGACAAACAATTTTCATAATTTCAAAAACTACCCCTGTGGCTCCTCCACCACTAGCATCTTTGGGGGCCGTGATTTGACGACTGGTAACTGCACTTCGCGCGCAAAATATATCACTTACCGAGATCTGCTTCGGCAGAGTGCCACACCCAGTAAGGGGTAGAAGCATTGCCGTCTATATGTAGAGGCCTGGAACAGCGAAGCGCAAGCGACTGTGACGTCACAGCGTGTGGCCCACGAACGCGTTTGTCTTCCATATACTGCAATGTTAAAATTCTGTTCCTAACGTATAAACTAGCTTCTATCTCGGTAAATATCAATGATATTGAAATTAAGTACATAACATAAAATGTGCTCCTCATAAAGACGAATCAATTGGATATTTTTTATTTTCAAAATCTAGTTTGGCTCACGGAGAAACATGACTTGTTTCTTCTTTTGTACTTTCTAACATGTATTTTAAAAACTATATAAGGCTTTACCTTGACGGTTCACTTCATTGCCAAAATGTACGGACTGTCAGAAGTTTCTTGTACACAATCGTGAAATGATAACAGAATGTGGCAGCTCCACAAATGAGTACTTAAAAATAATTGATAGAGGTGAACTTAAATGGCCTAAAGATTTTCAAGTTAATATAGTTTCAAATGTATATCAAATATTTAAAATAATAATTAGCAATAGCGATTATAAAAAAATGTTGTTATCAGTTAAAAATCAGAGGTAAGTTTTGAAAGAAATATGTATAGAAAAATTAGGAAAGTATACTTCAATAGAAATGTTTCTTTGCAAACGTGGTAAAAGTAATAACTTCAGTAATGAAGCAATAGTACCTATGTGCAATATTTTACTAAATAATTAAACAAAAATAAAAAATAATATGGAAAATACTACCAAAAGAAACCGTAAGTTAGAATGTCTCAGTCAAAATAAGTGATTGTGTTAATTTTTTTAAATATACATAATTATTATTAATTAAAAAGTTTATATTTTTTCTTTTTTCTTATTCTAAAAGTGACTTTTTATTTTGTACCTGATTGTGTGCTGTGTAAAATAAATATATCAAATATTTAATTATAGAACACTGCTTGTTTTTATTTCATTATTTTATACTAATTTATGGATACTATATATATGATTGGTGAAAATTTTCTAGTACGAGTTATATACTTTTAAAAATGTATATTACAAAGTACAAAAGAGGAAACAGTAATATTTCTCCGCAAGCTAGACTTGATTTTGGAAATTAAAATAGCCATTTGATTTGTCATTACAAGAAGCACATTTTATGTCATGTACATAATTTCAATATCTTTGATAGTTAACGAGATAGAAGCTAGTTTATATATTACGAACAGTATTTTAACACGAGAGCTAATGTCAGACGGACGCGTTTGTCGGCCTCACGCAGTAACGTCACAGAAACGCTGTTCCAGGCCTCTACATATAGACGGCAATGACTGTACTCTCGAGAGAACGTCTCTATGAAATTGTATTTATTGCACTGGTCTATTGCAGTTAGTATTGGTCAGCAGAGCGGTTCATTTATTATGTATAACACTAATTGTAAAATATATCGTGTCGATAACAGTATATGTTACATTTCATGCTGGTACAATCCTGATTAAAAATATAAAATGTTATATTATGAATGTTATACAGTATTAAATCTAATTTTCAGACGACCACGTACGAAAGTAATCATAACTACATAATAAATTGCTACGGAAAGTTGAAAATAACATACACTGATATGTTGGTATAACGCACACTTCTAACATATCAGGTGAAGTTCCACTGATTGACAACAGATGACGTTACGATGAAAGAAAATAATAAAATAAATGAAAATAATTTGTATTATTATTTAAAACGAAGTTTTAGCAGATTTTTCAACATATTTGCACAGATAAATCTTATTTTTTAAAATTAATAATTACTTATTTACTAATATTTTAGCATTATTTAATATATTGACATTACGGTTACTACAGTAGGTATCACCACACCTAACCTCAAACGTCAAACGTCAACAATTACCTTCAAAAACGCATCAACTGTCAAAGTATAATAACAATGCTCTTGTAAACCTTTTTTTAGAAATATTTTGTGGTCGTCTGAAAAATAGTGTACGTAACTCGCTCGAAAGTGTGAAAACAGTGCTCGTGTACTTAAATCACTCGGCGCTGTGCGCCTCGTTTTTCAATTTGTACACTCGCACGTTATCTTATACTTTCGATGCTTGTTATGTAATATACTATTTCTTATTTACTAAGTTTAAGTTTATAAGTAAGTTGTAGCATAAATCCAGCATGTAGACACACAGTTTTCACTTTCAGTTACAAATTGTAGATATCAAAATATGGCGTTTATCATATAAAAAAAAACTCCCAAATCAGGGTAATAATTAGAATTGAAAATACCTTTGTCATTACTGAATACATTTTTTATTTAAACAAATATTTAAAAAAATCCCTAATGGATAATTTTAATTGTAAAACCTGTAAATATGTGATTTAATTAACGAAAAATGTATTTGTAAAAAATATAGCTACCTATGGGATTTGAGTTTTATATTCTAAGAAATATTATTTGTATAAAAACTTAGTTTACTAAACATTTGGAAGTTTTAAAAACTCATTGAAAACAGCGAATATTACTTTTAATTTCATTGAAAGATAACCTCAAAAACTTTATCAAATAATTTCTCTTTCAATGATCGAAAAACTTTGTAGCTAATTTCAATAATTTAATATCATCCTATGATAAATATTCATTCATAATTGATTACATATTAAACTTTCTCACAAATACTGACAAAATAATCCATATTTAAAAGTAAGAAAACATTTTGTGAAGAAAGTAAATTAAAATCAAAACTTTGATATTTTCCACAATGGTAGTGGTATCCATAAAGTAGGCCTTGGAATGACGTCATAAAGATAAGAACGATGAAGTCATGATTCGCGTCGAAACTTTCGAGGCGGCTATGATGAAACAAAAGAGAAACAATAAATTTATTTCAGCCTTTCAGCGCAGCTTTTTTATTTGATTTGAAGTTTTATGTTTCAATGAATTACCGCACATTTATTTGAGTTTTAAATTTAATTAACTCACTTTAGTAATTTGGTTATTATAACTCTCTTTTGTTCTGATTTTTATGCAGCTTTTGTATTATTTTAATTCTGCAATAATCGTCCACCATTTAGCAATTATTATGTTATTATATTGCAAAAATAACTGTTTCAACACAAATTTAATTTTAATATGAAAAATTTAGGTTTATTTAAAACACGCTCGATTATAGTAAGGATTTAGATACTATTGCAAAATGCCGTGTCATTAGAAAACGTATACGAATACTAATCAGACTGAATAAGACAATTTCTTATCAATTCGGTTATTACAAATATTATCAGTGGCGTAGCTTGATGAACATAGGCCCTGAGACAAAAAAAAATGGGGGCCCTAACTAAATAGTAAAATTATATAAATACATATGTACATAAAATAAAAATACATAATAAAAACAAAAAAAAAAATGAATTAGATTTCAATTAGGCAATAAAACGAAGTATATAAATATTAAATGGTTTATTATATAAGGTCGCATTACAATTACCTGCCTACATTAGTGATATTAAAAAAAATATTCAGTTCACAATCTCTTCCCAGCTTTAATTTTCACAAAACTATCAAATGACATCGGATAAATCTAGGCATTTTGCGGCCTTGTTTTCTACTGCTATTAGCGCTAAATCTCGGAGTCGAACTTGGCCTACACTATTTCTTAAATAATTTTTTAATTATTTTTAATTTGTAATTGATCTTTCAGCTGATGCTGTAGTGACAGGAATTGTATAAAATAACAATATTGCTGTAAATACATCCGTAAGGTCGCATTCTAGCATTCCATATTTGGTCATTGTTTCCTTACATACCTGGTGAACTGTCCATGACTGAGTCAATTCAGATAAAATAAAATTGAAGTGAAAAATTAGGTCCTATTATATCAGAATATTTTCTTTGAAATTGATTACATTTTTTTAATCAAGTTGCTTCATCTACAAGAAGTAAAAATTTTGGTGGTAGAAAATCAAATATTTGACAGACTGTACTCATACCTATAAAACGTGTATTTAATTGAGCTATGATTGTGTCTAGTACTTTATTGAAACTGGTAACTTTAAATATTTCTTCCTTGCTTCTAAATTGGTTGTCAGAAGCTTATTCATCAAAATGTTTTTTAACTTTCCTTTGCCGTTTTTCTTGAAAATTGGGATCTATACTATATTTAATTGCAGTTTCACTGGCTTTGCACTTGAATGATTCCCGCGTTCTCACACTCAACATGCGGTCTATAACGATAATTGAGTTTCTTATTCTGGAGGTTGGAGAAAATTTGTGAGGACAGCTAGAGTTAGAGGTATGCTGGCTAACGGCCAGGGGCCCCCTGATCTTGGGGGCCCCGGGGCACGGCACCACCTAGCCCCTTGGTAGCTACGCCACTGAGTATTATAGTACAAAGAGAATAAAGTTCATAGTGAAATCCGAATATTATTATTAGGTCGAGAGGTGGTCTTAACGACCCTGTACTGGAGCCTTTTTAGGCCTATTGTATCCTCCGAGTTTTACTCCTTTCAAAGGAGATCTGTTTCTTTGATGAAGTTCAGGATTTCTTTTAATTAAAGTTGTTTTATTGTCCCTGAGTGCAGTTTCGGTGCTCCTAAGAGACTATGTCTGTTAGCCACATATGCTTCGCAGTGACATATCAAGTGAAGCGGTGTTTCGTCTTCTTCTCCGCAGCCTCTGCATAGTGGTTCCTGTCTTAGGCCCGGTATATGTAGATGATGTTTAATTCGCAGTGTCCCGTTACAAGTTCTGTTATGAATTTGATATATTGCTTACTCATTACCAGTAAGCTTTCTGTTCTTCTCTTGGATGGTTCACGAATAGAAATCCGAATAACTCTTGATTGAGATATAAATTTTATCTCTACTTTTCCCATTGGGCTATGATTGTCATTTTAACTTATTTCTTATTTGATGTTATCAGCTAGTTAGATTTACATGAATACAATCAGGGCCGGATTAAAACTATGAGGGGCCCTATTCACAACAGATTTTTGGGCCCCCCGTTTCAAGAGTCTTTATTCATAGAATAAAGTTATCTCGTTTGTAAATAATTTATAATTGTATATACCATTGTTTTTAAACGGTACAATTGAAAAGAGAAGAGAAGGTTATTGCCAGGAAAATAAGTAAATGAATATTGATACTATTAGTACCATTTTATATTCAGAATATATATATATATATATATATATATATATATATATATATATATATATATATATATATATATATATATATATATATATAGTCGGTTTCTCTTCTACCCTATGGGTGTTGAGAAGTTTTTATCGTTTATCCTTCAACAAATCTTTTCCATTTCTTCTTATCTTTTGAAAGTTCAGACGCTTGTCTGCTTGTTGTATTTCTCTTTCCTAGTATTTCATTTACGGTGTCATCCCATGTTTTACGAGGTCTTCCTCTGCTCCGTTTTCCTGACGTACGCGCCTTCCATATTTTTTTTACTAGTCGTTTTTCCGGTAATCTGTTCAAATGCCCAAGCCATGATAGTTGTTTCTCCTCAACCATTTGCTTAACTGATTTGATTCCAACTACCTTCCTTATATCTTCATTTCTTAGTTTATCCAATCTTGTTACTCCAATGACTCTTCTTAAGCATTTCATTTCGATGGCTTGTATCTTACTAATTTGTCTTTGGTTTAGTACCCATGATTCGCTGCCATACAGCAATATTGGAAGTATTATTGTTTTATAGGTTGTCATTTTTGTTGTGACAGAAATATTTTTATGGTTAAATATTGCATTTCTCAGTAGGTGGTAAGTTCTACTAGTAGACAATATTCTAGCATTAATTTCTTCTTCGATACTTCCCCCCGCGCCTATAATACTCCCGAGATATTTAAATGATTCTACCTGTTGTATTTTCGTGTTGTTGATTCTTATGTTGATGTTTTTACGTTCCTTCGATATGAGCATTACTTTTGTTTTGTCTAAGTTAATATTCATGTTTGCCTTTTTCAATTCTTTATTCCAAATATTAATATTTTCCTGTAGCTTTTCTGTAGTATCACTGAGTAGTGCCATATCGTCTGCAAATAGTAATTCGGAAATATTAATTCTTCCTAGATTTAGATTTCCAATTGTTGTCTTTTTAGCTTTTTTATTAACTTCACTTACTATTTCATCTATGTAAATTGTAAATAAAAGGGGGCTTAGATTTCCACCTTGTTTTAAGCCCTTTGTGTATATATATATATATATATATATATATATATATATATATATATATATATATATATATATATATATATATATATATATATATATATATATATATATATATATATATATATATATATATATATATATATATATATATATATATATATATATATATATATATATATATATATTAGGGTGACCTTGCCGAACGTGGAGTTGCATTAGCGCAAAATTACAATGACTTAATAACCAGAAATGAGGACCAATTTCAGGACCTTTTACAAACAGTAATAGAAAATAGGAAACTATTTCCCAAAAAATGTTTGAAGGAACAAATTGTCAAAACTTTGCGAATTGAATAGAATTTCTTCAATTCAAATAAATAATAGTAATAAATAAAAATAATAAAGTTTTGTTTATTTACTGAAATTACAACAAAAAAAAATTTAAAACAAAAATCCAATTTCCAGTATTTTTTTAATTATTTATTTCTTTATATTTTGGCCCATATCCAAAAAAATATGGGCCATATAGTACATGATAATGTTCAGCATGCCCGAAAACATAAGTCCCGACCTTGCAGCGTCGCACTAAGCCCCGATTTCAGTGAATATTTAGTATTCGAAAATCAAATTTCCTATTTCTTTTCACGGTTTACCGTATAGTTTTACCCGTATCGCAAAAACTATGGACCAGAGAGATAAACTAAGTACAGGATCATGTTCAGCATACCCGAAAATATAAGTATGGGTATCAAAATATTATCAGAAGGCTCACGATCTTCTACACCGCCACTTTATATAGTCTTCATTTATTAAATAAATTTGACGTATTTTAATTTTTAAAAAAAGAAGAGTGGCATCGACTTAGAGTTAATTTTTTTTACTGAAATTTTCAAGGAATCATTTTTATACATTATTAAAGGTTTTCAGCAGAGACGTTCGATAAAAACTGCAATTAGGATTTTTTTGTGTCATCCTAATATATATATATATATATATATATATATATATATATATATATATATATATATATATATATATATATATATATAAAATGAATTATATATATTTGGATTTGATAGGAATTAATTCTATGAGTACGGCACTGACGTATAACCTCCTATGTCGAGCGTTCGAAACTTGCCTGAGTGGAGGGGGTACGTTATCGCCGATAGAGAGATTACTTATGGGATACTAGCCACTGCACTACACTGATGAAGTGTTATAATCGCTAATTTTTCGCCAAAATCAATTAATTCTTAACGAAATTTAGAAATGACCTGCAGTTAGGTACACATAAACTTATATATTTCAGTAACTAGTTTTTCCACTTCGTTATTTTTTACCTAGAAAAATTTTCATTATAATAATAATAATAATAATATCATTTATTTGCTAAAAATAAAAATTCATACAAATAGATTGACATACATGATTCAGCATAAGTATTAATTCCAATTATATATTTAATGCAAACGCTCTAATTTTTAGACAGTTTTTAATATAATTACATATGTCGAAAATCTTCTCCTTTGAAAAATCTGCGAGCAAGTCTGTGTTGGCCTTTTCTGGTTGTTTGTAAGAGGTGTGTTTCATTAAGAATTTGTCTCTGATAGGAGTATATATGGGGCAGGTAAAAAGGAAATGATTCAAGTTGTTGTCTTCTTGGGTATTTCATATACTACAAGTCTCTTCAGCTTGGAATCTGTGGCAAAAGCCGTCTTGATAAATGTAGAAATTTTCGGCATTAGCAGTTCTAAGTTGTCCAAATATTTTTTGGGGTTTAAGAGGAATATCTAAAGAGAGATAGGATTGGCTTGTAATATAGGTTCGATAATAGGGATTGTAGGTGGAGTTACGGATTCTTTTGTTATCTTCTTCATAAAGAATTTCATTGTATGACAAAAGTATGTTTTCTAATTCTGTTTTAAGAAGTATACAGCTCTGTTTTTCCCATACAGTAGTGAAATTAGATTTAATAAGAGTTGTTTGAAGGTGCCTCACCCAATTGAATTTGTTTTGTTTTTCGAAGGGAATGTCAGTCTTGTTTAATTCTAGCAATTTGTTGTAACAAATTTTCACGTATCTATCATCGGTCATGAGAAGGATTTTATGCCAAAAACGGAGAGTTTTTTCAAGTATTGTAATTACGATATTTTTAGATCCAGTCTCCCTTCTGATAATGTAGTTTGGCGTGGTTTTCTGCCAGTTGAGAAGAGACTTAAAGTACTGTGCTTGTCCTTTCTCAATGCTTCCTTGCTGAAAAAAACCCCAAACTTCTGCACCATATAATAACGATGGTATAAGTACTGAGTTGTAGAGTTTCAGGTTTGTTGCCCAACTGTGTGTCTGTGCTTTTAATAAAGTGTTTTTTATAGCACCTGTGGTTCTTCTGCTGGTAGTTAGTTTTTCTATTGTGTTTTCATTATACCGTCCAGAAGCTGAGAAAGTAGTTCCCAGATACGTATATTTGTTTACGAAACTAATTTCTTTCTCTTGACATGTATGTTTTATATGCCGCTTGGGAGTTCTTCCTACATGAAAATGTATTATTTTAGTTTTGTCTGAATTTATATTTAGTTCGTTCAAATTACAATATTTAGATAGTGCGTTTAATTTTCTTTGTATATCAGGTTGGCTATGTGAAAATATTACTAGGTCGTCTGCATATTGTAAGGTGAGAATGTCTATTTTATTATTAATAAAGTAGCCTTGAAGATTTTCTTTTCTTATGAAGTTTTCGAGGTCTGATATGTAAATTGCGAATAGTAATGGGCTGGTACACTCTCCCTGCAGGACCCCCTTAGTTATTTCAATTTCTTCCGATAGTGCGTTATTCACATTGACTTTTAGTACTGCTCCTGCGTATATATTCTTTAATAATCTGGTTACTTTTCCGCTTATTCCAGCCCGATATACTTTGTCCCAGAGTTTGTTATGTGGTATGGAGTCGAATGCCTTCTGGAAATCGACGAAAATAGCGTATGTGCCTTGTTTACTGGTTAAAAACGAGGAGTGTACAATCGAATTCAAAACGAATATATTGTCAACGCATGACCTTCTCTTTCGAAACCCGGATTGTGCTTCTGGTAAAACGTTCGTGCTCTCCACCCATTTTTGAATTCTTTCATTTATAATGAATGTGAACAATTTTGTTACAGAATTTATGAGGGCAATTCCTCTATAATTATTTAAGTTCATTCTATCACCCTTTTTGTGCAAGAGAATTAATTTTATTGTTTTGAGTTCTCTAGGCAGATCCTCTTCTACAAGAAAGGTGTTTAATAATGTTGTAAGATATACTGTCCATTCTGGTGGTAAGTTCTGGAGTTGTTCATATATGATTTTGTCGGAACCAGGAGATTTGTTTATCTTAAGTCTTTTGAGTGCAAAATTAATTTCTGGGAGTGTTATTTCTCCATCTAGGAACGGATGGTAAGCATCGAAATAGGATAGACTGTTGATGGTAGCTTTGCAGCTGTACCATTCCTTAATAAAATTGACCCAGTCATCCAGTTTTATGGGATTTGTAGCGTATTTTGATGATTCTAATGAAGTTATAGTTTGCCAAAATTCTTTTTGATCTTTCACGTTTTCTAGTTTCTGTTTGATATCAAGTTTGTACTTTTTCTTTTCCTGATTTATGTGTATTTTGTATGCTTTTTTTGATTCAACGTATAATTGTAGGCTTTCGCTTGTGAAATTGTGTTTCTTGCACTCCCTCAAATTCTTCTGAACTGTTTTTTTCAGTGATTTGCATTGTTCATTGAACCACGGTTTTTGTTTTCGCTTATTCATGTTGGAGTTAAATATATGTTTCTTTGTAATTCCAATTTCATTCGAAACTTCTTCAATATTTTTCTTAATGAGTTGATAAAGTTCTGTAGAGTTTAAATTAGTTGTGCCAAGTTGCCTATTTTGTAAGATACTTTTATACTGAATTTCTTTTCCTGGATCCCATCTGATTTTCGTTGTTTCTATTTTCGGTTGTTTGTATGTTGCCTCAAGACTGGAATTTATGTTAATAGTTTGCACGGAGCATATGCGATGATCGGATAAAACTATGTCTTCGATAATTTTGAAATCGGTTATAAATTTTAATGCGCTAAAATCGGTCCAAATTAAGTCTATTGTACTCTTTCCAGTTGCTCCAAGGTAGGTAAATTTTGCAGGAGTATCACTGCGTGACCTGCCGTTGAGTACAATAAAATTCTCCTGTTCGAAAACTTCTAATAAACCTTTGCCTTTTTTATTAATTATAGTGTCTTGTACACATCTAGTGCCATTCCAGTTACTATTTAGTGGGAATCCTTCAACAATTTGATTTTTTTCTCCTATACGTGCATTGAAGTCGCCGCCAATTATAAATGAAAAATTAGGATATTGTCGAGTTAGATTCGTTAAACTTTCTGAAAATAGTTCTAATAATGTAGTATACTCGAAAGAGTGAGAGAAATATATCGTACCAAGAATGAAGTTGTTTATATTATTTTGGAATTTAATAAATATCCAATGAAGTTCCTTTTCAATGACTGTGACGTCTTCAGTTGGAAATGAGGAAAAAATCATAATTCCTCCGATTGCTCTGCCGGTGTTGGCGTTCTTTGTGGCCGGCTGTTCATATTTGTTATGCAGTTTAAGAAATTGAGGAATTTCTTTTAGCTCGAAATTTAACCAAGTTTCCGTTAGACAAATAATTTGATGCTGTGAGAGGAAATTTTCTTCTTGTGTATTTAGATTATATAAGTTTTTAAAGCCTTGCACGTTCCAAAATAAAATATCATTGAATCTCTCTTCTTTTGAAACTACTTCGTTGAGGAGTTTTTTGGAGTACTCTGTGTTCTGAGTCTAGTTTGCATCTGAAAATGTTTGTCGAGAGGCCCAGTCTTCGTCTCCTCTTGCCTCGGGTCTTTTTTATTCTTCTGTTGTTTGATTGAGGAGTTTGAATGTGCAATAACTGTTTGCTTGTTTATATCAGTTTCAGATTGACGACTGGTCTCGTGATTTTCTTCTTCCTTCTCGAACTCAGTGCCTTCCAAATTGTTGATTGCAGATAAAGATACAGATTTTCTTCGTATATTTGAGAGCAACTCGTTTTCAATGACTGTTACTTCATTTTCTGCTTTTAAGTCAGATATAGTATATTTTTTGTTATTAATGAAAAGCAAATTTTGTTTTAAAACTGCGTTGTATCCGTCAGATTTGGCTTTACGCAAGTGCATCTTTAGTATTTTCCTGTCCTCAAGCACTTTAGGCGAATAATCTAGATCAACGTAGATATTATTTTTTTTTAGTACTTTTGCTTGCTTGAGTATTTCATATTTAATTTTTTTCGAGTTAAATTCAGTAAGTATTGGTCTAACTTTATTGGTGCCTGGTTTTCCGAGCCTTTTTGTAAATTCTATATTATTTTTATTTATGTGCCCCAGGTTCATATTTACGCTCACAATATTTAATATTGTTTCTTCTAAGTTTTCATTCTGATTTTCTTTTATTCCAAAGAATATTAAATTCTTTTCTCTCAGCTTTGATTCTAAAAGGTCAATTTTCGTGTCTTGTAGTCGAATTTTTTGTTCAAGTTCTTCAATTTTGTTTTTGTGTTCTTCTGATATGTTGGACAGTGTGTTGTTCATTAAAACAAGAGATGTTTGAACTTTTTCTATGTTTGAGTTCATAGGTTGTAGTAATTTCTCTATTTCTGCCAACGTGGCCATTTCTAATTGTTGCTACAGTTGGGGACACTGACTGAGACCAGCTGAATTCGCGCATGTACTCGCCACACTGCAAGTAAAGTTACTTAGTAATGTTATTAGCGGGTGACCTTCAGCACTGTTGAACACTTTTAACTTTGGTTTTATAAGTAATTTATTGTGTGAATTATTATTGTTTTATAAAAAAATGCAAATTGAAAGCACTGAGTAGAAAATTTTATTTTAAATTAGCGAATTGACGCTGTTATCACTCAAAGTTTAAGCACTTAAAAATGTCGCGACTGATTCGAGCAAAAGCAATGTTGCCAATCCCGAAAAATTTTCATTATTAATTTCTTAATTTTTATTTTTTTTTTACAATTTCTGTGGGGTCCTAAGCTTTAGCTTAGTCAGCTTATGGTATAATCCCGCACTGAATACAATATTCCGTTATGAATAAGTGTCCTATATATATATATATATATATATATATATATATATATATATATATATATATATATATATATATATATATATTAGGGTGACCTTGCCGAACGTGGAGTTGCATTAGCGCAAAATTACAATGACTTAATAACCAGAAATGAGGACCAATTTCAGGACCTTTTACAAACAGTAATAGAAAATAGGAAACTATTTCCCAAAAAATGTTTGAAGGAACAAATTGTCAAAACTTTGCGAATTGAATAGAATTTCTTCAATTCAAATAAATAATAGTAATAAATAAAAATAATAAAGTTTTGTTTATTTACTGAAATTACAACAAAAAAAAATTTAAAACAAAAATCCAATTTCCAGTATTTTTTTAATTATTTATTTCTTTATATTTTGGCCCATATCCAAAAAAATATGGGCCATATAGCCAAAGTAAGTACATGATAATGTTCAGCATGCCCGAAAACATAAGTCCCGACCTTGCAGCGTCGCACTAAGCCCCGATTTCAGTGAATATTTAGTATTCGAAAATCACATTTCCTATTTCTTTTCACGGTTTACCGTATATTTTTACCCGTATCTCAAAAACTATGGACCAGAGAGATAAACTAAGTACAGGATCATGTTCAGCATACCCGAAAATATAAGTATGGGTATCAAAATATTATCAGAAGGCTCACGATCTTCTACACCGCCACTTTATATAGTCTTCATTTATTAAATAAATTTGACGTATTTTAATTTTTAAAAAAAGAAGAGTGGCATCGACTTAGAGTTAATATTTTTTACTGAAATTTTCAAGGAATCATTTTTATACATTATTAAAGGTTTTCAGCAGAGACGTTCGATAAAAACTGCAATTAGGATTTTTTTGTGTCATCCTAATATATATATATATATATATATATATATATATATATATATATATATATATATATATATATATATATATATATATATATATAAAATGAATTATATATATTTGGATTTGATAGGAATTAATTCTATGAGTACGGCACTGACGTATAACCTCCTATGTCGAGCGTTCGAAACTTGCCTGAGTGGAGGGGGTACGTTATCGCCGATAGAGAGATTACTTATGGGATACTAGCCACTGCACTACACTGATGAAGTGTTATAATCGCTAATTTTTCGCCAAAATCAATTAATTCTTAACGAAATTTAGAAATGACCTGCAGTTAGGTACACATAAACTTATATATTTCAGTAACTAGTTTTTCCACTTCGTTATTTTTTACCTAGAAAAATTTTCATTATTAATTTCTTAATTTTTATTTTTTTTTTACAATTTCTGTGGGGTCCTAAGCTTTAGCTTAGTCAGCTTATGGTATAATCCCGCACTGAATACAATATTCCGTTATGAATAAGTGTCCTTGCGGTTTGTCATGTATTAACGCGGTTGATTACTAATCGCCTACTACCGAAAAACACTTTTGTTTTTCTATTAAAATAACCTTCAAATTTAAGATTTTCGAAAAATATTGTTTAATAGTTTAAGCTATAATTTTGTCTAATGCCACCTTTTTCATTTTTGTTCACGAGGTTTTTTTTTATGGGGTGGCTAGCTCAGTGGTATGAAGTCGGCCTGTGGATCCTGAGAACCCTGGTTCGATTCCCACAGGCGACAAACAATTTTCATAATTTCAAAAACTACCCCTGTGGCTGCTCCACCACTAACATCTTTGGGGGCCGTGATTTGACGACTGGTAACCGCACTTCATGCGCAAAATATATCACTTACCGAGATCTGCTTCGGCAGAGTGCCACAGCCAGTAATGGGTAGAAGGCGTGATGTTATGTTTATATATTTTTTTAGGTTTTTTTTTCATTTAAAGTTTTTATTTACCACGATTGTCATATCTTAATAACCCGGAGCATTTAATTTTCAAGAAAAAGCGTATGTTTATTTTGCCGAGATGAGCGACAATTCAATGTATTTTTAAATTATTATTTTATGTAAAAATATTAAAGATTCTAAATCTAAACAAATTAAAACAAAAAACATTAAAATAATTATATATTTATTTACTTATAAGTTACTCTGCACAACAGGAACTCAACCCCAATTACAGTACAGGGGGCCTATAGCTTATAGTGGAATCCGAACCACTCAGACAAAATCGTATTTTTTTATATAGTTTGAAGTCAGTGAGATTTGAACGCATGACCTCTTGTTTGATAATTAAGAAACGCAAGTTTTATGTCGCTTTTATCCACTACCTGTTATTTGTTTAACTAAGCAAAAAAATATCAGATTTACCGGTGCGGCTAGAGTTGAATCTAGCCAAGGAAGTAAATCTGTTTTTTTTTTACCGTGTTGAACACTTAATAACACTTTTCAATAACTTTGTACGACTATGGCCAACCTCATTCAATTCTGCTACACTTATTATGGCCGTTTAATTTCATCCTTTGCCATATAAAAATTTGTTGTGAATTTTTTACAGTTTTGGTACGTCAAGTAATGCCATCTAGTGTTTTTTATTTCAATTAAAGAAAAGCAACAACGCTGTCAAGTTAAAAAACAACCTTAAAATATTTGAAAACTGAAGTTTATGTGATCAAACAAAATACATTTAATGGAATTGGGTATTTTATTTTGACATTCAATATTATAAAATATTATGACTGGTATTCTAAGCTCCCGAGTAAAGCCGTGTCTAGCTAGTCTAGGCTGAGTGAATTTTATTTGGCAACGTAGCATTATCTGTCACTTCAGGTAAATAATGCCGCCATATTGTCCACCTATTTAGAATTTTTGAAGTATTTATAGGTCAAAAGAAGGAAGTATTATTGAATGATTGGTGCCGACGGTTAGTATTGTACTGTAAAGTTCATATTTTCAAATTTAGTTACGACGTATCTCGTCAGAGGCGCTATATAAGCGCAGTTAGTAAACGTCCAGCTTTATGTCATTCGCGCGCATGACTTTGAAAGAGAGAGATAGCGTAAAGAGGCTGGCATTTACTCAACGCCATATGAACGCAGGTTACTTTTTTCAATCATTAGTGTTGTTTGGTGATAAATAGTTATAAACAATTAGTTTGCAATGGGTCGTATGTGTTTTGCGCCCAATTGTACCAGCGGGTGTGACTCAAATCATGACAAAATATCTTTGTTTCGTGCTCCGAAAGAGCAGTTGTAAATTTGGAAAAAAGTAGTATATATATATATATATATATATATATATATATATATATATATAAATATTTTCCTTGTAAACAAAGAAAATGTACGTCACATAAAAGAAGCGAAATTAACAAATGTTAAAAGTCGTGGTTTTTTAATCCACTCAAATATAAACATATTTAGATTATCCAAATATATTCAAGATAAATTAATATTATATATAGATAAACCTCGTGTATATGAAGAAACAGTGTATTCTGTAATTGAAAGTTATGCATTCTCTTTCTCTTGTAGAGATCACAAGAAAGAAACAATATCTGTTTTTGTCCATGAATTTCTTTTAATGCGCTTGAAGCAATATTTTAAACAGAATCAAAATAATATCAAAACTCAGTGTAAGGAAGATCGAAAAATCTAAATTAAGAAAGAATTGAAATATTCAGTTCGATCTATTTTTATTATTATAAAATTATAAAATGTATTGTATAAAGTACAAAAATATTAATTAAGAAAAAATTTAGATATTCGGTTCTATTTTCTTTATTATTTTTTAAATAAAATGTCCTATTTACATTATATAAATTTTACCATTTTATATTTTAAAATTTAAATATATATGTCAATTTTACATTTGTGTAACTTGTCATGGTATAATTAAACAACAAAAATGTACTACAAGAAAAATATGTTTTTCTATGGTATTACATATTTATATTTGTCAAGCTAAACCTGATATAATTATAGAAAAATTTGTCATTAATTTTATATAATTGCAAATAACATTTTTTAAGTATTAGTTCTATAAAGTAAAAAAAAACATGAATAGACTCGTAAGCACTCATGCATTTGCCAGACTCTTGTTCCTATTGCACTCACTTTTTTGACGCTCTCTTTCCGCTTCATTTCTGTGGATGCTTTACCCGCAAGACTCGCCTGTCCTTCAATATAATAGTTCGTGGGAGAGAGCAATATCATTAGTCACTGGGCGCGGGGATTGCCTTGAGGTGGGAGGAGGGAGAATAGCATGGCGGCCATGTTGTTATGACCATATTTTACACAAGGAAGATACGTAAACGATAGGAAACAGATAAAAAAATAAGAATCTAATAATAATAACAAAAAAATAACATATTTTATTTCAATATTATATAAAGATACAAGTCAAAAATCCTTAAATAAGGTTAATTTATTATAGGAATGTTTAATTGTCTCACTTTTGTCATTAGATTGTTTGGCATGAGGACTTATTTTAAACAGTAACAAATTATTGTTACTGATTTTATTAACAATATTTGATGATTATCTAAGAAATTCTGATTATTAGTATGTTCATTTAAATTATCAAACAAATTAATATCTCCATATCTCATTAAAAATAATACAATTGTTAGATAGAAATTGGTAAATTTCTTATTTATATATTTCCCATCACTTTCATTTAATACATTTTTAACTTCGCATTTTTTACATATTGAAATAACATGATATGAAGGAAAAATTAAACCACCTCTTGATTTTTGTAATATTAAGCTATAATTTTCGGAATCTGGTTCTTCTATTTCCAGCACATTCTTCACATTTAATAGCTTTTTTTAATATTTTACAAGAAAGTAACAATATATTTAGGAAATATTGTAAAAATCGTGTAAAACTTTTATCGAGGTCAGCTTCTTTAAAATGTTGTGAACACAATCTACTTGATTCTGTGGGAGACTAGTTTTCCTAACAAATAGTCCCATTCTTCTCTAGTATTTGTATCTTTTGGAAATCTGAAGATAATATATTAGTAATAAATACCGTATAATTATAGTTAAAGTGAATAGTAATATTAGCTATAAAAGTTATTTTGGTGCCAGAAGATTGAACAGTCAGTTGTTCTTTCGATTTATTCGAAAAACGATTTCTACATCCAAATTCTATACATGCCGGTGTCTTTTTTATAACTGTTAATAATAAAATAGAAACTATAATTAGTAATAATAAACACGCTAGAAGTTAATTTTATAAATATAAATCTCAATGTACACACAATAATCCATAAATAAAGTCTATAAAGTCGCACAAATATAACCACAAAACTAATAATAAATTATTATATTATTCTGGTAAACAAAGCATCTTCATTATTATAAGAATAATTACAGGCAATAACAAAACAAAAACTGTCTTTTTAACCAATTTTTCTACATTGAAAACTCTGTAAAACAACTAAAATTTTCATGTAAGCACCACAAGAACCGTATGACAAACACATGTATTGGTCACAACAAGATAGCGTCTGATCAAACGTCACTTGAAGGTTGGGGACAAGGAGAAACATATAACTCCTTGTACCCGCTCTGTAAATTTGAAACTAGTTATTTTAATGACATATGAAACGGCTATAATAAGCGTAGCGCAATTCAATGAAGTTGGCCATGGTACGACATATACAACATGACACTATATAAAAACGAGAAACAATAAACAATCACTTGTTGTCAATGTAAATCAACATGACATTTTAGGTAAACAAAATGTAGTATTATTTTAAGATGACCATTTTTCCATATGCTAGTTTCGACTTTTTGTAATTCCATATGAACAACTTCAAAATTTTTACGGTGACGGTAACCGTCACGATCGGAAAATTAACTTCGTAAACGTTCCATGTAACATAGCTTTATACTTGCAAAACCGTAGATAGTTTGAAATGACTATACATCCACCTTAATTCAGAGATCTTATAATTCAATTCAACGGTTGCACCCCTAAGATTTATGCGACCAAGGCAAGTATATACCTACCTCACTTGCCTTGCCCTTGTCTCAGCTCTGACAGCAGATGGACCTACAGATTATAGTAGAATCCGAATCACTTAAATACCGGGTTATAGAAGGTGAAGTGAAGTTTACAGTCGGAACAACCAGCAGTTTTATTCGAAAATAAAATTAATAGGTTTGTTCCAGCCACCAGTTTGAACCGTATTAGAATCGATTCAGCATTCCAGCGTGACAATTCCGAACTAGTAGATCCAAATTTTGTGTTCCAGCACTAAAAATTACGGTAATATAACTGGTTTACGAGTAGAACCGTTCAAATAGTCCTTGGTCCTAAACCAGAACTAGTAGTCCTAGACACTGGCGGACTAAGAGGGGGGCGACAGGGGCGGTCCGCCCCGGGCCCTACGAGGCAGAGGGGCCGCCGTTTCCAGGTTAAAAAAATTGTAACTAAATAAAAATGCAATCATGATTTATTTGGTGATTTTTTATTCACAGTTAGGATTTTTTCTTTCAACATAGTTGGCCACACTGAGTGGTAGCGCAATAAATATACCGCTCATGTCCAGGGGATTCCCCGACTGATTTGCTGATGATACTAAATACCTTCGAAAGTGGATGGTTTATTCACCATGAGAAATTAAATTGTATTGTTTTTGTTGCCGACTGTTTGTACCAGAGAATTTTGATGACATTATAGATAAGTACAGTAAAATTAAGGCTAGAAAATATGTTTTATAAAACTACTTATACATAAAATATATCATCACGCCTTCTACTCATTACTGAGTGTGGCACTCTGCCGAAGCAGATCTCGGTAAGTGATATATTTTGCGCGTGAAGTGCGGTTACCACTCGTCAAATCACGGCCTCCAAAGATGTTAGTGGTGGAGGAGCCACAGGGGTAGTTTTTGAAATTATGTAAATTGTTTGTCGTCTGTGGGAATCGAACCAGGGTTCTTAGGATCCACAGGCCAACTTCATACCACTGAGCTAGCTACCCCACTATTATACATGATGTAATTTAATATAGATTCCAATGGACTTTGTATTTTTTTTCCATTGTTTTCTTTTCCTATTCAATATAATGGGCCCGGTATTAGAGGCCGCCCCGGGCCTTCGAAGGAGTTAATCCGCCACTGGTCCTAGATGCGCATTCTTTTCAATTCTGACAACTGAATTTTGAAATTCCAGCCTGGATTTATGTTGTACTTGTAATTTATGTGACATGATACCGGTTGTAAGTAAAATAAAACATGATTTTTCTAGTAGTGACAGTGATAATGACGAAAATTTTGTTCTATTGAATATGGCTTTTTAAAATATGGAAAACCCAAAAAATGATAATTACGCGAAGGAGACGGAGCATTTTTATAGTGATAGACAATTGAAGCTTTGTTTCCACATCTTAACATAGTCTTAGTTTTAGATTTTCGACATAACCTTGAGAGTTTGTCATATGTGAATACAGCTGAGCGTTTCCAGCTACTGTTTTATTATTAGTCTTTGTCTTTAAATATAAATATATCATCACGCCTTCTACCCATGCCTGGGTGTGGCACTCTGCTAAAGCAGATCTCGGTAAGTGATATATTTTGCGCGTGAAGTGCGGTTACCACTCGTCAAATCACGGCCCCCAAACATGTTAGTGGTGGAGAAGCCACAGGGATAGCTTTTTCAAATTATGAAAATTTGTCGCCTGTGGGAATCGAACCAGGGACCTCAGGATCCACAGGCCGACTTCATACCACTGTGCTGCGAATAAACACAAAGTTTGCAGACTTCATACTTTCAACACAGTCTTTCGTTCTGTAAGAGAGAGTTAGCTACGGTAATGCTATCTCTTGTTATGCTGCAATATACAGTCAATTCTATGCCGTATTTATCATATGTCATTAGGTTTGTGTTGGGAATACGATAAATATAGACAATAGAATAAAAATAGTAATAATTTCAACTGAGAAAAAATCAAAATTACTGGAATAATAGCAACAATAAAACTAACAAGTCAAAAAGAAATTATTTAGCCGCTGTCATTTTAAAATTTGTTTATTTTCTTTGATTTTATAAGTATAATTGGAATTTAATCATATTTTAATCATATATAAAAACAATTTTTAAATTTAAATTACTATATTTGAAATATTCAGGTTTGTTCACTACAATAATGTCTCCATTTTTTAAAATTATTTTGGAATTGTATAAATTAATTAAACTAGTGCTTAATTTTAATAGTAATTTCTGTTCCTCATTTATTTTATTATTTTTATAGTTTTTGAAGTAAGTATTTAAAATATTTTTATATAATTATTTTTTCATTTAAGTGAACAAACCTTTACTGGAATAATGAATTACGGTTATGTTTATGTTAAGAGTTGGAAATGGCTGGAATTTTTTCGACATAAACAGAAACAAAAAACCAAAAACAAAGACTAAAACAGAGACTATGTTAAGATGTGGAAACGTAGCTTTAAACAACCTTTTAGATTAAACAGAGATATTTCAAATACCATTTCTAAAAATTTGATTTTACTATCAGTAGTTTATTTTAAGTTATAAGAAGAGTGACATCTCATTTAAAACAAGCAAATCTGACTTTTTTATATTAGATGACGTAAACAATTGACAACTCTAGCGCTCGAATACGCCAACTAACGGTAAAAAAATAACTACTATTTATTGTGCATGTTTGTATGGCAAACATACGTATTTCTATAACGTTAATTTTAATACAAAGACAAAAAGTCAATTGCGATGTGGAACTGTGTCTTAATAAATAAGAAATACTTTTTAACATCAGTCAGTTCAGCTTGAAAAGTATCACAGTTCATTAGTCCCTAGTTGGATAGTTGATCACACCATACTGATGAGTCCCTAAAGGACGAAACGCGTCTATGGTTAAAGCTGAACTAACCAGCCGTTTGATGATGACCTGATAAGTTGGTTCAAACGTGCTGTAAATTTTTTGGGATTTGTGACAAGTGATGGATAGTTTTTTCCTATTTTTTATTTATGTTAATTTTAATTTTTTTTCTACGAAAAATCTAAAAGAAGAAAATCTAATACGAGCTGTTGCTTTTAAGAATGCAAATTGCTCTGAACTATTGCAACTTATGATAAAAGAATCATCCGCAGTTAATAATTTGTAATACATGTTCTGGCAGCAAATTTTTAACTCAAACATAAAAAAATATAAATATATCATCACGCCTTCTACCCATTACTGGGTGTGGCACTCTGCTGAAGCAGATCTCGGTAAGTGATATATTTTGCGCGTGAAGTGCGGTTACCAGTCGTCAAATCACGGCCCCCAAACATGTTAGTGGTGGAGGTGCCACAGGGATAGCTTTTTCATATTATGAAAATTTGTCGCCTGTGGGAATCCAACCAGGGACCTCATTACACTGATAATTTCCTACATTAATAAATTATCGTAGCAGTGGTCAATAAGTAATTTAAATTTCGGTTTTAATTCGTTAGTTAAATCATGTTTGTGTAATATTGTATGCCGGCCTGTAGCATATAAATGTAATTCGAAATCTTCAGAACATGAAGTTAGTAGAATTTTGTATTGAGTAAATATTCGATGTTTACATTTTTTAAGTTAAAATTTTTGATAGTTCAATCCTCGCATTTAGTATGTATTTTGTAACCACAAATCATTTATCTATGCGAAAATAATATTATTCAAGCAAAAAGTAAATGATCTTGAGAAAAAATATGTTTTTATTTTCTAATACTACGCAAGTTATTCAGAATTAAAAAAAAAATATATACAATTTTTCTACAAATGTGTAGATGTCCAAGACTTTAAACAAATGCACAATACTTAATTTCATCGTCAAAATTGGCGAAACGAGCTCTGCATTAACATATGTATTCTAATATAAACAAACCATTTATCCTACCAAAGTGAGGCAAACGCAACGCCTCTATAGTTGATTTGAGTTGTCAATAATACGAATGAAGATAGTTACAATATAATAGTTCCATCTATCGAGAGCATTTCGAACTATTATATAATCTTGTGTTCCAGCTAAACAGTTCTATCGTCATAGGTACATTCTTTTTACATCAAATCTCACTTAATCTCAGCTCACTTCAGTTGAACTGAGTGTCTCAGCAAAATATGGCTGTTCTATTTATCTAACTGATCTGAGTTTGAAGTGAGCATTCATACCTCCCCTCTTACCGATCTGAGCTTACTAAATAGCAAGCTCAGTTCCAACTGAGTCACTCAGTTGATGTTGACAGCTAAATTACAATAAACATTAGTTAATTTTATTTGTTATTTGTAGTAATTTGATTACAAAATTTAATAAAAAATCTTGATTATCATCATCTGCCTTGAACAATACATCCTAAAATAATTTGAGATATTTATTTTAAGCATATATACAATTTAATAACATTAAACACGAATACTTACTATTATCATATTTTCTATATCAGAATCAGACATAGTTCACATAGTAAAATTTTAGGTTATATCCAAACAAATGAAACTTTAGCAAACTAATAAAACAACTGTTCTATTTAACAAATACGTATTTCAGTTCGGCTTAGCTCAGCTCAGCTAATTTCAGCTCAGATCAATTATAAGTGAGGTGAGCGAAGAAGTAAAAAGAATGTACCTATTAGAACAAGTTCGGAATCAGTATCAGTTCAGGATTTTGAGCTGGAACAAACGTAATAATTTCCAAAATGATGACATCTACTTGTCTTCACGAAATATCTAAATATTTAAATTGGTAACTTTTCGCTTCGTTCTGAAATTACTCTTCCGTGCCATGATTGTTCTGTTTAAAATTTCGTGACAATGGCACGAGGAAAAGTACGACAACTGCAAATTTCATTTAATCACATTCATTTCAGGTTGCGTTTAGAGAAAATCAAGTTAGAAATAACTGGAATGAAATAAGAACACATCAACATTTGAATTCGTATTTCGGAATGTTATTTCCTGGGTCTAACGATATTACCGTAACCTGTTGCCCGATGACAGAATTCACAAATTTACTTCTGGTTTTATATAAATTTCTATCGCGTGTTCCACTGAATTCATATCAGGAGGAAATACTTGTTTTCCTAGAAACAAAAGTAGGGTATAATGGTATGTTTTAATAAGCCATGATAATGTAGGAAAAATATTAATGAACATAGGCTTAAGTTATAAATCATTTATTGAAGATTTGATGATAACGCTTCGACTAAGGTTATAGCCATCTTCAGGTCAATTGTGTCGTTGTAAATAACAACAAACATAATTAAAAGTTGATAATCGAAGTTCAGGGTAAGCACGTGAAACATCAAAAAACTGGTGAAACTAAAACAAGAATCTAAATTACGATGTTTACCCTGAAGAGTCGTAAGCGATAATTGACTTGAAGATGGTTATAATCTTAGCCGAAACTTCAATAAATGATTTACAACGTAAGCCTTTGTCAATTACTATTTTTACAAAAATAGGGCATATTGATTCATTCTTGTTTAAGAATGAGTTATTACTTTATATTGTAACAAGGTGGTTTTTGAGTTGACTGCAGATATTCTGTTAGTTTGCTTTCCTGTTTTGTGCGATAAGATTCTCAGAAAAATCTTATCGTGGCAACGAATGTGTGTGATCATCTGCAGTCTTCGGCCATGTGTTGCATCCCCAAAATACCACCCTTCACCCCCGCTCAAAAACATAGCGTCTGGTTTTGAGCGGTAGCTTCAGTCAAGCCAGGTTTGCTCTGTCGCCCGGTCAAGATGTGACCGACGTCGAATCCGTTTTCACGCTTTGCGCGCATTTAATGATCATTTAGTTAACTATAAATATTTCTAGTTTTATTTTGTTATAATTTTATTCGTAATATAGTTAAATTAAGTTAAATAAAGTTATCTATGTTTTAATGTGTTATTCTTAATTAAATAACTTCAACCGCGAATTGTTTTATTCACATATAATAATTCGCGCTCGCGACGCTCAGTATCCGCTTTGTTACAATATAAATAAATATATCATTACACTTTTTACCCATTACTGAGTGTGGCGTAGCAGGTCTCGATAAGAGATATATTTATGCGCGTGAAGTGCGGTTACCAGCCGTCAAATCACGGCCCCCAAAGTTATCAGTGGTGGGGGAGACACAGGGGTAATTTTAATGTTATTATTTTATTGCATATAATTAAACAAATTAAACAAATAAAATGAAAAAAATATCTTCGTTTTTCATTTGCGAAATTTTCTTTTTTGAATGAGACAGCAAGTAGATATAAAAAGTAAAGGTATTTTTTTTTTAATTATCACAAAGACAAACGAAATACACAAGCCTTTATGTTTGCTTTTGGCTAAATTTGTATGTTATAATACTGCATTTATGGGGTAATGTCTGAGTCGAGTCGGCCTGTGGATCCTAAGGACCCCGGTTCGATTCCCAAATATTGTTGCTTTCTTAAATTTAGAGGAAAGAACTTTAAATAAAAGATGAAGATGATCTAATATATCAATCTTATTACTTATTTATGGAGTAGTTGGCTTAGTAATATAGAGCCGACCTGTGGATTTGAGAACCCGGGTTCGATTTCCACAGCCGACAAACAATTTCACCACATTTAATCTACCCCTGTGGTTCTCCCTCCACTAATATCTTTGGGAGCCGGGATTTGTTGGCTGGTAACAGCACTTCACGCGAAAAATAAATCACTTACCGACAGAGCTGGGTAAAATCACGAACACAAGGAATTAAATCACAATTCACAAATCAAACAATTACTTTTTTATGGCAATTCACAATTTCACTTCATTTTCAAAGTGAATTAATTTACAAATCAATGTGATTTGTGATTTATTTATGTTAAATATAAATCACAAGCCTTTTGTGAATTAGGACTTGAGGCTTGGGGCTTGGGGTTTAAATCACATTTACAAGTACTAAATATTATCAATTTATTTAATATTTATTTTAGAAAAATATTAGGTGTATTGTAATATGCCAAAGATATGTGTACAACCGAATGAAAACAGATATAAGCAGATATGTTCAAGGGATTGAATGGGCCTTTCAATTTTTCTGAATTTTTTATATATTAATCTACGTAATAAAATTATTATACCCAAATTTTTTATTTTTTTTTTAACTTTCGAAACAAACGAATATGACGTAGTTGCATCTTAGCTTAAAGAGAGACAGATAAGACAGAGATAAAGAACACGTAACTTCACGTAACGTGTGTCGTTGTCATAGAATCCTCAGACAAAACATAACTAGACGGATAACAACGGCATTTGTTGTAAAGCAGAAAGGGATAGAATAACTGGTTGGTGAGGCGGGTGCGCGGCAAGGAGTAACTTGCATAACATCAAAGTGTACTCGCTCCTTACCGCACATCCGGCGGACCATCAAGTTATTCCATTCCTCTCTGCTTCACAACACTGCATTGACTTGAATACGACATAATTCGTCTAGTATTATACGTCATTGGTAGAATCGTAGAATGCTGAATGCTTATTTCTTCTTCGTCTTCCTCTCGGTAAAATTGAGCACCGACAAACGTTTCAGACAAAGTTCTGTGATTGGCTTAATGCAACTACGTAATTGCAATATGGCAGTGCGAAATACAAATGAGCGATTTGAATTATTCAACTTTAACTTTCATATTTCAGCAATAAAGATATCATTTATGGTATGATTTTATATTGTATTAAATATGATGTACGGTCAAGAATTTATTTTAATAAATACATATTAAAAAGCTCTACCACTTGAATCCACCATTACTTCATCAAAAAATGTAATTAAATGAATGACATATATTGGCATGTTTACATTAAATCTGTACCCGGTTTTAAATTGTATTGCATTGTAAAAGTTTAACTTTTAAAATTACTATGAACTAAAAGTCTTCAAAAATACGTATTTTGTTTATAAAAATATACAAAATGGCTAGTAATTTGAAACAAATGTTTAGTGTAACACAATCACGAATCAATTCACAGATCCCGACGGCTTCAGTCAGAAATGTAACATTTAAACGTGCACTAGCATTGTCAATCTCAATAACAAAAATAATATACTGTGGTATGAAGTCGGCCTGTGGATCCTGAGAACCCTGGTTCGCTTCCCACAGACGACAAACAATTTTCATAATTTCAAAAGCTACCCTGTGGCTCCTCCACCACTAATATCTTTGGGGGCCGTGATTTGACGACTGGTAACCGCACTTTACGCGCAAAATATATCACTTACCGAGATCTGCTTCGGCAGAGTGCCACACCCAGTAATGGGTAGAAGGCGTGATGATATATTTATTGTTTTTATTTTATATAATCCAAAAAATAAAGAAACAGTTAAAAATGAAAAATGTATTTTTTTAACGTATGTATCGATAATCAATTTTAAGTCCTTTCAATTGAATTAAGTCATTTCAATTGAATTAAGCCTTTTCAATTGAATTAAGCCCTTTCATTTGAATTAAGCCTAGAAAAATGATTTAAGCCTTTTTTCAGCTCTCGAACAATTCACAAGTCCAAATCAATTTCTTGAAAGGTTTTAAATCACAAGCCTGATTTGCGAATTTTTTTAAAAATAGGTTTAATTCACTTGATTTAAATCAAGAAATATGATTTCAATTAATTTATAATTCCTTTTGATTTAAATCATGGCCAGCTCTGCTTACCGAGATCTGCTATGGCAGAGTGCTACACGCAGTCCCAAACAAATATTAGCAATTTAACAGTTTTAGAGGACGTTAATAATAGGAGTGGTCGATATAATTGTTTTAAGGATCGTCTCTATAAGCAACAAAAAAACAATAAATATGAATTTTTGTGGATAAAATAACGTACGAAAATGTTAACTGTTTTGCATAAATTAATGAATAACTTTGCTTCATTTATGTATTAAATCTTAGCCATTTGAAAATGGCCATAAACCATAACCGAAACGTCGTCTAAGATTTAATAAAATAATGAGGTCAAGTTATCCATTCGTTTATCTTTAAAAACCTTAACCCTATTTTGTGAATAAATTTTTTTTGATAATAAAATTATTATCTTATACTTTTTTCTATAAAGTTCTAAAGCTAAACAATAATTACATAGGTACTATCGGCGGTATTTTTAATATGTAAATATAATCTGCAGAAACAAGATTTATTTTAGAAAATGAATTTATAATTTTTTACGTTTTCATAAATATTTTAGTGTAGATTAACATATATATATATATATATATATATATATATATATATATCATCACGCCTTCTACCCATTACTGGGTGTGGCACTCTGCTGAAGCAGATCTCGGTAAGTGATATATTTTGCGCGTGAAGTGCGGTTACCAGTCGTCAAATCACGGCCCCCAAACATGTTAGTGGTGGAGGAGCCACAGGGATAGCTTTTTCAAATTATGAAAATTTGTCGCCTATGGGAATCGAACCAGGGACCTCATGATCCACAGGCCGACTTCATACCACTGAGCTAGCCATCCCATATTAACAATATGCAAATATCATATTAACGTGAATAAATAAAAAATTGCTGTTGAATTCACAGAATATAAAAAAAATAGATTGAATACAGGCATATAACATCTAGCGGCGGAAATTTAAACTACCTAAACCCAAGGTAATGAAGTGTAAAATTGCGCACATAGCATGCAAGCATTGAGCTGTAATATGTTGAATATTTCAATAGGATTTAAACCCGAATGTCTACAAATATCCCACAATATAAAACGTCAAAAGAATAGTTATTTACTTTTTTTTTTAGTTCTACGACTTATGAAACTATATCTTTACACTTTACTAAAATCTACTCCACGTAACTATGCATTTGAAATGTATTATTGTATGTATATTAGGGTGTCCGTAATTTTGGCAAAGTCGGAAATTTGATGCTCTCACCCTCTAAAACTACTCATAATAAATTTTTAAAAATTGAACCGAAATCCCATGTTTGTCAAATGACGTTAAAACATCTCAATATTTGCACATAGTTTAAATGGGAAAATAGCTTTTCCCGATTCTTTTATACAGAACTTTTTATGAGTTAGACCTTAAAATATTTCAAGATAACTGCCAGAAAGCTTATGAAATAAGCTTTCAGGGAGACTAAAATTCAAGTTATTTGGATAAAAATCAACGCCCTAGCGTCAATTTGAGTAATACGATGTTTGAAGCATAAAAACGACAAAAAAAATTGTTGCCTGAAGGTGATGTCGAAAGTCTACTGCAACGGGATTTTCTTTGCAAGAAACTAATTATTTAATATTTCTTGATTGACTGACCAGAGCAGCATTCTGTGCTCATGTGAGAATGCTTCGGAGCTAATAAGCAAATATGAATTTTAAATTTTTTGTATATAAACTTTGGAGATCTTATTTTTTGACCTTCTTGAATCAATTTTACGAGTGAGAACTGAAATATTAATCGAAATTCTTATATTAACGTTTTTGTCGTTTTTATGCTTCAAACTTCGTATTACTCAAATTGACGCTACGGCGTTGATTTTCATCCAAAAACCTGAATTTTAGTCAGCACAGAACAGGATAACCAAATTTTATTTCGTGTTCTATTCTACTCCATTCCTACGTCGGTCGTGTAATTCCGGCACATTTCGTTCTATTTCGGTTGAAATTTACGCGACATCTTTTGTCATTTGTGACATTTCTATTTTAAAGCAGTGTGAATATTGTGTATTTATAAAAAAACATGCATCATTTAAAAAATATATTTTTCGAAATAACCGCATTTATTTTTTCCTTTATTTATTTGCTGAATTCAAATACGCCGTTTTCGTTTTCATTTTGTTTGTGAATTTTGTAACATATACAAATTCCCTGTAGCATGTGCTATACACCCCAATTTATATACTAAGTTAATTTCCATTTTTTTAATACTACAACTTTCAACTGATGTTTGCAATAGTAACCTAAAATACTAATATGACTATAGCTATTTTATTATAAAATTAACGTCATTCTATTCACTGCTGTTCCTTTCTGTGCAATCTATAAATTGTAATTACAAATTTCTGTTCTATTCCATTTCATTCCTTATTCTATTTTATTCTATGCAATCTATAAATCAGGCTTTAAATATGTAATCTGTTTAACAATATCAACCATTTAAATATTACCTACTATGATTCCCTTTATTAAGTTTAAATTGATTTAGTTCATTTGAGGCAGCAAGAGATGGCATTACAAATCGCGTAACAAGGTTACTAATGCCCTGATGGTAACTTATAGTACAGGTATTCTAAAAATAATAATTTTGTAAATTTAAACTGTGTTTCTCTTACAGTAATTAGTGATAAGATACCGTCACAAATACCTCTCTGCTGCATTCAAATGTGTATATCACATAATATACTACTATAGATAAGAAACTGCCATGTTATGCACTGGGACTGTATTTTGCGCCATCTGAGTAGTGGAAGTCTAACTAAAGTCATGAATATAGGCAACCCGATATGCGTATTTAGGCAGCTTGTAATTTTATTATTAGTTTATATTTATTTAAACTACATAAAATAAAAATTCATTATTACAATATAAATATTTATTAAAATATTCTCTTGTACACAATTTATTTTTAATTTGAACTGTTTCAATCGCAATTTATCCAACTCTTGTGAACTTGAAAATTTATTATGACTTACTCATCTAAATATTATTTATTATATTATATTATGATCACTTACTTACCAGTAGCAGTGCAGTTTTTTACACAACAATTGATATTATTTGATGACATTATTTATATAAAATTATTTCACAAATAAAAATTAATTGGATATTTGACAGATTAATAAATTTGAAATATATACAAATGACAACTACAGGAACAATCTATTAACCAATGATTGTCGATATTGTAGTTACCTAAAATGAATGTCTTCACATAAAGACTATTAGCGCCATTCCTTAGGTGGAAGTCTAACTATAAACACAGTCCCATGGTTACCGATATAACTTTCCGCTGCCTGAGTGTATATATTAAAAACTACCGTTTTGTATGCTTCTAACAAAAGTATGGCTATTAAAAATAAATATACTTTTTTACGAATATTAAAATATTTTATTAACACCATATTAGGAAAATATATGAGGTAATAAACTTTAACAAATTTCCCTCAAGATGACAAAACGGCCATAAAGTCCTCCCCTCTAATACGAAAAGGATTATAACAACGAATTCAGCGCCATATTGGATGATAAATCGTAACATAATAAAAATGAAGCGGCAAATAATTTCACATTCGCTTCGCTGAGATAGACACTCCCGGTCTCAAAACGCCGCAGAAAAATTATTAAATTACGGGCTGCGATTCTACGCCCTTTCGATCTGTTTCCACGTGATGTCAGCACTCATTTGCATGCGCATTTGTGCAAATTGAAAACCGGGAGACCTAAACGAGTTTTCAGCATTTTCACCCGTAATAACCTCCACCAATTTCATTAACATTACCGGAAAATTCACATACAGTCTGTGTATAATGTCGACAATTTTATATTTCTATGTTTAGTAAAAAGGCCAGTGGGAAAAATGAGGTGAAATTAGACATGATATTCCTTTTTTTAAGTTAATATACAGGATTTTTTTATAACTAGAATGACTGTAGATTAGAATTTGGTTAAATTAGACAAAAGTTATCTTACTAGTAAACCGTGCAATTGTTTTTTAAATATATCGAATTCAAAAGTCTAATTAATCGGTTTCAAAATTCAATAAATATTTGATAAGAGGTGCCAATAATTAGAAAATAGTTATTTGCACAAACTAGTAAACTAGATCAGTGGTATCAAGTCAGCCTGTGGATCCTGAGAACCCTGGTTCGATTCCCACAGGCGACAAACAATTTCCATAATTTAAAAACTACCCTTGTGGTTCTTCCACTACTAACATCTTTGGAGGCCGTGATATGACGGCCGGTAACCACACTTCACGTGCAAAATATATCACTTACCGAGATCTACTTCGGCAGAATGCCACATTCAGTAATGGGTAGAAGGCGTGATGATATATTTATTTTAGTAAAGAAAGTAATACATTGTGTATCTATAAAATGTGTGAAAAAAAATGCTTTCAAAACGTTGTATACGTATTATTTTGTATATCAATATTAGATAGATTTTACGAAGAAAATTTGTAGATACTATAATTAGCCAATTACAATCGTTTATTTCCAATCACGTATGTGAAATCAACCAATCAAAACAACGTAACTCTGATAATTTTCCTAGGGCAATTATCACTTGTTTGTTGCTATAAGTAACAAGCAGTTTTTTATATATAACCAAATATTACATTTTAAATATGAAAATAATTATTGAATTAACAGAAATACATAAAAAAATTATCATTGAATGTCCCTCGAGCATTGATAAATATTTATAATTTTATAACAATTTCCTCAGGCACAGGTTTTAGGACACAACCTTCTGCCTTCGGCGTGGGGCGATTTCCAAGCAACATGCGTTCAGATTGTTATACAATTATTTCGCATTATCAGTGCCGCAGGTATATTACTTCTGATAATAACTAAAAATTATTTTCACAAATATGAAAATTTCAATATTATATTATAAAAATTTAAATGATCTCCAAGGAGATAAATAAATAAAAATAGTAAACAAAATAAAATAAACCAATTAAAAGGTAGTATTTTCTTTCTTTTCACTATTTCTCTTTTACCTTTAAAATAGTTGAAAAATGTATCACTTTCTAAACGATTTTTACTTTTCTATGGTCATCTATGCATTATTTTGGAAAAAACAAATATACCATTAAAACTGTTTCTTAAAATGGTAACTTTGGTAATTTAATCAACTTTGTTTCTCTTATGCATGTTTGCACCAACGAAATTTAAATTTTAAATTTGACATAAACTGACAATATCGTTTCAAATGTTTGACAGCAATGTAAATAATATCATATTATAATTAATTTCGATTTAATTTTATTTATATGGGGTAGCTAGCTCAGTGGTATCAAGTCGGCCTGTGGATCTTGAGATCCCTGGTTCGATTCCCACAGTCGACAATAAATTTTCACCATTTTAAAGCTACCCCTATGGCTCCACTAATATATTTTGGGGCCGTGATTTGATGGTTGGTAACCGCACTTCACGCGCAAAATATATCACTTACCGAGATCTGCTTTGGCAGAGTGCCACACCCAGTACTGGGTAAAAGGCGTGATGATATATTTTTTTAAATTTTTTTAAATTTTATTTATTTAAGTAAATAAATAAATGTAAATATATCATCACGCCTTTTACTCATTACTGAGTGTGATCCTTTGTCATAGCAGGGGTGGGATCATGTAAAAATGACTAGAAGTGAATAGTAGTGAATCGTGTCAATTGCGATTATGTAAAAATGAATAGCGAAAACGATATTGTTTTGCGTTAGTTAAATTGTCATTTCTAAACGCAATGTTCATTGTGGGTGAAAACGTTACTCACTATTAACATCTTTGTTTAATTCATTTATATTTCTTCTTCGTTCTTTATTTCAAAATTATTTTCTTTTTTTTTTCAATTTTTACTCAGTGCTTACTATGTCACAATTTAAAGAAGTTTGACGTTTGCACTCGAAACAGGTAAAAAAATCAAGGTAAATCAATTATAAATAATGAAATATGTTAATTTTTTTATATGAAAATATTTGACGATTAATGTTTTCATAAAATTTATAGTAATTAATATTACAGGATAATAAAATTTCAAGAATGGCACGAAAGGCTGATATATGGCTAACCTTTATATCATATTTTGAAATAAATAAGGAAATGATACAAGGACGTATTAAGCAGTTTAAGGACGAGCGAAAATTAATGAACTGTGGAGCGACTTGACCATACGCTTAAATGCGCAGGGCAGTGGAATAAAAGCTGTTCAATAGTGGCAGAAAGTATAATTGCAATTTGACAATTATTATATAAAAAAAAAATGTATTCATGTGACTTTGTAGGCTTGGTCAGATTATAAGCAGAGGGCTAAAAGCAAAGCAGCGCTTTAAAAAAAGAACTATCAAAAACTGGCGGAGGAAAAATAGGGAGCATTATGTAGAAAGAGCTAAGAATTGTTTTATATGAATAAATATTATCTACATAATATTGATATACTTACTTAAATAATAATTATTTTTACTATTTATGTTTATTAAATAATGTTGATTTTTTACTTGTCAAAGTTTTTTGACATAAAAATAAAAAGGTACTAAGAATACGATATCGTTTAGAGAAAAACGTAGTGAGTTCACTGAAATATCCGAAGTTGAAAACGTAGTGAGTGACTAATTTTACGTGATCAATTGAATAACGAATATCGTTTTCACATAAGTGAAAACGCAATATCGTTTTCACATTTACATGATCCGGGGGCAGATGTCGGTAAGTGATATATTTTGCGCGAGAAGTGCGGTTACCAGCCGTCAAATTACGGTCCCCAAAGATCTTAATGGAGAGAGAGTCACAGGGGTAGTTTAAATGTGTTATAAATTGCTTGTCGGCTGTGGGAATCGAACCCGGGTTCCCAAATCAACAGACCGATTCGATACCATTGAGATTTATTTATGTCAGACATCAAATTTAAGTTTTGATGGTGCAAACGAGCATTACGGTTCTTGCAATTGTGGCAAATTCATTCTGTATAAGTAAACAAAAAATAATATAAAAATTATTGTAGTCACGGAATACCGAAATTGTAATAATTTATAAATATTATATTAAATGCTATACTTTTTCCACAACCATTCAACAGGAACTTGCACTTTTAAGTCGTATTTTGCGAAAAATAATAATAATTTGATTTGCTTAATAAGTATTAAATAATAGGCGTTACTATAGTAACCGTAATCTGACTAATTAATTATTTAATACTTCTTTTCATTATTCTTCAGTTTTGAAAAATAATAGTTATTTGTGTATCAAGAGCGTAAAGTGAATCTTTATTGCACGTGCT
Source organism: Pterostichus madidus (assembly GCA_911728475.2). NCBI lineage: Eukaryota > Metazoa > Arthropoda > Insecta > Coleoptera > Carabidae > Pterostichus > Pterostichus madidus. Next base: position 26,675,011 of record OU452314.1, read on the forward strand.
CGGTAATTGAAGCGCGAGCGAAGCGAACGCTGCAATAGAGCGAGAGCGATAAAGATACTTTACGCTTGAGGTATACACACATAATTTTTTCTACGACGTTACTTACTAAAAAATAGTAAAAAATAATATGGGTCTAGTTCAATTCACGTTCCACCAATTTCTCTATTGTATGTAACCATGACGATATTAGTAGTCAAGTAAATAATTCAAAAATCTGTTATCAACAATCATTGCTTGTGATAAATGTTCACACATAAATAAAAAATGTGCTCAAAAATCTCAGAAAATAGTGATGAAAGTGATTTTTCCTGCACTCCTCCAGATATATTTGAAAAAGCGCAAAATGCTACTTTGAGTTTATTACCTGCAAAATCAAGAGCATTATACGTAAAAAAATATAACCTCTTCATCTAATGGTGTAAGGTAAAAAAAATCAAGAATTATAGCGAAAATGTTATACTTGCTTAATTTTTGGAAAATCTAAAGTAATGAAATCGTCTTCTCTTTGGTCCATTTATCCAATGATAAAATCAACACTAGCAGTTAAGAATGATATTGATATTATTAAATTCAAGAAATTAACTGCTTTCTAAAAACAAAAATAGGAGACGCGCGGTAATAGTTATTTTTATAACAAGTGCCGAAAAAGGCGGAAATCTGCACGAGCACGTAACATTTTTCGGCACGTGTTATAAACAACATTTTTCATACAACTGTGCGATTTAGGAAATCACTAAAATATTATCCAAATTTATAAAATTTTAATATTACACGAGAACGATGTTTTACGGCGTTGCTATGGTTTGTTTGTTGATTGCGTGCACATTGTTCTACGTTATTTCAAAATATTTCACTAACGTCAAAATAATTTTTTCAAAATCATCTTGATTGGAATAGTATAGAGAGTGATTCTTCTTTATCATTAACACCTCCAAAGATAATTGAAGCTCCGGATCATACTATGTTGGATCTATTTTCGACAATGACAATCAACCTGCTGCAGGTACTTCTGAAGCTTCCGAAATTGTTACCAATAATAATACTGTTAATAATATGAACAGGTACGGAAGAAATCAATGTTTCTTTAGACACAAAAGTTTCCACTTTACATTATGTTAATATAAGCAACTGTAACAACTGTATTAATAATATACACAAACAATAAATATGAAGTATTTCACTTACTCTTTAAATAAAACCATTTATCGATATATTTTACTTTGTTCGGTTCTTTTTATTAATTGTCTACAGATTAGATATACTGCAAATTAAGGTTACGTTTATAAACGTCAAAATATACTACTGCATATTTACTAGCGCTGGTTCACCGTATCTTCTTCTTCCATAAGCGTCTGTGGTCATAATATGAATTCCGCGCTCGGCGCGAAATTTAAATCGCTGTCAAAACAATATTCTTTTGACAGTTACGTAATGAAGCACTTTCCGCACTAGTGTTTCTTTGCTTTCGGAAACGCACTTGGTCTGCATTCATCTACTTTCCATACGTAACCAAGGCAATTATAGTTACGTAATAACAAAGAAATCGTACAGTTGTAGGAAAAGTATTTTATTGTACCATCAACTTTGCGATGACAACTGAAAGCATAAATATCAACTTTTCATAGCAGTCGTAGAAAAACCATTTTATCTATCTAGAAACTTACATTTAATAAATGTATTATTTAATGGTCGTGGATAAAATATTTAAAATTGTCATTCACATATAAATCGATTACAGATAATGATCTAGTTATATAATTCACAACATTAAGAACATGACAGCATATCACACAGCCATTCCACAACATAAAAGTACGTTTTACACCTGTTTTGAAAGATTGAACTTACAGTAAAATAAATATAAACTTCGCTCCTTAACATTGTCGTTAACAAAGTCAAGATAAATAAATAAACAATTAAGATATTACGTTAAACGCTGCAAGAAACCAAGAACAATAAATAAAGTATTCACTTACATCTAGCGTAGCCCCCGCAATCGTAAAGTTCCGGAACGGGGGCGTGCGACCCTTGACATATTGGAATATCTTCGTGCCCGCCTTCAACCACTCCACCTTGTGCAGTTGCTCCGGCTGCACGTCGTGGTTGCAGCGCAGGATGACGTCACCGTGCCGCGTTGCATACCTGCAACAAGTACGACGTGCATTCAACATCGGATGTTATACGCCCACGAAGTTGTTTATATATGTGGGTACTAGGACTGCAAGGGTAGGTCATCGTATATTTATAGATTGCTTCTCATGCCAAGTGTGTTTTGGAGAGCTTTCTCAAATATGGTTTTTGCACGATGGGTTTTTTAACATATTTGCCGATAATGTTTCCAAGGCAATAAGTTATGTTTAATTACTAATTGTTTTTCTTATTTTTATGTGAAACACAGGATCACAGATCATAATATACTACTATAGATAAGAAACTGCCATGTTACGCAGTGGGACTGTATTTTGCGCCATCTGAGTAGTGGAAGTCTAACTAAAGTCATGTATATAGGCAACCCGATATGCTTATTTAGGCAGCTTGTAATTTTTATTATTATTTTATATTTATTTAAACTACATAAAATAAAAGTTGATTATTACAATATAAATATTTATTAAAATATTCTCCTGTATACAATTTATTTATAATTTGAACTGTTTGAATCGCAATTTTATCCAACTCTTGTGAACTTGAAAATATATTATGACTTCCTCATCTAAATATTATTTATTATATGATCACGTACTTACCAGTAGCAGTGCAGTTTTTTACACAACAATTGATATTAGTTGATAACATTATTTATATGAAATTATTTCACAAATAAAAATTAATTGGATATTTGACAGCTTGAAAAATTTGAAATATATACAAATGACAACTACAGGAACAATCTAGTAATCAATGATTGCCGATATTGTAGTTATTTGAAATGGATTTGTTCACATAAAGACTATTAGCGCCATTCCTTAGGTGGAAGTCTAACTATAAACACAGTCCTATGGTTACCTATATAACTTTCCGCAGCCTGCACAGGATCATGCAGCGGAAAGTTATATAGGTAACCATGGGACTGTGTTTATAGTTAGACTTACACCTAAGGAATGGCGCTAATCGTCTTTATGTGAACAAATCCATTTCAAATAACTACAATATCGGCAATCATTGATTACTAGATTGTTCCTGTAGTTGTCATTTGTATATATTTCAAATTTTTCAAGCTGTCAAATATCCAATTAATTTTTATTTGTGAAATAATTTCATATAAATAATGTCATCAACTAGTATCAATTGTTGGGTAAAAAACTGCACTGCTACTGGTAAGTAAGTGATCATATAATAAATAATATTTAGATGAGGAAGTCATAGTATATTTTTAAGTTTACAAGAGTTGGATAAAACTGCGATTGAAACAGTTCAAATTATAAATAAATTGTATACAAGAGTATATTTGAATAAATATTTATTTTGTAATAATGAATTTTTATTTTATGTAGTTTAAATAAATATAAATTACAAACTGCCTAAATATGCATACCAGGTTGCCTATATACATGACTTTAGTTAGACTTCTACTACTCAGATGGCGCAAAATTCAGTCCCAGTGCGTAACATATGGCAGTTTCTTATCTATTGTAGTATATTATGATCTGTGCACAGGATCATCATGAAAATAAAAATAAAACACATACTGTTTTATTACAAGAGAAAATTGATGAAATAATTATGATGGTTCGAAGTAAAAATAAATATAAATAAATATATCATCACGCCTTTTACCCATTACTGGGTGTGGCATAAAATAATAATAAAAATTACATGCTGTCTAAATATGCATATCGGGTTGCCTATATACATGACTTATACTTCCACTCAGGCAGCGGAAAGTTACATAAGTAACCATGGGACTGTGTTTATAGTTAGACTTCCACCTAAGGAATGGCGCTAATAGTCTTTATGTGAAGACATCCATTTTAGACAACTACAATATCGGCAATCATTGGTTACTATATTGTTCCTGTAGTTGTCATTTGTATATATATCAAATTTTTCAATCTGTCAAATATCCAATTAATTTTTATTTGTGAAATAATTTCTTATAAATAATGTCATCAACTAATATGAATTGTTGTGTAAAAAACTGCACTGCTACTGGTAAGTAAGTGATCATATAATAAATAATATTTAGATGAGGAAGTCATAATATATTTTCAATTTCACAAGAGTTGGATAAAACTGCGATTGAAACAGTTCAAATTATAAATAAATTGTATACACGTGGATATTTTAATATATAGTATATAGTATATAGTATATAGTATTTATGAGTTTTTGTTTTATGTAGTTTAAATAAATATAAAATAATTATAAAAATGACAAGCTGCCTAAATATGCATATCGGGTTGCCTATATACATGACGTTAGTTAGACTTCCACTACACAGATGGCGCAAAATACAGTCCCGGTGCGTAACATGGCAGTTTCTTATCTATAGTAGTATATTATGATCTGTGCTTCCACTACTGAGATGGCGCAAAATACAGTCCCAGTGCGTAACATGGCAGTTTCTTATCTATAGTAGTATATTATAATCTGTGATACAGGATGTCAATTAAAAAACTGGCCATATGCGTTTAACGTAGGAAATTTGTTTTCCTTACGCAAATGTTATCAAATTATTTTAGACAAAAATACTTAAAGTAAATGAATGTAGAGAATTAAATTCTAATCTTAGTTGAACAAAATTATAAACAATTGTATGACATTGTAACTGTCAAAAAAATTTCTTTTGCGTCTTTGGTTCAGAGTAGAACCATTTTATAATCTGAAGATTTTCTTCAGGAGTAAACAATTCCATACTTACAAAAATTACAAAATAAACTTTTTTGACATTTACAATAGCCGTAATCCATTTGCCACTTGGTTTACTTAAATCTGTTCAGATAAATTAGACAACATGACTAAATGAACTGAATTAAGCAAACTGCTGCACTTATTGGGGTGAATTACTTGAAAGTAAATTAGAATCAATAATTCTAGTACTGGATATAACGTCAGCGAAGTAATCCAGCGAAATAAATAAGTGATCTGGTTCAGTAAATGTAAGTTAGATCTGATCCAAATGGTAAATGGAATACGACTAATGTCATACAATTGTTTGAAATTAATTTATTATTTAATTCCATGGCTATTCCTATAAATATCTGCCTTCAAATGACTTAAATTAGATTAATTCGGTTATAAAATGTCAGAAATTAAATTTGAGTGCTAACTTAGATGCAAAATTTAATTCTCTGCAATATTTATAAGAAATATTTATGTCTAAAATAAATTGAGAACTTTTACGCACGAATAAACGAATTCGCTATGTTAAATACCTATGAAGAGTTTTTTAATTAACAGACTGTATTAATTTGTAAAACGAAACATAATTAAATAAATAAAAATAAATATATCATCACGCCTTTTACCCATTACTAGGTGTGGCACTCTGCCGAAGCAGATCTCGGTAAGTGATATATTTATGCGCGTGAAGTGCGGTTATCGTTAAATCACGGCCCCCAAAAATGTTAGTGGTGGGGGAGCCACAGGGGTAATTTGTAAATTGGTGAAAATGTTTGTCGGCTGTGGGAATCGAACCAAGGTTCTTTGGGTACACAGGCCGACTTGATACCATTGAGCCAATACCCCATATCGTTCGAAGTAATAACAAAATATCAGGAAAAACGATAGAACAAGGTTTTGGAGTTAGCAAAACAGCTAGGCAAGATAAGCACCGCAAATTAGCAAAGTACACAAATCAGCAAATAAAGAAATTCTTACTAGCGTCAAGAATTGGTTGCAGATGACAGTGAACGAAGAATCACATATTGTGAATTAATGTTCGAAAGAATTAATAATAACCCAGACTTTACTTTATAAATATATGTATCTCTTATAAACCCATTCACTCGGTAGCATAAAAGTTGGCAGATCACATAGTAAAAAAGTTAAATAAGAATAAAAAAAACACATCTAAGAAATGTCAAAATTTTTGATAGTTCAATATTTTAAAACGTTATAATTTCTATAATATGCTAATGCATATGAAATTAGGTTCATAACTAATAATTATTTATTACAAATACAGAGTGATCAAAAGGAATTGTTACAGTTGGCAATAAAAAAAAACTACTTGAAATTGGTAAGCCTGATATATAAATTCATTTCCTATTGTTGACAGTGACATTTAAAATTTAAATTTGAGTATATTTATTATTACATTTATTTCTAAAGTATTTCTATTACTTAAAAAGTCAAAATTCTATTAGCTGTCAGACTCCTAACATATCCTATTTGTATTTAATAGAAATGACAAATAGCATTTCCGCCTTTATCAGACGTTGTGCCAACTGTGGAATAAAAAGATGTCTGGAATTGTATTGCCAACTATAACAATTCCTTTTGATCACCTGTAATGTTTTACCACTGTTATTTGACTCACAATATTTTAATGATGAAAAAATATGGACACAATTTATTCAAATATAATAACTAGTATTTATTGAATATTGTTTCTAAATATGACTCGTGATAATGTTTAGAAAATGTCACTCATTTTAATCCCAATTATTAAATTGGCAGTAGTTGCATTTTCATCGCAGGAAATAACATTAGTTACATTTTGAAATTATTATCGATAATAAGTTTACCATTTGTTATATTACCCGTGATGATACATTTGTTTGGATTCTTTTCCATTTCTATTGTATCCATAAACACTTAATTTTGTATATATATATATATATATATATATATATATATATATATATATATATATATATATATATATATATATATATATATATATATATATAAATTTTACTACAATTTTTTTTTGCCAATTTGGGTCCAGTTTGACGGGCGGCCCGGTTAAAATTCGACTTCACCCCATTTAAGGTCCACCCTAATAAATATATATATATATATATATATATATATATAGCCATAAAAACCTGGATCCTAAACAAGTTGTTACAACTAAAACTGAATTTAAAAAATGCCACCCATTGCTATCTACTCCATAAATAAAATAAATGTAATGAAAAAATAAATGAAATTTTATTCAAATTTTTATAATTTTATCCCGGTTTTAAGACTTTATTAAAATATATTGCACCAGCTTTATAAAAAAAATATTATAATAAAAATTTGAGAACAAAATTTAATCTATGTTTCGTGAAAATAAAATTTCAGTTTATAAAATAAAGGAAATCTTTTGTTTCCAATTTTTTCTTAAGAAAATAATGTATTTATGCTTCGGTAGAATGTTCGATACGTTGGTGCAATTGTTCTACAATACCATGGTGTGGTTAGCGTTACGACAATCCAGAAATCCCGAGTTCGAATCCAACTTAAGATGAAAATATATGAACCAACACACTGCAGCTTGAAAATTCCGCAACCTATACTGTAATTGGGTTTAAGTTCCTGTTGCACAGAGTAGAATAAATAAATAAATTCTGCACTGAATATTTGGTATTCGGTTATTCTACTAAATAAAGCTTCTATATCAAAAATTGTTCAAAATCTTGTTGAATATTTAATGTATTGTAGACCAAACTTTGGACCTTTTATGTTTTTTTTCTTTATTTAGTTAATGAATCATAAAATATTTTAAGTAACACATAATGAATTTTTATTGGATTTACTAAGTTTTAATAAATTAAAAGACGATGTGTTGGCCCTTATCAAATGTACATATCTTAAAATATTTATAATAACAAAAAAGTTACACAAATGTAGATAAATAACTTACTAATAACAATAATATAATATATTTTCACCAATTTCAAATTATCCCTGTAGCTCCCTTACCACTGACATCTTTGGGGGCCGTGATTTGACGGCTAGTAACCGCACTTCATGCACATGAATATATCACTTACCGAGATCTGCTTCGGCAGAGTGCCACACCCAGTAATGGGTAAAAAGTGTGATGATATATATGTTTATTTTATTTATTTAAATATTACAATAAGAAAAGAAAAAATATCAAAAACCAATCTAGGAAAAAATTTCCTTTTAACTAAAATATACAAATATGCACATTAGGTACATATAGTAATACTTCAAAATTTGTGTAGGTTTTGTATAGAAAAGAAAAAAGCTTTTATTTTTGTTATTTTATTAAAATCGTGGTCGTTTCAACACATTGTACGCGATATTAAAGTAAGCTACCTTCAGGACAAAAACAAAAAACAATACAAAATGTTCCATTTCTTTTCTTCAACTTGACACACATATTATTTTTATACAGAGTATTATAGGAAAAACGGTTTAATATGGTATATAATTTTTTACGCAGCAATTGACTTCCAAATAATTTTACATAAAAATATTTAAAATATAACATTCATATATTCTAAATATTAAATATGCTGTGTATAAGAAATTCGTGTGGTGACTACACCAGATTTTTTTTATTTGCTTATTCAATTCAGTATTTTTTTCTGAAATGAACTACTACAAAGTTCAGTACCCTCATATTATAAAATTTTTGACAAAATTAATTAAGATTACATAAGAAAAAGCGTGCTATGACAGAAACAAATAAACTAATTATAATATTTTTGTCTGTTTGATTAATTATAAAGCTACATTCACAAATCGAAATTAGTTTTTGTTTTATGCTTTATGTTTTAGTGTGTTTTTAGGTGCCATTCACAAATAGTTTTGCTTTTGTCGATTTTAGTTAGTAGTGACATCTATCATAAATTTTAGAAGATCGGTAATACTCAGAAGATCGATAATACAGTAAATGCTACTGTCAGATGTGCTAAGTTACATATGCTGTCATATGTTGTTTGTTTACTTTCGTATTTGAGTAAGATAAATATTATCATAATAAGAAAGTACATAGTTATTAAAATCTTGTTTTTATTTTCATTCATTTTGACACTCGAATAAAAACAAACCTAGATTATCGTCAATGCGAAGGATGATAGAAAGAGACAAGTATATATCACTACATCATTCTACGCTTCGTCCTATTGGTCTATTCCTAAGTATAAAACGTAAAACTAAACCATAAGAATAGTTATTAAAATCTTGTTTTTATTTTCATTCATTTTGACACTCGAATAAAAACAAACCTAGATTATCGTCAATGCGAAGGATGATAGAAAGAGACAAGTATATATCACTACATCATTCTACGCTTCGTCCTATTGGTCTATTCCTAAGTATAAAACGTAAAACTAAAACATAAGATTGGAGTTTGCAAACTTTTGTGTTAAAACCAAAACTAAATACAGATTTGTGAATGGCTGCATAAGATAACATGTCTACAAGGTTATTAAAACAAAAATGGAAAACATAAAACAAAAACTAATTTCGATTTGTGAATGTAGCTTTATTTGTCAATACAACTATTTTGTGGATACATAAATAAATAAATTTTATTAGACATTTATTTCTTTCATAGCACACTGATTACTATGCAATATGAATTAATATATGTAATGTGAATTCAATATGCATTTTTGTCAAAAACTTAGTACTATGAAAGTACTGAACTTTATAGTCGTTGAATTCAGAAGAAAATATTGAATCGAACAAGTAAATAAAATCCATTGAATATAAGAAAGTTACAACCTGTATTTTTAGAACTAATGGTAAAAAAAATAATTTGTTAATAGTTCTGTAATAGTCATACAAAATGGCATTTATTTACTAATTTAACCAACCTTGTAGCTCTTATAGTTCTTGAGATAGCAATGATGGCACAACTTAATTGAACACCCTGTATTTATATGGCCTTCTTCCCTCCCTAGCTACAACTCTGATTCACAGGGGTAATTATAATAGGGTAAAAATTATTCGTCAAATCCACAGAACAACGTCTAATCATTTTATTCTATATTTTCTTTCGCACGTATTCTGCTTTACATTTATTGTCCAGTGAGAGCAATTTAAAAAAAAAATATTTTTTTGTAATAATTTTATTTCAGTCTCGATTTTAATCTAACGAACTACGCTCAAACAAAGAAAAAACTCGTGCTTTCAGTGTTTAATTTTATTTATTACATAAATATTTCAACCCCAACAAATTATCTACCAACAGCTCGTTAATAAATAACCCCAAAAAATTCTCTAAATCAGAGCAGAACAAAAAAAACTGACCGAGTCTTGATAAAAATAAACACAAGTTAGAATCACGCCCGTTTGTTATTCTTTATATCTTTTTTATTGCATGTTGTGTACACGTTACCATCGTTACTGCCTTGATAACAGGTCAATGGTAGGGGAAGTCTTTGTGAGTGAAATCAAGGTGGCGCTGCTTTGATCACTGCTTTCTTGATTGCTTCTGACATTAGCGAAAAATTAGCGAGTCAATGATGTCAGAAACATACACAGTGTGATGGCTTTTTTCTTAAGATAAATTTAATTTTTTATTAGTAAAGTTTTCATGAGCTTATGTATGAAATTAGGCCAATGTTTTTCAGATATTTTGTACTCTAATATAGGAAATAATTAAGCGGTGTATTTTTAGAATTAATTTTATGTTTCGTGAAATAAAAACTGATTGATGTTTTAATAAAAGATACATAATTAAAAAAAAGGAGTTGATTTTTTTTTTAATAAATGTTAAATTTTAGGTAAGAATACTTCATGACGAATTGTGTGAAACAAATGTTAATAATGTTGTTTCTGTCATTTACATTTTCATTATTTTGACACAAAATAACAACGTTTGTCAATACATAATTAACATACCAAGTTTGTAGATAAGTAATAAAATTAACTTTTGAATTGAGGATATTATCATCTTCTGTATTCAATCTGTCAATACGAAGAACTAATAGTGTATTCCGAAAATGCACCACATTAACCATGGTCAGTAATCGGTTTCATTACGGAACATAACTAGACGGATAACAACGGCGTTTGTTGTGAAGCAGAAAGGGAGAGAATAACTGGCTGGTGAGGCGGGTGCGCGGCAAGGAGTGTGTACAAGTTGATGTTATGCAGGTTGCATTTATGTTGATGACAGTTATCAGACGCGAGCACTTTATTTATTTAAATACAAAAGTGCGTATACAAAACACTTAATATGTCAAAAACTAACCTTTACATTAGGCGTATTCCATTTGTCATTTGTATCAGATCTAACTTATATTTACTGAACCAAATCACTTATTTATTTCGCTGGATTATTTCACGGACTTTATTTCCAGTACTAGAATTACTGATTTTAATTTACTTTGAAGTAATTCACCCCAATAAATGCATCAGTTTCCTTAATTCAGTTCATTTCGTCATGTTGTCTAATTTATCTGAACTGATTTAAATGAACCAAGTGGCAAATGGAATACAGCTTTTGATGTATGAAAAGTAAGTAATTGAATATAAAAATAACTATACAAATGTTTGCAACTTGCATAACATCAAAGTGTACTTACTCCTTGCCGCGCACCCGACTCACCAACAAGTTATTCCATCCCTTTCTGCTTCACAACACTGCATTGACTTGGATACGGCATAATTCGTCTAGTATTATACGTCATTGTGTGGCACCATTGCTACCTCAAGAACTATAAGCGCTATAAGGTTGGTTAAATTAGCAAAGAAATGCCATTTTGTATGTCTATTACAAAACTATTAACAATTTTTTTTAACCGCTGGTGCTCCTAAGTACGGGGTGCAACTTTATTAGTTTAAATGAGAATATATTTTTTTATTTGCTTGTTCGATCCAGTATTTTTTATGAATCAAACGACTATAATGTTCAGTACCCTCACATCACTGGCGGACTAAGGGGGGGGCCATAGGGGCGGTCCGCCCCGGGCCCTACCAAACAGAGGGGCCCCCGTTTCAAGATTAATTTTTTTTTAACTGAATGAACATGCAATTATGATTTATTAGGTGATTTTTTTATTCACAATTACGAATTTTTCTTTCAATATAGTTGGTAACACTGAGTGGTAGCGCAATAAAAATACCGCTCATGTGCAAGTGGCAAGTGGTGCAAGAAGTAAAGAGATTTCGACACCATTTATCCGCCACCAGTACAAATGCAGAAACATTTCTCACCTGGACAGCACTAGAAATTCTTCAATTTATTATTAAATGAGACTTCAGTGAATCCCTTCCCAACATACCTCTGATTATTCAATACTTTTTAACAATTTGTGTTTCCGTGGCGTCATGTGAAAGGAGTTTCTCGAAACTTAAATTAATAAAAAATTACTTGAGATCCACTATGACCGAGGATAGGCTAATAAATTTGCCAATTCTATCTATAGAGCGGAAAGCAGCGAAGACATTAGATTTTGATGATATTATAGATAAGTTTAGTAAAGTTAAGGCTAGAAAACATGTTTTATAAAACTATTATACATTAATATAGATCCCATTGCACTTTGTATTTTTTATTCCATTGTTTTCTGTTCCTATTCAATATAAGGGGCCCGGTATTAGAGTCCGCCCCGGGCCTTCGAAGGAGTTAGTCCGCCACTGCCTCACATTACAATTTTTTTGACAAAAATGCATATTAAATTGACATTGATTTAATTCAAATCGTATAGAAATCAGTTTGCTATGAAAGAAACAAATTACTAATAAAATTTATTCATTTTTTTTTTCACAAAATAGTTGTATTGACCTGTAACAATCATACACACAAAAATATTATGATTTGTTTATTTAATTCTGTCATAGTACGCTGATTCTTATGCGATTTAAATTCAATTAACGTCAATTTAACATGCATTTTTGTCAAAAAAATTGTTATGTGAGGATATAAGTAACTTTGTAGTCGTTGAATTTAATACTCAATCGAATAAGTAAATAACAAAAATCTGGTGTGGGCACCACATATTTAATATTTAGAATATACGAGTATGAATGTTATATAATATTATTAAACATGTAATTTAGTTTGTCAGTAATTCTGCATTTATCTGTTTGAAACATAAAATATCAAATTTGTTTACGTATAATTTTTTAGTAATGTTGACTACTTTATGTCCGTTTTTCGAGGCTAACCCTTGGTATCTCAAGAACCGTGAGATACGAAGTCGATTAAATTGAGGCAAAGTTGTCAAATTAGTTGACCATTTTAATGATGTATTTGTTTTTCCGAACAAAGATATAGATAACTAGATAAAGCGAAAATTAAAATTTATGTTTGTTGTTTCTATTGCTACTATGATTATTGAAATATATTATTAAATATAAAAATTAGTTTTTCTCAAAATTAGACGCATTTGCAAATAATATTTTATGTTCCAAATATTTTTACCAACATCTTTTATTTGAAACTTTTTTTCGTAACTGATTCCATTTTTGAAATAAATGGAATTTATTGTTTTGTGTGTCCAGTAAACTTCCTTTTCCGGTTTTTCAATTTCATTCAAAATCAACTCATTTTTTTCACGATTCCAATACTTCCTTATACTGTGTATAAGAAAGTAAAAAATAGGTTCCCATTTAAAATAAGAAAGTTGCACCCCGTATTTTGAGAACCGCTGGTCAAAAAATTGTTAATAGTTTCGTAATACACTTACAAAATGGTATTTTTTTGCTAATTTTGAAAACCTTGTAGCTCTTATAGTTCTCGAGATAGCAATGATGACACACACTTAAATTGAACACCCTGTATTCTAGAAATATATAAGTACGGGTCAGTAATGACACTAACTACTGGAGACTTACTTTAATCATTTTTTAAAACTTTATTTACGTTAACTAATGTTTGTCGTGAATTCACTAAAAATGTTTTAACTGAAAATAAAGAAATCAAGTCAAATCGTCAAAATTACTACAAGGGACGGTATTTAATGACATGTTGCTTTTAAAATGTGTCTTGTCGATATTTATCTTTTTAATTTGCAACTTTTTGGTTCAATAGAAGAACTATTATGCAATAACAATCACGCAAAGGTTAGTTCGAGAGTGCTTAAGCATCGATAACTCAAGACTTAAAGATTAAAATTAACAGAGAATGTCCCATTAATCAGAGCTGGGCAGTAGCTAGCTACTTTTGTAGCTTAGCTACGTTTACCTTAGCTGTAGCTGTAACTTAGCTAAATGTAAAAAATATAGCTGTAGCTTGTAGCGATGTTTTTTTCTATTAGCTTAAAAATATTGTTATAACAACTGAAGCTACTTTTAAAGCTACTTTTTGTAGCCCAAAGCTACCACTGTTCATTAAGAAATACCTATTAATTTTTGTTAATTAATTAATTAATATATTTTATTTTCCACTTGTTCTTAACCTATCCTACTTTTGTATTAAATATTAGATGAACTAAACATTGACTGTTTAGGAGTCTTCTGTTAATTTGACTGTTAATTTATTGCGATATAAATAAGAATTGTAGCATAACAAATTAACAGTACATTTGCGATTGTTTATACTTATTAACAGTCATTATAACAAAAGACTGATCAAGTGATCATATGACAATGGCAAATTTAATAATTCACAATAACTGAAAAAAGTAGCTTTAAAATTTAACAGCAGCTTTAATGAAAACTTTTAGCTGTAGCTTAGCTATATTTTACAAAATGTAGCTTATGGCTGCAGTTCAGCTACTTTTTTAAAGAATAGCTGTAGCTGTAGCTTAACTACTTTTTTTAAGTAGCTTGCCCAGCTCTGCCATTAATTAATGTGATTAGCATAAGATTCCAAATTATTTATTATCGAAATCAACATAGGTATTGTAATAATAAACGAATAAAAATTCCAAGAAGCTGATGCAAATGGACCTCACTGCCGACGTCAGTGAGTGTAACCAAGCTTGTAGCTCTTATAATTTATTTTCGCGATCGCCTTTTTTCTTTTCTAGGCAGCTTTTGCAAATTTGAAATTGTGCAACAGTTTAACGTACAATTACCATTATTTTTAGTCTGTACAGAAGCAATATGTAAAATTATTCAAAGCAGATTTGCCATGAAAACAAAGCGCTGTTATCAAAGCCGCCTTAAGCATAATAATAAGTTCATGAAACAAAAGCAAAGCGGAAACAACTTATCTAATTTAATAAAATCTGAGGAGGCGGCAGTGCATATTCTTTCGCGCTTTGCAGAGCAACTATTACTCATTTTGACATTTTAGGCGATTTATTATAGAGTAATCTGAAATCTGACGTTTTCTAGTTAGCTTCCTACAATTTATTATGAACGCCGCATTTCCAGACACGGATCTTATTAAATTGCCAATTGTTTCACTGCATGCTTTAATTGGATTGACAATTAATAAAGTAAACAAAAATAATTACAGCTGGTGTCTACAACCTATTGATTATACGAAAATAAAATTAAAATACGCGCGCATTAACGTGACTTACTTGGAAATAACTAGACCTGGGTTCGATTCTAGATTATAACTAGGTACCTAGCTATGCAAAAAGACAAAATAAGTAAATGTTGGAAGCCCATGATTTTAAGGGTCCGTGATTGTCAACTGAATTATTAAACTTTTTTTTAATTTTTGAGTGCGTATGTAGAGATGGAAATTCTAGTTCATTTGAGTGAACTAGATCATTCGTTCTCGTTCACCAAAAAGATTAGTTCACTGAACTACTTCATTAGTTCACTTTCGTTCAGGAAATTTTGAAGACTATGATGAACGGAACAAGTGAACTTTTAGGTTCTGGTTCTAGTATAATTTGACAGCAGACAGCAGAAGAAGGAGCAGTGATCATAGCAACGACCACGAACGAATGAAGTATGAGTCTCGTTCACTCGTTCACTTGTTCTCCGTTCTTCGCTTTCGATTCGACCTCATCTGCCTTGCCGCCGTGGTGGTGAATCATATCCGAATAGTTTGCAGTGAACTAGTCTTTAATAAACTCACGAACTAGTTCGTGTCGTTCACTATAAGGAATAGTTCATATGAACTAGTTCGTTCACTTCTAAAAGAATCTAGTCAATATAAAAGCAAATAAACACAACGTAAATCAAACAAAACGTAACTTAATGAGTCCTAAATAATTTGAAATAAAAATTTTAATATTAGACGATTGCCTCGTCACAGGATACTTATTTTATATCTAAGTTTTTATTATTTGCACAAGTAAAATAAAAACAAAATGCATGACATTCAAGACAAAAAAATCTGATTTCATAAAAAAATAGATAAAAAAATCTACATGTAGGTATGAAAGAGGAGTCTATCGATCCATTGGAACACCTGCGGCCGCTTACGTCAAGAAACATACGAAGTCTTGGTATATTTATACAGTTTTAAAATTGATAAAAATGTAACGAAGTCGTAGTTTTCTGTTTCTTAATTTCCGTAAAAGTTCCTAGAACATTTATTTAAACAAATCACCATTCTATTTTTGAATAAGTTGTTTTTATCAACATAAAGAAGATTTTATTCGTTCGCTAATATTACTGAAATTCATAATATGTTTAACAGAAAAGAAACTTACTCAAATTGAAATCAATACAAATTTTATTCACGGATTCAACGTTTCCGTACTCAAATATGCTTTATTTTTTGTAACGAATGTATATTTATTTTGTATGCTTCTTATTCTAGGCAAATTTGTATCAAATATATGAACTATTTATTCAAAAATTACTATTAGGAAAAGCAAAAATTATTAAAAATTAATTTCGTATAAATTATCGAGGTTTATAAATCTTGTAACATCATCTGTACATATTTTGCAACGAAATATCTCATGCCGCCTAAAGCGGTACCAAAACATTTAATGTTTGGAAAATTAGTTGAGCAAGAGTAACGCCACTCAACTGTTAAAATGTTGAGAAATGTACAAGTAATTTTTTTTTAAGTTTACTAAATATAAATGTTGAACAACTCGAAGGTATAATATCTATTCAAACTTTTATAAATAAAAAATATAAATATATCATCACGCCTTCTACCCATTACTGGGTGTGCCACTCTGCTGAAGCAGATCTCGGTAAGTGATATATTTTGCGCGTGAAGTGCGGTTACCAGTCGTCAAATCACGGCCCCCAAACATGTTAGTGGTGGAGGAGCCACAGGGATAACTTTTTCAAATTATGAAAATTTGTCGCCTGTGGGAATCGAACCAGGGACCTCAGGATCCACAAGCCGACTTCATACCACTGAGCTAGCCATCCCATCCACGTTTTGAGTGCCACTAAATTAAAATATTATAAAGATCCATGTATGAGGAATATTTTTGTATGATTAGAACAAAATTTCATATTGTATGCATGAAACTGATTGTAATATGAATATTAATATGCTCTGTCTTTGTTTGTTTGTCTTTTTTTAACTGGAATGAATTATGATCGGTTGTTATATACAGAACCTAGTCTATTTCTAAATGTCGGTTTTCTAATAAAGTAAAGGTAAGTGATTTGAAAATTAATATTTTTAATAACTACATTTTCATGTTATTTTTTTATTGAAAATTTAATTAGGTAGGTTTTTTTTAAACAAATTTTTATCAACTGCTCAAATTATACATATTTTATTAAAGGTTAAAGATTGAATCTCGTCGTCGCCCAAATATTTAATAAAAACATAACGAAGTTAAATGTCAAATGGCATAAATAATATTGCTGCTCAAACAATCACGTTGGTTTTATTTATTTAAATCAAGTTTAAATTTAACTTTTGTCGGTGAAACTAGTCATAAATAGAATTTTATGTCAATATCGATTTAATTTATCCATGTCTAAATTTTATTAATTGTTATTTTTAAATTAATATAAACATTCTAACTATAATTTAAAAATAGTAAACAATTATTTTAAAATGCCATTATTGAAAATTGCAACCCGTGTTAATAGTGTGGTAATATTTCAGATTGTCACATGTAAATAATGTATTATAAACAAAATGTGAAACTAGTGACAGTGTTGTGTTTAAAGTTAAGTATCGTTATTAATTGCTAGGCTATTATTTTTAAAATTATGTATGTTTCGTCTAGTGTTAGCTATTTTATAGCCCTTGGTTTAGAAAATATTAAGTATCGTGAGAATGATAATGTTTGGGGTTGTGTTTGTGTTTCTAAACTAATAAATTAAGTCAAGTGTGCCTGAGTCCGTCTGAGTGACGCCGAATGTGGAAATATGTTGGGGTGGATGAGGGATGAAGAGACGTGTGTGATTGGTTTAGGGTGCATGAGGCTTTGTAAATAGTTTTTAAGGAGTGTGTATCCGGCGATAGACGAGAGAAGTTGAAATTAATTATCTTTGTAAATCTTGATCTTAATAAAACTGATGTACATATTCCCTGTACTTCGTTTGTTATTTATCCTGACGAATATATGAACAGGAAGTGCAGAAGGAGCAGCATTAAGCACAGAAAAATTATATCATTTATAGACAATTATCAGAAGAGGATAGATTGTTTTATATTGGGATTGCGACAATAATTTTAAAGTAGACTTTTGAATGAAAAATGTACGCAGTACATTTTATACTAATTGTTGTTATTAAAAAATTATTACAAAAATGCAAATTACAATTTATAAATAGCAACAATTATTTTTAAACTCTCATAAATGAAAACTGCGAGCCATGTTAATAGTTTTAAAGCAGAGATTGTAATGAAAAAATGTACCTAGGCGGTATATTTTATACTCATGCATAGAAATTGGTGTTTAAAAGTTATTTAAAGAGGAGAAAATATCTTTATTACTTACCGAGGCATTTCTAACTCCACGCGGACTATAGCGTGGCTTCCTGCAACAAAATGAACCAACATATTAGTTGTGTACGCTGCGCGTATACCCTCTGTTTTAATTATAAATATAAATTACTAATTATTAACGAAAGGGTAGTCATTAGCACTTAAATTATGTCTTATTTACTCGTATGCAAATGACCAAGGAGATTTTCAATGTTTAAACGGTCAGTTTTGAAATTTCTAAAGCCCGTTTTACATTAAGGAACATTGGCAGTATTTAATGAAAGCTTGTTGTAGATGTCAGCACACGAGCACAGAGGCATGAACTATACTTTTTCATTTAATTTGAATGCATTTGTACACAATATAATTTCATTTACTATTATTCTATGTAAAATCAGTTTCTCACGCAATATTTAAGCATTTTTGAAATATTTAACTATGAACATGACGATATGAACAACAATTGTGAAAATATCACAGTAGCATTCTTAATGCGCAAACTCCGAAGTACACAAACCTAAAACATGTTTATGAAGTAGTGACGCCAACGTTTCCTGTTATGTCTGCTAAGGGGCTAAGGCGAACATAGAAATTTAAAGTGGGATGTTAATTCTATGAAATTTGTTATTCTCGAATGAATTATACGAAAAAACTAAAGATGTTCAGAATTAAATGTTATACTCGTATAAAAGACTGTTTTTACATTTTTAATTAAGAATCTGGTTCAGCCGCAGCTGTAAAAATAAATTTCAAAATTTCTGTTAAATTAGCACTAACTTTTGTTTTTCATTACTTATAAACGTTAATATTTGAATGATTAAAAAATAGATTGACGTTTATAATCTTCAAATATTGACGTTTATAAATAATTAATGAAGAACAAAAATAATGGCTATTAATGCAATTAACAGAAATTTTGAAATTTATTTTGAAATTACAGCTAAACCAGATACGTAAATAAAAATGTAAAAATCAGTGTTGTACGCATCTTTTCATTCTAAACATCTTTACACTCTACAGTTTTTCCATAAAATTCATAGGAGAGCAGGAAATTTCATAAAAATAATGTTTGTATTTACTAAGCACCAGTCGGTATAATAAACATTTTCAGAGAATTTTTACTTTTAAAAGAGATATTTTAACAGAGATTTCTTGCTTTATGAGGTTGGTACAATAACATGAAATATTCGTCGTTGAACTCTGATGTATAAATCGGTTTTAACACATAAGTAACTGTACTTATACATCTTGTAAGATGATTTATGTGCGGTTTATCAATCGATTGTTAAATAAATGTTATCAGTGGTGTACCTAGGGCGAGGGGCGGTGGCTGCGGTCCGCACCGGGCGGCATTTTTTATATTTAGTTGTAAAAAACAACTTGTTTACTTCATAAGTTTACTATTCGATTTCTACGAATTATGAATTACTATATGACTTCGAATATTTTTCTTCATCGTGAAGTCAATGTAGGGTTGAAAATATGATCTCGAAAAATTCCTTTATTACTACCTAATTTAAATATGGTAAAAAAAAATTCCGCCTATAGTTTGTCTCAATTACAATTATTTATTTATGTTTATTAATTTAATGGGGTAATTGTTCAGTGGTTTCGAGTTGGTCTGTGGATCCTGAGGATCCCGGTTCGATTCCCATAGCCAACAAACAATTTTCATCAAATTAAAATTACCCCTGTGGCTCCGCCACCACTAACATCTTTGGGGACCGTGATTTGACGGCTGGTAATCGCCCTTCACGTACATAAATATATGACTTACCGAGATCTGCTTCGGCAGAGTGCCACACCTATTAATGGGTAAAATTCGTGATGATATATTTATTTTATATTTATTTTTTTAATTTATAAAAACCACCATTTGATTTACTTAGAAAGGGCGGCAAATTGGAGACCGCCCTGGGCGGCAAAAGTTCTAGGTACGCCACTGAATGTTAGCTATCAGTAATATAAATTATATGAATTTTCCTATATACAAGCATATAACTATAACAGAATCTCAAAAGTCGAATGAAAAACAGAGCATTAGTAATTTATTTTTATTTATTTGATTTTATTTGGCTTTATTGATCACATAGGGTCAAGGGCGAGGTTAAGCCAAGGGTTGTTCCTCCACCTAACCCTTACAAATACATCACAAACACCCATACTACGCTACACACTCGACTATCGTGGTCGATAGTAATTTTGTTGATCATTGTATTCCTGTTATTTACATTTCCAGTATTTGTCAAAGGAAAATTTTTCACATCAGATCTCCAGATTTGATTAATAAATTAATGTTTTGTACAACATCTTTTGCATAGAAAAAAGCAAGAGGGTCAACTGGTAAATTCCGAGTTCGTAGGGAGAGTCATCTTCTGAATGATTTTACTACCAGCAAAAGATTAAATGCTTGAAAATAAAAATTTAACTAGAGAAAATTTAATACGTTGCGTCCCATTTGGTGAGATAACTTCCCTAGACAAATAAAATAAGTTTATGTCAAATTGACAGCATATAAATACATTTATGGCCAGTTGCATGGTATTCACTTAAAATTAAATTTTAAGTACTACTTAAATGAAAAATATCGAATCGAATGTTTGACAGCAATATTAAGTGTCTCATTTGATAGTTTATTTCGATACGCTATAGTTCATTTAAGGAAAACTTATAATTTAAGGCGGTTCTGTCATGACAGTCTCATACAAAAGTATAGGCACAGGCGGACTTTGGCCTAGGCTAAAGAGGCAATAGCCTAGGGCCCAAAAATTTTAGGGCCCGGATTCAAACTTTTAGTTTAAATCATAGAAATATATATGCAGGATGGTGACCGCGACTCTCGAACTTGGGTATTTAACATGTAAAATCATAATTTTGTAATTTCCTGCTTCCCTAATTATTTTAAGCAAGACAGCTGCAAATACAAGTTTTAGGACATATAATTCTGCATCTAAACTAATAACCTAAATTAATTTTGCATGCTTCCTAACGGCACAAATTAGATCTGAAAATAATGAAAATAGCCTCAAAACTATCGATAGCCATGGAATTCAAACAAAATTAAACAAATGTTTCACGTTTTATCTATCAAAATTAATGACATAAAGAAATTATTTTGACAGATTAAACGTCAAACATTTGTTAATTTTGATTTAATTTCATGGCTATCGATAATTTCGTTGTTTTGTGCCGTTAGGAAGCATGTAAAATTTATTTTGTTTATTGGATTAGATGCAGAATTTTATGTCCTAAAACTTCTATTTGAAGCTATCGTGCTTCAAATAATTAGGGAAGCAGGAAATTACAAAATTATGATTGTACATGTTAAATCCCTATGTTCCAGAGTCGCGGTCATATTTTTGAAGGGCCCAAAATAAATATTTTGCCTAGGGCCCGAAATATTTTAAATCCGCTTCTGTATAGGTATTCTAAAAAGTTTATAAAAACATGTATTACATTTTTTGTATAAATAAATAAAATAAATATATCATCACGCCTTCTACCCATTACTGGGTGTGGCACTCTGCTGAAGCAGATCTCGGTAAGTGATATATTTTGCGCGTGAAGTGCGGTTACCAGTCGTCAAATCACGGCCCCCAAACATGTTAGTGGTGGAGGAGCCACAGGGATAGCTTTTTCAAATTATGAAAATTTGTCGCCTGTGGGAATCGAAGCAGGGACCTCAGGATCCACAGGCCGACTTCATACCACTGAGCTAGCCATCCCATTTTTTGTATGGTATAGGTTATTAACAGAATTAACATTTAAAAGGATATAACGAGATTTTATACTACATGTTTGTATGGCATTCGTGAACTTTAAACCTTTAATTTCCAGAAGTAACGTCATCATTCTAAATATTTAGCTAAACTGTCAGTAGAACATTAAAAAACATTATTTGAATAGCTACCCAAGAATTTTAACATTTAATTTTTTTTTTTGCTCACAATGACAATACAAATTTTACAGTTAACATTAAAATCATGTTCTTTTAATGGAATCGTCAACAAAATTTGATTTCTGTATAAAATTAAAATCAATAAATTTTTATTTCATTGAACAAATTTATAGTAGGTACGTAAAAATGAAATTACTCTAATAATTGACAATCAACCAAATTAGTTTTTATTTTATGAAACAATTCTCCATTTTTATTTGAAACACCACAATGAAATTAAAATGTAATAAAATTAATTTCTGCACATTCAGTAGAGGTTTTAGATAGACCCCCTCCCACCGGAGGGGTCAAGGAGCTTGTATTCCGATGGCGACTTCGGTAGGCATCATCCTGTGAAATCAGTTGGATGTTGCGCTGATTGAGCGTATCTAAATCTCTCTTCGGAGATTCGATAGTGGACCCAAGGAGGTCAAAATACTCCTCCACCACGTATTGGCTGAGAAGTTTGATAATACGAGGGCATGGTGAAAAGTCCCTGAAAAATCAAACAGATGGAGCCACAATCGCAAATCTCATGTGAAATTTGTAATGTACCATCTTTAACTAGAACGCATTAAAATTTTCAGACTGATATGTCATTCAGTTCTGTTTTGACACCCATCGAAAGCAAGCAACCGTGAAGATTTTTGAAACCATGGAAAAAAATGAATTTCGCGTTTTGATTAAACATTATTTCTTGCCTGGAAAAACATTACGCAAACCGAAGCATCGCTTGTTAAACATTATGGGGACTCCTCACCATCGATTGGAACGATTCACAAGTGGTTTACTGATTTTCGTTGTGGTAGTATGACCACAAAGGACGCCGAAAGTTCTGGTCGTCCAATTGAGGTTACAACTCCAGATATCGTCGATAAAATCCATGATAGGATATTGGACGATCGGCGAGTTAAAGTGCACGAGACTGCTGAGGCTATGAGCATCTCAATCGAACGGGTACGGAACGTTTTGCATAAATTTATGGCTATGAGAAAGCTATCTGCCAGATGGGTGCCGCACACCGGCGCACAGGTCCGCAGTCGCAATGGCAAAATTGCATGAATTGCGCTACGAATTGGTACGTCATCCACCGTATTCTCCAGATTTGGCCCCTTGCGATTTTTATCTATTTCCAAATTTGAAGAAATGGCTCGGCGGAAAGAGATTTGGCTCCAACGATGAGGTCATCGCTGAGACAAACGCCTATTTTGAAGGATTGCCAAAATCGTATTATTTGGAAGGAATCGAAAAATTTGAAAAACGTTGGACGAAGTGTATCGAGCTATAAGGAGATTATGTTGAGAAATAAAATATGTTTTGACCAAATAAATTATTTCTTGTTTCATTTTTCAGGGACTTTTCACCCTGCCCTCTTAATGTAGGTCACCAGATAAGAGCAAAAATACAAAAAAGGAGATTGTTTTTTTCAAATAATTTTAATTCTTATTTGATGATAGAAATAAACGTCGTCATGTAACTTACAATTATGAAATAAAAGCCAAGAAATCCAATCAACGAAGAAATTTATTCTAATTTGTTCATATTTTGAACTTTTGCATTTAAATATTACAAATATATATAAAACCTCTTTTAATTTTAACTTTAAACTTATAAGTTCTTGTTTAGTAGATACAAGTTGTTTGCACAGGGCTACGACTATCTAACCTGCTACAAGTCGATTAATTCACCGGACGTCCAAGTCACCGGAAACGAAACCAATAATTCTCGCGTGGAATAAATTCTAATTAAAGTGTGAGCGCATATTTCTCAATCTGGAGAAACTATAAACATAATGAAATATCATTTGTTCACACCTTCTTGTTCTACGCAACTGCCTTAGTACTGTAATTAATTATAATTAACCGTGTTTATCTAGACGCTGTTTGCACTCGCCTTCCTGCACTTTAATTCCTGCTGTGGTCCTGCTGATCTCTCTGATAACTCTGCTAGAAGGAGATTGATATTATTTAAATATATAAATAGCACATCTTTTGCCCTAGTTTCACGTTGGGCAGAATGCAATTCTTTTTCTTTTTAATGGCCCATTTATTATTGCTCTGATAAAGTGACAGACAACTATTTTGTCAAATAAGTGAAAAATAATCAAATGTAGTCGTGAAATGATAGTTTATTAAGATGTTATACTACCCAGCAAATTTTATTTTTCCATTTTTTTATTTTATTGCCTTAAATGATGCATAAAATATTTGAAAATGATATTCAAAAACCATTTTGGGAGACAAGCTATGAAAAACAATTGTTATAGCTTATTTTTTGAGATGCCTTTAAGCGCTCTGAAACGTTTGAAAAGGCCGCTCAGCATCGTATCACCAGAAACGCGCTCGGGAAGACCTTACGTCGCTTAGAAAAGAGGCTGAAGTGCGAAATGCATGATTGGAAGGGCAGTGTGGTGCTGGGATAGCATAGTAAAGGTAAAAAAACAACATGCCTATATTTTGAATATTTCATATAGTAACGCGTTTTTCTCGAAACTATGTTTTTCAAAATGGCGTGCAGCGTAGCTCGCTCAATTTTTATCGGATTTACTTGAAATTTTAACTGTAGTTTGTTTTGTTCAAGTTAGCTAGTGCCAGGATCGTAAATTTTAATTCATTGATAGTAATCGAGAAAAAAATTCCTAAAAAAAGGTTCACTTTTCAGTGCGCCTGGGTACTATAACCCCTTAGATTTTTAATTAAGCCGATATGGATATTGAAACTCAGTATTAAATAGTTGGAATTCAGGTTTTATTATGTTTAAAGGTGTTAAATTGGCGACGTTTCGACTTCAAATTTGGGCCATTTTCAAGAAATTTACATGTCACACATTAATATAAGATTAATTAAACTTAAATGGGTCAAATTGAAGATCAATTTATTTCATCATCACTCACCTTTCACATCTGAAGCTGGTACTAACCTGTACCGAAATATTAAAGACCAAATATTAAGTTCAACAGCTCTTTTCTCTTTTCGTTAAATACATTAAAACTCACAGAATATCTTATCAAGTCAAAATCCATGAATTATTCCAATGTACATTTCAATAGAGTTGTTTACAGCAAAGTAATACTAAAATTTAAAAACTATTTTAGGAATAAAAATTACATATATTTCAAATGTTTCTATAATAATTATATTAATATTGACAACTCGAGCGCTCTGATACAACTAGTGGTAAAAAATATAATTACTCGTGGTGGAACTGTTTCATTTATTGAGCATGTTTGTATGCTAAAAGTATGTGTTTCTATAACGTTAATTTTATTTTTTTTCTATGAAAAACCTACAAAAAAATTTAATACGAACTGTTGCTTTCACGGAAGCAAATCACTCTGCGCTATTACAACATATGATAAAAGAATCGTCCTCAGTTAATAATTTGTAATACATACTCAGACAGCAATTTTTTAACTCAAACAGTACACTACTAATTTCATAATTAATAAATTATCGTAGCAATAAATAATTAAAATTTAGATTTTAATTCGTCAGTTAAATCATGTTCTTGTAGTTTTCTACGCCGACCTGTAGAAAAAAAATGTAATTCGGAACCGAACATGCAATTAATATATTTTTGTATTGAGTAAATCATTTTTTAAGGTAAAAATTTTTATAGTTGAATACGTACCCCCATATTTAGCATGTATTCTAAAGTAATCAAACCATTTATTCTACCAAAGCTAGGCGAACGAAGCGCCTCTACAGTTGACTAGGTAAAAGATATAGAACTACCTTAAAAAATACTTACAAAATTTCTGTTGATAAATATTCTCTTTCAATAAATAGCTGTATGACTGCAGGCGAGCCCTATGTGAAATCTTCAATTTATAAGGAATCATAAGGACGAGACTGTGTTTGACATGTAACGAAAAATAGAGAGTAAAATTCAAATGACAGCAATGTCAATTCGAGGACAACATAGTTTAGCTAGATGAAAAAACGCTTTGCTAAATTTAATGAGCCTCGGATTCAAATTTTGATGCAGAATTTTTGCCCTCTAAATTAATAATTGATTTATTCACTTGATAAGTATGCTAATAAAAAGAAATTACGTGTTTTGTTTGTCGGTGGATTACTATTATACGATATTAAGCTTAACAATGACATAATTGCCAAACCAGTTGATATAAAGGCTGGTAGTCGAAAATTCGGCATCAAAAATATTTCATTTATTTTGATAGATTATTATTAAATTTAAACTAGATAAAGGGGCTCATATGATGATTGTAGTAAGAAATTCTTATCACTGCCGGTTTTAGCGGAATTTCGTACTTTAAATCTAGAATAGAAAATTGGTATTTTTATTTGTTTATTTCGGAATGTACATACAAGTTATTTTTATAATAAGTGCCAAAAAAGGCTTGTTACGTGCACGAGCACTTAACATTTTTCGGCAATTGTTATAAACATGTTTCCTACAACTGTGCGATTTACGGTGTTTGTTTGTTGATTGCTTGCACATTGTTCTACGTTATTTCAATATATTTCTCTAATTTCAAGATAATTTCTTCAAAATCGTCTGGAATACTACACTGAGTGATCCTTCTTTATCATATACATCTTTATCGTCAAAGTGAACATTATGTACATAGGAATCCAGATGTTTCAATATTTTATATTGAAATCTCATATGAGATGTGTAGGAAGAAATGTTTCAACCTGTAACCTTATATTTCTAAAGCATTTGTAACTTTTAACGTTCTATAAAATAAAATATGAAAACGGTAGTATTTTTCACTTAATATGCGTTTGAATATATTTTTGTATTTGTTCATTAAAACGCAAGCATATTTTACAGCAGGCCTTTATCCTGTTTATTGTGTATTGGTGAATAAATTTCAATATTTAAAATAGCTTTTATATTAAAAATTAGTAATCGATATGTAGGTTATTATTTATTCAGACAGAAAATATTTATATTATGAATGCATCAAATTTCAAAATTGTTTAAATTAATAATACGCATTATTAATCTCACATTACCTATATAATAATTATACTAGAAACTTTGATATTTTTATTACGTATTATATAATCATTCGGTACGTAATTCAATAAATATGTATTTTGATACATCATGTTATTAGAGACGGATCCAAGGGAGCTTAGAGGTTTAGATGTTTTTCTCTACTTCTGTTTTATTTTATATTTATATTTTAGTGACGGGGTAAAGTTTACAATTGACGTATTAAGCATGAGCTGAAGTTGGTTTTTTGCATCTGTCATTGTAATTTAAGGTAGTATTAGTGTGACGGTGGCGCCATCGGTTGTCGAGTGGCGAAACTGACGCTCAAAAAAATATAAAAGTTGAATAAAATAAGTGTATTATACCTATTATGATTTGAATATCATGAATTGTTAACAGGTTGTTGGTCTAGTGAATTTTCAAATACCATACCACCGTGTACACCACACGTAGTCACGATGTACCAAAATAAGCAGCGAGTTAGCTACTCAGATCTTATAGTTCTCGAAATAGCAATGGTGGCACACTTAAATGGAACGGCCTGTATATATATATAATAAATTTAACTAATAAACAGAGTGCTCATTTTAAGTAGCGCACTATTGCTATCTCGAGTAGTATAGGAGCTACGAAGTTGGTTACATTAGTAAACAGTTTCTATTTTATAAGATTACTTTAATGAGTGAAACAAGAAAAACGAGGTATAACTTTCTTATTTTAAATGGGAATCTATTTTTCTATTTGTTTATTCGATTCAGTATTTTTTCTGAATTAAACAAATAGTTCAATCCTCTCACATTAATAATTTTTTGAGATAACTGCATATTAAATTGACATTAGTTTAATTCAAATAGCACAGGAATCGGCGTGCTGTGAACGAAACAAATGTATATCAAAATTAATTTTTTTCACAAAATAGTCGTATTATTTACTAATTAATCAAACAAATAAAAATATTATGATTTGTTCATTTGTTTCTTTCATAGCACGCTAATTCTTATGCGATTTAAATTAAGGTAGTACTGAGGTTAAAAAAAATGAATTGTTAACAGGTTGTTGGTCTAGTGAATTTTCAAATACCATACCACCGAGTGGTGTTGCCATTATAAATTTGGATTCTTAATTTTTCGTTAAAAGCAAGTGCATGGCTATATTCATTACTAAACGATAAAAAACTTTTTCCTTCTGATACAATATATATGGATAGTTCTAGAACATCATACTAGTTTTTCAAATGAACTGCAAAATTTTAGAGGTACACTAACCAAATATGTGCGATTCAGAGTGATGATCGTCATAAGCCCCTTGTAAAAGAACTCAACTTTACAAGGGAATATATTTGTTCACAGACGATGAATGTGTTTCATACTTTAACAGGATGCGTATGACTATCCAATGATTACGTGCACCGAATTTCATTCAGATCTGCAAAAAAATTTTTCACGCTAGTACTACCTTAAATATACTTTTCAAATAACTATCAAAATTTTATATTTTTGTAGTTAATTTGCGATCGCCGAAAAAGTATAGAATATGACTCGTTTTATAAAACTATATATATATATATATATATATATATATATATATATATATATATATATATATATATATATATGCGGTTACCAGCCGTCAAATCACGGCTCCCAATTATATTAGTGGTGGGAGAGCCACAAGGCTCCATATAAGGGCTCCATATAAACTCATTTACTTATCACATTCGAAATCATTCATCACACAACAAACCTTCAATCACATCTATCCAATCACTTCTATTCGCTTTTCATTCATTTTTCTTCGTTGTACAAAACATATGCGCAAACATCTCAAATAGGCCTAGTTACGGTTCTATAGGCCAGTAAAATAAAAAGTGTAGATTTATCACATGTTAAAATAACAATGAAATCATGACAGCATGAAGATATATTTATTAATTTTCAAAGCGTTGTAGTTTAAAAGTAGCATTTCTAAACACAGTGATTAAGAATTAAGCAACAACATATTTACTCCGTTCTACAAAATCTTAATCAATCTATAAAGATAGCATCTTATCTCGGCCCGCAGATTACCAGTTGTTGACGTCCGAAAATGATCCAATTTCCTCCAGCGACTAATCCACTTTTCGCGTGAACTTCTCACCAAACTATTTCCCAGCACTCCGTGGAAAACCTTGTCAAACAACTCGGCTTGTTAAACTATTAGTTACGGGGTATAATCAGGCCCTAATCTACTTAAATTTACAATCGATACTAATTTATGGACGCGAGTGTACGCACTAATGGCGCGGATAATTCATTAATGGTGGGAGGGCGGGGCAGAGAGAGGGGAATGCTGTAGACAGCTCTCAGATCGCGACAGGTAAATGGGTAAATTGTAAATCAAGGTAGCGGTGGTGTAAGTTGATGTGAGAGTATGTTAGGAATATGTGATAATGATGATGCTAATGGTATAGTTTAGGAAATGCACTAGAACAGCGATTCCAAATCTTTTGAAGAGGACCCTTATTTTAATCTGAAACATATCGCGGATATCTGTGAAAAAACTGTTTTCCAGGGGTGGGTAAACTGCGACCACTGAACAAGTAACCATAGAAGAAGGGACAGCTATAACAAAAGATTGTTACGCAGTTACTGGTGACATCTCTTGTTGCCCCATGTAATTATTATTAAAAATGCCGATAATATAGGATACATATTTTTCATTTTCATGATCGTAACAACTAAAATATTTCAAAATTATTAAAATCAAAATATATTACAAAACAACAAAAACAAACAATTAGTAAAAAGCTAGTTTTATTGAATCATATTTAAAATATTAATTAAACACATACTAATGAATATGAATAATATACATTTTCGCCTTCTTATGCGCACTCTCATTTATCATTACGCTACTGTCTTCAGTATCCGTGTTCTTATATGTTGTTATTACTGTTGTTATTGATAAATATGATATATTTTCATCCCGAATTGTTGAAAATGAATTTATATTTACTAAAAAAGAATTTTCATAATTATAAAAGTTTCAAATTTTTTTGATGATGTATATCGATACTGTCAATCTTAAAAATGAAGACTACATACGATATTGTGCTTAAGAGTACTACTATTAGGCACATCAATTAAATCATTTCTATTACAATTGTCTTCCAGCAATGTTTTCCCTAATAAATTATTTCGTGGTAAATCATGGAAAAACACATCTTACATTTTTTTTCTACTACAATGTGGTACCAGACACGCCTAAAATTATAAAATAGTATAAAATTAAATATAAAATTATAAAAGATACCTACTCACCATTAAGTTTAGATTGCAATAATAACGACAGATATATTTATTATTTACAAATTTTACTTGTCAAAATATAAAACATCATTTGTCAAACATTTAAATATGTAATCTGTTTCACAGTCAACCATTTAAATTTTACCTACTATGATTCCTGTTATTAATTTTAAATTGATTTAGTTCATTTGGGGCAGCAAGAGATGGCATTAAAAATCGCGTAACAAGGTAACTAATGCAGCTGTCCAGGCCCTGACTGCGACCCTCCGTGATTAATTTGTATTTATAAATTTATACAGGGTTTAAAATAAGTAAGGAATATTGATATTATCTCCTGAAATAATCAATCAATCTAAATGATTAAAAAGCATTTCGAGGGTTCATGATTGCGGATATTTTGGCGAAATCAGATAGTTTTTATCGATAGTCATTTTTTAACAATGAAGGAAACGGTATTTTTTTAGAATGATATACTATAATTTTGTTATTCCATTTTTTCTCTATAAAACCAAAAAAATAATACTTTATTTCAACAAAATTGAGAAGTACCGTGTTGAATAAATGCAATTTTATAGATTTTTACTGGAAAAGGATTTTATTTGCCATAGATATATTAGTGATAAAATTAACAAAGATCATAGAGACGGCTGTTCTTCTCCAGATGACAGTCATTCTCGAAAATAACAACTGTCTCTATGGTTTTTGTTTATTTTGTCACTAGTATATCTATGGCAACTAAAAATCATTTTTATTAAAAATCAGTAAAATTTAATACGAATTTACTAATTGTTTTTCAAATAAAGTATTATTATTTTTGACATGTTTGTATAAAATAAAGTTACTCTTTCGAATAAGATAAAAAAAAAACATAGCATGCCATTTAAAAAAATGCTGTTCCCTTTACTGTGAAAAAATGACTAGCGATAAAAAATATCTTGCCAAAAATATCCGCAATCAAAAACTCTCGAAACGTTTTTTTAATTATTTAAATTGAATGAATATTTCAGGAGATAATATCAATATTTATGGGATGGCTAGCACAGTGGTTTGAAGTCGGCCTGTGGATCCTGAGGTCCCTGGTTCGATTCCCACAGGCGACGAATTTTCATAATTTGAATAAGCTATCCCTGTGGCTCCTCCACCACTAACATGTTTGGGGGCCGTGATTTGACGACTGGTAACCGCACTTCACGCGCAAAATATATCACTTACCGAGATCTGCTTCAGCAGAGTGCCATACCCAGTAATGGGTTGAAGGCGTGATGATATATTTATTTTATTTATTTATATCAATATTCCTTACTTATGTTACAGCATGAATATAAACCCATTATAAAATAAATAAATCTAAATTTATTTTGTATGGCCTTTAATAAGGTATTCTCAACAAAACAGAGATTACTTTATTTAGGCCCTATAACTATGTTTTTCTGTTTTACTGCGAAACTCATCTATACCATACACGATTCGTTAAATGCGGTGAGTCTTTTTATTCATGCATGTATCTGTAATAATAAACTAACTGTTTTTGTTTGTTGCATATCTTCTTCTTCTTCTTCTTCTTTACTGGCGCTACAGCCCGAGTCGGGCCTGGGCCTACCGGGCACACCGAGCCGCAGTTTTTACGCTGCCGTACTGCCGGTTTTCTGAGTCAATGTTACTTACTTTTAAGGCATATGTGTAAGTGACTAGCTTATAGCGCCCGAGTATGATTAATACAAGTAACTGTATTTTTTATTTTAACGACAAATCATACTTTGTCGACAGGCGGATTCGAACTGACGAACCTTGGTTCGGATGACGTCACAGTATGCTAAGAGATGTGCATTAACACGCTCGGCCATCGCGCATATTGCATATCAGTAACATCATATGCATCATAATAAATATGGTTGTGCAAGATAAACAACAATATGCAATTTTATAGAATTATTTATGTAATTTTCTATTCTTCAAATTTTCTGTTGTACCTATATTAACTAAATTTAATGAAACCAAATAAAAAGTTAAATAATAGCAAATGTTTTAAAAATTATTTTTCTCTTACTACGTATTTTCAAATCATTGCAATAATATAGTTTTCCACTCAAAACAAAAATTTATGCACTTACGGGCTGATATAAACAGGCTTTATCGTCAACAATTTTTGTTTGATACTTTTCTCTGTATCTATTTATTAGTTTTTAATTAAAATTATTTGAAAATTATCGTTATTTCTTCATTTTTGTTTATATCTAAAGGCATGTGTGTTTAAAAAGAGAAACATAAAAAACTTTTAATTGTGCTACTAATGTGATAATTTTCGTGTAATTCAATTGATGTAACTCTTACAGTTCTCGAGATCTTAAGGGGGTAATGTAGCTAGGTTGCGCACAGCATAAACATGCTTTCGAATGGGAGATGAAATGTGGACTAAATATGGTCGGAATAACTTTATTTTTTTTTAAATTGACCCTCGTACAAGACAACCTGCATATCAGCAAAATGCTGATAGAGTAGGACAAAGTAACGTACAACCCTAAGAGGAGTGTCTTCGGAGGTCGCTACTATCGTCGGTATATTCTGGGTCAAAAGTTGGATTAAAAAAATGGAGATTTATTTGAATTTATAAAATTATAAAACAGCGTATAATTCTTTATACTTATAAAAATAGCATGTCAAAAGAATAATAATTATAATGCATTAATAATAAACAAATATATCATTAATAAATGCCCTTATCGTACATAGTGCGGCGGTCAAGTGTTTTCATTGAAATTGTATATTTCATTTTCGTGCCAAAGTAGAGCCCCGCTATTTGTTATACCTGTATACCTGTATGAATCATGGATAGAGTTAAAGCGCATTCGAACCTCGGTTTTACTTTGGCTTGTCGAGCTTTATTATGTATACATTGCAACGTACATCGATGTGCAACGCATTATTATTCTATACAGTACGTGGTAATATATCAAGAATATTCATAATTTAAATCATTTGTTCGTAAAAATTAATTTCTTGCGGACCTCTTGATGTCCGCTGCTCACATATTGGGAACCGCTGCACTAGCAGGTTTATGTATTTCAGTTAGTAGTTTAGATAGTTGGTAAATTGCAGTGCAACATGAAACATGCTCGTCTAATGGATGGTTTGCAGCAGCAGATTTTCTAAGCACTATCTGTTGAATGTATTTCTAACTAACAACTTTGTTATTAGTATTAATGCTGCTGAAACCAGATTTCATTCTATTCACGTTTCGAAATTACAAATTTTGTAACCGCGACGAGAATTTGTGCCACGGAAAGACGATGCATACAATAAAATTAGAATTTTCGAACGTTTGTGGATAGTGAAAACCACTTTACTATTCAGGGGCGTAGACTACGTGGGGACACGGAAGCACAGATACCCATTATTAGCTAAAATAAATTAGATTATATTAAACAAACCACTTATAAACATTACCTACAAGTACCTCCTTTGCTATTCTATATTTATTTATATACCTACATGCTTTGAATGAAATCCTAAATTTATATCGCAAATATAATCACTAAAGTAATTAAATAAATATATCATCACGCCTTCTACCCATTACTGGGTGTGGCACTCTGCTGAAGCAGATCTCGGTAAGTTATATATTTTGCGCGTGAAGTGCGGTTACCAGTCGTCAAATCACGGCCCCCAAAGATATTAATGGTGGAGGAGCCACAGGGGTAGCTTTTGAAATTATGAAAATTGTTTGTAGCCTGTGGGAATCGAACCAGAGTTCTCAGGATCCACAGGCCGATTTCATACCACTGAGCTAGCCACCCCATACAAAAATAATTCAGTCTGCTATTATTTTTAAGATGCAAATAATAAGTTTTCTTAATCTTATATTTTCATAATTCATCATGAAAATAGTTTTCTATTTATTCTTAATCAGATAATTCATTTATAAAATGATATTTTTGTTTATAACTTGCGCATGTGAAATGTACTATGCATTCTTTTTTAATTAATTGGGGTACCTCTAGGATTACAGTCGCCATGTTATTCAAATCTGATTTTATACCTATTTCTCTCTCTATTTTGTTATGTGCTATAGGTACGGTGATCATACGTCCTTTATTATAGAGGACAATCCTTTGTTTTAGTGTTGTCCTTCAGATTTATTTATGTCTTAAAAATTTACTTGTCCTTTATTATTTGGTTTGCCATTTAAAATATTTATAATAATAATAATAATAATTCATTTATTTTATTTAAAGAAGAAACTCTATACAAAATAGATTGACAACAATGGGCCTTTCAAGACTTTTTTGAATTTTTTATATATTAATCTACGTAATAAAATAATTATACCCAATTTATTTATTTAAAAAAAAAACTTGTATGAAGCATGATAAAAATATTTAAACTTTCGAAACAAATAAATATGACGTAGTTGCATCTTAGCTTAAAGAGAGACAGATAACTTGTCGTTGTCAGTAGAATCCTCAGACAAAACATAACTAGACGGATAACATCGGCGTTTGTTGTGAGTCCGAAAGGGATAGAATAACTGGTGGGTGAGGCGGGTGCGCGGCAAGGAGCAACTTGCATAACATCAAAGT
This sequence comes from Pterostichus madidus, assembly GCA_911728475.2. Lineage (NCBI taxonomy): Eukaryota > Metazoa > Arthropoda > Insecta > Coleoptera > Carabidae > Pterostichus > Pterostichus madidus. Next base: position 26,710,405 of record OU452314.1, read on the forward strand.
GTACTCGCTCATTGCCGCGCATCCGGCGGACCCTCAAGTTATTCCATTCCTCTCTGCTTCACAACACTGCATTGACTTGAATACGGCATAATTCGTCTAGTATTATACGTCATTGGTAGAATCGTAGAATGCTGAATGCTTATTTCTTCTTCGTCTTCTTGAGCACCGACAAACGTTTCAGACAAAGCTCTGTGATTGGCTTAATGCAACTACGTCATTGCAATATGGCAGTGCGAACGTTTTAAATTATTCAACTTTAACTTTCATATTTCAGCAATAAAGATATAATTTATGGTATGATTTTATATTGTATTAAATATGATGTACGGTCAAGAATTTATTTTAATAAATATATATTAAAAAGCTCTACCACTTGAATCCCCCATTATACATTTGTTACAAAAGATCTGATTTTTAATGCATTATTACAACATGTGTATGTTTGTAGCATCTTTTCTCTAGTCAGGTTGGCTAACAGGTCTCGGGCAGTATCTTCTTCATTTTCATGTGAGATGAATTTTGCTATAGTGGCAATGTGGATGGAGTTGTAAATTGGACATCTAAACAGGAAATCAAACAAGCTGTTTTCTTCTAATAAATTACAGATACTACAGATTTCATCAGTATTAAATTTTTGGCAGTAGCCATCTTGGTATAGGTAGGTACAGCTGGGGTTAGAGATTCTAAGCAAGCTGGACAATTTTAGGGCTTTGTAAGGAATATTTGAGGATAGATAGTTGTGGATCAAATTATAGTGTTGGTAAGAATTGTTTTAGGTGAATTTCAGAATTCTTCTTGTGTCTATTTCAAATAATATTTCTCTGTTTGCCGTAATTATATTGTCATGTTCTTCTTTTAATTTTAGGCAACTTTGGGTGTCCCATATCCAGCGGAAGTTGGGAATGTCTACAAGGTTTCTTATCCAATTATGTTTGATTTGTTTTTCTTCTAGTTTAATTGTAGATTCTTTATTATTAATTTTTATTAATTGGTTGTAGCAGATTTTCGGGTACCTTTCGTCCGGCATGAGAAGTATTTTGTGCCACCATTTTAATACTTTCGAAAGTAATGTTATTGTCAGGTTACATTGTCCTATTTCCCTTCGGACAATGTAGTTGGGTCTTATTGTCTGCCACCCTAGTAAGTTTTTAAAATGTTGTATCATTGCTTTTTCGATGTTGTGTTTCTGTACTAAGCCCCATATTTCGGATCCGTATTACAGGGTGGGCACTATTGTCGATGTATATGTAGTTATATAATTTTGTTTTTAAAAATGTTTTCTTTATAGCCCCGGTTGTTCTTGTGGTTTTGCATATAAGTTCTTTAATATTTTCATTGAATGAGCCATATGCTGTAAATGTAACACCTAAGTAGATATATTTATTGGTGAGGTTAATTTCTTTTCCTTGGCAAGTAAGTTTGATGATTCTTTTCGGTGGTCTTCCTTTATGAATGTGTAAAATTTGTGTTTTTTCTGAATTTATTTTAAGTTCTAGGTTGTTACAGTATGTTGTTAGTGTGTCAAGTTTCCTTTGTATGTCAGATACTGAGTGTGCAAATAAAACTACCTTAAGGTAGTACTAATGCGACGATGGCGCCATCGGTTGTCGAGTGGCGAAACTGACGCTCAAAAAAATATAAAAATTGAATAAAATAAGTGTTTTATACCTATTATGATTTGAATATCATGAATTGTTAACAGGTTGTTGGTCTAGTGAATTTTCAAATACCATACCACCGTGTGGTGTTGCCATTATAAATTGGGATTCTTAATTTTTTGTTAAAAACAAAGCTTTGCATGGCTATATATCCATTACTGAACGATAAAAAACTTTGATCTTCTGATACAATATACGTGGATAGTTCTGGAAATCATATTAGTATTTCAAATGAAACTGTAAAATTTTAGAGGTACACAAACCAAATATGTGCGATTCTGAGTGATGATCGCCATAAGCCCCGTGTATAAGAACTCAACTTTACAAGTGAATATATTTGTTCACAGACGATGAATGTGTTTCATATTTTAATAGGATGCGTATGACTATCCAATATTTACGTGCGCCAAATTTCATTCAAATCTGCAAAAAAAAATTGTACGCTTATATTACCTTAAATGGTTCATGTATGAATCAAAGAACTGTTCTCCAAAATGTAATTTTCAAATGAAAATATTTATTAATTTTGTTTCCTTTTTTATCGTATAATGACAATAGTAATAAAAATTATTCAATGAATAATAACAACAAAGCAAAAAAACTAAAAGTGTTTATAGACAAGTTAACAAGTTAACTTGGAGTCGGAGTTAATAATATATTTTACCGACTTCGACTCCAATTCTAACTCAACTAAAAATAATCAACTCCTGACTCCGACTCCGACTCTACACCTCTGATACGAAATAGCATTTTTCATTTTGGCCAGTTGTAAGTAACTCACAATTCCAATTACAAAGATTCAAGAATGTTTGTACGTTAAATTAATTCTGATATACAACATACGAGTAGCATAGTATATATACATCAAATAGAACCCGAGGTATTTGGTCACTAGCCAAGAGCTTAACATGTTCAGCAGCTGAGCTATTTACCCCAGTTATATAGATCTTAATCATGTTCGGATTATAATGTTATTTAATTAACACAAAATAATCTTCTACTTGGCAATAATTCTTGTAATTGGTACTCTGCCATGTAAACTAGCAGAGGAGAGCGGATTTAATGCTAAAATGTACTATTTTTTATGCATTTTTTATCGTTAAAGTGTGTAATGCTATTATTCCATGAAATACCTAGGCAATGTATACAGGGTGTTCAATTTAAGTATGCAATTATTATATTAAGAGCTACAAGATTGAATAAATTAGCAAAGAAATACTATTTTGCAATCTATTTGCTATTACTCTTGTGTTCGTTTCATTGTTTAGTAATAATTTGTCGACCCAACTTTCCTAGTCTTGCGTCCATTCCAAAACTGTTAAATAAAAACTTTAATTATTAATAAATAAACACTTATAAATACAAATCTAATTACCTTACATACATTTGACGTTTGAGGTTAAAATCATATCCAAAAACTTTATTATTACTTTATTATTTTTTAAACTTGATGCTTTTGCAAACTTTTGCAAACAACATATAACATATTAATTATTATTATCATTAATAGTCAATCTTAAAACATTTTTACATATCTGGAGCCAAATTTAATTTAGGCTGAAATTTCGATACCTGAGTGTACATTATACTTAATCAAAAATCCGATTCACACAACGAAAACTAATGATTCACGAACTCCAACAATAAATCTATGGCAAATTTGAATTTCAACAATTAATTTCTTACAAATGTTATTATATAGATAAATAAAAAGTAGTGTATTACTTTCATATTTCATTGTAGTTCATGAATAAATACTTTTCAAGAGCAAATAAATTATGAAAATATATGAAAAAATTGAGATAAACAAAGCGGACCAAATTCACAAGTTTGAGTCCGATTTTCTCAAAATTGGGCCCTACGTTTTTAATAAAAAAATATGTATATTTAAAATTAATATAGTCTATAACACAAAAAAAATCAGACAAATTAAACACAACACTTTTTAGAAAAAAAAGAAAAACTCTGTTTTTCATGGTATTTTTGCCTATTTTATGTTTTTGCTAAAAATTGTCGTGTTTAATTTGGCTGAAAATTTCATCAGGCTTTGTCGTATTTATAATTTACTGCATTTTTTATATTGATATCGTAGGGCCCATTTTTTAGTAAATTCAAATTAAATTTGGTGTAATATATAATTTATTTTCTTTTATTATATGAAAGATATTTCAAATTATTAATATTATTATAAAACTTTGAACCTTTGACTACAAGAACATGTACAACAAATAATATGTTTCATTTATAATAAAAAATATATTTTTCCTACAACTGTGCGATTTCTTTGTTATTACGTAACTATAATTGCCTTGGTTACGTATGGAAAGTAGATGAATGCAGACCAAGTACGTTTCCGAAAGCAAAGAAACACTAGTGCGGAAAGTGCTTCATTACGTAACTGTCAAAAGAATATTGTTTTGACAGCGATTTAAATTTCGCGCCGAGCGCGGAATTCATATTTTGACCACAGACGCTTATGGAAGAAGAAGATACGGTGAACCAGCGCTAGTAAATATGCAGTAGTATATTTTGACGTTTATAAACGTAACCTTAATTTGCAGTATATCTAATCTGTAGACAATTAATAAAAAGAACCGAACAAAGTAAAATATATCGATAAATGGTTTTGTTTAAAGAGTAAGTGAAATACTTCATATTTATTGTTTGTGTATATTATTAATACAGTTATTACAGTTGCTTATATTGACATAATGTAAAGTGGAAACTTTTGTGTCTAAAGAAACATTGATTTCTTCCGTACCTGTTCATATTATTACCAGTAATATTATTGGTAACAATTTCGGAAGCTTCAGAAGTACCAGCAGCAGGTTGATTGTCATTGTCGAAAATAGATCCAACATAGTATGATCCGGAGCTTCAATTATCTTTGGAGGTGTTAATGATAAAGAAGAATCACTCACTGTACTATTCCAATCAAGATGATTTTGAAGAAATTATTTTGACGTTAGTGAAATATTTTTAAATAACGTAGAACAATGTGCAAGCAATCAACAAACAAACCATAGCAACGCCGTAAAACATCGTTGTCATGTAATGTCATTAAAATTTTATAATTTTTATAAATTTTAATAATATTTTAGTGATTTACTAAATCGCACAGTTGTAGGAAAAATGTTGTTTATAACACGTGCCGAAAAAGGTTACATGCTCGTGCAAATTCTGCACTTGCACGTAACGAACCTTTTTCGGCACTTGTTATAAAAATAACTATTATGTCAAATAGATCAAAACAGATCATCGTTACACCACTGTTTTGTTGAAAAAAGTACGAACTGCGATGAATAAAGCTGTGTTATCAATTTGTTCGTGGGTTGTTATTTGTCCTCGAAGAAAAATCAAATTTAGTCTCATCGAAGTTAGTATTATCGTAGATCTTGTTTTCTCAAAACGTTGAACACAGAATTTTTAAAAGGGGTGGACGGGTGGTCTGGACCACACAGTATATATATATATATATATATGCTGGTTAAAATTACACCAAGTATGTGTTCTTAAAGTCACGCAATAAATCTTTGAAAACATAGTCTCCATCTTTTTATTCCCAATTCTGTTCTCAGCGTGCATTACACTAAATTCACCCTGACACCACTAAGATTGCACCACATATTTTCTCCACTAATCACCTCCAGGCTACTTCCTGTTACAGTAGGCGGGGGTAATAACACAGGAGCATCGCGGCGCGAAGTGTAGCGGTTCAGAACACTAACGCAATTAACAAGATCTAATTATTTCCTCGGATTCATTAGACACGCGCCCTGCTCGTCTTGGCTTGTGTATTCCGCGTGCATGGACGATGCGATGCCAAGGTGCTGCTATCTCTGCCAGGAATTAAGAAGCGTGATGCAAGGAATAAGGAATTCTTGATGAGGGTAAATGAAGTGAAAGAATTACGCAGGGTGTTGGATGCGTCACCTAGTAGATTAAATTAGGGATGAGAGAAGGTGAATTTGTCATTCATTTGAACAATTAAGTTTTTACATGTTAATAGGTAGAAATTTAATTTGTTGTAATTGAGGATAAATGTTGTAATTGTATGAATTATGTAAATTTTAATTATTTTAGTTGTTAGATTCAACTAACATGCTATTTTAATCCATCTTGATAATCTGATGTACAGGGTATTTCTTATCTTGTTTTTGATAAATAAATATTATTATTTTTTTTCTGGCTTCTTTGGCGGACTAACTACTCAGGTCATATGCCGCCATTACGCCCTGATCTGCGTTTTAGGTGTTATGGTCAACAGCAACGCGAGTTTTCTTTGGACGGTCACCCATCCAAATACTACCCGCGCGCAACGTTGCTTAACTCGCGTTATCGCTTAGATCAGTACCAACGAGCGCAGCCATGGCCGTTGACAAATATTATTATTATTATTATTATTATTATGTAGATCACGAAAACTATTTTTTTTGTGACCAACCATATTTCTAGTTATATTGAATTTACGGTTCGCCAAAATGCACTGGTTTAATCCACAGTTTTTTGACATTTCATTGAAGTTTTTATGGGGTAATGGCTCAGTGGTATCAAGTCGACCTGTGGATCCAAAGAACCCTGGTTCGATCCCCACAGCCGACAAAACATTTTCACCAATTTAAAATTACCCCTGTGGCTCCCCCACCACTAACATCTTTGGAGGCCGTGATCTGACGGCTGGTAACCGCATAAATGTATCACTTACCGAGATCTGCTTCGGCAGAGTGCCACGCCCAGTAATGGGTAAAAGTCGTGATATATTTATTTTTTATTTATTTTTTTAATTTATACATTTTGTCGGCATGAAGAGAAAAAAAACCCTTGTGGACACCGGTGTTCGCCCTGGTCCATAGCAAAACATCTCGGTGTCCTCTGTGGTAGCGAAGGTGCTATAGAATATAATTTTGAGAGAAGATTATGACGATTTTTATGAAAGTTGGATAGATAAATATTATTGAAATATGATTTTTTACATTTCTATTTTAATAAAGGAAACTTGAAAATGTTTGATAAATATATTTTTTTTCCTACAACTGTGCGATTTCTTTGTTATTACGTAACTATAATTGCCTTGGTTACGTATGGAAAGTAGTTGAATGCAGACCAAGTGCGCTTCCGAAAGCAAAGAAACACTAGTGCGGAAAGTGCTTCATTACCTAACTGTCAAAAGAATATTGTTTTGACAGCGATTTAAATTTCGCGCCGAGCGCGGAATTCATATTTTGCCCACAGACGCTTATGGAAGAAGAAGATACGGTGAACCAGCGCTAGTAAATATGCAGTAGTATATTGTGACGTTTATAAACGTAACCTTAATTTGCAGTATATCTAATCTGTAGACAATTAATAAAAAGAACCGAACAAAGTAAAATATATCGATAAATGGTTTTATTTAAAGAGTAAGTGAAATACTGCATATTTATTGTTTGTGTATATTATTAATACAGTTTTTACAGTTGCTTATATTGACATAATGTAAAGTGGAAACTTTTGTGTCTAAAGAAACATTGATTTCTTCCGTACCTGTTCATATTATTACCAGTAATATTATTGGTAACAATTTCGGAAGCTTCAGAAGTACCAGCAGCAGGTTGATTGTCATTGTCGAAAATAGATCCAACATAGTATGATCCGGAGCTTCAATTATCTTTGGAGGTGTTAATGATAAAGAAGAATCACTCACTGTACTATTCCAATCAAGATGATTTTGAAGAAATTATTTTGACGTTAGTGAAATATTTTTAAATAACGTAGAACAATGTGCAAGCAATCAACAAACAAACCATAGCAACGCCGTAAAACATCGTTCTCATGTAATATGATTAAAATTTTATAAATTTTATAAATTTTAATAATATTTGAGTGATTTACTAAATCGCACAGTTGTAGGAAAAATGTTGTTTATAACACGTGCCGAAAAAGGTTACATGCTCGTGCAGATTTCCGCACTCGGCAAGCCTCGTGCGTTAAATTCTGCACTTGCACGTAACGAGCCTTTTTCGGCACTTGTTATAAAAATAACTATTAAGTGGCAAAGATTATGAAATTTGACATTTCGATGAAAAAAACACAAATTTCGCGTAACCATAGTGATGTAAAAAAGTCATGTTTTTTGACAGTTGTAGATAAATAGTATATTGCGTCATAAGGGAAATAAGAGCACATTACATCCCGAAGTTTTCTCCTGCACGAGCGACCGTTTTCTTAGTTACCCGTCATTGTTAACAGCAAATAAGGTAAACAAACTGTCAATTACGTATTATGGATACGAAAAAATAAATTTTTATTATTAATTTTGTACTTTTTCTATATTCATTCCTTCACTCTCCTACGATTCTAAGAGAAATTGGTGCAGTTTTCTTAGTCTAAACTTGTTATGAAGGTAAATTTCACACAATGAAATAACTAAACAACAAGACTAAAATCAAGAATCCTGCGCTTGGCTTAAACCATCAGATTCATCCTGCAATTAATCTTCGCTAAATATTCTTATCCTGACACACCACTTTCACTTCAACCACATACATAATTCCTTTCCCTGTGCTCGGAATGCATAAATATCTTAATATTTAGGCTAAACGAAAATTTTAACCAGTGAGCTATTAAATAATAGTATATTGTGTAGAATAAAAAAAGCGTAGCATAAAAATTGCGTGTCAAGCAAAGACACTTCTAATCCGAATAACACATACTATTTTTCCTTGAACCGAAATAACTATATACATATCTGAATAGAATGGAAACAATTTTTGAAATATTATAATTATCAATAAATTAGCATTTATTCTGTTAAAAAAAATATTTCGATTAGTTCTTTCTTTAATTTCTTAAAAAATGTTTGAATGTGAAGATATTGAAGATGAAGAAATATTACGCATACCACCAGATGTTACAGCAACAGCAAAGGAAGTAATTTTTGATTTATTACTTTCAAGTCTAGTATTTATAGTTATTTATGTAACAAGGGTGAAAACAGGCGTTTCTGGCCCGTGTCATGATTATTAGCAAGAGGCGCAAAGCGTCAAGGGCTAATAACATGCTCAGGGTCAGAAACACTAATTTCACCCGTGCTACATACAATATTTTATACACAACAAAAGAACATTTAATTTTGTATTCAAAAGATTAAAATAGGTACATTTGTATGTCAAAATGACATTTTGCAAAATCAAGTATTCACAATAAACAAAAATCATAATTTTGCCTTTCGTGGCTAAAACACTTTAATTTCGGCCCGGTTGTGCATAATAGTTATTTTTATAACAAGTGCCGAAAAAGGCTCGTTACGTGCAAGTGCAGAATTTAACGCACGAGGCTTGCCGAGTGCGGAAATCTGCACGAGCATGTAACCTTTTTCGGCACGTGTTATAAACAACATTTTTCCTACAACTGTGCGATTTAGTAAATCACTAAAATATTATTAAAATTTATAAAATTGTAATTACACGAGAACGATGTTTTACGGCGTTGCTATGGTTTGTTTGTTGATTGCTTGCACATTGTTCTACATTATTTAGAAATATTTTACTAACGTCAAGATAATTTCTTCAAAATCGTCTAGATTGGAATAGTGCAGTGAGTGATTCTTCTTTATCATAAATACCTCCAAAGATAATTGAAGCTCCGGATCATACTATGTTGGATCTATTTTCGACAATGACAATCAACCTGCTGCTGGTACTTCTGAAGCTTCCGAAATTGTTACCAATAATATTACTGGTAATAATATGAGCAGGTACGGAAGAAATCAATGTTTCTTTAGACACAAAAGTTTCCACTTTACATTATGTCAATATAAGCAACTGTAACAACTGTATTATAATATAATATAATATAATATAATATTTATTTAGTGCCAATATACATAAGTATTTACACAAGTCAAAATACATATACATAAACAATCGGTAATTACTTAACATTAATTTGTTGCATAAATTCATCAGTAGTGAATGGTGCATTAGTGATGAGAATTTCTCTAATTTTAATTTTAAATTTGTTACAACTTAAATCACGTAAATAATTTGGTAGGTTGTTGTAAAGTTGTACGGCGTAGTGGTTAATGCTGTATTTGGATTTACTTAAACGTAGGAAGGGTTGATACAAGTTTGTCTTATTTCGGGTGTTGAAGGAATGCAATGAGCAAGTTGGTTGATAATTATGTAGATTATTTTTAATATAGATTAGACAACGATAAATGTACAAGCTGGGAAATGTGAACAGTCCCAATTTTACGAAAAGTGGTTTAGTATCAGCACGGTAAGTACTGTTTGTTAGAATTCTGATGCAACGTCTTTGCAAACCAAAGATTCTGTTAGCAGAAGCAGAATGACCCCAGATCAGGATACCGTAAGACAAAATGCTTTCAAATAATGAATGATAGGCTATCTTGAGTGTCGCACTAGAAACTGAGCCTATTGCGTTTTTAAAAAGAAACAATATTGATGCCAATTTCTTTGCAATATAATCACAATGACACGCCCAAGTATTAGACGGATCAAATATCAAACCCAGTAGCTTACAGTCAATAGGATTTTTAAAGTCTGAGAGATCACGAGTTGAGAAAATCATATGTTGTGTTTTGGCATTGTTCATACATAATTTATTGCAACAGAACCAATCGCTAAGAGCAGCTTTGATCTGTTCAGTATCCATAATTGCGTCACGAAGATTAGAGGCTGAACTAATAGCTGTTGTATCATCAGCAAACATTATAAGATGACAATTTGAGACGGTAAAAGAAATGTCGTTAATATAAATAATGAAGAGTAAGGGTCCGAGAACGGACCCTTGAAAAACGCCATGGTGAATAGAACGAATATCTGATTTATTGTTATTGATCTCGACGTATTGGTAACGATTTATAAAATAGGATTTAAAGAAGAGAATAGAGTTTGATTTTATATTATATAGCTTAAGTTTTTTTAGAAGGAGATCATGGGAAACACAATCAAACGCTTTAGTTAGGTCACAAAGTAGAGCACTGGTATATAGACCTTTCTCGTTACTGTCAACAATGTTGTTGACGAAGTCAATTAAGGCTAGTTCAGTAGATTTACCAACTCTAAAACCAAATTGAGACATAGTTAATAATTTATTTGATTCAAAATAAAAGTTAAGTTGATTCTTAATTGCGATTTCAAATATTTTTCCGAAAATTGGTATAATGGAGATCGGCCTGTAATTATTTACGTCATTAACATTTCCTTTTTTAAAGATCGGAATAATTTTAGATAATTTGAGGATATCTGGAAAATTATTTTCTCGTATTGCACGATTTAGAAGTTTAGTTAAAGGAATCGTAATTACATCGACAACAGATTTTAACATTTTACTATTTATGCCAAAGCAGTCGGCGCAATTACTTGAACTGAGACTTATTATGATACTACGGACTTCAATAAAGCTGAGTTCTTTAATTTCAAAGAAAAAACTTTCATTAGTGTATTTGTTACTAAGTTTACCTAGTGGATTAATTTGGGGTGCAGACTGTTGTGATATAAGATCTTCAGCTGCATTAACGAAGAAATTATTAAGAGTGTTTGGCGATAACTCTATGTCTAACTCAGGGGATTTACGCATGGAATTAATCACTTTCCACATAGCTTTAGCTTTATTTGAACTTTGTCTGATAAAACTATCATTAGCAGCTTTTTTACTGTTTTTAATTAGCAGTTTATATTTGGTTTTGAGCGATTTTAAAAAATTGTCAACTTGCAAATGTGGATGACATCTTTTGAGATCTGTAAGAAATTGTATATTATTGCGTAATTCTAGAAGTTCAGCATTGAACCATTAATAATATACACAAACAATAAATATGAAGTATTTCACTTACTCTTTAAATAAAACCATTTATCGATATATTTTACTTTGTTCGGTTCTTTTTATTAATTGTCTACAGATTAGATATACTGCAAATTAAGGTTACGTTTATAAACGTCAAAATATACTACTGCATATTTACTAGCGCTGGTTCACCGTATCTTCTTCTTCCATAAGCGTCTGTGGTCAAAATATGAATTCCGCGCTCGGCGCGAAATTTAAATCGCTGTCAAAACAATATTCTTTTGACAGTTACGTAATGAAGCACTTTCCGCACTAGTGTTTCTTTGCTTTCGGAAACGCACTTGGTCTGCATTCATCTACTTTCCATACGTAACCAAGGCAATTATAGTTACGTAATAACAAAGAAATCGCACAGTTGTAGGAAAAATTAATTTTAAGTCTAGGGTTGAAATGTAACCTAACAACAGTTATATTTTTATATTGGTAGTAAAAATGTCAACTTTTATTACTAAAAACAGTATTAAGGGGTTATAGTACCCAGCAATTTTTTTTCCATTTTTTTTAAAATTATTATTCCCTTAAATGATGCATAAAGTATTTGAAAATGATATTTAAAAACTATTTTGGGAGACAAGCTATATAAAACAGTTTTTTTTACTTATTTTTTGAGCGCATTTAAGCGCTCTGAAACGTTTAAAAAGGCCGCTCAGCATTGAATCATTAGAAAAGCGCTCGGGAAAACATTACGTCGCTTAGAAAAGAGGCTAAAGAGCGAAATGCGTACTTGGAAGGGCAGTATGGTGCTGGAATAGCAGTGTAAAGGTAAAGAAAATAGCATATTTCATATAGTAACGCGTTTTTCTAGAAACTATGGTTTTCAAATTGGTGTGCAGTGTAGTTCGCTCAATTTTTATTGGATTTACTTGAAATTTTTACTGTAGCTTCTTGGCTAGAGTATCATTCGAAGTTCACACGATTTTTAAGAATGATAAATAATTACATTTGCAATAAACAATTTAAGTATGTTTTTTGCCAAAAAATTAAAAAAAAATTAAAACTGATGCCAATTTGTGAATTTAAAAAAAAATTATAATCTTGGGTACGTCCAAAGAAAAACTAATGTAGATTAAGAAAAAAATTATTTTTTTGCTCTAAGTGGTGTACGAAGACTGATACAATGCACGCCGATTTCCTCCTAAAAAAAACATTTGTTCAAGTTACCTAGTCCCAGGACACCATTTTGTATCGTAAATTTAAATTAAAAATATTTTTATATACCTTAATACATGCATAATAAAGTCTCCAAATTTCATTTTAATCCATTGATGAGTAATCGAGAAAAAAATTCCCAAAAAAGGTTCACTTTTCAGTGCGCCTGGGTAGTATAACCCCTAAAAATCATCAACTTTGAAGACGATTGAAGAAAAACTAATATAATCATTACAATGAATTATAACAAACACATGCCGACTCTCCCTTCCTTTCTTAGCTTTTTAGATTCATTGTTAGAGGAGTGAGTGTGAGCAAATTGCGATGATTTAAGCATGTGGAACAAATGTCGAATGACAGATTTTTTAAACATGGAGCATATGGCTGGGACGTGATTGAAGATTTGTTGAATGATGAAAGATTTCATGTATGAAGACAAAATGAACTTGTATGAAGGTAACTATGAATGTGATTGAAGCGAGGATGGTGTAGGGTGAAAATATTTGATGACGAATAATTATTTGATTTGAATGTTTTAAGGCTTCATACTACTCCATTTGAAGGGATACAATAATAAAAAATCTATAGTATATATGTCACTTATAAAATTATTTTGCTAATTTTTCCAGGATCGAATGGGACCCCTCTGAATTACGGGCTTTAGATATTTGTCTTTTTTGTCTATTAATTAATCCGGCCCTGGGGGTCTGTTCTAATTCATAGAGGGGATGTGACAGTGGCTACAGTCCGGCACTGGAAAGTCTTATGAGCGAAGGTGCGCACTGTTTTTAATTCCTGACCCAACCAAGAGATGGTGCGCGTGCTATTTTAGGTGATACTTCAGAAGTGTGTTTTTACCGACTAGGCAAATGACAGGTCTTTCATTCGTTTTCTGCAACCAGTTTGTTTTTACGTTCAAAGATAATTTGCGTTTTCTAGTGCAGTTATTCATTGCTAACGGTTTTTTGCTTCAAAGTTTTAGAATTGTATTACTATTGACATTTAGTGCACTTAATCTGTATTTGAAAATATTAACAGTTTTTGCGATTTCTAGTTTAGTTTAGTCAACGGTTTTTGTGTTTCATTACTGTTGTCATTTGGTGTATTTTTCAATACAAACAAAAAAAGTGTCGAATATGATGAAATTACCAGGCTGTAATATCCTTCATTTTCAATCGCAACAGCGTTTACAACTATTAAAGACATAAGTTTACAGTTTATAAAATTAAATAGTGAAAAAGCAATTTTGTCAAACATTTAAAATCATTTGTGAGAGAAAATGTTAATTTTTATTCCATAATGTATTGATCACAACGAACTTGTAATGGATTCGATAATATCCATTTTAATTTTGCATCACTATATAAATGAAATAGACAGTATAATAATAAGGAAGAAAAGAATGGTCAATACCGATGATACATTAGTAAGTAAAGTCAAAATGTGCTATAAGGAAATTGTAAAATTAAAAATATTACAAATAAAATATAGACACTAATTTACTGTTGCATTTTTTGTTGAATGAAAAATTTTACATAATGTACAATTTTTAAAGAAATTGTGAAGTTATTTTCATGTACTTCACAATTTCTTTAAAAAATTGTATGTTATGTAACTAAAATATATATTTCATATAATATAAATTCTCGGCTACGCTTTTAAATCTAGTTTAGTTCTTGACCCAACCAAGAGATGGCGTTGAAAGAGTGCGCCGGCCTTTAACATTACAGTCTCCCATCTAGAGTAGGATATATATTATCTTTGGCTACAGCTATAATATTTTCGTGACAGCTACATTCGATTGTCTTCATAGCGGGACTTAGTAACAAATTAGGAAATTATATTTTTAATATTGGTAATAAAAATATAGTACAGTTGTCAACCCTTTTATTTATAAATACATATTCATGTCAAATTGTCTAATTTGTTCGATTTCGTTATATAAACGCAGTTTCTATTTGAGTTCTACAGAGTGATCAAAAGGAATTGTTACAGTTGGCTATACAATTCCGGAGATCTTTTTATTCCACAGTTGGCACAACGCCAGGTAAAGACGAAAATACTATTTGACATGTTTAATAAATACAAATAGGTTATGTGAGGAATCTGACAACTAATAGGATTTTGACTTTTAATAAAGGAAGGGTGAGGGAAACAACAATTTAATTTATGAATATTTAAAAAAAAAAAAATAACTAAAAACGAATAGCAACTAAATGTACTTAAATTTAATTTTAAAGTTTCAAATATCACTGTCAACAACAGGAAATGAATTTATGTATCAGGCTCACCAATTTTAAATAGATTTTTTTATTGGCATCTGTATCAATTCCTTTTAATCACTCTGTAGATCTGACATTAAAGAAAATTATTATAAATAAACAAATCAGAAAAAAATTAAACATCGAATTATAGTTAGTGTGGCTATGTCCATAGCGGAATCTGTCCAGCTTCCGCTATAAATTTGCGATGTGGCTAAATGACAAACTTTTCTATTTATTGCACCAGGTGGATCCTTGTTGTTAAGCGATGTGGCTACCGTTGCCACAGTGGCTATGTCAATTAGAATAGACCCCCTGGCAGCGATTACAATTGCTTAAAATGTTTCAATTTTATGAATGAAAAAGTGAGATATGTATTAAATAAAGTAATTGAATTAAAAATCATATGCACCTGTTTGAAAATTCATTACATAGAATCCACAGAAGCTACACAACACCAAAAAAAGAGAATCAAGTACACATAAAGTATATTGCGAACGTGTCGACAGTCTCTCGGTATGTTTAAATTAAATGTGTTTCCGAAAAGAGTAAACTGTTTTATTGTTCATAAAAGCAGAGTCCGCGGACGTTCGCGTTCGCGTGATAAATAGCGTCGGCGCTGCAGTGGAGGCATACGGTACATTTCATCGCGATAAAAATGTTATATTGCTGCTGCCTGCCAGTCGTGCTACAACAGACACTTCTCTGATTTTCTTTTAACGCACTGTTATCTGCGAATGATGGATGTATCGTGTTCAACTACCAAATGCATATTGCACACTATATTGATTTTTACAGAACATTGGACGCTGGCTTGCTGCTTTGAATGTACTATTTTATAACCAAAAATTAATTATAATATTATACGCCTTTTACCCATTACTGGGTGTGGCATTCTGCCGAAGCAGATCTCGGTAAGTGATATATTTATGCGCGTGAAGTGAAGTTATATAACAAGAGAGTGAGAATGAATTGAAAATAATTTGATAGATCTTTCGAAAACTTGTTGCCAGGCAATAGTCCTGAAAGCCCGTAAGGCTTGAGTGGTTCTTGTCAAATGGCAACAAGTTTGAGAAAGACACTGGAGAATTATTTTCTAATTTATCGAACTCTCGAGTTATATTTAATTAGATTATTTTTTGACTTAGCTGTTGAGGTCGATTTATCCAACTTAAAAGATTTTGAACTGGGTTCATATCGATTGATTACTTATTAACGTATTCTTGGAAGTTGTTTCCAAAATTTGTTGGTGTATTTCTGTACCTGAATCGATTTTTTTCACACATTTTACTTGACGCGTTGACAGTTTTAAATAATTATTTGACAACTACCTATCATTTGTCACAAACAAAAAAGCACCTGCAGATATTATTCCCGAGAATAATCACAAGAGCTTTATTCTGAGTATAATAATGACAGGATTGGTTAAAACGCAGACACGGGACAATGAAGCATTTCATTGGTTTTGAGAAACGTCAAAAAATAATCATTAGGACTAAAACAAAAGACAAAATGTCTATTGCGAAGTGGAATTGAGTCTTAATAAATAAGAAAAAAAATTTCCATCACTTGTCTCATAATTCCACAGAGGTTTAACAGCACGTTTGCATCAACTTCTCAGGTCAGCAACAAACGGCTGGTCAGTTCAGCTTTAACCATAGACGCGTTTCGTCCTTCCGGACTCATCAGTATGGTGCGATCATTTATCCAACTAGATCAACTAGGAAATAGTGGATTGTGATACCGACTTAGCTGAACTGACTGATGTTAACCTATCTACAACGGTAACATGACATGAGAGCTATGAAGCCACTCGTGGTGCCATCTACCGACAAAATCGCAAACTGCTTGACAGCTATTGAAATAAAACAAAAGACAAAATGTCTATTGCGAAGTGGAATTGAGTCTTAATAAATAAGAAAAATAGGAAAAAAAATTTCCATCACTTGTCTCATAATTCCACAGAGGTTTTACAGCTATATATTTCACTTTCGCGCCAAAATAGAGTCACGCCATTCGTTATATACCTGAATGGGTGGAGTTAAAGCGAATTCCTGCCACCGTTTTACTTTAGTTTGTTGAGTTCTAGAAGGGTTCCAAATTTATCCGTTAGATGGCAAACGCTCGGTTGGCATCGCCAATACTAATGAGATAAAAAAATAGACAAAGCAATGGACGTCTTCTGGCGGACGTGCACCAAAGAAGGGAAAAACAGTTTTATCGGCTACAAAGGTTATACCGATTGGTTTTTTTTTTATGCAAAAGGAATTATCTTCATCGACTATCTCGAAAAAAGAAAAACTATAATAGCAGCCTACTACAGAAATTATTGGACCAATTAGCAGCGGACTAATGTAACTTTGTTTTTGATGCCTACTTTTGATAGTGTTTATGACACTAAATATGTAGTTATTATTTGTATACGATTTATAGTGTAACGGTTGCCTTAGAAGCAGGGCAGGCAGAAGTCGTATCTTCGGTCTGTAATTGTCGACACCAGAAAAACTTTCGGGTGTCGAATATATCCATCAGAAATTTTAAAAAGCTTTTTATAATTTGCATCCATATATGTCTAGATCAAAGAAAAATCAATTTAAATGTAAGCACTGCGTTATTATAGTACAGTAGGGATCATGGGCCCTGTTAACTCCTGTGTGTGCTCAACAGCGCCTCTTGTGCGTATAAACACATACTAATCTTAGTTGAGAGCAGGGTCATGACAGCTAATAGAATTTTTCGTGAGCAAGACGTGGCAAGAATGTGGGGTTAGACAAACTGCACAATAATAAGAAATAGCAGTACAGGCTAGAGATGGGAATTCTAGTTCATTTGAGTGAACTAGTTCATTCGTTCTCGTTCACCAAAAAGATTAGTTCATTGAACTAGTTCATTAGTTCACTTTCGTTCACGAAATTTTTAAGACTGTGATGAACGGAAATTGTATTGTATTGTGATTCACGAGCGAGAACAAGTGAACTTTTAGGATCTGGTTCTAGTATAATTTGACAGCAGACAACAGAAGCAAGGCGGTGAACGAATGAAGTATGAGTCTCGTTCGCTCGTTCACTCGTTCAGTTGTTCGCTGCTCTCCGCTTTCGTTCGACCACATCAGCCGTGCCGCCGCGCGCCGTGCTGGTGAATCATATTCCAATAGTTCGCAATGAACTAGTAGTCTCGTTCACTCGTTCACTTATTCGCCGCTCTCCGCTTTCGTTCGACCTCATCAGCCGTGCCGCCGCGCGCCGTGCTGGTGATCATATCCGAATAGTTCGCAGTGAACTAGTCTTTAATAAACTCACGAACTAGTTCGTGTCGTTCACTATAAGGAATAGTTCATATGAACTAGTTCGTTCACGAACTACACACCTCTAGTACAGGCTTCAAATTCAAATGATATTTCTTAATCAAGTCTATTCAAATTTATTTGTTGTTCTGTATTTATTTATAATTTTTTATGTTATTAGTATCATATTTTTTAATCATTTTTTTTCCTTTCGTTGCTCCACTTTCTCACTCGACACTCCATTGTTCCCTGTTCTGCCGATCTTGCTTAGAAGTAATTTTTTTAACGAAACTATTTTTCGTAAATAAACAACAGATAGCATCACAGGTCGGGTTTGTAGCTAATTGCTAATTAAAGATTTGTTGTCGAGTGATTACCGTGTGAAGTTGATTTGGAATGCATCTGGTAAAATTTCAATTTGCGATAAATCTTTGATGTTATTAAGAGGAATAAAAAATAAAATAAATATACCATCACGCCTTCTACCCATTACTGGGTGTGGCACTCTGCTGAAGCAGATCTCGGTAAGTGATATATTTTGCACGTGAAGTGCGGTTACCAGTCGTCAAATCACGGCCCCCAAACATGTTAGTGGTGGAGGAGCCACAGGGATAGCTTTTTCAAATTATGAAAATTTGTCACCTGTGGGAATCGAACCAGGAACCTCTGGATCCACAGGCCGACTTCATACCACTGTACTAGTCATCCCATAAGAGGAATGGTAGGCTCTAATCAGTTGGAAGACAGTTAGTGGTATATTTTGAGAGATTTTGAAAGTTAATGATATTTTATGCCATGTCATATAGACTACGTGAGTAAAATTTTGAGAACTTCAGATACATTTTATCTGAAAAAGTTTAATAGCTCAATTACAATACTTTTAAATTTAATTGTCATAAATTTTACCGATTCATTTATTTTATTTTTCAAATTAGAGCCACGTAAAAATTTTTATTACCTAATTCAACTAATTTGTAATTCAACTCACAACTTTCTTCAATAGCTTTTCTATTTTAGATTTAAATTTAGAACAATTTCGTCCGATTAAAATATTTTTAATTGCATTTAAAGCCAGAATTATTATTATTTTTTTGTAAAAGTCATTGAACTTCCGACTCGCGGTCCGACAGTTGCCGATCTGAATTAAGTCAAACTTGTAAGTAAGCTTTTTTATGTTTAATTTCAAAGTTGTTCAATGTTTTTTGCATTGATTTGAATTGAATATTCATGATAGATTTATAACATTTTTTATTGTAAACTTTTGTAAAATGACTTTATTATCCTTGTGTGACTGAGATCAATGTGATCATTTTTCATTAGTTTACATGTGCATGTATGTAATTTAAAGACATAATTAAGGTGACCATTTATATTTGGACAAAAAGCGGGACAAAATAACTGAACATACAGGATATAAAATAAGTAAGGAATATTAATATTATTTCCTGAAATAATCGTTTAATCTAAATAATTAGTTTATAATTGTGGATATTTTGGCTAGATCAGATATTTTATTATCGATTGTCATTTTTTCACAGTGGAGAGATCGATGTTTTTCTTAAAATGCTACAATTTTTTTATCTCATTCGAAAGAGTTTTTTTTCTCTGTACACATATTTTAAAATAATAATACTATATTTGAAAAAAAATTTACTGATTTTTTTCCAGAAATTGATTTTAGTTGTTATAGATGTATTAGTGATAAAAAAAAATTATAGGGATGGCCGTCATTTTCGCCATGATATTTTAATCATTCACAGAGAAAAGAATTATAGAAAAATTAAATTGTTCATCATCAGAAACGTAAGCAAAAATTTACTTTATTTTGACATTTATTAGTTAAGCTAGAATTCAAATTCATAATTATGTAAGTTATATTATAAACAAATTACTTTTCATTTTTTATAAAGAAGTGTTTTGCAGTTTAATGTAATTATTATATTATAATTGTAATAATTGTACATGAGTTGAGAAATAACAGCTAGTGATAGATTTATGTTAACACATTTTTATAACTAGACAGCTCAACAATGTCACAAAATATATCCTCAAAATTCACTTTATAAACGCGATATAGGAAAAAATATTTATCTTTTGCTTACTGAAATTTATATTGAATTTACAAACTTCAAGAAATTTTTGTTTGTTCACATTTTTTTACTCACACCTACACATATACCATCCAACACAATTTATTTTTGCTACTACTTTATTATTGCTTATCATATTTCATTTTATTATTTGTAATATTTATTTTGATTATAATAATAACGCACCGTCAAACTTATAATTTAATTTTAATAATGTAATGATCATTGAATATTTTTCCTGTCCCCTTTCGTATAATGTTCGAGCTTACGGTTTGGGGAAGGTTCCATTTTCGTTTAAATTTGTGGTACCCTGACACGCCGATCATTTGATCAAAGCCCACTGGCCCATCGCGCCACTATCTAATGCTCATGATACATATAGAGTTTAGACTCCTAGTCTACCATTTGACTGCCAAAAATAGAAACGTCTCTATTTTCAGCAGTCAGACTGCCGAAAACCAACTTCATTGTGATGCTGGGTTGTTCGCTATCTTCACTTTGTTGTTTGACGTTTGAAAGATTATTGTTTATGATTTTGTTTGATATTTTATACATTTTTATAGTTAATTCATTTACTTTATACATAGTTAGATACTTTTAAGTTTTTATATTTGATTTATAGTTCATGTCTATTTTTTTTTATTTAATTTTTTGTTTTATATTTCCTACTTTATAGGCAAATAAAATTAAGATCGCTGCGCCATCTAGAACACTTCGCGGACTACTGTGTCCAGGATAATTTTTTGACGTTTTAAAACTACAAAACTAAAATCGCACTTTAATATTATAAAACACAAAATAACTCTCTCTTTTATATTTAATTTATTTACACGATTGTCATTATATATTAAACCTATTGAATTTATAATAAAAATTTAAATATCAAAATTATCTAAGCCTGAAATGGTTAAATGCTCTATCTGTATTTATTAAATGTATTTATTTGTACTTCAGAATCTCCAAATGTTTTCGGTTGATTATTTATACCGTATTTATTTGGGATTTTTAAAGTAACCTGCAGGTTACTTGGCACACTTTAAGTAACCTGGAACTAATCTTAAACTGACCCTACTGCCCCAGCTATTTTAGCGGGTTGGTAGATTCAACCCGTTTACTATCTCTATCTAATCAACTTGTGTTCCTTGTTATTCGTGGCGGCATCGCGATTTGTAATAGTATAGAGAGGTTAGGAGCTATTTTTATGAAAAACGTAAGTAATTTTATAATAATATTTTGAAAAAATATACAAAACTATTATTTATGCAGATGATGGAAGAGCAATATGCATTATGTGCTTCTTGCAATATAAGTCACAGAGGATAATATTACGACACATTATGCTGATGACAAAATTATAAAAAAAAACAGACCCTGACGTTATTTGCTTTTTGACTACATATAAAAAATATAAAGATGAATCAAAACATCCAATTAAAAGCGCAATTTAACACACAAACAAAACTAAGCAGATGTCGCTTCGAACATGCATTCAGATTTTAAATTTACCGCTAATATTTACAACTGACACTTGAGATGCATCATTTATTTGGAAGTAACACGAGTTAGTTCTAGGTCAGTTCAGGGTTGGATCAAAATTTCCCAAACAAATACGGCCTTAATAAATTTATTATAGTATCTACTGTTTCTTTTCTCTATTTCGACATTATTATGCGTAGCGTTTTAATGTTCACTTTGTCCGAAATTTTGCATCTCAATGGAGTTTTTCATTCTCAAAATTCTGTCACTATTTTGAATTTGTTTGTTATGTTTTCTGTGCCTTTAGCAAATTCATTGCATTTCGTTTGGGATGTGCAGTGAAAAATTTTATTGGGCAACAGTTCTATTTACATATTACTTGATTAACTACTTACCATAAAAAAATAGTTATTTGTTTCACTAAAAATACCAGTATTTGTATGAACTAATAAAGGTTATTATTATTATTATTATTTATCAGCATGACAATTGTAGTAAAAATATTATTTTTGGTCCTAAGACGTATCCCTGGTAACGTAAACATTCCTGAAATAGCATTCTTTTACTACTGAAAAAGTTGAAATAATAATGTAATAATTTTTTGTGTAATGTAGGGAACATACTATCGTAAGCGGGTTAACTTTTTTTCCCTATTTTTAATCGCATAATCTATACTGCCTGCTTATCTATTAATTCGGCAACCCTAAATTTTATCTCAAATTTTGCTTTTTGTGTTTTATCTTTGGCAATACATGAAAAGATACATCTGGATGTTTTTTTACGTCCTGGTACGCAGTAATAATCGTTCTGCATTATATATTTTATCAACACACCGAAAATATTTCAAAATATCTATATCTAATATATAATACAGTTCAAAATGAATCCTGGGTACAGTAGTTCTAAAAATTACCGCTAGGTGGTGTAACGCTTAGCTGCAATTGCCTATAGTTTTTATATTTTTTATCCACAACTTATATATAATAAAGACATTATTACACTGATTGTAGTTGAATTATATGGCTCATAAAACACGAGTGTTTTAAAGTTAATTTTATGACAGAAAAATTTGGGAGACGCCCGGATTCGAACCAGGGACCTTCAGCTTGCCGGGTCGATTTCATAACCACTAGACCACATCCGACCTGAACGATGCGGGCGTCTCCCAAATTTTTCTGTCATAAAATTCACTTTAAAATTATCATTATTATTATTATAATTATTATTATTATCAAAAATGGAAGTGTGAAGTTTGCAAATATTTATACATTTTTTAGCAGATCGGAATGAAATTTGGCGCACGTAAACATTGGATAGTCATACGCATCCTGTTAAAATATGAAACACATTCATCGTCTGTGAACAAATATATTCGCTTGTAAGGTTGAGTTCTTATACACGGGGCTTATGGCGATCATCACTCAGAATCGCACATATTTGATTTGTGTACCTCTAAAATTTTGCAGATTCATTTGAAAAACTAGTATGATGTTCTAGAACTATCCAAGTATATTGTATCAGAAGGAGAAAGTTTTTTATCATTTAGTAATGGATATATAGCCATGCAAAGCCTTGTTTTTAACGAAAAATTAAGAATCCCAATTTATAATGGCAATACCACATGGTGGTATGATATTTGAAAATGCACTAGACCAACAACCTGTTAACAATTCATGATATTCAAATCATAATAGTTATAAAACACTTATTTCATTCAATTTTTATATTTTTTTGAGTGTCAATTTCACCACTCGACAACCGCCGGCGGCACCGTCACACTAGTACTACCTTAAAATTAGACGGTAAGAGAAATTGCGTAACCATTAAAGGCAGATTCATAAAACTGATTAACGCTAACACCATTTTTAATATTATTTATAACTATGTTTCAAATTAAAACAGATTCACGAATTTGATTAAATTTGATGCTAATTAATAGTCTATTTAACTCAAGTTAAAATAAACTTGTTTCTCACATTGGAAAGAGAGTTATAAACGAAATCAAAAATGGTATTAGCGCTAATCTGCCTGCAATATGTTAACCTTTAATTTTCTCGAAACAAGAGAAGATGGACTTAACCACGGTGTGTGGCTCCTGATGATTGGAAACGTGCTGTCATTTGTCCTTTATTTAAAGGCAAAGGTAGTTCGAGTGAATGTACTAATTTTCGTGCGATAAGTTTGCTGAGTGTGGTAGGGAAGTTGTACGGGAAAATTCTTATTCATAAGGTACGAACCTTAACCATTTCCAAGATAAGCGATATGCAAGGTGGTTTTTTGCCTGAGAGAGGGTGTGTGGATCAATTATTTTCTCTTCGTATGATTGTTGAGAAGTCACTTGCTAAGAACAAAAAGGTGTTCTGTGGCTTTCTCGATCTTAAAAAAGCATATGATAGTGTTCATCGCGAGATTTTGTGGGATGTACTTCTACAGTACGGTATAAACGGGAATTTGTTGTGAGCAATTCGTGCGTTGTATGATGGTAGCGAGGCTGCGGTGAGAGTTGATGGTAGATTGAGTGATTGGTTTTGTATAGATGTTGGCGTGAAACAAGGTTATGGGATGTCTCCGTGGCTGTTTAATTTGTATATGGATGTGTTGTTACGAACGGCGCTGAATGGGGTGCATGGTGTACATATTGGTGGTAGTGTTGTGCCTGCGTTAGCGTATGCGGATGATGTTGTTGTTATGGGTGAATCTGAAGAGCAATTGAGAAGAATGATTCTAAGTATAAATGAAGTAGGAAAAGGTTTAAATCTGTTATTAAATGTTGAAAAATGTAAAGTGTTAGTGTTTGAGAAGAGTGATTTGGTGACCGACTGCAATGTTTCGGTGAATGGTGTGAGATTGGGTCAAGTGAATGAGTTTTTATATTTGGGTAGTGTGTTTTCGAGGGATGGACGTATTGATTGTGAGATTGAAAGAAGAGTATCTGCGGGTTGCAAGGTATTGGGTGCTCTGGGAACCTTTGCTCGAAATGTAAATGTATCCAGAGATGCTCGATTGAGTGTGTATAATGGTGTTTTAGTGCCTTCATTGATGTATGGTAGTGAATGTTGGGTATGGATGAAGAAACATGAACGTCGTATAACTGCTGTGGAAATGAGGTATTTGCGGGGTGTGTGTGGTTATACTAGAACAGATCGTGTCCGGAATACATTGGTGTATGATGAGTGTGAAATTGAGAAGAATGTAGTTAGAAAAGTAGGCATAAGTCAGTTGAGATGGTTTGGGCATGTAGAACGTATGTCGAATGACAGATTAGTGAAACAGGTATATGTTGGTGAAATTGAGGGTGAAAGATTGCGTGGGCGACCTATGAACAAATGGATGAATATGATTGAAGGATTGTTGCGTGAAAGAAAGTTTCCGAGTACTAGAAACAAATGTGCTTGTATAAAGGGAATTATGAATGTGGATGAAGCTAAAGTGGTGTGTCAAGATAGGAACGTTTGGCAAAGATTAATTGCGGAATGAATCTGATGATTTAAGAAGTGCAGGAATTTAGATTTTAGTTTTTTAATTTTGTTGTTTAGTAATTTCATTAGAGTGTTTATCTGCAATTGTGTTAAATTCACTTTCAAAAACAAGCGCAGGGACGACACTCCCTTCGTTTCTGATCTTTTTATTCGTTTTCTGATTTAACATTGAGTGTTTAACTGCAATTGTGTGGAATTCACTTTCAAAAACAAGCGTAGAGCGACACTCCCTTCCTTTCTTATCTTTTAATTCGTTTTCAGTTCTTACGTAGAGTGTTTAACTGCAATTGTGTGGAATTCACTTCCAAAAACAAGCGCAGGGCGACACTCCCTTCCTTTCTCAGCTTTTTGTTTCATTTGCAGTTACTGCATTGTGTGGACTTTTCTTTCATATGCAATTGCAGGCTATCACTTTCATCTTTTCTAATCTTTGTAGATTTGTTGTTAGATTCGTTATTAGATTCGTTGTTAGGAGTAAGCGTGGGTAATTTGAGATGTTTTATGCATGTCGAAGAAAGAAGATAAATGATAAGTGAATAATTAATGAGTGAAAGATTGACAAATCATTGGATGAATGTGATTGAGGGTTTTTTTATGTGAGGAATGATTTCGTGTGTGATAAATAAATGAGATTATATGGAGAGATCTATGAAAGTGGTTGAAGTGAGGGTGGTGTATTTGAATGATAATGTTTGACGGGGGCTGATTATTTGATTATGTTATGAGTGAATGTTTTATGAGTGATTTTAGGGTTCGTGCTACCCCATTTGATGGGATATAGCGTGAAGATATGTATGTATGTATGATTAACATTAATCGAGAGTAAACCGGTGATTGAAAAACGGCCCTAAGACCACCAATAGAAATAAACCAATCCCTTAGTAGTACTCTTAGTTCATTCAGTTAGTCTATACCAGAGAACCTTACTCGATTACATTCATACTCCTTTTATAGATTCCTTATACTAACCTAAACTGCGTCAAATTTAAACAAACCGTGAGGTCATGAGGCCAGATTTTATGAGTATGGATTGTTTTCTTCTTTTTAACAGTGTAACAAGTCTAACGGTACGCATTCTGTGATATTTGTTGCATTTTAAATAAGTTTGAAGAAATGTCTAATTTAAAAAAATAAAAGGATTAAAAATACTAAATAGTATTCATATGTGTACTATTTTATCTATTCAGTGATATTTATTGAAATTTTCGTACTAATAAACGACTCCATTCCATACATGTACTAGACTAACCCCCCTATTCTGTAACTGAATTATTATCCATTACTATAATAAGTTAATTACAACCTCAATTTTTCATGATTATTCTATAGATTAACACCACTTCGACTTTCTCTGGCCAAAATAATTTATTCTGTTCCTTCCATTTTAATTTTTATGCATTTTTATTTCGTATAGAACTAACAATATAAAAATATTACTTTTTAAACACACTTTTTATGCAACTGTCATTGAGCTGTCCTTACATTTCTTTTTATAATAACAGCTACGTACATATGTAAGAAAAATGTATGAAAATAACATAGAAACTCCAGGGTAAATTATTCTGGTTACAGAATACTAAAATTAGAATAATCTACACAGTAATCATAAAAAATTACCTTAAGTTATCAATAATTAACAGATAAAGATTCAGTAACAGAATATAGGGGTTATTTCGAAATGTCAAAGTTAGTTTACTATTGTTGGCGCTGTAGAGTGTTTCCAACGATTGCCAACTTGAACTGCATGTTGAGCAGTTAACAATATTTTTGTCAGCTTTCCTAATATTCATTGGTAACTGTCAAGTTAGTTCACGTCTAGTCATGCTACAATAGTACTATTATTACTATAGTTGGCAACATTGAGAAAAATATTTTTGTATTCTTTAGTTGGCAACAGTACACGACGAATCGTGATTTCTGTACTGTCAAGTTATACATTTGTGAATTGTTTTGTGTTACAAAATGTATTTTTTGTCAAAGTTATGCTTTCTGTGCCTTAATACTTATAAAAATTTAAATCTTGTATTAATAGCAAGTAGTGAAGGAATATTAATTCAACAACTAAAATATTGTTTCCCTGAAATTGTAAGTAAACATAACCTTGATATATTTTTAACACTGTATCATCTTATCGTCGCCTTCATTAATTTTCCTTCGTAACTAATTACAAAACTTCGAACAGGGTAGAAAGTAGTTTATTGCTGCTCGCGCTTAGAGATTGTTGATCAAGACGCAATCGAGAGCAACAATTATGCATGAGTGATACGGACATTTTCTGTTTGTGTTGCACAGAATATTTTTTCTACAACCATTTAGAAACGCTTGAAAATGGATTTAAAATCAAATTGATATAAATAAATGAATAACTCATAATTTTTTTGTTTGTTTGATCAATTATTGAATGTCAATGCGACTATTTTGTGAAAAAATACATAAATAAAATTTTAAACATTTATTTCTTTCAAGCACGCTGATATTCCTATATGATTTGAAAGAAATTAATGTCCATTTATTATACATTTTCCCAAAATTTTGTAATGTGAGGGTGCTGAATTTTATATTCGTTGAATTCAGTATAAAAGTCCCTTCCGCACAATTTTATTAAAAAATATATATGTTCTTATTTAAAATAAGAAAGTTGTGTCTCATAATTGAGGAACCACTGATCAAAAAAGTTTTTGTTAATAGTTTTATAATAGACTTGCAAAACGGTGTTTATGTGCTAATTTAACCAATTTCGTAGCTCCTATACTACACGAAAAAGCAATAGTACACCACTTAAAATGAACAGCTGTATTTTTATTTATTATATTTATACGAATAAACATATATTTAAGTTAAGGTGGTACTATTATAGAAGAATTTAACCCGGATTTTAATGAAATGTAAATTTGTAATTTTTCATGGCGTTTCTACACTAGTTTACAAATTTTATTTTAAAAGTTTACCGTTGTTGAGCTGAGTAATGTAAAGTTAAAATCAACCAAAAATGCATTGGCGTTATAGGAACTGTACGTCGCGAGGCAGCTTACTGCGTAATAAATTCATATATTGTAGTTATTTTTTAACAAAAAACTAACACACAGTACCTACATCATGTAAATATAAAGGTATGAGAATTAAAAAATCCATGCCTTACCGGATTAGTTTCAAAGATATTGGCGATGAAAGTTGGATATTCTATGATTTTCAATGAAACTGTCAGAAATGCTTGGCAACGTTGCACGGATAAACAGAGTTGGTCGCACGCGTAAACAGAGATGATCGCAGGCGTAGACAGAGATGATCGCACGAATGACAAAGCAAGAACTATGAAAGTTATTATTTCGATCAGTAAAATATATTAATTTTAATACAACAAAAAATATTGCAGCATTTTATATTTATTTATTTGTTGTTACAGTTGATAATAATTGCATTGGTGCATTTTTCTCATTTTTCTTATGAACTCTCAACAGGATGTATCGATAATAGTTACGTTTCGTACCGACTGGTAATATCATGTTGCTTGTGGTTCTCGCCTTGTTGTCATAGCTTCTGCTGTGTAAAATCTTACAGTCCTATTGGTTGGCATGAAACATTCACTTTTAAAATTTTTGTTATGTTACTGAATTTCATAAACTAGTTAAATAGTTTTATTTAATATATTCCATGTTATTGTTAATTATACGATATTTGCAGCGAAATGTTAATTCTGTTAATAACCTATACCATTCAGAAATGTAATAATTATTTTTATAAACTTTTTAGGTTACCTATACTTTTGTATGAGACTGTCATGATAGAACCACCTTAAATAGTGACATTTACAATCACAAAACCAGAGAGAAAGGGAATTTTAATATTCACATATCTAAATTAGATATCGCTAAACACTCACCAAACAGACTGGAAAAAATATTTGCAAAAAACTGCCCGAAGAAACAACCTTTAGAATATTTTTTAATCTTCAAAATCTATTATACTTCAAGTGAAATATGTATTATATTATACACTATTGTGTCCACAGAAATAAAAAATAAATAATTTCAAATTACTTCTTGCAAAGAAATTTAGTATATAGATGTTCGATTTAATGGGATGGCTAGCTCAGTGGTATGAAGTCGGCCTGTGGATCCTGAGGTTCCTGGTTCGATTCCCACAGGCGACAAATTTTCATAATTTGAAAAAGCTATCCCTGTGGCTCCTCCACCACTAACATGTTTGGGGGCCGTGATTTGACGACTGGTAACCGCACTTCACGCGCAAAATATATCACTTATCGAGATCTGCTTCAGCAGAGTGCCACACCCAGTAATGGCTAGAAGGCGTGATGATATATTTATATTTATTTATGTTCGATTTAAGTGTGCCATCATTGCTATCTCGAGAACTATAAGAGCTACAAGATTGGTTAAATTAACAAAGAAATGCCATTTCACAGGTCTATTACAAAACTATTATCAACAAAATTTTTCGATCATTGTTTTTCAAAAAACGCAGTTTAACTTTCTTATTTTAAATCGGAATCTATTTTTTTGAGCTTATTCAATTCAGTATTTTTCTCTGAATTCAAGTTCAGCACCGTCACATTACAATTTTGTTGACAAATATGCATATTAAATTTAATTCAAATCACAAGAATCGGCGTGCTACGAAAGAAAAAAAATCACTGATAAAAAAAATTAATTTATTTTTTCACAAAATAGTTGTATTGACATTTAATAATGAATCAAACAAACAAAAATATTATGATTTGTTCATATGTTTCTGCCATAGCACGCTAATTCCAATGTGATTTGAATTGAATTAATGTCAATTTAATATGCATTTTTGTCAAACATTTTGTAACGTGAGAGTACTGAACTTGTAGTCGTTGAATTCAGAAAAAATACTAAATCGAATAAGCAAATAAACAAAATCTCAGATCAGATCATTTTTGCGCTGAGTGTACACCAAAGCCTTTTTCAATAGATTAAAATGAGAATATCGCAAAGTAGCTAGAACAAATTCAAATTTCAAAAAAATATTTCATATATTTAATCTCATCCAAATGAACAAACAAGTAGTACTACATAATATCTAAACATTCAGCTTTCTGTAATGTGTATGAACAAGAATATTTAATCTTTATAATACAAATAAATTGAAATTGAAGTGTAGGGGAGCATGATATCAAAATTTTAGATCTAATTTTCTCAAAAATGCTAGGAACGATTTTGTTTAAAAAATTCTGTAAATTTAAAAAAATGGTCCTCTATTGCTCAGAAAATTTTTATCCTATTTGAATTTACAGTTTTGGAGAAAAAACAAAAAATACACAAAAAAGTCCTGTTTTGAGCCATTTTTCGCATATTTTATTTTTTTTCTCCAGAACTGTAAATTCAAATTCGATAAAAATTTTCTGAGTTATATAATAATATATATATATATATATATAATAATACAGAATAATACAGAATTTTTAAAATAAAATCGTTCCTACCATTTTTGAGAAATAAATTCTAATTTTGAGTGTAATTTCTTTCAATATTTGTACATAACATTAATGGTATCTAGTTTATTACCATACTTTGAAGTTTTGCCTTCATAATTGTATACAATACTTAATAACTTTCATTCATAATAAGAATAATATTTCGTTTCAAAGAGATCAAGGCAAATCATCGTTCTGATACTAGTTTCAGAACGCATGGTTCACCTTAAAAGAAAAAAGACCCGTATTTTGAGAACCACTGTTGTTTTTTGTTTGTTAATAGTTTCTAGTAGACTTGTAAAAAGGTATTTCTTTACTAATTTAGCCAACCTTGTAGCTTTTATAGTTTTCGAGGTAGCAATGGTGGCACAATTAAATTGAATACCCGTACAGTCATAGAAAAAAATCTGGTGTGGGCACCACACGACTTTCTTATACACAGCATATTTAATATTTAGAATATATGAATGTTATATAATATTATTAAACATGTAATTTAGTTTTTCAGTGATTCAACATTTATCTGTTTGAAACATAAAATATCAAATTTGTTTACGTATAATTTTTTAGTAATGTTAACTACTTTATGACTAACTTTACTGATGAGGCATATACAGGCTGTCCGCTTTTCGAGCCTAACCCTTGGTATCTCAAGAACCGTGAGATACGAAGTCGATTAAATTGAGGCACAGTTGCCAAATTACTTCACCATTTTAATGATGTATTTGTTTTTCCGAAAAAATACATAAATAACTAGATCAAGCGAAAATTTAAATTTATGTTTTTTCTTTCTATTGCTACTATGATTATTGAAATATATTATTAAATATAAAAATTAGGTTTTCTCAAAATTAGACGCATCTACAGGAAAATTGAAAATATCATTTTATGTTCCAAATATGTTTGCTAACAACTTTTATTTGAAACTTTTTTTCGTAACTGATTTCATTTTTGAAATAAACGGAATTTATTATATTGTATGTCCAGTAAACTTCCTCTTCCGGTTTTTCAATTTCATTCAAAATCAACTCAGCTCTTCGTATTTTCATGAAAGTAATAATTACCAAGTTTCATTAACAAATCTTATCTCGTTCATGAGATATTGCACACTCGGACACATCTATCCATACACACACACACACACACACACACACACACACACACACACACCCACACACACACACAGACATCATTGAGAAAATGATCAAAACGGATTCAATGGACCTCAAAACATGTATTTCCGCGAAAATCTCATCAACGATTTTTTTCACGATTCCAATACTTCCTTATACTGTGTATAAGAAAGTAAAAATGGTATATTTCGACTATCAATGTTATCCCGACTACAAAAATCGTCGAAAAATGCGTTTTATTTTTAGCCACATTTGATTTCCTACTTTTTACTTGGAACCAGTATCATATCCCAGACCTTGTATAATAATGTATGTATGTGACGGCTGTTTTATAAAATTGTTACTAACTGTTTCACTTTATAGATAGATTCACTTCCTCAAGTACCAAAATATATATGCAGCGATTGTTCAAGCAAATTAGAATGTTTCTACAAATTCAAACAAACTAGTTTACGAAACAATACATATCTGAAGAGCTACTTCCAAACTTTAACATCTACAGATGAATCGTACAAACATTTGTCAGTGAAACTTACTGATATAAAATACCGAAATAAACTGCAAACAGTGAGCAGCGAGCAGACACTGGCAACCGTAGGAAGTGAAGATGAACTGCGAACTGGACAAAAGGAAGATATTGGAATTTGTATTCAAGAAGCAGTTTTTAAAAGCGAAATACAGTGTGCAGATGTATTAAATATTGAAGACTCACATTTATTATATGAGGAAGAAGATGAGGTCGTCGTGAAAGAAGAATTTTTAACACTTGAAGACGACATTAATATCAAATTTTATCGTGATTATATTAAAAGTATGAATTACGTATCAAGTCAAAGTGACTTTGATGCTTCAGTTTCGAGTATTGAAGATGTTGTGGACGAAAATTCCAAATGTTCTAAAAATAGTAGTGAAAGTATTGCGACAAATCCCAAAGAAAATAAAGTAACAGGAAAGAAGATGATTAAGAAATGTAAAAAAATTCAATGTGCTTTTTGTAAAAAAGAGTTTATGTATAAAAGTTATTTGTCTCGACATGAAAGTATTCACACTGGTGTCAAAAACCACAAATGTACGATATGTAAAAAAAAGTTTACACAAAAATTCAGTTTGAATCAACATGAAATTATTCACACTGGTGTCAAAAACTACGAATGTACAATATGTAGAAAAGACTTTACACGTAAAAGTAATTTGGTTCAACATGAAAGTATTCACACTGGTGTCAAAAACTATGAATGTACAATATGTAAAAAAAAGTTTGCAAAAAAATTATATTTGAGTCGACATGAAAAGATTCACACTGGTATTAAATGTTATGAATGTTTAATATGTAACAAAAAGTTTGGGTATAAAAGAAGTTTGGATAACCATAAATATATCCACACTGGTATTAACTAAAACGGGTAGGGTTAAAAGTAATTTGATTCGACATCAATATATCCAAATATTAAAAATAAGTAATTCAGCAATAAAGCATATTTTTAAATGTATGTGTATTATTATAATTTTAAACCTATGTTATTATATTAGAAAACTCTTATTGTCGAAGTGAAATATCGGTAGAGATCGACAAACCAAAATAAAACCTTGGCTGGAATGCGCTTTGACTCCACCCATTCGGGTATATAACGAATGGCGTGGCTCTACTTTGACGCGAAAATAAAATATGCTGTCTCAGTGAAAACACTTGGCTGTCGGACCGTGTACGATATAATATATTTAGTTATTATTAATCCATCATAATTACTATTCTTTTAACATGCTACTTTTATCAATGTAAAGAATTACACGTCGTCTTATTACTCATAAATTCAAATAAACCGCCATTTTTGTAAAAGCAACTTTTGACATTTATAGTATATTCCAAAAATGAACCACGGTACGGTTCATTTTTAC
This sequence comes from Pterostichus madidus, assembly GCA_911728475.2. NCBI lineage: Eukaryota > Metazoa > Arthropoda > Insecta > Coleoptera > Carabidae > Pterostichus > Pterostichus madidus. The sequence goes on from OU452314.1 coordinate 26,744,134, forward strand.
CACGGTTACGGTTAGAATGACGTCATTTTGTATGTAAAACGGAACACTTTCACGATGACAGTTGTCACTTGACAGATGAGTTTCGAAATGTGAAATTTATTTAATATGGAAAAATATTTATATTATAAAAATATTGTATTCTGCATTACACTTGCTTTAACTTAAATATAGGGATATAAAAATAACACAAAGAAAAAGTAAATATGAGCTTCAGAACAAGTAATAAATTCATCTAATATGAATATATACTGTTAAATAATAAAAATACATTTTGTATCACATGTTTATTTATCAGTCATCATTGGCGAAAAAATACATAGTGGCTGACATCTGGTGGCAAAATTTGAAAGGTCCCTAATTGGGAAAACAAAGCGTTGTTTACATTGCAAGAGATAGGAGATTTGAACAGAAAAATGAGCAAATCTAAGAGATTTTGCTCAGTTCCTCAATGTAACAATTATATTAGCGAAAAAATATCTTTGCATTATTTTCCCAAAGACTTAAAAATCGGACATGCATGGGTTCATGCATTAAAAATAGGAAAACCAGTAAGTAAGTACATGAATGTATGTTCTGAACATTTCAGTCCTACAGATTTTGTATCACCGGGTATGTAATTGTGAACATGTGTAATTAATTGTTTGTTATTGTTATTATTATTACATATATTTTTAAAAGGATATCGTTCAAAGCTGATGAAGAAAAAATTAAAACCTGATGCTGTTCCAACCAAAAAAATTACCAATAGGTAGTTTTCCGAATCAAAAGAAAAGTTCAAGCAGAGATGATAGAACAATAAAGCCGAATATTAACAAGTAAATACCGAATATAGAGTTAGAAAATTGTTCGATGTTAGTAATTTTCATATATTTGCAGAACAGTATCAAACTTAAAAGCGGATTTAGTGACAGAAACAAGCACGGCACAAAGAATGGAGCTTTCCTCCATTGTAGAAACAGATATTTCCTCACAGCCATCATGTTCCTAAATATCACTGGAGTCAGTGCCTGACAAAATATCCGCCATCAGATGTGATAATGTCAAATTAATTTAGGAATATGTGATATGAAAGAGACTTTAATTCACTGTTTATTCCAATCAGATAAAAACATGTATGCATATACGCGAATAAATATTAAACATTTGTGAAAATAGAACACTGCATGCAAATAGCATCTTCAACATGGAAGTTGCACAATAAAAATATAAAAGAAAGAACATTATTAGTTTTCGTAAAGTTAAAAACTGATTTATCTTTCAGAGTTTTGGCTGTTATGTTTAAAATTTTATTTACAACAGCTCAAAATTACTTGCACGATACAATAAACATAATGGGGTAATGATATTTCCATACTCAAAACGAATAAAAAGTCCAAACTTTATAATAAAAATGAAACTAAAACACCAAACAACACGTCGAATACATACAAAGCAATGGCGGTATCTGGTTTGTTTTCCCAATTAGAGTGCGCGACGACAGTGCCACCTATAGTTGAGTTTTTTCGCGAATAAAAATATAGTTTTATAAAGCCTATGGCACACTGGTCGAGGAGCTCATCGATGAAACAACAGAACGTACCCTGACTGATAAAAATGCAAACACGAAAGATTAGCACAAGGCAAAACCAAAATGACAGCCCACGCTAACATGAAATGAGACACAATAATACGTGTGAAATGAGACAATATCGTTTCATCGAGGAATTCCTCGATGGAAATAGAGGAGCCTCTATTTTTCATCGATGACGGGTGCGTTCTGTTGTTTCATCGATGAGCATAATTATTATTCTTTTAACATGCTACTTTTATCAATGGAAAGATGTCGTCTTATTACTCATAAATTCAAATAAACCGCCATTTTTGTAAAACCAACTTTTGACATTTATAGTATATTCCGAAAATGAACCACGGCGCGGTTCATTTTTACCACGGTTACGGTTAGATGACGTCATTTTGTATGTAAAACGGAACAATTTCACGTTGACAGTTGTCACTTGACAGATGAGTTTCGAAATGTGAAATTTATTTAATATGGAAAAATGTTTATATTATACAAATATTGTATTCTGCATCACACCTGCTTTAACTTAAATATAGGGATATAAAAATAACACAAAGAAAAAAGTAAATATGAGCTTCAGAACAAGTAATAAATTCATCTAATATGAATATATACTGTTAAATAATAAAAATACATTTTGTATCACATGTTTATTTATCAGTCATCATAAAAATATAGTTTTATAAGACAAAAATCCACAAACCCTGCAAAAGCCGCCAAACACGTTTCAAACTTGTCAACAACAGTTGTGAAGTAACCAAACTAACCGCCGCTCGAGCACGGTTAGTTTGGTTATTAAAAACTAACCACAAATTTCAAAAACCGTGTTCCGTAATGAAACCGGTTACTGAAAACACTAACCATGGTTAGTGTGGTTCATTTTCGGAATACACTATTAATGTACCGAAGATAGTAGCGACCTCCGAAAACACTTTTCTTAGGGTTTTACTTTGGTTTGTCGATCTCTATAGTAGGTGAATACAGTGTCAGGGTCAGGTGTCGATCAAAAAGCAATTTACACTACAAGAAAAAGTAAATAAATTAATTCAAAATCTACGGAACAGCAGAACTAACTTATAATTAAATTACTACTGGAGATTGCAACCATTGTTCCATAGATACTTATGTAACTACTACTAAAAGCAGGGAATCAAACCGCTGAAAAAATAGGTAGGGTTTTAGTTTGCTGTTCATCATTCTTTATTGGATCAGTTTTATCCCGATTAAAAGAAAATATAATATGGAACGATGCATGAACCGGTTTAGGTGAATCATCCGGGCTGAAGATAGTGTCAGAACAACAAGCGGACTAGATCTCTTTGAAACAAAATATTCTTATTATGAATGAAATTTATTACGTATTGTATATGATATTAAAGCCCAAACTTTAAAGTATGGTAATAAACTAAATAACATTAGTGTTATGTACAATTATAGAAATTCTCATAAAGCGAAGATCAATTTTAATTTAAAAATTCTCTATATTTAAGAATCTACTATTCTATAATATAGTATATTTTTATGCAATTTGATGTGGAACTTTGAAGAAAAAAATAAAATATGTAAAAAAAACGGTCAAAACATTACTTTTTTGTGAATATTTTGTTTTCTTTCAAAAGTCCCACGATCAAATTCAATAAAAATTTAGTATTTTATAGATTATAGAAGCCTAGATTCTGAAATATCGATAATTTTCAAAATAAAATTGATCGGTGCATTTTTGAGAAAATCAGACTTAAAATTTTAATTTCATGATCTACACTTCAATTCCAATTTATTTATATTATAATGATTAAACGTTGTTTTTAATAAACATATCAAAAAGTAAAATGTTCAAAGATTATGTAGTACTACTTGTTACTTAATTTGGATGAGAATAAATATGAAAAATATTTTTTTTTAATTTGAAGTTGTTATTGATGTGTGCTTTGACGTACACTCAGCGCTAAAATAATCAGAAATAATAACAGCTGTGAATAATACGTTTCAAGATATTACACTATTAGAGATATACATAAAAATGTATGAGTAGATCAGAATTTGTTGTTTGAAATATATCTGTATTGTTTTTCGTTTATTAGTAATACTTGAATGTACGTTACAACAGATTTTTGTGATTGGTCAAGTTTATATTTTTGAATCATGGCTCGTTTCCATGCATCCGTCGCGTCCGTTACAGTGCGTCCGTCACGAAATTTGATTGGTTGAATTTGAAAAATTGAAAAGGGCGCGAAGCTACTTGCAGTGACGGACAGAGTTCGTCTACTCTCTACTCAGTGCAGTGTGACCTTGATGACGGAAGCATCTCTCTCATATAATATGAGATAGCACTGGTGACAAATATCAAATACCGCGTATTTACGGCTTAGTTAATTATTTTATATTATCTACATACGTCTTTTGTAAATATATTTTAATTTTAAAGAAATACTTTGCATTTAGTTAATGATTATTATAAATTTATAGGTAAAATTTTGTTAACGATGCGGGAACATTTCATTCACTGCTTTTTAACATATTTGAAATATAAATATGAAATAATAAATATATTATTAGCCGACATTTTTGAGGTTATAACTAAACAAAAAGACGGATGCATGTGAACGCATGAATTTTCGTCTGCCGTGCTGTATCCACTGCAACGGACGCGACGGATGCATGGAAACTAGCCATCACAAGAAACCCTACGTACACGATAACAAATATTTCAGGCCAAATGTATCACCTAGGTGAAACATTTGGCCTGAAATCGGACTCAAGACAAAATGTTATCGTGTATGTAGTGTTTCTTCAGGTCCTGTTAAAAATATAGATCTGACCAATCACAGAAAATCAGAAAAATTCTATATAAAATAGTGGAGCGCGTTTTAAAATTATGCAAACGTGTAGATTTTCAAGAAAATTATTTCAAATCACAAGGAATATTTCTATATGATATATCAACACTATAACAACCAAAATTTAATAAAATATAGTATTTTATTTGATATTATGATTCATAAATAAAAAAAAATACTTACACTTTTATTTCAGTTAAACTTAACCAAACATAATAGTTATTTATGTTACAAGATAAAGTCATATTTTCCTGGGTATACAAACATATTCTAGATGGAGCCATACGCAGCGGCACCTTGTGTTTCAAATTCATCGTATTGAAAACGTACTCGGTGAATGTAACGATTGCAACAAATAGTCATATTTTCCATTGCCCATGAATGCCCTATTTTAGGTTCCACTTAATTAATCAGAATCAGACTATATGAACACGTTTTATGAAACTGTCAATGAGTTATCCTTATATTCATTTTTTATAATAATAGCATGTAAGAAAAATGTATGAAAATAACATAAAAATGTCAAGGTAAATTATTCTGGTCCCAGAATATCAAAACTATAATAATCTACACAGTAATCATAAAAAATCAAAACAGAATATAGGAGTTATTTCGAAATATCAAAGTTAAGGTGAAGCATTCGATCTGAATCTAGTATCAGAACGACGATTTGCATTGATCTCTTTGAAGCGAAATATTATTCTTATTACGAATGAAACTTATTATAATAATAATAATAATAATAAATTTATTTGCTTTCGAATAAAAATTCATACAAATAGATTGGTAACAATAAGTGCTTAAGTATGTTTTGTTTATTTCTATGTGTGTTTTAAGTTTTACTGTAAATATTTGGGTTGCATTATTCATTAAGTATAAATGCACGTGTTTTTAGGGCTGAGTTGAAGTACTTGAAGATGTCCCACATTTTTTCCTTGCCGGGCTCGGCGAGCAGTTCTTGGTTGGGGTTGGTTGCGTAATTTTCATAAGAACTGTTTAGACTGTTGGTGAGTTTTTTGACTGAACCTGGGAGCGGAGTCTTGTATGTATATGTTTGTCAAGGGGACCTAATTTTGCTTGGGTGTCCTTTGCTGGTTTTAATTGCTTTTTCGGTGTCTGCTTCAATGTGGGGGATTCAAATTCTTGCCTAGAACAAATGGGCTGGATTGCCATTGGGTCCATGTATAACTCTTCTATACTTTTAAACGAGTTGAGAGATGTAGAGAGTCTTTTGGTTTGTATTACGGCGGTATCTATGTCTGTTAGTTTGGCAGAGTCTGTGTCTGTGTTGACAGTGTAGTTATTTGCGGTGTATTTTTCTCCATTTACAAATAAAATGTTTTGTTTTAAAGATACCTTGAGGCCATCTTTTTTAGCTTTGACAAAATGAGGTTTTAGGATTCTACGGTCGGCCAAAATTTCCGGTGAGAAATCGTCCTCGATGAAGATGTTCTTCTTATTTAATAGTTTTGCACTCATCAAGATTTGTTTCTTTATTTTCTTTGAATTGAATTCTACCAGGACTGGTCTTTTGTTATTGTTGTTTGGGTTACCAATTCTTCTAATGTCTTCTATATTATTGGTGGTGATGTTTAGAAATTCAATTGTTTCGTTTAAGAGTTGCAGTAATATTTGTTCTAAATTTTTGCCTTGTTCCTCTTGAATTCCAAAAAATATCAAGTTTTTCTCTCGAATCTTCTTTTGTAGGTATTCAATTTGTTTGTCTTTTACTTGTAATTGTTCTTCTAATTTTTTAAATTTTAAATTATTTTCTGTTTTATTGTCATTCACTGCGTTGTTTAATAAATTTAATGTGCATTGTAATTTGTCTATTTTGGTGTTGAATGGATCCAGTAATTTCTTTATATCCTCTATTGTTGCCATTTTATTATTGATTATTAGAATATATAAAATGTATAAAATGTTTCAGCTCTGCTACAGTTGGGAACACTGTTTGTATGCGCTTGACTTGGTGTGACGCGCGTTAATTAACTTTACTTAGCAAACCACTAAGACTGACCTTGTATGTCTTCGATTGTATTAAAACACTTTTAAATTGAGAAGATCAAACAGCAGAGTTGAGTTGTTAATATCACCGTGAAGGCTGTATTTTGGATTATTAGTGTATCACTTCTGCACTGAATTTATACTGTTTAATTTAGCGTATTTTGATAAAATTTCGAGAATGAATCTGACACACAGCTGATACACTGCACTGCACTCGTACCAATCCGAATGAAACTTATTAAGTATTGTATATAATTTTGAAGCCAAAATCTCAAAGTATGGTAATAAACTAGATACCATTATGTTATATACAAATATTGAAAGAAATTACACTCAAAATTTGAATTTATTTCTCAAAAATGTGACGAACAAATTTAATGAAAAAATTCTCTATATTTAAGTATCTAATCTTCTATAATATAGTAAGTTTTTATCCAATTTGATCATGGAACTTTGGAGAAAAAAATAAAATATGCGAAAAAACGCTCAAAACAAGACTTTTTCGTGTATTTTTAGTTTTTTCTGAAAAGTCCCACTATCAAATTGAATAAAAAAATTTTGTATTATAGAATGCCTGAGTTTTAAATATAGAGAATTTTTAAATTCAAATTGAACGACACATTTTTGACAAAATCAAACTTAAAATTTTGATATTGTAACGAATTTAAAGCCAGACAAGTCGAGAACATTCCAGAAACCTTCTCGAGAACACGTGCGTAGCAGCGTGACATCATAAATGCATAGAGCTCGCTCGCAGGTCTGAGCGTGTGGTTTGACGGGATATTCTAGAACGTCCTGGAATATTCGAGAACTGTTCTACGGACGGGAGTATATAAGCCGAGGCCGAGTGGCTGAGTTCAGTTGACAGTAGACTTCGAACGCGTAATATAAATGTGGTGAAATAAATAACAGCTCGAGTGCACGTAATATAAATAGTAGTTTTAGTGACCGTTATATAAATAATATTAGTGTTTAAATACTTATTAGTAGTGTTTAAGATTTATTGTAGTGTTAATTAGTTTTAAATAAGTTTCTGTTATTTTTATATTCATTCATTAAATAAATTCTTTTATTTTCGTTTAACATAAATAGTTGTGAGTCATTTCTGTGCCTTAAACTTTCTACACACTTCCAGAAAGACGAAAAACGTTACAATATCATGATCTCTTACACTTCAATTCCAATTTATTTATATTACAAAGATTAAACATTCTTTTTAATACCTTTATCAAAAAGCTGAATGTGCAAAGATTATGTAGTACTACTTGTTTCTTATTTTGGATAAGATTAAATATATGAAATATTTTTTTGAAATTTGAATTTGTTATTGCTATTTCACGAGAATCTCATTTTTTTCATGTGATGTGGGCTTTGACGTATACTCAGTATTAAAATGATCTGGAACAATGACAGCTGTCATAATCATGTGTGTCGAGATGTACTACAGGAGATATACATGAAAATATATAAGTATTTCATAATTTGTGGTTTGAAATATGTCTAGTTTTGTTTTTCGTGTTATATTATATTATAATATTCAAAGTCATGGGTACTTTTTTTATAATAAAATATTTTATCAGTTTTAGGGGAGCATACTGGTGGAACAGGTTTATGTGTAATATTGAAATGTATTATTTATCTTTCAATAAACGATAGTTTCAACATAAAAGTATCTAATTATACGGTTATAGAAAGATTCATTTCTAACCTCAAACATTTCATCAAAATAAAATTCTTAACTGGAAGAAAGGAATGAGATTTTATTATCTGCACACCTCAGGTTATAGAAGTACAGACAATAAAAATTGATGAGGAGTTTGTTCAATTGATGTTTCCAATATTAAGGTGAAGCATTCCGCCTGAATACAACAACAGAACAGTGGTGAAACGACGATCTGTCGTGATCTATTTGAAATAAAATATCTTTTTTATTATAAATGAAACATATTATTTATTGTACATATTCTTGTAGTCAAAGGTTTAAAGTTTTATAATAATATTACTAATTTGAAATATCTTTCATATAATAAAAGAAAATAAATTATATATTACACCAAATTTAATTTGAATTTATTTAAAAATAGGCTTTACGATATCAATATAAAAAATACAGTAAATTATAAATACAACAGACTAAGCCTGATGAAATTTTCAGCCAAATTAAACACGACAATTTTTAGCAAAAAAATAAAATAGGCCAAAATACCATGAAAAACAGAGTTTTTCTTTTTTTTCTCAAAAGTGTTGTGTTTAATTTGGCTGATTTTTTTTTTGTGTTATAGACTATCTTAATTTTAAATATACATATTTTTTTTATTAAAAACGTAGGGCCCAATTTTGAGAAAATTTTACTCAAAATTGTGAATTTGGCTGCTTCATTTATATAATTTTTTTCATATATTTTCATGATTTATTTGCTCTTGAATAGTATTTATTCATGAACTACAATGTTATAAGAAAGTAATACACTGCTTTATATTTATCTATATAATGACATTTGTGAGAAATTAATTGTTGAAATTCAAATTTGCATAGATTTATTGTTGGTGCTCTTGAATCATGAGTTTTCGTTGTGTGATTCGGATTTTTCATGACGTATGATGTACACTCAAGTATCGCAGTTTTATTAAAAATTAAATTTGGCTGACAGATATGTAAAAATGATTGACTAATAATGATAACAATAATGAATATATATATTATATGTTGTTTACAAAATAATAAAGTAATAATACAATTTTTGGATATGGTTTTAACCTCAAACGTCAAATATCTGTAAGGTAAGTAGGTTTGTATTTATAAGTGTTTAATTATTAATATTAAAGTTTTTATTTAACAGTTTTGAAGTGGACACTGCCTTAATAAGATTAGGCTGACAAAGTAAATACATCAGAACTATCGAAATGTTGCCCAGGAATAAACTATACATTCCATAAATGAAATCTACTTTCGCTTTATTTATATTTTTATATTGCAAGTATTTTGTACCTAATTTTATTATAAATCAGATTATGGTACTTAAACGGAAATAATAGTTTAATAACTAAATCAGAAGATTCCAAATTCGGTTCAAAATTATAAACTTCTTCCAGCGGGACCACTTGTGGAAAGAATGCTTTACGTTCGAAATATTACAACTGTAGCAACTGATTGGGGTAAAACTAGAGAATCTGTGGCAATACAAGTTTATGAGCAGGTATCTGGAGTTACAGTAACACCATGTGGTTTTTTTGTAAATTTAGAACGTAATGCAGGATATTTAGCTGCTTCGCCAGATGGTTTAGTTGATCAAAATAAGATAATTGAAGTGAAATGTCCATGTACAGCTCGACATTTGTCACCAAAAGAAGCTGCTGTTAAAATAAAAAACTTCTGTTCTGTTTTAGATGGTAATAAGTTAAGATTAAAGACGAATCACAATTATTATTAGCAAATACAAGGCCAGTTGTTCATAACAGGACGAAAGAAATGTGATTTTATTATTTGGACACCTCAGGGTATAGAAGTAGAGTTTGTTAAATGGATGCTTCCAATATTAAAGGCATTTTATGTAAAAGAACTTTCTTCAGAAATAGTTGATTCACGAAAAGAAAGCAGTATGTGAATCAGGAATATGCCACAGAATCCATAGAAACAGTTAAAGTTTGATTTTTCTATCAAATACTTTTTCTGACGCTCGTTAGAATCAAAGAATTTCTGTAGCAGAAAGACATTTTCTGTCGCTCACGTGAGTCAGAGAAATTATATGACATAATGGGTAAATATTCCGGCGTTTGAAGAAAAAATGGCATATTTTATGTGCAGTGAAAGTGACGTTTTGTGCTTCATCTGTAGTTAATGGAGGAGTGCACAAAATGTATTATTTCAGCTCCTTATAAAATAATATACTATTATATATGATTATGTATAACTGAAATAAAAATGTAAGTAAAATGTTATTTTTATATTATAATATCAAATAAAATATATTTTATTAAATTTTAGTTTTTATTGTGTTGACATCAAATAGAAATATTTCCTGTGATTTAAAATAATTTTCTTGAAAATCTTCACGTTTACATAGTTTTTAAACGCGCGCCAATAACTTTTGCACTATTCTATACAGATATACATTTTTGTCAGGACCGCAAGAGACCCTGCATACACGATAACAAATTGTTGGTTAACGAACTTCAGGCGGAATGCTTCACCTTAAAGAAATTTTATGTAAAAGAACTTGCTCCAGAAATAGTTGATTCATGAAAAGAAAGAAGTATGTCGATCAGGAATATGCCACAGAAACGCAGAAAGCAAGAAATTTTGAAAGAGTTCAAATAACCTGATTTATTCAGTGGGACGGAAAATAGGGTTTTCTGGTGCATTTATGCACATTGGGAAATATTTTTATGCATATAAATAATTTATTAAATGAAACTTCTAATTCGTCATGACTAGAAATATTGATATATAAGTGGCATAAACTGCAATAATGGTGAAAGCGAAAAATTGTATATAAAAAAGCTATACCATATCAGAATCTATAGAAACAGTTAAAGTTAGATTTTTCTCTCCAATACTCTTCCTGACGCTCGTTAAAATCAAGGAATTTCTTTAGTTTTCCTGCCGCTCACGAGTGGCAGGGAAATTATACGACTTAATGTGTAAATATTCCGGTGTTTGAAGAAAAACATAGCATATATTATGTGGAGTGAAAATGACGTTTTGTGTCTCATTTGTAGATGACGGACAAGCGCTCAAAAAGTATCACTTTAACTCCTTATAAAATAATATACTTTATATATGATTATTTATAATTGAAATAATATTGTAAGTACATTTTTTTATTTTTATATTATAATATCAAATAAAATACTATATTTTATTAAATTTTAGTTTTTGTGTTATCATATAGAAATATTTCTTGCGATTTAAAATAATTTTCTTGAAAACTTTACGTTTGTATAATTTTTAAACGCGCGCCAATAACTTTTGCACTATTCTATACAGATCCACATTCTTGTTAGGACCACAAGACACCCTACTTACGCGATAACAAATTGTTGGTTAACGAACTTTAGATTGAGTGCTTCACCTTAATTTACTATTGTTGGCCCTCTAATGTTTCCAACGATTGCCAACTTAACCTGGATGTTGAGTAGTCATCAATTTTTTTGTCAGCTTTCCCGATATTTCAGTGGTAAATGTAAAGTTAGTTCACGTATAGACCATTTTAAAAATTCATTGCGCATGTGCAAGCGTTAGACGGAGATAAAAAAAGTTAGTGTCGTATACTCATCTTTGTTTTTTTTTTTTTTTTTTAATCATTTATTTACCAGACCAACAAATATAAATGTTATACATGGTATTGTTGTACATGTGCATATTTCGGTAGCATTGAATGGCACTAGTGGAGACAGTGGGTTACACCCTCCTGTGGCAGTGTTTGTGTTAGTTATGGTTAGCAATACATATTTAATTCTACTGTGTAGGTGTAGCAACAGGGGTTTGGGGTTTCTCAGATGTCGCTATTGGTTGTTTCTTCTCCTGATGATAGTAGTAGATCTTGTGGAAGTCTTTTCTTTAGTCTTGTGTTCTTGGTTCTTCTGCCTAGTTGGTAATGCTGTGCGCCTGTGCATTTGTTCATATTGTTTAGAAATTTCTTTGTAATTTTTTTGATGTGCTCATCTATGGTGTTGAGTCCCATTTCTCGGTGTAATTGCGAGTTTCTAATGAACCAGGGCGCATTTAGGCCAATGCGTAATATTTTGTTTTGAAGTGTCTGAATTTTATTAATGAGTGTTTTGGCAGCGGTGCTCCAGATTGGGCATGCGTAAGTCACTACAGGTCTTATTATGGATGTATAGATGAGTTTCACGTATTCTGGTTTTAATTTGGTTTTTCTGTTGATTATTGGGTATAGTATTCCAAGTCTTTGCTTGCCTTCTTTCACTTTGGCTTCTATGTGTTGCTTCCATGTGAGTTTGTTGTCCAATCGCATTCCTAGGTATTTTACCGATGAATTCTTTGCGTTCCAACTTATTTCAGTGTTATTAATAATGATGTTTCTTGATTCGGTATTTCTTTTGAGGCTGAAAATTTTGGTTTCGCATTTTGATGCGTTTATAGACAATTTCCATTTGTTGAACCAGGAGCATATGTGGTCTACAGCAGTTTGAAGATCTTCGACAGCTTTAATTAAGTTTTTATTTTGTGTGATTACTGCAGTGTCATCTGCATACATCGCCAGTGATGTCTTATTTGGAGTTGGTAGGTCTGCCATATAGATATTAAATAGGATTGGGCCTAAGATGGAGCCTTGGGGGACGCCTGTCTTGATGTTTCTGGTTGTGGAGTAGTCGTCTCTGATTTTCACGCTATAAGTCCTGTTGTCCAAAAATGATATTAATATGTTGAGTAGGTACGGTGGTAGGTTTAGTCTTTTTAGCTTTATTATTAGTCCTTCGTGCCATACTCTGTCGAAGGCTTGTGCGACATCGAGGAATGCAACTGTGGTATACATTTGTTTTTCGAATCCTTTCACTATAAGCTCGGTGAGTCTCTGCAGTTGGTGATTGGTTGAATGGTGGGAGCGGAAGCCAAATTGGTGCGGAGGAATTAAATTGTTTTCTGTCAGTATTTTGTCAAGTCTCTTTTTTATTATTTTTTCGAAGAGTTTTGAAAGATTTGGGAGAAGGCTGATTGGTCTGTAGCTGGATGGGTGGGTTTTATCTTTTCCAGGTTTATGGAAGACGATGATTATGGCATGTTTCCAGGTGGTTGGGAAATAATTTTTATTTAGACAGGAATTTAGGATAGAGGATAGGAAGGCGAGTCCTTTTTTTGGTAAATTTTTTAATATTAGGTTAGTAATTTGGTCATGCCCAGGGGCTTTCCTGTTGTGTAATTTGTTTATAATTCGTTTTAATTCACTGGGTGATGCGAATTCAATCTGTTTATTTGTGTTTTTATTTTTATCTGTTATTGGTGTATTTGTTTCATCTGTATTGTTTTCTGTCGATGTTGGTAGTGAGAAGACTTCTTCGAGATGATTTGCGAACGCTTCGCATTTTTCAGTGTCAGTTGCGTAAGCAGTATTGTCAATGCGGATAACCGGGATTATTGTTGGTTTCTTCAGTATGCCTTTTGTGGCTTGCCATAAGGTATTATCTTGTGGATTAAGATTTGCTAGATACTGTTGGTACGAGTTAATTCTGTAGATATGTAGTTCTCGATTGACTTGGTGTGTCAGGCGATTTAACTCAGTTTTTGTGGTTCGATTTCGGGTGTTTTGCCATTTTCGTCGTAGTTTGTGCTTTTGTTTTATTAATTTTGAAATGTAGTCTGGTGTTACATTAGAATGCATTTTCTTTTTCGCATTTGGTATCTGTGCACATTGTAATGCTTCTTGTAGTGTAGTGGTGAATTGTTGTACTGCAATATCGATTTCTTTGTTAGTATAGAGTGCTAGTGGTGGAGTAAGATTGGATTTTAAGTTTTGTTGAAAGGTGTTCCAGTCTATTTTTCTTGCAGCTGTAGAGGGAGTAATTGGATTATGATAGTGGGTGTCATTTAGAATTATCATGATGGGTATATGATCTGAATCTAATTCGTGGAGTACTGTTTGCTTGATTATTTGGGGATTTATATGTTTGTATAGCATTATGTCCAATATGTCCGGGCGGTGATCTGGTCTGTAAGGAAAATGAGTGGGTTCAGTTGGTGACAGGATATTTATTTCAGAGTGGTTAGCGAGGATATTATATAGTTTGTTGCCATTGGGGTTTGTCGTTAAGCATCCCCATTCTTTGTGTTTGCAATTTAGATCACCTAAGAGTATGGTTGGTGATCTGATATCAAAGAGCGACGTAATGTCTTCGTTAATAAGGCGTTTATTTGGGCGATGGTATGCAGCCATTATGTTTATGTTCTTGTTATCCTGAAGAATTATGTTTATGGCTATAACTTCTAAATTAGTTGTTTGTGGTAGGGATATTTCGTGGTATTTTATGATTTTTTTTATAAGAATTGCTACTCCGCCCGATGCAAAGGGAGTGTCTCTATCTTTACGTACGATAGTGTATCCTGGTATGTTAAATTTTTGTGTTGGTATTAAATGCGTTTCGGTGATACAGGCTATGTCAACGTTGTGTCGCTGTAGGAAATCTATACATGTTGCTCGTTTTTCCCTAATACCGTCTGCGTTCCAGTTGACTAATTTGATATTCTGAAATATGTTTGTATTATCCATAAGTTTAGTTAAATAAGGATGTGAGGAGTGTTGTCAGGAATGATTTGATTTGTTCGGTGTAAGGTTTAATCATTTCGATGACTTTTGCGAGGAGGTAGGAAAAGGGGTTTTCTTCAGTTTGTTCATTTTGATTTTTGGTTGCTGTAACATAAGATTGGGATGTTTGGCGGGAGGTTGAGGGTTTTGGATGATTTAATACTGTATTTTGTTGTGTCGGGATATTTGGTTGATTCTTTTTAGTTATGCGATTTTTAATATTTTGATATGCTTCACATCCTCTCCAATTAGCAGGATGATCTTTGAGGCAGTTTGCACAATTCGGTTTTTCTCTTGGATTTTTGGTACACTTTGACCAGTGATGCTTTTGTCCGCATTTGTTGCATCTAGGGTCTAGCCTACAGAAGTTTTTAGTGTGGCCGTAGTTTTGACAATTATTGCATTGAGGAATATCATTTGATTTTTGTCTTGGTTCCACAGTAACAATTGCTCGCATGATGTGACGTAAGTTGTATATTTCCATTGCGTTTTCGTTCTTTATTAGATCTATAGCGCACAGTGGGGTTGGCTCTTTTCTTTTATTTAGCAATCTAACTACTTTTATTATTGGATAATTATTTATTAGTTCTTCTTTTATATCATCTTCTGTTAGAGATATTGGTACGTTCCTTATTACTACTGACATCTTATTGTTGTTTGGTGTACTAAATGTAAAGAATTTAATATTTTGGGCGTCATAGAACGTAACTAGTTTTCTGTAATCTGTACTTGTGGTTACGTTTATCTTGATAGAATTGTTTCCTAGTTGTTTTATGGTATATTCGTTTGTTATTAACATTTTTAGATCATTAGTGATAGCTTTGAAGTCGTTTACTTCATGTACGTAAATTGGTGGTATTTTTTGTTTATTATTTTCATCTAAGGTGTCTGGGTCACTTACCTCATTTGTTAGTAGCTCATATCTATTTTTGGTGGGAATTATACATTGGTATTTTTTAAGCGTATTTGATAATTGTGATGATGCTCCTCTCTTTTTGGGGGTTCTAAATTCTTCGTTGTCACTATCAGGATCAGATGTTCCTCTTTCGTTGATCAGTGTTTGAGTTGTCGTAGATTGGTTTGTTTCACTTTGTAATATTGTGTTTGGTGTTGTTGTTTGTGCTGTTGTATTTGGTAATGTTGTTATTTGCGCTATTGCGTTTGGTGGTGTTGACAATATTGGTATCTGTTCAGCTGATAGCTGTCGTGATGACATGTTTCTTCTTATTTTAATAGTATGCCGTAGGGGTTCCCCCATAAGGGGGGCCCTTTTGTTTCACGTTTTTTTTTTTAGCACTATTCACTGATTGCACTTAATTATTTATCTAGTATAACAAGTTTATTTACACTTGGTTAGACCGTTGTCGACAAGAGCGCGCGGACAGCAGATAGACACGACTGTTCGCTGCGGTAGCTCGGAGTAGGATCTTTGTTTATGCTTTGACAAGTGACAGTTCGATTATTTTTGTTGGTTGGTATTTGTTTCTTCATTGAAAAGTAATTCATAATAGTAATTATGACGGATACTATATGCTGTGTACAGGGTTGTAATAATAATTAAAAAAAAAACAAGAAACATTTCATTTCACTCTTTTCCTCAAAATGTGAACAGAACAAAAGAATCATATTAACATAATTTATAAATAACTGATGAATATACTTAATTTATTTTGATGCTACAATAAGTTTTCATTTTCACTATAAACATTTCACTTACTTTGTACTTAAATTTATTTTGAAATATCTCGTTCGCCGCCATTTGGCGGCACTAAGTAATTAGTTCAAAAAATAACCACCTAGGGGTCGCGGACATTTTTAAAATGGTCTATTGGTCGCGCTACAATGGTACTATTATTACTGAAGTTGGCAACATTGAGAAAAATATTTTTTTATTCTTTGGTTGGTAACATTTCTGCACTGTCAAGTTTTATGTGAATTGTGTTGTATTACAAAATGTATTCCTTATCTAAGTTATGTTTTCTGTGCCTCAGTACTTATAAAAATTTTAATCTTGTATCAATGGAAAGTAGTGAAGGAATATTAATTCAAAAACAAGTAAAATATTGTTTTCCTGAATTTGTAAGTAAACATAACATTGATTATTTGTAACACTGATGCTGGGATGCAAGAAAAAATAAAGAGCTCTTTCGTTAAATAACTGTTTATCTAGAACAGTATCAATAGATATTTTCTGAAATTTATTGAACCGTTAGATGCTAATGAACCGATAATACTTTAATGCAACCCAGCATGTATCTTTCTATCGTCGCCTACATTAAACTTCATTTGCAACCTATTAGAAAACTTCGAAAAGAATAGTAATTTGAGTACCTGGAGAAGAAAGTAGTTTATTGCTGCTCGCGCATGGAGTTTGTTGATCAAAACACAACCAAAAGCAATAAATATGCAAGAGCACAAGGACACTTTTTGCTCGAGGTATTTTTTTCTACGACCATTTAAAAACGCTTGAAAAAGAATTTCACATTAAACAAAAAAACAATGAACAAATAGTAATATTTTTCTTCGTTTGATTAATTATTATATGTCAATTGGGACTTTTTGACGTCACATGCGCAGCAAACCCCTCTCCACACAATTTTGTGTGAAACAACAAATTTGTTGAAAGAGCGAGATGATGGACCATGGCTAAGTCGATCAACTTCTTTATCCCTTCAGCACTCCTCCCCGCAGATCAGCACATTTGTTCTTCAGTCAACACAGGATGTTTGTCTTTTAACGTTTGGATCACGTGATAAACGTCAAACTGTAAAGCTATACCATGTTCGCTACATAACAAATTATTAAATTATATTTTACTCACTAGATGGCAATCGAAAAATTTATTTTGCGAGAAAAAATAAATTGATATTCATTTATTTCTTTCATAGCACACTGATTCCTATACGATTTGAAAGAAATTAATATCAATTTAATATGTATTTTTCTCAAAAAAATTGTATTGTGAGGGTACGAAACATTGTGTTCGTTGAATTCAGAATAAAATTCCCCTTCCACGCAAATAAATAAAAAAATAAATGTTCTTATTTAAAATAAGAAAGTTGTGTCGATAAAGTTTCTGTTAATATTTTTGTAATAGTCTTGCAAAATGGTATTTATATGCAAATTTTGTTTTGTATATTCATTATAGTTTTGTATATTTATTATGTTTATATTTAAATTAAATAGTGACATTCACAATCACAATATCCGGAAGAAAGAAAATTTTAATATTCCCGTATCCAAATTAAATAGTGCTTAACACACGCCGAAGAGACTGGGATTAAAATTCTACAGTGAACTACCCGAAGAAACAAGTTTTGAAATATTTTTAAATCACCAAAATCTATTATATTTTAAGTGAATTACATATTGAATTTGACTTTTTATATACACTATTGTGTGCACAGAAATAAGGAATAAATAAAATAAAATCACTTTTTGCAAAGAAATTGAGGATACAGGCTGTTCAATTTAAGTGTGCCATCATTTCTATCTCGAGAACTATAAGAGCTACAAGGTTGGATAAATTAGCAAAGAAATACCATTTTCTAAGGCTATTACAACACTATAAACAATTTTTTTTCGACTAGTGGTTCTCAAAATACATTGTACAACTTTTTATTTTAAATAGGAACCTATTTTTTAATTTGTTTATTCGATTCAGCGACTATAAAGTTCAGGGCCCTCACATTACAAATTTTTTGACATAAATGCATATTATATTGACATTAATTTAATTCAAATCGCATAGGAATCAGCGTGCTATGAGAAACAAATGACTAATAAAACTTATTTATTTATTTTTTATTTTAATTTGTTCATTTGTTTTTGTCATAGCACACTGATTTCTATGCGATTTGTATAAAATTAATGTCAATTTAATATGCATTCGTGTCAAAAATTTTGTAATGTGAGGGCATTGAACTTTGTACTCGTTGAAATCAGAACATATACTGAATCGAATAAGCAAATGAAAAAATAAGTTTCCATTTAAAATAAGAATGTTGTACCCCGTATTTTCTGAACCACTGGTCGAAGAAAAAATTATTATAGTTGCAAAATGGTATTTCTTTGCTAATTTAATCAACCTCGTAGTTATTATAATTTTCGAGATAGCAATAGTGGCACACTGAAATTGATAAGCCTGTATAATCGTCCCGATTTATTTTCTCATTTTTTACTTGGAACCAGCGTCATATTCCAGGCCTTGTATAATAATGTAGGTGACGGCTGTTTTATACAATTATTACAGACTGTTTTACTTTGCAGATAGATTCACATCCAGAAGTCCCAAAATATATATGCAGCGATTGTTCAAGCAAATTAGAATGTTTCTACAAATTCAGACAAACTTGTTTACGAAACAACACATATCTGAAGAGCTACTTCCAAACTTTAACATCTACAGATGAATCGTACAAACATTTGTCAGTGAAACTTACTGATATAAAATACCAGAATAAACTGCAAACAGTGAGCAGCGACCAGACATTGGCGACCGTAGGAAGTGAAGATGAACTGCGAACTGGACAAAAGGAAGATGTTGGAATTTGTATTCAAGAACCAGTTTTTAAAAGTGAAATACAGTGTGCTGATGTATTAAATATTGAAGACTCACATTTATTATACGAGGAAGAAGGTGCGGTCGTCGTGAAAGAAGAATTTTTAACACTTGAAGACGACAGTAATAATAAATTTTATCGTGATTATATTAAAAGTATGAATTACGTATCAGATCAAAGTGACTTTGATGCTTCAGTTTCGAGTATTGAAGATGTTGTAGACGAAAATTCCAAATATTCTAAAAATAGTAGTGAAAGTAATACAACAAAAGAAAATAAAGGGACTGGAAAGAAGATGATTAAGGAAAGTGAAAAAAATCAATGTGCTTTTTGTAAAAAAGAGTTTATGTATAAAAGTTATTTGTCTCGACATGAAAGTATTCACACTGGTGTCAAAAACTACGAATGTACAATATGTAAAAGAAAGTTTACACAAAAATTCAGTTTGAATCGACATGAAAAGATTCACACTGGTATTAAAAACCACAAATGTACAATATGTAAAAAAGGCTTTATACGTAAAAGTAATTTGAATCAACATAAAAAGATTCACACTGGTATTAAAACTTTAAATGTTTAATATATAATGAAAAGTTTACGTTTAAGGTGAACCATACGGGCTGAAGTTAGTATCACAATGATGATTTGCCTTGATCTCTTTGTAACGAAATATTATTCTTATTATGAATGAAACTTATGATGTATTGTAGATAATTTTAAAGCCAATACTTCAAAGTATGGTAATAAACTAAATACGATTAATATTATGTACGAATATTAACAGAAATTACACTCAAAATTTGAATTTATTTCTCAAAAATGTGACGAACAATTTTAATTTAAAAATTCTCTATATTTAAGTATCTGATCTTCTATAATATAGTAAATTTTAATCCAATTTGATCGGGGAAGTTTGGAGAAAAAAAATAAAATATGCGAAAAAACGCTCAAAACAGGACTTTTCCGTGTATTTTTTGTTTTGTCTCAAAAGTCCCTCGATCAAATTGGATAAAAATTTACTATATTATAAAAGACCTAATTCTTAAATATAGAGAATTTTTTAATTAAAATTGATCGTCACATTTTTGAGAAAATTAGATATACAATTTTGATATCATGATCTCTTACACTTCAATTCCAATTTATTTGTATCATAAAGATTAAACATTCTTGTTCAAACACATATCAAAAAGCTGAATATTCAGAGATTATGTAGTAGTACTTGCTTCTTCATTTGGATGAGATTAAATATATGAAATATTTTTTTGAAATTTGAATTTATTGTTGCTTCTTCGCGAAATTCTTATTTTCTACATGTGATGTGGGCTTCGACGTACACTCAGCGTTAAAATGATCTGGAAGGATGACAGCTGTCATAATCATGTGTGTCAAGATCTCAAGATGTACTTCATAGAGATATAAAATAAAATAAATATAAATATATCATCACGCCTTCTACCCATTACTGGGTGTGGCACTCTGCTGAAGCAGATCTCGGTAAGTGATATATTTTGCGCGTGAAGTGCGGTTACCAGTCGTCAAATCACGGCCCCCAAACATGTTAGTGGTGGAGGAGCCACAGGGATAGCTTTTTCAAATTATGAAAATTTGTCGCCTGTGGGAATCGAACCAGGGACCTCAGGATCCACAGGCCGACTTCATAACCACTGAGCTAGCCATCCCATTCATAGAGATATATATGAAAATATATAAGCATTTCATAATTTGTGGATTGAAATAAGTCTAGTTTTGTTTTTCGTGTTTTATTATAATCTTCAAAATAACAATTACATTGTTAAAGGTACGCCAAGATTGCGCAGATTCCTTCCCCAAAAATTGTAATATATATTTATTACAGATTTAAAAAAAAAGTGATATCTAATTAAGCCAAGAAAAATATTCGAATTTAAAAAACCTTATCGAAAAGTTTTAAAAATATCGGGTCAAATAAAAAAAAATTAATTAAAAAAAACCTTGGCGACCCCAGTGTTTAAAATGTTACCAGTTTAAGTAACATTAAAAATCTGTAATAAATAGATATTACAATTTTTGGGGAAGGAATCTGCGCAATCTTGGCGTACCTTTAACAATGTAATTGTTTTTTTGGAAGATATAACTTTTTTTTGATACAATAGTTTGACCCTATATTATAAATAATATTTGGTATTGGTATATTGTTATTACATCTTTCTATAAAATCTAAATTCGTTCTAAAATAAATATATAAGCATGTTTAGAGTTTCTTGGCGAAGTTTGTTTTCCAACGTGAGAATCATTTGCAAGCATCCTTGATTTTCCTTTTTTAGTCATATTGTGTAGTATCCCTCAGCCATAGCAGTATCATGGTGAAATATAGCACTTTGTATTTATATCCTTGAATCAAATAAGTTCCCATTGAAACGTTTTAAATATTATGTGTATCAGTTAGTTTCCGAATATATCCATTTTCATTTTCAAATAACAAAATTTGGAAAATTAATACTGTGCCAAAAGAAACTAATTCGGTTTTATGTAATTTATGTGAGTGCAAGCATTCTGAACATTGAGCTTCTACATTTTCTTTCACAACCAATTGTTTATTAATAAGCTCTTGTATAGTAATGCTCTTATTACTACAATCACGTATTGGAATAATAATAAATACTAGCGGCCTCACGCTAATCTCCGCGGACACTGAAATAGAATTAACTTCAATAAGACAATAGACACAATATAAATTGAATAATTACGAATCTAAGACTTTTAAATTCTACACGTCTGTCCATCTAAAAATCTTTTAATATATACTAAATATGATAGGTTTTGGATTACTATCACTAAAACAATTGCCGATGAATAAAAATCCAATTCTGCAAGAAAGCCCTTTAAAAGACCTTTCAATTGATACCAAAAACTATGGATTTTGATGTCCGTTCATTAAAACAATTGACGATCGAAAATGATTAATTTTATACGCGAGCCCTTTCAAAGATCTTTTATTTGATACCAAATACGATTGGTTTTGGAGTACTTTCACTAAAACAATTGATAATCGAAAAGTATTAAATTTTGTACGCGAACTCTTCAAAAGATCTTTCACTTGATACCAAACACGATAGGTTTCAAAGTACTTTCATTAAAACAAATGCCAATCGATAAAATTCCAATTTTGCATGTTAGCCCTTCAAAAGACCTTTCAATTGATACCAAAAACGATGGATTTTGAAGGACTTTCACTAAAACAATTGACGATCGAAAAGTATTAAATTTTGCTCGCAGGCCCTTCAAAGGATCTATCATTTGATACCAAACACGATAGGTTTTGGAAGACTTTCGTTAAAACAATTGCCGATGGAAAAATACCAATTTTGCATGCAAGCCCTCAAATAGACCTTTCATTTGATGCCAAACACGATAGGCTTTGGAAAACTTTCGCTAAAACAATAGCCAATCGAAAAAAATTCAATTCTGCATGCAAGTCCTTAAAAAGACCTTTTATTTGATGCCAAACACGATAGGTTTTGGAACACTTTCGTTAAAACAATTGCCGATCGAAAAAAAATCCAATTTTGCATGCAATCCATTAAAAAGACCTTTCATTTGATATCAAACACGATAGGTTTCGAAGCACTTTCATTAAAACAAATGCCAATCGATAAAATTCCAATTTTGCATGTAAGCCCTTCAAAAGACCTTTCAATTGATACCAAACACAATAGGTTTTGGAACATTTTCGCTAAAACAATAGCCGATCGAAAAAATTTCAATTCTGCATGCAAGCCCTCAAAACAATTGCCGATCGAAAAAATTCTAATTCTGCATGCAAGCCCTTGAAAAGACCTTTCATTTGATACCAAATACGATAGGTTTCGAAATATTTTTATTAAAACAATTGCCAATCGATAAAATTCCAATTTTGCATGTAAGCCCTTCAAAAGACCTTTCGATTGATACCAAAGACGATGGGTTTTGAAGCACTTTACTAAAACAATTGACAATCGAAAAGTATTAAATTTTGCTCGCGAGCCCTTCAAAAGACCTTTCATTTGGTACCAAACACGATAGGGTTTGGAACACTTTCGCTAAAACAATAGCCGATCGAAAAAATTTCAATTCTGCATGCAAGTCCTTAAAAAGACCTTTCATTTGATGCCAAACACGGTAGGTTTTGAAGTACTTTCATTAAAACAATTGCCAATCGATAAAATTTCAATTTTTACATGTAAGCCCTTCAAAAGACCTTTCGATTGATACCAAAGACGATGGGTTTTGAAGCACTTTCACTATAACAATTGACGATCGAAAAGTATTAAATTTTGCACGCGAGCACTTCAAAAGACCTTTTAATTGATACCAAAGACGATTATCGGCTAATAAAACGTTAAATGGAATTGCAATTTTCGAATATTGGCTCAAAGTTTATATTACTGTATTATAGACAGTCAGTGTTGCCGTTTTCTGCTTAATCTTGGCGACGACAACTAACGCCTGTCTTGATTATATATTTTTGAATACAGAAATACTTGCATATGAACATTAAACATATATTTTACACAAATTTGGTAACTCGCTATGTCAAAAGTCAATAAATTTTAGTTTTGTACTCCTGGTTTTGCATCAGTTTCCGATCGACAACGAAGCGAGCTCGAGAGCCGAAGTTGTCGAACTGAGCGTAAGGTGCTGCCGCTAGTCGGACAAGTCGCGAAAAGCAAAACAAAATGGGTCGGGAGGAACGAAAAATTGATTGAAAAAAATCTTATATAGGAAAATAATAGCTTGTAAAGTAATAATTAATACAAAAATTGTATCTAATACAAACCACAGTAGCGACCTCCGAAGACACTTTTCTTAGGGTTTTACTTTGATTTGTCGATCTTTAGTAGGTGAGTACAGTGTCAGGGTCAGGTGTCGATCTAAAAGGAATTTACACTACAAGAAAAAGTAAATAAATTAATACAAAATCTACGAATAGCTGAACTAACTTATAATTAAATTACTACTGAAGATTGCAAGCATTGTTCCATAGATATTTATGTAACTAGTACTAAAAGCAGGGTAACAAACCGCTGAAAAAATGGGTTGGGTTTCAGTTTGCTGTTCATCATTCTTTATTGGATCACTTTTGTCCCGGTTAAAAGAAAATTAAGTATGGAACGATTCATGAATCGGCTAAGGTGAATCATCTGGGCTGAAGATAGTGTCAGAACAACAAGCGGACTAGATCTCTTTGAAACAAAATATTCTTATTATGAATGAAATTTATTATGTATTGTATATAATTTTAAAGCCCAAACTTCAAAGTATGGTAATAAACTAAATAACATTAGTGTTATGTACAAATGATGATTGAAAATATGTATTTTTTTTGTTATTATTATTAGATTGTTATTTTTTTTATGTTTCCTATCGTTTACGTGTCAAATATGGTCACAACAAGATGGCCGCCATGCTATTCTCCCTCCTCCCACCTGGAGACAATCCCCGCGCCCATTAGCAAATGATATTGCTGTCACCTTATAACTCCTTAGTTAATTTTCTAATGTTGGCGCTGTAGGCGTTTCCAACGATTGCCAACTTAAACTGCATGTTGAACAGTCAACGATTTGTTTGACAGTTTTCCCAATATTTTAGTGGTAAATGTAAAGTTAATTCACGTCTTGGTCGCGCTGCAATAGTACTATTATTTCTAAAGTTGGCGACAGTGAGAAAAATATTTTTTTATTCTTTGGTTGGCAACAGTATATCATGAATTGTAATATCTGTACTGTCAAGTTGTATGTGAATTGTTTTGTGTTACAAAATGTATTTCTTATCCAAGATATGTTTTATGTGCCTCAGTACTTATAAAAATCTTAATCTTGTATTAATAGAAAGCAGTGAAGGAATATTAATTCAAAAACAACTAAAATATTGTTTTCCTGAAATTGTAAGTAAACATAACCTTGATTTATTTTTAACATTGTATCTTTGTATCGGCACCTACATTAAACTTCATTCGTAACCTATTAAAAAACCTTGAAAAGAATAGTTGTGTACCTAAGGTAGAAAGTAGTCTATTGCTGCTCGCGCATGGAGATTGTTGATCAAGACGCAACCGACAGCAACAACTATGCAAGAGCACAAGGACGCTTTCTGCTCAAGGTGCACACAATATTTTTTCTACGATCATTTAAAACCGCTTGAAAAAGAATTTAAACTCATCAATGAACAAATAATATTTTTGTTTGTTTGATTAATTATTAAATGTCAATGGGGACTTATAATTTTGACGTCACATGCAAGAGAGGGGTTTGCCTCTCCACACAATTTTGTTTGAAACAACAAATTTGTAGAAAGAGCGAGGTGATGGACCTTGACCGAGTCGATCAACTTCTTTTTCCTTCACCATTTCTCCACGCAAATCACCACGTTTGTTGTTCAGTCAACACAGGATGTTTGACGTTTAACGTGTGGATCACGTGATAAACGTCAAACTGTAAAGCTATACCATGTTCGCTACATAACAAATTATTAAATTCTATTTTACTCACTAGATGGCAACCGAAAATTTTGAATAGTATAAGTCCCCATACGACTATTTTGTGAAAAAAATTGATATTCATTTATTTCTTTCATAGCACACTGATTCTTACACGATTTGAAAGAAATTAATGTCAATTTAATATACATTTTTCTCAAAAAAAATGTAATGTGAGGGTATTGAACACTGTATTCGTTGAATTCAGAATAAAATTCCTTTCTGCAGAAAAAAAATAAAAAATAAATGTTCTCATTTAAAATAAGAAAGTTGTGTCGCGAAAAAGTTTTTGTTAATATTTTTGTAATAGTCCTGCAAAATGGTATTTATATGCTACTTTAACCAATTTCGTAGCTTTTATACTTCTGAAAATAGCAATGGTGCGCCACTTAAAATGAACATCCTGTAATTTTTTGTTATAGTTTTGTATATTTTTTATATTTATACGAATAAACATACATTTAAATTAAATAGTGATATTCACAATCACAATATCAAAAGGAAAGAGAATTTTAATATTCCCGTATCCAAATTAAATATCGCTAAATACTCACAGACTGGGATTAAATATCTACAAGAAACTACCCGAAGAAAAAAGTTTTGAAATATTTTTTAACCACCAAAATCTATTAAACTAACTGAGTTACATATTGAATTTGACTTTTTCTGTGTCACAGAAATAAGAAATAAATAAAATAAAATCACTTTTTGCAAAGAAATTGAGTATACAGGCTGTTAAATTTAAGTGTGCCACCATTGCTATCTCGAGAACTATAAGAGCTACAAGGTTCGTTCAATTACCAAACAAATACCATTTTACAAGTTTATTACATCACTATATACAATTTTTTTTCCATCAGTGGTTCTCAAAATATGTTGTACTTTTTTAAATTTTAAATAGAAACCTATTCTTCTCACATTACAAATTTTTTGACATAAATGCATATTATATTGACATTAATTTAATTCAAATCGCATAGGAATCAGCGTGCTATGAAAGAAACAAATGACTAATAAAACTTATTTATTTATTTTTTTTACAAAATAGTCATATTAACATTTAAGTAGCAAAACTATTATAATTTGGTCATTTGTTTCTGTCATAGCACGCTGATTTCTATGCGATTTGTATTAAAGTAATGCCAATTTAATATGAATTCTTTGTAATATGAGGGTGCTGAACTTTATAGTCGTTGAAATCAGAAAAAAATACTGAATCGAATAAGCAAATAAAAATAAATCGGTTTCCATTTAAAATGAGAAAGTTGTATCTATATTTTGAGAACCACTGGTCGAATTTTTTGTTGTTATAAGTAGTTTTGTAATAGACTTGCAAAATGGTATCTCTATGCTAATTTAACCAACCTTGTACCTCTTATGGCCATTTGCACCACTACCGTTTAACATTTAAACCAGGGTTGAGAGATTTAAATCAAATTGATTTAAACCATTGATTTAAATCAAGATAAATTAAATTGAATAATTTAAACATAAATGAATAATTTTTATTATTACATATGTATTTATTAAATTAAAAATACAAAAAAATCAAAGTAAAAAAATAAAAACATGTTTTAATAAATCATAAATATTTGAATATGAAAATATAACAATTCAAATAACAAAAAAAAAAGTAGAAACGTTTATTCATTTAGTGGTACATTATTATTAAAATGTTTAAATAAAAAGACCAGTTTTCTAGCCTTTTCAATTCCTAGTCGGTTTCTCAATTTTGCATGCACAAATCCAAATGATGAAAAAACTCGCTCAACACAAGCTGAAGACGAAGTAGCGCATAAAAGTGATTTTATAATTTTCAATTTATTTGGTCCTAATTCATCTTTTTGGGACATCCACCATTCAACATTTGAAATGTTGTTCAAAATTTCTTTTGAAACATTACACAATACATAATATTTAAGAATTTAATTCAAAATACCCGTTTTTAAAAAAAATAATTGAAAAAATCTAATTTAAATCATAAAATCTGATTTAAATAAAAAAAATCGATTTTTTGATTTTTTTTTTTAAATCTCGATTTTTATCCACCCTTATTTAAACCCAGGTTTAAATTTTAAGCGGTTTACACAGTTACTAAAGTTAGGTTTCAAACAGTCCGTCTGTAGTTTAACTTAAACCCTACTGCATCTTCGGCTCAAAAGTACAATTATGTGACAGTTGCCGGGTTCCTACTTGAAAGAAAATATAAGAATGTGTTTTTCTTATAAATTACTTTGAACATTAATGACATTTTTGATATTGACGATATGGACAATGATATAGAAGACAAAATAGTTATAGAAAATATTCATATAAGAAAAATATATAAAAGAAATAAATAATTTTATAGGTTCGATGATGAAAATTTTTTTAAACGATTTTGTTTGAAGAGTGAAAATGTCTATAGTTTATTAACTTCAGTATGTTCTACTGCAGTTAATAAATAATTTGTAAGTAATAATTTCCTAGAAATGACATATGCATATTTTTTCCGCCATCTACAAAAAATATTTTATTTTAATATTACTAGTGTGTTTCATATTGTAATATTTATTATGTACACCGAAATACAACCAAAACATCAATAATCAATTTGAAAACACAACTGCTCACTTGTCTTGCTTGAAATGTCAAAACGAATTGTAAACAAAAATGTGTAACTTTAATGTATAAAAAATTACTAGAATGTTAGGGGAAAATAAAAAAATTTCTAAATTCATACAAGGTATAATACTCCTACAACATATTGTCATAAAATCTAAGGCATAAGTTAGTCGCAGTTAGATGTTACCCGTGCAAACCACTACAAATTTAAACCATGTCTTAGCTTAAACTCAGCTTAGGCCGTATTTGTTTGGGAAATTTTGATCCAACCCTGAACTGACCTAGAACCTCAGACTAACCATACCTTAGACAAAGTCTGTCGTATTCAAGTCAATGCAGTGTTATGAAGTAGAGAGAGTTAAAGTAAGTTGTGGGTGAGACGGGTGCGCGGCAAGGAGCGAGTATCCTTTGATGTTATGCGAGTTGCAAACATTTGTATAGTTATTCTTATATTCAATTACTTACTGTTTATACATCAAAGTAAAGGTTAGTTTTTGACATATTAAGTGTTTTGTATACGTACTTTTGTGTTTAAATAAATAAAATGCTCGTGTCTAATAACTGTCATCAACAAAAATGCAACCCGCATAACACCAAGGGATACTAGCTCTTTGCCGCGCACCCGTCTCACCATCAACTTACTTTAACTCTTTTTACTTCACAACAAACGCCGTTGTTCTCCGTCTAAGGTATGGTTAGTCTGAGCCTAGAACTAACTCGTGTTACTTCCAAATAAATGATGCATCTAGTGTCTGTTGTAAACACTGGCGGTAAATTTAAAATCTGAATGCATGTTCGAAGCGACATCTGCTTAGTTTTGTTTGTGTGTTAAATTGCGCTTTTAATTGGATGTTTTGAGTCATCTTTATACTTTTTATATGTAGTCAAAAAGCAAATAACGTCAGGATCAGTTTTTTTTTATAATTTTGTCATCAGCACTATCAAAATAATGAATTTCGGAGTCGCAATTATGTGTCGTAATATTATCCTCCGTGACATATTGCAAGAAGCACATAATGCATATTGCTCTTCCATCATCTGCATAAATAATAGTTTAGTATATTTTTTAAAAATATTGTTATATAATTACTTACGTTTTCATAAAAATAACTCCTAACCTCTCTATACTATTACAAATCGCGATGCTGCCACGAATAACACAGAACACAAGTTGATTAGAAAGAGATAGTAAACGGGTTGAATCTACCAACCCGCTAAAATAGCTGGGGCAATAGGGTCAGTTTAAGGTTAATTACAGGTTACTTAAAGTGTGCCAAGTAACCTACCAGGTTACTTTAAAAATCCCAAATAAATACGGCCTTAGTTAAATCAAGAACTTAAACGGTAGTGGTGCAGCGGCCATTATAGTCACTGTTGTTCTTAGGTGCACTATTGTACTAGATTTAGTACAATGAATAAAGTTTTAGTACATTAGCACCCCTTTCTAATATCTAGTACTATTTCATTATTTAAATTTATACAAAATAAAGTATTTAAAAAAATATATATTTTTCTGAAATTGGAAGACTTTTGAATTTTTATTTGTAATGATTGGTAGCAATGGTGGAGTGCTTAGTTTAGTAATGTTGGCAATGTTGATCTTGATTTGACAGACATTTATATTAACCCGCCGTCGTTGGTCGCCGTATGTTTGTATCGTATATAAGGATTGAGGTTATAAATACAAAAAAAAAATAATAATTTGTATTTGTATTACCTATTGAGGATCCATTTTTCGATCACAGATTAATGTTAATCATAATTAACATTAGTCGAGAGTAAACCGGTGATTGAAAAACTGGTCCTTAATATTTTATTTAACAATAAAAGTAATTTCCAGTAATATTTTATTCATATATTATGTTTCGCCGCTATTTTCTGAATTTAGTACAAATTTCCCTCAGAAGTTAGTACAATCTTTTTTTGTCCTCGGAACAACACTGATTATAGTTCTCGAGATAGCAATGGCAACACACTTAAATTGAACACCTGTATAATCGTAGGAAAAAAAATGGTATATTTCAACTTGATCAATGTTTGTTTTCTTATTTTTTACTTGGAACCAGCGCCATAGTCTAGGCCTTGTATAATAATGTAGATGACGGCTATATAATAAAATTGTTAATAACTGATTTATTTTATAGATAGATTCACATCCGCAAGTCCCAAAATATATATGCAGCAATTGTTCAAGCAAATTAGAATGTTTCTACAAATTCAGACAAACTTGTTTACGAAACAACACATATCTGAAGAGCTACTTCCAAACTTTAACATCTACAGATGAATCGTACAAACATTTGTCAGTGAAACTTACTGATATAAAATACCGAAATAAACTGCAAACAGTGAGCAGCGAGCAGACATTGGCAACCGTAGGAAGTGAAGATGAACTGCGAACTGGACAAAAGGAAGATATTGGAATTTGTATTCAAGAACCAGTTTTTAAAAGCGAAATACAGTGTGCAGATGTATTAAATATTGAAGACTCACGTTTATTATATGAGGAAAAAGATGAGGTTGTCGTGAAAGAAGAATTTTTAACACGTGAAGACGACATTAATATCAAATTTTATCGTGATTATATTAAAAGTATCAATTACGTATCAAATCAAAGTGACTTTGATGCTTCAGTTTCGAGTATTGAAGATGTTGTGGACGAAAATTCCAAATGTTCTAAAAATAGTAGTGACAGTAATACAACAAAAGAAAATAAAGGGACAGGAAAGAAGATGATTAAGGAAAGTGAAAAAAATCAATGTGCTTTTTGTAAAAAAGAGTTTATGTATAAAAGTTATTTGGTTCGACATGAGAGTATTCACACTGGTGTCAAAAACCACGAATGTACAATATGTAAAAAAAAGTTTACACAAAAATTCAGTTTGAATCAACACGAAATTATTCACACTGGTGTCAAAAACTATGAATGTACAATATGTAAAAAAATGTTTGCAAAAAAAAAATATTTGTCTCGACATGAAAAGATTCACACTGGTATTAAAAACTATGAATGTTTAATATGTAAAAAAAAATTTGGGTATAAAAGTAGTTTAGATAACCATAAATATATCCACACTGGTATTAACTAAAACGGGTAGGGTTAAAAGTAATTTGATTCGACATCAATATATCCAAATATTAAAAATAAGTAATTCAGCAATAAAGCATATTTTTAAATGTATGTGTATTATTATAATTTTAAACCTTTGTTATTATATTAGAAAACTCTTATTGTCGAAGTGAAATATCGGTAGAGGTCGACAAACCAAAATAAAACCGTGGCTGGAATGCGCTTTAACTCCACCCACTCAGGTATATAACGAATGACGTGGCTCTACTTTGGCGCGAAAATAAAATGTGCTGTCTCAGTGAAAGCCAGGGTTGTTCCTGTCAGTACAAATGTACTGAAATCAGTACAAATGAAAAAATATCAGTACGTCAGTACTACATTGGCCATTATCAGTAATTATCATTATAAAATGGATATTATATTTTAATTATTGTTTTTGTTAATAACTAATGAATATATAGCTAAACAAAGTATAATAATTCAGATTTTTTTCATAATATTAAAATTTCTCGGAGTCTCTGATGTAATTTTGCTTAATGTACTACAGATGTCACTACCGTGTTACACATTCAGCATTCAGATCGAGGTCATTTAGATCTAAATTTTAGTAATGATATATTCGGATATTTGGATTAAAATTAAGAAGATTATGAATTCATTAAATAAACCAATATTTAGTAATTTAATGCAAATAGTGAAGGCAATTTTAATTTTACCACATTCATTCGCTTCAGCTGAAAGAGGTTTTTTGCAGCTCACTTTAAACAAAACTAAAATTAGATTAACTGTTAAAACAGAAATTTTAATAATAAAAAATTATATGCAGTTACATGAGGGGGTGGAGAGGTTAAAAAGTGGAAACCACCAAAGAAATTAGTTAAAACAATAATTTAAAAGACTGATTAAGTTCTTGTTAAAATAATAATAAATATATTATCCTAATAAACGCTTGATTTAAATAATTTTAAATAATACCGCCAAATTTTTGAATTTGTCAGTACATTTTCAGCTGAAATCAGTACACTGGCAACGCTGATTTCAGTACAATTTTTTTTGCCTAGGAACAACCCTGGTGAAAGCACTTGGCTGCCACACCGTGTACGGTATGCGCATTTATGCACAAATTTATTAATGATATATTTAGTTATTATTAATCCATCATAATTATTATTCTTTTAACATGCTACTTTTATCAATGGAAAGAATTACATGTCGTCTTATTATCTCATAAATTCAAATAAACCGCCATTTTTGTAAATGCAACGATCTCCGAAGACACTCATCGTAGGGTTTTACTTTGGTTTGTCAACCTCTAGTAGGTTATTCAAGTGAAGGTGAGTACAGTATCAAGGCCAGAGTGATCAAAAAGCAATTTACGGTACAAGAAAAAGTAATAGTATATTAAAGAACTAGTTTCATAAGGCACTGTGTTAACGCACGAGTCCAAATTTGAAAAACGAGCCGCTTTACGGCGAGTTTTACAAAAGACGAGTGTGATTAAATGCCTTATGAAGCGTGTTCTTTATACTATTTTTTCTATTGAGGTAATTTTATGATTCTGTTAGATTTTTTAAAACTGCGACTTGTCAAAAATATAAGTTGGTGTTTTTATATTATTCGTGTTGGTAGCGCTTTTCATAACACAGATATTTGAAATATCATATTTTTTAACAATTAATCAACATTTTTTTCTATATTGTGAATGTTTTGAATTTTGTCTGATTTTTGCATATTCTGTTAGTTGTATTTCAACACCGACAATTTACAATTTTGAGGTTATATGTCACTCATCTGTCAGATGTAAAAGCATTCATACCACTCCTACAAAATAAAAAGCGCCAAAAACAGTGCGCTTATAGATCTTTGAAACGTGTCTACAGTGCGTTTATAGTGCTATAAGAACACCGAAATAGAAAAATTAATTAATACAAAATCTACGGAACAGCAGAACTAACTTATAATTAAATTACTTCTGAAGATTTCAAGCATTGTTCAATAGATATTTATGTAACTACAGAGTAATCAAAAGCAATTGTTACAGTTGGCAATTACTTGAAATTGGTAAGCCTGATACATAAATTCATTTCCTGTTGTAGACAGTGACATTTGAAAATTAAAATTTGAATACATTTATTATTACATTTATTTCTAAAGTATTTCTATTACTTAAAAAGGCTCCTCCACCACTAACATCTTTGGGGGCCCTGATTTGACGACTGGTAAACGCACTTCACGCGTAAAATATATCACTTACCGAGATCTGCTTCGGCGGAGTGCCACGCCCAGTAATGGGTAATGGGTAAAAGGCGTGATGATATATTTATATATTATATAAAAAGTCAAAATTCTATTAGCTGTCAGACCCCTGACATAACCTATTTGTATTTATAAAAAATGTCAAATAACATTTCCGCTTTTACCTTGCGTTGTGACAACTGTGGAATAAAATTATCTCCAGAATTGTATTGACAACTGTAAGAATTCCTTTTGATCACCCTGTTGTACTAAATGCAGGGAAACAAACCGCTGAAAAAATGGGTTGCGTTTCAGTTTGCGGTTCATCAATTTTAAAGCCAAAACTTCAAAGTATGGTAATAAACTAAATACCATTAATGATATGTACAAGTGATGAAATCAATTTTAATTTAATAATTTTCTATACTTAAGAATCCAGCCTTCTATAATATAGTAAATTTTTATGCAATATGATCGTGGAACTTTGGAGAAAAAGAAATATGTGAAAAAAACTCTGAAAACATGACTTTTTTGCATATTAATTGTTTTCTCTCAAAAGACCCATGATCAAATTTGATAAAAAATGTAGTATATTATAGAAGACTAAATACTTAAATATCGATAATTTTCAAATTAAAATTGATCGGTGCATTTTTGAGAAAATCAGACTTAAAATTTTAATTTCATGATCTACACTTCAATTCCAATTTATTTATATTACAAAGATTAAATTTTCTTTTTAATAAACATATCATAACGCAAAACGTTGAAAGATTATGTAGTACTACTTGTTACTTAATTTGGATGAGTATAAATATGAAAAATATTTTTTTCAAATTTGAAGTTGTTATAAAAATGTATAAGTAGATCAGAATTTGTGGTTTGGAATATATCTGTATTGTTTTTCGTTTAATATTAATACTTTAATTATTTAAAGTTATATGTAAGATACAACAGATTTTTGTAATTGGTCAAGTCTACATTTTTGTCAGGATCACAAGAAACCCTATGTACATGATAACAAATATTTATTTAATGAATTTCAGGCCAAATGTTTCACCTTGGTGAAACAGTCGGACGCAAAACAAAATGTTATCGTGTATGTAGGGTTTCTTGTGGTCCTGTTAAAAATGTAGATCTGACCAATCACAGAAAATCAGGAAAATTCTATATAAAATAGTGGAAGGGGTATTGGAGCGCGTTTTAAAACTATGCAAACATGAAGATTTTCAAGAAAATTATTTCAAATCCCAAGGAATATGTCTATATGATATATCAGCACAATAACAACCAAAATTTAATCAAATATAGTATTTAATTTGATATTATGATGCATAAATAAAAAAAAAAATACTTACACTTTCATTTCAGTTGAACTTAACCAAACATAATAGTTATTTATGTTAGAAGACAAAGTGATATTTTCCTGGGTGAACAAACATATTCTAGAGCGAGCCATACGTGGCGGCACCTCGAGCTTTAAATTCATCGTATTGAAAACGCACTCAGTGAATGCAACGATTGCAACAAATAATCATATTTTCCATTGCCCATGAATGCCCTATTTTAGGTTCCACTTAATTAATCAGACTATTTGAACACGTTTTATGAAACTGTCAATGAGTTATCCATATAGTCATGTTTATTATAATAGCATGTAAGAAAAATATATGAAAATAACATAAAAATGCCAAAGTAAATTATTCTGGTCACAGAATATCAAAACTATAATAATCTACACAGTAATCATAAAAAATCAAAACAGAATATTGGAGTTATTTCGAAATATTAAAGTTAATTTACTATTGTTGGCGCTGTAGTGTTGCCAATGATTGCCAACTTAAACTGCATGTTGAGTAGTCAACAATTTTTTTTGTCATCTTTCCTGATATTTCAGTGGTAAATGTAAAGTTAGTTCACGTCTTGGTCGTGCTACAATGGTACTATTATTACTGAAGTTGGGAACATTGACAAAAATAATTGTTTATTCTTTGGTTGGTAACATTTCTGTACTGTCAAGTTGTATGTGAATTGTGTTGTATTACAAAATGTATTCCTTATCCAAGTTATGTTTTCTGTGCCTCAGTACTTATGAAAATCTTAATCTTGTATTAATGGAAAGTGAAGGAATATTAATTCAAAAACAAGTAAAATATTGTTTTCCTGAATTTGTAAGTAAACATAACCTTGATGTATTTGTACCACTGATGCTGGGTTGCAAGAAAAAATAAAGAGCCCTTTAGTTATAGAACTGTTTATCTAGTAACAGTATCAATAGAGATTTTCTGAAATTTATTGAACCGTCAATTCCTAATGAACCGATAAAACTTTCATGCAACCCAGCATGTATCTTTGTATAGTCACCTACATCAAACTTCTTTCGCAACCTATTGGAAAACTACGAATAGAATAGTTATTTGTGTACCTAGAGAAGAAAGTAGTTTATTGCTGCTCGCGAATGGAGATTGTTGATCAAGACACAACTGAGAGCAATAAATATGCAAGAGCACAAGGACACTTTCTGCTCGAGGTATTTTTTTCTACGATCGTTTAAAAACGCTTGAAAAAGAATTTTAACTCACATTAAAAAAAAATCAATGAACAAATAGTAATATTTTTCTTTGTTTGATTAATTATTATATGTCAATTGGAACTTTTTGACGTCACATGCGCAGCAAACCCCTCTCCACACAAATGTGTGAAACAACAAATTTGCAGAACGAGCGAGGTGATGGACCATGGCCTAGTCGATCAACTTCTTTCTCACTTTAGCACTTCTTATTATTATTCAGAATTTAAAAAAATATATACAATTTTCCTACGTATGTAAAGACATCAAAGAATTTAAACAATTGCACAATACTTAATTTCATCGTCATAGTTGGCGAAACGAGTTCAACCTTGACATATGTATTTTTATGTAGACAAACCATTTATCCTACCAAAGCTAGGCGAACGCAGCGCCTCTATAGTTGATTTGAGTTGTCAATAGCCCTTGATAATAATAGTAATCCTACCGATAATAGCTTGATATAGATCAATTCCATCATCTACGAAAAGCTGAATATATTCGTTTTCCATTTTTCATATATGTAAATTAATTGTTGTCTGTCAACTATCAAAATAGTTTCGATCTTTCAAGTTATAAACTTACAATTTGAAATTCCCGCAAAAATATTTAAATGTCTAGCACTTCGAGCGAGAAATTTCTCGCTTGTTTTGCTCGTGAGCAAAACGAGCAAATGCTAGCCTAGCAAAACCGTTCAATGATTCTTACTTCCGGTTTGTTTGTTTTGCTTAGTACGTTGAATGTACATATTAACTGCAATATGAGCACGCGCAATAACTGTTAGTAAATCCAAATGACGTATAATATGTTTTGTCTGAGGTAAATCCTAACACTGATGCAGTAGCGACTAGGGCTCGGCGAATTAAGAAATCGATCTCGATCATGAAATAAAATCGATTTATCTCGATTGATCAGTCTAATAGATTTATTGCAAATTTCCAAATCGAATGCGATCAAAAAGATAAAGAACAAAAAAAAATTAAATTTTGTGAAACAACTGTTTTTCATTTATAATATGATCAAAAGAATATCTTATCAATTTTTTAAGGTGGTACTATCATGGAAGCCTTTAACCCGGATTATAATGAAATGTAAATATGTTATTTTTCATGTGTTTCTACACTAGTATGCAATTTTTTAAAAAATGTTTACCGTTGTGCTGAGTAATGTAAAGTTAAAGTCAACCAAAGTCGATCAAAAATGCATTGGCGTTATAGGAACTGTACCTCGCGAGGCAGCTTACTGCATAATAAATTCATATATTGTAGTTATTTTTTAACAAAAAACTAACACACAGTACAACATGTAAAGATAAAGGTATGAGAATTAAGAAATCCATGCCTTACCGGATTAGTTACAAAGAAATTGGCGATGAAAGTTGGATATTCTATGATAATCAATATAACTGTCAGAAATTCTTGGCAACGTTGCACAGCACAGGTAGACACTAGACAGAGATGGCCGCACGAATAACAAAGCAAGAACTATGAATGTTATTATTTCGATCAGTAAAATATATTAATTTTAATACAAAAAAAAATATTACAGCATTTTATATTTATTTATTTGTTGTTACAGTTGATAATAATTGCTTTGGTGCATTTTTCTCATTTTTCTTATGAACTGTCAACAGGATGTATCGATAATACAGTTACGTTTCGTACCGACTGGCCGCTTGTGGTTCTAACCTTGTTGTCCTGCTGTGTAAAATCTTACACTGCTATTGGTTGGCATGAAACATTCACTTCCAAAAATTTTGGTATGTTAATGAATTTCATAAACTAGTTAAATAGTTTTATTTAATATATACAATGTTATTATTAATTATACGATATTTGCAGCGAAATATTAATTCTGTTAATAACCTATACCATACAAAAATGTAATAATTATTTTTGTAAACTTTTTAGGTCACGTATACTTTTGTATGAGACTGTCATGATAGAACCACCTTAATACAAAATCAAAACGCAAAAAAACTATTTGATTTAATTATTTTTATTAAAAACATATGATAAGTGTAATAGAAAAATGTAGACCACATTTATATCACACCAATTAGGTTCAGGTTATTAATAAAGATTTGGGCTTGATTTAGTTCACTTTCAGATCACGATCGCATACACACAACGCATACGAGCAATTTCATTAGTTAGTTGCGCTTTAAAATAAGTAATAATAACATTTTAAATATTGTAAACGAAAATGAATAATCTATGTTAAATGAACATATTTATGATTAAAAGAATGTTAAAAAATCGGTAACTTTGAATTTATTGATTAATTGATTTTTTATATTTAAAAAAATTGATAAACCCAATTTTTGTCATTCGAAATTTTAAATCAGTTGATTTTATCGATCAATTAAACTTTAAAAAATTAAGATCACCGCGATTTTTTAAAAAAGATCGCTTAAATCGATCAAACGATTTTTTGTCCAGCCCTACTCACGATCCTCCTTGGACTACTTCGCGACCCACAGTTTGAAAAACACTGCTTTGGAAATCCTATTTTGGTTTCCACTTAATAAATCAGACTATTTGAACACGTTTTATGAAACTGTCAATGAGTTATCCTTATATTAATTTTTATAATAATGTAATATAATGTAAAAATGCCAGGGTAATTTATTCTGGTCACAGAATACCAAAACTATAATAATCTACACAGTAATCATAAAAAATAAAAATAGTCATTAATTTATCGATTATTAACAGATAAAGATCCAGTTACAGAACATAGAGGTTATTCCGAAATAAATTTAATTTTCTAATGTTGGCGCTGTAGAGCGTTTCCAACGATTGCCAACTTAAACTGCATGTTGAACAGTCAACGATTTGTTTGACATTTTCCCAATATTTTAGTGGTAAATGTAAAGTTAATTCACGTCTCAGTCGCGCTGCAATAGTACTATTATTTCTAAAGTTGGCGACATTGAGAAACATATTTTTTTATTCTTTGGTTGGCAACAGTATATCATGAATCGTAATATCT
Source organism: Pterostichus madidus (assembly GCA_911728475.2). Classification (NCBI taxonomy): domain Eukaryota; kingdom Metazoa; phylum Arthropoda; class Insecta; order Coleoptera; family Carabidae; genus Pterostichus; species Pterostichus madidus. The sequence continues at coordinate 26,783,332 of OU452314.1, forward strand.
GTACTGTCAAGTTATATTTGTGCATTGTTTTGTGTTACAACATGTATTTCTTATCCAAGTTATGTTTTCTGTGCCTCAGTACTTATAAAAATCTTAATCTTGTATTAATAGAAAGTAGTGAAGGAATATTAATTCAAAAGCAAGTAAAATATTGTTTTCCTGAAATTGTAAGTAAACATAACCTTGATTTATTTTTAACTTTGTATCGGCGCCTACATTAAACTTCATTCGTAACCATTCGTAACCTATTAGAAAACCTTGAAAAGAATAGTTATGTACCTAAGGTAGAAAGTAGTCTATTGCTGCTCGCGCATGGATATTGTTGATCAAGACGCAACCGAGAGCAGCAACTATGCAAGAGCACAATGACGCTTTCTGCTCGAGGTGCACACAATATTTCTTCTACGATCATTTAAAAACGTTTGAAAAAGAATTTAAACTCATTAGTGACAAAAATGCATATTATATTGACATTAATTTAATTCAAATCGCATAGGAATCAGCGTGCTATGAGAGAAACAAATGACTAATAAAACTTATTTTTTTTTTTTACAAAATATTCATATTAACATTTAATTAGCAAAAATATTATAATTTGGTCATTTGTTTCTGTCATAGCACGCTGATTTCTATGCGATTTGTATTAAAGTAATGTCAATTTAATATGAATTCTTTGTAATATGAGGGTGCTGAACTTTACAGTCGTTGAAATCAGAAAAAAATACTGAATCGAATAAGCAAATAAAAATAAATAGGTTTCCATTTAAAACTTACATAGTTTATTAACTTCAGTATGTTCTACTGCAGTTAATAAATAATTTGTAAGTAATAATTGCCTAGAAATGACATATGCATATTTTTTCCGCCATCTACAAAAAATATTTTATTTTAATATTACTAGTGTGTTTTATATTGTAATATTTATTATGTACACCGAAATACAACCAAAACATCAATAATTAATTTGAAAACACAACTGCTCACTTGTCTTGCTTGAAATGTCAAAACGAATTGTAAAGAAAAATGTGTAACTTTAAACTATCAAAAATTACTAGAATGTTAGGGGAAAATACAAAAATTCCTAAATTCATACAAGGTATAATACTTCTACAACATATTGTCATAAAATCTAAGGCATAAGTTAGTCGCAGTTAGATGTTACCCGTGCAAACCACTACAAATTTAAACCATGTCTTAGCTTAAACTCAGCTTAGTTAAACCAAGAACTTAAACGGTAGTGGTGCAGCGGCCATTATAGTTCTCGAGATAGCAATGGCAACGCACTTAAATTGAACAGCCTGTATAATCGTAGAAAAAAAAAGGTATATTTCAACTTGATGAATGTTTGTTTTTTTATTTTTTACTTGGAACCAGCGCCATATTCCAGGCCTTGTATAATAATGTAGATGACGGCTGTATAATAAAATTGTTAATAACTGATTTATTTTATAGATAGATTCACATCCGCAAGTCCCAAAATATATATGCAGCGATTGTTCAAGCAAATTAGAATGTTTCTACAAATTCAGACAAACTTGTTTACGAAACAACACATATCTGAAGAGCTACTTCCAAACTTTAACATCTACAGATGAATCGTACAAACATTTGTCTGTGAAACTTACTGATATAAAATACCAGAATAAACTGCAAACAGTGAGCAGCGACCAGACACTGGCAACCGTAGGAAGTGAAGATGAACTGCGAACTGGACAAAAGGAAGATATTGGCATTTGTATTCAAGAAGCAGTTTTTAAAAGCGAAATACAGTGTGCAGATGTATTAAATATTGAAAGCTCACATTTATTATATGAGGAAGAAGATGAGGTTGTCGTGAAAGAAGAATTTTTAACACTTGAAGACGACATTAATATCAAATTTTATCGTGATTATATTAAAAGTATCAATTACGTATCAAATCAAATTGATTTTGATGCTTCAGTTTCGAGTATTGAAGATGTGGACGAAAATTCCAAATGTTCTAAAAATAGTAGTGAAAGTAATACGACAAATCCCAAAGAAAATAAAGGGACAGGAAAGAAGATGATTAAGGAAAGTGAAAAAAATCAATGTGCTTTTTGTAAAAAAGAGTTTATGTATAAAAGTTATTTGGTTCGACATGAGAGTATTCACACTGGTGTCAAAAACCACGAATGTACAATATGTAAAAAAAAGTTTACACAAAAATTCAGTTTGAATCAACACGAAATTATTCACACTGGTGTCAAAAACTATGAATGTACAATAAGTAAAAAAATGTTTGCAAAAAAAAAATATTTGTGTCGACATGAAAAGATTCACACTGGTATTAAAAGTTATGAATGTTTAATATGTAAAAAAAAATTTGGGTATAAAAAAAGTTTAGATAACCATAAATATATCCACACTGGTATTAACTAAAACGTTTAGCGTTAAAAGTAATTTGATTCGACATCAATATATCCAAATATTAAAAATAAGTAATTCAGCAATAAAGCATATTTTTAAATGTATGTGTATTATTATAATTTTAAACCTTTGTTATTATATTAGAAAACTCTTATTGTCGAATTGAAATATCGGTAGAGATCGACAAACCAAAATAAAACCGTGGCTGGAATGCGCTTTAACTCCACCCATTCAGGTATATAACGAATGACGTGGCTCTACTTTGGCGCGAAAATCAAATGTGCTGTCTCAGTGAAAGCACTTGGCTGCCGCACCGTGTACGGTATGCGCATTTCTGCACAAATTTATTAATGATATATTTAGTTATTATTAAACCATCATAATTATTATTCTTTTAACATGCTACTTTTATCAATGGAAAGAATTACATGTCGTCTTATTATCTCATAAATTCAAATAAACCGCCATTTTTGTAAATACAACTTTTGACATTTATTGTACCGAAAATAGTTGCGATCTCCGAAGACACTCATCGTAGGGTTTTACTTTGGTTTGTCAACCTCTAGTAGGTCGTTCAAGTGAAGGTGAGTACAGTATCAAGGCCAGAGTGATCAAAAAGCAATTTACGGTACAAGAAAAAATAATAGTGTATTAAAGAACTAGTTTCATAAGGCACTGTGTTAACGCACGACTCCAAATTTGGAAAACAAGCTGCTCTGCGGCGAGTTTTACAATGGACGAGTGTGATTACATGCCTTATGAAACGTGTTCTTTGTACTATTTTTTCTATTGAGGTAATTTTATAATTCTGTTAGATTTTTTAAAACTGCGACTTGTCAAAAATATAAGTTGGTGTTTTTATATTATTCGTGTTGGTAGCGCTTTTCATAACACAGATATTTGAAATATCATATTTTTTAACAATTAATCAACATTTTTTTCTATATTGTGAATGTTTTGAATTTTGTCTGATTTTTGCATATTCTGTTAGTTGTATTTCAACATCGACAATTTACAATTTTGAGGTTATATGTCACTCATCTGTCAGATGTAAAAGCATTCATACCACTCCTACAAAATAAAAAGCGCCAAAAACAGTGCGCTTATAGATCTTTGCAACGTGTCTACAGTGCGTTTATAGTGCTATAAGAACACCTAAATAGAAAAATAAATTAATACAAAATCTACGGAACAGCAGAACTAACTTATAATTAAATTACTTCTGAAGATTTCAAGCATTGTTCAATAGATATTTATGTAACTACAGAGTAATCAAAAGCAATTGTTACAGTTGGCAATTACTTGAAATTGGTAAGCCTGATACATAAATTCATTTCCTGTTGTAGACAGTGACATTTGAAAATTAAAATTTGAATACATTTATTATTACATTTATTTCTAAAGTATTTCTATTACTTAAAAAGGCTCCTCCACCACTAACATCTTTGGGGGCCCTGATTTGACGACTGGTAAACGCACTTCACGCGTAAAATATATCACTTACCGAGATCTGCTTCGGCGGAGTGCCACGCCCAGTAATGGGTAATGGGTAAAAGGCGTGATGATATATTTATATATTATATAAAAAGTCAAAATTCTATTAGCTGTCAGACCCCTGACATAACCTATTTGTATTTATAAAAAATGTCAAATAACATTTCCGCTTTTACCTTGCGTTGTGACAACTGTGGAATAAAATTATCTCCAGAATTGTATTGACAACTGTAAGAATTCCTTTTGATCACCCTGTTGTACTAAATGCAGGGAAACAAACCGCTGAAAAAATGGGTTGCGTTTCAGTTTGCGGTTCATCAATTTTAAAGCCAAAACTTCAAAGTATGGTAATAAACTAAATACCATTAATGATATGTACAAGTGATGAAATCAATTTTAATTTAATAATTTTCTATACTTAAGAATCCAGCCTTCTATAATATAGTAAATTTTTATGCAATATGATCGTGGAACTTTGGAGAAAAAGAAATATGTGAAAAAAACTCTGAAAACATGACTTTTTTGCATATTAATTGTTTTCTCTCAAAAGACCCATGATCAAATTTGATAAAAAATGTAGTATATTATAGAAGACTAAATACTTAAATATCGATAATTTTCAAATTAAAATTGATCGGTGCATTTTTGAGAAAATCAGACTTAAAATTTTAATTTCATGATCTACACTTCAATTCCAATTTATTTATATTACAAAGATTAAATTTTCTTTTTAATAAACATATCATAACGCAAAACGTTGAAAGATTATGTAGTACTACTTGTTACTTAATTTGGATGAGTATAAATATGAAAAATATTTTTTTCAAATTTGAAGTTGTTATAAAAATGTATAAGTAGATCAGAATTTGTGGTTTGGAATATATCTGTATTGTTTTTCGTTTAATATTAATACTTTAATTATTTAAAGTTATATGTAAGATACAACAGATTTTTGTAATTGGTCAAGTCTACATTTTTGTCAGGATCACAAGAAACCCTATGTACATGATAACAAATATTTATTTAATGAATTTCAGGCCAAATGTTTCACCTTGGTGAAACAGTCGGACGCAAAACAAAATGTTATCGTGTATGTAGGGTTTCTTGTGGTCCTGTTAAAAATGTAGATCTGACCAATCACAGAAAATCAGGAAAATTCTATATAAAATAGTGGAAGGGGTATTGGAGCGCGTTTTAAAACTATGCAAACATGAAGATTTTCAAGAAAATTATTTCAAATCCCAAGGAATATGTCTATATGATATATCAGCACAATAACAACCAAAATTTAATCAAATATAGTATATTATTTGATATTATGATGCATAAATAAAAAAAAAATACTTACACTTTCATTTCAGTTGAACTTAACCAAACATAATAGTTATTTATGTTAGAAGACAAAGTGATATTTTCCTGGGTGAACAAACATATTCTAGAGCGAGCCATACGTGGCGGCACCTCGAGCTTTAAATTCATCGTATTGAAAACGCACTCAGTGAATGCAACGATTGCAACAAATAATCATATTTTCCATTGCCCATGAATGCCCTATTTTAGGTTCCACTTAATTAATCAGACTATTTGAACACGTTTTATGAAACTGTCAATGAGTTATCCATATAGTCATGTTTATTATAATAGCATGTAAGAAAAATATATGAAAATAACATAAAAATGCCAAAGTAAATTATTCTGGTCACAGAATATCAAAACTATAATAATCTACACAGTAATCATAAAAAATCAAAACAGAATATTGGAGTTATTTCGAAATATTAAAGTTAATTTACTATTGTTGGCGCTGTAGTGTTGCCAATGATTGCCAACTTAAACTGCATGTTGAGTAGTCAACAATTTTTTTTGTCATCTTTCCTGATATTTCAGTGGTAAATGTAAAGTTAGTTCACGTCTTGGTCGTGCTACAATGGTACTATTATTACTGAAGTTGGGAACATTGACAAAAATAATTGTTTATTCTTTGGTTGGTAACATTTCTGTACTGTCAAGTTGTATGTGAATTGTGTTGTATTACAAAATGTATTCCTCATCCAAGTTATGTTTTCTGTGCCTCAGTACTTATGAAAATCTTAATCTTTTATTAATGGAAAGTAGTGAAGGAATATTAATTCAAAAACAAGTAAAATATTGTTTTCCTGAATTTGTAAGTAAACATAACCTTGATGTATTTGTACCACTGATGCTGGGTTGCAACAAAAAATAAAGAGCTCTTTAGTTATAGAACTGTTTATCTAGAACAGTATCAATAGAGATTTTCTGAAATTTATTGAACCGTTTGTTGCTAATGAACCAATAAAACTTTAATGCCACCCAGCATGTATCCTTAGCTGTATTCCATTTGCCACCTGGTTCAATTAAATCAGTTCAGATAAATTAGACAGCATGATTCAAGTTTTTTCAGATTCAAATGGTTTATTCAATTTTGGTTATATACATATTTTTTTTTAGTAACAGCATGAGTAAATCAACTGTTTTAATCAAACTGATGCACTTATTGGGGTGAATTAGTTTAAAGTAAATTAGAATGAAAAATTCTAGTACTGTAAATAGTTAGCGAACTAATCCAGTGAAATAAATAAGTGATCTAGTTCAGTAAATGTAAGTTAGATCTGATACAAATGGAAAATGGAATACGCCTCTTGTAACGTCACCTACATTAAACTTCTTTCGCAACCTATTGGAAAACTTCGAAAAGAATAGATATTTGTGTGCCTAGAGTAGAAAGTAGTTTATTGCTGCTCGCGCATGGAGATTGTTGATCAAGACACAACCGAGAGCAATAAATATGCAAGAGCACAACGACACTTTCTGCTCGAGGTATTTTTTCTGCGACCACTTAAAAACGCTGGAAAAAGAATATAAACTCACATTAAAAAAAAAATCAATGAACAAATAATAATATATTTGTTCGTTTGATTAACTATTACGTCAATTGGGACTTTTTGACGTCACATGCGCAGCAAACCCCTCTCCACACAATTTTGTGTGAAACAACAAATTGTAGAAAGAGTGAGGTGATGGACCATGGCCAAGTCGATCAACTTCTTTTTCCCTTCAGCACTTCTCCTCGCAGATCGCCATATTTGTAGTTCAGTCAACACAGGATGTTTGACGTTTAACGTTAGGATCACGTGAAGAACGTCAAACTATAAAGCTATACCATGTTCGCTACATAACAAATTAATAAATTCTATTTTACTCCCTAGATGGCAATCGAAAAATTTAAATTGTACATATCCCCATACGACTATTTTGCGGAAAAAAAATTGATATTCATTTATTTCTTCCATAGCGCACTGATTCCTATACGATTTGAAAGAAATTAATATCAATTTAATATGTATTTTTCTCAAAAAAATTGTAATGTGAGGATACGGAACATTGTGTTCGTTGAATTCAGAATAAAATTCCCATTCCCCGCAAATGAATAAAAAAATAAATGTTCTTATTTAAAATAAGAAAGTTGTGCCTCGATAAAGTTTCTGTTAATATTTTTGTAATAGTCTTGCAAAATTATATTTATATGCAAATTTAGTTTTGTATATTTATTATATTTATACGAATAAACATACATTTAATTTAAATAGTGACATTCACAATCACAATATCAGAAAGAAAGGAAATTTTAATATTCCCGTATCCAAATTAAATATTTCTAAACATTCGCCGAAGAGACTGGGATTAAAATTCTACAGTGAACTACCCGAAGAAAAAAGTTTTGAAATATTTTTAAATCACCAAAATCTATTATATTTTAAGTGAATTACATATTGAATTTGACTTTTTCTATACACTATTGTGTCCACAGAAATAAGAAATAAATAAAATAAAATCACTTTTTGAAAAGAAATTGAGGATACAGGCTGTTCAATTTAAGTGTGCCATCATTGCTATCTCGAGAACTATAAGAGCTACAAGATTGGTTAAATTCGCAAAGAAATACCATTTTCTAAGCCTATTACAACACTATACATTTTTTTTTCTGGTTCTCAAATTCTATTGTACAACTTTTTTATTTTAACTAGGAACCAATTTTTTTAATTTGTTTATTCGATTCAACGACTATAAAGTTCAGCGCCCTCGCATTACAAATTTTTTTACATAAATGCATATTATATTGACATAAATTTAATTCAAATCGCATAGGAATCAGCGTGCTATGAGAGAAACAAATGACTAATAAAACTTATTTATTTATTTTTTATTTTAATTTGTTCATTTGTTTTTGTCATAGCACACTGATTTCTATGCGATTTGTATACAATTAATGCCAATTTAATATGCATTTTTGTCAAAAAATTGTAATATGAGGGCATTGAACTTTAGTTGAAATCAGAAAAAAATCCGGGAAAAATACTGAATCGAATAAGTAAATTAAAAAAAAATAGGTTTCCATTTAAACTAAGAAAGTTGTATTCCGTATTTTGAGAACCACTGGTCGAAAAATTGTTATAGTTGCAAAATGATATTGCTTTGCTAATTTAATCAATAAATAAGAAAAATAGGAAAAAAATTTCCATCACTTGTCTCATAATTCCACAGAGGTTTTACAGCACGTTTGCATCAACTTCTCAGGTCATCAACAAACGGCTGGTCAGTTCCGCTTTAACCATAGACGCGTTTCGTCCTTCCGGACTCATCAGTATGGTGCGATCATTTATCCAACTAGATCAACTAGGAAATAGTGGATTGTGATACCGACTTAGCTGAACTGACTGATGTTAACCTATCTACAACGGTAACATGACATGAGAGCTATGAAGCCACTCGTGGTGCCATCTACCGACAAAATCGCAAACTGCTTGACAGCTATTGAAATAAAACAAAAGTGCTGTAAAACCTCTGTGGAATTATGAGACAAGTGATGGAAATTTTTTTCCTATTTTTCTTATTTATTAAGACTCAATTCCACTTCGCAATAGACATTTTGTCTTTTGTTTTAATTTAATCAACCTTGTAGTTATTATAATTTTCGAGATAGCAATAATGACACACTTAAATTGATAAGCCTGTATAATCATCCCAATTTGTTTTCTCATTTTTTACTTGGAACAAGCGTCATATTCCAGGCCTTGTATAATAATGTAGGTGACGGCTGTTTTATACAATTGTTACTGACTGTTTTACTTTGTAGATAGATTCACATCCGGAAGTCCCAATATATATATGCAGCGATTGTTCAAACAAATTAGAATGTTTTTACAAATTCAAACAAACTTGTTTACGAAACAACACATATCTGAAGAGCTACTTCCAAACTTTAACATCTACTGGTGAATCATACAAACATTTGCCAGTAAAAATTACTGATATAAAATACCAGAATAAACTGCAAACAGTGCGCAGCGACCAGACATTGGCGACCGTAGGATGTGAAGATGAACTGTGAACTGGAGAAAAGAAAGATATAGGCATTTGTATTCAAGAAGCAGTTTTTAAAAGCGAAATGCAGTGTGCTGATGTATTAAATATTGAAGACTCACATTTATTATATGAGGAAGAAGATGAGGTCGTCGTAAAAGAAGAATTTTTAACAGTTGAAGACGACATTAATATCAAATTTTATCGTGATTATATTAAAAGTATCAATTACATATCAGGTCAAAGTGACTTTAATGCTTCAGTTTCGAGTATTGAAGATGTTGTGGACGAAAATTCCAAATATTCCAAAAATAGTAGTGATAGTATTGCGACAAATCCCACAGAAAGTCAAGTACCCGGGAAGAAGATGATTAAGAAAAGTAAAAAAAATCAATGTGCTTTTTGTAAAAAAGAGTTTATGTATAAAAGTTATTTGTCTCGACATGAAAGTATTCACACTGGTGTCAAAAACTACGAATGTACAATATGTAAAAGAAAGTTTACACAAAAATTCAGTTTGAATCGACATGAAAAGATTGACACTGGTATTAAACGTTTACGTTTAATAGTGATTTTTATAACAAGTGCCGAAAAAGGCTCGTTACGTGCAAGTGCAGAATTTAACGGAAATCTGCACGAGCATGTAACCTTTTTCGGCACGTGTTATAAACAACATTTTTCCTACAACTGTGCGATTTAGTAAATCACTAAAATATTATTAAAATTTTTAAAATTTATAAAATTTTAATCATATTACATGAGAACGATGTTTTACGGCGTTGCTATAGTTTGTTTGTTGATTGCTTGCAAATTGTTCTACGATATTTAAAAATATTTCACTAACGTCAAAATAATTTCTTCAGAATCATCTTGATTGGAATAGTACAGTGAGTGATTCTTCTTTATCATTAACACCTGCAAAGATAAATGAAGCTCCGGATCATACTATGTTGGATCTATTTTCGACAATGACAATCAACCTGCTGCTGGTACTTCTGAAGCTTCCGAAATTGTTACCAATAATATTACTGGTAATAATATGAACAGGTACGGAAGAAATCAATGTTTCTTTAGACACAAAAGTTTCCACTTTACATTATGTCAATATAAGCAACAGTAACAGCTGTATTAATAATATACACAAACAATAAATATGCAGTATATCACTTACTCTTTAAATAAAACCATTTATCGATATATTTTACTTTGTTCGGTTCTTTTTATTAATTGTCTACAGATTAGATATACTGCAAATTAAGGTTACGTTTATAAACGTCAAAATACTACTGCATATTTACTAGCGCTGGTTCACCGTATCTTCTTCTTCCATAAGCGTCTGTGGTCAAAATATGAATTCCGCGCTCGGCGCGAAATTTAAATCGCTGTCAAAACAATATTCTTTTGACAGTTACGTAATGAAGCACTTTCCGCACTAGTGTTTCTTTGCTTTCGGAAACGCACTTGGTCTGCATTCATCTACTTTCCATACGTAACCAAGGCAATTATAGTTACGTAATAACAAAGAAATCGCACAGTTGTAGGAAAAAGTAATTTGAATTACCATAAATATATCTACACTGGTATCAATAACTATGAATGTGCAATATGTAAAAAACCGTTTAGGGTTAAAAGTAGTTTGATTTGACATGAAAATATCCACACGAATATTAAAAATAAGTTTTTGGTTTAATTGTAATTGTAAAAACAAATGGGTTGAATGTTAATTAAATTTGAAAAAATCTAAAATCATCATCCTGGCGGAGGCAAGTTGCTTTTTTCAAATTTAATTAATAAAAATAAGTAATTCAGCAATAAAGTATATTTTTAAATACATGTGTTCTATTATAATTTTAAACCTTTGTTATTATATTGAAAAACTCTTATTATCGAAGTGAAATATCCGAAGAGATTCACAAATCAAAGTAAAACCGTGGCTGGAATGCGCTTTAACTCCACCCATTTAGGTATACAGGGTGTTAAATTTAATTGTGCCACCATTGCTAGTTCGAGAACTATAAGAGCTAGAAGGTTGGTTAAATTAGTAAAGAAATACCATTTACTAAATGTACTACAAAACTATTAACACTGTTTGTTTTAGACCAGTGGTTCTCACTGGACGGGGTGCAATTTTCGTATTTTAAATGGGAGACTACTATTTATTAACTTATTCGATTCAGTATTTTTTTCTGAATTTAACGTCTACAAAATTCAATACCCTCATATGTCAAAATTTTTGAGAAAAATGCAAATTAAATTGTCATTAATTTAATTAATTGCATAGAATCAGCATGCAGAAACAAATGAACAAATCATAATATTTTTGTTTGTTTGATTCATTATTATACGTCAATACAATTATTTTGTGAAAAAATAAATAAATAAATTTTATGCACAACCGGGCCGAAAAGCATGTGTTTTATCCCTAAAAAACGGGCTTAAACAATAATTCCTAGAGATACATAAATAAAATAACAATGTTTGTTTATTGTGAATACTTGTTTCTGCAAAACGTCATTTTGACATATAACCTATTTACATATTTTAATCTTTTGAACATATAATAAAATATTATTTTGTTGTGCATAAAATATTGTATGTATCAAATTAGCGTTTCTGACCACGAGCATGTTACTAGCCCTCGTCGCTTTGCGCCGCGTGCTAATAATCATGCCACGGGCCAAAAATGCATGTTTTCACCCTTGATACATAAATAACTATTACTAGTTTTTGCTTCTGTCATAGCACGCTGATTCCTATGCGATTTTAATTAAATTAATATCAATTTTGTAATGTTTATTTTATATTAGATAAAAAAACTGACAGACGGTTCAAACCGATTCATATGTTGAATTCTTTGTTGAGAAACTTTACTGAATTAGAAGATATCACCGCTAGGCATTACTACCAAGCGGCTAAATTAAAAATCGACAGGACTTGGAGGAACAGAATCAGAAACCTGAATTCCAAGAAAAAACAAAAGATGCATAATACGGAAGATTGGAGGACGAAATTCAAAAAACTGCTGGACAAGTTTAGTAATTATAAATGGAGGTTACAAGTCGTTCAAAAAATGAGCGTTAAATCTACTATAACCATTTTTCATTAAATGTGAAAGAATACTAAAAGCTTATTTATGAATAGTCTTATTAGTTTTACAATTTATTCATTTACAGCCCGACAGAGCTGGGCAAGCTACTTAAAAAAAGTAGCTAAGCTACAGCTACAGCTATTCTTTAAAAAAGTAGCTAAGCTACAACTATATTTTGTAAAATATAGCTAAGCTACAGCTAAAAGCTTTCGTTAAAGTAGTTGTTAAATTTTAAAGCTACTTTTTTAAATTATTGTGAAATAATTAAATTTTCCATTGTCATATGATCAGTCTTTTGTTATAATGACTGTTAATTTACTATTACGTACATAAATATCAAAAATAGCAAATACCATCTGGCACCTACTGTGAATTTTTGCGTATTAGAGCCAGTTAGAACCGGCAACAAATAATTATTTTGTGTAGGTTTAGCTTGTACGCATGCGTACTTTGTTGATCTTCTGCTTAAAAAGTAGCTTGAAGCTACAAAAAGTAGCTTTAAGCTACAAAAAGTAGCTTTAAAAGTAGCTTCAGTTGTTATTTTTAAGCTAATAGGAAAAAAAGTAGCTAGCTACAAGCTACAGCTATATTTTTTCACAGTTAGCTAAGCTACAGCTACATCTAAGGTAAATGTAGCTAAGCTAGTAGCTAAGCTACAAAAATAGCTAGCTATTGTACAGCTCTGCAGCCCGATTCTAAAAAGAGTTTTCGCTAGGATCTAGCTAATCCTAAATTTTGGATTTGTCAAATTAAGCTAAAATATATTCCAAAAAAAGTTTAAATAAACTTTAATACAATCTTCTTACCATTTAGTTTTCGGAAAGTTAATTTGTTCAACGTTTTTTTATTCGCACTAGCATAAGATTAGCTAATCCAAAATTCAGGATTAGCTGAAACTTTTTTCAGAATCTGGCTGTTAATGTACTGGCAGCATATAAAATAGGTGCCTAAATAATATATTGATTTAGTTGTAGAACATAAACTCAGATGGAAATTTAATTTTACAAATTTACTTAATACATTGTATAAAATATGATGATAAATAAAAATATTGACAAATAAATTAACTTTAACTTTACTGAGAATGACAAATGGCAGTTCAAATTTATTGCATATCTAATATGGTCAGAGCACAGACTACATATTTCAAGTATCCATTTAGTTACGGAATGAAGAAATATTTTATAAAACACTCTTGTAATATAGTTTTAAAAGTATTACAAATCTTACATACATACATATCTTCACGCTATATCCCAACAAATGGGGTAGCACGAACCCTAAAATCACTAATAAACATTCATTCATCACACCCATCAAACAATCAGCCCTCGTCAAACATTTTCATTCAAACACACCACCCTCACTTCAACCACATTCATAGATAACTCCATATAAACTCATTAATTTATTACACTCGAAATCATTATCACACAACAAACCTTCAATAACATCATTCCTATACACCAGAGCTGGGCAAGCTACTTAAAAAAAGTAGCTAAGCTACAGCTACAGCTATTCTTTAAAAAAGTAGCTAAGCTACAGCTATAAGCTATATTTTGTAAAATATAGCTAAGCTACAGCTAAAAGCTTTCGTTAAAGTAGCTGTTAAATTTTAAAGCTACTTTTTTAAATTATTGTGCAATAATTAAATTTGCCATTGTCATATGATCAGTCTTTTTTTATAATGACTGTTAATTTACTATTATGTACATAAATATCAAAAATAGCAAATACCATCTGGCACCTACTGTGTATTTTTGCGTATTAGAGCCAGTTAGAACCGGCAACAAATAATTATTTTGTGTGGGTTTAGCTTGTACGCATGCGGACTTAGTTGACCTTCTGCTTAAAAAGTAGCTTTAAGCTATAAAAACTAGCTTTAAGCTACAAAAAGTAGCTTTAAAAGCAGCTTCAGTTGTTATTTTTAAGCTAATAGAAAAAAACAGTAGCTAGCTACAAGCTACAGCTATATTTTTTCACAGTTAGCTAAGCTACAGCTACAGCTAAGGTAAATGTAGCTAAGCTAGTAGCTACGCTACAAAAGTAGCTAGCTACTGCCCAGCTCTGCTATTCATTTATCATTCATTTTCTTTCTTCAACGTACATAACATATGCATAAAACATCTCAAATTACTCACGAATGTAATAACGAAACTAACAAAGAATCTACAAGATTAAAAAGATGAAAGCGATAGCCTGCACTTGTATATGAAAGAAAAGTCCACACAATGTAGTAACTGAAAATGAAACAAAAAGATAAGAAAGGCAGGGAGTGTCGCCCTGCGCCTATTTTTGAAAGTGAATTTCACACAATTGCAGTTAAAAAAATCTTAATTTATATCAATTATAAAGAATTCTATTTAAATGTACATATATAACTTTCTAAACTTTTTATATTGCAATTTGAATAATTGTAATCTGTCATTTGAAAAAAATTTGATTATTTGACAAATTTTTTATTTATAAAAAGTAAAGTTAATACATATTTTAACTACATTTAAATTTTATTTTATACAATATAAGAAATAATATGTCATTTATCGCAAGGTGAGAGGAGTGTCTTAATGTTTAATAATATTATATAACATTCATATATTCTCAATTTTAAATATGCCGTGTATAAGAAAGTCGTGTGGTGTCCACACCAGATTTTTTTCTATTGAGGTCATTTTATAATTCTATTAGATGTTTTAAAAATACGCTTGTTGTTGTGTGTGTTGTGTTATTTTAATGATTACCTGCTTTAACGTGTAAGAAAATAAAAAATAAAATGTCAATTCTGAACATAAAAATATATTAGTACAATCTTTTAATGATTTTTATTGTTTTTTTTTCTTTTCTGACATTACACAACGAGTTCTGAAAAGGTTAATGTTTTTAATAATCTGAACTTTTCCTTAATGTGAAAATTATTTACTTAAAAATTTTCAAGAGAGTATTTGAGATACTTCAAATTAACTGCTTTTTATGCGATTGAGCAGGGCCGGTTTTAACACATAAGCTAAGATGTGCAAGTGAATGTTGCGTTTCTAGTTACATTAAATCTTTCTCCAAACTATTAAATTGCATCTTGTCCCCAGATAAGAATAGTGATGTAGCCAATTTGATATTCATACTATTTATTAATCATGATGACATTTATGTCAATATATTGGATAAGCGTAACAGGTGGCGCAGTGATCGCAGCCCAAACAGCTGTTTTTACATCACATTGTAACGTGAGTGCCCGCATCCTATATTCTTGCAGGGTACCCAGTGACCTGGAAAACCGGGAATTTGTATAAGTCAGGGAAAAATCAGGGAGATTTAAAAAAATAAAAAAATTATCAGGGAATTTTAAATTATTTTCTGGAAAAAGATGCAAATTGTCTATTTATTAAAAAGTTTTGATTTTTTGCTGCTAATATATAGTTAATTTTGTCATACAAATACGTTGAAACTTTTTATTATTTGAATTACACGATGAACGGCGGAATAAACCGAACAAATATTTTCTTTATTGTACAAAAAAGCTATGCGCCTCAATTAACAGAGAAGCAAATTTTAGATATCGGGTCGTGCGGTCTACATATTGTAGACGTAGCACTACAAACAGGTCACAAAGACTCACCGAGAAGACGGAATGATTTTACAGGACTCACAAAATGCGAAGTATTTCCAAAAAAATGTTGTGTAACCCGGTGGGTGGAAAACACAGAGACAGCTAAAACTGCACTTAAATTATGGAATAATATAAAACTGTTCGTCGAACATAAAAATACTTAATTACCGTCGAATATTTCAATCAAAAATTGGTTTAAGTGATAAACTAATTAAAGTAAAATTGGCATCCTGGAAAACCTGGAGAAGTCAGGGAATTTTAAAACTTACGTTGGCTGGGTACCCTGTCTTGTCATCAATTTCCAAAAAATTTAATTATTGAACATTCTATATGTGATAAATATAATTTCATGATTGATATATGGGTTTTAAGGAAAGCAAAACTTTTTCTGTTCAATAAATTTTGTTGTAAGATCAATAATAATCTTTTCTCCCATATGTTCATATATTTTTTCAATAACTGGTCACGTAACCCGTCCACTTTGAGAGCTTCTGCCGCTAACGAGCAACCAGCAATAATTTCTGTCAATCATTTTTTTGTCATGTATTAATCGTGAACAAGTAGTAAATCAATTTCAGCCTGTAAAAAATATGTCACACGACACCATAAAAATTACCACTTTGACCGGTTCTGTCACGCATGTGTCACCTGCCAAAACTTCTGTCTACCATTTTTATTACTTAATTATACCAAAGTCTATAATTTCAAGTGAAAATTAGACTGTAAAAAATATGTCATCAAGTACCCTTAAAATCGGCGCATTCACATCGGCGCCATTTATTGTTGCCACCCGTTCCCAAATCTAATTCTCTTTTTTCCATGTTTATCATGACATTGAAAAAACCATTTCAGTCACTGGAATAAATGAGACATCATTTTGCACCCTAGCTCTCTAACTAATAGCTCTTCAATCACCTGCATAAATAATAGTTTTGTATATTTTTTTCAAAAAATTATTATAAAATTACTTACATTTTTCATAAAAATAGCTTCTAACCTCTCTATACTATTACAAATCGCGATGCCGCCACGGATAACAAGAAACACAAGTTGATTAGAAAGGGATAGCAAACGGGTTCAACATGCCAACCCGCTAAAATAGCTGGGGCAGTAGGGTCAGTTCAGTAACTGTTCTAGGTTACTTAAAATGTGCCAATTAAACAAAACTAACCTACCGGGTTACTTTTAAAATCCCAAATAAATACGGCCATTGTCATTCTAAATTCCACTCTGCGAGCAAGTAATAATTTTGCAATGGCAATCTCTGCACTAACTGCAATTTTCCACAGCCCACTGGTCCGTAAACTCTCAAATCGAAAATCGAACCAATCACAAATCCCAGAGCTAATTATTCCTCCCCTCCCGCTAACAAACAGTTGATAGTTCGCGGGTGAGGAGACAGCGTAGTTTTGTAGTGCTGCACGCATCAAACCGCAATTTGGTTACGGTACAGTCGGCAGCGCCACACACAGTGACGGATTGTGCAGGAACTAACGCGGCGGTGATGTGAGATTTGACAGGATATTGCGTGGTGGAGAATGTAAGCGTAACAGCGGAAATCGTTGTGCGTGTGCCTTTGTGTGATTAGTGTGATTTGAGGGCTGCGGTGTTTGCGAAATCCGAAATGATAAAAGCTAATTGCTTTGCAGATATTATGCGAAAGAGGTTTATTCATTTGGTATTCAAAAATGTATGGCATTTATAAATAGATGTAATATTTGGTTGAAGTTCTATTTCATTCGGCGAGGGATTTCAATGTGAACGTTATTAGGGCCGGCAGAAGAATTTTATAAATTGTGTTTTATTTGACTGCCACCATTTTTTAAATAAAATTCAAATCTTTTTGATTTTGTTTTTTTTTTGTTATTCATTCAGTATTACAATTTATGGCATCAGTTATAATTTCTGTCAGTTACATAATTAGAAATATCTTACATTTATTCACCTCTCCACCAAATTTCAAGCTGTAAAAAATAAGTCACTTGATCAGTCAATAATTTTTTGGTCATGTATTCATCGTGAACAAGTAGTAAAACCAATTTCAGCTTGTAAAAAATATATCACACGACACCATAAAAATTGCCACTTTGACCGATTCTGTCACGCATGCGTCACCGTCCAAAACTTCTGTCTACCACTTTTATTACTTAATAAGTCTATAATTTAAACTGAAAATTAGACTGTAATAAATATGTCAACAACCACCCTTAAAATCGGCGCATTCACATCGGCGCCATCTATAGTTGCCACCTGGTCCCAAATCTAATTTTCTTTTTTCCATGTTTATCATGACATAATCTATTGTAAAAACCATTTCTGTCACTGGAAAAAATGAGACATCATTTTGCACCCTAGCCCTCTAACTACAACCAACAAACAATTTTCACCACATTAAAATTACTTCTCTGGCTCCTCCACCACTAACATCTTTAGGGGCCTTGATTTGACGGCTGGTAACCGCACTTCACGCGCATAAATATATCACTTACTGAGATCTGCTCCGGCAGAGTGCCACACCCACTCATGGGTAAAAGGCGTGATGATATATTTATATTTATTTATTTATATTTTAAATAATTAAATTTTCATGAATTTTGTCCACATATTTGTCAAAATAACGTACTAAATGTATTTTTTCGGAGGTCAAAAAACGTTAGAATACCAAATTTAATCTAAATTGTTAGAGTCAATTCCGAGATCATTGACACACACACAGATGGGAATAGACGAGAATTGCTCTTATTAGGTCCGGTTTTTTTCATCTCCGGATATAAAATATCAGCAAAGAATTATAATTTTGAACTGGATATGTAAAGAAAAATTAAACATGTTTTTCATACTGCGTAAACTTGCCTTCAATTTGAGGTTTTTGTTAAGCAATCATGATCAAGATCTAGTTGTGCTATAATCAGTTCCGTCTTTTACATAAGGGCACATGGGGCACGAACCCTGGGCCCCCGTCTTGATGGGGGCCTCAAAATGTCGAAGTTGTCGTTTACGCAAAAAATAGAGGTGCTCAATTTTTAGTAAAATTTAGCTAAGAATTGCTGTTAAAAATTTTAAATTTAAATTTAAAACGAAAACAAGATGAGATTTATAAATATTTTTTAAACAGTAAACTAAAGTTTACTAAATCTAAAAAATATACATAACGTAATATTTTAATTAATCTTATAAAATGTATACAAATATTAAAATAACTTTTCCTACAACTGTGCGATTTCTTTGTTATTACGTAACTATTGTTGCCTTGATTATGTATGGAAAGTAGACAAATGCAGACCAAGTGCGTGTCTGTAAGCAAAGAAACACTAGTGCCGAAAGTAATTTGTACTTTACACAATTATCAAAAGAAAATATAAGTGAGAGCGATTTAAATTTCGTACCGAGCACATAATTTTATATTTTAGGCACATACGCTTATGGAAGAAGAAATATGCAGTGATATATTTTGACGTTTATAAACATAACCTTAAACTGCAGTATATCTAATCTGTACACATCACATTCAGCAGACAAGAACTTAAGTATATCATTATTAAATATGATAATTAATAAAAATAATCGAATAAAGTTAAATACATCGATAAATGGTTTTATTTAAAGAGTAAGTGAAGTACAAAATATTGATTGTATATATTAATAACACGTTGTTCCATTTGCTTTATTGACAAAATTTGAAATGAAATCTGTTATACTATCTAAAGAAACATTGATTTCTTCCGTACCTGTTCATATAATTAACAGTAATATTATTGACAATAATTTCGGAGGTTTTAGAAGTACCAGCAGCAGGTTGATTGTCATTGTCAAGAATAGATTCAACAATTGCCTTTGGAGGTCTATATGATAAAGAAGAATCATTTAGTGTAGTATTCCAATCTAGACGATTTTGAAGAAATTATCTTGAAATTAGTAAAATATTTTGAAATAATGTAGAACAATGTGCAAGCAATCAACAGACAAACCATAGTAACGCCAAAAAACAGCGTTCGCGTATAATATCATTAAAATTTTATAAATTCTGATAATATTTTAGTGATTTTCTAAATCGCACAGTTGTAGGAAAAATGTTGTTTATAACACGTGCCGAAAAAGGTTACGTGCTCGTGCACGTAACAAGCCTTTTTCGGCACTTGTTATAAAAGTAACTATTAAAAGAACTTTGTGGGCATAATAGATGATTTTGCACAACAGAAATCCCGAAAGAAACTATCGTCATTAATCTTAGTCAAATTCTCAAAATACGAGTAGTAATCACTTTTCTTATATTTCATTTGTATAAAGCTAACCATAATAGCCAATAAAATCACTAAATAAAAATACATATTGATGTTTTCATTCACATTTTTTTTTTACTTTATTAAAGGGCCCCAAACTATGTGTCCTCAAGGGCCCCTGCATGACTTAAGACGGCCCTGACTATAATCTTTTAGCTTCGCCGAACGAGCTATAATTCAGTTTACACATTTAAATTCTTATTCAGTTATTGTTAAAAACAAATTTATAATAATGTATATATATATATACGGTCATATCATGATTTGACAATTATACAAGAATTTCTTTGACATAAATGTTTATTTTTTGCTCGCGGGCTATAATGAAACGTCAAACAAAAGTGCCGTAAACCGATGTTGTCAAGTTGACGTTTTGTCTCAAAACTTTTATATCAATATGAAATCAATTATGACATAACAGTTTAAAACATACCTATATCCTCAATCCTTAATAACTAAATCAATTTACAAAACCAGTCGAACTTGTTCAGTTATTTAAATAATTATATAAAAGTTTTCTTTCGTAACAAACACCAAAAGTGACAGCTTCGAACGTTATTCACCTTAAAAGTGCCAATTTCAAATGCATAGCAACGCGTTCATTCTTCGATCATTAAAAATTGGCAAAGTTTTTAATTAATTTCCCGCGGACTGCCACACTTCCAAAAATCTGAAATACCAAAAAGACACTCGTCCCAAACATTCTTTAAATCTTTAAAAAACATAACAATCGATCAAACCGTTTAAGCTGTAGTGGTGGCTAATGCTGTTCTTGTGTATTCCCGCTCCCATAGTTACGCACAAAAAAATTAACCAAAGCAATCATTAAATGTGGCTAGAAAATTTCTTTTAGAAACATTTTTCTATATTAGAAAATTTTCGACCGTGTATAAAGTTATGTATGTACCTTGCTTTTATGGCCTTTGATGTGCTTTTGACACTCGGTTAGCGCCTCGGGCTCAAAATTATGTCTCACGACATGTGAGCTTTATTACGCCCTTAATACATAAATAACTATTATCTACTTCTTGGATAATGTCTTATAATATCAGTGGTTTATAGTTTTTTGAGTTAAATAATGCTGTTTATTACCATACTAGTTATATAATGAATTTTATGCACAACCGGGCCGAAATTCATGTGTTTTAGCCCCTAAAAGCGGGCTTTAACACTTATTTTTGGCCCTAGAGCCGTAAATAAATAATACATAAATAAAATGGCAATTTTTGTTTATTGTGAATACTTGATTTCACAAAATATCATTTTGACATATAATTATGTACATATTTTAATCTTTTGAACATATAATTAAATGTTTTTGTGTTGCGCATAAAATATTGTATGTACCACAGGTGAAGTTAGCGTTTCTAACCCTGAGCATGTTATTAGCACGAGGCGCAAATCATGCCACAGACCAGAAAGGCCTGTTTTCACTCTTGGTTCATAAATAACTATTAATTACAGTGGTATCAAGTCCGCCTGTGGATCCTGAGAACCCTGGTTCGATTCCTACAGGCGACATACAATTTTCACCATTTCTAAACTACCCTTGTGGCTCCCCTCCACTAACATCCTTGGGGGCCGTGATTTGACGGCTGGTAACCGCACTTCACGCGCAAAATATATCACTTACCGACATCTACTTTGGCAGAGGGCCACACCCACTAATGGGTAGAAGGCGTGATGATATATTTATTTTTTATTTATAAACAAAAGTAATCAAAATTTATTGAAACATGAAATAGTATCAATTAAAAATGATATATTTTGATCACATGTTTTTTGTAATTTTTGAAGATAATTAAATTTTATTAATTTTGGGCCAAACAAAAATAAATGTAACTCTTGAGCCTTAATTAATAAAAAGACCAATGTTTATACGGATTTTGAAAACTAAATTCTCATCATAAGTAGAATAGAAGGAAACAATCAAGATTCCACAACCAAGCCAATGGTCAAGAATCTCTTACTTGGATTCAATCTTAATCAGACCATTGTATTTCATGCGAACAATTGGTGGCAGTATCACCAAAAATGTAATTAATTTTTTGTAAAATGCGTTTTAATTATAATGTACCTATATATTTTTATAACTTCCGTTTCAATTATGAATGTGTTGAATTTTAAATACCGATGAAATATACTACCTGTCATTTAAACAGTTGTAATACGCGAGTGTCTGACAACAGTAAAATTCGACATTTTCTAAAATTTTGATATCCGATCCGATCCGACTCTATCCAAGATCCGATTCGATGTAAATAATAAATATTCTCCTTAAATAACAGTGTTACTACAGATAACTCTCGAATCAAGTCATTCAGTATATGAAAGTGATGAGATCGAGGCTGCACTAGGGTGTCCGTTATATTGGCAAAGTCGGAAATTTGATGCTCTCACCCTCTAAATCTACTCATAATAAATTTTAAAAAATTGAGCCGAAATCCCAGGTCTGTCAAATGACGTTAAAACGTGCCGCAAGAGGGCTCAATATTTGCACGTAGTTTAAATGGGGAAATTGCTTTTTCCGATACTTTTATACATAACTTTTTATGATTTAGACCTAAAAATATTTCAAGATAACTGCCGGAAAGCTTATTTCATAAGCTTTCAGGCAGACTAACATTCAAGTTATTTGGATAAAAATCAGCGCCGTAGCGTCTTAATAAAATTTAAATTTAAATTTCACATCGCAATTGACATTTTGTCTATGTATTATTTCAAAAGCTGTCAAACAGTTTGCGATTTTTGTCGGTAGATGGCACCACGAGTTGCTCCGTAGCTCTCATGTCATGTTACCGGCTTACATAATTTAACATCAGTCAGTTCAGCTAAGACAGTATATACTGATGAGTCCCTAAAGGACGAAACGCGTCTATGGTTAAAGCTGAACTGACCAGCTGTTTGTTGATGATCTGATAAGTTGATTCAAACGTGCTGTGAATCTTTGTGGAATTTGTGACAAATGATGGAAAACTTGTTTTTTCTATTTTTTCTTATTTATCTAATATATAATACAGTTCAAAATGAATCCTGGATACAGTAGTTCTAAAAATTACCGCTAGATGGTGTAACGCTTAGCTGTATTTGCCTCTGCAGTCTCTGTATTCTTCCGACGATGGCCTGATAAGTCGAAATCGATCAGAAATATTTTATATAAATAAATTTTGAAACTTACACCATGTCTCTTACTTTTACAATTGTTAAATATTTATTTAAAATACTAATTAAATATAAATCATTCATAACTGTTTATGCTGTTCTAAATTTAGACACAATTTTGAACTGTAGCAGTCATCAATACCACCTTCTGTTTGACGTTAACTATAAACAAGTTAAATCCAATTCTACAACTTCAACACTGGTAACATTTTATAGTTAGTAGAAATATAGAAAACAACACAAAAATGGTTTGATTATTTCACTCGTTCGCGCTCTAGGAACATTAAAATTCATTCCTTCAATCATTTCTTCATTTCCTCTTAAAATCCTGGTTTCTTTGCTCCGTTCCTTCAGCTAGAATGATTCACAATTTCTCTGGGCTCCTTTCGATGTGTATATACGGCCGTAATGCGAATTTACGATTCGCTAGCGCACATAAAGCAACAGCCGGCGCAGTGCATACCTCTAGCGGCGAAGTCGTAAACTACGCGCCGCTGCATTAGTTCTTATAAATTTTTGTCTCGTCTGGCGATGGAAGTGTAGTGAAAAATTGAAATTCGATTGATGTCTTACGCTTCAGGTGGTGGAGCACGGAGAAATAGATAAATGAATATATTATGGATTATGTGCCTCTCTTGTTCGGAGGTGTTAGTCGTACTAGAGTATTTTTATTTTGTACCAGACGAAATAGAAAAGAAGAAGAGAACAACAAGCGATAGAGTTAAATTTAATATAGGGATGCCTGCAGAAAACTAAGCATCTATTTGTTTGAGTTGTTATTGGGCCTCCAAATTATCAAGAGATAGCGTTGATCTCCATGCATGAAGGTCCATGCCAGATTAATTTTTTGCTAGTCTCTTATGGCGGTTGCATGTTGTAATTTCAGTATTTTTTATTTTATTTGTTGTAGATTATAGTTAATTTAGTAGTTTAGTAGCATTTTATGGTAGGTAACTAGTTATTAACAATAGAAGTAGTCTGCATGGGCGTCCACAGACATTTTTCCAGGGGGGGAGGGGAGGGCGAGTCGCAAAAAACTCTCAGATATACATAAATTTCTAAAATATTTTTTTTACATAACATAAATACAAATACACATAACAAATGGATTAGAAAATATTTAAATTTGTTAAATAAATTACTAGTCTTTGTCGTCTAGGTTAGAATTGAAGAGGAAAGACAATTTTCGAATAACTCTACCTTAAATTGACACCATTTCTTCAATAAATTCCGATTTAGCAGTTTTACATTTTTTATTTTCTAATATTTTGTGTCTGTGTATACTTAAACTTAGATTACTCAATCGTTACGATAGGGAACATGTCACTAGCTGGCCATAAGAATACAGCTGGAAATTCAGATTCAGCTTGAATTTATTATCTTCAAACTCAAAATTTAATTTTTATTTTATTTATATATACATACACAGTGTGGTGGCCACGACTCTCGAACGTAGGACTTTAACATGTAAAATCATATTATTTTAAATTTCCAGCTTCCTAATTATTTAAAAGAAAAAGCTTCAAATAAAAGTATAAGGGCACAAAACACGAAATCAATTTTGCATGCTTTGTATCGCCACAAATTAGATTTAAAAATGACTAAAATTGTCTCAAAACTATCGATAGCTATGAAATTGCAACAAAATTAAACAAATGTTTGACGTTCAATCTGTCAAAACTGTCAGAATAAATTCTTTATTTATTATTTAATGTATTTATGCCCGGTTTCATCAACAAAAATTAAATTTTAAACATGGTTTAAAGAAATAAAAGCAAATCGAATGTATGATAACAATGTTAATTATTTCATTTGACATGTAATTTTGATTTGCTTTTATTTATTGAATCCATGTTTAAAATTTAATTTTTGTTGGTGAAATCGGTCATTAGACAAATAAAACGTCAAACATTTGTTTAATTTTGTTTCAATTTCATGCCTATCGATAGTTTTGAGGCAATTTTCCTCATTTTCAAATCTAATTTGTATCGTTACAAAGTATGAAAAATAAAATTTGTTTATTGATTCAGATGCAGAATTTTATGCCTTAAAACATATATTTCAAGCTTTGTTCTTAAAAAATTTAAGGAAGCAGGAAACTACAAATTATAGTTTTACATGTTAAAGTCCTATGTTCGAGAGTCGTGGTCATCACCCTAGTTAAAATCCAGGGGGGAGTGGGGGGGGGCGAATTAATAGATAAGCATGCAGTATGGATTATGTGTTTAAAAATAGGGAAAAAAGTTATCCGCGTAAGGTAGTATGTTGCCTACATTTCACAAAAAAAATATTACATTATTATTTCAACTTTTTCAGTAGTAAAAGAATGCTATTTCAGGAATGTTTACATTACTATAGATACGTCTTAGGACCAAAACTAAAATTTTTACTACAATTGTCATGGTGATAAATAATATAATAATAATAATAATAATAACAATAACCTTTATCACTCCATACAAAAACCGGTATTTTTAGTTCTAATAAAACAAATAACTATTTTTTATAGTACATAGGTATTCAAGTAATATGTAAATAGAACTGTTGCCAAATAAAAATTTTCATTGTACATCTCAAACGAAATGCAATACCTATGAATTTGCTAAAGGCAAAGAAAACATGATAAACAAATTCAAAATAGTGACAGAATTTTGAGAATGAAAAATCCATTGAGATGCAAAATTTCGGACAAAGTGAACATTAAAACGCTACGCATAATAATGTTGAAATAGAGAAAAGTCACGATATAAATAGAGTAGAAGAGACGGAAACAGTAGATTCTAGAATAAATTTATTTAATAATCAACCGAAAACATTTGGGGAGACCGGAAAGACTGTCGTACATTTAATAAATACAGAAAGAGCACATAACCATTTCAGGCTTAGAAAATTTTATATTTTTATTTTTATTCTAAATTCAATAGATTTAATATATAGTGACAATCGTGTAAATAAATGAAATATAAAACAGAAAATTATTTTGTGTTTTATAATATTAAAGTGCGATTTATGTTTTGTAGTTTTAAAACGTCAAAAATCTTACCTGGATACAGTAGCTCGCGAAGTGTTCTAGATGGTGCAGCGATCTTAATTTTATTTGCCTATAATTTCTTTTAGTATGTGTTTAATATTAATATTATTGTAGATATGTTTGTGTTTTTAGTAGTTTAGTATCTCATTTTATTTGTTTAAACTATTTTTTACTGAAAATTTCAATGATTTTTTTCCAATTTGTTCTAAAACAAATAGATTAGTGGTTGAGATGGAATTTTCTCCACAAAAAAAAAACAATTAAAAACAAAAAAAATTGCTGTGATTACGGCTGCATTCCTGCTGTCAATTAAAAGCGATCCATCCAGTTTGAAATATTTCCCAAAAAAGGTGAAAATGTATTTAAATTTTTTTGTTGGGAAATACATAGTTGACACTGGATGGATCGCTTTTTATTGGCAACAGGCATGCAGCCGTAGATATAAAAAAAAAACATGTTTTTAATTATTTTTTTGGGTAAAATTTCATCCTAACCAGTAATCTATACTGCTCGCCATAAAAAATGCAGCACCTATAATGAAGCAAAATTTGAATATGATATTTTGCATACTTGTTTATTATGATACTCTTAATAAACGATTAAAAAATGAGACATTTTGATCGACAACTAATTCATTTTTTTAATATCGGGAGTGACCACCGCGCAAATTTTATGTCGCTTTTATTCACTGAGCTACAATGGGGGATTCAAGTGGTAGAGCTTTTTAATATATATTTATTAAAATAAATTCTTGACCGTACATCATATTTAATACAATATAAAATCATACCATAAATGATATCTTTATTGCTGAAATATGAAAGTTAAAGTTGAATAATTTAAAACGTTCGCACTGCCATATTGCAATGACGTAGTTGCATTAAGCCAATCACAGAGCTTTGTCTGAAACGTTTGTCGGTGCTCAAGAAGACGAAGAAGAAATAAGCATTCAGCATTCTACGATTCTACCAATGACGTATAATACTAGACGAATTATGCCGTATTCAAGTCAATGCAGTGTTGTGAAGCAGAGAGGAATAGAATAACTTGAGGGTCCGCCGGATGCGCGGCAAGGAGCGAGTACACTTTGATGTTATACAAATTGCTCCTTGCCGCGCATCCGCCTCACAAACCAGTTATTCTATCCCTTTCTGACTCACAACAAACGCCGATGTTATCCGTCTAGTTATGTTTTGTCTGAGGATTCTACTGACAACGACAAGTTACGTGTTATTTATCTCTGTCTTATCTGTCTCTCTTTAAGCTAAGATGCAACTACGTCATATTAATTTGTTTCGAAAGTTTAAATATTTTTATCATGCTTAATACAAGTTTTTTTAAAAAATAAAAAATTTGTGTATAATTATTTTATTACGAAGATTAATATATAAAAAATTCAAAAAAGTCTTGAAAGGCCCATTGCCTGCAATAAAATTATTTATCGTTGAGGAAGCCCTGTATCCACACAGAAATTTATCTTCAGCAATTATTTTGAAGAAAAAGAAATAAAAAAGATTGAAAATTCCATCCGTCTTTGTTTTGATTTATATTTCATCAAAATAATTCAACAGCTTCTGCCACCGGCCTTTTCAAATTCTATTCATAATTTACCTCAAGTTACCTTACAAATTTATAAGCATGAATTAATGAATGAATGCTTTATAATCGATGGTTTAAAATATTTATTCTATAGCATAAACCTCGAAAATGAAATATAAACTTCAACCTTTAACAGAAAATCCAACAATTTTTATTTACATTCACCTATTTTACCATTTTATCTTTTAACACAACATATTCTACGGTCTCGTCACGAACTTTTAAATTTTTTATCACCATGTCGTAATGTGTCTTCATTGTAATACATTTCACCTCATAAATATTGAATAAAACGCTAGATTTATATCTATTATAAATGTAGGAAGTCCCCGCAGAAGTATCAAGTTCACGAGGTAGGTAGAAGACTGCGCGGCCCGTGGCCGGCTCGACAGCTCGGCCTCCGTTCTGCTAGACAATTTTGCTTTAAAAAATCAATAGGAAAACTTATTTTTAAACAGGTTATGCTCCCAATAACCCTGTGGAAATGCCTTTGTCATCCGGTAAGAAAAAATAACTGCCGTGAACATGAACATTCGATATTTCATGCTAGTGTGAACAGGATATGTTTAATTTAATAAAATATTGACAAGTTATGAACGATTGTTTGACTAAAATGTTTTACTTTTTGCATATTGGTTATAAAAGTCGTATCTTTTAACGAAAAATCATATAGAAAGTGACACATTTTTCAATGTTTTTAAAATCGTGAAAAAAGTTAATACTTCATTTAGATTTTTTTTAGTTTTAAAAATGGGGTAGGGGTCTGTGGATCCTGAGAATCGTGGTTCGATTCATACAGCCGACAAACATTTTTACCTCATTAAAAATTATCCCTGTGTCTCCCCCACCATTAATATCTTTGAGGGCCGTAATTTGTCAGCTGGTAACTGCACTTCACGCGCATTTATATATATATATATATATATATATATATATATTAGGGTGGGTTGAAAAAATCCAAAAATGTCGGCTGGGCTCTAAAATGAAAGTTTTTAATGTAAAAACATGCGGAACACAGAAAAAACTGTAAAAAAATTTTTTTTAGAGGGCGCACGAGGCCCTCAAAAATGCAATTTTTAGCACTTTTTTCAGTTTTAAGGCTGTATCTCTGAAAGAATACGTCAGAAATGGCAGATTTTTCAGTATGTTGTGCCCAGAACCATAGTCTTACAACTTCATCACTTGGGAAAGCTATCTAGACAATATGGGCTGAAATATTTTTAACTTAAAATACACTTTTTTCGCCATGTTTTATGTTTTAGACAATATAACGTATTTCAAGCTAATAAGTTGCTATTTTTCTGAGTCAAAAATTAAAGTTTTCGGTCTAAAAACATGCGGAAGATCAAAAAAACTGTAAACAAAATTTTTAGAGGGCGCGCGAGACCCTCAAAAATGCCATTTTAGCATAATAACGAAATAATATGGTAATAGTCTAAAATGGAATTTTTAGAGGGCGCGCGAGACCCTCAAAAATGCCATTTTAGCATAATAACGAAATAATATGGTAATAGTCTAAAATGGAATTTTTGAGGGTCTCGCGCGCCCTCTAAAAATTTTGTTTACAGTTTTTTTGATATTCCGCATGTGTTTAGACCGAAAACTTTCATTTTTGACTCAGAAAAATAGCAACTTATTAGCTTGAAATACGTTATATTGTCTAAAACATAAAACATGGTGAAAAAAGTGTATTTTAAGTTAAAAATATTTCAGCCCATATTGTCTAGATAGCTTTCCCAAGTGATGAAGTTGTAAGACTATGGTTCTGGGCACAACATACTGAAAAATCTGCCATTTCTGACGTATTCTTTCAGAGATACAGCCTTAAAACTGGAAAAAGTGCTAATATATATATATATATATATATATATATATATATATATATATATATATAATATATATAAAAGAATTATATATATATATATATATATATATATATATATATATATATATATATAATTTTTTTTTTGCAGTAATGAAATCATCTTTTTACCCGTTTGATTAATACACTTCAGCCTCATCGTCATGTAATAGATATCTATATAATGAAAAAAGTATTGCTTTTATTACTAGTTTTACAAATATCTATTGTACCTTCGAGGTTAGTAAGCTATTTTTTACAGTACTTGCACAAATAGAAGGAAAAGAAAAATAGGTTTCAAAATTGGCAGCTGTCAAAATAAACAGGACCTTGATATGTAATACTTACTTACTGTCCACGGTGGATAGTAAGTAAATATTATAGTCCTGATGTAACCATGGAAACCAGTGTGGAATAAAAATTCCACTTACTGTATTTAAATTTTATCATTAATAGGTAACTTACAATACAAGTATTGTAATAGTATATTACAGAATAAGTCAGGAAAGTGATATTTTACTTGACGAAGCGATTATTTGAAGTACGAGACCGCGGGCCGAGTATTTTAATCTGCTGAGTCAAGTAAAAACACTTTCCTGACGTATTATGTGTACTATTTTTTGTGAAACCGTTTAATTTAATCAATATTTAATCATAAATAATTTTTTTAAATCCATTTTTTTATATGAATTGTACTGATAGCAGACTACGTATCCAAGGTTACAAAAAAAATAACAGTCAGGTAAATTCTTTACCAGACTGTTTGGTACTTTACCAGATTGTTAGTTTTGTTGTACTCTCGGATACGTATCTACTTTACTTGACTGTTTTTGTAAAAACCTACTTTACATTCTAAAATTGGTCAGGAAAGTAGACACATTCAGAAAAAAAAAATAAAAATTTTTCTAGTTGAAATTATCAATCTGAGAAGTGTTACTTTTATAATCTTGTCAGTAAAGGTGGTGTTATAGAAAAAAATACAAATTTCACATTTATGATTTAATCTAATACATGTAGTAAGGGACCGGAAACTGAATCGAGCCCGAACCAAAAATTTTAACCCAAACCGTTGTTAATTTTGTCGACTTGAATCCGAACCAGGCTTGAACAAAAAATGTTCGGATTGTTCTTATTTTAAAAAAATAAAAAATGAAATGCATAGTAACGATGATGACGATAAAAAAATTTAAAATAATCATATAATTTATTTTAATTCTAAACAATCGATAAAAAATATGTCTTCAACAGAGAAAAAATGCTGATTTACTGCCTTCACTAGATTTATAACCTCAGCGGTGCCTCGTCTATGATACGTTAGCCACGGCAATAAATCTGCTGCTTATTTATTTACCCTATTCTGTACAACAGGAACTTAATCCCAATTACAGTACAGGGTCCGGACTCACCGAGCTGCAGTGTGATAGTTTATGTATTTTTTACAACACCGTAGTGTCTAGTTAAACAAATAACTATTTATTGTTTCAAAATTAAAACAGATTATCGTTCTACAGCTAATTTCAAATTGGATGATTCACCTTAATCATATTTATTACACGGGTATCCTCTCATTTAGAATTATGCTTCATATTTCATGCGTCAAGTACATTCTGAAATGATTTAAACGTACAAAATAGTTATTTACGATGTAAGTATTGTAATGTATCATATTAGAATACGAAATGGGAAAATTGTCGAACGAGGCCATATTTTAATGTCATAATGTTGATAGAGCGTAAACGATTAATGTTTCTATAGTGAATTAACAACGACAAAAAATATCAATTTCGAAATAGAAAAAATCTTTAAAAAAGAAAACTAATAGGAAAAAATATCCAAGACTTGTGTAAGTTCCACAATAATACATTAACTGAGTCAACCTACTAAGTCATCGTCAGTTGCTGGTCAGTTCAACACAACCATAGACGCGTTTCGCTCTAGTGGAGCTCATCAGTATGGCGCCACCCACTATTCAGCTAGACCAACTAGGGCGGTTGCCTTTTCTTATTTCTCCGAAGACTTCTGGCAAACAAATGGTTGTGTACCATTCAGAATTGACCGTTCTACGTTGCATCAATGGTACGATTGAGACAGGTCCAGTTTTTCCGAAAAAACAGGCGACCATTTGCTTCGAAGTGCTTCGAGCACGAACGACTTTTGTTGGGTTTGGCTCGCCTTGGAAGACCCATACAGTCGAATGCTGTTTACTTTCGGGCTCATATGCGTAGATCCACGATTCGTCACTTGTCACGATGTCATACACATGTTTTGAAGCACCGCGATCATATTTTTTGAGTATTTCCTGCGACCAATTGACGCGAGCCTTTTTTTCAAATTATGTGGGATCCAACGCGAACAAATCTTTTTCACAGCCAAATGTTCATGCAATATTGAATGTATGCTGGTCTCACTAATGTCCAAGGTTGCCTCAATCTCACGATAAGTTACATGACGATCTTGCAGTATCAGTTCACGCACAGAATCAATGTTTTTGAACAACAACCTATTTTGTTGTTGAGTTAATCCACATCCAAAGTTGTAAAAAATAATAGAACGAAAATGGTTACGATTTAATTCCATTTTTTGGCCGACATGAATTTTTCAAGTTACTGTAAACAACACAAATAGCGTTCGTACGTCAAAACGTTCTGAGTACGTATATTGTCAAAAATATCAAAATGATGACAGTTCATTGTAAAAATGGAATCAACCAAATCAAATGATAAATAGTGGACCTCCAGCGAAATTGATATATTAATTAATTGATCTTTATGATAAATCTAAGCCAGGGAATTGAAATTTAAATATTATTGACAAATGTTGCCGACACATTTCAGAACACTTTCAAAAAAAGGATGGTAAGTTAAATTTGTATTTTAGGATTACAATTATTTTATTTAACGAAATTGTATTAAACCTGTAATTGATTTTAGCCAAATTATGTAAAAGTAAATGACAAGTGCTAAGGGGGCACTTACAGAACAAAGAGGTAAGAAAATTATGCAGCATCTGGTTCTGCCGCTAAAAAGACAAAGAAGTGGGCGTATTTTGATTCAATGGTTATTATATTTAAATTGTAAATAAATTAATTCTGAATTCTTTAATTTTGTGTTTGTCAATTTTTTACTTGTCAAAAGAGAAATGTACTTGACAGCAAACGATCTATACAACTCGATCAGTGAGACCGGACCATCGATTTTTAAACGACACGACACGAATCGACACTACACTACACGATACGACTCGTTCAGTGAGACCGCTGCCTTATTGTGGAACTTAGTCAAATGTTAGGATATATTTTCCTATTATTTTTCTTATTTCTATAGTGAGCAAACAACAAAATGACAGTTAAATAAGAATTATCTACCGAAAGGGTACTGTTATGAACAAGAAGAGGTTTATTTAGCATTGTTTCTTATACTTTGTTCACTTAGATCAGTTCAGATTAATTAGACAACATGACTTAATGAACTGAATTAAGAAAATTGATGCACTTATTAGAGCGCATTACTTTAAGCTAAATTCAAATCAGTAAATCCAGTACTGCAAATAATGTGAGCGAAGTAATCTAGTCAAATAAATAAGTGATCAGGAGACCTATTCTAATTCTTGGCGACTGTTTGGCGACTAGCTTTAGTCGCTAAGTCAATGACGTCACGGTGCAGTCAATATCATGGGGATTTAATTTTTTTACGTTGGTATTAATAGGAACAACGGAGTATTTAGTGTTGGTACTTATAATTTCTGACAGCCATTTGTTGACATTTTTTTTCTTTTTTAAACTTAAATATTAGTATGTTGTTGCTTAAACTTGACGAATCACAAATTGACGGAATTTGTAGTAATTTTCAAGAAATTAGTAATAATATAAATAATACATATTTTATAATAATATACACTGCACATAAAATATAAAACTTTTCTAACTTCGAAACTAATCAACCAAAAAATGGTAAGCAACAGCCTTGTACTAGTGGCCTGCATACGCGACTCCGTAAGCGACCAGTCGCCAACAATGCCGTTAGGACTGTACTTTTAACTATACCAACAGATGGCGCCAGTATCAAAGTCGCCAAATATGACGTCAAACAGTCGCTAAATCCAGTCGCCAACGAATTAGAATAGGTCTCCTGGTTTAGTAAATGTAAGTTAGATCTGATCCAAATGACAAATGAAATAAGCCTAATGACAGATACGAGTAAGAGTACAGGAAACAAGTTAAAACAGGTTGGTTGCGTCAAAAGGAACTAATAGATTATGAGAATATAATCGTAAAATATTTAGTTTTATGTACAAATATAACAGAAAATTCATGCACACAACTATCTGATCGTGTAAAGTCTGCTTCATATACATGTGAGTATAAATAAAGGAAGTATGATTACCATAGCAAAGGTTTCTACGTTCCACGTAAATAAAGATCAAAATAACAACAAGAAATTGCATTGCAAAGTAATCTGCGGCTAGAGACACATGAATACTGAAGTAAAATGAAATTCTGCGCGCTCTGACCTCGGGATAAATCTTTCACACTTCTATACACATTCAAATTAAAATAAACAGACTCGAAAACAAAAGCTCCGGCTTTACTTGACTCTGGGTGTTTTCTTAAAGGCAGGCCCGGATTTTACTTCGTTCTCTACAAGAATTGTCTGTTGAGATGAATAGAAACTCTTGACACGTGTTAGAAATACGCAGTATAATTGGATTTCGTTAAGAATGGAGGAAATATATCTGCATGATTGTGATTGGGCTGAATAAACGTGAATCGAAGACAAGTTTAAATGCTAAAATTCATAAGAAATTTGTAATTTTGATTTGTTTTTGTCTATGTTGTCATTGGTAAAATACGTGAGGCATATTTTAAAAAAGGAAGGGAGTATGTGAAATTTGGCCGGGGCTATAGAAAACAATGTGAAGAGATTTGTTATTAGAGTAGAAGAATAATTTAAAAATTTAAAATTCCCTTACTCAAACAAAAAAATTCAAAAAATATATATTTTCATTTAAAATAAGAAAGTTGCACCGGTATTTAAAGAGCCACTGGTCTAAAAATTCTTGTTTCGTTGATTAAAATAGTCTTATAAAATAGAAATTATTTGATAATTTAACCGACTTCGTAGGCGACAATTCTCTGGGATAAGGACACCCCACCTTCTCCAAAATTTGAAGCGTGATATAAATTTTTGAAGGGCATGGAAAAATCGGCAAAAGTATCTAGTTTTCAACTATGAGTGGCGAAATTGATAATATTCATGATTTTGGTGTGTTGGACACAGATTTAAGAAACAAAATTTTAAAATTGAAAAAATGCTTGAATTCGATTTATTTTACATTTTGACGGCGGCATCTCGTTTCTTATCGAAAAACTTAAATATGTTGTCTCCTGTCAATCTATCTAAAAAGTTACGCTTCTTTAGCAAAAGTTGGTCGAAAAAATAATTAATATTTGAAATTTACCAATTTTTTACTCTAAAACAAGGCATCCTACGAAAAATTTTATGTAACAAAAAATTATTGGGATTTATCAAAGAATACGTGCAAATTTTTTCATCACAAAAAAGTGGCCAAAACACTCCAAAACCATGAAAATTATCAATTTAGCCACTCATAGTTGAAAACAAGATACTTTTTCCGATTTCTTCATGCCCTTCAAAAATTTATTATTATATATATTATATTTATTATTCCCACAGGCGACAAACAATTTTTATAATTTCAATGTGTCTGTGTGTGTGTGTGGATGGATGGATGGATGGATGAATGGATGGATGGATGGATGGATGGATGGATGGATGGATGGATGGATGGATGGATGGATGGATGGATGGATGGATGGATGTGTGTCCGTATGTACAATATCTCATGAACGAGATAAGATTTGTTAACGAAACTTTTTAATTATAAGTTTAATGAAAATATGTAATAATATAATATGGGGTGGCTAGTTCAGTGGTATGAAGTCGGCCTGTGGATCCTGAGAACCCTGGTTCGATTCCCACAGGCGACAAACAATTTTCATAATTTCAAAAGCTACCCCTGTGGCTCCTCCACCACTAACATCTTTGGAGGCCGTGATTTGACGACTAGTAACCGCACTTCACGCACAAAATATACCAATAGACCACAGAAGTAAACGTCACCAGGAGGCGTGACTTAAGCGATCTATCTCTTTCTATTGTAAGGCAACGTATGGCGTAGCACACTTCTTATGAAACAAACACTTGATTTTTAACCTCATTTTTGTTTACATGTTTTGTTTTGCGCTTTTTTGTACAATAAATTAAAATGGGGTGGTGTATTGCACCTGGCTCTAATCACAACGAAATATACAAGTGCAAAAAATTCAAAATTCAAAATTGTGAGGTTATGATTATAGAGATATGAAGTTCACTACGACATACGTTTCTTTTCAAATTTAAAATAGACATAAAAAATCTATTACATGACATTTCAAAACAATAACCATTTATATTAGTAACATTAAAACAGTAATTTGTTGCATCATTGGTCGTTTCCCTTAAAAATTTCAATTTTGATACTTATAAAATAAAAACGCGATAAGACAATGGTAACTGCATATACCATTCGACTCGCATTCAAATTTAACGCCCTAATATGGACCGCCCACTTCTGTGGTCTATTACCGAGACCTGCTTCGGCAGAGTGCCACATCCAGTAATGGGTAGAAGGCGTGATGATATATTTATTTTATTTATTTTATTTATATACATATATATATATATATATATATATATATATATATATATATATATATATATATATATACATATTAACCTTCTCAAGTCGTTGAATCCTTGTACTATTTTTTTTTATTGGAGATTTTTAAAATCAAAAAGTTTGTACGAGAAACCTGCTAAATTTAAAATAATTAAAAGTTCAGATTGAAAACTTCTCTAGAACTATTACAGTTGTCCAAATAACTAATGTTGTTCAAGAGCTATTGATTAGTTGTTAATGGAGGAATTTTTTAAAATTTATTATATTTATTGTTTATTTCTTTGTTATTTTCTTTATTTGTTTGCTATTTTGTTACTTCCTTATAATATCTAAATATAATAAATTCAGTTATATGTATTCCCTATGTTTCATTCTAAAAAGGACACTCTAATACATTGCTGTCAAATTCGTAACTATTGTTATGAAAAATCCTATGTTTCACGTTAAAATAGACTCTCGGTATATATGGAATAGAAATATATTTAAAAATCAGTTCAATGTTACAAAATATAAGTTTGCATGGAGAAAACGCCACTGATCGTAAACTTATATTGAATTTCAGCACTGTAAGATGCTCTTGGTACCTTTGTCCGAAACGTGAATGCATTGGAAAATGCTCGATTGAGTGTACACAATGATATGTTACTGTCCACTTTGACGTATGTTAGCAACAGATACGTATGGATGAGAAAACATGAATGGTGTTTAACTCCTGCGGCGTTGAGATGTTTGAGAGATGTGTGTGTGAGATACTAGAAGGGATCTGTCAGAATAAAGTTGTATAAAATTAAGAGGAATTACCTGAATTCAGCACCCTTCTCTAATGAGGACTTAAAATTTTGACGTCACATGCAGCAGACCTCCCTCCGTACAATTTTGTGTGAAACAATAAATTTCTAGAAAGAGCAAAGTGTTAGACCATGGCCAAGTCGATCAACTGCTTTCTCCTTTAGCACTTCTCCCCGCAGATATCATTATTTGTTGTTCTGTCAACATATATTTGGATGTTTGACGTTTGATTAATGAATATATCTTATATTTTTTATCGTCTATTTTAAATATAGAACGTAAGATATTTCTATTCTTACATGATCAGTCCCAGACATGCTTTCGTAGTTTATTTGCTATTCAAATGAGCAGTTGTTGTGATAAACGTCAAACTGTAAAGCTATACCATGTTTCTTAGATAATTAATTTTTAAACCATATTTTACTCACTAGATGGCAACCGAAAAATTTTAATTGTATAAGTCTCCATTAAAGAAGCTACTCTAAAAATAAGAATATTAAGAAAGGCATATGCAACGATAAATTAATAAGAAAAAAAATGCAAGTTATTTCCATAGTTACTAGAGACGATTTCGGATATAAAAACTAGTGCTGAATTCAGTTAATTGTTATTAGTGCGATCAGTGAAAGATCACCAGAAAACTAGGGGTATGCAAGACTTTAAAGAGGGCTAAAATTGCTAACTTTATTTTCAGTACAACAGATAATAGTAAATAAAAATTATAAATTATTTATTAGGCATTATTTATGCGGTAATGACAGAAATTCCGTATTGTGTAAACAAATAAACTTCATTCCTTGTATGAAAACGATTACGTCATATGTGGACGAGGTTATCATAGATACGATGAAATATAGCTACCTTTATTAATATTAGTCGTACATATGCGAATGGCATTAATGTATGTCTTAATAAGAAAAGACACACGTTTCATGTTTTCTCACGTTCTATCACATTTATTATTTTAATGAAAACGTATGACAATTCTTACTAATACGAAAATTTATATTTACTTTGATCACATTTGTTTATAAAATAAAAATAATAATTTTGTTATTTTCTCGCCTGTCATTTCTAAGTTTGTGACATTATTAATACATAAATACAGACTGAGAAATAAGAAATGGCTAGAAAAATTTTGGGTAATCAAATGCAGAAATGCGTTTGTCATCTTCATGATTATTTTGCGTTGTAGTTAGAGAATCGAGGATTTGTAATTAATTTAACTGTAGTACAAGAGAAAATGTGCATTGTATTTTGTATTTTCATATATTATTTATTTATATATAATAATAATACATATATAATGTATATTCTTTTGAGTTTTATTTTATAAAACTAAATATTTCAATATAAACTGTATTCCATTTGCCACTTGGTTCACTTAAATCAGTTCAGATAAATTAGACAACATGGCTAAATTAACTGAATTATGCATTCTGATGCACTTATTGGGGTGAATTACTTCAAAGTAAATTAGAATAATTAATACGAGTACCGAAAATAAACAAAGCAAAGTAATTCAGCGAAATAAATAAGTGATCTGAATCAGTAAATGTAAGTTAGATCTGAATGATCTGATCCAAATGGCAAATGGAATATGCTTATTGTAGGTAATATTTTTCGTGTGTTAAGATAAATTTATATTTGGTTTTTATGAATCATATTGCAGAATTTGGTTAGTAAATTTTATAAAGTAACTAGCTTCGTTCGCGTGGTCTACAATTTAATGCGAGTACCCGGCATGTGTTGATTTGCAACTCAAAGAAAGTGTTTGTGTACAGCTGTCCATGTGAGAAGCATGGATTTTCCAAATTTAGTCCACACAATTGTAGCGAATGTCCCTGTGCTTTGTTGATGGTCATTGCAAATGCGAGTCGTACCGGAAACTGCAAACGTCTGAATTCGAATGGCATAGGACTGAAGCTTTATTATACCTATATGTTAAGATTGGTTCTCGTCTGTACCTATACCAAATTTGAATCGAATCAGTGCAGTACTTTTGTATCAAGATGGCGGATTGTAGCTTTATTATACCTATATGTTAAGATTGGTTCTCGTCTGTACCTATACCAAATTTGAATCGAACCAGTGCAGTACTTTTCAGGATAGCTAGCGGCCATTTTGTTTCAAGATGGCGGATTGGACTTTTGCTAAGTCAGAAACCATCGCGGGCGTGCGCACAATAACTTAGCAAAGTTTCATCGCAATCGGATGAATGATGTAGGAACGCATAAGGGACAAACAAACAAATAAACAATAATTTTTATATATAGACTAGTTATTACCCGCGACTTCGTTCGCGTGGTCTACAATTTAATGCGAGTACCCCGCATGCGTTTGATTGCAACTCAAAGAAAGTGTTTGTGTTCAGCTGTCCATGTGAGAAGCATGGATTTTCCAAGTTTAGTCCACACACTTGTAGCGACTGTCCCAGTTCTTTGTTGACGGTCATTGCAAATTCGAGTCGTACCGGAAACTGCAAACGTCTGAATTCGAATGGCATAGGACTGAAGCTTTATTATACCTATATGTTAAGATTAGTTCTCGTCTGTACCTATACCAAATTTAAATCGAATCAGTGCAGTACTTTTTAGGATAGCTAGCGGCCATTTTGTTTCAAGACGGCGGATTGAAGCTTTATTATACCTATATGTTAAGATTGGTTCCCGTCTATGCTTACACCAAATTTTAATCGAATCAGTATAGTACTTTTTAGGATAGCTAGTGGCCCATTAAGTTTTAAGATGGCGGACTGAAGTTATATTATACCTATATATTAAGATTGGTTCCTGTCTATGTCTGTACAAAATAAGAATCGAATCAGTACAGTACTTTTTAGGATAGCTAGCAGCCATTTTGTTTTAAGATAGCGGACTGAAGTTATATTATACCTATATATTAAGATTGGTTCCCGTCTATGTCCGTACAAAATAAGAATCGAATCAGTGCAGTACTTTTCAAGATAGCTAGCGGCCATTTTGTTTAAAGATGGCGAAATTAAGCTTTATTATACCAATATGCTAAGATTGGTTTTGTTCTATGTCTATACCAAATTTGAATCGAATCAGTGCAGTACTTTTCAGGATAGCTAGCGGCCATATTGTTTCAAGATGGCGGACTGAAGCTTTATTATACCAATATGTTAAGATTGGTTCCCGTCTATGTCTATACCAAATTTGAATCCAATCAGTGCAGTAGTTTTCAGAATAGCTACCGGCCATTTTGTTTCAAGATTGTAGACTGAAGCTTTATTATACCAATATGTTAAGATTGGTTCCCGTCTATGTCTATACCAAATTTGAATCCCATCAGTGCAGTAGTTTTCAGAATAGCTAGCGGCCATTTTGTTTCAAGATGGTAGACTGAAGCTTTATTATACTAATATGTTAAGATTGGTTCCCGTCTATGTCTATACCAAATTTGAATCCAATCAGTGCAGTAGTTTTCAGAATAGCTAGCGGCCATTTTGTTTCAAGATGGTAGACTGAAGCTTTATTATACCTATATGTTAAGATTGATTCCCGTCTATGTCTATACCAAATTTGAATCCAATCAGTGCAGTAGTTTTCAGAATAGCTAGCGGCCATTTTGTTTCAAGATGGTAGACTGAAGCTTTATTATACCAATATGTTAAGATTGGTTCCCGTCTATGTCTATACCAAATTTGAATCCAGTCAGTGCAGTTGTTTTCAGAATAGCTAGCGGCCATTTTGTTTCAAGATTATAGACTGAAGCTTTATTATACTAATATGTTAAGATTGTTTCCGTCTATGTCTATACCGAATTTGAATCCAATCAGTGCAGTAGTTTTCAGAATAGCTAGCGGCCATTTTGTTTCAAGATGGTAGAGTGAAGCTTTATTATACCAATATGTTAAGATTGGTTCCCGTCTATGTCTATACCAAATTTGAATCCAATCAGTGCAGTAGTTTTCAGAATAGCTAGCGGCCATTTTGTTTCAAGATGGTAGACTGAAGCTTTATTATACCTATATGTTAAGATTGATTCCCGTCTATGTCTATACCAAATTTGAATCCAATCAGTGCAGTAGTTTTCAGAATAGCTAGCAGCCATTTTGTTTCAAGTTGGCGGACTGAATCTTTATTATACCTATATATTAAGATTGGTTCTCGTCTATGTCTATACCAAATTTGAATCGAATCAGTGCAGTACTTTTCAAGATAGCTAGCCGCCATTTTGTTTCAAGATGGCGGATTGAACGTGTGCTAAGTTAGAAACCTTCGCGGGCGTGCACTCAACAACTTAGAAAATTTCATCGCAATCGGATGTATGGTATAAGAACGCATAAGGGACAAACAAACAAACAAACAGACAAACAAACATTAATTTTTATATATATAGATATACGAGTAGATATTGTCGTTACATTTTGTTTTAAAAAGGCAAACAGAAGCTTTATTATACATATACGTTAAGATTAGGTCCCGTCTATGCTTATACCAAATTTGAATCAAATCAGTGCAGCACTTTTCAAGATAGCTAGTGGCCATTTTGTTTCAAGATGGCGGACTGAAGATTTATTATACCTATATGTTAATATTGGTTCACATCTATACCTATACCAAATTTGAATCGAATTAGTGCAGTACTTTTCAAGATAGCTAGTGACCATTTTGTTTCAAGATGGCGGACTGAAGCTTTATTATACCTATATGTTAAGATTGATTCTCGTCTATACCTTTACCAAATTTGAATCGAATCAGTGCAGTACTTTTCAGAATAGCTAGCGGCAATTTTTTTTCAAGATGGCGGACTGAAGCTTTATTATACCTATATGTTAAGATTGCTTCCCGTCTATGTCTATACCAAATTTGAATCGAATCAGTGCAATACTTTTCAGGATAGCTAGCGGCCATTTTGTTTGAAGATGGCGGACTGAAGCTTTATTATACATATATGTTAAGATTGGTTCCCGTCTATGTCTACACCAAATTTGAATCGAATCAGTGCAGTACTTTTCAAGATAGCTAGCGGCCATTTTGTTTCAAGATGGTGGATTTTTCTAAGTCAGAAATCATCGCGGGCGTGCGCACAACAACTTAGCAAAGTTTCATCGCAATCGGATGAATGATATAGGAACGCATAAGGGACAAACAAACAAACAAACATTAATTTTTATATACATAGATAAATGTATTAATCTGACATTTAAATTTTAGGTTATGTTTTAAAAATGTTAATCCAATACCCATGTAAACGTTTTAAGAACAAAATCTTGAATCACATGGATACCGAATGTAACGTAATAGTTGTCATACAGGGAATGAAGTATATCTGGAAACATGCACGTATAACTGTATTATTGGAACATTCATCTACACGACATGTTTAACTTAAGACAAAAGTGCACTTTTAATTGGTCTCCATATGCTTATTATTGCTGTCACTTATATTTCTTTGTTTTATGTTTGCTAGTATGGGTTTAAAAAATGTAATATATATAGAAAATAGTTTTGTAAAATCATTACATATTGTTTTAGTATTAGTTTGATGTATGTTACCATTTAGACCGTCATAAACAAATAAGTTGAAATAGTAAAACCGCCCTAGACATGAAAACTTTTTGTTATTTATTTTCACTTCAAGTTTATGTCAAGAAATTAAATTAATTTTGTTCTCTCTAATAATATAAAATTAAAAGGTTGATACAGAACAATCGGTGGCGTCTACCTTCCATGGTAGTGCACTGCTATGCCGAGCAATTATCGACCTCATGTGTAAAGTAAATAAAAATAAATACCACACAAAAAGACGAATATAATCAATCATCAGATATTATAAGCTTCACGAAGAAAGAAATTAAAAGCAATTGGGAAGATGATTGGAAAAATACAATTAACAACAAACTACGGAACATAAAAGAAAACATAACCCCCAGTAAAATGAATACTTTACGAAGAAATCAAGTCATACTAACAAGAATGAGAATAGAACATACCAAAATTACCCACAACCATGTATTCAAGAAGGAAGACCCAGAAATATGCAACAACTGTCAAACAAGAATTACAGTAAACCATATTGTCACAGAATGCCCCCAGTACACTGCAACAAGACTAAAATTTCAGATCCCAAACACACTGAAGCAGCACTGAAAGAAGACACTACAAGCATAACTAAAATGAAAGCATTCCTAAAGGAAACCCAATTATTTTCAAAAATATAAATATTAAATACCAACAAGCATAATGTAACAAATAAATTGTACCGGGTGCTAATGACCAACGTTGACGAAACACCAATGTAATATAATAAAAAAAAAAAAGATAATTTTATATTGATACTTATATTACCTATCTACTTTGCGAAATATAGAAAGGTTAGTAATATA
This sequence comes from Pterostichus madidus, assembly GCA_911728475.2. Lineage (NCBI taxonomy): Eukaryota > Metazoa > Arthropoda > Insecta > Coleoptera > Carabidae > Pterostichus > Pterostichus madidus. The sequence continues at coordinate 26,827,103 of OU452314.1, forward strand.
ATTTTATAAATATTATCATTTCTTAGCTTATATAACTAATTTATTATTAATACATGTATATTTTTCAGTACAGTGCTCTTGTGATATTTTATTTACGTTTAGTATTTTAATATTTATAAAACATATTTCATGTCGTCATAATTATAATTTGTTGTACTTTATTAGTAAAATGCAGAATAGTACGAGGGTAAGGTGAAAAGTTCTCGGCCTCACACAGAGATAGCGTTCTAATCAGCAAAAATTTGTGTGTCCTGCCTGGGTGCACGTGCTATTAGTTCGTATGACAAGTTTAAACTTATACTCTCAAGTAGTTTGTTTACACGAATTTGTGAAGCAGATGCCTTGCGTGTTTTTCTTTAAAGTGGATAAACTTGAATATCGGGCGGTCATAAAATTCTTCATTTTGGATGGATTAACCCCTAAGGAATTTCAAGTTGACAAAAGTTTACGGGGACTCTGCTCCTTCCATGTTAACCGTTAAAAAGTGGGCAGCTGAATTTAAACGTGGTCGCACGTCTCTCGAAGATGACCCACGTGAAGGACGGCCAAAACCCGCCACCACACCGGAAATCATCGAAAGAGTGCATGATATCGTGTGACGATAGGCGAGTGAAGGTGAGTGAGATAGCTGAGGCTGTGGGGATATCGGAAGAGAGGGTACGAAACATCTTGTACAAAGAATTAGAGATGCGAAAACTCTGCGGAAGATGGGTGCCGCATTTGTTGAATGTCGATCAAAAGCAAATGTGCAAACGATCTTCGCAGCAATGTTTGGACCGATTCAATTGGGATTCGACTGATTTTGTGCCTCGATTTGTCACCATGGATGAGACATGGGTCCACCACTAAACGCCAGAAACGAAATAGCAGTCCAAGTAGTGGGTGGAAGCCGGTGGTTCAGCGCCAAAGAAAGCGAAGTCGATCGCAAATGCCGGAAAGGTCATGGCCAGCATGTTTTGGGATGCGAAAGGGATCCTGTAAATTGATTACCTTGAAAAAGGCAGAAAAATTACAGGCGAATATTACTCCAGCTTGATGCTGTAATTCGCGAGAAGAAGCCTGGCTTGCAGAAGAAAAAAATCATCTTTCGCCAGGACAACGTACCTACACACAAGAGTGCGTTGGCGATGGGAAAACTGCGGGATTTGGGGAACGATTTGCTTGGCCATCTCCCATATTCTTCTGATTTGGCACCCTCAGACTTCTATCTGTTCCTAAACTTGAAGAAATTTGTTATTGGGAAGCGCTTAGCGTCCAATGAAGAAGTTTAGAGGGCCGTAGATGAATATTTTCACAGCCTTCCAGACTCTCACTTCCGGGAAGGAATATTGATGTTGGAGAAACGCTGGACCAAGTGTGTTGAAGTTAAGGGAGAGTATGTAGAAAAATAAAATAATTTTTTAACTGAAAATCGCAGTCTTCCATTGTCAGGCCGAGAACTTTTCACCTTACCCTCGTATTAAGTCTCTAAGAAATATTAGGAAAGATATCAGGAGAAGGCTTGCAGTATTTTAATTATTATTAATTTGAATTTATTCTATATGTCCCAAATGCCTATAGGATAAATACAAATTGATCATGATTGAATTACTGAAAGCCTTCTCTCAATATCTTAAATAAAAAATTAAAAGTAAAAAATTTGGTGTGGTCACCACACGACTTTCTTGTACACAGCATATTTCATATTAAAAACGCTGAATTGAACACTTATGACTTACTCCTTGCGTTTGACAATTATTATTTGACATATAAATGTTAAACATGTTTTTGTTTTTAGTTTCTATTGCTACTATGTTTATTGAAATATATTATTAAATATATAAATTAGTTTTTCTCAAAATTAGACGCATATACAGGAAAATTGCAAAAAACATTTTATGTTCCAAATATTTTTGCTAACATCTTTTATTTGAAAGTTTTTTTCGTAACTGATTCCATTTTTGAAATAAATGGAATTTATTGTTTTGTGTGTCCAGTAAACTTCCTCTTCCGGTTTTTCAATTTCATTCAAAATCAACTCAGCTCTTCGTATTTTCATGAAACTTATAATTACCAAGTTTCGTTAACAAATCTTATCTCGTTCATGAGATATTGCACGACCGGACACACATCCATCCATCCATCCATCCACACACACAGACATCATTGTGAAAATGATCAAAACAGATTCAGTGGACCTGAAAACATGTATTTCCGCGAAAATCTCGTCAACGATTTTTTTCACGATTCCAATACTTCCTTATACTACGTATAAGAAAGTAATAAAAAACAACAAAAATACAATTATAAAAATATATCAAGTATTATACTCGTAAACAAGATTAAATAATAACAAAACTAAAGAGATGCATAAAAATATTCAATCACACAAAAAATCTATAAGAAAGAAAGTTCACAATCGTATGTGCTCATACACTAAAATGAACTTTCCGTGATTTGGCTTGAAAAAAGCTCTTAATTACTTTCTTGTAGTCTAATTTATGGTCATCATTTTGTGTGGAAAGCATAGAAAGCCCAAAAAGTTTTTCTTGAGATAAAATTTATCTCAAATAGTTTTTAATTAATTTCAGTTTGCAAAATGATCTTTCGCTTATTGGTAAAGTTAGTAATAATTTTAAAACAATTTGTACATTTGAGCCTCTGGTAGTAAGAAATGCCAGCATTAATTCGGTTGACGCGGTTACAAATTAAAAGGCAATATTTTGAAAACAGAAAAATAATATAATAATTAATCATATAGTATTTTTTTAACTCGCTGTCAGAAAAATGCGCAGTTTGTAAAATTTTGTTTGTATAACTGCAATCCCTAAATACGCTCGTGAAGATTAGTGTGGTTGTACAGGATGCATTTTATTTTGATTGTGATTGACTGTCTAAAAAAATAAATAAATATATCATCACGCCTTTTACCCATTACTGGGTGTGGTACTCTTCCGAAGCAGATCTCGGTAAGTGATATATTTATGCGGTTACCAGCTGTCAAATCACGGCCCCCCAAAGACTTTAGTGGTGGGGGAGCCACAGGGGTAATTTTAAATTGGCTGACTAAAATGTCAAAATGAAAACAGGTTTACATAAGAAACAACTTGTGACAGCAACAGTGTTGCATCAATTCCATTGTTTCACATTTTATAAATGTTGATAGACAATATTAAAAAGTTTCATAAAATAAATCTTTATGGTAGTTAATAATAGAGGCTATTGTGAAACTGTTTTTGATTACTTTTTATTTTCTAAGCTTGGCAATACTACGCAGCCTTTACACAATGATAACCTCAAATATTTAAAAATGTTTTTAATTGCAATTTGGAATAATATTCAACATCAGATAACTATATGATAATATTATTCTTTAGAAAACAAATAAGAAGGTCAATATAAAACGATATTACAATTTGGTCAAACATCAAAATGTCAACATCTTTCTTTTCAGCTTTTATATGACAAGTACGTAATATGCACGAAAATTACTAAATTAATATCTACAAACATGTGAGGCAAAAAGAAAAGTGTGAAAATTTTTCGTGCTTTAAAAATATTAAGTATATTTTTCTGAATTTAGAGTTGAAAAATGTCGAAACCATATCCTCTAGACCAGGGGTGAGCAACCTTCTGTATCAATGGGCCAATCGAAATTTTGTAATTTGTTGGCGAGCCGCAGACAAAATAACACGTATTAATAAATTATAAAACCTTATATATTTAATAAACATAACACAAAATACACATAATATACATATATAACAGAAAATTTGAAGAGAAATAAAACACATAAAAAAAAACAAAAAATCAAAAATAACATTCGAATTAATATGAATTTTAATGCGAAATTTGGCACTGTTTCTTCGTTACAAGTTGGTCAATATTAGCCGGTATTTCCGACACGGCTACACGAACACAGCTCTCCAATCGGGCATCGCTCAGTCTTGATCGGTAGTCGTTCTTAATTATCTTTATTGTTGAAAATAGTTGTTCGCAAACATATGTACATCCAAACAGAGACATAAGTTGCTTTGCATTTTCCGTCAAAAGTGGAAATTTTTTAGGGCTCACATAAAATTTATAAAAATTATCGATGGTCACTGATAGAAATTTATTTTTTAAATCCGTATTGTTCTGCATGTCTATTAATTCCATTTTCAGTTGTTCTGGAACTGTATCCACGTCTATGTTGAATGGAGTTGAAAATATTTTTCTGGAAACGCTGTCCCCTCGACTTTAAACATTTTGAATCGTGCTTGGAATTGGCTTATTAAGATATCTATATATTCAACATATTTTTGACAACTAGGCGCCTTCTTTCCCTAAATATTGGAAATGGGACATATTATTTTGCAAAAGATGTTTTCTCCACAATTTCAATATCAACAAAATAATAATAATATATTGCAAATGCTTGGCGGGCCGCACAAAATTGTTCGGCGGGCCGCGGGTTGCTCATCCCTGCTCTAGACTGTAATTAAATATTTTTTTCAATTGAAATTTCCATGAAATAAATTAAGGATAATACAAATATATTATACACTAGTTTCTTTGGAGTACTCCAAACAATTCGGTGTGACAATACATTGTCTTATAAAATTCGTATAATAATATACTATCAGTACAGAGTGATCAAAAGTAAGTGTTTCAGTTGGCAGTACAATTCTGGGGATCTTTTTATTTCACAGTTGGCACGGCGCCAGGTAAAGGTGGAAATACTATTTGACATGTCACTTTTATAATAAACTAGCTATTACCCGCGACTTCGTTCGCGTGGTCTAGAATTTAATGCGAGTACCCGGCATGCGTTGCAATGCAACTCAAAGAAAGAAAGTGTTTGTGTTTAATTCTGTTTATTGAAGTGCTTTTGGATACACAATATTTTTTTGTTTTTCTCTTTGGGACGTACACGAATAAATCAGAAGGTTTTTCGACGCGTGAGCATGCCACATACAGCTGTCCATGTGAGAAGCATGGATTTTCCAAATTTAGTCCACACACTTGTAGCGATTGTCCCAGTGTTTAGTTGTGGGTCATTCCAAATGCGAGCCGTCCGGAAACTGCAAACGTTTGAATTAGAGTGGCATAAGACTGAAGATTTATTATACTTACTCGTATATGTTAAAATTGGTTCTCGTCTATGCCTATACCAAATTTGAATCGAATCAGTGCAGTACTTTTCAGGATAGCTAGAGGCCATTTTGTTTAAAGATGGCGGACTGAAGCTTTATTATACCTATATGTTAAGATTGGTTCTCGTCTATGCCTATACCAAATTTGAATCAAATCAGTGCAGTACTTTTCAGGATAGCTAGCGGCCATTTTGTTTCAAGATGACGGACTGGACTTGTGCTAAGTCAGAAACCTTTGCTGTCACAACAACTTACCGAAGTTTCATCGCAATCGGATGAATGATATAGGAACGCATACGGGACAAACAAACATTCATTTTTATATATATATATATATATATATATGTATATATATAGCTCATTGGTATGAAGTCGGCCTGTGGATCTTGATAACCCTGGTTCGAAATAAATTATATATATCTAAGCTAAGTCAGAAACCTTTGCTGTCACAACAACTTACCGAAGTTTCATCGCAATCGGATGAATGATATAGGAACGCATACGGGACAAACAAACATTTATTTTTATATATATATAAGTAAGTTAGAATCCACCATTCCTGCCAAATACACTAAAAGGCCACGCGCTTCCACCCAGACGCTGACGCCACAGTATCATATTATTATTTACGCTATATTATTTCATTTCCCACATTGTAACATTAAACTACCTTAATACTGAACTTGTAAACTTTAACATTGAACATAGTTAGTTAAGAACTGTCTCTTGTACTGAACTTTGTACTTCAAGATAACAAATAAAAATTTATTTTTATTTACGTTTCTAAATCAAGAAACATAACTTATATTTATATATATATATATATATATATATATATATATATATATATATATATATATATATATATATATATATATAAATAGGTTGAGTGACAGAAATACTTTAGATTATTGCTCTGTGAGTACTGTTAAAAAATAAAAGTATATGAGTAAGGGAAACAACGATTATTATTAATATAAATTTTCAAATGTTGATATGAACAACAAGAAATATATTTATGTATTAGTCTTACCAATTTCAAGTATATTTTTTTATTGCCAACTGAAACACTTAGAGTTGATTACTCTGTAGTTTTGAAAATTAATAAATGGGTTAATTTTACTGTTATTTTTTTTGTTTTTTAATCTTCTGCGGATTGGAGTCTTATAGTCACTTTACATTTTTAAATGAACTTAGTATGTCGTTTTCTGCAACGATAATAGTTTTTAAGTGATATTTTTAACACAAACTTAATTCACAAAATGTCAAATGAGAGAGATGAATAGAAATAGTTGAGATAAACATGTACTCGTAAATATGCTCGCAATTTTAAATAATCACAGAAAAAAGTCAAATGTGTATTATCTTTTCCATACAGAATTCTGTAACAGACAGGATGTGTAAGAAATAATCGTTTGCAAAATTGTTGATTAGATTGCGTCTTTAAGACACATGGCATGTTATTCACCTTTTGGAACACGCGTGAGCGTCTGAAGCATTTGCCACATTCAGCGAAATTATTGCGATCTAGCATTTATTTACTATAAATGCCATAGTTCATAGATGATAGTAGATGATAGTATACAATGTAGAAGTATGTAACAGACAGTTCGAAAGTAGTAGATGTTAGTACATAGATAGTAGTTATGATTCGTGAGTAGAAGAATATTCGAGGGTGTCTATCCCGAGAATATGATGTTATTAATTTGTTATTTGTTGTTTAATTAATTCATTATCTTTATTTTATGTTGATTGTTATTATGTTGTTTTAATAAAATATTTACCACTCACACTTGCAGTTTCATTACTTATTATTCAACTTCAGCACGTCGACAATCAGTGGTCAAGATAAATTCTCATTTTTGACCACCATGATTTGTTACAATTGGCGCTGCGGACAGGATTTGGTAATGCTAATTAATTGCTAGTAGTGTTTTTATTTATAAAAAGATTTACTATGTAATTGAATTACCAAAAACGAATAATCGGCTTGAAGTTGTTTAATAAGTATATATTTCAGTCATGTAGAATGTTAACGTTTCGTAATTTAAAAAAAAAAATAACAAATTATTTCATCATATGCGGTAGACACCCTAGTAGTGACAGTAGTGCGCGGAAAAATGTATTCGCGAGAAGTGCCGTATGTCCCGCCACATCCGCTCGTAACAATGTTTCCACTTTGTGGTTACGAGTACGATAATTCCGGTGCTGATATACTTCGACTCCAGAGGACGAAGTACGCCCTGGGTTGCGCACCATGTCGGTTCAAGACGAAGGACTACCAGTCTTCAACATTAGTTTCACGTCAGCAGCAGAAGGGAGGTAGTGCGAATGGTAACTATGTAGTACCTTGTAATAGTTACGCATTCGACCTCCACTACGGGATCCATTCGGACCAATGTGCGGCTGCTGACAGTTATCGTGAAAGAAGATCCGATGCGGCAAGAGGGCATACGAAAGAACCAGCACTAATAACATCAAGTGCGTGGCGAGAGGAACCAGAAGTTACGGGGTCGAAAGACTATTTCATCAAACGGTACATGATCGAGAAATGGACGCGAGGGCAAGACAAAGCTACGACTTCAACAACTGTTCCGAAGCTGACAGTAGCAAAAATTAGCGCAGCTGATTTTGAAGCATTGCTACTGGCAGAGCAGCGTACGGACATCGTTCGTGCAGTGAGGCACGGCGTTGTCAATGTAGAAGTAGTCGAGGAAGTTGAAGTCAACGAAGTAGCAGTAGAGGTCGCCCACGCTCGTGCTGTTTTCGAGGATGTAAGAACAAAATTCGATAAAGTAATAGTCACAGATGATGTAACAAAAAGTAGCCAGTTACAAAAATCTGAATCCGTCTCTGTTCCTAATATGTCAGCAAATACGCCACGAATACAAGACCTACGACAACGCTATGCCAAAAATGCAGAGTTGGCAAATTTCAATGTCGTACAGAATACTCGCACAAATATCGTGTGCGGAGTTAAGGAAGCGTCAACACCGAGAGGTCGGCTACATCAGCCGAGCTGCAGCCTCTCGCAACGAAGAACCTTTGGCTGCCCACGACGGCAGCGTTCCAGCTACAAGGCCGAGCCACGGAGAAGTCGCGCCTTTGCATGGTCCGCGACAATTCTACTCCAGCTGCGGATCAGCTGCCAATCCCAGATGTTCATCATCAAAAGCCGTCTCCCACAACTCTGTGAAGAGCCCCCACCGTCTAACCCCCAAAAACAATTGGTGACCCCCAAATTTTGGTAACGTTCAGTGCAATGTGATAGTGTAGTGTATAAATGCGGTAGTTAAGTGCGGTAGTTAAGTGCGGAAGTTAAATGCGGTAGTTAAGTGCGGTAGTGTAGATTTGGTGATCGTAATAACTTGGTTGAAAATTAAAATATATTCTTCAAATATATTTTAATTTTATTATTAAGGGGTGGCAGATGTAACAGACAGGATGTGTAAGAAATAATCGTTTGCAAAATTGTTGATTAGATTGCGTCTTTAAGACACATGGCATGTTATTCACCTTTTGGAACACGCGTGAGCGTCTGAAGCATTTGCCACATTCAGCGAAATTATTGCGATCTAGCATTTATTTACTATAAATGCCATAGTTCATAGATGATAGTAGATGATAGTATACAATGTAGAAGTATGTAACAGACAGTTCGAAAGTAGTAGATGTTAGTACGTAGATAGTAGTTATGATTCGTGAGTAGAAGAATATTCGAGGGTGTCTATCCCGAGAATATGATGTTATTAATTTGTTATTTGTTGTTTAATTAATTCATTATCTTTATTTTATGTTGATTGTTATTATGTTGTTTTAATAAAATATTTACCACTCACACGTGCAGTTCTCATTACTTATTATTCAACTTCAGCACGTCGACAATCAGTGGTCAAGATAAATTCTCATTTTTGACCACCATGATTTGTTACAATTCTTAAAGAAAATCAACTATACATTTTTTTCCAATTTCGCATTCTGTCTAACATCCGGTATATTATATCGCCATTTTATTAAATGAGCAAAGTACCGATCCGTAGATTCATCTAGAAAAACGTTAACATCTCATAAAATTTTTATATCTAGTATTTCAGTTGAACCACAAAGAACAAAATAAATATTAACAATTTCCCGAACAACCTACATAACTCCATTCACTGCCCTAACCGAAATAGCTTCATAAAATCAAATCAACCCCTCATAGTTATTTCAGACTTTACTACATCTAAAAATGCCTCACTCCGTCTCTGCTCGGCATCTTTCGTCATTTCCTGCAACTCAACTTCTTCATCCGCCGTAGCGCTTATAAACTTTTCACCACCATCAGCATCGCAGGATAGCAGGAGCGCTATAGCAGGAAATGTGTGGGTGAAGCTCCCCGTGACCTACCCACATGTACGCCGTTGTCCCATCAACAATTCATACCACAATTCCAGGTATAATGCACGCAGAGCCAGAGCCAAGCGGCGGATGCTGAAACTACATGCGTTGTACGTGACGTCACGTGTATATGAAGAATGAGACATTGTTGCGAATAGAGGAGGAGTAGAGGATGTATGTGTGGAAGACGATATGAAGTATAAAGTAGGTGAGGATTCTTGGAATTGTTTGATTAGTAGAGAGAATGTTTATTGTGACAAGTAGACGTAGCTAAAAATAGAAGAATTATTAAACAAAAATGTTTTTAAAATACTTTTTTTAGTAGTGCCTTGCTGTTCAAATATTATTAAAATTACTTTTAGGTAGAGGAAAATAACATAATTTCGGATACCTTTTGTGTTAAACCCATTATTTTATAATAATATTGCATAGTAATGAAACGAGGTGTATTATGAAAAGAATGTTATTATAAAAAAAATATGTTTGGAAGCGACTCTTCAGGGTCAACATTGCAATTTAGAGTCTTTTTATTAGCTATTTTAACTTCATACTACTTTTTACTTTCTTATACGCAGTATAAGGAAGTATTGTAATTGTGAAAAAAATCGTTGACGAGATTTTCGCGGAAATACGTGTTTTGAGGTCCACTGAATCCGTTTTGATCATTTTCTCAATGATGTCTGTGTGTGTGTGTGTGTGTGTGTGTGTGTGGATGGATGGATGGATGGATGGATGTGTGTCCATATGTACAATATCTCATGAACGAGATAAGATTTGTTAACGAAACTTGGTAATTATAAGTTTAATGAAAATATGTAATAATATAATATGGGGTGGCTAGTTCAGTGGTATGAAGTCGGCCTGTGGATCCTGAGAACCCTGGTTCGATTCCCACAGGCGACAAACAATTTTCATAATTTCAAAAGCTACCCCTGTGGCTCCTCCACCACTAACATCTTTGGAGGCCGTGATTTGACGACTGGTAATCGCACTTCACGCGTAAAATATATCACTTACCGAGATATGCTTCGGCAGAGTGCCACACCCAGTAATGGGTAGAAGGCGTGATGATATATTTATTTTATGAAAATACGAAGAGCTGAGTTGATTTTGAATGAAATTGAATAGCCGGAAGTGGAAGTTTACCGGACACACAAAACAATAAATTCAATTTATTCAGTTACGAAAAAATGTTTCAAATAAAAGATGTTAGCAAAAATATTTGGAATATAAAATGTTATTTGCAATTGTCTTGTATATGCGTATAATTTTGAGAAAAACTAATTTTTATATTTAATAATATGTTTCAATAATCATAGTAGCATTAGAAACAAAAAACATAAATTTAAATTTTTGCTTTATCTAGTTATCTATGTCTTCTTACGGAAAGAAATTAAATTACATGTTTAATAACATATATTCTAAATATTATATATGCTGTGTATAAGAAAGTCGTGTGGTGGCCACACCAGATTTTTTCATTTTCGCATTGTTGACCCTGAACATCGATTATGGAATAATTTAAGAGAAAAATTATATTGTTCATTGTTATTAACATCTTTACTTCTGACCTGAAGATGGCTACATCCGTAGTCGAAACGTTGTCAACTTATCTTCAATAAACGACTACAACTTAAGCCTATGTCCTTTAATTTTATTGCTACCAGGGTTCCCAACTTAGGGGTTTTCCCCCTAAATTTAGGGGATAATAAAGTGAGATGGGATTTTTTTAGGGGGGTTATATTTTTAGGGGTATTTTTAGGGTTTTTTTATTTAGAATATTTATTTATTTTTGTTTATTAAAAAAATGAGTATGATAATGGTCCGATTCACATTGCAACGAAATGGTGGATCTTGCACAACATTTAATCCATCCACAAAGATTTTAAGTTTATTTAATGTTAACATGTATGATTTCAAAAAGTCTTCTGAACCAGAAGAAAACGAAGTTATATTTGAAGTATTAAATAATCTGTAAATAAAAAAAATATTAAAAAGTATTACAGATTGTTATTTATTATTTATTAAGTATTATTACTTTAATATTTATTTAATGAATGTTTTTGAGTGATTTCAGGGTTCGTGCTACCTCATTTGTTGGGATATAGCGTGAAGATATGAATGTATATTTATTTATTATTTATTTAATAATATTTATTTATTTATTTTTTAAATATTTTTTTAGGGGGTTTTCTGAGTAATTGTGGGAGTTTTAGGGGTTTTTATGTTGAGCTTTAGGGAGATAAATTTTTGAGAGTTGGTAACCCTGATTGCTACCCACACCACTTACATTGTATACTGTCATCTGGCAATCCACTGTACCTCTTTCACAAACTTTTATTCCGTGCTGATTTGCACAAATGTGACTTACGAAACCAATCTCTTCTATACATTCTAGTTCAGCATATAAGTACATCTCTTTTCAAACGCAGTTTTATCAATAATTCTTCTTTTATCTTCAATCAGGTTCCTAATAATCTTAAATTACTCAAGAATTATCTATTTTCTTCATACTGCAAAAAATGATTTATTATCATAATTGATATTATTTTATTACTTTTTGTACTTAAAAATATAACATTTCCATGTATTAAATACAAATAATTTTTGATTACATTATTGTACTATACTGTATATATTTTTGTTAAAAAGACTAAAATGCTGGGTTGCACGAAAGTTTTATCGGTTTATTAACAATTAACGGTTCAATAAATTTCTGAAAATCGCTATTGACACTATTTTTAGATAAACAAAACTAAAGATTTTTTTCTTGCAACCCAGCATTAGTGAAGGAACAGCGAAATATTAACTTTGACCAAATAAAGTAAATAAGTAAATAAATAAAAAGAGTTTCAACGCGAGTTAAGTAACGTTGCGCACGGGTAGTACTTGGATGGGTGACCGTCCAGAGAAAACCCGCGTTGCTGTTGACCATAATACCTAAAAAAACGCAGATCAGGGCGTAATGGCGGCATATGATTAAGTAGTTGGTCCGCCAAAGAAGCCAAAAAAAAAAGAGTTAATAATAATTACAGTTTTCACTTAGATTTAATATTTTTAATATTCAATAATAATCCATTGCATTTACAAAACTTGATTTATAGGAAAATGTATTTCAAAAATGGTAACTTGGTAGCTTTTCGCAACCATCCAGAAAATTGGGCTTTTTTCATCATTTTTTAGAATGAAAAATCCATCTTTATTGATTTAATTCGAAAAATACTGCTAGAAGGATCGGTTTATTCATTTTGCGCAAATATTTTTCATTTTTGTGTGAAATCACGAATGATTTGTCTTTGATTGTACGTAACACACCCTAAAAATGTATACACTAGTCTCCCAAGTTTCCAAAGCCGCCTATGGCTCCTGGAATATGTTTGTCCAACCAGTAAAGTATCATTTTCCGGTCTTGTTATGTAAATAACAAGTGTTTCTTATTGTGTTTCTTATTTCCATATTTAAAGAAGTAATTTCAGTCCGGAAATTGAGACATAAGAGTATAAGATACCGTAATATTTATTACATATTTAAAGAAAATAGAAAAAGACAAACTTCATGCAAATATGATACCAACCACTCCAATATATATTTTATTCTTAATCACTGTTTTACTTTCTTTTCGATATTTCATTATTATTTTCTTTTTGTTACCATATTTATCAATAAAGTCGATAGTGTAAAAATGGAATATAACACTCGTTCGTTAATTGCAACAAGACTCGAAGTTTAAAATAACTAACTACTACGTATCTCTTTTGTAAAATAATGTACTTTGTACCCATATCTAATTTTGAATGAAGACATTTTTTTAAAGAGAAAATATTTTTAGAATTTTTATTTGACAATAATGAGTAAATGTAAAGCAGATAACACCAAACTAAGTTTGACAAGAAGTGAGAATAATTTTGGAATTGTTGATAGTTTCCATGCCAAATTATTTTTATCAATATGACGACTAAAATATAAATAAAATAAATAAATATATCATCACGCCTTCTACCCATTACTGGGTGTGGCACTCTGCCGAAGCAGATCTCGGTAAGTGATATATTTTGCGCGTGAAGTGCGGTTACCAGTCGTCAAATCACGGCCCCCAAATATGTTAGTGGTGGAGGAGCCACAGGGGTAGTTTTTTTTTTAAATTATGAAAATTGTTTGTCGCCTGTTGGAATCGAACCAGGATTCTCAGGATCCACAGGCCGACTTCATACCACAGAGCTAGCCACCCCATAAAAATATAATTTTAAAAAAATCACGAAACTAAGTTGAGCTGTTTTGTGAAATGAAATTGCAAATTAAGATGTAATGGAAAGAACATATTTTTCTAAAAAAAAATCACTTATTTAAGAAAACTTAATTTCGTTGACGTTTTAAGGTAGTTCTTGCATGAAAAAAAATATTTGCAGATCTGAATGAAACTCGGTGCACGTAAACATGAGATAGTCATACGCATCCTGTTAAAATATGAAACACATTCAACGTCTGTGAAAAAATATATTCGCTTGTAAAGTTGAGTTCTCATACACGGGGCTTATGGCGATCGTCATTCAGAATCGCACATATTTGGTTTGCGTACCTCTAAAATTTTGCAGTTTTATTTGAAAAACTAGTATGATGTTCTAGAATTATCCATGTATATTGTATCAGAAGGAGAAAGTTTTTTATTGTTTAGTAATGGATATATAGCCATGCAAAGCCTTATTTTTAACGAAAAATTAAGAATCCCAATTTATAATGGCAACACCACACGGTTGTACTGTATTTGAAAATTCACTATACCAACAACCTATTAACAATTCATGATATTCAAATCATAATAGGTATAAAACATCAGTTTCGCCACTCGACGACCGATGGCGCCACCGTCACACTAGAACATAGCCAACTTCATTGAATTGCGCTATGCTTATTATGGCTATTTCATGTTATTAAAATTCCTAGTTTCAAATTTACAGAACGGATACGTCAACTAGCGCCTCTAACGAGATAGGTCGTAACTAAATTTGAAAATACTGCGTCTTGCATTGATTGAAATAATCCTAAAAACAAGCCTAGTCATTGTATATTTATTATCATACAATCTTTACAGAAAAATACTAACCGCTGGCACCAATAATTGAATAATACTTCCTTTTTTTACCTCTAAACACAAAAAAATTTAAATAGGTAGACAATATAGCGGAATTATTTACCTGAAGTGATAGATAATGCTACGTTGCCAAATGAAATTCACTTAGTCTAGACTAGCTAGTCACTTCAGTCGAAAGCTCAGAATACTAGTCATAACATTTAATGTATTTTGTTTGATCACATAAACTTCAGTTTTAAAATATTTTAAGATTGTCTTCTTAACTTGACAGCGTTGTCACTTTCCTTTAAAAGAAATAAAAAGAACTAGATGGCATTACTTGACGTACCAAACTGTAAAAAACTCACGACAAATTTTTATATGGCAAAATGATGAAATGAAACGGCCATAATAAGCGTAGCGCAATTCAATGAAGTTGGCCATGACTAGAACTACCTTAATTTAACAAATTGATTTATTTATTGTAACTATAGCAACTAGGTGAAAATCATGCTACATGCATGTAAACAGCATCTTATTAGTTAATTTGACAGTTTAAACATAAATTTATTTAATAGAATAATATATCCGACAATACAGTGGTATGTGTAGCGATACGCCACCAGAATCCGAAGATTCCGAGTTCTAATTTCACGCGAGCTAAAAATTTAGGAACCACAGAGTGATCAAAAGGAATTGTTACAGTTGGCAATACAATTCCGGAGATCTTTTTATTCCACAGTTGGCACAACGCCAGGTAAAGGCGGAAATCTATTCGATATTTTTAATAAATACAAATAGGTTATGTCAGGAGTCTGACAGTTAATAGAATTTTGACTTTTTAAGTAATAGAAATACTTTAGAAATAAATGTAATAATAAATGTACTCAAATTTAAATTTTCAAATGTCACTGTCAACAACAGGAAATGAATTTATGTGTCAGGCTTACCAATTTCAAATATTTTTTTTTATTACCAACTGTAACAATTCCTTTTGATCACTCTGTTGTACACTACAGACCTTGTACTATATTAGAATTAAGTTCCTTTTGTGCAGAATAGCATATATAAATAAATAAATAAATATTAAACTTCAAATTAAATGCTCGAACAAATTTCCATTATTAGTTAAATAAAAACATAGGTAATCTATCGCAGAAATTTCCGTTTATATTCGCAAGAGACAATAATTTCATTTTATAACTTTTCTTCTCTTGTATAAATACCTATTCATATTTGTAACATTTCTCACACTTTTATTCATAAAAATCACATAAAACAACAAACAACTTTTTATATGTTTTAATTTGAAGTTTTATTTTTAGAAATACGTTCATATGGAATTAATTACATTACTGTTCTTCTATTCGATATAAATTTTCAAAACTATTTTTCTAACAGAATATTTATGATACAAAGACATAATGTCAATTGCGATGTGGAACTGAGTCTTAATAAATAAGAAAAATAGGAAAAAAAATCCAACACTTGTTTTACAGCACATTTTGGTTAAGGTAGTACTAGCGTGAAATATTTTTTTGCAGAGTTGAATGAAATTTGTCGCACGTAAACATTGGATAGTCATACGGATCCTGTTAAAATATGAAACACATTCAACGTCTGTGAACAAATATATTCGCTTGTAAAGTTTAGTTCTTATACACGGGGCTTATGGCGATCATCACTCCGAATCGCACATATTTGGTTTGTGTACCTCTAAAATTTTGCGGTTTTATTTGAAAAACTAGTATGATGTTCTTGAACTATCCATGTATATTGTATCAGAAGGAGAAAGTTTTTTATCGTTTAGTAATGGATATATAGCCATGCAAAGCTTTGTTTTTGACGCAAAATTAAGAATCCCAATTTATAATGGCAACACCACACGGTGGTATGGTATTTGAAAATTCATTAGACCAACAACCTGTTAATAATTCATGATATTCAAATCATAATAGGTATAAAACACTTATTTTATTCAATTTTTATATTTTTTTGAGCGTCAGTTTCGTCACTCGAGAACCGATGGCGCCACCGTCATACTAATACTACCTTAAAGCTGAACTGACCAGCCTTTTGATGATGACCTAATAAGTTGATTCAAATGTGCTGTAATTTTTGTGGAACTTTGACAAGTGTTGGAATTTTTTTCCTATTTATCTTATTTTTAGAATATTTATGATTACGTCTTAAGACTGTACAGTTAAATTAACATGTTTGCACGAAACCTCTTTGAAGGATTAAGAACAAATTGTATTCCTTATTGTACTAGATAATATAACTAAAATGTTATTTTTTTTAATCTATAATATATCAACAAACTATTAACACATATGCTATGAGTACACACAATTCCAGAACAACCATGTTCCATAATAATTGCAATTTCGGTAAATGTCATTTACATTTCAATGTAAATTCGTCAGTTATGTTAATAGATTAAAATTTCCGTACAAAAAGAGAATCAGCAGATTTGAATATACAGCTGGAAATAATTTAATATTGTTGGATTGTCGCCGCGGAATTAAATCCGTATGCAAGCAGTTGTTAAATTTCGTATTCCGTTGAGATATGATATATGATAATTAGAGATTCGCTAATTGCTATTTGTACAGTGA
This sequence comes from Pterostichus madidus, assembly GCA_911728475.2. Taxonomy (NCBI): domain Eukaryota; kingdom Metazoa; phylum Arthropoda; class Insecta; order Coleoptera; family Carabidae; genus Pterostichus; species Pterostichus madidus. The sequence goes on from OU452314.1 coordinate 26,844,283, forward strand.
GTAATTATGCAAGTGCATTATTATTACACTTCCGTTCGCGTTCTGGAAATGCAGAGTAAATACAACGACACGATACATCAATTTGCTAACTTAATATCCTCCAATTTATGTCTTAATGAATATTCCATTTTCACTCCAATAATTACTATCTAATATTATCATACAATTAGACCGATTTCATCTGGTATATAAACTAATGTGGGTAGCACATAACATCCGATCAGTGACAAGAAAATCGTCGAGTCCTTTGATAGTATTCTACTATATAACCAGAGCTGGGCAAAAATCTGAACTGTTCTTCAACAGTCGAACTTATTTTTTAGAAGACATCTCATAGTAAGGCCGAGAATCTCAAACGAACAAAGATTTGCTGTTTCAATAGAACTTTCATGTTTAAGCAGTCATAAAAAGACCTTTATTTGATTTATGACTTTATCCCTGTCAAAAATTATTTTCTTCTTCTGCAACCCAGTATGCTTCTATGATTTTGGGAAATGTATACAAGTAAGGAGCAAACATGAAATATTTTTTTAGTATGGAACGCCCTTAAGTACCAATTTTTCGTATCTTCTAGTGCTTAATACTTATACTGAAGTACATTTATTTTTGTGTTACTTAATACCAGAGCTGGGCAATACTTAAGTACTTTAGTACTTAAGTACCAATTTTTCGTATCTTCTAGTACTTAATACTTATACTGAAGTATATTTATTTTTGTGTTACTTAATACTTGAAATTTTTAAGTACTAAATTTCAGCTTGTACTTAAGACTTACATTTTTGGATAGTAAATGTAAAAAATATTGAAGTACTTTTCCAATAATTAAGTACGTCAATATTACTAAAATCACGAAAAGTACTTAAATATTTCGAAACATTGAAGTACTTTGAGTTTGCGGTTAATGCAGTTTTTTTTATTGTGCTGTACTGTGACGTGAACGTGAGGAGCACAGACATGTATATTTTTGTCTTTTGATGTAATAATATATTACATATTACTTTATGAACTATGTACATTTTTATTAATGTACCTGTACATTAGTACACTAATATTACATATATATATATATATATATATATATATATATATATATATATATATATATATATATATATATATATATATATATATATATATATATATATATATATATATATATATATATATATATATATATATATGTTTATTTTTATATATAAGAGTGATTTTTTTGTAATTTTCGACAACATACAAAATTTTGCATGTACTTATTTATTTTGAAATAAAATTTTTTTTTTATTTTTACTTTCATATACACAGTATAAAGAAGTATTGGAATCGTGAAAAAAAACGTTGACGAGATTTTCGCGGAAATACGTGTTTTGAGGTCCACTGAATCCGTTTTGATAATTTTCTCAATGATGTCTGTGTGTGTGGATGGATGGATGTGTATCCGAGCGTGCAATATCTCATGAACGAGATAAGATTTGTTAACGAAACTTGGTAATTATAAGTTTCATGAAAATACGAAGAGCTGAGTTGATTTTGAATGAAATCGAAAAACCGGAAGAGGAAGTTTACTGGACACACAAAACAATAAATTCCATTTATTTCAAAAATGGAATCAGGTACGAAAAAAAGTTGACTTGTTAGCAAAAATGTTAGATTTACAATTTTCCTGTATATGCGTCTAATTTTGAGAAAAACTAATTTATATATTTAATAATATATTTCAATAATCATAGTAGCAATAGAAACAAAAAACGTAAACATGTTTAACATTTATATGTCAAATAATAATTGTCAAACGCAAGGAGCAAGTCATAAGTGTTCAATTCAGCGTTTTTGATATTAAATATGCTGTGTATAAGACAGTCGTGTGGTGGCTACACCAGACTTTTTAATCATGTTTTCAAAATGTATATATAGAATATGTTGTTATTAAAATAAATAACAATAACAGAAAAACTATTTCATACGAATATAGTGTAACACGAGGGGGTATGAACATCGCGAGTGCGAAATTATTTGATTGTGAAAAACACGTTTCGCGGTTACTATTAATTAACTAAATAATAACGCACCATAAAACACATAACTTTATTTAACGTGAATTACTATAATACGAGTAAAATTATAATAAAATAGAACAAAAAAACATATAAGAATAATTAAATGCTAAATAAATACGCGCGGAGTGCGCAAACGAATTCGACGTCGGTCACATCTTGACCGGCCGATGGAGCAAACCTGGCTTGACTGATGCTACAACTCAAAACCAGTTTTTAAGCGAGGGTGAAGAGTGGTATTTTGGGGATGCGGGATGCAACACATGGCCGAAGACTGCAGATGACCACACATATTTGTTGCCACGATAAGATTTTTCTCAGAATCTTATCGCACAAAACAGGGAAGCAAACTAACAGAATATCTACAGTCAACTCAAAACCATCTTGTTACAATACCCAATACTGGTACATGCAAAATACTTATTTTCAAGTACCTTGGTCTAAAATAACTGGTACTTTACTTAAGTATTTTCAAGCTGTGCTTGAAAAAGTACTGCAAAACAAGTACTAACTATGGTTAGTTCTGGTACTTATACTTAAGTACTTTGGTCCTGGTGCTTGCCCAGCTCTGTATATAACATGTGTTTTTCTGTTTTTAAAATGTTGATTGTTTTCATGTATTCATGGATACACTCTTACTTTACCGCTCGGCGAGCGACAATTCTTATTGCCACTTGGCAAGTGGTAAACGTCAACTTTCTGCACTTAACTGACAACTGTGTTTACTGTCTGCTCGGTCGTAGAAAAAAATAATTGCGCATTACTTGAAGTACACATTTTATGTAATAATGTAATGTAATAATGGATTGATAAGTTACAGAAAATAAAAAATAAATATATCATCACGCCTTCTACCCATTACTGGGTGTGGCACTCTGCCGAATCAGATCTCGGTAAGTGTTATATTTTGCGCGTGAAGTGCGGTTACCTGCCGTCGAATCACGCTCTCCAAAGATGGTAGTGATGAGGGAGCCACAGGGGTAGTTTTAAAATGGTGAAAATTGTTTGTCGCCTGTGGGAATCGAATTAGAGTTCTCAGGATCCACAAGCCGACTTGATACTACTAAGCTAGCTACCCCTATAAATAATTTAAATATTTATTGTTCGTTAGAGGGTATCCATATTGGAGTAAATAATTTTATTGTGAGAAAAATTCCTATTACTTTTCGTTTAATAGATAACATAATTATTTTTCCATTATCATGGTATATCTAAGTATACTATATCTCAATTCGTGGTTTGTGTAAATAGGAGTTACATCTGAAATATATGGATTTAAATTTAATCTGGGTTTAAATAAATAAAGCAGATCAAAACAACAATGTTTGATGAATGATTCGATTTGTTATTGTGAATATAAGATGAGCTTAAAATAAATTTGATCCAGTGTAACGGTGTAACCACTCATTAGTAAATAATCATACAATTCCAAACTTCTGAATATTTCACATTGTTATTCTGCATCAGATTTGATGTTGTTAATTTCAACCAGCAGCTTCAATTTATATTCTATTGTCATCGTTCTCTATAGTAAACAGCACTCTGTTACAGAATTTATGTTTTTCATCAATTCAAATTGAATATTTACACTGTTTGCAAATATTTGGTTTTGGTTTTAGTATTGTTAAAGTAAATTAAACTTTTAATTATTCTCAATGTTCAATTTGCAAATATCATAATGCAATTGTTTTACTTAATGAATGACGTGGTATGTAAAAGCATATAATGAAACAAATAATTAGTCAATATTTTAAAGTGATATATTATTTTTGAGGTTATGTAGGATCCAAGATGTATTTAAGATGTAAAAAAGGCCTTCAAAATCCAGTTTTGGTAAATACTACACAGACAATAATTAAACTATGTATTCATAATTATAAAACGTGGACGTTTCGGTCGTGGAACACGACCATTATCAACACTACAAACAAACATAATTTTACATTTAAACAAATGCGTCACAAGAATTAAATAACAAAGAACATAAAACTAAAACCAAAACAACTCACCAATTGTGAAAGACGTCAATTTCTTAAAAATTTTGAACTAAATAAATAGACCAAAAATAAGCCAGAAAAATCGGTGTTACCAGCATAATTATTATTGTCGACGTTTGAATCCTGATCATAGTGCACTTACTAGGCATTCTATAGAGAAAGGACATAAATTTAATTTTAATGAAGTAAATATTATAGATTCCGAACCTAATTATTACAATAGATTGTTAAAAGAAACTTTTTACATTAATTTGGATACTTCAAAAAATGTTAATTCACAAACTGATTTTAAAAATAATATGAAATATATAAATAATTTTATTGAAAGGTTCAAATAGTATTTTGGTCCGATTAGAGTTAGGGTTTTTTGTGTGTTGAGGTTTTGACAGTTCACAGATTTTACGTTTTTGCTCTTCAGAACTTTCAGTTGGGTTACTTCGTTAAAAACTTTTTGTTTTATATTATTATGAACAAATTACGTTTTTCTGGCTTATTTTTGATCTATTTATTTAGTTCAAAATTTTAAAAAAAATTGACCTCTTTCACAATTGGTGAGTTGTTTTGGTTTTAGTTTTATGTTCTTTGTTATTTAATTCTTGTGACGCATTTGTTTAAATGTAAAATTATGTTTGTTTGTAGTATTGATAATGGTCGTGTTCCGCGACCGAAACGTCCACGTTTTATAATTATGAATACATAATTTAATTATTGTCTGTGTATTATTTACCAAAACTGGATTTTGAAGGTCTTTTTTGATATATTATTGATTTGTAAATAACTTCCATGGTAAATTTATTTAATACTAACAAATTTGCGTTAATTTAGTGAATTTTATGGCATAAAGCATTCCTGTAAAAATTTAACTGTCATTAAATACATATATCATCACGTCTTTTACTAGGGTTACCACCTCAGAACTAAGTCTCGCCCGGAGACGATGACTATTATTTTAAAGAAGATCCTGCAATTTTATTATTATTACCATATTTGATAAAAAAAAGGGTTACATTGTTTTGTTAAAGACAAGTGTTTTTGTTATCATGGTAAAATAATTACATATAAAATAAAGTAAAACAAGATTGGAAGTGATAAATGTACTGTAACAATAAAATTAGTGTATTCAACGTCATATATACGATTAAACTGTAACAATATTGACAAAATTGAAGATAATCACAGGCAACAGAAAACATCCCCTCACATAAAATTATGTCTATTTCTGAAAACTTGATACAATTCTAAAAAAAAATGATCTGATACAGGATGATATATCAACTATTAGAACCGAAATTAATTGTATAAATTCTTCCTTAAAATCATGAGGACAAAATTAAGAAATTGGAAGATTTAGTGACAGAAATTAAACTAGATAACAGAGAGATGTAGAAGATTATCAAAGAAAAAAATTTAATAATTTAGTGGCGTAGAAGATTCCGAAAGTGAGACAGATTTGTCCTGGACAACTAACTACATAGCACTACATATTCAATTTTACTTACACAACCCGGAGAAATAATAATTAAACCCGGAGCCCGGAGATAACTCACTGAAACCCGGAGTCTCCGGATCACACCTGGAGAGGTGGAAAGCCTATCTTTTACCCATTACTGGGTGTGGCACTCTGCTGTACCAGATCTCTGTAAGTGATATATTTATGCACGAGAAGTGTAGTTACCAGCCATCAAATCACGGCCCTCAAATTTGTTATTCCAGGGGGAGCCATAGGGGTAATTATAATGTGGTGACATATTAAAATATATATACTTTGGAAGTTTATTTATTCTGTTGCTTATCAAATTGGGCAAGACTTTTCATATGTTTTCATATTTGTTTAAAATTGTATATCGTGAGCGTGAGTGAGCCCGAGTCATTTTTTAAATTATTTTATCCTGAGTGAGAGAAAAATAAATATAAGTGGGTACTCTCAATTATATAACGTAGTTTTGAATATATTAATAAAATTCTTCTTCAATGGGGCTACAGCCCTAATCAGGCGTGGGCCGACCGGGCACACCGAGCCGCAGTTTTTACGATGCCGTACTGCCGGTTTCCGTAGTCGATATTACTTTTTAAGGCATATGTATAAGTGATTAGCTTATAGCCAGTGGCGTACCTAAAACTTTTGCCGCCCAGGGCGGTCTCTAATTAGCCGCTCTTTCTAAGTCAATCAAATGGTGGTTTTTATAAATTAAAAAAATAAATATAAAATAAATATATCATCACGACTTTTACCCATTACAGGGTGTGGCACTCTACCGAAGCAGATCTCGGTAAGTGATATATTTATGTACGTGAAGTGCGGTTACCAGCCATCAAATCACGGTCCCCAAAGATGTTAGTGGTGGGGGAGCAAGAGGGGTAATTTTAATTTGATGAAAATTGTTTGTCGGCTGTGGGAATCAAACCGGGGTCCTCGGGATCCACAGGCCAACTCGAAACCAGTGAGCCATTACCCCATTAAATTAATAAACATAAATAAATAATTGTAATAGAGACAAACTATAGGTGGGGAACTTATTTACCATTGGATGGTATATTTAAATTAGGCAGTAATAAAGGAATTTTTCGAGATAATATTTTCAACTCTACATTTACTTGACGATGAAGAAAAATATTCGAAATCATATAGTAATTCATAATTCGTTGAAATCGACTAGTAAACTTATGAGGCTAGCAAGTTGTTTTTACAACTAAAACTAAATATAAAAAATGCCGCCCCAAAATATGTGCCGCCCGGCGCGGACCGCACTCACCGCCCGCCCTAGGTACGCCACTGCTTATAGCGCCGAGTATAATTAATACAAGTAACTCTATTTTTTATTTAACGACAAATAATACTTTGTCGACAGGCGGATTCGAACTGACGAACCTTGTTTCGGGTGACGTCACAGTATATTAAGAGATGTGCATTAACACGCTTAGCCACCACGTAATCATATTGTTATTATTAAAAAAGGATATGAATCCAATAGTACTAAACTGTATACTTTTGACAAATTGAACAATTAATACAATTATTTGTTTTACGACTGTAATAAAATAAATTTCTCAATTATAGAAACACCCTGTATACGAACAATAAACTTTTAAATTAAAAGCGTGAAATAAATAATAAACTGAAGTAATATTATTCTAATTTATCCATAATATAATAACAGCTATTAGAACCGTTCAATTAGTAGATTCTTGAATCACTGTCGTGACCTATCGTGAACCGTCGTGAGTATTTAGGTGTGAATTATATTTTAAAATACGTGAGCGGTCGTGAACGTGATCCATAGTTAAACATACGTGAGAGAACGGGCGTGAAAAACAAATTCGTGTGTGGGTGTGATCATAACTAATTTTTATTTACGTGCCCAGTTCTAGTTTTTACGGTAGACGAAAGAGTAAAATCCAAATAATAAACCAAAATTGTATCAATTTTTAACTCATGTAAACAAACAATTATATAAATATAAATAAATATATAATCACGCCTTCTACCCATTACTGGGTGTGGCACTCTGCTGAAGCAGATCTCGGTAAGTGATATATTTTGCGCGTGAAGTGCGGTTATCAGCCGTCAAATCACGGCCCCCAAACATGTTAGTGGTGGAGGAGCCACAGGGATAGCTTTTTCAAATTATGAAAATTTGTCGCCTGTGGGAATCGAACCAGGGACCTCAGGATCCACAGGCCGACTTCATACCACTGTGCTAGCCATCCCATACAAACAATTATTAGTAATAATATAACAAGAGAGTGAGAATAAATTGAAAATAATTTGACAGATCTTTCGAAAACTTGTAAAATGGCAACAAGTTTGAGAAAGATACTGCAGAATTATTGTCTAATTTATCCAACTCTCGACTTATATTTAATTAGATTATTTTTTGACTTAGCTGTTGAGGTCGATTCATCCAACTTAAAAGATTTTGTACTGGGCCCATATCGATTAATTACTTATTAATGTATTCTTGGAAGTTGTTTCCAAAATTTGTTGGTGTATTTCTGTATCTAAAATACAACTAAATCTATTTATTCACACATTTTACTTGACACGTTGACAATTTTAAATAATTATTTGACAACTACTATCATTTGTCACAAACAAAAAAGCATCTACAGAGATAATTCCCGGGAATAATCACAAGAGCTTTATTCTCAGTATAATAATGACAGGATTGGTTAAAACGCAGACACGTGACACACAATGAAGCATTTCATTGGTTTTGAGAAATGTCAAAAAATAATCAGAGAGATTCCGATAATGACCAAGGATTCTCGAAAGACCATAGCATAACATAAGAAATGAAATTTGGCCATTTCTCATGTCATGCTGTTATGTTATCATATGTAAAAGAACTACAAAGAAGTATGTGGACTTGTGTGTATCCAGCTTTACCCTATTTTCATGTCTACAAATAATAAAATTAAAAAACATAAAATACAATGTCAATAATAATGCAGATACCAATATCTCTTGAAAATTTTAGTGGCAGCGTTGTATAAATTCAAGATAAGTATCGTGAATGATGCTAACCATCTTTCTTACTTTATAAATTAATATTTCAGCGCTCTATTTCAATTTTCTATTAACAATAAATCACCAAAATATTTCATAAACCCGACATAAATTTCCAGTATCGATTACAGCGCGCGGTATCGGCAAACTCTTTTCCATTTTGCCGAAGAGTTTTTTTTTCATCTCAACGAAACTTCCTTCTTCATAACATGACGACATGACGTCACATCACCTGCCGTGAGATAACTCACACCACCAACCAACATACATACATGGACATTCACAAAGTGGTTCTCAACAGGCGGGACGCAAAACGTCCAAGAAAGAGTAAAGCTACATTCACAAATCGAAATTAGGTTTTGTTTTATGCTTTATGTTTTAGTGTGTTTTTAGGTGCCATTCACAAATAGTTTTGCTTTTGTCGATTTTAGTTAGTAGTGACATCTATAATAAATTTTAGAAGATCGGCTATATTCAGAAGATCGGTAATATAGTAAATGCAACTGTTAGATGTGCTAAGTTACACATGCTGTCATATGTTGTTTGTTTACTTTCGTATTTTTTGGAAGAGCAAGATAAATATTATCGTAATAAGAAAGTAGGTATTAAAATCTTGTTTTTACTTTCATTTTGACACTCGAATAAAAACAAACTTAGGTTATCGTCAATGCGAAGGATGATAGAAAGAGACAAGGATATATCACTACATCATTCTACGCTTCGTCCTATTGGTCTATTCCTAAATATAAAACGTAAAACTAAAACATAAGTTTGGAGTTCGCAAACTTTTGTGTTAAAACCAAAACTAAATACTGTTTTGTGAATGGCTGCACAAGATAACATGTCTACAAGGTTATTAAAACAAATATGGAAAACATAAAACAAAAACTAATTTCGATTTGTGAATGTAAGTTGATATAGAGAATATTTTAAAATTTATTTTTCTAATATACAAACTTTTCTTTCTATCCGTACAGTTAAAAAAGAAGCTAAAGAAAGCGTACACTTATTTTGTGAGCTAATTATCAGCAAGGGCGTTCGCAATGGGAGGGCAAAGAGAGGCACAAGCCCCCCCTGGTTATTAACTAGGGTGGTGACCGCGACTCTCGAAAATAAGAATTTAACATGTAAAATTATAATTTTGTAATTTCCTGCTTCCCTAAATATTTTAAGCAAAAAAGCTTGAAATAAAAGTTTTAGGGCATAAAATTCTGCATCTGAACTAATAAACAAAATTAATTTTGCATACTTTATAACGGCACAAATAATATTTGAAACTGCAGAAAATTGCCTCAAAACTATCGATAGCCATGAAATTTAAACAAAATTAAACAAATGTTTGACGTTTTGTGTGTCAAAATAAATCCTTTATTTATTATTTCATGTATTTTGACAGTATTGATAGATTGAACGTCAAACATTTGTTTAATTTTGTTTCAATTTTATAGCTAACGATAGTTTTGAAACAATTTTAGTCATTTTCAGATATAATATGTGCTGATACAAAGCATGCAAAATTAATTTCGAATTTTATGCCCTAAAACTTTTATTAGAAGCTTTTTGTTTTACATAATTATTGAAGCAGGAAATTAAAACAATATGATTTTACATGTTAAAGTCTCATGGTCGAGTGTCGTGGTCACCACCCTGTATATGTTTATATAAATAAAATAAAAATTAAATTATAAGTTTAAAGATAACAAATTTAAGCTGAAACTAAATTTTCAACAGTATTCTTATGGCCAGCTAGCGACATGTTCCCTATCGTAACGATTGAGTAATCTAAGTTTATTAAGTATACACAGACACAAAATATTAAAAAATAAAAACGGTAAAACTGCTAAATCGAAATTTATTGAAGAAATGTTGTCAATTTATGGAAGAGTTATTCGAAGGTTGTCCTTCCTCTTCAATTCATATCCAGACGATAAAGACCTAGTAATTTAATTCACAAATTTAAATATTTTTTTGTCTATTTGTAGATTTTTTTTTAGAAATTTACGTATATCTGGGAATTTTTTGCTATTGTGAAGAACATGTTTGTTTTTTTCCTTCTAAAGTTTGCTGATATCACAATGACGTCTTACTACTAGACAGAGCTTAGAGCATTTGTTGCGATACCGACACTTAGCGTAGGGCGGTAAACGAGTAATAGGAGAAGTTAAAACGGGGTGATCCAATACGGATTTATAATTTTGACGTCACATACAGCAGACTCGAAGCAGACCTCCCCGTCACACTATTTTATGTGAAACAACAAATTTGTAGAAAGAGCGAGGTGACACCATGCCGAGTCGAACAACTGCTTTCTCCTTTACGCACTTCTGCCCTCAGATCCCCACTTTTAATTGACGTTTATCATTTGGATCACGTGATAAACGTCAAACTGTAAAGCTATACCATGTTCGCTACATAACAAATTATTAAATTCTATTTTATTCACTAGATGGCAACCAAAAATTTTGAATTGTATAAATCCCTATTCTGCATTACTGGTTGCTTACAACTTGTATTACGACAGCATAACTTCTAACATTGAATAGATGGCACTATCATAGACATTATTGGTTCTAACAAAGTAATGAAAAATAAATACTACGACTAAATAAATATTATTATAAATTTTCAGTAATAATATAACAAGAGAGTGAGAATAAATTGAAACTAATTTGATAGATCTTTCGAAAACTTGTTGCCAGGCAATAGTCACGAAAGCCCGTAGGGCTTGAGTAGCTATTGCCAAATTGCAACAAGTTTGAGAAAGATACTGGAGAATTATTTTCTAATTTATCCAACTCTCGAGTTATATTTAATTAGATTATTTTTGACTTAGCTGTTGAGGTCGATTCATCCAACTTAAAAGATTTTGAACTGGGTTCATATCGATTGATTACTTATTAATGTATTCTTGGATGTTGTTTCCAAAATTTGTTGGTGTATTTCTGTATCTGAAATGGAACTAAATCAATTTTCTTCATTGACTTGACGCGTTGACAGTTTTAAATAATTATTTGACAACTACCTATCATTTGTCACAAACAAAAAAGCACCTACAGAGATTATTCCCGGGAATAGTCACAAAAGCTTTATTCTCAGTATAATAATGACAGGATTGGTTAAAACGCAGACACGTGACATACAATGAAGCATTTCATTGGTTTTGAGAAACGTAAAAAAATAATCACTGCGATATTTTAAAATATATCAGGGAGATTAAGAAAACGGATTAGCGCTAACACCTTTTTTAATATTATGTATAGCTCTGTTTCAAATTAAAAAAGATTAAAGAAATTAACTAAATTTGAAGCTAATTAACTCGCTTTTTAACTCAAGTTAAAATAAACTTATTTCGTACATTGAAAAGAGAGTTAAAAACGAAATAAAAAATGGTGTTTGCGCTAATTCGCTTTATGAATCTGCCTGTGTATGTTTATTTATTGGATAATTATGGATTTATAAATAAAATATATTTGCCATGTTGTTATTAAACGTACGAAAAATAATAATAATTACATGATTTCGGTATTTAATTTAGCATTCACTATTTTACGAAAATAAACATAATATGAAAGATTATCACATCCAATATTTTATTGAGAGTCGGTTTTTTCATATCCGGATGTTCGGATAAAGTTTCGGATTATTATCACCGAGATAAATAAAAAATATCGCAAACGAAGTAAGCTGTCAAACAAAATTATTGTGATCAGAAATGCAACAAGATCTCGCTATACAAAATTGGGTCACCCCGCTGTATAAATAAAACGAAAATTACATTTGAAGACACAAAAATTGTTGCCATATACGAGGGCAGGGTGAAAAATCCCTGAAAAATAAAACAGATGGTGCCACAATCGTAAATCTCATGTGACATTTGTAATGTACCATCTTTAACTAGAACGCATTAAAATTTTCAGACTGATATGTCATTCAGTTCCGTTTTGACACCCATCGAAAGCAACCAACCTTGAAAATTTTTGAAAACATTACGCAAACCAAAGCTGTTAAACATTATGGGGACTCCTCACCATCGATTGAAACGATTCACAAGTGGTTTACAGATTTTCGTTGTGGTAGTATGACCACAAAGGACGCCGAAAATTCTGGTCGTCCAATTGAAGTTACAACGCCAGAAATCGTCGATAAAATCCATGGTATGATATTGGACGATCGACGAGTTAAAGTGCACGAGTAGGCTGAGGCTATAAGCATCTCAACCGAACGGATACGGAACATTTTGCATAAATTTGTGGATATGAGAAAGCTATCTGCCAAATGGGTGTCGTATTTGCTCTCTGTTGACAACAAGCGCGACCGTGTGACAAGTACAAAAATTGCATGAATTACGCTACTAATCCAAACTTGAAGAAATGGCTCAGCGGAAAGAGATTTGACTCCAACGATGAGGTCATCGCTGAGACAAACGCCTATTTTGAAGGATTGCCAAAATCGTATTATTTGGAAGGGATCGAAAAATTAGAAAAACGTACAAAATGTATCGAGCTACAAGGAGATTATGTTGAGAAATAAAATATGTTTTGACCAAATAAATCATTTCTTGTTTCATTTTTCAGGGACTTTTCACCCTGCCCCCTCGTATGAATGGTCGATTGAACAACAGGGAAGTCTATTAATTGAAAAACAAAAACAAAAACTTGGTCACCGCTGATCAAGAAATTGTAATTACTTGTTTACTTCGTTTCTTGTTACTTAAATACTTGTTGTTGTTACTTAATTACTTATTAATTGTTACTTTTTCTTTTAATTTAATATTTTCTATTTTCATGACGAAGAATCACGTTTAATGTACCGAAACGTCGAATTAATTAAATTATACAGAACTTTAATTACAAATTATAACGGATTCAGTGGACCTCTAAACACGTATTTCCGTGAAAATCTCGTCAACGATTTTTTTCACGATTCCAATACTTCCTTCTACTGTGTATAAGAAAGTAAAAAAATGCCTGTAGCTCCCGTTCCGCTGACATCTTTGGAGACCGTAATTTGACGTCTGGTAACAGAATTTATCGCGTAAAAATATATAACTTACTAAGATCTGCTACGGTAGAATCCCGCACCCAATAATGGGTACAAGGCGTGAAGATATATTTATTTATTTATATCTTATATGAAATAGTATACATTGTAGTCAAACTTTCAACAATTTTACTTAACAAAGCGCAACTAACACCAAGTGAACAACATACAGCATGTACATTACTTATGTGTAATTTTGATTCAACAATATAACTATAAAGTTTGGCTTAGAACTAAAACGAAGTTTCATGTAATATATGAAATAGTTTGTTGTTAAATGTTCAACTAGTAAAGCGCAACCAAAGAGATGCGAACAATGCAAAATATGTGAACTAAAATGTAATTTCGTACTAAACTCGACGAAATATGTCGAATTTCATCTGTGATAATGACTAATCTAGGTAGCGTAGGAAATAGCACAATTTTTACTGATTTTAATTCTATGAATTGTCAATTGAATTGTGAAAGCATATCTTTTTTTTTTAATCATTTATGAACCTTTATGTGCTAAATAATATTTTAGGGAATTGAAAAAAAATGCAATGTATTTTGTTGAACATCTGGCTTTATTGAATTGATTTGAAAAAAGTGCGATGTTTTGGTTTATAGTTTAAGCCATTTTGGAGCTAAAACAATTTACCAAAAAGTATTTTTTTACAATACTGATACATAATTATATATAAAATGGTAATACATTATTACACTTACCAAAAAATTATATATTACATTTAAAAAACCCTCAACACGTTTACAAGACAAACAAAACAATTGCAGTGATCACTGCAAAAGTCAAAACAGCACTTGATCACTGCAAAAGTCAAAACAATACTGCTGAAATAAGTATTTGTCAAATAAAAATTAGAAATAAGTAATTAACATATAATCTACATGGCAAGGTAAAAAACAATGGTAGAATAAAAAACAACAAAACAAAATCTAAATTATTATCATTCGGCTTAACTAAATATTAATTTGAACTACTAAATTTTATGTTATACTGTTTAATAAATTCAATAGATTTCACTGTCGGTTCTCGTTGAAACATTTTTATAATAAAATTAAAAAATCAACACTAGGTAGGTTTCAAAAAAGTAAATAAGTTTATTCACTATACGTATTTCGGTCGACTAGACCATCATCAGGTAATGATTACAGAAGAATAATAAGTTTGTACATTTGTGTGAGTCTTATAAATAGTAGAAACACGTAAATTATAAACAGGAGAGGGAAAGTACATATAATGACAACAGTTATAAAATGCGAAACTGTTTCTTAATATTATAGTTTTCTTAAATATATTCGTATTAATTTTGCACATAATGTACGAATAAAACACAATCTTGATTCGTACCAGTACCAGAAAGTGTACTTTCTATTGGCTTATTTGTATTGTCACTTATTGGAACATGTTCACATTTAAAATGTTTTACTAGTTAAATAAGGGAGCAAGGCATATGCTTTAGATTATATCGGAATTTGCACGAATATAAAATAATATGGTATTAAATGTCAACCTATAGTCAAAATAGACAGTCATATTGGAGTACAAGAAACGATTCTTTTCTCTTTTCCTAACTCCAAAACAAAATAAAATATAGGCCACATCAAGTAGCTTGACATGTACCCATACCATATTTGAAACCATGACAAATGCAACAACGAACGAAATAGGTACGTTAGTATTTCTTCAGATATATTGAAAATGTAAATGACAGAAATTAATTTTTTAACTGTCAAGCAATTTGACTGTATCAGGGATGGGATAAAGTTAACAAAACGTTATGTTAATTCGTGACCTTATTAACAAAATAAATTCGTTACATAACATTGTAAATAACTTAAATAAATTTTCAGACGATCACGTATGAAAGTAACCATAACAACATCATAAACTACTACGGAAACACGTACATTTCTAACATATCAGGTGAAGTTCCACTAATTGACAACAGATGGCTTTACGATGAAAGAAAATAATAAAATAATTGAAAAGAATTTTTTATTATTATTTAGATTGAAGTAAATAAAATAAATCTTATTTGTACACTCGCTCGTTCTCTTACACTTTCGATGCTTGTTACGTCATATACTATAACGTTTGTATAACGTTATAATAACGTTATTGTTGTTTCGTTATTGTAACGTTACTATAACTTTATTTTCTCTCTAATGTGTAATAAGTTTATTAGAAATGAAAAAAATATAGTATTATTTTATTAGAAATGACTCTGTTCTAGAAATTAAAATTAGCTATTACAAAAAACATGACAAAATAAATGTATAATTGTACAAAATATTGAAATTTCAAATCAAATTTTGTATTATATAAAAGTATTATTTTTGTCATTGTCAATTTGTCATTTATGTAGTGACAGTGACATATATAATACAATATGAAACAGCAAACTATCGGTAAATTGAGAAATCATATTCTCAATGGCAAAATGGACAAAATGTTAAATTTGTAAACATGAAAACGTTCTGGTAAATCGCTATTTGTTACGTTTTGATTACATACCTTTATTTTGTATTTTTTTTTTGTTATTTGAAAAATATGAATAAGTGAAACGTTATTATAACGTTATAGAGTATTGTTCCGTTACATTTTCCTTCTCTGTAGTGGGATCGCACCGTATAGAATTGTATAATAGAATGTAGGCGATAATTTTCAAATCGCCAAATTAGTACTATATTCTAAATAATTTTACAGTAGAAATGTAGTTTGCTTCATTTCATACAAAAAGCATGAGTTATTTTATGTGATATTAAACAAAAACATAATTTGTACTTGACAGATGATACCGATTCTATTGTTGCTGATCTATATAGGTATTCAGTTTCAATTTTCGTGTACAGCAACTTATGCCTTTGCCTATGGAGTGAAGTGGTTCGTTGCATTAATACCTTTTATTTCCTTTTGACATAATAAACTTGTTTATTGGTCTTCAAGAGCGACAAATTTTCATAATTTGAAAAAGCTATCCCTGTGGCTCCTCCACCACTAACATGTTTGGGGGGCGTGATTTGACGACTGGTAACCGCACTTCACGCGCAAAATATATCACTTACCGAGATCTGCTTCAGCAGAGTGCCAGACCCAGTAATGGGTAGAAGGCGTGATGATATATTTATTTATTTATTTATATTTAAGAGTGAGAGAAATTTGGCTATTTTAGTCGAAACAGCTATTCTAACAAATCAAAATTGTGATTTATGGATAAATGTAAGACAATACAATAAATTTATACTGTTTTAAATTGTAATTTTTAAAAATCTGGTGTGGGCACCACACGACTCTCTTATACACAGCATATTTAATATTTAGAATATATGAATGTTATATAATATTATTAAACATGTAATTTTGATTTTCAGTAATTCAGCATTTATCTTTTTGAAACATATAAAATATCAAATTTGTTTACTATAATTTTTTAGTAATGTTGACTACTTTATGTCTAACTTTACTGATGAGGCATATACAAAATGTCCTTTTCTCGAGCCTAACCCTTGGTATCTCAAGAACCTGAGATACGAAATCGAATAAATTGAGGCGAAGTTGCCAAATTAGTTGACCATTTTAATAATGTATTTGCTTTTCCGAAAAAAGACATAGATAACTAGATAAAGCGAAAATTTAAATTTATGTTTTGTGTTTCTATTGCTACTATGATTATTGAAATATATTATTAAATATAAAAATTAGTTTTTCTCAAAATTAGACGCATATATAGAAAAATTGGAAATAACATTTTATGTTCCAAATATTTTTACCAACATCTTTTATTTGAAACTTTTTTTCGTAACTTATTCCATTTTTGAAATAAATGGAATTTATTGTTTTGTGTGTCTAGTAAACTTCCTCTTCCGGTTTTTCAATTTCATTCAAAATCAACTCAGCTCTTCGTATTTTCATGAAACTTATAATTACCAAATTTTGTTAACAAATCTTATTGCGTTCATGAGATATTGCACACTCGGACACACACACACCCCCACACACACACTGATTTTTTTTTACAATGGACCTTTCAAGACTTTTTTGAATTTTTTATATATTAATCTACGAAATAAAATAATTATACCCAATTTTTTAATTTTTTTAAAAAACTTGTATTAAGCATGATAAAAATATTTAAACTTTCGAAACAAATGAATATGACGTAGGTGCATCTTAGCTTAAAGAGAGGCAGATAAGACAGAGATAAATAACACGTAACTTGTCGTTATCAGTAGAATCCTCAGACAAAACATAACTAGACGGATAACATCGGCGTTTGTTGTGAATCAGAAAGTGATAGAATAACTGGTTGGTGAGGCGGGTGCACGGCAAGGAGCAACTTGCACATCAAAGTGTACTCGCTCCTTGCCGCGCATCCGGCGGACCATCAAGTTATTCCATTCCTCTCTGCATCACAACACTGCACTGACTTGAATACGGCATAATTCGTCTAGTATTATACGTCATTGGTAGAATCGTAGAATGCTGAATGCTTATTTCTTCTTCGTCTTCTTGAGCACCGACAAACGTTTCAGACAAAGCTCTGTGATTGGCTTAATGCAACTACGTCATTGCAATATGGCAGTGCGAACGTTTTAAATTATTCAACTTTAACTTTCATATTTCAGCAATAAAGATATAATTTATGGTATGATTTTATATTGTATTAAATATGATGTACGGTCAAGAATTTATTTTAATAAATATATATTAAAAAGCTCTACCACTTGAATCCCCCATTCCAATACTTCCTTATACTGTGTATAAGATAGTAAAAAATGTTTAGAATTAAAACTACATACAATAAGCTTAGCTTTTTAAATAAAATATGTTTCACTCATAAAATAGACGCAAAATAAAGATGATATTTTGATTTTATTTACAGATTGCCATAAGAAATAATACTATATTATTCGAGGTTACTCAAAAAAATGAGTTCGGGGACTTTTGGATAGCACCTCGTATACCAAATGACTGAAGCGCATAGTTCAATCCCGAGGGTAAAGTTTATCACCTGAGGTAATAAATGTACTATAGTCCTGTGGTATATACACAATTTTCCGCACATTACAACCATACATTTAGAATTATTGATTAATTTTGATACTGACTTAATATATAACATTCCCAATGACAGCATTATACAATTTTTTTGCTAACTTAGGCAACAAAAGCAAAGTGAAATATTTCAAGGTTAATAATATAATAAATAAGAAAACTAGGAAAAAACGTTCCATCAATTGTCACAAATCCCATAAAATTAACAGCACGTTTGAATCGGACTCATCAGTATGGTGTGATCAACTATCCAACTAGATCAACTAGGGACTAGTGAATTGTGATCCTGTTTTAGCTGAACTGACTGATGTTAAACTATGTAAGCCGGTAACATGACATGAGAGCTATGGAGCAACCCGTGGTGCCATCTACCGACAGAATCGCAAACTGCTTGATAGCAATTGAAATGATACAAAGACAAAAATTTAATTGCGATGTGGAACTGTGTCTTAATAAATAAGAAAAATAGGAAAAAACGTTCCATCACTTGTCACAAATCCCACAAAATTTACAGCACATTTGAATCAACTTATCAGGTCATCATCAAACGGCTGGTCAGTTCAGCTTTAATCATAGACGCGTTTCATCCTCACGGACTCATCAGTATGGTGTGATCAACTATCCAACTAGATCAACTAGGGACTAGTGAATTGTGATCCTGTTTTAGCTGAACTGACTGATGTTAAACTATGTAAGCCGGTAACATGACATGAGAGCTATGGAGCAACCCGTGGTGCCATCTACCGACAGAATCGCAAACTGCTTGACAGCAATTGAAATGATACAAAGACAAAAATTTAATTGCGATGTGGAACTGTGTCTTAATAAATAAGAAAAATAGGAAAAAACTTTCCATCAATTGTCACAAATCCCACAAAATTTACAGCACGTTTGAATCAACTTATCAGGTCATCATCAAACGGCTGGTCAGTTCAGCTTTAATCATAGACGCGTTTCATCCTTACGGACTCATCAGTATGGTGTGATCAACTATCCAACTAGATCAACTAGGGACTAGTGAATTGTGATCCTGTTTTAGCTGAACTGACTGATGTTAAACTATGTAAGCCGGTAACATGACATGAGAGCTATGGAGCAACCCGTGGTGCCATCTACCGACAGAATCGCAAACTGCTTGAGAGCAATTGAAATGATACAAAGACAAAAATTTAATTGCGATGTGGAACTGTCTTAATAAATAAGAAAAATAGGAAAAAACGTTCCATCACTTGTCACAAATCCCACAAAATTTACAGCACATTTGAATCAACTTATCAGGTCATCATCAAACGGCTGGTCAGTTCAGCTTTAATCATAGACGCGTTTCATCCTTACGGACTCATCAGTATGGTGTGATCAACTATCCAACTAGATCAACTAGGGACTAGTGAATTGTGATCCTGTTTTAGCTGAACTGACTGATGTTAAACTATGTAAGCCGATAACATGACATGAGAGCTATGGAGCAACCCGTGGTGCCATCTACCGACAGAATCGCAAACTGCTTGACAGCAATTGAAATGATACAAAGACAAAAATTTAATTGCGATGTGGAACTGTGTCTTAATAAATAAGAAAAATAGGAAAAAACTTTCCATCAATTGTCACAAATCCCACAAAATTTACAGCACGTTTGAATCAACTTATCAGGTCATCATCAAACGGCTGGTCAGTTCAGCTTTAATCATAGACGCGTTTCATCCTTACGGACTCATCAGTATGGTGTGATCAACTATCCAACTAGATCAACTAGGGACTAGTGAATTGTGATCCTGTTTTAGCTGAACTGACTGATGTTAAACTATGTAAGCCGGTAACATGACATGAGAGCTATGGAGCAACCCGTGGTGCCATCTACCGACAGAATCGCAAACTGCTTGGTAGCAATTGAAATGATACAAAGACAAAAATTTAATTGCGATGTGGAACTGTGTCTTAATAAATAAGAAAAATAGGAAAAAACGTTCCATCACTTGTCACAAATCCCACAAAATTTACAGCACATTTGAATCAACTTATCAGGTCATCATCAAACGGCTGGTCAGTTCAGCTTTAACCATAGACGCGTTTCATCCTTTAGGGACTCATCAGTTTGGTGTGATCAACTATCCAACTAGACCAACTAGGAACTAGTGAACTGTGATACTGAAATTTTGTGGGATTTGTCACAAGTGATGGAAAGTTTTTTCCTATTTTTTTTATTTATTAAGACACAGTTCCACATCGCAATTAAATTTTTGTCTTTGTGTTAATAATATACCTGTTGCTACTGTACTGCTTGTTTATCTATCAATTTAATCCCGGCAGGATTAAATTTGAAGTTAAATCTCTCCGGGATTAATAGTGATACTTCAGTCTTCGAAAAGGAAGTGCGAAAAAAAGTATCTAGAACTTTTGTGTTGACAGATGATATTAAATTATATGTTTTATTTCTCATGGCAATCTGTAAGTAGTCCCAAATTATTGGTGTATAGTAAATAAATTTGGTTTCTTTAATCTTAATGTTAGTAATTATATTTTTTTTAAGTTTCTACTTCTTAGGATTGCGATTCAAATTTACATAAAGAAAATTCGCAATAGCTAAATAACACGTAACCACCTGATGATAAAATGCACAACTTTTAATGATTTTTATCGTTAGTTTTAATACTAATATTATTTTTTAATTCTGAAATTATAATTAGTACACGTACACGTATAAGATTGGGTTAAATTTATCTTGTATAACTAATATTTTACATACATAATATTTGTATCTCCTCCACTAATATTATTCGAAACCGTAATTTGGCGACTTATAACCACACTTACCGAGATCTCCTATGGTAGAGAACCAGTAATGAGTAAAAGGCGTGATGCTATATTTATTTTTATTTTTAATAATATTTATCATTATACCATTACTAAAGAATGGCACTCTTGCTCCTATTGCAATAGCGAAATTTGTCCCACAATTGGCACCATCGTCCAGGAATATATCACTTTGCCTATTAGTTACAAAATTGTATGTTACAAGGTGTGGCTATTAAATAACGAGACTGACGCTGCTACAGACGAAGTATGCATGCGCCAAACACCAGCGACCGTCAGCTTTTTAGCGTGAAGCTTTCTCTTTCGAATGTATTACCTCTCGCTTCTGTATACAAATTCGTATAGCCATAGTATTCATTCTAATTAGAGTTGTTTTTTTATTCGCCGATAAAAATATTAAGTGCAACATTAGAGAAACGAATTGTTGTGAAATTTCACATGAAACTTGGCAAAACTGCTACTGAAACTTATAATTTATTGAAAAAAGTACCCAAATTATGGAAGGACAAGTCATGGTTTCTTCATCAAAAAAATGCGCTGGCTCATTCCACAACGTCTGTCAAGAGATTTTTAGCCAAGTACAGCATTCCAGTGTTGGACCATCCGCCTTATTCGCAAGATCTTACACCGTGCGACTTCTATCTGTTTGCTAAGGTGAAATTTGCCTTAATAGCAACAAGATTTGAGCGTTGAAAGAGTAATCGGCAGGCGTTCTGAAGTAGCTGACAGAAGAAGACTTCCAGCACTGTTTTGAACAATGGAAGATTCGTATGGAGCATTGTAGGGATAGAGGAGAGGTCTATATTGAAAGTGATAATAAGTAAATAGGTATGGAATCAAAATAAAATGTTAAAACAGCATTAGTCTCGTTATTTAATAGCCACACCTCGTATATTACATAAAATCATAAT
Source organism: Pterostichus madidus (assembly GCA_911728475.2). Taxonomy (NCBI): domain Eukaryota; kingdom Metazoa; phylum Arthropoda; class Insecta; order Coleoptera; family Carabidae; genus Pterostichus; species Pterostichus madidus. The sequence continues at coordinate 26,866,656 of OU452314.1, forward strand.
TTTTACGCGCCAGATGACAGCGATCCTATTGGCCCAAACAGGAAACTGATTCCAATCATCTCGAAAAGTTTGAGACACACTGTATTCACATACATCGCTTGTTGAAGATATGCGAATCCAAGCAACGATGTATATAGGTTGTCACGCATGGAAAGCAGACACGTGTGAGAAGGAAATGACGTCATTAGCTCGCGCAGTAGGAAATTAAGTTTGTTTTAAACATGGGAGAATATTCGTGCGCGCCTACGCCATGTCTACGCCAACGCCGGAACTATCGTCGAAGTGTCTTGGGGGATGTTATGTTGCGAGATGAACACGGAACGAAATTCTGATTGGGATGTTTTGAGTTACAACGTTGGTACTTAAAATTTAAGTACCTAGTTCTTCACTTAAGTGAACAATATTGAATGGAAAGATATGAGATATTAATAATATAATCTATAATTAAATTTTGTAGTATCTATTTACGCGAGATTAAATGAAGACTTGAAATAAAATCTGAGCTAAGTGCCAAACTTAAATTTTTTAATTTTTTTAATAAAATGTGTTCTATGTACTCTCGCCAATAACCTATAAAGAGCGCTATGTGCCAGGTTTTTATTTAATGGTTCAAAATCAAAGCACAAGATGGCCCTAGTGCTATGTCTAAGTTATCAAAATATAAAAACCGTTTTAAGTACCATTATGCACCTAACCGCAATGAGATACGCGATTTCTGACAAGTAGTATTTACACGAAGAATCTGTTTAGAACAATAATTTGTTTTAATGCTTAATAATGGAACCTAGCGAAGGAAATAAACGAAGAAAAGCTGGTGAGGGAAGTGTAAATGAAGACCGAAAATTGAAAAGAAACCAAGGAATTGAATATGTCTCATATGCTAACAAAACAAAGATATCGAAAGAAAAACCAATAGATGAGGTAATAATGTTTATTGTTCATTCTAAATTTTTATTTATTAACATTTTCCAGGCCATACTTAATTTTGTTAAACCCGAAAACAAATATTTTTTTGGCAATATTATCAAATAAACAATATTTTAATAAAACCATGCATATTAAAATAATTTGTAGTGTTTTGAATTATTATTTTTTTTTATTTATATCAGAAATAAATATTATTTTCTTTTCTGTTATTATTTATGGTTTTATTTTATTGAGAAATATATTGTACATACATTCTATTTCATGTATATAAATCTGGACTTACATCGTTTTTTTTAAATGTACATACGGGCACTTGGAACGTTTTTAAATATTATGAATTAAATATTTTTTTTATCGTTTCCGCTTGATTTTTTTTTTAATTCGTCATTATAAAACTGTGTTATATTATAATTTTTACGTTTGTGATTTTTTTGATAATTGTAATTAAAATAACCAATGGCATATATATAAAAATTTAATTATCTCAAAATATAATTTTTGGCACTTAGCTCGAATTTTATTTCAAGTCTTGAAATGCAATTTTGATAGTTGTGCTCTATAGTTGTATGCTTGCTACAAGAGTATTCGCGAACAGGACCGAATTAATTTTTTGCGGACCAAATTTTCTATCAATTTAAAATAAACAAATATATCAACACGCCTTTTACCCATTAGTGGATGAGGATCTATGCTACAGTAGATCTCTATAAGTAATATATTTATGTGGTTACTAAGATAATTAAAAAGAGTGTTCTACAATGGCAGTCTTGAAAATGATATAACCGATTTCTTATTGTACTAAAACACAGATCACAATAAACTACTATAGATAAGAAACTGCCATGTTACACACTGGGATTGTATTTTGCGCCATCTGAGTAGTGGAAGTCTAACTAAAGTCACATATAAGCAACCCGATATGCATATTTAGGCAGGTTGTTATTTGTATTATTATTTTATATTTATTTAAAATACATAAAATGGGATGGCTAGCACAGTGGTATGAAGTCGGCCTGTGGATCCTGAGGTCCCTGGTTCGATTCCCACAGGCGACAAATTTTCATAATTTGAAAAAGCTATCCCTGTAGCTCCTCCACCACTAACATCTTTAGGAGCCGTGATTTGACGACTGGTAACCGCACTTCACGCGCAAAATATATCACTTACCGAGATCTGCTTCAGCAGAGTGCCACACTCAGTAATGGGTAGAAGGCGTGAGGATATATTTATTTTATTTATTTATAATATACATAACAAATGAGTTAAACTTTAAAGAATAATTATATTCTTAGGTACTAAAAGATGTAAATAAGAAAAATAGTAGGAAAAATTTATCCTAATACTTGTCTAAGTTTCACAATAATACAGCAACCTACTAAGTCATCGTCAGTTGCTGGTCAGTTCAACTCTTAATCATAGACGCGTTTCGCTCTAGTGGAGCTCATCAGTATGGTGCCATCCAGTAGACAAACTAGGGACTAATGAACAGTGGTAATAATAGAGTTAAACTGATAAAGTTAAAACTTGGCATGATGGCACTGTTCACTTGGAACTTAGACAAATGTTAGGAACAATTTTTCCTATTATTTTTCTTATTTAAAGATTTGTTCCATTTCGCAATAGACATTTTTTGTCGTTGTTTACTAAAAGATAACCAAGATAAGAATATATAAGACTATAATAAGACCAATAGCATTATACGCTGCTGAAACAATGACGATGACAAAGAAAGATGAAGAAAATCTGAGGATAGCTGAAAGAAAGATATTAAGGAAAATACTAGGACCAATAAAGATAACAGAAACAGAATACAGAATAAGGACAAACCAAGAGATTGAAGAAGAACTAAAAGAAGAGGTTGTAGTAAAGAACATAAAACAGCAAAGAATAAAATGGTTGGGACACGTCTGGAGAGCTAACGAACAAGACCCAATAAAAGAAATGGTACTGTGGTCCCCCAGCGGTAAAAGAAGACGCGGAAGACTAAGAACAACGTGGTTACAAGAAGTGGAAGATGATCTCAAAACAGCGGGAATTAGAAACTGGAGAGGAAAGACAGGAGATAGGAAGCAATGGAACATCATAGCCAAGCATATCTAAGTCTGTAATGGAGAATGATCCCCTCCAAAAAAGGATCTAGAAAGCCTCGATTGAGGCGGTGCAACTCCACAAGGAGTGTTAAACCATATTATTATTACTAAAAAATGTATTAAAATCAATAAATTACATTCAAATTTAATACACAGAAATGAATACCAACAATATTGTGTTAAGAGAAACAATTTTTATCATGATTTTTGTATAATTTTTAATGCAACGGTGCTGTACTGTTTTTCGTACTAAGTAAATTTGTTCTAATACTAAGGTTTTGTTAGCCAATCACAATTAAGGTCAAATATGTCTTACAGTGGCGTACCTAGAACTTTTGCCGCCAAGAGCGGTCTCCAATTTACCGCCCTTTCCAAGTCAATGAAATGGTGGATTTTATAAATAAATAAACATAAATAAATAATTGTAATTGAGACAAACTATAGGTGGAGAACTTTTTCCCCATTGGATGCCATATTTAAATTAGACAGTAATAAAGGAATTTTTCGAGATAATATTTTCAACCGTACATTGACTTGACGATGAAGAAAAATATTCGAAATCATATAGTAATTCATAATTCGTACAAATCGAATAGCAAACTTAAAAAGTGAACAAGTTTTTTTTTATATAATTGTAAATGACTTTAAAGTCAGGTGAGTGTTAATTAAATTTGAAAAAATCAACTTGCCTCCGCCAGGATTTGAACCCGGACCTTCCACTAGGGCCGCGAAAGTCCTACCACTTAGACCACAGAGGTGTGTCTAAATACTGGCACTGACAAGCGATTTTTTCTATGTGTCGATTGTTTGTAAATATCAAAGTGGAAGGTCCGGGTTCAAATCCTGGCGGAGGCAAGTTGATTTTTTCAAATTTAATCAACACTCACCTGACTTTAAAGTCATTTACAATTATATAAAAAAATATTTAATATTTGAAGTTATCTTCATTTGTGTCAATCCGTTTCGTATATCATGTGTACTGTCGAAGTAATCATTTCGCGCATTTGATATTTAGAAACAATCGACACATAGAAAAAATCGCTTGTCAGTGCCAGCATTTAGACACACCTCTGTGGTCTAAGTGGTAGGACGTTCGCGGCCCTAGTGGAAGGTACGGGTTCAAATCCTGGCGGAGGCTAGTTGATTTTTTCAAATTTAAGTTTTTTTTTACAACTAAAACTAAATATAAAAAATGCCGCTCCAAAATATGTGCCACCCATCCCCTCCCCCTAGATACGCCACTGATGTCTTATATGCTTCGTTTTTACTTAAGACAGGGCATTATTTGTTGCAACAAAACTGATATTTTGAAATGATTTATAGACAATCATTAATTTATTTGATAACTAATCTATCCAAATGCCATGACAAATCTTCTCACATTACTCTAGAGAAGACTCAGTAAACACTAATGTAATATGTCTGCTTACAAACTCAACATATAATATAATATCTGTTCTGAACATAGTTAAATCTATTTGAAAAATGATATCTTCAGAGAATTTGATCAGATTATATGTCAGATAGATAGGATCATCTATAACTAGCCAGTGCCGGTTTTACAAATTTAGAGGCCTAAGGCGGAAAGAAATTAGAGGCCAGTTGCGGGGGGGGGGGGGGGTAGGGGGTAGATTATAGGTATCCAAAAGAAAAAAAAATTGTAAATAAATGTAAATATGATGTATATTTATATTTAAAAAATCATAAAATACAAATAGTCACGTAACGAAATATTAATAAAATTGCACCTACACAGGATTAAAAAAATTATTATTATTCAGTCAATACCTACATGAAGCTAAAATCACAATCTCATACTATAATAACATAAAATTAAAAATTTATTATAAATTACGAAATCTACATTAATGCAATTTCTTTTTTCTTGATTTTTCTTCAGCGAACTTTGAAATTACATCATTACAATCAATGGATTTCAAAATCTCTGCCTCTATATTTAATATGGCTAGTGATTGCAATTTTGAATCATTTTAAGCATGAAAAAGATCGTTCAGCGGACGCATTTGATAAAGGATGCGTTAAATATATTTGTAGGAGAGTCATTATATTTGGAAATGTTGCTTGTAATCTATTTTTAATAATCAATATATAGTTTTCTTGAATATCGCTGGTACTGAGGGATTGTGTGGAGTAGCCTGGGCACTATACTCTATGCGACGATGCTACTACCACAATGCGACTACACAGTGTGGCCACCTGTATTTAGGTATAATATATACCTAAAATACAAAACATTTCGTTCCGGAAAATATTATTTATAAAATAAAATTTTTTATTTTTCATAATAATTGTATATTAATTTTTTATATATAAAAATTCTAATTTATGTGAGGCCGAATTTTTATGAGGCCGGTAAAAATCGGAGGCCTGAGGCGGTCGCCTCACCCGCCTTATGGCAAAACCGGCCCTGTAACTAGCCATAGTGTACTTCAAATTGACAATATAGGGTCGAATTGAATATTTGATGGCAATATAAAGTATTCAGTATTTGCAGCTTCGATGTTCGATTTACTTTTATTTATTTAAAGGAATTTTAAATTTTAACGTATATTAGGGTTCATATTTCAACCTCAGCTAATGTATACAATATATTATTTACGGAATAAATAAAAAATGTTGCTGTGCGCAACTACAGGACGGAACTTTAATTTAATATCACACTCGTTATAGTTTTAACATGGAAATACTAAAATAAACTCCAACACCTGTATGAAAACGATTAGGTCATATGTGGACGAGGTTATCATAGAAACGACGAAATATAGCTATCTTTTTTTAATCATATTATTCGTACCTATGTGAATGGCATTAACGTATGTCTTAATAAGTAAAGACACACGTTTCATGTTTTATCACGGTCTATCACATTTATTATTTTAATGAAAACGTAAGGCAGTTTTTACTAATACGAAAATTTATATTTACTTTGTTCACATTTGTTTATAAAATAAAAATAGAGACCTATGGCCATGATTTTGTTATTTTCTCGCCTGTCATTTCTAAGTTTGTGACATTTTTGATACATAAATACAGACTGAGAAATAAGAAATGGCTAGAATAATTTTGGATAATAAAATGCAGACATGCTTTTTTCATCTTAATGATTATTTTGCGCTGGAGTTAGATAATCGAGGACCTTTAATTAATTTAACTGTAGTACAAGAGGTAATGTGCACTGTATTTTGTATTTTCATATATTATTTATTTATAATGGTAAGAGAATAGGAATGATGTGATTGAAGGTTTGTTGTGTGATAATGTTTTCGAGATGTAATAAATGAATGAGTTTATATGGAGTGATCTATAAATGTGGTTGAAGTGAGGGTGGTGTGTTTGGATGAAAATGTTTGACGAGGGCTGATTGTTTGATGGGTGTGATGAGTGAATGTTTTATGAGTGATTTTAGGGTTCGTGCTACCCCATTTGTTGGGATATAGCGTGAAGATATGTATGTATGTATGTAATAATACATATACAAATTTATATTTCTTTGAGTTTTATTTTACAAAATTACATATTTCAATAAGTTAGGTAATATATTTCGTGGGATAAAATAAATAAATATTTGATTTCATTTATAAACTAATTACATTTTATACAGTAATACATATTTTAATCTGACATTTAAATTTTAGGTTATGTTTTAAAAATGTCAATCCAATACCAATGTAAACGTTTTAAGTACAAAATCTTGAATCACATGGATACCGAATGTGACGTAATCGTTTTCATGCAGATAATGGATTTTACAAGAGGTAATGTGCATTGTATTTTGTATTTTCATATATTATCTATTTATGATAATGTTTGACGGGGGCTGATTATTTGATGAATGTTATGAGTGAATGTTTTATGAGTGATTTTAGGGTTCGTGCTACCCCATTTGATGGGATTTAGCGTGAAGATATGTATGTATGTATTTATATATATATATATATATATATATATATATATATATATATATATATATATATATATATATATATATATATTCCTTTGAGTTTTATTTTACAAAATTATATATTTCAATAAGGTAGATAATATATTTCGTGGGTTAAGATAAATTTATATTTGGTTATTATTTAATATATGCAGAATTTGGTTTCATTTATAAAATAATTAAATTTTGTAAAGTAATAAATATTTTAATCTGACATTTAAATTTTAGGTTATGTTTTAAAAATGTCAATCCAATACCAATGTAAACGTTTTAAATACAAAATCTTGAATCACATGGTTACCGAATGTGACGTAATAGTTTTCGTACATAATGTTTCGTAATGGCTCAGTGGTATCAAGTCGACCTGTAGATCCTAAGAACCCTGGTTCGATCTCCACAGCCGACAAAACATTTTCATCAATTTAAAATTATCCCTGTGGCTCCCCCACCATTAACATTCTTGGGGGCCGTGATTTGACGACTGGTAACTGCACTTAACGCGCATAAATATATCACTTACCGAGGTCTGCTTCGGCAAATTGTCACATCCAGTAATGGGTAAAATGCGTGATGATATATTTATTTTTATTTATTTAATTATGTTTCGTTTTACAAATTTATACAGTGTGTTATTTAAAAAACTGTCCATAGGCATTTAACATAGCGAATTCGTTTATTCGTGCATAAAAGTTCTCAATTTATTTTAGGCAAAAATATTTCTTATAAATGTTGCAGAGAATTAAATTTTATATCAAAGTTAATTTCTGACATTTTATAACCGAATGAATCTAATTTAAGTCATTTGAAGGCAGATCTTTATAGGAATAGCCATGGCATTAAAAAAAATACATTACAAACAATTGTATGACATTGTAAATGTCAAAAAAGTTTATTTTCGTTCAATAATAGTAATTTTTGTAAGTATGGAATTGTTTACTCCTGAAGAAAATCTTCAGATTATAAAATGGTTCTACTCTGAACCAAATACGCAAAACATACTTTTTTGACAGTTACAATGTCATACAATTGTTTATAATTTTGTTCAACTAAGATTAGAATTTAATTCTCTACATTCATTTACTTTAAGTATTTTTGTCTAAAGTAATCTGATAACTTTTGCGTAAGGAAAACTACTTTCCCATGTTAAACGCATATGATCAATTTTTTAATTAATAGCCTGTATATTACCACTAGCTGAATATGGTCTATTATTGAACTTAATGTTAAATTTAATTAACTCCAAAGCGAATTTGAGATATAGTGCGACATTTTGAAATTACATATGTTGTTTACGTCCGTATGATTTAAAATCTTATTTACAAATGACTGATCTTTAAGTAGGGTTGATGATTTTTCGAATATTCGAGAATTCGAATGATCGGATTTATTGAACCTTCGAATTTAGATTCGAACTTTCGAATTTTTCAATATTCCGAATTTTCGAATTTTCGAATTATTCGAATTGTGAATCTAGATTCTAACGTGAACACGGCATGTTGATATGAATTATTTTCAAAATAAACTCATTTGCAGAGTTTTGTATTAATTCATAAGTAATTATTATTAATTATTATTATTTGCCAAATTAATTCAATTTAGACTTAAAATTTCGCTACACTGTCAAAAACGTTTTAATTAAGACGTTTTTGTGTCCTTTTTATTCTCATTTTAAAACGTTTTACTAAAAGTCCGTAGCATTTAGATGGGCGGTAAGAGAATAGATGTCTTAATTAAGACGCATAAACTTGCAGAGCTTTTGCAGGATACTTCACCGAGTTTATTATTTAATTCGTGGCCGACTTTTCGCGAATTATGCGTGAGCATGTTTGGAAATGACAGATGGCGTTAATTCAGAGACACAAAATTCGAGAGTTTCGAAGCCTTGAAAAATTCGAAAATTCGTAAATTCGAAACTTCAAAAAATTCGAAAATTCGTAAAGTCGAAGCTTCAAAAAATTCGAAAATTCGAAGCTTCGAAGTTTTTCTGACGAAGTTCAAAACATTCGAATGTTCGAACGTTCAGAAATTCGAACTTCGGTGGAAATCAACGACCCTATCTTTAAGTAATAGTTATTTACGTAACAAGACGAGAAAGTTATATTTTACTAGGTGAGCAAGCATTTTCCAGAGCTCTGGAAACTTGAGAGCCCAGTAAGGACAATTTGAGAGTATGTTACATACATTTTTTTTTTGTTTTGTGACATTAGCTGTATTCAATTTGCCACTTGGTTCATTTAAATCAGTTCAGATGCATTAGAAAACATGACGAAATGAACTGAATTAAGCAAACTGATGCATTTATTGGAGTGAATTACTACAAAATAAATTAAAATGAGTAATTCTATTACTGGAAATAAAGTCAGTGAAGTAATCCAGCGAAATAATTAAATGATTTGGTTCATTAAATGTAAGTTAGATCTGATCCAAATGGCAAATGGAATACGCCTCATATATGACAATTATTCATGATTTGACACACGAATGGAAAATATCACTATGGAAATATTAATTTTCTGATCTCATTTTGCAATGTAGGGTTCGGTAAAACTTTCCGATATAAATTAAGTGCATATCGAAAGCTGCCCAGTAAAAACTGGAGACTTTTATTATGTTAGTATTGGCATCAGTGGCTGTTAGTATCAGTGAGTGCTTGGAGGTTAAATTTTTTTACCAATATTAAAGCTAATTTGGTCATTATAAAATCAAATGCAAGTAATTATAATTAATTTTACAGTTACTGTATACAATCAATAAAAAATATGTATATAGATAATTAAACAATCTTTAATAAATAATATTTATAGTATAATACACCGTAGAGATAAAAATACAGCTGGGCGAGTCCAACTTGTGAAAGATGGGATGGTACGATGTTGAGACTGACTGACTGTCAATTTCATGCGTTCAGTACTTGGAAGTTATAGATTTTTACCAATTTTAAATGAATAACTTCATTTACATCGGCAGGAAAATTTTTGTGTTTTGCGAGTACTTGCTATTTCCAATTCTCGCTTTCGGCTTGGCCTGTCAAAATATGCTCGTACTAGCAAAAATACAGTTTCTTGTCTAGTGATACAAATAACTATTATTTGGTATCCGTTTGTAAATAAAATTATAAATTAAAACTAAATCCTATCAGTTACAACTATTGGGTTAAATTGTTTTATGCACAATCGGGCCGAAAAGCATGTGTTTTAGCCCTAAAAGGGGGCTTAAACGCTTCTTTTTGGCCCTAGGGCCATAAAATACTTTTTTTGGCCCTAGGGCCGTAAATTCTTTTTTAAAATATCATTTTAATATAAATATACTTATATGAATCTTTTGAACACAAAATTAAATGTTATTTTGTTGTGTTTAAAATATATACCGACAAAATGTACTATTATTATTATTTTATTTATTCTTTTAATTTTGGAAATTTACTGATATCTTATTGTTAGTTGAAAATATTAATTTTAACATTGAATAAAAGGATCATAAGGTAGATGGTTTATTTGTACATGATATGATGGGATGGCTAGCTTAGTGGTATGAAGTCGGCCTGTGGATCCTGAGGTCCCTGGTTCGATTTCCACAGGCGACAAATTTTCATAATTTGAAAAAGCTATCCCTGTGGCTCCTCCACCACTAACATGTTTGGGGGCCGTGATTTGACGACTGGTAACCGCACTTCACGCGCAAAATATATCACTTACCGCGATCTGCTTCAGCAGAGTGCCACGCCCAGTAATGGGGATGATATATTTATTTATTTTTATGATAGAGAAATACGCCAAAAGTATGTTTTCGATGTAACTACTTATCTTCTTTGCTTTGCACCTTTCACAAAATTCGAAGTAAATTTTTTTTCATATAGTTGTTTTGAAATTAACGGCAATAATTTCAGAATCGCATTATTCGCAGCTTCTTTTACATCAGGCGGAGTACAAGCCAATTCATTATCGCTGCTGTCACTTATTTTCACACAATACAAAAGTAAACAAACTGATTTTTATTGTTTGCTATGGATACATAAACAAAATAACAATTTTTGTTTATTGTGAAAACTAGATTCTGAAAAATGTCATTTTGACATATAAATATACCTATTTTAATATCTAAAATTAAATGTTTCTTGTTGTGCATAAAATATTGTAAGTACCACGGGTGAAATTAGCGTTTCTGACCCGCGGCATGATTATTAGCACGAGGCGCAAAGCGCCATTGGTACATAAATAACTATTAAATGATATCTTAGTATAACCATGGCAACGGGCTTGTTTAATAACTTGTAAAATTGACAGCTGATCTTTTAATAAAAAAAGTTTGTAGCTTCTAGAGATTAATTTCCATAGTGAGTAAACAGTTTGAATAATGAAGTTTTTCTGAAACCGGCGAAAAACAGTCAAGTAAAGTACGTGTCCAAGACTACAACAAAAATAACAGTCTGATAAAGATTTTACAATTCAATTCATATCAAAAAAATTAAACATTTTGAATTATTTATGATTAATTATTGTTTAAATTTCAGACAAAATAATATACATAATACGTCAGGAAACTGGTAATACTTAATTCAGTTGATTAAAATATTCAGCCTGTTGACTCGTACCTACTTCAAACAACCGCTTCGTCAAGTAAAATATCACTTTACTGACTTATTATGTAATATACTATTACAAATGAGTAACAAATTAAACATATTAGCGTCGATAATGCAGAAACTAATGTCAGTAAGTCTCCCACAAGTATTGAATAATAATATAATAATAATAATAATAATAATATTTTTTATTTGCTACTTACAATTGAACAAAAGTTTATAGCACGTCAGTTAAAAACAATAATTACAAAATAATACATGAATGTAAATAGAACAATTTAAAAACAAAACAAAAATTTCCATATCAACCTTCAGTACCTACTCGGGTTGAAAAAAATAAGAAATTCCTGTACCGTATAAAAGGCATTACGAATGAGCAAATCCCTTAAATAATTTTTGAAGTGTTTACTATCCAGTTCCTTTGCAGTTATCGGTAAATGATTATAAAGTTCAATATTTAAAGATAATTTTGAAGAGATTTGCAACCTGTAACGAGGTTTTCGTAACAGGTTAGCAGATCTTGTGTCGTGTAAAGCCCCTGGCACATATAGCGTCAAGACTCCGAGTCTACCATTTGACTGCCAAAAATAGAAACGCCTCTATTTTCAGCAGTCACGACTGCCGAAAACCAACTTCATTATGATGCTGGTTTTTTCGCCATCTTCCTTTGTTGTTTGACGTATGAATTATTATTGTTTATGTTCTTGTTTGATTTTTGTACATTTTTATAGTTAAATTCATTTACTTTATACATAGTTAGATACTTTTAAGTTTTCATATTTCATTTATAGTTCATGTCAATTTTTTTTAATTTAATTTTTTGTTTTATTAATCCTAGTTTATAGTTTTTATATTTCTTTATAGTCTGTAAATATTTTAAATAATACATTTAAGTTTTTATATTTCATTTATAGTTCAATAATTTTTTTTGTAATTTAATTTTTTGTTTTATTAATCCTAGTTTATAGTTTTTATATTTCTTAATAGTCTATAAATATTTTAAATAATACATTTAAGTTTTTATATTTCATTTATAGTTCAATAATTTTTTTTGTAATTTAATTTTTTGTTTTATATTTCGTAGTTTATAGTTTTTATATTTCTTAATAGTCGATAAATATTTTAACTAATACAAATTAACAAATAACACGTTAAAATTAACAAATATTTAATTCTGACTGTCAGAAACACCGACTCTATATGTGTCACCCGTTTTGGACATGACTCTCAGTTTTTCAGCAGTTTGTAGCAGACTCGGAGTCTTGACGCTATATGTGCCAGGGGCTTAAGTGGACATCACTATTTGTTAATAATAAATTCTTATTTTTATGGATTTCAATTAGTGTGTAAAATATAAATAGAGAAGGAAGAGTGAAAATATTTAAATCTATAAAAGATTGTTTACAATATATTGACGCCGTGTCCAAAATTATCTTTAACCGGTAGTAATTACTTACTGCCCTTAATACATAAATAACTACAAGATATCAAGATCAGTAAGTGATGTTTTAAGGTCAAAGGTTTTATTTGGAACACAGAGCCAGTCTGTTTCCCACAGGAATAACTTTTACATGTTGAAAAATTCAATTTGTTATCAGCGGTGGGAATAAAACTTAAGTTCTTATTTTCACAGTCCGACACATTACCACGGAGCTATATACTTTTCTATTTTCTTTTCCTGGGAGACTGATTTTACAGTCAGTGACCATGTGACCAAGCTAAATCGATTCCTTCTTCCGGTAAAAGGAAAAACTATTTCCTGACAATTATTCTTTCAACTTGAAAATACGAGTAGATGATAATGAGAGGATGCTGGGGCTGGCTGCTGTTAGCTGTTTTACAATATTTCAAGAAAGCAATTTGCCTCGACTACTAAATTTGTTTCTTGTTTCGTTTTTGACGTTCGTGATGGATCAGTTTCTTGTTTCGCTTTCGCTTGATTTTGCAGTAGCATTTACCATTGCAGGTTTCCTGTTTTTTATAAATGTTTAAACGTTTCAAAACACGTAGTTTTATGTAAATGTTGTTGATGGATTGTAATCGAAATATTAATTTACATAAGGATTGTGTTTACTAGATAACACTGAATTAACATTTACATTAACTTTTAGTTATTTTAAGTTAAATATTTCCTTTATTAAATTTAAATATATTTACAGAAATACATTTCATTGATATCGGTACATGTAATTGTAGATAAATACCGAAGATTTGATATTTTTAATAGGCCGTGCGAATTGTTGGAAGAGGTAGTAAACAAATAGATTTTTCGGACGACCAAAGTAACCATAACAACATCATAAATCACTACGGAAAGTTGAATATAACATATACTGATATGTTAGTATAACGCACACTTCTAACATATCAGGTGAAGTTCCACTGATTGATAACAGATGACGTTATGAAGAAAGAAAATAATAAAATAAAGGAAAAGAATTTGTATTATTATTTAATAATTAATAATTACTTATTTACTAATATTTTAGCATTATTTAATATTTTAACATTACGATTATTATAGTAGGTGTCACCATACCTAACCTCAAACGTCAAACGTCAACGCTAACCTTCAAAAACGCATTAGCTATCAATGTGTAATAACATTGCTTTTGTAACCTTTTTTAGAAATATTTTGTGGTCGTCTGAAAAATAGTGTACATAACTCGCTTGATAGTGTGATAACTGTGCTCCTGTACTTAAATCACTCGGCGCTACGCGCCTAGTTTTTCTATTTGTACACTCGCACGTTATCTTACACTTTCGATGCTTGTTATGTAATATATTAAAATTAATTAAACTACTAGTTGATTTGCTAACTTGACTTGTAACGATATAATACAATTTATTGAGTCAAAAACATAACTGACAACGTACTAAAACAATGGTTTAGTGCCATTAATAAGTCAAATGATATAAGTAAAATTACAAATTAAAAAAAAATTCAATACTATGAACTTCATATTATGACCAAAAAAAATAATATAAAACTGAACTGATTCACTGATGGTCATTATTTTAATATGTCGTTGATTGTTAATTTTTTTTTCTTTCTTTTTATTTTTTTTTTAATAATATGAGGTAGTACTTAATATTGAAAATTTGGAGAAAAAAACTTAAGCCGATTAAACCGAACATTGTTGTATTAGGGAAAAAATCCAGGTTATTGGATTACAGGGTTTTATTCTTGAAAGTTGTTAAGTTTGAGGACGTTTCAGATTAAGTTTTAGTCAATTTTCAGGTTGATCTAATTTATTTTTCAAAATAAAGTGTTACATTTTAACCAAAATGCGTCAAATGAATGATTGTTCCTTGAGACAAATTGTGACTGTTATTCCTTTCATACATTTTATTTAATTTCAAAATATATAAGTTTAGGATCCAAATCATAAAATTAATAAATATAAATAAAAAGGCTCCAAGATCCAATATAAAACGTTTTTTATTAGAGGACGTTTCGAATGTATAACACATTCATCATCAGCTCTATATAAAGAAATATAAATTATCAGACAGATGCATGTAATAAATGAAAATATTGTAACGTTTTTTCGTCTTTCTGGAAGTGTGTAGAATGTTTAAGGCACAGAAATAACTCACAACTATTTATGTTAAACGAAAATAAAAATATTTATTTAATTAATGAATATAAAAATAACAGAAACTTATTTAAAACTAATTAACACTACAATAAATCTTAAACACTACTAATAAATATTTAGACACTAATATTATTTATATAACGGTCACTAACACTATTATTTATATTACGTACACTTGAGCTGTTATTTATTTCACCACATTTATATTACGCGTTCGAAGTCTACTGTCAACTATCAACTGCACTCAGCCACTCGACCTCGGCTTATATACTCCTGTCCGTAGAACAGTTCTCGAACCTTCCAGGACGTCCTAGAATCTTCCAGGACGTCATAAAATATCCCGTCAAACCACACGCTCAGACATGCGAGCGAGCTCTAAACAAGTGAGGTCACGCTGCTACGCACTTGTTTCTCGTGAAGGTTTCTGGAATGTTCTCGACTTGTCTGGCTTTAAATTCGTTACAATATGCTCGTAATTTTATTAAAAATTTTCCTGATTGTTTTTTATGTTTTATTTTAACACAATTTTGAAATTTCGTTTTTTGTTTTATGACAATTTTAATTTTTATATTTGATAAATAAAATATTAAATATAATGTAATTATAATATGACAAATGTTATGTTAAGAAGGCACATCGATGGGTGATTCCTTCACGCATGTTATCTAAATATATCAAATATGCTGGTTGGCCTAAATTCAAGCTAGTTGTAAATAAATTTAAATAAAAAAAAAATAAAAATATTTGATAAATATTTTATATTCTGTCTACTTTTTACTCTTAATTTTTTGGTAATTATTATTTATTATATTACTATAATATTGTTACTTATTTTATTTATTTATAGAGCTGATGATGAATTTTTTATACATTCAAAACGTCCTCTAATAAAAAACGTTTTATATTGGATCTTGAAGCCTTTTTATTTATATTTATTAATTTTATTTAATAATAATCTGAAGATGGACTCAAAATTGGTCTGAAACGTCAACAAATTTAAAGCCGGATTCAGAGTTTACATAACGTAGCCCATATTTATTTCGCATATTTAAAGTAACCAGATAGGTTACTTTTGTTTAATTGGCACCTTGTAAGTACTCTAGAACAATTCCTAAACTGATTCTACTGCCCCAGCTATTTCGGTGGGTTGGCAGGTTGAACCTGTTTCCTATCTTTTTCTAATTAACTTGTGTTCCTTGTTATCCCATTTTGAATTGGTAGAATCGCAATTTGTATTTAAGCAGATGACACTTAGAACGTGCATCAGATTTTTAATTTATCACTGACACCAGCTGCATCATTTATTTGGAAGTAACATGAGTTAGTTCTAGATCAGTTCAGGGTTGAATCTTAAGTTTCCAAATAAATACAACTATAGTATCATAGCATAACATAACGAAAAAATATATGTATTGAAAGTCATAGTTGTCGCAAGAATTGTAACAAAACTTTTTAGACGAACACTTATGAAAGTAACCATAACAACAGCATAAACTACTACGGAAAGTTGAAAATAATATACAGTGATATGTTAGTATAACGCACACTTCTAATATATTAGGTGAGGTTCCACTGATTCGCAACAGACGGCGTTACGATGAAAAAAAAAATAAATGAAAAGAATTTGTATTATTATTTAAATCGAAGTTTTGGCAGATTTTTTAACACATTTGCACAGATAAATCTTATTTTTTTAAATTAGTAATTACTTATTTACTAATATTCTTGCATTATTCAATATTTTGACATTACGGTATCACAATACCTAACCTCAAACGTCAAACATCAAAGCTTACCTACAAAAAAGCATCAGTTGTCAAAGTGTAACAACAATGTAAACTTTTTTTAGAAATATTTTGTGGTCATCTGAAAAATAGTGTACATAACTCGCCCGAAAGTGTGATAACTGTGCTCGTGTACTTAAATCACTCGGCGCTGCGCGCCTCGTTGTTCAATTTGTACACTCGCACGTTATAGGCAAATGCAGCTAATCGTTACACTACCTAGCGGTAATTTTTAGAACTACTGTATCCAGGATACATTTTGAATTGTATTATATATTAGATACAGATATTTTCAAATATTTTCGGTGTGTTGATAAAATATATAATGTAAAAAGATTATTACTGCGTACCAGGATGTAAAACAAATATCCAGATGTATCTTTCCATGTATTGCCGAAGAAAGAAACACAAAAAGCAAAATTTGAGACAAAATTTAGTGTTGCCGAATTAATAGATAAACATGTAGTATGGATTATGCGATTAAATATAGGGAAAAAAGTTAACCCGCGTACGGTAGTATGTTCACTACATTGTACACAAAAATATTACATTATTATTTCAAGTTTTTCAGTAGTAAAAGAATGCTATTTCAAGAATGTTTACGTTACCAGGGATACGTCTTAGGACCAAAAATAATATTTTTACTTCGATTGTCATGGTGATAAATAATAATAATAATAATCATAAGGCGTATTCCATTTGCCATTTGGATCAGATTTAACTTACATTTACTGAACCAGATCACTTATTTATTTCGTTGGATTACTCTGCTGACTTTATTTTCAGTACTAGAATTACTTATTCTAATTTACTTTGCAATAATTCACTTCAATAAGTGCATCAGTTTGTTTAATTTAGTTAATTTATCAGGTTTTAAAATTTATCTAAACTGATTTAAGTGAACCAAATGGCAAATGGAATATAGCTTTTATAAGTTCGTACGAAAACTGGTATTTTTAGTCTTCATGAAACAAATAATTCTTTTTTTATGTTAAGTAGTTAATCAAGTAATAAGGAAATAATAACAATAACAAATACAATAGAACAGACAGAAACAATAGATACTATAATAAATTTATTAAATAATCAACCGAAAACGTTTGGAAACTCTGATGTACAAGTAAATATTTAATAAATACAGAAAGAGCACTTAATCATTTCAGCCGTAGAAAATTTTGATATACTAATTTTTATTCTAAATTCTAGAGATTTAATATATAGTGACAATCATATAAATAAATTAAATATAAAAGAGAAAGTTATTTTGTGTTTTATAATATTAAAGTGCCATTTAGGTTTTGTAGTTTTAAAACGTCAAAAATCTATCCTGGATACAGTAGTTCGCGACGTGTTCCAGATGGCGCAGCGATCTTAATTTTATTTGCCTATCTTACATTCGATGCATGTTATGTAATATACTATAACATAACCTAACAAGGTATATGGCCAAATTTCTTTTCATCACGGTTACGGTATGTAATTAAAATATGTATAATTAATAATAAAGTTAAAAATGAATCCCGAAAAGGACTTTTTTAAATTTTTAATCTTGCCATGAATCATCAGTTCTGCAAATTTTTAAAGTCTATATTAGATTGCAATTAATCTAGCATCAATATGTAAAACGGACTGAAGATTTAGTTCACCTTTCGACTATAATCCAAATGACCTTGTACAGTGTACACACTCTAGCTAAATAAATCTAAATGTGTTCTTGTTTAAACACTTATCAAACACTAATTTAATCCTACGAGATACTTCACCAAGATAGAGAAGTACCACACTTGTCACAGTAAATTCCAACAAACTTCCCCCTTGGCTTGGCGACGCGAGGATGCCAGTTCTGCGAGGGTGGCAGCAGCACGCATCCAGCTCTCGATATGACAATCCTGTGACGTCACACAAGCGCTATCTGGAACCCAGGCGGCTGAGGACGGATCGAGGACCTCGTTATGTTGAGGGGAACGCCAGAAGCGCATCGGGAATCTAGACGGCAAGCGATGCTTCGGGGAAATGTAGCCTCTGATATTCTCTGATATTGGAAGTATAAATAATGCTATCAGACTTTTAGGTGGGGGTATTGTAAGCTGGTTTATTGTCGAATATAATAGACGTTAATTGGATGATGCAATAATTTTGATATTGAAATTAATCGATTGTTAAATGTGGTATGAAATTATTAATTAAAGCTAAATTTTATTATATCCAGATATTTTTATAGACAAATTTAATTTAAATTTGTAAAAGAGGTTCTGCAAGGTTTAAATTGCGAGCAAAGAATACATATATAAATATATCACTTACCGAGATCTGCTTCGGCAGAGTGCCACACCCAATAATGGGTAGAAGGCGTGATGATATATTTATTTATTTATTTTTATTTGAAAGCCTTGCGAAAAATATTTTGTATAAATATATCATTCCCTGAATGAAAATTATTACGTCACATTCGGTATCCATGTGATTCAAGATTTTGTACTTAAAATGTTTACACTGGTATTGGATTGATATCTTTAAAACATGACCCAAAATTTAGATGTCAGATTAAAATATTTATTAGTTTACAAAATTTTATTATAAATGAAACCAAGTTTTGCATTATACTAAATGAAAACCAAATATAAATTTATCTTAACGGACCAAAAATATTACCGATATTATAAAAATACACATATATTTTTGTAAAATAATACTCAAAAAAATATATATATATTTTTATATGTACGAGTATTATAAATAAATAAATAAATATATTATCACGCCTTCTACCCATTACTGGCTGTGGCACTCTGCCGAAGCAGATCTCGGTAAGTGATATATTTTGCGCGTGAAGTGCGGTCACCAGTCGTCAAATCACGG
Source organism: Pterostichus madidus (assembly GCA_911728475.2). Taxonomy (NCBI): domain Eukaryota; kingdom Metazoa; phylum Arthropoda; class Insecta; order Coleoptera; family Carabidae; genus Pterostichus; species Pterostichus madidus. The sequence goes on from OU452314.1 coordinate 26,886,461, forward strand.
CCCCCAAAGATGTTAGTGGTGGAGGAGCCACAGGGGTAGCTTATGAAATTATGAAAATTGTTTGTCTCATGTGGGAATCGAACCTGGGTTCTCAGGATCAACAGGCCGACTTCATACCACTGAGCTATTATAATTATATATAAATAAATATAATTATGGGATGGCTAGCACAGTGGTATGAAGTCGGCCTGTGGATTCTGAGGTCCCTGGTTCGATTCCCACAGGGGACAAATTTTCATAATTTGAAAAAGCTATCCCTGTGGCTCCTCCACCACTAACATGTTTGGGGGCCATGATTTGACGACTGGTGACCGCACTTCACGCGCAAAATATATCACTTACCGAGATCTGCTTTAGCAGAGTGCCACACCCAGTAATGGGTAGAAGGCGTGATTATATATATATAAATAATATATGAAAATACAAATTACAGTGCACATTACCTCTTGTACTATAGTAAAATTAATTAAAGATCCTCCATTCTCCAACTTCCGCGCAAAATATTTACGATATAAAGATGACAAACGCATTTCTTCAATTGACTACCCAAAATTTTCTAGTCATTTTTATTTCACAGTCATTATGTGTGTATCAAAAAGAAAAGTCACGAACTTAGAAATGACAGGCGAGAAAATAACAAAATCATAACTATAGGTCTCTATTTTTATGTTACAAATGTAAACGAAGTAAACATAAATTTTTGTATTAGTAAGAACTGTTATACGTTTTCAATAAATATGATAGAACGTTAAAAAACATGAAACGTATGTCTTTTCTTATTAAGACATACGTAAATGTCATTCACATAGGTACGAATAATTTTAATAGAAAAAAAGATAACTATATTTCACCTTGTGCACATATGACGTAAACGTTTGCATACAGTTAAAAAGGATGTATTTTTCATTGAAATCAGAAACCCAAAACATTTATGAATAATACAGAAAATATTTACTATTTATTACCGAAATCGGTTAAATTAGCAAACAATTTCTACTTTATATGACTACTTTAATGAGCGAAGCAAGAATTTTTTATACCAGTGGTTCTCAAAATACGGAATACAACTTTTTTTATTTGAAAGCGAAATGTATATTTCTTTTATTTGCTTATTTAATTCAGTTTTTTTTTCTGAATTCAATGAACTCAAAGTTCGGTACCCTCACATTACAAGTTTTATAAAAATGCATATTAAATTGAGATCTGCTTCGGCAGAGTGCCACATCCAGTAATGGGTAGAAGGCGTGATGATATATTATTATTTTTTTATTAATTTAATTCAAATCGCATAGGAATCAGTGTGCTATGAAAGAAACCAATGAACACAGCATAATAATTTTGTTTGTTTGATTAATTATCAAATGTCAATACGACTTGTGAAGAATTTCATTAAAAATATTTTGATATTAATTTGCTTCTTTGATAGCGCGCTTATTCCTATGCGGTTTGAATTAAATTACTGTCAATTTAATATGCATTTTTTCTCAAAAATTCTTTAACGCAGCGGACTGAACTTTGTATTCGTTAAATTCAGAAAAAATACTGGGGTGGGATCATGTAAAAATGAGTAGAAGTGAATAGTAGTGACTCGTGTCAATTGCGATTATGTAAAAATGAATAGCGAAAACGATATTGTTTTGCGTTAGTTAAATTGTCATTTCTAAACGCAATGTTCATTGTGGGTGAAAACGTTATTCACTATTAACATCTTTGTTTAATTCATTTATATTTCTATAAGTCGTTCTTTATTTCAAAATTCTTTTATTTTTTTTTTCAATTTGTCTCAGTGCTTACTCTGTCACAATTTAATTAAGTTTGACGTTTGCACTCGACGCAAGTAAAAAAATCAAGGTAAATCAATTATAAATAATGAAATATGTTAATTTTTTATATGAAAATATTTGACGATTAATGTTTTCATAAAATTTATAGTAATTAATATTACAGGACAATAACATTTCAAGAATGGCACGAAAAGCTGATATATGGGAAACCTTTATATCATATTTTTAAATAAATAAGGAAATGATACAAGGACATATTAAGCAGTTTAAAGATGGGCCAAAATTAATTAATTGTGGAGCGACTTGACCATACGCTTAAATGCGCTGGGCAGTGGAATAAAAGCTGTTCAATAGTGGCAGAAAGTATAATTGCAATTTGACAATTATTATATAAAAAAAAATGTATTCATGTGACTTTGTAGGCTTGGTCAGATAATAAGCAGAGGGCTAAAAGCAAAGCAGCGCTTTAAAAAAAAAGAACTATCAAAAACTGGCGGAGAAAAAATAGGGAGCATTATGTAGAAAGAGCTAAGAATTGTTTTATATAAATAAATGTTATCTACATAATATTAATATACGTACTTAAATAATAATAATTTTTACTATTTAATGTTTATTAAATAATGTTGATTTTTACTTGTCAAAGTTTTGTGACATAAAAATAAAAAGGTACTAAGAATACGATATCGTTTAGAGAAAAAGTAGTGAGTTCACGGAAATGTCCGAAGTTGAAAACGTAGTGAGTGACTAATTTTACGTGATCAATTGAATAACGAATATCGTTTTCACTTAAGTGAAAACGCAATATCGTTTTCACATTTACATGATCCGGGGACTGAATCGAATAAGCAAATAAAAAAAATTATTCTGATTTAAAATAAGTAAGTTGCACCTCATACTTTAAAATCACTGTTCTAAAAATATTTTGCTTCGCTCATTAAAGTAGTTTCATAAAATAAAAATTGTTTGCTGATTTAATCGATTTCTTAGGTTCTGTACTTCCCCAGATAGTAATGATGTGCCAATTAAAATGAACACCCGTAGAATAATAACTCTATATAAAAAAGTCACTTTTGTTAGTTTAACAACGGATAAACAGGAAAAAGATCTGTTTGCAAGATTAACTTTTATGTATCTTAATTTCATTCAAAAACTTCATGCACAGGTCTTAACAAAGTTACTGTTTTGTCCTATTGTTGACACAAACATTGTTTTTGTTTTATGTTTGTTCTTACAAAATTATATTAAATAATTTTTTTAAGTATACAATATTAGTAAACGGTACTAATTGGTTTGTATAGTTTGCTGTTTCGAACACTACCATTAATATTTTATTTTTAACAGTGTTAACTTTTTATACATAAATTTCATGTTTCTCAGACTGAATATGTCATTGCAACTATTTTTCTTTTAATTAATATTAATATGACTTGATAATAGAAATAAATTTCATAATTTATGTTAAATTGTAGCAATAGCCATGACTTTTGTTTTTCATTAATTATTTATTATAGATCTTAAACCGGCATATAAAACTTCCTCCTTCTTGTATTCTCGGTTGAAAGATAAAGTAGAATTTAAATTATCAAGTAATGTCGTCTACAAACTGAAATTTAAAGACTGTAATTCAACATATATAGATGAAACTAAACAATATCTTCAAACTAGATTAAAACAACATCAATATCACCTTTGTAAAGGTAACATATATCACAGTGCTTTGGAAGAACACAGTAATACTTTTAATCACATCTTTGAATTCGACAAAGTTATAGTCCTCCACAAGGAATCCAATTTAAGAAAACGTCTTGTTATTCAGAGCTGTTATATCAACAATGATGATAAATCTATCAATATACAATCGGATTTCAATGAAAGTAAAAACATTTAGACGTCAATGAGCTGTCAACTAGGATAGACGTGTTAAGTTGGTTCTTGCAGTCTGCAAATTTTGCTTGATTTTAAAATTTAAAGTGAATTTTATTACTTTTTGGTGTTCGTTTTCACTATATTTTTTTTTTTCAAAATGCTTACGCGCGATGATAAAGAAACAATTACTGAAATGATCAGCATCGCTCTATTAAAACTGAGTTCCAATAAAGAATTTATTGGAGTCATCGTAAACGAAGTAACCAGTGCTGTTGCAAAAGTGTTCGAAGTAAAACTCAACACTTTAGAAGAAGAACTAAAATTAGTGAAGGAACAAAACCATGAACTACAAAAATTGTGTATTAGTGCTAAAGATAATGGTAATGATTTGGAACAATATACGCGCCGTAATAATATTCGTGTTTTTGGAATCCCTGAATTGAAAAATGAGATCATTGATGAAGAGATCGTTGCATTATGTAGTGAGAAATTGAATGTCAATATCTCACTAAATGATATTGATCGCTGTCACAGAATTGGACTGCCTAAAAAGAACGCAAGCAGGCCTGTGATTGTAAAATTTGTCAGCTACCGAGTCCGCGCCAAAGTGTTCGGTGTGAAAAAGAAGTTGAAAGACAGTGGCATCACCATTCGAGAGGACCTTACTAAATCCAACCTGGCTCTCCTGAAGGCAACGGCAGATAAGTTCTCTTTCAACAATGTTTGGACTTCCGACGGTCGCGTTATTGTTAATACGGTGGATAAAAACGGCAGAAACAGAAAAGAGTTCATTAAAAACTTCGATGACATTGTCATTCTATCTAAAAAGTAATTATTTATTTGTTTCTGCCATATTTATCTATTTATTTATCTTTTTTTTATATTATGTTTTAACATATATATTTCATTTTTTTATCATATCTTTATTTCTTTGCAAATCTACTGAGTCACTTTTATAATGTTAATTAAACTGCTTGAACTTGCTTTTGTAGGTTTACGATTGGTTTTGTTTAATTATTTATTATTTGTACAATTTTTGTAAAATGTCAAAAACACATGATTTTAATACTGAGGTCATTCAACTCAATAACAGTATGTTTACATTTGGTCAACTAAATGTTAGATCGCTCAACTCCTGTTTTTTCAAATTTCAAGAATTTTTATGTGAATTTAATTTCGATATTTTTGCTGTTACGGAAACGTGGATTAGCTCCACATCTCCTTCACATCTATTCAAAATCCCAGGTTATACATTAATTAGTTCTGAACGAACTCATAAACGTGGAGGAGGCGTGGCTTTCTATGTTCGTAGTAGTATTTCGTTTAAAATTCTTGAAACGAAATTTGTTGAAAATGACAGTATTGAACATCTATGGATACAATGTCATATCCTTAACAGTAAGATATGTTTTGGTGTAATTTATAACCCACATTCAGCTTTTTATAAAGAACTAGAAATTTTAGACACTATATTCACAGAATTTATTCCGCAGTCTGATTACCTGATTTGTGCTGGTGACATCAATATAAATTTACTTGTTCAAGATTCTCAATCAATATTTTTTATGGACTTAATAACATCTAACAGCATGCACCAGTTAATCAATAATTGCACTAGACCTATCAGTAATTCGTTGTTAGATGTGATATTAACATCAAACAACTCTATATGTACAAATTCAGGTGTTCTAACAAATGATTTTTCAGATCACAGTTGTGTTTTTTGTTTTTTGGATTTACCCAAATCTCATGTACCTGCTAAAGTGATCACATATAGAGATTTCAAAAACCTAGACTATGACAAATTAATTGCAGATTGTAAATCCATGGACTGGAATCAGATTTTCTACCTTCAAAATATTAATGATCAAATTTCTTTAATGAACAATAATATCACTGCACTATTCAATGTACATGCACCTATTAAAACTATAAAAGTCAGTAAACAATATAGTCCATGGATTACTCCTGTAATAAGAATTATGCAGAGAAAAAGAGACAAGGCTTTAATCCAATACAAAAAATATAAAACGGAATCTAAATTCCAGTACTATAAACAACTGCGTAATCTTACTACTGCTGCCATACGCAGAGAGAAACAGGCATTTCTAGAACATAATATTAACAACACAAATAATTCCAGTAAATTGTGGAATAATTTAAAACGGGTTGGAGTTACAAATGAAAACGAGAAAAATATTTCCCCATCACTGTCTGACCCTCAAGCTTATGGGCAACACTTGCTTGAAAAAGTTGGTGCATCTAGTATAAATCTTGAAACACTAAATCATTATCTGAATAATACGTTCTCTGATAACTGTGTAGATCTTTTTACTTTTAAATTAATAGATAATGAAATGATTGAAAAAATCTTAAGCAATCTTAAATCAAATGCAGTTGGGGTGGATGGCTTGTCTTTAAAAATGATTACACTTATTTATCCTATCATCTATAATCATATTACGCACATCATAAACACAAGCTTGTTAGAAGGAGTTGTTCCTGAAATTTGGAAATCAGCGATTGTTAAGCCCATTCCTAAAAAAAAATATTCTGATACTTTTAATGACTTGCGGCCTATTAGCATTCTTCCAACGCTCTCTAAACTCTTGGAGCGAGTATGTTGCGATCAAATTATGAATTATGTTACGGACAACAAAATATTACCATTTACACAATCAGGTTTCAGGCAGGGATACAGTACTAACACTAGCCTGTTAAACATAATTGATAATATTTTGTATAATCTTGATAAATCTGATGTGTCTGTGCTTATTCAAATTGATTTTTCGCAAGCATTTGACATGGTTGATCACAATATGCTCCTCTCCAAACTTAAATTTTATAATTTTTCTAATAGTGCCATTCAATGGTGCAGTAGTTATTTAAGTGATAGAAGTTTTTACGTTAACATGTCATCTAAGACAGAATCTTTAACATCATCTTTATTTCCCTTGCGTTGTGGTGTTCCACAGGGATCTATTTTGGGTCCTTTATTCTTTTTACTATACGTTGCCGACATGCCTTCTGTTCTAAATTTTTGTTCAGCGCATTCCTATGCTGATGATACTCAAATCTTATCATCATTTAATGTCACTAAAATTTTAGAGAGTAGTCAACTTATAAATGAAGATCTGGAAAGACTAAGCATATGGATAGAGAGTAATGGTCTTAAAATAAATGCGGACAAATCATCACTAATAATTTTTGGTACTAGTGACACACCTTACATTGTACTAAATGGCGTTCAACTAAATCGCAGTCCTGTCATCAAAAGTTTAGGATTAGATATTGATGAAAATTTAGGTTTTAAAGCACATCTGCAAAAAAAATTAACAGCTGCAAAGCTTAAACTACGCCATTTATATCATTTTCGGCACATACTTTCTTCGAAAGTAAAATTGCATTTAATTAACTCTCTTATTTTACCACTGCTCGACTACTGTGCTTGCGTTTACATTCCAAATTTAACCCAATTTGATAAAAAAAGGATCACTCTACTGCAAAATTCTTGTATTCGTTATGTTTATGGTGTTCGTAAATATGATCACATATCCAGTTATCGACTGTTAGCAAACATGGACGATATCGATGATCGTGTAACAAAACTATATCTTTGTCTTATTCATAAAACTAGACTCACGGGCATTCCTCCTTATCTGCATGAGAAACTTATATCTAAAAATTATAATTATACATTGCGTGAAAAAGATTTATTTGCTGTACCTTCATTCAAAAAATCCAAATTTAAATCTTCTTTTTCATACTTAGCTCCAACTTTGTATAATAACATTCCTTTTTTTGTGAAGTCTCTATCTATGATCTCTTTTAAAAGATATATAAACAATGTACTGTAATTTAATTTATTCTAATTGTATAAAATTTTCTATTATCTCTCTGTATAAGTTTACATCTGCATATTGTTCAATACTCAAATGAATTATCAAACATTGCCTTATAATTTCAAGTTTGTAGACATTTCAAAATATTTATTATAGATTTATATTGTATGGTTAGGTGGAAGAGCAGCCTTGGGCTGAACCTCGCCATTGACTTGGGGTCAATAAAGATTATTTATTATTATTATTATTATTATTTATTCTAACCTCCAGGAGATATTACATTCGTTCTAACTGTCACTTTATTGCGCAAATACTATAGCCGAGTAAGTTAGGCAAATTTGCCCCCAAAGAAAATCAAACGGGGATATGATTTCTATCTTATTTACCCAAAAATAGATTTTTTTAAACTATTTTTAGCCGACCACCCCTTTTTCCCTATAGAAATAGCCAAAATAATAATAATAATTAATTGTATATCTTTTTTCCTATGGGTACTACGCTTACGAAAGAAATACTACCCTAAAATTTATGATCCATTCTTTCTAAAAAAAAAAAATATTTGAGATTTTTGGCGCCATATTTGAATTATGAGAAATTATAAAAGTAGAGAAATATTCATTTCACTACGTTAATATAAAGGTGACAACATGAGAAAAATCACAAAAATTTCATTTTAAAAGTGGTTTAATTGGTATTTTTTTCTGATTTTTTCCAGTTGGTGCGACCAATCGAAAAAATATGTTTTCCAAATTGTGATTTCCGTTCCATGTAACAATGGAAATTGATTGAAAAATCACAAAAAAATTTCAAAATGTCTATTTGCATTTGAGATTTCATCAGAATTGCTTCATGTTAAAAAAAATTAAAATCTCATTAAAATAATAATACCTTATTTTAATGCGATTTTAATTTAAATTTAATATGGGGCACTTGTCAAAAAATACTGATGAAATCTCAAATGTAAAATGATATTCTGTAGAATTTTTGTGATTTTTTTCAATCAATTTCTATTGTTACATGGAACGGAAATCACAGTTTTGGAACACAAAATACGGTTTTTATTTTGTTTTCTATTGGTCGCACATACGGGAAAAATCTGAAAAAAATACCAGTTAATACTCTTTTAAAGAGGAATATTTGAGATTTTTTTCATATTGTTACCTCTATATTAACATAGTGAAATTAATATTTTCGTACTTTGAAAATTTCTCATAATTCATATATGGCGCCAAAACTCTCAAATATTTTTTTTTTCAGAAAGATGGATCATAAATTTTAGGGTAGTATTTTTTTCATAAACGTAGTATCGATAGGAAAAAAGATATACAATCTATATTATATATAAATGAATGTTTGTTTGTCCCGTATGCGTTCCTATATCATTCTTCCGCTTGCGATGCAACTTTGGTAAGTTGACGTGCGCACGCCCGTGAAGGTTTCTGACTTAGCACAAGTCCAGTCCGCCATCTTGAAACAAAATGGCCGCTAGCTATTTTTAAAAGTACTGCACTGATTCGATTCAAATTTGGTATAGACATAGACGAGAACCAATCTTAACATATAAATATAATAAAGCTTCAGTCCGCCAGCTTGAAACAAAATGGCCGCTAGCTATCCTGAAAAGTACTGCACTAATTAAATTCAAATTTGGTATAGGCATAGACGAGAACCAATCTTAATATATAGGTACAATCATTCTTCAGTTCGCCATCTTAAAACGAAATGGCCGCTAGCTATCCTAAAAAGTACTGCACTGATTCGATTCAAATTTGGTATAAGCATAGACGAGAACCAATCTTAACATACCTCTATAGGTATAATAAAGTTTCAGTCCTATACCATTCGAATTTAAACTTTGCAGTTTCCGGTACGACTCGTATTTGCAATGACCATCAACAAAGCACAGGGACAATCGCTACAAGTGTGTGGACTAAATTTTGAAAATCCATGCTTCTCACATGGAGTATAGAGCTGACCCTGGGAGTAACACTACAGGAAAGTGGCATTTCTAATCCTTTCAGCGTATATTGAATATTTAGTTTATTTGTTCATTGAATGTAGAATAGATAAATAGATAGCTATGAGTATTTGTTACAAATAAAAGAGAAAAATAGATATTACATTATTAATTCAGTAGTCATTATTTATTTATAAATGATTTAAAGGACAAAACATTTGTCATCACATTTCCTAGATAGTTCATAAATAAATAAACAATAATAAGCAACAAACTAGTATTGACTTGTTGATTTTGTTTAAGTTTTCATATTTTGAAAGCCATATCAAATTAGACATAATATGGTTAAATTTTCTTAACAATTTGCTTCTTTTCAAATCTTAATTCTTATTTTTTTGGTCTCATTTCTTTTCCGGTACATATGGTTTAAATTTTGAATACTATATTTATGTTGCTAGAAACATGGGCGTCCACAGACATTTTTCCAGGGGGCGGCGAGTTGCAAAAAACTCTCAGATAGATATACATAAATTTCTAAAATATTTTTTTTTACATAACATAAATACAAATACACATAACAAATGGATAAATAAAAGATTTAAATTTGTGAAATACATTACTAGTCTTTGTCGTCTGGGTTTGAATTGGAGGAAAGACAATTTTCGAATAACTCTTCCTTAAATTGACACCATTTCTTCAATAAATTCCGATTTAGCAGTTTTACCGTTTTTATTTTCTAATATTTCGTGTCTGTGTAAACTTAAACTTAGATTACTCAATCGTTACGATAGGGAACATGTTGCTAGCTGGCCATAAGAATACTGCTGGAAATTCAGTTTCAGCTTGAATTTATTATCTTCAAACTTATAATTAAATTTTTATTTTATTTATATATACATACATAGTGTGGTGGCTCTCGAACACAGGACTTTAACATGTAAAATCATATTGTTTAAAATTTCCTGCTTCCTAATTATTTAAAAGAAAAAGCTTCAAATAAAAGTATAAGGGCATAAAATACGAAATTAATGACTGAAATTGTCTCAAAATGAGGAAAATTGCCTCAAAACTATCTTGTTAGCTATGAAATTGAAACAAAATTAAACAAATGTTTGACGATCAATCTGACAAAACAGTCAGAATAAATTCTTTATTTATTATTTCATTTATTTTGACAAATAAAACGTTAAACATTTGTTTAATTTGGTTTCAATTTCATGCATATCGATAGTTTTGAGGCAATTTTCCTCATTTTCAAATCTAATTTGTGTCGTTACAAAGTATGCAAAATTAATTTTGTTTATTATAAGGTTCAGATGCAGAATTTTATGCACTAAAACTTTTAAATTATAGTTTTATATGATAAAGTCCTATGTTCGAGAGTCGTAGTCATCAACCTAGTTAAAATCCAGGGGGGGCGCGCGCCCCTCCTTGCCCTCCCCTGCGGACGCCCATGGCTAGAAACATTGTTTTTTGTAGATGTTAGGGTTGTTGATTTTTCGAATATTCGAGACTTCAATTGTTCGGATTTATTGAACCTTCGATTTTAAATTCGAACTTTCGAATTTATAAATATTCCGAATTTTCGAATTATTCGAATTGTGAAACTGGATCCTAACGTGAACACGGCATGTTGATATGAATTATTTTCAGAATAAACTCAATGCAGAGTTTTGTATTAATTCGTAAGTAATTATTATTAAATATTATTATTTGCCAAATTAATACAATTTAGACTTAAAATTTCGCTACACTGTCAAAAACGTTTTAATTAAGACGTTTTTGTATCCTTTTTATTGTCATTTCAAAACGTTTTAGTAAAAGTCCATAGTATTTAGATGGGCGGTAAGAGAATAGATGTCTTAATTAAGACGCATAAACTTGCTGAGTTTTTGCAGGATACTTCGCCGAGTTAATTATTTAATTCGTGGCCGACTTTTCGCGAATTGTGCGTGAGCGTGTTTGCAGATGATAGATGGCGTTAATTCAGTGGCAAAAAATTCGAGAATTCGAAGCTTCAAACAATTCGAAAATTCGTAAATGCGAAGCTTAAAAAAATTCGAAAGCATCGAAGCTTCGAAGTTTTTCTGACGAAGTTCAAAACATTCGAATGTTCGAACGTTCAGAAATTCAAACTTCGGTGGAAATCAACGACCCTAATAGATGTGCATTTTATTTTTATTTCAATTATTATTAGATCATTTTACTCTGATGTAACATGCCTTAGGATCAGTTGTATCACTAGCATACGATAATAAGGAATCGAATTATTAACACCAATGTTTATTATTTCTTTTGAAATTATTATTCACTACTACATAATGGCTGAAACCACGAGCTTGGTTTATGAGCAATGTTTTAACTATCTTTAACATGTTAAAACCGTGCTCTTAAAATACCCAAAAACGGTGCTTGTGGTACCTGTCTATATGTTTATTCTTCGACGCTAGTAGTCAAATAATAATTTAACAATAATTTTAATTTAATTTCAGTTAATTGCATGCGTGATTTTCAACATATATTTTATGAAACAGTTGAAAGATTTTACTTACGTAATTTTGTTCATTTTGGTTCGTCAATCTAGGTAGAAAATAATCAAGTAGACATACCTGAAACAAAAGAAAAATATATTAAATTCTCGAATTTGTTTTTCGTGCGGTTTCATTTTTTTAAAGTAATACTTTTTTATTAAAGGTCGCTACTATTGACAATGTTAGGCTAAAATTGCATAAATACGAAATTTTTCTTGAAAGTAAATTTTTAATAAATAATTATCACGCCTTCTACCCATTGCTGGACGTGGCACTCTGCCGAAGCAGTGATATTATTTAAAAAATATTTTAAATAAAAACCTTAGGCTTAATTCATTAGAGAATTTGGAAATCCGAAAAGCGGCTAATTCAAAGAAAAACATTGTCAACGAACAGATAGATGTAAATAACTCCCTCCGTCTTAATATTTTGTTCTAGTTATAAGTGACGTCAATTTGTAAATTTTGTTATAGTAATACACCTGACGATGCCTGAAGAGTCGATACGTGTAGTGTAAAATAAAATAAATAAATTTTGTGAAAATTGCCAAGTGTTTTTATTTAAAATATTTTTTAATAATGTTTCACCAAGTGCCAACCACTCAAATAATTAATATTGGTATTATTTATGCACGTGCAAAGATGTTAGTGGTGGAGGAGCCACAAGAGTAATTTTAAATTTTAAATTGATGAAAATAAATAATGCAACAAATAAATAAATATAAAATGCTGTAATATTTTTTTTTGTATTAAAATTAATATTTTTTACTGATCGAAATAATAACTTTCATAGTTCTTGCTTTGTCATTCGTGCGACCATCTCTGTCTACGCGTGCGACCACCTCTGTTTAAGCGTGCGACCACCTCTGTTTAAGCATGCGACCAGCTCTGTCTATCCGTGCAATGTTGCCAAGCATTTCTGACGGTTTCATTGAAAATAATAGAATATCCACTTCCATCGCCAGTTTCTTTGAAACTAATCCGGTAAGGCATGGATTATTTGAATTCTCATACCTTTACCTTTACATGGTTTTGTGTGTGTTAGTTTTTTGTTCAAATCTAACTACTATATATGAATGTATTACGCAGTAAGCTGCCTCGCGAGATACTGTTTCTATAACGCCAATGTATTTTTGATCGAATTTAACTTTACATTACTCAGCTCAACAACGGTAAACTTTTTTAAAAGATTTGCATACTAGTGTAGAAACACATGAAAAATAGCATACTTACATTTCATTCAAATCTGGCATAAATGCTTCCATGATAGTACCACCTTAAATAACATTTATGATTCTCAAAGATAATATATATCCTACTCCTATTTATGATTCTCTTGACAAATATTACCGTTGATACCATTGTTTTTCAGTTGCCATAGATATGGTTTTTACTTTTCTTTCCTAGAGGTTTTTTTTTTCTAACAGGGTTGTGGAACTGCTATTTGTGCAATAAATAAGGAATATAAATATTTGAGGGAAAGGAAAAAGATATTTTTTCTACGTGTTGCACACAATTTTTTTCTGCTACCGTTCAAAATCTTTTGAGTAATTATACAAATAAAGGGTCATTCTACGTGAAATCGGCCAAAAAAAATGCAATCCTTTCCGATTTGTTAATACAGATATCGAAAAAAATGAAAAATGTGGTGTCAGCCATCTTGGCCATTGTTAACTTTTAATATGCTGTTAGCTAACAACATAGTTAACATTGTTTTATGCAACCGGCTCTACGAGTAGTAATCATTTTATTAAAATTAAAAAAATATTTGGCAATTAAAAATTAATTAGTAGCCTTGAATGTATATCTTATGATTTGCATTTATTACTCAAATTAATATTTCTACATGTATTATTTAAAGATAACTTTCAAAATAGGCACCGTAATTGTTTTCGAATTATACAGGGGGGTCTTCTATAGGAGGACCATCATTGGTATCACGACAACTCTAAATGCTACAGCTTTGGTTAAATTAAATTAAAAAGGCAAAAGATGTTACATTAGTAGATTAATTTAACTATATTTTTGTTTTTCCAAAATAATACATAAGTCACTACATATGACTGCAAACATGGAATTTGCGATTTTTTTTTCAAATAATTTTACATACATACATAACATAAAGCTATATCCCATAAAATGGAAGGTAACACGAATCCTAAAATCATTCATTAAATATTTAATAATCAGATTCACCAAAAAATCAGCCCAAACATTCTTACTTTAACACACCACCCTTGTTCCAACCACATTCATAGATTCCTCCATATAAGCTCATTTACTCATCACATTCGAAATCATTCATCACACAAAAAAACTTTAAACACATCCATTCAATCACTCCTATTGACTTTTCATTCGTCTTTCTTCGACGTATGTTACACATGCGAAAAAAATATCAAATTACGCACGCTTACACTCCTCTAACAACGAATCTTCAAAGATTAGAAAAGATGAAAGCAATAGCCTGCGTTTGTATTTGAAAGAAAATTTCACACAATGCAGTAACTGAAAATAAAACAAAAAGATAAAAAAGGAGTGTCGCCTGTGCTTGTTTTTGAAAGTGAGTTCCACTCAATTGCAGTTAAACACTATAAGAACTGAGAACTAATTAAATAGATAAGAAAGGACGGGAGTGTTATCCTACGCTTGTTTTTGAATATGAATTTTACACAATTGCAGTTAAACAAACAATTTATGTAAGATCAGAAAACGAATAAAAAATATAAGAAAGAAAAGAAGTATCGCTCATGCGATTGTTTTTGAAAGTTAATTTCACACAATTGCAGGTAAAGAATCTAATCAAATTACTAAAAACTGAATTACTAAATTACTAAACAAAAAAATAACAAGATTAATTTAAACTTTTTTGAGAATATGGTTTAGCTTAATTTGATTAATCCAAAATTCAGGCTTAGATAAAATTTTCTGAGAATCGGGTTGTATGTTCTCGAGATCCCCATCGAGGCCCTCGTCTGGGAGACATATTGTATATGTGTTTGCGTGTTCAACATCCAAACAAATAATATGAATAGGACTTGAAATCAACATAAAAATGCCTCGCATTTCGAAATGTTTATGAATGAATAACTTTCAAATATTTATTTCCTACTTTACATTTATTTCATTCCATTAGATAACAAAAAAGATGTTCATACTCATCTTAATTGTTTAATTTCAAAGAAATTTATTTATTTCTCACATAATTCACTTCAAGGATTTTTTTTGTTACTAGTGGGAGACTTACATTATATGAGTAGGTATAAAAGAAATACGAGAAGTTCCAGAAGACAGTTCAGCTTCAACATGAAAATTGTAATTGTGTGTTTAACTTTGGTTTATTTGGCCTTTGCCGAACTCCGTAAGTAAATATTTTTTCCTACAACTGTGCGATTTCTTTGTTATTACGTAACTATAATTGCCTTGGTTACGTATGGAAAGTAGATGAATGCAGACCAAGTGCGTTTCCGAAAGCAAAGAAACACAAGTGCGGAAAGTGCTTCATTACGTAACTGTCAAAAGAATATTGTTTTGACAGCGATTTAAATTTCGCGCCGAGCGCGGAGTTCATATTTTGGCCACAGACGCTTATGGAAGTAGTAGTATATTTTGACGTTAATAAACATAACCTTAATTCGCAGTATATCTAATCTGTAGACAACTAATAAAAAGAACCGAACAAAGTAAAATATATCGATAAATTGTTTTATTTAAAGAGTAAATGAAATACATCATATTTATTGTTTGTGTATATTATTAACACAGTTGTTACAGTTGCTTATATTGACATAATGTAAAATGGAAACTTTTGTGTCTAAAGAAACATTGATTTCTTACGTACCTGTTCATATTATTACCAGTAATATTATTGACAACAATTTCGGAAGCTTTAGAAGTACCAGCAGCAGGTCGATTGTCATTGTCGAAAATAGATCCAACATAGTATGATCCGGAGCTTCAATTATCTTTGGAGGTGTTAATGATAAAGAAGAATTACTCACTGTACTATTCCAATCAAGATGATTTTGAAGAAATTATCTTGACGTTAGTGAAATATTTTTAAATAACGTAGAACAATGTGCAAGCAATCAACAAACAAACCATAGCAACGCCGTAAAACATCGTTCTCATGTAATATCATTAAAATTTTATAAATTTTAATAATATTTTAGTGATTTACTAAATCGCACAGTTGTAGGAAAAATGTTGTTTATAACACGTGCCGAAAAAGGTTACATGCTCGTGCAGATTTAAATTCTGCACTTGCACGTAACAAGCCTTTTTCGGCACTTGTTATAAAAATAACTATTTTTGTACTCGCATCATTTAAAATAATGTTTACATTACCTTGGAAACCGATGGGAAGTTTGATTTTGGGCATTAGTGCGCAAAGTAATTGAAAAAACACGCATTTTTTATTTTTCTAAATTTTGACTATTAAAACGCTATTTGTACTTACGTGTATACATGCATTTCAAGGAATTTATAAAAGAAATAGAAACGCTAGCTTATAACGCCATCAGACATATTTTAACAAGATTGACAAGAAAAATAAACAATTTGTTTTCAAATAACATAATGCCACTTAATGGCATACTTAACTGTCAATATAAATTCACGCTTCAAATTTAATAATATTCCTCATTGTCGATTATATAATTTTTGCTCAGTACAAAAAGCATTGTACAAAACTCGTGCACGAAGACGTCATTTGCACCATTCGCGCAAATTAAAGCACGAGCGAAATATATTGGGGGTCATACAGTAATGCTTGTTTTTAGACACAGATATGTTAGTATAATGCACACTTCTAACATATCAGGTGAAGTTCCACTGATTGACAACAGATGGCGTTACGACGAAAGAAAATAATAAAATAAATGAAAAGCATTTGTATTATTATTTAAGTCGAAGTTTTGGCATATTTTTCAACACATTAGCACAGACAAATCTTATTTTTTTAAATTAACAATTACTTATTTACTAATATTTTAGCATTATTTAATATTCTGATATTACGGTTAGTACAGTTGGTATCACCACACCTAACCTCAAACACAAAACGTCAACCCTTATTTTCAAAAACACATCAGCTGTTAAAGTATAATAACATTGCTCTTGTAAACTTTTTTTAGAAATGTTTTGTGGTTATCTGAAAAATAGTGTACGTAACTCGCTCGAAAGTGTGATAACAGTGATCGTGTACGCGCCTCCTTTTTCAATTTGTACATTCGTACGTTATGTTACACTTTCAATGCTTGTTATGCAATATACTATTACATACATACATATATATATATATATATATAAATATATATATATATATATATATATATATATATATATATATATATATATATATATATATATATATATATATATATATATATATATATATATATATATTTTATTTTTTTTATAATATCACGCCTTCTACCCATTACTGGGTGTTGCACTCTGCTAAAGCAGATCTCGGTAAGTGATATATTTTGCGCGTGAAGTGCGGTTACCAGTCGTCAAATCACGGCCCCCAAACATGTTAGTGGTGGAGGAGCCACAGGGATAGCTTTTTCAAATTATGAAAATTTGTCGCTTGTGGGAATCGAACCAGGGACCTTAGGATCCACAGGCCGACTTCATACCACTGTGCTAGCCATCCCATAATATATATATATATATATATATATATATATATATAATTCCGACAGGATTAAATTAGAAATTTAATCTCTCCGGAATTAAAAGTGCCACTTTAGTTCTTGAAATGGAAAAATTACATCATTTACTACCGAATGTACGAAATAGTTGCTTATGTACCTAGGGTATTATAAAGGGTTTATAAGTCAGCCAATGGGTATAATCGTCAAGTAGTGCTCGTGGGACCTACAATAAATATGAATATACTCGTATCATCACGCCTTTTACCTATTTTTGGGTGTGGCACTCTG
This sequence comes from Pterostichus madidus, assembly GCA_911728475.2. NCBI lineage: Eukaryota > Metazoa > Arthropoda > Insecta > Coleoptera > Carabidae > Pterostichus > Pterostichus madidus. Next base: position 26,904,391 of record OU452314.1, read on the forward strand.
CCGTAGCAGATCTCGGTAAATGATAAGTTTATACACGTGAAGTGCAGTTACCATCACGGACCCCAAAGATGTTAGAGGAAGGGTTGCCACAAGGGTAATTTAAATGTGGTGAAAATTGTTTATCGGCTGTGGGGTTCGAACCCGGGTTCTCAAATCCACAGTCTGACTTGACACCACTGAGCCACTACCCCATAAGAAGATCATTTTATGACCTAAATTATTAGTTGTCTATTTTGTCTGTAATCATCTCAACTGAGTTATATTAATTGTTACAAAACAAAAACGTTCTCATTTATTTAGAATGAGATTTGACCATTTAGACTGAAATGAGAAATAAATTACCCAGAAATTTCCGAGACCAATAAATAAAATAAATAAATAAAATAAATATAACATCACGCCTTCTACCCATTACTGGGTGTGGCACTCTGCCGAAGCAGATCTTGGTAAGTGATATATTTTGTGCATGAAGTGCGGTTACCAGTCGTCATATCACGGCCTCCAAAGATGTTAGTGGTGGAGGAGCCATTGGAGGTAGTTTTTGAAATTATGAAAATTATTTGTCGCCTATGGAAATCGAACCAGGGTTCTCAGGATCCACAGGCCGACTTCATACCACTGAGCTAGCCACCCCATCTGTTAATAAATTAATTAAAATTGTTCTCTAGCATCATACATCAAACCCTGTAGCCGAGATGACCCCGCGATCAACAAATGTTTTGTTGAATCCGCTAACAATGTCACGAAGACCATCGCCAAGGGAGATGAGAAGCTACAAATCCCATCTGTCAGTCCTGTGTTCAAACACCCCGGCGTCAAATACCAACCCAATGATGAGTTCCTCTTTCACATCAAGCCGATTGACCTGACTGGTGGAGACACCTTTCAAGTCTTAGACGCCAAGTAAGAAATTGTCTTCTTAAATTATTTATCCCTTTATAAGTGGTGTTGCTATCTCCAGAACTATAGGAGCTACGAGGTTGGTGCAAAAGGTAAATAAATACTATTTTGCAAGACTATTACAAAACTATTAACAAAAAAATATTTCGACCAGTGGTTTACTAAATACGGGATACAACATTCTCATTTTAAATGAGAACATATTTTTTTGTGCATTCTAGGTATAAATATATGAAGTACTACTCTGCGACTCTGTAAGTTCGGAACCTACATTATAATTAATTTTTATTTATTTAAATAAGAGAAAATAGGAAAAAATTATCCATCACTTGTCTCGTAATTCCACAGCGGTTTTACAGCACGTTTGCATCAACTTCTCAGGTCATCAACAAACGGCTGGTCAGTTCAGATTTAACCATAGACGCGTTTCGTCCTTCCGAACTCATCAGTATGGTGCGATCATTTATCCAACTAGATCAACTAGGAAATAGTGGATTGTGATACCGACTTAGCTGAACTGACTGATGTTAACCTATCTACAATGGTAACATGACATGAGAGCTATGGAGCCACTCGTGGTGCCATCTACCGACAAAATTTTTTCCTATTTTTTCTTATTTATTAAGACTTAATTTGTCTTTTGTTTGATTTCAATAGCTGTCAAGCAGTTTGCGATTTTGTCGGTAGATGGCACCACGAGTGGCTCCATAGCTCTCATGTCATGTTACCGTTGTAGATAGGTTAACATCAGTCAGTTCAGTTAAGTCGGTATCACAATCCACTATTTCCTAGTTGATCTAGTTGGATAAATGATCGCACCATACTGATGATTCCGGAAGGACGAAACGCGTCTATGGTTAAAGCTGAACTGACCAGCCGTTTGTTGATGACCTGAGAAGTTGATGCAAACGTGCTGTAAAACCTCTGTGGAATTACGAGACAAGTGATGGAAAATTTTTTCCTATTTTTTCTTATTTATTAAGACTCAATTCCACATCGCAATAGACATTTTGTCTTTTGTTTTATTTATTTTGTTACTCTGCACAACAGGAAGTAAATCCCAATTACAGTACACTACAGCTTATAGTGGAATCCGAACCACTCAGACACAATCGTATTTTTTTGATATAAGTAAAAGACAGTGAGATTTGAACGCACGACCTCTTGCTTGCTAATTAAAAAACGCAAGTTTTACCTCGATTTTATCCACAGGACTACGATCGAAATAACAAGAATGAAGCATAAAAACATAAAATATGTATTGTATAATAACTATTAGTGAAATAATTGGTTAAAATTAATGTTTTATATCAAAGATATAAGCGATTATAAATATCGTGACATCACATGTCCGGAAGGTTCTCATTGCCCACAATTATTTTCGTGCGGTAAATAAGAGATATATGCGGAGTAGAACGTAACTAAATATAACATCTCAGCACTGGTTTTTCAAACTGTTTGTCCTTTGCAAATATGTACGTGATCAATACGTTTTATATTTATTACTATAATTTAATTTCGTTTTCTTGGGCTTGCAACTTCTACAAAATAAGATTTTCAACATAGTAAGATTATTTTTCAAGAATTCAATCGTACATTAGTTGCTCTCTTTGAACGGAACAAGTTAAGTACCACTGAACCGAACTTGGGACGTCACAACCTCAACACAAAACTTTAAAAAAATCATATCTCTTGTAATTTAAAGAATTTTCAATCAGCGTTTTCACTTATCGTCATAGTTTATCATGTAGTTTCATAAAAAAAATGAATAAAAAATAGGTTCAGGAGCTTATTGCCAGAGTAGAATAAATAAATAAATAATATATAACGAAAAGGCTACATCAAAACCTTACGTCCTTTCTATCAAATATATTAAAATTTTAAAAAATCATTTTGCCAATATTGCACATCATACACAAATGTTAGAGGTGTGTAGTTCGTGAACGAACTAGTTCATATGAACTATTCCTTATAGTGAACTAGTTCGTGAGTTTATTAAAGACTAATTCACTGCGAACTATTCGGATATGATTCACCACCACGGCGGCACGGCCGATGAGGTCGAACGAAAGCGGAGAACGGAGAACAAGTGAACGAGTGAACGAAACTAATTACTAGAGGACCTTGCTAAGCTTACTTCATACTTATAAATTATACTAGAACCAGATCCTAAAAGTTCACTTGTTCTCGCTTATGAATCACAATACTATACGATTTCCGTTCATCACAGTCTTAAAAATTACGTGAACAAAAGTGAACTAATGAACTAGTTCAGTGAACTAATCTTTTTTGTGAACGAGAACGAATGAACTAGAATTCCCATCTCTAACAAATGCACAATATTTTGCTTGTTACTTCTGTAACTGAATATATATGTCTAAAACATGAGCTTGGTTTTCATATTAAAATTGTAATAAATATTATGATAATCATTAACAATTTATTATTTTTTGGTAGAAAATTGATCACTTGAGATCAAATGACAGTTTTTTCATTAAAATAAACTTATGTGTTGTATTTGCATTAGAAAAACATAGAATTTAGATAAAGCAAAATGAGAAAAACTGTGGACAAAAATTCAAAAAGCAACTTTATATAAAGTTGAATGCAAGCTTGTACTATATTGGACAATATTTTTAATATTTCAAAAATATTAAGTTTGAAGTTAATTTTACTAGGAAAATTAAACAGTATTTTTATGTATTTAAACAATTAATAGTGAACTAAATAATTAGCTATTATTTCAAAATTTAATGAATTGGTAATTGAGTTAATAATAATGATATAAACAAAAACCTTGTCTCATAGTCACAATTATTAATAATAATAGTGGGTTTAATTAATTAATATTAATTGAACATGTATCAATGATTGTTTCTAGGGTAGATTTAAAGGAAAAAACCATCTGGTTCAAATTCAAATTTGGCGTTGTTGACTGCAAAGGAACCTACGTCGCAAAAGCACTGAAGACAAACGATGAAATTGAAGACAAACTTCAAATTATCTTTAGTGAGTATTTTTACGGTTATTTAGGGACCTAAATTAATTTTCTTGGTTAATTTTAATGCAGAATTTAATAATTTTTTTTCTTTAAAATTATCTGGGACACATCGTTTATTGATAAATCATGGTTATCATATTTTTCATTCAATAACATATTTTTTACGAATTAAAATATAAATCATTACTCTTGTTTAACAATTATTTCTCACAAATATTTGATATTTTAGCAGTTTTAACAAACATTGCTAATAGACGCGTCTTATAATAGCATATTATACAGTGTGTTCAATTTAGTTATGCCACCATTGCTATCTCGAGTATTCAAAAATTATTAACAAAATTTTTTTTCGACCAGTAATTCTCAAATTACGGGGTACAACTTTCTTATTTTAAATGGAAACTTATTTTTTTATTTCCTTATTTGATTCGGTATTTTTTTCTGAATTCAACGACTACAAAGTTCAGTACCATCACATCGCAAAATTTTTGATAAACAATCAACAAACAAACCATAGAAACACCGTAAAACATCGTTCTCATGTAATATCATTAAAATTTAATAAATCTTGATAATATTTTAGTGATTTTCTAAATTATCAGTTGTAGGAAAAATGTTGTTCATAACACCTGTCGAAAAAGGTTACGTGCACGTGAAGATTTTCGTGCTCGGCAAGATTCGTGCGTTAAACTCTGTACTTTCACGTAATAAGCCTTTTTCGCCACTTGTTATAAAAATAACTATTTTATCCACCACCGTAATATACGAGTAATAAATAAATAAATAAATAAATATATGATCACGCCTTCTACCCATTACTGGGTGTGGCACTCTGCTAAAGCAGATCTCGGTAAGTGATATATTTTGCGCGTGAAGTGCGGTTACCAGTCGTCAAATCACGGCCCCCAAACATGTTAGTGGTGGAGGAGCCACAGGGATAGCTTTTTCAAATTATGAAAATTTGTCGCCTGTGGGAATCGAACCAGGGACCTCAGGATCCACAGGCCGACTTCATACCACTGTGCTAGCCATCCCATTAATACATTAATTACTTAAATGTAAGTTTCTAAATAGATAAGATGGTTCATTATTCAAAACTGAAGAATATGGAAGAGGAAGTATTGAAAAATGAACCAATCAGATTGCGGCTGCGCACTGCTTATTGTTATTGTTATTGTCTTGTTGCTTAGAAACTACTGAAGTTTGAAGTTTATCAACCATTTTTTATTTTCTGCAAATTACTAAAAGTGCAAATTCCAGTTGAAAGATCGTAGATAAAGTATAGTATTCAACTCGTGTATTATGGCTACGACTAATTTGGTTGATAATGACTCGTATCGTAAACTTTATCCGAATTAATAATATAAATAAATAAATATATCATCACGCCTTTTACCCATTACTGGGTGTGGCACTCTGCCGTAGCAGATCTCGGTAAGCAATATATTTATGCGCATGAAATGCGGTTACCAGCAGTCAAATCACGGCCCCCAAAGATGTTAGTAGGGGAGTAATTTTAAATTGGTGAAAATGTTTTGTCGGCTGTGGAATCAAACCAGGGTTCTTAGGGTCCACAGGCCGACTTGATACCACTGAGCCATTAATAATACGCTCCTAGAATAAAACAAATAAAATAAATATATCATCACGCCTTTTATTCATTACTGGGTGTGGCACTTTGCCGAGGCAAATCTCGGTAAGTAATACATATATACGCGTGAAGTGCGGTTACCAGTCGTCAAGCCATGCCCCCCCAAAGATGTTAATGGTGGGGGAGCCACAGGGGTAATTTTTAAATTGATGACAATGTTTGTCTGATGTGGGGATCGAACTAGGGTTTTTAGGACCCACAAGCCGACTCAATACCACTAAGCCATTACCCCATAACATTAATATTTATTAATAGGCTCTGCAATTGGCAACGTCCTACAATTGAACAAAAAAATGAATGACGTATAAAAATGTTAACTTTTTCGTCAGTGGTATCGGAAATATTTGTATTTTTAATATGTATTCATTTTGATTTTGTTTTCAGCTGACAATTATTATTTCCTCAATATGAAATTCGACGTGAAGGATAACTATATATCTATTGTGAATCTTACTACCGACAACGCCGCAGATAAAGTTAACGTTGAGTATCATCTTGACAACATAGGTAACTTATTTTATTTTAAAATATTCCAGTTAATCCAAGTTACTCAGCCTATATTTCTAGAAACTGTACACCTAATAACATGAAAATAATTGTATTCACAACTATTTCTCATTTTCCGACCTTAAAAAAATTGAAAAGTTAGCTATTGTTGACTTTTATTTTCTAACCGGTCGGAAAAACATTTCACGGTTGATTTTAAATTATGAAATAAAATTGTCACTGTAAAAATTTTATTTTTAAATAAAATATAAATAAATAAATATATCATCACGCCTTCTACTCATTACTGGGTGTGGCACTCTGCCGAAGCAGATCTCGGTAAGTGATATATTTTGCGCGTGGAGGAGCCACAGGGGTAGTTTTAAAATGGTGAAAATTGTTTGTCGCCTGTGGGAATCGAACCAAAGTTCTCAGGATCCACAGGCCGACTTGATACCCCTGAGCTAGCTACCCCAAATTATATTATTAACAAGTAAAAGTTCATATTCAGAGTCAGAATTGGTGTTTTCAAATTTTTACTGTTAAATAAAAAGATGTGTGAAAAATGACACTCTGAAATTTGTTTCAGAAATAAATATCAAATTCATCACCTACTAAAAAATAAATAGAAATATTTCGCCCAAATAAGCAAACTAATGTTATTTGTTATACGAGTATGTATATTAATTTTCAATTATTAAATTCTGATTGTGAATAAAATAGCATACAAACCTCTGTGGAAAGTTTCATTACGCTTCGGATTATAGCTAAACCTCGGCGTTTCGCGCCTTGGTTTAGCTATTAGGGTCGTTGATTTCCACCGAAGTTTGAATTTCTGAACGTTCGAACATTCGAATGTTTTGAACTTCGTCAGAAAAACTTCGAAGCTTCGAATTTTTTGAAGCTTCGAATTTACGAATTTTCGAATTTTTCAAAGTGTCGAATTCTCGATTTTTTTGTCTCTGAATTAACGCCATCTGTCATCTCCAAACATGCTCACGCATAATTCGCGAAAAGTTGGCCACGAATTAAATAATAAACTCGGCGAAGTATCCTGCAAAAACTCTGCAAGTTTATGCGTTTTAATTAAGCCATCTATTCTCTTACCGCCATCTGAATGCTACGGACTTTTAGTAAAACGTCTTAAAATGAGAATAAAAAGGATACAAAAACGTCTTAATTGAAACGTTTTGGACAGTGCAGTGTAGCGAAATTTTAAGTCTAAATTGAATTAATTTGGCAAATAATAATAATTAATAATAATTACTTATGAATTAATACAAAACTCTGCAAATGAGTTTATTCTGAAAATAATTCATATCACATTAAGATTCAGATTCACAATTCGAATAATTCGAAAATTCGGAATATTAAAAAATTCGAAAGTTCGAATCTAAATTCGAAGCTTAAATAAATCCGAACATTCGATATCTCGAATATTCGAAAAATCAACAACCCTATTAGCTATCTTATCCCTCGGCTGTAATGAAATTCTTTCCACCGTATGTAATATACAATTGTCAATTTCAGCAATAAATTATCAATTTTGTTTTCCAGATAAACACCCAGCAATTAATGCTCTTTGGGAAAAAAACCAAAAAGGATTCGAAGATATCAGTGCCGGCTCCGTCGGAGAGTTCTTTGCCTTTATGTTTGGGCAAGTGTTTAAAGGAGCTACTTATGACGAAATTTTTCCCTCTTCAGCTTAATTATTAATGAATGATTTGTATACTTTGTTAAGCTAATATTTGATAAAATTATTTTTTTGTTGTTTAATATGATAACTTATGACTCAATTTTAACATTTTATATTCAGTGATGGTGCACAAATTACTTTTTCATATCAATACAGCATCATTTACAAAATAAAACATACCTGTAAATATGTATTCGTATAATATATTAATAAATATTAAAGTGAATAATAATAACATTATTTATTTATTTTTTAATATTACATATATGTATAGGTACAAACACAAACATAAATAATACAGACAAATACACTTAGGCTCTGTTGCATAATACGTCAGCGAAACACATTGTTAACTACGCAAAATAGTAGAATTAGAATTTAAAAAAACACATATAGAAATGTCAAAATTTATATAGTATGCATTAATCTAATAATTAATTGTTACAAATATTGTTTAGCCATTCTAATTTAACTAACAATAAATATATTAAATATAAGAAATAGTTTATTGACACAATTGTCTAATGGTAGATATTAGAAATAATTTTTGAAAACGCTTTGAACCCAAAACCTTTCATACGCTAGATGACTGCTCTAACCAATTGAGCTACAAACACTCGGCGAAATACTCATGCTTTTTCGTGAGTTTGTAAATGTAAAGCAAAAAAGCTTCAAATAAAAGTTTTAGGGCATCAAATTCTTCATGTAAACCAATAAACAAAATTAATTATACATGCTGTTTAACGGCACAAATTATATTTGAAAATGACGAAAATTGTCTCAAAACAAATTATTGTTTTAGAGACGATTTGATCGACATTTTGTTGGAAATGAACTGTCTTAGAGACGATTTGGAAGATATTTTTGAAAAATGACTGTATTAGAGACGATTTGGGAGACATTTTGAAAAAAAATTATGATTTTTACAGATCATTAAGGAGACATTTTATTGATAAATGACTTGACGACGACTAACATTTAACTAAAGAAGAATATATAAATGATAATACATCAGAAAAAAAACAAATATCAAAACAAAAATTTTACACGTTGTTTCAAGTTTTCTTGAGGTTGGTTTCGTCACGTAACTGCCCAAAACCTATACTCAAAAAATCATTTAAAAAAATACTATTTAGTCCATGAAAGTAATAAATTAGTTATTTTTATAACAAGTGCCGAAAAAAGCTCATTACGTGCAAGTGCAGAATTTAATTAAATCTGCACGAGCTTGTAACCTTTTTCGGCACGTGTTATAAACAACATTTTTCCTACAACTGTGCGATTTAGTAAATCACTAAAATATTATTAAAATTTATAAAATTTATAAAATTTTAATCATATTACATGAGAACGATGTTTTACGGCGTTGCTATGGTTTGTTTGTTGATTGCTTGCACATTGTTCTAAATTATTTAAAAATATTTCACTAACGTCAAAATAATTTCTTCAAAATCATCTTGATTGGAATAGTACAGTGAGAGATTCTTCTTTATCATTAACACCTCCAAAGATAATTGAAGCTCCGGATCATACTATGTTGGATCTATTTTCGACAATGACAATCAACCTGCTGCTGGTACTTCTGAAGCTTCCGAAATTGTTACCAATAATATTACTGGTAATAATATGAACAGGTACGGAAGAAATCAATGTTTCTTTAGACACAAAAGTTTCCACTGTACATTATGTCAATATAAGCAACTGTAACAACTGTATTAATAATATACACAAACAATAAATATGCAGTATTTCACTTACTCTTTAAATAAAACCATTTATCGATATATTTTACTTTGTTCGGTTATTTTTATTAATTGTCTACAGATCAGATATACTGCAAATTAAGGTTACGTTTATAAACGTCAAAATATACTACTGCATATTTACTAGCGCTGGTTCACCGTATCTTCTTCTTCCATAAGCGTCTGTGGTCAAAATATGAATTCCGCGCTCGGCGCGAAATTTAAATCGCTGTCAAAACAATATTCTTTTGACAGTTACGTAATGAAGCACTTTCCGCACTAGTGTTTCTTTGCTTTCGGAAACGCACTTGGTCTGCATTCATCTACTTTCCATACGTAACCAAGGCAATTATAGTTACGTAATAACAAAGATATCGCACAGTTGTAGGAAAAATATTTTAAACATTTACTTTGCTATCTATATGACAAATATTTATTTCCGCTATGGTTGAGAACCTTGAACCAATGAGGTATGGAAAGTACTGCAACAGTTCAAATATCTCAATTATTTATTATTATTATTCATCATTCATTCATAATCATTTACCCTTATAAAAAATAACTAACCAGTTGCGAAATAAGAAATACAAAAATATGAAAAATATATCATTTTAATAAACACAATTCTTACATTTCTTCAGCATTTTGTGTGGCTTTACAATATCACTTGATATATAAACTTAAACAATACATTTTATAATATTTTCAGTTCTTAAAAACTGAAATTGTACACATTTAATTTTTTTTAATCTTGTTTTTTATCAAAATTAGACAAAATCTTGTATGAATCAAGGGTTACAGAGTAGAGATGGGAATTCTAGTTCATTTGAGTGAACTAGTTCATTCGTTCTCGTTCACCAAAAAGATTAGTTCATTGAACTAGTTCATTAGTTCACTTTCGTTCATGAAATTTTGAAGACTATGATGAACGGAAATCGTATTGTATTGTGATTCACGAGCGAGAACAAGTGAACTTTTAGGATCTGCTTCTAGTATAATTTGACAGCAGACAGCAGAAGCAGAGCGGTGATCACAGCAACGACCACGAACAAATGAAGTATGAGTCTCGTTCGCTCGTTCACTCGTTCAGTTGTTCGCTGCTCTCCGCTTTCGTTCGACCACATCGGCCGTGCCGCCGTGCTGGTGAATCATATTCCAATAGTTCGCAATGAACTAGTAGTCTCGTTCACTCGTTCACTTGTTCGCCGCTCTCCGCTTTCGTTCGACCTCATCAGCCGTGCCGCCGCGCGCCGTGCTGGTGATCATATCCGAATAGTTCGCAGTGAACTAGTCTTTAATAAACTCACGAACTAGTTCGTGTCGTTCACTATAAGGAATAGTTCATATGAACTAGTTCGTTCACGAACTACACACCTCTATTACAGAGCATGATTTAATGTAGCCGTCAGATGTCGTTCTTGTCGCGCACCCTGCTAATATGTACTTGAAACATGTGACGGAGTCACAGCCGTGCTCAACATATCGGTAAAGTTTTGTTTAAATTCATAATGGCGTCCGGCACGCAAGTATTGCCACTTGCATGTCCTTCTGCCATCAGCCACAGCTCGCACTACTTACCTACTAAAGTTTACCGGCGAATACGTCGAGCTGTGCCCACATCCCTTAATGGCTCACTCTGCATAGAAATTAATTCATTATCTTTATAAGAACAAGGGAAAAATTATTCGCTTGTTTTGGTTTAATGGTTTGTGGAGTGAATATACGAGTACGCCGAGCGTAGCGCTGCCTGAGTCATAACGTTATTGTAATTATATTTTATGGCAATTTCTTTTATGGGTGTTTTTATTGTAAGAGAAACAGGTGTAAAGTTCGGTTAAAGCTCCCATATGGATTAAATGGTTATGACTTGAAAAGTGTAAAATTACATAATAACAGGAAATCTTGTGTTGAATAATACAGCACTTTTCAAACTTTATACTATTATGTTGTGTTACTATATGAAAAGAAGTTCTCTAAAAGTTACTTTCAGAGTATCACTGTTGAGGTCACGAAAAGTTAAAAGCTATAATTTCAGTTAAATTAATAATTAGATAAAAGTTATAAAATTAGTATTAATAGGCCTATTTAACCAAAGCCCTACGTCACATTAGTTGGCCCGAATCTTATTTTATCGTTTGATGTTTTACTTTGCAGTTTTATTTTTCGTGTAGTATGCAAGAGAATGAAATGAAATATTAACTAGACATATACTAGTATTAATTTCAAAAATTATGGAGTAGGTGGCACAGTAGTTATCGTGTCGGCCTGTGGATCCTGAGAACCCTGGTTCGATTCCCACTGGCGACAAACATTTTCACCACATTAATACTACTCCTGTGGCTCCCCCTCCACTAACATTTTTGGGGGCCGTGATTTGACGACTGGTAACCGCACTTCACGCGCAAAAATATATCACTTACCGAGATCTGCTTGATATATTTATTTATTTATTTATTTAAATTTCAAGAAATCATCTTGCCACCGCCGGGATTTGAACACGAAACCTCTTTCTGGGGTCGCAAGTATTCTGCCAATTAACCACGATGCGGTGGATATATACAATTGGCAGAACACTCGCTACTCCAGAGAGAGGTTCTGGGTTCAAATCTCGACGGTGGCAAGATGATGTCAAATTTAATATTTACCTGCATATACTAATATGTTGTTAATACACAGATAATATTTTCAGTCAATCGATACATACATCTTAGGATGACAGCCATTGAAAGAGGAAATAAATATTTCTGTATAAACGTTTTGTTTAAAAACTGTATAATAATCAAATTTGATTTGATTTGATTTCTTCCATCAAACTGCCTAGAACAGTGATGGGCAAACTTTTTAAAGAGGGGGCCAAGGAAAGGAAAAAAAACTGACGGGCCAATATAATTTATTAAAAAATAAAAATGATACATTTTACAAAATTCTTTTGTTTTTTGTAAAACTAAATTATTAATGACTGAAAGATTATAAAGGAGAATGTGATGAATGAAACTGTGATTGCATTTCTAAAAGTTTTTCATAATTTTTCACAATATATAGAGTAAAACTAGCAAACCAACAACGCCACGACAGGTATGAATCAAGAAACGTGTTTCAATATCTAGCCGCGGTGAGGGGGCTCCGTTGCCAATTTTACTCTTCGCTAAAAAGTTGCCAGCAGCCAGTACCTCTCAATCTCATCATAACATTCCAATATCAGGGATAAGTTAATAAATTTATATGTCGTTACTGATATAAAACAAAAGAGAAGAAAAAAGGAAAATATATTTTTTTTTATAGCCTGTATTCTTTGTTATTCGTCAGATTAGGAATAATGCCGCGCGGGCCAGATAGAACATTTCAGGGGGCCGCATCTGGCCCGCGAGCCATAGTTTCTCCATCACTGGCCCAGAATATAATAATCAGGATAGTCTATATTAGTATTGCATAAGATTTTTGTAAAAAAAAATTGTTAGTAATACTGCTATATATTTTGTGTTTGAGGTGTATTTAGTGTTAAATTTAGTTATAAATGTTGAAAATGAATTATAGAATTTAGTAAATGTACGTTTTTAGTGTTAATTAAATTTTTAAAGCACAATTATGGACCAAATGATGTGATTGTTGCTTTACCTAAGGTATCCACCACAATTTAAAAAGAAATATTTTTAGGTTAGTGTAACACAAAATGGCGACTGCGCTATTATATTCTATCGACAAGACAATGAAATAATACGCGACTACTTGCAAATTAAATACAGTTAAGACGATGTTTCATGTAAACTAAATAAAATATATTGAAACATAAAATAAATAAATATAAATATATCATCACGCCTTTTATCCATTACTGAGTGTGGCACTCAGCCGAAGCAGATCTTGGTAAGTGATATATTTATGCGCGTGAAGTGCGGTTACCAACCGTCAAATCACGGCCTCCAAAGATATTAGTGGTGGGGGAGCCACAGGGATAATTTTAAATGGGTGAAAATGTTTTGTAGTCTGTGGGGATTGAACCAAGGTTCTTTGAATCCACAGGCCGACTTGATACCACTGAACCATTATTGAAACATAAAAAAAAAAATAGTAAAATATACAAAAGGGTTTACAAATTAATATTAAAGTTATTAAACAAATTAACTGAAGATAGCAAATAACAACGTATGGAACAAAAATATTATTTAAATTACAAATTCATTACGACAAGACTAGATCTTGGACATACAAAAGACACGACTTGTCACGATCAAAGCCAAAGAACCACTAACTAATTATTGTTGTTTTCCATGAGATGTGCTGACAAGAGATAATAGGATGATATCGTTGCGTCAGCTCAAAGATAACCGTTTCCATGCACGTGTTTACATAAAATATCCACACGCCTGCAAGGGATGACAAAAGTAAACCCAGATATGTCAACACCTATAGTCTAAACAAAACTCATTTAAGGTAGTACTAGCGTGAATTTTTTTTGCAGATCTGAATGAAATTTGGCGAACGTAAACATTGGATAGTTATACGCATCCTGTTAAAATATGAAATACATTCATCGTCTGTGAACAAATATATTCGCTTGTAAAGTTGAGTTCTTATACACGGGGCTTATGACGATCATCACTCAGAATCGCACATATTTGGTTTGTGTACCTCTAAAATTTTGCAGTTTCATTTGAAAAACTAGTATGATGTTGTAGAACTATCCATGTATATTGTATCAGAAGGAGAAAGTTTTTTATCGTTTAGTAATGGATATATAGCCATGCAAAGCCATGTTTTTAACGAAAAATTAAGAATCCCAATTTATAATGGCAACACCACACAGTGGTATGGTATTTGAAAATTTACTAGACCAACAACCTGTTAACAATTCATGATATTCAAATCATAATAGGTATAAAATACTTATTTTATTCAATTTTTATATTTTTTTGAGCGTCAGTTTCGCCACTCGACAACCGATGGCGCCACCGTCACACTAGTACTACCTTAAGGGAGCGCCACGAAACCGTTTTAAGCTGGTAATTTTTATGTATTTTTCTGCACAAATTTACGCAAAGCAGAACAATGAATACACAAAAATAAAATATAAATAGAATCGTTATAGTTTCTAGATTGTAGGGTCGTTGATTTCCACCGAAGTTTGCATTTCTGAACGTTCGAACATTCGAATGTTTTGAACTTCTTCAGAAAAACTTCGATGCTTCGAATTTTTAAATTTTTTGAACATTTCGAATTTTCTAATTTTCTAATTTTTCGAAGCTTCGACTTTTCTAATTTTTTGCCATGAATTAACACCATCTGTCATCTTCAAACACGCTAACGCCTAATTCACGAAAAGTCGGCTACGAATTAAATAATAAACTTGACGAAGTATCCTGCAAACACTCTGCAAGGTTAGGCATCTTAATTAAGATACCTACGTAACACGAGGGGTATGTACATCGCGAGCGCGAATTATTTGTTTGTGAATGGTACGTTTCGCGGTAAGTATTAATTAACTAAATAATAACACCTACTCTTTTAATTATAATTTATATCTATCTATATATATAAAAATTAATGTTTGTCTGTTTGTTTGTTTGTTTGTTTGTCCCTTATGCGTTCTTATACCATTCATCCGATTGCGATGAAATTTTGCTAAGTTGTTGAGTGCACGCCCGCGAAGGTTTCTAACTTAGCACGCGTTCAATCCGCCATCTTGAAACAAAATGGCGGCTAGCTATCTTGAAAAATACTGCTCTGATTCGATTCAAATTTGGTATAGACATAGACGAGAACCAATCTTAATATATAGGTATAATAAAGATTCAATCCGCCATCTTGACACAAAATGGCGGCTAGCTATCTTGAAAAGTACTGCACTGATTCGATTCAAATTTGGTATAGACATAGACGAGAACCAATCTTGATATATAGGTATAATGAAGATTCAGTCCGCCATCTTGAAACAAAATGGCCGCTTGCTATCCTGAAAAGTACTACACTGATTCGATCCAAATTTAGTATAGACATAGACGGGACCAATCTTAACATATAGGTCTAATAAAACTTCAGTCCGCCGTCTTGAAACAAAATGGCTGCTAGCTATTCTGAAAACTACTGCACTGATTGGATTCACATTTGGTATAGACATAGACGGGAACCAATCTTAACATATTAGTATAATAAAGCTTCAGTCTATAATCTTGAAACAAAATGGCCGCTAGCTATTCTGAAAACTACTGCACTGATTGGATTCAAATTTGGTATAGACATAGACGGGAACCAATCTTAACATATTAATGTAATAAAGCTTCAGTCTATAATCTTGAAACAAAATGGCCGCTAGCTGTTCTGAAAACTACTGCACTGATTGGATTCAAATTTGGTATAGACATAGACGGGAACCAATCTTAACATATTGGTATAATAAAGCTTCAGTCTACCATCTTGAAACAAAATGGCCGCTAGCTATTCTGAAAACTACTGCACTGATTGGATTCAAATTTGGTATAGACATAGACGGGAACCAATCTTAACATATTGGTATAATAAAGCTTCAGTCTACCATCTTGAAACAAAATGGCCGCTAGCTATTCTGAAAACTACTGCACTGATTGGATTCAAATTTGGTATAGACATAGACGGGAACCAATCTTAACATATTGGTATAATAAAGCTTCAGTCTACCATCTTGAAACAAAATGGCCGCTAGCTATCCTAAAAAGTACTGCACTGATTCGATTTAAATTTGGTATAGGTACAGACGAAAACTAATCTTAACATATAGATATAACAAAGCTTTAGTCCTATGCCATTCGAATTCAGACGTTTGCTGTTTCCGGTACGACTCGCATTTGCAATGACCGTCAACAAAGCACTGGGACAGTCGCTACAAGTGTGTGGACTAAACTTGGAAAATCCATGCTTCTCACATGGACAGCTGAACACAAACACTTTCTTTGAGTTGCAATGAAACGCTTGCGGGGTACTCGCATTAAATTGTAGACCACGCGAACGAAGTCGCGGTTAATAGCTAGTTATTTATAAATAAATAATAATACATAAATTTATGTACAACAAATGCATTGAAGATGTTTTACTAATATGCCATGCCTTTTTTATCCCATAATCTGGTTAGTGAAGAATATCTAACACGTCCCTAGTAAAAATTGTGATGAGGCTAAAATCTGGCAATAGAATGACTAAGGCGAGAATTATACCCTCGATGCTCAGTTTGCAGTCTGACTGACTTGTCCTCAAGCTGTTAAAACATTTTAAATAATTCGAAAATTCGAATATTCAAAAAATTCGAAAATTAAAAAAATTGAATAATTGGAAAATTCGAAATATTCCAAAGTTCGAAAATTCGAATCTAAATTCGAAGATTCAATAAATCCGAGCAATCAAAGTCTCTAATATTCGTAAAATCAACAACCTTAACACATATAAACTCTGCAATTAAAATGATATTCCGTTTATTCCAAATGCCGACTGCAAATTAAAGAAATTTAAATCTACTTGTTCAGAATTTAAAGAAGCTCCTTTCCTGGGTACTTTAAAATCTATATAGAATATCCTTCACTCCTGGAATCGACTTCATTTCAATAAATTAGTAATAACAGTATCATTCATCTTGCATTCATCTTTAAATGATTCTGCTTTTGACTAGAAATAAGAGGCAGTAAAATTAATTCAAAGCAAGGAGACCATCTGAAAAAAATATTGTGACAGTTTTATTGCGGAGGTATGTACTTGAATATAATATTCTCCCTCGGTTGAACGCGTAAATTATCGACGCCATTTTAAAAGCCGCGTCTCATAAAGCGATTATAGGCGACACTAGCACCATCCTGGCCGCAAATTTAATCACTCTGATTTATTTCAATTTCCTCCGTCAGTTGAAATATAGTTTAATGTGATATTATTCAAAGTTGGTAGACGAGGATTCCAAGATATGAACGTTAAGTCCCGAGCAATTGTTTTTGTACGTTATAAATCTAATTTAGCTTCAAGTTAAGAGGATTTTTAATGTTGGTTTGAATTGCGAAATGTAGGCATTTGTTTTGAATAAAAGTGGTATTTAGTTAAGAGTTTATAAACTGATTTATGCATTTTTTATTGTGTAGCTAGTGGCGTTAACAGTTTTATAACGAAATTATTTACCTAACGGTTTTAAGGTTATCAAAATACCTGTTATGTACTTCAAGAGATATGAATTTATTTTTAGAATTATGAGATTAAACTCTCAAATATAATAGAAAACGGGTACATATCGTACACATCGTCTTATTCCACTGAAATATGCATTTCTTTTGATCAAGATGATATGAATACGATATTTAGTATACAGAGTGTTAAGGTAGTACTAGCGTGAAATTTTTTTGCAGATCTGAACGAAATTTGGCCCACGTTAATATTGGATAGTCGTACGCATCCTGTTAAAATATGAAACACATTCATCGTCTGTGATCAAATATATTCGCTTGTAAAGTTGAGTTCTTATACACGGGACTTATGACGATCATCACTCAGAATCGCACATATTTGGTTTGTGTACCTCTAATATTTTGCAGTTTCATTTGAAAAACTAGTATAATGTTCTAGAACTATCCATGTATATTGTATCAGAAGGAGAAAGTTTTTTATCGTTTAGTAATGGATATATAGCCATGCAAAGCCTTGTTTTTAACGAAAAATTAAGAATCCCAATTTATAATGGTAACACCACACGGTGGTATGGTATTTGAAAATTCACTAGACCAACAACCTGTTAACAATTCATGATATTCAAATCATAATAGGTATAAAACATTTATTTTATTAAATTTTTATATTTTTTTGAGCGTCAGTTTCACCACTCGAAAACCGATGGCGCCACCGTCACACTAGTGATACCTTAAATAAATAGAGATTAAATAAATAAGGAGGAGAGGGTAATACGAGGTGTGGATATTAAATAACGAGACTGACGCTGCTACAGAAAAAGTGCGCATGCTCCAAAGCCAGCGACCATGATCATTTAAGTGTGAAGCTATCTCTTTCGAATGCTGTACCTCTGGCTTCTGTAAACAAATCCGTATAGCCGTAGCTTTCGTTCTCATTAAAGTTATTTTTTTGTTACGCTGGAAAAATGATAAGTGCAACATTAGAGTAACGAATTATTATGAAATTTCACATGAAACTTGGCAAAACTGCTACTGAAACTTATAATTTATTGAAAGAAGTACCCGTATTTTGGAAGGGCGAGTCATGGGTTCTCCATCAAGACAATGCTCTGGCTCATTCCACAATGTTTATCAAGAGGTTTCTAACCAAGTACTGCATTCCAGTGTTAAACCATCCGCCTTATTCGCCGGATCTTGCATCGTGCGACTTCTATCTGTTTCCTAAGTTGAAATTTGCCTTAAAAGGAACAAGATTTGAGCTGTGGAAGAGAAAGCGACACGCGTCCTGAAGGAGCTGACAGAAGAGGACTTCCAGTACTGTTTCGGACAATGGAAGATTCGCATGAAGCATTGTAGGGATAGAGGAAGGGTGTATGCTCCTGAAGGAGCTGACAGAAGAAGACTTCCAGCACTGTTTCGAACACAGGAAGATTCGTATGGAGCGTGGTAGGGATAGGGGAGGGGTGTATATTGAAGGTAATAATAAGTAAATAGGTCTGAAATCTAAATAAAATGTTAAAACAGCGCCAGTCTCGTTATTTAATAGCCACACCTCGTACATCAAAATAATGAAAAAAAGTTTGTACAAATATGTATCCGGAAATAAGTAGTTTCAGATCTATAGCGATTTTAATATTAGACCTTCATATCTCTTGTATGAATTTTAACATTTTTCTAAGTCGACGATCGATTGTCTGAAGGTTCTTCTATTTGGTAGCTTACGATTTGGAAAATTCTTCGTGTACAACCATCTAGCTTCCAATGAATTATCTTGAACCGAACATTAAGTGCATGTCGGCTAATTCTTGAAAAATGAAATTATTGATAATAACAATAACAATAATTATGGCAACCAATTAAAAACATAAGATTTGTCTTCGACTGTTTTTCAATATTACAGCATAATATGATTTTATTTTAAAGACAAATTATAGTTGTACCCATCAGGGCTGTGCAAGCTACTTAAAAAAAGTAGCTAAGCTACAGCTACAGCTATTCTTTAAAAAAGTAGCTGAGCTACAGCTATAAACTACATTTTGTAAAATATAGCTAAGCTACAGCTAAAACCTTTCATTAAAGTAGCTGTGAAATTTTAAAGCTACTTTTTCAATTATTGTGAATTATTAAATTTGCCATTGTCATATGATCAGTTGATCAATCTTTTGTTATAATGACTGTTAATAAATATAAAAAATCGCAAATGAACAAATGTACTGTTAATTTTTTATGCTATAATTCTTATTTATATCGGAATAAATTAACAGTCACATTAACAGAAGACTCCTAAACAGTCAATGTTTAGTTCATCTAATATTTAATACAAAAGTAGGATAAGTTAAGAACAAGTGAAAAATAAAATATGTTAATAGATTTTACACTATATAATAACTTGTTATCCTACAGTTATAGAAAACCATCAAGAAGGTACAATTCAAATACAAAACAAAAATTATTAGGTATTTCTTAATGAACAGTGGAAGCTTTAAGCTACAAAAAGTAGCTTTGGGCTACAAAAAATAGCTTTAAGCTACAAAAAGTAGCTTTAAAAGTAGCTTTAGTTATTATAACAATATTTTTAAGCGAATAGAAAAAAAAAACATAGTTTGCTACAAACTACAGCTATATTTTTTTGTTCCGTACCCGTTTGGTTGAGATGCTCATAGCCTCAGCCATCTCGTGCACTTTAACTCGCCGATCATCCAATATCATACCATGGATTTTATAGAGGATATCTGACGTTGTAACCTCAATTGGACGACCAGAACGTTCGGTGTCCTTTGTGGTCGTACTACCACAACTAAAATCAGTAAACCACTTGTGAATCGCTCCAATCGATGGTGAGGAGTCCCCATAATGTTTAGCAAGAGATGCTTTGGTTTGGTAATGTTTTTTCCACGCAAGAAATCATGTTATTCAAAACGCGAAATTTACTTTTTTCCATGTTTTCAAAAATCTTCAAGGTTGCTTGCTTTCGATGGGTGTCAAAACAGAACTGAATGACATATCAGTCTGAAAATTTTAATGCGTTCTAGTTAAAGATGGTACATCACAAATGTCACATAAGATTTGCGATAGTGGCGCCATCTGTTTTATTTTTCAGGGACTTTTCACCCTGCCCTCGTAAATGATCTAAGGGAAAATATTTTTTATCAATAGCTAACGTGACTACTTTGTTTTTTGTTGTTGTATTTTATGTCGTTTATCAAGTGATTAATTAATTTATTTAATAGAAATATTTCATAGTAATTATAAAAAATTGGATCTTCTCCGAGACTGATCTTAAGTTTCATCTCTGCTTGCGGCAATACGAATTTGAATCTGTGGAATAAAACAAACAAAAATATTTAATAAATTATAAATTCTTATAAATTGTGATTGTAATGTCTATAATTATAATCAAATGCAATTGGAAAGACGTTATTCGTCGTAGTACACGTATATCAATTTATCGTGTATACCTAGCATGTTTGAGTACATTATACTGTCGGATATATTTGATATTAGTCTTCATAAACTGACCTTCGTAGTTAATAGTCAGTGTCAATCGAATAACTACATAAATATAAGTGTCCATTATTCTATTTAGCAATGACAACAAGTGTGGCTGTAATAAATATCGCTCTTTCAATCTGACAGAACGACATACATACAACTATATTTGCACTCAACATTTTCAATATTACAATTTGTTTTACATGTATTTATATAAATCATACAGATATAAAAAAGATTTTAAAATATAATTCAATTTCATTTTATCAATTGTTAAATATTTACTCAAAATAATGAGGATAATTAAATATAGAAAAAGCTTTTAGAACTATTTAATAATGTTATTTGTTTATAACAACCTTTTGATTTTTATTTAAAATCTTTTGCTAAATAAGATATACTAATGTACATGTTGAGTGCAGAGCTGGGCAGTAGCTAGCTACTTTTGTAGCTTAGCTACTAGCTTAGCTACATTTACCTTAGCTGTAGCTGTAGCTTAGCTAACTGTGCAACAATATAGCTGTAGCTTGTAGCTAGCTACTTTTTTTTCTATTAGCTGAAAAATAACAACTGAAGCTACTTTTAAAGCTACTTTTTGTAGCTTAAAGCTACTTTTTGTATCTTCAAGCTAATTTTTGTAGCTTCAAGCTACTTTAAGAAGAAGGTCAACAAAGTACGCATGCGTACAAGCTAAACCCACTCAAAATAATTATTTGTTGCCGGTTCTAACTGGCTCTAATATGCAAAAATACTCAGTAGGTGCCAGATGGTATTTGCTATTTTTGATATTTATGTACATAATAGTAAATTAACAGTCATTAGAACAAAAGACTGATCATATGACAATGGCAAATTTAACAATTTCACAATAATTTAAAAAAGTAGCTTTAAAATTTAACAGCTACTTTAACGAAAGCTTTTAGCTGTAGCTTAGCTATATTTTACAAAATATAGCTTATAGCTGTAGCTTAGCTACTTTTTTAAAGAATAGCTGTAGCTGTAGCTTAGCTACTTTTTTTAAGTAGCTTGCCCAGCTCTGGTTGAGTGTACAGAAAAATTGAATAAAATTACTGAACTATAAGTAAAATTGATTTAATTATAAAATAAGAACGCAGTTTTATTATTTTCTGTACGAATGTGCAAAATTCTTAGCTTCATTTTGACATTTTACTAAAAAAAATACAAATGAAAAATTTATGACAATATTTCCTCTATATAATCCAAAAACATATCTATGAGGGCAGGATGAAAAGTTCCTGAAAAATAAAACAGATGGCGCCACAATCGAAAATCTCATGTGACATTTGTGATGTACCATCTTTAACTAGAACGCATTAAAATTTTCAGACTGATATGTCATTCAGTTCTGTTTTGACACCCATCGAAAGCAAGCAACCTTGCAGATTTTTGAAAACATGGAAAAAAGTGAATTTCGCGTCTTGATTAAACATTATTTCTTGCGTGGAAAAAACATTACGCAAACCAAAGCATCGCTTGTTAAACATTATGGGGACTCCTCACCATCAATTGGAACGATTCACAAGTGGTTTACTGATTTTCGTTGTGGTAGTACGACCACAAAGCACGCCGAACGTGCTGGTCGTCCAATTGAGGTTACAACGCCAGAAATCGTCGATAAAATCCATGGTATGATATTGGACGATCGGCGAGTTAAAGTGCACGAGATTGCTGAGGCTATGAGCATCTCAACCGAACGGGTACGGAAAATTTTGCATAAATTTTTTGATATGAGAAAGCTATTTGCCAGATGGGTGCCGCATTTGCTCTCTGTTGACAACAAGCGCGACCGTGTGACAAGTTCAAAGGAGTGTTTGGCGATGTTTAAGCTCAATAAGAAGGACTTTTTTCTCCAGATTTGCCTCCTCCGATTTTTATCTATTTCCAAACTTGAAGAAATGGCTCGGCGGAAACAGATTTGGCTCCAACGATGAGGTCATCGCTGAGACAAACACCTATTTTGAAGGATTGCCAAAATCGTATTATTTGGAAGGGATTGAAAAATTAGAAAAACGTTGGACGAAGTGTATCGAGCTACAAGGAGATTATGTTGAGAAATAAAATATGTTTTGACCAAATAAATCATTTCTTGTTTAATTTTTCAGGGACTTTTCACCCTGCCCTCGTATTGACCCGAATCTATCTTTTCGTTAAAAAAATCTTACTTTTACTAAATTCTGTAATGAGGTTCTTTATTATTTGTTTTTACTTTTTTATGAAATTTCATCTAAATTGAAATGTGGATCAAACATTTTAGCTTGCTTATAATTACATATAGTCACTTAAATGACCTATTTTATCACTCAGAAAAATACGAGTATATAAATGGAGTTTATATAACTTTCGTAGCAAATAAAACTGTGTAAGGAAAGCAGTTATTTCAAAAAGAAAATTAAATACACTATAAGATTATCTTAGTAATAGTGTTGATTTTCACTGGTACGATTTTCGAACTAAGCAATATTTAACAACCATTTTTCCCTAAGTAATATATTAATTAGTGTTAGATGTCGTGTATTTTTGATTTGTCAAGATTATCTTCAATTAAATCAATAATTAATTGACTGAGCGGCGGGCTGATGACAGCGGATGCAGAACAATAAATCCCGAATACTTTGTATCACTACTGTTGTTTTGATGTTCGAAGGTTCATATAAATAAAACGAACATGCTAAATGAATACACAATAATTCTGATAACTGATTTTTGAAATGATAGCCTAAATTTATGTTTTGTTGTAATTTGTGTGATATGCTACCGGTTGTAATTAAAATAAAACGCTATTTTTCAATGAAGTGACAGTGACAGAAGTGACAATGATGGTGATGAATATTTTGATTGATTGATTATAGCTTTTTTAAATACGAAAAATCCAAAATATGAGAATTACATGAAGAAGACGGTGCATTTTTATAGTGACAGAAGATTTAAACAACATTTTAGATTAAGCAAAGATGTGATCATAAGACAGCCAGTTTTCTGAATGTTGCTGACAGATTTGATATTACTATCAGTAGGTTATTTCGAGTTATAAGAAGAATGATATCTTTTTTAAAACAAGCAGATATGACTTTTTTATATTAAATGACAATAATATAAATGAAGATAGTTGCATTATAGTAGTTACATCTCTTAGGAGCATCGTGAACTATTTTAGAATTTTGTGTTCCAGCTAAACAGTTCTAACATCATAATAGAACCGAATTACTAGTAACTAGTTCGGAATCAGAATCAGTTCAGGATTTTGAGATGGAACAAACCTATCGAGTGTATTCTGACGACCGCTTGATGACAAGAATTGGTGCGAATGTACTGATCTCAAAATACTCTGCGAATAAATTGAGCTTGTATGTTTCATACATACATATCTTCACGCTATATTCCAACAAATGGGGTAGCACGAACCCTAAAATAACTCATAAAATATTCACTAATTACATTCTACAAATATTCAGCCCTTGTCAAACATTATCATCCAAACACATCACCCTCACTTTAACCACATTCATAGATCATTCCATATACACTCAATTATTTATTACACTCGAAATCATTTATCACACAACAAACCTTCAATTCCTATTCACTTATAATGATCTTCTTTCTTCGACGTACATAACATCTCAAATTACTCATGCTTACTCGTAACAACGAATCTAATAACGAATCTAACAACGAACCTACAAAGATTAAAAAAGATGAAAGCGATTTTTTTTTACAAAAATCTTATTCAACACGAATATAGACTATCATGATTACTATCTTCTAGGTAGTTTGATGGAAGAAATCAAATCAAATCAAATCATACATACATACATACATATCTTCCCGCTATATCTCAACAAATGGGGTAGCACGAACCCTAAAATCACTCATAAAATATTCACTAATTACATTCATTAAATAATCAGCCCTTGTCAAACATTATTATCCGAACACATCACCCTCACTTAAACCACATTCATAGATCACTCCATATAAACTCAATCATTTATTACACTAGAAATCATTTATCACAATCAAACCTTAAATCACATCATTCCTATTCACTTATCATTCATCTTCTTTCTTCGACGTACATAACATATGCATAAAACATCTCAAATTACTCACGCTTTCTCCTAACAACGATTCTAAAAACGAACCTAACAACGAATCTACAAAGTTAAAAGATAAAAGCGATAGCCAGCACTTGTATATGAAATCAAAGTCCAGACAATGCAGTAACTGAAAATGAAACAAAAAGATAAGAAAGGAAGGGAGTGTCATCCTGTGCTTGTTTTAGAAAGTGAATTCCACACAATTGCAATTAAACACTCTACGTAAGAACTGAAAATGAACTAAAAGAAAAGAAAGGAAGGGAGTGTCGCTCTACGCTTGTTTGTATGTTTCATGTGTATCTTTATCATTATTTGTCTTGCTAAATAAGTTTGGCGCTTCACCAAATATTCGTTGCAAATTAACTTCATGCCAATTAAATTTTGGGGGCAGTGTTTTGACAGCTGGTAACTGCACTTCACGGGCATAAATTATCACTTACCGAGATCAGCTTCGGCAGACTGTCACAGCCAGTAGTGTATAAAAGGCGTGATAGTATATTTATTTTTTATTTTAAAATTAACATTGAAATCCCTATGGTGCGTCTCCTAACGCAATACCCAATGTACGAGGGCAGGGTGAAAAGTCCCTGAAAAATGAAACAAGAAATGATTTATTTGGTGAAAACATATTTTATTTCTCAACATAATCTTCTTGTAGCTCGATACACTTCGTCCAACGTTTTTCTAATTTTTTGATCCCTACCAAATAATACGATTTTGGCAATCCTTCAATATAGTCGTTTGTCTCAACGATGACCTCATCGTTAGAGCCAAATCTCTTTCCGCCGAGCCAATTCTTCAAGTTTGGAAATAGATAAAACTCGCAGGGGGCGCAAATCTGGAGAATAAGGTGGATGACAAACCAATTCGTAGCGCAATTCATGCAATTTTGCCATTGCGACTGCGGTCTCGCTTGTTGTCAACAGAGATTAAATGCGGCACCCATCTGGCAGATAGCTTTCTCATATCCAAAAATTTATGCAAAATGTTCCGTATCCGTTCGGTTGAGATGCTCATAGCCTCAGCAAACTCGTGCACTTTAACTCGCCAATCGTCCAATATCATACCATGGATTTTATCCACAATTTCTGGCGTTGTAACCTTTATTGGACGACCAGAACGTTCGGCGTCCTTTGTGGTAAAACTACCACCACGAAAATCAGTAAACCAATTGTGAATCGTTCCAATCGAAGTTCGCATCAAGTTCGTTTTATATACTCGTATATTAAATTGCGCTATATTTCGTCTTGATTTTAATTTAGTTCGTCTCATTAACTATTGTCTTATACGCGTAACAGTCAGCTCTCACTCAGGCTTGTTAGACTACACTGTCGACAGCAACAAATTATAAAAACCAATTATTATAACCAAATTAATCTGAAATGATTTTTAATAGTTGTACCAATATTACATTCAATATTACTAATTATAAATGAGAAATTCAATATATATTTACCTATTAATAAATATTATATTAGAATAAAATAACAATATAAACTCTTGAAGCATTCATTCTCAGTTTATTATTTATTGACACTTGAGAACTAAGTCGATAATAGCACCAACATCTAGCTCTTTTAATGGAGGGCGGCAGTTTTAAATTTTTAATTTGAAACAATTCATTTTTGCTATACTTACCGTGAGATATGAACATGTGTTTACAATGTACTATGTATCCGGAACAACAACAAATGTACAATTAGCAGATATCTTAACGGCCGTAGAAAAACAGATTTAACAAACAAATGTACTATTGTGGCAATATTTCTAATTTAGGCTGTTTTTGTTTAAATTATGTGTTTTGTTTAGTTTCAGTTAATTTATGGTTATTGGTTTTAGAAAATATTAAGTATTGTGAGAATGTAATGTTTGGGGTTGTGTTGATGTTTGTTTTTACGAGGGCAGGGTGAAAAGTCCCTGAAAAATGAAACAAGAAATGATTTATTTGGTCAAAACATATTTTATTTCTCAACATAATCTCCTTGTAGCTCGATACACTTCGTCCAACGTTTTTCTAATTTTTCGATCCCTTCCAAATAATACGATTTTGGCAATCTTTCAAAATAGGCGTTTGTCTCAGCGATGACATCGTTGGAGCCAAATCTCTTTCCGCCGAGCCATTTCTTCAAGTTTGGAAATAGATAAAAATCGCAGGGGGCCAAATCTGGAGAATATGGTGGATGACGAACCAATTCGTAGCGCAATTCATGCAATTTTTGAACTTGTCACACAGTCGCGCTTGTTGTCAACAGAAAGCAAATGCGGCATCCATCTGGCAGATAGCTTTCTCATATCCAAAAATTTATGCAAAATGTTCCGTACCCGTTCGGTTGAGATGCTCATAGTCTCAGCAAGCTCGTGCACTTTAACTCGCCGATCGTCCAATATCATACCATAGATTTTATCGATTTCTGGCGTTGCAACCTCAATTAGACTACCAGAACGTTCGGCGTCCTTTGTGGTCATACTACCACAACGAAAATCAGTAAACCACTTGTGAATCGTTCCAATCGATGGTGAGAAGTCCCCATAATGTTTAACAAGCGATGCTTTGGTTTGCGTAATGTTTTTTCCACGCAAGAAATAATGTTTAATCAAGACGCGAAATTCACTGTTTTCCATGTTTTCAAAAATCTTCAAAGTTGCTTGCTTTCGATGGGTGTCAAAACAGAACTGAATGACATATCAGTCTGAAAATTTTAATGCGTTTTAGTTAAAAATAGTACATCACAAATGTCACATGAGATTTGCGATAGTGGCGCCATCTGTTTTATTTTTCAGGGACTTTTCATCCAGCCCTCGTAGAAAAAAATTGATTGTGTCGGAATGGATCAGATTCTACTATAAGCTGTAGCCTAATATGGTTCGCGTGAACGTAGCTTTAGTATTTACATAATTCTAAAATGAGAAAGTTACCTACCTTTGTATTACCGTGTATAAGCCACATTTTTCTTTTGTTACGAACAAGCGAAATAACTTTAAAACAAACTTGTTCATTTAAATTCCCATGTTGTAGAACACGTGTACGGGTAATATTTTTGAGTCAACAATTCCAGCTTGTCTTCAGAGGCAAGCGAGCACTCCAAAGAGTAGAGTAAGTACGTGTTTTACTCATTAAACGTAAAAGCGTAATTATGTATGTTAAATAACATGTTTTTCATGTGTAACGACATGTTATACATCTTTGGATTCATTAAAATTTCACTAGCAAATGTTTAGTTTATGCAGTTATAAATATTCATTCATAAAAATATCACTCTGTTTAGAGGGAGATAGTATTTGGTTCGATCCTAGTCTGATAGGTTATTAAAAAAACAATTTGTCTACGGTCGTGTTGAAAAGTTATCTATCAACAAATAAGAAAAATAGGAAAACAAAATTTCCATCACTTGTCACAAATTCCAAAATTTTTACAGCACGTTTGAATCAACTTATCAGGTCATCATCAAACGGCTGGTCAGTTCAGCTTTAACCATAGACGCGTTTCGTCCTTTAGGGACTCATCAGTATGGTGTGATCAACTATCCTACTAGACCAACTAGGGACTAGTGAACTGTGATATTTTTACAAGCTGAACTGACTGATGTTAAAGTAACTACGTCGGTAGACAAGACATGAGAGCTAAGGAGCAACCCGTGGTGCCATCTACCGACAGAATCGCAAACTGCATGACAGCAATTTAAATAAAATAAGTTTGGACAGTATTTCTTTGCAATATTCAATGCGGAATGATTTCTGTGTGACAAAAAATCTTTTTCAGACGATCACGTATGAAAGTAGCCATAACAACATCATAAATTGCTACGGAAAATTGAAAATAACATACACTGATATGTTAGTATAAAGCACACTTCTAACATATCAGGTGAAGTTCTACTGATTGACAACAGATGGCGTTACGATGAAAGAAAATAATAAAATAAATGAAAAGAATTTGTGTTATTATTTAAATCGAAGTTTTTTAAAATAAATAAATAAATAAATATATCTTCACGCCTTCTACCTATTACTGGGTGTGGCACTCTGACGAAGCAGATCTCGGTAAGTGATATATTTTGCGCGTGAAGTGCGGTTACCAGTCGTCAAATCACGGCCCCCAAAGATGTTAGTGGTGGAGGAGCCACAGGGGTAGCTTTTAAAATTAAGAAAATTGTTTGTCGCCTGTGGGAATCGAACCAGGGCTCTCAGGATCCACAGGCCGACTTCATACCACTGAGCTAGCCACCCCATAAGTTTTTAAAAATTAATAAATCCTTAATTATCAATATTTTAGCATTATTTAATATTTTGACATTACGGTTAGTACAGTTGGTATCACCACACCTAACCTCAAACGTCAAACATCATCGCTAACCTTCAAAAACGCATCCGCTGTCAAAGTGCAATAACATTGCTCTTGTAAACTATTTTTAGAAATATTTTATGGTCGTCTAAAAAATAGAGTACATAACTCGCTCGAAAGTGTGATAACTGTGCTCGTGTACTTAAATCATTCGGGGCGGCGCGCCTCGTTTTTCAATTTGTACACTCGCACGTTATCTTACACTTTATGTAATATACTATTATGATGTTGTTTCCAAGACAACCATTGTGAAATAATATTTTTACTTGAATTATTGTGAAATATAACAGTAAATAACAGATGTCAAATATCGATTTTAAGAAATAAAAGTTCACGACCGCAGAAAAAATAGTATGTTACATAAATGTGGCAACAGCCATTCCCACACTTATGTTTACAATGTTCTCTTCTTCTATTTCACCGAAAAATGTTCATTAATTTGATTGCTGTAATAGCTAACGCAGTACAATTTATAATTTTAAGGTTGGTGACTGCTGAAATATCTTAATAACTCTTGACGGTACTTGCAGGTGGAGTACATGAAAAATCGTGTACACTAATTTTTACTATAAGTTAGTTGACAATTTCAAATACCATACAATTGAGTTTTTCACCAACTAACGCAAAATTTTCTAAATTTTGAAACTACGATTTTTATTTAAAAAGAGCACGAAAGATGCAAACTAGAAAAAATAGTATAAAGAACTTACTCCATAATTGATTATTTTATGAAAAATGACAATTATGAAACTTGTTCGTTAATATATAATTTCTACGACCATTTTGAAAATTTTATTTGTTACTATGCACAACATGAATTTAATACTAATTACAGTACAGGATCCGAATTCACTGAGCTGCACTGTAATTTAAAAATATTCATATTTTACGATTTCGGGCATAATTTATAATTCTGTCAATATTTTATGCTTTTATGCATATTTTACTTCAAACAAAATGTTAAAATATTATTCAAATTTTAAAATTTATTTTAATTTTTCACATATAATACCAATGAGAAGATTATCTGATCGCATTTTTATAGAAATAATAATAATAAGACTTTTTGTTTTACTTTCAAGGGGTTACACCACTATAACAGTCGGAAAAAAGCGTTTTTTTTGACATTTTTTTTTTTGATACAAGGAAAAGTTGCAAGAAAATACTATTAAAGTATGTTATTAGGCATATATTGAAGTATAAAAAAAATTTCTTTTCCATTGCAAATATTTCAAAATGGCGGCGTCCGAGCCATTCTCCCAAATCTTGTTGAATTTGAGGTGCTCCACGGCATGCAGTGTAGGTGGTGCAAATTTTAATTAATAAAATAAAAAATATTCTCTTAATCTACATGACTATAGCTAGTGAACTACGTAAGGAATTTTAAAAATATTTATTTTTATGTGATTGGCGAGTACTTGAAGTTAAATCTCGATTTTTTACCAAAAAAAGGGTCAATCATTTGTTTATAAAAAGTGTTAGAATATCGAAAATCCCACAAGTGTTTCACTTCAAAATATTGTTTTAAAGATGTAGTTAATATTTCAAATGAAAATATTGAAAACAGTTGGAGTTATGCTGCATGCCGTTTTGAAAAATCGTGTTTCGAGAAAAACGCGTTTAAAGTTTTGATATGAGTTATAGACAAGAAAAATGGGAAATAATTACTGTTTAAATTTTTTTACCACTAATCTGCAATCCCAGGACCATAAAGCTGCCCTTCCAAGTTCAAATACTCCTCCTCAATTTCTTTCAGCGACGATTTAATTCTAGAGCGCGCCTTTTTATCATGTAAGACATTATGCTGTACCTTCCGAACAGGTATTTACTTAACAGAGGTAGTCATATCCGAGACGTCCGACACGCTTGCGGAAGAGCGCGAAATGACAATGAAAAAAAAAGGTTTTACGCATAAAACTTTTTCCCCATATTTTAGAAGGTTCAAAGTACGAGGGTCGTTCAATAAGTCCTTAGAAAATCCAAGAGATGGTGCTCTTAGTATCGAAAATGAATTTTTTCCAGTAAGCAGCACTTCTAACTAGTCAACTGTTAGAATTTTAGCTTTAGCCGTCACGTAGTTTCATTGTTGTTGTCAATTGTAGTGAAAAACTTTTGATAGTTTATAATAATGGATAAAAGTGAGTTTCGAGCGGCGATTAAACATTTGTATTTAAAAGGCTTAACACCGAAAGAAATTAAAGCTGAGTTGAATGAAGTTCATGGCACATCTGCTCCTGTGTTTGCAACTGTTTACAATTGGGTGAATGAGTTTAAACGTGGCCGTACATTCACAAAAGATGAATATCGTTCCGGACGCCCTGTAGAAGTGTCTACCCCCGAAATGATTGACCAAATCCACGATATGGTTTTAAGTGACCGACGAATCAAAGTGCGCGAAATAGTTGAGGCTACAGGCATATCACAAGGCACAGTCGCTTTAATTTTGCACGAAAAATTAGGTGTGAAAGAAATCTCGGCAAGATGGGTGCCGCGTTTGCTCACAGTGGAGAATAAACGCAATCGTGTGGTGGACTCTGAGGCTGTTTTGGCGCTTTTCCGTCGTAATCCTGAAGATTTTCTGCGTCGATACATAACTGTGGATGAGACTTGGATACATTACTACACTCCAGAGACAAAAGAACAGTCAAAACAGTGGATTTTTGAAGGCGAACGGGCTCCGAAGAAGGCGAAGACGGCGAAATCAGCTGGCAAGGTTATGGCAACGGTCTTTTGGGATGCACGCGGAATCATCTTCATAGATTATTTTTAAAAGGGAAAAACGATAACAGGAGCGTATTATGCGTCGTTATTGGACCGGCTGAGCGAAGAAATAAAAGAAAAACGTCCTCATTTGAAACGCAAAAAGGTCCTTTTTCATCAAGACAATGCATGTGTGCACACCTGCGCAGTTGCGATGGCCAAAATTACGGAATTAAAGTTCCAATTATTGCAACATCCACCGTATTCACCAGATTTGGCCCCCAGTGACTTTTTCTTATTTCCAAACTTAAAGAAATGGCTTGGCGGACGAAGGTTTACGACCAATGAGGAGGTCGTCGCCCAAACGGAGGCATATTTTGAGGAGCATCCGAAATCCTACTTTTTGGACGGTTTAAAAAATTTGGGAAAACGATTAGAGAAGTGTATAGATTATGTAGAAAAATAAAAAAAAATCTACCCAAAAAAAGTGTTTTTTCTACTTTTTTCTAAGGACTTATTGAACGACCCTCGTATCTTTTAAGCAAAAACAAATTATTGATTTTTTGAAAAATTAACAGTGGTGTAACCCCTTAAGACTAATTTTTGTAATATTTTTATATGAATATTTCTTTTTGTTCCGAGCTTTTTGCTTTATACATAATATTTACGATTAAGGTATAATTATTGGTGATGGTTTTTATATTAAATAAGTGTATAATTAATCATTCGCAGAAACATAAAATTTTATATTATTACAGTGTTTGAGAACCACTGGTACATACAATTTTTTGTTCGTAGTTTTGTAATAGACTGGCAAACTGGTATTTCTTTGCTGATTTAACCAACCTTGTAGCTCTTATAGTTCTCGAGATATTAATGGTGGCACAACTGAATTGAACATCGTGTATATTATTATTTATAGTACAGCGATAAATAATATTAATAATCTTATACACCCATATTTAAGATTCTAATCTGCCAGTACCATTTGTAAATCTTGCGATTTTCCTACCAAAGTCAATTCCACACCAAATCTATTCCATTTTCTCCACCCGATCCCACCTCATCTAATCCAGCGAGCAGTGATCACCGTCACCGCCACCAGCCACCTCGGATCCTGCAGTGCAGACCCATTATTTACCTCTCTCTTTGTCTTGTGCTCATCAGCGGTAATTGAAACCGACACAACAACAGCTCAATCGATCTGTCGTCTCTGTCTGACACCTTGAGATGTCCTTGTCGCACAGGGAGGTGTGCAGGTGCCGCAGGACGCACAATGCGAACAGATGTGAAATGTACGCGAGGGGTTGAACGGGTGAAGGTAGTTAGGAAATGGGGTTGGAGAAGCTGGTGGAAGTTTTGGCGTGGCTTGTTTTAGAAGTGATTCGTTCGTGGATACAGCTTCTACCAAGTACGTTGAATTTAGTCAATTTATATTTTTATAATCACTTGCTGGTTTCCGTAACTACTTTAGATGTCAAACCATTTAAATCAAAAATTAAATGCATTATACCCTCATTCTGTAACTGGATCATTATCTTTTATTGATTTATGATTACTGTATAGATTATTATAATTTGGGTATTGTGACCAAAATAATTTACCGTGACATTTTTATAATATTTTCATACATTTTTCTTACTTGTACGAGGTGTGGCTATTAAGGTGACCAATAATTTGTTATCGCGTAAGTAGGGTTTCTTGTGATCTTGACAAAAATGTAGACCTGCCTAATCACAAAACCTTGAAAGAATCTATTCAAAATAGTGGCCGGAATATTGGCACGCGTTACAAACATTACAAATATAAAGACTTTCTAGAAATGTATTTCAAATAAAAATAAATGTAATTATGTAATATGAAATGGCAATATAATATAACATTTTAATTTAAATAATGCAGCTTTTGTTTTTCAACTCTACATATAATATATAAATTATTTACAGATCAGTAAATTATAAAAAGGAAAACACAGTTAGAGTTGCTGGTGGTGACGAAGATGTGACATCTTCTCATTACAGAACATGCGTGTCAGACCTATGTTAGGGCAAATATAAACAAATTTGTTACTAGTTGTCGAAGTTGACATCCATTTGTTTATCTATTAGACGCCGTCAAAGTTTACTTTTAAAAAATATCGTATTTTATTCACTGTATTCCATGTTGGCCACCTTTTAGTGGTACAGAGCTTCATTATTGCAGAATTGAGAATGACGGATAAAAAAATCCTATGAAACAAATTTAGTACATTATTAGAATGTACGTTATGATCATATCTAGGAATATGATATGGAAAACATAATGTAGAGCTTTACCTCAATAGAATCGCAATTCTGTTGACATGTGGCATAAACGTCGGCAGCGAAATATGTCACCTTCAATTTTCTTCAGAAGCATCCACTGCACCTGAATCTCAGTATGTTACTGAATCTAGATTACTGCTTGTACTCAGTTACATGTTACAAAAACTAGCGTATTAATAACATTCGCTATCCTAGGGACAAACTAGTTTTAAAAAATCAGTGTTGTAGATGATGTACAGCAACGTTGAAAGGATGACACCTTGGAAGATATTCTTGCTTGGTGAACGTGTATAAGATTACTGAATCAGCTTCATTGACACCAGCATACCGCAGAGCTTGAGATCATTCTTATTGTGCATGGTATTCTAATTTATAATTTTCAGCATGACTGCTAACCACCTGCACCTAAAAAGTATAAAATAAAACGAAATAGACTTCATTTATGAAATATATTTATTCATGGTCACGTTTCATAACGCAAGAGCCGCTCTGCGTTAACAGATTGCCCTATGAAACTAGTTCTTTAATATACTATTAGCCACAGAAAGTCGAAGTGGTGTCAATCTATAGAGTAATCATGAAAAATAGAGGGTTGTCACCAGAGCTGGGCAGTAGCTAGCTACTTTTGTAGCTTAGCTACTAGCTTAGCTACATTTACCTTAGTTGTAGCTGTAGCTTAGCTAACTGTGAAAAAATATAGCTGTAGCTTGTAGCTAGCTACTTTATTTTCTATTAGCTTAAAAATAACAACTAAAGCTACTTTTAAAGCTACTTTTTGTAGCTTCAAGCTACTTTTTGTAGCTTAAAGCTACTTTTTGTAGCTTCAAGTTACTTGTTGTAGCTTAAAGCTACTTTTTAAGCAGAAGGTCAACAAAGTACGCATGCGTACAAGCTAAACCCACACAAAATAATTATTTGTTGCCAGTTCTAACTGGCTCTAATACACAAAAATACACAGTAGGTTGATATTTATGTACATAATAGTAAATTAACAGTCATTATAACAAAAGACTGATCATATGACAATGGCAAATTTAATTATTTCACAATAATTTAAAAAAGTAGCTTTAAAATTTAACAGCTACTTTAACGAAAGCTTTTAGCTGTAGCTTAACTATATTTTACAAAATATAGGTTATAGCTGTAGCTTAGCTACTTTTTTAAAGAATAGCTGTAGCTGTAGCTTAGCTACTTTTTTTAAGTAGCTTGCCCAGCTCTGGTTGTCACTAACTTATCAATAAGTAA
This sequence comes from Pterostichus madidus, assembly GCA_911728475.2. Classification (NCBI taxonomy): domain Eukaryota; kingdom Metazoa; phylum Arthropoda; class Insecta; order Coleoptera; family Carabidae; genus Pterostichus; species Pterostichus madidus. The sequence continues at coordinate 26,940,196 of OU452314.1, forward strand.
CATAATAATTTAGTTTCAGAACAGGGGATACTGTTTCTTCTTTTAGCTCAGTGATATCGTGTCGGGCTGTGGATTGGAGAATTCGAGTTCGATTTCTACAGTCGACGAACTTTACTCCACATTAAAATTTTCTCTATGGTTCTCCCACCACGAATATCTTAGAGAGGCACAAAATATATTACCTACTCACTGATTCATAAGATTCATCAGGCCATCAATCAATCAATTTTAATTTCCTTGAACATGTTCATTTATTAAATAAGAAAAAATAGGAAAAAACTAATTTTTCATCACTTGTCTCATAATTCCACAAAGGTTTTACAGCACGTTTGCATCAACTATCAGGTCATCAACAAACGGCTGGTCAGTTCAGCTTTAACCATAGACGCGTTTCGTCAGACTCATCAGTATGGTGAGATCATTTATCCAACTAGACCAACTCGGGAATAGTGGATTGTGATACCGACTTAGCTGAACTGACTGATATTAACCTATCTACGCCGGTAACATGACATGAGAGCTAAGGAGCAACTCGTGGTGCCATCTACCGACAAACTCGCAAACTGCTTGACAGCTATTGAAATAAAACAAAAGACAAAATGTCTATTGCGATGTGGAATTGAGTTTTAATAAATAAGAAAAAATAGGAAAAAACTAATACTGACCAGCCGTTTGTTGATGACCTGATAGTTGATGCAAACGTGCTGTAAAACCTTTGTGGAATTATGAGACAAGTGATGGAAAATTAGTATTTTCCTATTTTTTCTTATTTATTAAAACTCAATTCCACATCGCAATAGACATTTTGTCTTTTGTTTTGGTCATTTATTCTTCACACTTGGAATAAATCGTTTATGTAATTTATTCTTATGTCGTAATTTAAATTATTGTACCAATTTTTTATCAGTTCAATTTCTTATATCCTTTAGATAACAAATAGAAGATAGAGATAATATAATATATCTATCGCACTTAATACCTTAATTTTTTTAAAGATAAACAGTGCCTTTTACTTTTTATTGCTAATTGAGTAACTGTGTGTAAAGTAGTAAATAAATATACTCGTATAAATAAAGATATTTCATCCTAGACTACGCAATTTTTAAAATATTGTTTAAAATCAAATGTTATGTTAGCATAAGTACCGTAATTGACGGAAAAAATATCTAAAAATATCTCCAATGCCTCGAAATCGTCAACTTATTTTTCGTACATGCAAGTTCTAGTCTCCACGAATTGTCATCATACGATAACCAGCTCATGCTCATAAAGATGATACAGATTGTCTACAATCAAAGTCAAAAAATCAATTATAAAATACTGGATATAATTTCCTATACGGTGCAGTGTAGGGTTCAAATAAATATTGGCAACAGCTACAGTAGAGTGCATTAATCCCGATTGACTCGGTTAAGCAATACTGCACGGGTAGCAAATAGATAGGTCGTCAACGAGCAACCAAGGTGACATATAACATTAGTAATTAAATCCGCGTAATAAAAAAAAATGAATTGTTTAATTTAGAATACTCTTCCTGATGTCTTAATACAAAATTTAAATAAGTTAAAAAAATGGTTGGCAGGCTCACGCTTAATATAAATTACATAAAAAGATATAATTTTCTCAAAGTAGAACAAGTGGGATATTTTTTTAAAGGAAAACAGATGGAGGACGTAATTATTGCGACAAGCAGATAATCCTATAATTGGAGACTAATCTGGATATTTTAACTGTTATTTGAATATATTTTTAAGTACTCGCACAAGTAGTTTTCGTGCTAACTATGAAGCCTCATTCACAATACGAAATTAATAGTTATAGTTAGCATTTATAGTTAACTTTAGAGTTTGACATGCGCAATAGCGCATAAGCGTTCACAACAGCAAAATTAGCTTCACACTGTCTAGCGTTAATTTCAGTTTACAAGCTCCAAACTTATAGTTAGTAGTTAGCGCCATCTTGTCTAAACTACCAATCAGAAACGTGAATGAATGTTGACGTGTGAAATCCATGCTTTTGTTTGTCAAACATAATGAATCGTAAAGAGAAATTACTATTAACTTCTTTGTTGCTGACCTACGTTCAATTAAAAAAAAATAAACAAACAAGTACAAGAAGTTGGTGGATTCATCCAATAAATAGTAACTGATCATTTTAAGATGATTGGGAAAATCTAATGCAAGAACTGAAGCTACATGATAGAGATATATTTTTTAATTATACTCGGTTTGCTTATTTATTAGCACAAATATCGAAATAACTAATCTTTAGATACTAATGCTGGGTTTCATGAAAGTTTTATCGGTTCATTAGCAACTAACGGTTCAATAAATTTCAGAAAATCGCTATTGATATTGTTGCTACATAAACAATTCTTTAACTAAAGAGCTCCTTATTTCTTTCTTGCAACTCAGCATAAGTCTGTGATAACCAACAATACAATATAATTTTACAATTGTCTAAAATATGTACATTTAACTGACATCTAGCGTCTCTTCCAAAACTAGTGTTTATTTTATTAAAATTGGTATTCTGCGTTATCGACAATGTCACTAACCACACTCTTAATTTTGGTATTGTGAACGAGCATACATATTACACAAATGCTAACTATAAATACTAATTATAACTACTAACCATAACCACTAATTTCGTATTGTGAATGAGGTTTGAGAGAAATCGTTGAAATTTTGAATTTTGTTATTTGTTTTAATGAGCCATCTTCATTAACCGACACTATAATTGTCCATTTATAAGAGATTACACTGAACTAGAAATTTGAATATGCATGGCTGTTCTTCAAACAGCTTAAAGTTTGATTACATTTCCAATGATGGCTTTATGGGGTATTGTAGTTTGCAGATAACTCCAACTTCAATTATATCGGTCAGCTGTACCACTGTAGATGTACAATAAGATGATACAACTGTTAGTTCAATTTGCTCTACGACTTATCGTTGGACACACGGCAGGTTTGCAGTTCTTGAATTCCCTAAAGGGCCGCTCACAAGGTCAGTTCTGCCTTCAGATTGGGCTAAATAGTTCAGAACTCATAAGTTCAACCTAAACTAAAGGTGCGTGCGTAAGTAATTTTTTAAGGGATTAGTACCTATTAGAAGACTAAAAAAAGCAAATGGGGTGGCTAGCTCAGTGGTATGAAGTCGACCTGTGGATTCTGAGAAACCTGGTGCGATTCCCACGGGCGACAAACAATTTTCATAATTTCAAAAAAAAGCTACCCCTGTAGATTCTCCATCACTAACATCTTTGGGGGCCGTGATTTGACGGCTGGTAACCGCACTTCACGCGCAAAATATATCACTTACCGAAATCTACTTCGGCAGAGTGCCACACCCAGTAATGGGTAAAAGGCGTGATGATATATTTATTTATTTATTTATTTAAAAAAGCAAATTTTTAAGAATTTTTTTTAGCTTCTTTATTTGATATGACCATATAACTTTTTCTGTAATGTAAGTGAGTTTTTCAAAAGAACAAAAATTAAATTTTTTTTTTGATTTTTTATCCAATTTATAGATGGCGCCAAATTTGAATCCTTCAAAAAACCTTGTCCCATGGTGGACAGTTAATCTCAAGATTGGCAAGTCAGAAATAAAATATTCAAAAAGCATTTTAAAGAGGAAGGTGTCTCACACAATAATTCATCACCGTTAATGAGAAATTGTTAAAAAACAAAAAATGGCAGATTTTTAAAATAAAGTGAAAAATCGACTCTGTTTTTCATTCTTTTTTCTTACGCCAAAAATTTATTTTTTGATTTTTTGGCCAAATTGTGGTGAATTATTGTGTAGAATAGTTTAATAAACAAAATTCGCTAAGACTGATTAAAATCGGTTCAGTAGATTCGGAGGTTAACTGTCCGCCGTTTGAAAAAATGTCATTTCGAGAAAATCGCGTTTAAAATTTTAATCGTATTATTAACACCAGCGAGCACGCGAGCGCCTATAGTTCTTCTACACTAACTCAAATTTCGAATTTCTCAATAATATTTTAGGTGACTTGCACCTTCTAGGTGCAAGAAGTTGAAAAATGTAAAAAAAAACAAAAATAATTTTTTTGCAATTTCTAATAGGTACTAGTCCCTTAATCCCGATCATGCCCTCTCACGAAATAGTTATTTGTATCACTAGGTCAGAAACTGTACTTTTGGGAGTGCGAGTATATTTTAAAAGACTGAGCCGAAGGCGACACTTACAAATTCGCAAAACAGTTTTTGGACGTGTGATACACAAGATTTTTCTAGCCGATTTAAATGAAATTATTATATTTAAAATTAATAAAAATCTGTAACCTCCAAGCATGAAACTGAGAGTTATAGTCTCATAACATTGTTACATCCCTACTTTCACAAGTTGGATTCGTCCACTCAATTTTGATACGGCGTTACATTATAAATATTATTTATTAAAGAAAGATCAATTATCTGAACACATATTTTTTATTGGTGGTACACGGCAACCATAAATTGTATTACGAGTATAATTACTTACTTTGTTGGGGTAAAATTAATTAAGCTGGATGTTTGAATTTTATTTAAAGAAAAAGTTTATAAAAACAATTTCCATTTATTGGATGCCTTGGCTTTATTCAAGATTAGAAATTTAAATTAGTCCAATTTCATTATTTAAATGTCTAATCTGGAATAAAGTCAAGATATCCAATAAATGGAAAATTATTTTTATAAACTTTTTCCTTAAATAAAATATAATTACTTACAATGAACAAATTAGCTCTAAAATTGGTAAAAATTTCTAACCTCTAAGCACTCACTGACACTGATAGCCAGTGATGCCAATACTAACATGACAAAAATTCCTAGTTTTACCGAACGACGTTCGATAAACACATGGTTTCCGAACGATTTTGAGATATGTAATAATGCTAATATCAAAAGGAAGAGCGAAAAATTATTTTTAATCACACACAGTTATCCAAAGAAAATTCATGATCACGTCCGCTTACGAATAATATTTATTTTTACTCGCACAATCACGCACGGCGACTCACGCTTGTGACAGGATTTAAAAATATTATAATTTCAAAATATACATTGAATGAAATGTAAAGCTGGATTTATAATGAAGTAACGTAAAAAGCAAAGTAAAGTAAAGCAAAGTAAAAAGTAATGCAAGCAAATTACTGATTTATATTGAAAAGCAGAACCTAATACTGTTAGCCAATCAGAGGTTGCAAATTTTCTCCTTTTTTGGAGTACCTATGTCTTATAATTTTCTAACGACGTTGGACATATTTAGCTAAACCATAAATACAGTCCAAAATTTAGTAATATAATAATATAACCTCAAAAACTTGTCGCTTGTTTTCAGAAGATTTTTTAACTCTTCCCACAATTGCTTTTAAAAAAATATTTTTAAAGTTTTTTAATGATTTATCATACAGAATTTTATTAGCCTCAAAAAATTGTATTATTTATATGCCCGTTTAAAAAAAAATAGATCAATCAAAATGTATGACTTCTGATTGGTCAGCGGTAAGAAATGTTAGGTAAAGTAACGTAAAAAGATGAAAGTTGACCAACTTTTGCGTTGCTTATTTTACCTTACTGATTGCTTTACGTCAATATAACGTTTTAACTTGTTACCTTAACTACTACTTTTGCGTTGCCTCTTGCGTTACTTCATTATAAATCCAGCTTAATAGTTATTTATTATACAAGTATTTTAGATACCAATAAAATACAAGTGTAATACAAAATTTTATCCACAACTCATAATTATAGGTATCGAAGAAGATAGGTCCTAACGTTCAACGTTGATTCAGTTATATATAGTTTCTAAAAATACGAAAAAATTGGAATAAAATCAAATTAAAATCAAATGGCCATTGTAGCTTAGTTGGTCTGAAGTATGTGATCAGAATTCATAGGTCTCAGGTTCTAATGCTGGGGATATTCAAATTTTTATCTTTATAATTCAATTTGGAAAAAAAACTATTAGTGAGAAAAACTGGAGTAAAATCAGATATGAATTAAATGGTCACTGTACCTTAGTTGGTTAAAACATGAAACATAAAACATATATCCCAAGTTAAAATCCTGGCAGTATACCAATTTTTCTCTTTATAATTCAATTTGATTTAATTAATTATTAACTTAAAATACTAATTAAATTATCAACTTTATTAAAGTAGACAATTATTGTTTGTTTATAAAATAAAGAAAAATATACTAAATTTATGTTTCAATGAATATATGTTAAAAGAACAAATTGAACCAATGAAATCACAGAAAAGTAAAGAATTTAAGTTAATAGGTTCATTACAATTAATTGGAAATACTAGAAAAGAAATTGAAAGAGAATATGTCGCATGGTATCATAAATAATTTATTAACTAATAGTAAATCAATACTTTATATTTATTTTATCATATCTACGTAGAGACAAACCTATTTTTAATGCAGTGAATTCTATAGTATAACGGTTGATATTGAAAAAGAAACAGAAATCAAGTTTTGTTTTTTACGATCAACCTTCAGTTGTTCAACCCCCCAGTCGACTGTTAATTCCTAATAAAAGAGCTGAAAACTTCTAAAGTGAAACAAAAAATGACCAAAGAGGAAAAAGTAGGCGCAGAAGTTCATCAAAAACATCTCAGAGTATTGGGAGCAGGTGGAATATCCATTTTTTGAACAAGTATTGAAGAAATGTAATAGAATAGTATATTATTCTACGAGAGTATTATGCTAGCTATTATTAAATCGGATGAAGTTTATCCTTTGAATGAATAATAGCCATAATATGCGCATGGGCGTCCGCAGGGGGAGTCAAGCCCCCCCTCCCCTGGATATTAACTAGAGTGGTGACTACGACTCTCGAACATAGGACTTTTACATGTAAAACTATAATTTTGTAATTTCCTGCTTCCCTAAATATTTTAAGCAAACAAGCTTGAAATAAAAGTTTTAGGGCATAAAATTCTGCATCTGAACCAATAAACAAAATTAATTTTGCATTCTATGAAACGACACAAATTAGATTTAAAAATGGCGAAAATTGCTTCAAAACTATTGATAGGCATGAAACTGAAACAAAAATGAAACAAATGTTTGACGTTTTATTTGTCAAAATAAATGAAATAATAAATGAAGAATTTGTTTTGACAGTTTTGACAAATTGAACGTCAAACATTTATTTCATTTTGTTTCAATTTTATAGCTATCGATAGTTTTGAGACAATTTTAGACATTTTCATATCTAATTTGTGCCGATACAAAACATGCAATTTTATATATATATATATATATATATATATATATATATATATATATATATATATATATATATATATATATATATATAATAAAATAGAAATTAAATTATAAGTTTAAAGATAATAAATTCAAGCTGAAACTGAATTTCCAGCAGTATTCTTATGACCAGCTAGCGACATGTTTCCTATCGTAACGATTGAGTAATCTAAGTTTATGAAGTATACGCAGACACAAAATATTAGAAAATAAAAACTGTAAAACTGCTAAATCGGAATTTATTGAAGAAATGGTGTCAATTTATGGAAGAGTTATTAGAAAATTGTCCTTCCTCTTCAATTCAACCTAGACGATGAAGACTAGTAATTTATTTCACAAATTTAAATATTTTTTATCTATTTGTTATGTGTGTCTATTGTTTATATTTATGTTATGTAAAAAAAATATATTTTATAAATTTATGTATATCTGAAAGTTTTTTGCGACACGCCCCCCCCCCCCCCTGGAAAAATGTCTATGGACGCCCATGAATATGCGACTAGAATACAAAATAGGTTTTATTTTTAATTCTAGTAAAGTTTGAGGAAAATATTAATTACAGTTTATAATATGTAATTATTTCTTCGCGCCTCCGTCCGACATTGACAGTTTTACATATCTCAAAATTGTTTCACAACCATGTGCTTATCGTACGCAGTACGGTAAATATTAGTTACTTTTAAATGTTATATGTTGGTATTACTTCACTAGTATAAAAGAATTAAAAAAATAAATATAAATATATCATCACGCCTTCTACCCATTCCTGGGTGTGGCAGATCTCGATAAGTGATATATTTTGCGCGTGAAGTGCGGTTACCAGTCGTCAAATCACGGCCCCCAAAGATGTTAGTGGTGGAGGAGCCACAGGGGTAGTTTTTTAAATTATGAAAATTGTTTGTCGCCTGTGGGAATCGAACCAGGGTTCTCAGGATCCACAGGCCGACTTCATACCACTGAACTAGCCACTCCATTGAATTGAATTGAAAGAATTGACCGGTGCAATTCAATCGTGATGCTAAATTAATAGACGATAAAATAAATTAGATATTGTTGATCTGCATTTAGGTCATATTTCAATAATATAAACAATTTATTTATTTTTAAATATATATATATATATATATATATATATATATATATATATATATATATATATATATATATATATATATATATATATATAACGTCGAACATTTCGAATTTCTATGAAATTCTTCCTCAGCGACTAGAATAAATGTTTTGGTAAATATTCTTGATGTTTGTATTGTTTCAAGTATATTATTGCTTTATTTTATTTTAGTCGCTGAGGAAGAATTTCATAGAAATTCGATACGTTCGACGTTATATATATATTTAAAAATAAATAAATTGTTTATATTATTGAAATATGACCTAAATGCAGATCAACAATATCTAATTTATATTCCTAAAGGTCAACATCCATTTCCAGACGCTAAAATACTTTTAATATAGCGCGATTTAATTAGATGTGAAATAAAACGAACTTAATGCGAACTTCTTGTAAAAATTCACATATATATTTAAAACATAAAAGAAAATAAATAAGAAAAAATAGGAAAAAACTAATTTTCCATCACTTGTCTCATAATTCCACAAAGGTTTTACAGCACGTTTGCATCAACTATCAGGCCATCAACAAACGGCTGGTCAGTTCAGCTTTAACCATAGACGCGTTTCGTCCTTACAGACTCATCAGTATGGTGCTATCATTTATCCAACTAGACCAACTAGGGAATAGTGGATTGTGATACCGACTTAGCTGAACTGACTGATGTTAACCCTCAGACTAACCATACCTTAGACGGAGAACAACGGCGTTTGTTGTGAAGTAAAAAGAGTTAAAGTAAGTTGTTGGTGAGACGGGTGCGCGGCAAAGAGCTAGTATCCCTTGGTGTTATGCGGGTTGCATTTTTGTTGATGACAGTTATTAGACACGGGCATTTTATTTATTTAAACACAAAAGTACGTATACAAAACACTTAATATGTCAAAAACTAACCTTTACTTTGATGTATAAACAGTAAGTAATTGAATATAAGAATAACTATACAAATGTTTGCAACTCGCATAACATCAAAGGATACTCGCTCCTTGCCGCGCACCCGTCTCACCCACAACTTACTTTAACACTCTCTACTTCATAACACTGCATTGACTTGAATACCACAGACTTTGTCTAAGGTATGGTTAGTCTGAGTGTTAACCTATCTACGCCGGTAACATGACATGAGAGCTAAGGAGCAACTCGTGGTGCAATCTACCGACAAACTCGCAAACTGCTTGACAGCTATTGAAATGATGAGTCTGTAAGGACGAAACGCGTCTATGGTTAAAGATGAACTGACCAGCCGTTTGTTGATGACCTGATAGTTGATACAAACGTGCTGTAAAACCTTTGTGGAATTATGAGACAAGTGATGGAAAATTTGTTTTTTCCTATTTTTTCTTATTTATTAAGACTCAATTCCACATCGCAATAGACATTTTGCCTTTTGTTATTATAAAATAAAATATAAATTATAAAAATAAAAGAGTTATAAATTAATATTGAAATTAAAGAAATTAGCCGACAATGGAAACATCAACAACAACGTATGAATAAAACTATTAATTAAAGTTACTAAATTAAACGGCAATTCTACATCTTGCACAGACGAGAGACAACTTGTCTCGACAGAAGCCAATCTACCACTCACTAATTATTGTTGTTTTCATGGGATGTTCTGACAAAGGGGTAAGAGGGCGGTATCGTCGTGTTGATTCAAGATACTGTTCCCACATATGTGTTTACATAAAAAACCTAGACGGGGTGAGTTACAAAGGGTAACTCTTCCAGATCAGACGCTTAGCTATTAATTTACCCAGATATGTTATCACATCCCGTATAACCAGACACGACAATTCAGAAAAGCCATAAACTCGATAAATAATGATCTAAGGGATACTGAAGTTATTATAACATATGCACTAATAAATTTGATAAACAAAATAAACTCTATCAAGTCAACTTTAGAAAGATACTTAAGATAACACTTAATTAGCCACCCCATAAATTAATTATTAATAATTAATATTTTATATGAGTCAACCTGTAAATCACATTTACATTACGATTCAAAGATGTGATATAAACGTACTTATAGATGATACCATAGTTATTTTGAAGACGTAATTCGCCAATGGCACACTGGTCGAGGAGCACGCACCCGTCATGGATGAAAAATAGAGGCTCCTCTATTCCCATCGAGGAGTTCCTCGATGAAACGATTGTGTCTCATTTCACACGTATTATTGTGTCTCATTACGCAGTACGGCAGAGTAAAATCTGCGGCTCGGTGCGCCCGGTCCGCCAAATTTCTTCTAGGAATGTTGGGGTCTATAGACTCCCAAAGGCGTGTAATTATTTTTTTATTGTGTCTCATTTCATGTTAGCGCGGGCTGTTATTTTGGTTTCGCTTTGTGCTAATCTTTCGTGTTTGTATTTTTATCAGTCAGGGTGCGTTCTGTTATTTCATCGATGAGCTCCTCGACGCTCATTGATGCTCCTCGACCAGTGTGCCATAGGCATAAGTAATTCGAAAATGTTACGAGATGATGTAAAGAGAATCTGCTACTTTAATATAACCTCCATTGACATTTCAATGATTTAATGAGGAAAATTGAAGCAAAAACAACAAAGGCAATCAAATGTAAATTTAGCGAGCGAATAATATAGAATGTTCTAAATAATAATTATCGTAACGCCACTGCGAGCTGACAGACAAGAACGTGTATTTTTTCTTGCTTCTAACGCTGGATCGTTTTGTATGCAACTGCTCGGGAAAGTTCCAGACACTTCCTGCCTGCAGTCTGCCTCGCAATTAAAGACTGTTTCTTGGCCTGCTACGCTCAAGACGCGCTGAAAGCAAAGTTCTCTGTTGCCAAACTTTCTTATGAGTTTCCTTTTAAATATGTATCAGAGTTTTTAAAACTTTCAGCTTTGCTAATTATTTTTTATTGCATATTTTGAAAGCATTTAGTGTTTTTAATAAGTTACTATTTACAAACTTTTCTTTACTTTTAATTATAATTAGATTTTATTATAACAATATAGAACATTTTCTATTTACGAAACCAGTTTACGAATATAAATTATACCGAGTTATAATTTGGTATGAATAGAGATAATGGAATATTTTCCACTTTCAAAAGTTTGTAAATTATTTTAGAAAAAATGCGGTCAATATAAATGATAAAAGTTAAATTTAATTAGTTTTTTAAGTAAGTACTTAACAAATAATGAAATCAAATTGAACTATAAAGAAAAAAAAATAGGATACCGCCAGGATGTGAACCTGGGACCTATGAACTTCGATCAAATACTTTATCAGTCACCATTCTGGTGATGTTCCAATTTTTCCCTTAAAAATTAATTTTCATTTCATCAATTGTGAACAGAGCTGGGCAAGCTACTTAAAAAAGTAGCTAAGCTACAGCTACAGCTATTCTTTAAAAAAGTAGCTCAGCTACAGCTATAAGCTACATTTTATAAAATATAGCTAAGCTACAGTTACAAGCTTTCGTTAAAGTAGCTGTTAAATTTTAAAGCTACTTTTTTCAATTATTGTGAATTAATTAAATTTGCCATTGTCATATGATCAGTTGATCAGTCTTTTGTTATAATGACTGTTAATAAATATAAAAAATCACAAATGGACAAATGTACTGTTAATTTTTTGATGATATCGGAATAAATTAACAGCAGAGCTGGGCAGTAGCTAGCTACTTTTGTAGCTTAGCTACCAGCTTAGCTACATTTACCTTAGCTGTAGCTGTAGCTTAGCTAACTGTAAAAAAATATAGCTGTAGCTTGTAGCTAGCTACTTTTTTTTCTATTAGCTTAAAAATAACAACTGAAGCTACTTTTAAAGCTACCTTTTGTAGCTTAAAGCTACTTTCTGTAGCTTCAAGCTACTTTTTGTAGCTTACAGCTACTTTTTAAGCAGAAGGTCAACAAAGTACGCAGGCGTACAAGCTAAACCCACACAAAATAATTATTTGTTGCCGGTTCTAACTGGCTCTAATACGCAAAGATACACAGTAGGTGCCAGGTGGTATTTGCTATTTTTGATATTTATGTACATAATAGTAAATTAACAGTCATTATAACAAAAGACTGATCATATGACAATGGCAAATTTAATTATTTCACAATAATTAAAAAAAGTAGCTTTAAAATTTAACAGCTACTTTAACGAAAGCTTTTAGCTGTAGCTTAGCTACATTTTACAAAATATAGCTTATAGCTGTAGCTTAGCTACTTTTTTAAAGATTAGCTGTAGCTGTAGCTTAGCTACTTTTTTTTAAGTAGCTTGCCCAGCTCTGATTAACAGTCACATTAACAGAAGATTCTTAAACAGTCAATGTTTAGTTCATCTAATATTTAATACAAAAGTAGGACAAGTGAAAAATAAAATATGTTAATAGATTTTAAACTATATTACAACTTGTTATCCAACAGTTATAGAAAACAATAAAGAAGGTACAATTCAAATACAAAACAAAAATAAATAGGTATTTCTTAATGAACAGTTGTAGCTTTAAGCTACAAAAAGTAGCTTTGGGCTACAAAAAGTAGCTTTAAAAGTAGTTTCAGTTGTTATAACAATATTTTTAAGCTAATAGAAAAAAACATAGTTCGCTACAAGCTGCAGCTATATTTTTTCACATTTAGCAAAGCAACACCTACAGCTAAGGTAAACGTAGCTAAGCTAGTAGCTAAACTACAAAAGTAGCTAGCTACTGCCCGGCTCTGTATATATCGTAATAAGTACAATTACCGTTTTAATAGTAAAAATTTAGAATTATAAAAAATTGGTGTTTTTTTCAATTACTTTGCGCACTAGTGTGCAAAATAAAACTTTCCATCTGTTTCCAAGATAATGTAAACCTTATTTTGAATGATGCGAGTACAAAAATGTTTTAGCTAATCTTAGTCTAGTTCGATTTAAAAAAGTTAATTGTAATCACTTTCCGAAAGCCAAATTGTAACAAAATTATACTAGGATTTATTTTAACTTTTTTCAATAAATAGAGTTTAGTTTAATTTGATTAATTTACAATTCAGGATAAAGCTAAACCTCTTTTGTGAATTGGGTTGTTAGTTAATAATTATTACTATTAGTTCTGCAGTTCAATTAAATTCCGAATAACAGCTATATATGAAATAAGCATTTGTGTTATCTGTCACAACTTTCACAGTTTAACAGATGTTTTTTGTAATAAGTAACTGTATAAAACTCCATGAAAAGAGCTTTAAGAAAGTTAAAATATATCGAGAAAAATTTATTACTGCACATAAAAAAGTTGTAAACTGGGTTATAAACAACAATAATTAAAAAAAACGTAAATTTACATTCTTATACATATCTAGCGACCCTTGTATTTAGAAAACGTGGATAAATTGTCTTACGTACTAAAGTAACTTTTGCGTAATTTAATCTACATCAAATTTCTTATAATAATTTGATAATCAAGTACAAAAGGCAATAAAATTTCAAGTTCTTGTTTTATACTTAATACGTTGTATGAGATATTGGAATATTCAACTACGAAGAATTGGTGTTGATCACGATGTCAACCTTTGAGACATAGGTACACTTTCAGTTGGCCTCTATCTCTATAAAATATGTCAAATTAGACCAGTGGTATTGAGTAACTTAGATAGCGTTAGAAATAGCAAAATGTTGACAGATTGTGTTTCTATAACCTGTCATTTGAATTAATTATCTATTGTTCTCTTGTTTTTAAATCAGTTATAAACACACAAGATTAGTATTAAATTATAGATATACTCCATTTCCTGTATCAAAACGATGACGTCATATGTGGACGAGGTTATCATAGATACGATGAAATATAGCTATCTTTTTTTTAATAATATTATTCGTACATATGCGAATGACACAACGTATGTCTTAATAAGTAAAGACACACGTTTCATGTTTTTTCACGTTCTATCAAATTGATTATTTGAATGAAAACGTATGACAGTTCTTACAAATACGAAAATTTATATTTACTTTGTTCACATTTGTTTATAAAATAAAAATAGAGACCTATGGCCATGATTTTGTTATTTTCTCGCCTGTCATTTCTAAGTTTGTGACATTTTTGATACATAAATACAGACTGAGAAATAAGAAATAGCTTGAAAAATTTTGGGTAATCAAATGCAGAAATGCGTTTGTCATCTTCATGATTATTTTGCGCTGGAGTTAGAGAGAATCGAGCATCTTTAATTAATTTAACTGTAGTACAAGAGGTAATGTGCATTGTATTTTGTATTTTCATATATTATTTATTTATATATAATAATAATGTATATTCTTTTGAGTTTTATTTTACAAAATTACATATTTCAATAAGGTAGGTAATATTTTTCGTGAGTTAAGATAAATTTTATTTGGTTTCTTTTATAAACTAATTAAATTTTATAAAGATATAAATATTTTAATCTGTCATTTAATTTTTAGGTTATGTTTTAAAAATGTCAATCCAATACCAATGTAAATGTAAGCATAAAATCTTGAATCACATGGATACCGAATGTGACGTAATCGTTTTCATACAGGGAATAGAGTATACCATGGTTAGTTGCACCGCTTTCACATAAATTTTATGATTGTTTAAATAAAAAATAACAAAATAATGAAATTATTGTCATAAGAATGACTTTCAAGTACAGTGACAATGCTAATTGTAAAGTTAATTTTTCTGTCATAAAATTAACTTTAAAACAAAAAGAATGTTAGATTTCTCATTTGACAGTTTAATTTCGATATGATATTGTTCATTAAAGGAAAACTAAAATTTATAAAACAGCGGTAAAATTGACATGAGGTGCGATTCTGTAACTATTGTAACTATGTCCGTTATGAATTGAGTGCATGCGTATCCTATTTGCTATTTGGATTGGATCTAACTTACATTTACTAAACCAGATCATTTATTTATTTCGCTGGTTTACTTCGCTGACTTTATTTTCAGTACTAGAATTATTTATTCTAATTTACTTTGAAAATATATAAGTTTAGAATCCAAATCATAAAATTAATAAATATAAATAAAAAGGCTTCAAGATCCAATATAAAACGTTTTTTATTATAGGACGTTTCGAATGTAACACATTCATCATCAGCTCTAAAATAAATAAAATAAGTAACAATATTATAGTAATATAATAAATAATAATTACCAAAAAATGAAGAGTAAAAAGTAGAAACAGAATATAAAGTATTTATCAAGTATAAAAATTAAAATTGTCATAAAACAAAAAACGAAATTTCAAAATGGTGTCAAAATAAAACATAAAAAACAATACAAAAAAATGTTACTAGATTATACATTAGTAAAATTTGTAATAAAATTACGGGCATATTTTAATTTATTATATGCATCTGTCTGATAATTTATATTTATATCACGATTTGTATTAATATGTAAAGATTCATGGATAAGCCTATGGTCCTTTCTTTTAATATTGTCAACAATTATAGTTTCTTTAAAATTGAAAATGTGCCCAGTTTCTTGGTGATGTCTAGTGAGGGCACTATGGTCTGGATTTAAAAGCTTGCAATGGTTTGAGTAGCAAATAGAATATGAAGCCTTTTTATTCATATTTATTAATTTACTTAGAAGTAATTCACTCCGATAAGTACATCAGTTTCCTTAATTCAGTTCATTTATTTATGTGTCGAATTTATCTGAACTGATTTAAATGAACCAAGTACCAAATGTAAGTTGTATTCCATTTATCACTTGGTTTATTTAAATCAGTTCAGATAAATTATACAACATGACTAAATGAACTGAACTAAGAGAACTGATGCACTCATTAGGATATATTACTATAAGTTAAATTCGAATTAGTAAATCTAGTATTGGAAACAAAATAAGTGAAGTAATCTAGTCAAAAAAATAAATGATCTGGTTCAGTAAGAGTCAGTTAGATCTGATCCAAATGATAACTATGTCCGTTATGATTTGAGTACGTTATATAAGGCGTATCATTTGCCATTTGGATCAGAACTAATTTACACTTAGTAAACCAGATCACCTATTTATTTCACTTAATTTCTTCGCTAAATTTATTGTCAATACTAGAATTAGTGATTCTAATTTACTTTGAAGTAATTCACCACAATGAGTGCATCAGTTTCGTTAATATAGTTCATTAAGGGCCCAGATATCCACCTCCTAATAAACTAGCTAATAGTTTAGAAAAATAATTTATTTATTAGGATGATATTTATTTTTTAGATATCCAGTTCAATTTATTCGTCTTCTTGTTATTAGGTACCTAATAAATAGATAATGGGATGGCTAGCTCAGTGGTATGAAGTCGGCCTGTGGATCCTGAGGTCCCTGGTTCGATTCCCACAGGCGACAAATTTTCATAATTTGAAAAAAGCTATCCCTGTGACTCCTCCACCACTAACATGTTTGGGGGCCGTGATTTGACGACTGGTAACCGCACTTCACGCGCAAAATATATCACTTACCGAGATCTGCTTCAGCAGAGTGCCACACCCAGCAATGGGTAGAAGGCGTGATGATATATTTATATTTATATTTTATTTTTATAATAAATATATAAACCAAAATTGCAACACTGTTCATCTTTTAGAGAGAGAATTTTATGAATATCATTAATTAGAAAGAATACAAAACTTGTTTATTACGTTTAATAAATATATAATTATAATTTTGTTTCTACATCCTTGATTTTGTTATAACTGTCAAAATGTCAGGAAAACGTGCAAGATCTGTAATTTTTACTATAAATGAAGTCAGATTATTAGTTGAAATAGCTATAGAATTTAAAAATGTAATAGAAAATATTCAGATGCAGTGAATTAAAAGCAAAAAGCGAATAGAGGGAAAAATAGCGGCAAGATTCAATACACGGTTTTGTACAATTCATCGTGCTTCAAAAACCTTGCGTCTGAGATATGATTGTGTTAAATGCTATATTAACAATAAGAACATTATGAGGGCGTCTAATATTATTTCCAAATTCTCAATTTTATAAAGTAAATAAAAATAAATATATCATCACGCTTTATACCCATTACTGAATGTGGCCGTAGCAAATCTCAGTAAGTGATATATTTATGAACGTGAAGTGGGGGTTTCCAGCAGTCTAAACATGGCCCTCAAATTTGATAGTGGTGCAGGAGACACAGGGATAATTTTAATGTGGTGAAAATTGTTTGTTGGCTGTGGGAATCGAACCCAGGTTCTCAAATACACAGGCCGACTGTTTCACCTACCCCATTTCATGTGTCTTTATAATTTCATCCAATATATCAAAATGGGGTAATGGCTCAGTGGTATCCGGCCTGTGGATCCTAAGATCCCCACAGCCGACAAAACATTTTCACCAATTTAAAATTACCCCTGTGACCCTTCACCAATAACATCATTGGGGGCCGTGATTTGACGACTGGAAACCGAACTTCACGCGCATTAATATATCACTTACCGAGATCTGCTTCGGCAGAGTGTCACACCCAGTAATGGGTAAAAGGCGTGATAATATATTTATTTATTTATTATATACATCAAAATTCATCTAAAATATCAATGATAACCCTTGTAGCATCGTATATAAATATATTATTTCTAGGTATATCTTTTTAATACGAAATTAATACAGTATTAAAAAATATATTTTTATTTTATGTATAAATTGACATGACAATTGAATCTTTTGTTTTTTATTAGGAGGTTTGAGTAGCTAATAAAATATAAAAATAAAATAAAATAAATATATCATCACGCCTTCTACCCATTACTGGGTGTGGCACTCTGCTGAAGCAGATCTCGGTAAGTGATACATTTTTCGCGTGAAGTGCGGTTACCAGTCGTCAAATCACGGCTCCCAAACATGTTAGTGGTGGAGGAGCCACAGGGATAGCTTTTTCAAATTATTAATAAAATATGTAGCTAATAAATATGTTTATTAGCTAAATAAAATTAATCAGGTAGTGGATATCTGCAAAAAATATTTATTAGCTAAATAAATTTATTAGGAATTTTATTAGGAGATGGATATCTCAGCCCTTAATCATGTTTCCTAATTTATCTGAACTAATTTAAGTGAATCAAGTGGCAAATGGAATATAACTATGATTGCAACCATGGCAATAATGTTGAAATCTTTGAATTTCTAGCTGTATTCCATTTGCCACTTGATCCAGTTATATCAGCTCAGATAAATTCGACACATGACTTAATGAACTGAAATAAACAAACTTATGCACTTATAGGGGTGAATTATTTCAAAGTAAATTAAAAACAATAATTCTAGTACTAGAAATAAAGTGAGCGAAGCAATCCAGCGAAATAAATAAGTGATCTGGTTCAGTAAATGTAAGTTAGATCTGATCCAAATGGCAAATGGAATACGCCTTCTGTCAAAATTTAACATAATCTATAATTTCAATCATTACATACTTAAATCATAACGGACACAATTACAGAATACGATCCCAATATTGGTTTAGTTTATTAGAAATCTAATTTGTTCATTTTGATAATAAATTACAAACAAAAAACAATCTCCGTTCAATCAAAGCACCCAACGATTTATTTTCAGTAGGTTTACTTTAAATGTAGAGACTGCTGAATATCTCAACAACACTAGAGACTTGGAGTACTTCCCCTTTATAAGCTATACCTATCAAAATAAAACAAAAAATAAATAAATGCAGCAAGTTCTGCGACATCAAACTATCATATACTCCATCTGCTGTCCTCTCAAGCACGTTTCCTCGAGTTGTATATATATCAGCGTGATGGGCAACGTGTGAGAGCTCGTTGTATTCACCGCGTGGCGCTGAATTATTTATCAGCCGTGTCCAGCGTCTGCCACTCTGGAATTTATCCACGGCCATTTAGAAGAGTCCTAGCTGATAATCAGTAGCACAAAGACTCCAGGAAATTATCCAGGAAATAGAGGATTATGTGATGCATTTGCTAGAAGGTACAGGCAGGTTCAGAAATTGACATCCATACATGGATGATGATGGAAACTGTGTTGAAAGTGATGCTTAATGCAATGAAAATGATACAGAGTAACTACATATTTTCCAATTTTTTGCTGATTGGTCCCAATTTTTATTTAATTATCCGTTGATTCAATTACCTTGGGGACCAAACAATTTGAAATAAATTTCAATTTTCAGCTTGATAATAAGTATGTTTTTATTGCCAACGTTTCGTCAGTCAAAACTGACCTCTTCAGGGCTGGAATCACAGAGTAACAATTTATTACAAGGAACATATAAAAGCGCTCTAAGAATATAAATTAAACTAATTGTTCTGATATCACATAACTTTGTATCACAATCAATAATTTTATTAGGTGAGAATTTATTGATTGTGTTTTTTAGTTGCTATTAGAATTTGATTTACCAATTAGAAGAAATTATTATTGATGCCGCAATTGACAGATTCTCGGAATTAAAAGTTCGGAAACAAAAGATACTTAACTTATTGTGACTAGACAGGAGGCCAGTTATTTATTTATTTTATTAGAAATTTTTATTTTGTTTTGCTTTTCTTTTTGTTGAATATTTTCTTAATCGTTATGATTTTAATAAAATTTTATTAGAATAATATGGTTTATTATTAACTTTTTTCTTAGTGGACTTTATATACCTTTGATAATTTAAAACAGTTTAATGTTGGAAAAACTGTTTTTTCTTTGTCAAGAATGGCGGTTTTTAAAAACGTCTTAAGGCGGCACTGCGTTCGATATAATACATTGTTGAGATATATTTACAGAAAAAAGTGACAGAAACAAAATAAGTACATACTGTACTAGTATAAGTACTATTTACAATTATAGAAAAATTATATACAATTTCATGCATGGTGACAACAATTTGAAAGTTAAATTTATTGACAGAAAAAATCGGGTGACACTTAAATTCAAACCAGAGATCTTTCTTTCTACATTATGTTTTATTACTGCATTAAAAAGTGTAAATTTATATCAGTTATGACAGTAGATACTGTACTAGAAGTGCGCCATTTTATTAAAACCGATAGTTTCAGTTCCAGAGATAAATAGAAATAAAATCTGGTATAAAATAGCAGCCATAAAATAACGTTATTGCAGAAACGTATATCTACACTAACTTCATATAAAATTTTGCTCTGATAGCCGGAAGTAAAATGTTTTTATGATATTTGCAGCTAATAGCGTGAACATAAACTCGAATTCAATTCTCTTCTCTTATTACAGAAGTTTATCTACAAATAACAAATAAACAAACCATTTAAAATTAATTCACTAATTATTATTAATTAATAATGCTCGGTTTATCATTCAATTATTAAGTAAATGGTAACTAACTGCAATATATATTATATGTACATACATACATGTAGAGATGGCGAGATATCTACATTAATTCATGGCAGCAAGTGATCTGTTGCTAAAAACAATATTAGAAAAATAAATATTAAAAAAATCAGGTGTGGTCACCACACGACTTTCTTATACACAGCATATTTAATATTTAGAATATATGAATGTTATATAATATTATTAAACATGTAATTTAGTTTTTCAGTAATTCAGCATTTATCTGTTTGAAACATATAAAATGTCAAATTTGTTTACGTATAATTTTTTTGTAATGTTGACTACTTTACTTCTACCTTTACATAATGCCCGATTTTTTTCACTTTCTTATACTGTGTTTAAGAAAGTAAAAATAAGATAATAATTAAAAAAAAAAACACTAAGAACGTTGTATTTATCTTATAATTTTTTTTTATAAATAAAAATTTATAAAATAATCCTACATACTTATATACATACTATCATGACATGTCTCTTTAAATAGAGTAGCACGAACCCTTAAAACATGAACTTTATTAGATTCATCCCACAATTAATTTTCAGCAAACATTCTTATCTTGAAACACAACTGTAGCTTCATTCACATTTAAAACTTCTTTCATACATGCTCGTTTCTTCTTTCCACGTGAAATGTTACATTCACGCTACATATTAATTCATTTATTTCTATATTGTTCAATTACGCAGCCTCCATTTCACTAACACACAACTGTTTCATCAATCTTTCATTCGATATACGTTCCACATGACCAAACCATTTACATTGACTTATACACACTCTTCTAATAACACTCCGGACACGATCTCTTCATGTGTATTCACATACACCCTGCAATTACCTCATTCCCACGCAGTTTATATTTCCTCATGCACACTCAACGATTAATAGCAGAATAATTATAACATTAACATAACAGTCAAATCAAAAACTGGGCATAAGAAAAATATACAAGCCGACCTCTGTGGCTCAGTGGTTTAGACTACTAGGCTACTGACCTAGAGGTCCCGGGTTCGATTCCCGGTCAGGGCTGGCATCAATCAGCGTCTGTGCTGACTACAGCGCAGACGCTTCCATCATCATACCGGTTAGTAACCAAAGCAGTTGAAGCCGTATCACAATAAAAAAAATATATATATACAAGATGTTTTTTTCGAAATTGGCAGAGATCACAAAATTAACATAAAAAGAAATGGAATGTAATGTCTATCGTTCTAATTTTGATGTCGTTGATAGGTGTTTCGGGTCTTTTTTCTTTTATTATGGCTAAAAAAATTCTAATGCCCGTGACCTTGCATGTTTATTTTTGTATTCAATTGATTTAACCCAATATAAACATGAATACTTCTGGTATTCTTCAATTAAAATCTTCACATCATCGCGAGAACACAACATTTTATAATTTAAAATTCAGAAAAGAAGAAATAAAACAAGTGAAACCAGATGTGTAAATACAGAATCAAAAGCAGTGATATAAAACTAGGTTATAATTAAACGTCAAATAATAGATGAAAACAGAATAATTCACTGCACATCTCCTCTGCGCAATTTCTGTACAAAATTTTGCTAGAATATAGAACAAGTTCTATATAATTTTGTACATTTTTTTGAACATTTTTCTGAACGTTACTTTACTGTATGCAACGGTACATTTTTTTGTTCATAATAAACAGAAAAATGTACATAATTTTGTACAAAATAGTGTAACGTGTCCAACGGCCTTAAGTCAAAAATAATCTATTTAAATATAACTCGAGAGTTCGATAAATTAGAAAATAATTCTCCAGTATCTGTCTCAAACTTGTTGCCATTTGGCAATAGCTACTCAAGGCCTATGGGCTTTCGTGATTATTACCTAGCAACAAATTTTCGAAAGATCTGTCAAATTATTTTCAATTTATCCTCATTCTTTTATTATTCCTGAAAATTTGTACATGAAACAGTACACAATGTAGGTGTGTTTCTTATATTAATAGTAATAATAAAAATAGTTTATTTGATCTAAAACTTTTACAGTTTTGAACAAAGGATTGGTAACAGTGTAAATACAAATATACAGGATGGTGAACGCAACTCTCGAACATAGGGATTTAACAAGTAAAATCACAATTTTGTAATTTCCTGCTTCCCTAATTATTTTAAGCAAAAAAGCTTCAAATAAAAGTTTTAGGGAATAAAATTCTGCATCTAAGACAATAAACAAAATTAATTTTGCAAGCTTCTCAACGGCACAAATTTGATCTGAAAATAATGAAAATGACCTGAAAACTATTGATAGCCATGGAACTAAAACAAAATTAAACAAATATTTGTCGTTTTATCTGTCAAAATAAATGACATAATAAATAAAGAAATTACTTTGACAGATTATATGTCAAACATTTGTTTAATTTTGTTTAAATTCCATGGCTATCGAGAGTTTTGAGGCTATGTTTATCATTTTCAGATCTAATTTGTGCCGTTACGAAGCAAGCAAAGTTAATATTGTTTATTGGTTTAGATGCAAAATTTTATGCCCTAAAACTTTCATTCGAAGCTTTTTTGCTTAAAATAATTAGGGAAGCAGGAAATTACAAAATTGTCATATTAGATGTTAAATCCTTATGTTCGAGAGTTGCGTTCACCAGCCTGTATATTGTGTTTATAATACTTTAGACTACTATATAAGTACAAATTTTGTGCTTTGTGATTGTAATAATTATAATTATAAACTTTGTTAGCGAAACCCCAAGAAGCCAACATACTAGGAGATCTGTTTCTTATATTGCAAGGGCGTATTGCAAAATCTTTCATGAAAACTGCATAACTAGTACAGTGTTCCGATTAATTTTAAGCTCAATACAGAACCTAACAACTACCTACTTTATTCATAATTTAAAACTAAAATTTTGTAATCCTTTCCATGAAATATTTTACAATGTGGTGATTTTGTTAGCCTGCGCGTAATAATACCAATTTCCAAGTCTTTACAATACCATTCGTGCAATATGTTATTACGCCTTGGTTGAAGCCGTGCCTACGACTACGGCCCACGCTTTATGTAGGTCAAACTAGAATGTAAAATAGTTGAAAGTTGAAAAAGTGGCGGTAGGTAACAATCGAAGCGAGCCATTATGAACATAAACTGTTTCAGCAGTAGCAGCAGTTGTGCGCAACTTATGTCACTTTCAAACTAAACGTTCTTTCTGCTCCGTTCTGCTGAATTGGAATGGAGGGATTTCTTTCGCTACAAACTTTCTTCTTCTGATGGAATCTTTACAGTTGATCAACTGAGTATCATATGCTACGATTCACTGACTTACGAGAATGGAAATTCCATTATTTGTTGTTTCAGAATGTGAACAATGTCAGCTGTTCTTTGATTGGCTCTTACAAAACGGTGTGTGGTTATACATACTATAAATCTATCTTGTCTTTTTCTTTTTTGTAATATGCTAAAACAGACATCGGTTTCTGGATGTACTGAGAGGGTAGCTTGAATATGTTAAATACTGCTCAAATCATCCATTTAGTATTTCTAAAAACTGTGCTGCGTTATTCCATTTTAAATGAGACAGATTTTTCCTATATATCTCCAAAATTGTTAAATATACCGGAATCTGTTTTTGGTTTTTTTTTTTAGTGAGGAAACATTTTATTATTAGTTTTTGAATCAGAAGTGAATATGACTCTTTTTTGACCAAAATAGAGAATTTTACGAGAGTAGGTCGCAAAATTTTGAGAGGTGGGCACAAATCTAAATATTAACAAAATCAGAAATAAAAATATAAAGTAATGGTTAATCTAGTGTAACATGACTTACAAATACAAACAAAATATTAAAGAAAAAGACAAGTAACATTGATTACATACAAGAAAATACATATAATTAGAAAAAAAAATCAATTAAATATAAAGGCAAAAATTCACATGTGTTCAAGTAATAGCCTTTGTGAATTTTTTCTTGCAAATAAATCTGACTTCTTCAGCCTTTATTTCTTCATTATTTATATGAAGCAAGTGAGTTTTAAGTTAAAACTCACTTTTGAAAATAAAAAAACGTACTCCTGCATTTTTGATGTAAAATTTTTTTAGTAAGCCGAAAGCAAATTTGGAAAGGTAATAATGGACAAAACGGCTTAAAGATGTAGTTATTTTATTGATGAAATAATAACCGACGTTTCGGCCAAGGTTATGGCCATCTTCAGGTCTAATAATAAAATAATTAAATTACAATCATAAAATTGTTAGTCAGAAACAAACAATACAACTTACCAAGCGTTGAAATAATCAAAAAACAACCATTTTAAAGTTACTAACTTAATAACTTAGATTCATGTTTTTTGCAAATTTAGCTTCTTAATTTATTTTTTTTCATTTTAATATGTTCGCCCTAATTAAGTTATTAAGTTAGTAACTTTAAAATGGTTGTTTTTTGATTATTTCAACGCTTGGTAAGTTGTATTGTTTGTTTCTGACTAACAATTTTATGATTGTAATTTAATTATTTTATTATTAGACCTGAAGATGGCCAATGGGATGGCTAGCACAGTGGTATGAAGTCGGCCTGTGGATCCCGAGGTCCCTGGTTCGATTCCCACAGGCGATAAATTTTCATAATTTGAAAAAGCTATCCCTGTGGCTCCTCCACCACTAACATGTTTGGGGGCCGTGATTTGACGACTGGTAACCGCACTTCACGCGCAAAATGTATCACTTACCGAGATCTGCTTTAGCAGAGTGCCACACCCAGTAATGGGTAGAAGGCGTGATGATATATTTATTTATTTTATTTAAGATGGCCATAACCTTGGCCGAAACGTCTGTTATTATTTCATCAATAAAATAACTACATCTTTAAGCCGTTTTGTCCATTATTCCTGCATTTTTGATAAAATCGCTGATGTATTTTGGGAATTGAATTTTTAATATTTTACTGCATTTTTAGCTTTTCACGCATTATTAATTTCTAAATTCATTTGGCCGGCTTGGTAACTCTTTGAAAATAGTAGTATTAACTAAAAATATCGAAAACAAACGTACATTTACGCGAAAACAATTGAGTTTGAAGCCAATTTTACGACAAATGCTGGGTTGCAAGAAAAAAATAAAGAGCTCTTTAGTTAAAGAATTGTTTATCTAGCAACAGTATCAATAGCGATTTTCTGAAACTTATTGAATCGTTAGTTGCTAATGAACCGATAAAACTTTCATGCAACCCAAGCTCCTGTTTTTGTCAAAAAGGCCATATTTACTTTCACGTTTCTGATTTAAAAACAATTTTTTAAATGTCCAAGGGCCAGTTTTTTAATCGACGGTTTACTCTCGATTAATGTTAGTAGTGTTAGACACTTTTAACATATTTTGAGATATCCAAGGAAATTCTGATCCATTTAAAATGGATTATAATATCAGCTTGCATAGACAAGTTTCAAGATAGTTTCCATATAACGACTGAATCCCACTCTAGCTAAAAAAAATAATATATGAACTACACACAGTGGATGGGTGAGCCCTGTATTGTAATAGGGATTAAGTTCCTGTTGTACAAAATAACATAAATATATAAATAAATAATTGAGCCTAGACTTATGTGAAATTAGACAAAAATTAGTAATATAATAATTTAAAATTAAATTTATTATAATTGCTTAAAACATAAAATTCGTATTTATTTAAAACAATGAATTATGCCATGAAAACCTGAAAATTTTTAAATTGTATAATGTATGCTGAAAATTTAGTTGTTTACATTACATTACATCCGACTGTAGTATATTCAATTCTGCACAAGTTTACTTTTCCGTTGTCAACTTAAATAAATTCAAATTTACCACATCCTTAAAATAAATATATCATCACGCCTTCTACCCATTACTGGATGTGGCCGTGTTCGAAGTAGCCTTTTGACATTTAGGATTTAGGAATTGGGGAAAGAAATTAGGAATTCACATAAGTACAACTTCGAATAGTAAACTACTAACGACATCGGCAGTCTGTAGGTTGAATTGTTTGACTGTTAGACGTTTAGGTATTAATAATAATATTTAATACTTTTTATACTTGCACGCAAAATATGAAGGTATTTTTTTCTTCTAAAATGCCACAGCAAATTTGACAGCCTGTAAACGTCCAAAAATTATTCGTGTTTGGCCGTAACGCGCATGATTTTTAATTTAGTGCTTACCAACTTCAAGGCGTAGTGTGCTCTTACAAATCCGAAAATCTAATTGCTAAACCCTAAATATTGACGTCATTTAGAGCACACAAATTTAGGATTTGGTGTATTAGGGTGATAAAAGTGCAACCCCGGACACAGCCTCTGCCGTAGCAGATCTCAGTAGGTAATATATTTTGCGCGTGAAGTGCGGTTACCAACCGTCAAATTACAATCTCCAAGTATGTTATTATAGGGGAAGTCACAGGGGTAGTTTTAATGTGGTGAAAATTGTTTGTCGGCTGTGGGAATCGAACCTGGGTTCTCGAATCCAGAGGCTGATCACTAGCCAGCTACCCTATTCTTCTAGGTTAGAATTTCTCTTTTGACGTTCAGTGGAATGAACTAAACTTGTGATCAGTACAGTTTATAGCTATTTCAATACAGTTTCGTTGCTATGCGCAATTTATTATTTTCAGTGGATAGTAAGTCACGCAAAATTAGTTGTTTACATTATGGTCGACAGAAATAGTTATTTGTTTAACTAGAACAAGAAACGCAAGAATTTGGGCGAATAATAACGTCCCCTGGAAATATTACGAAGGAAAATAGCATTTGTTTGCAATTTTACTACCAGATGCTATTTATCCCATCCCATATGGGATGGCTAGCTCAGTGGTATGAAGTCGGCCTGTGGATCCTGAGGTCCCTGGTTCGATTCCCACAGGCGACAAATTTTCATAATTTGAAAAAGCAATCCCTGTGGCTCCTCCACCACTAACATATTTGGGGGCCGCGATTTGACGACTGGTAACCGCACTTCACGCGCAAAAATATATCACTTACATTTATTTTAGTCGCTGAGGAAGAATTTCATAGAAATTCGAAATGTTCGACGTTATATATATATATATATATATATATATATATATATATATATATATATATATATATATTTAAAAATAAATAAATTGTTTATATTATTGAAATAAGACCTAAATGCAGATCAACAATATCTAAGTTATTTTATCGTCTATTAATTTAGCATCACGTCGATTCCCACAGGCGACACACAATTTTCATAATTTAAAAAACTACCCCTGTGGCTCTTCCACCACTAACATATTTGGGGGCCGTGACTTGACGACTGGTAACCGCGCTTCACGCGCAAAATATATCACTTACCGAGATCTGCTTCAGCAGAGCACCACACCCAGAAATGGGTAGAAGGCGTGATGATATATTTATATTTATTTTATTTTATGCTATTTATATAATAGTGAAATCTATTTTGAATGTTTTGGTGTTATTTATAAAATTTGTGGTTTTTTACAGAATGTCGTGACCAAGGAAATATATTTGATGTTAAATAAGAATTTCTTCCGGTTTTTGGTTTTCATTAGTAAGAAATATGATAATTGTTTCCGCAACATGCTATTCATTCGTGTTCGTAGTTATTCACAAAAAGAAATTGGATTATTGAACTTGATATGCTGAGCAAATGTCAGGAAAATAATACATACGAGGGCAGGATGAAAAGTCCCGGAAAATGAAACAAGAAGTGATTTATTTGGTCAAAACATATTTTATTTCTCAACATAATCTCCTTGTAGCTCGATACACTTCGTCCAACGTTTTTCTAATTTTTCGATTCCTTCCAAATGATACGATTACGGCAATCCTTCAAAATAGGGGTTTGTCTCAGCGACGACCTCATCGTTGGAGCCAAATCTCTTTCCACCGAGCCATTTCTTCAAGTTTGGAAGTAGATAAAAATCACAGGGGCCAAATCTGGAGAATATGGTGGATGACGAACCAATTCGTAGCGCAATTCATGCAATTTTGCACTTGTCACACTTGTCGCGCTTGTTGTCAACAGAGAGAAAATGCGGCACCCATCTGGTAGATAGCTTTATCATATCCAAAAATTTATGCAAAATGTTCCGTACCCGTTCGGTTGAGATGCTCATAGCCTCAGCATCTCGTGCACTTTAACTCGCCGATCGTAAAATATCATACCATGGATTTTATCGACTATTTCTGGCGTTGTAACCTCAATTGGACGACCAGAACGTTCGGCGTCCTTTGTGGTCATACTACCACAACGAAAATCAGTAAACCACTTGTGAATCGTTCCAATCGATGCTGAGGAGTTCCCAAATGATTAACAAGCGATGCTTTGGTTTGCGTAATGTTTTTTCACGCAAGAAATAATGTTCAAAGACGCGAAATTCACTTTTTCCATGTTTTCAAATATCTTCAAGATTGCTTGCTTTCGATGGGTGTCAAAACAGAACTGAACGACATATCAGTCTAAAAATTTTAACGTGTTGCAGTTAAAGATGGTACATCACAAATGTCACATGAGATTTGCGATTGTGGCGCCATTTGTTTTATTTTTCAGGGACTTTTCACCCTGCCCTCGTATATTGTATAACAAGCAAGGAATTGTACTCATTCCGTACGAGTATGAAAGGAGGTTTGCAATTAATGCGAGTGAGAAAAGGACATTCCATGCAAGTTGTACGAGTACACTATGATTACAATATTATTACCTTATTAATTTATATTTTAATCCGATTTTACTTTGACAATTTTATATGTCTATGGTAACCATGAGATATGGAAATGAATTCGCCACATTAAAATTATCCTTTTGGCTCCCCCTCTACTAACATCTTTGGGGGCCGTGATTTGAAGGCGTGATGATATATTTATTAATTTATATATACATATATATATATATATATATATATATATATATATATATATATATATATATATATATATATATATATATATATATATATATATATATATATATATATATATATATACAGGATGGTGAACGCGACTCTCGAACATAGGGATTTAACATGTAAAATCATATTTTTGTAATTTCCTGCTTCCCTAATTATTTTAAGCAAAAAATAAATTTCTGCATTTAACCCAATAAACTGTATTAATTTTGCAAGCTTCCTAATGGCACAAATTAGATCTGAAAATAACGAAAATAGCTTTAAAACTGTCGATAGCCATGGAATTGAAACAAAATTAAACAAATATTTAACCTGTCAAAATAATTTCTCTATTTATTATGTCATTTATTTTGACAAATAAAACGTCAAACATTTGTTTAATTTTGTTTCAATTCCATGGCTATCGATAGTTTTGAGGCTATTTTCGATATTTTGAGATATAATTTGTGCCATTAGGAAGCATGCAAAATTAATACTGTTTTTTGGTTTAGATGCAGAAATTTATTTGAAGCTTTTTTGCTTAAAATAATTAGGGAAGCAGGAAATTACAAAAATATGATTTTACATGTTAAATCCCTATGTTCGAGAGTCGCGTTCACCACCCTGTATATATATATATATATATATATATATATATATATATATATATATATATATTATATATATATATATATATATATATATATATATATATATATATATATATATATATATTTATATATATATATATATATATATATATATATATATATATATATATATATATATATATATTATATATATATATATATATATATATATATATATATATATATATGCTAAATAATAAACAAAGAGACAACATTATTTTAGTAGAATTAGAAAAATGGGAAGATAAGAAAGAAATTATGAGTAACAAACAAAAACTAAAGGAAAAGCACTCTGATGTATTTATAGAAAACGATATGACTAAAAAAGAGAGAGAGATACAAGCGGCCATAAGAAAGATAGCAAGAGTTGAAAAGGAGAAGAATAGAACAGTAAAAGTTGGATACAAAAAAATAACAATTAATGGTGAACTGTTTGAATGGAGTGAACAGGAGCAAGGGGTCGTGAAAAGCAGCAAAGAGACAAAAAACTAGAAAAACTAGAGGAAGAACAAGGTAAAATAAGAGACGACACGGCAAAAGAAAAGGACACGAATAACGGAAATAAATTAATAGGTTCTAGCATTAGAATAGGAACTTGGAATGTAAGAAGCATAGCGGGGAAAGAAATTGAGATAACAGAAGAAATGAAAAAAGCAAAAGTAGATATACTAGGAGTAACGGAGACAAAAAAGAAAGGCGAAGGGTTTAAAAAACTAACTGAAGACTACTGGATGTATTGGGCAGGAGTAAATGAAAATGAGAGAGCAGCAGCAGGAATAGGACTAATAATTACCAAAGAATATGCATATCAGATGGAGAACGCGAAATATATTAATAAAAGAATTATGTCAATAGAGTGGAAAATCTCTGAGAAACAAGAATGCACATTAATAATAACATACGGCCCAAGTGAAGACGACAGAAAAGAAGAGAAAGATATTTACTATGCAGAGCTCCAAAGAACAATAGATAACACACACAAAAATATAATAATTTTGGGGGACCTTAACGGCAGAGTAGGAAACAAAAACATAGGTTTAGAGAGAATTATGGGTAAGGAAGGAGAGGCAGCTCTCAATAACAATGGAAGAAGAATAATTAACCTCTGCATAGAAAATGACTTCAGCATAACCAACACGCTCTTCAAACACAAGGACATACATAAATTTACAAGAGAAGAACCAACCAGAAACGAAAAGTCCATAATAGATTATTTTCTTATTAGCGAAAATTTGAGAACAAATGTACAAGATGTAAGAGCGTACAGGGGATCAGAAATAGGAAGTGATCATTACTTAGTAATTATGAAATTCAACATTAAAACTCAAGCCAAGAAGGAAATAAAGAGGAAAACTATAATAAAGAAGAAAATAAGAACCTATAGACTAAAACAAAATGAGGTAAAAATCGAATATGAGAAGAAGATAGGCGAAAAGCTAGCCCGATCGGAAGAGGAAACAAGCATTACAAACATGTGGAATAGATTTAAAATGGTGCTATTAAAGGCGGCAGAAGAAGCATGCGGAACAACGAACATAAATAACAAGCAAGTGAAAAAAAGCTCTTGGTGGACACAGGAGATAAAAAAATTAGTCCAAGAGAAGAAACATGCATGGAAAACTTATCTAGCTAACAAGAACACATATAACTATGAAAAATACCAGAATAGAAGAACGGAAGTGAAAATAATAATAAAAGAAGCAAAAAGAAATGAATGGATAAATTTCGGGCACCGACTAAGCCAGGCACATAATGAAAATAAAAAATTGTTCTACGGTGCTCTCAAAGGAATGCGCACAGATAAGATAGAAACTATTGGAAATATTAAAGACAAAACAGGGAAGGTACTTCACGAGGAACAAGATATAATGGATAGGTGGAAAGAGTACTACAAAGAACTGCTGGAGAATGGAGACTACCCCAGCGAGATAACGTTGGAAAAGGAAAGAATAAGGGCAGAAGAACATAGCACACATCAAGAGACAGAAACTATTACTGAAGAAGAGCTTACGAAAGCTTTGCAGAAAATGAAACTAGGAAAAGCACCCGGATATGATACGATCTCAGCGGAAATGCTGAAGTTTATGGGCAAGAAAGGTGAAGAATTCCTGTTAAAAATTTTCAACGAAGTAGAAAAACAAGGAGTACCCCGGGACTGGCAAATAGGAGTGATATCTCCAATTTTTAAAAAAGGAGACAGCAAAGACTGTAATAACTTCAGGGGTATCACCTTATTAAGTATTCCAGCGAAGTTGTTTGCAAGGATTCTGGAAAATAGAATAAGAACTCGAGTGGAGGCAACATTAGAAGAATCGCAAAGCGGTTTTAGACCAGGACGAAGCGTACAGGACCACATTTTCACACTACGGCAATTAATGGAAAAGGCTAGAACAACCAATAAAGAAATAAACATGTGCTTTATCGATCTAGAAAAAGCGTTCGATAAAGTGTCAAGGGAGAGAGTTTGGAACTGTTTGGAGTCTAGAGGCATTGACAAAAGCACTGTGAACAATGTGAAGAGATTATATGAAAATAACGTAAGCTACGTTAGAGTTAGAAATATTTCGTCAACAACATTCCCAACTACGACAGGTCTGAAACAAGGATGTATACTAAGCCCCCTTCTTTTTAACCTATACCTAGATGAAGCTTTCAAAAGAATAAAAAACAAACTTAAAGGTTACAATGTAGGATACTGGAAGATGGAAAAAATAATAATCTCAGAACTAAGCTATGCAGATGATATAGTGCTAGTGGCAGAAAATAAACAAGATTTACAATACAACATCAAAATAATACACGAAGAACCGAAAAACTGGAACATGACAATAAATAAGGAAAAAACTAAAACGATGACAATAAACGACAAAGGATTCGGACACACTTTAAAAATAGATGACACAGCGATAGAACAGGTCAACACTTTCAAGTATCTGGGAGTCAATATGCATGCAAGCGGCAGTTTAGAGCAGGAAGTAACTGATCGAATAAGTAAAGGAGGGAGACTTTTCAACGCCCTAAAAACTAAATTCCTAGCAAAAAAGGAAATTCCGGTACAAACTAAAGTTGAAGTATTCAAGAAGGTAGTAACACCAGTTCTGACATACGGATGTGAATCATGGACAACATCGGAAAGAATACATAGCAGAATAAGGAGCGTAGAAATGAGATTCCTGAGGAAAATCGACGGAAAAACTAAATACGACCGCATTAAGAATGATGTATATAGAGAAAAGCTCAACGTTAGACCTTTGAAAGAAATTATAGAAGAGGGACAGTTAAGATGGCGAGGACACCTACACAGAATGCAGAACGAGAGAACAGCAAAGAAAGTGTATGAAGCAAGACCAACAGGGAAAAGAAAAAGAGGCAGACCAGCAAAAACATGGGAAGATGATGTCAGAAAAGCACTAGAAAGCAGAGGAGTAAAATGGCAAGAAGCTACAAAAATCATGACAGATAGAGAAGCCTGGAAAGAAGTATGGAAAAGAAAACCCTTGGAGGAAGAGCAGAGAAACTGACCATAACCATAGCCTTACACCGAAAGGTAGAAAGGCTTCTAGGATTAAGTAAGTAAGTAAGTATATATATATACATATATATATATATATATATATATATATATATATATATATATATATATATATATATATATATATATATATATATATATATATATATATATATATATATATATATATATATATATATATATATATATATACATTTCATTTGCTTCACTTAAATCATTTCAGATAAATTAGACAACATGACTAAATGCACTGAATTAAGTAAAATGGTGCACTTATTGTGGTGAATTACTTCAAAGTAAAATAGAATAAGAAATTCTAGCACTGAAAATAAAGTCAGCGAAGTAATCTAGCGAAATAAATATGTGATATGGTTCAGTAAATGTAAGTTAGATCTGATCCAAATGTCAAATAGGATGCGTCTAATGTACTGTATTTCCGTAACAACAACAAGCAAAAAATAAGGGTATATCTTAGTAAAAAAGTAAAACTCTCGTTTGATAGAGAAAAGTAGTACTTTTCATCCAAAGGAAACAAAAATTTATATTGTAGGAAAAAAGTAAAGCCATATTAACAGCAATTGGAATACAATGGTACGATTTGATATTAGTCACATCCACGTGATAATGTCAAGATAATAGATAAATAAAAATAAATAAATATATCATCACGCCTTTTACCCATTACTCGGTGTGGCACTCTACCACAGCAGATCTCGGTAATTGATATATTTATGCACGTGAAGTGCGGTTACCAGCCGTCAAATCACGGCCCCCAAAGATGTTAGTGGTTGGGGAGTCACAGGAGTAATTTTTAAATTGGTGAAAATGTTTGTCGGCTATGGGGATCGAACCAGGGTTCTTAGGATCTGTAGGCCGACTTGTTACCACTGAGCCATTACCCCAAAATAAATAAATCATTTCTACATTTTTAATTATACCGCAAAATTTTACTTTCTGATAGGGTAGTAAAAAAATTATGTATACACCTCGTGCAGAAAATATTATTCTCCCATCAAATGCTTCGTATTCCTCGACTTTGGCTTGGGAAATTAAATAATATCTTTAGGAACAAATGTCTCACTTTATTTCCTTGGTATACGAATAACTATTGGTTATTTCTAATCTAAAAAAGTCGCAGTTATCAATGATAAATTAACAAAACATTAACAAAGTAGAAAGAAAATAATAGGAAAACAAAGTTTCCAACACTTGTCAAAGTTTCACAAAATTACAGCACATTTGAATCTACTTATTAGGTCAAAGGCTGGTCAGTTCAGCTTTAACCATAGACGCGTTTCGCTCTTTAGGAGCTCATCAGTATGGTGCGACCAACTATCCAGCTAGACCAACTAGGGGCTACTGAACTGTGGTACTATGTGAGCTGAACTGACAGTTGTTTAGAGTACTTATGAAGGTATCATGACATGAGAGCTACGGAGAATTATGCAGTGCCATCTACCGACAAAAATCGCAAACTGCTGAATAGCAATAAATAAATAATACAGAGACAAATTGTCAATTTCGATGTGGAACTGAGTCTTAATAAAATAATAAGAAAAACAAATTTCAAATGTGCTTTAATTTTGTGAAACAAGTGTTGGAATTTTTTTTCCAAAATAAATTGCATTACATCAAAAGAAATTAGTTAATTAATTATAATAATTCTTTTGACTTTTGAATAATACATTAAACTAAAAATAGTAGCAAACTAGACAAACCAAATATTACCGTTTACTAACGTTTTATATTCTAAAAATTTATATAATTTTGAATACAGGCTTGAAAAAACATTATGCCAACAACTGGAAATGGTACAATTCAACTGAAAAAAAAACATACAAAAGACAAAATAGTGATCATGTTAAGAGCTGTAAATGAGGTTTTAAAAGTGTAGTTTCACAGTTTTGTAGTTTGAAAATTTATCATTGCCATTAACTTTTTGAATATCAGTCATTTTGACTAAAATGATTGCAATATTGTAGTTTTCCTATATCGTTATTATAAAGTATGTGGAACTGTTTTTATCGAGAACAGTGTTACTAAGGTTAGCTTTGTCCAACTGTTTTTGGGAATTTTTTTTTGTGAAACATAAATCTATCAGTTTAATTATCATTGCCAAGTTCATTTCAAATTATTGCAATTTTTTTTATAATAAAATAAATACTTTATATTGCACAACACTTCTTTATTAAAAATTGATATGATTTGGTTTTATAACATAACATATATAATTGTGAATTTGAACTTTAACTTGACTAGTAAATGTCAAAATTTATTAAATTTCAAAAATTTATTCAATATATTAGTGTTATCTCATTGAACTTTTTTTTATTAAATAAAAAAATTAAAATAGCTCTAACGTAATATAGGAAAAATAGTATGAAAAACATGAGTAAAAATGACTCTAGTTTCAGTAACGAGCCGTAGCGAGTTATACAAAGTAGGATTGAGTCATTTAACACTTGTGTTTCAATACACTATTTGTGTATATTTTGGTTTTGCCATCTCTTATTAAATCGAGCCATAAAAGACATCTGGTGGAATAGTTTCCGTCATGGCAATTTATAGTAACTAAACAATCATCTTTAATGTCATCAATGTCACAAAGACAATTTTTCTGTGCAGACCTAGCTAACAAATTGATCAATTCACGCTTAGCTCCGAGTCATAATCCACCACTTATGTCTAAAAACACAAAAACACCTCTTTTATCGAATCACTCATCATCCCAGTAAACACTCCAGCCTTCCAGGACCTTCACTGCCTCCAGTCTCCCGCCGCCGACTCCGGGAACTATCCCGGAATTCTCGCCCGTATAACGCTCCAGAAAAGCACAAAAGCTCTCTCGAAAATTTAATTTAGCGGAGCTTTCATGCCAGCCAACATGTGCTTAAAACTTGTCGCTGATGCAATTATAAATGCTGCTGTTGGCAACACTGGGAGGTGAAATGTATGGTATGGCGACACTGACAGATATGGAGAGGGAGTAATTATTTGATGGCGGACTGTGAAACGATGAATGAGGTTGGTGTTTGGATTTGTACGATTTGGGAGAAAGTGGTTTGTATCTTAATGGGGTTATTCTTCTATTCAAGAAAATAAATTATCCCTTTAGGCTTTTATAGTTAAACTGAGAAAAGATATGACAATGATGTTCAATTTATTTTATTCGTAGCAACGCATTGAGATATTCAACTACTAAGGGCCAGTTTTGAAATCATCTGTTTATGAGTACTCTTGATTAGGTGACTGAGTGGTATCGAGTCGATCTGTGAATTTGAGAACCCTGGTTTGACTTCTACAACCGACAAACAATTTTCACTACACTAAAACTACCCCTGTGTCTCTCCCCCCACTAACATCTTTCGGGGGCGTAATTTGCGGGTTGGTAACGTGCTACGGCACAATGCCACATCTAGTAATGGGTAGAAGGCGTGATGATATATTTTTTTTAGTCTCGATTATTTCATTCATAAATAAATTCAACCAATCAGATAGCCTCATTTTCCATTGTTGTGCATTTTAAATATGTGATGAAAATGCATTCAGCTCTTTAAATGCTATAGGCAAATAAAATTAAGATCGCTGCGCCATCTAGAACATTTCGCGAACTACTGTATCCAAGATAGATTTTTGACGTTTTAAAAGTACAAAACTTAAATCGCAGTTTAATATTATAAAACACAAAATAACTCTCTCTTTTATATTTAATTTATTTACACGATTGTCACTATATATTAAATCTACTGAATTTAGATTAAAAATTTAAGTATCAAAATTTTCTATGCCTGAAATGGTTAAGTGCTCTTTCTGTATTTATTAAATAGTTACTTGTACTTCAGAATTTCCAATCGTTTTCGGTTGATTATTGAATAAATTTATTATAGTATCTACTGTTTCTGTCTCTACTGTATTTGTATCGCAACTTTTCTCTATTTCGACATTATTATGCGTAGCGTTTTAATGTTCACTTTGTTCGAAATTTTGCATCTCAATGGATTTTTTTCATTCTCAAAATTCTGTCACTATTTTGAATTTGTTTATCGTGTTTTCTTTGCCTTTAGCAAATTCATAGGTATTGCATTTCGTTTGAAATGTACAGTGAAAATTGTTATTTGACAACAGTTCTATTTACATATTACTTGATTAACTACTTACAAAAAAATAGTTATTTGTTTCATTAGGGCTAAAAATACCAGTTTTCTTATGGAATAATAAAGATTATTATTATTATTATTAAATTATATGGGATGGCTAGCTCAGTGGTATGAAGTCGGCCTGTGGATCCTGAGGTCCCTGGTTCGATTCCCACAGGCGACAAATTTTCATAATTTGAAAAAGCTATCCCTGTGGCTCCTCCACCACTAACATGTTTGGGGGCCGTGATTTGACGACTGGTAACCGCACTTCACGCGCAAAATTTATCACTTACCGAGATCTGCTTCAGCAGAGTGCCACACCCAGTAATGGGTAGAAGGCGTGATGATATATTTATTTTATTTATTTATTATTAAATTATTTATCACCATAACAATTGTAGTAAAAATTTTATTTTTGGTCCTAAGCCGTATCCATGGTAACGTAAACATTCCTGAAATAATATTCTTTTACTATTGAAAAAGTTGAAATAATAATGTAATAATTTTTTTGTGAAATGTAAGAAACATACTACCGTACGCGGGTTAACTTTTTTTCCCTATTTTTAATCGCATAAATACTGCATGCTTATCTATTAATTCGGCAAGCCTAAATTTTGTCTGAAATTTTGCTTTTTGAATTTCTTTCTTTGGCAATACATGAAAAGATACATCTGGATGTTTTTTTTTTACATCCTGGTACGTAGTAATAATCGTTCTACATTATATATTTTATCACCACACCGAAAATATTTCAAAATATCTGTATCTAATATACGAGCCTTGTCTCACATCAGTTGATTCGAATCTTATTTTTTCGTTTGATGTTTTATTTTGTAGTTTCATTTCTCGTGCAGTATGCAAAAGAATTATATGAAATTTGAATGAGACATATACTAGTGTGTTGTTAATACACAGATAAAATTTGAAGTCAATCGATACATACATCTTGCAATGACAGCCTTTGGAACAGGAAGTAAACATTTCTATATTAACTAAAACTTTTTCGTTTAATTCAAAAACTGTATAATAATAAAGTTTGTTTAAAATAATAACTAACTGTTATTTCATTCTTCAAGCTACCTACAAGATAAAAATCATGATAGTTCATTAGCAGACAGAATTAGTTTTTTTGTAAAAAAAAATTACTAGTTATACTGCTATATATTTTGTGTCTAAGGTATATTTAACGTTAAATTTAGTTAAAAATGTTGAAACTTAATTGTAGAATTTAGTAAATGTCAGATATCTGCGATTTAAAAAAGAATACTAGTTATACTGCTATATATTTTGTGTCTAAGGTATACTTAACATTAAATTTAGTTAAAAATGTTGAAAATTAATTGTAGAATTTAGTAAATGTCAGATATCTGCGATTTAAAAAAAAATACTAGTTATACTGCTATATATTTTGTGTCTAAGGTATACTTAACGTTAAATTTAGTTAAAAATGTTGAAAATTAATTGTAGAATTTAGTAAATGTCAGATATCTGCGATTTTAATATTATTTAAATTATAAACACAAAATAAGATTCGGGTCAACTGATGTGAGACAGGGCTCGTATATTACAGTTCAAAATGAGTCCTGGGTCCAGTAGTTCTAAAAATTACCGCTAGATGGTGTAACGCTTAGCTGCATTTGCCTATTTAGGTAGTACTAGCGTGAAAATTTTTTTTACAGATCAGAATGAAATTTGACGCACGTAAACATCGTCTGTGAACAAAAATGTTCGCTTGTAAAGTTAAGTTCTTATACACGAGGCTTATGGCGATCATCACTCAGAATCGCACATACTTGGTTTGTGTAACTCTAAAATTTTGCACTTTAATTTGAAAAACTAGTATGATGTTTTAGAACTATCCACGTATATTGTATCAGAAGGAGAAAGTTTTTTTATCGTTTAGTAATGGATATATAGCCATGCAAAGCCTTGTTTTCAACGAAAAATTAAGAATCCCAATTTATAATGGTGGTATGGTATTTGAAAATTTACTAGACCAACAACCTGTTAACAATTCATGATATTCAAATCATAATAGGTATAAAACACTTATTTTATTCAATTTTTATATTTTTTTGAGCGTCAGTTTCGCCACTCGACCACCGATGGCGCCACCGTCATACTAGTACTACCTTAAATTGTAGCTAGTTTTTTGGTGGAAAATTTCGAGCTTTTTGAAGGCATACTGGTATATGCTGAACAAGTAGTCGCAGAAACAAAATACTTACATCTATTTTACGATTATCAAAATTGTATTTCATTAAACACGCCAATTTAGTAATATTTTATTTGCAACTGTCACAAAGGATGCATAACAATAAAATTGATTTACTGTGAATTCAAGAAATCTTGACATATACCCCTCGTGCTAAAGAATTAATAAATCAACACACCTTTTACCCATTACTGGGTGTGGCACTCTGCCGGAACAGATCTCAATAAGTGATATATTTATGCGCGTGAAGTGCAGTTACCAGTCGTCAAATCACGGCCCCCAAATATTGTAGTGGAGGGAGTGCCACAGGGGTAGTTTTTTAATTAAGCCAGACATCAAATTTAATCGATTAAATTCGTAGCACTCGGGATATAATGTTTGATTAAAGTTAATCATGATTAAATAATGGGGTAGATGGCTCAATGGTATCAAATCGGCATGTGAGTTTGAGAACCCGGGTTCGATTCCCACAGTCAACAAACAAATTTCACCAAATTTAAACTAACTCTGTTATTCCCCTCCACTAATAAATATCTTTGTGCTTCATTATCGTACATCTATATAAAATTTGTAAAAATATTCCCGCGCTCCACTATGAATAATGTTGCCCTCTGCACTGCAG
The DNA here is from genome assembly GCA_911728475.2 of Pterostichus madidus. Lineage (NCBI taxonomy): Eukaryota > Metazoa > Arthropoda > Insecta > Coleoptera > Carabidae > Pterostichus > Pterostichus madidus. Next base: position 26,980,955 of record OU452314.1, read on the forward strand.
CGGATTTAAAATATTCGGGCCCTAGGCAAAATATTTATTTCGGGCCCTTTAGGACATAAAATTCTGCATCTAATCCAATAAACAAATTAGAATGAAAATAACGAAATTATCGATAGCCATGAAATTGAAACAAAATTAACAAGTGTTTAACGTTTTATGTGTCAAAATAAATGACATAATAAATAAAGAAATTATTTTGAGAGATTAAACGACAAACATTTGTATAATTTTGTTTCAATTTCATGACTATCGATAGTTTGAGGCTATTTTCTTTATTTTCAGATCTAATTTGTGCCGTTGCGAAGCATGCAAAATTAATTTTGTTAATTGGATTAAATACAGAATTTTATGTCCTAAAACTTGTATTTGCAGCTGTCTTGCTTAAAATAATTAGGGAAGCAGAAAATTATAAAATTATGTTTTTCCATGTTAAATACCCATATTCGAGAGTCGCGGTCACCACTCTGTATATATATTTCTATTATTTAAACTAAAAGCTTGAATCCGGGCCCCAAAATTGTTTGACCCTAGGCTATTGCCTCTTTCGTCTTGGCCAAAGTCCGCCTGTGCCTGTGTAGATTTAATTTTGTTACAATTATGTATTGCGCTTATCGCAGCTTGCAAACCAAATGGGGATACAGTAGTAGAACTGTACTCTCGAAAGAATGTCACTGTGAAATTGTATTTATTCCATTGGTTACTTGAATCAAAGTGCTGCCATCTGCAACGTAGTATAAACCTTGACAAATGAAAATGAAGTCTGAGAAGTGTATCGCTACGGCCAAAATTTTAAAATATTATTGTAAATACAATTTATGTACCAATTTTGTCATAATTATGCTTTTATGTTTTCGACAATAATTTTGCTTATTTAGATTTATTTATTTAGATTTTCTTCACAAATTATAAAAGAAAATTGTTAAATTATATTCTAAAATTTGTTTAACTGTGGTTATTTCATCTGTGTTCTGAAACACATACTTAACTGATGCATAAATAATTAACTTATTATTAACAGTTATTTTTTTAAAACTATTTTTGAAGATGCTAAAAAGTAAAACAATAATAATAAATTGTATTGTGAACAAAACGAAAGCTTTATTTAATTACTTATGCATTAATACAAATCAATTAGTGCTAATTGTGTGCGAATTAATTAGTAGTAATATAATAATTTTAAATATTATTAGGCTTTGACAAATCGTCCTTTCCATACAAGGACAGCTTCCTTGCCACCAATGTTATATCTGGAATAAACAAAAACTTAAAACAAATTCGTATTCAATAGGATGCGGGCACTCACGTGACACTGTGACGTTTTAGTGGCGTAAAAACACCTGTACGGGAAAAGATCACTGCGCCATCTACAAAAAAAATAGTTCATTTTGTAGGTGGCGCAGTGATCTTTGCCCGTACAGCTGTTTTTACGTCACAGAAACGTCACTGTGTCACGTGAGTTCCCGCATCCTATATATTATAATATTCATATATCATGGAGTCAGTATCTCGTTATAATATTTGTCTTTTTTTAAATATTTGTTTATCAAGGTTATAAAAGTGTAGCTTTTGGTCGAATCTGAAGTTTGCAACCGAACCGAAATTCGAGAATAGCCAATCAGATGAGGCTAAAAAAGAACTTTTCAACCGAGGTACACAAAATATTTTTAAATGGCTATCGCAAAAAGTTATTAATTTGTAGTTAAATAGTTATTTGTTTCATTAGGACGAAAAATACAAGTTTTCGGGTCGAATAATAAAGGTTGCCGAACGACGCGTAGCGGAGTCTGTCAATATTATGAGACTCGAAATAGTATTTTAGTCCGATTGAAAATTTGACTTTTGTTTTTCATAATTTATAAACGTCAATGTCTCAAGAGCAAACATTTTCTTTTTTCTATTTTTTTACCTGAAAGTTCCGCGATAACTTCCCATAGGCACAGCTAGTGGCAGCTGATGTCCTTTTAGAGTGACATTTCTCATATAGTAATGACCTGCTTCGATGGGACATTTTGAAGCAAAGTTGCCGAATTTAGTCAGCAGAGGCAGCAGCAGCTTATCATTCTTGATGAAATCGCAGTAGGGCTGGTCTACATTCACACCAGTGGAGACAAAAGCTCCGGAAGAGGTCTGACGGTCTAGTTTTAAAATTATGCGGAAATCTTCCGGTAAAGTTTGCAGGACTTCAACTTCCATGTTGAGGATGGCGTCTAAAGTACCAGCTCCACTCATGTTAGAGTCTAGTTATAAGTATTCTGTTAGGTCGTTCTTTTCGATGGTGAATTCGTCTTGGATTACTTAGAACGTTGGCTAAAATCATTCAATATTTACTTCTAAAGCCTTATGTGCTTGAAGTTTGTGCTAATTGTCAACTCAAATAACTTCCAAATATTTTTTTTGCAAAAGATTTTCAAATAAATAAATAAAATAAATGTAACATCACGCCTTTTACCCATTACTGCCGAAACAGATCTCGGTAAGTAATATTTATTTATGCGCGTGAAGTGCGGTTACCAGCCAGCAAATCACGGCCCCCAAGTATGTTAGTGGAGGAAGTGCCACAGGGGTAATTTTAATGTGGTTGTAACAATATGAGCTATCTCATTATTGTATGTTGCTTCAGATAAAAGCTTGGCTTCGTGTAATTTGACACTCGTGGACACATGGCCTTTCCTGTGAATGCGAAAACTGTAGGTTTTCAAATATAGGACATTAATTTATAAAAGTGACAGTTATTAGTTAGTGTTCTAAGAATTCTAGAATCTTTTCGTGTTCACCAAGAGCGGCAGTGCCTTTGTGTCAGATTACGCAGCCCCAAACACTTGAGGCATCTGTGGAAATGGATTCCAGATGTGGGTAGTTTTACCCAGAGGATGTCAAGTGTTTGGGATAGCCAAGTCAGTCAGAACCACCGACTCGAAGCGTGAGGATGGGCGGTCATCCTCATATGAGACGCGGCGTGCGCAAATTTACTTAGTGTTTTATAATTAATGTAACTTAAAATTAAATCTGTTTTCACCATTAATTTATTCATAACGTTTTACCAATCGTATCAGCGTGTTACAATATTTTATAATATCTTATATGTCTAAAGATCAAAGCTCATTTTATTAACCCTTTCAATTAACTAAGTGTTCATCAGTTCTCAATAAGTGATTTGTGTGTTCTAACTGGCAACGATTTGCCAGTCCATAGTTGAGTTCACAACCAGAAAAGGAATTCACAGAACAAGTAAGTAACAATCACATCAAATTAATTATTAATATCAGATTTTAACTTATTCACTCTGTACGCTCAACGAGCTCGTGTTACATGGTGAAAATTGTTTGTCGGCTAAAGGAATCGAATTAGGGTTCTCAAATCCACAGGTCGACAGAGCCATCTAAACCATACTAATAAATATAGTAGCTAATTAAATTCTGCAGCTAATATTCTCATTAAAAATTGTGATGAATAATAATAGTTTATGAAACAAGGGAGTAAACTTCGTCATTATTTTTCGAAAGGGAAAGTTTAATTCTAAGGGCCTAATCAGAAGGATACAATCGCTTGAGGCAAATAATGATACTTTATTCACGTGTTATATACGATATTTTTTATGCAAATGGAAAAATTCGTTATTTAATCAAACTGTTAACAGCATGTAAAACTAGTAAGAATGAAGTACATTCCAATAAACAAAAAACTATTTTTAATGTTATGTCTTGAATCACTTTATTTCTCTAGGGTGTACTTGTCATTTTTATATGCCGCGGTAAATAATGAAACACTATTACCACTATTAATTAATGATTTTGATGAGAGTAAAGTTAACATTATTTACCGGTTATATATATCAAATACCATACGTACCATTACGCCAGTTTTAGCCATTCGGAAAGCAGCGAAAGCGAATAAAATCAAAAACACATTTTTTCTTTCCATTTTGAAGTTTATACTTTACGATACACTTTTTAACCGACTTCTTTACTGAACTGATAAATATTTGAATTTTTTTACCCTTTATATACTAAGTCATCTGTTTAAAAGGACAAAATATTCCCACCGACTGGAAAAAGGCATATATAAGCTCAATTTTTAAAAGAGGAAAAAGGTCAGAGTGTGGAAATTATAGAGGACTAAGTGTATTAGATTCTGTGGGTAGGCTTTATGGGCACATACTTAAACAAAGAATAGAAAATGAAATTAAAGATATCGAAGTACAAAGTGGATTTCGTGCAGGAAGATCATGCATAGACAATATATTTTGTCTCAAGCAATTATCTGAGAAAGTACTCGCCCACGGTTACGAAATGCATCTAATATTTATAGACCTTAAGAAGGCCTACGATAGCATACCTGTAAATAAACTTTGGGAAGCTATGAAAAGAAACGGAGTCAAAGTACCGTATATAAATGCAGTGAGATCATTATATGAAAACATAACGAGCTGCGTAAAAGTTAGAAACGAACTGTCAGAAGAATTTACAGTAAACAAAGGACTGCGACAAGGCTGCTGTCTCTCGCCAACCTTGTTCAAAATTTATATGAACGAGCTCCTGGTTAAGTGGACTAAAAAGTGTAGTAGCATGGGAATGCAACTCGATGACGACACCATCTACACACTTTTATTTGCGGATGACCAGGTAGTGATAGCAGAAGATAAGGATGATGCGAGTTATATGATGCGGAAACTTTTAGAAGAATTGGACGATTGGGGTCTAGAAATAAACCTCGAGAAAACACAGTACATGGTAGTAGGAAATACGAATATTACAGATGGTTTAGAAACACAGAAAGGTATGATAGAACAAACAAATGAATACAAATATCTAGGGATAAAATTCAAAAAAGATGGTACAGATCAGGTAGATGTAAGAACGAAAGTAGCACAAGGAAAAGCAGTTACTAGACAATTACACTCGGTACTATGGAATACAAATATAACGAAAACAACGAAGATCCGAATGTTTAAATCGCTAGTCGAGAGCTGTGTCACCTACGGATCAGAAGTATGGACTTTGAATGAAGGATTGAAACAAAAACTAAATGCTATAGAAATGGGATATTGGAGAAGATGCTGCCAATATACTCTTTTAGACCACAAAAGGAACGAGGAGGTTAGAAAAGAAATGGGTATTGAAAACTCTATGTTGGATACAATTAAAACAAAACAACTAATCTGGTATGGACACATGAAAAGAATGAAAGGGGAAAGACTACCAAAGAAAGTGTTCGAATGGAAACCTCTTAGAAGAAGGAAAAGAGGACGACCTAGAAGAAAATGGTACGAAGAAATAAAGAAAACCATGGAAGAGAGAGGTCTGGCAGAAGAGGATTACGCAAACAAAGAAGAGTGGCGTGAGGGATGCAGGATATGGCTGTAAAGGCTGTTCTCTACCTGCTGTATATATATATATATATATATATATATATATATATATATATATATATATATATATATATATATATATATATGGGCCATTCTCTGAGAAACGGACACCCCACCTTCTCCAAAATTTGGAGCATCAAAATAATTTTTGAAGGTCATGTGGACATAGAAAAAAGTATCTAGTTTTCAAATATGAGTGGCGAAATTGATAATTTTTATTATTTTTGGGTGTTTTGTCCATTTTTTTTTACCAAAGATTTAAGCGAAAAATTTTAAAGTTGAATAAAATGCTTGGGTTTGGTTTTTTTCTTATTTTGACGGTGGCATCTCGTTTCTTGTTGAAAAATTGAAATATTTTATCTCTTGCTAATTTTTCTAAAAAGTTACCCTTTTTTATTAAAAGTGGGTCAAAAAAATTATTATTATTTTAAATCTATCAATTTTTTACTCAAAAACAAGACATCCTACAAAAAAAATTGTGTAACAAAAAATGCTTAGAATTCATCAGAGAATACGTGTGATTTTTTTTGAGACATTTTTATTTTTTTTTTGTTTCTTTTGGACTATAGAATTTTAGAAAATTTTTAAAATGTTTCAGAAAATTCTGAAAAAAATCACACGTATTCTTCTATAAATTCGAAGCATTTTCTATTCTTTAAATTTTTCTGAAATTGTGATCCTTTTCGAGTAAAAAAATCATTAAATTTGTCTATTCCAATTTTCTTACTCTTTGCAATTTGAACTCAATTTTCGCGAAGGAACATTTTTTAAATTTCTTGTTTTTGGTTTTTCATCTTTCAATATAGCGTTAGCTTGAAGGTGGTATATTATGAAATTTATCAGAATTTTTTAAAACATTTTAAAAATTTTCTAAAATTCTCGTCTAAAAAAAATAATTAAAAAAAGCTCTGACAAAAATTATACGTATTCTCTGATGAATTCTAAGCATTTTTTTGTTACGTATTTTTTTTTCGTAGGATGCTTTGTTTTTGAGTAAAAAATTTACAGATTTCAAATAATAATATATTTTTTGACCCAGTTTTACTAAAAAAGGGTAACTTTTGAGAAAAATTGATTGGAGACAAAATATTTCAGTTTTTTAACAAGAAACGAGATGCTACCGTCAATATAACAAAAAAAGCAAACCTAAGCATGATATTCAACTTTAAAATTTTTTGCTCAAATCCTTGGCCAAAAAAAATTGACAAAACACCCAAAAATAATGAAAATTATCAATTTCGCCAGTCATATTTGAAAACTAGATACTTTTCTCGATTTTTCCATGCCCTTCAAAAAATTTTTGGATGCTCCAAATTTTGGAGAAGGTGGGGTGTCCGTTTCCCAGAGAATGGCCCATATATATATATATATATATATATATATATATATATATATATATATATATACTAAGTTTTTTTGTCATTGCATGATCATATTTTGAAATTCAATTTTTGTTCCACGAATTTTAATTAAGATAAAATTGATAAATATCTTTTTAAAAATGAATATCCGGTCATGCTTAGCAACTACATAATTTATGAAAATAATTTTAAATTGAAGAAACGAGCTTGTATGAAAAGAATTATGAATGTAAATGGTAATTTATTAGAACAGGAATGTTCAATAAATGTGTCAAGGGTTTATACTACCCCATTTCATAGAATATAGTCGGATAGACATATGTAAAAAAATAACTTCTTTTCCAGAATGATGCAAAAGAATATTGATTCAAAAATATCGTAATTATATAAAATTTTCCTATTATTTCTGAACAACATAATTCAACCTTGAAATAATCTTGTTCCTCTAAGTATCTTATATGTATAATATTTATAATTTCTTTCGAAGAGAAACAAGTTTTAATATAATGATAATTAACTTTAAATTATATATTTGAATAATTCTCAAAATATCATTAAATATTTGTTATCAACTTTTTCTTGCAAGTATATAAAGTGTCTATGAACAATTTTAATTTTACATCAAAATGTGTAAATTAACTGTCTTGGTATTGTCTCTGTTGGCAGTTAACATAAGTGCTGGTAAGTGAAAAATAAAAAATGTAGTAGTTCTTCATTCATAGTTTTTTATCAGACTAGATAGGAAAATGATATATTTTCCACTCGAGTTCGAAGTTTGTTTCACGAACAAGAGTGAAAAAATGCTTTTCTCTCGAGTTAGACAATTTTTTCCACGACATGCTTTAAAAAATATTTACGCGAACTTTAAATACATTTAGGAAAAATCTAATAGGCCAACGAAGGTAATATTTTATTTATTATAATTGTAAGATAATTTAAAGACTAAAGAAGAAGAATTATTATAATAACAATCACCGGTTTACTCTTGATTAACATTAATCGGTGATTGAAAAACTGACCCTTAGAGAGGGAAAACTAATTTTCCTCACTTTCTCGCGAAAAGAAATTAGAATTTTCTGCGCATGTTGTGAAAATAGTAGATTGTTCAAAAAGTAAAGAAAGGTGGTAGTTTTTTAGTGAGCATAAAAGTTTTACACGAGCATAAAACACACTTTTCTTATGCGTTAAACATGCTATTTTTTGTGTAAGTAATGAAGAAATTGAAATTAAAGAAATTTAAGATCAATTTCTACTAGTGGTGGGATCCGGATCCGGATAGTTTCGGCTTCGGATCCAAAAATATCCGAATATCCGGATAATTGAATGTTGAACTATCCGGATCTCGGATCCAAATCTCAGTATCGGATTTTGGATCCGGATCTGAGTGTCGGATTTTGGATCCGGATCTGAGTATCGGATTTGGATCCGAATCTGAGTATTGAATTTTGAATCCGAATCTCAGTACTGGATCTTGAATCCGAATCCAAATGTCGAATCTTGGAAACGGATTTGAGCACCTGATCTTAGATTCGAATGTGAGTATGAGTATGGAATTTTAGATATGGAATTTCAGTACCGGATCGGTTCTCTTCAAATATTCTGAGTACAACCAAATAAATGTGATTATGAAATAATCCACTAAGCATTTTCGTTTCATGTCGGCATATTTCTGATTTTTAAATTTCTGTTGAACAACTTTTAGCATCTGCTAACAAGGAAATTTCACTGAACTAGTAGGTAAGTAGGTAACAAAAACAATCCCTTTTATGTGAAACACGTGTAAATAAATATGTACCTGCAATGAACCTATGGCCATTATTTTTAAAATTTCACCTTAATCCCTTTTTGCTTTCAAGTATTTGTTCTAATGAAAGTTATAAAATCTTAGAACTGCAGAATTTCAATTTTCAAAGAAGTGTCCCCCTTCTTTTCTTTACATGCGAAATTTTATGCTTTATGCTTTATTGTACTCGTATGTTTAAGAGTATGACAATATATATTTTTCTAAATGAGCAATAATAAATGTTATCATGCAAGTACTTTTTACATATCGCATATACTAACTCCCATAAAATTATACGGTAAGTAAAAAGAAATTAGAATCGTTTTCTTATAAAGAATTTAATGAGTTTTGCTACAAACTTCATACTCATAGTATGACAAAATAAATGAATGAAATGAATGTCATATTAATATGTTACTGTATATGTGAAATAATACAAATTTGTATTTTTTATTCATCATTTAACTAAATAGGACTCTGTGAAAGTAAATTCGTTTATTCTTTATATATGTACAAACTACCTGGCTATTTTAGAGGGGTATTATAAAATTTATTACAGTTTACAGACCGCTGTAAAGATAAACAGGCCCACTTCAATGGTTTCAATTTGAACTCAGTTTCAAATGTTTGCCTTTACATTCGAAATGAAGAATCAGATCTAGAACTAAAATTTGGATCCGGATCCGTAAACAAAACTTCGGATCCGGATCCGGATCCGGAGCCAAGTCCAGATCCGGATCCAAATCCGGAAGAAATTTACGGATATCCGCTTCAAAATCCGAACATCGGATATCCGAGGATCCGGATATTTTGATATCCGGGTACTCGGATCCAAATTTTGTCGGATCCTCACAGCACTAATTTCTACACACATTTTTTTCATTTCATCATAAGGCGTATTTGCCATTTGCCATTTGGATCAGATCTAACTTACATTTTCTGAACCAAATCACTTATTTATTTCGCTAGATTACTTCACTGACTTCATTTGAATTTATTTTGAAATAATTCACCCCAATAAATGTATCAGTTTGCTTAACTCAGTTCATTTTATCATGTTATCTAATTTATCTGAACTGATTTAAATGAACCAAGTGGCAAATGGAATACAGCTGTAGTTGTCTCTTTGCAGAATCAAAAACAGCAACATGCATGGTAACAAGTAAACAAATAAAATAATTGCCAAAAATGAGTAAAGTGTAGCTAACAAGTAAAATCGCATGTTACTATGTTGATTCGTAACTAAGAAAATGGTTGTTTTCCATCAAGTACACAAAAATAAAAACACTTTCCTGACGTATTATGTATACTATTTTTTCTGAAACCGTTTAATATAATCGATAATTAATCATAAATAATTCAAAATATTTAATTTTTTGATAAGAATCATATTGACAGCAAACTAATATCAAAGGATAAAAAAAACAGTCGGATAAAGTACAAAATAATCAGCTCAAGACTTGACCAGACTGTTTTTGTACTTTACCTGACTGGTTTTTTGTTGTTGTAACTTTGGATACGTACTTTATCTGACTGTTTTGGTAAAAATCTTCTTTCCATATTAAAATTGATCAGAAAAGTGGGCACTTTTTTGTCGGTTTCAAGAAAAAACATATATGTTATTATAAAGAAATAAATTATTATCTATTGTGCATATTTTTTAAGTTAAAGATTTAAAAATTTTGATTTCATTTAAACTCCACAATTTTGAGATGATTTTTTTTTTTTTATTATTTGAAGATCTGATATTGCCCGACTACTCGACATATATTGTAAATGGCACACGGGCCGAAAAGGGTCAGTTCCCCTACGTAGTGTCTATTCGCGTTGGAGGCAAACACAACTGCGGCGGGTGCATCCTTGACAAACGTTGGATTCTCACCGCTGCACACTGTGCCAACGAAAAGTAAGTTTTCATTTTCAAGACTTTATATTTCACGAAAATATTTAATATTTTCATATGATAATTTATTATTTTTATATGTAAAAATATAATCTTTTCAGTTTCGAAAATGACATTCTATCAGTGGTAGCAGGAACTACTAATCAAGAGCAGGGAGGCGACCAATACTCAATCGAACAGAAAATACCTCACCCGGATTATAACGGGCACTTAAATACTAACGACATTGCATTAATTAAAGTCGATCGCGATATCGACTTCCAAAATAACGTAGTGGCAACCATCAAACTGCCTGCTGATGATCATGTAGTGCCTGATGGAGTCAGGATTACCGTAGCTGGTTGGGGTTACACCTTCTATCCAAGCGACCAAGCTTCGAAGCATCTTCTGTATACACATGCTTCTGTAGTTGGCCGAGAAGATTGTCAAAAAACCTGGACGAGTACTGTTATCACACCACACCATCTCTGTATTTTCAATTCAGATTTCCATTCCGGAACTTGTCTCGGAGATTCTGGTAGTCCGTATGCTTATGATGGCAAAGTTGTAGGTGTGCACATCTTTGGCGATTGGTGTAAATTAGAAAAACCTAGTGTTGCTACAAGGGTTTCTGATTATTTGCCCTGGATTGCACAGCAAAGAGCTGCTTTCCCTTGATCTGTATACTGTATTTACATTTCAATAAATAATTATAAATTACATACATACATAACATCACGATATATCCCATAAAATGGGTAAATTAATCAAATAATTAGTCCTCGTCAAACATTTCCATCATCTTTCATTTCAAATAACGCGCCACTTTTGTTGTGTACAGCGCCACTATACGATCGTGAACCGAATTACTGGTTGTCAAATTTTTGTTTGGAGTTTTTGAATTTTGTACGTTTGAAGAAGCGTCCAGGCACTGGAAAGTCTTATGAGCGGAGCTGCGCACTGTTTTTAATTCCTGACCCAACCAAGAGATGGCGCACGTAGTATTGTAGATGATAATTCAGAAGTGTGTTTTTATTGGCTAAACAGATGACACTAAAGTTAGAGTCTTCTGCCATCAACCGCCATTCGTTTTCATAAGTTCTCTGTAACAAGTTCGTTTTTGCGTTTTCTAGTGCATTTATTCATTGCTAACGGTTTTTTGCTTTAAAGTTTTAGAATTGTATTACTATTGACATTTAGTGCACTTAATCTGTATTTGAAAATATTACCAGTTTTTGCGATTTCTAGTTTAGTTTAGTCAACGGTTTTTGTGTTTCATTACTGTTGTCATTTGGTGTACTTTTCAATACAAACTGTAATATCTTCTACGTTCTACGAGTACAAAGTGCTGCATCATCGGATGTCAGGCTACTAGTAAGTATTTTTTATTATTCTGTAGATTTTAATATACTTGATCCCTCCAAATATGCACAGCAACACGATTTACAGAAACAGATACATTTTTCTTATGTTGATTATAGTTATTCGCTAATTATATCCTTTAAATTTGTAATTTTTTTAAACAGATGTCCACTATCATCGATTTCCTAATCCAGGAAAGGATTTGGTTCGTTTCAACAAGTGATTAGATATATTGGAGATGGACGAGTTTCGTTTGATGGATAGTACGAGCACCGGTAATTTATAAAAAGTGTCGAATATGACGAAATTTACAACTATTAAAGACATAAGTTTACAGTTTATAAAATTAAATAGTGAAAAAATCAATTTTGTCAAACATTTAAAATCATTTGTGAGAGAAAATGTTAATTTTTATTCCATAATGTATTGATCACAAGGAACTTGTAATGGATTCGATAATATCCATTTTAATTTTGCATCACTATATAAATGAAATAGGCAGTATAATAATAAGGAAGAGAAGAATGGTTAATACCGATGATACATTAGTAAGTAAAGTCAAAATGTGCTATAAGGAAATTGTAAAATTAAAAATATTACAAATAAAATATAGACACTAATTTACTGTTGCATTTTTTGTTGAATGAAAAATTTTATTTTTCTGTCACATAATGTACAATTTTTAAAGAAATTGTGAAGTTATTTTCATGTACTTCACAATTTCTTTAAAAAATTGTATGTTATGTGTCTAAAATATATATTTCATATAATATAAATTCCCGGCTACGCTTTTAAATCTAGTTTAGTTCTTGACCCAACCAAGAGATGGCGTTGAAAGAGTGCGCCGGCCTTTAACATTACAGTTTCCCATCTAGAGTAGGATATATATTATCTTTGAACCGAATTACTGGTTGTCAAATTTTTGTTTGGAGTTTTTGAATTTTGTACGTTTGAAGAAGCGTCTTTGCATATAGATGTGTTTCTTTGGTTTTAATTAGTGAGTTAAAAAGAAACGTGTAAACAATGGATGAAATGATAACATTTGAAAAATCTTACGAAGAACGATTGCAGGAATATATGGTTGTATTTGGAGACGACGACAAAATATTGACATCTTCTGATATTAAAAAGCAGTGGTCAATTTATATGGAATTTATATTAGATTCATGTGGATGGCAAGCTCTCTGCAAAATACCACGACCACTGTGTGATAAGTTAGACATTCCTGTCCTTACTGTTGTAATTGTTTATGTAGACTCTATTAACTATGAAGATCTCACCGCCGAAGTACAAATTATTGCAGTACAAGGTAACATAGATATACCATTGATTCATACAGCAAGTTTAACTAGACTGTGGCCAACAAAACACCAGCAACAAGATGAATCATTTGATATAATTTCTGTTGCTAATACGCTAGATATGTACAGATTTTTTTATTATCATTTATGGATGCCTTGGGATTTACAAGAATGCAATGATTCCGACTGGGTCAATTTGACAGATAGATTACACTTGTTTTATAATATGAAAGATGGATACATACAAAATCATAAAGCACGACGATTTCGTTCATTATTAACAGAAGTTAAAACTATTTTGGAAAGCTTGGGCGATGATGGCACCGCAAGTATCAATACCGATATTCCTAACAATTCAGATGATTCTAAAACTGATAAACTAATCGATTTATATCTTAAAATATCTGATTTAAAGACTGAAATTGGAATATTACAATTCGACCAGTTTCATAATAAAGTTGATGTTACTAAAGAGAAAGATTATTGGCTAATTTTTGATTCAGGATGTACTCTAGATAAATATACAGAATATCTTCAGACAATTCGGAATTTGGTACTAAGTGAAATTGACTACAAATCAGCTATTTCCCTTCAAGATGCTTTAAATTCAGCAGACGCTAATGATAATATTATAGTTGGCGTTGGAAAACACAAAGTTCACTCTGCTGGTGTTTTAGACGATGGAGCAGTTTTAAAAAGTGAACTTCCAGGTAATTAAATAAATAAATATTTTACTGTCATTAGAAAGAAAATATTATTGCAAAATATCAAAAATGAAACTATGGATTTGTTATCATTTTTGTTTTATAAATGACATCTGTTAAATTTTGGAACAACAGATTGTCGGACTTCTAGTTAATTGTATATTATGATACTATACTCCATTCCAGTTAAGAGTTAAGTAAATGGCACTGTGTACTCGACCGGTTTTACATGCTCAGGTTTATCATCTATAATAAAGTTCGATCCCCACAGTCGACAAAACATTTTCACCAATTTAAAATTATCCCTGTGGCTCCTCCACCACTAACATCTTTGGGGGCCGTGATTTGACGGCTGGTAACCGCACTTCACGCGCATAAATATATCACTTACCGAGATCTGCTTTGGTAGAGTGCCAGACCCAGTAATGGGTAAAAGGCGTGGTGATATTTATTTTATATAAAGTAATTTGTTAAACGATGAAATATAATAATTGTAGAAAACAAATTAGATATTATATGGGGTGTAAATAAGTAAGAAAAATTTATATAAAAATAAATATATCATCACGCCTTCTACCCATTACTGGGTGTGGCATTCTGCCAAAGCAGATCTCGGTATGTGATATATTTTGCGAGTGTAGTGCGGTTACCAGTCGTCAAATCACGGCCCCCAAAGATGTTAGTGGTGGAGGAGCCACAGGGGTAGCTTTTTGAAATTATGAAAATTGTTTATCGCCTGTGGGAATCGAACCAGGGTTCTTAGGATTCACTGTGCCACCTACTCCACTAAATATTGATATTATCTCCTAAAATTTCACTTAAATAATTAAAAAAAAATGTTTTGAGATATCTTTTATCGATAGTTATTTTTTTATAGCAAAGGGAACGGCAATTTTTCAAACGACATGCTATATTTTTTATCGTTTTCGAAATAGTATTTTTTCTGTATAAAAAAAAAAAAATAATACTTTATTTGAAAAAAATTGAGAAAAATTGTGTTGAATAAATGCAATTTTACTGATTTTTACCGGACATGAATTTTAATTGCCATAGATGTATTAATAGCATAACAGTAGAGCTTTTAGATACTTAGATGGTATTCAAAAGATCCCGGTGTAAGTAAAAATATATATTTATTTTGCAGATAGAACTCAAGTAGTCATCGACAATTTATGCGAAAGTTCATTCGTAGATTTTTCTGGAAAACATTTGGCTCTAGAAAACCTAACAGTGAATATAACAGTAGCCCAATGTGGAATTATAGCTCAAACAGGATCAATTTTGATTAAAAACTGTAAAATAACAGGCCAAGGTTCATCTTCTAACCAACATGGTATTGTTGCTCTGCCAGGAGTCGATATTAAATTAGAAAATTGTCATATTTCGGGATTTAAAATTTGATTCTATGTTAGTTCTTACGCATCTTTAATTTTAACTAATTGTACTATTTCTGATGTGCAACTGCCGGTTAAAATTTATGCTAATGCAGTTATAGATTTTAATAATTGCAAGTTTTTGAATTATGAAAAATACAGTATTTATTTGGAATCTAAAGAATTGGCACAAGGAATGAATGCTGGAGATATTGCTGTTATTCAATCGTAAGTGAAGTTTTGTTTTATAAACAACGTTCAAATGAATAAAATAATCATTTGGTTTCAGGAAAATAAATGCTAAAATTGAGAATTGCACTTTTGAATCTGCTGCACCTGATATTGAAGCCATGCAGTAAATGTGATTGTATTAAAAGATTTTTTGATAGTCTTCATTTTATTATAAATGTTTGTGATACGAATAAAATTATTTATTTTTTTTAATTTTTTATTAAGATTAAAGACTCTTCGACAACTCGGTCATTTGAGTCTCGGTACATTAATCATACAAGCATACGTATACAGTGCGTATTATATAGTATTGTACAGTTCAGTGTCTTTAAGAAATCTGATCATATTCCTTATGTGGTCTTCTTTGTTGGATAACGCTTCGGTGATGCTGTTGGGGAGGTGGTGTTGTGTTCTCCATCTGTTATATTTGGGGCAGTGTTCTATTATGTGTTGTACTGTTAGGTTGGTGTTGCAAGTGTCACATTGTTTTGGGTCTGTCTTTGTAAATAGGTGGCTGTGTGTTATTTTGGTGTGTCCAATTCGTAGTCTGGATATTAATACTTGTTCCTTCCTGGTTCCAGCTGCTTTCCATGGTCTTTTTTCGTTTTTAATGGGTCTTAGTTTGTTATTTGTTATTTGTGACCAGTGATTTTTCCATATTGCTTCACCTTGTTTTTTTATGTGTTGTTTGAATTCTTCTTTGGTTATGGGGATAGTTGTTATGGTGTGTAATATTGTGGCTTCTTTTGCAGCGCTGTCTGCAGCTTCATTTCCAGTAATGCCGGTGTGAGAAGGAACCCACAGGAATGTGATGGTGTTATTGCGACTTGTTAATAGGAGTAATTGGTCCCGGATGTTGTTGATTATTGGGTGGGTGGGATAGATATTTTGGATGCTTTGTAATGTACTAAGGGAGTCTGTACATATGATGTGAGGAGGTTTGGGGGGAGTGTAGTATAATGAATTGTAGTGCTTATTTTATATTTGTATTTGTTTATTTTACAGTTAGTAATGGTTGGTAGAGCGGCTCATGTATTACGTATAACTCTAATAGTAAAATATTTCTAATTGCAGTACCGCTTTATAAAGATCCTACAATCGTTTCACATTCTTAACTTTGGCATACTCTCATGTCGATAACTGTTCTAACAGGGCTGCGAGAGAACCGACTGTTACGCGTTATAAAACAGTTGTATGTGGGACGACCTAAATTAGAATCAAGACGAAATATAACGCGATTTAATACACGATTAAATAAAACGAAATACAAAAGTTATAATTAATATTGAAATTAAACAAATTATGCGGCAATGGAAACAACAACAACGTTTGAATAAACTATTATTAATGTTACTAAGTTACATTGCAAAACCTACATCTTGCACAGACGACGAGAGCCAAACTTGTCTCGACGAAAGCCAATCTACCACTAACTAATTATTGTTGTTTCCATGCGATGTTCTGGCAGAGGGTAAGAGGGTGGTATCGTTCCGTTGGTCGAGATAGCAGTTTCCACGCATGAGTTTATATCAAAAAACCTAGACGGTGTGAGTTACACAGGTTAACTCTATCCGACCAGACGCTTAGTTATAATTTACCCAGATATGTCATCACATCCCGTATGACCAGACGCGACAATTCAGAAAAGCTATAAACTTGATAAATAATCTATGGAATACTGAAGTTACTATAACATATGCACTAATAAATTTGATAAACAAAATAAACTCTGTCAAGTCAACTTTAGAAAGATACTTATGATAACGCTTAATTAGTCTGTATCTCTCGAAGCTGAGTTGATAGTGAAATATCATAATTTATAAACACTTTCAAAAACAAGCGCAGGGCGACGCTCCCTCCCTTTCATATCTTTTTGTTTCATTTTCAGTTACTGCATTGTGTGGTCTTTTCTTTCATATATAAGTGCAGACTATCGCTTTCATCTTTTCTAATCTTGTAGATTCGTTGTTAGTTTCGTTATTAGATTCGTTGTTAGGAGTAAACGTGAGTAATTTGAGATTTTTTATGCATACGTTATGTACGTTGAAGAAAGAAAATGAATGGTACGTGAAAAGGAATGATGTGATTGAAGGTTTGTTGTGTGATAATAATTTCGAGTGTAATAAATGAATGAGTTTATATGGAGTGATCTATGAAAGTGGTTGAAGTGAGGGTGGTATGTTTGGATGAAAATGTTTGACGATGACTGGTTGTTTGATGGGGGTGATGAGTGAATGTTTTATGAGTGATTTTAGGGTTCGTGCTACACCATTTGTTGGGATATAGCGTGAAGATATGTATGTATGTTTGTATAAACAAAACCAAATTCTGAATTGTCCGTTTTATTACACTGTAGTGGGAAGAAGGCATGATGATATATTTATTTTGTTCATTTACTTTGTAAGTATATATAACGTGTATTTTTTTTTTATTTACCTCGAATCCTGAAAAGTCAACTGTAAGAAGTTTTACAAAATGCAAAACTATATTGTATTTTATGTTACCTGTAGATTTTCAGCACAAAATTGTGAGAAATTCTAAAATTAATTTATGTAAATGAATCTCAAGCCTGTTGGCGGTGTTACGGTAGCGACACTTCACATATCTACGCAGTGAACAACACAGCTTGTCATGTGTTTGTTTTATAAATGGTGTGAAGACCACAGCACCCTATCATCAATCTTCATTCTTCAAATTTACTTTCACTGCTCTTTTATCTTTGTCCACTCGTATTTACTCTGTCACACATCTAAGTATTAATAATGATGCCTCGGCGAATTTTATTTTCCGTTTTTTTAAACTTTTATGACCAGTTTCCCAAAATATTTTGCAGTACCTATTTGTTTATATTAATAGGTACCAAGGCACTCATATATTTTCAGAACGTAAATCACGCCATCGAAAAGTATTATTAAAACAGATATACACCTACTCGTGTAGCATATTTATTGATTATTTAATAACGCTATTTTAAAGCAAAACTGAGTTCACTGATATTCATTTAGTTAATGCGACTACCAATTACAATTGTTTATTAATAGAATTGTCTTAAAAATTACGTTCCAAATAATTACAATTAATATCACTACAGGGTGCAAAAAACCCCCAGATATACATTTTTTTAAATGTTTTTTTTACATAACAAAATAGAAATACACATAACAAATAAATAAAAATGTATTTCAATTTGTCAAATAAATTACTAGTCTTTGTCGTCTGGGTTTGAATTCAAGAGGAAGGACAATCTTCTAATAACTCTTCCATAAATTGACATCATTACTTCAATAAATTCCTATTTAGCAGTTTTACAGTTTTTATTTACTAAAATTGTTATCTATGTATACTTAATAAACTTAGATTACGCTAGCTGGGCATAAGAACACTGCTGGAAATTCAGTTTCAGCTTGAGTTTATTATCTTTAAACTTATAATTTATTTTTTATTATATTATATATACATATAGAGGATGGTGACCGCGACTCTCGAACAGAGGACTTCAACATGTAAAATCATATTGTTTTAATTTCCTGTTTCGTAATTATTTAAAAGAAAAAAGCTTCAAATAAAAGTTTTGCATGCTTTGTAACCGCGCAAATTAGATCTGAAAATGACTAAAATTGTCTCCAAACTATCAATAGCTATGAAACAGATACAAAATTTAAAAAAAAATACTTTATATTTGTCAAAACTGTCAAAATAAATTCTGTATTTATTATTTCATTTATTTTGACAGTTAAAACGTCAAACATTTATTTAATTTTGTTTCAATTTCATGCCTATCGATAGTGTTGAGGTAATTTTCAAACCTAATTTTTGTCGTTATAAAATATGTAAAATTAGTTTTGATTATTGTTTCAGGTGCATAATTTTATGCCCTAAAACTTTTATAACAAGCTTTTTTGCTTAAAATATTTAGGGAAGCAGGAAATTACAAAATTATAATTTTACATGTTAAAGTCCTATGTTCGAGAGTCGTGGTCGCCACCCTAGTTAAAACCCCCGGGGGGGGGGGAAGGTGCCCCTCCCTGTGGACGCCCATGGATATATCGTTCCCTGTTAATTTTATAACAAAATTCTACAAACAAATCTTGTAGAAAATTAAATTCTGCATCTAATCAACGAATCATATTTTATCTACGACCGTGCGATAAATGACACTTATCACATTCATTTTGAGTGAGATAACTCCTTTATTAGCGCACTAGTACGTTTTTAGAAATATTAACGCACTCTAGTGCTTTAATAAAGTGCTTATCGCACTCAAAATGATAGTTACCATGGTTTCACTTATTTTTTTTTAAATATCAAATAATTATAAAAACTGTCAATTCAAAATTATTTTTGTTTTAATTTTAATTTACGAATATTTCGTGTTCGTAGATAATATTACGTACAATGTACAGTGATAACACATCATTAGGATACTTGTGTCACCACACAACTCGCAAATTTCACACGTACATCCTAATGATGCTCTTATCCCACTTATATCGTAAATAACTATTATTTTATACCTTTCTTAACAGGTAAAATCAAGTATAAAATGTTATAAAAGTTCTCATTTCTAGTGATAGCCATTGAATTTGAAGAAAATTACAAATAATGCAAATAATTTTCAATACTTTAATAGTTAATTTAAAGAATTTAAGTCATATGAATGACTTTGAAATTTGATAAATTTAAAGTTTATGACAGAAAAATTCGGGAGACGCCCGGACTCGAACCGAGGACCTTCAGCTTGCCGGGCTGATGCTTTAACCACTAAGCCACGGCTCCCCTGAACGAATACGCATCAACCGAATTTATCTGTCATAGTGTCTAACACAGCATCGATCCCAAGACTCCTATGACTCACAGGTATTGACAACGGGTTTCGTCTGTAGCGACACAATCTGATTTTTTAAGGAAATCATACCACAAAGTAAATTTAAAGAATTTAAGTCATATGAATGACTTTGAAGTTTGATAAATTTAAAGTTTATGACAGAAAAATTCGGGAGACGCCCGGACTCGAACCTATGGAGTCTTGGGATCGATGCTGTGTTAGACACTATGACAGATAAATTCGGTTGATGCCTATTCGTTCAGGGGAGCCGTGGCTTAGTGGTTAAAGCATCAGCCCGGCAAGCTGAAGGTCCTCGGTTTAAATTTACTTTAATAGTTCATGCAAGCCTTACTATGGCCATTATTACATAGTTTTTTAAATATTTCGGAGTAAGAAACACTAATAATAATCAATTATGCTCTAAAATCAAAAGAGAACTACATATCTCTATATGAAAAACTTAACAGTATATATCCTACATTACATAATTCAAGTTTCTATCCGGTATAGTTTGGGTATTATTTACAAAATAAATTTAAATAAAAATAAAACTAAATAATTCCGTCTATAAAACAGTATTGATGGTTGTGACACAGAAACTGTAGTCTTAAAATAATGTAACATAAAATTGAATCAGTCTTTCTGACGTGTATTTCTGTTCGCGTGACATAATTTTCCAAAGCTTACGCCTCCTAGTGGGGCCCTGAGCAGTATCCTAGCGCCGCAACATTCCCGTGTCAGCCCCGGGAACCATAAAAGCGAAAGCAGTTGTAAACTTAAGTTCTATCACATCTTATTTGGTTTTTTATTTCCTGCTGGTTGACATGAGACTTCGCCTTGTTTAGTTCGCGTTTTTCGCCGCGACGGTAAAATGATGGCGCTGTCGTAGACTCGAAGAGGTGGAATTTCTTCGTAAAAATATCAACATTCAAGGTTGGGTTGTTTACGTGTAGAAATACGGGGCTGTAAAATAAAACCGACCCGAAATGTGCGGAATATTTTTTATATGTATTTGTTTCTTTGCTTCGCTACTATGATTTGTTTCAAATAGTTTGATGCTTTTGATGGCGCATCACGAAATAAAAGAACTGTTGTTTTGTAAACTATCAAATTGCAGCAGTTGAATAAATATATTATACATTTAAATTATCCTTTATAGTTATTTATGTATATATACAAATAAAATAAATAAATAAATATATAATCATGTCTTTTACCCATTACTGGGTGTGGCACTCTGCCGAAGCAGATCTCGGTATATGATATATTTATGCGCGTGAAGTGCGGTTACCAGCCGTCAAATCACGGCCCCCAAAGATGTGAGTGGTGGGAGAGCCACAGGGATAATTTTAAATTGGTGAAAATGTTTTCTTGGCTGTGGGGACTGCACCAGGGTTCTTTGGATCCACTGAGCCATTACTGTATATATATAAAACTAACATATTTGGGAGCCGTGATTTGACGGCTGGTAACCGCACTTCACGCTCTAAATATATCACATACCGAGATCTGCTTCGGCAGAGTGCCACACGCAGTAATGGGTAGAAGGCGTGATAATATATTTATTTATTTTTTATATAGATACTAGCTATTACCCGCGACTTCGTTCGCGTGGTCTACAATTTAATGCGAGTACCCGGCATGCGTTGAATTGCAACTCAAAGAAAGTGTTTGTGTATAACTGTCCATGTGAGAAGCATGGATTTTCCAAATTTAGTCCACACACTTGTAGCGATTGGCTCTGTGCTTTGTTAATGGTCATTGCAAATGACATAGGACTGAATCTTTATTATACCTATATGTTATAATTGGTTCTCGTCTGTACCTATACCAAATTTTAATCGAGTCAGTGCAGTTCTTTTCAGGATAGCTAGCGGCCATTTTGTTTCAAAGCAGTAAACTGAAGCTTTATTATACCTATATGTTAAGATTGGTTCCCGTCTATGCTTATACCAAATTTGAATCGAATCAGTGCAGTACTTTTCAAGATAGCTAGCGGCCATTTTTGTTAAAGATGGCGTACTGAAGCTTTATTATACCATTATGTTAAAATTGGTTCTCGTCTATACCCATACCAAATTTGAATCGAATCAGTGCAGTACTTTTCAGAATAGCTAGCGGCCATTTTGTTTCAAGATGGCGGATTGGACTTTTGCTAAGTCAGAAATCTTCCCGGGCGCGCGCACAACAACTTAGCAAAGTTTCATCGCAATCGGATGAATGATATAGGAACGCATAAGGGACAAACAAACAAACAAACATTAATTTTAATATATATATATATATATATATATATATATATATATATATATATATATATATATATATATATATATATATATATAACTCTAACAACTATATGCTCAGTATTTTATTACAAAAACTTGATTCTATTAATATAGTTATATTCAGAATTGATCAGTGTTATATATTTCTAAAGATGTGACTATAATGAAACTATTTTGAAGAAAACAAATATTTTATTAATACGCTTGACTTATGATCTAAGCTGTAACAAAAATGTCATGACAATTGTCTGGCAACTAAATGTTCGGACGTTTAATTATTGTTTATTTTTTAAACAGAGTGTTATGATTTAAACAAATAATAATGATTGCCAAGTCACTATGAGAGTTATTTGTTATAGTTTCTCTTCATTTAAAAATATGAATTACAACAATTATGGCTCGTGGTGAAGCGACAATGCAAAAGATTTGTGAGAAAATCATCACAAAATACCTAGAAAGTAAATCAATGCTTAAAATAGCGAAAAGTCTTAATATGGCGAAATCTACGATTTTATTGAATGGCCATTGAACTGAAATATAAAGAAACAACTGGAAGCATTAATGATAACATCTCGAAATAGAAGCCTTTTGTTTAAAATTGGAAGAATTCTAGACTATCCACATTACGCGAGATTACCGCTCGTTGGAATTCGGAATTAGGCATGCATATTTATCAAAAAATGGTAGGAAATGGATTATTAAGTCTGGACTTAGTTAAGATACGTTACAGTTACTCACAGTATAGTTTAAATATTGAAATTGAGTATACGTATGCCAAGGAAAAACCATTATTAACAGGGATACAAAAGATGAAATGAGGACTGGAATAAAGTCATCTTTAGTGGGGAATAACAGTTAAGTCAAAAAAATAATCTAATTAATATAACTCGAGAGTTGGATAAATTAGTAAATAATTCTCCAGTATCTTTCTCAAATTTGTTGCCATTTGGTAATAATCACGAAAGCCCAGTGGCAACAAGTTTTCGAAAGATCTGTCAAATTATTATCAATTTATTCTCAGTTTCTTATTATATTATTACTGATTATTTTTTGACATTTCTCAAAACCAATTAAATGCTAAATTTTATGGCACGTGTCTGTGTTTTAACCAATCCTGTCATTATTATACTGAGAATAAAGCTCTTGTGATTATTCCCGAGACTAACAGTTAAGTCAAAAAATAATCTAATTAAATATAACTCGAGAGTTGGATAAATTAGAAAATAATTCTCCAGTATCTTTCTCAAACTTGTTGTCATTTGGCAATAGCCACGCTCAAGCCTTACGGGGTTTTGTGACTATTGCCGGGCAACAAGTTTTCGAAAGATCTGTCAAATTATTTTCAATTTATTCTCACTCTCTTGTTATATCATTTCTGAAATATTTATTGCACAGTTGGTTTCCATGATTACATCAGGGCTATAATATTCACCGTGAACAATAAGTAAATATTATAGATCAAGGTCATGTTTATTTTGACAATAATTTGACAGCTGTTAATTTTGAAACCTATTTTATTTTCTTTGTATTTGTATAGGTATTGTAAAAAATAGCTTACTAACTTCGAACTGTAAATGATTTTTTTTTATTTCCCAAACTAAATTCTTGACCTAAAAACTGTCACTTACAGTTCATGATACGTAAATAAACATATCATCACGCCTTTTACCCATTACTGGGTAATATACTATTTTCTCTCATCGTTATTAAAAACGAAAGCAACAACTGATTTTAGTTCCTTCGCTCTTACATTTTTATGCGACTTTTTTAGCTTTATTGATAGTGGTAAATATTCATTTCAACATTCTAAAAATAAGTTCATACTAGTCTAAAACAGCAAATTCGTAGAAAAGTCAAAAGTCAGAATTTCCATTACAGTACGCTTTCTAAATGATTGAATTATTTAATAATCTCTTTGTGAAAGAGTAATTACGCTTGTTGTCATGTCGCATCGTATCACGTTATCATTTCGGCTAATTACAAGGCATTATAGCGGACCAACAAAAACACTAATTGCGAATTAATGACTAAACTAAGTGCAAATAACAACGGACGTGTCCTTCTAATTACTACACATTTTACTAAATTCACTGCATCATGTTACATACATGACGGATATTGTTTAATATGAACACCGCATTTTGTAAACAAAATATGTGTATAAAATTTTATATTTTACATGTAGGTTTTACAAACCCACGCGAATTGTTTTTGAGTATTTTTCGTTTATATTTACTGTTGTAAATGAAATTAATATTTCGTATTCAAATAATGTTAAATGTCAGAGCGTGGGTGTTTAAATACGAGATAATGTAAAACATACTTAAAATTAATTAAAGCTGGATTCAGAGTTTACATAACATATCATATCATATCATAGAATATAATAAAAATATAAATGCACATATATACATTTAATGTTTCATGATTTTCATTAGAATCATAACATAATTTTTATTACTTTCTTATACACAGTATAAAGAAGTATTGGAATCGTGAAAAAAATCGTTGACGAGATTTTCGCGGAAATACGTGTTTTGAGGTCCACTGAATCCGTTTTGATCATTATCTCAATGATGTCTGTGTGGATGGATGGATAGATGTGTGTCCGAGTGTGCAATATCTCATGAACGAGATAAGATTTGTTAACGAAACTTGGTAATTATAAGTTTCATGAAAATACAAAGAGCTGAGTTGATATTGAATGAAATTGAAAAACCGGAAGAGGAAATTTATTGGACACACAAAACAATAAATTCAATTTATTTCAAAAATGGAAGCAGTTGCGAAAAAAAGTTTCAGATAAAAGATGTCAGCAAGAATATTTGGAATATAAAATGTTATTTGCAATTTTCCTGTATGTATATGCATCTAATTTAAAAAAAAAATAATTTTTATATTTAATAATATATTTCAATAATCATAGTAGCAATAGAAACAAAAAACATAAATTTTAATTTTCGCTTTATCTAGTCATATATGTCTTTTTTCGGAAAAACAAATACATCATTAAAATGGTCAACTAATTTGATAACTTTGGCTCAATTTAATCGACTTCGTATCTCACGGTTCTTGAGATACCAAGGGTTAGGCTCGAAAAACGGACATCCTGTAATGCCTCATCAGTAAAGTTAGACATAAAGTAGTCAACATTACTAAAAAATTATACGTAAACTGCTGAATTACTGAAAAACTAAAATACATGTTTAATAATATTATATAACATTCATATATTCTAAATATTAAATATGCTGTGTATAAGAAAGTCGTGTGGTAACCACACCAGATTTTTTCATATGGTTATGTTACGTTAGAACGAATTCGTGTATCATCGTTATTGGTTTACACTTAAAACAAAACAAAAACAAAGACAATAATATTTTAGTCAGCTGTCAAATTTGAAAAAAAGCATTTTTGATATTAATTGGGTGTAATATAATTAATTTCACCTGCAGAAAAAAATGCGTTCATATATGATAAATTTCAATCAGATTTTAAAGATGTGAAGCAAAAAATAATGCGTAGAATGCGATATCTGTCGTAGATCAGTTCTCAGTTCTTTAAAATTATTTATGTAATTGCAAATATTTTATCACCAAAGTGCACCTACAAAAAGATGCCAATTTTAAGTGTTTGTATTATATCTATTTTACTCACCCTATAATTTCACACTTGATAGTATTTATATTGGGATGGCTAGCTCAGTGGTATGAAGTCGGCCTGTGGATCCTGAGGTCCCTGGTTCGATTCCCACAGGCGACAAATTTTCATAATTTGAAAAAGCTATCCCTGTGGCTCCTCCACCACTAACATCTTTGGGGGCCGTGATTTGACGACTGGTAACCGCACTTCACGCGCAAAATATATCACTTACCGAGATCTACTTCAGCAGAGTGCCACACCCAGTAATGGATAGAAGGCGTGATGATATATTTATTTATTTATAGTATTTATACAAAAAAACAATGCCATGTAATACAATAGGGCAATGCATGTTTTGCCTTCCCTGCAAATGGCGGCATACCCCCACCACTTGTCTCACTTGTTCGTCATTTACCCAATGTTCATATAAAATCTTTGCCCAAATCACAATCGTGAAAAAAATATTGCTTTCATTACTAGTTGTACAAATAACTGTATTGTAATACACAATGTTGCAATAAATAAATAAATATAATAGTATATTACATAACAACATCGAAAGAGTAAGATAACGTGCGAGTGTACAAATTGAAAAACGAGGCGCGCCGCGCCGAGTGATTTATGTACACGAGCACAGTTATCACACTTTCGAGCAAGTTATGTACACTATTTTTCAGACGACCAGAAAATATTTCTAAAAAAAGTTTACAAGAGTAATGTTGTTACACTTTGAGAGCTGATGCGTTTTTGTAGGTAAGCGTTGAGGTTAGGTTAGATATTGTGATACCAACTGTACTAACCATAATGTCAAAATATTGAATAATGTAAAAATATTAGTAAATAAGTAATTATTTATTTAAAAAAATAAGATTTATTTTAATCTGTTAAAACTTCAATTTAAATAATAATACAAATTCTTTTCATATTGCTTGACTTTGAGTTGGTTTCTTCTTTTACTCATATTTGTAAATTGTTGTTGTTTTTTTATTCAACCGCTAGATGTCTCACTATGTACCTTTTGTATTCAAACTGTAACTTGTTAATTCTCATCAGTCGTCACTTCGACTCTTCGGAGTCAGCATTGAAATTTAGATTCTTGTTTTTTGCTTCGTTTAACTTCTATTAATTTTTTTTTTATTGTACTTTGCTGACTCCGAACTTCGACTAAGATATTATAAAAGAAATTATTTGTGTTGTTATTTTTACCAACTAGTTTTTTGGTGAGTTACTTGTTCATATTGTATGACCAACAATTATCTTATATTGTTTTAATTTTTATACTTAGACCTGAAGATGGTTACATCCGTAACTGAAACGTTGTCAACTATGCTTCAATAAAATTGACTACAACTTAAGCCTAAGTCCTTTAATTAAAATCCTACAATACCTTGGCTTATTAAAACACACTATCACAAATTCTTTTCATTTATTTTATTATTTTCTTTCATCGTAACGCCATCTGTTGTCAATCAGTGGCACTTCACCTGATATGTTAGTAGTGTACGTTATACTAACATACGAGGTTAAGTTCAACTTTCCGTAGCAGTTTATGATGTTATTATGGTTACTTTCATAAGTGCCTGTCTGAAAATAAATATATCATCACGCCTTTTACCCATTACTGAGTGTGGGCACTCTGTCGAAACAGATCTCGGTAAGTGATATATTTATGCGCGTTAACTGCGGTTACTAGCCGTCAAATCGCGGCTCCCAAAGATGTTAGTGGTGGGGGTGCCATAGGGGTAATTTTAATGTAGTAAAAAATTTTATCGGCTGTGGGAATCGAACCAGGGTTCTCAGGATCCACAGGCCGACTCGATACCACTGAGCTACCTACCCGATAATAATGTGAAAATTTTCTACCCTTACGAAAATAATATCAATGTTTATCATTTATAAATGAACGTGACAGACATCATAATGTCTCTTGGTAAATAAATAAAATCGCTCTTTTGAGTAACAGTGAGTACCGTTGTCAGCAATCATTAAAAATAAAAACATTTCTTGACGTGTCATATGTTTCTTTTTGGAACGCTCTCACCATCTAACTTTAAATTAACTTGTTATATCTGAAATATTTACGAATAAATGTGACTGACGAGAAGTTTTGCAGTTGAATATTTTATGAATATGTATAAGTTTTCCAACATTCACAACGATTATTTTAATGAGCATATTTGAAAAAGTACGTGTTATATTTATGGTAATTATAGCTAATATTTTATCAATAATGTTGTAATGTATCCAACGTAAGTTTTAACAATTCGTTTAATGATTTCTAATAATACTTTCGGGTGAAAAATGTGTACAGGTTGTATTTGACCTGATTCGGTTAATGATCCGTATGATTATTGTCCATTTGTTCAATATAAAAAGTGATTTTATGTAAACATAAATTGTGGTTTTTATACCAGTAATAATTTAGTATTTTGTAAATGTACTTGTACAAATTATAAGAATCTATTCGATGTTAATAAAATTAATGTTCTTTTCTGTTTGATACATCCGAAAATTACTTAGCCTATTGACCTATTTGTATGATATATATATATATATATATATATATATATATATATAAATAAATAAAAAATAAATATATCATCACGCCTTCTACCCAATGCTGGGTGTGGCACTCTGCTAAAGCAGATCTCGGTAAGTGATATATTTTTGCGCGTGAAGTGCGGTTACCAGTCGTCAAATCACGGCCCCCAAACATGTTAGTGGTGGAGGAGCCACAGGGATAGCTTTTTCAAATTATGAAAATTTGTCGCCTGTGGGAATCGAACCAGGGACCTCAGGATCCACAGGCCGACTTCATACCACTGTGCTAGCCATCCCATATATATATATATATATATATATATATATATATATATATATATATATATATATATATATATATATATATATATATATATACGGGGTGGTGAACGCAACTCTCGAACATAGGGATGTAACATGTAAAATCACAATTTTGTAATTTCCTGCTTCCCTAACTATTTTAAACAAAAAAGCTTCGAATAAAAGTTTTAGAGCATAAAATTCTGCACCTAAGCCAATAAACAAAATTAACTTCGCATGATCCATAACGGCACAAATTAAATCTGAAAATGACAAAAATAGCCTCAAAACTATCGATAGCCATGGAATTGAAACAAAATTAAACAAATGTTTGACGTATAATCTGTCAAAATAATTTCTTTATTTATTATGTCATTTATTTTGACAGATAAAAAAACAAACATTTGTTTAATTTTGTTTCAGTTCCATGGCTATCAATAGTTTTCAGGCTATTTTCGTTATTTTCAGATTAAATTTGTGCCGTTGCGAAGCATGCAAAATTAATTTTGTTTTTTGTATTAGATGCAGAATTTTATTCCCTAACACTTTTATTTGAAGCTTTTTTGGTAAAAATAATTAGGGAAGCAGGAAATTACAAAATTGTGATTTTACATGTTAAATTCCTATGTTCGAGAGTTGCGTTCACCAGCCTGTATATATATATATAAATATATATATATATATATATATATATATATATATATATATATATATATATATATATATATATATATATATATATATATATATAACGTGAAGCTTTCTCTTTCGAATGCAGTACCTCTCGCTTCTGTAAACAAATCCGTATAGTCGTAGCATTAATTCTAACTAGAGTTGTTTTTTTGTTTCGCCGAAAAAATGGTAAGTGCAACATTAGAGCAACGAATTATTGTGAAATTTCACATGAAACTTGGCAAAACTGCTTCTGAAACTTATAATTTATTGGCAAAAGTACCCGAACTGTGGAAGGTCAAGTCATGGTTTCTCCATCAAAGCAATGCGCTTGCTCATTCCGCAATGTCTGTCAAAAGATTTCTAGCCAAGTACAGCATCCCAGTGTTGGACCATCCGCCTTATTTGCCAGATCTTTCACCGTGCGACTTCTATCTGTTTCCTAAGGTGAAATTTGCTTTAATAGCAACAAGATTTGAGCTTTGAAAGAGAAATCGGCACGCGTTCTGAAGAAGCTGACAGAAGAAGACGTCCAGCACTGTTTCGAACAATAGAAGATTCGCATGGAGCATTACAGGGTAATGATAGAGGAGCGGTGTATATTGAAAGTGATAATAAATAAATAGGTATGGAATCAAAATAAAATGTTAAAACAGCATCAGTTTCGTTATTTAATAGCCTCACCTCGTATATATATATAAATAAATACAGGGTGTTCAATTTAGTTGTGCCACTATTGCTATCTCGAGAACTATAAGAGCTACAAGGTTGATTAAATTAGCAAAGAAACACAATTTTGCAAGTCTATTACAAAACTATTATCAAAATACGGGGTGCAATTTTCTTATTTTGGATACCTATTTTTTTAATTTCTTTATTCGATTCAGTATTTTTTTCTGAATTCAACGACTACAAAGCTCAGTAACTTCATTCTTATATATGTAGCAGCTACCTTGCACTAAGTACCAATGAATATGTACAAGTTTTTGTTTTACTTGACCAAATTATCATCTAATAAATTAAATAATTAATCAATTATTGACCAAGGGTAGAGTAAATTCGCCGGACACCACAGAACTTTTATAACTCGGCTTTGAAGAGTTTAATTTGAAAATCGTAACTCAACCAACTTAGACAACATTAATGCTAGAATAATTAATGAAAATAAAGGACACGCAAGCTTCTCAGCACAATAACAATTTTAATACAAATAACAAAATAAAATAAATCCCCATTGTTAGGTTACAAAATTTTAAATATCAAGGACACGATCAACAACAAATTACTCGAACAACTAACTCAATTAGTTAATAATAATAGTTTCAAACTAACGTTCTTGTCTCAATAAAATACAACAAAATATCATTACTTAATCGTCATCTGCGTAGACACTGCTTTACAACACTGATACTTTAATTATGAATTAAGAGGTTTACCTACTGTTAAAAGGAGAAAAATGTACTTTTTCTTTAAAAAAAATTATATAAGGAAAACGATTAAATATATCGACTTGAAATTTTATATGCTTATTTATTAATGTTCAAAGTTTACATTTTAATTTTTTTTTGTTCAAAAAAACTAAATGGTAGCCGTCCCTGAACTGAAGCACTATAGCTGTGCCTTATGGAATAAAAATGCGTCTCGTAACAAAAATATCCATCAGTAAGGATACAACATAAAAATTCTTTTAGTTTTGAGTATAAACTACTGCATTGGTCTCATGTTAGAGCAAAAAATGCAGTTTTGGCGATTTGGTACAAGTTTGAAAATTGGATGTTGATTTTCGATATTTTTTATATTGTCCCCAAATTTTTTTTTTGCTCTAAATTGGGGCCAATGCAGTAGATGAATAGATATTAAATATTTGTGAAAATTTTGAAGTAAATCGTGTATATACATATATATATATATATATATATATATATATATATATATATATATATATATATATATATATATCAATATCACCACGACCATTTTACCCTTTTTAGAAGGTGACACTTTAATGTAAGTATAATTTATTTTCGTGTGAATTGAGGTAATTATCAAAATAGTGTATTAAATGAGTTTTTTTTTTTGCTTAAAAGATACTGTGTTAAGTAAATACCTAGTCGGAAGGTACAGCATAATGTCTTACATGTAAAAAAGGCGCGCTCTAGCATTAAATCGTCGCTGAAATAAAATGAGGAGTATTTTTACTTGGAAGGACAGTTTTATGGTCCTGGGATTGCAGATTAGTGGTAAAAAAATTTAAACAGTAATTATTTCCCATTTTTCATGTTTATAAGTCATATCAAAACTTTAAACACGTTTTTCTCGAAACACGATTTTTCAAAACGGCATGCAGCATAACTCCAATGGTTTTCAATATTTTCTTTTAAAATTTTTACCATATCTTTAAAACATTATTTTGAAGTGAAACACGTATGAGATTTTTGATATGTTAATTCTAACATTTTTTATAAATAAATGATTGACCTTTTTTTGGTCGAAAATCGAGATTTAACTTCAAGTACTCGCCAATAACACAAAAATCAATATTTTTAAAATTCCGTGCGTACGTCACTAGCTATAGTCATGTAGATTAAGAGAATATTTTTTATTTTGTTCCAAATTAAAATTAGCACCACCTACACTGCATGCCGTGGAGCGCCTCAAATTCAACATGACTTAGGAGAATGGATCGGATTTAGAAAATATTTGTAATGGAAATTTTTTTTATATACTTCAATATATGCCTAATAACATACTTTAATAGTATGTTCTTACAACCTTCCCTTGTTTAAAAAAAAATGTCAAAAAAACGCTTTTTTCGACATTTACAGTGGTGTAACCCCTTAAGTAACGAACCGCAGGCAGTTATTTATACTTTTTTTTTATTTTGCGTTATAAATGAAAAATTTTAAACAATCTTGAAGCCAAATCAATTTTGGAAAATTTATATGAAATGACATTTATTCAATTGTTCATATCTTCGCGATGATTTTCGAAATTTGAAATTATTTCATTATTGTTATTACATTTTGTGTATTTATTATGGAAGATGATATCAATCAGTATCCTCCTGAGCTACGTAAAGTAGTTGAAAGCACGATAAATAATCTACTTTCAAAGATATTTTGAGGTTATATTGAAATTTTGCTGTTCTCAATTTAACAGTTACAATATATACTACCAACCTTCTAAAACAAAATGTTGCGTATCGTAATAAACACTCTTTCGATACGCAATAGTGTTTGATAATGACTTTCTAATGAACGTAATGTGGAAAATAATTTTTCCGAAATTCGTAAAAATTAGTTGAAACAAACATTCTTCGTGCCACTGGACCAATAAGTTACAGTATTAAAAAAAAAGTAAACATTAAAATTTATTTTATTTAATTCAATTTGTGTAACAGTTCATTCAATTTTCCACGAATTATTATTTTTTCACGCCCCTGTCCGAGTATGACAGTTTTACGTATTTCATAATTGCTCGGAAACTATATGTTTACCGAACGCCGTTCGGAAACTAAGTTTTTTACCGAACGCTGTTTAAAAACTATGTGTTTACTGAACGCCGTTTGGAAATAATGTGTTTACCGTACGCCGTTCGGTAAAAACTAGGAACTTTTGTTAATTTTATGCTTGAGTGTTTGGATATTAGAAACATTTTTAGCAATTTTATATCAATCATTTCATTTATCGGCGCGAAAAATCTTGTGTACCTATCATGCAGGGTTGCAAGAAACCCGACCCACTGGGGTTTTTTGGGTTTATTTGGGCATTATTGGGTTTTTTATAATATTGACGAATACACTCTTTAATTCAAGTTATTTAATTCTAGATTAATTTTGTATATAATGTTTAAAATGTATATTGTATACTACTAAACATTAAAACAAAATTTATGTACTATTATGTAATAAAAAAAATATATTTATTTTATTGTGAATTAAAAACATAATACGCTCTATTATTGCCATACTTAATAATTTAACACTATATTTCAAATTCGCCGGTAAAAAGATTACGTATCCATCAGTTTTTGTAATACTAACAAAATATAAGACAAATAATATTTGGTCTTAAATTAGTTTGATATTGACATTTGTCAAAGTAATGCAATGTGATACTACGATGTGATGTAATAAATGATAATTTAAGTTAAACGTTTGATTTTGTAAAGAGATTATGTATTATTACACTGTAAAATATATAAAAGATGTTATTGTTTCGAGATTTGACTCTATCTTAAAATTCACCCTGGGTGAATTTTTAACTATTCAACCAAATGGGTTTTTTAGTGGGTTTATTTGGGTTTTTTTAGGTGGGTAAAATTTGAACAACCCTGGATCACGCGTCTAGAAACTGTTTTGCGAGTACTAGCAAAATATGCTCGCACTCACAAAAGTACCGTTTCCAGCCTAGTGATTCAAATAACTATTGTTTTCGTTCTTGGTGATAGTGAAAAAGAATTGTAAAAACGAATAAAGAAAATAATATCTCGTCAGTACGATAAAAACTAAATCTCTTGTGAGATTATTTCCTGTATGAGAAAACATTTGAAAACAGGAAAAAATTTATAAATCCAAGTTAATTCTTCGATAACATTAAACCAGCTTCACACTATAAAAACTAAATTCAAGTCACGAAGTGCTTTTTACACCAATAAACACGTGTGCAAAATGCCGCACTCCAGCTAACACACATCGTTGCTTAGCAACAGAACAGATAATCCTATAAATGCATTTTCTATAAACCTTGAGCTTCTCCCGCGAAGAATTTAAATTTCCAGACGTGATTTTTCATCGCCGCGATCTTATATTAAAGAAAGGAAGCAAAGTTGGCTGGATAGAAACTTGTGCGGGGCTGTGAATAATGGCTAATGAGAAACTTAAAATATTGGAAGGTGCAGGTAACTAGGTAAGTGAGGTGAAAATCATTTTTAACTTAGAAAAATAGTGAAATTTATATTCCTAAACCTTGTGTAAGTAATGAGTCTATTCGGGTAACTTTATACACTATTTTTTAATAAATTGTAACTTAGAATATCAGATGCTAAAATGTAGTCAGTTGACTTTGAAGTTTAATAAATCATTTGAAAACAATTTAAATAAACAGGTATCAGTAATTTGAACATTTTTATTCTATTATTTTGAGTTTCTATTTTTATTTTATTTTTACTTTCTTCTACACAGTATAAGGAAGTATTGGAATGGTGAAAAAAATCGTTGATGAGATTGTCGTGGAAATACGTGTGTATGTGTGTGTGTGTGTGTGGGAGTGTGTGTGTGTGTGTGTGTGTGTGTGTGGGAGTGTGTGTGTGTGTGGGTGTGTGTGTGTGTGTGTGTGGGAGTGTGTGTGTGTGTGGGTGTGTGTGTGTGTGTATGGTTGGATGGATGTGTGTCCGAGTGTGCAATATCTCATGAACGAGATAAGATTTGTTAACGAAACTTGGTAATTATAAGTTTCATGAAAATACAAAGAGCTGAGTTGATTTTTAATGAAATTGAAAAACCGAAAGAGGAAGTTTACTGGACACACAAAACAATAAATTCCATTTATTTCAAAAATAGAATCAGTTGCGAAACAAAGTCAAATAAAAGATTTTAGCTAAAATATTTGGAACATAAAATGTTATTTTGAGAAAATCTAATTTATATATTTAATAATATATTCCAATAATCATAGTAGCAATATAAACTAAAACCATAAACTTTTTAAACTCGGGATTCCGACTTTTTAAACTCGGGATTCGACTTTTTAAACTCGGAATCCGATTTTTTAAAGTCGAAATTCCAACTCCGAATATGGACGAATAACGGAAAATGCAGATCCCGAGTTTAAAAAGTCGGAATCCCGAGTTTAAAAAGTTGGATCCCGAGTTTAAAAGTCGGAATCCCGAGTTTGAAATTCGGGATCCTGACTTTAAAACGTCGGGATTTTAGCAAAAAATATATTTTACCCTGGTTCTTCCAAGCCGTCGTAATTAGGAACAATCGTATTTAAAATTATTTATTAAATTGTGTCTCTAAGACGTCCTAGAGGGCGAGACGGTCGCCCATATTCTCCCGTGGATTCGGCCTTACTAGTTCGAGGGTATCTATCCCATGAATGTGATGAGGTTAATTTATTATTTGTCGTTTATTTAGTTTGTTGTATGTAGTATGTTTTTAGTTATTATACATTAAGTTTGTTTTATTAAAATATTTATTATTCCCAATTTTATTTAACTACTTCTTAATATATCAACAATTAGTGGTAAAGTTAAAATTCTCATATTTGGAACTCTGATATATTAAAACTATTAAAATTTGTTTTTAATTTGATTGACTCTGTATCAGTTATGGTTCGCGAGATCTCAAAAAGATGCTAAAATAAAAATACCCTGTTTATCACAAATAATACCAAAATGCAAATATATATATATATATATATATATATATATATATATATATATATATATATATATATATATATATATATATTTTGTTCATTTCGAAAAGAAAATGATTTCTATTTTAAGTATACACGAGTGAATAATATATTATTGTAGAAATATTATTTTCCCATTACTGTAACCAAACCTCTTTCATATTACTTTCTTATAGTAATTGACTCATTATTACAACAAACTACAGGTAAATATGTGTAACAACATAACTAACCGGAAGTGGTTGCAACTATTATATTTATGTATAATGAAAGTACCTTCTACACCTTTTTCAGAATGACTACCATAAGTAAAAATAACTAAAAAAATACATGGTTAAAATACAACAAATTTTACAATTTCATATGCAGTATAGTGTAAACCAGGGTTTTTCAAACTGGTCGTCGCGACTCCCTAGTGGATCTTTAATTTTTAAAAGTTCAATTGATCAAGAAAATCGATATTATCGATTTTTTTTAAAAGGATTGTTTGAAAATATCGAATGATAAAAAAATTGGGATTATCGATTTTTTTATATAAGAAAAATTAATTTTTCTATAAATTGATAGTGACCGATTTTTTAACTTTCTTTTAATTATAAATATATCCATTTAACATAGATTTTTTTCATTTTCGTTTACAATATTTAAAATATTATTGATTTTAAAGGGCAACTAACTAATGAAATTGCGACACGATACGCATTGTGTGTGTGAACGTGGTTTAAAAATGCACCATGCCCAAATCTTTATTAATAACCTGAACCTGATTGGTGTTATTTAAATATGGTCTACATATTTCTATTACACTTATTATATGTTTTTAATAAAAATAACTATATAACTACAAAATTTTAAGTTTTGATTTTGTATTAAAAAAATCTGGTGTGGTCACCACACGACTTTCTTATACACAGCATATTTAATATTTATAATATAGATCCATGAAATTGATATAGCATCAAAAACGCTGAATTGAACACTTATGACTTGCTTCTTGCGTTTGACAATTATTATTTGACATATAAATGTTAAACATGATATGTTTCTTGTTTCTAATGCTACTATGATTATTGAAATATATTATTAAATATATAAATTAGTTTTTCTCAAAATTAGACGCATATACAGGAAAATTGCAAATAACATTTTATGTTCCAAATATTTTTGCCAACATCTTTTATTTGTAACTGATTCCATTTTTGAAATAAATGGAATTTATTGTTTTGTGTGTCCAGTAAACTTCCTCTTCCGGTTTTTCAATTTCATTCAAAAACTTGTAAGTACCAAGTTTCGTTAACAAATCTTATCTCGTTCATGAGATATTGCACACTCGGACACACATCCATCCATCCATCCACACACACACACACACACAGACAACATTGAGAAAATGATTAAAACGGATTCAGTGGACCTCAAAACATGTATTTCCGCGAAAATCTCGTCAACGATTTTTTCACGATTCCATACTTTCCTATACTGTGTATAAGAAAGTAAAAATTTAAATTGGAGTTCTCTCACAATGATTAGTCATAAGACACTGACACAAGTATCTCTCTACCGCATTCATGCGTGTACTATCTCGAGAATTATAAGAACTACAATGTTAACTAAATTAGCAATGAAATACCAAGTCTATTACAAAACTATTTACAATTTTTTTTTCGGCCAGTGGTTCTCATAATACTGCAACTTTCTTATTGTAAATTAGAACCTTTTTTTTTTATTTGCTTATTTGATTCAGTTTTTTTTTCTGAATTCAACGACTACAAAGTTTTTAACAAAAATTCAGACTACATTGATTTTAATTTAAGAGACAAATGACTAATACAATTTATTTATTTATTTTTTTAATAATGAATCAAATAAACAAAAATATTATGATTTTTTCATTCATTTCTGTCACAGCATACTGATTTCTATTCGACTCAAAGAAGTTTACAAAATGCGTTAAATAAGTAACAAATAAATATCTACGTTGTTGATATTAATTCAATTGTTTGACATTGTTACATTTTGTTTATTTTCACATAACCAGCCAGAATATTTGAATAAAAAATATATCTCATTATCTTATTTTTCTCGAATTTTTTTAAATACATTTATAAAATGTAATACATCGTTGAAATGATTAAAAAATTGCGATTTCTATTTTAGTAAAATAATTATAGGTAGCTATTTAAAAAATAAAAGTTCATAGTCGTATCTTGTAAACCAGTCTTTAATAAAAAAATGTATATGTGCCATCAAATTATATATTTAAACTTTTTTTAACGAATTTTTTCAATTACTTATAATAAAACTGATAAGGGGGTCCCAAACTCGGTGAATATTTAGCATCTCATATTTTCGACTGTCAAATGATTTAAAATAATTTTTTTTTAAATCATTCTAAGCAAGTTCGATAATTTTGAATATACTGTAATTTTGAAAATGGGGGTGAGCATATATATATTTTAATGAGATAGAAAGTTCAGTGGCATCGTGTCGATTTGTGAATTTGAAAGCCCGAGTTCGATTCCCAGAGGCAACAAACATAGTTCCATCGCTATAATATCTTTGGAGGCCGTGATTTGATGTCTGGTCTTCGCAGAATTTGTCCAAAAATATAAAACTTACTAAGATATTTTATGGCAGAGTGCCGCACCCAGTAATGGATAAAGTCGTGATGATATATTTTTCATTAATTTATTTTATTTTAAAATTTAGTGTAGAATATTTATTTATTTATTTTTGCTCTATACGACATGAACTTAATATCTATTGAATGAGACAATTCACATCATAAATGCAATATAATTTTTTTAAGTCGGTTTATGCTAATAAAATGAATTAAAAAGCTCTTGAGTTTGAGTTTGTTATGACGGAGTTTTCGGCATTTTATTAATGAACAACAAAACAAATATAAACAAATAAAACATCCACAGAAACATAAAAGAAACTAATTTAGGTTTTTAAAAATACATTAATAAAAATACAGGTACAAAATCATCGAAAACAGTATAAACTAGAAATATAAATTAACATATATTCACTAATATTTATTTATCAGTGTTGCCAACAGCACAAAAATTAAAACATAAATAATTTATCCTCAAATTAATGCGAAATAACTTAATAACAATATTTCCAATTATAACTATTTATATTAATAATTTCAAATACATGTTAATATTGAAAACACAAATATAATACCGTTACAAAATATACTATTTTTTCCCACTTCAATATGACACCACTATTTAAATTTTTTTCAATAGTAAAACAACGCTATTTTAGGAATGTTATTTATCACCATGACAACTGTAGTATAAATGCTATTTTTGGGCCTAAGACCAAAAGCCGATGTCGTATTCATGGTAACATGCAATTATTTGTCAGTTTATTTAATTTTAATTTGAGTATATCTGCGAAATTTTCTGAATAAGTGAATAAAAAAAAAGTTTCAGTCGGACTAAAAAGACTATTGTTAGTCTAGCAATGCCTTTATTACTCGACACGAAAACTTGTGTTTTTAGTTCTAATGGAACAAGTAACTATATTGTTTTTTATAACTATTTTAATCTAAATTGCAAATTTCAAAGTTATTATTCACCTAACTTTGATGAAAAAATGTATCGTGTCACACAACCAATTTAAAGAAATTTCTTCTTCTTTTACTGGCGCTACAGCCCGAGTCGGGCCTGGGCCTACCGGGCTCACCGAGCTGCAGTTTTTACGCTGCCGTACTGCCGGTTTTCTGAGTCAATGTTACTTACTTTTAAGGCATATGTATAAGTGACTAGTTTATAGCGCCCGAGTATGATTAATACAAATAACTGTATTTTTTATTTTAACGACAAATCATACTTTGTCGACAGGCGGATTCGAACTGACGAACCTTGGTTCGGATGACGTCACAGTATGCTAAGAGATGTGCATTAACCCGCTCGGCCATCGCGCCTTTTAAAGAAATTTCTTTTCATCAGTTAATTGTTTTAATATTTGTACACAACGAAAATGTAAATAAAAAATTGACAAAAAAATTGATCGTGTCTTACGGGCTTTCATCACATATTAACAAACATTTAGCATAGTTTATCTATGGTTTGTCACGGCGTGAAGTTAACAACGGACACTCAATGTAACGTTTCTTTTCAAATAATTAATGAAACTTTACATTTTTTTTATAGGCAAATAAAATTAAGATCGCTGCGCCATCTAGAATACTTCGCGAACTACTGTATCCAGGATAGATTTTTGACGTTTTAAAACTACGAAACTTAAATCGAACTTTAATATTATAAAACACAAAATAACTCTCTCTTTTATATTTAATTTATTTACACGATTGTCACTATATATTAAATCTATTGAATTTAGCCTGCAATGGTTAAGTGCTCTTTCTGTATTTATTAAATGTATGACAGTTAAGTCTTTCCGGTCTCCCCAAACGTTATTTAATAAATGTATTATAGTATCTACTGTTTCTGTCTCTTCTACTGTATTTATATCGTGACTTTTCTCTATTTCGACATTATTATGCGTAGCGTTTTAATGTTCACCTTGTTCGAAATTTTGCATCTCAATGGATTTTTCATTCTCAAAATTCTATCACTATTTTGAATTTGTTTATCGTGTTTTCTTGCCTTTAATAAATTCATAGGTATTGCATTTCGTTTGAGATGTACTGTGAAAATTTTTATTTGACAACAGTTCTATTTACATATTACTTGAATAACCATAAAAAAATTGTTATTTGTTTCATTAGTACTAAAAATACCAGTTTTCGTATGGAGTAATAAAGATTATTATTATTGTTATATTAATTACCACCATCACAATTGTAGTAAAAATATTACTTTTGGTCCTAAGACGTATCCATGGTAACGTAAACATTCTTGGAATTTTTTTAAATAATTGTAAATGACTTTAAAGTCAGGTGAATGTTAATTAAATTTGAAAAACACAGAAAAAATCGCTTGTCAGTGCCAGCATTTAGACACACCTCTGAGGTCTAAGTGGTAGGACGTTCGTGGCCCAAGTGGAAGGTCCGGGTTCAAATCCTGGCGG
This sequence comes from Pterostichus madidus, assembly GCA_911728475.2. Taxonomy (NCBI): domain Eukaryota; kingdom Metazoa; phylum Arthropoda; class Insecta; order Coleoptera; family Carabidae; genus Pterostichus; species Pterostichus madidus. Next base: position 27,022,059 of record OU452314.1, read on the forward strand.
AGGCAAATTCTTGAAATAGCATTCTTTTACTACTGAAAAAGTTGAAATAATAATGTAATATTTTTTTGTGAAATGTAGGGCACATACTACCGTACGCGGTTTAACTTTTTTTCCCTATTTTTAATCACATAATCCATACTGCATGCTTATCTATTCATTCGGCAACCCTAAATTTTATCTCAAATTTTGTTTTTTGTATTTCTTTCTTTGGCAATACATGAAAAGAGACATCTGGATGTTTTTTACATCCTAGTACACAGTAATAGTAGATCTACATTATATATTTTATCCACACACTGAAAATATTTCAAAATATCTGATTCTAATATACATATATACAGTTCAAAATGAGTCCTGTATACAGTAGTTCTAAAAATTACCGCTAGGTGGTGTAAGGCTTAGCTGCATTTGCCTATTGCCTTAAGGTAGTAGGTAACAGCGTAAATTTTTTTTTTACAGATCTGAATGAAATTTGTCGCACGTAAACATTGGATAGTCATACGCATCCTGTTAAAATATGAAACACATTCATCGTCTGTGAACAAATATATTCGCTTGTAAAGTTGAGTACACGGGGCTTATGCGATCATCACTTAGAATCGCACATATTTGGTTTGTGTACCTCTAAAATTTTGCAGTTTCATTTGAAAAACTAGTATGATGTTCTTGAACTATCCATGTATATTGTATCAGAAGGAAAAAGTTTTTTATCGTTTAGTAATGGATATATAGCCATGCAAAGCCTTGTTTTTAACGAAAAATTAAGAATCCCAATTTATACTGGCAACACCACACAGTGGTATGATATTTGAAAATTCACTGACCAACAACCTGTTAACAATTCATGATATTCAAATCAAAATAGGTATAAAACACTTATTTTATTCAATTTTTATATTTTTTTGAGCGTCAGTTTCGCCACTCGACAACCGATAGCGCCACCGTCACACTAGTACTACCTTAATTTGTGATCGTAGAAAACATATAGTATGTGATTCGTTTCATATACTCTTCAGATACTAGTTTTTTATACACTCGTAATTAAACAGACGTTTATAAAACTTATTACATAATATACTATAAAAATACGTAGATATATAAAAATTTCTCTAAGCGAAGACGTGAATACCATATATCTAATTTCCAAGTTTTGATGAAAATTTGTAAAAACTAATTTTGACATTGAACAAATGAATCAAACAAATTGTCAACAGAAATATTGAAATTATTATTGGTTAAATTTGCGGACTCTGGAAACAGAGTAGTATACTATAGCAAAGTTTAATTTAATTCTATATTGCCGAGGGACAATTCGTATTAATTTAAAGTATCTACAGCAAAATTAATGGAACTTGTTCCTCATCGTAAAGTTAACCATTTTTAAATTTCCCTGTTCTTTTTTTCAATTTCGTTTATATATGTTTTACATTAAAACTGGTGCAATGATTAAATTTATAATTAAACATGACATTTTTTGTTTGTCAATTGGAAAATGAAAATTTTGTGCGATTTTTGTAGTTGTCCTCATGAATACTGGTATCATTCGAAATATTTGTATTAGTGTAAAATGCAATTAAATACTGACTGTTATTGGTAACTTTATTTATTCATCTACTACATTCAAACTTTTTTACAGTGCTGAAAATTATTTAAAAATTGTACAATCATAAAATTAATTATCCAATTAGTAAACTAGGCAGTGCAATCAACCAGAATATGTTGGCAATGTTTTTTTATTTATTTATTAACTATTATTTGAATTTCGACAAAATATATTTCATTGTATTTAGTGCGCAGTTACAATACTGGAATAAATTGATAGAAAACACATCTGTTCGACAAGTGAAAAAATATCACATCGAAATCACTACTAGGGTTGTAGATTTTACAAATATTCGAAAGTTCGATTATTCGGATTTATTGAACCTTCGAATTTAAATTCGAACTTTCGAAACTCGAATTATCGAATTTTGGAATATTCCGAATTTACGAATTTTTGAATTTTTCGATTCTAACATGAACACGGCATGTTGATATGAATTATTTTCAGAATAAACACATGTGCAGAGTTTTGTATTAATTCGTAAGTAATTATTATTATTTACCAAATTAATTCAATTTAGACTTAAAATTTCGCTACACTGTCAAAAACGTTTTAATTAAGACGTTTTTGTATACTTTTTATTGTCATTTTAAAACGTTTTACTAAAAATCCACAGCATTTCGATGGGCGGAGAGTAGATGGCTTAATTAAGACGCCTAACCTTGCAGAGTTTTTGCAGAATACTTCGCCGAGTTTATTATTCGATTCGTGGCCGACTTTTCGCGAATTATGCGTGAGCGTGTTTGGAGATGACAGATGACGTTAATTCAGTGGCAAAAAATTCGAGAATTCGAAGCTTCGAAAAATTCGAAAATTCAAAGCTTCAAAAAATTCGAAAGTTCGACCGTTCAGAAATTCAAACTTTGGTGGAAATCAACGACCCTAATCACTACATAAATAAAAATAAATAAATATATCATCACGTCTTCTACCCATTACTGGATGTGGCACTCTGCCGTAGCAGATCTCGATAAGCAACGTTTGTCGGCTGTGGAAACTATAAGCGTAGTTTTAAATAGTGAAAATTGTTTGTCGGTTATGAGAATCGAACCCGAGTTCTCAAATTCATAGGCCGACTCGATACCATTGAGCCACCTACACTACATAAATATTCAAATTAAATTCACCATCAATAGTTATCTGCTTGACGTGAGTCCTATATGCCTTCTTCAACTTCTTCTATTCATAACTAGCCTCTTCATTTTTACATAATTTCTTTCTCTCGTCTCTTTTACCTTCTCCTTCTACTCTCTCTTCTGTTATGTCCTTTATTATATTAATTGTCAGTAAATGAAACGATATTATTTTACGACCTAAATTCTCTATCAACTTGTTTCACTATTAATAAATTGGTTCTAAAATAATTTGTAAAAAAAATGAAGAATTTAATGTTAATAATACAAAGACAAATTGTCAATTGCGACGTGGAAGTCTTAATAAAATAAGAAAATAATAGGAAAACTATTCCAACACTTGTCAAAGTTCCACAAAATTACAGCTCATTTGAATCAACTTATTAGGTCATCAAACGGCTGGTCAGTTCAGCTTAACCATAGACGCGTTTCGCTCTTTAGGAGCTATAGAAGGCACGGTGAGTAATAAGGCAGAAGAAGATATCAAATACAGGATGATCTAAAGGTTGATGGAAGATACGTAGAAAAGATTAAAGAGGAGGAAAAGAGGAGCGTGTCTTGACAAGACCTGCCATCTGATTGAATAGATAGTAAATATATCTACCTTTCTTATTTGATACATTTTTCCCGATATGTAACTGTTTAATATTTATTTTAGAAAGATAAATATTCTCTCTATTCCCTGTATGAAAACTATTACGTCACATTCGGTATCCATGTGATTCAAGATTTTGTGCTTAAAACGTTTACATTGGTATTGGATTGACATTTTTAAAACATAACCTAAAAATTAAATGTCAGATTAAAATATTTATTACTTTATAAAATTTAATTAGTTTATAAAAGAAACCAAATATAAATTTATCTTAACTCACGAAAAATATTAGCTACCTTATTGAAATATGTAGTTTTGTAAAATAAAACTCAAAAGAATATACATTTTTACATGTATTGTTATTATATATAAATAAATAATATATGAAAATACAAAATACAATGCACATTACCTCTTGTACTACAGTTAAATTAATTAAAGATCCTCGATTCTCTAACTACAGCGCAAAATAATCATGAAGATGACAAACGCATTTCTGCATTTGATTACCCAAAAGTTTTCTAGCCATTTCTTATTTCTCAGTCTGTATTTATGTATCAAAAATGTCACAAACTTAGAAATGACAGGCAAGAAAATAACAAAATCATGGCCATAGATCTCTATTTTTATTTTATAAACAAATGTGAACAAAGTAAATATAAATTTTCGTATTAGTAAGAACTGTCGTACGTTTTCATTAAAATAATAAATGTGATACGTGAAAAAACATGAAACGTGTGTCTTAATTTATTAAGACATACGTTATGTCATTCGCATAGGTACGAATAATATTATTAAAAAAAGATAGCTATATTTCATCGTATCTATGATAACCTCGTCCACATATGACGTCATCGTTTTCAAACAGGGAATGGAGTTTATCAAGTTATCACTTATATTATAACTAAGGCTGAATTTATGCATTGAATATTACTGATAATTGTTTTGTGTTCACGAGTGCTTTTGTCGCTATGGAAATATCACTAATAATTTCAAAACTCTCGAAGCGATTTGACAATACTACTTTCATTTTGTTTCGAAATTCGGAAATAACAAGTTGTATTACTTTGGGTACCAATTTTAAGACGAGACGAGACCAGATTTGGCGGAATCAAGACCATTTCATGTCATTGAAAATTTATTGCGTTTTAGAAATATCCCTACAAATATTTGTAGGAAGAAACAATACACAATTCTCGACAGAAGACCACAGATTACATCCAATTTCCAATTGATTTGACTATAAATGATTATTAGATACAATATTCTACTCGTAGTTGTTATATCAACAAATATCTTTATCAGACAAAAAGTAATATCGCGCTGTATGTACTCAATAGTCTCGAATGGTCTAGTGGCAGTGTGTTGTATTTTATTTCCGTTTGTTCTGCGTTCGATTGTTTGCATGGCCCTCTTTCTTGACCAAGGTGCCGCGCCTACAGCTGTTATTGATAGAAAAGCCATGAATTGTACTCTGTCACGCAATGCACTACTCAGAACCACATGTAGTGGAGGCTATATATAATTTTTATTTATTTATGTTATAACACTTAGTTGTGATTATTGTAGTAAGGTTTGTGCTTTCTCAAGATGAAATTCTTTAATTAATAAATTGAAGTGAGGAAGTATTAAGGCTAAAAATAATTGTATGTTTCAGAAAATAATATATCTATATCTAGGTAAGCACACAATATTATTGAATGTGATTTATTATACTACCTACATAATGTATTGATTATCTACTCGTATATTAAAACATTTGAACTAATATTGTACGATAATGAAACTTACATTCTGATTCTTCAATCTAGTAGGTAGAAGATAATCAATAGAAATAGACATACCTGAAACAAAAGATAAATATATAAATTTTGAGATTAACCGAACGTGGAATAACATCATAGTACAGAGTGATCAAAAGGAATTGTTACAGTTGGCAATAAAAAAAACTACTTGAAATTGGTAAGCCTGATACATAAATTCATTTCCTGTTGTTGACAGTGACATTTAAAATTTAAATTTGAGTATATTTATTATTACATTTATTTCTAAAGTATTTCTATTACTTCAAAAGTCAAAATTCTATTAGCTGTCAGACTCCTGACATAACCTATTTGTATTTATTAGAAATTTCAAATAGAATTTCCGCCTTTATCTGACGTTGTGCCAACTGTGGAATAAAAAGATCTCTGGAATTGTATTGCCAACTATAACAATTCCTTTTGATCACCCTGTAGAACCAGACAGAAATACAATGTCACTACAAATAATAACGTTCAGAAGTTTCCTCGGCAAGAAAGTGAATACATTTTTGATCAATTTAATATTGAAAGTAGATTTTTACCAAAGCAGTCAAGTGAAATACGTATTAAAGATTACAACAAAAAGAACAGTCTGGTAAAGTACAAAACATTCTGGTAAAGACTTTACCTAACTGTTTTGTATTAAACCTGACTTTTTTTGTACGTAGTCTGCTGTCAATACAAATCAAATAAAAATTTAAACATTTTGAATAATTTATTATTAATTATTGATTAAATTAAACGGTTTCAGAAAAAAATTTATACATAATACGTCAGGAATTTTTTTTTTCTTGACTCAGCGGATTAAAATTCTCCGCCTGCGGCCTCGTATTTCAAACAACCACTTCGTCAAGTAAAACATCACTTCCCTGACTTATTATGTCTTAATTTTTTAAATACACACGAGAGAAACAATGTTAAATTTTACATGTTAATTTGCCAAAAGAAGACTTATAATCAAAGTAGCGAATTTAATTTTACATCAATATGTCTCGTTTCGTCTTGCGGCAATACTAATTTCGCAAAAATTAATTCAAAATGGCGTAGTACTCGTAATAATATTATTTCCAAATACATTAATTATTAATAAATATATTAATGGTTTCAAATGTAAATTACCGAGTAAAAACAGAAAACAATAAAATACTGTTAAAAATATTTACGAGTATTTAAAAATAAATAGAAAAATTAAAAGTTTCTTAAACGATGATGTCAATGGGGGATTCAAGTGGTAGAGCTTTTTAATATATATTTATTAAAATAAATTCTTGACCGTACATCATATTTAATACAATATAAAATCATATCTTTATTGCTGAAATATGAAAGTTAAAGTTGAATCATTTAGAACGTTCGCAGTGCCATATTGCAATGACGTAGTTTCATTAAGCCAATCACAGAGCTTTGTCTGAAACGCTTATCGGTGCTCAAGAAGACGAAGAAGAAATAAGCATTCAGCATTCTACGATTCTACTAATGACGTATAATACTAGACGAATTATGCCGTATTCAAGTCAATGCAGTGTTGTGAAGCAGAGAGGAATAGAATAACTTGATGGTCCACCGGATGCGCGGCAAGGAGCGAGTACACTTTGATGTTATGCAAGTTGCTCCTTGCCGCGCATCTGCCTCACCAACCAGTTATTCTATCCCTTTCTGAGTCACAACAAAAGCCGATGTTATCCGTCTAGTTATATTTTGTCTGAGGATTCTACTGACAACGACAAGTTACGTGTTATTTATCTCTGTCTTATCTGTCTCTCTTTAAGCTAAGATGCAACTACGTCATATTCATTTGTTTCGAAAGTTTAAATATTTTTATCATGCTTAATAGAAGTTTTTTTAAAAAATTAAAAAATTGGGTATAATTATTTTATTCCGTAGATTAATATATAAAAAATTCAAAAAAGTCTTGAAAGGCCCATTGTCTGATTCGATGGATTCTCTATACCTTCAGCATTTTTTACATTAGATTAAATATTGAACAATTTAAATTAAATTAAATTGAAATGGAGTAGGTGGCTCAGTGTTAACAATTTCACCACATTAAAATTACTCCTGCAGCTCCCCCACTGCTAACATCTTTGAGGGCATATAAATATATGTATCATTTACCGAGTGCCACACCTAGTAATGGTAAAAGGCCGCAGGGATAATTTTTATGTGGTGAAAATTTCTGTTATCGACGGTGAAATTAGAACAACGCTTCTTATAAATTTCAAGGAAAAATGAAATATGAAAAATTCATAATATGTCAACTACGTGACTATTGCCTGGCAACAAGTTTGAGAAAGATACTGGAGAATTATTTTCTAATTTATAGAACTCTCGAGTTATATTTAATTAGATTATTTTTTGACTTAGCCTTTGAGGTGGATCCATTCCACTTACAAGATTTTAAACTGGGTCCATATCGATTGATTACTTATTAATGTATTCTTGGAAGTTGTTTCCAAAATTTGTTGATATACTTCTGTATCTGAAATGGAACTAAATCGATTTGTTTCACACATTTTACTTGACTCGTTGACAGTTTTAAATAATTATTTGACAACTACCTACAATTTGTCAACAAAAACAAAAGCTACAGAGATTATTTCCGGGAATAATCATTAGAGCTTTATTCTCAATATAATAATGACAGGATTGGTTAAATCGCAGACTCGTGACGCACAATGAAGCATTTCATTGGTTCTGAGAAACGTCAAAAAATAATCAGTGTAATTTGATTTGATGGTTGATTTCGCACACGTGATTACAAATGGATGCAGTTTGATTATATAATTATTTCATCTCAAAATTTTCATCTTTAATATTCCAAGAGCATTGATAATGCGAAATAATTTTACAACAATACAAAAGCACGTTACTTGGAAACCGCCCGACGCCCAAGAGAAATTGCTTGTGGAAATTGTTATAAAATTATAAGTGGTTACCAAAGCTCGAGGGACATTCGGTTCTGACATTGAGATGCTCATAGACTCAGCAACCTCGTGCACTTTAACTCGCCGATTATTCAATATCATACTATGGATTTTATCGACGATTTCTGTCGTTGTAACCTCAATTGGACGACCAGAACGTTCGGCGTCCTTTGTGGTCATACTACTACAACTAAAATCAGTGAACCGCTTGTGAATCGTTTCAATCGATGGTGAGGAATCCCCATAATGTGTAACAAGTGATGCTTTGGTTTGCGTAATGTTTTTTCCAGGCAAGAAATCATATTTAATCAAGACGAGAAATTCACTTTTTTCCATGTTTTCAAAAATCTTCAAGGTTGCTTGCTTTCGATGGGTGTCAAAACAGAACTGAATGACATATCAGTCTGAAAATTTTAATGCGTTCTAGTTAAAGATGGTACATCACAAATGTCACATAATATTTGCGATTATGGCGCCATCTGTTTGATTTTTCAGGGACTTTTCATCCTGCCCTCGTATGTTTTGTCTCATAGGTGGGGAAACTGCAACCTCCGTAAGTTTATTGTGGCCTTTAAAAAAGAATCTTGTATTTTTATAAAAGTTGAATATCAACTTATACGGCCTCCTTTATTACTTCCTAATTTAAATATGGTATCCAATGGTAAAAAAGTTCCCCACCTATAGTTTGTCTTAATTACAATTATTTATTTATGTTTATTAATTTATAAAAACCACCATTTGATTTACTTAGAAAGAGCGACAAATTGGAGACCGCCCTTGGCGGCAAAAGTTCTAGGTACGTCACTAATGTTATATACTATTCTTTTTGTAAAATATTGATACTTAATAGTACCGATACTTGATGTATCGATACTACATATCAATACCGATTTCAATATTAAGTATCAATACCTATCACCGATACTAACATCCTTATAGTTAGTTTGTTAGTAAAACCAGAGCTGGGCAGTAGCTAGCTACTTTTGTAGCTTAGCTACTAGCTTAGCTACATTTACCTTAGCTGTAGCTGTAGCTTAGCTAACTGTGAAAAAATATAGCTGTAGCTTGTAGCTAGCTACTTTTTTCTATTAGCTTAAAAATAACAACTGAAGCTACTTTTAAAGCTACTAATTGTAGCTTAAAGCTACTTTTTGTAGCTTAAAGCTACTTTTTATAGCTTAAATCTACTTTTTAAGCAGAAGGTCAACAAAGTACGCATGCGTACAAGTTAAACCCACACAAAATAATTATTTCTTGCCTGTTCTAACTGGCTCTAATACGCAAAAATACACAGTAGATGCCAGATGGTATTTGCTATTTTTGATATTTATGTACATAATAGTAAATTAACAGTCATTATAACAAAAGACTGATCATATGACAATGGCAAATTTAATTAGTTTACAATAATTAAAAAAAGTAGCTTTAAAATTTAACAGCTACTTTAACGAAAGCTTTTAGCTGTAGCTTAGCTATATTTTTCAAAATATAGCTTATAGCTGTAGCTTAGCTACTTTTTTAAAGAATAGCTGTAGCTGTAGCTTAGCTACTTTTTTTAAGTAGCTTGCCCAGCTCTGAGTAAAACTATATAGAATCGAGAAATAATGTCAAATGAATTCATAAACATTACTGTCAATAATTCGATTTAATATTTTATATCTTATGTGACATTTGATATTTAAAGGACGATGGTGTAATGGTAATATAACTAGCAATTATATTTCATTCACTGTGAAAGCATAAATTTTTATCTTTCATTGCGATCTCCAATAATTTCAGACTCGCCAAACTCAATTAGACAAATGGCGTGATGATATATTTACATTTTTTAATCCAGATAAAATATTACACAAACATTTTTCAGAAAAAAAAAAACTGGCGCAGTCTGCGACCTCTAGATCTCTCGGAATAAGCAGTTCTTTTCCAACTTCGTTGAAAATTAAAAATCTCTGAGATAACAACTTCGTCGCTGAATTGATTAAGATGGAAGACGAATTAAAGATGGAGATTATATTTTTTTAAAAAGTTACTTTTTCTGTAAGTTTCCAAGAGGTAATATAAAATTTCAAGATTTTTAAAGTTCGTTATGTTTTATCTACGAATCTGGATGCATTAACTAGCCTTTATTTAATAAGGAAACGAAGGTTTCATTCAAATTTTTATCTACAAAGACAACGACTTAATTAAGTTCTTCGTTCACGATGAAATCATAAAATCTTCAAGTGCTAAGACGTAGTGAATCTTTTATAAAATGTTCGAGAAAAATGTAAATTTATTATTCCTTTAGATAGAGTTTAGACAAAGTATGTAAGCACAAGTCGGTATGAAGTAGGGCTGGGCGATATTGAATATTAAATATCGAATAACGGTATTATTTAAATATCGATATTATCGAAATATCGATATTATCAATATATTCGATATTATTGGTACTACCGATAATATCGATATTATCGATATTATTGATACTATCAATATTATCGACATTATTGATATATTGATATATCCGCAAGTGGATATCATTATTATACCGAAAATAATAGTAAAAAATTGAGTAAAAAAAAATAAAATAGAGCGGAAAGTAACGATCTTTCCATTTAGAAATAAAAATTTGGGATAAGGGGAGAAGGGAATTATCTGAGTCAGATAATCTGATACAGAAATGTAAAAAATCATTCTAAATCATAGTGTTTTATACTGTTTTCTCAGTTCCGGCTTTCCTTTTACCAGTAACGGACATTTTTGGTAGAATAGTTAAGTTGGTCACAGTGATTTGAAATTGATTTTGTCCGTTGCCTAGATATTTGTATAAATCATGTTTCTTTATTTTGTCAGTTGCCTAGATATCTTATGTATTTAATGCAGATATGTCACCAAAAATCGTTTAAAAATGAAGCATGGAAACAGAAAATAATTTTTCCTACAACTGTGCGATTTCTTTGTTATTACGTAACAATTATTGTCTTGGTTACGTATGGAAAGTACACAAATGCAGACCAAGTGCGTTTCTGTAAGCAAAGAAACACTAGTGCGGAAAGTGATTCATTACGCAACTGTAAAAAAGTTATTTTGAGAGCGATTTAAATTTCGCGCCAAGCGGGTAATTCATATTTTGGCCACAGACGCTTATGGAAGAAGATGCGGTAAGCCAGCGCTAGTAAATATGCAGCAGTATATTTTAACGTTTATAAACATAACCTTAAATTGCAGTATATCTAATCTGTACACAACTAATAAAAAGAACCGAACAAAGTAAAATATATTGATAAATAGTTTTATTTTAAGAGTAGGTTAGTGAAATTCATAATATTTATTGTTTGTATATATAATTAACACAGTAGTTACAGTTGCTTATATTGACATAATGTAAAGTGGAAACTTTTGTACTGTCTACAAAAACATTGATTTCTTCCGTACCTGTTCGTATTATTAACAGTAACATTATTGAGAACAATTTTGGAGGCTTTAGAAGTACCAGCAGCAGGTTGATTGTCATTGTCGAAAATAAATGCAACATAGCATGATCTGGTACTACAATTATCTTTGGAGGTGTTTATGATAAAGAAGAATCACTCACTGTAGTATTCCAATCTAGACGATTTTGAAGAAATTATCTTGAAGTTAGTGAAATATTTTTAAATAACGTAGAACAATGTGCAAGCAATCAACAAACAAACCATAGCAACGACGTAAAACATCGTTCTCGTGTAATATCATTAAAATTTTATAAATTTTGATATTTTAGAGATTTACTAAATCGCACAGTTGTAGGAAATATATTGTTTATAACAGGTGCCGAAAATGGTTACGCCTTATAAAAATAACTATTTTTATCTTAACTATAGCAACAAGTTCAAAATCATGCTACATACATGCTTCCCGTTGTAATCAGCATCTTATTGATTAGTTTGACAGTAATGATATAATATGATTGGCTAATGGTAGAAAATAGTCAATAATAAATTTAACGCATAACGAAATACAAAGTAGAATTGGATAGAAATTAGAAAGGGGTCATGGTCTTGTTAATAAATGATAATACTACACATTTATTTAAAAAATGTAGATAATTATTAATTACATATTTATTATATATTAAACATTAATTATCCTTGCGCAAACAAGGCCAGTTAATTTTAGATAAAAATGCAGCAAATACAAGGAATAGACATTCTATTTTGAAAGTTTCGTAGCCGAAATAACCGGATTTAAAGTTTTATAAGAATAGCTTGTTTATAGTGATATTCGTGGAATTGCAACAAAATAACAAACAAATGTATAACGTTTTAAGTATCAGGGAAGTTTGTTTTTGAATGAAATTGTGACTTATTTAAGTGAAAATAAAAGTTATTGTCGTCATATCATTATTGAAAAATGGTTAACTATTCCCATGAAGAAAAGTTATAAACTAAACCATCCTAAAATGTAAAACATTTATATTTGTTTGTTATTTTGTTACAATTCCTGTCACTATAAAGAAACAATTCTTATAAAACTTTAAATCGGATTATTTTGGTTAGAAAAACATGCAAAATAAAATGTGATTACTGACTTAGATGTAGAATTTAATTGTCTACAACATGTATTTGAAGCATTTTTGTCTAAAATGAATTGGCTACATTTGCACAAGGCAAAATAGATTACCTACGTTATATGCCTATAATCAGTTTTCCATGTCACACTCGGTACAACATTCATAGTTGTTGATAATTGTAAGATTACTTTCATGCTGAATCAAAGTGCTTTTTTGTGAAAACTCTTTTTTACATATTGAACATTCAAAATTTATGGTATCATTGTGAATATTTTCATATTAAATCTAATAATATTTATCTAATTTTTTTTTGACATTTGAGCATTCTAGGCTTTTGATATCTTTGTGAATATTTTTATGTTTAATCAAATCACATTTTAGCGAAAAGGGTTTTGATACCTTTGTGACGTTTTTCATGGTTAATCAAAGTGCTTTTTAGTGTAAACTTTTTTTTACATATAGAACATTCGAAGTTTTTGATACCTGTGTGATTATTTTCATGGTAATTTAAAGAGACTTTTCGTGTAAACTTTTTTTTACATATAGAACATTCGAAGTTTTTGATACCTTTGTGAACATTTTCATGGTTAATCAAAGATATTTTTTGTGTAAACTTTTTTTTACATATAGAACATTCGAAGTTATTGATACCTTTGTGAAAATTTTCATGGCGAATCAAATTTCTTTTTTGTGTGAACTTTTTTTTACATATAGAACATTCGAAGTTTTTGATACCTTTGTGAGAATTTTCATGGTGAATTAAAGAGCTTTTTTGTGTAAATTTGTTTTTACATATAGAACATTTGAAGTTTTTGATACCTTTGTGAGAATTTTCATGGCGAATCAAATTATTTTTTTGTGTAAACTTTTTTTGACATATAGAACAAACGAAATTTTTGATACCTTTGTGAATTTTTGTATGTACAATCAAATTGCATTTACGCATAAATATTTTGTTACAAATACCACATTGAAATTGGATATTTTTCTTAATCTTGTTTTTTCCTGCTAATTTATTTTTTGTACGATTAGTCGAGTTATTTTCGCTGCTACTGTTACAGTTTTTGGAATCTTCAATAGTAGAAACAGAAAGATCAGAGTCACTTTGAATTAGTTCACACTTTATGCTTTTAACATAATCATGATAAAATTCAATATCAGTGTTGTCTTCTAATGTAAGAAATTCTTCTTTCATTTCGATGTCATTTTCATTCTTATTCAACGAATCTAAGTCTCCAACATCTAATACATCATCACATCCTACGTTCGCCAATGTCTGCTCGCTGTTCACTGTTTGCAGTTTATTCTGGTATTTTATATCAGTAAGTTTCACTGACAAATGTTTGTACGATTCATCTGTAGATGTTAAAGTTTGGAAGTAGCTCTTCAGATATGTGTTGTTTCGTAAACAAGTTTTTTTGAATTTGTAGAAACATTCTAATTTGCTTGAACAGTCGCTGCATAGATATTTTGGAATTTGAGAATGCGAGTCAACCTATAAATTAACACAGTTTATTTTTTTCGAACAGTATTGAAATTGGGAAAATGCAGAATACGAGGTGTGGCTATTAAATAACGAGACTGATGCTGTTTTAACATTTTAATTTGATTTCATACCTATTTACTTATTATCACGTTCAATATACACCCCTCCTCTATCCCTACAATGCTCCATGCGTCTTCTTCTGTCAGCTCCTTCAGAACGCGTGCCGATTTCTCTTTCAAAGCTCAAATCTTGTTGCTATTAAGGCAAATTTCACCTTAGGAAACAGATACAAGTCGCACGGTGCAAGATCTGGGGAATAAGGCGGATGGTTCAACACTGGGATGCTGTACTTGGCCAGAAATCTCTTGATAGATACTGCGGAATGAGCCAGCGCATTGTTTTGATGGAGAAACCATGACTTGTCCTTCCACAATTCGGGTACTTTTTACAATAAATTATAAGTTTCAGTAGCAGTTTTGCTAAGTTTCATGTGAAATTTCACAACAATTCGTTGCTCTAATGTTGCACTTAACATTTTTTCAGCGAAATAAAAAAACAACTCTAATTAGAACGAATGCTACGGCTATACGGATTTATTTACAGACGCGAGAGGTACTGCATTCGAAAGAGAAAGCTTCACGCTAAAAAGCTGACGGTCGCTGGTTTTTGGCGCACGCGTATTTTGGCTGTAGCAGCGTCAGTCTCGTTATTTAATAGCCACACCTCGTAGTCCACTTGAAAAAAATAAGGTTGGCAAAACATAAAAAATTTAAAAAGTCATTAAAAAAAGCAATAACAAAACCAGTGAATACAAATAAATATTTTTACAAAATAAAGAAAATATGGGAGCAGTAGTAAAGAAAGCAACAAAACTAAATAAAAAATTTAAGAAATATCTTCAAGATCTGTTGTTTACGATAAATAAGCTCTAGCAAATTTCTTTCAAAAATGTATTAAAAGCATTCTTTACAACTTCAAATCTAGATCTATATTTATCAACTGATTGATCATAGCACCTCCACTGATAGAATCAGATTCTTTAAAACCATAATTTGAGAATATTTTGGATAAATAAGTTTCTTATCTTGAAAATATTGTATTAAGGATAACTTATTCTCTTTGCAAAATAGCAAAAATAGAGCTGATCCGAGTATTTCTAGTATGATTGAGAACCCAATGATTTTTTATTATGAATCTGCAGATTAGCACCATAACGACATTTTGTAACCAAAATCATTTATTCTGTTACTTCCATTTTACTTTTATGTATTTTGCTCTCGCATAAAACTGCCAATATAAAAAAAGATTATTTTAACCATATTTTTTACAGAACTGTCATTCAGCTGACATTATATTATTTTTTATAATTGCAACAAGGTATATTAGTAAACAAAATGCATGTATATAACATAAAAAGTCAGAGCAAATTATTCTGGTCTCAGAATACCGAAATTTTAATCATCTGTAAAATAACGATGAAGAATAAAAATTATCATTAACTTATCGATCATTAATAGATAATGATTCAGTTATAAAATAGAGGGGAATAGAAATTAACAAGAAACGGGTTAAAATTAACAAACATTTATTTCTGACTGTCAGAAACACCGACTCTATATGTCTCTTATTTTCAACAAAACTGTCGGTTGTTAACAGATTTTACAAAACTCGGAGTTTATACTGAACATGTGTCACTGATATAACGTAAGCAACGATCCTGCAAAGCCTTAAAAATATATGAAGGTTATTTTTACTTACAATTTCAGGTAAACAATATTTTAGTTCCTTTTGCATAAATATCTCTTCACTATTTTCGATTAACATAAGTTTATGATTTTCATAAGTATGGAGACATAGAAAACATATCTTCGATATGAAAAACATGTTACAACAGGTAACAAATGTAGAACTTTGACAATGACAACTACAGTGACATTGAAATCAAGATGCACTGTTGCCAACCATAGTCTGTGTTATAGGATAAATTTTTTTCACTGTAGCCAACTGTAGTAATAATTAATACCATAATTCATTTGGTGAGATCACGGGTCACTACACAGGGGATCTATTCTAATAGGATGCGGGCACTCACGTGATTCTGTGACGTAAGAACAGCTGTGCCGGGAAAGATCACTGCGCCATCTACATTTTGTAGGTGACGCAGTGATCTTTCCCGGAACAGCTGTTCTTACGTCACAAAAACTTCACAGTATCACGTGAGTGCCCACATCCTATTGACATAGCCACTGTGGCAATAGTAGCCACATCACGGGGATAAAACTTCCTTTGATTTTTAAATATAGTACACCAGCGCCACCACAAGTAGGTGGAACTGCGTTCGTCTCTCATTTTTAGTATATTACACAAAACGTACCATAATATGCATCAAGGACAAAATTGTCAGAGTTTTTGGTTATAATCACTGCAATCAGTTACTGTAAATAACGAAGCATATCTTTAAAAATATCATAAATATTTAATTTAGAAGTGTTGCATTTCATATGTTTAATGTTATATGAGACAGGCGAAAAATAAGTAACCGTAACCATAACCATGTAAGTGCGTAAATAGAAATAAATGCATATTTTCGTTATTATTGTTGTTATTGTTTTAGTTCAAGAAGAATACAAAAAACTGTTTATTTTATGTAATTGTGAGTGAGTTAAATGAAACCATTTAAAGTTATTGACACAGGCGGGACTAAAATATGTAACCATCATGGGCGTCCGCAGGGGGGGGCAAGGAGGGGCGCGCCTCCCCCCGGATTTTAACTAGGGTGATGACCACGACTCTCGAACATAGGACTTTAACATATAAAACTATAATTTAAAAGTTTTAGTGCATAAAATTCTGCATCTGAACCAATAAACAAAATTAATTTTGCATACTTTGTAACGATACAAATTAGATTTGAAAATGAGGAAAATTGCCTCAAAACTATCGATAGGCATGAAATTGAAACCAAATTCTACAAATGTTTAACGTTTTATTTGTCAAAATAAATGAAATAATAAGTAAACAATTTATTCTGACAGTTTTGTCAGATTGAACGTCAAACATTTGTTTAATTTTGTTTCAATTTCATAGCTATCGATAGTTTCGAGACAATTTCAGTCATTTTTAGATCTAATTTGTGCCGATATAAAGCATGCAAAATTAATTTCGTATTTTATGCCCTTATACTTTTATTTGAAGCTTTTTCTTTTAAATAATTAGGAAGCAGAAAATTTAAAACAATATGATTTTACATGTTAAAGTCCTGTGTTCGAGAGTCGTGGCCAACATACTGTGTATGTATATAGAAAAATTAAATTATAAGTTTGACGATAATAAATTCAAGCTGAAACTGAATTTCCAGCAGTATTCTTATGGCCAGCTAGCGACATGTTCCCTATCGTAACGATTGAGTAATCTAAGTTTAAGTTTACACAGACACGAAATATTAGAAAATAAAAACGGTAAAACTGCTAAATCGGAATTTATTGAAGAAATGGTGTCAATTTAAGGAAGAGTTATACGAAAATTGTCTTTCCTCTTCAATTCAAACCCAGACTACAAAGAGTAGTATTTTATTTCACAAATTTAAATATTTTTTTATCCATTTGTTATGTGTATTTGTATTTATGTTATGTAAAAAAAATATTTTAGAAATTTATGTATATCTATCTGAGAGTTTTCTGCGACTCGCCCCCGTCTGGAAAAATGTCTGTGGACGCCCATGGTAACCATAACCATGTAAGTGCGTAAATACAAATAAATGCAAAGTATTTTGGCGTTATAACAATGCCATTATAATTTTGTTATTTTTACAAATATTTACAGATTTATTACATTTATTTGAAAGGAATTTTACTTGTTATATATGTATATGCTGAGCATGTTATTTCTTATTATTTTATTTTTACTTAAAATGAGATTTAATTTTATAATGTAATATTACAGCTAATTTTGTATTTTTGTTCTTTAAATTTTGTTTGTTTCATTCTGTATAATTCAAACAGTATTCTACTTTGTTTGCTGCAATATTACTAGCTACTTATTTTGTATTATTTATGTTATATTTATTATAAATATAGTATTATAATTTTAAACATTATGAATATATGTATTGTTATACAAGAAAATGTAGTTATTACTTTCCCGTGCATTTTAAATTTACCGGTTAAATGTAACCCAAATGTCACTTTAGTTCCTGCACCCACTTGTGGCGCGCTGCTATCGCTACATTACTTTTTTAACATTGAGTTGTGTCTCTTTCTATGTTTATGCTCTGTGAGCCACATTGCTAAACAACTAGGATCCACCTGGCGGTATAATAAAAAAGCTTCTATGACGTCATCATTTAACCACATCGTAAATTTATAGCGGGAGCCACACTCACTGTTATTTGATGTTTGATTTTTTTCTGATTTGTTTATTTATAACAATTTTCTTTAATGACTGATACAGAACTCAAATAGAAACTGTATTTATATCAAGAAATCCTACAAATTTAACAATTTGACATGAATATTTATTTATAAGTAAACAAGTTGACAACTATACTATATTTTTAACACCAATATTAAAAATATAATTTCCTAATTTGTTGCCAAGTCCAGCTATGAAGACAAATGAGTATACGAGAGCAGAGTGATAAGTACCCGTGTTTGACAATTTGACAATAAATAGTACCAATAATATAAAATTACATTATTATTGTTGAATTTCATCTTTCAAACAACTACTATCAAAGTTTGAGATCAATACATTGTTTTGTTAAAATTTGACAGTCACTCAATATAAAAAACATTTGCTTTTTTTCTACTATGGAAAAAAATCAGTTTTGATCTGTGATTAGATTTATGTTTTTGAATGGGAAAACGTGTGCGGAAATAAAAAAAAAGTTACACACTGTCTACGGGGATCCTGCTCCTTCTATGATAACCATTATATAGTGCTTTAATGAATCTAAACGTGGCCGCACAAGCGTTTGTAATAAAAACCGTCAAGGTCGGCGAGTTGAGAACAGAGAAAAGATTGGAAAAATCCATGATATTTGTTTAAAATGATTGTAGAATAAATGTGCGTGAGATAACTGAAATGATAAGGATTTTAAATGAATGTGTGCGCAATATCTTACATGAAAATTTGTATGAGAAAAAGCTATACGCAAGATGGGTGCCGCGTTTGCTCACATTCGACCAAAAACGCATTCGATTGTATATTTCAAAAGAGCGTTTAGCGATGTTTAAGCGCAATACGAAACATGGATCCATTAAAGTAAAGTACTCCCGAGACGAAAGAACAGTCAAAGCAATGAATTTCTTCTGGCGTACATGCACCATAGAAGGCAAAACAGCTGGAAAAATTATGTTTTTTGACTATCTCCAAAAAGGAAAAAATATAATACAAGCCTACTATGTATCATTATTGGACTAATTTGATGCTGCAATAAAAGAAAGGCGACCGCATATGGCAAAGAAAAAGTGCTCTTCCATCAAGACAATTCAGCAGCACACAAAACAACAATTGCAATGGCAAAATTGCATGAATTGCGCTATGAATTGGTCAAATATTCATCGTATTCTCCAGATTTGAATCTCTTTGACTATTAATTGTATCCAAACTAGAAGGAATGACTCGGAGGTAAAAGATTTGCATAGATTTTTAGAATTCACAACAAGCTGTCAATGACTATTTTGAGGAGTTTGACAAATCATATTATTTGGGAGGGATAAAAAAATTGGAAATACGTTTAATTAGGTATATCGAACTAAAAGGATATTACCTTTAAAAATATAAAATAATTTCTTCAAAAAAAATAGTGTTTTGTTCTCAAACACGGGTACTTATCACTTTGCCCTCGTAGCTGTCACGAAAATAGCATAGCCGTAACCACAGCCACATCCCGCTATGAATTAGAATAGATCCCCAGATTTTTTCAATAAATCTCTTTTCAAATCTCGTCCGAAAAAATAGTTAATTATGTAGATGGCGTAGTGATCGCAGGCAAGTTTTCTGACAGTTTGTATTCGTACAAACAGCTGTTTTTATTACTTATTCTTTTTGATTGCGACAAAACATGTCTGAAAGGGTGATTACCTTACCTGTAACAAAGAAGTTCTCTGCTGACGACATAAATTGTTTCAGCAGAGGAGAAAATTCTTTCATTCCGGAAATTTAATAAAGTATTATTTGTTTAATAATCAAATGAAAATTCTGAAAGTAACAGTAAAATAAAATAAAAATATAAATATATCATCACGCCTTTTACCCATTACTGGGTGTGGCACTCTGCCGAAGCAGATCATGGTAAGAGATATGTTTATGCGCATAAAGTGCGGTTAACAGCCGTCAAATCACGGCCCTAAAATGTTAGTGGAGGGGGAGCCACAGGAGTAGTATTAATGTGGTGAAAATGTTTGTCGGTAATGGGAATCGAATCCGGGATCTCAGGATCCACAGGCCGATACGATACCACTGTGCCACCTACTCCATATAAAAAAATAATAATAATTTATTATAAAAGTGTTTTATTGGGTATATAAAACACGGAAGAAAAGTTTAAACACGAGACCGAAGGTCGAGTGTTTAATATTTTTAAGTGTAATACAAAATTTTATTCACAACTGATAATTATAGGTATCGAAGAAGATTGGTCGTAACGTTTAACGTTGATTCAGTTATATATATAGTTTCTTAAAATACGGTAGATCATGAAGTGGTTGCAAAGTAACAAGTTGTTTACAGTGTTTCATGGAATATAAAACACTAGTGTTTTATGAGGCATATAATTCAACTGAAATCAATGTAATTATGTTTTTATTATATATGAGTTGTGGATAAAAATATAAATTAAATATAAAATTTCAGTATAATTTATATATACTCGAATTTATTCTTAAAATTCTTCTAATATTGATTCACAAAGCCGCGTCAATACATTTCCCTTAAAACAAAATTTATTATTCATTCCGCAAGTAACTAAAATTACTACCAAAAATAACTAAAATCCCTAAAAAATTCATGCCTCCAATTCATTAAACTTTAAACCTGCGTAAATTTCTCGCGCGGTTCTCCGAAGTTTGTATCACGACTTACGTACGTAGCCCCATAATCAGGGATCGCGTAAAAGTTTATCGACCATGAACAGCAAAGTTCGACGCTGGGTCGCGGCAACGGCAACGGCATCGGCGCCGCCAATCGATCGCGAAGTGAGCGCCGCGACGCGGTTTACGACGAGTGCGTTTTATGACTGGTGGTGAAAAAGGTGATATGGTCTTAATTAACTCGACGTGTGACGTGCGGTGACTATGGTGAATGTAGTTGGAGTGGTGAAGTTGCTAAATTATGATGAAGTTATTGTTTGAGTTTCAAACTTGAAGAATTGTTTTATATAGTTGTAAACTAGTTATAGACAGCAGGGGCGGCGATTTATAGGGAGCAACAAACGGGGAAACTGCCCAGAGCTTGTAATAAGAAAGGGTTTGTGTATTTTGAAATTACATTTAATTATTTTGTGCAAAAATCCACATTTAATATACTCTCTTTTATTATTAAAAATAATGTTTGATACTAAATATATGAATCACTGTTTAGTATTTTTCCTACAACTATGCGATTTCTTTGTTATTACGTAATTGTTATTGCCTTGGTTACGAGTGGAAAGGACACAAAAGGCGTATTCCATTTGCCATTTGGATCAGATCTAACTTACATTTACTGATCCAGATCATTTATTTATTTCGCTGGATTACTTCGATGACTTTATTTCTAGCACTATAATTATAGATTCTAATTTACTTTGAAGTAATTCATCCAAAAAAGTGCATCAGTTTGCTTAAATCAATTCATTTAGTCATGTCTTGAATTTATCTGAACTAATTTTAAGTCAATCAAGTGGCAAATGGAATATAGTGCTTTTACGCAACTGTCAAAATAAAATTTAATTGAGAGCGATTTAAATTTTGCGCCGAGCGCGGAAATTCATATTTTAGCCACAGAACATACAATAGTTGAGTCCTTTTGCTCGCTTATGGAAGAATATAAGGCGAGCAAAAAAACGGTAAATATGCAGTGATATATTTTGACGATTAAAACATAACCTTAAACTGCAGTTTATCTAATCTCTACACATCACAATGAGCAGACAAGTACTCAAGTATGTCATTATTAAATATGATAATTAATCAAAATAACCGAACAATTGCAGTATATCTAGTCTGTACACAACTAATAAAAAGAACCGAACAAAGTAAAATATATCGATAAATGGTTTTAAGTAAGTAATATTTATTGTGTGTGTATATTATTAACACAGTTGTTACAGTTGCTTATATTGACAAAATGTAAAGTGGAAACTTTTGTATTGTCTAAAGAAACATTGATTTCTTCCGTACCTGTTCATATTATTAACAGTAATATTATTGACAACAATTTCGAAGGCTTTAGAAGTACCAGCAGCAGGTTGATTGTCATTGTCGAAAATAGATGCAACATAGCATGATCCGGAGCTTCAATTATCTTTGGAGGTATTTATGATAAAGAAGAATCACTCACTGTACTATTCCAATCTAGACGATTTTGAAGAAATTATCTTGACGTTGGTAAAATAATTTTAAATAATGTAGAACAATGTGCAAGCAATCAACAAACAAACCATAGCAACGCCGTAAAACATCGTTCTCGTGTAATATCATTAAAATTTTATACATTTTGATAATATTTTAGTGATTTACTAAATCGCACAGTTGTAGGAAAAATTTTGTTTATAACACGTGCCGAAAAAGGTTACGTGCTCGTGCTCGGCTCAAACCCGGAGAGGTTGCAAGCCTAGGCAAGCCTCTTGCGTTAATCTCTGCACTTGCATGTAACAAGCCTTTTTCGGCACTTGTTATAAAAATAACTATTTTTAAGGAAGTTGAGGGAGCGGAAGGCAGACGGGTTAGCCCTAAAAATTCGTCCAAATTAGATAAAAAATTTTCAAGTTGTGACGGTTGAGAAATGTAGTAAATTTCACGAATTTCAAGTGTATTGTTTTTACTTTCTTATACACAGTATAAGGAAGTATTGGAATCGTGAAAAAAATCGTTTACGATATTTTCGCGGAAATACGTGTTTTAAGGTCCAATGAATCCGTTTTGATCATTTTCTCAATGATGTCTGTGTGTGTGTGGATGGTTGGATCGATGTGTGTCGGAGTATGCAATATCTCATGAACGAGATAAGATTTGTTAACGAAGCTTGGTAATTATAAGTTTCATGAAAATACGAAGAGCTGAGTTGATTTTGAATGAAATTGAAAAACCGGAAAAGAAAGTTTATTGGACACACAAAATAATAAATACCATATATTTCAAAAATGGAATCAGTTACGAAAAAAGTTTCAAATAATAGAGGTAACAAAAATATAAAATGTTATTTGCAATTTTCCTGTATATGCGTCTAATTTTGAGAAAAACTAATTTATATATTTAATAATATATTCCAATAATCATAGTAACAATAGAAACTAAAAAACATAAACATGTTTATCATTTATATGTCAAATAATAATTGTCAAACGCAAAGAGCAAGTCATGTGTTCAATTCAGCGTTTTTGATGATATATCTTTTTTATTGATCAAATAGTAATTAATTATATATTTCTATTTCTATTAATATAAGTTTATTTATAAAAAAAATTGTTTGGAAGTTGATTATCTGTAATGAAAATTAAAAAGAAAAAAATATTAAATATGCTGTGTATAAGAAAGTCGTGTGGTGCCCACACTAGATTTTTGTTTGTTTGTTGCCAGTCTAGATTAATATATTGTGCCAACTTCAGACTCAATTAGACGTATAATAACATCCACAATTTAATAGCCAAGGACGTTGAAAGGAGAGGATATGGCATGACGATACTGTAGCATTGTTTGAAGTGAGGCATGAGCAAGGGAAAGAGACAACAATAGTTTTTCTGCACCGTGCTTAGCCATATCTCTTCTTCTTTGAAATATTTTGAATTTTTATGTAAGAAAAGTGACGTTTAGACGTTGTCAGGGAGCGTTGTTTTATGTAAACATAACCACGAAGTGTCATTTGTGTTTCAATTTTTGTCTTGTATGGAATTGGACAAATTTTTTTGTGGATAAATGGTAACAAAGTGTTTATAATTTCAGTTTCCTTGTAAAAATTTATAATCTTTTAGAGAAAACGATTCTGTTCTGTCTATTTAAATTTCAAATCTCTTTATGACACATGTCAATCAATAGCAAGCTAAGCACGGTACAGAAAATAATACTTCTCTCTCTGTCAATCTGCCGAGCCTCACAGTCTTGACTTGAATGCCATATCCCCTCCTTTCAACGTCCTTGTTACTAGCTGTTATCAGCCATCTACAGCAAAAGTTTCACATTTTGAATAGTGCACTTTGTATTTGTTTTACATTTTGTTCATTTCTTGTAGTGTAGTGCAGCTGAAGGAATGCAATATGTGTTAAAATACTTGCTGTAAAATAAGCTTCAAAGATGAAATATCATTTTCTGGGTATTTGTGAAAAACTCCACGCCATAGAAATTCCTGCCGAGCTTCGTTCGCGTTGAAGAAATACAAGCAAAAAGAGAAAACTCACTTTATATTCACGTTCAGAAAATATTTTTCGACAAACTTTTCGCAAACATTATTAAAGTAAATAACGTTGGATTTTTGCAAGAAATGATGTTCCCAAAGGAATTACAAATATGCCTGGTCACGAAAATAGCGATGGAGATATCCACGATATCATGAAATACGATCATACATTACTGCTAAATAATCATGTCGACATATGTGTAAAACAATCATATAGAACTTTAGGCTTCATTCTGAGAAATTGTAAACATTTCAGTGAGCCAAGGTCTTTATTATGTTTATATAATTCACTAGTCCGTTCAAAGTTGGAGTACGCTTCAGTAATTTGGAATCCGTTTTATTATAAAAATATTATACATGTTGAAAATGTTCAAAAAAAATTCTTAAATGTTCTATGTTACAAATTTAATATTGATATTTCTGATTATACAATGAGATTAAAATATTTCCATATGTCATCTTTGGAAAATAGGAGAATTTTAAGTGACATGATTTTTCTATATAAAATATTTAATAATCTTATTTATTCAAGCAGTATAATTCAAAACTTTAATATTTATGCTTCCAATAGGAATACTAGGTCATCTAACTTATTTTATTTGCCATTAAGTAATACAAATAATAACAAAAATTCCCCCGTCAATAGAATCATGTCCACATATAACTCCAAATTTGAGCATGTCGACTTATTTTATTTCTCTTTAGCACTATTTAAAAAAGCCGTTATTAATACTATTAATTCATTTTGACATCACACTTATACTGTAACTGTATTGTTCACCTAATATCCTAATTTAATCACTAATATCTTATGTACTTATGTTAACTCATTACTGAAACCTGTACTGCATCTGTGGATTTGTATTTTGTGTTATTAATTCGTGAAAACCTGTTATTGGTCCTTGTTGACTGTTGGTTTTCTTATAAATAAATAAATATATAAATAAATAAATACATTTATATTTGCTGTAAATATTACATTAGGATGGCGTTCATGTCTGAACTGATTCAATCTAAACGTCACTAAAATAAGAAGAAAACTATTATTTCGTAAAGTGAAATAAAAATAGCATCACGCCTTTCAACTATTTCACCTGCAGTAACTTTACAGTTATAGATGTTCTATCGTACAGACACTATTTGTACACAGAAAACTTTTTATTGACAAGAAAAATGGCCGGCAGTACGGTAGTGTGGATTGTTGATCCTAGCATGACCAATTTCAATAAATTGCGCTATAGCTTATTATGGCCGTTTCATTTCATCATTTTTCCAAAAATTTGTCGTGAGTTTTTTACAGTTTTGGTACGTCAAGTAATGCCATCTAGTGCTATTTATTTGAATGAAAGGTAAGAATTTAAAAATATTTGAATACTGAAGTTTATGTGATCAAACAAAATACAGTTAATGCAGTTGGGTATTTTATTTATAGATTCAATATTATTAAATATTATGACTAGTATTCTGAGCTTTCGACTAAAGTGACTAGCTAGTCTAGACTAAGTGAATTTCATTTGGCGACGTAGCATTATCTGTCACTTCAGGCAGTGGCGTACCTAGAACTTTTGCCGCCCAGGGCGGTCTTCAATTTGCCGCACTTTCTAAGTCAATCAAATGGTGGTTTTTATAAATTAAAAAAATAAATATATCATCACGACTTTTACCCATTATTGGGTGTGGCTCTCTGCCGAAGCAGATCTCGGTAAGTGATATATTTATGTACGTGAAGTGCGGTTACCAGCCGTCAAATCACGGTCCTCAAAGAAATTAGTGGTGGGGGAGCCACAGGAGTCATTTTAATTTGGTGAAAATTGTTTGTCGGCTGTGGGAATTGAACCGGGGTCCTTAGGATCCACAGACCAACTAGAAACCACTGAGCCATTACCACATTAAATTAATAAACATAAATAAATAATTGTAATTGAGACAAACTATAAGTGAGGAACTTTTTTACCATTGGATGGCATATTTAAATTAGGCAGTAATAAAGGAATTTTTCGAGATAATATTTTCAACCCTACATTGACTTGACGATGGAGAAAAATATTCGAAATCATATAGTAATTCGTAATTCGTAGAAATCGAATAGTAAACTTATGAAGTGAACAAGTTGTTTTTTACAAGTAAAATTAAATATAAAAAATGCCGCCCCAAAATATGTGCCGCCCGGGGCGGACCGCACCCACCGATCCCCTCCTCTAGGTACGCCACTGCTGCACATGAGCAGTTGTGATTACGTGGTAAACGTCAAACTCTAAAGCTATACCATGTTCGCTACATAACAAATTACGATAGTAAATTTTATTTTACTCAGCAGCAGAAAAATTTGAATTTTTAAGTGCCCATTGGAATAAAATTTCTGTTGAACATAGGAGCATAAATAAATAAATAAATTTTCGACATTACAACAATTTCTCAAACAACAACAAAATTCTATAAAATAAATAAATAAGTTCCGTATTATACTAAAATTTATTTAACACAGTAAAAAAAAATACTATTTTAATCTGCAATAGGAATAAAACAAATTTACATATCAATAAATGGCTGACATATTGAGCGAATTTTTCTTTTAGACAGACTGGAGCAAAGGTCGTTCAATTGTTCCCTAGTGAAAAATTTTCTGTCACGAAAAAAAAAAAAACAAAGCATTGAGAAAAAACAATAGAAATCACATAGTTATTCACCGTTGGGACCTCGGACAATAGTTTAACAAAGGCCCGACAGATGGCATTGTGCAACATGTTATCTTTTAATGGCATCTACAATTAGGAAATTATTTTGACATATAATAAATTTCAAAAATGCTATCTACATTTGATATGAATAATTTAATGTCAGTAAATATTAACGAGGTGTAACTGAAATTTCGGAATTTGATTCCACACTGTAATTAATTTAATTACCGAAAAATCATTTGTGAAATGCAGAGCTCTGTTTCGAACAACAATGTCAAACGTAAACAAAATGTGTCGCTGATGTAGGTTACCCCAATGTTTTCTTTCGTTATTGATTTTATCAAATAAATGTTTCTCTTTCATTCAAAATAACAATTTCTCGTTGAATTATATGTTCTTCAATAAAAATTATAAAACATTCCATCTCTTGGTGAATGAACTCAAGTGAAAATCTGTAAAAGTTGAACAAAATGTTGCCTCCTAATCATAAAAGAAAAAAAATTCTTTTGTTATATTGCGTGTACAAAGTGAATTTTATGCAACGGGTTTTGTTAAAAGCAGTGCTACAAAGTTCAACTTTATGCAATAAATATTATTAGGATTTATAAAATTTTAATAATAGCTGTATTCCATTTGTCACTTGCTTCACTTAAATCAGTTCAGATAAATTTGACACATGGATAAATGAACTGAATTAAGCACACTGATGCAATTATTAGGGTGAATTACTTCAAAGTGAATAAGAATCTGCAATTCTAGTACTGAAAATGAAGTGAGCAAAGTAATGGAGCGAAATAAATAAATAATTTGGTTCAGTAAATGTAAGTTAGATATGATAAAAATGGCAAATGGAATACGCCTTATATTACACGAGAACGATGTTTTACAGCGTTGCTATGGTTTGTTTGTTGATTGCTTGTACATTGTTCTATGTTATTGAACAATATTTCACTAATTTCAAGAAAATGTCTTCTAACTCGTTTAGATTGAAATACTACACTGAGTGATTCTTCTTTATCATATACACCTTCAAAGGTAATTGTTGGATCTATTCTTGACAATGAGAATCAACCTGCTGCTAGTACTTCTAAAACCTCCGAAATTGTTGTCAATAATATTACTGTCAATAATATGAACAGGTACGAAAGAAATCAATGTTTCTTTAGATAGTATAACAGTTTTCACTTCAAATTATGTCAATATAAGCAACTGTAACAACGTGTTATTAATATACACAAACAATCAATATTATGTACTTCACTTACTCCTTAAATAAAATCATTTATCGATATATTTTCCTTTGTTCGGTTCTATTTTTTAATTATCATATTTAATCATGATATACCTGAGTTCTTGTCTGCTCAATGTGATGTGTACAGATTAGATATACTGCAGTTTAAGGTTATGTTTATAAACGTCAAAATATATATCACTGCATATTTCTTCATCTTCCATAAGCGTGTGTGCCTAAAATATTAAATTTCATGCTTGGAGCGAAATTTAAGCAATATTTTCTTTTGACAATTGCGTAAAGTACAAATTACTTTCCGTACTAGTGTTTCTTTGCTTATATTTGCTTATTTGCAAAATTGTTGTCAATAATATTTCTGTTAATAATATGAACAGGTACGGAAGAAATCAATGTTTCTTTAGACAGTACAAAAGTTTCCCCTTCACATTATGTCAAAATAAGCAACTGTAACAACTGCGTGTTAATAATATACACAAACAATAAATATTATGTATTTCAATTACTCTTAAAATAAAACGATTTATCGATATATTTTACTTTGTTCGGTTCTTTTTATTAATTGTGTACAGATTAGATATACTGCAATTTAAGGTTATGTTTATAAACGTCAAAATATATTACTGCATATTTACTAGCGCTCGCTTACTGCGTCTTCTGCTTCCATAAGCGTCTGTGGCCAAAATATAAAGTACGCGCTCGGCGCGAAATTTAAATCGCTCTCAAACCAACTTTCTTTTGACAGTTACGCAATGAAGCATTTTCCGCACTAGTGTTTCTTTGCTTACAGAAACGCACTTGGTCTGCATTCACCTACTTTCTATACGTAACCAAGGCAATAATAGTTACGTAATAACAAAGAAATCGCACAGTTGTAGGAAAAATGTATTTATGATTCTTGTAAATTTTTAAAATCTTTGTGAGAGACATGTTTGGCTCTTCTGCCTTTAAAGTTTGCCGACTCCTGGTATACTGTTGCCACAAACAATTTTTTTAATTATTTTTTTTAATAAAAATTTTAAAATAGAAGTAAATTAATGCGATAATGAAAAAATAATATGAAAAACAAAGTGTTACAATGATCAATAATAATATATGTACGTTGGATAATTGTCCTATGGCTCGTTAAGCAAACTATACTCATATTACATTATCTACTTTTTCTAAATATCTGTATTTTTCACCTTAAATTACAAGTCAAAGTATAAATCGAAGCGCCCACTTCGTTAAAATACGCTGTAGGGAATTCTAAAAAACAACATATTTTTATATTTTTTCTCGTTGGTTATTTTTCTCTAAGACTACACGAACAAATAAAAATAACGAGATATAAAAATTACGTACCTCATTATCACAGCTTGTCGCAAACAAAAGAAATAAAATTATCGATTAACTGAACGCACAGCTGTGTTCCAATAATGCGTCTTTTATAATTCATACGGTTATTATTGTCGGTTTCTAATTACGTTCGGTCGTGTATACCATTCTGAATTTCATTCCAGATTATATGCACCTGTAGGAGTTCAAATATATCTACACCGTCTCGTTATAAATAGAATAACGAGACCTCTTCCTCTTCGGTAGAGGTAACTAAAATGTAATAAATGAAAAGGAAAGGGTTTTGTACTTTCTACTTTCTACTTA
This sequence comes from Pterostichus madidus, assembly GCA_911728475.2. Taxonomy (NCBI): domain Eukaryota; kingdom Metazoa; phylum Arthropoda; class Insecta; order Coleoptera; family Carabidae; genus Pterostichus; species Pterostichus madidus. The sequence continues at coordinate 27,052,300 of OU452314.1, forward strand.
AGCTTTAATAGGGTAGACTTCTACCGGCGACAACTGGTGGTTACCGCAAATATAAATTATCTCTGTGGTGTGTCTCTTCTATTATTTATTTATTTATTTGCTTTGCTGCAAAAAAGGAAATTAATGTCAAGTAAAATAGGATTTAAATTGTAGTCTGAGGTTGGAAGTGGAGAATTCTCGTTTGGTGAGGTGATTGTTCTACCCACGGAATCACGACTTTGTGTAATAGCTTTAGAGGTGATTTGACGTACATCGTAATATGATCTGTGGCTATTAAATAACGAGACTGACGCTACTACAGACGAAGTACGCATGAGCCAAACACCAGCGACCGTCAGGTTTTAGCGTGAAGCTTTCTCTTTCGAATGCAGTATCTCTCGCTTCTGTAAACAAATCCGTATAGCCGTAGCATTCGTTCTACTTAGAATTGTTTTTTTTTGTTTCGCCGAAAAAATGTTAAGTGCAACATTAGAGCAACGAATTGTTGTGAAATTTCACATGAAACTTGGCAAAACTGCTACTGAAACTTATAATTTATTGTAAAAAGTACCCAAATTGTAGAAGGACACGTCATGGCTTCTCCATGAAAACAATGCGCTGGCTCATTCCGCAATGTCTATCCAGAGATTTCTAACCAAGTACAGCATCCCAGTGTTGGACTATGCGCCTTATTCGCCAGATCTTGCACCGTGCGACTTCTATCTGTTTCCTAAGGTGAAATTTGCCTTAATTGCAACAAGATTTGAGCTTTGAAAGAGAAATCGGCACGCGTTCTGAAGGAGGTGACAGAAGAAGACTTCCAGCACTGTTTCGAACAATGGAAGATTTGCATGGATCATTGTAGGGATAGAAGAGGGGTGTATATTGAAAGTGATAATAAGTAAATAGATATGGAATCAAAATAAAATGTTAAAACAGCATTAGTCTCGTTATTTAATAGCCATACCTCGTATGAGGGAAGAAACTTGTTACTGGTTTTATTCACGGGATTCGTTTCATTTTTGTTTAAATTTAAATTTTACAAATTGTTCTTCCTATTCTGTAATTGAATCTTTATTTGAAATCAATCGGCATGTTAACGATAAGTTTTTATATTTCATTATTCATTTATAGATGGTATTATAACAATATCAGTATTCTATGAGCAAGATATTTAAATATTATTTTCATGCACTTTACTTACTTATTATATACGTAGCTGTTATTATAAATAGTTATTTGTAACACTAGACTGAAAAGAGATCTTGTGTTATCGATTAAACTTTATTTACAACGAATACTTGATTGCCTGGTAAGGAACGAGCGCAAATGACATGAAAAAATTGCGACACCAAAGGTGGGGCGGTTTTGTCTAATGTCATTTGCTCGAGTCTACGTTACCTTAAAGCAATCAAGTGTTAGTTAAAAAAATCAAAGTTGTACCTTATGAAAACACGACTCTTGAATGTTAAGATAATTTCACGTATGAACATATTCAAATAAATCAGTAATTATTTCAATTTTATTATATTATATAATATAAACAATTAACTATTTTAAACACTATTTCAATGTACATCTATTATAAGAACAATTATAATACACAATTTGGTCTAGCGACTGCTGCATTGAAACTGTCATTTACAGTTCATGGTACGTAATATACTATTTGTTTCGTTGTTATTGTTTTACAGCTCTGATTATTATTTATGCGGCTAAATTCCAACATTCATCTATGTCTCGCGTCGTAAATATCATTCTTATGGCAAATAGCTACAATTACGTGTTCCTTGAATAATATACTATTGTCGGTTTTATTTCGATCTATTATTTCAAAATTATCAAATGTCCTAAATTGACTTCATAACATTAAGATATAGACAGTATGTCCCAAAAATAATAATTTAAATCATAGAACATGTAGCGCAATCTATTGAACATACACATTGTTAGAAAGATACATCTTTCCTCTTTTGAACGCACACAACTTCATGTAATCAGGTGACAATTTAAAAATTTACGCGCATTTTAATGACAGTAGTTTTTGGAGTAAGTTTTATAAGCCGAAAGGATATATTGTAAAATAAAATGGATAACTGGCTTGGTTAAAGTCTTTATTAAAAAGACGACGTTTCGATCCTGATTAGGATCATTATCAAGTCTTAAGTTGAAATTAAGTTTACAAAATATAAAAATAATTTAAAATTGTTGCAACCGTAAGGTTGAAGTAATAAAAGTTAAAAATTTTATAAATTTATACATTTCTTAATTGAAAGTGAACTACACTTCCAAGAGTCTAACTTCAACTCATCAGAGACATACGAATTGATGATAAAAGTTTATGGTGATGATTGTTTATCTCGTTTACAAGTTTATAAGTGGTTTGCAAAATTTAAAAATGGTCGTGAAGATTTAAATGATGATGAAAGATCTGGACGTCCAAAAGCCGAAAATCGTGCTGAATTAGTAGAAAAAGTGCGTGAAATCATTACTGTCGATGCGAATTTTACTTTTAGAATGTTGGGTGAAGAATTAAAAGCGAGTAAAAATACTATTTGGAGAATTCTAACTGAAGATCTGGGTAAAAGAAAGGTTTGTTCTCGTTTTGTTCCATATGAATCAAATGAAGACCAAAAAGTCGCTCGTGTAAGTCAACGAACTTTTGATGAAAAAACATCGTCATCGACCACCCTCCGTATTCGCCTGATCTATCACCATGTGACTATTATCTTTTCCCAAAACTGAAAATTGCCATAAAAGGAGCGTTTTATGACGATATTCCAGCCATTCAAGCAGCCGTAACACAGGTGTTAAAGAACGTTCCTTTAGATGGCATAAAAAAATCTATGCATGCTCTAGTTGATCGTTCTAAAAAGTGTATTGATTCAAATGGAACCTATTTTAAATAAATATTAAGTTTCAAACATAATACAATGCGTGTTTTATTCTATATCTAAAGAGTTTCGTTATTTTTGGGACATACTGTGTATATGTTATTTAAAGACATAAACCTCGCATCATCAAACTTCATATCCCTTATTTTACCAAACTTCACCAAATGAACATCACATCACCGTCGCTCGCCTCTGTGAACTTTCCATCAACAAGTAGCCACGTGGCATTTATCTACGTCACTGCATCCGTATCCGTCCAGCGACGAGCGGTCGATCTGATCGCGAGTGACATTACCGACGCCCTCTTATCTCCACCGACTTCAATTGCCATCGCTTCAACTTCACATGGCGAGAAACGCGACGCGACACGACGTGAAGTTGTATACAGATACAAGATCGATATAATTAGATAATGATGGACTTGACATACTTCAAGGGAAGTATTGATGTGGAATAATGGAATCGAGTGGATGTGACTATTAGTTGATGTAATTAAGGGGAGTTGTAGCTTCAAAAAGCAGAATGTGCCTGTTTTACTTTCACATATAATTGCGTACGTTTGTTTTAGACAGAAGCTGGAAGTTCATGTGAATTTTTCTTGTACAAAATTTATATAAATAAAAAAATATATTATCACGCCTTTTACTCATTATTGGGTGTGGCACTCTGCCGAAGCAGATCTCGGTAAGTGATATATTAATGCACGTGAAGTGCCGTCAAATCACAGCCCCCAAAGATGTTATTGGTGGAGGAGCCACAGCAGTAATTGTAATATGGTGAAAATGTTTGTCGACTCGATATATAAGACTTATTATTCTCTTGACAGATGTTACATACTATCATCAAATAATACCGTTGTTTGCAGTTGTCATGGATATTGCTTTACTTCCCTTACTAATACCCTTTTCACATTAGAACTTTAGGACATAGACAATTTAAATTCAGTGGAGGTCGTTTGACGTTGATACTATATGATTAAATCGCAATAGTTTCACTGAAAGTGCTTCAAAATCTATCGTGTTTGATATCAAATGAAAGGTCTTTTAAAGGTCTCGCGTGCAAAATTGGAATTTTTTCGATCGGCATTTGTTTTAGTGAAAGTGCTTCAAAATCTATCGTGTTTGGTATCAAATGAAAGGTCTTTTGAAAGGCTCGCGTACAAAATTAAACATTATTCAATTGGCAACTATTTTAGTGAAAGTGCATCAACACCTACCGTGTTTAGTATCCAATGAAAGGTCTATGTAAACACTAGCGTTTTAAGCAGGGTTGCAGAGTCGAAAAAAAAACACAACTCCGACTCCGACTCCAAAAAATTTTAGATGTTCGACTCCGACTCCGACTCCAATTAATTTCTCAACTTCTTCGACATCTTTATAAAAATGCCTAATTAATAACGAGCTTAATCTTAATTAGTTAAATTATCAGTCAAATATATGTTGAACATAAATAGCTGCACCAGCATTTCAGCACCAAACATATACAATATAATTTGTAAAAAGGTTTACTCGGAGTCGGAGACGGCATAAATTTTTCCGAATCCAACTCCGACTCCACGACTCCGACTCCGACTCTACACCCCTGGTTTTAAGTGTGCCCCACTTTATTATGCTATATTAAGTTCTAATGTGAAAAGGACATAAGAAAAGTAAAATTTACTTTTTCTTCAAACGTCAGAAGAAGAAGATGACAATTTAGAACTCCATAAAAACAGTTACAGTTTGATTTTTCGGACAAATACTTTTTCTGACGCTTGTTAAAATTAAGGAGGTTCACCAGCGTCAGAAATAGTCATTTAAGTACACGAGCACAGTTATCACACTTTCGAGCGAGTTATGTACACTATTTTTCAGACGACCACAAAATATTTCTAAAAAAGTCTACAAGAGCAATGTTGTTAAACTTTGACATCTGATGCGTTTTTGTAGATAAGCGTTGACGTTTGACGTTTGAGGTTAGATATTGTGCAACTGCACTAACCATATTGTCAAAATATTAAATAATGCTAAAATATTAGTAAATAAGTAATTATTAATTTTTAAAAATAAGATTTATCTGTGCAAATGTGTTGAAAAATCTGCCAAAACTTCAATCTAAATAATAATACAAATTCTTATCATTTATTTTATTATTTTCTTTCATCGTAACGCCATCTGTTGTCAATCACTGAAATTTCACCTGATATGTTAGAAGTGTACGTTATGCTAACATATCAGTGTATGTTATGTTCAACTTTCCGTAGTAGTTTATGATGTTGTTATGGTTACTTTCATAAGTGGTCCTCTGTAAAAGTATTTTTCTGTCGCTCACTAACTTTAGAAAAATTATATGACATAAAAATGTTTAACTGGGTAAATATTCCAGCATTTGAAGAAATATAGCACATTTTATGCGGAGCGAAAGTAACTTTTTGTACCTCATCTGAACATTAGCCTTGCTGCGCTTGTTTATCAATACCTACATATTCGCTACAAAAAGTATCACTTCAATTATTTATAAAATAAATAGAAAAATATATCATCACGCCTTTTACCCATAACTGGGTGTGGTACTCTGTCGTAACTGATATTTCTTCGCGTGAAGTGCGGTTACTAGCTGTCAAAGTACATTGTAGTTGTAGTGTCAAATGATAAATTGTTGTAGGAAAAATAGTATGTAATACACGAGTTGAAAGGCCATTGAAGACTTGTGTGAATGGAACACTTTCGTGCGCTCAAGCTTTCCAATGAAACCCTTTCAAGACTTGTATTAATATGCTATTTTAGACGACCACTTCAGAAAACAATGGATATCGCAACAGTAACCTACTTAAGACAGCTGAAAATATCGTACACTAGTATGATATGAATATCGAACTAACACGATATAGTTATATCGCAATGATGAGATCAAATCAACATAGCCAGGCAGCTTTACTTTGTTTGCTGTTATAGTTGATTGTTTGAATAAAATAAAATTCTTGATAATGCCTTGGTATTATTTTTGGTGGTCTTCTAAAAAATAGGGTTCATAATTCGCTCGGAATTAATATCGTATTGCCCGCATGCTGACTTACTCGATTTCAGCTAGGATTACCACCTCAGAACTAAGTCTCGCCCGGAGACGATGACTATTTTTTAAAGAAGATCCTGCAATTTTATTATTATAAAAAGAGGGTTACATTGTTTTATTAAAAACAAGTGTTTTTGTTATCATGGTAAAATAATTACATATAAAATTAAGTAAAACAAGATTGGAAGTGATAAATCTAGTGTAACAATAAAATTAGTGCATTCAACGTCATATATACGATTAAACTGTAACAATATTGACAAAATTGAAGATAATCACATGCAACAGAAGACAACCCCTCGCCTAAAATTATGTCTATTTCTGACAACTTGATACAATTCTAAAAAATTTGATCTAATACAAGATGATATATCAACTATTAGAATCGAAAATAATTGTATGAATTCTTCCTTAAAATCATAAGGACAGAATCAAGAAATTGGAGGATTTAGTGACAGAAATTAAACTAGATAACAGGAAGAAGTAGAAGATCATTAAAGAAAAAATTTAATAATTTAGCGGCGAAGAAGATTCCGAAAGTGAGACAAATTTGTCCTGGACAACTAACTACATAGCACTACATATTCAATTTTACTTACACAACCCGGAGAAATAATAATTAATCCCGGAGTCCGGAGATAACTCACTAAAACTCGGAGTCCGGAGATAACTCACTAAAACCCGGAGTCTCCGGGTCAAATCCGGAGAGGTGGCAAACCTAGTTTCAACTCGTTCGTCAAACTTCACATTCGTACGATATTTCTCACTTTCGATACTCGTTATGAAATATACTATTGTCAAACTAGAGAAGAAAGGGAAATTTTCTCACTCGAGTTTGAAGTATGCCTCACGAGCAAGTGAGTGAAACCTTCAAACGAAAGTGGAAAAAACGCTTTTCTCTCGTGTTAGACACAACATTTTTATACAAACGACCGTATAAATTTTTTGAATTAGGTCGCTTGTCATTCATTTTCTTAACACCCTAGAGATACAAATTACAAATTATAATTTTGCAATAATTTCGCTGAATGTACACAGTTCAAAATTAGTAGTAACCCAGTTCGTAGATAGTTGATAGTACGTAAGTAGTCGGTAGTTATTATTCTTGAGTAAAGAATATTCAAGAGTGTCTATCCCGAGAATATGATGTCATTAATTCGATATTTGTTGTTTAATTAATTCATTGTCTTTATTTTATGATAGTTTTTATCATTTTGTTTTAATAAAATATTTATCACTCACATTTGCAGCATTCAATATTTATTTTCCAACTTCAGCACGTCGACAATCAGTGGACAAGATAAAGTATCATTTTGATCACCATGATTAGTTACATTTAACAGCAATATCAATTATTCTATATAACATGTAACTTCGACTTGCTTTTATTAATTTAAACCAAACTTATATTTTAAGTATTTCTGGTGTAACTGACCATCAGAGTTACAAATGCCGGAGTAAACAGCAAGAAAAAAAAATTTCTGGGAATATTCCGTTACATAAAAAATAAAATAAATATAAATATATCATCACGCCTTCTACCCATTACTGGGTGTGGCACTCTGTCGAAGCAGATCTCGGTAAGTGATATATTTTGCGCGTGAAGTGCGGTTACCAGTCGTCAAATCACGGCCCCCAAACATGTTAGTGGTAGAGGAGCCACAGGGGTAGCTTTAGAAATTATGAAAATTGTTACATTATAAGTGATAATTTCAATGTGGTGAATATCATTATTCGTTGTGAGAATTTTCAGTCTGATACTAATCTATTGAGCTATTTAGGTAGATAAATAAATTAGTTTAGTTTGTACTTCACAAATATATTATTCAAATTATATTGATCACCATTTAATTCCAAAATAGTGTTTCATATGTATATGTTCAGAACTGTGTCAAAATACAAATGACACAAATCTATCTTCAATATTTTATTCAGTATTTAGTCCACATAATGTATTTAGTTTAATCTTTACACCAGTGGTTTTCAAACTATAGGCCGCGAAGGTAGTAATCGAATATTATTTACAAGTTTTTAAAAACATGTATTCAAAAATCCATCCAGTTGCATGCTTTTACTTAAATTGTAAGGATTACTTAAATGAAAAATATCAAATTGAATGTTTGATAGTAATGTTAAATAACTCATTTCACAGTTCATCTAGACAAGATCTTGTTCATTTAAGGAAATCTTATTATAAAAATTAAAGAACGACGATGCAATTGATCATTAAAGAATTTATTACAAGTTTGGTAGTAAGATATAATTAATTTTTCAAATTATTATACTTATACTTATCAAAATTCTTAACATAACTAAAGTTTTTAATGAGAAATTTTTAGTTTTACTAATTTCTGATATCGTGGTGCTATGTTTGTAATGTACATTATTACAAAGTGATCAGAAGTAAATGTTTCAGTTGGCCATATAATTCTGGGGATCTTTTTATTACACAGTTGGCACAACGCCAGGTAAAGGCGAAAATAATATTTGACAAGTCATTTTTGTAATAAATACAAATAAGTTAAATGATAGAAATATTTTAGATTATTGCTCTGTGAGTAATCTTAAGTAATAAAAGGATATGGGTAAAGGAAACAATAATTTTTATTCTTTTTCCTACAACTGTGCGATAATAGTTATTATAGCCTTGGTTACGGGAGGAAAGGAGACAGATGCAGACCCAAGGACGTTTCTGTAAGCGAAGAAGCCCTAGGGCCGAATGTAATTTGTGTGTTACGAAACTATCGAAAGAAAATTTAAATGAGAGCGATTTAAATTTCGCGCTGAGAGCGGAAATTCATATTTTAGTCATAGACCATATAATAGTTGCATTCTTTTGCTCGCTTATGGGAAGAAGAAGGTATGTGACCAAACGAACGGTAAATATGCAGTGATATATTTTGACGTTTAAAAACATAACCTTAAACTGCAGTGTATCTAATCTGTACACATCACATTGAGCAGACAAGAACTCAGGTATATCATGATTAAATATGATAATTAAAAAATAGAACCGAACAAAGGAAAATATATCGATAAATGATTTTATTTAAGGAGTAAGTGAAGTACATAATATTGATTGTTTGTGTATATTAATAACACGTTGTTACAGTTGCTTATATTGACATAATTTGAAGTGAAAACTGTTATACTATCTAAAGAAACATTGATTTCTTTCGTACCTGTTCATATTATTGACAGTAATATTATTGACAACAATTTCGGTGGCTTTAGAAGTACCAGCAGCAGGTTGATTGTCATCCAACATAGCTTGATCTGGGGCTTCAATTATCTTTGGAGATGTATATGATAAAGAAGAATCACTCAGTGTAGTATTTCAATCTAGACGATTTTGAAGAAATTATCTTGAAATTAGTGAAATATTTTTAAATAACGTAGAACAATGTGCAAGTAATAAACAAATAAACCAAAGCAGTGGCGTACCTAGAGGGGGGCGGTAGGTGCGGTGCGCATAGGGCGGCACATATTTTGAGGCGGCGTTTTTTATATTTAGTTTTAGTTGTAAAAAACAACTTGTTCACTTCAAAAGTTCACTATTCGATTTCTACGAATTATGAATTACTATATGATTTCGAATATTTTTCTTCATCGTCAAGTCAATGTAGGGTTGAAAATTCCTGCCCAATATGCCATCCAATGGTAAAAGTTCCCCACCTACAGTTTGTCTTAATTACAATTATTTATATATGTTTATTAATATTTAATGGGGTAATGGCTCAGTGGTTTTGAGTTGGCCTGTGGATCCTGAGGACCCCGGTTCGTTTCCCAGAGCCGACAAACATTTTCACTAATTTAAAATTAAATTTTCACCCAATTAAAATTACCCCTGTGGCTCCCCCACCACTAACATCTTTGGGGAGCGTGATTTGACGGCTGGTAACCGCACTTTACGTACATTAATATATCACTTACCGAGATCTGCTTTAGCAGAGTGCTACACCTAGTAATGGGTAAAAGTCGTGATGATATATTTATTTTATATTTATTTTTTTAATTTATAAAACAACCATTTTATTGACTTAGAAAGGGCGGCAAATTGGAGACCGCCCAGGTCGACAAAAGTTCTAGGTAAACCAAAGCAATGCCGTAAAACATTGTGTAATATCATTAAAATTTTATAAATTTTGATAATATTTTCGTAATTTCCTAAATCGCACAGTTGTAGGAAAAATGTTGTTTATAATATGTGCCGAAAAAGATTACGTGCTCGTGCAGATCTCTGCACTTGCACCTAACAAGCGTTTTTCAGCACCTGTTACAAAAATAACTATTATTTTACAGTGCAATCATTAATGTTATAAATGTATATATGTACAAAACCTTACTTAGCAAATATTAATCAGTTATCTTTATTTAGCGACAAATCAGTTAAAATAAAATTGCAGCACCTACTGTGGATGTATGCACTGTGCCCTACGCTTGCGTGAAATACAAGTATAGAATACTGCAACGTTTCAGAAACAAGGAAATAACACTAAATTTAATTATTTTTCGACATGTTTTTATTATAATCAGTTTATAATTTTCGTTATTTTAAATTTTTATTTTTGTGAAGCATGTATAAAAAATAGAAATTTTATTTGAGAACGTGCTCGGTGTACCGCCCTTTACGTATAAATCGCCGGGGGCCAGGGCTCGAAATGGAAATTTTTACGAAACGGAACGCTCGATTTATAATATTAATTATATTATATAAACAATAAAAATTACATACAATATCAACAATATTATAATTTTATTATATGAAACAAAAACATAAACATACGAAGAAAAAAATGAAGCAATGTAATGTTTGTTATAATAATTTCTACAGATGTTCATACGTCAAGTTGAGTTTCCCTTTTTCGACTAGTTGTATCATCTGCCGAATGATGACCTTTTTGTAACCATCAACGAACGTATTTTTCTGGTTGAAACTGCATTAGTAATGGTCCTACGATATTTATAAATATTAGGGCTGCTTTTATATGTGCATCACTTTTCTTATGTTTATATATTTTTTATTTATTTATTTATTTTTATTTTTGTTTCTCAAACTAGATTGTTCACTCTCCCTACTTTTTCCACAAAACTTGATAAAGCAATCTTGCCAAGGTTTAGACAATCGTAGGTTTTTGTCGCTGTTTATACCAAAATCTTGAACAGTTTTCCAGATAAAGCCAATTATTATTACTTTGGTATAACTTGGCTTGTTCCACAAGGTGGAAGTTCAGGATCAGTTTCTGTAATTATAATAGATTTATCAAATTTCTCGCTACAATTAGTAACAGTTACTTTACTTGTTGTTTGGTCATAGGATGACTTAATTTTTTTCTTCGGTGGTGATAATGAACGTTTATTTGATGATAAATCAATATCTTGTTCATATTTCTTTGTCGATGAATTCTTTAACCAATTATTTATAAAATTCATGCAGTCTTTTATTATAGCCTAAAATTATTGTAATTAAGAATAAAATATATTTTTTGTATTTATTACGAGTTTTTATTCAATATTACTCACATATCATACAGTAAGCACAGCACAGAATATGCAAGGGCGTAGAGTGCACGAAACATACAAAGCCTTAGAGCGCAGTCTCAGAAAGCTGCGCAGGAGACTGCTTATTTAACAAGGAGCCTTAATTGAAATACAAAAATATGAACGATAAAAATTTGAAAAAATTATGATTCAGAATGTCTTTCAAAATTAATTCTATTAGGAATTAAAAATAAATATAATTTTATATTTCATTTGTGTTTTTTGAAAAGTGACGAACCGGAGCGGTATTGTCTATTATTTTACGAGACGGAACGATATAACTAACCATTTCACGAACCGGAACAGCGTTCCGGTCAGCTTCAGTCCATTTCGAGCCCTGCCGGGAGCTATACACCCTAAAAGCCCCCCCCATTAAAACGGCACTGGTTCCCACAAGTAATAACAGATCAGAAACCTGGTATAAAGATGTAAGAAAGTATCAGAATTGTTCAAGAAATGTGTTGAATAATTGATCTATTATATCCGGCTCACCTGTACTTGACCTCCGGCAGAATGTATAAATTTTAAAGCAGGCATGCCATGAAACTCCAGCGCGCCTATTTCACTTTCGGAGTGATAGAGCTAATGTATTTTTTACCGCGTCCATTTGAAAAAGGTCCGGTTCCCTCAACGTATGACGTATGGTTCAAGTACTCATTAAACAGCACTTAACTAAGTGAAAATACAGTAGCGTCAAATGCAAATAGCGTTTTTGTGTCCGCCCTCCGCGTTATGCAAATACACACTCACTCAAATACTTAAATTGGTGGGTTGAACCTCGGCTTGAAAGATAATTACTCTGAAATGTGAAGCCGAAAATATTCCACGTAATGCCAGTCAGGCAATTATACGGCGACGGATCGAACCGCGCGGCGATCACGCAGAAACAGAATCATACAAAAGTAAAATAGGTAAGGTACAATTACTACATATGCTGAAAACGTACGGGTGTTGAAGGGTAGTTAGCGCCACTGGTGGCTAATACAATTAAAATTTTTCGGTTGCCATCTAGTGAGTAAAATAGAATTTAATAACTTGTTATGTAGCAAACATGGTATAGCTCAAGGATGTTGAAAGGAGGGGATACGGCATTATAGTCAAGACCCAGAGGCGGATTTAAAATATTTCAGGCCCTAGGCAAAATATTTATTTCGGGCCCTTTAAATATATATATATATATATACTCACATCTTTGGGGCCCGTGATTAGACGACTGGTAACCGCACTTCATGCGCAAAATATATCACTTGCCGAGATCTGCTTCGGCAGAGTGCCACACCCAATAATGGGTAGAAGGCGTGATGATATATATATATTTTGTTTCTTGTATCAGATGCAGAATTTTATGTCCTAAAACTTTTATTTGAAGCTGTCTTGCTTAAAATAATTAGGGAAGCAGGAAATTATAAAATTATGATTTTACATGTTAAATACCCATGTTCGTGAGTCGCGGTCACCATCCTGTATATATATATTTCTATTATTTAACTAAAAGTTTGAATTCGGGCCCTAAAATTTTTGGGCCCTAGGCTATTGCCTCTTTAGCCTAGGCCAAAGTCCGCCTATGTCAAGACCTCAGACTAACCATACCTTAGACAAAGTCTGTCGTATTCAAGGCAATGCAGTGTTATGAAGTAGAGAGAGTTAAAGTAAGTTGTGGGTGAGACGGGTGCGCGGCAAGGAGCGAGTATCCTTTGATGTTATGCGAGTTGCAAACATTTGTATAGTTATTCTTATATTCAATTACTTACTGTTTATTCATCAAAGTAAAGGTTAGTTTTTGACATATTAAGTGTTTTGTATACGTACTTTTGTGTTTAAATAAATAAAATGCTCGCGTCTAATAACTGTCATCAACAAAAATGCAACCCGCATAACATCAAGGGATACTAGCTCTTTGCCGCGCACTCGTCTCACCAACAACTTACTTTAACTCTTTTTACTTCACAACAAACGCCGTTGTTCTCCGTCTAAGGTATGGTTAGTCTGAGGTCAAGACTGTGAGGCTCGGCAGATTGACAGAGACATAAGTATTATTTCCTGTACCATGCTTAGCCCCTGCTATTGCGCATGTGTCATAAAGAGATTTGAAATTTAAACAGGACAGAACAGAATCATTCTCCCTAAAAGATTATAAATTTTTACAAGGAAACTGAAATTATTAACGTTTATTATTAAAATAAATATTTATAATTGTGATTGTTGAACAATATTTACTATTAATAATAAATATAAAACCTGTTAATGTGAAGAGGATGTAAAAATATACTTACTTCTCATAAAAAGTTCGGTTAGAAAAATTAGTTTCATCGTTTCAATAATAACCTTTCTGTCAATAATTTCACCTGATATTTTTTAAATTTATCCTAGCATCATCAGTTTATTTAACCTAGCAGGTATGACTTCCAGTAACAGAAAAATAAATGTAATTTACCCTCCCTGAGGGATTTTCTGGACCCGCCACTGGACCGGATCCAGTATTGTAATTGCGATTAATGATGGAATCCATAAATTTTGTAGACCCGTAAATTTGTAAATAAAGCACAAAATCGAAACGAAATATTTTGTACTTATCAACAAATATTGATCTGACTTGTTTTATTATTTACAGATTTACGTATCTATAAACTTATAAATTTATCAAAGAAGTTCCTGATGTACATAGTGTCATAAATAAATAAGTTGATGACAGAAAAATAGAGAAGAAATATTTGTTAATATAAAAAAAATCATAAAAAATAGTTCATTAACACAAATGTCTGATGGTAGGTAGATATTAGAAGAAAATATTAGAAATAAATTAATATTGCACGAAAAATCATAAGTACTTCGCTGAGTGCTCAATTGGTTAGAGTAGTCATCTAGCGTATGAAAGGCTCTGGGTTCAAATTCCGGCGAATTTCCAACCACTTTATTAGACATACAAATCACTTCTGTGATTAACTCACACTAAAATATGAAGTCGGCCTGTGGATCCTGAGGTCCCTGGTTCGATTCCCACAAGCGACAAATTTTCATAATTTGAAAAAAGCTATCCCAGTGGCTCCTCCACCACTAACATGTTTGGGGGCCGTGATTTGACGACTGGTAACCGCACTTCACGCGCAAAATATATCACTAACCGAGATCTGCTTCAGCAGAGTGCCACACCCAGTAATGGGTAGAAGGCGTGATGATATATTTATTTATATTTATTTATTTAAAATATGAAGTAGGTGGCTCAGTGGTGACTCTAACCTGTGCCTGTGAATCCTGAGAACATTGGTTCGATTCCCACAGCCGACAAGCATTTTCACCACATTAAAATTACCCCTATGACAAACATCTTTGAGGGCCGTGATATGACGGCTGGTAATCGCACTTCAAGCACAAAAATATATCATTTACCGAGATCTGCGTCGGCAGAGTGTCACGCCCAGTTATGGGTAAAACGCGGAATGATATATTTATGGGATAATGGCTCAGTGACATCAAGTCGGCCTGTGAATCCTGAGAACCCTGGTTCGATTCTCATAGCCGACAAACATTTTCACCATATTAAAATTACCCCTATAGCTCCCACACAACTAACATTTTTGAGGGCCGTGATTTGACGGCTGGTAACTGCACTTCATGTAAATAAAAATAAATATATCACTTACCGAGATCTGCGTCGGCAGCGTGCCACACCCAGTAATGGGTAAAACGCGTGATGATATATTTATGGGGTAATGGCTCAATGGTATCAAGTCAGCCTGTGAATCCAAAGAACCCTGGTTCGATCCCCACAGCCGACAAAACATTTTCACCAATTTAAGATTACCCCTGTAGCTTCCCCACCACTAACATCTTTGAAGGTCGTGATTTGACGGCTGGTAACCGCACTTCATACACATAAATATATCACTTTCCGAGATCTGCGTCGGCAGCGTGCCACACCCAGTAATGGGTAAAACGCGTGATGATATACTTATGGGGTAATGGCTCAATGGTATCAAGTCAGCCTGTGAATCCAAAGAACCCTGGTTCGATCCCCACAGCCGACAAAACATTTTCACCAATTTAAGATTATCCCTGTAGCTTCCCCACCACTAACATCTTTGAAGGTCGTGATTTGACGGCTGGTAACCGCACTTCATACACATAAATATATCACTTACCGAGATCTTCGTCGGAAGAGTGCCACACCCAGTAATGGGTAAAACGCGTGATGATATATTTATGGAGTAATGGCTCAGTGGCATCAAGTCGGCCTGTGAACCCTGAGAACCCTGGTTCGATTCCCATAGCCGACAAACATTTTCACCAATTTAAAATTACCCCTGTGGCTCCCCCACCACTAACATCTTTGGACGCCGTGATTTGACGGCTGGTAACCACACTTCACGCGCATAAATATATCAGAGATCTGCGTCGGCAGAGTGCCACACCCAGTAATGGGTAAAACGCGTGATGATATATTTATGGGGTAATGGCTCAGTGGTATCAAGTCGGCCTGTGGATCTTAAGAACCCTGGTTCGATCCCCACAGCCGACAAAACATTTTCACCAATTTAAAATTACCCCAATGGCTCCCCCACCGCTAACATCTTTGGAGGCCGTGATTTGACGGCTGGTAACCACACTTCACGCGCATAAATATATCACTTATCGAGATCTGCTTAGGCAGAGTGCCACGCCCAGTAATGGGTAAAAGGCGTGATGATATATTTATATTATTTATAAAATCACTATATCATCTACCGATATATGAAACAACACAGCTGCCAAATCCAAAATAAGATAAAAACATCGTGATGATATATTTATTTAATTTAACAGTTGCTGTCAAAGTTTTTCTTTCAGTCTCGGCTTGTATCACAAACTATTCTACAGAATTCACTCGAAGCAAACTTGATACTCGCAAATCTTGTACGGAAAAAGTTTAAATTAAATTTCATAATGATTCTTAGCGCTGCAGGATTCATAAATCTTCTGGCGCGCAACAGTGGCTTTATGCACGAGTAAAATTTAACGTGTGAAATATTCTTTCGCTCCAGTGGTGATTGTTTTTATTTCAGATTTTATCGTATCGTAAAAATATTTTACGCTAGACGAGCATTATTACTTTTTAGACATTTATATTAACGTCCTTTTATCGTGGCTTTATTGCACATTTTATTTAGTCAGATTCTTTTGTTATATTTTTACACTTCAATAGTTATAGTCGATATAAAGTTGGAGATACATTTGCGAGATTCTATTCGCCATTTCATAAAAATATAGCAAAACCAACTCAAATTGTTTCTGTTTACTTCGTACATAAACATAAACATGTACCTACATTAATATTTGTGCAGGATAGAAGATGTACATAAACATTATGAGATACAGTTCAGTACTTTATTTATATGGGATTTGAAAATAATAAAATATGTAAATTCAATAGATTTCACTGTCGGTTCTCGTTGAAACATTTTTATAATAATTAAAAAATCAACACTAGGTAGGTTTCAAAAAAGTAAATAAGTTTATTCACTATACGTATTTCGGTCGACTAGACCATCATCAGGTAATGATTACAGAAGAATAATTCTTCTGTAATCATTACCTGATGATGGTCTAGTCGACCGAAATACGTATAGTGAATAAACTTATTTCTACCTAGTGTTGATTTTTTAATTTTTTTATAATAAAATATGTATTTTCATAATAATAACGTTTCAGAATATTTAATAAAATACGAGGGTAAGGTGAAAAGTTCTCGGCCTCAAACAGAGATAGCGTTCCAATCCGCAAAAATTTGTCCACGCAGTGGATGGAAGTCGGTGGTTCAGCGCCAAAGAAAGCGAAGTCAATCGCATCTGCCGGAAAGGTCATGGTCAACGTGTTTTGGGATGCGAAAGGGATCCTATTTATTTTTTATTTATTTATTTATTTACATATAGGGAAACCAACAGCAACGCCAATTAAGGTTTCCACGAATTAACAATAAGTTACAATCGTTGTGGTATTTTCAAGAATAATATACATATGTACACATAAACATTACAAATTACAATAAAGGTTCACACAATTTAGAGATAATATCTGCTTTAAATTTACATTGTGATGTACAAAATAAATCTATATATTGGAAGTAGCTGTTATATGACGACATTATTCTATTCAGAGGAGTGTTCATACAATAATTTGAATGATATTGTGACAGATGGAACAAATTTTGTGATCTCGTGAACTTGGATGGTACATGATAGTTGATGAGTACAAGTATTGCGCTAGCATCAATTTTGTTATTTAGTAATTTATATAAAAATACTTGATCGGAGATCACTCTACGTTTTTCTAAAGATAACATATTAAGTATATTCAGCCGGCCATTATAGGATTCATATTGAATATTTAGTCTGAAACATAAGATTCTGGTATATTTTCGTTGAATTTTTTCAATTGCAATTATATTATAGTTGTAACATGGATTCCAAATTTCTGATGCAAATTCTAAATGGGGTCTAACTATTGAGTAATATAATAATTTGTACGACAATATATTGACAAAATGTTTAGATGTTCTCAATATGAAACCAATTAATTTATAACTTTTTTTGCTAATATATTCAATATGATCATTAAATGTCAGCTTAGGGTCATATAGTACGCCCAAATCCCGTACAACAGATTTATTTGTTAATAATTCTCCATCAATTTTATAATTGAATAATATTGTGGACTGATTTCTTGTGAAATTCATGAAGCTACATTTACCCACATTCAGTGACAGATCATTTTGAGAGCAATAGTTCACTAGATTATCAAGATCAGATTGGAGTTTATGGCAATCGTCTAGATCACATACAGGTCTAAAGAATTTCAAATCATCAGCAAATAGAAGAAAAGAGCTATTTTTGAAACAACTTGCGATGGAATTAATAAATAGGTTAAAAAGAATAGGTCCTAGATGACTGCCTTGGGGTACACCGGATGTTACTTGTATTGATCTAGATTTATAGCCATTTGTCACAACAATCTGAGATCTATTTCTAACATATGAATCAACCCAGCGTAATAAGGATCCATGAATTCCTAATTCTGATAATTTCATAATTAGTAGTCTATGATTGACTCGATCAAAGGCTTTAGTAAAATCTGTATATATTACATCTACCTGTCTGCGCTGATTCATATTTTCTGTTAGGAATTGAGTAAATGGAATCAAGTTCGTTAATACTGATCTTCCGACACAAAAACCATGTTGCTCTGGAATAATATATTTTTCAGCGAATGATTTTATTTGTACTGTTATTAGAGCTTCAAATATTTTGGCAAATATTGGCAGTTTTGAAATAGGTCTGTAGTTTGAGATATCATTAATATCACCAGTCTTATGTATAGGTGTTATATAAGAAAGTTTCCAAATATGTGGAAAAATACCTGTCACCAAGGATTTATTAAAAATTATGAATAAGGGCTTTGACAAATAATGAGCACAAGTCTTTACAAATTTTGGATGAATATTATCGGGACCTATACCTTTAGTTATGTCTAGCTTATCTAGATACTCCATAATAGAATGTTCAGTAATGTGAATATTTCCAATCGTATTTATTGTACTTGAAGATGGTACGGAAGTTTGCGTATTATTTGATTTAATGAACACAGACTCAAAATGATCTGCAAACAAATTACAAATATCAGATCCAGTATGAGCTTCATGATTATTGTATCGCATGGTATTTGGTATAGTATTATTTTTTTTTAAGTACTTGGTATAATTCCAAAACGAATTTACATTTGTTTTTAAGTTATTTTCTATTTGAATCATATAAGTTTTATAGTCAGAATCCATAATTGTTTTGGATCTAGTTCTCAGTAATTTAAATGAGTTGAAGTCAGAAATATTTCCATGAGTTTTCCACTTTTTATGATACTTATTCTTTTCATTTATAATTTTAATAAGCGGTTTAGAGAACCACGGGGGGAACTTTTTATTATTAATCAGTTTTAGAGGAACATATATACGAGATAATGATTCTAATATGTTATAAAATAATTCTACATCCCTGTTGACATCATCATTATTTAATAAAGATTCCCAATTAGTGAAATATAGCTTTGTAATAATTTCCTCATAGTTACATGAATTGAAATCAAGTTTCAGTAAATTTTTACTCGGTAATATTTTAGTGGTTTGTAATTCGAGGAATATTTCAAGAGGGGGGTGGTACTTATCAATAGGAGTAGCAAGTGCATCACATTCCTCTACAGATAAATTTGTTGTACTGAGAACTAAATCTAGAATTCTTTGATTTACATTTTCAATATTATTATATTGTTGCAAATTGTTTAAATTAATAGTGTCTACAAAATCTGAATAGCAATTACTTGATTACCTTGAAAAAGGCAGAACAATTACAGGCGAATATTACTCCAACCTTCTTGACCAGCTGGATGCCAAAATTTGCGAGAAGAGACATAGTTTGCAGAAGAAAAAAATCATTTTTTACCAGGACAACGCACCTGCACACAAGGGTGCGTTGGCGATGGAAAAACTGCGGGATTTGGGGTACGATTTGCTCGGCCATCCTCCATATTCTCCTGATTTGGCACTCTCAGACCTATATCTGTTCGCAAACTTGAAGAAATTTGTTTCAGGGAAGCGCTTCGTGTCCAATGAAGAAGTTGAGAGGGCCGTAGATGAATATTTTCACAATCTTTCAGACTCTCACTCTGTGGCATACCTAGGGGGTCGGGGGGACATATTTTGGGGCGGTATTTTTTATATTTAGTTTTAGTTGTAAAAAACAACTTGTTCACTTCATAAGTTTACTATTCGATTTCTACGAATTATGAATTACTATACGAGTATGATTTTGAATATTTTTCTTCATCGTCAAATCAATGTAGTGTTGAAAATATTATCTATTTAAATATGCCATCCAATGGTAAAAAAGTTCCCCACCTATAGTGTGTCTCAATTAAAATTATTTATTTATGTTTATTAATTTAATGGGGTAATGGCTCAGTGGTTTCGAGTTGGTCTGTGGATCCTGACGACCCCGGTTCGATTCCCACAGCCGACAAACAATTTTCACCAATTTAAAATTACCCCTATGGCTCCTCCACCACTAACATATTTGGGGGCCGTGATTTGACTGCTGGTAACCGCACTTCACGTATATAAATATATCACTTACTGAGATCTGCTTCGGCAGAGTGCTATACCCAGAAATGGGTAAAAGTCGTGATGATATATTTATTTTATATTTATATTTTTAATTTATGAAAACTACAATTTGATTGACTTAGAAAGGGCGACAAATTGGAGACCGCCCTGGGCGGCAAAAGTTCTAGGTACGCCACTGTTCTCACTTCTTGGAAGGAGTATTGATGTTGGAGAAACGTGGGACTAAGTGTGTTGAAGTCAAGGGAGAGTATGTAGAAAATAAAATAATTTTTTAAATGAAAATCGCAGTCTTTACGTACCTAATAGGATTGTAAGATATTTCATTTCGCACCTCCGTCCAGAAACACTAATTTTGCATAATTCAAAATCGTCTGGAAACAACTTGTTTCCGGTCTAGGCCGACAAAAATTAAGGAATTTAGTAAGACTAGCATTTGCCGTCTACTATCTGTCAGTACCAATGATGTCAACATAAAAAATAATAAATCGGCTCAAAAAATCTGACATGCCAGTACTCGTAATTGGCAAGTTTCGGTTTGGCTCGGCCTGTCAAAATATGCTTTGCATTCGCAAAAGTTCATTTTCTGGTCTAAAGATATAAATAACTATTTGGAACGAATACGAGTACAGCCATTGCCGTCTAAATAAACAGGACTGGAACAGCGAAGCGCAAGCGTCTGTGACGTCACAGAGTGAGGCCCACGAATGCGTCTGACTTGCATATGCTGCCATGTTACAGTTCTGTTCCTAATGTATAAACTAGCTTCTATCTCGTTAAATATCAAAGATATTGAAATTAAGTACATAACATAAAATGTGCTCCTCATAAAGATGAATCAATTGGATATTTTTTATTTTCAAAATCTAGTTTGACTTACGGAGAAACATGACTTGTTTCTTCTTTTGTACTTTCTAATTACGTAATATCGATGTAATATGCATTTATGTCAAAAATTTTGTAATGTGTAATCGTTGAATTTAGAAAAAAAAATACTGAATCGAATAAGCTAATAAAAAATAGGTTCTCATTTAAAATAAAAAAAGTGCACCCCGTATTTTGAGAACCACTGGTCGAAAAAAATGTTTGTTAATAGTTTTGTAATAAACTTATAAAATTGTATTTCTTTGCTAATTTAACCAATCTTGTAGATCTTATAGTTCTCGATATAGCAGCGATGGCACAACTAAATTAAACACCCTGTATAGCAATTATACATAATTTGTGTTATTTACGAAGGCAGGCTGAAAAGTCCCTGAAAAATAAAACAGATGGCGTCACAATCGCAAATATCATGTGCCATTTGTGATGTACCATCTTTAACTAGAACGCATTAAAATTTTCAGACTGATATGTCATTCCGTTCTGATCCGACACCCATCGAAAGCAAGCAACCTTGAAGATTTTTGAAAACATGGAAAAAAGTGAATTTCGCGTCTTGATTAAACATTATTTCTTGCGTGGGAAAAACATTACCCAAAACAAAGCATCGCTTGTTAAACATTATGGGGCCTCCTCACCATCGATTGGAACGATTCACAAATGATTAACTGATTTTCGTTGTGGTAGTACGACCACAAAGGACGCCGAACGTTCTTGTCGTTCAATTGAGGTTACAACGCCAGAAATCGTCGATAAAATCCATGGTATGATATTGGACGATCGGCGAAAGCTATCTACCAGATGGGTGCCGCATTTGCTCTCTGTTGACAACAAGCGCGACCGTGTGACAAGTTCAAAAATTGCATGAATTGCGTTACGAATTGGTTCGTCATCCACCATATTCTCCAGATTTGGCACCCTGCGATTTTTATCTATTTCCAAACTTGAAGAAATGGCTCGGCGGAAAGAGATTTGGCTCCAACGATGAGGTCATCGCTGAGACAAACGCCTATTTTGAAGGATTGCCAAAATCGTATTATTTGGAAGGGATCGAAAAATTAGAAAAACGTTGGACGAAGTGTATCGAGCTACAAGGAGATTATGTTGAGAAATAAAATATGTTTTGATCAAATAAATCATTTCTAGTTTCATTTTTCAGGGACTTTTCACCCTGCCCTCGTATTAGGCGCATATTTGAGCTTAATACATTAAAAACCAGATATTAATCAATTTACTATTTGTACTGTCCTTTGCAATAAAATAAAATGTGTTAAATCGAGTATTAATGTATTAATTAACTAGTTCATTAATTGCAAATATTCTTATCATATACGCAATACCCAAAGGAACGATTGAATTGTCAAAATCAATCAATTAACAAAATGAATTTGTACGAATTCCAATCGACATGTCATGATGATAATTGTAAAATTGTTTATAATACGAATTATGTTTGGTATTTTGCTACAGTAATCCCTGATTACATATTTCAAATTTTCGATCATTAACATATTACAATGTAAACCATGCCGCAAAGCATAATATGGTATTTTTAAAATTTAAATATGACTCATTTTAAAATTGTTTATATCATAAATATTATTTCAATTGAAACTTTGTGTTCCTCATTACGCTATTTTAGTATACATAAAATGAAAGAATTTAATTAGTACTTTAAGTACATATTTAACAATGGATGACTTCAAAAGAGCTGCCCATTACACATAATAAAATAGAGAGAAAACTTTGTACAAATCAGATTTGAATCACATGGCGACCGTAGCTAAGTTGGTTTAAAGCATATCACCGAAGTTCATAGGTCCAAGGTTCAAATCCTAACGGTATCTAGAATTGATAAAAAATTTTAACTTTCAAACATTTACCGATACTGACATCCAATAACGCCAATGCTAACATTTAAAAATCCGTAGTTTTTACCGAACAGCGTTTCGAACGATTTTGAAATAGTGTATGTAAAACAAATATAATAAGTATTCATCACGCCTTTTACCCATTACTTGATGTGACACTTTGCTATAACAAACAGGGGTGTGGAGTCGGAGTCGAAATCGTGGAGTCGGAGTCGGAAAAAATTATGCCGACTCCGACTCCTAGTAGACGTGTTTGAACTTGTTTACTGCTTTGCATTTTTCGCAAATTATAATAATGTAACAGTTATTTTTATAACAAGTACCGAAAAAGACTTGTTACGTGCAAGTGCAGAACTAAACTCACGACGTTTGCCGAGTGCGGAAATCTGCACGAGCACGTTATCTTTCTCGACACGTATTATCCACAACATTTTTCCTAAAACTGTTCGATTTAGAAAATCACTAAAATATTATCAGAATTTATAAAATTTTAATGATATTACACGAGAACGATGTTTTACGGCGTAGCTATGGTTTGTTTATTGATGGTTGCACATTGTTCTACGTTAAAAATATTTCACTAACTTCAAGATAATGTCTTCAAAATCGTCTAGATTGGAATACTACACTGAGTGATTCTTCTTTATCATAAACACCTCCAAAGATAATTGAAGTTCCAGATCATGGTATGTTGGATCTATTTTCGACAATGACAATCAACCTGCTGCTGGTACTTTTAAAGCCTCCGAAATTGTTGTCAATAATATTACTGTTAATATTATGAACACTGTCAACGGCCATGGCTGCACTCGTTGGAACTGATCTAAGCGATAACGCGAGTTAAGTAACGTTGTGCGCGGGTAGTACTTGGATGGGTGACCTAAAACGCAGATCAGGGCGTAATGGCGGCATATGACTTAAGTAGTTGGTCCGCCAAAGAAGCCACAAAAAAAAATATATGAACAGGTACGGAAGAAATCAATGTTTCTTTAGACAGTACAAAAGTTTCCACTTCACATTGTGTCAATATAAGCAACTGTAACAACTATATTAATAATATACACAAACAATAAATATTATGTATTTCACTTATTCTTAAAATAATCAGTGATAGAAAAACTGGCCCTAACTCTTTAAATAACACCATTTATCGACATATTTTACTTTGTTCGGTTTTTTTATTATTTGTGTACAGATTAGATATACTGCAATTTAAGGTTATGTTTATAAACGTCAAAATATACTACTGCATATTTACTAGCGTTGCCTCACAGCATCTTCTACTTCCATAAGCGTCTGTGGCCAAAATATGAATTCCGCGTTCGGCGCGAAATTTAAATCGCTCTCAATACAACTTTTTGACAGTTGCGTAAAACACAAATTACTTTCCGCACTGGTGTTTCTTCGCTTACAGAAACGCACTTGGTCTGCATTTGTCTCCTTTCCACCCGTAACCAAGGCAATAATAGTTACGCAATAACAAAGAAATCGCACAATGGGGGATTCAAGTGGTAGAGGTTTTTAATATATATTTATTAAAATAACTTCTTCACCGTACATCATATTTAATACAATATAAAATCATACCATGAATGATATCTTTATTGCTGAAATATGAAAGTTAAAGTTGAATAATTTAAAACGCTCATTGCAATTACGTAGTTGCATTAAGCCAATCACAGAACTTTGTCTGAAACGTTTGTCGGTGCTCAGTTTTACTGAGAGGAAGACGAAGAAAAAATAAGCATTCAGCATTCTACGATTCTACCAATGACATATAATACTAGACGAATTATGCGGTATTCAAGTCAATGCAAACGCCGTTGTTATCCGTCTAGTTATGTTTTGTCTGAGGATTCTACTGACAACGACACACGTTACGTGAAGTTACGTGTTATTTATCTCTGTCTTATCTGTCTCTCTTTAAGCTAAGATGCAACTACGTCACATTCGTTTGTTTCGAAAGTTTAAATATTTTTATCATGCTTAATACAAGTTTAAAAAAAAAATAAAAATTTTGGGTATAATAATTTTATTACGTAGATTAATATATAAAAAATTCAAAAAAGTCTTGAAAGGCCCATTGTAGAAAAAATAAATTTTTATAATGATCTCGAAAAAGTTGAGAAATTTGACCGCAGTTCTAATTTGATATGCACGAATAGGTAATAAATGAGTCGGAGTCGGAGTTGTTTTTTTTTTCTTTCCGACTCCGCAACCCTGATAACAAAGCTCGGTAAGTGATGCATTTATGCGCGTGAAATTCAGATGGTTCACCTTGAATTTTTGGTATTAATCGGTTACTAAGATTATGTATTCTTTTTTATTTCATACTGGATGGCATTTGCATGTTTACAGGTGTGATTTCAGTACATGAATTATTACGAAATTAGATACCGTAATAGAATATAACAGTATTGTATCGTTGGCTAGGAAACAAACAGTTTTCGCCATTTAATTATAATTATTTTAAGGACAGGTTCTATCATAATATCACATCGAAATCATAACCCAAATGGTAATAATTATACTGAATGCCATTTTCTGAGGCGATATTTTTTTCAATTATCCTGCTGATAGTTATCGGGAACTTTATTCGGAGAGGGAAAAACTGGCCCTTACATATCACTTTCAAGGTTAGGATATGAAAAAAATTTTTAATAATTAAATGCAATAAAGAATTACGTCACATTCGGTATCCATGTGATTCAAGATTTTGTGCTTAAAACGTTTACATTGGTATTGGATTGACATTTTTAAAACATAACCTAAAAATTAAATATCAGATTAAAATATTTATTACTCTATAAAATTTAATTAACTTATAAAAGAAACCAAATATAAATTTATCTTAACTCACGAAAAATATTACCTACCTTATTGAAATATGTAATTTTGTAAAATAAAACTGAAAAGAATATACATTTTCATATGTATTATTATTATATATAAATAAATAATATATGAAAATACAAAATACAATGCACATTACTTCTTGTTATACAGTTAAATTAATTAAAAATCCTCGATTTTCTAACTCCAGCGCAAAATAATCATGAAGATGACAAACGCATTTCTGCATTTGATTACCCAAAATTTTTCTAGCCATTTCTTATTTCTCAGTCTGTATTTATGTATAACAAATGTCACAAACTTAGAAATGACAGGCGAGAAAATAACAAAATCATGGCCATAGGTCTCTATTTTTATTTTATAAACAAATGTGAACAAAGTAAATATAAATTTTCGTATTAGTAAGAACTGTCATACGTTTTCATTAAAATAATAAATGTGATAGAACGTGAAAAAACATGAAACGTGTGTCTTAACTTATTAAGATATACGTTATGTCATTCGCATAGGTACGAATGTTTAATAATATCATTTTTAATAATAAAAAAGATAGCTATATTTCATCGTATCTATGATAACTTCGTCCACATCTGACGTCATCGTTTTCATACAGGGAATGGAGTATACAATAGCATAATATCGTTAATTTTATAAAATTAAAGAGAAAATAATGAATAGAATTTATCAAATAGTTAAAGTTGCTCATGATGAATATTGAGTTTAGATATAAACCACTAACTTCAGAGTGATCAAAAGGAATTGTTACAGTTGGCAATAAAAAAATACTTGAAATTGGTAAATTCATTTCCTGTTGTTGACAGTGACATTTGAAAATTTAAATTTTAGTACTTTTATTATTACATTTATTTCTAAAGCATTTCTATTACTTAAAAAGTCAAAATTCTATTAGCTGTCAGACTCCTGATATAACCTATTTGTATTTATTAGAAATGTCAAATAGCATTTCCGCCTTTACTTGGCGTTGTGCCAACTGTGGAATAAAAAGATCTGCGGAATTGTATTACCAACTGTAACAATTCCTTTTGATCACCCTGTATAAAACAAAACCAAGCAACAGTATGTAGTCGCCAACAGTTTTTGAGAATCAAAATAGACTACTTGCAAAAGGCATCAAATTGGCGTACGACTCTTTATCTTTTTATTCCGTACATTCGCGGTATATTTATCTAGGTATGTGGTTGTAGCTTATGATGGAATTGAACCGATTGTCAATTGTTTAGTTTCTATGGTATCGAAAGATAGTGTTGAGGAAGTTCATAATAACTAGGACATGATAATATTTTTCTCTGTTTCGGCATTAGAATAAAGCTGGATTCAGAGTTTACATAATATAACATATTATATCATAGCATAACATAATACAAATATAAATTGTTTCATAGTTTTCATAAAAATCATAACATAATATAACTTAAGAAACATAGAATATGGCCAATTTTTATTTCACATGGTTATGTTATGTATTCGGTTACGTTCGATCGAATTCGTGTCATCGTTATTTGTTTACACTAAAAACAAAAACAGAGACAATACTAATTTAGACACCTGTCAAATTTGAAAAAAGCATTTTTGTTATAAAATAGGTGTAATAGAATTAATTTCAGATGTAGAAAAAGATGCATTAATATACGATAAATTTCAATCAGATTTTAAAGATGTGAAAAAAAAAATAGTGCGCCAAATGCGATATCTGCCGTTTTAAATCAGCTATTATGAAACAGTACTATGGTAATTAGAATAATATCGTCGGTATTCATCAAGGATGTTGAAAGGAGGGGATATGCCATTACGATACTGTAGCATTGTTTGAAGTGAGGCTTGGGCAAGGGAAAGAGACAACAATAGTTTTTCTGCACCGTGTTGAGCCAAATCTCTTCTTCTTCCAATTATTTTGAATTTTTGTGTAAGAAAAGTGGCGTTTAGGCGTTGTCAAGGAGTGTTGTTTTATGTAAACATAACCACGAGGTGTCATTTGTGTGTCAATTTTTGTGTTGTATGGAATTGGACGTATTTTTTTGTGAATAAGATGGTAACAAAGTGTTTAGTTTGTAAAAGACGTGCAATTACGGGCAGTGGAATCAGTTTTCACCAGTAAGTAAATGTAGATCATGTTATAAAAGAAAAGGAAAATAATTTTTTGTTTGTTTTACAGATTACCTAAAGATAAAGAGTTTCGAAAAGCATGGGTAGAAGCGTGTTGTTTGAATGAGTTGTGTATTAGTCAGACGAATACTGGCTATAAAATTTAAATTTAAAATCTCTTTATGACACATGCGCAATAGCAGGCTAAGCACGGTACAGAAAATAATACTTCTGTCTCTGTCAATCTGCCGAGCCTCACAGTCTTGACTTGAATGCCATATCCCCTCCTTGGTATTCATCATGCTTCTACCACTTCTGCACTAATGTCAAAAATGTCAAAACAGAACTGAATTTATAAGCATGAAGTTGGCATTACATATACATAATTTTAACTATGAAACCTAGAATGATGCATGTGTTATGCTATGTTATGATATGTTATGTTAATGTAAACTCGGAATCCAGCTCAACATATTCTCGCACACATATTGATGCCAGAATGAGCTTTATTGCTAAACGATTTTTGGTGACATATTATTCACATAGATTGGTATATCTAGGCCACGGATAAAAAAAAACACAATTTATAAATTAACCTAGGCAATGGACAAAATCAATTGCAAATCACTATTCTACCAAAAATATCCCTTAATGAAAAAATGTCAACTATTGTTATAAAGAAATTATGTGAAGGAACGTTGAAACAAAGAAAATAATATAAAACACACGTTACAGAATGCAATTCTAGCACTCGTTCGTTCATCCCCTTGCCGTTACGCGGTTCGTGTACGAATTTCGAACTCGTGTTAGAATAGGTTGCCTTTTGTAACTTAAATAAATAAAATAAATATAAATATATCATCACGCCTTTTACCCTTTACTGGGTGTGGCACTCTGCCGAAGCAGATTTCGGTAAGTGATATATTTATGCGCTTGAAGTGCGGATACAAGCAGTCAAATCACGGCCCCAAAGATATTAGTGGTGGGGGCGCCACAGGGGTAATTTTAATTTAGTGAAAATTGTTTGTCGGCTGTGAGGATCGAACCGAAGTTCTCAGGATCCACAGGCTGACTCGATATCACTGAGCCATTACCCCATAACTTGTATTTTAATATACAGGGTGATCAAGAGGAATTGTTATAGTTGGCAATACAATTCTAGAGATCTTTTTATTCCACAGTTGGCACAACGTCAGATAAAGGCGGAAATGCTATTTGACATTTCTAATAAATACAAATAGGTTATGTCAGGAGTCTGACAGCTAATAGAATTTTGACTTTTTATGTAATAGAAATACTTTAGAAATAAATGTAATAATAAATGTACTCAAATTTAAATTTTAAATGTCACTGTCAATAACAGGAAATGAATTTATGTATCAGGCTTACCAATTTCAAGTAGTTTTTTTTATTGCCAACTGTAACAATTTCTTTTGATCATCCTGTACTATTTTTATATAAGTAGGGTAATGGGGTAATGGCAACTCGGCCTATGGATCCTAAGAACCCTGGTTTGATCCCCACAGCTGAAGAAACATATTCACCAATTTAAAAATTATCCCTGGGGGCCGTGATATGACGGCTAGTAACCAAACTTCACGCGCCTAAATATATCACTTACTGAGATCTGCTGCGACAGAGTGCCACACTCAGTAATGGGTGAAAGGCGTGATGGTATATTTATATATAAGTAGAAGTAAGGGAGTATCCACTATACCACTATTATCCTACTACAGGCATCGCAGTCATGCAAGTCTGATTCGGGTAGATGTAACAACAATATTACTCGTCCGCTCCCAGGCGACAGGTATCACGTGCGCCACTGCCTAGTGAGATAAGGCACACGGCACACGGCACCCAAAGCTCAGAGCTGCGGGCGACACCTTTGCCCTAATCCGGTTACGATGGAGCTTCGGACGCTCTTAGCATACACCGCACCTCCTCACTGTGCCACTTGAAATAACATCCTTCTTCTCCCGTTCCCCGCTCTTTGGGACACGACAGCCTGGCGCACTTTTAACATAGTTAGGATTCTCTGGAAGCTAAGTGTTATGGGAAGAGATGGAAGAAGTATACTGAACTTTTATTTAGAGTGAAGGAACTAACCTGAATGTACTTAGTATCTACTTAGTTTTTATTTTTATGTAGGGTTGGAAGATATTAGTATGTTCCTTATTTTTTCGCACGTCTGACATTTACAGTATAACATATTTCAAAATCGTTCGGAATGCTGTTCGGTAAAAAGTAGGGATTTTTTAAATTGTCAATATTGGCATCACTGGATGTCAATTTCAGTAAGTGTAAAAAAATTATATATACAGATAATTGAAATATCTTTAATAAGCAGGGTGAAAAGTCTCTAAAAAATGAAACAAGAAATGATTTATTTGGTCAATACATATTTTATTTCTCAACATAATCTCCTTGTAGCCCGATACACTTCGTCCAACGTTTTTCAAATTTTTCGATCCCTTTCAAATAATACGATTTTGGCAATCCTTCAAAATAGGCGTTGGAGCCAAATCTCTTTCCGCCGAGCCATTTCTTCAAGTTTGGAAATAGATAAAAATCGCAGGGGGCCAAATCTGGAGAAAAAAAATCTTCTTATTGCGATTGAACATCATCGCTAAACACTCCTTTGAACTTGTCACACGATCGCGCTTGTTGTCAACAGAGAGCAAACGCGGCACCCATCTGACAGATAGCTTTCTCATATCCAAAAATGTATGCAAAATGTTCCGTACCCGTTCGGTTGAGATGCTCATAGCCTCAGCAACCTCGTGCACTTTAACTCGCCGATCGTCCAACATCATACCATGGATTTTATTAAAGATTTCTGGCGTTGTAACCTCAATTGGACGACCAGAACGTTCGGCGTCCTTTGTGGTCATACTACCACAACGAAAATCAGTAAACCACTTGTGAATCGTTCCAATCGATGGTGAGGAGTCCCCATAATGTTTAACAAGCGATGCTTTGGTTTGCGTAATGTTTTTTCCACGCAAGAAATAATGTTTAAACAAGACGCGAAATTCACTTTTTTCCATGTTTTCAAAAATCTTTAAGGTTGCTTGCTTTCGATGGGTGTCAAAAGGTGGGAAAGGGCCATAGCAAAACTCGTACTATTGGAACACGAGTGATAGCGTACTCGTTTTGCAATGACACCCTTTTTCACTAATATTACAATACACTATTACACTGTCAAAAAATATATTAAAATCAAAATTAATCAGTTTTCATGGTAATATAAAATATTTAACAGAATTAATACAAAAATGTATAACGGGTCTTGTTTATCCACAAAATAATAACATAGCAAGAAGCGCAACATAATGTAAAAAAATTGGCACTGCCCAAGTGCTGCCTCTAGTGTTCACCTGGCTTATTAATTTGACAGCATAGGTTACTGCGATATACAAGTAATTTTGTTTGATCTTGAATTATAATTATGTTAATGCATTTGCTTCTGGTGCAAGACATATGAAATAAATTTCAGTTGTCATTCTCCAGAAAAACAACAAAACCGTTGTAATTATTTGATACCTTAATGATACCTATTTATCCACCCATTTGACACGACATATATCTAAGGTACAACTACAAAACACTTAATAAGGTCAAGTTAGGTATTTAAAATATTCATGACCCTGACCTTGACCCTGACCTCAATTAACAACCCACACCCAATATCTCACACTTAATACTTTACCCCATAACACAAACCACAATTACAACATTTTTCCTAAAACGTAACAAAGTAAAATAAAACTGGTAACCAGGTCGCCTCCTCATACAATATACACATCAGTTGGTTGCCGGTGGTGAGACAGTCCGTGTGACCAGGTGACCTCTCCGCCGCCGCTACCTGTTGGTCGCCGCCGCCCCCGCGCGCTGTATTGATCCAGCCACCGCCGCCGACAACCCTGCGATATTGTTACCTTGTCCGTGGTACTGTTTCGTTCTGGTTTGCTGTACTGTTGCATGTTGCTGTGATGTGTGTTACGAATGCAGTGTGTGGATTGTGAATTGGATACATGGATTTTAGTAATGATGTATGTTGTGTGAAGAATGATTTTGAATGGAATAAGTGAATGAGTTTATATGGAGGAAATCTTTCTGTATATGTATTTATTACCCTTCTTTCTTCATAATTCTTTTATAATTTTACACACTGATCAAAAGCAATTGTTTCAGTTGGTAATACAATTCTAGCGATCTTTTTGTTCTACAGTTGGCAAAATGCCAGGTAAAGGCGGAAATACCAGTGTTACCAAGTTAGTGGATTTTCCACTAAATCTGGTGGTTTGTTGGCAGAGTTGGGCAGGAGCTAGCTACTTTTGTAGCTTAGCTACGTTTACCTTAGCTGTAGCTGTAGCTTAGCTAAATGTGAAAAAATATAGCTGTAGCTTGTAGCGAACTATGTTTTTTCTATTAGCTTAAAAATATTGTTATAACAACTCAAGTTACTTTTAAAGCTACTTTTTGTAGTCCAAAACTACTTTTTGTAGCTTAAACCTTCCACAGTTCATTAAAAAATGCCTATTAATTTTTGTTTTGTATTTGAATTGTACCTTCTTGATTGTTTTCTATAACTGTAGGATAACAAGTAATTATATAGTTTAAAATCTATTAACATAGATATTTTATTTTTCACTTGTTCTTAACCTATCCTACTTTTGTATTAAATATTAGATGATCTAAATATTGACTGTTTAGGAATCTGCTATTAATGTGACTGTTAATTTATTCCAATATAAATAAAAATTATGGTATCAAAAATTAACAGTACATTTGTCCATTTGCGATTTTTGATATTTATGTACATAATAGTAAATTAACAGTCATTATAACAAAAAACTGATCAACTGATCATATGACAATGGCAAATTTAATTAATTCACAATAATTGAAAATAGTAGCTTTAAAATTTAACAGCTACTTTAACGAAAGCTTTTAGCTGGAGCTTAGCTATATTTTACAAAATGTAGCTTATAGCTGTAGCTCAGCTACTTTTTTAAAGAATAGCTGTAGCTGTAGCTTAGCTACTTTTTTTAAGTTGCTTGGCCAGCTCTGTTTGTTGGTGGTATTTAGCGGTGAAATTTGGCTTTTAGTAGTTAGTGGTTCTTCTGGTGGTTTTTTATGAAAATTATAGTATTTTTTTTTAATTTTTGATTTCTGGATTATCGAACATGAATTTCTTAAGATAATTTATTTTTTAATTGTTAGATATATCCCTATATTTTGTAACTGTATCATTATCTATTAATGATCGATAAGTTAATGATAATTTTTATTTTTCGTCGTTATTTTACAGATGACCAAAATTTTGGTATTTTGAATGCAGAATAATTTACCCCGATACTTTTATATTATATTCATGTATATTATTTACTAACATACGTAGCAGTTATTATAAAAAATATATATAATGACAGCTCACTGACAGTTCCGAAAAAAGTATGGTTAAAAATAATACTTTTTTATATTGACAGTTTTGTACAAGAGCAAAATTTATAAAAGTAAAATAGAAGTAACAGAATAAATGATTTTGAAAATCGAATACCGAAATGGTAGTAATCTGCAAATTAATCGTAAAAAATAAGGATTGTAGTTAACTTATCGATCATTAACAGATAATGATACAGTTACAGAATACGGGGTTAGTCTAAAAACCTTATCAAGATTGCAGATTTAGTGGAAATCTAGTGGTTTAAATTCTATGATTTAGTGGATGGAAGTTTGAAACTGTTGGCAACACTGGGAAATACTATTTGACATGTCTAATAAATACAAATAGTCATACAAAGACAAAATGTCAATTGCGATGTGGAATTGAATCTTAATAAATAAGAAAAAATAGGAAAAAACTAATTTTCCATCACTTCTCACAAAATCCACAAAAATTTTCATCACGTTTGAATCAACTTATCAGGTCATCAACAAACGGCTGGTCAGTTCAGCTTTAACCAAATGAAAATGTCAATTGCGATGTGGATTGACATTTTGTCTTTGTATTATTTCAATAGCTGTCAAGCAGTTTGCGATTTTTGTCGGTAGATGGCACCACGAGTTGCTCCGTAGCTCTCATGTCATGTTATCGGCTTACATAGTTTAACATCAGTCAGTTCAGCTAAGACAGTATCACAATTCACTAGTCCCTAGTTGGTCTAGTTGGATGATTGATCGCACCCTAAAGGAGGAAACGCGTCTATGGTCAAAGCTGTTTGTTGATGACTTGATAAGTTGGTTCAAACCAAGGACGTTGAAAGGAGGGGATATGGCATGACGATACTGTAGCATTGTTTGAAGTGAGGCTTGGGCAAGGAAAAGAGACAACTATAGTTTTTCTGCACCGTGCTTAGCCAAATCTCTTCTTCTTTCAAATATTTTGAATTTTTATGTAAGAAAAGTGACGTTTAGACGTCAGGGAGCGTTGTTTTATGTAAACATAACCACGAAGTGTCATTTGTGTTTCAATTTTTGTGTTGTATGGAATTGGACATGTTTTTTGTGGATAAAATGGTAACAAAGTGTTTATAATTTCAGTTTCCTTGTAAAAATTTATAATCTTTTAGAGAGAATGATTCTGTTCTGTCTATTTAAATTTCAAATCTCTTTATGACACATGTCAATCAATAGCAGGCTAAGCACGGTACAGAAAATAATACTTATGTCCCTGTCAATCTGCCGAGCCTCACAGTTTTGACTATAATGCCGTATCCCCTCACTGATCTCTATTTATTACTGGATTGCGTATGGGGTAGGCCGCAGTATGACTAATTGGGCGTCGCCATATTGGGAAAAGTGTAGTCTCTCGGCCCGCGAGACAGCGTCGGTAGGGGCGGGAGTCGCTCGCGATTCAAATGCAGTGACAACGTCAATGCCATATCCCCTCCTTTCAACGTCCTTGGTTCAAACGTGCTGTAAATTTTTGTGGAGTTTGTGACAAGTGATGGAAAATTAGGTTTTTCTTATTTTTTAAATACAAATAGGTTATTTCAGGAGTCTGACAGCTAATAGGATTTTGATGTTTTAAGTAATTATAAATGTACTAAAAATTAAATTTAAATTTTCAAATGTCATTGTCAACAACAGTAAATGAATTAATGTATCATGCTTAGTAACTTCAAGTAGGTTTTTTTATTGCCAACTGAAACAATTCCTTTTGATCACTCGTATAATGTATTGCATAATTTTTATTTAATCTAGTATCTTATTGTCATGTTTTTTTTAATCTGTATTTGCCATGTGTCAGGTATTACATGAAAACTAGTGCTTTATCTAGCTATACCTTTTTGTATTTTTATTAAGCGCAAATACACTGTATTGTATTGTATGAATGTGGTTGAAGTGAGGGTGGCGTGTTAGAATGAGAATGTATGACGAGGACTGATTATCGGATGAATTTAATGAGTAAACGTTTTATGAATGATTTTAGGGTTCGTGCTCCCTATTTGATGGGGTGTAGCGTGATATTATGTATGTATGTACTACTAGAATAATATGAGACGCGTTTTAAACTTTTACATAATCACTACAACTGGAGAGTCTCTACTAGGTCGTTATTTATTTATTTTTTAAGTCGATCAATAAGAAATTAATTCTTAATAAGAATTACAGTAAAGCAGAACTAAAAAAAGTACTACCAACTCGATATTTTGAGCCAGGGACTTTGGGTTTAGGAACTTTTCTCCGGGTTCCGGGTTAAATAAACGTTATTTAATT
Organism: Pterostichus madidus; assembly: GCA_911728475.2. Lineage (NCBI taxonomy): Eukaryota > Metazoa > Arthropoda > Insecta > Coleoptera > Carabidae > Pterostichus > Pterostichus madidus. Next base: position 27,088,338 of record OU452314.1, read on the forward strand.
TTCGGTTCGTCAGATCTCAAAGAGACGAGATTAAAGGTGCATTCAGAAATGTAAATTAGATTTAAATTAACTTTATAATTTAAATTTAAGTTTAAGTAGACATTCACTAATTTAATTTAATACATATAAATAAATATAAATTACTTGCTTTTTCCACAGTTTTTATTTTTCCCCTTATTTTGTAACTCGCTTGTTATCGGTAAATTAATGACATCCGTTATTTTTCATGATTATTCTATAAATTACCACAATTTCAGCATTATGTGTCTAAAATCATTTTCTCTGTTATTTCTATTTTATATTTATATATTTTACTTTCGTACAAAAATAGTCGGTATATATAAAACTTATTTTTAACGCCTCTTTTTACGAAGCTGGCAGTGAGCTGTCATTATTTTCTTATTTTAAATAACAGCTACGCAAAGAAGCAAATAAAATGCAAAAATATAACATAACAATGCTAGAGTAAATCAGAACAGAACAACAAAATTGTAATAATGTAGGTATAATGTACTATGAAAAATAAAAATATTAACTTATCGATTATTAACATACAGGGTGTTAAAAAAGTTCCGGGACGGTGAAATATCTCGAGAAATACACATCGAATCAAGAAACCAAAAAACACGTGTTTCATATTTTGCAAAAACCTATCTAAGCACACCAAACACAAACCCCAACCACCACCCCCAGGGGGTGGAGCGGGGGGCAACGTTGAAACCTTAAATGGGAACCCCCATTTTTTATTGCAGATTCGTATTCTGCGAAAAAAAATAAGTTAATTTTATCTGAAACTTTTTTCCAATTCGGAATAGATGGCGCTCTAAACGCAAAAATAAGTTTTGACATGATTCTGAAAGAAAAGTAAAAAACGGTCTAATATCACAAGAAATAAACATTGAATCAAATAAACATAATCACAAGTTGCCACAAGTATTTTTTTTGCAAAATATGAAACACGTGTTTTTTGGTTTCTTGATTCGATGTGTATTTCTCGAGATATTTCACTGTCCCGGAACTTTTTTAACACCCTGTATAATGATACAGTTAAGTACAGAATATAGGGGTTTATTTTAATATAACAATCGTTTCGTCCTCTCGAATATCATCACACAATGTTTGATGTCGAGAGGACGAAACGATTGTTACATTTAAACTAAATAAAATCAGTGGCAAAATCAAGTGCTCTGTACAGTGGCGTACCAAGAACTTTTGCCGCCCAGGGCGGTGTCCAATTTGCCGCCCTTTCTAAGTCAATCAAATGATGGTTTTTATAAATTAAAAAAATAAACAAAATAAATATCTCATCACAACTTTTACCCATTACTGGGTGTGGCACTCTGCTGAAGCAGATCTCGGTAAGTGATATATTTATGTACGTGAAGTGCGATTACCAGCCGTCAAATCACGGTTCCCAAAGATGTTAGTGGTGAGGGAGCCACAGGGGTAATTTTAATTTAGTGAAAATTGTTTGTCGGCTGTGGGAATCGAACCGGTGTCCTCAGGATCCACAGGCTAACTCGAAACCACTGAGCCATTACTCCATTAAATTAATACCGTTAAATAAATAATTGTAATTGAGACAACCTATAGGTGGGGAACTTTTTTACCATTGGATGGCATATTTAAATTAGGCAGTAATAAAGGAATATTTCGAGATAATATTTTCAACCCTACATTGACTTGACGATGAAGAAAAATATTCGAAATCATATAGTAATTCATAATTTGTAGAAATCGAATAGTAAACTTATGAAGTGAACAAGTTGTTTTTTACAACTAAAACTAAATATAAAAAATGCCGCCCCAAAATATGTGCCGCCCGGTGCGGACCGCATCCACCGCCCCTCCCTAGGTATGCCACTGGCTCTGTGTTTATTTATTAGTGTTAATATGTTCCACCAAGTATCGACTACGAAAAGTCTGAATTATTTAATTCAATACGTTACTACATCTACTGAGTATTTGAAGTACTATGGTATTGTGTCGGTAATGCAATACACTGTTTGAGTGAGTGTGCATCTGTTATAATAACCTATGCTACAGTCAATCATATTAATTTATTATTATTTACAATTATAATAGTTATAAGCATAATTAAGATATGCATATGAAATTTGCAGAACAAGGCGACGGGCGGGATATTCGAATATTCGAGAGATGATTAATACTAGAATACGACATTCGAATTGAGGAAATTTTATATTTGTCCACCTCTAGTTTTATTCATATACTCGACTAAATATTAAGTAATTTGATATATTGTTATCAGTAGAATTTGGCCGTGGCGTAGGTTCTTATAATAATGTAGGTGACCTGGAATTTTCCGATGATTTATGCCTACTAGCGGAAAAAGATACACGTCCACGATAAAACTAATAAGCTGACATCAGTTGATACAGAAGTTGGCCTAAAAATTAATGAAAAGAAAACTAAGTTACTAGTTAAGAAGCATGAATTGCAAACAGAATGAGAATAGGCGATAAAGAAATAAAAGACGTAGAGGAATTCTGCTGTTTGGATAATGTAATAAAAATAGACGGAGGTCCAAGAAGTGATATAAACAAAAGGATAACCCAAGCACGAAAATGATTTTTCAGGCTACCACCTATGAAAGTAACCATAACAACAGCATAAATTACTACAGAAAGTTGAAAATAACATACACTAGTATGTTATTATAACGCACACGTCTAACATATCAGGTGAGGTTCCACTGATTGACAACAGATGGCGTTACGATGAAAGAAAATAATAAAATAAATAAAAAGAATTTTTATTATTATTTAATCGAAGTTTTGGCTGATTTTTCAGCACATAAACAAAGATAAATCTTATTTTTTAAAATTAATAATTACTTATTTAATATTTTCGCATTATTTAAAACTTTGATATTACGGTTAGTACAGTTGGTATCACCACACTTAACCTCAAACATCAAACATCAACGCTTACCTTAAAAAATGTATCAGCTGTCAAAGTGTAACAACATTGCTCTTGTAAACTTTTTTAAGAAATATTTTGTGGTTGTCTGGAAAATAGTGTACATAACTCGCTCGAATGTGTGATAACTGTGCTCTTGTACTTAAATCATTCGGCGCTACGCTCCTCGTTTTTCAATTTGTACACTCGCACGTTATCTTACAGTTTCGATGCTTGTTATGTAATATTTATTAATTTATTAATTTATTTATTTGTTACTCTGCCCAACAGGAAGTAAATCCCAATTACAGTACAGGGGGCCTACAGCTTATAGTGGAATCCGAACCACTCAGACACAATCGTATTTTTGGATATACGAGTATGTTGAAGTCACTGAGATTTGAACAGAGCTGGGCAAGCTACTTAAACAAGTAGCTAAGCTACAGCTACAGCTACAGCTATTCTTTAAAAAAGTAGCTAAGCTACAGCTACAGCTACAGCTATTCTTTAAAAAAGTAGCTAAGCTACAGCTATAAGCTATATTTTGTAAAATATAGCTAAGCTACAGCTAAAAGCTTTCGTTAAAGTAGCTGTTAAATTTTAAAGCTACTTTTTTAAATTATTGTGGAAAAATTAAATTTGCCATTGTCATATGATCAGTCTTTTGTTATAATGACTGCTAATTTACTACTACGTACATAAATATCAAAAATAGCAAATACCATCTGGCATCTACTGCGTATTTTTGCGTATTAGAGCCAGTTAGAACCGGCAAGAAATAATTATTTTGTGTGGATTTAGCTTGTACGCATGCGTACTTTGTTGACCTGTTAAAAGTAGCTTGAAGCTATAAAAAGTAGCTTTAAGCTACAAAAAGTAGCTATAAAAATAGCTTCAGTTGTTATTTTTAAACTAATAGAAAAAAAAGTAGCTAGCTACAAGCTACAGCTATATTTTTTCACAATTAGCTAAGCTACAGCTACAGCTAAGGTAAATGTAGCTAAGCTAGTAGCTAAGCTACAAAAGTAGCTAGCTACTGCCCAGCTCTGGATTTGAACGCACGACCTCTTGCTTGCTAATTAAGAAACGCAAGTTTTACTTCGCTTTTATCCACTACGATTGCCTGTGACTATGAGGGCAGGGTGAAAAGTCCCTGAAAAATGAAACACGAAATGATTTATTTGGCCAAAACATATTTTATTTCTCAACATAATCTCCTTATAGCTCGATACACTTCTTCCAACGTTTTTCTAATTTTTCGATCCCTTCCAAATAATACGATTTTGGCAATCCTTCAAAATAGGCGTTTGTCTCAGCGATGACCTCATCGTTGGAGCCAAATCTCTTTCCGCCGAGCAATTTCTTCAAGTTTGGAAATAGATAAAAATCACAGGGGGCCAAATCTGGAGAATATGGTGAATGATATACATCAAGTTCGATCTTTAAATTACTGTAACAAATTTTTCATGTTACGTTTGGCCTGTAGGTAACCAAAACGTTCTGATGGTTTTTAAAAACTGTATGGGGTAATGGCTCAGTGGTATTAAATCGGCCTGTGGATCCTAAGAACCCTGGTTCGATCCCTACAGCTGACAAACATTTGCACCAATTTAAAATTACCTCTATGGATCCCAACCACTAATATCATAGTGGGCCGTGATTTGACGACGGGTAATCGCACTTCATGCGCATAAATATATCACTTATCGAGATCTGCTTCGGCGGAGTGCCAGACCCAGTAATGGGTAAAAGGGGTCATGATATATTTATGTATTTATTATATTTAAATAAATAAATAAATATATCATCACGCCTTCTACCCATTACTAGGTGTGGCACTCTGCTGAAGCAGATCTCGGTAAGTGATATATTTTGCGCGTAAAGTGCGGTTACCAGTCGTCAAATCACGGCCCCCAAACATGTTAGTGGTGGAGGAGCCACAGGGATAGCTTTTTCAAATTATGAAAATTTTTCGCCTGAGAATCGAACCAGGGACCTCAGGATCCACAGGCCGACTTCATAACCACTGAGCTAGCCATCCCATATTATATTATATTTATACGCAAAAATATAAAATTTTCGCAATCCTGTAATTTTCATCCTATTTCCAATTTCATTCTGTATATTACTCGAGACTTTTTTTTCAATATTGCCAACCTTAATTGCAAAAATTTATTTTCACAATAGTCAAAATTACGTACGTCGTTAACTAACAAAAGAACTCACGCGCAATACTAAAAAAAAAATCGATTGTCAATTATACGAATGTGTATCAGTATCCGTGGAGCCCAGCGTGGAGGTCAACGAAGCCGATCTAATCGCTGGTTTAAATTAATATTTGTCAGTTTTTCAGTTTATCACCGACAATGTGTGAAACGCGGTATTACATTATGCAAATTTATTAATGATATATTCATTTATTATTAATTCATCATAATTATTATTCATTTGATATGCTATTTTTATAAATGGACATAATTACAAGCTGTCTTATTATTTTATAAATTCAAATAAACGACCAATTTTTTAAAATCCAACTTGATTCAAAATGTACCGACCGACGATAGTAGCGACCTCCGAACACACTTCTCTCAGGGATGTAATTGCTTTGTATAACCAGAAGCTGTACTTTTGCGAGTGAGAGTATTTTTGACGGGTCGAGCCGAAGGCGAGGCTTTCAAATTGCGTGTATTTACAAACCAGTTTCTGGATGTTTGTTACACAAGATTTTTCTCACGGATTCAAATGAAATTATTGATTTAAAATTGGTAAAAATCTCTAACCCGCAAGCACTCAACGCATGAAATTAACAGTCAGCCTAGACTTGCCACCTTTCCGGATTTGACCCGGAGACTCCGGGTTTCAGTGAGTTGTCTCCGGGTTGTGTAAGTAAAGTTCAATATGTAGTGCTATGTAGTTAGTTGTCCAGGACAAATCTGTCTCACTTTCGGAATCTTCTACGCCGCTAAATTATTAAAGTTTTTCTTTGATGATCTTCTACATCTTACTGTTATCTAGTTTAATTTCTGTCACTAAATCTTCCAATTTCTTGATTCTGTCCTTATGATTTTAAGGTAGAATTTATACAATTAATTTCGGTTCTAGTAGTTGATATATCATCTTGTATCAGATAAAATTTTTTAGAATCGTATCAAGTTTTCAAAATAGACATAATTTTAGGTGAGGTTATGTCTTCTGTAATAATAATAATAATAATAATAATGTATTTATTTAATAGCTTGGCTAATACATAACATTGAACAAAATTTAAACTCAAATATATAACAAAAAGTCTTATAAAATATACAAAAGAAAAAAACATAATTATATACTCGTATTATTACTTAATCTATTTGTTTAAATAATAACATTTTAATCGATTTTTAAAAAGTTTTAGAGTTTGGGATGTTTTAATTAGATTTATCACTTCCAATCTTGTTTTACTTTATTTTATATGTAATTATTTTTACCATGATAACAAAAACACTTGTCTTTAACAAAACAATGTAACCCTTTTTTATCAAATATGGTAATAATAATAAAATTGCAGGATCTTCTTTAAAAAAATAGTCATCGTCTCCGGGCGAGACTTAGTTCTGAGCCTCATAACATCCCTACTTTAATTTTCTTGGTCACGTTGATTTTTAACTTTTTTTAATAACATTATAATTTTAATTTGGCGCAAACATTTCAATCTCTGATTGATGAGTTAAAAAAAGGTCTTTATTTTTTTTTGTGTGACTCCTAAATATATGGAACAGGAGTTACTACCAAAAACTACCAAGGTGAGCGGTAATTCAAAAAAAGTTTGAGAAGCACTGATCTAAATCAACAAAAAAAAAAGATTTTCTTAACATTTTTTTACTTAAAAAATTTGGTTTCAAAGTTTTGAATTAATTTTTATGGAAATATATACAATATGAATAATTGAAATTTGTACTCCAATATTGGGGTAGATATGTGTGGACATATGATTTAAAAAAAATGGATTTAAACGTTTTTGTTTAAATTAAATAAATACATAAATATATCATCACGCCTTCTACCCATTACTGGGTGTGGCACTCTGCCGAAGCAGATCTCGGTAAGTGATATATTTTGCGCGTGAAGTGCGGTTACCAGTCGTCAAATCACGGTCCCCCAAAGATGTTAGTGGTGGAGGAGCCACAGGGGTAGCTTTTGAAATTATGAAAATAGTTTGTCGCCTGTGGGAATCGAATCAGGGTTCTCAGGATCCACAGGCCGACTTCATACCACTGAGCTAGCCACCCCATAAATTATATTAAATATAAACGACAGAAAGTTATAATTTAATGAATACTGTGTTACGAAAATTAAAAAATCATTTTTGTACTCGCAGTATTCAAAATAATGTTTACATTGCCTTGGAAACCGATTTTGTGCACTAGTGAGCAAAGTAATTGATTCTAAATTTTTACTATTAAAATGCTAATTGTTCTTACGTATATACATACGTTTTAAGGAATTTATAAAAGAAATAGAGACGTTAGTTTATAACGCCATCAAACAGACATATTTTAACAAGATTGACAAGAAAAATAAACAATATGTTTTCAAATTACAAATGTCACTTCATGGAATACTTAACTGTCAATATAAATTCACGCTTCAAATTTAATAATTTTCTTCATTATCAATTATATAATTTTTGCTCGTTATAAAAAGCATCGTACAAAACTCGCGCACGAAGACGTCATTTGCACCATTCGCCCACTTATTATGTAAATAGCTTTTGTAATGCTTAAAAGAAAATATTACAAAGAAGCTATACATTCGGACAAAGTTGTATTTTACAGTTGTCCCAAAAATAACGAAACTTTGAATGTAAATCATAGAACACGTAGCGCAATCTATTGGACATACACATTGTTAGAAAGATACATCTTTCCTCTTTCCAACGCACACTACTTCATGCAATCAGGTGACAGTTTACAAATTTACGCGCATTTTAATGACAGTAGTTTTTGTGTTTATGTTGTAAAAATACAATGGAACAACGAGCAAATATTCAATTTTGTGTTAAACTTGGAAACAAATTTGCTGAAACATACGAATTGATGAAAAAAGTTTATGGTTATGATTGTTTATCTCGTTCACAAGTTTATAAGTGGTTTTCAAAATTTAAAAATGGTCGTGAAGATTTAAATTATGATGAAAGATCTGGACGTCCAAAAGCCGGAAATCGTGCTGAATTAGTCGAAAAAGTGCGTGAAATCATTGCTGTCGATGCGAATTTTACTGTTAGAATTAAATACGAGTAAAAATACTATTTGGAGAATTCTAACTGAAGATTTGGGTAAAAGAAAGGTTTGTTCACGTTTTGTTTCATGTGAATTAAATGAACACCAAAAAGTCGCTCGTGTAAGTCAACAAATTTTTGATGAAAAAACATATTTGTGTCATCGAACACCCTCCGTATTCGCCTGATCTATCACCATGTGACTATTATCTTTTCCCAAAACTGAAAATTGCCATGAAAGGAGCGTTTTATGATGATATTCCAGCCATACAAGCAGCCGTGACACAGGTGTTAAATAACGTTCCTTTAGATGGCATAAAAATCTATGCATGCTCTAGTTGATCGTTCTAAAAAGTGTATTGATTCAAATGGAACCTATTTGGAATAAATATTAAGTTTAAAACATAATACAATGCGTGTTTTATTCTAAAGCTAAAGAGTTTCGTTATTTTTGGGACACGCTGTGTATATAGTATAAGTTGAATAACTCTCGCTCGTGACGTGAAAAATTTATCCACTGAACTTTCAATTGTTCAGCGAAAACAACAGTCATCTAGCCAACACTGCAACTACTATAACTACCACTACTCATTAAAAAAAAAACAAACAAACTCTAATTCAGCATAAAATACAACAAGCTCGTAACAAACGTGAAACATGCTGTAACCTCCCTAACGAATATTTCATTACACAATGATTAACAAAATCATGTCAGCGTAACAAATGATTTCCATAATAGCCTCGTCATCAACTCGCTGCCAGTGTGCAGCGCACCACCTCGCACAAAAAACTAAACCCTTGTTGAACACTTGTCCATATCTCAGCTTACACCACGTAACAACGTAGCGTAAGCGTAGCCGTAGCGCAGCAGTTGCGTGTGATTAATTCCGGGGTTTATTGTCAAAGTTTGCGCACGAACCCAGTAATGGATTTATGAACACGAATGCCGCTAAATTACGAGCATAAAGAAATACATCGCGCTGCGTCGAACAGATATTAAGTTTGGCGAAACATTGATTTATGTACACAAATGAAATCACAGAAGTTTAAATTAATTATTCGTTACGTTGGTGGTGGGAGATGGTAGAAGCGGATGGAGGCACCTGTAGATTTGTACTGGGAAAAGTTTATTAGATTTGTAAATTCTGTCTAGTTTTATTTTGGATCACTATCAACACCTATGAGAGATGAAAGTACCTATCATATTACATTTTAAAAGACGATTTAAATCATGTTCTTTTCAGGGAGCCGAACCACAGGCAAAATATATACTGGGTGGTGCTTGGTAAATGCAAACATCATTTAAGGAAATAATAGTAATACGAGTACGTAATAATTTCATTCTTTTTGAAGTTATATAGGATCCTTGGATATGTTTATGTAATTGGAATGTTAGGCCTTCAAAATCCATAATGTGTATTTCTTACCATTCTGGATTTGAAGGCCTAACATTCCAATTTCATTCTTTTTTTTTACGACACCAAAGATCTAATTTGTCAGTTGTGACAGTCCCTTTTTATTTTCTTATACACAATATAAGAAAGTATTTAAAATAAATAAATAAATATATCATCACGCCTTCTACCCATTACTGGGTGTGGCACTCTGCTGAAGCAGATCTCGGTAAGTGATATATTTTTGCGCGTGAAGTGCGGTTACCAGTCGTCAAATCACGGCCCCCAAACATGTTAGTGGTGGAGGAGCCACAGGGATAGCTTTTTCAAATTATGAAAATTTGTCGCCTGTGGGAATCGAACCAGGGACCTCAGGATCCACAGGCCGACTTCATACCACTGAGCTAGCCATCCCATAAGAAAGTATTTGAATCGTGAAAAAATCGTTGACAAGATTTTCGCGAAAATACATGTTTTGAGGTCCACTGAATTCGTTTTGATCATTTTCTCAATGTGTGGATGAATGGATGGATGGATGGGTGTGTGTCCGAGTGTGCAATATCTCATGAACGAGATAAGATTTGTTACCGAAATTTGGTAATTATAAGTTTCATGAAAATACGAAGAGCTGAGTTGATTTTGAATGAAATTGAAAAACCGGAAGAGGAAGTTTACTGGACACACAAAACAATAAATTCCATTTATTTCAAAAATGGAATCAGTTACGAAAAAAAGTTTCAAATAAAAGATGTTAGCAAAAATATTCGGAACATAAAATATTATTTTCAATTTTCCTGTATATGTGTCTACTTTTGAGAAAAACTAATTTATATATTTAATAATATATTTCAATAATCGTAGTAGCAATAGAAACAAAAAACATAAATTTTAATTTTCGCTTTATCTAGTTATCCATGTCTTTTTTCGGAAAAACAAATAGATCATTAAAATGGTCAACTAATTTGGCAACTTTGCGTCAATTTAATCGACTTCGTATGTCACGGTTCTTGAGATACCAAGGGTTACGCTCGAAAAACGGACATCTTGTATATGCCTCATCAGTAAAGTTAGACATAAAGTAGTCAACATTACTAAAAAAATATACGTAAACAAATTTGATATTCTATGTTTCAAACAGATAAATGCTGAATTACTGAAAAACTAAATTACATGTTTAATAATATTATATTCATATATTCTAAATATTAAATATGCTGTGTATAAGAAAGTCGTGTGGTGACCATACCAAATTTTTATTTTTAACATTTAACAGTTATAGCAGTCTATCAAAATGAATGGTGTCCTAGAAACATGTTACTTCATTTAGGGCAAGTAATGGTAACACATGATAATTTGAACCTTCCTAGCTACTGAAGCCTATAAAGTTTCATTGCTCAGTAGTAGATTGCAAGTCTATAAAAACGTACGATGTTTCACCACCGACAACAAGAAACTGAGGCAGCATATGTCTCCGGCAGTTGATGCCAAGACCCTAGATTGTATTAAATTTACGAGTAGTTAATGTTAAGATAATATTTATTTCAATTATTATTTTAGTGGAAACAAAAAATCAACCAATGTTTAACGTAAATTCATTCATCTAAACCAAAGATGGGTACGTCTTCTATGGACTATTTCTAAGCTTACTATACCTGGTGGTGTTTGGTAAGGGCCAGGGCCTGGACACCTGCATTAGTTATATTGTTACGTAATTTTTAATGCCATCTCCTGCTGCCCCAAATGAACTAAAGCAATCTAAAATTAATAACGGGAATCATAGTAGGTAATATTTAAATGGTTGACATTGTTAAACAGATTATATATTTTATCCACAACTCATATATAATGAAGACATTAGTACACTGATTTCAGTTGAATTATATAGCTCATAAAACACTAGTGTTTTATATTCCATAAAACACTGTAAACAGCTTGTTACTTAGCAACCACTACATGAACTACCGTATTTTGCGAAACTATGTATAACTGAATCAACGTTAAACGTTACGACCAATCTTCTTCGGTGCCTATAATTATGAGTTGTGGATAAAATTTTGTATTACACTCGTGTTTTATTGGTATATAAAACACTAGTATAATAAATAACTATAAATGTTTGACAAACGATGTTTTATATTTTGACAAATAAAATTTGTAAATAACTAACATATCTGTCTATATATATAATTGTAAATGACTTAAAGTCAGGTGAATGTTAATTAAATTTGAAAAAATCAACTTGCCTCCGCCAGGATTTGAACCCGAACCTTCCACATGGGCCGCGAACGTCCTACCACTTAGACCACAGAGGTATGAAGTTTCGCTTCATTGTGTCATCCGTTCGTATCATGTGTACTGTCGAAGCAACCAATTTCGCGCATGTGATATTTACAAACTCGACACATAGAAAAAATCGCTTGTCAGTGCCAGCATTTAGACACACCTCTGTGGTCTAAGTGGTAGGACGTTCGCGGCCCATGTGGAAGGTTCGGGTTCAAATCCTGGCGGAGGCAAGTTGATTTTTTCAAATTTAATTAACATATCTGTCGTTATTATTGCAATCTATATTTAATGGTGAGTAGGTATCTTTTATAATTTTATATTTGATTTTAAACTATTGTATAATTTTAGGAGTGTGTGGTATCACATTGTAATAGAAAAAAATTTGTATGAATGTGTTTTTCCATGTTTTACCACAGAATAATTTATTACGGAAAATATTGCTGGAAAACATTAATAGAAATGATTTAATTGATGTACCTTATAGTAGTACTCTTAAGCACAATTTCCTATGTAGACTTTATTTTCAAAATTGACAGTATCGATACAGATCTTCAAAAAAATTATACATTGGGGCTATTCCACATATTGATCAATGTAAGTAATTAATACAATATTGTGAAATTTGAAACTTTTATGATTATGAAAACTATTTTATAGTAAATATAAATTCATTTTCAACAATGAAAATATCACATATCTATCAATAACAACAGCAATATATAAGAATATGGATACTGAAGAAAGTAGCGAAATGATAAATGAGAGTGTGCGTAAGAAGCCAAAAAATATACATTATTCATATTTATTTGTATTGCATACTAGTGCGTGTTTAACATAAAACTAGTTTTGTTGCAAATTGTTTGTTTTTGTTGTTTTGTAATATATTTTTATTTTTATTATTTTTAATCATTTTAGTCATTACGATCACGAGAATGATAAATATGTATCCTATAATATCGGTATTTGTCATAATAATTACTTGGGGCAACAAGAGATGTCACCAGTAACTGCGTAACAATCTTTTGTTATAGCTGACCCTTCTATGGTTACTTGTTCAGTGGTTGAGAATTAAAAGAAGAATATATAATATATATATATATATATATATATATATATATATATATATATATATATATATATATATATATATATATATATATATATATTTACATAACAAGTGCGCAAAGACATACTTTTAAACGAGCAGAATTAAGAGATGTCTAGTTTAACCGCAACTTTAAAAATATAGTTAAAAATTTCTGTTAAATTGTAGCAACAGCCATGACTTAATTATTTATAAATTAAGGATCCTGGTTCGATCCTCACAGCCAACAAAACATTTTCACCAATTTAAAATTACTCCTGTGGCTCCCCAACACTAACATCTTTGGAGGCCGTGATTTGACGGCTGGTAACCGCACTTCACGCGCACAAATATATCACTTGTCGAGATCTACTTCGGAAGAGTGCCACACCCAGTAATGGGTAAAAGGCGTGATGGTATATTTATTTATATTTATAAACTACAATTTTTGAAGGTTAGAAACGTCAATCTATTTTATAAATAAAATAAAATAAAACAAAACATAACTTTTATCCCAAAATAATAAAAAGTTCCGTTTTGTTACGTTTTAATTAATTTATAAAATAGATTGACAATTATAACTTTTGAAAAACAAAAGTCATGGCTATTGTTACAAATAAAAAGAAATTTTGAAATTTATTTTTAAAGTTACAGCTAACACAGACACGTTATAAAAAATGTAAAAAATATTTGGTATACACCTTTTATTCTGAACAACTTTGCACTTTACAGTTTTTTTCGTATAATTAATAGGAGCGCAGGTAATTGTGTAAAACTAAAATAAATAAAATAAATATATCACGCCTTCTACCCATTACTGGGTGTGGCACTCTGCCGAAGCAGATCTCGGTAAGTGATATATTTTGCGCGTGAAGTGCGGTTACCAGTCGTCAAATCACGGCCCCCAAACATGTTAGTGGTGGAGGAGCCACAGGGATAGCTTTTTCAAATTATGAAAATTTGTCGCCTGTGGGAATCGAACCAGGGTTCTCAGGATCCACAGGCCGACTTCATACCACTGAGCTAGCCACCCCAAAAAACTACCCGGTATAGACAGCTAACATAGGCCGTATTTATTTGGGATTTTTAAAGTAACCCGGTAGGTTACTTTTGTTTAATTGACACGTTTTAAGTAACCCAGAATTGATCTTCAACTGACCCTACTACCCCAGCTAATTTAGCGGGTTGGCAGGTTGAACCCGTTTGCTATCCCTTTCTAATCAACTTGTGTTCCTTGTTATCCGTGGCGGCATCGCGATTTATAATAGTATAGAGAGATTAGAAGCTATTTTTATGGAAAACGTAAGTAATTTTATAATAATTTTCTGAAAAAATATACAGAACTATTATTTATGCATGTGATGGATAATTGCGACTCCGAAATAAATTATTTTGACACTGCTGATGATAAAATTATAAAAAAATGGACAGACTCTGACGTTATTTGCTTTTTGACTACATATAAAAAATATAAAGATGACTTAAAACATCCAATTAAAAGCGCAATTTAACACACAAACAAAACTAAAAATATGTCGCTTCGAACATGCATTCAGATTTTAAATTTGCCGCTAATGTTTACAACTGACACTTGCGATACATCATTTATTTGGAAGTAACACGAGTTAGTTCTAGGTCAGGTTGTACCCAAAGTTCCCAAACAAATACGGCCTAAATATATTCAAAATGCAGCACTTATATTAATGACATTTGTAGCTCTGGACGATTCTGTATTGAGGCGTTAAAGTCGATTTAGTTCATAGACAATGAATTAGAGCACTAAAAACAAAGTAATTATAATTTACAATATATCTATAATTAATTTTAAAAGGAATTACGTAATTCACAATACAAAATTAAATTGCACATGCATCAACCCTAATTTATCGTTCATAAAATCGACATTAGCGCTGTAATACAAACTCGTCTGGAATTACAAATTTCATTGAAAAAAGCATTGCAAAGTCATTATTTCTTTTATAAGTGGTCCATTTTTCTTAAATGATCTATAGTACGCCTAATGCTAATTGGTTTAAACATATATTTCGTATGAACATAATAGTTTCCGCGTCGTTTTATTTAATTTCATTTTAAGCTAAGTTTTTATTTAATATAAATAAATTTCAAAGAAATTATTAAATTGCATGACAATAAATCATGACTTTCGTATTGTGAACTAAAAATTTGCAAGACCTCATTACTCCATACCTAATTACAAACTACTCGTTATAAATCCACCTATTAACTAACAAAGTTCACAAGAACCTTTCTTTGAAATCAACAAGTTCTCAGGCAGCTCGTTTATTTCGCTAAATCTTTTACAAAAAATTGTTTTATTTCTTATCCAACCACAAACGCTAACGATTAATTCGCGTAATTAAACTTGTACATAATTGTTTGAGGATGTTTTGAATATATTTGTTCCAAACTACAACAAATTTAGTTAGAAAGTTTTCTATAATTAATATCTTCCCGATATATCTCAGAAAGTTATACTGAAACTCAAACAACTTCAACTATCTAAGATCAAAATATCATATACCTACTTATACTTACTAACTTCTCTTTAAAGTTAATTTTGGTTTAAACCATCAACTTTAAACTCCATACCAAATATCTATCATAAAAGAGCAATATACTATTTCTAAATTACAAAAATGAACCTAATGTTATACAGGATGGTGCTTGGTAAGGGTAAACATAGGGATTTAACGTGGGGTAATAGTTTTTTGCAATTTCCATTCCCTGTATGAAATCTATCACGTCACATTCGGTATCCATCTGATTCAAAATTCTGTACTTAAAACGTTTACATTGGTATTGGATTGACATTTTTAAAACATAACCTAAAATTTAAATGTCAAATTAAAATATTTATTACTTTATAAAATTTAATAACTTAATTCTGCTATATTTTAAATAAAAACCAAATATAAATTTATCTTAACCTACGAAATATATTACCTACCTTATTGAAATATGTAATTTTGTGAAATAAAACTCAAAGAAATATACATTTTTATATGTATTATTATTACATATAAATAAATAATATATGAAAATACAAAATACAATGCACATTACCTCTTGTACTTAAATTATTTAAAGATCCTCGATTCTCGAACTCCAGCGCAAAATAATCATGAAGATGACAAACGCATTTCTGCATTTGATTACCCAAAATTTTTCTAGCCATTTCTTATTTCTCAGTCTGTATTTATGTATCAAAAATGTCACAAACTTAGAAATGACAGGCGAGAAAATAACAACATCATGACCATAGGTCTCTATTTTTATTTTATAAACAAATGTGAACAAAGTAAATATAAATTTTCGTATTAGTAAGAACTGTCATACGTTTTCATTAAAATAATAAATGTGATAGAACGTGAAATAACATGAAACGTGTGTCTTTACTTATTAAGACATACGTTAATGCCATTCGCATAGGTACGAATAATATGATTACAAAAAGATAGCTATATTTCATCGTATCTGTGATAACCTCGTCCACATATGACGTAATCGTTTTCATAGAGGAAATGGAGTTTACTTACCGAGATCTGCTTCGGCAGAATGCCACACTCAGTAATGGGTAGAAGGCGTGATGATATATTTATGATTCGATCAGGATACCCTTTACAAAATCAGCTCTCAAATAAAAAAAAACTGTTTTCGGTCTAAAACTAACGGCACGGCATTTTTAAAGAGTTAAAGCATACAATTAAACAAGAAAAAAAATGGAAACAAGTGTTCACGTTCAACTGTTGGGAAAGGGTTTACAAGTTTTTCAGTTTTCAGTCTCTGTCACTTGTTTTACTTAAACAACCTAATACCTATGTCAATGAAATAAGAAATGCTAGATCAGTGATTTGACAGATCAGAATGCAAAATTGCAGAAACATCGATGTTTTGTGTTCGATATTTTGTTTACATCAATGTCTTTCAACGATGTCAACATCGATGTATAACATCGACATTTTTGATTCGATGTCCCATCCCTAGTCCACAAAATGAACCACTTACAAAATTGCTTTTGTGAATTTGCACATCGATGCAAATCGTGAACCACGTATCCCCATTTGTTTCTTATAGTAATAGCGTCAACGTAGAGCTGCCACACGATCAGTTCTCAAATTCAGTGGAAGTGCGTTACAATAATATTCAAGAAATTTTTGAAAAAAATTTTATTTACCATTTTTTATTTGAATTTCTCGTGCTGCAAGTGTCCAGAAAATCTATAAAAAGCCGTGCAGCAAAGAGTTAATTCCGAATATCTTTGCACTCTACAGTTTTGCCCGTATATTTAATAAGAGAGTTGGAAATTCTTAGTGAATACAATTAAGTAAAATAGAGCATGTTGTAATGAGGTCAAGTATTCAAAATAATATCGTTTTATGTATTAGCTAACTATTTGCTGACTTAGTACTTTTGTAATTAGATATATAGTAGTGTTAGGTCAGTTATAGAGACAGTTAGATGCAGTCACATAGGCAGATAGTCAATACGAGAGTTCAGTAGGAACTCGACAACACCAACCATGTAGTTGGATAATTTTGAATAATAGAAATTTTATCGTCGTCTGATTTTACTCCATCCCCTGTTATAATGTGACCTAAATATTTAGTTTCTGATTATAACAGGGGATGGAGTAAAACCAGACGACGATAAAATTTCTATTATTCAAAATTATCCAACTACATGGTTGGTGTTGTCGAGTTCCTACTGAACTCTCGTATTGACTATCTGCCTATGTGACTGCATCTAACTGTTTCTATAACTGACCTAACGCTACTATATATCTAATTACAAAAGTACTAAGTCAGCAAATAATTAGCTAATACATAAAACGATATTATTTTGAATACTTGACCTCATTACAACATGCTCTACTTTACTTAATTGTATTCACTAAGAATGTGCTGACTTTGGCTTGTTACAATTACATACAATAAATTTTATTAGTATCTCACGTTAAATCCACATGTTCGCCCTTACCAAGCACCTTCCCGTATAAAATAAGGTTTATATTTATAATTTGGAAATAGTATATTGCTCTTTTATGATAAATATTTGATACAGAGTTTCAAGTTAGAGAGCTAGGGTGCAAAATGATGTCTCATTTATTCCAGTAACAGAATGGTTTGTTTTAATAGATTATGTCATGAAAAACATGAAAAAAAGAAAATTAAATTTGGGAACTGGTGGCAACTATAGATGGCGCCGATGTGAATGCGCCGATTTTAAGGGTGGTTGTTGACATATTTTTACAGGCTAATTTCAGTTTAAATTATAGACTTTGGTATAATTAAGTAATAAAAATGGTAGACAGAAGTTTAGGCCGGTCACGCATGCGCGACAAAACCGGTCAAAGTAAGCAATTTTTTATGTTGTCGTATGACTACTTGTTCACGACAAATACATGAAAAAAAAATTATTGACAGAAATTATTGCTGGTTGCTTATTGGTGACAGAAGCTCTGAAACTGGACTGGTGTAGAGGGATCACGTGTTTTACTTGACTTCGCGAATGAAACCCTTAAAATCGGCGCATTCACATCGGCGCCATCTATAGTTACCATCCGTTCCCAAATCTAATTTTCTTTTTTTCATGTTTATCATGACATAATCTATTAAAAAATCCATTTCTGTCACTGCAAAGATGTTCCTAAATCTAATTTTCTTTTTTTCATGTTTATCATGACATAATCTATTAAAAAATCCATTTCTGTCACTGGATAAAATGAGACATCGTTTTGCACCCTAGCTCTCTAACTATTAAAGATACTTGTGTGATTACACAACTCGTCCGTCGCCTCGTTGTGCAAATTTAACACGCGTATCTTAATTATGCTCTTATCCCACTTATATTGTAAATAACTATTAATTAATTTGTTCTATCAATGTAATAAAATTAAGTGAAATAATAATTACAAACTACTTAGTCATAAAAAGAAACTCTATTATTAATTTATTATATTATGATATTATTCAAAGATCTTGTTTTTCTCAAATACTCTTGTTAACTCGAGCTAGTGTTTTAGTTATAAAAAGTGGTGCTATATTTGCCGGTCTTATTTGAATGTCCTTACAGTACAAACACAGCAGGATAAAGGATCCCGAACACGTCCAGATACGCACGACTGCTCAGTGAAAGTTTGTCGGGTGTAAAACTCTGGTGAGTCTGGCTTAGTCACATTGTAAATAAGGGCATTGTAATACTTACTGTTTTGTATTATTTTTCAACATTGGTTTACATATGTAATGCACTAGACCCATCTGTTTATTTATACGAAATTTGAATTGGAAATACGCTTTCTTATAACTTATAACAATAAATGTAACTGCGTCCCATTGATGCGGATTCAACTCTAAGCTGTAATTTTCTTTATTGTAATTGGAAGTGTATTTACTTTGTGCTGCGCAGAAAACACAGTAACTTCATTGTAAAGGATACTACAATTAGCATAGATTTACACAGCAAAAAATTAGTGGATATAAAGAAATTTCGAAATAGCACCACAATTCCAAATCAAGTAACCTGTCAAAACGATGTATTGGTTGAGAGTTAATGGACACAGAAATAGAAAAATGAATGTAGCTTGTCGTAGTCACTACTGTTTTTGTTATGTTATATTGTAAATCCGCTACGGTTATTAGCCAATCATCGACGCAGAAATTTATTCTATTTGCTGGGCAAACGCCATGAAGTTACTGTGAGACACAGAATAGATAAATAAGTTCATTAAGCTACATTCACAAATCGAAATTAGTTTTTGTTTTATGCTTTATGTTTTAGTGTGTTTTTAGGTGCCATTCACAAATAGTTTTGCTTTTGTCGATTTTAGTTAGTAGTGACATCTATCATACATTTTAGAAGCTCGGTAATATAGTAAATGCAACTGTCAGATGTGCTAAGTTACACATGCTGTCATATATTGTTTGTTTACTTTCGTATTTTTTAGAAGATCAAGGTAAATATTATCATAATAAGAAAGTAGGTATTAAAATTTTGTTTTTATTTTCATTCATTTTGACACTCGAATAAAAACAAACTTAGGTTATCGTCAATGCGAAGGATGATAGAAAGAGATAAGTATATATCACTACATCATTCCACGCTTCGTCCTATTGGTCTATTCCTAAGTATAAAACGTAAAACTAAAACATAAGTTTGGAGTTTGCAAACTTTTGTGTTAAAACCAAAACTAAATACTGATTTGTGAATGGCTGCATAAGATAACATGTCTACAAGGTTATTAAAACATAAATGGAAAACATAAAACAAAAACTAATTTCGATTTGTGAATGTAGCTTTACTTACTATAGTTACTCTTTATACAGGAAATTTCTTACATCAGAATACATACATTAAGTAATATATACAAGGTGTTATGTAAATAAACGTACATAGATTAATAAAATGTAAAGAAGACTGCCTGGATCCAAAATCTGCAGTAATTTGATATTGAACTCATTTCATATAGCAACAGAGGAAATTGAAAGTGAACCAATGAAGAATAATTCTAAATCGAAGTTAACTGCGCAAAGAAAAAAAAAAGGACTGTCACAACTGACAAATTAGATCTTTCTTGTCGCAATGTATTTTTTTAATTAAGGGCGGAGATATCCACCTCCTAATAAACTAGCTAACAGTTATTAGCAAAATAAGCCAAAATTGCAACACTGTTCAACTTTTAGAGAGAGAGAGAGAATGTTATAAAAATAATAAATTAGAAAGAAATACAAAACTTGTTTATGACGTTTAATAAATATATGATTGTAATTTTGTTTCTACCTCCTTGATTTTGTTATAACCGTCAAAATGTCAGGAAAACGTGCAAGATCGGTATTTTTTTTCTACAAATGAAGAATGAAGTCAATTATTAGTTAAAGTAGCTATAGAAAATAAAAATATAATCGAAAATAAACGAACTGACTCAGTAAATTAGAAGCAAAAATCGAAAAGTGGGAAATAATAGCGACAAGATTTAATGCATGTTCTTGTACAATTCATCAAGATTCAATAATCTCTGAAATATGATTTTGTTAAACGCTATATTAAAAAAAATCTTTCTTATACACAGCATATTTCATATTAAAAACGCTGAATTGAACACTTGTGACTTGCTCCTTGCGTTTGACAATTACTATTTGACATATAAATGTTAAACATGTTTTTGTTTTTTTGTTTCTATTGCTACTATGATTATTGAAATATATTATTAAATATATAAATTAGTTTTTCTCAAAATTAGACGCATATACAGGAAAATTGCAAATAACATTTTATGTTCCAAATATTTTTGCTAACATCTTTTATTTGAAACTTTTTTTCGTAACTGATTCCAATTTCATTCAAAATCAACTCAGCTCTTCGTATTTTCATGAAACTTATAATTACCAAGTTTCGTTAACAAATCTTATCTCGTTCATGAGATATTGCACGACCGGACACACATACATCCATCCATCCATCTATCCATCCATCCATCCATCCACACACACAGACATCATTGAGAAAATGATCAAAACAGATTCAGTGGACCTGAAAACATGTATTTCCGCGAAAATCTCGTCAACGATTTTTTTCACGATTCCAATACTTCCTTATACTACGTATAAGAAAGTAATAAGAATTCTACGAATAAATTGAAAATATTTGTATTCTGTATCTTTTCACATTCAAAATCTATTAACAAACTAGATATTATGCCATTTATCAAAATTGTCAATTTTATTTCCAACATTTAACATTGTGAGGGTGTCTAATATTAATTATTTCCAAATTCTCCATTTCATAAAAAGAATAAAATATATCATCACGCATTTTATCCATTACTGGGTGAAACACGTTGCCGTAGCAGATTTCGGTAAGTGATATATTTATGCACGTGAAGTGGGGTTTCCAACCTGCTAAACACGGCCCGCAAAGTGGTTTTATTTTCTGTATAAACTGACATGACAATGGGGGATTCAAGTGGTAGAGCTTTTTAATATATATTTATTAAAATAAATTCTTGACCGTACATCATATTTAATACAATATAAAATCATACCGTAAATTATATCTTTATTGCCGAAATATGAAAGTGTAAGTTGAATAATTTAAAACGTTCGCACTGCCATATTGCAATAACGTAGTTGCATTAAGCCAATCACAGAGCTTTGTCTGAAACGTTTGTCGGTGCTCAAGAAGACGAAGAAGAAATAAGCATTCAGCATTCTACGATTCTACCAATGACGTATAATACTAGACGAATTATGTCGTATTCAAGTCAATGCAGTGTTGTGAAGCAGAGAGGAATGGAATAACTTGAGGGTCCGCCGGATGCGCGGCAAGGAGCGAGTACACTTTGATGTTATGCAAGTTGCTACTTACCGCGCACCCGCCTCACCAACCAATTATTCTATCCCTTTCTGACTCACAACAAACGCCGATGTTATCCGTCTAGTTATGTTTTGTCTGAGGATTCTACTGACAACAAGTTACGTGTTATTTATCTCTGTCTTATCTGTCTCTCTTTAAGCTAAGATGCAACTACGTCATATTCGTTTGTTTCGAAAGTTTAAATATTTTTATCATGCTTAATACAAGTTTTTTAAAAAAATAAAAAATTTGGGTATAATTATTTTATTACGTAGATTAATATATAAAAAATTCAAAAAAGTCTTGAAAGGCCCATTGAATCTTTTGTTTTTTATTAGGTGGTTTGAGTAGCTAATAAATTATGTATCTAATAAATGTATTTATTAGGTAAATAAAATTTATAAGGTAGTGGATATCTGCAAAATATATTTATTAGCTAAATAAATTTATTAGGAACTTTATTAGGAGGTGGATATCTCGGCCCTAAGTTTATTTTCTGCGAGAATGTGCCGCTAGATGTCAATAGTGTATAATAATTTAAAGTACAGTTTTATTTCAGGGGTACTGTGTACATTTAAAGTTAGATATTAATAAGAATAATATAAAATCAAA
This sequence comes from Pterostichus madidus, assembly GCA_911728475.2. Classification (NCBI taxonomy): domain Eukaryota; kingdom Metazoa; phylum Arthropoda; class Insecta; order Coleoptera; family Carabidae; genus Pterostichus; species Pterostichus madidus. The sequence continues at coordinate 27,111,262 of OU452314.1, forward strand.
AATATATTCATAGTACAAAACTGATTTTTACAAATTTGTACATATTAACTGCACTTTTCTGAGTTATATAAGTCTGTTATGATCATATTTTGCAAATTATTTTTTTCAAATTTATAACTTACATAATTGTTAAAATGTACGCTAGATGTGCTACTGCATCATTCCACTTATAGTGCTATACTTATACATGCCATAAAATAAATAAAATATATTTGAATTTGTTAATTTAAATACTTTTTACTACAGATGTATAAAACAAGGCATTAATGTAGAGAAAATTTCTATATCGTCTATGTCAAATTTAATATAACGGGGTATGTGGCTCAGTGGTATCGAAATGGCCTGTGGATTTGAGAATTTCGGTTTGATTCCCACAACATACAAACAATTTTCACCACATTAAAATTAGCCCAGTGGCTCCCCCTACTCTAACATCTTTTGGGGCAATGACTTGATGCCTGATAATCGCACTTCACGCGCATAAATATATCACTTAACGAGATTTGTTACGGCAGAGTGCCACTTCCAGTAATGGGTAAAAGGCGTGATGATATATTTATTTATATCACCACTGTATTGAATGCAGTCACTGTAATTCCACCCTCTCACGGCACACTGTAGAAGGGCTAAAACTGATCGGCCTAAAACAATACGAGTTATAAGTGATTTGAAACAAAAAATTTGTTTCGCGTAGTGGTATACGAAATATTATATTTTCTCTTGTTTGTAAAGTTGCTGTCAACGGTAAATGACAATTTCCAGTGTCATTCCATCACTAAATAGACTTATAAAATATATTTTCAAGTACAGTTGTGCTTAATATGAGCTCATATGTCGAGACAAATTAAAAAATCGTTTATCATCACAAGAAGTAAATGCAAATCCAATTTAAGAAGAGGAAAATTAAACGAAATTATAATGGAACTTACTACATCTGGTAACGAAAGTACAAACTTTTGTACTAAACTTAAAAATTTGAGAAAACTAACTGGTATGCGTAATTCAAAAACTAGCATTGCTAAGAAACTAATAATAAAAAATTGTAAACGTGTACCAAATTTACCCGAAAATTACAAGAGAATGACTTGGAGAAAGCTACATGATGCAATACTAGCCATTCAAAATTCCAAACCGATAAAATGCCCTTTAGAAGAGTTATACCAAACTGTACAAAATATCTGTCAGCATAAAATGGGTGACCTAATATACGAAAATTTGAAAAATCTACTAGAAACATACATAAGTGTAACTATAATTCCATTTGTAAAAGAATTCGAAGACATTTATATGTACATAAATCAAGTTAATAATTGGTGGTTAACTTATTGTGCCCAAATGACGATAATACGAAGTATCTTTTTATATTTAGACAGAACTTACGTCCTACAAAATCCAGGGCTGCTGTCAATTTCAGAGTTAGGGATTAGAATATTTAACACTCACATTACTTACAATCCTTGCGTACAAGCAAGAACTGAAGAAGGTGTATTAATTCTAATAAAACAAGAACGGGAAGGTAAATCAGTAGACAGACCACTCATTAAAAGCTTGATAAAGATGTTGGTTGATCTTGAACTTTACAAGTTTAAGTTTGAAGAAAAATATTTAGTTGAAACTGCACAGTTTTATTTTTCTGAAGGGTGTCGTTTAATTTCAGAATTAGATATTCCTACTTATTTGAAACATGTTAACCAACGATTAAAAGAAGAAGAAATACGTATGTCTTATTACTTAGATTCTTCTACTGTTTCGAAGACAATACGAATTGTTGTAAAACAATTATTAGGTGATCATGTAAACATCATAATAACGAATGGTTTAGAACCTCTTTTAGAAGGCAATAAAATTAACGATTTGTCTTTAATGTACGATCTTTGTAACACAGTAAAACATGGATCTACCGAGCTTTGCTCCCATTTTAATGTTTACGTAAAAAATAAGGGTCGTACTATTATATCCGGAACAGAACCAGAAATTATACAAAATCTTCTAGACCTTAAAGATAAAATCGACCATGTCTTAAACACAAGTTTTAAACAAAATCCAAAATATGTTCTATCTGTCAAAGAAGCTTTCGAATATTTCATAAACCACAGACCAAATAAACCTGCGGAATTACTAGCAAAATTCGTAGATCTTCAACTTCGCGCAGGGAATAAGAAATCAACAGATGATGAACTAGAAAAGCTTTTAGATAAAATTATGGTACTGTTTAGATTCATTCACAGTAAAGATGTATTTGAAGCATTCTACAAAAGATATTTAGCAAAACGTTTGCTAATTGGTAAATCTGCTAGTGTAGATGCTGAAAAAACTATGTTATGCAAACTTAAGCAAGAATGTGGAGGAGGGTTTACTTCTAAATTAGAAGGAATGTTCAAAGACATGGAACTAAGCAAAGATATCAACATAACCTTCAAACAACATTTAAACAACATCCTCAACAACGAACAAACTATTGATTTAACTGTCAATATATTAACAATGGGGTTCTGGCCAACTTACCCAGTTTTTGAAGTAACACTTCCAGATAATATGGGGCAGTACCAAAACTTTTTCAACAACTTCTACCTGTCAAAACATAGCGGACGCAAACTCCAGTGGCAATCAAAATTAGGACACTGTGTTTTACAATCTTGGTTTCCTCTAGGAAATAAGGAACTGCAAGTATCGTTGTTTCAAACATTAGTACTTCTTTTGTTCAATAACAGCGATTATTTATTGTTTGAAGAAATTAAACAAGCTTGTAACATGGAAGAAAAAGAGCTTAGAAGAACATTGCAGTCACTAGCTTGCGGAAAAGCTAGAGTTTTGAAGAAAATACCAAAAGGAAAAGACGTTTCTGATACGGATAAATTCCACTACAATTCAGACTTTACTAACAAGTATTTCAGGATTAAAATCAATCAAGTTCAAATGAAGGAAACTCCAGAAGAACAGAAAACAACTGAAGAAAGAGTCTTCCAAGATCGACAGTATCAAATTGATGCAGCAATTGTTAGAATTATGAAGATGAAGAAAAGTCTTAGTCATAATTTACTGATCAGTGAATTGTACGAGAAATTGAAGTTTCCAATCAAGCCACAAGATTTAAAGAAAAGGATTGAATCACTGATTGATCAAGAATATATAGAGAGAGATAAAGATAATTCGGATCATTATCATTATATTGCGTAGTTAAATTAGTTTACCTGTGTCTATATGTATGTATATATTATATGTACTAAGATTTGATGAATATAATGTTTTTTTAATTTCAATAATATATTTACATATTTACAGAAATAGCGATAAATAAATTTAAATATTATTATTATACTAAGTAAAAGTTCGCAGGTTAAAACCTTGTTTATTTAAACTTCCAGATAACGTGGCTAAATAAAAAAATCTGGTGTGGTCACCACACGACTTTCTTATACACAGCGTATTTAATATTTAGAATATATGAATGTTATATAATATTATTAAACATGAAAATTAGATTTTCAGTAATTCAGCATTTATCTGTTTGAAACATATAAAATATCAAATTTGTTTACGTATAATTTTTTAGTAATGTTCGTTTGTCCTTTTTTCGAGCCTAACCCTTGGTATCTCAAGAACCATGAGATACGAAGTCGAATAAATTGAGGTAAAGTTGCTAAATTATTTGACCATTTTTATGATGTATTTGTTTGTCGAAAAACGACATAGATAACTAGATAAAGCGAAAATTAAAATCAATGTTTTTTGTTTCTATTGCTACTATGACTATTGAAATATATTATTAAATATAAAAATGAATTTTTCTCAAAATTAGACGCATATCCAGAAAAATTGCAAATAACATTTTATGTTCCAAATATTTTTACCAACATCTTTTATTTGAAACTTTTTTTCGTAACTAATTTCATTTTTTTTAAAAAAGGAATTTATTGTTTTGTGTGTCCAGTAAACTTCCTCTTCCGGTTTTTCAATTTCATTCAAAATCAACTCAGCTCTTCGTATTTTCATGAAACTTATAATTACCAAGTTTCGTTAACAAATCTTATCTCGTTCATGAGATATTGTACACTCGGACACACATCCATCTATCCATCCATCCTTCCATCCATCCACACACACACATTTTTGTTTCTATTGCTACTACAATTATTGGAATATATTATTAAATATAAAAATGAGTTTTTCTCAAAATTAGACGCATATCCAGAAAAATTGCAAATAACATTTTATGTTCCAAATATTTTTACCAACATCTTTTATTTGAAACTTTTTTTCGTAACTAATTTCATTTTTTTTAAAAAAGGAATTTATTGTTTTGTGTGTCCAGTAAACTTCCTCTTCCGGTTTTTCAATTTCATTCAAAATCAACTCAGCTCTTCGTATTTTCATGAAACTTCTAATTACCAAGTTTCGTTAACAAATCTTATCTCGTTCATGAGATATTGCACACTCGGACACACATCCATCCATCCATCCATCCTTCTATCCATCCACACACACACAGACATCATTGAGAAAATGATCAAAACGGATTCAGTGGACCTCAAAACACGTATTTCCGCGAAAATCTCGTCAACGATTTTTTTCGCGATTCCAATACTTATACTGCGTATAAGAAAGTAAAAAACAGTGGCAACATACTTTTAAATTAGGTAAGTACCACATAAAATAGATGTATGGATTTTGACTTGTTAATTATTTGTATGAATTTAATCTTATAAAAAGTCAAATTAAATAAAGGAACTAATGGGAGGGTTTAAATTTTAATGGTTATGTTTCGGCTAAAGTCACTAAATATATAAAGTACCGCAACCCATAGGGCTCATGTTGAAAGCAAACATAAATAAAAGTCACAGAGATGGCTGTCATTCTCGAGAATAACTGCCCATCTCTATGGTTTTTGTTTATTTTATCACTAGTGTATCTATTGCAACGAAAATCCATTTCCGATAAAAATCAGTAAAATTGCATTAATTCATAACGATTTTTCTTAAGTTTTTTCAAATAAAGTATTATTATTTTTTGATAAGTTTGTATACAGAAAAATTACTGTTTTGAATGGGACCAAAAAAAATATAGCACGCCATTCCAAAAAAAATGCTGTGTCGTTCATTGTAAAAAAATGACTATAGATAAAAAATATCTGATCTTGCCAAAATATCCGGAATCATAAATCCTCGAAACGTTTTTTATTTATTTACATTAAATGATTATTCTGGCAGATAATGTCAATACTTATAGTCAGAGAGCTAGGGTGCAAAATGATGTCTCATTTATTCCAGTGACTGAAATGTTTTTTTCAATAGATTATGCCATGATAAACATAAAAAAAGAAAATTAGATTTGGGACCAGGTGGCAACAATAAATGGCGCCGATGTGAATGTGTCGATTTTAAGGGTGGTTGTTGACATATTTTTTACAGGCTAATTTTCAGTTTAAATTATAGACTTTGGTATAATTAAGTAATAAAAATGGTAGACAGAAGTTTTGGCCGGTGACACTTGCGTCACCGGCCAACACTTTGAATGCCCCTCCCCTCTACACCAGTCCACTTTGCGAGCTTCTGTCACTAATGAGCACCCAGCAATAATTTCTGTCAATCATATTTTTGTCATGTATTCATCGTGAACAAGTAGTAAAACCAATTTCAGCCTGTAAAAAATATGTCACACGGCACCATAAAAATTGCCACTTTGACCGATTCTGTCACGCATGCGTCACCGTCCAAAACTTCTGTCTACCATTTTTATTACAGTGGTTATCGTGTCGGCCTGTGGATCCTGAGAACCCTGGTTCGATTCCCACTGGCGACAAACATTTTCACCACATTAATACTACTCCTGTGGCACCCCCTCCACTAACATCTTTGGGGGCCGTGATTTGACGGCTGGTAACCGCACTTCACGCGCATAAATATATCACTTATCGAGATCTGCTTCTGCAGAGTGCCACACCCAGTAATGGGTAGAAGGCGTGATCATATATTTATTTATTTATTTATTTTAATTATACCAAAGTCTATAATTTAAAGTGAAAATTAGCCTGTAAAAAATATGTCAACCACCCTTAAAATCGGCACATTCACATCGGCGCCATTTATTGTTGCCACCTGGTCCCAAATCTAATTTTCTTTTTTTTATGTTTATCATGACATAATATATTGAAAAAACCATTTCTGTCACTGGAATAAATGAGACATCATTTTGCACCCTAGCCCTCTAACTATTATGTCAAACACTAAATACCTAGTGATTTTAATTTCAGCGACAGTGTAGTGCCATCTTCAGATTAAGGTGGTACTATCACATTTCATCTCACTACATAATTCCCCAATCTGAAGGTGGTACTATACAATCGATTTATGATGTGAGTCAGCACAATTCTCAAAAGAGTTTTAGCTGATTCTGTATTTTGAGTTAGACAAATAAAGCTAAATCATATACTTAAAAAAGTTTAAATAAACTCTAATATAATTTTGTTATCAGTTGGTTTTCGGAAAGTGATTTAAATTAACTTGTAAAAATCAGACTAGTATAAGATTAGTTAATCCAAAATTCTGGATTAACTAAAACTTTTTTATGAAACGGGCAAATTTATTATAAAAACATTTTTTCCTACAACTGTGCGATTTCTTTGTTATTACGTAACTATTATTGCCTTGGTTACTTATTGAAAGTAGACAAATGCAGACCAAGTGCGTTTCTGAAAGCAAAGAAACACTAGTGCGGAAAGTGCTTCATTACGCAACTGTAAAAAAGTTTTTTTGAAAGCGATTTAAATTTCGCGCCAAGCGCGTAGTTCATATTTTGGCCACAGACGCTTATGGAAGAAGAAGATGCAGTGAGCCAGCACTAGTAAATATGCAGTAGTATATTTTGACGTTTATAAACATAACCTTAAATTGCAGTATATCTAATCTGTACACAACTAATAAAAAGAACCGAACAAAGTAAGATATATCGATAAATGGTTTCAAGTAAGTGAAATATATAATATTTATTGTGTGTTTATATTATTAACATAGTTGTTACAGTTGCTTATATTGACATAATGTAATGTGGAAACTTTTGTATTGTCTAAAGAAACATTGATTTCTTTCGTACCTGTTCAAATTATTAACAGTAATATTATTGACAACAATTTCGGAGGCTTTAGAAGTACCAGCAGCAGGTTGATTGTCATTGTCGAAAATAGATGCAACATAGCATGATCCGGAGCTTCAATTATCTTTGGAGGTGTTTATGATAAAGAAGAATTACTCACTGTACTATTCCAATCAAGATGATTTTGAAGAAATTATCGTGACGTTAGTGAAATATTTTTAAATAATGTAGAACAATGTGCAAGCAATTAACAAAGAAACCATCGCAACGCCGTAAAACATCGTTTTCGTGTAATATCATTAAAATTTTATAAATTTGGATAATATTTTAGTAATTTACTAAATCGCACAGTTGTAGGAAAAATGTTGTTTATAACACGTGCCGAAAAAAGGTTACGTGCTCGTGCACGTAACAAGCCTTTTTCGGCACTTGTTATAAAAATAACTATTAAGGATACTTCTTAGTTTTATACAAGATTTAAAAATACTTTATGAATAATGAAAGTAAAAAGTAATCAAATCTCTTAGATCCGCTACACACAATGTTTTAGAAAACAAGCGGGACGTGTAAACTTCCTCTGAAACAAGAAGGCATAATATAAAAGTTCAAAGCTCACTGCACTGCACTCCGCGGCCTCTCAAGTTTGCGTTGGGAACTTAGATCGCGGCGTAGGGGTTAAGTTTAATAACGGTCGTTTTGTTCTATTGTTTGCAAATTCACAGGCACCGTTGTTAAAGGATTTCGTTTATTTAGTTTAATAGTTAGAAGTTTGGATACATACTACATAGATACCGAATACGTAATAGCTTTAACAATGTTGCTTGCGGCAAACACGATGGGTTGCTTCGTCGTTCGCCTTTCCGTTGTATTCACAGATAATAACGAAGTTTTAGGTGTTACCGATTTTTTAATGGAACTGCAAAAACTAAAATAATAAACATGAAACATTGAAAACATGTCTAAGATAAGTAAAAAAATGTATGCTTACGTCATATGTGCACCAGGTTATCATAGAAACGATTAAATATAGCTATCTTTTTTTATTAATATTATCCGTACATATGCGAATGACATTAACGTATGTCTTAATAAGAAAAGATACACGTTTCATGTTTTTTCACGTTCTATCGTATTTATTCGTTTATTGAAAACGTATGACAATTCTTATTAATATGAAAATTTATAAATACTTCATTTACATTTGTTTATAAAATAAAAATAGAGACCTATGATTATGATTTTGTAATTTTCTCGCCTGTCATTTCTAAGTTTGTGACTTTTATTTTTAATATACAAATAACGACTGTTAAATAAGAAATGGCTAGAAAAATTTTCGCTAGTCAACTGCGGAAATGCGTTTGTCATCTTCATGATTACTTTGCGCGAGAATTGGAGAATAAGAGACCTTTATAGTGTATTCCGAAAATGAACCGGTTAGTTTTTTCAGTAACCGGTTTCATTATGGAACACGGTTTTTTTTTAATTGTGGTTAGTTTTTAATAACCAAACTAACCGTGCTCGAGCGGCGGTTAGTTTGGTTACTTCACAGCTGTTGTTGACAAGATGGAAACGTGTTTGGCGGCTTTTGCAGTGTTTGTGGATTTTTGTCTTATACTACTATATTTTTTGATGACTGATAAATAAACATGTGATACAAAATTTATATCCCTATATTTAAGTTAAAGCAGGTGTGATGCAGAATACAATATTTTTATATTATAAACATTTTTCCATATTCAATAAATTTCACATTTCGAAACTCATCTGTCAAGTAACAACTGTCATCGTGAAAGTGTTCCGTTATGACGTCATTCTAACCGTAACCGTGGTAAAATTGAACCGCATCGTGGTTCATTTTCGGAATATACTATTTGTTAATTTTAGGGTCGTTTTAATTTCTAAACGTTCGAACATTCGAATTTTTCTAACTTCGATACTTCGAATTTTTGAATTTTTTGAACATTTCGAATTTTCGAATTTTTTGCCACTGAATTAACGCCATTTGTCATCTTCAAACACGTTCACACATAATTCGCGAAAAGTCGGCCACGAATTAAATAATAAACTCGGCGATGTATCCTGCAAAAACTTTGCAAGATTAGGCATCCTAATTAAGATATCTACTCTCTTAATTATAATTATATTATTTATAAATAAATAATAATACATAAATTTACGTATAACAAATGCATTGAAATTGTGCCATGCCTTTTTATCCCATAATATGGTTAGTGAATTGAACTCCCTAAAAAAGAATATCTAACATGTCCCTAGTAAAAATTGTGATGAAGCTAAGATCTGGTAATAGAATGACAGAGCTGTTAAAACATTTCAAATAATTGGAAACTTCGAATATTCGAAAAATTCGAAAATTCTAAAATTTTAATAATTAAAAAATTAGAAATATTCCAAAGTTCGAAAGTTCAAATCTAAATTCAATGGTTCAATAAATCGGAACAAACGAAGTTTCAAATATTCGTAAAATCAACAACCCTAGTTAATTTACTTGTGATGCAAAAGGTAATATGCACTGTATTTTGTATTTTCTTATATGATTATAATACGTATAAAAATATATATTTCTTTGAGTTTTATTTTACAAAAATACGTGTATATATTTCAGTAATGTAGATAATATTTTTGATCCGTTAAGGATAAATTTATGTTTGGTTCTCATTTAATATATTGGAGAATATTTTAACATTTTATTTTGATTCCATACCTTTTACTTATTATCACCTTTAATATACACTCCTCCTCTATCCCTACATCGTTCCATGCGAATCTTCCATTGTTCGAAACAGTGCTGGAAGTCTTCTTCTGTCAGATCCTTCAGGACGCGTGCCACTTTCTCTTTCACAGCTTCAACTGACTGAAATCTTGTTCCTTTTAAGGCAGATTTCACGTTAGGTAACAGATAGAACGGTGCAAGATCCTGCGAATAAGACGGATGTTACAACACTGAGATGCAGTACTTGGCTAGAAACCCCTTGACAGACATTAAGGAATGAGCCGGCGCATTGTCTTGTCCTTCCATAATTCGGGTCGTTTTTTCCTCATTCTTTCACGGAGTTCAACAAGTTTTCCAAGTTTCACAACAATTCGTTGCACTACTTTTACACTCAACATTTTTCCGGCAAAACAAAAAAAAAACAACTCTAATGAGAACTAACCCTAACACTATACGGATTTGTTTACAGAAGGGAGGGGTACTGCATTCGAAAGAGAAGGCTTAACGTTAAATAGCTGACAGTCGCTGACGTTTGGCGCATGGGTACTTCTTCTGTAGCAGCGTCAGTCTCGTTATTTAATAGCCACACCTCGTATAACTATTTAGTTTGATTTTGACGTTTTATTAGTCAATCATAAATGTTCGATTCCCACAGCCGAAAAACAATTTTCACCACATTAAAATTACCCCTGTGGCTCCCTCACCACTAACATCTTTGGGTGTCGTGATTTGACAACTGGTACCCGTACTTCACGCGCATAAATATATCACAAACCGTAAAAGGCATAATAATATATTTATATTTGTTTTTTCTTTTGTTTTATTAATCGTCTGTGAAGTATAATTGATGAAAAGATGAATTGCACAGTCTGTTCTGAATAGCCACTGCAGCTCTTGAAACAGAATTTTAAAGTACTAGGTCTCACAAATAATTTAAATTATAATTATACTTTTTTCCTTGCAAACAGTCACAAAAAGTATATGAACATTCCGTTCTACACGGTATCTTTGTAATAAAACAAACACATACTGCAATCTGTGTCAGCTAGAGTCTCATAAAGTAGTGCATAGTTGAGAGTTAAGTGTACTACGTTACGTACCACCATTACAAAGTTTAATGACATAATTTAGTCGACATTTGTCTCTGTAACCCCTGCACATTCTAGAGCCGGCCCTGTGTAGTGTGTACAGATTACATAGTGCGCATAGTGTGAATAATTGCCAATAATACTGTGCCATTATTGCAACAATTCAAACAGTAATCACCGTAAATGATTTCTAATCTCTTTGTAATTGTACCGTAGTTTAGGGGAGTTTATTATTAATGAATTTGACAATTACTCCTTCTGTGATCGTGCTGCATTTAAGTAAAAAGACAAGATAATCACAACTGTTTCATTTTTAAACAGCAATAGTATTTTCATTGTTCAATTAGAAAAAATAAAAAAATAAATATATCATCACGCCTTCTACCCATTACTGGGTGTGGCACTCTGCTAAAGCAGATCTCGGTAAGTGATATATTTTGCGCGTGAAGTGCGGTTACCAGTCGTCAAATCACGGCCCCCAAAGATCTTAGTGAAGGGGGAGCCACAGGGGTAATTTTAACGTTGTGAAAATATTTGTCAGCTGTGGGAATCGAACCAGAATTCTCAAGATCCACAGGCCGACTCGATACCACAGAGCCACGTTCTTCTTCAATGGCGCTACAGCCCAAATCGGGCCGAGGCCTACCGGGCACACCGAGCCGCAGTTTTTACGCTGCCGTACTGCCGGTTTTCGTAGTCGATGTTACTTTTTTGAGGCATATATTAGAGGTCGGCATATTTGAAAATTTTGATATCCGATCCGATCCGATCCGACTTGATTCAAGATCCGATCCGATCCGATCCGACTCTATCCGAGATCCGATCCGATCCGAAATCCGATCCGAGATCCGATCCGATCCGAAATCCGATCCGAGATCCGATCCGAAATCCGATCCGAGATCCGATCCGAAATCCGATCCGAAATCTGATCCGAAGATCCGAATCCGATCCGAGATCCGATCCGAAATCCGATCCGAGATCCGATCCGAAGATCCGATCCGAGATCCGACCAGACGTGTCATTAGATCAGTACAGTTTTTCCTATTTATATTAAACCAATTTTAACGTTGCATATTCGAAAGAAAAATATCAGTTATAGATGAAATTTAATAAATAATTTTATTATAAAAAACTAAAGAGACCATATTTTGTTGTAACGTTATTTAATCATTTTTATCACAGAACATAAATGCCTATAAATATAATGTAGCGTTATATTTCTTTAAAGAGGAATTGGAATTTATGTTTTTACTAAGAGTGAATACCTAAATGTTATGTACGGAACGGATGTTTTATCCTACTTTCGGATCGGATATTTTATCCGACTTTCGGATCGGATCTTTTATCCGACTTTCGGATCGGATATTTTATCCGACTTTCGGATCGGATCTTTTATCCGACTTTCGGATCGGATCTTTTATCCAACTTTCGGATCGGATCTTTTATCCGATTTTCGGATCGGATCTTTTATCCGACTTTCGGATCGGATCGGGTTCGGATTTCGGATATTTTTGCCGACCTCTAGCATATATATAAGTGACTAGCTTATAGCGCCCGAGTATGATTAATACAAGTAACTGTATTTTTATTTAACGACAAATCATACTTTGTCCCCAGGCGGATTCGAACTGACGAACCTTGGTTCGGGTGACATCACAGCATGTCAAGAGATGTGAATTAACACGCTAGACCACCACGCCTGTATAAGCCACCTACCCTATATAAAAAAAACAAGATTAATTTGATAGCTGTACGTTTCATCATTTCTCTAGAATTTTTAAAGTAGTGAGTTTGCTATACAAATGTTATTTTATAATTTTAAGAGCAATGTATATAAAACCCAATTTATCGACCGCCCTCCTGAAATACATATGCCTCATTCGTTTCGTCCTATATATTTTTTATGCCTGAGGCTTGACGGATTACAAGTAAAAACATCAAATTAATTCGAGTGTAAACCTTGTAATATTGTTGAATGTAAACAAAAAGAAATTACAGAATCGGAGCGTACACAAATGAAGAAATAATAATACATTCATGAACGTGAAAGCAGCGTAATTTACTCTGGCTGTATTATCGCGATTCGTTATTTGGAATGAATTTGCATTGCATTGCAACACTGAATATCCGTTAATGATACTGAATACAAACCATTTTTCGATCACAATTGATGCAATTTACCCGTCGCGCTTGTTAATTTAGTAATTAAAATCAGATATGGACGTGTACTAACAGTTCCATTTAGAATAAATCTTTGAACTGCTATCGCTTGGCATGATTTGAAAGTAATGTGTTTATAATTGTTCTCTTAATAAAGATTTTATCTCTACTTGCAGGCTTGATTGTTTTAATACCGAATCATATTTTTAATTGACTTTTAAAATGGCAGAACCAATTATGATAAAACATTTTATACATTGTTCATTATATTTTATCGTTTTTATTACGTTATAAGACTACAGCAAAGCTGATATACCTATATTGCGTAAAATGGCGAAATAATATAGGTATTTCTTATGGGATAGGTGGCTTAGTGCTATCGAGTTGGCCTGTGGATTTTCGAACCCGGGTACCCACGGACGACAAACAATTTTCACCACATTAAAACTATCCCTCCACTAATATCTTTGAGAGCCGTGATTTGACGGCTGGTAATCGCACTTCATGCGCTAAATATATCACTTACCGAGATCTGCTACAGTAGAATGCCACACCCAATAAAGGGTAGAAGGCGTGATGATATATTTTATATTATTTGTTATTACGTTTTTCACGTATCGAACTCGAATTTAACTTCCAAAGAAGATCAATTATTTTCAGTAATAATATAACAAGAGAGAGAGAATAAATTGAAAGTAATTTGACAGATCTTTCCAAAACAGATCTTTCCAAAACTTGTTGTCACGAAAGCCCGTAGTTTGAGAAAGATACTGTAGAATTATTTTCTAATTTATCGAACTCTCGAGTTATATTTAATTAGATTATTTTTTAACTTAGCTGTTGAGATCGATTCATCCAACTTAAACAAATTTGAACTGGGTCCATATCGATTGATTACTTATTAATGTATTTTTGGAAGTTGTTTCCAAAATTTGTTGGTGTATTTCTGTATCAGAAATGGAACTAAATCGATTTTTTTTCATACATTTTACTTCACGCGTTGACGTTTTAAATCATTATTTGACAATTACCTATCATTTGTCACAAACAAAAGCATCTATTCCCGGGAATAATCACAAGAGCTTTATTCTCAGTATTATATGACAGGATTGGTTAAAACGCAGACACGTGACATGGAATTAAAATGACCCTTGTGATGTCCCCTCCAGTAACATATTTGGGGGCAGTGATTTTACGCCTGGTAATATCAATTCGTGCGCAAAAATATGTTACTTACCGAGATCTGCTACGGTAGAATGTAAAAATAAATAAATATATCATCACGCCTTTTATCCATTACTGGGTGTGGCACTCTGCTGTAGTAGATCTGGGTAAGTGATATATTTTGCGCTTGAAATGCGGTCATCAGTCGCCAAATCACAGCATCCAAAGATATTAATGGTGGGGGAGCTACAGGGGTAGTATAAAATGGTGAAAATTGTTTGTCGGCTACGGGAATCAACCCAGTCTTTTTAAATCCACAGGCCGGTTCGATACCACTGAGTCACCTACCCCATAAATAGAATGTCACACTCAGTAATGGGAAAAATCCGTGATGATATAGGTATTAATTAGGTAAAACAGTAATTAACAGCTAATATGATATACCATTCATTATTCACGGTCGTGAGTAATAATTTATTAGTCAGTGGTTGTAGCCAATCACTTCACGGTTGCTATAACAACGCAGCGACGTCCGGAATAATAATTTATTATTGACAAAACATATCGGAGTTGCTATAACAACGCAATTAATGTTTACATTCACGTCATATATAATCTCTCATAATTATTACACGCAAAGATAATATATATCCTACTCTAGATGGGAAACTGTAATGTTAAAGGCCGGCGCACTCTTTCAACGCCATCTCTTGGTTGGGTCAAGAACTAAACTAGATTTAAAAGCGTAGCCGGGAATTTATATTATATGAAATATATATTTTAATCACATAACATACAATTTTTTAAAGAAATTGTGAAGTACATGAAAATAACTTCACAATTTCTTTAAAAATTGTACATTATGTGACAGAAAAATAAAATTTTTCATTCAACAAAAAATGCAACAGTAAATTAGTGTCTATATTTTATTTGTAATATTTTTAATTTTACAATTATAGCACATTTTGACTTTACTTACTAATGTATCATCGGTATTGACCATTCTTCTCTTCCTTATTATTATACTGTCTATTTCATTTATATAGTGATGCAAAATTAAAATGGATATTATCGAATCCATTACAAGTTCCTTGTTATTTAATTAACATTTTCTCTCACAGATGATTTTAAATGTTTGACAAAATTGCTTTTTTCACTATTTAATTTTATAAACTGTAAACTTATGTCTTTAATAGTTGTAAACGCTGTTACGATTGAAAATGAAGGATATTACAGCCTGGTAATTTCGTCATATTCGACACTTTTTATAAATTACGGGTGCTCGTACTATCCATCAAACGAAACTCGTCCATATCCAATATATCCAATCACTTGTTGAAACGAACCAAATCCTTTCCTGGATTAGGAAATCGATGATAGTGGACATCTGTTTAAAAAAATTACAAATTTAAAGGATATAATTAGCGAATAACTACAATCAACATAAGAAAAATGTATCTGTTTCTGAAAATCGTGTTGCTGTGCATATTTGGAGGGATCAAGTATATTAAAATCTACAGAATAATAAAAAATACTTACCAGTAGCCTGACATCCGACGATGCAGCACTTTGTACTCTTAGAACGTAGAAGATATTACAGTTTGTATAGAAAAATACACCAAATGACAACAGTAATGAAACACAAAAACCGTTGACTAAACTAAAAGAATATCTGAACTAGAAAATGTAAAAACGAACTTCTTATAGAGAACTTATGAAAACGAATGGCGGTTGATGGCAGAAGACTCTAACTTTAGCGTCATCTGTTTAGCCAATAAAAACACACTTCTGAATTATCATCTACAATACTACGTGCGCCATCTCTTGGTTGGGTCAGGAATTAAAAACAGTGCGCAGCTTCGCTCATAAGACTTTCCAGTGCCTGATTACACGTTTGTTCAATAATATACTAATTTCCAATGACCTTTATGTAATACATTTATTACATGTGCGTTTTTAATAGATAACGCGATCTATTATTTACGGCTGTGACTATCAATTTGTGTATATGGCAACATTTAGAATAAGTTAATTTTCAATAGGGAGTTTTTTGTTTATTTCTAAGACCACTATTTTACTATTTTAAGAGTTACAGATATACATATTTATTACATTACATATCGCTTATTAATGATAACCCAAATATTTGCACCTTGCTGGGAGTCCTTAAGCTGGTTCTATCATGACAGTCTCATACAAAAGTATATGTGACCTAAAAAGTTTGCAAAAATAATTATTACATTTTTGTATGGTATAGGTTATTAACAGAATTAATATTTCGCTGCAAATATCGTATAATTAATAATAACACTGAATATATTAAATAAAACAATTTAACTAGTTTATGAAATTCAGTAACATACCAAAATATTTGGCAGTGAATGTTTCATACCAACCAATAGCAGTGTAAGATGACAACAAGGTTAGAACCACAAGCGGCATGATATTACCAGTCGGTACGAAACGTGACTGTATTATCGATACATCCTGTTGACGGTTCATAAGAAAAATGAGAAGAATGCACCAAAGCAATTATTATCAACTGTAACAACAAATAAATAAATATAAAATGCTGTAATATCCTTTTTTGTATTAAAATTAATATATTTTACTGATCGAAATAATAACTAACAAATAAAGATAATAATTATTATTATATTATTATTTTAAGACCGCATGGAAATTCTCGGATTAAAAATTTTGCCGACCATCTTGCCGAGCGTACGAATCTAAAATTAAATCTATCCTGTACATGCGAAGCTGTGAGTAAAATAATTCACATTGAAATAGTTGAATTGTTAGTTTTTAACAAATGATCTCATTCAAATATTTTTCCAGTCAAATTAAATCTATTTCCCGTAATTGAAACTGCTACTGCTCACTATGCAATTAAATTTCATTGGATACCGCTAGTCAATTTAACATTTTTAATTAAAATATTTCATATAGATGTCACTCATTGAATTCTTGTCGGTGACTTGAATGATTTTAATTAAAATTCCAGCCACGCAACTTGAAAATGTGAAAATCCTGTCATTCGTTATGGCAATTCCAAGTGTTGTTAACGAAATGGAAACTGTGAAAAACGATTTAAATCGTAATTAACACACGATCAGTAAATAAAGATGCGGGGAATCATGTGTACTGTGAATGGAAATTAATCGATTGTTTGCGATGTTTTATACAGGAGAATGAATGTGTCAGTAGCAGAAAAATTCACTGCGAGCAAAATCCATTGTAATCGGATTTTCAAATACTAATTGTTTGTATTTATGCCGCATTTTTATTTCAAATTTCATATTTTTGTTCATTCGCTTTTGTACAGCGTGTGAAAGAGTTTATCAACTCGTGTTGTAAGTATGCATATGCATACTTGAAGGTTGAAGTAGATCGACCTTATTTCTCTTATGGAAAAATTACATTCATTTTAACAAAACATACTTTCTATAAAATAATTCAAGTTTTGGAATTTGTGACATGTATGTGCTTTTAAGGTAGTACTAGCGTGAAAAAAATATTTGCAGATCTGAATGTAATTTGGCGCACGTAAACATTGGATAGTCATACCCATACGTATCCTGTTAAAATATGAAATACATTCATCGTCTGTGAACAAATATCTCCGCTTGTAAAGTTGAGTTCTTATACACGGGGCGATCATCACTCAGAATCGCACATATTTGGTTTGTGTACTTTTGCAGGTTCATTTGAAAAACTAGTATGATGTTCTAGAACTATCCATGTATATTGTATCAGAAGGAGAAAGTTTGTTATCATTTAGTAATGGATATATAGCCATGCAAAGCCTTGTTTTTAAGGAAAAATTAAGAATCCCAATTTATAATGGCAACACCACACGGTGGTATGGTATTTGAAAATTCACTAGACCAACAACCTGTTAATAATTAATGATATTCAAATCATAATAGGTATAAAACACTTATTTTATTCAATTTTTATATTGTTTTGAGCGTCAGTTTCGCCACTCGACAACCGATGGCGCCACCGTCACACTAGTACTACCTTAAGTGAAACATGCGCTTAATTGGCTTTAAAGTTGACACTGATTATTTTGAAACAATAGGTTATTGTTATTATAACCCAAACACACCATTCTTCTTCTTCAATAGCACTACAGCCCGGATCGAGCCTGGGCCTACCGGGCACACCGAGCCGCAGTTTTTACGCTGCCGTACTGCCGGTTTCCATAGACGATGATACTTTTTGAAGGCATATTTATAAGTGACTAGCGCCCGAATATGATTAATACAAGTAACTGTATTTTTTAATTTAAATCATACTTTGTCGATAGGAGGATTCGAACTGACGAACCTTGGTTCGAGTAACGTCACAGCATGTTAAGAGATATGTATCAACACGCTCGACCACCGCGCCTGTAAACATACTATTATTCAACACATTTTTAAAGTTGAAGGTATTGATATAAATCTGTAAACATTAATAGTTATTTATGTATCTAGTGAGCAAAATACCAATTTAGCGCACCGAGATTAATATTTTTCGAAGGCACCAAACATATTTCGCGAACGTGGTACATACAATATTTTTTATTTAATTATCCGTTGTTTCAATGACCTTGGGGACCGAACAATTTGAAATAAATTTCAATTTTCAGCTTGTTAATAAGTATGTTTTTATTGCCAACGTTTCGTCAGTCAAAACTGATCTCTTCAGGGCTGAAATCACAGAGTAACAATTCATTACAAGGAACATATAAAAGCGCTCTAAGAGTATAAATTAAACTAATTGTTCTGATATCACATAATTTTGTATCACAATCAATAAATTCTCACATAATAAAATTATTGATTGTGATACAAAGTTATGTGATATCAGAACAATTAGTTTAATTTATATTCTTAGAGCGCTTTTATATGTTCCTTGTAATTGTAATTAACAAGCTGAAAATTGAAAATTATTTCGAATTGTTCGGTCCCCGAGGTCATTGAATCAACGGATAATTAAATAATAATTGGGACCAATCAGCAAAAAATTGGAAAATAAATATTTTTTATCTACGATAGTTTGTAAAATTTACATTTAGGTGGTTTTTTTATTACAAATATTTCAAAATGGCGGCGTCCGAGCCATTCTCCCAAGTAATGTTGAATTTGAGACGCTCCATGACATGCAGTGTAGGTGGTGCAAATTTTAATTTGGAACGTAAGGAATTTTAAAAATATTGATTTTTGTGTGATTGGCGAGTACTTGAAGTTAAATTTTGATTTTCGACCAAAAAAGGGTTAACCATTTATTTATAAAAATGTTAGAATTAACATATCGGAAATCCCAGACGTGTTTCACTTAAAAATATTGTTTTAAAGATATGGTTAAAATTTCAAATGAAAATATTGAAAACCGTTGGAGTTATGCTGCATGTCGTTTTGAAAAATCGTGTTTCGAGAAAAACGCGTTTAAAGTTTTGATATGAGTTATAGACATGAAAAATGGGAAATAATTACTGTTTAAATTTTTTTACCACTAATCTGCAATCCCAGGACCATAAAGCTGCCCTTCCAAGTTCAAATACTCCTCCTCAATTTCTTTCAGCGACGATTTAATGCTAGAGCGCGCCTTTTTTACATGTAAGACCTTATGCTGTACCTTCTGAGTAGGTATTTACTTAACACAGGTAGTCATATCAGAGACGTCCGACACGCTTGCGGAAGAGCGCAAAATGACAATGAAAAAAAAAATGTTTCACGCATAAAAAGTATCTTTTAAGCAAACAAAAATTATAGATTTTTTGAAAAATTTATAGTGGTGTAATCCCTTAATGAGATAAATTAGACAGTATGACTAAATGAATTGAACTAAGTACACGATACACTTATTGGGGTAAATGACTTTAAAGTAAATTAGAATCAGTATATCTAGTACTGGAAATAAAGTCAGCGAAATATATGTGATCTGGTTCAGTAAATGTAAGTTAGATCTGATACAAATGGCAAATGGAATACGCCTGAAATTGCATGGTTGCTGTGTTTGGTTCAATAAAATAATGCATTTTTTAGTATTAAAGGACGACATTTATGTCAATAATTAGGATATTTTTGCTAATGTTTTCAGTCGTAGATAAAATATTGTATAACTATATACAACTGAAGTACAATACTTAAGAAACATTCAATGAGAGAATAACAGAGGAGTCACTGTCATTTTTTGTATTTAAGACAATGGAAATATTCTGTTGACATTTCAGTACTTTCCATAATGCCGTAGGAAATATAATCTGCAAATAATAATGAAAGTTGATTTCTAAAATTTAATTTAATTTCTCAAAAACGGTTGAGCTGAAGGTAGAATTCTATAATTTTAGCAAAAATAAAATCAATTATGTAAAAAAGCCGCAAAAACACATTACTTTCAACATTCTTGAGTAAAAATGAAATTGAACTATATGCTTTGTATACTCGTAAAAGGAGATCAATAATTAAAATATCATACCATGAGAATATAAATTAAACTATTAATAATAAATAATTACATACCATGTTCATTTAATATCTATTCTTGTGATATTGACTATGTGATTTACCTACATGTTTACATTTCATATATTTGACTAGTTCTATATTAATAATATTTTTTTATGACAATCTATTTTTAATTATTTAGGTTATTAAAAATAAAACCGATAAAATACAAATATTTATTTTTCAAACATCATATTATTCATACTTCAAGTTAAATCAATTTTGATTATTTATTTAGTATACTGCAATAAAAAAAATTTATTCTTTATTGCAGGACAGAAAATTTGCAGCTTATGGTGAAATTGGAACCACTCAGTTATGACCGAAGTTATATATATATATATATATATATATATATATATATATATATATATATATATATATATATATATATATATATATATCTATATATGGCTAGCTCAGTGGTATGAATAAATATATATATATATATATATATATATATATATATATATATATATATATATATATATATATATATATATCAGATACCCCGTAGGAGACTTGCATTTTAACCCTTAGTATAACAAGAGTGCAAATTTAATTTTCTTAATTTTTTTTAAAGAGCTACTTTAAATTATCTCCTCAATATTTCTATGAAAGGGAAAGTAAACGCCCTCCCTGAACAACTCTAGTGTGATGCTGTTGCCTGCTACCCCGTAGAACAAGTGAATTTCTTCCCTTATGTTGTAACTTATTATATGTTAGAAAGGCGATTAAGCAAATGATATGTCAGAGTTTTACAACTCTGGACGGTTATGGGTGTCATTTACTACCCTATTGGCTGTTATTTTACCCCAAAGTATTGTGTTATTTAAAGATTTTCCATTAAAAATAATCAGCTGTGATTTTGTTAAACGGTACGACTATACATGGGCGTCCGCAGGGGGGACAAGGAGGGGCGCGCGCCCCTCCTGGATTTTAACTAGGGTGATGATCACGACTCTCGAACATAGGACTTTAACATATAAAACTATAATTTAAAAGTTTTAGTGCATAAAATTCTGCATCTGAACCAATAAACAAAATAAATTTTGCATACTTTATAACGATACAAATTAGATTTGAAAATGAGGAAAATTGCCTCAAAACTATAAATAGGCATGAAATTGAAACCAAATTAAACAAATGTTTAACGTTTTATTTGTCAAAATACATGAAATAATAAATAAAGAATTTATTCTGACAGTTTTGTCAGATTGAACGTCAAACATTTGTTTAATTTTGTTTCAATTTCATAGCTATCGACAGTTTTGAGACAATTTCAGTCATTTTTAGATCTAATTTGTGCCGATACAGAACATGCAAAATTAATTGCGTATTTTATGCCCTTATACTTTTATTTGAAGCTTTTTCTTTTAAATAATTAGGAAGCAGGAAATTTAAAACAATATGATTTTATATGTTAAAGTCCTGTGTTCGAGAGTCGTGGTCACCACACTGTGTATGTATATATAAATTAAATAAAAATTAAATTATAAGTTTGAGGATAATAAATTCAAGCTGAAAATGAATTTTCAGCAGTATTCTTATGGCCAGCTAGCGACATGTTTCCTACCGTAACGATTGAGTAATCTATGTATCGGAATTTACTGAAGAAATTGTGTCAATTTAAGGTAGAGTATTCGAAAATTGTCTTTCCTCTTCAGTTCAAACCCAGACGACAAAGACTAGTAATTTATTTCACAAATTTAAATATTTTTTTATCAATTTGTTATATGTATTTGTATTTATGTTATGTAAAAAAATATTTTAGAAATTTATGTATATCTATTTGAGAGTTTTTTGCGACTCGCCCCCCCCCCCCCCCTGGAAAAATGTCTGTGGACGCCCATGCGACCATATCATTTCGTCGCCGAGCGACGCATCGCTAAGTTCACATACGTCGAGGTTTGAACTCTCTGAAACGATAATACAACCATTGCATTACAACAAACTCCCATTTAGTTTTACAATAACTAAATCTGCATGTTCATGCAGCAGTTCTTTCCTTAGAAACTAGCAAAATTTCCAACAAAAAGCACTTCCGTGAATCAAATTCTTGAAAACTTCTCGGCGATTTGTCCAAAAGTGCGGTGGCAATGTGGGTCCATTAGTTTGCATTTAAATCGCATTTGGTTTGAAAGATAAAATTGTAGAGATGCTGGCAACAGCGCGATACGAGATACGAATGCATATATGCTAAATGTTAGCGTATTTTCAGCGCCGAAATGCAAATTGCCGGATTCGCAGAATGCCGAATGCTAAATTCTTGGAATACATTTTTATCTTCGAACGAGAGATCGATAAATGCTCGCGAGGACAATGAAAGACAAGTGTTTCTAATGTTGGAGAAATGTTACGTACGTGGAGTTGCCACTTGATCAAAATTTTACTCAAACATTTTTGTAGTCAACACATACTCGTTCATAAAATACAATCGAAAATAAATCTGAAAAACAAGTCATGAAACATAAATATTTCTACGATTGTTTAGAAACTATTTGAAAACGAAAACTACTACGTATTTCTTCCGGTAATAAATATGTTCTTAAAAAGTTCTACTGGAAATAGTTTGAAAACTTTTGTTTACTATATAACATCTTTGTTGATTTTACGAAATACTAGTTGAATGACACATCTAAATCTGAATTAATATCTACCAGCAAGATATACTACATCAGTAGGTTCATAACAATATTTTCGTACAAAAATTAAATAAGACCTAAAACGTAAGTAGGGATCTAAACTAAATTTAACATGAAATAATATACCTAATACCGCGTGCACACGGGGAAAGTTACCTGCAATAATACAACAAGAGAATGAGACAGATCTATCGAAATCTTGTTGCCAGACAACATTTTACTTGACGCGTTGTCAGTTTTTAATAATTATTTGACAATTACCTATCATTTGTCACAAACAAAAGCACCCAAAGATAATATATATCCTACTCTAGATGGGAAACTGTAATGTTAAAGGCCGGCGCACTCTTTCATCGCCATCTCTTGGTTGGGTCAAGAACTAAACTAGATTTAAAAGCGTAGCCGGGAATTTATATTATATGATATATATATTTTAGTCACATAACATACAATTTTTTAAAGAAATTGTGAAGTACATGAAAATAACTTCACAATTTCTTTAAAAATTGTACATTATGTGACAGAAAAATAAAATTTTTCATTCAACAAAAAATGCAACAGTAAATTAGTGTCTATATTTTATTTGTAATATTTTTAATTTTACAATTATAGCACATTTTGACTTTACTTACTAATGTATCATCGGTATTGACCATTCTTCTCTTCCTTATTATTATACTGTCTATTTCATTTATATAGTGATGCAAAATTAAAATGGATATTATCGAATCCATTACAAGTTCCTTGTGATCAATACATTATGGAATAAAAATTAACATTTTCTCTCACAAATGATTTTAAATGTTTGACAAAATTGCTTTTTTCACTATTTAATTTTATAAACTGTAAACTTATGCCTTTAATAGTTGTAAACGCTGTTACGATTGAAAATGAAGTATATTACAGCCTGGTAATTTCGTCATATTCGACACTTTTTATAAATAACGGGTGCTCGTACTATCCATCAAACGAAACTCGTCCATATCCAATATATCCAATCACTTGTTGAAACGAACCAAATCCTTTCCTGGATTAGGAAATCGATGATAGTGGACATCTGTTTAAAAAAATTACAAATTTAAAGGATATAATTAGCGAATAACTACAATCAACATAAGAAAAATGTATCTGTTTCTGAAAATCGTGTTGCTGTGCATATTTGGAGGGATCAAGTATATTAAAATCTACAGAATAATAAAAAATACTTGCCAGTAGCCTGACATCCGACGATGCAGCACTTTGTACTCGTAGAACGTAGAAGATATTACAGTTTGTATTGAAAAATATACCAAATGACAACAGTAATGAAACACAAAAACCGTTGACTAAACTAAAAGAATATCTGAACTAGAAAACGTAAAAACGAACTTGTTATAGAGAACTTATGAAAACGAATGGCGGTTGATGGCAGAAGACTCTAACTTTAGCGTCATCTGTTTAGCCAATAAAAACACACTTCTGAATTATCATCTACAATACTACGTGCGCCATCTCTTGGTTGGGTCAGGAATTAAAAACAGTGCGCAGCTTCGCTCATAAGACTTTCCAGTGCCTGAAAGCACCTATACAGATTATTCCCGGAAATAATCAAAAGAGCTTTATTCTCAGTAATAATATAACAAGAGAGTGAGAATAAATTGAAAATAATATGACAGATCTTTCTAAAACTTGATGCCAGGCAATAATAAGGAAAGCCCGTAGGGCTTGAGTGGATATTGCCAAATGGCAACAAGTTTGAGAAAGATACTGGAGAATTATTTTCTAATTTATCCAACTCTCGAGTTCTATTTAATTAGATTATGTTTTGACTTAGCTACTTACTTATTAATGTATTCTTGAAAGTTGTTTCCAAGATTTGTTGGTGTATTTCTGTATATGAAATGGAACTAAATCGATTTTTTTCACATATTTTACTTGACAAGTTGACAGTTTTAAATAATTATTTGATAACTACCTATCATTTGTCACAAACAAGAAAGCATCTACATAGATAATTCCCGGGAATAATCACAAGAGCTTAATTCTCAGCACAGATCATAATATACTACTATAGATAAGAAACTGCCATGTTACGCACTGGGATTGTATTTTGCGCCATCTGAGTAGTGGAAGTCTAACTAAAGTCTTGTATATAGGCAACCCGATATGCATTTTTAGGCAGCTTGTAATTTTTATTATTATTTTATATTTATTTAAACTACATAAAATAAAAATTCATTTTTAGAATATAAATATTTATTAAAATATTCTCCTATATACAATTTATTATAATTTGAACTATTTCAATCGCAGTTTTATCCAACTCTTGTAAACTTGAAAATATATTATGACTTCCTCATCCAAATATTATTTATTATATGATCACTTACTTGCCAGTAGTAGTACAGTTTTTTACACAAGAATTGATATTAGTTGATAACATTATTTATATGAAATTATTTCACAAATAACAATTAATTTGATATTTGACAGATTAAAAAATTTGAAATATTTACAAATGACAACTACAGGAACAATCTAGTAACCAATGATTGCCGATATTGTAGTTACCTAAAATGGATGTCTACACATAAAGACTATCAGCGCCATTCCTTAGGTGGAAGTCTAACTATAAACACAGTCCCATGGTTACCCATATAACTTTCCGCTGTCTGATTCTCAGTATAATAATGACAGGTTTGGTTAAAACACTGACACGTGGCATACAATGATGCATTTTATTGGTGTTGAGAAACGTCAAAAAATAATCAGTAATAATATAACAAAAGAGTGAGAATAAATTGAAAATAATTTGATAGATCCTTCGAAAACTTGTTGCCAGGCAATAATAAGTTTGAGGAAGATACTGGAGAATTATTTTCTAATTTATTCAACTCTCGAGTTATATTTAATTAGATTATATTTTGACTTAGCTGTTGAGCATTAGTCACTAGATGGCTCACATTGTACGTCGCTTTCATTTATTTTTTCTTCAGTCGACGATCTGACTCTTTAGGGCAAACATATAAAATTTAGATTAATGTTTTTTGCTAAGTTTAGATTCTTACTTATTTTTTCATTTTAGATATATGTTTGCCCTAAACATATTAAATTCGTAACTTAATTTAATTGGTTGTTATACTTTATTTTAACGTTTGGTAAGTTATTTGTTGTTTTGACTAACAATTTTTCGATTGTTAATTTACTTTGTATTTTATCATATAGACCTGAAGATGGCCATAACCTTGGCCGAAAAGACATGCGATTAATAATACTGACAATTAATTTGCTCACTACGCTCTCACGTTAACATTTCACGATTATTAATCGCCCTCATTAACGAACTTGTTAGTTAAATAACTATTAAATGTATAACTCGCCGTTGCCTCTCTTCTACTTAATATTTTTAAATCTTTTAAATTTTAATAAAAAAGAATACGTATAAATAAACTATCTACCAACATTTGGATTTAAAACAGATTATAGCCGCAAATATTTTAAAACACGATATATAATATGGTGAGAAAAAAAAACGAAACGCAATGCTAATGTTGGTAAATAAGAAAAATAGGAAAAATTTTTTCCATCACTTGTCTCATAATTCCACAGAGGTTTTACAGCACGTTTGCATCAACTTCTCAGGTCATCAACAAACGGCTGGTCAGTTCAGCTTTAACCATAGACGCGTTTCGTCCTTCCGGACTTATCAGTATGGTGCGATCATTTATCCAACTAGATCAACTAGGAAATAGTGGATTGTGATACCGACTTAGCTGAACTGACTGATGTTAACCTATCTACAACGGTAACATGACATGAAAGCTATGAAGCGATTTTGGCGGTAGATGGCATCACGAGTGGATTCATAGATCTCATGTCATGTTACCGTTGTAGATAGGTTAACATCAGTCAGTTCAGCTAAGTCGGTATCACAATCCACTATTTCCTAGTTGATCTAGTTGGATAAATGATCGCACCATACTGATGAGTCCGGAAGGACGAAACGCATCTATGGTTAAAGCTGAACTGACCAGCCGTTTGTTGATGACCTGAGAAGTTGATGCAAACGTGCTGTAAAACCTCTGTGGAATTATGAGACAAGTGATGGAAATTTTTTTCCTATTTTTCTTATTTATTAAGACTCAATTCCACTTCGCAATAGGCATTTTGTCTTTTGTTTTATTTCAATAGCTAATGTTGGTGGTTAAAAAATGTAAAATTTGTTGGTGGGGGGTGAGGAAGGTGCAAAAAGGGTAATCCTAATTTTGTATACAGTCCCTTAGAGTAGAGACAAACAATCGTTCAATTTTGTTGAAAAGTCGCCGAGTTATGTATGAGCCAAAAACCCCTAAATGCAGAGTCAACTTCAAATACGCATAACTTTGAGCCTAATCATCGTAGGAGCTTCGTTTTTTACGTGATTTGCAGGGAATTGAGCAAAATTTATCGCCCTGATAGTGAATCGAGTCCAAAAATTTTTTTTAGCTCCGTACAGATCGACAGATATAGTCGTTTTTTCCACTAAAAACAAGTTTTCTTCTAGGGGGTTGAGGGGAGGCGGAAGTAGATAATATGACTTTTGCGTACAGCCCCTTAAAGTAGAGACAAAACTGTTTCTTTTTCTGAAAGAATCGTCCAATTTTGTTGAAAAGTCGCTGAGTTATGAACCCAAAACTTCCAAATGCATATTTAACTTTAAACACGCATAACTCTGTAACAAATCATCGTAAAAACTTCGTTTTTTACGTAATTTGCAGGGAATTGAATAAACTTTATCGCCTTGATAGTGAATGGAGCCAAAAAAAATTACTTAGCTCCGTACAGATCGTCAAAGTTGGACGTTTTTTTCATTAAAATCATTTTTTCCTTCTAGGGGGTTGAAGGGGGGCCGGGAAGGATTAACCCTAAAATTGTATATATGCCCTAAAATTAAACACTTTAAACTTCCTCTAGCTTGAAAATTTGTCCAAATTAGTTACAAATTAGCCAAGTTATGATGGTTTGAAAATTAGGAAAATTTCACGAAATTTAAGTGTTTCGTTTTTTTTTCCTCACCAGTATACATATATATTTAAATTATTAATTAATGGAAAACTTAAATTAGGAATATAATTTTTGTTGAATTGACATAGAAATTACAATGTGAACCAAATTAATTCCCTATATTCGGTAACTGTTTTATTATCTGTTAATGATCGATAAGTTAATGATCATTTTTATTTTTCATCGTTATTTTACAGACGATCATAATTTGGGTATTTTGAGACCAGAATAATTTACCCTCTCATTCAAGCATTTTGTTTACTAATATACGTAACTGTTATTATAAAAAATAATACAGAATGATCAAAAGAAATTGTTACAGTTGGCAATACAATTCCGGAGATCTTTTTATTCCATAGTTGGCACAACGCCAGGTAAAGGCGGAAATACTATTTGACATTTCTATTAAATACAAATAGGTTATGTCAGGAGTCTGGCAACTAATAGAATTTTGACTTTGTTAGTAATAGAACTACTTTAGAAATAAATGTAATAATAAATGTACACAAATTTAAATATAAATTTTCAAAAGTTCCTGTCAACAACAGGAAATGAATTTATGTATCAAGTTTACCAATTACAAGTATTTTTTTATTGCCAATTGTAACAATTCCTTTTGATCACTCTGCATAATGATAGTCTGTCAGTGGGCTATCATTATATCCATAGAGTTAGAGAAGTAAGTAGAGGGAGTGTTAGCCTGTAACCTTGATGTCACGCGGGGATTTGGTCGCCATATTGGATTGAACCGAAACAAAGTTGTCGTAGTTATATCATGGTGTCTTTAATAAAGTTTCTATCTGTGTTTGTTGTCGTCAAATATGCCGGCATGTTGTGCGTTTGGTTGTAGTAATAGATCGTCGAGAAAAACTATTAAACAAAAAGAAATGGAAGCTGTAATTACATATCACAAGTAAGTTATTTTTATAAACACATATAGTATTATTAGCAAAATGTGTTCATTTCTTTTAGATTTCCACCCGGAGAGATGAGCAAATTGGGTACAAGCAATAAGAAGAATTGGCTGGGAGCCGACAAATACCAGTATTTTGTGTTCTGAACACTTTACGGAAGATTGTTTTGACAGAACTTCGTTGTCATGTGTCAGACTAAGGGATTTCGCTGTGTCTTCAATATTTCCATCATATCCATCATATTTGCAAAAGGTGAGCATTTATAATGTAATGACTCGTTGCTGTAAATTTAAATAAAGTTATTAAACAAACCTAAATTACGATTGCAGAAAATTAAAACCCCACGCCGTAAACTAGAAAGACGAGAACTTAGTAATAACGCCCTTATTAACAAACACTGATCTCAATTCCAACACAGAGACTACCACAGCAGATGATGTTTCTGTTAATTAAATTCCAAGTACAAGTAGCACATTATTACCTATTCCACGACAAAAGTCATCTGTGCTTAGAATAATATCACGAACTACATCTTTTTCGCCAACTCGCAGAATGCATCGTAATATATCACCTGCCAAGGCTTCGTTACTTACATTTAAAAAATCATTACAGAAATAAAGTTAACCTGCTACAGCAAACAAAGCGAAGAAATTTAAAAAGAATAGCGAGATTATCAAACGTTTTAAAAAGTTTAAAAAACCAAAATTTGTTGCAGGAAGAACAATTACAAGTTTTAAAGAATATTGGCAGCCCGAATGCAGACATTTTGAAGCGACAACTTGTCAGTATAATGCAGAGTTGCGAAACTTTGCAGTAACACTGCACTATTATTCACCAGCTGCTTACAAATATGTGCGTACTGCATTTAATTCTTGTCTTCCTCACCCCAAGACCATTTCTAAGTGGTATAGTTCAATTGATGGATTCACGGTAGAAGCATTTCCAGCTATTAATATTATAATATAGTAATATTATAATATAGTAATAGTTATGTACTTATGTTTTTTTTATATATTATTGTTACTTTTATAACATGTGTAATAAAAACAATAACAAAATTAACATTTACCAGCATAACATATTTTAACTGGTTCATTTCAAGATGGCCGCCAGCTACATCCCCCTTCCGTTCCATGCCATCAATTCGTTTGCCTACATTCGTACTTCAGACTCCCTCTATTTTATTCTATAACTCTATGATTATATCCGTAAAAAGTGTGGTTAAAAGTAATATCTTTTTTAAAACTAGCAGCCTTGTACACAAAAATAAAATAGAATTAACAGAATAAATGATACTGATCACAGAATGTCAAAATTATGGTAATCTGTAGATTAATCATAAAAAATAAGGGTTCTCATTAACTTATCGATCATTAACAGACAATGATCGAGTTACAGAATAGAGGGAATATGAGGAGGCCCAAGACCCCAAAAACACACAATCCTAAATTAAATCTAAAACATATGTAATAAACATGTTCTCCCTTTAATCGAACTGGTTACAAAAGAAAAATACAAAACTCCACTAACCTGTGATCAGCAGCACAGACACCAAGAGTAGAAATCCCATAGTTCCAGTGACGTCCGTCAACATCTTCCTTATAGGACAACACACTTCACACCAGTAGCGCGATGACTTCATAATAAACGGAGTTAGGAAATCACGGATTGGTTATAAAGTGACACCAAGCGAACTAATGCTATCGCTGTCACTGGGTTTCATAAACGGGGTTGGTGAAGCATGCATCACATTATTTAGGGGAGATGTGATGATGAGTTAGAGAAGAGAAGGTGGATGAAGTGGAGCAGTTATCGGTAATCTGAAAACAAGAAATAATATTAGACAGATGTACATAAAGTTAAACAACATTCAGGCATAAACAAACTATAGTTTATTAGTCTGTGTTATAGAATATCCAATGAAACTGTTTAATTATGCGGATATGAAGGTCTATAAGAGATAAAATGATAGTTGCCTCATTATAGGATTAATTGAGGGCCTGTTGTATTGTATATCTCGAAATTCACACCAAATTTTAATATTAATTTTAATATGGAGCTTAAACTAGACTATCGCATGTCTAAATGAAGAAGTTTTTCTACTCCTACTCTAAAACTTATTTCTTTTTAGTTTTTAAAGCTGAAAGCGACTATTTACAACACGGATGTGTTTTAAAGTAATATAGCACTGAATTTTACTATTGAATGTTTATTGTTGCTATAGCAACACATTAGAATGATAAAAATTAAATCCATTATAGCCATTCTCTGGGAAACGGACACCCCACCTTCTTCAAAATTTGGAGATCCAAAAATTTTTTGAAGGGCATGGAAAAATCAAAAAAAGTATCTAGTTTTCAAATATAATTGACGAAATTGATCATTTTCATTATTTTTGGGTGTTTTGCCAATTTTAGCAAAAAAATTTAAAGTTGAATGCTTAGGTTTGCTTTTTTTCTTAAATTGACGATGGCATCTCGTGCCAAAAAAAATGGGCAAAACACCCAAAAATAATAAAAATTATCAATTTCGCCACTCATATTTGATAACTAGATACTTTTTTCGATTTCCTCATGCCCTTCAAAAATTCTTTGGATGCTCCAAATTTTGGAGAAGGTGGGGTGCCCGTTTCCCAGAGAATGGCCCATATATATATATATATATATATATATATATATATATATATATATATATATATATATATATATATATATATATACCGTGAGTCCCAAGTAAATTAACATATAATATCAGTTTTTTGTAAATAAAAAGTGTCCGGCGAAAAATTATGAAACCAAATTTTATATCACAATACTGTCAATGTCCCTACATCTTATTTGATGCAGATTATTTTATTTTGATAGCGTAATTTTATGAAATTAATATTTACGCGGTTCTCAGCTTATTTATACCAGTGACAGATTAAAATATTCAAAACAAACACTTTACGTCAATAACAATAAAAGAGTAGGAAATATTATTAATTTCACTAAATTATGCTATCAAAATGGAATAATCTGTATTAAATAAGGTGTAGGGACATTAACTGCCTATGCCAACATTTACGTGGGACACACGGTATATTTTTTTCGTATTTTTGTGCTATTTTATCGTGCAGGAGAAGAAAAAATAGTTTTATTTTAGTTCGACCAAGATACACAATAATTATTACCAAACATCAGCATAAACATAATTATATTATATTCTAGGTTACGAGGATGATATTTTTTTTCATTCACCCCTCTAGGGTTGAAAAGAAAAATAGTTATGATAACAATATAATAATCATCTCAAGAAAGCCATTTACAGATATGTTTCAAAATATTTCTAATATTTTAATTTATTTTGCGCTGTTGGTAGAAAAAAATTGTGAAATAAATTACGGTTATATTTTTTTTCCGATCTTCTGGTACATTACTTATTTATTTTTCCAAAGTGTTTCTACGGATTTCATTTAAGAAGACTATCTAAACTTTATTGTAATAACAGCACACTACATTTTTATATGGGGTAGGTGGCTAAGCGGTATCGAGTCGGCTTGTGGAGTTTGAGAACCTGAGTTCGATACTCACAGCCGGCAAGCAATTTTCATCAATTAAAACTACCTCTTTGGCTCTTCCACCACTAACATCCTTGGAGTCCGCGATTTTACGGCTGGTAATCGCACCTCACGCGCATAATATATCAAAAGCGTGATGATATATTTATTTATTTACTAGCTATGACCCGCGACTTCGTTCGCATGGTCTACAATTTAATGCGAGTACCCGGCATGCGTTGCATTGCAACTCAAAGAAAGAAAGTTTTGTGTTTAATTCTGTTTATTGAATTGCTTTTAGATACACAATATTTTTTGTTTTTCTCATTGGGACGTTCACGAATAAATCAGAAGGTTTTCCGACGCGTGAGCATGCCACATACAGCTGTTCATATGAGAAGCATGGATTTTCCAAATTTAGTCTACACACTTGTAGCGATTGTCCCTGTGTTTTGTTGATGGTCATTGCAAATGCGAGTCGTACCGGAAACTGCAAACGTTGGAATTCGAATGACATAGAACTGAAGCTTTATTATATCCATATGTTAAGATTGGTTCTCGTCTATGCCTATACCAAATTTGAATCGAATCATTGTAGTACTTTTCAGAATAGCTAGCGGCCATTTTATTTCAAGATGGCGGACTGAAGATTTATTATACCTATATGTTAAGATTGGTTCTCGTCTACGCCTATACCAAATTTAAGTCGAATTAGTGCAGTACTTTTCAGTATAGCTAGTAGCCATTTTGTTTCAAAATGGCGGACTGAAGCTTTATTATATCTATATGTTAAAATTGGTTCTCATCTTTGCCTGTACCAAATTTGAATTTAATCAGTGCAGTACTTTTCAGGATAGCTAGCGGCCATTTTGTTTTAAGATGGCGGACTGAAGCTTTATTATACCTATATGTTAAGATTGGTTCTCATCTATGCCTATACCAAATTTTCATTTAATCAGTGCAGTACTTTTCAGGATAGCTAGCGGCCATTTTATTTCAAGATGGCGGACTGAAGCTTTATTATACCTATATGTTAAGATTGGTTCTCGTCTACGCCTATACCAAATTTAAGTCGAATTAGTGCAGTACTTTTCAGGATAGCTAGTAGCCATTTTGTTTCAAAATGGCGGACTGAAGCTTTATTATATCTTTATGTTAAAATTGGTTCTCATGTATGCCTGTATCAAATTTGAATTTAATCAGTGCAGTACTTTTTAGGATAGCTAGCGGCCATTTTGTTTTAAGATGGCTGACTGAAGCTTTATTATACCTATATGTTAAGATTGGTTCTCATCTTTGCCTATACCAAATTTTCATTTAATCAGTGCAGTACTTTTCAGAATAGCTAGCGGCCATTTTATTTCAAGATGGCGGACTGAAGCTTTATTATACCTATATGTTAAGATTGGTTCTCGTCTACGCCTATACCAAATTTAAGTCGAATTAGTGCAGTACTTTTCAGGATAGCTAGTAGCCATTTTGTTTCAAAATGGCGGACTGAAGCTTTATTATATCTATATGTTAAAATTGGTTTTCATCTATGCCTGTACCAAATTTGAATTTAATCAGTGCAGTACTTTTCAGGATAGCTAGCGGTCATTTTGTTTCAAGATAGCAGAATGGAATTTTGCTAAGTCGGAAACCTTCGCGGGCGTGCGCACAACAACTTACCAAACTTGCATCGCAATCGGATGAATGACATAGGAACACATACGGGACAAACAAAAAAACAAACATTCATTTTTATATGTATAGATATATAGATTTCACATTTTTGTCTCAATTACTTTTGTAAAACTTTCCAAAATCAACAGGGTAAAATATATTCTTGTTTTAATTTCCCAAGTCATAAACTCATGTCCCAATCGGACACTTTTATTCCCTAAAATAAACTTCCAACTAAATGAAACTGAAGTACCGCTTGAAATTTATCGGCCGGTTTGTTCCCAACGTCGACGATCGCGTCGCGGCGCCGCAGCACGCTACCAACCACGGACGCCAACGCCGACGCCAACTTACGCATTCCAAATATTTACGAGAGCCGTTGAGCGCGAGATCAGCTGATGCTGATGTTGAGAGAATGGATTTACTGGATTTATTCTTGTCTTTCAAGAGTTCACTGGCTCGAGGTCGGCTGGAGCTTGGGGCGCTGGAGGTTCAAACGTCTACTTGTTGGGATTAAATGTGGAATTATTGGTCCGGAGGGAACCAATTTTTACTTGTTTTCGGATTTTGGATTACGATGGTTTTAATTTCGCTGTGAATTTATTGCTTTGTTTAGAAGACAAAAATTCTGATGCGCTTGGATGAAATTTATGTTTTAAGTCTACCGAGAAACCGAATTATGAATCATATAAAAGATAGAAGAAGTTTCGTATAAAATAAAATAATACAAGGCGGTTCATAATGGGTGAAACAAAATTAAACACTGTATTGGGAAAGTCACTTAGAGTAATAGTAATTTTTATAACAAGTGTCGAAAATGCCGAGTGCGGAAATTTGCACGAGCACGTAACCTTTTTCAGCACGTGTTATAAACAACATTTTTACTACAACTGTATTATTTATAGGGTTGTTGATTTTACGAATATTCGAGAATTCGAATGTTCGGATTTGCGAATTTTTTGAATATTCGAATTTTCGAATTTTTCGAATTTTTCGAATTTTTGCGAATTATTTGAAATGTTTTAGATCCTAACGTGGTATGAATTATTTTCAGAATAAACTCAATTGCAGAGTTTTGTATTAATTCGTAAGTAATTTCTATTAATTATTATTGTTTGCCAAATTAATTCAATTTAAATTTAAAATTTCGTTACACTGTCAAAAACGTTATATTTAAGACGTTTTTGTATTCTTTTTATTGTCATTTTAAAACGTTTTACTAAAAATCCATAGCATTTAGATGGGCGGTTAAGAGAGTAGATGGCTTCATTAAGACGCCTAACCTTGCAGAGTTTTTGCAGAATACTTCGCCGAATTTATTATTTAATTCGTGTCCGACTTTTCACGAATTATGCGTGAGCGTACTTGGAGATGACAGATGGCGTTAATTAATTGGCAAAAAATTAGAAAATTCGAAGCTTCGGAAAATTCGAAAATTTGAAAAGTTCAAAAAATTCGTAAATTTGAAAATTCTAAAAGTTCAAAAAATTCAAAAATTCGAAGATTCGAAGTTTTTTTGACGAAGTTAAAAAAAATCGAATGTTCGAATGTTCAGAAATTCGAAATTCTGTGGAAATCAACAACCCTAGTTATTTAGAAAATCACTAAAATGTTATAAAAATTTATATAATTTTAATGATATTACACGAGAACGATGTTTTACGGCGTTGCTATGGTTTGTTTGTTGATTGCTTGCACATTGTTCTACGTTATTTAAAAATATTTCACTAATTTCAAGATAATTTCTTCAAAATCGTCCAGATTGGAATACTACACTGAGTGATTCTTCTTTATTATATACACCTCCAAAAATAATTAAAGCCCCAGATGAGGCTACGTTGGATCTATTCTTGGCAATGACAATCATCCTGTTTCTGGTACTTCTAAAACCTCCGAAATTGTTAATAATATTACTGTTAATAATATGAACAAGTACAGAAGAAATCAATGTGTCTGTAGACAGTACAAAAGTTTCCACTCTACATTATGTCAATATATGTAAGTTAATGTAACAACGTGTTATTAATATGCACAAACAATAAATATTTTGTATTTCATTTACTCTTTAAATAAAACCTTTTATCGATATATTTTACTTTGTTCTGTTCTCTTTATAATTATCATATTTAATAATGATATACTTGAGTTCTTTTCTGCTCAATGTGATGTGTACAGATTAGACATACTATATACTATAATTTATGGTTATGTTTTTAAACGTCAAAATATACCACTGCATATTTATCGTTCGTTTGCTTGCAGCGAGCAAAAGAACGCAACTATTGTATGGTCTGTGACTAAAATATGAATTTTTCTGCTCGGCGCGAAATTAAAATCTCTCCAAATTAAATTTCAAATTACTTTCGGCTCTAGAGCTTCTTCGCTTACAGAAACGCCCTTGGTCTGTATTTGTCTCCATTCCACCGGTAATCAAGGCAATAATAGTAACGTAATAACAAAGAAATCGCACAGTTGTAGGAAAAAATGTTTTTCTGAAACCAGCAAGAAAGTGCCTACTTTCCTGACCAATTTTAGTATGGAAAGTAGGTTTTTACAAAAATAGTCAAATAAAGTACGTGTCCAAGGCTACAACAAAAATAGCAATCTGGTAAAGTACAAACCAGTCTCGTAAAGATTCTATCTGACTGTTATTTTTGTTGTAACCTTGGATACGTAGTCGGCTGTCAGTACAATTTATATAAAAAAATATAAACATTTTGAATTATTTATGATTAAATATTGATTAAATTAAACTGCCTTAGAAAAAATAGTATAAATAATACGCCAGGAAAGCTGATTAAAAAACCCATTTGGTTGACTGGTTGAAAATTCACCCAGGGTGAATGTTAAGATAGAGTCAAATCTCGGAACATAAATATCTTTTATTTATTTTACAACGTAACAATACATAATCTCTTTACAAAGTATCACATTGCATTACTTTGACAAATGTCAATATCAAACTAGTTTAAGACCAAATATTATTTGTCGTATATAATATTAGTATAACAAAAACTGATTGATTTCCAATCTTTTTACCGACAAATTTGAAATATAGTTTTAAATTAAATAAGTATGACAATACCATGATAGAGCATATTATGTTTTTAATTCACAATAAAATAAATAGATTTTTTGCAATTATTACATAATAGTACATAAATTTTGGTTTAATGTTTATAGTAGTGTACAACATGCATTTTGAACATTATATACAAAATTACTCTAGAATTAAATAACTTAAATTAAAAAGTGAATTTGTTAATATTACAAAATATCCAGTAATGCCCAAATAAACCCAAAACCCCCAAAAAATCCAAAAAAGCCCAGTACGTCGGTTTTTTTTAAGCCCGGTTTTTTCAACCCTGCACCTATCTGTTTTTTACTGACAGTTAGAAAAGTTTATATAACTAATTGGGACTTGTTGAAACATATTTGATAATATTTATCAATATAAATAAAAACACTTGGTTGTTTCAAACAAAATATTTATTTTTGATGATGGTGTAAAAGCCGATATACGTATTAAGTGTAAAAATAAATATTCTCTTTGAAACAACCAAGTGCTTTATTTTGTATTCTTTTAAATATTAGAAAAGTTTATATATATATATATATATATATATATATATATATATATATATATATATATATATATATATATATATATATATATATATATATATAAAGTTTATATTCTGTTCGGTCATAGCAATAAATAAAAATAAAAATATCATTTAGGGCAAACAGTGCGCTGTGTTACACAAAATTCAAATTGTAGTTAAATATTTCCGATCACAAAGCTCCCCTTTTTTGAGGTGGATCATACGTCTAACTCAGTCTGAAGTTGTAGTCTCCTGAACCCTGATTTTCTTGAACGAAAATATACTTCTCTATTCTATAACTTAATCATTATCTGTTACCGATTAATAAGGTAATAACAGCCCTTATTTTTCATGATATTATAAAGACTGTAATTTTTCGGAATTTTGTAACTAAAATCATTTAATGTGTTATTTCCATTTTACTTTTATACAATATGTTGTATAAAGCAGTAAGCTAACATCATAAATATATTACATTTTAATCACATTTTTTACTGAGCTTTCAGTAAGCTGTCATTATAATCTTTTTATAATAATACGAGTAGCTACATATAAATAAAATACATGAAAATTACGTAAATAAAGTAATCATGAAATAGAAAAAAATTGTCAATAACATATCAATCAATTAAATATAACGGTTCAGTTACAAAAAAGACGGATTATTTTTATAATAAATAGAATGTAATATCAATTATTATCAATTTTTGATGGGGTAAATGGCTCAGTGGTACCGATTCGGACTGTAAATTTGAGAACCCAGGTTCGATTTCCACAGCCAACAAATAATTTTCACTACATTAATATTACCCCTGTTGCTTCCCGTACACTAATATCTTTGAGAAGCGTGATTTGGTGACTGATAACCGCACTTTAAGGTGCTACTATCATGGAAGCATTTAACCCGGATTTTAATTAAATGTAAATATGTTATTTTTCATGTGTTTCTACACTAGTATGCAATTTTATTTTTTAAGTTTACCGTTGTTGAGCTGAGTAATGTACAGTTAAAGTCGACCAAAAATGCATTGGCGTTATAGGAACTATACCTGGCGAGGCAGCTTACTGCGTAATAAATTCATATATTGTAGTTATTTTTTAACAAAAAACTAACACACAGTACATCATGTAAAGATAAAGGTATGAGAATTAAAAAATCCATGCCTTACCGGATTAGTTTCAAAGAAATTGGCGATGAAAGTTGGATATTCTATGATTTTCAATGACACTGTCAGAAATGCTTGGCAACGTTGCACGAGTAGACAGAGATGGTCGCACGCGTAAACAGAGATGGTCGCAGGCATAGACATAGATGGTCGCACGAATGACAAAGCAAGAACTATGAAAGTTATTATTTCGATCAGTAAAATATATTAATTTTAATACAAAAAAAAATATTACAGCATTTTTTATGTATTTATTTGTTGTTACAGTTGATAATAATTGTTTTGGTGCATTTTTCTCATTTTTCTTATGAACTGTCAACAGGATGTATCGATAATACAGTTACGTTTCGTACCGACTGGTAATATCATGTTGCTTGTGGTTCTCGCCTTGTTGTCATAGCTTCTGCTGTAAAATCTTACACTGCTATTGGTTGGCATGAAACATTCACTTCCAAAAATTTTGTTATGTTACTGAATTTCATAAACTAGTTAAATACTTTTATTTAATATATTCAATGTTATTATTAATTATACGATATTTGCAGCGAAATGTTAATTCTGTTAATAACCTATACCATACAAAAATGTAGTAATTATTGTTATAAACTTTTTAGGTTACTTATACTTTTGTATGAGACTGCATGAT
This sequence comes from Pterostichus madidus, assembly GCA_911728475.2. NCBI lineage: Eukaryota > Metazoa > Arthropoda > Insecta > Coleoptera > Carabidae > Pterostichus > Pterostichus madidus. Next base: position 27,151,192 of record OU452314.1, read on the forward strand.
AGAACCACCTTAAGCGCATTAATACTGTATATTACAAATCGAGTTCTGCAACGGCAGAGTGCTACACCCTTCTCGTACAGGGTAAAAGATGCGATGATATGTTTATTTACTTTTATCAATTTTGTACATACTTTTGAAGTTAAGGATTCAAAGCATTGTAGTCATGGGCGTCCACAGACATTTTTCCAGGGGGGGAGGGCGGATCGCAAATAAACTCTCAGATATACATAAATTTCTAAAATATTTTTTTTACATAATATAAATACAAATACAAACAACGGATAGAAAAAAATTTAATTTGTGAAATAAATTACTAGTCTTCGTCGTCTGGGTTGAATTGAAGACAATTTTCTAATAACTCTTCCATAAATTAACAACATTTCTTCAATAAATTCCGATTTAGCAGTTTTACAGTTTTTATTTTCTAATATTTTATATCTGTGTATACTTAATAAACTTAGATTACTCAATCGTTACGATAAGGAACATGTCGCTAGCTGGAAATAAGAATACTGCTGGAAATTCAGTTTCAGCTTGAATTTATTATCTTGAAACTTATAATTTAATGAAATTTAATTTATATATATATATATATATATATATATATATATATATATATTAATTTTGCATGCTTTGTATCGACACAAATTAGATCTGAAAATGACTAAAATTGTCTCAAAACTATCGATAGCAATAAAATTGAAACAAATATTTGACGTTCAATCTGTCAAAACTGTCAAAATAAATTCTTCATTTATTATTTCACTTCTTTTGACAAATAAAACGTCATACAATTGTTTAATCTTGTTTCAATTTTATGCCTATCGATAGTTTTGAGGCAATTTTCGTTATTTTCAAATTTAATTTGTGTCGTTTCATAGTATGCAAAATTAATTTTGTTTATTGGTTCACTTGCAGAATTTTATGCCCTAAAATTTTTATTTCAAGTTTTTTTGCTTAAAATATTTAGGGAATCAGGAAATTACAAAATTATAGTTTTACATGTTAAAGTCCTATGTTCGAGAGTCGTGGTCACCACCCTAGTTAATATCCGGGGTGGAGGGCGCCCCTCCTAGCCCTCCCCCCCCCCCTGCGGACGCCCTTGATTGTAGTAAATTGTAATATCTTGTAGGAAGAAAGGTAAAGATAAACCAGTATATTTATAAGTAAAATAAGTCAATTGAAACAAAAAAAAAAGATTTTTTGCGTATATCTACTATATCATCAAATAATCATAACTAATACATAAATGATATAATAATTTCCGAAAATATTTGCCACGAATTTTGAACATTATGAAAATGTATTTCCTATTTCCGAAACAACGAATTTATATTCATGTCAAACTATTATGTGACAATTATCATATTACGTGTTATACGAGATGTGGCAATTAAATAACGAGACTGACGCTGCTACAGACGAAGTACGCATGCGCCAAACACTAGCGACCGTCAGCTTTTTAGCGTGAAGTTTTCTCTTTCGAATGCAGTACCTCTCGCTTCTGTAAACAAATTAGTTTAGCCGTAGCTTTCGTTCTAATTAGAATTGTTTTTTTGTTTCGTCGAAAAAATGTTAAGTATAACATTACAGCAAAGAATTATTGTAAAATTTCACATGAAACTTGGCAAAACTGCTATTGAAACTTATAATTTATTGAAAAAAGTACCCGAATTGTGGAAGGACAAGTCATGGTTTTCTCTATCAAAACAATGCGCTGGCTCATTCCGCAATGTCTGTCATGATATTTTTAGCCAAGTACAGCATCCCAGTGTTGGATTATCCGCCTTATTCGCCAGATCTTCCACCGTGCGACTTCTATCTGTTTCCTAAGGCGAAATTTACCTTAATAGCAACAAGATTTGAGCTTTGAAAGAGAAATCGGCACGCGTTCTGAAGGAGCTGACAGAAGAAGGCTTCCAGCACTGTTTCGAACAATGGAAGATTCGCATGGAGCATTGTAGGGCTAGAGGAGGGGTGTATATTGAAAGTGATAATAAGTAAATAGATATGGAATCAAAATGAAATGTTAAATCAGCATCAGTCTCGTTATTTAATAGCCACCACACTTCGTATTTTACGTGAGAATTTAACAAGCCATAATATTCAGATTTTTTTGTACTTTTTGGATCGTTCTCTTCAATTTTAATAAAAATTCATTCTGTAGAAACATTTCCCTATCGTGAATTTGACATTTCGATAGATTATTTTTAATTGACGGTTATAAAAATAGCACTGATTTTACTAGTCACCAAGGAGATTTAATTACAATGAAAAATTGTCACTTATTACAGGCAGATTCACAAAACGGATTAGCGCTAACACCGTTTTTAATATTATCTATAACTCTGTTTCAAATTAAAACACATTAATGAAATGAACTAAATTTGATGCTAATTAACTCTCTCTTTAACACAAGTTAATATAAACTTCTTTCGTACATTGAAAAGAGAGTTAAAAACTAAATAAATAAATCTGATGTGGGCACCACACAACATTCTTATACACAACATATATAATATTTAGAATATATGTTATTAAACATGTAATTTAGTTTCTTTCCGAAAGAAGACATAGATAACTAGATAAAGCGAATATTAAAATCTATGTTTCTTGTTTCTATTGCTACTATGATTATTGAAATATGTTATTAAATATAAAAATTAGTTTTTTTCAAAATTAGACGCATATACAGGAAAATTGCTAATAACATTTTATGTTCCAAATATTTTTGCTAACATCTTTTATTTGAAACTTTTTTTCGTAACTGATTCCATTTTTGAAATAAATGGAATTTATTGTTTTGTGTGTCCAGTAAACTTCCTCTTCCGGTTTTTCAATTTCATTCAAAATCAACTCAGCTCTTCGTATTTTCATGAAAATTATAATTACCAAGTTTCGTTAACAAATCTTATCTCGTTCATGAGATATTGCACGACCGGACACACATCCATCCATCCATCCACACACACAGACATCATTGAGAAAATGATCAAACCGGATTCAGTGGACCTCAAAACACGTATTTCCGCGAAAATCTCGTCAACGATTTTTTTCACGATGCCAATACTTCCTTATACTGCGTATAAGAAAGTAAAATGGTGTTAGCGCTAATCCGCTTTATGAATCTGCCTGTATATTTCGTTAGTGGAAAACTATCAAAATACCTTTCATTTCATTGGTTCATTTTCAAACAAATTCGTGCCTCTATTGATTCTCACATACACGTGGTAAATTCTTTCTTTAAGTATTTAAGTTGTCTGTCATAAAGTTATGACTTTCGATGACAATTTATTATTTATTTGGAACAAATATTATTTAACAATAAGTTTTATGTTTTATGACAAATAGGTAAGATGTCAACGAATTTTAGACAAAATTAGCAGTCTTGTGGGACATGTGATGTCATACGAAAATGATTAATTAAATTACATTGACATTTCAAACTTTGAAACTATCCCTAAAATGACGTCACTGATACATGACTAACTATAAAGTTATCTCTACATAGGGTGTATCTAGAAACACTCCTCTTTCCTCTTTATTAATTTTATTACAAGTAGATAATAGAGAATTTTGTTAGTTATAAAAGTTTTATTGTTTTAAATAAATTCAAACCGGTTTTTACTCGATAGATTGGCATCTGAAGAATCCGTGTAAAAATGTATATATTACAACAGAAAATTATACTGATTATTTTATGACGTTTCTCAAAACCAATGAAATGCTTCATTGCATGTCACGTGTCTGCGTTTTAACCAATCCTGTCATTATTATACTGAGAATAAAGCTCTAATCTCTATAGATGCTTTTTTGTTTGTGACAAATGATAGGTAGTTGTCAAATAATTATTTAAAACTGTCAACGCGTCAAGTAAAATGTGTGAAAAAAATTGATCACGTTCAAAATATATCATTTACCCTAATCTACTACAGCAGAGTGCCACACCCAGTAATGGATAGAAGGCGTGATGATATATTTATTTATTTTTACATTCTATCATAGCAGATCTCGGTAAGTGACATATTTTTGCGCATGAATTGATATTACCAGGCGTAAAATTACTGCCCCCAAATATGTTAGTGGAGGGGACATCACAAGGGTCATTTTAATTCGAGTGATTTTTTTGACGTTTCTCAAAACCAATGAAATGCTTCATTAGATGTCACGTGTCTGCGTTTTAACCAATCCTGTCATTATTATACTGAGAATAAAGCTATTGTGATAGGTAATTGTCAAATAATTATTTAAAACTGTCAACGCGTCAAGTAAAATGTGTGAAAAAAATTGATTTAGTTTCATTTCAGATACAGAAATACACCAACAAATCTTGGAAACAACTTCCAAGAATACATTAATAAGTAATCAATCGATATGAACCCAGTTCAAAATCTTTTAAGTTGGATGAATCGACCTCAACAGCTAAGTCAAAAAATAATCTAATTAAATATACTCGAGAGTTCGATAAATTAGAAAATAATTCTCCAGTATCTTTCTCAAACACGTTACTATTTGGCAATAGCCACTCAAGTCCTACGGGCTTTCGAGACTATTGCCTGGCAACAAGTTTTCGAAAAATCTGTCAAATTATTTTCGATATACTCTCACTCTCTTGTTATATTATTACTGAAAAAAAAGTATAATTAATATAATCAATAACCTAATATTTATTTGTATATGATAACGACTTCGTACTTAATTTTGTTGCAGAAACCACAGATTTTCTTACAGCGTCTTCATTTTTCTTAATAGTTATTACTGTAACTTCATCCAAATCAAATTGTTTTCCTTTACTTTTTGAATTTGAATCTTCAAAAAGATAGCTAACGGTTATCTTTTTTAAAAAGTATTAACCTATATCATATGGGCTATAAAATAGTGTATTACATAATAAGTCAGGAAGCAGATGTTTTACTTGTCCAAGCAGTTGTTTGAAGCACGAGGCCGCTGAGTCAAGTAAAAGCACTTTCCAGGCAAAGACATATATTCAATTTTGTTGATATAGAAATAGATTTTTAATTATATGACTGAAGTACAAATCAATTAAAATACAACTTAATGGGGGTGGTATTTAATAGGGTAGTTGATTTTACGAGTATTCGAGACTTCGATTGTTCGGATTTATTGAATCTTCAAATTTAGATTCGAACTTTCGAATTTTGGAATATTCCGAATTTCCTAATTTTCGAATTATTCGAATTGTGAATCTGGACCCTAACGTGAAGACGGCATGTTGATATGAATTATTTTGGTATTAATTCGTAAGTAATTATTATTAATTATTATTATTTGCCAAATCAATTCAATTTAGACTTAAAATTGCACTACACTGTCAAAAACGTTTTAATTAAGACATTTTCTTATCCTTTTTATTGTCATTTTAAAACGTTTTACTAAATGTCGATAGAATTTAGATGGGCGGTAAGAGAGTTTTTGCAGGATACTTCGCCGAATTTATTATTTAATTCGTGGCCGACTTTTCGCGAATTATGCGTGAGCATGTTTGGAGATTACAGATGGCGTTAATTCAGTGGCAAAAAATTCGAGATTTCGAAGCTTCGAAAAATTCGAAAATTCGTAACTTCGAAGCTTCAAAAAATTCGAAAGGTCGTAGCATCGAAGTTTTTCTGACGAAGTTAAGAAAATTCGAACGTTCGAACGTTCAGAAAGTCAAACTTCGGTGGAAATCAACAACCCTAGTATTTAAACAATGAGTTGAAAATAACAAACTATTTTCATTGTGTACGCAAGGGTTAAATGCTAATTCTGTTCCAAGACTTCAGTTGTTAGTTACTGTAATTCCTAGAAGCAAACAATCCTTTTATGTTTCCATGACTATTATGAAACAAAATACTGCCGTAGCACATGTTTCATTTCATCCGTAAATCGTATTTCAGCGATCAGCCCTTGGCAGAAAACTACCCCATAGCACTTTTACTTGAACTTTAGGGATATTTTGACGGCTCGATCGAAACGAGAAAAAGCACAAACATCCCGGCATATCCGGTGTTGTAATTCAAGTCTGAACTGTTTCCGGTTGGCGGGTTTGAACCCGGAAATAGAAACGAACGGGAAGCGGGAATTACTTCGATGTATGGGCTTTATGGAGCGGCACGCGAAAAATCCAATTTCTTTCGAGTTTACACAACCTTAGACTGATTGTTGTGCCACAATAACCGCGGTGGAAATGAGAACTAATTTTCACAATTTGCTGTTTTATTGTCAAGTCAGCGTTCACTTTCTATAGACTGAAGAGAATTTGTTACCTTAATACCCAGTTTCTCCCAACATACATTTTATTTTTAAACTTGATTTCAATAAATAAAAGAACATAGAAGATATATGAAATCTAGGTAGGTGGCTAAGTGGCATCGAGTCGGACTGTGAATTTGAGAAACTAGGTTTGATTCTCACAGCCGATAAAAAATTTTCGCCATATTAAAATTAGCCCCGTGGCTCCCCCACTACTAATATCTTTGGGAGCCGCGTTTTGACTGTTTGGTAATCGCAATTCACGCGCATAAATATATCACTTGCCACACCCAGTAATGGAAAAAATGCATGAGGATATATTTATTTATTTTATTTTATGAAATAGATAATAATAATTTATAAATAAAAATAGTCATCAGAAACAAACAAATATTTTTTTATTTTTTATTTACTTTATAAATTTTATTATTATTATTTTTTAGTAAATACTTAACAATTGATAAAATCAAATCCCGGTGTTGTCCTATTTTATCAAACTGATTATTTTTTGACGTTTCTCAAAACCAATGAAATGCTTCATACTGAGAATACAGCTCTTGTAATTATTCCCGGGAATAATCTCTGTAGATGCTTTTTTGTTTATTACAAATGATAAGTAGTTGTCAAATAATTATTTAAAACTGTCAATGCGTCAAGTAAAATGTGTGCAAAAAATTTATTTACTTTCATTTCAGATACAGAAATACAACGCCAAATTTTAGAAACAACTTCCAAGAATACATTAATAAGTAATAAATCGATATGAACCCAGTTCAAACACTTTTAAGTTGGATGAATCGACCTCAATAGTTAAGTCAAAAAATAATCTAATTAAATATAACTCGAGAGTTGGATAAATTAGAAAATAATTCTCCAGTATCTTTCTCAAACTTGTTGCCATTTGGCAATAGCCACTCTATGGACTTTCGTGACTATTGCCTGGCAACAAGTTTTCGAAAGATCTGTCAAATTATTTTCAATTTATTCCCAATCTCTTATTATATTATTACTGAAAACTTGTTGTCAGACAACAGTCATGATAGTACGTAGGAGTAGATATTGCCAAATGGCAACAAGTTCGAGAAAGACACTGAAGAATTCTTTTTTAATTTTTCGTGTTCTCAAGTTATTTTTTAGTCGCAAATTTAAATCATACAGTACAATTTAGCTTTACTTATTTTTCAATGAAAATTAAAAAAAAAATTTGACAAATATCTATATGACACTTGTCAAACAAATAAAAGCTACAGTGATTATTTTCGAGAATAATCACATGAGCCCTCATTATAGATATACGAGTACTAGTGATGAAACAAACAAAAATCATAAAAACAATTACTCTTTCGAATGAGATAAAAAAATCATAGCATGCCATTTAAAAAATATCGTCCTCTTCACTGTGAAAAAAATGACACTTGCTTCCTTCGTTTCTTTCTTTCTTTCTTATCTTTTGATTTAATTTTCACTTCTTACAAAATAGTGATTAACTTGCAATTGTATGGAATTTTCTTTCAAATACATTCGTATGATGTGTCTCTTTTCTTTTCTAATCTTTATAGATTCGTTGTTAGATTTGTTGTTAGAGAAGTGAGCATAAATAATTTGAAATGTTCTTAGCATGAAAACAAATTTCACCATTTAAAAAAAACTACTCCTGTGCTCTCCCACCACTAACATCTTTTGGGGACGTGACGTGACGGCTGGTAACCGCACTTCACGCGCATAATATATCACTTACCGAGATCTGCTACGGCAGAGTGCCACACCCAGTAATAGGTAGAAGGCGTGTTGATATATATTTATTTATTTTATGAAAGGTCGAGGAAAGATCAGTGCATGTGCTCGAAAGTTACTTGTGTGATGAATGATTTCGAGTATGATAAGTAAATGAGCTTTTATGGAAGGAATTATGAGTGTGACTGAAATGAGGGTGGTGTGTTAGGATGAGAATGTTTGACGAGAACTGATTATTTAATTAAATTAATGAGATATTTTTTTGTGAATGATTCTGAGGTTTATGCTACCCCATTTGATGGGATATACCGTGATGTTATGTATGTATAAACTAGAGATGCGCCGAATATTCGGTTATTATTCGGTATTCGGCATATTCGGCAACTTTTTGTTTATTCGGTTATAGCCGAATTATTCGGTTATACGACCGAACATTCGGTATTTTTTTATTTGTTTCTGGAAATTAATAATTTATTCAAAACAAAAATATTTTGTCATATTAGTAATTTTTATTTATTTGAAAACGATTATAATGCATCTCGTAATAAAGTAAATTATTTATTAGAAAAAAAAATCGCAATTCTTAAGATAATACACAGAAAACAGGAACATAGTATGAACACTTTTTAAAATTTAACATATAGAAATAATATGTAGGTACAGATACTTAATACTTAATAGTCATTTAATAATTTACTAAAGGTAAGTTGTGGTGGAGAAAAACTAAACTTTCAGCTCTGTCCGGCAATAAACGATTCCTTTTCTCTTCATAGATATTTCCAGCTTCAGAAAAAAGTCTCTCACTGTGAACAGTGCTAGCTGGTGGTGATAAGAAAATTCTAGCTATGGAGGTTATGTACGGATATTTTTCTGAAGCTGAAGTAGCTGCAGATTTTCCAGTGCCACCACGAGATATCAATATACCGCATAAACTACATTTTACTTTGCTTTTATCTTCCGTCTCTTCAAAAAAAATCCACAATAGTGATTTTTTGCGTCCTCATTTGAAAAAAAAAATTTAATTGTTAAGACGATATGCCTGAATCTGATTGCGCGGTGTGCGCACATTTTAACTAGAACCGAATATTCGGTTCGGCCGCTATGAAATTCGGTAATGTTCGGTATTCGGTTATTCGGCCAAAATTGTATTCGGCGCATCACTAGTATAAACACTTGAATTTTATTTTTTAATTATTTAGATTACATATTTATTTCAGCAGATAATATCAATAGTCCTTACTTATTTTACACCCTGTGTAAACTATAATAATAACAACAAAAAATAAATAAATATATCATGACGCCTTTTTCTCATCACTGAGTTCGGCACTTTGCACAAAATTAGCCGCTTTGTCATATCGTAAACGCAAATAATTTTCTGTCCGTTCGGTGAGAGATTACATTTGATATTGATTCTAATTGATCAAAACGTCAACATGTAGACATATTTACATAGCAGAAAATTTCTGTGACAGTGACAGCGCTGAATAAATTTTATTGTTTAACTTTTTTATAAAATGATAGATAATATTTAAATAAATATATCATCACGCCTTTTACCCATTACTGGGTGTGGCACTCTGCTGAAGCAGATCTCGATAAGTGATATATTTATGCGCGTGAAATGCGGCTACCAGCCGTCAAATCACGGTCCTCAAATATGTTAGTGGTGGGGGAGATACAGGGGTAATCGTAAATTGGTGAAAATATTTTGTCGGCTGTGGGGATTGAACTTCTTAAAGATACACAAGCCGACTTGATACCACGAGCCACCCCATAAATAATATTTAAAAAATTAATCTATGAGGTATTTTGGATCCCATAACCAAAGTGTTCTACATGCTTAAGTGAATGATAATTAGATGCCACTGGCACAAATACATACGTCTTTATTTTGAGAAGTTGGCCAATCAGAATCAAGTGAAATACATACCATACAACCACCTTATAATCTCTCACTGAATAGACTTTTGTGTTAGACCACAAACATATACAGGATGGTGAACGCAACTCTCGAACATAGGGATTTAACATGTAAAATCACAATTTTGTAATTTCCTGCTTCCCTAATTATTTTAAGCTAAAAAGCTTCAACTAAAAGTTTTAGGGAATAAAATTCTGCATCTAATACAATAAACAAAATTAATTTTGCATGCTTCGTAACGCCACAAATTTGATCTGAAAATAACGAAAATAGTCTAAAAACTATTGATAGCCATGGAACTAAAACAAAATTAAACAAATGTTTGTCGTTTTATCTGTCAAAATAAATGACATAATAAATAAAGAAATTATTTTTACAGATTATACGTCAAACATTTGTTTAATTTTGTTTCAATTCCATGGATATCGATAGTTTTGAGGCTATATTTGTCATTTTCAGATCTAATTTGTGCCGTTACGAAGCATGCAAAGTTAATTTTGTTTAAATAAGAAAAATAGGAAAACAAAATTTCCATCACTTGTCACAAATTCCAAAATTTTTACAGCACGTTTGAATCAACTTATCAGATCATCATCAAACGGCTGGTCAGTTCAGCTTTAACCATAGACGCGTTTCGTCCTTTAGGGACTCATCAGTATGGTGTGATCAACTATCCAACTAGACCAACTAGGAACTAGTGAACTGTGATATTTTTACAAGCTGAAGTGACTGATGTTAGAGTAACTAAGCAGGTAGACAAGACAAAAAGTGTCTTTATTTAATTTAATTTTGTTTATTGGAATGCAGAATTTTATGCCCTAAAACTTGTATTCGAAGCTTTTTTGTTTAAAATAATTAGGGAACCAGGAAATTACAAAATTGTGATTTTACATGTTAAATCCCTATGTTCGAGATTTGCGTTCACCATTCTGTATATTCAGTGACGTAATGATACCAAATTCAAATTACTCCTGTGGTTCACCCTTGATTAACATCAGTGAATATTATGATTTGCCAGCCTGATAAGCTTCAGGTAGAACGATTCTTTGATTAATTCAGAGTTGAAAATCCTAATGCAAAAAAATCCTTCGCAACACCAAATCAAACAATTGTTGTAGCAGTTATCAGGTAACTATACAAATCAATCTGACGTCCAAACGTCCAAATTTGACAAATTATTTTTTATTTTTATTTCAAACAATAGTTATTTGTTTCATTAGGTCTAAAAATACAAGTGTATGGGTCGTGTAATAAAGGTTTCCGGATGACAAAATCTCGTATTAAAATATAGGAATTTACGTTACATGTGATAACGCCTCCGAATAAATTTTATTATATTAAAAAAAATATATTTGCAATTTTTAAGGCAAGAAAAATTTTCACACTTTTCTTTTAACACATGTGTATAGATAATAATGTTCATGCAAATTATGTAGCTATAATAAAAAATATCGTTTTACATCAACCTTATTGCGTTTTCTTAATAGTAATAATATTATAAAATATTTATCTGAAAATTATTTCATGTTGTAATAAAAGAGCATAGTAAAATATGTGAGGTTATCATTTTAAAATGATATTATGACAGTGTAATAGTGCAAATCTTTTAAAATAAAAAGTTGTCAAAAACAGTTTAACAATAGCCTCTATTATTAAACTATTTTCCGTATAATAATTAATCGATTGTGATCGCAGAGTATATAAACTACATTTCTACAAAATAGTAATTTATGTATCAAGAGGGAAAACAGGCGTTTCTGGCACGCGGCATGATTATTAGCACGAGGCGCAAAACGCCGAGGGCTAATAACATGGTCAGGGTGAGACATACTAATTTCACCCGTGACATACAATATTTTATGTACAACAAAATAACATTTAATTATATCGTATATTCAAAAGATTAAAATATGTACATAGGTCAAAATGACATTTTGTTAAATCAAGTATGGGATGGCTAGCACAGTGGTATGAAGTCGGCCTGTGGATCCTGAGGTTCCTGGTTCGATTCCCACAGGCGACAACTTTTCATAATTTGAAAAAGCTATCCCTGTGGCTCCTCCACCACTAACATGTTTGGGGGCCGTGATTTGACGACTGGTAACCGCATTTCACGCGCAAAATATATCACTTACCGAGATCTTCTTTAGCAGAGTGCCACACTCAGTAATGGGTAGAAGGCGTGATGATATATTTATTTATTTATTTAAGTATTCACAATTAGCAAAAATTGTCATTTTATTTAGGTATCTATAGGAATAATTTTTTTATGACACTAGGACCAAAAACAAGTTTTTAAGTCCGCTTTTTAGGGCTAAAACACATAAATTTCGGCCCGGTTGTGCATAATAGTTATTTATGTACCAAGAGTGAAAACAAGTGTTCCTGGCCCGTGATATGATTATTAGTACGAGGCGCAAAGCATCGAAGACTAATAACATGCTTAGGATCAGAAACGCTAATTTCACCCGTGGTACACACAATATTTTATGCACAACAAAATAACATTTAATTATGTGTTCAAAAGATTAAAATAAGTACAAAATGTCATTTTGACATATAGTCAAAATGACATTTTGTAGAATCAAGTATACACAATAATAAAAAAATTGTCATTTTATTTAGGTATCCATACGAATTATTTTTTTATGGCCCTAGGGCCAAAAACAAGTGTTGAAGCCCGTTTTTAAGGATTAAAACACATGAATTTCGGCCCGGTTGTGCATAATAGTTATTTATGTACCAAGGGTGAGAACAAGCGTTTCTCGCCCATGGCATGATTATTAGCACGAGGCACAACAAAATAACATTTAATTATGTGTTCAAAAGTTTAAAATATGTACATAGGTTAAATGTCAAAATGACATTTTGTAAAATCAAGTATTCAAATAAACAAAAATTGTCATTTTATTTATGTATCCATAGGAATTACTTTTTCATGGCCCTAGGGCCAGAAACAAGTGTTTAAGCCCGCTTTTTAGGGCTAAAACACATTCATTTCGGTCTGGTTGTACATCAAAAGTATTTAAAATGTAATAGTAATTTGGCAATTAGAAAATTATTATAGCATTCTACAGGACGCGATTCTACGGCAGAATGTCACACACATCAATGGGTAAAAGGCGTAATAGTATATTTACTATTTCTTCTTTACCTTTACAGACTTGTCGTACTCAAAAATAAACACTCGTAAAAGTATGCACGAGTACTTGACTATTAACAGATTCTGTAAAAGAACAAAAGCACTCACTTAGTCTTTGAAGTACATTTTCCAAGTAAAAATACCACAATCTAAACTTTGTGAGCAAACTCACAGAACACATCAACACAATGTTGATTAGTGACGGCTAATTAATTCGGCAATTAGCTGCTACAGATCTCTGTGAACTAATACATCGATTGCCGATTGTATTGACATGTAATCAGGTTGTTACACCACGGCCAGCCGCCTTTGATTTCAACCACGCGTGATAATCGATTTCTGTTTCAATCTCGTGTTGAATTATTAGCGAAGATTTCAGCTGAGCTATTACGAAATTTGAAACTTCTGTATGTATATTGTAGAATAAGTCTTTGATCAAATTGATTGCTGTATTTAAATGGATAATTCGTTATTGTTACGTTTAATTGGATAAAGTGATTTATGTGGTTAATTGAATATTAATTTGATAACTAACTGAACACTGTTCGAAATAAGCTATAGTTGTTATTATAAATAAAACATAGTATGTATTGTATAGGCAGTGGTGAAAGTAGGTCGGTATGGTCCGGTGCGGCGTACCGGTAAGAGAAATAGAGCCGGTACGGAGTACCGGTAAGAAAATTTTACAAATAAGTGCGACGACATCATTTTTAAATTTTTGGTAATGGTAACATGAAAACAGAACGAGCTGAATTCCGAGGTTTGCATAACAAATTATGTTCTGTTACTTTTACTGAGTTGCACTCTGTACAGTTTCGTATATTTCACAATCAGAGCTGGGCAAGCTACTTAAAAAAAGTAGGTAAGCTACAGCTACAGCTATTCTTTAAAAAAGTAGCTAAGCTACAGCTATAAGCTATATTTTGTAAAATATAGCTAAGCTACAGCTAAAAGCTTTCGTTAAAGTAGCTGTTAAATTTTAAAGCTACTTTTTTAAATTATTGTGGAATAATTAAATTTGCCATTGTCATATGATCAGTCTTTTATTATAATGACTGTTAATTTATTATTATGTACATAAATATCAAAAATAGCAAATACCATTTGGCACCTACTGTGTATTTTTGCGTATTAGAGCCAGTTAGAACCGGCAACAAATAATTATTTTGTGTGGGTTTAGCTTGTACGCATGCGTACTCTGTTGACCTTCTACTTAAAAAGTAGCTTTAAGCTAAAAAAAGTAGCTTTAAGCTACAAAAAGTAGCTTTAAGCTACAAAAAGTAGCTATAAAAGTAGCTTCATAATAAGGAATCAAAAGATCCAGGGTTATTGGATTCCTTATTATAAAATTCAACTTTTACGGCTTAATAATCAAAACTTCCAAAAGTAGCTTCAGTTGTTATTTTTAAACTAATAGAAAAAAAAGTAGCTAGCTACAAGCTACAGCTATATTTTTTCACAGTTAGCTAAGCTACAGCTATAAGGCAAATGTAAATAAGCTACAAAAGTAGCTAGCTACTGCTCGGCTCTGTTCACAATTAATATTTATTTCAACTACTGGTCCTCCGACTACGGTGTTTAATCCCAGCCATATATTAAATCGTGGTTAGGAAAAAGACGATTAGCGAACTCGTGAGAAAGGATGAGAAGAAAAGAAAAAAAAAGGGCTATAATTTTAACAGTGCCGTATGAAAAATATTTGAGTATTGCACCTAAAGCTACCTGAAATATATATATATATATATATATATATATATATATATATATATATATATATATATATATATATATGTATATATATATATATATATATAAAATAAATATATCATCACGCCTTCTACCCATTACTGGGTGTGGCACTCTGCTGAAGCAGATCTCGGTAAGTGATATATTTTTGCGCGTGAAGTGCGGTTACCAGTCGTCAAATCACGGCCCCTAAACATGTTAGTGGTGGAGAAGCCACAGGGATAGCTTTTTCAAATTATGAAAATTTGTCACCTGTGGGAATCGAACCAGGGACCTCAGGATCGACAGGCCGACTTCATACCACTGTGCTAGCCATCCCATATAATAATATAATATAAATAAAATAAGTATTGCCTATAGAACGCGACAAACCAAAGTAACACCGTGGCTGGAATGCGCTTTAACTCAACCCATTGGGTATATAACGAATGGCGTAGCTCTATTTTGGTTTTAAAGTGAAATATACAGTTTCAGTGAAAAAACTTTGCCGCCGCACTATGTACGATATGATTATTTATGCAAATTAATAATATATTTATTTATTATTAAAACAACATAATTTTTATTCTTTTGATATACTATTTTTATAAATAGAAAGAATCACACAGCGTCTTATTATTTCATAAATTCAAATAATCAGTCTTTTTTGTAAAACCAACTTTTGACACTGAATGTACCGATGATAGTAGCATCCTCCGATAATACTCCTATCAGGTTTATAAATTACTTTGGCCAATTCTATATATAATATATAAAACCTTTTTTTCCCTTAGCATAACCCATATCTACAAGTATTCAAGTGCAAGTACCAATACCAGTCCGACCTCCCAAATTACTCGCAGATACTTGTAATGGGGCGACCTGGACAATGTCGCACAATTATTTATTTCCCGCATATTTTAAATAAGTGAGCAACAGCATAAACAACGAAACAGACGATACTCATTTCATAGTACAAATTATTAAATAAAAAAATCTGGTGTGGTCCCCACACGACTTTCTTATACACAGTATATTTAGATTTAGATTTTCAGTAATTCAGCATTTATCTACTAAGAATAATGACAGGATTGGGGTGGCTAGCTCAGTGGTATGAAGTCGGCCTATGGCTCCTGAGAGTCCTGGTTCGATTCCCACAGGCGACAAACAATTTTCATAATTTAAAAAAAAAACTACCCCTGTGGCTCCTCCACTACTATCTTTGGGAGCCGTGATTTGACGACTGGTAACCGCACTTCACACGCAAAATATATCACTTACCGAGATATGCTCCGGCAGAGTGCCACACCCAGTAATGGGTAGAAGACGTGATGATATATATATATGCTATGGTCATATGCCGCCATTACGCCCTGCGTTTTAGGTCTTATAGTCAACAGGTTTCTTTGGACGGTCACCCATCCAAGTACTACCCGCGCGCAACATTGCTTAACTCGTGTTATCGCATAGATCAGTTCCAACGAGTGCAGCCATGGCCGTTGACAATGATATATTTATTTATTTATTTATTTTAGGATTGGTTAAAACGCAAACACGTGACATACAAAGAAGCATTTCATTGGTTTTGAGAAACGTCAAAAAATAATCAACATAATATAAAGTTGACATCTAATAGCTTTGTAAAATCTGTCGTGTTACTTTAATATATAAAAATATTATAAGAATAAACAATTTTCATTGTTTAAATTTTTTATATTTTTTTACAGATTATTATGTTTATAATAACATTAGACAAAGTCATTTAAAAATCTGCCTATATATATATGAAATGTAATTATCTTTAATTTAAAAAAATATTATCCAGATCCAATGGATATTAAGGTCTCTAGCGATTTTCCCACTGTGCGGCTCCTCAGTTGCTTCATCTGACAAGCCGCCGCTGACAGAATACTTAGCATCCATAATAAATTTTCCGCAATCTTTAATAATTCGAGTTAAATTTGTAAATAACACCTCTTCAAATAACTTATTTAAATTTCCCTCTCTGATTACACTGCTCTTCAATTCCTCTCAATGACCATCTGAATTAATTTCCTTCTGGTAATCATTTAATCCGGAGTTGCTTAACTTTCCGGTCACGTTCCGCAGCGCATCGTGTTACCTCCGGAGCCCACTCCGCCACTTGGACTCCGGGCAACTTGGTGTCAGTTCCAAGTTACTCCAGTGTGCTCCGGTGAGTTCTAAACCTACACCAGAACCAACAACTGCTGCTGCTGCGTGAATCTCACTCCGGGGTGGGACCGGGGCGGCTCCGGGGAACGGGGTGGTTTTCAGGTAGAGGGTTGATTTTTTATGGTTATGTTTTATTTGATTTCGGGGTTGGATTCATGGATCGTTTTTAGTTTGACACTAATTTGATAGGGTGAGTTTTATGATGGAATTTCGAAATAAAAAAGGGGTGCTGTTTGAATTTTAAGTTTTAATATGGTTGCTTGTTTTAGGGTTTTTTATGGTTGGTTATATTTTATATTCTAGTAGTATTTCAGTTCCTGCACCGTCATTTTTATATGTCTGTTTAAAACTGATATATACATTTTATGGGATGGCTAGCTCAGTGGTTATGAAGTCGGCCTGTGGATCCTGAGGTCCCTGGTTCGATTCCCACAGGCGACAAATTTTCATAATTTGAAAAAGCTATTCCTGTGGCTCCTCCACCACTAACATGTTTGGGGGCCGTGACTTGACGACTGGTAACCGCACTTCACGCGCAAAATATATCACTTACCGAGATCTGCTTCAGCAGAGTGCCACACCCAGTAATGGGTAGAAGGCGTGATGATATATTTATTTTATTTAACTTACAATAGCGGTTTTTGACGTAGATTATAAAATAGTTTTCAGTGACTAAAATGAGCAATTATTCACAAGTGATCATTTATATCAATGCAAGAGCTTGATAACAGTGACATTTTACTAATTTGACAGCATCTCCAGTCAGTTTAGTTTGAACTTCTTTTAACTTTATTATAGAAAAGTGAATCGTTATTATATGCCCGTGATTATTTTTTGACGTTTCTCAAAATCAATAAAATGCTTCATTGTATGTCACGTGTCTGCGTCTTAACCAATTCTGTCGTTATTATACTGAATATTTTTTGACGTGTCTCAAAACCAATTAAATGCTTCATTGTATGTCACGTGTCTGCGTTTTAACCAATCCTATCATTATTATACTGAGAATTAAGCTCTTGTGATTATTCCCGGGAATTATCTCTGTGGATGCTTTCTTGTTTGTGACAAATGTTAGGTAGTTGTCAAATAATTATTTAAAACTGTCAACTTGTCAAGTAAAATGTGTGAAAAAAATCGATTTAGTTGTATTTTAGATACAGAAATACACCAACAAATTTTGGAAACAACTTCCAAGAATACATTAATAAGTAATCAATCGATATGAACCCAGTCCAAAATCTTTTAAGTTGGATGAATCGATCTCAGCAACTAGGTCAAAAAATAATCTACTTAAATATAACTCGACAGTTGGATAAATTAGAAAATAATTCTCCAGTATTTTTCTCAAATTTGTTGCCATTTGGCAATAGCCCTACTGGCTTTCGTGACTATTGCCTGGCAACAAGTTTTCGAAAGATCTGTCAAATTATTTTCAATTTATTATCACTCTCTTGTTATATTATTACTGAGAATAAAGCTATTGATAATAAATAAAAGGATGTGGGTAAGGGAAAAACTATTTTTATTAAGGTAAAATAAAGTTTAATGTCACTGTCAACAACAGGAAATAGATCCATGTATCAGTCTTACCAATTTCAAGTAGTTTTTTTATATATAGTCAACCGAAACTCTTTCTTCTGATTATTTTGTAAAATCGTTTTCAGTAAATAAAATAAGCAATTATTCATATGTGACTAAAATTAAAAAAAAATAAATAAATAAATATATCATAACGCTTTCTACCCATTACTGGGTGTGGCACTCTGCCGAAGCAGATCTCAGTAAGTGATATATTTTGCGCGTGAAGTGCGGTTACCAATTGTCAAATCACGGCCCCCAAAGATGTTAGTGGTAGAGGAGCTACAGGGGTAGTTTTTTAAAATAGTGAAAATTGTTTATCGCCTGTGGGAATCGAACCAGAGTTCTCAGGATTCATATGCCGACTTCATACCACTGGGCTAGCCACCCCATAATAAATAAATATATCATAACGCTTTCTACCCATTACTGGGTGTGGCACTCTGCCGAAACAGATCTCGGTAAGTAATATATTTTGCGCGTGAAGTGCGGTTACCAATTGTCAAATCACGGCCCCCAAAGATGTTAGTGGTAGAGGAGCTACAGGGGTAGTTTTTTAAAATGGTGAAAATTGTTTATCGCCTGTGGGAATCGAACCAGGGTTCTCAGGATTCACATGCCGACTTCATACCACTGTGCTAGCCACCCCATTTTAATTTTTAAACCCGTAATAACCATACACAACTAACAATTTATAGATACCAATGCGACAGTTTGACAATAGGAATATTTCACTAATTTGACAGCATATCCATTCAATTTGGTTTAAAGATTTTTCTAATTTTATTGTAGAAAAATCGCTATTGTAAAATGAAACGTTGCATATCAACAAGTGAGTGAAATGTTATTGTAACAAGTCAAAGTCAGCACATTCTTAGTGAATACAATTAAGTAAAGTAGAGCATGTTGTAATGAGGTCAAGTATTCTAAATAATATTCTTTGACGTAAGTAGCTAACTCTTTGCTGACTTAGTACTTTTGTAATTAGATATATAGTAGCGTTAGGTCAGTTATAGTCACACAGTCAGATGCAGTCACATAGTCAGATAGTCAATACGAGAGTTCAGTAGGAACTCGACAACATCAACCATGTAGTAAGTGTGAATAAATCTTTGTTATTTGTTAAACCAAATTGTAAGTACAAACTCATTTACAACAACCCTAGTACTTGTCCTTTCTCCGGTCTGACAAGAACCCATACTAATTATTTGTTAATTCTCCTTTAAATAAGGGAGGCTTACATTATTATATGCTCCTGAGAATTATCAGATCACGATAAATTAAAATTAAAATGCATTTTACTAATATATGATTTATAATCTATATTAATTGTTTGCACAGGTTATCTTCGATCTCTTTTCTGTATTTCTTTCGCATTTCCTTCCTACTAGATAATCAGCTGATATTACTGATACGAAAAGTAAATAAAAATAACCTTGATAACTACATAATTTTATTTTTATCAAGCAGACTCAAGTGTCAGGGTCATATGCTTTATCGGTAATCCAGCCATATAGTAATCGCGGTTATAATACGAAAGTTTGAAAGTAAGTGTGTATACAGGATGTTCCATTTAAGTGTGCCACCATTGCTATCTCGAGAACCACCATTTTACAAGACTTTTACAATGAGAAATTTTTTTTTTCGACTAGTGGTTCTCAAAATACGGGACACAACTTTCTTATTTTAAATGGGAACAAGGGTTTTTTTTAGGTTATTCGATAGAATATTTTTTTCTGTATATAATATTTATTATTTTTCAACGGGCCTTTCAAGACTTTTTTGAATTTTTTATATATTAATCTACGTAATAAAATGATTATACCCAATTTTTTTTTAAACTTGTATTAAGCATGATAAAAATATTTAAACTTTCGAAACAAACGAATACGACGTAGTTGCATCTTAGCTTAAAGAGAGACAGATAAGACAGAGATAAATAACACGTAACTTCACGTAACGTGTGTCGTTGTCAGTAGAATCCTCAGACAAAACATAACTAGACGGATAACAACTGCGTTTGCATTGACTTGAATACGGCATAATTCGTCTAGTATTATACGTCATTGGTAGAATCGTAGAATGCTGAATGCTTATTTCTTCTTCGTCTTCCTCTCAGTAAAATTGAGCACCGACAAACGTTTCAGACAAAGCTCTGTGTTTGGCTTAATGCAATACGTAATTGCAATGAGCTTTTTAAATTATTCAACTTTAACTTTCATATTTCAGCAATAAAAATATCATTTATGGTAAGATTTTATATTGTATTAAATATAATATACGGTCAAGAACTTATTTTAATAAATATATATTAAAAACCTCTACCACAATTCTTTTCTATCCAAAGCACTCTTGTTGCAGCCAGATATAAATAAAATACATATAAATTTAAAATGCATATTTCTCAGTTATTTTGTTCTATTAAGATATATGTTTCTATAGTTGAATTTAGAAAAAAAATTCCTTATCGAATAACATAAAAAACATATATTCCCATTTAAAATAAGAAAGTTGTGTCCCGTATTTTGAGAACCACTGGTCGAAAAAAAATTTTTTTGCTCATTGTAATAGTCTTGTAAAATTGTGGTTCTTTACTAATTTACCCAACTTCGTAGCACTTATAGTTCTCGAGATAACATTAATGGCACACCTAAAAGGAACACCTTGTATACATACATTTTCGATATTGTCATCATAATATGTAAATTTTGAATATTGTGTGTTTACAGGATTTCTCCTATAAGATGGTTACCATAAGGATATTGGAGCTACGACCTCGATTAAATAAGACAAATGATGTGAAATCAACACATTCTAAAGTGGGCAAAGGGAAATGGCCTATATAACTTTTTGACATATAAGTATCGCATCAAAACTGCCATAATATGAGTTTATTTTGAAAATTAATAATAATAAATGAAAATATCTAACGCTTTGCATATTTAATAATTAAAGGGTGGATTATATGTAGTAAAAAGGTATTAAAATATGCAAAAAGAACTGTAAATTTCCATTAAAAAAAACATATATGCAAAAAAATGCCAGGTACATTTGAAGATGGTTTTTACTAATTTCCATTTTTATATGCAGGGTCGTTGATTTTCACCGAAGTTCAAATTTCTGAACGTTCGAACATTCGAATGTTTTGAACTTCGTTGGAAAAACTTCGAAGCTTCGAATTTTCGAATTTTTTGAAACTTCGAATTTAGGAATTTTCGAATTTTTCAAAGCTTCGAATTCTCGAATTTTGTGTCTCTGAATTAACGCCATCTGTCATTTCCAAACATGCTCACGCATAATTTGCGAAAAGTCGGGCACGAATTAAATAATAAATTCGGTGAAGTATCCTGCAAAAACTCTCTTACCGCCCATCTAAATGCTATCGACATTTAGTAAAACTTTTAAAATGACAATAAAAAGCATAAGAAAACGTCTTAATTAAAACGTTTTTGACAGTGTAGTGCAATTTTAAGTCTAAATTGAATTAATTTGGCAAATAATAATAATTAATAATAATTACTTACGAATTAATACCAAACTATGCACATGAGTTTATTCTGAAAATAATTCATATCAACACGCCGTGTTCACGTTAGAGTCCAGATTCACAATTCGAATAATTCGAAAATTCGAAAATTTGGAATATTCAAAAATTCGAAAGTTCGAATCTAAATTCGAAGGTTCAATAAATGCGAAAATTCGAATTCTCGAATATTCGAAAATTCAACAACCCTAATATGCAGTATTTTATTCAGAACATCAGCTACATGAGTCGTATAGTAGTTATTTATTATACAAGTGTTTTATTAGGTATATAAAACACACAAGAAAAGTTTAAACACGAGACCGAAGGTCGAGTGTTTAATATACTTAAGTGTTTTAGATACCAGTAAAACACAAGTGTAGTACAAAATTTTATCCACAACTCATAATTATAGGTATCGAAGAAGATTGGTCATAACGTTTAACGTTGATTCAGTTATATATAGTTTCTCAAAATACAGTTGATCATGAAGTGGTTGCTAAGTAACAAGCTGTTTATAGTATTTTATGGAATATATAGGTAACACTAGTGTTTTACGAGCCATACAATTCAACTGAAATCAGTGTAATAATGTCTTTATTATATATGAGTTGTGGATAAGTATATTTACAAATAATTGATAATACTAGAATAAGAATAATAAGAAAACATAAAATATAAAAAATAAATATAAATAAAAATATTATCACGTCTTCTACCCATTACTGGGTGTGGCACTCTGCCGAAGCAGATCTCGGTAAGCGATATATTTTGCGCGTAAAGTGCGGTTACCAGCCGTCAAATCACGGCCCGCAAATATGTTAGTGGTGGAGAAGCTACATGAATAGTTTTTTTTAATGGTGAAAATTGTTAGTCGCCTGTAGGAATCGAACCAGGGTTCTCAGGATCCACAGGCCGACTTGATACCACTGTGCTATGCTACTCCATAAGGGAATATAAATAGGTAAATAAAAATAAATATATCATCACGCCTCTTACTCATTCTAAGTGTGACATTCTGCCATGGCAGATTTCGTTAAGTGATATATTTATGAGCGTGTAGTGCGGTTACCAGCCGACAAATTATGGCTGTCATAAAAGTTATGGAAGGGAGAGCCACAGGAATAAATTTTAATGTGGTGAAAATTGTTTGTAGGCTGTAGGAATCGAACCAAAGTTTTCAAATTCACAAGCTGATTCGATACCACTGAGCCACCGTTAAATCACGACCTCCAAACATGTTAGTGGTGAGAGAGTCACAGGAAGGGTTACCACCTCAGAACTAAGTCTCTCCCAGAGACGATGACTATTTTTTTAAAGAAGATCCTGCAATTTTATTAATATAACCATATTTGATAAAAAAAGGGTTACATTGTTTTGTTAAAGACAAGTGTTTTTGTTATCATGGTAAAATAATTACATATAAAATAAAGTAAAACAAGATTGGAAGTGATAAATCTATTGTAACAATAAAATTAGTGTATTCAACGTCATATATACGATTAAACTGTAACAATATTGACAAAATTGAAGATAATCACATGCAACAGAAGACATCCCCTCACCTAAAATTATGTCTATTTATGAAAACTTGAAACAATTCTAAAAAAAATTGATCTGATACAAGATGATATATCAACTATTAGAACCGAAATTAATTGTATAAATTCTTCCTTAAAATCATGAGGACAGAATCAAGATTTAGTGACAGAAATGAAACTAGATGACAGTAAGATGTAGAAGATCATCAAAGAAAAAAAAATTATAATTTAGCGGCGTAGAAGATTCCGAAAGTGAAACAGATTTGTCCTGGACAACAAACTACATAGCACTACATATTCAATTTTACTTACACAACCCGGAGAAATAATAATTAAACCCGGAGCCCGGATATAACTCACTGAAACCCAGAGTCTCCGGGTCAAACCCGGAGAGGTGGCAAGCTTAGTCACAGGGGTAGTTTTAAAATAGTGAAAAATGAAAACATAAATTTAGTAACAAATTCTTTTAGGGCAGTTTATCCCACCTTCATCATTATTTAACATTTTTTTAAGACAATCAGATTGTGATTACTATAATAACGCAACGCACTGATTATTATTATTTCCATGTTGCTTCGAAACTACTAAAGTTTAACGCTTATCTTGTAACCAGGCAGCGGAAAGTTGTATAGGTAACCCTGGGACTGTGTTTATAGTTAGACTTCCACCTAAGGAATGGCGCTGGTAGTATTTATGTGAAAACATTCATTTTAGATAACTACAATATCGGCAATCATTGGTTACTAGATTGTTCCTGTAGTTGTCATTTGTATATATTTCAAATTTTTAATCTGTCAAATATTCTATTAATTTTTATTTGTGAAATAATTTCATATAAATGTCATCAACTAATATCAATTGTTGTGTAAAAAACTGCACTGCTACTGGTAAGTAAGTGATCAAATAATAAATAATATTTGGATGAGGAAGTTATAATATATTTTCAAGTTCACAAGAGTTGGATAAAACTGCGATTGAAACAGTTCAAATTATAAATAAATTGTATACAGGTGAATATTTTAATAAATATTTATATTGTAATAATGAATTTTCATTTTATGTAGTTTAAATAAATATAAAATAATAATAAAAATTACAAGCAGCCTAAATATGCATATCGGGTTGCCTATATACTTGAGTTTAGTTAGACTTCCACTACTCAGATGGCGCAAAATACAGTCCCAATGCATAACATGGCAGTTTCTTATCTATAGTAGTATATTATGATCTGTGCTTGTAACTTCTAAAATGTATTATTTTCCATAATTACGACAGAAAACTGCAAAATTATGTTAAATTTCGTCCTCATGAATAATTGCTATCATAACACGCTCGTTGAATAATATAGAAGTTACAAATGTTAGTAACAAGTTTAAAATTTCAGTTTTGTAGATGTAAAAATTTAATAATAAAATAAATATTAATACACATTGTACGTATTTGTTTATGAATCGTAACAATTTATAATTTTAATTCGAAAAACAATTTCTGTTAATACAGCAGTTGGGATAAAATGATTTATATTTGTCGATTATCCATATTTTTAGGAGCTTAAAGCACTGTCACAATCTTTGCAGAGATTCAGGGTTTATCAGAAAATATGTAATCTATATTTACGGCTTTTAAATATATTTTGTTCAAAAAAGATATAGATAGAACATCGTGATCCTTTTTATGGAATCGGGATTATCTTTTCAATCCATCCTATCATCATAAACCTTTCATATAATATACAAATAGCCTGATATTTTTATCTTCGTCATATAAAATACCTGTAAATATAAAATTGCTAAAAGAGCAATATGCATTATTTTTAATTTTAAACCGTATTTGCTCACGTTTGAAACGCACATGAAGCATTTTTACATTTTTAGCTTCTTCTTGATTTTAGATTCGGTGCTTAGTTATTGTCATTATTTTCTTGAATGTGTTTTTTTTTCATGTGGTTTAAAGTAAGGACACAATACTATCACGTCACGTGAGCTCACCAGGGTTGTTTATATTCACCCAGGGTGAATTTTAAGATAGAGTCAAATCGCGGAACATAAACATCTTTTATATATTTTACAATGTAATAATACATAATCTCTTTACGTTTAACATAAATTATCATTTATTACATGACATCGTAGTATCACATTGCATTACTTTGACAAATGTCAATATCAAACTAGTTTAAGACCAAATATTATTTGTCTTATATTACCAGTATGTATTACAAAAACAGATTGATACCCAATCCTTTTACTGGCAAATTTGAAATATAGTTTTAAATTAAATAAGTATGACAATAATATGATCGAGCATATTATGTTTTTAATTCACTATAAAATAAATATATTTTTTTGCAATTATTATATAATAGTACATAAATTTTGTTTTAATGTACAATATACATTTTAAACATTATATACAAAATTAATCTAGAATTAAATAACTTGAATTAAAAAGTGTATTTTTCAATGTTATAAAAAACCCAATAATGCCCAAAAAAACTCAATTGGTCGGGTTTTTTCTTTAAAAACCCAGTTGGTCGTTTTTTTTTTAAAAAAACCCGGATTTTATCAACTATGGAACTCACTCGACGTTTTCCTATTGTCATCAAAATATTTTAGAAGTTCAAGTTCTATTTAATTTTAAATGATATTTTTAAGCCTGCGACAGATCCAGTTTCACATAAATTATTTTCTACTAAATTACCATCACCACTATGTCCAAAATAAAAAAAAAATTATCATTATATATTTCCGGGCTTACTGTAGTAGTTAATTACTTCCGAGTAGTTGAATTACTATAAAGTAATTAACTACTTCAAAGTAGTTGGAAGCAGTAGTTTAGATGAAAATACCAATTACTTTTCAAAAATCGCGTCAATTACAAATAAAACTACTTTGTTTTAAAAATAGTTAATTACAACTACTAACTACATAAATAGCTATTTTTATAACCAGTGCCGAAAAAGGCTGGTTACGTGCAAGTGCAGAATTTCCGAATGCGGAAATCTGCACGAGCACGTAACCTTCTTCGGCACGTGTTATAAACAACATTTTTCCTACAACTGTGCGATTTATAAAATCACTAAAATATTATCAAAATTTATAAAACTTTAATGATATAACACGAGAACGATGTTTTACGGCGTTGCTATGGTTTGTTTGTTGGTTGCATTGTTGTTCGACGTTATTTAAAAATATTGCACTAATTTCAAGATAATTTCTTCAAAATCGTCTAGATTGGAATACTACACTGAGTGATTCTTCTTCATCATATACACCTCCAAAGATAATTGAAGCCCCAGATCATGCTATGTTGGATCTATTTTCGACAAGACAATCAACCTGCTGCTGGTACTTCTAAAACCTCCGAAATTGTTGTCAATATTATTACTGTTAATTATATGAACAGGTACGGAAGAAATCAATGTTCATTTAGACAGTATAAAAGTTTTTTTTTCACATTATGTCAATATAAGCAACTGTAACAACGTATCATTAATATACACAAACAATAAATATTATGGATTTCACTTACTCGTAAAATAAAACCATTTATCGATATATTTTACTTTGTTCGGTTCTTTTTATTAATTGTCTACAGATTAGATATACTGCAATTTAAGGTTATGTTTATAAACGTCAAAATATACTACTGCATATTTACTACCGCTGATTCACCGTATCTTCTTCTTCCATAAGCGTCTATGGCCAAAATATGAATTACGCGCACGGCGAAATTTAAATTGCTCTCAACACAACTTTATTTTGACAGTTGCGTAATGAAGCACTTTCCGCACTAGTGTTTCTTTGCTTACAGAAACGCACTTGGTCTGCATTGTTCTACGTTCGATACGTAACCAAGGTAATAATAGAAACGTAATAACAGAGAAATCGCTCAGTTGTAGGAAAAAGTTATTTAAATAAATAAATAAATAAATATATCATCACGCCTTCTACCCATTACTGGGTGTGGCACTCTGCTGAAGCAGATCTCGGTAAGTGATATATTTTGCGCGTGAAGTGCTGTTACCAGTCGTCAAATCACGGCCCCCAAACATGTTAGTGGTGGAGGAGCCACAGGGATAGCTTTTTCAAGGGACCTCAGGATCCACAGGCCGACTTCATACCACTGAGATAGCCATTATTTAATTAGTAGTTAAACTACTTTGTAGTTAATTAGTGCCCAGCTCTGAATATAAATAAATGGGATTCATGGATCTCACCAATTTGACAATTCACGTGAAATTATGTGTGTTCACGTGACGTCATAAAAGTGTGTTCGTACCTTAAGAACGAAATTAGTTGAAAACGTGTTATGCAATCAAGCAATTATTTACTCAAATAAACGGTGATCCCAATTAATTAATCAGAATCGACTACATAATATAGTAAAGCATTCAACGTAGGCTACAAAACTCTATGAAATATCTTCACTCCGTATATAGTTATGAATGTATATTTCGTTTAAACGAGGATGAACTAAAGATTAAATTGAAATAACTAATCAAAATATAACTGCGGCCGACTAGTTCAGATTCCATTATAATATAAGTTACACATCGCTATTACTATAATTGACAATAATGTCCTGTTGAATAGCATAATAAATTAATAAATATGAGACTATCATTCACATGTCACGCGACATGTTTTCCATCAATCAACATTGAGAATCTTCCATAGTTACATGTCTATCACAGCGATGATAAAAGAACAAAATAAATTATTGCCTGGTTTTGTTGTAATCTATAAATAAAATAAATAAATATATCATCACGCCTTCTACCCATTACTGGGTGTGGCACTCTGCCGAAGCAGATCTTGGTAAGTGATTTATTTTTGTGCGTGAAGTGCAGTTACCAGTCGTCAAATCACGGTCCCCAAAGATGTTAGTGGTGGGGAAGCCACAGGGGTAGTTTTTAAAATGGTGAAAATTGTTTGTCGCCATATTGTGGAAATAAATAAATAAAGTTTCGTTTATGTAAATATTAGTTATTCTTACTGTTATATCTTAAGAAAGAACGCAAAGTCAAACTCGCATTTATTAAACAAAATCGTTCTTCAAATTGTATATTTAAGGTTAGTAATTCAATGAGTTACGATTAGATTGCGTTGTACCAAAGCGGGTACTGAGCGTCGTAAGCGCGAACTATTAGATGTGAATGAAACGATTCGCGGTTACTATTAATTAAATAAATACAACGCCCCATAAAACATAGATAACTTTATTTAACATGAATTACTATAATACGAGTTAATATATAATAACATAAAACTAGAAATATTTATAGTTAATTAAATGATAATTAAATGCGCGCCAAGCGCGAAACGGATTCGACGTCGGTCACATCTTGACCGGCTGCGGGCACAAAGGTCCAGAATCCCGAAAAGCTGGCCAAAATATGAAGGTATTATGCGATTTGTCTGAAATTGCATATATCGGAGATTTTGAGCATGCTGATTTAGAATCTGACTTTAAAATTTCAAGAAAACAAAATGGCGGACCAACTATGGTAGGTAGTCAAAAATTTGTTTATGATTTAAAAAAAATAAAAACGTTACATCCGTGTTTTTGAACATGCTGATTTAGAATCAGACTTTAAAATAAAAAAAAAAGCAAAATGGCGGGCCAAATATGGCGGTCAAAAATATTTGTTTATTTTTTTACATAAGAAACAGCACATCCATGTTTTTAAGCTTGCTGAAAAAAAATCTGTCTTTAAAATTTCAAGAAACAAAATGGTGAACCAAATATGGCGGACAAAATTTTAGTTTATTATTTTTTTATATAAAATGTATATTAAAATAACGAGTATAGAATTGTTCGTTTTTCTGCGCGTTTTTAAGAGCCTTACAATAATTCATTTTACATTCACGCGTCATTCGCTATCCGACGATTCATCTAAATCTATCATGGACTCTTCTACCGTAGGATTGCTTACATGTGTACTAGATGTCGCATTTTCCGGAGCCTTTAGTAACTCCACAGTTTCCACGAATAATGCTCTCAAACATTTTTGGGGTAATTACCTAAGGCTTGTAATGAATGGGTCTGAAGAAACCAAAAGTCTGTTAAATATATCCTCCATGGTTTTTTTTCGGCTACATTTTCGTTAGAAATCGTCCCGAAATCCTTTAATATATTTGTTGTAAGATTTTTGCACATCTACAGACATCTGTCCTATTGGCAATAATGCTGCACTACCAATGAAATAGAACCTAGTAGCAGCTAATTTTCTGCTTTTTATTTTTACAATAACATTAGAAATAAGGTGACGTTAAGCTTTCGACAGAACACGGCGGTAAAAACAACTTTTTCCTTGTTTAAAATAATATTTGTTTTTATTTTTATGTTAATTTTCATTAGCAAAGATTGTTGATTATTATACTAACAAATTAAGTAAACAATTTTTATTATACAGTCTCTAATTCTACTTCCGTTCAGGAGATGAGTCCATTTTACAGATTGAAATTCCGTTAATTACACGCCTAATTATTCACAAATACAAAAGACGTACAAATCCGGCTATTGTGCTCGCCAGATTTGCACCGCTCGAGCGTCACCTTTGAAATGTACTCTATGCTTATGTATAAGATATGAATGGTAACTGCCTAGAGAATTTGATAGAGCTAATACCAATCTATTGAATTAGTAACGTTAAAATCAGAGGAAACTAATTTGTTTGTTATAATTTTGGCCAGCTTTTCGGGATTCTGGACCACTGTGCGACGGAGCACAGGCCTTGACTGATGCTACATGGCTACATCTCAAAACTAGACGCTAAGTTTTCAGCAGGGGTGAAGAGTGGTATTTTGGGGATGCAACACATGGCCGAAGACTGCAGATGACCACACACATTCGTTGCCACGATAAGATTTTTCTCAGAATCTTATCGCACAACACAGGGAAGCAAACTAACAGAATATCTGCAGTCAACTCAAAAACCACCTTGTTACAGCGTTCTGGTTCCAATCCGCATCACAACAAATAATTATTCATTATATTCTTTGATTTATGGGGTAGGTGGATCAGTGGTATAGTCAACTTGTGAATTTGAAAAGCTTGGTTCGATTCCCGCAGCCGAAAAACAATTTTCACCATATTAAATATTGCTCCTGTGGCTCTCCCTCCACTAACATCTAAAGAAGCCGTACTTTGACGGTTGGTAACCGCACCTTACGCGCATAAATATATCACTTAACGAGATCTGCTACGGCAAAGTGCCATACCCAGAATGGGTAAAAAGCGTGATATATATATATATATATATATATTATATTTCCTGATTAAATATAAGCTCGTGAAATAATTAATAATGGAAAATATTGCTCGTGAAACCGAAGCCACTGGGTTTTTTTGGGTTTTGTTGGGTTTATTTGGGCATTATTGGGTTTTTTTAAATATTGACAAATACACTTTTTAATTCAGATTATTTAATTTTAGATTAATTTTGTATATAATGTTTCAAATGTACAGGCTGTTAAAAAAAAACACATCGAATCAAGAAACCAAAAAACACGTGTTTCATATTTTGCAAAAAAAGGCTTGTGGCTACTTGTGATTATGTTGATTTTTTTATTTGATTCAATGTTTATTTCTTGTGATATTAGACCGTTTTTTACTTTTCTTTCAGAATCATGTCAAAACTTATTTTTGCGTTTAGAGCGCCATCTATTCCGAATTGGAAAAAAAAGTTTCAGATAAAATTAACTTATTTTTTTTCGCAGAATACGAATCTGTAATAAAAAATGGGGGTTCCCATTTAAGGTTTCAACGTTGACCCCCGCCCCACCCCCTGGAGGTGAGTGTTGGGGTTTGTGTTTAGTGTGCTTAGATAGGTTTTTGCAAAATATGAAACACGTGTTTTTTGGTTTCTTGATTCGATGTGTTTTTCTCGAGATATTTCACCGTCCCAGAACTTTTTTAACAGCCTGTATATTGTATACTACTAAACATTAAAACAACATTTATTATTATTACTATTTCAAAAATATATTTATTTTATTGTGAATTAAAAACATAATACGCTCTATTATGTTATTGTCATACTTATTTAATTTAAAACTATATTTCAAATTTGTCGGTAAAAAGATTGAAAATTCATCAATTTTTGTAATAATATAAGACAAATAATATTTGGTCTTAAACTAGTT
The DNA here is from genome assembly GCA_911728475.2 of Pterostichus madidus. Classification (NCBI taxonomy): domain Eukaryota; kingdom Metazoa; phylum Arthropoda; class Insecta; order Coleoptera; family Carabidae; genus Pterostichus; species Pterostichus madidus. The sequence continues at coordinate 27,182,954 of OU452314.1, forward strand.
TGATATTAACATTTGTCAAAGTAATACAATGTGATACTACGCTGTGATGTAATAAATGATAATTTAAGTTAAACGTTTTATTTTGTAAAGAGATTACATTGTAAAATAAATAAAAGATATTTATGTTACGATATTTGACTATATCTTAAAATTCATCTTGGGTGAATTTTCAACCATATAATCAAATGGGGTTTTTAGGGTTTTTTAGGTGGGTTTTATTACAAAAACGCAGGTGGGTTCTTTTGGGTGGGTAAAATATGAACAATCCTGATACTAATAGATAAATATTATTATGAATTATAATAATAATAATAATTATAATTATGGGATGGCTAGCTCAGTGGTATGAAGTCGGCCTGTGGATCCTGAGGTTCCTGGTTCGATTCTCACAGACGACAAATTTTCATAATTTGAAAAAGCTATCCCTGTGGTTCCTTCACCACTAACATATTTGGGGGCCGTGATTTGACGACTGGAAACCGCACTTCACGCGCAAAATATATCACTTACCGAGATCTGCTTCAGCAGAGTGCCACACCCAGTAATGGGTAGAAGGCGTGATGATATATTTATTTATTTATTTTATGAATACCCAAAATAAAATTTACAGTTTACCGTAGCTCCGTGAAAAGAATAACGGCTTCACACGCGAGAATTCTCGAATTAAAACCTCACTGACTTCAACTTCAACAACAAAAAATTAGTGCGCCCGAGTGGTTGGGATTCTGCTGTAAGATTAAGCGTTAGGCCTCGTGAACTGTAATTGGGATTAATTTCTTTTGTATGCAGAGTAGCAATTTAGCAAAAAAATGATAATGAAGGTCTTTACAATGGCAGGTAGATGTAATGTAAAACATGGCTATCATACTTCCTTGTTAGAATAAACTGAAATATGATTACCTACAGTCATGGCTGTCCGCAGGGGGAGCAAGGAGGGGCGCCCCCCCTGGATTTTAACTAGGTTGATGACTACGACTCTCGAACATAGGACTTTATCATATAAAACTATAATTTAAAAGTTTTAGTGCATAAAATTCTGCATCTGAACCAATAAACAAAATTAATTTTGCATACTTTGTAACGACACAAATTAGATTTGAAAATGAGGAAAATTGCCTCAAAACTATCGATAGGCATGAAATTGAAACCAAATTAAACAAATGTTTAACGTTTTATTTGTCAAAATAAATGAAATAATAAATAAAGAATTTATTCTGACAGTTTTGTCAGATTGAACGTCAAACATTTGTTTAATTTTGTTTCAATTTCATAGCTATCGATAGTTTTGAGGCAATTTTCCTCATTTTGAGACAATTTCAGTCATTAATTTCGTATTTTATGCCCTTATACCTTTATTTGAAGCTTTTTCTTTTAAATAATTAGGAAGCAGGAAATTTTAAACAATATGATTTTACATGATAAAGTCCTGTGTTCGAGAGTCACCACACTGTGTATGTATATATAAATAAAATAAAAATTAAATTATAAGTTTGAAGATAATAAATTCAAGTTGAAACTGAATTTCCAGCAGTATTCTTATGGCCAGCTAGCGACATGTTCCCTATCGTAACGATTGAGTAATCTAAGTTTAAGTTTACACAGACACGAAATATTAGAAAATAAAAACGGTAAAACTGCTAAATCGGAATTTATTGAAGAAATGGTGTCAATTTAAGGAAGAGTTATTCTAAAATTGCCTTTCCTCCAATTCAAACCCAGACGACAAAGACTAGTAATGTATTTCACAAATTTAAACATTTTATTTATCCATTTGTTATGTGTATTTGTATTTATGTTATGTAAAAAAAAATATTTTAGAAATTTATGTATATCAATCTGAGAGTTTTTTGCGACTCGCCCCCTCCTGGAAAAATGTCTGTGGACGCCCATGGCTACAGTTAAAAGTTACTCTAATTAATTATTTGAATTTTATTAATACCTCGATTAATATCTATTACTGTTTTGTTGGTAACAATTAACTTATTAAAAAATGTTTTATACTTCCGTTATTAAATAGTTATTTACGATACTAGTACGTAAAACTAGCTTTAGTCAGAAGCGGGTCAAAGTTAAAAATACCCGCGAGTAACTAAAGATACTATATGCAGTGGCGTATGTGAGAAGGAGGGGAGAGGCGGGTGCGGTCGGCACCGGGCGGCACATATTTTGAAGCGGCATTTTTTATATTTCTTTAGTTGTAAAAAACAACTTGTTCACTTCTTAAGTTCACTATTCGATTTCTACGAATTATGAATTACTATATGATTTCGAATATGTTTCTTCATCGACAAGTCAATGTAGTATTGCAAATATTATCTCGAAAAATATTGCCTAATTTAAATATGCCATCCAATGGTAAAGAAGTTCCCCACCTATAGTTTGACTCAATTACAATTATTTATTTATGTTTATTAATTTAATGGGGCAATGGCTCAGTGGTTTCGAGTTGGCCTGTGATCCTGAGGACCCCGGTTAGATTCCCACAGCCGACAAACAATTTTCACCAAAGTAAAATTACCCCTGTGGTTCCCCTACCACTAACATCTTTGGGGGCTGTGATTTGACGGCTGGTAACCGCACTTCACGTACATAAATATATCACTTACCAAGATCTGCTTCGGCAGAGTGCCTCACCCAGTAATGGGTAAAAGTCATGATGATATATTTATTTGTTTAATTTATAAAAACCATCATTTGATTGATTTAGAAAGGGCGGCAAATTGGAGACCGCCTTGGGCGGCAAAATTTCTAGGTACGCCACTGACTTTATGTATGTGTACGAGGTGTGGCTATTAAATAACGAGACTGATGCTGTTTTAACATTTTTTTTAATTCCATACCTATTTACTTATTATCACTTTCAATATACACCCCGCCTCTAGCCCTACAATGCTCCATGTGAATCTTTCATTGTTCGAAACAGTGCTGGAAGTCTTTTTCTGTCAGCTCCTTCAGAACGCGTGCCGATGTCTCTTTCAAAGCTCAAATCTTGTTGCTATTATGGCAAATTTCATCTTAGGAAACAGATAGAAGTCGCACGGTGCAAGATCTGGCGAATAAGGCGGATGGTCCAACACTGGGATGCTGTACATGGCTAGAAATCTCTTGACAGAAATTGCGGAATGAGCCAGCGCATTGTTTTGATGGAGAAACCATGACTTGTTCTTCCACAATTCAGGTACTTTTTTCAATAAATTATAAGTTTCAGTAGCAGTTTTGCCAAGTTTCATGTGAAATTTCACAACAATTCGTTGCTCTAATGTTGCACTTAACATTTTTTTGGCAAAACCAAATAACAATTATAATTAGAACGAATGCTACAGCTATACGGATTTGTTTTCAGAAGTGATAGGTACTGCATTCGAAAGAGAAAGCATCACGCTAAAAAGCTGACGGTCGCTGGTGTTTTGCGCATGCGTACTTCGTTTATAGCAGCGTCAGTCTCGTTATTTAATAGTCACACCTCGTATTGTACTATATTTTATCTACGATCGAGAACAATAGCAAAAATATTCAATTTATTGACATAGATGTTCTTGATACTAACAAATTAATTATTTTATTAAGCTAACGATAACAATTATGCAATTTTCCGTAATTAAAAATACGTTGCTGGATAACCTGTGTCTAATAAAATTTTGTTATTAAACAGTCATTTTACATATTGAAATCATATACTTAAAAGACAATTTTACACTTGGTCGTAGATAAATGGCATTTAACGTATTGATTTCCATGTTGTCAAACTATGACTTCGAACGTTTTAGTCACGGCGTGAAGTTAACAACTGATATATTGAGCACAGAATGAATTTTGGTTCCTATCTGTCATTATAACTTAACCTTACTTTTCAAATTTTTTGTTTTTTTAATTTGCGGTCGTATTTAATGCACTTACATAAAACATTTGCAAGCAGATTCATCATGAGGATTAAATTTCGGGTTTAATTAAATTTGATCTTATTCCAGATTGTAATGATTGGTCTCAGAGCTATTTAAAAATCTGGGGTGGCCACCATACGACTTTCTTATACACAGCATATTTAATATTTAGAATATAAATCAATGAAATTGATATAGCATTAAAAACGCTGAATTGAACATTTAAGAATTGCTTCTTGCGTTTGATAATTATTATTTGACATATAAATGTTATAAATATTATGGGGTGGTTAGATCAGTGGTATGAAGTCAACCTGTGGATCCTGAGAACCCTGTATCGAACTCAAAGGAGATTATGTTGAGAAATAGATCGCCACTTCTCCAAAATTTTTGTTATTCTTTTGTAGGCTAAGTACTTATCGGACCACCCTCGTATATTTATGTCAAACATGTTTATGTTTTCTGTTTCTATTGCTACTATGATTATTGGAATATATTATTAAATATATAAATTAGGTTTTCTCAAAATTAGACGCATATACAGGAAAATTGCAAATAACATCTTTTATTTTAAACTTTTTTTCGTAACTGATTCCATTTTTGAAATAAATGGAATTTATTGTTTTGTGTGTCCAGTAAACTTCCTCTTTCGGTGTTTCAATTTCATTCAAAATCAACTCAGCTCTTCGTATTTTCATGAAACATATAATTACTAAGTTTCGTTAACATATCTTATCTCGTTCATGAGATATTGCACACTCGGACACACATCCATCCATTCAACCACACACACACACACAAACAGACATCATTCATAAAATTATTAAAACTGATTTAGTGGACCTCAAAACACGTATTTCCGCGAAAATCTCGTCAACGTTTTTCTCCACGATTCCAATACTTCCTTATCTGTGTATAGAAAGTAAAAATAGAATAAAATTGTTCAAAAATTTAAAAATATTGTTAGTACTTCAAACCTCATATTAGATTTTCACCACTTTTGTGAGTTAGAAATAAAATTAAAATTTAAAGCTTTGGAGGTATACTCGTATGTATTTCAAAGCTCATGTATCATTTAGTAGTTTTATTATTGTTAGCATACATAAAACATAAAAAAATATTCGATAATTAAAAACAGAAAGATAATACAAATTAAAAGTTTTCGAAATAACGATCTGCAATCACTGTTATATCATGCATGGAATCATGAAAAAGTACCAACATATATGAACTCATATTACTGATTTTACATCCGAGAATGGAATTTAATTTTATGGAAAAGGGGAGATCCTCCCTCGGTCATACACTAGATTCAACATTGATTACATTTGAACCATTTTTCACAATACACGATTGTTTAGAAATAATTAAAAAACGAAAAAAAAGAAGCAAATTCAGTTTTTGCCATCAACTTCTACTAACTCATAATTAACTAACACTAAGTTAAATTTGTTCTATAGATTATGTTAATTAGATTATAATAATGGGATAGATATCTTAGTGAAAGTATATCGGCCTATGGATTTGAGAACTCTAGTTCGATTCAAGCCAGCAGCTGACAAACTTTACTTCACATTAAAATTACCCCTCCGCATTTTACATTCAAAATATATCACATCTGCGTTACCTCTTAATTTGGAAGCCCAAAAGCAGAGTGCCACATCCAGTAATGGGTAAAAGCACAGACAAAATATAGATATACAGATGTCTAACTAAATGTATTTAAATAAAACAAAAGACAAAATGTCTATTGCGATGTGGAATTGAGTTTTAATAAATAAGAAAAAATAGGAAGAAATTTTCCATCACTTGTCTCATAATTCCACAGAGGTTTTACAGCACGTTTGCATCAACTTCTCAGGTCATCAACAAACGGCTGGTCAGTTCACCTTTAACCATAGATGCGTTTCGTCCTTCCGGACTCATCAGTATGGTGCGATCATTTATCCAACTAGATCAACTAGGAAATAGTGGATTGTGATACCGACTTAGCTGAACTGACTGATGTTAACCTATCTACAACGGTAACATGACATGAGAGCTATGGAGCCACTCATGTCATGTTACCGTTGTAGATAGGTTAACATCAGTCAGTTCAGCTAAGTCGGTATCACAATCCACTATTTCCTAGTTGATCTAGTTGGATAAATGATCGCACCATACTGATGAGTCCGGAAGGACGAAACGCGTCTATGGTTAAAGGTGAACTGACCAGCCGTTTGTTGATGACCTGAGAAGTTGATGCAAACGTGCTGTAAAACCTCTGTGGAATTACGAGACAAGTGATGGAAAATTTTTTCCTATTTTTTCTTATTTATTAAATGTATTTAAATTGTTTTTTATCAATGAAATTTGTAGTTCTGGAAGAGTCTGCATTGCAGCGCTAATGTAAATTATTTGTTCATGAACGATAAATTAGGGCTAATGTATTTACTTTAATTAAATTCGAATTGTAAATTAATTTTCTTTAAAATGAACTGTGTATTGCGATTTATAATTTCTTTGTTATTAACGTCAAAATTCGATAGTGTGTTTTAATAAGCCAAGGTAATGTAGGAATGAAATTAAAGGACTTAGACTTAACTTGTAGTCATCTATTGAAGAATAGTTGAGAACGTTTCATTGTCCATAAACTAAATTGACCTTAGCGTTGCAATACAGTTTTGTCACAACTGTATTTATAAAAAACGCTGCTATTTGAATACATTAAAGCTACGTTTCTACATCTTAACATAGTCTCTGTTTTAATCTTTGTTTTTGGTTTTTTATTTCTGTTTATGTTGGTAAAATTCCAGGCATTCACAGTTCTTAACATAAACATAACCTTAATTCATTATTGTAGTAAAGGTTTGTTCACTTAAATGACAAAATAATTATATGAAACTATTTGAAATACTTTAAAAATTATATAAAACTATTAATGAGGAACAGTAATTACTATTAAAATTAAGCACTAGTTTAACTAATTTATACAATTTCAACATAATTTTTAAAAATTGAGACATTATTATAGTGAACAAACCAGAATTTTTCAAATATTGTAATTTAAATTTCAAAATTGATTTTTATATTATTAAAATATGATCAAATTGCAATTATACTTATAAAATCAATGAAAAGAAATCAATTTTAAAATTACATCGACTAAATAATTCCTTTGTGACTTGTTAGTTTTGTTATTGCTATTAACCCAATAATTTTTATTTCTTTCTCAGTTGAAATTATTACTATTTTTATTCTATTTTTTATATTTATTGTATTTCCAACACAAACCTAATAACATAGGATAAATACGGCATAGAATTGACTGTATGTTGCAGCATAACAAGAGATAGCATTACCGCAGCTAACTCTCTCTTACAGAACATCGACGAAAGACTATGTCGAAAGTATGAAGTCTGCAAACTTTGTGTTTATGTGCAGCGACAAAGACAAAGACTAAGACTAAAACAGTAGCTGGAAACGATCAGCTATATTCAAATCTACAGGCCTACTCGACACTACCGTGCCACCCTAATTAAGAAATAATATTTACCAGAAATTCCCGATAAACAAACAACTGATATTACTCGTATCTATAAAATAAACTGAAAACTAAAATAAAAAAAAATATATATATATATATATATATATATATATATATATATATATATATATATATATATACAGGATGGTGAACGCAACTCTCGAACATAGGCATTTAACATGTAAAATCACAATTTTGTAATTTCCTGCTTCCCTAATTATTTTAAGCAAAAAAGCTTCGAATAATAGTTTTAGGGAATAAAATTCTTCATCTATGCCAATGAACAAAATTAACTTTGCGTGCTTCGTAACGGCACAAATTAGATTTGAAAATGACAAAAATAGACTCAAAACTATCGATAGCCATGGAATTTAAACAAAATTAAACAAATGTTTGACGTATAATCTGTCAAAATAATTTCTTTATTTATTATGTAATTTATTTTGACAGATAAAACGACAAACATTTGTTTAATTTTGTTTTAGTTCCATGGCTATCAATAGTTTTCAGGCTATTTTCATTATTTTCAGATCAAATTTTTGCCGTTACGAAGCATGCAAAATTAATTTAGTTTACAGTCTTAGATACAGAATTTTATTCCCTAAAACTTTTAAATGAAGCTTTTTTGCTTAAAATAATTAGGAAAGCAGGAAATTACAAAATTGTGATTTTACATGTTAAATCCCTATGTTCGATGATCGTAGTGATGCACGCGAGGCGAGACGAGGCGAGAAACATAAAATATCGATCTCGTCTCGTTTACGGATCTGTAATCTTGATCTCGCTCTCGTTCTCGCATATTTTTTCGAGATTCGTCTCGTTCTCGCGCGAGAGTCTCGCGAGAGTCTCGCATAAAAATATGCGCTTGTGCACTGCGTATATGCGTCACAGTAAACCTACAAGAGTCAACAAGTTCGCACCAGTCGTCCGTGTATTTAGAGTGTAGGTATTAAAAGTGACATTTCACAGACTCTCAGCTGTCAAATTTAACCAAAATATAGAGATTAAAAAGTAATTATAGTGTTAAAAACAAAATACAAAAACCAAAACCAACTAATGCCAGCAGTGACACATTGCTAGTTAACACGGACACAAAATCTGAACGTGAAACTAGTTTATTTTGTTTGAAGTTTTATTTTTCTATCTGTCTAGTACACAAATGTATTTATTCTTTATGTAATATGTATTTTTTTACCAAATTATAATTTATGAAACGTAATAAAAACAATAATACAAACTTTTAGTTTATGTTCCGTATATTTTATTTATTTAAACCCAAAGTTTCGACAACATAACATACATTGCTGCTTTCTTTAGGGAAAGGCAGCATTGCATGTTGTCGAAAGGTGACGTCGAGTTTAAATGAATAAAATTTATAGCATATAAACTAAAAGGTGTATTATTATTGTATTGAGTTCTGAAACATTTTTTATAATAAACATACTTATATAATTTGTAAGTATTCTTATGCCAATGGCACACTGGTCGAGGAGCAAAATGAGCATCGATGAGTTTCTAGATAACACAACAGAACGCACCCGTCATCGATGAAAAATAGAGGCACCGTTATTTCCATCTAGGAGCCTCGATGAAACGATTATTGTCTCATTTCACACGTATCTTTGTGTCTGATTTCACGTTAGCGTGGGTTGTCATTTTGTTTTTGCATTGTACTAATCTTTCGTGTTTGCTTATATTTGTCAGTATTTTAGTTTTATTTACTATATTTTCTTTTTATATTAGTGTTTAATTTTCTTTTTTATTTAATTTTCTTTTTATATTTAGTGTTTAATTTTCTTTTGATATTTAGTGTTTTTAAATGCTGTTTTGTCTTCCAAACGCAGCTCTTCATGCAACAAGTGAAGAGTTCAGTGCCCAATATCTCTTCGTTTTAACAATTTTTGCTGCCACACTTTTCTACGCTTTTTTCTATTTTCTTCTTCCAAAAGAAAGTAACACCAAACAAGAACTGCTGCATCTCTTTCATCCTCACTCGAACTCATATCACAAAATATTTCTTTTAATAAAAAAACTGTATTTTGGATACACAACCTCCAAAAACAATAAACTAGGAAAATATCAATTTAAAGACCGACGGAATAGGAATATTTCACTGATATTATTACCAACGTAATTTTTTTTGTCCGAGAAATTCTTTGTATTTGTAATCGATGAAACAGAAAACCATGATTGACGAGTGCGTTCTGTTGTGTTATCGAAGAACTCATCGATGCTCATTTTGCTCCTCGACCAGTGTGCTATTGGCATTAGATTTGTGTCCTTTTTTATTCAAAAGACTGATATTTTTTTGTAATTATGTCTATGTAATGAGATCTATATGCTTATGAACCTAAGAGTAGTATTATCTATCTATAATTCTGTATTTAATAACTAAAATTGTTTTTTTTTTGCGTTTGCAGAAAGTACCTATCAATATATTTATTTTATCTGGAGTTACCATATTATTATGTTATTTGCCTAGTCCGAAATACAAAACTTTTATTTTTTATATAATATATACTGTATGACCCAGAGCTGGTTGGCATAGGAGTTTAACATGGGAAAACAGTTTTTTGTTAATAAAACAATTATGTCACCATATTGCACAGGATATTATACCTATTCCTACATCTTATCCAATACAGATTATCTCATTATAATAGCAAAAATAATTCGAAATTTTTTACGTGTTGCTTTTATTTCTACGGAAGTATGATGCCGAAAATATATTGGCGTGGTTGAGTGGGTTTAGTTTTGAACTGCGGAACCAAACACAGTTTGAATCTCCACTAAGCCTTTGCTTTTTTTATTATTTTTTCAGTTTCTTATTTAAGTTAATGTCAAATTATTATTGTTTAGCAACCAGTTAATGGGCCTAATTTAAATAATATAAATTAATTACCTGTGTTTGACTATTTTAGCTAGATTTACGCTAACTTTGTTAATAAATTTTAATTACTCTGCTGCTGTGGGTAGACCTAAACTAGTTAATTTCTAAATATGATTTTTTACTTGTTTTGATGATTTGTTAGGGTTGTTGATTTACACCGAATTTCGAATATTCAAATAATGTTTAGAACTTCGTCAGAAAAACTTCGAAGCTTCGAATTTTCTAATTTTTTGTAGCTTCGAATTTACGAATTTTCGAATTTTTCAAAGCTTCAATTTCTCGAATTTTTTGTCTCTGAATTAACGCCACCTGTCATCTCTAAACATGCTTACACATAATTCGCGAAAAGTCGGCCACGAATTAAATAATAAACTCGGCGAAGTCTCTTGCAAAAACTCTGCAAGGTTAGGCGTCTTAATTAAGACATCTATTCTCTTACCGCCCATCTAAATGCTACGGACTTTTAGTAAAACGTTTTAAAATGAGAATAAAAATGATACAAAAAGTCTTAATTAAATTTTTTTGACAGTGTAGCGAAATTTTAAGTCTAAATCGAATTAATTTGGCAAATAATAATAACTAATAATAATTACTTACGAATTAATACAAAACTCTGCAAATGAGTTTATTCTGAAAATAATTTATATCAACATGCCTTGTTCACATTAGGATCCAGATTCACAATTCGAATAATTCGAAAATGCGGAATATTCAAAAATTCGAAAGTTCGAATCTAAATTTGAAGGTTTAATAAATTCGAACATTCGAAGTCTCGAATATTCAAAAAATCAACAACCCTATGATTTGTTTAGTTTACTTTTTCTCTTGATATTGGTTTCATTGTTAATAAATTTGATTTATTGGTTTTTTATTATTAATGTATGATATTTTAATTAGTTGATTTATTAAAATATTTCTAAACAATAATTTAGTACTAATATAAAAAACAAATAGCAAAATAATAAAAAGAAGTTAAGGCTTACTGGAGATTTGTACTGTGAACCTTCGGTTCCGCAGTGCAAAGCTTAACCCCCTACACTACGGTAATTTACTCTTGACATTTTACTTCCGTAGAAATAAAAGTATCACGCAAAAAATTTGGAATTATTTTTATTAATTTAGTCAAATTACGCTATTACAATGAGGTAATCTGTATTCGAGCAGATATAGGAATAAATATAGTAAATAGTACGGCCTTGTGCAATATGATGACATAATTGATAGCCGGACACTTTTTATTTTCAAAAAACTGTTTTTTCATGTTAAACGCCTATGCCAACCAAGCTCTGGGACACCCGGTATGAACCTATTAAAAATTATATTAGAAAAACATTTTATTTTTTGTTTTTTCTCTATTTATTGCGAGACTCTCGCGAGTATCTCGCGAGATTTCTCGCTTCTCGCAGATGTTGTATCGATCTCGCCTCGAATTTGAAATCGCAATCTCGCTCTCGTTCTCGTCTCGCATAATTCAGCGAGGCGAGACGAGATGCGAGAGTACTCTCGCCTCGCCGTGCATCACTAGATGATCGCGGTCACCACCCTGTATATATATCATCACGCCTTTTATCCATTACTGGGTGTGGCACTCTGCCAAAGCAGATCTCGGTAAGTGATATATTTATGCGCGTGAAGTGCAGCTACCGGCCGTCAAATCACGGCCCCCAAAGATGTTAGTGGTGGGGGAGCCACAGGGGTAATTTTAAATTGGTGAAAATGATTTGTCGGCTGTGGGGATCGAACCCGGGTTCTTAGGATCCACAGGCCAACTCATATACCACTGAGCCATTACCCCATAAAACTAAAATGAATTCGTTATATCCATATTCTCTCAATAACTAAGCAAGTTAAGATTTTCTCTTTACTTCTCTGCTTGACAACATTTATAAGTATTTCATATTTATTAACTCCAGCTAAGATCTTTTGTCATACACCGCAAGTAATTTGAAGCTCCTTCAACTAGATTAGCAGCACTATGACGTTCTTAACAACCGCGGTCAACGGCAGGAGCAGGAAGACATTCAGCAGGAAACAGAGACAGCGGTAGACGGCGTGAAGCGACAGGTCCGGATTGAAGTGAAAAATAACACGAGATGACAGGAGAGTAAGTCGTGGTGACATATGAGGACGTGGCTAATAAATCCTGCTACAGTTCCTGCTCGCTGTTGCCTGCGACTGCTTTCTTACAAACCAGGAAATACTAGGCGGTGAAATAACAGGTGGAATGGTTTTATGCAGTCAGAATATTCATGTTAGGTTTAAATGTATTTTGATGTATTTTTAATTAAAATTAAAGATAGGGCTCTTGAAGTGAATAATTTTAGTGTCACTAGTCTAGAAGAAAGCTATAATGAAATTATAATGAAATATTTAATCCTATTACTGATGTTGTATAACAAATAATTTAATTTAAATCTGATGTTTTGCAGTATGTATGTTCGCCAGAACAGGGCCGGTTTTGCCATAAGGCGGGTGAGGCGACCGCCTCAGGCCTCCGATTTTTACCGGCATCATACAATTTAGAATTTTTATATATAAAAAATTAATGTACAATTACTATACAAAATAAAAATTAAATTTTATGAATACAATTTTCCGCAACGAATTGTTTTGTATTTTAGGTATATATTATACATGTGGCAGCACTGTGAAGTCGCGTAGTGGCAGTAGCAGTAGTACGTAGCGTCGTCGCATAGCGCAAAGCGCACAGGCTACTCCACACAATCCCACAGTACCAGCGACGTTCAAGAAAAAAATATATTGATTATTAAAAATAGATAACAAGCAACATTTGTAAATATAATGACTCTTCTACAAATATATTTAACGCATCCTTTATCAAATGCGATTGCAATCGCTAGCCATATTAAATATAGAGGCAGAGATTTTGAAATCCGTTGATTGTAATGATGTAATTTCAATGTGCGCTGCAGAAAAATCAAGAAAAAATAAATTACATTAATGTAAATTTCGCATTTTATAATTAATTTTTAATTTTATGTTATTATAGTATGAGACTGTGATTTTAGCTTCATATAGATACTGACTGGATAATAATAATTGTTTTAATCCTGTGTAGGTGCAATTTTTTTGTAATTTTTCGTTAGGTGACTATTTGTATTTTATGATTTTTAAAATATAAATATACATTATATTTACATTTATGTACTATTTTTTTTCTTCTAGATACTTTTAAAGGGCGTATAATCCCTCCCACCACCACTGGCCTCCAAATTTATAAAACCGGCACTGCGCCAGAGCTGGGCAGTAGCTAGTTACTTTTGTAGCTTAGCTACGTTTACCTTAGCTGTAGCTGTAGCTTAGCTAAATGTGAAAAAATGTAGCTATAGTTTGTAACGAGCTATGCTTTTTTTTCTATTAGCTTAAAAATATTATTATAACAACTTTTAAAGCAATTTTTTGTAACTTAAAGCTACTTTTTGTAGTTTAAAGCTACCACCTATAAATTTTTGTTTTGTATTTGAATTGTACCTTCTTTAAAATGTAGGATAACAAGTTATTATATAGTGTAAAATCTATTAACATATTTTATTTTTCACTTGTTCTTAACCTATCCTAGTTTTGTATTAAATATTAGATGAACTAAACATTGACTGTTTAGGAGTCTTCTGTTAATGTGATTGTTAATTTATTCCGATATAAATAAGAATTATAGCATAACAAATGAACAGTACATTTGTCCATTTGCGATTTTTTATATTTATTAACAGTCATTATAACAAAAGACTGATCAACTGATCATATGACAATGGCAAATTTAATTAAGTCGCAAAAATTGAAAAAAGTAGGTTTAAAATTTAACAGCTACTTTAATGAAAGCTTTAGTTTAGAAAGTTATAGAATGTCTTGGCTTTAATAATGTTAGATAGTAAACATTTTTCGTATATAAATATATTTACAATAACATACTATTTACAGTTTAAAGTGAATTATTAAATTTGGGATTTCGTTATCAAGTCAACTGTTTTAGATTTCGTGATCAAGTGTTTAATTTAGAAGTAGATTGTTTGAGATTCTGTGACCAAGTCAGTTCTCTTGTAAAATTAGTGAAAAACTAAACTTGATAGTTACTCCCCACTAGAGGGTTTTTACCCCCGTAAGTCGGCGTTCTTGAATCTCATTGGTGACATTCAAATCTGTTATGAAACGTATAAAACTTTGTTTTTGTTCTCTTTAAACGCGTCAAAATTTAGTGTTGAACGTTAAGTGGCTAAGTCTGGAAAATATCTGTCAATAGTTAGAATTTGGAAAAGTGATTTTAAAAATGTGTAAGCAATAAAACTGATTTGGGTTGACACTAACGTGTTTGTAGGTTTTAAAGGAACCTATAAATTCGTCTAGATGACTTTCGAACTAAAATTGTTTCAAGTGATTGACATTAATAAATTTGTATGTAAATTATGTAAAAATAGGAATTAGGAATTAGGTTACATAATTAATAAAAAGTAATGAATATAAAATACTTAAAACTAACACAGTAAATAATAATAATAATTGTCAACGGCCATGGCTGCACTCGTTGGTACTGATCAAAGCGATAACGCGAGTTAAGTAACGTTGCGTGCGGGTAGTACTTGGATGGGTGACCGTCCAGAGAAAACCCGCTTTGCTGTTGACCATAATACCTAAAACGCAGATCAGGGCGTAATGGCGGCATATGACCTAAGTAGTTGGTCCGCCAAAGAAGCCACAGGAAAAAATAAATAATAATAATAATTATGGCAATGGAATAAACATAATAAGATAGAATATAATAAGTAATTAATTAAATATATGTATAAAAAAAAGGTTTATGGGCGGCTCCATGTCAACGAATACAGAGTTCAGTACCCTTACATTACAAAATGTTTAAAGAAAAAATCATATTTAATTGACAGTAATTTAATTCAAATCGTATAGGAATTAGCATGCTATAAAAAAAAATAAACAAATCATAATATTTTTGTTTGTTTGGTCAATTAACGAGGCAATTAGATAATAATCATTCATATTTTATATAATGGGGGATTCAAGTGGTAGAGCTTTTTAATATATATTTATTAAAATAAATTCTTAACCGTACATATTTAATACAATATAAAATCATACCATAAATGAAATCTTTATTGCTGAAATATGAAAGTTAAAATTGAATAATTCAAATCGCTCATTTGTATTTCGCACTGCCATATTGCAATTACGTAGTTGCATTAAGCCAATCACAGAACTTTGTCTGAAACGTTTGTCGGTGCTCAATTTTACTGAGAGGAAGATGAAGAAGAAATAAGCATTCAGCATTCTACAATTCTACCAATGACGTATAATACTAGACGAATTATGCCGTATTCAAGTCAATGCAGTGTTGTGGAGCAGAAAGGGATAGAATAACTTTTGGGTCCGCCGGGTGCGCGGCAAGGAGCGAGTACACTTTGATGTTATGCAAGTTACTCCTTGCCGCGCACCCGCCTCACCAACCAGTTATTCTATCCCTTTCTGCTTTACAACAAACGCCATTGTTATCCGTCTAGTTATGTTTTGTCTGAGGATTCTATGACAACGACACACGTAACGTGAAATTACGTGTTATTTATCTCTGTCTTATCTGTCTCTCTTTAAGCTAAGTTGCAACTACGTCATATTCGTTTGTTTCGAAAGTTTAAATATGTTTATCATGCTTAATACAAGTTTTAAAAAAAATAAAAATTTGGGTATAATAATTTTATTACGTAGATTAATATATATATAAAATTCAAAAAAGTCTTGAAAGGCCCATTATTATATCACACTTTAATCAAATAATACATGGTATCCTGTTATAAAATAAATATAAATAAATATATCATCACGCCTTCTACCCATTACTGGGTGTGGCACTCAGCCGAAGCAGATCTCAATAAGTGATATATTTTGCGAGTGAAGTGCGGTTGCCAGCCGTCAAATCACGGCCCCCAAATATGTTAGTGGTAGAGGAGCCACAGGGGTACTTTTAAAATGGTGAAAATTGGTTGTCGCCTGTGGGTTCTCAGGATCCACAGGCCGACTTGATACCTGTTATAAAGTTAATATTTAAAGAAGCGCTGTTTTAGAATAAAGAGCATTTACTGACTTAAATTAACTTGTTACTTTATTTTTGGGTGTTTAATCCATGGTTTAAGTTTGACCGTACAAATCTGGGACAGCCTGTATTTTTTACGCGTAATATGCGGTCACCATTTGTCAAATTAAGATAGCTAGTCTCTACAAGATTAATTAGGTTAGTTGTCAGTTGTAAGAATCGAACACGTTTGCTTGTTTTCATAGTCAATGTGTAAACAAAGAATTGTTTTTAATAGCTATAAGGCGTATTCTATTTGTCATTTTGATCAGATCTAACTTACATTTACTGAACCAAATCACTTGTTTATTTCGCTGACTTCATTTCCAGTAATAGAATTATTCATTCTAATTTACTTTGAGGTATTTCACTACAATAAGTGCATCAGTTTGTCTAATTCATCTCATTTAGTCATGTTGTCTAATTTATCTGAACTGATTTAAGTGAACCAAGTGACAAATGGAATACAGCTATTAATGAAGAATTAAAGAAATATAAAATAGTACATGTAACAGAAATAAGGCAAAAAAATAGTTATTAGTGTCGAAAAAGGATTGTTACGTGCAAGTGTGGAAATCTGCACGAGCACGTAACATTTTTCGGCACATGTTATAAACAACATTTTTCCTACAACTGTGCGATTTAGTAAATCACTAAAATATTATCAAAATTTATAAAATTATAATGATATTACACGAGAACGATGTTTTACGCCGTTGCTATGGATTGTTTGTTGATTGCTTGCACATTGTTCTACGTAATTTTAAAATATATCACTAATTTCAAGATAATTTCTTCAAAATCGTCTAGATTGGAATAGTACAGTGAGTGATTCTTCTTTATCATAAACACCTCCAAAGATAATTAAAGCTCCGGATCATGCTATGTTGCATCGATTTTCGACAATGACAATCAACCTGCTGCTGGTACTTCTAAAGCCTCCGAAATTGTTCTCAATAATATTACTGTTAATATTATAAACAGGTACGAAAGAAATCAATGTTTCTATAAACAGTACAAAAGTTTCCACATTACATTATGTCAATTTACGCAACTGTAACAACTGTGTTAATAATATACACAAACAATAAATATGTATTTCACTTACTCTTAAAATAAAACCATTTATCGATATATTTTATTTTGTTGGGTTCTTTCTATTAGTTGTGCAAAGATTAGATATACTGCAATTTAAGGTTATTTTTATAAACGTCAAAATATACTACTGCATATTTACTAGCGCTGGTTCATCGCATCTTCTTCTTCCATAAGCGTCTGTGGCCAAAATATGAATTCCGTGATCGGCTTTCTTTTGACAACTACGTAATGAAGCATTTTCCGCACTGGTTTCTTTGCAGAAACACACTTGGTCTGCATTCATCTACTTTCCATACGTAACCAAGGCAATAATAGTTACGTAATAACAAAGAAATCGCACAGTTGTAGGAAAAATTGTATTACATCAAAATCTATAAATTGCTAATACAATTTTATTCAAATGTTTTATTTTTAAAACACGATTTATTTTTCAAATTACAACCGATTGATTACATCAAGATTCAGATGTATAGATGGATTCAGCTGTAGGTACTTGGTGAAACATTGTACAAAAGTAAAAGTAAAGACACTTGGTGTAGGTTTCACAAATTATTTATTTAAAAATATTTCTGATCGATTTCAGCTTATCAAGCCATCGTCGGAGGAATACAGAGACAGATTTAGTCTTTTATAAACTTGCAATGACGAATCAGCTCATCTCTTGCAGTGTACTGATAAGTTCTTTACATGAAATCTCTTGTAAATATGGATATATATAACTAACTCGTCTATGACATGTTAATTTTAAATTGGTGAATGCCTTCGACCATCTAAAACAGACAAATAATTCTCTACGTTCAGCTACACAATGTTGTGAAATCAACATCTGAAGTAAGGGGATTGGCCCACAGAACCTATGTTTTTGTTTACATTTTTGTAACAATTGTGTTGTTATATTATATAATTAATACAGTTTTTTAATCTTACACTATATATATATATATATATATATATATATATATATATTTATATATGGAAATATTTATGAATATATTACGATAAATATTACAAAATATGAATTCATATTTTATATTATAAAATATGCAAAGCGTTAGAAATTTTCGTTTACTATTATTAATTTATAATAGTCACGTAAAATTAAAATAATATTACAAAAACAAATTTATATTATAGTAGTTTTGATTACTTATTTATTATATAGGCTATTTCGCGTTCCTCGCTTTATTATGTGTTAACTGTACAACATATGTTCTATGGTTTGTTTATTTTGTAAGGTCGAAGGTAAATGGAAACCACAAAATAGTATATTACGTACCACGAACTGTAAGCGACAGTTTTTAGGTCAAGAATGTAGTTTTGGAAATCGAGGCCCGTTGGGTCGAGATTTCCTAAACATTCACGACTTAAAAAATCACTTACAGTTCGAGGTAAGCTATTTTTTACAATATCTGCACAAATAAAAGGAAAAGAAAAATAGGTTTCAAAATTAACAGCTGTCAAATTATTATTTTTCAAAAAATTCGGTTGACGCCTATCTCGTTCAGGAGATCCGTGGCTTAGTGGTTAAAGCATCAGCCCGGCAAGCTGAAGGTTCTCGATTAGAGTCCGGGCGTCTCCCGAATTTTTCTGTCATAAATTTTAAATTTATCAAACTTCAAAGTCATTCATATGACCTAAACCAAGGACGTTGAAAGGAGGGGATATAGCATTACGATACTGTACCATTGTTTGAAGTGAAGCTTGGGCAAGGGAAAGAGACAACAATAGTTTTTCTGCACCGTGCTTAGCCAAATCTCTTCTTCTTCCAAATTTTTTGAATTTTTGTATAAGAAAAGTGGCGTTTAGACGTTGTCAGGGGGCGTTGTTGTATGTGAATATAACCACGAGGTGTTCATTTGTGTTTCAATCGTTGCGCTGTGTGGAATTGGACATATTTATGTAGATTGTAGATTGTAGATTATGTAGATAAGATGGTAACTAAGTGTTTAGTTTGTACACTTATGTTTGTTGAAGTAATTGTAGTTTTGATTTGTTTAAAAACATAAATTTGATATTTATTCTCAAACTTCCTCTTCATATTAATGGGTTTTATATTTATTAATAATAGTAAATATTGTTCAACAATTACAATTACAAATATTTATTTTAATCTATAGATCACACTAATAATAAACGTTGATAATTTCAGTTTCCTTGTAAAAATTTATCATCTTTTAGGGAGAATGATTCTGTTCTATCCTGTTTAAATTTAAAATCTCTTTATGACACATGCGCAATAACAGGGGCTAAGCACAGTACAGGAAATAATACTTCTGTCTCTGTCAATCTGCCGAGCCTCACAGTCTTGACTTTAATGCCGTATCCCCTCCTTTCAACGTCTTTGACTTAAACTCTTGAAATTTCTCAAAATAAGCAGGACCTTGAACTGTAATATTTACTTACTGTCCACGATGGATGGTAAATCAATATTATAGTCCTGATGTAACTACATAGAGCAATCAACTGTGCAATGAAAGTTCTAATTACTGTGTATAAATTTTGTCAATAATGGGTAACTTACACTACATGTATTTAAAAAAAATGGCTTTTAAATTTTAAGCAAGTATTTTAGTTATTCAGCAAATAATCATAAAAATATATAATAAATGTGAAGCCATTATAAAGGCAAATGAAATAGTGAATAATAACAACTATTAGGCACATTCTACAAGTTGGATTGGAGTTGGGCAATGTAAAATGTCACAGCGAAGCAACAGCGCTGACCTGATACCCTTTAAATTAAGGTAATTAATACGGTTTGTTCAGAACTGGAATATGTGCAATTAAACTTAATTAATTTGCAAATAAATTAATGCTGCATCATTGATAACGACACGAATAACACTCACTCTTACTTCACTTACATGCTATACACGTTAATATGATAGATTATCTAATCGAGGCTCTTTTATCCTATAGACAGATACATTCATTATTTATTTATTTAATAAAATAAACACAAAAAAAATACCTAATAATAATAAAAAATCGAAGAGAATACAAAAATAAAAAAATAAATATATCATCACGCCTTCTACCCATTACTAGGTGTGGCACTCTGGCGAAGAAGGTCTCGGTAAGTGATATATTTTGCGCGTGAAGTGCAGTTACCAGTTGTCAAATCACGGCCCCCAAAGATGTTAGTGGTGGAGGAGCCACAGAGGGTAGCTTTTGAAATTATGAAAATTGTTTGTCGCCTGTGGGAATCGAACCACGGTTCTTAGGATTCACAGGCCGACATCATACCACTGAGCTAGCCACCTCATAATTTATTATAATTTATTTATTTATTTAAATTGTAGTAATGTGGTAAACTTCAATAAAAAATAAAAGTTTCGATTCCGCGTGAAATGCGGTTACCAGCCGTCAAATCACGGCCCCCAATGATATTAGTGGAGGGGAAGCCACAGGAGTAGTATTAATGTGGTGAAAATGTTTGTCGGCAGTGGGAATCGAACCAGGGTTCTCAGGATCCACAGGCCGACACGATAACCACTGTACCACCTACCCCATGAAGAGAATACATTCCGATATAAATAAATAAAATAAATAAGTATATCTTCTCGCCTTCTACCCATTACTGGAGGTGGCACTCTGCCGTAGCAAATCTCGATAAGTGATATATTTTGAATGTAAAGTGCGGTTACTACCCATGAAATAACGGCCCACAAAGATGTTAGTGGAGGGGGAACCACAGGGGTAGTTTTATGGCGACAGTTGTTTGTCGGGTATGGGAATCGAACTCGGGTTCTCAAATCCACGGGTCTCATTTTCGAAATAAGTATTTATAATAGAGGTTCTCGGTTTGAAACCGGTTACCTCTAAACGCTTGTGTATGATAGAGTTAATTTATAATTTTAGATTTATAATCTGGTTAATGATGAATTTCGATTTATAAATTCATTGAATCAAATAAATTATATTTTCTTTACATACCCAAACAAGTGACTAAATTTTGGTTATTTTGGGATGGCTAGCTCAGTGGTATGAAGTCGGCCTGTGGATCCTGAGAACCCTGGTTCAATTCCCACAGGCGCCAAACAATTTTCATAATTTCAAAAAAAGCTACCCCTGTGGCTCCTCCACCACTAACATCTTTGGGGGCCATGATTTGACGACTGGTAACCGCACTTCACGCGTAAAATATATCACATACAGAGATCTGCTTCGGCAGAGTGCCACATCCAGTAATGGGTAGAAGGCGTGATGATATATTTTTTTTTTATTGAAAATCCATTTTCTTTTTCATTATAAAAAATGGATTTATTAGAATAGTCAAATGCAGCTAAGCGTTACACCACCTAGCGGTAATTTTTAGAACTACTGTAGCGAGGACTCATTTTGAACTGTATTATATATTAGATACAGATATTTTTAAATATTTTCGGTGTATTGATAAAATATACAGAGTGTTAAAAAAGTTCCGGGACGGTGAAATATCTCGAGAAATACACACCGAATCAAGAAACCAAAAAACACGTGTTTCATATTTTGCAAAAAAAAGGCTTGTGGCTACTTGTGATTACGTTGATTTTTTTATTTGATTCAATGTTTATTTCTTGTGATATTAGACCGTTTTTTCTTTTCTTTCAGAATCATGTCAAAACTTATTTTTGCGTTTAGAGCGCCATCTATTCCGAATTGGAAAAAAAGTTTCAGATAAAATTAACTTATTTTTTTTCGCAGAATACGAATCTGTAATAAAAAATGGGGGTTCCCATTTAAGGTTTCAACGTTCATATCAATCCTATGAATTGGAAAATTCCAAAAACAGTGCGGTTATAGATTTTCGTGTTTCCGACGTGTTTCCAATACGTTTATAATAGGGTTGTTGATTTTACGAATATTCGAGTCGTCAGTTATTCGGATTTATTAAACCGTCGAATTTAGATTCGAACTTTCGAATATATACGAATTTTCGAATTATTCTAATTTTAGAATTTTCGAATTTTCGAATTATTTGAAATGTTTTAACAGTTCGAGGACAAGTCAGTCAGACTGCAAACTGAGCATCGAGGGTTCGATTCTCGTCTTAGTCATTCTATTGCCAGATCTTAGCTTCATCACAATTTTTACTAAGGACGTGTTAGATATTCTTTTTTAGGGAGTTCAATTCAATAACCATATTATAGGATAAAAAGGCATGGCACCTTAGTAAAACAAGTTCAATGCATTTGTTGTACATAAATTTATGTATTATTTATTTATTTATAAATAATATAAATTATAATTAAGAGAGTAGATGTCTTAATTAAGATGCCTAACATTGGAGAGTTTTTGCAAGATACTTCACTGAGTTTATTATTTAATTCGTGACCGATTTTCCGCGAATTATGCGTGAGCATGTTTGGAGATAACAGATGGCGTTAATTCAGTGGCAAAATATTTGAAAATTCGAAGCTTCGAAAAATTCGAAAATTAAAAAATTCTAAAATTGGAAGCATCGAAGTTTTTCTGACAAAGTTCAAAACATTCGAATGTTCGAGCGTTCAGAAATTCAAACTTCGGTGAAAATCAACGACTCTCGTTTATAATATTAGAACACCGAAATAGAAAATAATAATTTAAACAAAACTTTTGAATAAAACAATTATTAAAATAATATTTATGATAATAATTTACAACAAAATATTTATTGTCTACAATTCAATAATTACATAAAGTCTAGAAACATCCAGATTTGTTGTTAAAGACACCACAAATACACAATCAAGAAATAAGCTTCAAGACAAGAAATATTGTCTATTACCGACTACTAAATTTGCTTCTCTTATGAATCATTCCGAGAAAATTATATTTTTTAGATTTAAATGATTTAAGAATAAAATAAAAATAGTTGACCCTTGAGCTCAAAACCTAACATCCTTAAATTATATAAAATTGTCGCATCGATTACTGAAAACGTAAGAACACGAAGGCAATAAAATATTTACTTACCAAACGAAACAGGATGAAAGTATTTTAAACTTATCTTGATAAAGAATTAATTATCTATTATTAAGTCATAAATAAAATGTTATATTACATCGATTCTATTTTGAATGCAACAAATAAATAATGATATAGAGGATTTGAGAATCAGGGTTCGATTCCCACAGACGAAAAACAATTTTCACCACGTTAAAATGACCTCTGTGGGTCTCCCTACACTGACATCTTTGGGGGCAGTGATTTGACGGCTGATAACGCACTTCACTTACCGAGATCTACTCCAACAGAGTGGCACATGCAGTAATGGGTAAAAAGCGTAATTATATATGTTAATGAACGACACTCCATTCGTTTCTTATCTTTTTATTCGTTTTCTGATCTTACATTGAGTGTTTAACTGCAATTGTGTGGAATTCAATTTCAAAAACAAGCTCAGGGCGACACTCCCTTTCTTTCTTATATTTTTTTGGTTTCATTTTCAGTTACTGCATTGTGTAGACTTTACTTTCATATAGTGCCGGCAGTCGCTTTCATCTTTTCTAATCTTTGTAGATTCGTTATTAGATTCGTTGTTAGGAGTAAGCGGGAGTAATTTGAGAAGTTTTATGCATATTTTATGTACGTCGAAGAAAGAAGATGAATGATAAGTGAATAGGAATGATTGGATAGATGTGATTGAAGGTTTGTTGTGTGATAAATGATTTCGCGTGTAATAAATAAATGAGCTTATATGGAGTGATCTATGAATGTGGTTAAAGTGAGGGTGGTGTTTTTGGATGATAATGTTTGACGAGAGCTGATTATTTGATGAATGTAATGAGTGAATATTTTATGAGTGATTTGATGGGATATAGCGTGACAGTATATATATATATATATATATATATATATATATATATATATATATATATATATATATATATATATATATATATATATATATATTAGGGTGGGTCGAGAAAATCCAAAAATGTCGGCTGGGCTCTAAAATGAAAGCTTTTTTATGTAAAAACATGCGGAACACAGAAAAAACTGTAAAAAACATTTTTTTAGAGGGCGCGCGTGACCCTCAAAAGTGACATTTTTAGCACTTTTTTCAGTTTTAAGGCTGTATCTCTGAAAGAATACGTCAGAAATGGCTGATTTTTTTATCTTTCGCATGTTTTTAGACCGAAAACTTTCATTTTTGACTCGAAAACTTAAAACATGGCGAAAAAAGTGTATTTTAAGTTAAAAATATTTCAGCCCATATTGCCTAGATAGCTTTCCCAAGTGATGAAGTTGTAAGACTATGGTTCTGGGCTCAACATACCGAAAAATCAACCATTTATGACGTATTCTTTCAGAGATACAGCCTTAAAACTGAAAAAAGTGCTAAAAATGGCACATTTGAGGGTCTCGCGCGCCCTCTAAAAAATTTTTTTTTACAGTTTTTTCTGTGTTCCGCATGTTTTTACATAAAAAGTTTTCATTTTAGAGCCCAGCCGACATTTTTGGATTTTTTCGACCCACCCTAATATATATATATATATATATATTTATTTATTATTAAATAAATAATAAATTTAATAAATAGCATTTAGAATGTAAAAGTACATACATACATACATACATATCTTCACGCTATATCCCAACAAATGGGGTAGCACGAACCCTAAAATCACTCATAAAACATTCACTCATCACATCCATCAAACAACCAGCCATCACCAAACATTTTAATCCAAACACACCACCCTCACTTCAACCACATTTATAGATCACTCCATATAAACTCATTCATTTATTACACTCGAAAACATTATCACACAACCAACCTTCAATCACATCATTCCTATTCTCTTACCATTCATTTTCCTTCCTCAACGTACATAACATATGCATAAAAAAACTCAAATTACTCACGTTTACTCCTAACAACGAATCTAATAACGAAACTAACAACGAATCTACAAGATTAGAAAAGATGAAAGCGATAGTCTACACTTGTATATGTAAGAAAAGACAACACAAAGCAGTCACAGAAAATGAAACAAAAAGATAAGAAAGGGAGGGAGCGTCGCCCTGCGCATGTTTTTGAAAGTGAATTTCACACAAATTGCAGTTAAACACTCTACGTAATAACTGAAAACGAATTAAAAGATAAGAAAGGAAGGGAGTGTCGCTCTACGCTTGTTTTTGGAAGTGAATTCCACACAATTGCAGTTAAACACTCAATGTAAGATCAGAAAACGAATAAAAAAAATAAGAAACGAAGGGAGTGTCGTCCCTGAGCTTGTTTTTGAAAGTGAATTTCACACAATTACAGGTAAACACTCTAATGAAATTACTAAACAACGAAACTAAAATCTAAAACCCTGCGCTTTTCTGAAATCATCAGATTCATTCCGCAATTAATCTTCGCCAAACGTTCCTATCCTGACACACCACTTTTGCTTCATCCACATTCATAATTCCTTTCATACAAGCACGTTTGTTCCTCGTACTCGGAAACTTTCGTTCACGCAACAATTTTTCTATCATATTCATCCACTTATTCATAGGTCGCCCACGCAATCGTTCACCTTCAATTTCACCAACATATACCTGTTTCACTAATCTCTCATTCGACATACGTTCAACATGCCCAAACCATCTCAACTGACTTATACCTACTTTTCTAACTACATTCTTCTCAATTTCACACTCATCATACACCAATGTATTCCGGACACGATCTCTTCTAGTATAACTACACACACCCCGCAAATACCTCATTTCCACAGCAGTTATACGACGTTCATGTTTCTTCATCCACACCCAACATTCACTACCATACATCAATGTAGGCACTAAAACACCATTATACACACTCAATCGAGCATCTCTGGATACATTCACATTTCGAGCAAAGGTTCCCAGAGCACCCAATACCTTGCAACCCGCAGATACTCTTCTTTCAATCTCACAATCAATACGTCCATCCCTCGAAAACACACTACCCAAATATAAAAACTCATTCACTTGACCCAATCTCACACCATTCACCGAAATATTGCAGTCGGTCACCAAATCACTCTTCTCAAACACTAACACTTTACATTTATCAACATTTAATAACAGATTTAAACCTTTTCCTACTTCATTTATACTTAGAATCATTCTTCTCAATTGCTCTTCAGATTCACCCATAACAACAACATCATCCGCATACGCTAACGCAGGCACTACACTACCACCAATATGTACACCATCCACCCCATTCAGCGCCGTTCGTAACAACACATCCATATACAAATTAAACAGCCACGGAGACATCCCACAACCTTGTTTCACACCAACATTTATACAAAACCAATCACTCAATCTACCATCAACTCTCACCGCAGCCTCGCTACCATCATACAACGCACGAATTGCCCCCAACAAATTCCCGTTTATACCGTACTGTAGAAGTACATCCCACAAAGTCTCGCGATGAACACTATCATATGCTTTTTTAAGATCGAGAAAGCCACAGAACACCTTTTTGTTCTTAGCAAGTGACTTCTCAACAATCATACGAAGAGAAAATAATTGATCCACACACCCTCTCTCAGGCAAAAAACCACCTTGCATATCACTTATCTTGGAAATGGTTAAGGTTCGTACCTTATGAATAAGAATCTTCCCGTACAACTTCCCTACCACACTCAGCAAACTTATCGCACGGAAATTAGTACATTCACTCGAACTACCTTTGCCTTTAAATAAAGGACAAATGACAGCACATTTCCAATCATCAGGAGCCACACACCGTTTTAAACAAAATCTAAACAAATAAACTAACCAGTCAAATAACCTCTCACCTCCATATTTCAACATCTCATTCGATATACCATCCAAACCAGGAGCCTTACCATTCTTCAGACGCATCAATGCAAAACTAACATCACTCTCATCTATATCCCAATCATCACCACTAACATTTTCTCTAACATTTTCACTACTACCATTCCCTCCATTTATGCTACCATATAAAGCCCTAAAATACTCACACCATCTATTCCTAACATCTGACTCATTCCACAATAACTCACCATTAGCACTTTTAATCGCTTTCACTGCCCTTAAATTACCACCTCTCAATCTCTTCACACTCAACCAAAACATTCTTTTATTCATACTAAAATCATTTGTCAATCTTTCACCCATCAAGTCATCAAAACGTGCCTTACTTTCTCTCACTACTCTCTTAACACATTTATTTAACCTCTTGTATTCCAGCAAGCATTCATCACGTAAACTTCCAGGCACATCTTTTACATTTAGAAAACGCAAATATGCTCTCTTTTTCTCCTCAATCGCCTCTTTTACTTCATCATTCCACCATGCATTCTTTGGACAAGAGCCTAATCTACATTCACCACAAACTTCTTTTGCACAATTAAGAACTGTATCCTTAAATTTCAACCAAACATCATTTATGCTGCATTCAAAATTAAGCTCACATACAGGCAAAGATTCATTAATTTTCTCAACAAACCTATCTCTAACATCCTCATTCTGCAGTACACTGGATTTCACACGAAACATTTTTTCGGTACCTTTCACCCTCATCCGCCAACATTTATCCAGACGTATACGCGATACCACCAAATAATGGTCATTCGTACCCAATTCAGCACCACGCTTCACACGCGTATCTATAACTAAACTTCTCAATCGTTCATCGTACAAAATAAAATCAATTACACTTCGTCTATTCTCACGCATATTCTCCCATGTATACAAATGAGCTAATTTATGTTTAAAAACAGAGTTGGAAACAAAGAGATTACGCTCCAAACAGAAAGATACTATTTTCCTACCATTTTCATTCTCTCTCACATCACCAAACTTACCCAAAACATTTCCAGACATGCTTCTCTTTACTCCCACCCAACCATTTAAATCACCACATACGATAACTTTCTCACCTGGATCACACAAATCAGTCACACTATCTAACAAATTCCAAAACCGATCTTTTTCGAGATCATTTTCAGATTCAGTTGGGCCATAAACTGACACAACGAAGATTCTATGAAAGCCTACCTTTAATCTCAGCCAAAGAATTCTAGATGAAATACAGTCATAATCCCTTACAAACGGTTTCATTCTTTCACTAACAAGCACACCTACTCCATGCTTTGCACGTTCATTCTCAGCTACACCCGACCACAAGCAAAACATTCCATCCACCTCTTCCTCACTACAGCCTTTCCTCTTAGTCTCACTTACACACAAAACATCTACATTATACACACGCATTGCATTAATCAATTCAATTTCTTTCCCAGTTATACCACGAACATTCCATGTACCAAACTTACATTCATCAAATTTTTCCCATTTATTCCTCATTTAAACAAAAGATAGTAAAAGAAGGGTTCTCTCGGTAATAGGGTAGAAGTTAAGGTAGCTTACCAAACTTATCCTTAACTATAAAGGAAAATAGAAATAAAAAGAAATAAATAAATTACATTGACACCTGTCAACCGTCAATCATACAAGAACAAAACATAACTTAGCGTTTCTAAGTACGTAACTAATATAAACAAATAACGAAATGAAAAGAAAATATACTACAAAAATCTAAATTATTATAAAAAGAAAAGATAACACTTATCTTAGTAAAATGATATGCTAGCAATCCGGTGGAAAACAGTCTATATAAATCCAACTCCAAATAACCAGTCAAAAGACGAAATGAAACACAAATTTGACGGACGAGTGTTGTTTATTCTGTTGCTAACGATACGTTATGTAAAAGTAATAAAATAAATATAAGTAATAGTAATAAAAAAAAACTTCTGTAAGTTTTATTATCAAACTTCGTATTCAATCGTTGTAACATTTTGTTGAACAATAGTAGGCAATTTACTGTTCACTTTTTAAATCCGATTTGTTCCATAAAAATAATACACAAAGTTCCGAAAAAAATAAATATTTATATACGTAGGTCGTGAAATTATTATTTGATCTATCAAAAAATGAACTAGTCTGGAGGGGCTGACGGTACTCTGAGTACACCAAACACATTTCGCGGACGATATAAGACCAATACTTTTTTCTATTCTCATACTTCAATTATCAGTATTTTAATGACACTCATGAAACATACCGTGTGTCCCACGTAAATGTTGGCATAGGCAGTTAACATGCAAAATCAGTTTTTTGTAAATAAAAGTGTCCGGCAAAAAACTATGGATTGATATGATTTTGTGTAGTATTTACAGATTTATTGTTCTGATGGGGTAATGGCACAGTGGTAGCAAGTCGGCCTGTGAATCCAAAGAACCCTGGTTCGATCCCCACAACCGACTAAACATTTTCATCAATTTAAAATTACCCCTGTGGCTTCCCCACCACTAACGTCTTTGGAGGGCGTGATTTGACGGCTGGTAACCGCACTTCACGCGCACATATATATATATATATATATATATATATATATATTACTTACCGAGATCTGCTTCAGCAGAGTGTCACACCCAGTAATGGGTAAAAGGCGTGATGATATATTTTTTTATTTATTTTATTTTATAAATACAGATTTATTACAGAATTCCACTATTAATTTAATTATTTTGGATGTTGAATTTGGTCATAAAAAATAGTGAATGCAACTCGAGTATAATAGCTATTACAAACTTGTTGCATATTATACTATTTTCTACTTCCATGCTTTAATCTAGACACTAAATATCAATGATCTGTACTTTAATCATATTAATTAAAATGCAAATTTTCATTATGATACATATTATTTATTATTAACAGCACTACACTTATTGCAACCATAGTTTTTATAGTTTTCTTAATAAAATAATCATAGTTTTTTTATTATTATTATTTTAAAAGTGATTTATGTCAATATAAAATAAATGAAAGGCGTAAGGAATCCAATATTGATTTTTTTAAATATTTATTTTGGACGTTTCGAACTAAAAAATGAGTTAATCATCAGCGAATCTAAAATGTAATACAATAATAATAATATAAAACTAATAAATAGTACAAAATGTCAAGAAAACCCCAATAAACGTAACATATAACAAATAAAATATCATAAAATAAATTAAAATATATGTCAAAATACCAAAATAGATACATATGAAAAACAAAAAAAAAAAATCTAAAAAAACAAAAATAAAAACTAGAAAATAAAAAAATTGACAAAATTGAATTTCTAATTCTCTAAACAAAATTGAGCATATTTTAAATTATTATAGACATTTATTTCAATAATTCTAGTTGTTGGATTTGGTCGTAGAAAAAATCGTGTATGGAACTCGTATAAAATGTCTATTAATACACAAGAATGAATTCATACTTCTGTACGATATTAATAGCTATCATTATAAACTAATTGTGCAACTGTATTATGTACGAGTTCATTACAAAACAACAATAGTACGTACTACAATGACCCTTATTATAGTATGAGAACAGTTTGTATAATTTTAATTTTTTTGTTAAAAAATAATAATAATAAGATTTCAAGGTGGTTATACATCACAAATTCAATAAACATTTCAAATTAATTTTGACTTTTATTCGTTAGATTAGATTTCATAATTATCTAGGTTATGTTATAAAACCAAGTACCTTTAATTTTTAATAAATAAGTATTTTTCAGTTTACTATAATTATTTTATTATAAAAAAACTTCTATAATATTTAACATGAGCTGAGCAATGACAGCTAAAGTGAAAGATTTATGTTTGACATTTTTACAACTAGATAACTCAACAACTTCACAAAAAATATCTGCAAACACAGTATTAAATTGAAACTAGTAGCACTATTCTTGACAAACAGGAAACATTTATTACAAATTTAAAAACTATTTTATACCTTAATGATTCTGTAACCACCAAAACTGTAACCATGCATTAAATTAATTCCCAACAAATATTTTAGCAGTTTTTGTATTTGTTTCCAATAATAGTTGGCAGTAAAACTGTTTTTCCTACAACTGTGCGATTTCTTTGTTATTACGTAACTATAATTGCCTTGGTTACGTATGGAAAGTAGATGAATGCAGACAAGTGCGTTTCCGAAAGCAAAGAAACACTAGTACGGAAAGTGCTTCATTACGCAACTGTAAAAAAAGTTTTTTTGAGAGCGATTTAAATTTCGCGTCAAGCGTGTAATTCATATTTTGGCCACAGACGCTTATGGAAGAAGAAGATGCAGTGAGCTAGCGCTAGTAAATATGCAGTAGTATATTTTGACGTTTATAAACATAACCTTAAATTGCAGTATATCTAATCTGTATACAACTAATAAAAAGAACCGAACAAAGTAAAATATATCGATAAATGGTTTTAAGTAAGTGAAATACATAATATTTATTGTGTGTGTATATTATTATCATAGTTGTTACAGTTGCTTATATTGACATAATGTAAAGTGGAAACTTTTGTATTGTCTAAAGAAACATTGATTTCTTCTTCCGTACCTGTTCAAATTATTAACAGTAATATTATTGACAACAATTTCGGAGGCTTTAGAAGTACCAGCAGCAGGTTGATTGTCATTGTCGAAAATAGATGCAACATAGCATGATCCGAAGCTTCAATTATCTTTGGAGGTATTTATGATAAAGAAGAATCACTCACTGTACTATTCCAATCTAGACGATTTTGAAGAAATTATCTTGACGTTAGTAAAATATTTTAAAATAATGTAGAACAATGTGCAAGCAATCAACAAACAAACCATAGCAACGCTGTAAAACATCGTGCTCGTGTAATATCATTAAAATTTTATAAATTTGGATAATATTTTAGTGATTTACTAAATCGCACAGTTGTAGGAAAAATGTTGTTTATAACACGTGCCGAAAAAGGTTACGTGCTCGTGCAGATTTCCGCACTCGGCAAGCGTCGTGCGTTAAATTCTGCACTTGCACGTAACGAGCATTTTTCGGCACTTGTTATAAAAATAACTATTAACGGCATTCGCTAATAAAACCGTAAAATAAAGTGTACAAAATAGGCTTCGTGGACAGCATAGGTATGTAAATGTTATTTTTTTTGTTTACATTATTCGATGAAGCGATTACGATAAATTCATCTTATAATCTTTTAATAAAAAGTGGAACACTTAATTTTATCAAGCTTGCTTCGTTCGCACTTATAAGAATTAAATTCTAAGCCAAACACTCAAACCGTAGAGCCCGGCCTTTTAAGCAATAATGTTTTAATAACAATGTCGTAACATATGAAAAGAAAAAAAAACATAAGTTACAGGGAAGTATCTTTTGCCTCAGCTTTTGCCAATAATATGACAGGATTTTAAAATATTTTGATCATTTCAGAATCAAATACTTTGACACGCATCTACAATAATTTAACGTAAAATTAATGAAAAATATATAGTTCTTAATATTTTTAATTTAAAGTATATTCCGTTAAAAGAATAATTAAGAAATCTTTAGAAACGAAACCGAAATGTTCAAAATCTATCTAGATATTTTTTATTTCATTCACAATTAATTTTCTCACGTTAACAATTATCAAATAAAACAAAACAAATAACAATAATGATACTATTTACTCAAGAGAACAAAATAAAATAAATATATTATCACGTCATTTACCCATACTTGTGTGGCACACTATCGTAGCAGATCTCGGTAAGTGATATTTATGCGCGTAAAGTACGGTTACCGGCCGTCAAATTACTGCTTTCAAAGATGTTAGTGGAAGAGAAGCCACAGGAGTAATTGCATATGTAATGAAAATTGTTTTCCGGGAATCAAACCCTGTTTCACAAATCCACAATCCGACTTAGTACCACTGGGTCACCCACAGAGCTGGGCAAGCTACTTAAAAAAAGTAGCTAAACTACAGCTACAGCTATTCTTAAAAAAAAGTAGCTGAGCTACAACTATAAGCTACATTTTGTAAAATATAACTAAGCTAGAGCTAAAAGCTTTCGTTAAAGTAGTTGTTAAATTTTAAAGCTACTTTTTTCAATTATTGTGAATTAATTAAATTTGCCATTTTCATATGATCAGTTGATCAGTCTTTTGTTATAATGACTGCTAATTTACTATTATGTACATAAATATCAAAAATCGCAAATGGACAAATGTACTGTTAATTTTTTATGCTATAATTTATATTTATATCGGAATAAATTAACAGTCACATTAACAGAAGTCTCCTAAACAGTCAATGTTTAGTTCATCTAATATTTAATACAAAAGTAGGATAGGTTAAGAACAAGTGAAAAATAAAATATGTTAATAGATTTTAAACTATATAATAACTTGTTATCCTACAGTTATAGAAACCAATAAAGAAGGTACAATTCAAATACAAAACAAAAATAAATAGGTATTTCTTAATGAACAGTGGTAGCTTTAAGCTACAAAAAGTAGCTTTGGGCTACAAAAAGTAGCTTTAAGTTATAAAAAGTAGCTTTAAAAGTAGCTTCAGTTGTTATAACAATATTTTTAAGCTAATAGAAAAAAACATAGTTCGCTACAAGCAGAACTGGGCAGTAGCTAGCTACTTTTGTAGCTTAGCTACTAGCTTAGCTACATTTACCTTAGCTGTAGCTGTAGCTTAGCTAACTGTGAAAAAATATAGCTGTAGCTTGTAGCTAGCTACTTTTTTTTCTATTAGCTTAAAAATAACAACTGAAACTACTTTTAAAGCTCCTTTTTGTAGCTTAAAGCTACTTTTTATAGCTTATAGCTACTTTTTAAGCCGAAGGTCAACAAAGTACGCATGCGTACAAGCTAAACCCACACAAAATAATAATTTGATGCCGGTTCTAACTGGCTCTAATACGCAAAAATACACAGTAGGTGCCAGATGGTATTTGCTATTTTTGATATTTATGTACATAATAGTAAATTAACTGTCATTATAACAAAAGACTGATCATATGACAATGGCAAATTTAATTATTTCACAATAATTTAAAAAAGTAGCTTTAAAATTTAACAGCTACTTTAACGAAAGCTTTTAGCTGTAGCTTAGCTATATTTTACAAAATATAGCTCATAGCTGTAGCTGAGCTACTTTTTTAAACAATAGCTGTAGCTGTAGCTTAGCTACTTTTTTAAACAATAGCTGTAGCTGTAGCTTAGCTACTTTTTTTAAGTAGCTTGCCCAGCTCTGTCTACAAGCTACAGCTATATTTTTTTATTTAGCTAAGCTACAGCTACAGCTAAGGTAAACGTAGCTAAGCTACAAAAGTAGCTAGCTACTGCCCAGCTCTGGCTCACCTACCCCATAGAACAAAATCATAACTAAATAATTTAATATTTAATATATTTTATAATATAATTTCAAATTTCCACTCAAATGAATAAACAAGTTGGCATGCAATATTAGCATACGCCAATAATTAATTAATAAAATCGAAAGGGTCTAAAAAAACATAATTAGCTAATTATTATCGAGCTGGAAAATTACCAACCAGAAAACCTGACACGTACTAGATACGACGTAAAAATTAATTTGTTCTTTCGGCGTAATATCTGCAACATATTTCAACGCAGTTAGATTCAAATCTCTGTAACTTCTATTTCAAACAGGGTTGCAAATTGCTGACAAAATTGGTTCGGTTTCGATTCGCGGTTCACCGTACATTTTGTCGGATCGGTTTTTGATGAGGTTTAAAGTAGTTAAATTTTGATACGATTCATGAACCAGATCACAAAATAAATTCGATTCAATTATTTTGATTAAATTTTCAACAAATTAAATCGGTACAGTTATTTTTATTTGGAAAATGATTGGAGGACCAATGTTTAAATAATTTGACAATTTTTAGTTTAAGTTCTGTAAAATAGTTTTTTTTTTCGAAACTGGTAAAAAAGTGCTCACTTATCTGATCAATTTTAGTATGGAAAGTAGATTTTTACCAAATCACTCAAGTAAAATATGTATCCAAGGTTACAAGAAAAATAACAATCTGGTAAAGTACAAAACAGTCTGGTAAAGACTTTACCTGACTGTTTTTTACTTTCTTATACGCAGTATACGGAAGTATTGGAATCGTGAAAAAAATCGTTGACGAGATTTTCGCGGAAATACGTGTTTTGAGGTCCACTGAATCCGTTTCGATCATTTTCTCAATGATGTCTGTGTGTGTGGATTGATGGATGGATGTGTGTCCATGTGTGCAATATCTCATGAACGAGATAAGATTTGTTAACGAAACTTGGTAATTATAAGTTTAATGAAAATACGAAGAGCTGAGTTGATTTTAAATGAAATTGAATAGCCGGAAGCGGAAGTTTACTCGACACACAAAACAATAAATTCCATTTATTTCAAAAATGGAATCAGTTACGAAAAAAAGTTTCAAATAAAAGATGTTAGCATTAATATTTGGAACATAAAATGTTATTTGCAATTTTTCTGTATATGCGTCTAATTTTGAGAAAAACTAATTTTTATATTTAATAATATATTTCAATAATCATAGTAGCAATAGAAACAAAAAACATATATGTTAATTTTTGCTTTATTTAGTTATCTATGTATTCTTTCGGAAAGAAACTAAATTACATGTTTAATAACATATATTCTAAATATTATATATGCTGTGTATAAGAAAGTCGTGTGGTGCCCACACCAGATATTTTTTTTTGTAACCTTGAATACATAGTCTTCTGTCTATACAATTTGTAACAAAACGGACAATTCAGAAATTGGTTTTGTTTATAAATTGTGATATTTCATTATCAACTCAGCTTCGAGAGATATAGACTAATTAAGCGTTATCATAAATATCTTTCTAAAGTTGACTTGACAGAGTTTATTCTGTTTATCAAATTTATTAGTGCATATGTTATAATAACTTCAGTATTCCGTAGATCATTATTTATCAAGTTTATAGCTTTTCTGATTTGTCGCGTCTGGTTATACGGGATGTGATGACATATCTGGGTAAATTCAGAGCTAAGCTTCTGGTCGGATAGAGTTAACCTTTGTAACTCATCCCGTCTAGATTTTTTTATGTAAACACATATGTGGAAATAGTTATCTCGAACCAATGTGACGATACCACCCCCTTACCCTTTGTCAGAACATCCGCTGGAATACAACAACAATTAGTTAGTGGTAGATTGGCTTTCGTCGAGACAAGTTTGGCTCTCGTCTGGGCAAGATGTAGGTCTTGCCATGTAATTTTGTAACTTAAGTAATAATAGTTTTATTCATACGTTGTTGTTGTTTCCATTCTTGGCTAATTTGTTTAATTTCTTTTGTTTAATTTACAACTTCTGTAAATTGTACCATTGTACCATGCATTTTGTTTTATGTTTTAAATATATATTTTTACAAGAAGTTCGCGTCTTATATCGTTTTATTTAATCTTGTATTAAATCGCGTAATATTCAAGTATTACACCGTCTCATTAACAATTGTTTTATAATGGGTTGAAGACGTGATAATACATTTATTTATCATTTTAATAACTTTTTCTGCCTTCTGTAAAAATTGGGTTGAACCGATTTAATTATTCGGTTCAAAATGAAAGAATTCGCAGTTCAAAAAAAAGTAAATTCGGTTCAGTTTCGGTTCAAGTTTCGGTTCGGTTTGCAATTCTAATTTAAGATCAAATATACAACGTCGTTGAAGTAGCTTGATTTTCCTTATAATCTGCAGGTCCCTTTTAAAGTAATTAAGTTTTACATTAAATAAATATTATTACCAAAGAACCGATTTGTACTAGATTAAAAGTCCCTTTGTCCTTAATATCTTTAGGAGCCGTAATTTTCCGGCTAGTGCTCGCACTTCATGCGCATAAATATATAATTAAACAGCAGTGTGAGATTGAGTTCTGGTTTCTTACAGCTGTAACAAGGTGGTTTTTGAGTTGACTGCAGATATTCTATTAGTTTGCTTTCCTGTTTTGTGCGATAAGATTCTCAGAAAAATCTTATCGTGGCAACGAATGTGTGTGATCATCTGCAGTCTTCGGCCATGTGTTGCATCCCCAAAATAGCACCCTTCACCCCCGCTCAAAAACATAGCGTCTGGTTTTGAGCGGTAGCATCAGTCAAGCGAGGTTTGCGCTGTCGGCCGGTCAAGATGTGACCGACGCCGACTCCATTTTGCGCTCCGCGCGTATTTAATTAGTGTTTAATTATTCTTATATATTTCTAGTTTTATTTTATTATATATTAACTCGTATTATAGTAATTCATGTTAAATAGAGATATCTGTGTTTTATGGTGCGTTATTAGTTAATTAATTAATAATAGAATCGCGAATAGTTTTATTCACATCTAATAATTCACGCTCGCGACGCTCAGTATCCGCTTTGTTACACAGCCCTATCCTAACAGATTCTTCTTTACTAAGAATTTTAGACATATAGTTTAATTTACAGAGCTAGGGGTGAAATTAAATCCCACTTTTTAGTGTGAAAAAATGTTGATTCGGTTTACTCGGAAGCAGTGGTCGTAGCCACACTCACTGCCATTCGATGTTTGACTTTTTTCTGATTGGTTCATTTATAATAATTTTCTTTAATGATATATATAGAACTCAGATAGAAACTACATTTATATAATGAAATCGAACAATTTTGAAAATTTAACAAGAATATTTATTTATAAATAAAAGGATTGACAACTATACTATATTTTTAATACCAATATTAAAAATAGAATTTTCTAATTTGTTACTAACTCCCGCTATGAAGACAATTGAGTATAGTTGTCAGAGCTGGGCAGTAGCTAACTACTTTTGTAGCTTAGCTACGTTTACCTTAGCTGTAGCTGTAGCTTAGCCGAGAGCTTAGCTAAATGTGAAAAAATATAGCTGCAACTTGTAGCGAGCTATGTATTTTTTTCTATTAGCTTAAAAATATTGTTATAACAACTGCAGCTACTTTTAAAACTACTTTTTGTAGCTTAAAGCTACTTTTTTGTAGCTTAAAGCTACCACTGTTCATTAAGAAATACCTATTAATTTTTGTTTTGTATTTGAATTGTACCTTCTTTATTGTTTTCTATGACTGTAGGATAACAAGTTATTATATAGTTGAAAATCTATTAACATATTTTATTTTTCACTTGTTCTTAACCTATCCTAGTTTTGTATTAAATATTAGATGAACTAAACATTGACTGTTTAGGACTCTTCTGTTAATGTCACTGTTAATTTATTCCGATATAAATAAGAATTATAGCATAACAAATTAACAGCACATTTGTCTATTTGCGATTTTTTATATTTATTAACAGTCATTATAACAAAAGATTGATCAACTGATCATATGACAATGGAAAATTTAAAAATTCACAATAATTGAAAAATAAATAAATAAATAAATAAATATATCATCACGCCTTCTACCTATTACTGGGTGTGGCACTCTGCTGAAGCAGATCTCGGTAAGTGATATATTTTGCGCGTGAAGTGCGGTTACCAGTCGTCAAATCACGGCCCCCAAACATGTTAGTGGTGGAGGAGCCACAGGGATAGCTTTTTCAAATATTGAAAATTTGTCGCCTGTGGGAATCGAACCAGGGACCTCAGGATCCACAGGCCGACTTCATACCACTGAGCTAGCCATCCCATAATTGAAAAATGCAGCTACTTTAATGAAAGCTTAGCTGTAGCTTAGCTATATTTTACAAAATGTTGCTTATAGCTGTAGCTCAGCTACTTTTTTAAAGAATAGCTGTAGCTGTAGCTTAGTTACTTTTTTTTAAGTAGCTTGCCCAGCTCTGATAGTTGTCAAGAAAATATCATAGCCACAGCCACATCTCGCTATGAATTAAAATAGACCTCCAGGTTCTCAAATCCACATGCCGACTTGATACCACTGAGCTACCTACGCCATTACATAAATAAATATCCTTACATTTAAAAAATCAAGGATGACATTGCTTTCGGCGAAACTAGCGGTAGATTTCAAAACCTTCCTATACCAAAACCCAGCATTTAAGTTCGCCCGCAACTTTGTAAATTAAACTAAAGATCTAAAATTAATCACAAAAAAAAATCTGGTGTGGGCACCACACGACTTTCTTATACACAACATATTTAATATTTAGAATATATGAATGTTATATAAAATTATTAAACATGTAATTTGTTTTTCAGTAATACAACATTTATCTGTTCGAAACATATCAAATATCAAATTTGTTTACGTATAATTTTTTAGTAATGTTGACTACTTTATGTCTATCTTTACTGATGAAGCATATATCGGAAGTCCGGTTTGATATAGCATCAAAAACGCTGAATTGAACACTTATGACTTGCTCCTTGCGTTTGACAATTATTATTTGACATAAACAGGTAGATTCATAAAGCGGATTAGCGCTAATACTATTTTTTATTTGGTTTTTAACTCTCTTTTAAATGCATGAAACAAATTTATTTTAACTTGAGTTAAACAGAGTATTAATTTGCATGAAATTTAATTCATTTCTTGAATCTGTCTTAATTTGAAACAGAGTTATAGATAATATTAAAAACGCGGTTAGCGCTAATCCGTTTTATGAATCTGCCTAATAAATGTTAAACATGTCTATGTTTATTTGTTTCTATTGCTGCTATAATTATTAGAATATATTATTAAATATATAAATAATTTTTCTCAATATTAGACGCATGTACAGGAAAATTGCAAATAACATTTTATATTTTTGCTAACATCTTTTATTTGAAACTTTTTTTCGTAACTGATTCCATTTTTGAAATAAATGGAATTTATTGTTTTGTGTGTCCAGTAAACTTCCTCTTCCGGTTTTTCAATTTAATTCAAAATCAACTCAGGTCTTCGTATTTTTATGAAACCAAGTTTCGTTAAAAATATTATCTCGTTCATGAGATATTGCACACTCGGACCATCCATTCACACACCCACACAGAACATCATTGAGGAAATTATCAAAACGGATCCAGTGGCTCTGAAAACACGTATTTCCGCGAAAATCTCGTGAACGATTTTTTTCACGATTCCAATACTTCCTTATACTGTGTATAAGAAAGTAAAATAGTCATTTTTCGCTATTTTTTCAATCATTCTTATAAACCTATTTAATATTTTGAAATTATTATGATAGGTATTAGTTATTTTCATTGTAAATAAATGCACAAGAACTGTTATAAATTATTTATTTATTCGGTACTTTGCCCAGCAGGAACTTAATCCCAAGTACAATACTCGAGGCCTACAGCCTATAGAAATCCGAACCAATCAGACACAATCATATTTTCTTAATACATGATGTTATGTAAGTAAACGTACATAACTTAATAAAATGTTAAGATGACGGCCAGAGCTGGACAAACTACTTAAAAAAAGTAGCTAAGCTACAGCTACAGCTATTCTTTAAAAAAGTAGCTAAGCTACAGCTACAGCTATTCTTTAAAAAAGTAGCTAAGCTACAGCTATAAGCTATTCTTTAAAAAAGTAGCTAAGCTACAGCTATAAGCTATTCTTTAAAAAAGTAGCTAAGCTATAGCTATAAGCTATATTTTCTAAAATATAGCTAAGCTATAGCTATAAGCTATATTTTCTAAAATATAGCTAAGCTACAGCTAAAAGCTTTCGTTAAAGTAGCTGTTAAATTTAAAGCTACTTTTTAAAATTATTGTGAAATAATTAAATTTGCCATTGTCATATGATCAGTCTTCTGTTATAATGACTGTTAATTTACTATTATGTATATAAATATCAAAAATAACAAATACCATCTGGCACCTACTGTGTATTTTTGCGTATTAGAGCCAGTTAGAACCGGCAACAAATAATTATTTTTTGTGGGTTTAGCTTGTACGCATGCGTACTTTGATGACATTCTGCTTAAAAAGTAGCTTTAAGCTATAAAAAGTAGCTTTAAGCTATAAAAAGTAGCTTTAAGCTACAAAAAGTAGCTTTAAAAGTAGCTTCAGTTGTTATTTTTAAGCTAATAGAAAAAAAAGTAGCTAGCTACAAGCTACAGCTATATTTTTTCACAGTTAGCTAAGCTACAGCTACAGCTAAGGTAAATGTAGCTAAGCTAGTAGCTAAGCTACAAAAGTAGCTAGCTACTGCCCAGCTCTGAATATAATGACGTAAGTATTACACAAAATTTTATTGAATTGATCTCCTTGTTTAAATATAAACAAATTTTTCCAATTTTAATCATGAATGTACATAAACTGCTTTCCTATATTTTTAATCAAACTAGATCATGTTCTTAAATATTTTAAGCAAGAAATAAATATTTAAATTATTATTTATCAGGAAATAGAAATTATGAATGAAATTTATTGATATTTTAAAATCATAACCTGAAGAAAATTAAATGAAGATCCGACCTGTAAATAATTCATCCTCAAAAATGTACGATGTGCTTCTGATTCGAATTAGAAGATCTCGAGTTCAAATCCCATTCAAGCTAAAAATATATGAACTATGAAATCCCAGCTCGGTGAATCCGAATCCTGTACTGTAATTGGGATTAAGTTCCTGTTGTACAGTACAGTATAAATAAATATATACCACTAACAGAAATCTGCTGAAGCAGAAAATATTAAATCTGATATATAAAATATTGTATTATTTTTGGTGCGCTGATGCACCACCAAACTTTAATTTATAATAAATAATATAACTGCGTAACAAATTTTTCCAATTCAATCATAAAATATAGGAGAAAATTGCCAATACTGTAATTGGAATTAATTTACAGTTGTGCAACAATTAAATAATTAAATTGTAGTAATGGGGTGACTAGCCCAGTGATATGAAGTCGGCCTGTGGATTCTGAGAACCCTCGTTCGATTCCCACAGGCAACAAACAATTTTCATAATTTCAAAAGCTACTCTCTGTGGCACCTTCACCACTAACATCTTTGGGGGCCATGATTTGACGACTAGTAACCGCATTTTACGCGCAAAATATATCACTTACTGAGATCTGCTTCGGCAGAGTGCCACACCCAGTAATAGGTAGAAAGCGTGATGATATATTTATTTATTAAAAATATTAAAAATATATATATATCATCACGCCTTCTACCCATTACTGGGTGTGGCACTCTGCCGAAGCAGATCTCGGTAAGTGATATATTTTGCGCGTGAAGTGCAGTTACCAGTTGTCAAATCACGGCCCCCAAAGATGTTAGTGGTGGAGGAGCCACAGAGGGTAGCTTTTGAAATTATGAAAATTGTTTGTCGCCTGTGGGAATCGAACCAGGGTTCTCAGGATTCACAGGCCGACTTCATACCACTGAGCTAGCCACCCCATAATTTATTATTATTTATTTATTTATTTATTTAAATTGTAGTAATCTGGTAAACTTTAATAAAAAAGAACAGATTCGATTCCGCAAAATTCTGGTTGTAATTGGGAATAATTTCATTTTGTGCAACGTAATAATAAAATACACTTTTACAGAGATAAAATGTAAAATAAACACAAATATTTGATTGCGATTTTCAATAATTATTTATAGAGATATTTGCTAATTTATTTTTGGAACAAAAACCGAACTAAATATAACAAACAAAACCCGGAAAATGGTATTCAAACCAACGAACCGTCACAATGAAATTCATTATTTATGATTTGTAACACTAGCGCAATTTCCCTTGTCATTATTCATTTTCCGTCGGACGGAAACATACCTGTTGACCGCTTTTCTTATCCAAGAAGAAAACCCACTTTTCACACACTTTTAACTCGTCCAAACAACTTAAAACAACCAGTTCAACAAAATATAGTATCTAGTCACTGTTGGAAATAAACAATAAAATCACGTAAATCATTAAGTGTCAAAAGTCTAGGTTATGATCAAACACACGTTCGATTCCTGCGAAACCTCCGCGTTACTGACGCTTGTCGGGTGTCGTCGGCAGGACGAGCTCACCTCGGCAGAGTTCGGGCGATCTTGCGCGAAGGGACTCCCGCCAAAAGCGAGCTCATTCATTGACGGACGCGCCCACGTATTGTGGGTGTGCGACTGCGAGTGGAAAGGTGAATTCGAGTGGTTGTGATTTTTATTTTAGTTTGTTTGGATTGTTGCCGCAGGGGGTGAATTGTGACATTTTGTGCAGGAATTGTTATATTTAAACAGGAAATGTGTATTTTTCATGAAGAATTTACTGAACATAATAATGTTGCAGTATGTTTTTAAATTATAATAAGATTCACAAAATATAAAAATAAAAAATATATATATCATCACGCCTTTTATCTTCTATTACTAAGTGGTTGTCAAAAGCGGGATACAACTTTCTTATTTT
The DNA here is from genome assembly GCA_911728475.2 of Pterostichus madidus. NCBI lineage: Eukaryota > Metazoa > Arthropoda > Insecta > Coleoptera > Carabidae > Pterostichus > Pterostichus madidus. The sequence goes on from OU452314.1 coordinate 27,226,609, forward strand.
AAATGGAAAGATATTTTTTTTAGAGTATTGGATAGGGTATTTTTTTCTAAATTCAACGATATAAACATACCATATTCTAAATAAAATAAATAAATATATCATCACGCCTTTTACCCATTATTGGGTGTGGCACTCTGCCGAAGCAGATCTCGGTAAGTGATATATTTATGCGCGTGAAGTGCGGTAACCAGCTGTCAAATCACGGCCCCCAAAGATGTTAATGGTGGGGAAGCCACAGGAGTAATTTTAAATAAATAAATAAAATAAATATATCATCACGCCTTCTACCCATTACTGGGTGTGGCACTCTGCCGAAGCAGATCTCGGTAAGTGATATATTTATGCGCGTGAAGTGCGGTTACCAGTCGTCAAATCACGGCCCCCAAAGATGTTAGTGAAAATGTTTTGTCGGCCGTGGGGATCGAACCAGGGTTCTTTGTATCCACAGGCCGACTTGCTACCACTGTGCCATTACCCCATAAATACAATATTCTAATACAACAAAATAACTATGAAAAATGCATGTTAAATTTTTACCGTGCGTCCCACGTAAATGTTGGCATAGGGAGTTAACATGTAAAATCAGTTTTATTTAAATAAAAAGTGTCCGGAAAAAAACATCACATGCAAAATTTTGTCTTTACTAATTTTTGAATGTCTATAATATACAAAATTAAATCAGCCTTTCACAATCTGCAATTGTGATCACATAAAAAGTAAGGGAGTCGCAAAAGAATTTAGTTGTAATTTTTGTCTCCAAGGGGATCATATCTCCAAAAAGTTTAAAAACACTGTACATGTGATATCAGTTTTTTGGTATATATGTCAGGGTGTTAATACTAAGTGGTAACACCCAAAAACGGCAGTTAGAACTCATTCAAACAAACAACTTTTCTTAGTTCAAATTTTTTATTTGGAGCCCCAGTTCATAGTTATTGGCGTTTTTTTTGTTTTTCAAAAAATCGTTATTACTCCCTTACTTTAAAAATACAAAAACTTTCAGCATTTTTTTTCGGTTCTCTAAAACATTTGTATTTACAATTATTTTCTATTTTATCAAATAACAAAATGGCGACCGATCAAAAATTTCAAACTAGATATTTTGAAAACCACTCGATTGATTTTTGAAAATAAAACATTTATAAAATCCTTAAACTAGCTACTATAACATTTGTCTGAAACATATAATAATATATAACATACAGCGTGTTAAAAAAGATCCGGGACGGTGAAATATCTCGAGAAATACACATCGAATCAAGAAACCAAAAAACACGTGTTTCATATTTTGCAAAAACCTATCTAAGCACACCAACCACAAACCCCAACCCCCACCCCCAGGGGGTGGGGCGGGAGGCAACGTTGAAACCTTAAATGGGAACCCCCATTTTTTATTACAGATTCGTATTCTGCGAAAAAAAATAAGTTAATTTTATCTGAAACTTTTTTTCCAATTCGGAATAGATGGCGCACTAAACGCAAAAATAAGTATAAATTAAAATTGCAATAAAAAAATGGGGGTTCCCATTTAAGGTTTCAGAGTTGCCCCCCGCCCCACCCCCTGGGGCTGGGAGTTTGTGCTTGGTGTGCTTAGATAGGTTTTTGCAAAATATGAAACACGTGTTTTTTGGTGTCTTGATTCGATGTGTATTTCTCGAGATATTTCACCGTCCCGGAACTTTTTTAACACGTTGTATAATAACCATAACAACAGCATAAACTACTACGGAAAGTTGAACATAGCATACACTGATATGTATCAGTTGAAGTTCCACTGATTGACAACTTCTAATAACAAGATTTTGAGGAATTTGTAGAAAAAGGAAAACTAACAATCGACGACAGATGCAAAGACAAAACTACAAGTTTAAGATTAAGGGAAGAGAAGTAATGAAGATTTAAAAAAAATTATAATATATTTCAGTTTTATAAAGGGCTTCAAAACCTATTGTGTTTGATATCAAATGAAAGGTCTTTTGAAGGGCTTTCGTGCAGAATTGTATTTTTTTCTATCGGCATTTGTTTTAGTGAAAGTAAACTAATATCTACGCGTACTAAGAAAACCCTAACCTATTACTGAACCTATGAAGTATATATTTTAATTTTTACTTAAATGATAAATGAAACTAATACTAGAACTACAACTAACAACACAGAACTAGGTGAACTATATAAATTATTTCAAAAACACAAAAGAAAAGAAAAAAACTAAAAATGTAGCTTTATCTTAGGTTTGAGATATCGTGATCAACGCCATCTCTAAGTAGTTGAATATTCTAATACGCCTAGAAGATTCTAATTTTGAAAAATTATTGTATTTTTTTTCTACAACATTTTTGCAATGTTCGTATTTAATTTTTAAAGAACCATGGTTCGATTCCCATAGCCGACAAAGGATTTTCACCAATTTAGAATTACCTCTGTGGCTTCCCCCCATTTACATCTCTGGGGGCCGTGATTTGACGCCTGGTAACCGCACTTCACGCGCATAAATATATCACTTACCGAGATCTGCGTCGGCAGAGTGCCACACCCAGTCACGGGTAAAAGACGTGATGATATATTTATATTTATTTTATTTTATATTTAATGTCTGCCATTACAAAACATGGAAAATTATTTTAATTTATGAATCTTTTTGCCTCAAATAATTTGGCAAGTCTATAGCCCACTTTTCGTGATACACCCAGTATATAGACGAATATGTGAATATGTACCTTAAAAATAAAAGTAAAACAACGTTATATGTCCTATAGAATAAATTTTATTGCTGTTAAACAATCTAGGTATATAAATATATAAAATATATCATCACGCCTTCTACCCATTACTGGGTGTGGCACTCTGCCGAAGCAGATCTCGGTAAGTGATATATTTTGCGCGTGAAGTGCGGTTACCAGTCGTCAAATCACGCCCCCCCCAAAGATGTTAGTGGTGGAGGAGCCACAGGGGTAGCTTTTGAAATTATGAAAATTGTTTGTCGCCTGTGGGAATCGAACCAGGGTTCTCAGGATCCACAGACCGACTTCATACCACTGTGCTAGTCACCCCATAAACATTCTATTTGCTTTTATTTATTAAACCAAGTTTAAAATTTTACTTTTAAGGCTCATTCACAATACGAAATCAGTAGTTATAGTTAGCATTTCTAGTTAACGCTAGAGTTTGACATGCGCAATAGCGCAGAAGCGTTCACAACAGCAAACTTACCTTAACACTGCCTAGCGTTAATTTCAGTTAACGCAAGAGTTTGCATGCTTTAAACTTATAGTTAGTAGTTAGCGCCATCTTGTCTAAACTACCAATCAGAAACGCGAATGGATTTTGACGTTTGAAATAAATGCTTTTGTTATTAGAAATTTTACTTATGTACGATAATTACAATTATTACATTACCTGTTATATGAAATGTTTTTCCAATTATTTGGCATTGTTCATCCCGCTGTTTAATATTTTTGAACTCGGGGTCAGCTTTATTATATAGACATTTAATATTTTCAATCATGTTAAGAAATAATTCTTCATCCATTTTTATAAATTATAACAAAAAACAAAATAACCAATCTTTAGATATAAGTCTGTGATAAGCAACAATACAATACAATTTTTCAAAAATATGTAAAGATTCAACTTGCAAAACTAGTATTTATTTTATTAAAATCAGTATTCTACGTTACCGACAATGTCACTAACTACACTCTTAATTTTGGTATTGTGAACGACCATATATACAACACAAATGCTAACTATAAATACTAACTATAACTACTAACCATAAACACTAATTTCGTATTGTGAATGAGGCTTTAGTGGTGTAACTGGCTATTAAAATTAGTCTTGTACAAATTTGGAGAACATTTTATTTTTAATAAGTAATATAATAAATTTTTTGTACCACGGTTATAAAATTTATTGCTCAAGTTTATTTAGGTACATCATTTAACAAAAATTATAACCATAAAACACACCACACATTTATGTTATTTTTCCTGCTCATTTATTTATTACTTTAATGAATTATTCATAAGTTATTTATCAAAATGTTACTTTACTTGTTTCTGTTGTATGAGGTACATAATTCACTAGCAACTGTGAACTTGAGAACGTGAGTTGGATTTTCAGGTCTACAAACTTTATTCCACATTAAAATTACCCATGGGTCTCTCTCCACTTCCACTAATAAAAAAAAAAACAAACAAAAATTCAAAACAGACAAATTTGTTGTCTACGGCTGCATTCCTGCTGCCAGTAAAAAGCGTTCCATCCGGTATTAATTATTTCCCTAAAAAAAGTGAAAATATCTATTTACATAACTAGTGCGCGAATGGTGCAAATGGCGTCTTCGCGCACGAGTTTTGTACAATGCTTTTTGTAACGAGCAAAAATTATATGATGGACAATGAGGAAATTTATTAAATTTGAAGCGTGAATTTATATTGACAGTTAAGTATGCCATGAATTGACGTTTGTTATTTGAAAACAAATTGTTAGTTTTTTCTCGTAAAGTTTGTTAAAATTTGTCTGTTTTATGGCGTTATAAGCTAATGTCTCTACTTCTTTTATAAATTCCTTAAAATGTGTGTATATGAATAAGTACAAATAGCGTTTTAATAGTAAAAATTTAGAATAATATAAAATGGATGTTTTTTCAATTATTTTGCGCACTAGTGCACAAAATCAAACTTTCCATCGGTTTCCAAGGTTATGTGAACATTATTTTGAATAATTTTTGTGAAGAACTAATTGGATGATAGTATGGCGTGTACCAAATTAAAAGCATGTATGAGAGCATTAAAAATTTCGGGAAAAATTAGTTAAATTGTATAAATAAAGTACAGACATGCCTTTCACAGTCCATAGCCACCCAGGACGAAATGGTTTATTGAGGACCTGTTATATTAATAACTGCAAATGCATATGAATAATTTACCCTTAAAAAATGGTTTAAAAAGTATATTACATAACAAGCATCGAAAGTGTAAGATAACGTGCGAGTGTACAAATTGAAAAAAAAGGCGCGCAGCGCCGAGTGATTTAAGTACACGAGCACAGTTACCACACTTTCGAGCGAGTTATGTACACTATTTTTCAGACGACCTCAAAATATTTCTAAGAAAAGTCTACAAGAGCAATATTGTTTCACTTTGACAGCTGATGCGTTTTTGTAGGTAAGCGTTGACGTTTGACGTTTGAGGTTAGGTACTGTGATACCAACTGTACTAACCGTAATGTCTAAATATTGAATAATGTAAAAATATTAGTAAATAAGTAATTATTTATTTAAAAAAATAAGAATTATTTGTGCAAATGTGTTGAAAATCTGTTAAAACTTCAATTTAAATAATAATACAAATTGTTTTCATTTATTTTATTATTTTCTTTCATCATAACGCCATCTGTTGTCAATCAGTGGAACTTCACCTGATATGTTAGAAGTGTGCGTTATACTAACATATCAGTGTATGTTATTTTCAACTTTCCGTAGTAGTTTATGATGTTGTTATGGTTACTTTCATAAGTGGTCGTCGGAAAAAGTATATACGTACACAAATTATTATTTTTTTAAACAGTTACGTGAATTCTCTGATTTGATAAATACGCTACATGTATACACAAGCATTTGATTTTTGCCCTGATGCAACAGTGTCACTCAAGTAAAATAAACAAATAAATGTTCAATTTGTTTCTTGTTCGTCCTGAAAATAATGTATTATTATACGAGTTTTATAAGATAATTGTTTCTTTGGAACACTCCTCGCTACGCTCGTCGACAATTCGTGTCACAATATGTTGTACGTATAAAACGAGTATAATATAAACTTTTTTTTACTTTGCATCATTTATTTCATCGAAATTTTTTAATTTTAATTGAAAAAAATGCAAACTATAACCTAAGGATTTATGTGTGTCACAAAACGCTAGATTTAATTTAATAATATTTATATAAGTTAGCAATTAATTCGTCGTTATGTTATCTGTTCGTATTATATTAATATATAATAAAGGTTTATGTAAGGAGTTAGACCGCTATTACCCAGCAAACAGATTTCTTACGTTAGTTTCTATTCGTCGGTTGAGGAGTAAAGTTGTAGTTTGACAGTTGAGTTGGTAGTGATAAAGTCGCGGTTGTTAGTGTTTGGTTTGTGGTTGAGCTGGTTACATTAGCGAGGTGAGTCAGTTAATCTAGAGCACGTATGCTAGCAGTCTGTCCATCACTGGGATGATGTGTTGAATAGCGGACTGTAGTGGCTACAGATAGGTCTGTAAGCTGCCAACGGCAGCAGCTGGGTGTTGTAGTGATCACAGAAAATTCTGTGGTCGCCCACGATAGCAGCGCTGAAGGCTGTAGTGACCTTGCGTACGGGGTCACTGTAGTGGATGCAGCTGTAGATGCCAACGGCAGCAGCCGGGTGCTGTCGTGACCGCAGATGGTTTTGTGGTTGCCCACGGTAGCAGCGCTGTAGTGACCTGGCGACCTACGGGTATGGGGTCACCCTCATGTATGAATGATGATTAGGTTTTGGTAGATTGACTCCTCATTGAGTTTGATAATCACGGATTGGTTCTTACAGGCATTAAATGGTTTACACGCGCGTTAGGTGATACGCGGATTAATCCATTCGGGTTAGCTTAGTTTTGCGAGTGCATTTGTTTTACGAGTCAACTTGAGGTGAGTCTCGTTTATATTTGTTATTAAGTCATTTGTGGGTACAAATGTAGTCTGGATTAATTGTGCTACACATCCATTGTTTAACAAAACGAATGTTTGATTATTTCTAATGGCAAGAATTGCCCGTCTAATTTTATCATCGCTGCAGAATTAATTTTGACGTTTCTCAACTATCGAAATTTTCTATCTTTTTGTTCTACTTGACATATGTATAGGTATAGATAATAATTTAGTAATTTTCGAGCAAATTATGTAGTTGCAATATAAAATTTGAAAAGAAAGATGTTGATAATTTGATGATTAAAATTTTTAGATTATAGTTTATCAAATTGTAATATGGTTTCAAATTTACTTTCTTATTGTGCAACATTTATCTTACGTTTAAAATACTTTCAAATTACAATAACAAAATATTTTAAAATATTTGAGGTTATCATTTTGAAATGACAAGTTACGAATGGCTGCACAGAAATGCCAATCTTACAAAATAAAAAGTTGCCAAAAGCAGTTTAACAATTGCGTCCATTATTAAAATGTTTTCAGAATAGTAATCAAGCGATTATATATGCAAAATATGAAAAAATATTTTTATAATACCTGTATTGTAAGTTAGCCATTAATGACAAAATTTAAACACAGTAAGTGGAACTTTTATTGCATAGTTGGTTACCATGGTTACATCAGAGTTATAAGCTGTATTCCATTTGCCAATTGGTTCATTTAAATCAGTTCAGATAAGGCCCGGTTGTACAAACATTGGTTCATATTGAGTTTAACTGAACTACGGTTTTATAGAACCCGAGTTCAAATTGACTGTGCGTTGTACAAAACAAATTGAATGCAAGTTCAGCTGAACCTCAGCTGAACTATAAAACTAATAAAAATTACTTCAGTTGGTAATGCGTAATGTCAAATGTCATAATTTTTCTTGTCATTTTCAATTTTAAAATTGGTTATTTTATGTCAGTTTGATTTGAATATAATAAGGTAAGGCAAATTAACGTTAAATATTTCGCATCAAATACATTATATACTTCAATGATTTTATGGATTAAATTTTTCATAGTTTTGATACATTATTTATTTCATTATTATGATGCGATCAGCAAATTTAACAAATTCAGAAGAGACAAAATGATACTGTTGATAAAAAAATATGTATCGGTAATCGAATGTAAGATATGCGATATAAACATGAATAAAATGAAAACAGAATGCTGGATGGAAATTAAAAAAGAATTTAATACAAATAATGAGATTTATTCTTCTGTTGCAGACATTTTAATATAAGTATTATGCTATCTATCAACTGATCTGGATACTTTGTGAATGATTGTACTAGTAGTAGATTTATCAAATCCACTAAAATCTCCTGCTACTTGCAAAAAAGGATCAGTTGCAGAAAAACACAGAGTCACTAGCACCTTATTTTCCGGCAATACGATGTTGTTTCTTAAATAAATTATTTATTATGTACAGAAAATGTAAATGCTAATCTTCAAGTATAGCTGTTACTTTACTTATCTCTATGTGGAAGAACAAATTTCATCTTTAATTTGTTCTATTATATATTTTACAGCAGCTTTCGACAAACAGAATCTTGCACTAAATTCTTTATCATTTCATTTTTTAAAATGATCTTCGCATTTTCTACATTTTGTTCAGCTCTACGCCGTTTTAATATATTTATTAATTCAAATATATCTGCATCGTCACTTGAAATATATGCATTAATTCATTCATAATTTTAAAATAATAACTGTCACGTTAATCAAATTGACACATGATGTTATTTTGTTCACTGAACTGTGGTTGAACTGCAGAATTCGGCCGCTCAGCTGAACCGCACTTTGAACCAAGCTCATTATTTGAACCAGGTTTGTACAACGCAATCTGTCATCTTACTGAAAGTTCAAGACTGAACTCACACTGAACCTATATTGTACAACCGGGCCTAAATGACACAACATGACTATATAACTGAACTAAGCAAACTGATGCACGTATTGTAGAAAATTTCTTCAAAGTAAATTAGATTCTGTAATTCTAGTACTGGCAATAAAGTCAATGAAGTAATCAATCGAAGTAAAGAAGTGACCTGGTTCAGTAAAAATAAGTGAGATCTGATCCAGATCACTTATTTATTTCGCTGGATTACTTCGTTGACTTTATTTTCAGTACTAGAATTATAGATTCTAATTTACTTTGAAGTAATTCACCCGAATAAATGCATCAGTTTGCTTAATTCAGTTCATTTAGTTATGTTGTCTAATTTATCTGAACTGATTTAAATGAACCAAGTGACAAATGGAATACAGCTTATAACTCTGATGTAACTAATATTGAAACCTATTTTTCGATTCCTTCTATTTCTGCAGGTATTGTAAAACTATTAAAAGCCAGAATTCAATTAGTTGTCAAAATTAATAGACGCTATAATAACGCGCAATTTAATATACGATTAAATAAAACGAACTTGATACGAACTTCTGTAAAAATATATATTTAAAACATAAAAGAAAGTATAAATTATAAAAATACAAAAACTATAATTAAGATTTAAATTAACCAAATTATCCGGCAATGGAAACAACAACGTATGAATAAAACTAATCTTAGTTAAGTTACAAAATACGCAAGATCTACATTTTGCTCAAAAGACGAGAGCCAAACTTGTCTCGTCAGAAGCCAAACTACCACTAACTAAATGTTGTTGTATTCCATGGGATGTTCTGACAAAGGGTAAGAGGGTGATATCGTCGCGTTGGTCGAGATAGCTGTTCCCACATATGTGTTTACATAAAAACCCAGACGGGGTGCGTTCAAAGGTTAACTCTAGCCGACCAGACGTTTAGCTATAATTTACCCAGATTTGTCATCACATCCCATGTAACCAGACGCGACAATTCAGAAAAGCTATAAACTTGATAAATAATGATCTACTGAATACTGAAGTTATAACATATGCTCTAATAAAATTGATAAACAAAATAAACTCTGTCAAGTCAACTTTAGAAAGATACTTAAGATAACACTTAATTAGTCTGTATCTCTCGAAGCTGAGTTGATTGTGAAATATCATAATTTATAAACAAAACCAAATTCTGAAATATCCGTTTTGTTACAGTATTGTAAAAAATAACTTACTAACCTCGAATTGTAAGTGATTTTTTAGGTCGCGAATGTTTAGGAAACCTCAACCCTACGGCCTTCGATTTCCCAAACTACATTTTCAACCTAACAACTGTCATTTACAGTTCATGGTACGTAATATACTATTTACGACTTACAAGGTTATAGAATTTCATAAGCGGTATAATCACTAAATGCTACTTAGTCACTCAGCTGTTAGTGTGCTTAGACACATAATTGGTTAGAAGATATACATTACATATTTAAATAATATTTTAATTTAGTCTGATACCACGTCTTCATATTTTCAGCTATGAAAGAGAACAAAATTTATATCTTTTAATAAGCAAACCTATCCACCTTAATCCAACTTTAAATTCCATAGTTCTACTCTATTCTCCATGCTACTACGTTCCGCCGTAGCGGCGCTATTCCGGTTATTATGAAATCCTGAGAAATAATTAGAACCGGTTAATTAAGTTACTGCTACTCCTGCCGCAAACAGACAAACCAACTGAAATGATAATTATGTCCTGCAGGCGCCGAACACATTCATACGAACACTGAAACACTGTGTTCCATTGGAACGAACAAATATTGACAGCGAAAGAATGGAAACAGATATTAGTGAAATGCAAAGAGATGGAGGAAGGAGATACTAGACGCTTCGTTAATTATTTGCTGTCTTACAAAGATAATATTTGAAACGGTTTGGTTTGGTTTGTGTCTCTGAAATATTCGTAATTAATTCTGGTATATTCAATATTAAATAAATTGTGGATGGTGAATTCCATGTAGATAAATTTGTCTTCAAATTGAAAATAAATATTTTATAATTTTATTGCTGGTCAAATGCTTTGCAATTAGTTTTTGGAATCGTAGTTTTAATTGCACTCAAGCAAACTTTTCAGATTTTATATAAAATTGTAAACGTACATACGAGCCCAGCCATTGCCGTCTATTATGTAGAGACCTGGAACAGCGGAGCGCAAGCGGCTGTGACGTCACAGCGTGTGGCCCATATCTATCTTTAAATTTGAATAATAAGTAAGCTTCTTGGTTGTGATAGTAATTAAAGAATAAAATTAAATAATTTTTACTGGAATTATGTCAATTTATTGTTGAAATTCCCTAAACCGGTTTCGAACCCCACGTGGGTCATCATCAGGAGATGAAGTCAGAAATTAAAAATTATAACAATTGTAAGTCTAATGATGAAAAGTAACATCTTGGTATACATTTAAAAAAAATAAACAAAATTAAAAATCAAGTTAAACAAAATGGTTGACTTGCGCTAATAGCGCAGATCGGCCATAAACCTTAAATGTTGAACGAATTTCGAAAACAAATTGACTTAATTCCATTATTTAATTTTGTTCTTCCTTTAAATTTTAAAATTACCCTAAACTGAGCTTATTAAAACCATTATCAATTTATGTCTCTTTTTAGATACTAGCAAATTATTGTTGGAAATGAAAATTTTTAGATGAAATAATTATCCAATCAAATGCATTCATTTTTACAAAAAATCGTTGACGAGATTTTCGCGGAAAACGTGTTTTGAGGTCTACTCAATCCGTTTTCTTCATTTTCTCAATTATGTGTGTGTGTGTGTCTGTGTGTGTGCATGTGCGTGTGCCTGTGCCTGTGCGGGCGCGGGTGCGTGTGCATGTGCGTGTGCGTTTGCTTGTGCGTGTGCGTGGGCCTGTGCGTGTGAGCGTGCGCGTGTGCGTGTGTGTGTGTCCGAGTGTGCAATATCTCTTGAACGGTAATTATAAATTTCATGAAAATACGAAGAGTTGAGTTGATTTTGAATTAAATTGAAAAACCGAAAGAGGAAGTTTACTGGACACAAAACAATAAATTCCATTTATTTCAAAAATGGAATCAGTTACGAAAAAAAGTTTCAAATAAAATATTTGGAACATAAAATATTTTTCGCAATTTTCCTGTATATGCGTCTGATTTTGAGAAAAGCTAATTTATATATTTAATAATATATTCCAATAATCATAGTAGAAATAGAAACAAAAAACATAAACATGTTTAACATTTATATGTCAAATAATAATTGTCAAACGCAACGAGCAAATCATAAGTGTTCAATTCAGCATTTTTGATGCTATATCAATTTCATTGATCAAATAGTAAATAATTATATATTTCTATTTCTATTAATATAAGTTTATTTTTATAAATTTTTGTTAGGAAGTTGATTATCTGTAATGAAAATTTTTAAAGAAATCAATAAAATCCCAAAATTTATTAAAAAAACAATAAAGTTAAATATAAAGTAGCCAACACTACTAAAAAATTATACGTAACAAAATTTGATATTTTATATGTTTCAAACAGATAAAAGCTGAATTACTGAAAAACTAAATTACATGTTTAATAATATTATATAACATTCATATATTCTAAATATTAAATACGCTGTGTATAAGAAAGTCCACACCAGATTTTTTTATCACGTGTTCAAAATCAACCAAACAAAACAACTATACTAATAGGCATATTCTATTTACCATTTAAATCAGATCTAACCTACGTTACGTCGCTCATTTTATTCCTAACACTAGATTTACTGATTCAGATTTAGTTTAAAGTAGCTGTATTTTATTTGCCACTTGGTTCATTTAAATTAGACAACATGACGAAATGAACTAAATTAAGCAAACTGATGTATTTATTGGGGTGAAATATTTAAAAATAAATTAAAATGAGTAATTCTAGTACTGGAAATGAAGTCAGTGAAGTAATCCAGCGAAATGAATAAGTGATTTGGTTCAGTAAATGTAAATTAGATCTGATCCAAATAGCAAATGGAATACTCCTAGTAATACATTCTAATAAGTGTATCAGTTTGCTTCGTTCTCTTAATTTAGTTATGTTGTCAAATTTATCTGAACTGATTCAAGTAAACCAAGTGGCAAATGGAACACAACTATTAATTGCCTAAGGATAATTATCACTTATGTTATTATATTACTAGGTAACAAACAGTGTTTGACATAATTATTATTGTTTTAATTGTCACTTTCCAGGTTTAATTATGAAAATAAAGATTAAATTGACAGAATTACTTCAAAAAGTATTCGCTCCGATTGTCCTTCGAGCATTGATAAACACTAATTTTATAATAATTTTCTCAAAGTACATTGTTTTTAGGAAACATCTTTCCGCCTTTTGGCGTCGGGCGGATTCCAAGCGAGGTGCTTTCGGATTGTTATAAAATTATTTCGCATTAATCAGTGCCCTAGGGACATAACAGCTGATAATCTGTTTTAACGTATCATATGGGATGGCTAGCTCAGTAGTATGAAGTCGGCCTGTGGATCCTGAGGTCCCCACAGGCGACAAATTTTCATAATTTGAAAAAGCTATCCCTGTGGCTCCTCCACCACTAACATGTTTGGGGGCCGTGATTTGACGACTGGTAACCGCACTTCACGCGCAAAATATATTACTTACCGAGATCTGCTTCAGCAGAGTGCCACACCCAGTAATGGGTAGAAGGCGTGATGATATATTTATTTTTTATTTATTTATAATATAAATATGTCAAAAGTTAAACAATAACCACAGTTTTATACCGTGAAAATTCTGTATCTAGGGTAAAATCCCATTAATAGAGTAAAATCCCGTGTTTGACACAAAATTATTTTATTTTTAAGTTAATTAGTATTTTTAAGTAAATACTTAACAATTGATGAAATCAAATTAAATTCTAAAAATAAATAAAAACTAATATCATAGCTTTATTTGTTTCGCTACGTGGCGGTTACTATAAAACGCGGCGGTTTGTTACAGCAGGGGGTTTACTGTATACCGCAAAAAGTGACAGTAATAATTTAAGTCACTAACATGCAGATTCACAAAGCGGATTAGCGCTAACACCATTTTTATTTCGTTTTTACTCTCTTTCTAATGTACGAAACAAGTTTATTTTAACTTGAGTTAAAAAGAGAGTTAATTACGAGTAACATCAAATTTAGTTCATTTCTTGAATCTGTTTTAACTTGAAATAGAGTTATAGACAAGGACGTTGAAATGAGGGGATATGGCATGACGATACTGTAGCATTGTTTGAAGTGAGGCTTGGGCAAGGGAAGGAGACAACAATAGTTTTTCTGCACCATGCTTAGCCAAATCTCGTCTTCTTTCAAATATTTTGAATTTTTATGTAAGAAAAGTGACGTTTAGACGTTGTCAGGGAGCGTTGTTTTATGTAAACTGTAAACATAACCACGAAGTGTCATTTGTGTTTCAATTTTTGTGTTGTATGGAATTGGACATATTTTTTTATGGATAAAATGGTAACAGTGTTTATAATTTCAGTTTCCTTGTAAAAATCTATAATCTTTTAGAGAGAATGATTCTGTTCTATCTATTTAAATTTCAAATCTCTTTATGACACATGTCAATCAATAGCAGACTAAGCACGGTACAGAAAATAATACTTCTGTCTCTGTCAATCTGCCGAGCCTCACAGTCTTGACTTGAATGTCATATCCCCTCCTTTCAACGTCCTTGGTTATAGATAATAGGCGTATTCCATTTGCCATTTGGATCAGATCTAACTTACAATTACTAGATCAGATCACTTATTTATTTCGCTGGATTACTTCGCTGACTTTATTTTCAGTACTAGAATTGCAGATTCTACTTTACTTTGAAGTAATTCACTGCAATAAGTGCATCAGTTTGCTTACTTCAGTTCAGTTAGTCATGTTATCTAATTTATCTGAACTGATTTAAGTGAAGCAAGTGGCAAATGGAATACAGCTAATATTAAAAACGGTGTTAGCGCTAATCCGTTTTATGAATCTGCCTGTAAAATAATAATTTTTGTTTTTTTTTTTCATCCGAGGTAAATAATATTTTTGTTTTGCATACCCAGTATACTACAGTTGTGTATTTAAATTTTGACATAAATTGATATAAATTTGATAGCTAATAACCGCACTTCACTTACAGAGATTTGTTACGGCAGAATTCCACAATCAGTAATGGGTAAAAGGAGTGATGATATATTTATTTATATTTTATTTATGGAATAATTTGTTACAAATGTGATTTTGTCATCGGAAAGTGAGAAGGATTCAATGGTAGATGATCGAAAATGATGAATTTTAACATAATAATTGTTTAATGGGCCCCATTTTACAGTAAAATGTTTCGTTTGTATAAATTTATATGAAAATAATTTAACAGATAAAAATTCTCCTATATAATAAGATGATGGGTGTTTTCCTAAATCAGCGTGGGGCAACACATTATATGGTGAGACTTTGCCCCACACCAATGCCCAGTATCACATTGGACACATTACGCTTAGCTCCGCGTGGAGATTTAAATAGTATTTTTTGGGGCCCACCGCGTTACATTGGTCTCTTTGGTATAGAGCCTCAAATTTATTCATGTAGACATGGACGCACTAAATAAAATTAAAATTTTTATTTATAAATTACCAAGATAGATATTTCACTTTTTTTCTCACAAGTGCTACATTCGTTATTCGTTTTTCCTGATGTCAAAAATGTGTCAAATTTAACTTCTACCGCTATTCAGCGAAGCTTAAAGTGGCTGTAAAAAATTTTACCGCCATTTACCGCAGCATTTTACCGCGAGATGTCAAAAAATGAAACGAACAAAATCTAGTAACTTATTATTTACTGCCAACCCAATCGAACACAAAATTCTTACCGCAGCGATAAACAGTAACCGCCACGTAGCGAAACGAACAAAGCTTTGTTTGTTTCGCTACGGTAACAAGATTATTCTTATTTTTTTTTAAATAAGCCGAAAAGAATATTTTTAATATTGATTAAATGAATCACAGGCTTAACTTGGTGAAAAAATGTTACAAAAAATTGAACACAATTTTTAGTTACATTTTTTTTATTAATTGATGAATATACCCTTTGCACTCCGTTGGCGCCGACACGGCGACATAGGAATCATTCTAACAAATCCAATGTCGCCGCAGCGGCGACATAAACAATAGGATTACATTTTATTGTTTAATAAATTAAAGGATCCTTTTACAAGTTTACAAATAGTTGTATTCAGTTGTGTACAGTACACACTGGTGATACGTTGTGCTTTTTGCTATGTTTTACATTTATAACAGTAAATACGCATTCATTCTATTCGAATAATATAAATATGGAGGAGAATGTTGAATTTAGTGGTAGTGAAGACGAGTTTGTTTTTGAAGTGCAAAGTGACTTTTCCGATGAAATTTCGATAGAATATGACAATTTTATTATAAGTTCGAGCAGTGAGAGTGATTTTGTAGGACATAAACGGAAAAAATCTCGTGTTTTGGACTAGTGTATACTGTGACAATTGTCCTAACAAACCACATATGCATTTGGGAGACTGTTTTCTAAAATACCGCACATTAAAAATTTATAAAAATTAGAATATACTTATTTTTCTTTGATTTCCAATATTATATCATAATAAATATATATTTCTTAGCATAACTACAAAAAATATAGTTTTCTAATTTTCTAAAATTTAACAATTCTTCCTAATAATTTCGCATTATAACCTAAAGAGTTGCTGGTATACCACTTAAAAAAAAATTGGAGTGCAAAGGGTTAATGTTATTTGAAAGTCAGTATTAAAAGAAGGACTAATGGGCGCGGAGGGGAAATAAATTTACGTTGTTGAAGTTAGGCGTTATTGGTTATATTTCGGCTGCTGTTTAGAACCATCTTCAGCTACAAATAATATAGGAGAAAAAAAAATACAAATCAATAAGAAAATATAAATAATATGTGACGTATAAATAGGATAAACAATAAGAATTAAAACTTACATCAACGTGATGATGAACAATGTAACAAAGTAAATTTATTTCCCCTCCGCTCACAATAGTCCTTCTTTTAATACTAACTTTCAAATAACATTAAATATTCATCAACTATACATACAAGTCAAGATTCCCTATCATATAATTTTTTTCTTAATCAGCGACGTTTCGATCCAAAATATTGGCCATTTTCAAGCAATTAATAAACTTTATTAATTGTTTATTAATTGCTTGAAAATGGCCAAAATTTTGGACCGAAACGTCGCTGATTAATAAAAAAATGTAACTGAAAATTGTATTAATTTTTTGTAAAATTTTTTACCAAGTTAGCCTGTGATCCATTTAATCAATATTAAAAGTAACAAGATTATGTAAAAACCATTATTATAATTTTCGTCTTAAATCAGGGTGCATGATGATATACCGGGTGTCCACAGAAACTGAGGCACCTCTATTAATTTCTTTATTTATAAAGATATCAAATTAAAAATTTATATGTATAAACTTAACATATGTGCCATAATTTTTGTGTATAAATAATAAACATATCGTTTTCAGTTTAACCGGAAGCGGTATCAACTTTCTTATTTTAAATATAACACCATGTATATTTTAACATTTTTTAATTCTACGGTAAATTCTGAATATAATGACGTACCACAAATCAAACAATATTTTTATTTTCTTCTTCTTGCAATGTAACATGAAAGTACTAACCTAATTAAAAAATCTGGTGTGGGCACCACACGACTTTCTTATACACAGCATATTTTATATTTAGAATATATGAATGTTATATAATATTATGAAACATGTAATTTAGTTTTTCAGTAATTCAGCATTTATCTGTTTGAAATATATAAAATATCAAATTTGTTGCATCCTTTTAATTTGATTGTACGTTTTTTTTTAATAAATTTCGAGATTTTACTGATTTATTTTTAATTTTCATTACAGATAATTAACATAATAACAACATTTTATATAAATAAACTTATATTTATAGAAATAGATATATAAAATTACTTAGTAGTTGATCAATGAAATTTATGTAGCATCAAAAACGTTGAATTGAACACTTATAATTTGCTCCTTGCGTTTGACATGTATTATTTGACATATAAATGTTACACATGTTTTTGTTTTTTGTTTTTACTGCTACTATGATTATTGGAATATAATATTAAATATATAAATTAGTTTTTCTCAAAAATTGACGCATATACAGGAAAATTGCAAATAACTTTTTATATTCCAAATATTTTTGATAACATCTTTTATTTGAAACTTTTTTCGTAACTGATTCCATTTTTGAAATAAATGGAATTTATTGTTTTGTGTGTCGAGTAAACTTCCTCTTCCGGTTTTTCAATTTTATTCAAAATCAACTCAGCTCTTCGTATTTTCATTAAACTTATAATTACCAAGTTTCGTTAACAAATCTTATTTCGTTCATGAGATATTGCACACATGGACACACATCCATCCATACATCCATCCATCCACACACACACACACACACACACACACACACACACACAGACATCATTGAGAAAATGATCAAAACGGATTCAGTGTATCTCAAAACACGTATTTCCGCGAAAATCTCGTCAACGATTTTTTTCACGATTACAATACTTCCGTATACTGCGTATAAGAAAGTATAAATATTCCGGTCATTTATAATACAAAAAGTTTAAGCATATAATTTTTCAAACAGATATCTTTATAAATAAAGAAGTCAATAGAGATGCCCAGTTTTCTGTGGACATCCGGTATATGTAATAAATCAATCGTGTAATATATTACATAGTTTTAACAAATTCTTTTAATAACTTGAAATTTGTATCAACAGGTTGTAATTTTAATTGGCAATCAGGAATTTAATCTGCCATAAATTCAAAATTTATTGTTTAATATTTCACAAACTATTAATTATATTAATGGTTGCTATAAGCACTCAAACTTAAAATACTGCACCGATTAATTTATACACTATATTTAATATACAGAATGGCTACCATATGCAGCTCTCCATTGCTATTTTTTGTTTGTTTGAATACATAGAGAGAGACGATTAGCTAAACAAAGTACTACCATTTTTTTCGACAAATTTATGGTCGGTTTCACCAACAAAAATCGGGTAAAATTTGAACAATTATTGCCAAATTCTCGAAAAACAATTTAGCTGGTCGAGCGTGTTAATGCACATCTCTTAACATGTTGTGACGTCACCCGAACCAAGGTTCGTCAGTTCGAATCCGCCTGTCGACAAAGTATGATTTGTCCTTAAATAAAAAAATACAATTACTTGCATTAATCATACTCGGGCGCTATAAGCTAGTCACTTAGACAGCGGTCTCACTGAACGAGTCGTGTCGAGTCCTGTCGTGTCGCTTAAAAATCTATGGTCCGGTCTCACTGATCGAGTTGTATAGATCGTTTGGTGTCAAGTACATTTCTTTTTTGACAAGTAAAAAATCGACTACGGAAACCGGCAGTACGGCAGCGTAAAAACTGCGGCTCGGTGTGCCCGGTAGGCCCAGGCCCGATTCGGGCTGTAGTGCTATTGAAGAAGAAGAAGAAGGGAAAAAAACTTCCAACACTTGTCAAAGTTCCACAAAAAATTACAGCACATTTGAATCAACTTATCAGGTCATCATCAAACGGCTAGTCAATTCAGCTTTAACCATATACGCGTTTCGCTCTGTGGGAGCTCATCAGTATGGTGCGATCAACTATCCAACTAGACCAACTTAGGGCTAGTGAACTGTGACACTGTTTAAGCTGAACTGACGAATATTACAAAATATGTAAGCCGGTAACATGACATGAGAGCTATGGAGCAACCCGTGGTGCCATCTACCGACAATAATCGCAAACTGCTTGACAGCAATTAAATAAACAGTATCACAGTTCACTAGCCCCTAGTTGGTTTAGTTGGATAGATCACACCATACTGATGAGCTCCCACAGAGCGAAACGCGTCTATGGTTAAAGCTGAACTGACCAACCGTTTGATGATAAACTGATAAGTAGATTCAAATGTGCTGTAATTTTTTGTGAAACTACCACATTGCAGCTCAATGTGTCCGGAGCCTGTACTGTAATTGAGATTAAATTATTATTGTACGGAGTAGAAATAAATAAATAAATAAAAGTTTGATTTACAAAAAGAAAACTAATTATCCATGTTAAATAGCTATTTGTGTTTATTCGGGACGTAAAACAAATTATAAAATGTATGTTATGTTGGCACAAATAACCCTCGTCATAAATAATTTTAAATGGAACATAACGAACAGTTAAGTAATAAATCCATAATTTAATAAAAATAAATTAACAGGTGAGAATGAAGCTATAAAGCTAATAAGTAATAAAGTTGGTTAGAACCCAGAAATTGATAAAGGGTTGTTTCTGCTTCGGGTAAACTAATTACTTGTTCATTACGAGCGAGAAATATTCCGAAATATCATGCTGTAATGACCGTAACGTAAACTAACTAACTCGTTAAGTTCCCTCGACCAATAAAAACAAATTGTTGATGGACGGGAATGTACGATAGCGCTAACAACATCAAGTTCAAGTTTCGTAATAGAGTACAACCGCTTTACAACAAGATCGGTTAAAGCGAGAGAGCTTGAGAAGTTTTTAATTGTAAGTTTGGTGCATGCATTTAATTAATACAAATATGGTGTAGATGGCTCTGTAGTATTTAGTGGGCTTGTGGATTTGAGAACCCGAGTTCGAGTCCCACAGTCGATAATTTATACCACATTAAAACTACCATCAACATTCTTTCTTTGTTATATATAGTGGTGTAATTCTGTGTGAATCCATTAGTTTTGTAGATTTGTAAATCTGCAAATGATGAACAAAATCACAACGAAACTTATTTCTTTATGAAATATTTTTTTTATAAACAAATATTAGAAATAATTTTTGAAAAAGCAGTGAGCGTTCGCCGGGCTTTGAACCCAGAACCTTTCATTCGCATGATGACTGCTCTAACCAATTGAGCTACAAACACTCGGCGAATACTCATGCTTTTTCGTGAAATATTTAGTTGAAGAAATGTAAAATGACATGGGTTGCGTCAATTCGTTAAAGTCAACAACCAAGTATGCATTGGGTGATATTCCCTGGGAGAAATTATTATAAGATTTTGTTGCACGAAAAAGCATGAGTATTCGCCGAGTGTTTGTAGATCAATTGGTTAGAGCAGTCACCATGCTAGTGAAAGGTTCTGGGTTCAAGGCTCGGCGAACGCTCATTGCTTTTTCAAAAATTATTTCTAATAATTACCTACAGACAGGGCCTGGACAGCTGTATTAGTTACCTTGTTACGCGATTTTTAATGCCATCTCTTGCTGCCCCAAATGAACTAAATCAATTTAAAATTAATAACGGAAATCATAGTAGGTAATATTTAATTGGTTGACATTGTTAAACAAATTACATATTTAAATGTTTGACAAACGGTGTTTTATATTTTGACAAATAAAATTTGTAATTAACTAACATATCTGTCGTTCTTATTGCAATCAGTATGTGATGGTGAGTAGGTATCTTTTATAATTTTATACTTGATTTTAAACTACTGTATAATTTTAGGATTATGTGGTATCACATTGTAGCTGAAAAAAAATTATAAGAATGTGTTTTTCTATTTTTTACCACGGAATAGTTTATTACGGAAAATATTGCTGACAAACATTAATAGAAATGATTTAAGTGATGTACCTTATAGTAGTACTCTTAAGCACAATGTAGTATGTAGCTATCTTTTTCAAAATTGACAGTATCGATACACATCATCAAAAAAATTAAACATTGGAGCTGTTCCACATATTGATCAATGTAAGTAATTAATACAATATTGTGAAATTTTACAACTTTATAATTATGAAAATTCTTTGATAGTACCTAAATATAAATTTATTTTTAACAACTCGGGGTAAAAATATCACATCTCTATCAATAACAACAGTAACAGCAACATATAAGAATCCGAATACTGAAGAAAGTAGCGAAATGATAAATGAGAGTGTGCATAAGAAAGCGAAAAATATACATTATTCATATTTATATGTATTGCATACTAGTACATGTTTAATTAATTTTTAAATATTATTCAATAAAACTATTTATTTGGTAATTGTTTGTTTTTGTTGTTTAGTATTTTAATTTTTATTATTTTGAAATATTTTAGTCATTACGATCACGAGAATGATAAATATGTATCCTATATTATCGGTATTTTTCATAATAATTACTTGGGGCAACAAGAGATGTCACCAGTAACTGCGTAACAATATTTTGTTCTAGCTGTCCCTTCTTCTATGGTTACTTGTTCGGTGCCTACAGACAACAAAATCTTATAATAAACAAATATTGATGTGATTTTGTTCACTATTTACCGATTTACGGATCTATAAATAATAGTTATTTTTATAACAAGTGCCGGAAAAGGCTTTTTACGTCCAAGTGCAGAATTAAAAAATCTGCACGAGCACTTAACTATTTTAGGCACGTGTTATAAACATTTTTCCTACAACTGTGCGATTTTCACCAATTTAAAATTTTTATTATCGTTTCACATAATTAATTTTTTGTGAGTAATTTTTATATAGTAAAATCTACACAATTCCAGAGAGACGTAGAAAAATTTACATTATTATAGATTTATAACAGAATTCCACGAAAGTCGGGAAAATAAACAAGAACGTTTCATGGTAACTTCAATTAATGCGTATTTTACGGAAAATATTTGACGTTAATTCTAAACGAGTGTGTATTACTTAATTATTTAATTACTACGTTGCATAAAAAGAACTTAATCTCAGTATCAAATCAACAAAATAGGAAGCTGAAAAGTTTTATCGTTTTTACTTTCTTGTATACAGTATAAGGAAGTATTGGAATCGTGAAAAAAATCGTTTACCAGATTTTCGCGGAAATACGTGTTTTGAGGTCCACTGAATCTGTTTTGATCATTAGATAAGATTTGTTAACGAAACTTGGTAATTATAAGTTTCATGTAAATACGAAGAGCTGAGTTGATTTTGAATGAAATTGAAAATCCGGAAGAGGAAGTTTATAGGACACACAAAACAATAAATTTCATTTATAGCAAAAATGGATTCAGTTACGAAAAAAAGTTTCAAATAAAAGATGTTAGCAAAAATATTTGGAACAAATAATGTTATTTGCAATTTTTCTGTATATGCGTCTAATTTTTATATTTAATAATATATTTCAGTAATCATAGAAGCAATAGAAACAAAAAAACATAAATTTTAATTTTCGCTTTATATAGTTATCCATGTCTTTTTTCGGAAAAACAAATACATCATTAAAATGGTCAACTAATTTGGCAACTTTATCTCAATTTATTCGACTTCGTATCTCACAGTTCTTGAGATACCAAGGGTTAGGCTCGAAAAAAGGACATCCTGTATATGCCTCATCAATAAATTTAGACATAAAGTAGTGAACATTACTAAAAAATTATATATAAACAAATTTTATATGTTTCAAACAGATAAATGCTGAATTACTGAAAATCTAAATCCAGTAATGGGTAAAAGGCGTGATGATATATTTATTTATTTTTTATATTTACTTTCTGATCCCTTCCGAGATATGCATTAACTGACAATAGTTTACACATTTCAATATGACTGAAAATTAGTGATTATTCATCACAAAGTATCAAAGTACGAATATATAGCAAAATATATCACTTACCGAGATCTGCTTCGGCAGAGTGCCACACCCAGTAATTGGTAGAAGGCGTGATGATATATTTATTTATTTTTATTATAGAATAATTAACATATATATATATATATATATATATATAAAAAAAAAAGTATCAAAGTTTTGTGGAATCAATTATATATGAGGAACAAAAACTGAAACACAGGATCACACTGTCATTTTCAATAATAATTTTAGTTGAGCAACTAAAAATTGAATCCTTAAACGTGTCTATAAATGTAGAAGAAAATTGAATACTCAACATTTTTATTTGAAAATGTTTCACTAAAATAGTTTACGAACAAAATTTATTCCTATGCGAAACTCCTACCTGCATATCACACAAAGATGTTAAAGAAGAATTTACATCGAAATAAAGAACTATTCAAACTCGTCGAAAGACGCAGCCGCAAGATAAATACTTCAATAAGTATCCATCCATTCGTCCTTTAACGCTACTTTATATAAATATTATTTCTCAAAGTTTCCTTCTTAATGTTCTTCAGGTTCAAGAAAAGTATTTAAAATGTAAAAACATCCTTGAAAACATTCCGTAACCGCATTTCTTTGACTAAAAGGATACTAAATGGAATCGTTTGAAGTAAACCGCCAATAAAGATACAATTTTACCGTGAAAGCTTTCGTAAAGTAGTTTCATATTATATTCAACCCATTTATTTTACACATTGTGGAACATTAACGAAAAGATATTTAAATTTTCTGCGTGAAATATCTTAGCATCGGGATTTATATCTTATTTGTATTTTACAGTACATCAAATAGAAATTTATTTTTTTATTTATGCTGCTCTGTGCAATAGGAACTTAATCCTAATTACAGTACAGGGTTTCAACTCACAGAGCCGCAGTGTGATAGTTAATCTATTTTTAACTTGAATGGGATTGAAATAGTTTATAAATTAACAGGCAGATTCACAAAACGGATTAGCGCTAACACCGTTTTTAATATAATCTATAACTCTGTTTCAAATTAAAACAGATTAAAGAAATAAACTAAATTTGATGCTAATTAACTCTCTTTTTAACTCTAGTTAAAATAAACTTGTTTCATACATTGAAAAGAGAGTTAAAAACGAAATAAAAAATGGTGTTAGCGCTATTCTGCTTTATGAATCTGCCTGTAAGGGACTAATATCGCTTAGAATTTTCAAAAAAATCTATTTTTCTTTTTTTACATTTTTCAACTCCTTAACACCTTCTAAAGTCATGTCCTAAAATATTTTTGAGAAATTCGAAAGTTAAATTATTATAGAAGAATTAAACAAGATAATAAAAGAAAAAAGTTTCCAACACTTGTTAAAGTTCCACAAAATTACAGCACATTTGAATCAACTTATTAGGTCATCATCAAAAGGCTGGTCAGTTCAGCTTTAACCATAGACGCGTTTCGCTCTTTAGGAGCTCATCAGTATGATGCGACCAACTATCCAGCTAGACCAACTAGGGGCTAGTAGGGATGTTCCAATACTACTGATATGATATTAGTATCGATACTTTCGTTTCGATACCAACATTTTGGTATCGATACCAACCTTTCGATACGTTACTAATATCAAGATGATATTCTCAGTATCAGAAATTTTAAAAATATCTGCTAAACATAATAATGTAACTCCGTTTTTATACGAAATTTGTTATTTCAAAATAACAGTAAACGAAAAAATATAGTTTAAATTGAAGCTTCTTTTGAAAGTATAAATTTAAATTCACAGCACCTGTGCAGTGGGCATTATATTTCTTATTTCTTCCTGTATATATTTCTTTCGATATTTGAAGATATCGATTTTTCTTTCAATACTATATCAGTATCGATATATTTTATTCGATATTTTCCCTATGCAAGTATCGATACTTTTTTAGTATCGCACATCCCTAGGGGCTAGTGAACTGTGGTACTATGTAGGCTGAACTGACAGATGTTAAGAATACTAATGTCTTTGTATTATTTATTTATTCCTATTCAGCAGTTTGCGTTTTTTGTCGGTAG
The DNA here is from genome assembly GCA_911728475.2 of Pterostichus madidus. Taxonomy (NCBI): domain Eukaryota; kingdom Metazoa; phylum Arthropoda; class Insecta; order Coleoptera; family Carabidae; genus Pterostichus; species Pterostichus madidus. The sequence goes on from OU452314.1 coordinate 27,252,006, forward strand.
ATGGCACTGCATGGTTCTCCGTAGCTCTCATGTCATGATACCTTCATTAGTTACACGAGCACAGTTATCACACTTTCGAGCGAGTTATGTACACTATTTTTCAGACAACTACAAAATATTTCTAAAAAAGTTTACAAAAGCAATGTTGTTACACTTTGGCAACTGATGCGTTTTTGTAGGTAAGCGTTGACGTTTGACGTTTGAGGTTAGGTATTGTGATACCAACTGTACTAACCGTAATGTCAAAATATTAAATAATGCTAAAATATTAGTAAATAACAAATTATTAATTTAAAAAAAATAATATTTATCTTTGTAAATGTGTTGAAAAATCTGCCAAAACTTCGATGTAAATAATAATACAAATAATTTTCATTTATTTTATTATTTTCGTTCATCGTAACGCCATCTGTTGTCAGTCAGTGGAACTTCACCTGATATGTTAGAACGTTAGAAGTGTGCGTTATACTAACATAAGCTGTATTCCATTTTCCACTTGATTCACTTAAATCAGATCAGATAAATTCGACTCATGACTACATGAATTGAATTAAGCAAACTGATGCACTTTTTTTGATGAATTACTTCAAATTAAATTAGAATCTATAATTCTAGTGCTAGAAATAAAGTCAGCGAAGTAATCCAGCGAAATAAATAAATGATCTGGATCAGTAAATATAAGTTAGATCTGATCCAAATGGCAAATGAAATACACCTTATAACAGTGCATGTTGTTTTCAACTGTTCGTAGTAGTTTATGATGTTGTTATGGTTACTTTCATAAGTGATCATCTGAAAAAACTATATCACAGATATTATTATTGAATCTACAGGTTTTAATTTGTAGTTATTCGTAACAACAACAAAATAATCGGAATTAAAAAGTATATGGTTTAGTAATAACAAATATTAAAAATAATTTACTTAAACCCTCTTTAATTATTATATTTCTATAATCTAAATTTTTAAATATGAGAATATTCAAACAACATTTTCAAAAGCATTGAGTTATAATTCTATTTACTAGTTTTGATAATGTTTGTATTACATATTTAACAATTTATTTGATGCAACCTATAATTTTACACTAAATAGTATTTATTCAATATAAACACAAGAAAAATGCTATATAATTAGTGCCGTCTTTGTCATATGGGTACATGGGGCACAATAAGGGCCCCCGGCTCGATAGGGGCCTCAATATGCCGAGGTCGTTGTTTACATGGAAAATAGGGGAACTCAATTTTTAATGCAATTTTGCTAAGAATTAACGTTCAATTTTTTAAATGAAAAACCGGATGAAATTTCCAAATAATTTTTAAACAATGAACAAAATTTTACTAAACCTAAAAAAAAAATACATAACTGAAAATTTCTTAATTAATCCTATAATATTTATACAAATATTAAAATAACTTAAAAATATTTAAAAGAACTTAAGGACATAATAGAAGATTTTGCATAACAGAAATACCGGAAGAAACTATCATCATTAACGTAATTCCAATTCTCAAAATACGAGTAGTAATCACTTCACTTATATTCATTTGTATAAAGCTAACCATGATAACAAATAAAGTCACTAAATAAAACTACATACCGATGTTTTCATTCTGATTTGTTTTTCTTTTTTTCTAAGACAGCCCCGCATATAATACAATACATATTTTGCATTTCCTGCAAATGGCGGCATACCCCCACCACTTGCCTCTCTTATACGAGTAAGAATAATTATCTTTCCTATTTCGGTGTTCTTATAGCTCTATAAACGTACTGTAAACACGTTGCTAAGGAGATCTATAAGCGCACTGTTTTTGGCGCTTTTTATTTTCTAGGAGTGGTATGAATGCTCTTAAATCTGACAGATGAATGACATATAACCTCAAAATTGTAAATTGTCGGTGTTGAAATATTACTAACAGAATATGCTAGAATCAGATAAAATTTAAAACATTCATAATACAGAAAAAATATTAATTAATTGTCAAAAAATATATTTCAATTGTCTGTGTTATGAGAAGCGCTACCAACAAGAATGATAAAAAACACTAACTTATACAGAATGATCAAAAGGAATTGTTACAGTTGGCAATAAAAAAAAACTACTTGAAATTGGTAAACCTGATACATAAATTCATTTCCTGTTGTTGACAGTGACATTTGGAAATTTAAATTTAAATTTGAGTACATTTATTATTACATTTATTTCTAAAGTATTTCTATTACTTAAAAAGTCAAAATTCTATTAGCTGTCAGACTCCTGACATAACCTATTTATATTTATTAGAAATGTCAAATAGCATTTCCGCCTTATCTGACGTTGTGCCAACTGTGGAATAAAAAGATCTCTGGAATTGTATTGCCAACTATAACAATTCCTTTTGATCACCCTGTATTTTTGACAAGTCGCAGTTTTTAAAAATCTAGCAGAATAATAAAATTACCTCAATATAAAAATAGTATAAAGAACACGTTTTATAAGTCCTGTTAGCGCTTTCGTCCTTCGTAAAACTCGCCGCGGAGAGGCTCGTTTTCCAAATTTCGACTCGTGCGTTAACACAGTGCCTCATGAATCTAGTTCTTTAATATACAATTATTTATTGTATAACATCAGATAAATGATTGTAGTGTTGGCATGTGGCAAAAAAAATACATTTCAATTAGAGGGCACTTATTTTTACGAATTTCAAATAAAATTCTATTTATTATATAACCAGCGTATCAAATTATATAAGACATTAAAATTTCATGCATAGGTATAGAAACAGCCTGTATTTGGTTTCAGTGACAATCGGCACCTAGCCAGTTGGGCCAGTCCAGCCCTGCATCGCGATCACAGGCTGCTGGATTGAGAATTAAATTCGCGTTACTTTAATTATTCTGCGAATAACATTATTTAAATTGTTTGTATTGTTATCGTATTGAAATGAATCTTGTTAGACTTGTCGCTGTAATCGTCTTGGGAGATGAATAATTAATTGCGATTTTCATTAATATTCCTCTTGATTCTCTCTCTTCAATTGTATTCATTTTTTGTCTTAATTAATTTATTAACGAATTTAAAAAATAATTCAAGGATTCAGATTCATCTTCGTTGCTTATTAGTATTGCGGTCGATAACCTTTTAAAATTGAAGAAATATTTTTCGAAATATTTTGTAAAGATGCTATTAGGTTACTGGAAATTAAAATATATTTGAAGAATTTGTTTATTGACACAATGGTCTGTTGGTGGATCAATGGCGTACCTGGGGGAGGGGGAGGGGCGAGAGGAGCGGGCCGCACCGGACGGCACATTTTTTGGGGCGGCATTTTTTATATTTAGTTTTAGTCATAAAAAACAAGTAGTTCACTTCATAAGTTTACTATTCGATTTCTACGAATTATGAATTACTATATGATTTCGAATAATTTTCTTCATCGTCAAGCCAATGTAGGGTTGAAAATAATATCTCGAAAAATTCCTTTATTACTGCCTAATCTAAATATGCCATCGAATGGTAAAAAAAAATCCCCACCTATACGAGTAATTTGTCTCAATTACAATCATTTATTTATTTTTATTAATTTAATGGGGTAATGGCCCAGTGGTTTCGAGTTGGCCTGTGGATCCTAAGGACCCCAGTTCGATTCCCACAGTTGACAAACAATTTTCACCAAATTAAAATTACACCTGTGGTTCCCCCACCACTAACATCTATGGGAGCCGTAATTTAATGGCTGGTAACTACACTTGACGTTCATAAATATATCACCTACCTTCGGCAGAGTGCCACACCCAGTAATGGGTAAAAGTCGTGATGATATATTAATTTAATAGTTATTTTTTTAATTTATAAAAACAACCATTTTATTGACTTAGAAAGGGCGGTAAATTGGAGACCGTCCAGGGCGGCAAAAGTTCCAGGTACGCCACTGTGGTAGATATTATAAATAATTTTTGAAAAAGCAATGAGCGTTCGCCGGGATTTGAACCCAGATGTAGGAAAATAAATAAAAATAAATAAATATATCATCACGCCTTCTACCCATTACTGAGTGTGGCACTCTGCCGAAGCAGATCTCGGTAAGTGATATATTTTGCGCGTGAAGTTCGGTTACCAGTCGTCAAATCACGGCCCCCAAAGATGTTAGTGGTGAAGGAGCCACAGGGGTAGTTTTTGAAATTATGAAAATTGTTTGTCGCCTGTGGGAATCGAACCAGGGTTCTCAGGATCCACAGGCCGACTTCATACCACTGAGCTAGCCACCCCACAGGAAAATAAATTTAAATTTAAGTAAATCTGCACTTGCAGAACACATACCAAGATCCGGTAATGTTGAAAACAGTGAGACAATATTAACAGGTAAACTTTTTGTGGTAAATTTTCAAATTTAATATATCATTGTGACACTAACAGCTATGAGCTTTTAACCTTTGAACTTGAAACTCATTGTTTCTACGAACAAAGTAGCAACGAGCTCTAAATAATTTACGTGAAAATGTGGAACAATTGCGCATCGCTGTTTAAACATTTGAACTATGCATGTGTTAATAAAACTTTTAATATAATTTTTATCTTTCGTAATGAATTTTATACACCAGAAACCGGAACCAAATTTGCGTAAAAATAAAATTTTAATATTCATTGAAATTTTTATTTACTTTACTGCTTTGCGGTAACTCTGAATTTTTTATAGATTTGATTAACAAAATTTGAAATTGAATTATTTTTAAAGGTAATGCTCATATTGATTTTTGCTACCTTGCGCGCCCTTACCGCCGGACGCTTTTGGTAAATTTGTTTCAATTTTCTCGGTTTCTCTTACCCTGTATTTACTTTGGAATATATTTACATATGGACGCTAGGGTTCATGATTTTTAAACTGGTCGATGAAGAATTATTTCCCACAGAAAATGTAAATTTAAAATAAATAATGAATTAACAAAGTAAACACGGAAAATTACCAGAGTATGTTATTTGTTTACAAAGGAAATTATGTACAGGCAGGTGAATAAACATTTTTTTCTATATCGCGTTCACAAATGGAATTATATACAACTGTTTTTATCAAAAACAGTACTGGGTCATTCCACGTGAAATCGGACCAAAAAAAATCGACCCTCTTCGATTTGGATATAAATGCGTATACTTATTCATTTTGATTTAAAACTAAGTAGGAAGTACTTTATTTGGCCCATTCTACCGGGTATTAATTTATATTCTAAATATTCATAGTTGGCTATTTTTGCCTCGCAGAGAGCACCTGGGAAAGAAATTTTATATAAATTCAACAATGAATCCGACTTAAACAAATGAATGATATTCTGAAAGAGCACATCTTAGGCTATTCAGATCAGCAAACGAGAGCAATTTTTATCATAGTTGTCAAAAGTTATGTGGCAAAATGTAAAAATCCCCCTTTTTTTTCAAAAATCGATTTCTCAAATACTCCATCCCAGATTTCGCTGAAATTTTACCCACTTATAGAGGAAGATGCATATTTTAACATATTAAAAATCCACGGTATTGTTTTTCGATTTTTTAAAAATATTTTTGTTTGCAGTTCACATATGATTTGGCCCTAATTCAAATTGAGCAAATATAACTTAACTTCTTTAATTGTCAATTCTAGTTTCAATGAACGTTAGTACTTGGTATTTTATACATTTATAACTATTATATATTAGCTGCAAATAATTTACACCGAGAAACTCGCAAAGGTGAGTACAATATGATTAATACTTTTACTGGAAAAGTAACAATTTTATTATATATTGTGTACAAAAATATTCGCATTCATAAATTGGGATATAAATAAATTTAGCTGGAGTATTTCTTTTTTTTGCTTGATCTGAAAACAAAATAAGATTTAAAAAATTCAATAGATTTCACTGTCGGTTCTCGTTGAAACATTTTTATAATAAAATTAAAAAATCAACACTAGGTAGATTTCAAAAAAAAAAACCTGCCTAGTGTTGATTTTTTAATTTTATTAAAATAAGATTTGTTTATAAACATTAATTAACGATCAATGGTTTAAATTTACTATATAGATCGAAAAGTGTATGAGATTACGTTACCTTGTCACCCTAGGCAAGTCGGGTACTGCAGTAGCGGGTGTGTCTTCTCAATGCAATCAAAACAGCATGACTATTCGTCCTTTTTTGATCCGGAAATGAAAAAGGAATATTTTGTACTCACCTTTGTGAGTCTCTCGGTCTAAATTGTTTGCAGCTAATATATAATAGTTATAAATGTATAAAATACCAAGTACTAACGTTCATTGAAACTAGAATTGACAATTAAAGAAGTTAAGTTATATTTGCTCAATTTGAATTAGGGCCAAATCATATGTGAACTTCAAACGGAAATATTTAAAAAAAATCAAAAAACAATACCGTGGATTTTTAATATGTTAAAATATGCATCTTCCTCTATAAGTGGGTAAAATTTCAGCGAAATGTGGGATGGAGTATTTGAGAAATCGATTTTTGAAAAAAAAGAGGGATTTTTACATTTTGCCACATAACTTTTGACAACTATGATAAAAATTGCTCTCGTTTGCTGATCTGAATAGCCTAATATGTGCTCTTTCAGAATATCATTCATTTGTTTAAGTTGGATTCATTGTTGAATTTGTATAAAATTCTTTCCCAGGTGCTCTCTGCGGGTAGGCAAAAATAGCCAACTATGAATATTTAGAATATAAATGAATACCCGGTAGAATGGGCCAAATAAAGTACTTCCTACTTAGTTTTAGATCAAAATGAATAAGTATACGCACTTATAGCCAAATCGGAGAGGGTTGACTTTTTTTTGTTCGATTTCACTACAAAGTTGAAGTTTGTAAAATGTTTTTGGGGATATTTTTGAGTGAAGTGGTCAAGTCGTCTAGTTATAAAAATATCAAAGATATTTCTTTCAGTTTAGCTGTCATTGCTTAACTCATGTAAAATTATTTCATTTGTATTTTTTTTATAATAAAATAAATTCATTAAACTTGCAAAACACTACTTTATTAAAAATTAGAGGTATACAGTTTTATAACATAGTCTATAACCTAACAGGCAGATTCATAAAGCGAATTAGCGCTAACACCATTTTTTATTTCGTTTTTAACTCTCTTTTCAATATACGAAACAAGTTTATTTTAATTTGAGTTAATAAGAAAGTTAATTAGCATAAAATTTAGTTAATTTCTTTAATCTGTTTTAATTTGAAACAGAGTTATAGTTAATATTTAAAACGGTGTTAACGCTAATTCGTTTTATAAATCTGCCTGTAAATAATTATAAATTTGAACTGTAACCTTACTAATAAATGTCAAAATAAATTTATTTCAAATGTTTATTGATCTGTCGTGTTATTACCTTGATATACATACCTACCGTGTGTCCCAAGTAAATGTTGGAATAGACAGTTAACATGTAAAATCAGGTTTTTGTAAATAAAAGTGTCCGGCAAAAATTATGCGACTAAATTTTATATCACAATACTGCCAATATTCCTGCATGTTATTTAATACAGATTATTTAATTTTAATAGCGTAATTTAATGATATTAATGAAATTGTTTCCTAAATCTTCGTCTACTCTTTTATTGCTATTGACATAAAGTGCGTACAAATTGTTTTAAAATTTTAATCTGTCACTGTCATCTGTCAGTGTCATTATGGATATTTTAATTTTCCTGTTTCTAACGAAATACACAAATGTTTGTCCATATATATATATATATATATATATATATATATATATATACACTGCTCAAAAAAAAAACTGGTCACCTAAAGAATCCCAAAAAACGTCACTTTTCAAACCACTGTCAATTTGTCAGTTTTGAAGCAAATTGGATGAAATTTTTTTCCGAAGTCGCCCAAAGTCTAGTCTTTAAAAATCTGTTAATTGATTTTGACTAACCTCCCTTTCACTTCTCCCAGCCACACCCAAACGAGAACCACTTTTTTTCTAAAAAAAGATGATTTTTCAAGCTTTCTATGAGAATCATCAGCCGTCAATTGACAAATATGTCATCAGATAATGAAAATATGGACATATTGTTACTGGAACTTAAAACAGAATCAAAATCGGATGATTTTAAAAAAAGTTATGATTTTTTGAAAAAAAGAGACATTTGCAGAGGTTGGCATTCAATTGTCCGTAGTACGTAGACACTCGAACACATACGGACATTCAAACGCACACACACACACGCACACACATGCACACACACACGAGGGTAGGTGAAAATCTTCCAAAGACATTTAGAAGCCCGTACTTAACAATGTACCAGAAAAAGATCACCAATTTTTTTAGTGTGGCGTGTGCGTGAACGTTTGCGTTTACATCTGCGTGTGCGTCGTCTGTGTGTGTGTGTGCGTGTGTGTGTGCTTGCGTGCGTGTGTTTATGTGTGTTGCTTGTGTGCGTGTGTGTGTGCGTGTGCGTTTGAGTGTCCGTATGTGTTCGAGTGTCTACGTACTACGGACAATTGAATGCCAACCTCTGCAAATGTCTCTTTTTTTTCAAAAAATCATAACTTTTTTTTAAATCACCCGATTTTGATTCTGTTTTAAGTTCCATTATCTGATGACAGATTTGTCAATTGACGGCTGATGATTCCCATAGATAGCTTGGATAATCATCTTTTTTTCAGAAAAAAAGTGGTTATCGTTTGGGAGTGGCTGGGGGAGGGAAAGGGAGGTTAGTCAAAATAAATTCACAGCTTTTCAAAAACTAGACTTTGGGCTAATTCGGCAAAAAAAATTTCATCCAATTTGCTTTAAAACTGACAAATTGACAGTGGTTTGAAAAGTGACGTTTTTTTGGGATTCTTTAGGTGACCGGTTTTTTTTTTTGAGCAGTGTATATATATATAAATGAGTTTATTTTAACGTGAAACATAGGAGTTTTCATATCCATGGTTACGAATTTGACAGCAATGTAACTGAATTTATTATATTTAAGGATTATAAGAAAGTAAGAAAATAACGAACCCGAGGGCTATAACCCAGTTAGCCAAATGGGTAAGATGGCACTGCCTAGGTATCCGTGAATCCCCGAATAGAAGTCGTTCACCTAATAGGTACACTGTTGTACTGCTTATGATGAAATGTGCAAAAACAGGGATTCTATTCCTTATTTGTAAAATAATGTCAGTGTTTTAAAAGTACGCATTCAGATAAGCCCTCCTGAAATAAAGAAAGATTCTGAATAATTCACCAATTTGATTTTCTTGCGTAGCAAATCTGGTTACTTATTCTTTCTGAAAAAGTTCTTTCAAGACGTTATCTTTATGAATTCTTTCTCAGACCTCGCCACATGTGTCCGCAGTTCTCCCCAGAGATTCAGATGAAAAATAAGACTATCGTACTTTGTTTAGCAAATGATATTACGATTGTAAATCTACACGTGCAGCAGGAATTTTAAATATATTCTGACATACGTTGAAGTCAGCACGGTCTCAACATGGAATCCGAGTATTCTCGCTTGTGAAATGATAGCTTATCTTTGTGCTAGAATTAACTGTGATTTGAGAATCTAATCATATTTACCACTAACATGTTTGGGGGCCGTGATTTGACGACTGGTAACCGCACTTCACGCGCAAAATATATCACTTACCGAGATCTGCTTCAGCAGAGTGCCACACCCAGTAATGGGTAGAAGGCGTGATGATATATTTTTTATTTTTATACGAGTTTCATGCTTTACATTTAATGACTGATTTACTCGTGACAAAAGTGATTAATTCATAATTAACTTTAGTTTCCACTATCCTAATTGATTTTTCCTACGACTACTATGATAATTTTACATTTGTACTTTCAATTGTCAACATAAAGTTGATAGTTACTAAGGAACAAGTAAATAATCATTTTACCGTGCATGTCACCATGGTCAACTTCATTGATTTGTGCTACGCTTATTATGGCCGATTAATTTAATCATTTTGCCATATAACAATTTGTCGTGAATTTTTTACAGTTTTGGTACGTCAAGTAATGCCATCTAGTGCTTTTATTTCTATTAAAGAAAAGTGACTACGCTGTCAAGTTACAAAAACAACTTTAAAATATTTCAAAACTGAAGTTTATGTAAATAAATAAACAAATATATCATCACGCCTTCTACCCATTACTGGGTGTGGCACTCTGCTAAAGCAGATCTCGGTAAGTGATATATTTTGCGCGTGAAGTGCGGTTACCAGTCGTCAAATCACGGCCCCCAAGCATGTTAGTGGTGGAGGAGCCACAGGGATAGCTTTTTCAAATTATTAAAATTTGTCGCCTGTGGGAATCGAACCAGGGACCTTAGGATCCACAGGCCGACTTCATACCACTGTGCTAGCCATCCCATATGGGATGAAGTTTATGTGATCAAACAAAATACATTTAATGAAACTGGGCATTTTATTTATACAATATTATTAAATATTATGACTAGTATTTTGAGCTTTCGACTAAAATGACTAGCTAGTCTAGCCTCCTCGGTCCATTTGGTCAGCCCGCTGGACAGTTTTCAATATTTTATTTGAGAGCTTGCGTGCTAATATAAGCGTTGAAAACCAAATGTTCAGCATACTAGACATCTATACTCTAATATTAATTTTTTTGATTTGTTTTGTTGAACACACTGGCTACCAATTTCATGTTTGTCTGATCATATGTTGACAGAAAAGTGAATACGCTTGCACCATTATGGAAAATATTAATAAACAATGTAAGTATATTTGTTTTTAATAAAAAATTTCAATTTATGAACTAATTAAGGGTTATATTATATAATTAACTTGAAAGATACAACTTTTCAAATATTTTAATTATGAAATTCTTTGGTTACATTTGCTGTCCAGCTGCATGTACATTCGATCACACTTTGGTTAAGTTAGAATAAATACTTTCTTTTAGATACAGGATCAAAGTTACTTACTGATGGTGAGTTAGACGAGATATTGAACAATAGTGATTTCTATGCTTCATTCAGTGATGATGATAATGAAGCTAGTTTCAAAATTTATCGTAATGAACTTATTCAGTCTGATGGTAGAGAAGATTTTAACAGCGAAGACGATTTACCTTTGTCTGACATGAGAAAAAATACTGAGAGGATGAAATTGAATCAAAACAGATGAGGCGTGCTATTACAGAACCTCCTCCCGTAAATGTTCGAACAACCGGAAATCATCATTTGCCAAAAATAGATGCGCTGTCGAAATAAGAACTATCAATTCAAAACACGATTCATGTGTGTAAAATGTAATGTGTACCTTTGTATCACACCTGAGCGACAATGTTTTTTTTTTTTGAGTTTCATAATTAATATTTATATAAATTTAACTCAATGTTATATATGTTTTAAAATAAAAAAATATATATATATCATCACGCCTTCTACCCATTGCTGGGTGTGGCACTCTGCTAAAGCAGATCTCGGTAAGTGATATATTTTGCGCGTGAAGTGCGGTTACCAGTCGTCAAATCACGGCCCCCAAACATGTTAGTGGTGGAGGAGCCACAGGGATAGCTTTTTCAAATTATGAAAATTTGTCGCCTGTGGGAATCGAACCAGGGACCTCAGGATCCACAGGCCGACTTCATACCACTGTGCTAGCCATCCCATATATGTTTTGTATATTTTATAATATATTTATTAATTATTTTTAAAGAAAATATATGTTTTGTTTATAATTAATTAAGGCCGGATATCCAAATTGCTGGACAAGCTGTAATTCTATTATTAATAAAAGAAAAAAATTATTTAATTTTTTTCTTAAATTATTTATACCCCAAATAACAAAGGATCCAATTTTAAAGACACCAACTTAAAAAAATATATTGTGCGGACTGAAGAGGCTAGACTAAGTGAATTTCATTTGGCAACGTAACATTTTTGAACTGTTTATTGATTAAAAGAAGGAAATATTATTGAATGATTGATGGCAACGGTTAGTATTTTACTGTAAAAATCGTATAATATTAAGTATACAATGACTAGGCTTGTTTTTAGTATTTTTTCAGTCTATTCAAGAGGCAGTATTTTCAAATTTAGTTACTACGTATCTCGTTAGAGGCGCTAGTTGACGTGCTCGCTCTGTGATTTGAAACTAGGAATTTTAATGACATATGAAACGGCCATAATAAGCGTAGCGCAATTCAATGAAGTTGGCCATGGTCTCATACGGCTACGAGAGATATTTTTTCTTTCGATCGGACGAAAACTGATGCATTTCCATTGTGTTGTTTGTCCTCAAAGTGCATTTACTCTGGTATTATAGTGTCATTGCTAGACCTAGCGGTAATTTTTAGAACTACTGTATCCATGACTCAATTTAAACTGTATTATATATCAAATACAGGTATTTTGAAATATTTTTGTTGTATTGATAAAATATATCATGTAGAACGATTATTGCTGCGTACCAGGATGTAAATCTTTAAGAAAAAATAGATAAGCATGCAGTATGGATTATTTTTAGATCAAATTTGTACCGTTGATAAACATGCAAAATTAATTTTGTTTATTGTATTAGCTGCAGAATTTTATTCCCTAAAACTTTTATTTGAAGATTTTTTGCTTAAAATAATTAGGGAAGCAGGGAATTACAAAATTATGATTTTACATGTTAAATCCCTATGTTAGAGAGTTGCGTTCACCATCCTGTATATATGTATATATATCCCACGTAAATGTTGCCATAGGCAGTTAACATGTAAAATCAGTCTTTTGTAAATAAAAAGTATCCGGCAAAAAACTATGGAACCAAGTTTTGTATCACAATACTGCCAATATTCCTACATCTTATTTAATACAGATTATTATATTTTGATAGCGTAATTTAACAAAATTAAAAATATTTGATAAATGTATGATAAGCCGAAAGGATATATTTGTTATATAAAAGCCAGTTATCCATTTATTTAACAAAAATTAAAAATATTTCTTCATTTTTCGCCAACTATTTTATTACCACTGATATAAAGTGCTTGCAATTTGTTTTAAATTTTTTAATCTGTCACTGTCATCTTGAATTTTTTAAAAGTCGAGGACTACCTAAATATTATTAGAATGTATTATGGAGGGCACAGTACAAGACAAATATATGAATACTTCGCCAGAAAGTATTAGATAAATTAAAATATTCATAATGGCTAGCTCAGTGGTATGAAGTCGGCCTGTGGATCCTGAAGTCCCTGGTTCGATTCCCACAGGAGACAAATTTTCATAATTTGAAAAAGCTATCCCTGTGGCTCCTCCACCACTAACATGTTTGGGAGCTGTGATTTGACGACTGGTAACCGCACTTCACGCGCATAAATATTTGACTTACCGAGATCTGCTTCGACAGAGTGCCACACCCAGTAATGGGTAAAAGGCGTGATGATATATTTATTTTTATTGATTTATTTTATTACTCCATCCGAAAACTGATATTTTTAGTCCTAATGCAACAAATAACTATTTTTTCATGGTTAGTAGTTAATCAAGTATATGTAAATAAAGCTACTGCCAAATACAATTTTTCATTGTATATCTCAAACGAAATGTTTGTACCTACGGATTTGCTACCGGCAAAGAAAACACGATAAACAAATTCAAGACAGTGACAGAATTTAAAGAAAGAAAAAACCCAATGAGATGCAAAATTTCGGACAAAGTGAACATGAAAATGCTACGCACGATAATGTCGAAATGGAGCAAAGTCACGATACAAATACGGTAGAAGAGAGAGAAACACTAAATAATATAATGAATTTATTAAATAATCAACCGAAAACATTTAGAGATTCTGAAGTACACGTAAATAATTCAGAAAGACTTATTGTCGTACATTTAATAAATACAGAGCACTTAACAATTTTACAGGCTTAGAAAATTTAAATAATTAAATTTTTGTACACGCATAATTCAAAATAAGGTTTACATTACCTTGGAAACCGATGGAAAGTTTGATAAGTAATTCAAGAAAGACCCATTTTATATGGATCTAAATTTTGACTATTAAAACGCGAATTGTACTTATTTATATACACACATTTTAAAGAATTTATAAAAAAAATAGAGACATTAGCTTATAATGAGGCAAGGGGGGGCGCCCCCCCCCCTGGATATTAACTAGTGTGGTGACCACGACTCTCGAAAATTGGACTTTAAAATGTAAAAGTATAATTTTTTAATTTCCTGCTTCCTTAAATATTTGAAGCAAAAAAGCTTGAAATAAAAGTTTTAGGGCATAGCATTCTGCATCTGAACCAATAAACAAAATAAATTTTTACTTTATAACGACACAAATTAGATTTGAAAATGACGAAAATTGCCTCAATTACACACATATGAACTATCATGATTATTATCTCGTGGGCAGTTTGGCGGATGAAATTGAAGTTAATTATTATTATACAGCTTTTTCGTAAAACAATTTTTTTTAGTTAAAACAGAAATGTTGACTTCCTCTTTTAATGGCTGTCATTTCTAGATGTATGTATCGATTGACTTTTATCTGTGTATTAACAACATATTAGTATCATGGGCGTCCGCAGGGGGAGGCAAGGGGGGCGCGCGCCCCCCTTGGATATTAACTAGGGTGGTGACCACGACTTTCATATGTAAAACTATAATTTTTTAATTTCCTGCTTCCTTAAATATTCGAAGCAAGAAAGCTTGAAATAAAAGTTTTAGGGCATAATATTCTGCATCTGAACCAATAAACAAAATTAATTTTGGTAACGACACAAATTAGATTTGAAAAGGACGAAAATTGCTTCAAAACTATCGATAGGCATGAAATTTAAACAAAATTATATATATGTTTGACGTTTTATTTGTCAAAATAAATGAAATACATAATGAATTTATTCTGACAGTTTTGACAGATTGAACGGCAAACATTTGTTTAATTTTGTGAAGAAATGGTGTCAATTTATGGAAGAGTTATTCAAAAATTGTCATACCTCGTCAATTCAAACCCAGACGATAAAAACTAGTAATTTATTTCACAAATTTAAATATTTTTTTATCCATTTGTTATGTGTAAAAAAAATATATTTTAGAAATTTATGTAAATCTGAGAGTTTTTTGCGACTCGCCCTCCCCTGGAAAAATGTCTGTGGACGCCCATGGGAACAGACATATTTTAACAAACTTTACGAGAAAAAATAAAATAACAAATGTCAATTCATGGCATACTTAACTGTCAATATAAATTCACACTTTGTCGTTTATATAATTTTTGCTCGTTACAAAAATCATTGTACAAAACTCATGCACGAAGATGTCATTTGCACCATTCGCGCAAATTAAAGCACTCGCTTTGCTCGTGCTGTAAAATTGCGCTCATGTGCAAAGTATGTCTTCGCGCACTTGTTATGTAAATAGCTATTATTCTAAATTCGATAGATTTAATATACAGTGAAAATCATCTAAATAAATTAAGTATAAAAGAGAGTTGGTATCACAATCCACTATTCCCGAGTTGGTCTAGTTGGATAAATGATCGCACCATACTGATGAGTCTGTAAGGACGAAACGCGTCTATGGTTAAAGCTGAACTGACCAGCCGTTTGTTGATGACCTGATAGTTGATGCAAACGTGCTGTAAAACCTTGTGGAATTATGAGACAAGTGATGGAAAATTAGTTTTTTTCCTATTTTTTCTTATTTATAAAAGAGAGTTATTTTGTGTTTTATAAAATTAAAGTGCGATTTAAGTTTTGTAGTTATATCTCTTTTATTTGGTATCAGTCCTTCTTTATGCAGAATGTACTTCAAGTAAATGTGTAAAATTATTTCAGCTGTTTAAAAAAACATGCTGTAGTATGTCCGACAAAAAATGAAATTGATAATAACATATCTAATGAATAAGAAAAAATAGGAAAAAACAAATTTTCCATCACTTGTCTCAATAATTCCACAAAGGTTTTACAGCACGTTTGCATCAACTATCAGGTCATCAACAAACGGCTGGTCAGTTCAGCTTTAACTATAGACGCGTTTCGTCCTTACAGACTCATCAGTATGGTGCGATCATTTATCCAACTAGACCAACTAGGGAATAGTGGATTGTGATACCGACTTAGCTGTCAGTTCAGCTAAGTTTTGCTGTTATGACGAAAAATATATTTAAAAAGTTATTATGACACTCGAACAACAATAATTACTAGAAAGATTGATATCTCCTATCAAAGTTAGTTGTTAGCAATATTGTTAACCTACTAACTTTTTACTGTATCATGCAGATTTGTGTAACAGTGGTATCGAGTTGACCTGTGGATCCTAAGAACCCTGATTCGATTCCCACAGCCGACAAACAATTTTCACCAAATTATTATTACCCCTATGGCTCTCCCACCATTAACATCTTTGGGGGCCGTGATTTGACGGCTGGTAACCGCACTTCACATACATAAATATATCACTTACCGAGATCTGCTTCGGCAGAGTGCCTCACCGAGTAATGGGTAAAAGTCGTGACGATATATTTATTTTATATTTATTTTTTTAATTTATAAAAACCACCATTTGACTGACTTAGAAAGGGCGGCAAATTGGAGACCGCCCTGGCGGCAAAAGTTCTAGGTACGCCACTGGTGCCACATCCAGTAATGGGTGAAAGGCATGATGATATATTTATATTTATTTATTTATACATTTTATACCCACACCTTATAATCCTGAATCGACGGTATAATTTAAATATAGACGTATCTATGAAAAAGGTTGAGGTGTCATCAAATTCGGAAAGATCTAACAACAGACTGTCAGACGGACTAATGGATTTGAATTAATCCTTTTTCTGACGGTGATAAAGATTTTCACTCGGCGCGTAGTAAATTACAATAAAACATCCTTTTTCCGCTAATTACGTGTGGAAGTAAATGACATGTTGATGTAAAATAAATCACCATAAAAATGTCTTGCACCCGTTGAAAAAAAATATATATTGCATTATTTTAATGGGTCTGTT
The DNA here is from genome assembly GCA_911728475.2 of Pterostichus madidus. Taxonomy (NCBI): domain Eukaryota; kingdom Metazoa; phylum Arthropoda; class Insecta; order Coleoptera; family Carabidae; genus Pterostichus; species Pterostichus madidus. The sequence continues at coordinate 27,268,949 of OU452314.1, forward strand.
TTAGGACTGGTCTTGCAATTTTTAAAGGACTGTTAATTTTCTGGGCCGATCTTTTAATTAATCTTTGCACGACCTTTAAAAAATTTGTTTCATCAATTTTTTTTTATATCAATATAACACTATGCTTATTAGTTAAATTTTCCAGTCTTTTGCATTGTTTTTCAGGGCTGCAAACCGCTGAAAAATCGGTTCAGTTTTGGTTTGTAGTTCATTATATTTTACCAGTTCAGTTTTTATCCGTTTTAAAGTAATTTATATTTTGAAGTAGTACATGAACCGGTTCACAATATCGGCTTAATTCGACGGTCCGATTAAATCTTTTGTATTTTTTTTTTTAAGAAACATATGTGGTTGGTAGTTCATAATTTTAGTTTTTCAATTTTAAAATTTACAGATATATATTTGGCCGATAGTACGGTGATATGTATAGATAGCATTCGAATCAGAAGATGCCGAGTTCGATTTCGATTTCGATTCAAGCTAAATATATATATATATATATATATATATATATATATATATATATATATATATATATATATATATATATATATATATATATATATGAACTTCCACATTACGACTCGGTGAGTTCGGCCCTATGCACTGTAATTGGGATTAAGTACAGAGTAGTATAAAAAAATAAATATGTACGTACATCCTGTGTATCTATGTAAATATTTTTTGTTTAATTACTATTTTATTTTATATTAGATGACTTTTTGATAAACACTACAAATAATAAATATAATATATAATATAATATGGGGTGGCATAATTTCAAAAAGTACCTCAGTGGCTCCTCCACCACTAACATCTTTGGGGGCCGTGATTTGACGACTGGTAACCGCACTTCACGCGCAAAATATATCACTTACCGAGATCTGCTTCGGCAGAGTGCCACACCCTGTAATGGGTAGAAGGCGTGATGATATATTTATTTATTTATTTTTACTACAAATAATAAACAGGTCTTTATTAATTTTTTTTACGTTTCTCAAAACCAATGAAATGCTTCATTGTAAGTCTCATGTCTGCGTTTTAACCAATCCTGTCATTATTATACTGAGAATTAAGCTCTTGTGATTATTCCCGGGAATTTTCTTTGTAGATGCTTTTTTGTTTGTGACAAATGATAAATAGTTGTCAAATAATTATGTAAAACTGTCAACGCGTCAAGTAAAATGTGTGAAAAAAATCGATTTAGTTGTATTTTAGATACAGAAATGCACCAACAAATTATGGGAACAATTTCCAAGACTACATTAATAAGTAATCAATCGATATGAACCCAGTTCAAATTCTTTTAAGTTGGATGAATCGACCTCAACAGCTAAGTCAAAAAATAATCTAATTAAATAACTCGAGAGTTGGATAAATTAGAAAATAATTCTCCAGCATCTTTCTCAAACTTGTTGTCAGGTAATAGTCACGAAAGCCCGTAGAGCTTGAGTGGCTATTGCCAAATGGCAACAAGTTTGAGAAAGATGCTGGAGAATTATTTTCTAATTTATTCTCACTCTCTTGTTATATTATTACTGACAATAAAATATTATCGTTTCTAGAAACAATTTATTTTTTGGAATTTTATTACTGAAAACTTATTAGTTATTAAATAAAGTAAATGTAAAATATTTTTTGGGACGCTAGACTTATTCAGTGCACACGCTCGGTTCGATTTGGTTCAAATTACCGGTTCTAAGTAAACGGTTCGAGTTCAGGATTGCGGTTAAAAAAAAAGCCGGTTTGCTTCGGTTTAAAACCCTGCTTTTAAGTATATCAGATTTCAGTTTGAACCACCAATTTTTGCATCTTCCATCTGTGCTGGAGCAAAACATGTTGGTACCACTACAATAAAAATGGTTTGTGAATCAATACACTGATACTCGTACAGAAAAACTACCGCAGGCGTATTTACATCATATACGCATTTGTGTGTATGCTATTATATTTTCAGTTCCATTCGTATTTTTAAACATGCTATTATTGTTATTGTTAGGTATATATAATTTAGTAGGTAAAGATTGCACAAAAAAAAGCATGAGTATTCGCCGAGTGTTTGTAGCTCAATGGAGGGGATTCAAGTGGTAGAGGTTTTTAATATATATTTATTAAAATAAGTTCTTGACCGTACATCATATTTAATACAATATAAAATCATACCATAAATGATATCTTTATTGCTGAAATATGAAAGTTAAAGTTGAATAATTTAAAACGTTCATTGCAATTACGTAGTTGCTTTAAGCCAATCACAGAGCTTTGTCTGAAACGTTTGTCGGTGCTCAATTTTACTGAGACGAAGACGAAGAAGAAATAAGCATGCAGCATTCTACGATTCTACCAATGACGTATAATACTAGACGAATTATGCCGTATTCAAGTCAATGCAAACGCCGTTGTTATCCGTCTAGCTATGTTTTGTCTGAGGATTCTACTGACAACGACACACTTTACGTGAAGTTACGTGTTATTTATCTCTGTCTTATATGTCTCTCTTTAAGCTAAGATGCAACTACGTCACATTCGTTTGTTTCGAAAGTTTAAATATTTGTATCATGCTAATACAAGTTTAAAAAAAAATTAAAAAATTTGAGTATAATAATTTTATTACGTAGATTAATATATAAAAAATTCAAAAAAAAACTTGAAAGGCCCATTGGTTGGGGCAGTCACCATGCGAGTGAAAGATTCTGGGTTCAAATTCCGGCGAAGGTTCATTGCTTTTTCAAAAATATTTATAATTATCTTTAGATCAATTTTTCAAGGTTAAATTATTACAATAATTACAATAGAATGTTTCTATTATGTAAAAGCTATTTGCGATATAATCGGAATAAGAGCACATTTAAGTGAAACCATGGTAACTATCATTTTCAGTGCGATAAGTATTTAATTAAAGCACTAGTGCGAAAATAGTTTTAAAAACGCACTTGTGCGTTAATAAACTACTTATGTTACCTAAAGTCAATGTATTAGGTGTCATTTATCGCATGGTTGTAGATAATAGTTATTTTTATAACAAGTGCCGAAAAAGGCTTGTTACGTGCAAGTGCAGAATTTAACGCACAAGGCTTGCCGACTGCGGAAATCTGCACGCACGTGTTATAAACAACATTTTTCTTACAACTGTGTGATTTATGAAATCACTAAAATATTATCAGAATTTATAAAACTTTAATGGTATTACACGAGAACGATGTCCTACGGCGTTGCTATGGTTTGTTTGTTGATTGCTTGGACATTGTTCTACGTTATTTAAAAATATTTCACTAATTTCAAGATAATTTCTTCAAAATCTTCTAGATTGGAATACTACACTGAGTGATTCTTTTTTACCATATACACCTCCAAAGGTAATTGTTGGATCTATTCTTGAAAATGACAATCAACCTGCTGCTGGTACTTTTAAAACGTCCGAAATTGTTGTCAATAATATTACTGTTAATAATATGAACAGGTATGGAAGAAATCAATGTTTATTTAGATAGTATAATAGTTTCCACTTCAAATTATGTCAATATAAACTACTGTAACAAAGTGTTATTAATATACACAAACAATCAATATTATATATTTCTCTTACTATTTAAATAAAACTATTTATCGATATGTTTTACTTTGTTCGATTATTTTTATTAATTATCATATTTAATAATGATATACTTGTGTACAGATTGCAGTTTAAGGTTATGTTAATAAATGTCAAAATATATATTCTAGGTATTTGGAAACATAATACTTGCAGGACTACGGAAAACGTAGAAAACATTTTGTTGTTATGAGCAATGAGTAAAACAAATATATTAAGCGAGTTTTAGTGATGGTGATGTATAAACTGCCGGCAGACTGAAAACAAAAACTACCTACATACATTAAAGTACAGTTTAGTTAGTGCAAATCTATCCGTATCAATATCATAATCAATAACAATCTACATGTAATGGAGAATTGCACATTTTCCGCAAATCAACAAATATTTTGTATTCCACTGATTGCTGCATACAACAGCCCGTAGTGGGTTAACCAAACAGTGTACTAATGTTTATTTCAATAACGATGCTTGGTACAATAATACACTATAAAACAAGGCACGGGAGCCAAAGTACTTACTTGTTTATGTTATTAATTTTATTTTAGTTTTCAGGATAAATTTAACTTTATTTTGAATGATGTACATACATACATACATACATATCTTCACGCTATATCCCAACAAATGGGGTAGCACGAACCCTAAAATCACTCATAAAACATTCACTCATCACACCCATCAAACAACCAGTCATCGTCAAACATTTTCATCCAAACATACCACCCTCACTTTAACCACTTTCAAAGATCACTCCATATAAACTCATTCATTTATACACTCGAAATTATTATCACACAACAAACCTTCAATCACATCATTTCTTTTCACTTACCATTCATTTTCTTTCTTCAACGTACATAACGTATGACTTATACAATTTTAATTGAAAATTGTGTTTTTAAAAATTTATTTATTTTACATACACAAGTTACAGGTATAGTTCTCAAGACAGACTGATTGCGGTTTGTAACAAGATTCGCTCTTTTATAAACTTACTATTACTAGTCAGCACATTCCTTGGAGTGCGCTGTAACATGAAGTTTCTTAGTGATAATGATATACATAACTCCTCCGCCCTAAAAGGGAACTTCGTTTGTTACAGTTTGGAGATTTTCCTTTTTTAACAGTTTTTTTGAACATTGTATTTTATGTTTACATAAGATTAAACAAATAATTACTATTATAACAATAATAACAACAGAATTAATTAAAGTATGATTATTAACATCATCTTCAACCTTTATATCATTTAATATTGGCGTTTCTTTAATTACAATATCTTGTTTATTAATTTGTTTCAACTCAATTGTTTTATTACTTAATTGTCTGTCCTTAATTTTAAATTTAATATTTTCAAAAATTATTTCTTTAGCATTAGTTATATAATTTTCCAATTTATAATTATTAATTATACAATTTTTATTTGTTTTAAATTTATATACTCCTTTAATTAACTTATGTTTCACATATTCAGAACACTTAATATCTAAGTTTCTTTCATTCTTACTTATAATAATAATAATATTAGAGTTCTCAATTTTTATTAAAATAAATCCTTCAGTAATCTTATGGTACTTACATTCATTATTATTATGCCTATTAACAATTTCGTTCAAACATTTATTAGCTTCTACATAATTGGTCTTACAGTAAAAATTTTGTTTTAATTTATTACAGTCATTAGTTAGCAATAGTTGATCTCCTTCTTGAATTAAAAATTCTTTATTTTCATTTAGCATAAACATTTCGTTTCCACTAATTATGGGGATTGGAGTTATTTGCAGTAATTTCCTTTCAGGTTTATTTTCATACACGGGAATTTCTAATAAGTATTCTATTTTATTATTATTTAATTTACAATGACTTGAAATCTGCGAAGTAATGTCCCAAAATTTTATTCCTGGATTAATTTGGTTAATTATTTGTTTTAGTTCTTCTAAAGATATTATTGAACTATGGATCTTATTTAAGTTGCAAAATGTCAAGCTAGTTTCAATTTCGGATATGATCTCAAGTAGATTTATGGTTAATAATATCAATTGATTAAATATATCTTTAATCACCCAAACGTTTTGCCAATTTATAGTTTCTTGCATGAAAGTATCTATTCGAGTTTCCAAAACCAATTCATTATGTTTAATATTTTCAATTTGTTTATTAAATTTATTAATCATTTCTTTATTTAATCGAATTGTTTCAAAATTTTGAGTTTGTAATATTTCTTGATTTTTATTTATCTTTTCAAATAATTTATCATATTTTTCGGCATCTTCAGCATCTAAATTTCCAGTTATGGCTTTTATAATTCCTCCCATACCATTAATTAATCCTCTTTTATTTCTTTTATGGGTGAACAGGTTACTTATTTTAATAGCTAATCTATCATAGTTAAAGTTTAATATATTTTTATATGTTTCTACTTCTCTAATATACGTATCATTACCATCAAATTTTATTTCAATATTATTTTTATATTTACCTATCTTAAAGTACTCTTCCTCTATATTCTTAATATCATAATTATAATATGAATAATATGAGTTTATATATGTATATACATTGCCCAAATCCACGATGTTTATACCGGGATTGTCGGTGATTAGCTCTAATTCCTCATGGTTTCCTTTTATGCAGGTACATCTGCAACAAAGAGTCGGGGCTTCTTAATCTTATCAATTTTGTGTTTACCTTTATTCGTTACTTTAATTACGCCTAATTTAGGGTTGTATTGTTCGATTTTATGGATTTTAAAAAGTGGTTTCTTAAATTTTTGTATTCTTCTTTTACCTTCTTTGATTAATATTTTATCTGGTAATTTAGTTGGTCTATTTTCTAATTTATTTTGTGCTAAAAATCTCTTATTCTTCTCTACTTGAATATTTTCTTTAATTTTTCCATGTAAAATTTTGAGTTTATTTTTATAATTAATTAAATAGTCATCTATAGTAAATCTAGTTTCAAAAATGTTCTTATCTTTATCCGCTCCGAATAATATTTCGTTAGGAGTAAATTTAGTAATTGAATTAATAGAATTATTATAAGCTATCACAGCGAAATTTAATTTATTCTCAAATTTGGTATTTTCGAAGATTTTATTTTGATTAATTAATCGGAGATGTTCGATTATGGTGGAATGAAACCTTTCAATTAATCCATTGCTTTTTGGGTTATCGACACATGTTATGTGGGTATTTATTTTATAGATTTTGAGTAATTCTTTTACAAGGTTGTTGTTAAATTCAACTCCGCTGTCGTGTATTATTTTATTCGGTATTTGATATTTACTAAAAAAGTTTAACAAACTTTCTGTTATATTTATAGCGTCTATTGTTTTCATAAAATAAATTTGTGCAAATTTAGAAAAAGCGTCGATAATTGTCAGATATTTCCTTTTTTCTAAAGTCAGTATATCTATATGTACTATGTCAAAGGGATATTTACTTATTTCTGTAATATTATCGTTTAGTTGAAACGGTTTTCGTTCGTACTTGTTCTGTTGACACAGTTCACAGTTATTTATGAATTTTTGAATGTCAAAGTGTAATCTTGGCCAATAGTATTTACGTTTTAATCTCATAATTGTTTCGGATATACCACGGTGATTTGTCTTTCCTAAATGATAATTTGTAATAATTTCTAATTGATCGTTCGTATTTTCAATATCTTCTAATACTTCTTCACATTGTATCAGTCGATATGAATCTTTAGTAAATTTGTTTTGCAAAATTTCGTTTATTGTCAAAACTATATCTTTTTCTATAAGACAATAATAATTAATTTTAGGTACGAGATATTCTTTAATAAACTGAAATATTTCTTCCTGTAAGTCATTTTTATTTAAGGTAATTATTAATCTCTGTTTGGTTTGTGCGAATAATTTTTTTAATTCTACTTTGGTCGGTTCGTTATGTGCTTTGACTATTATTTGGTTCTTGCCAGTGTTAATACAACCTTCTTTGTAAGTAATTCCGTTAACTTCATTTTCATCTGCAGAGTGGCATGTTTCTAAATCTTCGTTATCAATTTGTACTATTATACTTTCATTATCGTTTATAAAAACTTCTGGTTTTAATTCATGAACTATTATTTGAATATGAGTATCTTTAAAAAGTTTGTTGATTAAATTTTCCACAATTTCAAAATTTATTTTATTTTCAACTTTATCATATCCGTTACAAATTTTAGGCATATGTATTTCAAAAATATCGTTTTGAATACAGTAATCGCGTAAATTAATTAAACATTTATTAATATCTAATAAATTTGGTTTAGAGAAATGTTCTAATTTTGTCACTAAGTGAAATAGTTTATATTTATCATAAATAGGTTGTATAAAAATATTTCCTTTATTCTTACTCTGGTTATTTAAATAAGTTTTACTTTGGAATTTTGAATTAATTTGTTCCGCAAATCCTTTACCTAATTTTTTATCTTCAGAGATACAATGTACTATATTATATGGTTTATCGAAAATATCATCAAATGTTTTCTTTATTTCAAATTTACGTCTTATTCGTGAGAGAGCATCTGCATTACTATTTAAATTTCCTTTTTTATACTCAATGTCGAAATTATATTCGTCGAGTTTTATTTTCCATCGCATTAATTTGCTGTTAGGATCTTTTAAATTCATTAGCCAAGTTAGGGGTTGGTGGTCGGTTCTAATTTTGAATTTTGTGCCGTAAACGTAAGGTCTAAAGTACTTTGTGGCCCATACAATTCCTAATAATTCTTTTTCGGTTACGCTGTAGTTTATTTCATGTGTGTTTAGAGTTCTACTAGCGTAGGCTATTGGTAAATCTTTACCGTCTATGTTTTGACTTAATACCGCACCCAGGGCATAATTACTAGCGTCGGTGGTTAGAATGAATTGTTTAGAGAAGTCGGGGTATTGCAAAATTGGTGCATTGATTAATAGCTTTTTACTATGTTCAAATGATTCTATATATTCTTTATCGTCTATATTTACCTTATTTCCCTTTTTTAGGCATTTAGTCATAGGTTTTGTCAATTTAGAAAAATCAGGGATAAATTTACGGTAGTATCCTAATAATCCTAGATATGTTTTTATTTCTTTAGGAGTTTTTGGGATAGGGAAATTTTTTACAGCTTGGATTTTTGTAGGGTTAGGTTTAACACCTTCTTGTGAAACAACATGGCCCAAATACGCTACTTCTTTCCTTAAAAATTCCGATTTATCAATTTGGATCTTTAAATTATATTCTTTTAATTTAGCAAATATTTTTCTAATGTTTTCGATATGTTCTTGTAATGAAGTGCCTAAAATAATTATATCGTCTAGATATACGAGACAAATTTTGTTTATATGATCGCGTAATACAAAATTCATTAATCGCTGGAAAGTCGCGGGTGCATTTTTTAGGCCAAATGGCATTCGACAAAATTCAAAATGTCCTTTATCGGTATTAAATGCTGTCTTTTGGATACTGTTTTCATGCATTTGTATTTGATGGAAACCGGAAGCCAAATCTAAAGTTGTAAAATAAATATTTTTGCCCAATTTATCCAATACTTCTGTGATATTTGGTATTGGAAATTTATCGTCAATAGTTTTTGAATTTAATTTTCTATAATCTATAACCATTCTAAATTTATTTTTTCCTGAGGCATCAATCTTTTTGGGGACCATCCAGACAGGAGAGGACCAGGGGGAATGAGATTCTTTGATTATTTTTTCTTTTAAAAGTTTATCTATTTGGTTGTTAATTTCTTCTTTATAGCATTCTGGGTGACGATAAGATTTTGTATAGATTGGTATTTCGTCTGTTGTTTTGATTTCGTGTTTTATGACACTGGTATGTGATAGGTTTTGATTTTGTTTAGGAAATATTGATTCATATTCTTTAATAATTTTGAATAATGCATTTTTTTCCTCTTTATTTAAATGATCTGTTCTGATTTGAATTTTATCAGCGTCTTGTAAATTTATATTATTTTTAGAATCAAAATATTGAAGTTTAAGTTCTTTATTTAAAAATAGGACATTATTTTCTGCAAAGTTAATACTAATTTTCAAATTTATTAAAGCAGGTATTCCTAGTAACACATTAAATTGTTTATGAAAGTTATGTAGGTAACATTTAATGTTTATATCTTCTATTTTTAAAATAATGTATTCATTTCCTGTATGTTCACCGGTAGCTGTTGTGAATGTAAATTTTTCGTTATAAATTTTGAATTTATGCTTATTATTGTAAACATAATTTTTACTAATTAAGTTTATTGACGATCCTGAATCTAATAATATTAAATAATCACGTACTTTTATAAATGGTAATTTGGAATTACATATTATATTCAAAATTTCTCCTCTATATTTATAGGGCTTTTCTCTAAAAAAGAATTGTCAATTTCACTACATTCTTGTTCATCATAATTATATTCTAGGTTTTCGGGATTTTCAAAAGTTTCAGTATTGTCAATATCATTAGGTTGTTCAAGTTCGGTATTATTTAATTCCTCAAAAACGTAATTAGTTGGTCTGTTACTTGGGAATTTATTATTTTGCTGTGTAAAATAATTATTGGGTTGGTTAGTAGTTCTTTGTGGTTGCCAAGTCTGTCTAGTTTGGGTAGACATGGGTGTTGGTTTCATTCCTTGCGCATTTTTTATTTGCATGCGAGGAGCAAAGTTTCGGACGGGTTGTTGAGTGGTTCTAAAGTTAATAGGACCTGTGGGAAAATTATTTCCGGGAAATTGTCTCGGTGTGATATTTGGCAATCTTTGATTATTAATTGCGGGTTTAAATGAGGGTTGATTATTTTTAAGATATTGGAAGTCGTTTGATAATAAAGTTTCGATTTCAATTATAGTTTTTGGGTTTCGAGTTGCCAAGTTATTTCTGTAAGGGTCTCCTACAGTAGATATAAAATTGTTTACGATTAATTTTTCAGTAAATTCTATAATAGCCAATTTTTTATTTACGTCTTCTTCTTCTATGCTAATTCTTGATTTAAAAGCTAGGAATTTTTCTTTGGTAATCTCGAGTAGTTTAAATGGGTTTTTATTTTGAAATTTTAGTAATTCATTAATTATTGTAGTAGAGTTCGTTTTATCTTTAAAATTTCGAATTAAATGCGTTTTGAGATCATCCCAGTTCTGAAACTCTAAATCTTTTATGCTATCTAGTGCTTTGTCAACTATTTTGCTTTTAATGTTTAAAAATGAAACTGCTTTATCAAATTCGTCGAGTGCTGGGTTTAATGTACCCAGTAAGTTTTGAACTAAGTTAACTGCATTTATAAAAATACTCAGCTTATTTGGATCCCCATTATAAGTTGGAACTGCATTAAGTGCGAACTTAATTTTATTTATACGATCAGCCATTGCTAACGTTTAAGTTAATATTATCTTCAATTTCGTGTAAAATATCTAACAAGTTATCCAGTTTGGATAAAATATATATCTAATAGTATTATTACTAATTAAGTAATTACAGTGATTCGAACCTACGTTAATATATTTTACTTAGTAAATAGTGATTCGTACAGTCGTTAATATGTAGTAAAAATAAACTCACAGTAGAACTATGTAGACTGCGGTGTTTAAAACTGCGATCTTCATCTGGAGATGCTGCGTTGATGTGGTTCTGACGTGCTGCTGCGACGTCGTCACGATACGGGTTCTCGTTCTGCGGACTCTGTGTACCGGAATCAGTAGAGTAGTCTGAAGTCTGTAGCTTGTGTGGAATCTGGGGTTGTGAAGACCTCGGCACTAGCGATGCTGGCTCTCTGGACTTCTTCACGTTGTTGTTCGTTTCCGGAATTAACGTTAAAACGACCGTGTTTTTTTGTTTTAACGAATTTATTACATTTCGTGTAACTTCGACAATTAACACGTTTCCGAAATCCTACCGACTGCGCCACTTATACAATTTTAATTGAAAATTGTGTTTTTAAAAATTTATTTATTTTACATACACAAGTTACAGGTATAGTTCTCAAGACAGACTGATTGCGGTTTGTAACAAGATTCGCTCTTTTATAAACTTACTATTACTAGTCAGCACATTCCTTGGAGTGCGCTGTAACATGAAGTTTCTTAGTGATAATGATATACATAACTTATGCATAAAAAATCTCAAATTACTCACGTTTACTCCTAACAACGAATCTAATAACGAAACTAACAACGAATCTACAAGATTAGAAAAGATGAAAGCGATAGTCTGCACTTATATATGAAAGAAAAGACCACACAAAGCACTAGCTGAAAATGAAACAAAAAGATAAGAAAGGGAGAGAGCGTCGCCCTGCGCTTGTTTTTGAAAGTGAATTTCACACAATTGCAGTTAAACACTACGTAATAACTGAAAACGAATTAAAAGATAAGAAAGGAAGGGAGTGTCGCTCTACGCTTGTTTTTGGAAGTGAATTCCACACAATTGCAGTTAAACACTCAATGAACGTCGTATAACTACTGTGGAAATGAGGTATTTGCGGGGTGTGTGTGGTTATACTAGAAGAGATCGTATCCGGAATACATTGGTGTATGATGAGTGTGAAATTGAGAAGAATGTAGTTAGAAAAGTAGGTATAAGTCAGTTGAGATGGTTTGGGCATGTTGAACGTATGTCGAATGAGAGATTAGTGAAACAGGTATATGTTGGTGAAATTGAGGGTGAAAGATTGCGTGGGCGACCTATGAATAAATGGATGAATATGATAGAAGGATTGTTGCGTGAACGAAAGTTTCCGAGTACGAGGAACAAACGTGCTTGTATGAAAGGAATTATGAATGTGGATGAAGCAAAAGTGGTGTGTCAGGATAGGAACGTTTGGCGAAGATTAATTGCGGAATGAATCTGATGATTTCAGAAAAGCGCAGGGTTTTAAATTTTAGTTTCGTTGTTTAGTAATTTCATTAGAGTGATTACCTGTAATTGTGTGAAATTCACTTTCAAAAACAAGCGCAGGGACGACACTCTCTTCGTTTCTTATCTTTTTTATTCTTTTCTGATCTTACATTGAGTGTTTTGAATGATGTGAGTACAAAAAATAGTTATTTGTGTTCCTAAACTTAACTTACGAGTACTTAGAAGGAAGAAGATAATCAACAGCAGTAGACATACCTGAAACAAAAGAAAAATATATGAATATCACAAATTACTATTCTTGCAAATTTTAGTGCTATGCTGAAAACGTTATAAAGACCGACTAATGTCATCCATCCTGATTAAAGTTAATGAAATCATAAAAAAACTGGTGCATTATTTAAATAACAATTTAAGAAAAAAAAAATGAAATTGAAATACAAATCTTAAATAAGAATATTGAATAATAGCTATATTTACTATCGATTTATGTATTGAAAATAAAAAATAAGAAAAAATAGGAAAAAACTAATTTTCCATCACTTGTCTCATAATTCCACATGCTCTTATGTCATGTTACCGTCGTAGATAGGTTAACATCAGTCAGTTCAGCTAAGTCGGTATCACAATCCACTATTCCCGAGTTGGTCTAGTTGGATAAATGATCGCACCATACTGATGAGTCTGTAAGGACGAAACGCATCTATGGTTAAAGCTGAACTGACCAGCCGTTTGTTGATGACCTGATAGTTGATGCAAACGTGCTGTAAAACTTTGTGGAATTATGAGACAAGTGATGGAAAATTAGTTTTTTCCTATTTTTTCTTATTTTTTAAAACTCAATTCCACATCGCAATAGACATTTTGTCTTTTGTTTTATTGAAAATAATTATTTTTCATTTATAATCATTATTTTATATTTTGCACGTTCACAAGACACACAATTTCTGTCTATATCGAGTTGTCATTGATCTGTCAGATTCATAATCTATTGTTTAAAACATCAAAATATCTGTTTAAGGACTTTGACTTTGACCTAGAGTAGTTTTTAAAAGCTTCTTTTTTCTACAACTGTGCGATTTCTTTGTTATTATGTAACTATTATTGCCTTGGTTACGGGTGGAAAGGAAACAAATACAGACCAAGTGCGTTTCTGTAAGCGAAGAAACACTAATGCGGAAAGTAATTTATGTTTTACGCAACTGTCAAAAGAAAGTTGTATTGAGAGCGATTTAAATTTTGCGCCGAGCGCGGAATTAATATTTTGGCCACAGTCGCTTATGGAAGAAGAAGATGCGGTGAGCCAGCGCTAGTAAATATGCAGTAGTATATTTTGACGTTTATAAACATAACCTTATATTGCAGTATATCTGTCGAAAATAGATCCAACATAGTATGATCTGAGGCTTCAATTATCTTTGGAGGTGTTTATGATAAAGAAGAATCACTCACTGTAATATTCCAATCTAGACGATTTTGAAGAAATTATCTTGAAATAGGTGAAATATTTTTAAATAATGTAGAACAATGTGCAAGCAATCAACAAACAAACCATAGCAACGCCGTAAAACATCGTTCTCGTGTAATATTATAATTTTTTTATAAATTTTGATATTTTAGTGATTTTCTAAATCGCACAGTTGTAGGAAAAATGTTGTTTATAAGACGTACCGAAAAAGGTTACGTGCAAGTGCAGGAATCTGCACGAGCACGTAACCTTTTTCGGCACTTGTTATAAAAATAACTATTACAGCAATTCCAAGGGAAAGAAATTTGTTAAAGGAATTAATTTAGTACTTTATTTTAAGCAAGAATATGTAAATAGTGGAACGCTTTTACCCCTAAGTGCTGTACGAGAGGTAAATTAATATGTATGTGATTAATTTTAATTATTAATTTAAAATGTATTAGAGAATACTGGACGCACTAAACGTTAGTAGAACCACAGTCCCTAAAATATCTGTGAAATCAAAGAAAAATGATATTTTGTAATCTCCAAAAAAGTAACGCGCAATAAAATTGAAAACCGATTACATGTAAACGTAACAGTGGGCACAAGAATGGAAAATAACATTGAATGAAAGTAAGTCAATCAACGTAGTTTTTACCACAAGACACATAACTTGTCCTGAAGTTACGTTAAGCCCCTGGCACATATAGCGTCAAGACTCCGAGTCTGCTACAAACTGCTGAAAAACTGAGAGTCACGTCCAAAACGGGTGTCACATATAGAGTCGGTGTTTCTGACAGTCAGAAATAAATATTTGTTAATTTTAACGTGTTATTTGTTAATTTGTATTATTTAAAATATTTATCGACTATTAAGAAATATAAAAACTATAAACTACGAAATATAAAACAAAAAAATAAATTTAAAAAAAAATACATGAACTATAAATGAAATATAAAAACTTAAATGTATTATTTAAAATGTTTGTCGATTATTAAGAAATATAAAAACTATAAACTAGGATATATAAAACAAAAAAATGACTTGAATTATAAATGAAATATGAAAACTTAAAAGTTTCTAACTATGTATAAAGTAAATGAATTTAACTATAAAAATGTACAAAAATCAAACAAGAACATAAACAATAATAATTCATACGTCAAACAACAAAGGAAGATAGCGAAAAAACCAGCATCATAATGAAGTTGGTTTTCGGCAGTCGTGACTGCTGAAAATAGAGGCGTTTCTATTTTTGGCAGTCAAATGGTAGACTCGGAGTCTTGACGCTATATGTGCCAGGGGCTTTAAACAGTAACCCACTAAATGCAGCAAACAATACAAGATACCTAGGTATGTGGCTAGACAAACGGGGCACATGGAAGAAACATCTACAAACGAAAAGAAAACAACTGGATATGAAATTAAGAAAAATGTACTGGCTACTTGGTCCCAAGTCACAATTAAGTATGGAAAATAAAATACTTCTATATAAAGTAACTCTAATTCCAATATGGTCTTATGGAATACAACTTTGGGGTTGTGCGAAAAATTCAAATAGAGACATTATACAGAGGTTCCAAAATAAAGCGCTACGACTTATATCAAATGCCCCTTGGTACGTAAACAATGAAATAATACACAATGACCTGAAGATAAAATATATACATACATACATACATACATACATATCTTCACGCTATATCCCAACAAATGGGGTAGCACGAACCCTAAAATCACTCATAAAACATTCACTCATCACACCCATCAAACAACCAGTCATCGTCAAACATTTTCATTCAAACATACCACCCTCACTTCAACCACTTTCATAGATCACTCCATATAAACTCATTCATTTATTACACTCGAAATTATTATCACACAACAAACCTTCAATCACATCATTCCTTTTCACTTACCATTCATTTTCTTTCTTCAACGTACATAACGAATGCATAAAAAAATCTCAATTACTCACGTTTACTCCTAACAACGAATCTAATAACGAAACTAACAACGAATCTACAAGATTAGAAAAGATAAAAGCGATAGTCTGCACTTATATATGAAAGAAAAGACCACACAATGCAGTATCTGAAAATGAAACAAAAAGATAAGAAAGGGAGGGAGCGTCGCCCTGCGCTTGTTTTTGAAAGTGAATTTCACACAAAATATATACACGAACAAATAAAAGAAATAGCGGAAAAATACGAAACAACCACCCAAATGAAGAAGCCCTTAACCTGCTTAGCAATGAATCTACCATAAGAAGACTAAATAGGAAAAAACCGTTAGATTTAATTGTAATATAACTTAACTATAATAATTGTAAGTAAAGAAGATGACAAAACTATCTTCTCTCACGATTGTAAATAATTTATCAGATTTTCTTGTTGGCCTAAAACGCCAGTTGTAAATTTAAATTGTAATAAAAAAAAAACATGTAAACGTAACAGCACCCTATGTCATTCATCTAGTTATATTTTTTGATGACGTCAGTCGATCTTTATAACATTTTCAGTATATTTCTAACACATTATTTTTATCTATCAGGGGCGTATATTCCAATAAAGTTTGCACAGAAAACAAATTTAGATGCAACTAATAATAATCCCTTCTTAAACAAGAAATTTATTCACGCCTACTTTCTAATAGAGTCTCCTACTGTTTATATTCAAATAATCTTACCACTCCTTCAACGACAAAAGCCAAGTGATTATGTACAATAATAACCAGCGTTCTATATCGAGACACATGCACACATGCGAACGAGGAATATTTAATTCAATGCTAGTGTGATTGTGTACACAAGTATATGTTTACAGAGATAGTTGTGTACTGATTGACGACATCCATTTTCGTAATGATGGCCGCCGGCGCTCCGGCCACGTAAACAATGTAATGCCATCCCGTAATTACATGGTAAACGCCTCATTTCAGCATTCAGCTTCAGCAGTGAGCGAACAGATAAACATATTATACGCGATACACAGAGACATAACCTTGGCCAGATTGCCAGTTTCAGAGACAAGGATTATTTTATGTTTAGATAAGATTGCTATTAAGACTTTTCCTCAATTCTGGGTGAGGTAGATTTGTAGTTTCAAATTTTGAAATTAGGTTATAAGTTGTAAAATTAGAGCAACCAAAATGTCAGTCCGGCTTTTTTTTTATTTGTTATTTTGCACAAAATTGTGTCATGGAGCCAGCACCATAACCATTAGTTTAATCACATATCAATTATCAATCATTATTTCTTTTAGTTTATAAGCATATTATTTTATATTATTATTATTATTAGTATTCTTTAAACATAGTTAGTTATTCCATGTATACTGTAGTTCAATTAATAATTATCTCTTTTAGTTTATAAGTATATTATCTTATATTCATAATGTTTTTTAGACAGTTAGATTCATTTCATACATCCGGTAGTTTTAAGTATACCCATAAATTGCTTGTGACATTTTTTCTGAAGTTGTAAAGCCCTTGTTACATTTCCTTCGCAATTCGTCACAGACCATTCAAACCCTAAATTCTAACTTTAATGTTGCATTCCTTTGATTTTTGTAAAGATGTCCTTGTCCAAAGTTTCTAAGACGACTACCCTTCATGTAGCCTTTCCTAAATTTTTATGTCTCTTTGAACCCTTTTTTACCGACATCCCTCGTTCTAAGAATCCTTGAGTTCTAACCCAAAATTATTACTCTTGTGACCTCGACCAGATCATTCCCTTTCCAAATTTCCAACCACCAATGTCAGCCTCCCTAGTGGGTGGTAGTACACCCAATTGGTCCCTTTTGACAACCCCTCCTTTTTAAGGGTTGGTCAAGAAGTCTTTTTATAAGACAAATATCAAAAAGAGATGGGCAGATCATCAAAAACTCTCAAACTCAGATAATCACAAACTCTCAACATCACTAAATCGTAACTTGAAATTCAGCAACTTCTCAAAAATCAGTACCATTTTATTCATTTTCATTATATTTTGTATAATTGTATATTTTAAATTGTAGTATAAGTGTGTTAAATATATATATAGTTAAACAAATTAAAAGTAAACCTTACTTCGCAACGATTACCCTATTAGCGGAAACACACGGGGTAATTTCCCATAACAATTGAATGGGCTTATCAACTATTTTATTTTTAATACAAAGACAAAAAGTCAATTGCGATGTGGAACTGAATCTTAATAAATAAGAAAAATAGGAAAAAATTTCCAATATCTGTCAAAGTTCCACAAAAAATTACAGTACAATTGAATCAACTTATTAGGTCATCATCAAACGGCTGGCCAGTTCAGCTTTAACCATAGATGCGTTTAAGTTCAGCTTAAATAGTATCACAGTATACTAGCCCCTAGTTGGATAGTTTCTCGCACCATACTGATGAGCTCCCACAGAGCGAAACGCGTCTATGGTTAAAGCTGGTCAAGCCGTTTGATGATGACCTAATAAGTTGAAACAAATGTGCTGTAATTTTTTGTGGAACATTGACAAGTGTTGGAAATTTTTACCTATTTTTCTTATTTATTAAGACTCAGTTCCACATCCAAATGACTTTTTGTCTTTGTTTTATTTAATTGCTGTCAAGCAGTTTGCGATTTTGTCGGTAGATGGTACTACTGGGTGCTCCGTAGCTCTCATGTCATAAGACCGGTTTAGTTATTCTTAACATCCGTCAGTTCAGCTTAAATAGTATCACAGTTCACTAGCCCCTAGTTGGTCTAGCTAGATAGTTGATCGCACCATACTGATGAGCTCCCACAGAGCGAAACGCGTCTATGCTTAAAGCTGGTCAAGCCGTTTGATGATGACCTAATAAGTTGATTCAAATGTGCTGTATTTTTTTGTGGAACTTTGACAAGTGTTGGAAATTTTTTCCTATTTTTCTTATTTATTATTTTATTTTTAATAAAACTTCATAACAAAATATATCGTAAATTGACGACTGGTATCCATGTTTTTGGAAATTAGTGGAGGTGCTCTAACTCATAATCCACAAACGGGGATGGAGGGGCCTTGTAGTATGTGCTTTTTTCTCTAATAATGAAAGAGGACAAATAAAAGGTTGTTTTCTTTTTTAAATCTTTAATAGTGAAAGTAATCATGATAAAAGTAAGAAATATTACATTTTACATATCGTTAGTAAAACGCCAAAACCACGAATGTGTTAATTTGATTTTGACATACGTACTTTAAAATATTTCTTTTTGTACATACCGGATGGTGCTTAGTAAGAGTGAATATATGGATTTGACATATAAAATCATAATGCTGTAATTGTCTGCGTCCCTAATTACTTAAAGCGAAAAATCTTCAAATAAATTTTTTAGAGCATAAAATTCTTCACCTAAATCAATAAACAAAACTAATTTTTCATGTCTTGTAACGCGACAAATTAGATCAAAAAATGACGAAAATTACCTCAAAACTATCGATAGCCATGGAATTGTTGAAACAAAATTAAACAAATAATACAAAGACAAATTGTCAATTGCGATGTAGAACTAAAGTCTTAATCAAATAAGAAAATAATAGGAAAAATTTTCCAACACTTGTCAAAATTCCACAAAATTACAGCACATTTGAATCAACTTATAAGGTCATCATCAAAGGCTGGTCAGTTCAGCTTTAATCATAGACGCGTTTCGCTCTTTAGGAGCTCATCAGTATGGTGCGACCAACTATCCAGCTAGACCAACTATGGTCTAGTGAACTGTGGTACTATGTAAGCTGAACTGACAGATGTTAAGAATACTAATGAAGGTATCATGACATAAGAGCTACGGAGAACCATGCAGTGCCATCTACCGACAAAAATCGCAAACTTACTTTATTACAAAATCTCAAACAGTTGACTTCCAAATTAAAAATAATATTAAATCTATCAAATCAATTGTAAATATTATGTCATTGTAATTAGATTGTAAATATATTTATATAAGTAAAAATTACTCTCTACCATTATTAAAAGCCAAGAAATCCTACATATAAATAAATTAAGTTTATACGCGTAGTGGTAACAACCGGGTCGTTTTGCCCCATAACATTATTTATGATTATCGTAATTAGTATTAAAAGCCAGGAAATCCAATCAACGAGGAAATTTTATTATCATTTTCCCACTTTATAATATTATTCACGGCACAACTAATCCTTTTCAAAATTTATTTATTACCAACAAAATTTTTTCAACAGCTGAACAATTCATCTCACACATATGTCATATTTGTTGAAATGTAAAAAAGCTACAACAACAAATTCCCATAACATCTCTTTCGCTTTAATTCCACCGGTAAATCAAACCGCTTCGGTAAACCGGTAACCGCTAACTGCAGCAATAAATATCGCATGTTCAAGACATAATACTGGAAGTTTTGAAACGGTATAAATTCTTCACCGGTGGGTGGCGGGCCTGGCGGTACACAATGGATCCGTGCGGAGCCACTGAATCATTTCCTGGTGTGTTTGCATCACTCGCTGCTATAAATCCGTTCATGTGAGCTCGTTCATCACGCGGAGGCGATATGTCGAACCTTCGTCCAGATTTGGTCACTTTCAATCATACGCTAGATGTGTCAACATGTGGAGCGAACTTTGTTTTGTTTTACAAGCGGGATTTTCCAACTTTGAACTGTAGATAGTGTCATAATTTAAAAGATTTTGTTTTGTTTCATGTCGCGTTTAGAAATATCTAGTTAGTAATTAGAATTAATAATTGTTGGTCTTATGATAAATAATGCTAGGGTACATACCGATTATATTAATGCATTAATTGTACATACTAATACCTGCTGCATTAACAAAACTTTAATTTTAAGTCAGATTTAAATAAATAAAAGCAAATAGAAGTAAAATATTCTACGAAGACAAATAAAATAAAAATAAAATAAATATATCTCCCCATTACTGGGCATGGTACTCTGCCGAAGCAGATCTCGATAAGTGATATATTTTGCGCGTGAAGTGCGGTTACCAGTCGTCAAATCACGACCTCCAAAGATGTTAGTGGTGGAGGAGCAACAGGGGTAGTTTTTGAAATTATGAAAATTGTTTGTCGCCTGTGGGAATCGAATCAGGGTTCTCAGGACCCACATGCCGACATCATACCACTGAGCTACCCAAATAAATAATAGTATATTAGATAATAAGTCAGGAAAGTAATGTAAAAACAATTTCTTGACGTATTATTTAGTTATGTGTACTATGGAGTTGGTGGCTCAGTGGTATCAACTCGGCCTGTGGATCCTGAGAACCTCGGTTCGATTCCCACAACCGACAAACAATTTTCACTACATTAAAATTACTTCTGTGGCTCCTCCTCCACTAACATCTTTGGAGGCTGTGATTTGACGGCTGGTAACACTTCACGCGCATAAATATATCACTAACCGAGATCTGCTTCGGCAGAGTGCCACACTCAGTGATGGGTAGAAGACGTGATGATATATTTATTTATTTTATATAAAATTACCCCTGTGGCTCTCCCACTAGTAACATCTTTGCTGGCCGTAATTTGACGGCCGTAATTTGACGGCTGGTAACTCCACTTCACGCCTATAAATATATCACTAACCGAGATCTGCTTCGGCAGAGTGCCACACTCAGTGATGGGTAGAAGACGTGATGATATATTTATTTATTTTATATAAAATTACCCCTGTGGCTCTCCCACTAGTAACATCTTTGCTGGCCGTAATTTGACGGCTGGTAACTCCACTTCACGCCTATAAATATATCACTTACCGAGATCTGCTTCGGCAGAGTGCCACGCTCAGCGATGGGTAGAAGGCGTGATGATATATTTATTTATTTTATATAAAATTATCCCTGTGGCTCTCCCACCAGTAACATCTTTGCTGGCCGTGATTTTACGGCTGGTAACCCCACTTCACGCGCATAAATATATCACTTACCGAGATTTTCTTCGGCAGAGTGCCACACTCAGTGATGGGTAGAAGGCGTGATGATATATTTATTTATTTTATAGAAAATTACCCCTGTGGCTCCCCTCACTAGTAACAACTTTGCTGGCCGTGATTTTACGGCAGGTAACCCCACTTCATGCGCATTAATATATCACTTACCGAGATCTGCTTCGGCAGAGGTCCACACTCAGTGATGGGTAGAAGGCGTGATGATATATTTATTTATTTTATATAAAATTACTTCTGTGGCTCCCCCACCACAACCATCTTTGCTGGCCGTGATTTGACGGCTGGTAACCCCACTTCACACGCATAAATATATCACTTACCGAGATCTGCTTCGGCAGAGTGCCACACTCCAGTAATAGGTAGAAGGCGTGATGATATATTTATTTACTTTATATAAAATTACCCCCGTGGCTCCCCCACCACAAACATCTTTGCTGCTCGTGATTTGACGGCTGGTAACTCCACTTCACGCGCATATATATCACTTACCGAGATTTGCTTTGGCAGAGTGCCGCACCCAGTAACGGGTAAAAAGGCGTGATCATATATTTATTTTTATTTCCTATTTTATTTCATATTTAGTAAAACAAATCAAATTTGCTGTTTGTTTTTTATGCATAATTTTAGAAACAAGAGCCTGTATAATTCTGTTCTGATATTGAATAAATTTTGTAACATTTTAATGGAAACAGAATGAAAATATGTCAAGCATTCTAAATTCTAACAAAAGAGAAACCTAACCTACCTCAACCTAAAATCCATACTGACAGCGGATTACCGCATATTTCAAATAAAATTACATCATAATGACAAAATTAA
The DNA here is from genome assembly GCA_911728475.2 of Pterostichus madidus. Lineage (NCBI taxonomy): Eukaryota > Metazoa > Arthropoda > Insecta > Coleoptera > Carabidae > Pterostichus > Pterostichus madidus. The sequence goes on from OU452314.1 coordinate 27,291,591, forward strand.
CTTTTCCAATTTTGTTATGAAAAATCTCCATCTTGCACGTAATTTGCGCAGCACTGAAAGTCTTGCATTACGCGAGCCTGGCTGAGTCCTGAGACCGATGGAACTCCCACACAATCTTCGAATATTAATTAATAATTAATGAAGGCGCGTCAGATGTCTGTACTTGATGGAAATCACTGATTAATTGCGCGCCGCGCGTCGCCTGCTATTGAAAGGAGATTTATTCGTGTAGAAGAAGTCGAGATTAATAAATTATTCTAATAGAATAACTTCTCTTATTTACGCATATTATACATTTTAATTGGTTTCTGAAACATTTCATTAATGCACAGAAATATGGGTGTATACGCCATGTCAAATGAATGGCCAATTACCTCACTGAACTTGTTTATAGTACAAAACATACACTGATCAATTAATAATAATAAATTTACTTCTTGGCACATTGAAATGGTTGACTAGCAATCTTCCAAATACCGAGTTATTCAAGCAACATCTGGCAGAGATGGAAGGAAGTCAAAAGAAAGAGATATCTGGCACTAGCGAGAGAGTTGACAGACCACGACTAACCAGATTTCACTAATCAAATCAGCACGTTGTTTTCCAGTTGATATGAATATGGCTTTAATTTCCTCCTCTAGGAAAGAAAAATTAGCTTTTTTCCTAGGGATGAAAAGTATAAGTTTTTTCTCTTAATTAAGAAACGAAAATTTTACTTTCTGACAGGGTCGTGAAACAGTAAATTATATAACTAGCATCAAAAGTGTAAGATAACGTGCAAGTGTATAACTAGAAAAAAGGAGACGCGTAGCGCTGAGTGATTTAAGTACACGAGCACAGTTATCACATTTTCGAGCGTGTTATGTACACTATTCTTTACACGACCAAAAAATATTTCTCATGTTGTTACACTTTGACAGCTGACGCGTTTTTGAAGGTAAGCGTTGACGTTTGACGTTTGAGGTTAGGTGTGGTGATTCCTACTGTACCAACCGTAATGTCAAAATATTAAATAATCTTAAAATATTAGTAAATAAGTAATTATTAATTTTAAAAAATAAGCTTTATCTGTGCAAATGTGTTGAAAAATCTGCCAAAACTTCAATTTAAATAATAATACAAATTCTTTTCATTTATTTTATTATTTTCTTTCGTCGTAGCGCCATCTATTTTCAATCAGTGGAACTTCACCTGATATGTTAGAAGGGTGCGTTATACTAACATATCAGTGTATGTTATGTACAACTTTCCGTAGTAATTTATTATGTTGTTATGGTTACTTTCAGGTTACAAGAGCAATGTTGTTACACTTCGACAACTGAAACATTCTGGAAAGCGTTACCTTTTGATATTTGAAGTTAAGTGTAGTGATACCAATTGTAATAGCCATAATGACAAAATATAAAATAATACTAAAATAGCAGTAAATAAGTAATTATTAAATAAAAAATGAAAATTTATTTGTGCAACATTTCAATTTAAATAACAATACAAAATATTTTTATTTATTTTATTATCTTCTTTCATTGCAACGCCATCTGTTGTCAATAAGTGGAACTTCACCTGATATGTTAGAAGTATGGGTTATAATAACATATCAGAATGTGTGATTTTCAACATTCCGTTTTATATGTGGTCGTCTGAAAAACAATATTTAATAACTGGGCAAAGATACATCACTAAATGAAATTTTCTACGGTAGAATACTACACTCACTAATGAATACGAAGTGGGGCTATTAAATAACGAGACTGATGCTGTTTTAACATTTTATTTTGATTCCATACCTATTTACTTATTATCACATTCAATATACACCCCTCCTCTATCCCTATAATACTCCATGCGAATCTTCCATTGTTCGAAACAGTGCTGGAAGTCTTCTTCTGTCAGCTCCTGCAGAACGCGTGCCGATTTCTCTTTCAAAGCTCAAATCTTGTTGCTATTAAAACAAATTTCACCTTAGGAAACAGATAGAAGTCGCACAGTGCAAGATCTGGCGAATAAGGCGGATGGTCCAACACTGGGATGCTGTACTTGGCTAGAAATCTCTTGACAGACATTGCGGAATGAGCCAGCGCATTGTTTTGATGGAGAAATAATGACTTGTCCTTTCACAATTCGGGTACTTTTTTCAATAAATTATAATTTTCAGTAGCAGTTTTGCCAAGTTGAAGTATAAAAACAATTAAACTGTTCGGTTGTGTCTGTGATCGTTCCGATATTAAGTTAAGTTTCTAGTGTCACAATCAATAAAAATTGCTAAAACTGTGCTAATTAAATTTATAATCATACTATTACTATTTTCCATGCTTTATTTTTGTGTGAAGGAAAAGTAGAATACTATTTTGTGATAAAAACATTTCAGTTTGACGTTTAAACTTAACATTTTTTAGGCGAAACAAAAAACAACTCTAATTAGAACGAATGCTACGGCTATACGGATTTGTTTACAGAAGCGAGAGATACTGCATCCGAAAGAGAAAGCTTCACGCTAAAAAGCTGACGGACTTTGGTGTGTGGCACATGTGTACTTCGTCTGTAGCAGAGTCAGTCTCGTTATTTAATAGCCACACCTCGTAAAATAGCATGATGACATATTTATTTATTTTATTTTGTATAATATGATAGCTCGTAATTTAAACATCATATTTATTTTTACTTAACTGTTATTCACCAAAAACTCGTAAAATATTTTTGCCCAAAAGAAAACGAAAACGAAACGTTCACCGTTTGTTTTTTCAAAAGTATCTTCATAAATTCATTCCAAGATATCAAAATGTTTTTCCACGACATTTCTGCTTGTCAATTTCGCTAACCTCGTTAGGTTTATCTGTTTATTTAATTCCGTGTGCTGAAAGAAAACATATGAATACATTTACAAACAAACAAAAACCAAGAACTTCTTTACTGTTCTTCAGCTGCATTTGTTTTGTTGTGCTGTTACGTTGTTACCGCTGTAAACTATGAACTAAATTCTTTCAGAGATGTCGACAATCAAAATAAGAGGTTCAAAACAACAGATATTGGATTTATTTTTAGATGGAACTTTTAAGAAAATTAAGGTTTAATTTAGAGTAATGGTTCAAGTAAATTAACAAGAATAACGCTTTTCTTGAAAAGAAAATTGTTTTAATTAATAGCTAGTTGTATTAATCAGTGCAAAGTTCTTTCTAGGTTCTAGAAGAGGTAAAATATTATTACTGATAGAATAAGAGCTGAATTAAAACGTTTTTTCATAATTTTATATTATTTTGAGGGTGTATAATGGAACTGTCTAATGAAACCCTTACTAACTCGCACTAACTTTTTAACAGTAATTACTCATGCGGTGTATTTTTTTCATCACGTTTTAATCTTACCAAAGAGGTTATAATTTAAGGTCAGGTATAGATTAATACTTCAATTTTAAATTAAATAAATATAAATATATCATCACGCCTTTTATACATTACTGGCTGTGGCACTCTACAGAAGCAGATTTCGGTAAGTGATATATTTATGCGCGTGAAGTGCGGTTACCAGCCGTCAAATCACGGCCACAAAAGATGTTAGTGGTGGAGGAGCCACAAGGATAATTTTAAATTGGTGAAAATGTTTTGTAGGCTGTGGGGATCGAACCAGGGTTCCTTGGACCCACAGGACTTGATACCGCTGAACCATTACCCCATACTTCAATTTTAGTTACACATATATTTATTAGCTGTCAAGTCGGCTTTGCCGACCTTCATGCTAAGCTTCGCGGACACTGAAGAAGGTAAGACAATTGACACAATATAAATAGATTTTTTTAATAAAACAATTGACAAGGAAAAAAAATTACCCGCGAACCTTCGAAAGACCTTTAATTAATGCCACAAACATCTGGAAGCACTTATACTAAAATAATTTCCGAACGAAATATATTTCATGCTGAACCCTTCTAAAGGCCTTTCATTTGTTACATTATTAATCGCGTATTGCACAAAGAACAAATAAAAAACGCGTTGTGTTCAAGCGCACAGTGATAATGACTCATAATACAGGATGTTAATACTAATAGTGTATTCCGAAAATGAACCGGTTAGTTTTTTCAGTAACCGGTTTCATTACGGAACACGGTTTTTGAAAATTGTGGTTAGTTTTTAATAACCAAACTAACCGTGCTCGAGCGACGGTTAGTTTGGTTACTTCACAGCTGTTGTTGACAAGTTTGAAACGTGTTTGGCGGCTTTTGCAGTGTTTGTGGATTTTTGTCTTATAAAACTATATTTTTATGATGACTGTTAAATAAACATGTGATACAAAATGTATTTTTATTATTTAACAATATATATTCATATTAGATGAATTTATTATTTGTTCTGAAGCTCGTATTTACTTTTTTCTTTGTTTTATTTTTTTATCCCTATATTTAAGTTAAAGCAGGTGTGATGCAGAATACAATATTTTTATAATATAAACATTTTTCCATATTAAATAAATTTCACATTTCGAAACTCATCTGTCAAGTGACAATTGTCATCGTGAAAGTGTTCCGTTATGACGTCATTCTAACCGTAATCGTGGTAAAATTGAACCGCACCGTGGTTCATTTTCGGAATATACTATAAGTTGTAGCACCCGAAAACGGCAGTTAGAACTCATTCAAACAAACAACTTTTCTTAGTTCAAATTTTTGATTCGGAGCCCCAGTTCATAGTTATTGGCGTTTTTTTTGTTTTTAGAAAAATCGTCATTACTCCCGTATTTTAAGGAATATTTAAAAAATACAAAAACTTTCAGCATTATCTTTTCGGTTCTCTAAAACATTTGTTTTTACAATTATTTTCTATTTTATCAAATAACAACTTTCAAAACAAGATATTTTGAAAACAATTCGATCGATTTTTGAAAATAAAACATACACTATCTACTATAACATTAGACTGACATTTTTTTCGATCTGTCCAAAAAAAAGTTTTGATTCAAATTGAATTACAATATAAATTTTAACAAACTGCATCAATCATTTAAATAAAGTAGGCTTGCAGGCATTAAACAAGAAAATTAAACAAGAAAAACAAGAAACAAACAAACAAGAAAACTAAAACAACGAACAATGAAACAACAAGAGAGGGACTAAATTTGATTTACAAAATGGTGGCAAGTTCGGCAGCGTGTTTTAATATTAGAAGAGACACTTGCAAGAACTGCCTGCTTGTTTTTTGTAACTTCTGCTGCAGCTACTATTCTAGCCACCAGTTCTAATTCGGTGTTTACTCGTGTATTTTGTTGTAACATTGTTTCATTATTTTTTATCATAGAACATAAATGCTTACAAATTTTACGTACCGTTACATTTGTTTAGAATGGAATTGGAATTTATGTTTTTTACTTAGACTGGATATCTGAAAGCTGTGTAAGTAAATTTCAGATCGGATATTTTATCCCAGGTTTAGATCGAATTCGTTCCGAGAGAGTTCTGATCCGATCCGATCCAAAATCCGACTTCGGATCAGATCGGAACAGGTCGGATTCGGATATCGGATATTTTGGCGACCTGTAGTGCCTAGTACCACAGACATGCTAATACGTTAGTAAAACAATGTACAATAGTTATTTTTATAACAAGTGCCGAGAAAGGCTTGTTAGGTGCAAATGCAGAATTTAACGCATGAGGCTTGCTGAGTCCAGAAATCTGCACGAGCACGTAACCTTTTTCGGCACGTGTTATAAACAACATTTTTCCTACAACTGTGCGATTTAGAAAATCACTAAAATATTCTCAAAATTTATAAAATCTTAATGATATTACACGAGAACGATTTTTTACGGCGTTGCTATGATTTATTTGTTGATTGCTTGCACATTGTTCTACGTTATTTAAAAAAAAATCACTAATTTCAAGACAATTTTTTCAAAATCGTATGGATTCGAATACTACAGTTCTTCTTTATCATGAACACCTCCAAAGATAATTGAAGCTCCGGATCATACAATGTTGGATCTATTTTCGACAATGACAATCAACCTGCTGCTGGTACTTCTAAAACCTCTGAAATTGTCAATAATATTACTGTTAATAATATGAACAGGTTCGGAAGAAATCAATGTTTCTTTAGACAGTACAAAAGTTTCCACTTCACAGTATGTCAATATAAGCAACTGTTACAACTGTGTTAATAATATACACAAACAATAAATATTATGTATTTCACTTACTCTTAAAATAAAATCATTTATCGATATATTTTATTTTGTTCGGTTCTTTTTATTAATTGTGTATAGATTAGATTTACTGCAATTTAAGGTTATGTTTATAAACGTCAAAATATACTACTGCATATTTACTAGCGCTGGCTCACTGCTTCTTCGTCTTTTTTTACAGTTGGTAATGAATTACTTTCCGCGCTAGTGTTTCTTTGCTTACAGAAACGCACTTGGTCTGCATTTATCTCCTTTCCACCCGTAATCAAGGCAATAATAGTTACGTAATAACAAAGAAATCGCACAGTTGTAGGAAAAATCATTTTAGACAACTTTTCATTCTTATACTTTTCGTCTAAAATGTACAGGAGAGACAATATCTGCACATATTTCAAATTTCATGTAATGTTTTGCAATTCTTGCACGTACTGTACATATAAACTTGCGCATAGTGAAAAGAAATCATCAAATTTAACAAGCAATTCTAGCAGGTTTGGTTCACGTATAGAATTTATCAAATTATCACACTTACTAGCCATATAACGAATATGAACTTGTTGAATATAGCAATCAAATTTGCCCCAGTTTCAAACTTCAAAACTGTTTATTTAATATTTATATAGATTACAGCAAGGCAATTCGGCATATTTCTCGAACATATTAAAATTGAAATTTTGGTTTTCACGTGATTGAGAAATTGTGTGCATTACGGATTTTTGTTCAGAATAATGTTTTATAAACGGCTGGTCAGTTCAGCTTTAACCATAGACGCGTTTCGTCCTTCCGGACTCATCAGTATGGTGCGATCATTTATCCAACTACATCAACTAGGAAATAGTGGATTGTGATACCGACTTAGCTGAACTGACTGATGTTAACCTATCTACAACGGTAACATGACATGAGAGCTATGGAGCCACTCGTGGTGCCATCTACCGACAAAATCGCAAACTGCTTGACAGCTATTGAAATAAAACAAAAGACAAAATGTCTATTGCGAAGTGGAATTGAGTCTTAATAAATTAGAAAAAATAATATGGGCAAAAATGTATTATTTTTTCTAACACAACGTTTGTGTTTTGTTATAAACATATTCATAATATGTTAAACAGAGATTATTGTGATATATCTTGTATTCTTCGCGTTCTTAATCGGTCCATTATAATACTGATGTTAGTATAATAATAGAGAGACTATTGTTAAACACAATAAGAATGTCAATTTGAAACAATATTACAATTTAGTAAGCTATAAAACAAAATTCAAATCAACAAAATATAATCTTTTTTCAAATTTTATAGCATAAAAACTACGTGTGTTGAATTGATGTAATATAGGAAATACAATGTCAATTGTTTTGTCCACAACTCATATATTATAAAGACATAATTACACTGATTTCAATTGAATTATAAGACTCATAAAACACTAGTGCACTGAACAAGTAACTATAGAAGAAGGGACAGCTATAACAAAAAATTGTTACGCAGTTACTGGTGACATCTCTTGTTGCCCCAAGTAATTATTATTAAAAATACCGATAATATAGAATACATATTGATGATTCTCGTCTTTTTGTCGTCCCACAAACTTCCTCTGTAGTTTTCAACCGATTTAAACCAATTATTTCTATAGATCAAGTTCAATCTGTAGATGATAAAAATACATAATTGTTTTTACGTATTATCAGATATAGACACTACCTTGGTCTTATCCATCCAAGAATAAAGCAATAATTACTTTAAAAATCTGTGAAGTATTTCATTTTAACGAAACATTTATTATTTCCAGCATCTTGTTTTATCTTTCATGTTCCTAAATAAGTTCAATTGAATTCTTCATTCCTCTTACACCGTATTCAGTCATTAAAGTATTTCTCCTTCAGAAACGTTTCTTTAAATCACATTCTTTTAATTTTACAGTCACTTAAATCGAGAATTTTGTCCTTACGTTATAAATAGCTCGTTTGAGAAGCGTGTCTTTTGGAATGGCTGTGGCCGCCGCTTCTTACATTACGTTATGCTGCGTGGAGTGAACGAGGAAAGTGTTCCGAAGAACTGTCCGCAAAAGAAAAGTTTCCGTCAAAGTAAATAAATGTTTTGCTACCCGCATTTATGTTTGGAATTTATGTTTTTGTTTAACTTTGATACGAGATACTTTTTATTAATGAAATATTTGCTTGTTTCTCCACTAATGGTTGTTTGGAATTTCAGAGAGCGAAGTTTCAAATTTGATTCTCTATGGATTAATTGTTTATTTACTTTCGAACTAATTCCGTACTAATATTTTAACAACAGTTAACAGAAAAGTTGTTATCTCTAACAGACAGCTGCATAACGATGTAACAAGTCATGGTGGTCAAAAATGAGAATTTATCTTGATCACTGATTGTCGACGAGCTGAAGTTGGATAATAAGTAATGAATGCTGCAAGTGCGAGTGGTAAATATTTTATTAAAACAACATAATAATAACTAACATAAAATAAAGATAATGAATTAATTAAACAACAAATAACAAATTAATAACATCATATTCTTGGGATAGACACCCTCGAATATTCCTCTACTCACGAATCATAACTATTGACTACTTACGTACTATCTACTATCTACGAACTGTGTGCTACATTGTATACTATCATCTTAACTATCCTTAACTATGGCATTTATAGTAAATAAATGCTAGATCGCAATAATTTCGCTGAATGTGACAAATGCCTCAGACGATCGCGATCGTGTTCCAAAAGGTGAATAACATGACATGTGTCTTAAAGACGCAATCTAATCAACAATTTTGCAAACGATTATTTCTTACACATCCTGTCTGTTACAACGAGAAGGAGTTGATTAAATTTTGTACTGAGTTAAAATGACATATATTAGAGGTATTTAAAAGTAGAATATATGTAGTTATAATTTGATTCACCATTAATTTGAACATTTATAATACAAAGACAAATTGTCAATGAATAAAAAAAACAAAGACAAATTGTCAATTGCGATGTGGAACTAACTCTTTATAAAATAAAAACAAGGAACAAAATTTCCAACACTTGTCAAAGTTCCACACAATTACAGCACATTTGAATGAACTTATTAGGTCATCATCAAAGACTGGTCAGTTCAGCAATGAAGGTACCATGTCATGATACCTTCATTAGTATTCTTAACATCTGTCAGTTCAGCTTACATAGTACCACAGTTCACTAGCCCCTAGTTGGTCTAGCTGGATAGTTGGTCGCACCATACTGATGAGCTCCTAAAGAGCGAAACGCGTCTATGGTTAAAGCTGAACTGACCAGTCTTTGATGATGACCTAATAAGTTCATTGAAATGTGCTGTAATTTTGTGGAACTTTGACAAGTTTTGGAAATTTTTCCTTTTTTTCTTATTTTATTGAACATTTATATTTAATATTTCCTAATTTCAATTTTATAATCGTATATTGCGTACCATGAACTGTAAGGGACAGTTTTTAGGTTAAGAATGTAGTTTGGGAAATCTAGGTCCGAAGGTTCAAGACTTTCTAAAAATTCGCGACCTAAAAAAATTACTTACAATTCGAGGTTAGTAAGCAATTTTTACAATACCTGCATAAATAGAAGGTAAAGCAAAATAGATTTCAAAATTGACAGCTGTCAAAATAAACAGGACCATTATATGTAATATTTATTTACTGTTCACTGTGGACAGTAAGTAACTATTAAAGTCCTGATAAAACCATGGAAACCACTGTCATTCCGTAAAGTACAAATTACTTTCGACACTAGTGCTTTTTCGCTTACAGAAACGCAGTTGCTTATATTGACATAATGTAAAGTGGAAACTTTTGTATTGTCTAAAGAAACATTGATTTCTTCCGTACCTGTTCATATTATTAACAGTAATATTATTGACAACAATTTCGGAGGCTTTAGAAGTACCAGCAGCAGGTTGATTGTCATTGTCGAAAATAGATGCAACATAACATGATCCGGAGCTTCAATTATCTTTGGAGGTATTTATGATAAAGAAGAATCACTCACTGTACTATTCCAATCTAGACGATTTTGAAGAAATTATCTTCACGTTAGTAAAATATTTTTAAATAATGTACAACAATGTGCAAGCAATCAACAAACAAACCATAGCAACGCCGTAAAACATCGTTCTCGTGTAATATCATTAAAATTTTATAAATTTGGATATTTTAGTGATTTACTAAATCGCTCAGTTGTAGGAAAAATGTTGTTTATAACACGTGCCGAAAAAGGTTACGTGCTCGTGCAGATTTCCGCACTCGGCAAGCCTCGTGCGTTAAATTCTGCACTTGTACGTAATAAGCTTTTTTCGGCACTTGTTATAAAAATAACTATTTATACAGATAAAGCAATTGCATAAAAATATTGTGTACACATCATCCATAAAATAAGTTCTCAGAATGTCGTCTGCCTCGATTATTTGCTCAGACTGCCACACCCAATAATGGGTAGAAGGCGTGATGATATATTTATTTATTTATTTTACGACAAGTACATTCTGCAATATGCCAAACAGTCATTTCATGGCCTATTTATACAAATAAGTATTATTTTGTTTTAGTTCGTATTGCCGTAGCGTTAATATAAAATATTTTCCTAATGATAAAACATTTTAATCTTGTATTCACTTGCCGTGTAAGAAAGCAATAAAATGTTTAAAACACATAAAGAACTAAACAATTAAATTTCTCCGTTTGTTCTACACATTTTCTAATTTGAATGAAAAACTAATAAAACTTTAATTAATATACAAAACAATAAACCCGAGTAAAATAATAACATGGCGGTTTTATTTCCCTATTTCATTTCCAACTCAACTACTTGTAGTTTCCATGTAATATTCATTTTCCGCACAATGTCTGCATGTAAATCGTCATAAACAACAGCAATTTGTTTGCTACATCGCAGCGAGCCTTGATGACATCGTCCCGCTGCAGCAGATGGTGTTGTAAGTCACATACGTGCCTCATTTCATCAACACTTTGAAGGATGCTCGCATCGCTCCTAGCAACAAGACAAAAACGTCACATCAACGAGACAAGCTATTATTTATATGTGATTGCTTAGGCTATTAAACGGAGTATAGCACATGTAAAAGCTGTTTATTCCTATGTAAATACAAAGAACGAAGAAAATTCAATACATACTTTAAACTTTAATAGTATATTATTGTACGAGTTTTATAAGACAATGTTACTGTGACACGAATTGTTTGGAGTAAGACGAGCGCAGTGAGGAGTGCTCCAAAGAAAGGAGTGTGACAATACGTCGTATAAAACGTGTGTAAAATAATCTTTTTACTTTCTTATATACAGTATGTTATAAGGAAGTAATGGAGTCGTGAAAAAAATCGTTGAGATTTTCGCGGAAATACGTGTTTTGAGGTCCACTGAATTCGTTTTGATTATTTTCTCAATGATGTCTGTGTGTGTGTGTGTGTGGATGGATGGATGTGTGTCCGAGTGTGCAATATCTCATGACCGGGATAAGATTTGTTTACGAAAGTTGGTAGTTATAAGTTTCATGAAAATACGAAGAGCTGAGTTGATTTTGAATGGAATTGAAAAACTGGAAGAGGAAGTTTACTGGACACACAAAACAATAAATTCCATTTATTTCAAAAATGGAATCAGTTACGAAAGAAAGTTTCAAATAAAAGATGTTAGCAAAAATATTTGGAACATAAAATGTTATTTAAAATTTTCCTGTATATACGTCTAATTTTGAGAAAAACTAATTTATAGAAACAAAAAAAAATTTAAATTTTCGCTTTATCTATGTCTTTTTTCGGAATAACAAATACATCATTAAAATGGTCAACTAATTTTTCAACTTTACCTCAATTTAATCGACTTCGTATCTCACGGTTCTTGAGAATAATAGTGAAAATAAAAAACTGTCTTTGTATTTTATTATGTGTTACATGATGCCTCTGGTTAAATTCGGTCTCATACAGCCTCTATATAATTCATATAACGAATTTTTTCTACCCTTCCATATTTATATGTAAAGAGAACAAACATTTGTTTAGTGTGTATCAAACTAATATTTTATGATGTACACAAACTTTGATTGTGAGTTTATAGCGATTATTTCTGTCCTACATAATTTTCATGTCAAATATATTGATTTTGCGCGATACTTGATAAATATTTATTAATATTGATTGCTTTTAATTTCATATCATTGAGTACCACTCTATAAACTTATGTAATCTTAATAATAATATACACAAAGTATTGAATTTTTCCACAGATTACATTTTATTTTACATGTAACGATCGTTTCGTCCTCACGAATATCATCAGACAATAATTATATAAGGAGAATATTTCTGTAATATTTATTATATTTCTGAATTTACAGTTAAAAAATTAACAATAGGCAAGATCACTGATACCACATTTTACACATTTTCTGATTTTATGTTATAATTAATAATTATAATTATTATGGGGTAGCTAGCACAGTGGTATCAAGTCGGCCTGTGGTTCCTGAGAACTCTGGTTCGATTCCCACAGGGGACAAACAATTTTCACCATTTTAAAACTACCCCTGTGGCTCTCCCACCACTAACATATTTGGGGACCTTAATTTGACGGCTGGTAACCGCACTTCATGCGCAAAATATTTCACTTACCGAGATCTGCTTTGGCAGAGTGCCTCCTTCAAAGGGTAGAAGGTGTGATGATATATTGATTTTATTTTATTTTTTATTAATTATTATCAGTATTAAAATGTTTATTGTTAGTTAAATAACAATAGTAAAACAATATTTATAACAAATACATCTTTTAGTAAACAACGACAAAAAATGTCAATTGCGAAATGGAACAAATCTTTAAATAAGAAAAATGTATCCTAACATTTGTCTTAGTTCCACAATAATACAGCAACTGAATCAACCTAATAAGTCATCGTCAGTTGCTGGTCAGTTCAACTCTTAACCATAGACGCGTTTCAGCACTGCATCGTTCTCCCTACCTCTCAGGCCATCATACCAAGTTTAGAAGGTTTTAACTTTGTCAGTTCAACTCTGTCGTTACCACTGTTCACTAGTCCCTAGTTGGTCTAGCTGAATAGTGGGTGACACTATACTGATGAGCTCCACTAGAGCGAAACGCGTCTATGATTAAGAGTTGAACTGACCAGCAACTGACGATGACTTAGTAGGTTGACTCAGTTGCTGTATTATTGTGAATCTTAGACAAATAAAAATAAAAATAAAATAAAAAAAATATATCATCACGCCTTCTACCCATTACTGGGTGTGGCACTCTGCTGAAGCAGATCTCGGTAAGTGATATATTTTGCGCGTGAAGTGCGGTTACCAGTCGTCAAATCACAGCCTCCAAACATGTTAGTGGTGGAGGAGCCACAGGGATAGCTTTTTCAAATTATGTAAATTTGTCGCATGTGGGAATCGAACCAGGGACCTCAGGATCCACAGGCCGACTTCAAACCACTGAGCTAGCCATCTAGCCATCTTAGACAAATGTTAGGATAAATTTGTATTATTATTTTTCTTATTTAAATACGTATTTGTTTAATAAATACAGTAGAAATTATAATGTTTTAAAATATTGAACTGTCAAAATTTTTCCATTTTGAAAAATTTTAATTCTACTTTTTCGTGATTACTTGACAACGTTTTATGCAATCAGCCATTGTTTTATCATTGCTATAAACAATAAGTACTTTAATCTTAAATATTGATAATTATAACATAAAAATAAGAAAATATTATGTCGGTCATATTGGCTACAGTTAACGTTAATATGGTGTTAATTGACAATATATTTGATATTTAGAGGGCAATTCTTGAAAAATTAGATGTTAGATTTTACAGAAGTGAGAAAAGATCTATTAATTTAAACTTTATGTTGGTATACTTGATTGTCAAATGCAAATATGTTAAATAAAATACAATTTTAATTTGATTACCTGTCACTGTAAAATTCTGTTTCATCTTTATTTATGTCAAATATAAATAAGTCAAATAAAATATAATTTGATTACCAGTTATTTCACCTTTATTTATAAAAATGGATATTTACAACATAACCAAATTGGGAAAACATCCTAAAGATTAATCAAGAGATGGCATGTTGACAGTCAACTAAACAGTGTAGCCAATTCAAATTTTTTTGTCAACTAATGACCTGGCATTTTTACTTTCTTATACACGGTATAAGAAAGTATTGGAATCGTGAAAAAAATCGTTGACGGAAATACGTGTTTTGAGGTCCACTGAATCCGTTTTGATCATTTTCTCAATGATGTCTGTGTGTGTGTGTGTATGGATGGATGGATGGATGTGTGTCCGAGTGTGCAATATCTCATGAACGGGATAAGATTTGTTAATGAAACTTTGTAATTATAAGTTTCATGAAAATACGAAGAGCAGAGTTAATTTGGAATGAAATTGAAAAACCGGAAGAAGAAGTTTACTGGACCCAAAAAACAATAAATTCCATTTATTTCAAAAATGGAAACCGTTACGAAAAAAAGTTTCAAATAAAAGATGTTAGCAAAAATATTTGGAACATAAAATGTTATTCGCAATTTTCATGTATATGCGTCTAATTTTGAGAAAAACTAATTTTTATATTTAATAAAAAAAAAATATATATCATCACGCCTTCTACCCATTACTGGGTGTGGCACTCTGCTGAAGCAGATCTCGGTAAGTGATATATTTTGCGCGTGAAGTGCGGTACCAGTCGTCAAATCACGGCCCCCAAACATGTTAGTGGTGGAGGAGCCACAGGGATAGCTTTTTCAAATTATGAAAATTTGACGCCTGTGGAATCGAACCAGGGACCTCATGATCCACAGGCCGACTTCATACCACTGTGCTAGCCATCCCATGGGATGCGAATTTATATTTAATAATATATTTAAATAATCATAGTAGTAATAGAAACAAAAAACTTATATTTTAATTTTCGCTTTATCTAGTTATCTATGTGTTTTTTCGGAAAAACAAATACATCATTAAAATGGTCAACTAATTTGGCAACTTTGCCTCAATTTAATCGACATTGTATCTCACGGTTCTTGAAATTCCACGGGTTAAGCTCGAAAAACGGACATCTTGTATATGCCTCATCAGTAAAGTTAGACATAAAGTAGTCAACATTACTAAAAAAATTTTCTTAAACAAATTTGATATTTTATATGTTTCAAACAGATAAATGCTGAATTACTGAAAAACTAAATTACATGTTTAATAATATTGTATAACATTTATATATTCTAAATATTGAATATGCTGTCTATAAGAAAGTCGTGTGGTGCCCACACTAGATTTTTAATATAGTTTCAATTTCATGGTTAGAGCAGAGTTTATAAAATTTTCAAACTTACATTTTCAGTTAAAAAATGTTTATAACATTTGATGCGTTCAATAAGCCCAGCAAAACAAGCAATTGCTAAGTAAGCAAAAAAGCGATTTATTGGTTGATCCACTGAACGGTTTACTCGTTTCGCTATATTTTCAAGACGGAGTTGTATCGAACAAGACATCGTGAAATGTGTTCAGCTAATGATAAATAATATGAGTGCGCACGTTGTATGTTATGTACTTTTTATACGTTTTTAATTTGACAGATTGAAATTTGCGCTAAAAAATTTCAGGTAAGTTTGTGTTGATGATATTAGGCTATTATTTAGAATATGGAATTCAATAATATACATTTTTTAAGAACCATGATGGCACATTCACTAAAACTGATGACGGCTATTTTATAGCCCTTAATAATAATAGTAATCCTACCGATAATAGCTTTATATAGACCAATCTCATAATTTACGAAAATGAATATATTCGTTTTCCCCTTTTTCATATATGTAAATTAATTATTGTCTGTCAACTATCAAAATAGTATCAATCTTTCAAGTTATAAACTTACAATTTGAAATTTCCGCAAAAATATTTGAATATCTAGCACTTCGAGCGAGAAATTTCTCGTTTGTTTTGGAGCAAAACGAGCAAATGCTAGCCTAGCAAAACCGTTCAATGATTCTTACTTCCGGTTTGCTTGTTTTGCTTAGTACGTTGAATGCACCTATAATAAATAATGTATAGAATTAAATTTTCTACAAAGAAAAATATATTTTTCTTGTAATGTAAACTCCTATAGCCCTCAGAGCTGTTCTTTAAAAAAGTAGCTAAACTACAGCTATAAGCTATATTTTGTAAATTATAGCTAAGCTACAGCTAAAAGCTTTCGTTAAAGTAGCTGTTAAATTTTAAAGCTACTTTTTTATATGATTGTGAAATAATTAAATTTGCCATTGTCATATGATCAATCTTTTCTTATAATGACTGTTAATTTACTATTACGTACATAAATATCAAAAATAGCAAATACCATCTGACACCTACTGTGTATTTTTGCGTATTAGAGCCAGTTAGAACCGGCAACAAATAATTATTTTGTGTGGGTTTAGCTTGTACGCATGCGTACTTTGTTGACCTTCTGCTTAAAAAGTAGCTTGAAGCTACAAAAAGTAGCTTGAAGCTACAAAAAGTATCTTGAAGCTACAAAAAGTAGATTTAAGCTACAAAAAGTAGCTTTAAAAGTAGCTTCAGTAGTTATTTTTAAGATGTAAAGAAAGGCCTTCAAAATCCAGTTATTGGTAAATAATACACAGACAATAATTAAACTATGTATTCATAATTATAAAACGTGGACGTTTCGGTCGCGGAACACGACCATTATCAACACTACAACAAACATAATTTTACATTTAAACAAATGCGTCACAAGAATTAAATAACAAAGAACTCAAAAATAAACCAAAACAACGCACCAATTATGAAAGACGTCCATTTTTTAAAAATTTTGAACTAAATAAATAGACCAAAAATAAGCCAGAAAAACGTAATTTGTTCATAATAATTTAAAACAAAAAGTTTTTAACGAAGTAGCCCAACTGAAAGTTGGAGCAATTCTGACGAACAAAAACTTAAAAATCTGTGAACTGTCAAAACCTCAACATACAAAAAACCCTAACTCTAATCGGACCAAAATACTATTTGAACCTTTTATTTTTAAGATAATAGAAGAAAAAGTAGCTAGCTACAGGCTACAGCTATATTTTTTCACAGTTAGCTAAGCTACAGCAACAGCTAAGGTAAATGTAGCTAAGCTAGTAGCTACGCTACAAAAGTAGCTAGCTACTGCCCAGCTCTGATAGCCCTGTATTAAAAGTAACCTATATATCCAATTAGATAAAAAAATCTTTTATGTAAAAAAATAAAGACAATCTCGTAATATTTACCCTTGTTTTATTCTAAAAGCAACAGATTTAAATGTTCAATTCTAACGTTTTATTTGAACAAATAAAGTGGTTCGAGCAGGATCAGTATGTAAATATTTGCGAAAGCTTTGAATCTGCAATGCTACATTTTTAAACCAAAGATAAATATGCCATCAGGCAGACATAAAAATACAAGCGCTCTCTTTTGTCTAAAATTAGCTAGAACGCTACTAATTACACCAATCAATTAAGTTCAGGTTAGATTAATTAACCCAAAAAACACAAGAATAAAATCCCGGACTCTTGAAACACCTTTAATAATCTATTAACCCAGTATCGCCCGCTAATCAATTATAGTTTTTTGCTCTTAATTTAATTAAAAATACCGGCGATACGAAAATAACTGCCATATTTCCCGGAACGTAAAAAGATAACACCGCGAAACGAACAGAGATGAAAGATGTGCGAAGATAAAATTACGACAAAAAAATGTTTTATTACTGGATAAAATATCAAAATTATTTTTCTTTTAAATTGCTAGAATTTAATATCAGATGATTGTTTTGGAATAGTATATTACATAACAAGCATCGAAAGTGTAAGATAACGTGCGAGTGTATTTAAGTACACGAGTACAGTTTTCACACTTTCGAGCGAGTTATGTACACTATTCTTCAGACGACGACAAAATATTTTTTTAAAAGTTTACAAGAGCAATGTTGTTACACTTTGACACCTTGTGCGTTTTTAAAGGTAAACGTTGACTTTTGACGTTTGAGGTTAGATGTGGTGATTCTAACTGTACTAACCGTAATATCAAAATATTAAAGAATGCTAAAATACTAGTAAATAAGTTATTATAAATTTTTTTAAATAAGATTTATCTGTTCAAATGTTTTGAAAATTTTGCCAAAACTTAGATTTTAATATAACACAAATTCTTTTCATTTATTTTATTTTTTTCTTTCTTCGTAACACCATCTGTTGTAAATCAATGGAACTTCATCTGATAAGTTAGAAGTGTGCGGTATAATAACATATCAGTGTATGTTATTTTCAACTTTCCGTAGTAATTTATGATGTTGTTGTGGTTACTTTCATTAGTGGTCTTCTGAAAAACATATTAAATATATTTATCCACAACTCATATATAATAAAGACATTAGGTGTATTCCATTTGCCATTTGGATCAGATCTAACTTACATATACTGATCCAGATCACTTAATTTCACAGGATTACTTCGCTGACTTTATTTTCAGTACTAGAATTACAGATTCTAACTTACTTTGAAGTAATTCACCGTAATAAGTGCATCAGTTTGTTTAATTCAGGTCATTTAATCATGTGTTGAATTTATCTTAACTGATTTAAGTGAACCAAGTGGCAAATGGAATACAGCTAATATTACACTGATTTCAGTTCAGTTATATGGCTAGTGTTTTATATTCCATAAAATACTGTAAACAACTTGTTACTTAGCAACCACTTCATGATCTACCGTATTTTGAGAAACTATATGACTGAATCAACGTTAAATGTTACGACCAATCTTCTTCGATACCAATAATTATGAGTTGTGGATCAAATTTTGTATTACACTTGTGTTTATATATATATATATATATATATATATATATATATATATATATATATATATATATATATATATATATATATATATATATATATATATATATATAAAACACTTAAGAATATTAAACACTCGACCTTCGTATTTAAACTTTTGTGCGTGTTTTATATAGCTAATAAAACTCTTGTATAAATAAATAACTATTAGAAAATTATGACACGTTTGTTTCGTGACATGAAAACTGACTATTACTCGTCCAAATACCAAATTAAATTAAAATGTTTTATTTTTAAAACAAAAAATGCCTAATAGTTTAAGCTTGTCTAAAACTCGGTGTAATGTCACTTTAAAATTTTTTTTTCTTTCCTTCATTTAAAATTTTTTAACCTCACTTCATGCATAAATACATCACTTGCTGAGATTGGCTACCGCAGAGTGCCACACCGTAAAGTGTAAAAAGCGTGATGACATATTTCAATTTGTTTATTTTCTAATTTGATAAAAAATGTATATATTGTTCAGTGGTTCTCAAAATACGGGGTGCAATTTCTTTATTTTAAATGGGAATCTATTTTTTTATTTGCTTATTCGAGTCAGTATTTTTTTCTGAATTGAATGACTATAAATTTCGGTACCGTCATATTACAAAATTTCTGACAAATTGTATATTAATTGACATTAATTTAATTTAAATGGCATAGAAATCAGCGTGCTATGAACAAAACAAATAACTAATAAAATTTATTTATTTATTTATTTCACAAAATAAGTAGTTTTAATTTACATATAATAATTAATCAATCAAACAAAAATATTATGATTTGTTTATTTGTTTCTGTCATAGCACGCTGATTCCATGCGATTTGAATTAAATTATATAATTTTAATATGAATTTTTATCAAAATTCAGAAAAAAATACTGTATCGAATAATCAAATAAAAAATAGGTTCCTATTTGTAATACATTTAGTAAATGGTATTTCTTTGATTATTTTTTAACATTTCTCAAAACCAATGAAATGCTTCATTGTACGTCACGTATTTGCGTTTTAACCAATCCCCTCATTATTTTACTGAGAATAAAGCTCTTGTGATTATTCCCGGGAATAATCTCTATAGGTGTTTTTTTGTTTGTGACAAATGATAGGTAGTTGTCAAATAATTATTTAAAACTGTCAACGCGTCAAGTAAAATGTATGAAAAAAATCGATTTAGTTCCATTGCAGATACAGAAATACACCAACAAATTTTGGAAACAACTTCCAAGAATATATTAATAAGTAATCAATCGATATGAATCCAGTTCAAAATCTTTTAAGTTGGATGAATCGACCTCAACAGCTAAGTCAAAAAATAAACTAAATAAATATAAGTCGAGAGTTGGATAAATTAGAAAATAATACTCCAGTATCTTTCTCAAACTTGTTGCCATTTGGCAATAGTCACTCAAGCCCTACAGACTTTCGTGACTGTTGCCTGGCAACAAGTTTTCGAAAGATCTGTCAAATTATTTCAATTTATTCTCACTCTCTCGTTATATTATTACTGCTAATTTAACTATCCTTGTAGCTCGTATAGTTCTCGAGATAGCAATAGTGGAACAACTAAATTGCACATCCTGTATATATTTAGCTTGAGTGGGATTCAAACTCAAGATGTCCGGATTCAAAAGCCGTAATGCTATCCACACCGCTGTCCTGCTGGACAGTATTATTTACAGTGTACAATTACAACAGTGTAAATAATTGTATATTATTTCTATTTTTCATATGAAATAGGTACAGAATTCCATCAGTCTCGAAAAGACAGACACATCGTCTTACGCCGTCAATACGTAGGCGTTCAGTCGTTCAAAGATCAAAGACGGCTGAGAGCAGCACAGCAGGCATAATTTCATCACAATCCTCGCGACGTTAGGATCAGTTCTGGATCAGTTCAGTTTAACAGCTTCAATTCCACCAATTGAAACTGACTAAAGCGAATCAGGAGACATGGAACCGAACACGGAGTTTAAAATGACAGATGCTGACAAATCGATCGGCTTTTGTCTTCATGTAAGTTAAGCACACTTGGTTGGATAAGAGGAATCACTTTCATTTTGTAATTAGGTTCATCATAAATCTCTTACTTGAGTCGTTATTTTACAAAACTGTTTTAATAAAATTATTATTGTTAATGGTGTCCAACCAAACTATACTCCCTATTCAGTAACTGGATAAGTTAAAGGCAAGCCTTATTTTTCATAATTATTCTATAGATGATTACCATTTCGACATGTTGTAGGTTCGTTATTAGGAGTAAGCGCGAGTAATTTGAGATATTTTGAGCATATGTTATGTACGTCGAAGAAAGGTGAATGAAAAGTGAATAGGAGTGATTGGATAGATGTGATTGAAGGTTTGTTGTGTGATGAAGACTTAATAGATTGACTCAGTTGCTGTAATCTTTTAGACAAGTGTTGGGGAAAAAAAATCCTATTATTTTTTCTTATTTTAAGGATTCTTCCATTTCGGAACTGATTTTTTTTTGCCTTTTTTCTTAAAGCTTGTGAAAATATATTTGATTCATGACATTATAAGCTAATGTATCTATTTCTTTTATAAAAATTCCTTAAAATTTGTATGGATAAGTACAATTAGAGTTTTAATAGTAAAAATGTAGAACCTAAAAAATGTGGGTTTTTCAATTACTTTGAAGCACTAGTTCACAAAATCTAACTTTCCTTTAGTTTCCCGGGTAATGTAAACCTTATTCTGAATGATGCGAGTACAAAAAATATATTATACGTACAAATAATCATTGCGAATTTTCAAAATTTACTGTCTCATTTTAGATGTGTTTGTTTTGCATATTTCAGTAGTAGTCTTTGACATAGGTATTTCTGACCGTGAAGTGCGGTTACCAGCAGTTAAATCACAGTGCTTGAAAATAATGAGTTAGTGAATCGATTTTTCAGAGCTGCAAACAATTACACACAGTGTTAACAGCTGGAGGCTGGGATTGTATACCATGTTACTGCTAAACTTAGCCATATATGAACAAATGTTACGATAGGTGATTACAAGCAAATGAAACGTAGTGGCGATATTTATACTTAATTTATATAACCGTACTTACATAAAATACAGCCCAAATATACTGAGAGAAATACCTGTCCTAAGAAAGCCCTAAGATATCTAGTCACGGTTTAGCATCTGGAAAGAATATACTAAATAAGCATTAAAGCTCAGTGAGAACATACCTCTAATCATTCACAACAAGTACTCCACATCAAGTACTCCACAGGTCGAACTGACCAGGTCATATAACATTCACATACTTTGCCAAGTCACACAACATTCGCTAACCTTTCGTATCTCGTTGGTAAACCGGGTTAGGGTTACTACACCTCACAAGGTTGCTCGCTGTACGGTGGTGGCTTGACTAGGGTTCCGCTACAGCCCAAGCTGCTTGCTGCACGTTGGCGGTTCCGCTACAGTCCAAAGCTGCTCGCTGACATTGGGAGCCAACTACGGATCGCCATAACTCCATATGACCACACAGCCGTAACATGCGCTAACTCAACAATACCATGAACCAACTAAACTCGCATACGTAAGGAGGACTCACCTCTAAACCTGTCCTAAATATCCTCGAAACTCTATCAGGCACTTAACACAATATCTAACCATCTCCATACTACTTTACTTGTCAAACGATGAACTGTAACTAACGTAAGCCATCCGACGATTCGGTTAATAAATATTCAATCAAACATTACATAATTACCTAGTTGCGTTAATAAAAGGGGATGACATAAGCAAAGACGAGCTAACTAATAAAATTAATGAGATGAAATAAATATGGCTGTGACACAAATCAATTTAGTTACATATTTCAATTTATCTTGACTGTTCGACCTCGTATATTTTCAGCTGTTAAATGTTATTATATTTATATTTTATTAGAATTTTCAACTAAAAATAGAATGCTTCGATTCTGCGACTACAATTATAATAAACAAAATATTTGCAGAAAATACAAAATCTGTAATCTGAATATATTCTATAGTACATAAGAATAATTAGTTTAGTTTATAAAGAAGCTGCATAATATAAAGTAATCAAGTATCAGGTATCGGGTATTACGTATTGAATCGATTTAACGACAACATATATTCGATAATAGATCGCTGCAGGTTGTAGTGTTGTGTACTTGTTGTTTCAAGAAAACGTTGTGCTTATATTTCATGAACTTTGTCTACCTCGGAAATATTTACAATTTCATCTCACACGAGGAGAACTTTCAGTAAGTAATCCCGAAAACTGCACTTTGCTAGATTTGCTGTAAATATTTCGTGCTTCTACTTATTTTATTTTAAATATGTCAGCAATAAAGTAGTAACTTTCAAGCCATAATATAAAATATTCTAGATGCACTAGTTTATTTCTGAAATAACATCAAGAAAATAAATTATTGCGATTTAAAAATCATTCTAGATGCATTTTTAGCGTTTCTAACTTCAATTATCTCAACAAAAAAAATTATAAAAATATATCATCACACCTTATACGGCCCCCAAAGATGTTAGTGGTGGAGGAGCCACAGGGATAATTTTTTTTGAAATTATGAAAATTGTTTGTCGCCTGTGGGAATCGAACCAGGGTTCTCAGGCTCCACAGGCCGACTTCATACCACTGAGCTAGCCACCCATAATTATCTCAAACGAAGCAACCAAATAATGAATTATTCTATCTATTCCTTAAATATAATATAATATTTGTATAGACCTGCACATGCTAAGTTCCCTTTATGATTCAAACTACGCACTAGTTATGCGCATGCGAAAAGTATTTAGTATTTAAAGTATTTTCCTACAACTGTGCGATTTCTTTGTTATTACGTAACTATAATTGCCTTGGTTACGTATGTAAAGTAGATGAATGCAGACCAAGTGCGTTTCCGAAAGCAAAGAAACACTAGTGCGGAAAGTGCTTCATTACGTAACTGTCAAAAGAATATTGTTTTGACAGCGATTTAAATTACGCGCCGAGCGCGGAATTAATATTTTGACCACAGACGCTTATGGAAGAAAAAGATACGATGAACCAGCGCTAGTAAATATGCAGTAGTATATTTTGACGTTTATAAACGTAACCTTAATTTGCAGTACATCTAATCTGTAGACAATTAATAAAAAGAACCGGACAAAGTAAAATATATCGATAAATGGTTTTATTTAAAGAGTAAGTGAAATACTTCATATTTATTGTTTGTGTATATTATTAATACAGTTGTTACAGTTGCTTATATTGACATAATGTAAAGTGGAAACTTTTGTGTCTAAAGAAACATTGATTTCTTCCGTACCTGTTCATATTATTACTAGTAATATTATTGGTTACAATTTCGGAAGCTTCAGAAGTACCAGCAGCAGGTTGATTGTCATTGTCGAAAATAGATCCAACATAGTATGATCCGGAGCTTCAATTATCTTTGGAGGTGTTAATGATAAAGAAGAATCACTCACTGTACTATTCCAATCAAGATGATTTTGTAGAAATTATTTTGACGTTAGTGAAATATTTTTAAATAACGTAGAACAATGCGCAAGCAATCAACAAACAAACCATAGCAACGTCGTAAAACATCGTTCTCATGTAATATCATTAAAATTTTATAAATTTTATAAATTTTAATAATATTTTAGTGATTTACTAAATCGCACAGTTGTAGGAAAAATGTTGTTTATAACACGTGCCGAAAAAGGTTACATGCCCGTGCAGATTTCTGCACTTGCACGTAACGAGCCTTTTTCGGCACTTGTTATAAAAATAACTATTAAATTACTTTAAATACTTTTTTCTTACTTTATGTACTTTTTTGTACTTTAAGTACATGAAAGTATTTAAAGTACTTTTGTATGAAAAAAAGTACTTAAAATATTGAATACTAATTTTCAAAAGTATTTTAAGTAAAGTATTTTAAGTATATGATATACTTAAAGTACTACTTCCAGTACTTTTACTTTAAGTAGTTCCCAGCTCTGCGTCTACCTACTAAATTTATAAAGCCCAGAATTTAATTAATATCCTAATATATTTATTCGTATTAACACTTTAATTGATGTAATATTTTCGTGCTCTAATTATGAAAATTAGCAATTAAAACAGAAATATGTATATTTCTAAAATGAATTCTGGATTCTAGGAAATGGTGATATTTCCGTGCAGAGATCCATCTAGGCAAATTTAGTTGGAACTCAAAACATAATTTAAATATCTTGTGCTTATTATATATGAAACAACTACAACTAATTTGAAAGTCTAATAAGCAAACTAATATTAACAGCAAAATGCAAATTTCTGTTTATACACTTACAGACTGGAATGAAAATTGTGTTAGATCAATACTTAATACACATAATTACATTATAATGTTTGTATATCTTTACATTTACAATGTGGAAACAAACAATGAAAAATTATATGCGATATATTGTACGACATAACGACATGCATAAAACATTGTCAATTCGTCACTACAAAACAAAAGATATACTAGAATCACTGACGTAGCTAGGAATTTTTAAATAGAAGAATCTGACAGTTGGGAACTACAATATGATATAAAATTTCAATATTTTTAAAACTATAGTCCATTCGATGAGAGATTACAGCTACCGAAATATACAAAAATAAAACAGTGTTCACAACTAACCATTTAGTAATCATTATTGGTGATGGCAAGATAGCGTTCGCTATCTAGCGGATAAATTTGGAACTCTTCTACTCGGTATTGTTTTTTTTTTTTATTTGTGATACGGCTTCAACTGTTCTGGTTACTAGCCGAGATGGTATGATGATGGAAGCGTCTGCGCTGTAGTCAGCAGCAGACGCTGATTGATGCCAATGCCAGCCCTGACCGGGAATCGAACCTGGGACCTCTGGGTCAGTAGCCTAGTAGTCTAACCCACTGAGCCACAGAAGTCGGCGGTATTGTTTTTAAAGTTCATCATTGCATGTGCAAAGCGTTGCGAGTATTCTCTTTGGGGGATAAAAGCATTATTTAGGTACGCAAGTGAAATTGGCACAACGAGGCGAGGGCCGAGTTGAGTAAGCACACATGTATCTTTAATGATGCATTATCACACGTATATCGTACACAATTTTAAGTACAACCGCGATATAAGTTAAAATTGAAGCATTTAAAAAATTGAAGTGAAATCATGGTAACTATCATTTTGAGTGTGATAAGTACTTTATTAAAGCACTAGTGCGCTAATACAAGGTGTGGTTATTAAATAACGAGACAGACGCTGCTAGAGATGAAGTACGCATGCGCCAAACATCAGCGACCATCAGCTTTTTAGCGTGAAGCTTTCTCTTTCGAATGCAGTACCTCTCGCTTCTGTAAACAAATCCGTATAGCCGTAGCATTCGTTCTAATTAGAGTTTTTTTTTTGTTTCGCCGAAAAAATGTTAATGCAACATTAGAGCAACGAATTGTAGTGAAATTTCACATGAAACTTGGCAAAACTGCTACTAAAACTTATAAATTATTGAAAAAAGCACCCGAAATGTGGAATGTCATGGTTTCTCCATGAAAACAATGCGCTGGCTCATTCCGCAATGACTATCAATAGATTTCTAGCCGAGTACAGCATCCCAGTGTTGGACCATCCGCCTTATTCGCTAAATCTTGCACCGTGCGACTTCTATCTGTTCCCTAAGGTGAAATTTGCCATAATAGCAACAAGATTTGAGCTTTGAAAGAGAAATCGCCACGTTTTCTGAAGGAGCTGACTGAAGAAGACTTCCAGCACTGTTTTGAACAATGGAAGATTCGCATGGAGCATTGTAGGGTTAGAGGAGGGGTGTATATTGATAGTGATAATAAGTAAATAGGTATGGAATCAAAGTAAAATGTTAAAACAGCGTCAGTCTCGTTATTTGATAGCCACACCTCGTATTTTCAAAAATGCACTAGTACGTTAATAAAGACTTATCTCACATAAACTGAATGAAATAAGCGTCATTTATCGCATAGTCGTAGATAAAATTATTGAAATATATTCTTCTTGACAACGACTAATATGTATTGTTGTGTTTCTGACTGCAATTTGTAGACTAAAAAAGCTAGAAATTAGGTTTCACTAGTTTCTCTGAAACCTGATAAATGAAAAGTGTCACATGTTAATAAATGAAACAGTAGGTACATTCTTTTTACTTCTTCGCTCACCTCACTTATAATTGATCTGAGCTGAGCTAAGCCGAACTGAGATACGTATTTGTTAAATAGAACAGTTGTTTTATTAGTTTGCTAAAGTTTCATTTGTTTGGATATAACCTAAAATTTTACTATGTGAACTATGTCTGATTCTGATATAGAAAATATGATAATAGTAAGTATTCGTGTTTAATGTTATTAAATTGTATATATGCTTAAAATAAATATCTCAAATTATTTTAGGATGTATTGTTCAAGGCAGATGATGATAATCAAGATTTTTTATTAAATTTTGTAATCAAATTACTACAAATAACAAATAAAATTAACTAATGTTTATTGTAATTTAGCTGTCAACAACAACTGAGTGACTCAGTGTTGGAACTGAGCTTGCTTTTTAGTATGCTCAGATCGGTAAGAGGGGAGATATGAATGCTCACTTCAAACTCAGATCAGTTAGATAAATAGAACAGCCATATTTTGCTGAGACACTCAGTTCAACTGAAGTGAGCTGAGATTAAGTGAGATTTGATGTAAAAAGAATGTACCTAGTAAATTAACATTTAGTATGAATTTTAAAATTTGCAATTAATTCTAGTTTTATTGTTTAGTTCATGTTTCCTAAATTACAGGCAGATTCATAAAGCGGATTAGCGCTAACACCATTTTTTATTTCGTTTTTAACTCTCTTTTCAGTGTAGGAAACAAGTTTATTTTAACTTGAGTTATAAAGAGAGTTAAGTAGCATTAAATTTAGTTCATTTCTTTAATCTGTTTTAATTTGAAATAGAGTTATAGATAATATTAAAAATGGTGTTAGCGCTAATCCGTTTTATGAATCTGCCTGTTAAAGGTTACTTTTGTATACGCAACTGTAGAAAACACAATTCTTTGTCTTAATTATAAAAATAAATAGCTCAAACCTAGAGTATACTGTAATCTTTACTAAAAAATAATACTTTCAATAATTGACCCTAGAAATAAGTAAAAAATTGAAATGTTCACAGAACGCTATGTTTGCACAATGTAAACTACTATGGTCCACCAGACAGGTTTATTCAATCTGAAAAAAACACAATCAGCCGCTGTCATGTCATTGTCGATGTCTCCTCTGTGGGTTAAGATCTATCAATTATATCTGCAACTTATGATTAATAATGATAAATAAATAAATAAAAAGAATTAAAGTTAGTAAATATATTGAAATTGAAGCAAGTATTCCTAATTATGTATATATTTATATAAATTTGCCTTGGCATTTTTATGAAATTTTATAATATTTAACTATTCAATAGGTAGCAACTAGTGTTTAAAATTTATTTTGTGTTTATTGTGTAAAGTAATGTAGTTGTTTTAATATTCTCTAGTTTTCAGTTCTGTCGGTTAAAGTATTGTAATTTTTTTTGCTAATTTATGTCTTACCATCTCTCATATATCCGGTTTCAAATTGTTAATTTATATATAAGTGAAAACATTCATAATATCAAAATTTAATTTTGACAGATGTAAGAAATTTCTATTTCTTGTGTAATTATAAATTTGATGTATAATTCAAAAACTTTTGAATCATGTGTAAAAGAATTGAAAGCCACAATTCAATTAGTTGTCAAAATTAATAGACGATAAAATAAAACGAACTTGATGTGAACTTCTTGTAAAAATATATATTTAAAACATAAAAGAAAGTATAAATTATAAAATTACAAAAGTTATAATTAATAATGAATTTAAACAAATTAATGACGATGGCAAACAGAAGCGACAACGTATGAATAAAAATATTATTTACTTAGTTACAAAATACATGGCAAGACTTACATCTTGCTCATGAAGTCGAGAGCCAAACTTGTCTCGACGGAAGCCAATCTACCACTCACTAATCGTTGTTGTATTCCATGGGATGTTCTGACAAAAGGGTGAGGGAGTGGTATCGTCGAGTTGTTCGAGATAGCGGTTCCCACATATGTGTTTACATAAAAAACCCAGACGGGGTTAAATCTATTCGACCAACACTAAGCTAATAATTTACTGAGATATGTCATCACATAAATAATGATCGAACATATGCACTAATAAATTTGATAAACAAAATAAACTCTGTCAAGTCAACTTTAGAAAGCTACTTAAGATAACGCTTACTTAGTCTGTATCTCTCGAAGCTGAGTTGATAGTGAAATATCATAATTTATAAACAAAACCAAATTCTGAATTATCCGTTTTGTTACACATGAATTTTTGCTGATTTAATATTAATACTATGTTAAAATATTAAAATGTGCATTTTTGGCAAATAAATAAGATAAATATTGATTATTTTGTTTAAAATTGCACTGAAACCTTCAAAAATTATATATATATATATACGAATGAGATGGCTAGCACAGTGGTATGAAGTCGGCCTGTGGATCTTGAGGTCCCTGGTTCGATTCCCACAGGCGACAAATTTTCATAATTTGAAAAAGCTATCCCTGTGGCTCCTCCACCACTGACATGTTTGGGGGCCGTGATTTGACGACTGGTAACCGCACTTCACGCGCAAAATATATCACTTACCGAGATCTGCTTTAGCAGAGTGCCACACCCAGTAATGGGTAGAAGGCGTGATGATATATTTTTTTTTTTTTTATATATATATATACGAGCCCAGTCCCGCTTCAGTTGGCCCGAATCTAATTTTTTCGTTAAAATTTAAATAATACTAAAAACCCAGGTAACTTACATTTACTAAATTCTACAATTAATTTTCAAGATTTTCAACTAAATTTAACATTAACCATACTTTCAACACAAAATGTATAGCAGTTTAACTCTCAATTTTTTTTCGTCACATAAACTAAATTAACACACAAATGTCCTATCATGATTATTATCGTGTGGGCAGTTTGGCAGATGGAATTGAAGTTAATTATTTTTTAAAACAAACTTTATTATTAAACAGTTTTTTAATAAAACAATTTTTTTTAGTTAAAACAGAAATGTTTACTTCCTCTTTCAATGGCTGTCATTTCTAGATGTATGTATCGATTGACTTAATATTATCTGTGTATTAACAACATACTAGTATATATCTCATTAAAATTCCATTTCATTATCTTGCATACCACACGAGAAATAAAACTGTAAAATATAACATCAAACGAAAAAATAAAATTGGGCCAACTGAATATATATATATATATTTATAATTGCTTGTTTATTTGTTATTTATTTATAGTTATGTTTTGTTTATTGTTTTAATTATTCCTGAAGTAAGTACGCGTTAAATGTACTGAATCGTCAAAAACAGTCATAATGGTCTTACAACAAAAACTATTTTATTTATTTAAATATGAGTCCAGAAAACTTTTTTCATCTGTGAATTTTCATTGTTATTTGCCAATCCTGTAAGTTTCAACAATTTGTGTTAAATTTAATTGAGTTAGTTGACTTTTGTTGGAATTCTTCTGATGTAAGGAACGACATTTATTTAGTAGGAGGATAAAACTTTAAAACAAAATAAATTCCGAACTAAACCAACGAAAAAATATCGTCTCAATCTTGATTAGGAAATAAAAAGAACCATTCAACAAAAAATAAAACGAAAACGTCTGATTTCCTATCTCTATCTTCTTCTAACAACAAGCGCAAATTGAATTCTACAACTGGCGAAAGAAGCCATGAAATTCGATACTGGCAAAAGTGGAAATATTTATTTTCTGTGTTTTGTTAGGACTGTACCGTATCTCAGTTGTCACCTGCGCTAAGAAAGAACTCCAATTCTGTCTTTAGAGGTTAAAAGCCTGGTCATTGTTTTCCAAATAAACAAACTGTCCATTATGGCGGTAGCCCTGAACGGAAATATTTTCTGACTGACATGGTTGATGATGTTGATCGTGTTTGTGGTTCTTTTTGTTTTTTTTTATGTTTGCTTGGAGATTTATTTTTAATCGGAATATGAGACAAGGCAATACAAAGAAAAACATGTTTGCGAAAGTTTTTTTTTTAGATTTATAGATAATACTTATTCAATATTGTAAATATTTATTAACTTTTACCGGTAATATAAAAAAATATATATATTTTTTAGAAATCATAGGCATAGTTTCCAGATGACAAATTCTAATTTGATGTATTACAGGATAGTGCATCAGGAGACACCACAGAAATTAGAAATATTCAATAATTAGCTCAGCAAAACAATTAAATACATTTTTTTCTATTCCGGTATTCTTATAAGTCTATAAACGCACTGTAAACACGTAGTTAAGAAGATCTATAAGCGACGGTTTTTAAATCTGAGAGATTAATGACATATATCCTCAAAATTATAAATTGTCGATGTCAAAATATGTGAGTGGTAGGTGAGGGGGAGTGATGTGATTGAAGGTTTGTTGTGTGATAGTAGTTTCGAGTGTATAAATGAATGAGTTTATATGGAGTGATCTTTGAGGGTGGTTGAAGTGAGGGTGGTGTGTTTGGATGAGAGTGTTTGACGATGATTGGTTGTTTGATGGGTGTGATGAGTGAATGTTTTATGAGTGATTTTAGGGTTCGTGCTACCCCATTTGTTGGGATATGGCGTGAAGATATGTATGTATGTATGTAAAATATTACTAAAAGATAAAAAGTAAAATAAATATATCATCACGCCTTCTACCCATTACTGGTTGTGGCACTCTGCCAAAACAGATCTCGGTAAGTGATATATTTTGCGCGTGAAGTGCGGTTACCAACCATCAAATCAAGGCCCCCAGTGGTGGGGGAGTCACAAAGGTAGTTTAAAAAATATATACTCGTATATCATCACGCCTTCTACCCAATACTGGGTGTGGCACTCTGCCGAAGCAGATTTCAGTAAGTGATATATTTTTGAGCGGGAAGTGCGGTTACCAGTCATCAAATCACGGCCCCCAAAGATGTTAGCGGAGGGGGAGTCACAGGAGTAATATTAATGTGGTGAAAATGTATGTCGGCAGTGGGAATCGAACCATGGTTCTCAGGATCCACAAGCCGACACGATAACCACTGTGCCACCTACTTCATAGGGTAGTTTTAAAATGGTGAAAATTGTTTGTCACCTGTGGGAATCGAACCAGGGATCTCAGGATCTACAGGCCGACTTGATACCACTGAGCTAGCTACTCTACATTACTAAAACTATATGCTATAATTAGATAAAGTTCACAATATTAACAATACAGAAAAAATATTGATGAATTGTAAAAAAAAAATTCAATTGTTTGTGTTTTGAGAAGCGCTACCAATTCGACGAAGAAAACAACAACTTATATTTTTGACCAATCGTAGTTTTTTAAAAAAATCTAACAGAATTATAAAATTAACCCAATAGAAAAAATTGTATGAAGAACATGTTTAATAAGACCTGTTATCGCACTCGTCCTTTGTAAAACTCGCCGTGTGGCGGCCCCTTTTCCAAATTTGGACTCGTGCGTTAACATATTGCCTTATGAAACTAATTCTTTAATGTCGTTCTATTTGTATATAATAAAAATCTGCATCTAATGATATCCTAATTTATAATTTAAATATTTATTTGATTTATTTTATCTAATACTAGGGTTGTTGATTTCCACCGAATTTCGAATTTCTGAACATTCGAACATTCAAATTTTTTGAACTTCGTCAAAAAAAATTCAAATCTTCAAATTTTTGAATTTTTTGAACTTTTCGAATTTTCGAATTTACGAATTTTTTGAACTTTTCGAATTTACGAATTTTTTTAACTTTTCGAATTTTCGAATTTTCCGAAGCTTCGAATTTTCTAATTTTTTGCCAATTAATTAACGCCATCTGTCATCTCCAAGTACGCTCACGCATAATTCGTGAAAAGTCGGACACGAATTAAATAATAAATTCGGCGAAGTATTCTGCAAAAACTCTGCAAGGTTAGGCGTCTTAATTAAGCCATCTACTCTCTTAACCGCCCATCTAAATGCTATGGATTTTTAGTAAAATGTTTTAAAATGAGAATAAAAAGGATACAAAAACGTTTTAAATATAACGTTTTTGACAGTGTAACGAAATTTTATTAATAATAATTACTTATGAATTAATACAAAACTCTGCAAATGAGTTTATTCTGAAAATAATTCATACCACGTTAGGATATAACACATTTCAAATAATTCTCAAAATTCAAAAAATTCGAAAAATTCGAAAAATTCGAAAATTCGAAAATTCGAATGTTCAAAAAATTCAAAACTTTGAACAATTCGAAATATACGAAAATTTGAATTTAAATTCGAATGTTAAAAAAATCCGAACATTCGAATTTTCGAATATTCGTAAAATTAACAACCCTATCTAATACCATTTATAAATTTATTTTTTTTTTCATAATTCTCTAATTTTATTTTTTTTGCATCTTTGCATCTTCTTTATTTAATATGAAGGCATCCTTAATATAATTTAATAGAGTTTATGCACAACCGGGCCGAAAAGTATGTGTTTTAGCCCTAAAAAGCGAGCTTAAACACTTCTTTTTGGCCCATGGCCTATGGATACATAAATAAAATGACAATTTTTGTTTATTGTGAATACTTAATTCTGCAAAATGTCATTTTGACATATAACCTATTTATATATTTTAATCTTTTGAACATATAATTAAATGTTATTTTCTTGTGCATAAAATATTGTATGTACTACGGGCGAAATTAGCGTTTCTGACCCTGAGCATGTTATTAGCACGAGGCGCTACAATCACGCCACGAACCAGAAACGCATGTTTTCACCCTTGATACATAAATAAGTATTTTAACTCTTATAGATCTCAGAATACGTCCAATAGGTCGAGAAAAATAGCTATTCTATATTAATTAATCCTGACTGGATTACCATTATCTATGAACGATGAATTTAAAAATTGAAATATTTCTCTAAATATTCCATTCATCAGGAACCTGTGCCGAGTGGAGCTAACAAGAATTCCGCCCCTATTTGAGCAATGCGGCAAACATTTCCAATTGTACAATGACAGGGTTATTTCTCATCAACATTGTCCCAATTGCGCGAAGAACGTAGACACAACACAGCGCATCTGTACGCAACACTACGTAACGTAATACGTACTCGTATGGCCATGTATCTTAACGAGGCAAGCACACTGGCATATTTGAAATTCATACGTGCCGACCGTTATGTGAAATTAATATATGGAATTCCAGATGTTTCCAGCCAAGGTCTGGAAGGAAACTTTGTAATATGCCGCAGTGAAGAGGAATTATTTTCTGAGTGCTACGTTTGATTGATGTATTTTTGCTGCATGGAATTGTCTTATGTTGCGATGTATCAGATTTTCTATTAAAATGTATAAAATAGTCTCTTAAGCCCGTTTGACATGATCAATTGTTTAATCCATATTTGTTGTGTACAAAAATTGAAACAATTATTTGATTAAATAAGAAAAATAGGAGAAAAATTTTTCATCACTTGTCACAAATTCCAAATTTTTTTTTACAGCATGTTTGAATCAACTTATCAGGTCATCATCAAACGGCTGGTCAGTTCAGCTTTAACCATAGACGCGTTTCGTCCTTTAGGGACTCATCAGTATGGTGTGATCAACTATCCAACTAGACCAACTAGAGACTAGTGAACTTTGATATTTTTACAAGCTGAACTGACTGATGTTAAAGTAACTACGCCGGTAGACAAGACATGAGAGCTAAGGAGCAACCCGTGGTGCCATCTACCGACAGAATCACAAACTGCATGACAGCAATTGAAATAAAATAAAGACAAAAAGTCTGACTTTTCGTCTTTAAATTATTTGATTAAAAAAATGTTCATGCACATGCGCAATTATGAATAATAAGCGAAGCGTAATTCAATAAAGTTGGCCATGATCTAATGCAACGGTGGCGACATCGGTCGTCGAATGGCGAAACTGACGCTCAAAAAACATAAAAATTGAATAAAATAAGTGTTTTATACCTATTATGGGTTGAATATCATGAATTGTTAACAGATTGTTGGACTAGTGAATTTTCAAATATCGTACTACCGTGTGGGGTTGCCATTATAAATTGGGATCCTTAATTTTTCGTTAAAAACAAGACTTTGCATAGCTATATATCCATTACTAAAGGATAAAAAACTGTCATCTTTTGATACAATATACGTGGATAGTTCTAGAACATCATATTAATTTTTCAAATTAAACTGCAAATTTTTAGAGGTACACCAACCAAATATGTGTGGTTCTGAATGACAATCGCCATAAGCCCCGTGTATAACAACTCTACTTTACATGCGAATATATTTGTTCATAGACGGTGAATGTGTTTCATATTTTAACAGGATGCGTATGACTATCCCATGTTTACGTGCGCCGAGTTTCATTCACATCTGTAAAAATGATTTTCACGCTGGAACTACCTTAACTACTGCGCCCATGTGCGAATCTCCTTTGCGCATACATTTTTCGTCCATTTTGTTAAAATTCATAAGAAAATTGACGCCTCTACGTATATGATACTTTTAATTTTTGTATTTAACATAAATATGAAAAATTTACAAAAATATTGATCGTGTCATACAGGCATTAGCAATGAAACTCAATTAGTGGTTAAATTGAAAAAAGAACATATGTACAATTATCAGGAATGCCGAGACGTCAATAAATTGTATGAAAAGTTGACATTTATGCTTTTAGTTGTCATTATAAAGTTGTTGGTTACTGAGTAACTAATAATAAAATACCCTACCGCGCGTCTCCTATAGCAACAAGCGGTAAAGTACTTTACCGCTCGCTTAGAAAAATAAAAATTGTTGCTGAAATCTTAATTTATTGAAACAATACTTACAAAATCTAAAATATAGGTTAGATTCATTTTTACACTTTTACACATATTTTACCTGAAGTTTGCTGCGCTATGATTAGAAATTGAACCTGAACGCAGCTGGGCAGCAGTGCCAACTTAATGAGGATGAGGGATATTAAAATTTAAAATGCAGTTTTGACAGTTTTGTATATTTATTCCGGAACTTGAAATGGTGTTTGATAAATTTGAGGATAAATTAGATTCTGTAATATTCTCATTAGAATTTTCAGTTAGTACGCCAATCACTATTTTCTCAGATTTTTGAGCACATTTTTTAATTATGTGTGAAAATTTATCACAAATAATGATTGTTGATAACAGAATTTTTTAATTATTTACTTGGATACTGTTATCATCATGTTTACATACAATACAGAAATTGGTGCAACGTGAATTGAACTAGCCCCATATGATTTTTAAATTTTTTTAGTAAGTAAAGTCGTAGAAAAAATTATGTGTGTGCCTCAAGCGTAAAGTATCTTTATTGCTCTCCGTCTATTGCAGCGCTCGCTTCGCTCGCGCTTCAATTACCGATTACGAGCAATAAAGATTCACTTTACGCTCTTGATACACAAATAACTATTATTTTATTTTGACATCAAACACTTGTTTATTGGTCCTCAAAAGCGGGCGTAATGTGGCTATTATAGCTCTAGTATGTATAAAGTTGGCAAGCAACAGCTATTAAAATAAATCAAAATCGTGATTTATGGATAAATATTAGACAACACAAAAAATTCGTATTGTTTTTCTTAAAGCTCTTTTGACTTCTGCAGAACTAATTTTCCTTGTGCATATCTTTTTATTTAATTTTTGTTTGTTCTTATATACAGTGTATTTCAAAACTTCGGGTATATATTTAAGAGTATATGTTGTTTTATATGCTGATTACTAAACAGTGCCATAAAATTTACTTTGTAAACGAGGTATAGGAAAAATTATGTGTGTATCACGAGCGTTAAGTATCTCTTAGAGATGGGAATTCTAGTTCATTTGAGTGAACTAGTTCATTCGTTCTCGTTCATCAAAAAGATTAGTTCACTGAACTAGTTCATTAGTTCACTTTCGTTCACAAAATTTTTAAGACAATGATGAACGGAAATCGTATTGTATTGTGATTCACGAGCGAACACAAGTGAACTTTTAGAATCTGGTTCTAGTATAATTTGACAGCAGACAGCAGAAGCAGAGCGGGGTTCATAGCAACGACCACGAACGAATGAAGTATGAGTCTCGTTCACTCGTTCACTTGATCTCCGTTCTCCGCTCTCCGCTTTCGATTCGACCTCATCGGCCGTGCCGCCGTGGTGGTGAATCATATCCGAATAGTTCGCAGTGAACTAGTCTTTAATAAACTCACAAACTAGTTCGTGTCGTTCACTATAAGGAATAGTTCATATGAACTAGTTCGTTCACGAACTACACACCTCTAGTGTGTCTGTTCATCTTGCACTATTACAGCTCTCGCTTTCGGCTCGCGCTGCAATTATTTACGCGCTTAATACACTAAATAACAATTACATATTTATCTAAATGATTAAATAGATCATTTATGACTGCAATTGTACTCGGGTCCAGGCCTCACAATATCTAAATCTCTCTATTATTACCTAAATCTTAAGGCCCAAATTTTAGTTGGATCACTCCATTGTATTATGGTTGCTACCGTCCTTATCATTTCAAGAAGACAACATACGAGTATTTCTTTTGTTCTTCAGCTATCAAGCACCAATTAACGATGTAAAATATATTTTATCTTACTTTTTCACTTTCTTATACGCAGTATAAGAAAGGATTGGAATCGTGAAAAAAATCGTTGACGAGATTTTCGTGAAAATACGAGTTTTGAGGTCCACTGAATCCGTTTTGATCATTTTGTCAATGATGTCTGTGTGTATGTCTCCGAATGTGCAATATCTCATGAACGACATAAGATTTGTTAACGAAACTTGGTAATTATAATTTTCATGAAAATACGAAGAGCTGAGTTGATTTTGAATGAAATTGAAAAACCGGAAGAGGAAGTTTACTGAACACACAAAACAATAAATTTCATTTATTTCAAAAATGGAATCAGTTACGAAAAAAAGTTTCAAATAAAAGATGTTGGTAAAAATATTTGGAACATAAAATGTTATTTGCAATTTTTCTGTATATGCGTCTAATTTTGAGAAAAACTAATATTTATATTTAATAATATATTTCAATTATCATAGAAGCAATAGAAACAAAAAACATAAATTTTAATTTTCGCTTTGTCTAGTTATCCATGTCTTTTTTGGGAAAAACAAATACATTATTAAAATGGTCAACTAATTTGGCAACTTTACCTCAATTTATTCGACTTCGTATCTCACGGTTCTTGAGATACCAATGGTTAGGCTTGAAAAACGGACATTCTGTATATGCATCATCAGTAAAGTTAGACATAAAGTAGTCAACATTACTAATACGTAAACAAATTTGATATTTGATATGTTTCAAACAGATAAATCCAGAATTACTGAAAATCTAAATTATATGTTTAATAATATTACATAACATTCATATATTCTAAATATTAAATATGCTGTGTATAAGAAAGTCGTGTGGCGACCAAACCAGATTTTTTTATTTCTGTTTAACCAACTCAAAATAATTTTCATTTAAAGAATAATAATGTACAATGAAAGAATAAACTTTTATTTCACGAAAATTAAATTAGTTCTCTCTCCATAATATTTATTTCGCTTCCGGTAATTTTTAATTTTGATTAAATTACATGTAACAAGTTTAATAACTACACAGAATTCTTTTGAAAGACAAGAAAGTTTAAACGAAAACGTAGCAATTTTACTTTTTTCTTTATTAACTGAATTTCCAGTTAACAAACTTGTAACATACTCCTCTCTAGGAACGAACAAGGCGTGTCGGATAGTAGTTACGACAGCAGTTTTTATTATAATATCAACTGCACAGAACATGAACGTAATGCTGCCAAAAAGAAGAAAAATCAACTTGCATTTTTCTGCAGGCAGCATTTCTAAAATAACTGGGCTACGGTCTGTCTCTCGTGAAAAAGACAATTATTTCGACCGTTTCCTGCACTTTTTCAAACTATATAAATATGACTGTTACTGTTACAAGAAGTAGTTTATTATTACTCCACTTTCACGAGTGCCGTATTTTCACAGATATTTTAATCATTATTTCAGAGCTCAGAAAATATAACGGACATAATATCGTAACATTTTGTATCAATTTTTAATCTTGTAGAACTAAAGAAATAATGAGAACGATTAATTTTCCGCTAACATATAGGTTGTCGTAAGAAAAGGCACTAGAAACGATGTTTGATATTACGATGATGTGGGTAGCGTAACGGCATTCGAATCCGAATATGTCGAATTCGAGTGAGTCTAGAGCCTGTACGGTAATTGGGATTATACAGAATAACATAAATAAATATACAGTCCAATATTAATTGAAATAAGACCATAATTTTACCACTACTATTACTTCTTCAATTTCTTGAATTCTTAAAAACAAAAATTAAAATAATGATAATATTCTTTCTTTCATAATCGAAAAGAACAAACAGCAAAGTTTAGCATTATATATATATACATAATTTATTTTATAATTTTCTTTTATAGTAACACCATCTGTTGTCAATTAGTGGAACTTCACCTGATATGTTAGAAGTGTGCGTTATAATTATGTTATTTTCAACTTTCCGTAGCAATTTATGATGTTATGGTTACTTTCATAAGTGGTTGTCTGAAAAGTAATTATTTATTACTCGCGCACGGTAATAGTGCAAGAGAGGTTAGGTAGTTAGTTTTACGCTCGTACAGATTATATATACATATAGAATATATATATATACATATAGAATATATAAGAATCGCATACTCGACTCTTCAGGACAAACATAAAAAATGTAGACTCATTTCTTTTGCTTTATTTAGAATCAAATAATATTTTTTTCATTTGGTAAATGTTTGCCCTGAACATTCAACTTTCAACTTTAATTTAATTTAATTGTTGTTTTACGTTATACATCTTACGTTTGACCTGAAGATGGCCATAACCTTGACCGAAACGTTGTCAATGAATCTTCATTAAATAATTATACAACTTAAGCCTATTTCCATTATTACATTTCCATATTATATTTGGCTTATTAAAACACTCTACTAATTTTTAAGTAACGTATAACAATGGGCAAACAACCTACAAACAAATCATAGCAATGCCGTATAACATCGTTCTCGAGTAATATCATTAAAATTTGATAAATCCTGATAATATTTTAGTGATTTTCTTAATTATCAGTTGAAGGAAAAATGTTGTTTATAACACGTATCGAAAACAAGCCTTTTTGGCACTTGTTATAAAAATAACTATTGTGTTTGACAAGCGTAATTTTTAATAAAACAAGCAATAAATAATAGATTAGTTGCCAACACTGAATAAAAAGTTTCATTTTTCGACAGTACGAGTATTACCATACTAATGTCACTCTTAATACCGTAGGACCTATTAAAATCATATAATGTCCTACGGTATTATGAACTAAATAATGTACCTTCTATCCATAGTACTAATAAATAATAATGAAAGAGGAAGACATAAAACTTTTGACGGACGGTAATTAAACCATCATCTAGCAATCACAAGAACAAGAATAATTAACTCTAAAATGTATACTTTTTTATCAAAGAAATATAATATATAGTTGGTGTGTC
Source organism: Pterostichus madidus (assembly GCA_911728475.2). Lineage (NCBI taxonomy): Eukaryota > Metazoa > Arthropoda > Insecta > Coleoptera > Carabidae > Pterostichus > Pterostichus madidus. The sequence goes on from OU452314.1 coordinate 27,332,404, forward strand.
ATGGAATTTTAATGATTAAGATACCTGATATAAGTTGAAGTCAGCCAGATTTTAATGCATAACATCTTACTTAAGATATCAACTTTTATCTCAATTCTATCTATTCGATTACAATTGTCTACATCTCTATTATAATTATTGCTAAAAAAGTTCAGCAAAAGGATATTACGAGGGCAGGGTGAAAAGTCCCTGAAAAATTAAACAAAAAATGATTTATTTGGTCAAAACATATTTTATTTCTCAACATAATCTCATTGTAGCTCGATACACTTCATCCAACGTTTTTCTAATTTTTCGATCCCTTCCAAATAATACGATTTTGGCAATCCTTCAAAGTAGGCGTTTGTCTCATCGATGACCTCATCGTTGGAGCCAAATCTCTTTCCGCCGAGCCATTTTTTCAAGTTTGAAAATAGATAAAAATCGCAAGGGGCCAAATCTGGAGAATTTGGTGGATGACGAACCAATTCGTAGCGCAATTCATGCAATTTTGTCATTGCGACTGCGGACCTGTGCGCCGGTGCGTTGTCCACTATGCGGCACCCATCTGGCAGATAGATTTCTCATATCCAAAAATTTATGCAAAATGTTCCGTACCCGTTCGGTTGAGACGCTCACAGCCTCAGCAAGTTCGTACACTTTAACTCGCCGATCGTCCAATATCATACCATGGATTTTATCGACGATTTCTGGCGTTGTAACCTCAATTGGACGACCAGAACGTTCGGCGTCCTTTGTGGTCATACTACCACAACGAAAATCAGTAAAACACTTGTGAATCGTTCCAATCGATGGTTAGGAGTCCCCATAAAGCGATGCTTTGGTTTGCGTAATGTTTTTTGCACGCTAGAAATAATGTTTAATCAAGACGGATATTCACTTTTTTTCATGTTTTCAAAAATCTTCAAGGTTGCTTGCTATCGATGGGTGTCAAAACAGAACTGAATGACATATCAGTCTGAAAATTTTAATGCGTTCTAGTTAAAGATGGTACATCACAAATGTCACATGAGATTTGCTATTATGGCGCCATCTGTTTTATTTTTCAGGGACTTTTCACCCTGCCCTCGTATGTAGAATCTTATGTCCTACAGACTCGGGATTTATTATGCAGTTTGTTTTCATGTTTGTTGCTAATAAAAAAAAAAAAAAAAACCGTGCAAAACAAAAACATATCAATCAAATTAGGAGGTATAGTGCTATAACTTGTGATTAAAAATAATAGTTACCTTCATCCTTACATACATACATATCTTCACGCTATATCCCATCAAATGGGGTAGCACGAACCCTAAAATCACTCATAAAACATTCACTCATAACATAATCAAATAATCAGCCCCCGTCAAACATTATCATTCAAATACACCACCCTCACTTCAACCACTTTCATAGATCTCTCCATATAATCTCATTTATTTATCACAAGCGAAATCATTCCTTACATAAAAAACCCTCAATCACATTCATCCAATCATTTGTCAATCTTTCACTCATTAATTATTCACTTATCATTTATCTTCTTTCTTCGACATGCATAAAACATCTCAAATTACCCACGCTTACTCCTAACAACGAATCTAATAACGAATCTAACAACAAATCTACAAAGATTAGAAAAGATGAAAGTGATAGCCTGCAATTGCATATGAAAGAAAAGTCCACACAATGCAGTAACTGAAAATGAAACAAAAATATGAGAAAGGAAGGGAGTGTCGCCCTGCGCTTGTTTTTGAAAGTGAATTCCACACAATTGCAGTTAAACACTCAATGTTAAATCAGAAAACGAATAAAAAGATCAGAAACGAAGGGAGTGTCGTCCCTGCGCTTGTTTTTGAAAGTGAATTTCACACAATTGCAGATAAACACTCTAATGAAATTACTAAACAACAAAACTAAAATCTAAATTCCTTACCTAAATGAAAAATGTTGTTATGTATTACTATATTGGCAATAGGCTGCAAGAAAATTTATTATCATAAAAAAATATCAAAAAGTTATCAACTACTATTCTCCATCACCTTTAACGCTTTTCCGCTTTGAGAGTTTCTGCCGATTAGATTGACATTATTAATATTGAAATATTATGAGAACGTATCTCCTCATAAAATTTCATTAATTCTTCTAGAACTCAAACATCAATATTTCTCGTCTGTAGGCTTTGGGCAGATCCAGAGAACAAAAGCAGCCTGGTGCCGGTATATAATAAGTTTTGTTCGACTGACTTGGTGTTATAATTGAGCCGTTCTGGACGTCGTGGAACTTTTGAAGCGATTAACCGATTTTGTGTTATTGAAAGATTGAAAGAAGAAACTTCGCGTCGAGCGTTCATCAAAGTTACATATTGTGAACTTTATATCTAGAGATAAAATGAAGTATTTACTTAACTCATATATTTTTTTATTTTTTATTTGTTCTTTTCCTATTCTTTTTGATGATGTCAAACATATAGCAATCGTAGTAAACAAAGGCAAAACTTGTGTTTAATAATTAACAAACAAGAGGACGTGCGTGTTTGTAAATCTCGTTGATTTTAACTTATATAAAAAATTAGGGTGACCAGGCGTCTCGATTTTGCGGTATTTATCTCTACTTTTGTATTTCCCGATTTTCAAATACTTATAATTATTATTTATTGTATATTGATAATCCACAATAAAATGTTGATATATGAAGTAGATGGCTCAGTGGTATCGAGTCGTACTGCGAATTTGAGAACCCAGGTTTGATTCCTACAGCTGGTAAACAATTTTCATAACATTGAAATTACTCCTGTTGCTCTACATCTCGCTCCTCGTTCACTAATATATTTGGGGGCTTGATTTGACAGCTGACAATCGCACTTCACGCCTATAAATATATCAAAATAAGATAAAAGGCGTGATATATATATATATATATATATAATTAGACTGTTTAAAAAAAATCGATCAATTTTTGTTTTCTTAATTATATCAAAAATGTTGTTGGAAATGGTAAAAAAAAATCCTGTGATAGTTAGAGCTCTTAATATTAGTATTAAGAGGTGCCGCATCGTAAATATCAATTTCCCATTTAAATAACATGGGAACAACGTTCTCTTGGACTTTGGAATTTTGTAACTCACGTTAGGGAAATTATTTTGAAATTCTCAAAACATACTCTTGTAGAAAATTTAACGCTCTACAAAAAAGGTCTCTTACAATTTTTTGATATATGTATTTTACATTTTGACGGCGGCATCTCGTTTCCTATGGAAAAACTGAAATATTTTGTCTCGTGTCAATTTATCTAAAAAATTACCTTTCTTTAGCAAAAGTGGGTCGAAAAAATAATTAATATTTGAAATTTACCAAATTTTTACTCAAAAACAAGGCATCGCACGATATAAATTATGTAACAAAACATGATTATAATTCTAAAATTTCATGATTTTTTTACTCGAAAAGAATCAAATTTCTAGAAAAAAATCAAAGAACAAAAATTGTTTAGAATTTACCAAGGATGTGTGATTTTTTTTAGAATTTTCTGACACATTTCAAATTTTCCTGAATGTCCAAAAAAGCTAATTTTTTTTAAATGTGTCAAAAAATTCTGATTACTTTTGCACGTATTCTTTGATGAGTCCCAATAATTTTTGTTACATAATTTTTTTTCGAAGGATGCCTTGTTTTAGATTAAAAAATTGGTAAATTTCAAATATTAATTATTTTTTCGACACTCTTTTGCTAAAGAAGCGTAACTTTTTAGATAGATTGACACGAGACAAAATATTTCAGTTATTCGATAAGAAACGAGATGCCGCCGTCAAAATGTAAAATAAATCAAACTCAAGCATGTTTTTCTACTTTAAAATTTTGTTTCTTAAATCTGTGGTCAAAAAAGTGACCAAAACACTCTAAAATCATGAAGATTATCAATTTCGCCACTCATAGTTGAAAACTAGATAGTTTTGCCGATTTTTTCATGTCCTTAAAAAATTTATTTCACGCTTCAAATTTTGAAGAAGGTGGGGTGTCCGTTTCCCAGAGAATGGCCCATGTATATATATATATATATATATATATATATATATATATATATATATATATATATATATATATATATATATATATTTATTTTCCTACAACTGTGTGATTTCTTTATTATTACGAAACTACTATTACCTTGATTACGGGTGGAAAGGAGACAAATACAGACCAAGTGCGTTTCTATAAATGAAAAGCACCAGTGCGCAAAATAATTTGTGATTTCGAAACTATCAAAATAAAAATGAAGCAAACAGCGATTTATATTTCGCCCCAAGCGCGAAATTTCATATTTTAGTCACAAATACAAAAGAAGAAGATATGAAGTGGTATATTTTATCGTTTATAAACATAACCTTTATAAATATTGCAAATATCATCAGTATTCCTAATCTGTACACAGTACACATCAAAGAAAAAGAAATTTATTTAGAGAGTAAGTGAAATACATAATATTTATTGTTTATGTATATTAATAATACAGTTATTATAGTTGCTTATATTGACATAATGTGAAGTGGAAACTTTTATACTGTTTAAAGAAACAATGTTTTCTTCCATATCTATTCACATTATCGACAGTATTATTATTCACAACAATTTCAGAGGTTTCAGAAGTACCAGCAGCAGGTTTATTGTCATTTCCAAGAATAGATCCAACATTGCGTAATGTGGGACTGCAATTATCTCTGTACGTGTATATGATAAAGAAGAATCACTCAGTGTAGTATTCCAATCTAGACGATTTTGAAGAAATTATTTTGAAATTAGTGACATATTTTTAAATAACGTAGAACAATTTGCAAACAATCAACAAACAAACCATAGCAACGCCGCAAAACATCGTTCTCCTGTAACATCATTAAAATTTTATAAATCCTAATAATATTTCAGTAAATAAATAAATATATCATCTTTCTATCCATTACTGGGTGTGGCACTCTGCCGAAGCAGATCTCGGTAAGTGATATATTTTTGCGCGTGAAGTGCGGTTACCAGTCGTCAAATCACGGCTCCCAAAGATGTTAGTTGTGGAGGAGCAAAGGGATAATTTTTTTAAAATGGTGAAAATTTGTTGTCGTTTGTGGATATCGAACCAGGGTTCTCAGGATCCACATGTCGACTTGATACCACTGAGCTAATTACCCCATAATATTTTAGTGATTTTCTAAATCGCACAGTTGTAGGAAAAATATTGTTTATAACACGTGTCGAAAAAGATTACGTGTGAAAACAATCAACAAACAAACCATAGCAACGCCGTAAAACATCGTTCTCCTGTAACATCATTAAAATTTTATAAATCCTAATAATATTTCAGTAAATAAATAAATATATCATCACACCTTCTACCCATTACTGGGTGTGGCACTCTGCCGAAACAGATCTCGGTAAGTGATATATTTTTGCGCGTGAAGTGCGATTACCAGTCGTCAAATCACGGCTCCCAAAGATGTTAGTTGTGGGGAAGCCAAAGGGGTAATTTTTTTAAAATGGTGAAAATTTTTGTCGCGTGTGGAAATCGAACCAGGGTTCTCAGGATCTACATGCCGACTTGATACCACTGAGCTAATTACCCCATAATATTTTAGTGATTTTCTAAATCGCACATTTGTAGGAAAAATATTGCTTATAACACGTGTCGAAAAAGATTACGTGTGCAAACAATCAACAAACAAACCATAGCAACGCCGTAAAACATCGTTCTCCTGTAACATCATTAAAATTTTATAAATCCTAATAATATTTCAGTAAATAAATAAATATATCATCACACCTTCTATCCATTACTGGGTGTGGCACTCTGCCGAAGCAGATCTCGGTAAGTGATATATTTTTGCGCGTGAAGTGCGGTTACCAGTCGTCAAATCACGGCTCCCAAAGATGTTAGTTGTGGGGGAGCCAAAGGGGTATTTTTTTTAAAATGGTGAAAATTTTTGTCGCGTGTGGAAATCGAACCAGGGTTCTCACGATTCACTTGCCGACTTGATACCACTGAGCTAATTACCCCATAATATTTTAGTGATTTTCTAAATCGCACAGTTGTAGGAAAAATGTTGTTTATAGCACGTGTCGAAAAGTATTACGTGCACGTACACGTGCACGTAACAAGCCTTTTTCGACACTTGTCATAAAAATAACTATTATTTCTTAGGGCCAGTTTTTCAATTACCGATTTACTCTCGTTTACCATAGTATCCATTAATCGAGTTTTGAACAACTGGTCTTTAAATATAGCTGAGAAAATACTGTTTGTAGAATTATCTACTTTTTGAATATGTAGTAAATAAATCTCTGATTTTCTTAAAATTGTTAAACACAATTTGAATTTAAAAAATATATATTTATAGTCTTCTGTAACACAGTAAACTGTTATCCAATAGAAAATTTACATGAATAAATTTGTAGAAAACTAGATAAAAAAAAAATTCCTTCGCTTGGTAGACGCCTCAGAAAACTAGATTAAAAAAAATAATTTCCTCCGATTGGCGTCATTATAGACGCTTCAAGTTAAATTTGGGAGCAATATTCTGCTAAAAACAATTCTCCCGTGCTAACGACTTTTGAGTATTCACCCGGTACGTGCAACAGCTACTGTTTATTATTACTGCCAGATCTTTGAAGTGATATATTATTTGTGTTAAGTAAAATTTGAATATAATAAATTATAAGCCTGTTAACAAATTGTCCCAATGGAAATATGGATTACTGCAGCCAACAAATTTTACTCCATATTAAAATTACACCTGTGACTCCTCCACCAGTAACATCGTGGAGTGCCGTAATTTGACGCGAAAATATATATCACTAACCCGGATCTATTACAGCAAACTGCCACACCCAGTAACGAATAAAAGGCTTAATGATATACATTTTCATTTATTTATTATTATTTGGTTCTTAACATTCCTTTTCGTATAAAGAAAAAATATTAAATGAACAGAAATAGTATTATATTACATAAAAAGCATCGAAAGTATAAGATAACATACGAGTGTACAAATTGAAAAACGAGGCACATAGCGTCGAGTGATTTAAGTATACGAGCACAGCTATCACACTTTCAAGCAAGTTATGTACATTATTTTTCAGTCGACTACAAAATATTTCTAAAAACAGTTTTCAAGAGCAATGTTATTACACTTTGACAGCTGATGCGTTTTTTAAGGTAAGCGTTGATGTTTGACCTTCGTGCTTAGGTGTGGTGATACCAACTGTACTAATTGTAATGTCAGAATATTAAATAATGATAAAACATTAGTAAATAAGTAATTACTAATTTAAAAAATCTGATGTGGTCACCACACAACTTTCTTATACACAGCATATGTCATATTAAAAACGCTGAATTGAACACTTATGATTTGCTCCTTGCGTTTGACAATTATTATTTGACATATAAATGTTAACCATGTTTTTGTTTTTTGTTTCTATTGCTACTATGATTATTAAAATATATTATTAAATATATAAATTAGTTTTTCTCAAAATTAGACGCATATACAGGAAAATTGCAAATAACATTTTATGTTCCAAATATTTTTGCTAACATCTTTTATTTGAAACTTTTTTTCGTAACTGATTCCATTTTTGAAATAATTGGAATTTATTGTTTTGTGTGTCCAGTAAACTTCCTCTTCCGGTTTTTCAATTTCATTCAAAATCAACTCAGCTCTTCGTATTTTCATGAAACTGATAATTACCAAGTTTCGTTAACAAATCTTATCTCGTTCATGAGATATTGCACGACTGGACACACATCCATCCATCCATCCATCCATCCACACACACACAGACATCATTGAGAAAATGATCAAAACAGATTCAGTGGACCTCAAAACATGTATTTCCGCGAAAATCTCGTCAACGATTTTTTTCACGATTCCAATACTTCCTTATATAAGAAAGTAAAAATATATATATTTATCTATGCAAATGTGTTGAAAAATCTGGCAAAATTTCGATTTAAATAATAATACATAGTTATTTATGTACCAAGGGTGAAAACAGGCGTTTCTGGCCCGCGGCATGATTATTAGCACGAGGCGCAAGGCGCCGAGGGCTAATAACATGCTGAGGGTTAGAAACGCTCATTTCACCCGTGGTACATACAATATTTTATACACAACAAAAACCATTTAATTTTATGTTCATAATATTAAAATAGGTATATTTATACAGGGTGATCAAAAGGAATTGTTACAGTTGGCAATAAAAAAAACTACTTGAAATTGGTAAGCCTGATACATAAATTCATTTCCTGTTGTTGACTGAGACATTTAAAATTTAAATTTGAGTACATTTATTATTACATTTATTTCTAAAGTATTTCTATTACTTAAAAAGTCAAAATTCTATTAGCTGTCAGACTCCTGACATAACCTATTTGTATTTATTAGAAATGTTAAATAGCATTTCCGCCTTTATCTGACGTTGTGCCAACTGTGGAATAAAAAGATGTCTGGAATAGTATTGCCAACTATAACAATTCCTTTTGATCACCCTGTATGTCAAAATGACATTTTACAGAATCAAGTTTTCATAATAAACGAAAATTGTAATTTTGTTTATGTATCCATAGCGAACAATAAAATCAGTTTGTTTACTTTTGAAAATTTGTGATGTGTAAAAATGAGTAACAGCAGCGATAATGAATTGATTTGGACTCCGCCAGTTGTAAAAGAAGTTGCGATTCTGAAATTATTGACGTTAAAATCAAAACTATATGAAAAAAATCTACTTCGAATTTTGTAAATGGTGCAAAGCAAAGAAGATAAGTAGTTACACCGAAAACTTACTTTTGGCGTGTTTCTCTATCATATCATGTACAGAAAAACCATCTACCTTATGGTCCCTTTAATCAATGTTAAAATTAACAATTTCAACTAACAATAAGATATCAATAAATTTACAAAATTAAAGAATAAATAAAATAATAATAATAATAGCACTTTTTGTAGGTATATATTTTAAACACAACAAAATAACACTTAATTTTGTGTTCAAAAGATTCATGTAGGTACATTTATGTTAAAATGAGATTGTAAAAAAGAATTTATGGCCCTAGGGCCAAAAAGAAGCGTTTAAGCCCGCTTTTTAGGGCTAAAACTCATGCTTTTCGGCCCGGTTGTGCATACAATTCTTTTCATTTATTTTTTATTTTATTTTCAACGCTATCTGTTGTCAATTAGTGGAACTTCACCTGATATGTTTGAAGTGTGCATTATAATAACATATCAGTGTATGTTATTTTCAACTTTCCGTAGTAGTTTATGATGTTGTTATGGTTACTTTCATAAGTGGTCGTCTAAAAAGTACTTTTTATTCAACCTTTCCTTCTCCCTTTAGATCAACTACCAACAAATTTTGTATGTAAAAAAGAATTGGCTATCGCAACCGTTTCTGTTATGTATTCAAGATAAAATTTCATTTGTAAATATAACAAAATTACAATGGAAGATAATTGGAAGAGTGAAATGAAATTTTATATATAAATTTATAACTAAAATATGGATTTAAATTATGCAAAATGATCCTAATTCATTTACATTAATGGCAAATTTTGGGAATTAAGATATATTGCAAAAATGAATCATAATTGTTAACTAAATACTAAAGCTACATTCACAAATCGAAATTAGTTTTTGTTTTATGTTTTAGTGTATTTTTAGGTGCCATTCACAATTAGTTTTGCTTTTGTCGATTTTAGTTAGTAGTGACATCTATAATACAGTAAATGTAACTGTCAGATGTGTCAGAAGTTACACATACTGTCATATATTGTTTGTTTACTTTCGTATTTTTTGGAAGAGCAAGGTAAATATTATCATAATAAGAAAGTAGATATTATAGTCTTGTTTTTATTTTCCTTCATTTTGATACTCGAATAAAAACAAACTTAGGTTATCGTCAATGTGAAGGATGATAGAACGAGACAAGTATATATCACTAAATCATTCTACGCTTCGTCCTATTGGTCTATTCCTAAGTATAAAACGTAAAACTACAACATAAGTTTGGAGTTTGCAAACTTTTGTGTTAAAACCAAAACTAAATACTGATTTGTGAATGGCTGCATAAGATAACATGTCTACAAGGTATTAAAACTAAAATGGAAAACATAAAACAAAAACTAATTTCGATTTGTGAATGTATCTTAACTAAATTTCGGCAAATATCGAAACACGAATATCCTGTTAAGATCATTTACCAAATACAATTAACAATGGTCTAAATCCCATGTGTAAAAACGTAAATTGAAACCCATTACTAAGGTAACCATAGTATCAATTCTCTACCAAGTAATTCATTTTACATCAGACTGTGGTTATGGAACCTTACACCAAATTTCAATTTCATGGCTATATTGTTCATATTATCTCTGTTTCTGTTTCTATTCTCTTTGGCTGTGACTGTGTCTGTGTGCTGTATGTACCTATGTGTATGCAGGGGCGGATTTAGTTAATTTTAAAATATAACGATCTGAGGAAGAAATGACAATATGTTTTTAATTTTATACCTTAAAATACACCTCATTGTACCTTCCTTGGAAGGATAAATTTTGTACGTATTTATTAAATACCTTGTACGTGAAGAGACTTATTTACAGTGAATTTCTTTTATAATTAGTCATCATATGAAAAATTTTAACTTTCATAAACAAGCGTGCCCACCATTTTGTTTGCGTTTAATTTAATTTTTGTTTCACATTAATTTTTTGTTTGTTAAGTGACAAGCCCGAGAACAAATTGCATAGTAACTCAGCAAGATAAGAGATTTACCTATAGTGTATTCCGAAAATGAACCGGTTAGTTTTTTCAGTAACCGGTTTCATTACGGAACACGGTTTTTGAAAATTGTGGTTAGTTTTTAATAACCAAACTAACCGTGCTCGAGCGGCGGTTAGTTTGGTTACTTCACAGCTGTTGTTGACAAGTTTGAAACGTGTTTGGCGGCTTTTGTAGTGTTAGTAGATTTTTGTCTTATAAAATTATATTTTTATGATGACTGATAAATAAACATGTGATAGAAAATGTATTTTTATTATTTAACAGTATATATTCATATTAGATGAATTTATTATTTGTTCTGAAGCTCGTATTTATTTTTTTCTTTGTGTTATTTTTTTATCCCTATATATTGAAGTTAAAACAGGTGTGATGCAGAATACAATATTTTTATAATATAAACAATTTTCCATATTAAATAAATTTCACATTTCGAAACTCATCTGTCAAGTGACAACTGTCATTGTGAAAGTGTTCCGTTATGACGTCATTCTAACCGTAACCGTGGTTCATTTTCGGAATATACTATTAATGTCAGTAGTGATTTTGCTACAAGTATAAAAATGAGTACATGAAAATAAAAAAATATATATATATCTACAAAAATATGAGAGGTTGCATTTGGTAAGATAATTTCACGAGACAACTAAAATATAATAATATTGTGTCAAACTGACATCATTAAACAAAAATAAAATAATTTTTTCTACCACCGTTTGAAAAAGTATTTGATTTCATTACTCATAAGAGATAGAAAAAGTTGTATTTTTCCGCACTAATGGGAAAATGTAAATCAATAATATTTCTTTTAGGGTATGTCATCGTATCTATAGTTAAAAAGGCAGGGTGAAAAGTCCCTGAAAAATAAAACAGATGGCGCCACAATCGCAAATCTCATGTAACATTTGTGATGTACCATCTTTAACTAGAACGCATTAAAATTTTCAGACTGATATGTCATTCAATACTGTTTTGACGCCCATCGAAAGCAAGTAACCTTGCAGATTTTTGAAAACATGGAAAAAAGTGATTTTTGCGTCTTGATTAAACATTATTTCTTGCGTGGAAAAAGCATTACGCAAACCAAAGCATCGCTTGTTAAACATTATGGGGACTCCTCACCATCGATTGGAACGATTCACAAGTGGTTTACTGATTTTCGTTGTGGCAGTATGACCACAAAGGACGCCGAACGTTCTGGTCGTCCAATTGAGGTTACAACGCCAGAAATCGTCGATAAAATCCTTGGTATGATATTGGAGGATCGGCGAGTTAAAGTGCACGAGCTTGCTGAGGCTATGAGCATCTCAACCGAAAGGGTACGGAATATTTTGCATACATTTTTGGATATGAGAAAGCTATCTGCCAGATTGGTGCCGCATTTACTCTCTGTTGCCAATAAGCGCGACCGTGTGACAAGTTCAAAGGAGTGTTTTGCTATGTTCGAGCGCAATCATTCTCCAGATTTGGCCCCTGCGATTTTTATCTATTTCCAAACTTGAAGAAATGGCTCGGCGGAAAGAGACTTGGCTCCAACGATGAGGTCACCGCTGAGACAAACGCCTATTTTGAAGGATTGCCAAAATCGTATTATTTGGAAGGGATCGAAAAATTAGAAAAACATTGGACGAAGTGTATCGAGCTACAAGGATATTATGTTGAGAAATAAAATATGTTTTGACCAAATAAATCATTTCTTGTTTCATTTTTCAGGGAATTTTCACCCTACCCTCGTATACGAAAGCTTTTAACAGTTTTGAACAAATTTTAAAACAAACAAATTGTGAAAAATTATTTTGAATTTCTTTTTCAAGAGATTTTATACGTTTGTATAAAAAAATCTTATGTTCAACATGTATAAAAAGTATATTTTTTTGTATACGTAATAACTATTGTATCAGTTCATTTTATTTTATTTTCAATTAATGCTAACAGCTTTTTATTATAAGTCTATTCGTAACAATAAAATTTAAATATACATTTTTTAGTATATCTAAAACTGCAAACTTTCTATTTGTTAGTAAGTAATATACTCTTCGGACATAAATAAAGCATTTATTTGAATTGAATAAAATGTGTAGAATAAAGGTTTTGGCCAATATTGTTTTTAACTAACGGCGATTGCAGATTTTTTCTTGACAAATATTTTTATGCTTGCTAAACTTTTACAATGCTTTGAAGGTTTAGTGAGACTAGGTTAGTAACAACTAAGTGTAACAACCTTTCTTTAAAATACACTTTGTCCTACCGCTTTAGTAGCTTCCATAGTCCTGTTGAAAAAGTCTTTTATTTGATGATGCGACCAATTTAGCACTGAATCCATACCTTCCTCATTAGAGCCAAATTGCTTGTTTACCATCCTGGAAGGATTTGCATAAATCAAAGACTGTTCTAAGCGATAACCACTCGTCTTTAAACTGTTTCTGAAGTCTCTAATGATTTTCAGTCGCTTTTACACCTTCATTGAAGAGAGATTTAATAATTACACGTTGAGCAACCGAATTTGAGGCTTTGTTGGACGCCATCGTTAATAAAACTGACTATTGATACAGTCAACATTATTAATGAATATAATAAAAGCTCTTTGTAATAACTATTAAATTATATTCAGAATAAAATTTATTTTATGTCTGGTAACCGCACTTCACGCGCGTAAATATATCACTTACCGAGATCTGTTTCGGCAGAGTGCCACACCCGGTAATGGATAAAAGGCGTGACGATATATTTATTCATTTATAAAATAAAATAAACTTTAATTTTATATATGCCTCGTATATGTATATAGGATGTTTCTATACTTGTAGATGAACTTGAAGGGTAGATATGATATACTGCATGGAACAAAAATAAATTTTCAAAAATTCGTAAAAATATTATAAGTGATATATTTTGCGCGTGAAGTGCAATTATCAGCCGTCAAATCACGGACCCCAAAGATGTTAGTGGAGGGAAAGCCACAGAGATAGTTTTAATGTGGTGAAAATTGTTTGTCGGCTGTGGGAATCGAACCCGGGTTTTTAAATTCACAGGCCGACTCGATACCACTGACTCACCTACCCCATAATCGGCTGTATCATGTAACACATCGTTAATAATAAGCGACATCGATAACTTTTTTTAGCTTTGGCAACATCGGTTTCGTTTTGACGTTTGTCAAATTTTTATTCATATAAATACAAATTTGACAAACGGCAAGACAAAACCGGCTTGTAAAATTTATCGACGTCGCTTATTATTAAGGTCGCGTTAAAATGTGTTAGTATTCGTAACATCCGCAGACCGCTCTCCGTAGGCGCCACTTGTACTTTAGGAGAGCACTGTGAGCGCAAAATCTAATGCCAATAGTTACTTCTACTACCAGCAAACTCTTCCTCCTCTCCTCGCACCGCGAGTGTTCGTAGCAATAGATTTTAATTTTATTCTGTAGTATGTATTATTTACATTTGGGAGACGAGACGATAAACTCGAAGATTTATGATGTTACGTTTGTCTATCATCATGTCCTGAAATATATAGGTAAACTAACAAGAAATACATATGCTTCATTCCTTTATAAACAAACTTATTTCAATATTGTTTTATTGAAGATGCAGTGTATTTAGGTGACATAAAAATTATAAAACATAGTTCACAAAAAAAATAAAAATTCTAAGCCAAATGTCCACCAATATCGCCGTATTACCCAACCTTAAAAATAAATAAGAAAATCACAAGTACCCAGCCCTATAACACACGCCTTTATCCAAACACTCGTATATTTCACTCAGGCATAAACCGATTTGTGTCATAAATGGACACAATTTATTACCCAAAAAAATCAACGTTCCCTCTAGTATCGCTTGAAAATACAAACAATTTGTTTACAATTTTAAGGGAAGCTTGAAATATCACCACATTCAAATTATTCTGATACAGTTCGTTGAATAAATAAATAAATTTAACTTCAATCTTGGAAAAGTGAGTGTGAATATATAACATAGTGATAAGTAAATTATCAAAATATGTATGTATCAATACATATTCATTAAAAAAAAATATTGCATGAACTTAATAAGTAATAATTTAATACTGTAAAGCATATGATAAATTTGTTACTCTCTTTTAATCAATTCATTTCCAAATTGCAATTTTTAGATTAAAATGTCACCAAAGCGAATTCGTCCAAGTAAAACTAGAAAAAGAAATCGAAAAGCTAGAGTTGCAAAAATTAGGCATCAAAAGAAAAATATTCCTAAAAAAGAAATATCTCCTGAACCATCTACGTCTGCATATTTTTATTAGGTACGTTCTGAAACTCGTAGTATATGAGTAATTTTTCTAATAAATACTACCATTTCAGATTCAAGGTCAAATGCACATAACAAATAAAAAAAGGGATATTTCATTGTATATTTGAAAATGCAAAATTATTTGTGGAAGAAATAATATTTGACGAAGAATTATGGAAGACTAAAATGGAACCGAAGCTTATTTTATTTTATAAAGAATGTGTTCTCGTTGAACTATTTTTGGGTAGAATTAAAAAAAACTAAAATGTAAAGATCCGCAGTACATCCTTGAAGCGCAACAGAAGAAATAGTATTGCATATTATATTTTGTAAATCTACGTAAAAATGTTTGTTTTCTGTTAATTTATTTTTTTACGATTTTAAACAATGAGAATTGATGTAACTTGTATTTTAATCTTCTATTGTTTACTCACTCAAAGAGCGTATATGAAATTCACACTTGTTAAATAGTTTTCATGTCCTTAGAATTTTATCTACTCATGTATTCATAAAAGAATCCCATTCATTCCTAATAGAGAAAACATCGCGGCACAGCGAGACAGTAGCGGACATAAGTTTGAGTGTAGTACGATTAACGCGCCGCTAAGCGGAATTACGCTGAACTAATTTTATATTACGCTTATGGACAATTCTTTTGTCCTACAAAACTGAAAAACGAAACATTTGTTTTGCAAAAGTAAGATATATTTGAATTCATTTAATCTTGCTGATTGTCATGAAATTAAAATGGAAGTAAATAATCATTTTAAATTAAAATAAAATTCATTATTCCAAAATAATTTAAATTAAACATTAATTTATTTTATATTCATGACAATAAATATTAAAAATAGTTAACGTATACAAAAAAATAAATGAAATCGGTTCAGTAGTTTTTGAGATTTGTAGGACAAAACATTTAGTAGCATTTTTCACTCGACCTTAAAGATATGTTACATGATACAGCCGATTGTTTGTTTTCAAAACGTTAAATTTCAATTGTACCAAAAGATCACAAATTAATTGGAAATTGATTAACTATTCCTAATAAATACTGTTCAATTTGTACGTATTTAATTATGACATAAACAACATGACACTACATGAAAACAAGAGACAATTTGAACGATCTCGTTGTCAACATAAATAAACATGACATTTCAGATAAACGAAATTTAGTAATATTTTGATGTTACCATTTTTACATATGTTCTATGTTCCATGTGAACAACTTAGAAATTTTTTACGGCGCCGACGACCATCACGGCCGGAATATCCATGTGCATCTAGCTTAATTATTAAATGATAATTATAAGCACTAAAATAGTCAATTTGTTCATTATTTATTAATTTATTTATTATTTGTGCTACTCTATACAAGAGGAACTTAATCAAAATTATATTACAGGGTCCGGACTCACCGAACCATTATATGTAGCTCATATATTTTTTAGGTTAATTGGGATTCGAATTCGGGATTTTAAAATTAGAATGTCGAATTGCTAACCGTACCACCGTACTGCGATCATCAGATAAATTATTGTTTGTAATGTGCTGTTATCAGTACTTTCGGTATTACGGTGGTGTTCTAGCGTTACGGTATTCGAATTCGCAGATCCCGAGTTCGAATCCCACTTAAGCTAAAAATGTGTGTGTGTGGGGGGGGGGGGGTGTGCGTGTGTGTGTGTGTGTGCGTGTGTCCGAGTGTGTAATATCTCACGAACGAGATAAGATTTGTATATAACGAAACTTGGTAATTATAAGTGTCATGAGAATACGAAGAACTGAGTTGATGTTGAATGAAATTTAAAAACCGGAAGAGGAAGATTACACGCAAAAAATAAATTCCATTTATTTCAAAATGGAATTAGTTACGAAAAAAAGTTTCAAATAAAAAATGTTAGCAAAAATATTTGGAACCTAAAATGTTATATGCAATTTTCCTGTATATGCGTCTAATTTTGAGAAAAACTAATTTTTATATTTAGTAATATATTTCAATAATCAAAATAGCAATAGAAACAAAAAACATAAATTTTAATTTTCGCTTTATGTAGTTATCTATGTCTTTTTTCGAAAAAACAAATACATCATTTAAATGGTCAACTAAATTGACAACTTTGGCTCAATTTAATCAACGTCGTATCTCACGGTTCTTGAGATACCAAAGATTAGTCTCGAAAAACGGACATCCTGCATATGGCTCATCAGTAAAGTTAAATGCTGAATTAGTGAAAAACTAAATTACATGTTTAATAATATTATATAACATTCATATATTCTAAATATTAAATATGCTGTGTATAAGAAAGTCGTGTGGTGCCCACACCAGATTTTTTTATATGTATATAAAAACACCTACGTGGGTATATAGATAATTTCTTAGCGAAACATAATAAATGTTACTGTATTTAAAAACTAATTTTAAAATAAATAAATAAATATATTATTATGTTTATTACCCATTATTGGGTGTGGCACTCTGCCGAAGCAGATCTCGGTAAGTGATATATTTATGCGCGTGAAATGCGGTTACTAATTTTTATTTACCACACTTATCACAACACTCATAAAGTAGTTTTAAGCCTTTCATGAAATTTCTTTGTTTTGATCTGCAAACCACTCCTCAACAGCACTTATTAGTGCATCATTCAGCGTGTTTCTAATCCTTTGATTGTTCTTTTGTTTCTGGATCGTAATGATAGATCCATGTTTCGTCCATAGTTACAATACGATCTATTATATTCGAAGAATCCTTTTCAAAACATTAGCAAAGTGAATTAGAAGTGACGCTCTGAATCGTTTTTGATCAACATTAAATCATTTGGTATCCATCTAGCAGATAATATTCTCATACCCAAATCATGGTGAACGATGTGAAAGATACGTTCGTACGAAATGTTTAAAGTCACTGTTATACATTTGAGTCCAATTCGTCGATCCTCTAAAATCATATCATGTACGAGTTCAACATTTTCAGATGTGGAGACAAAAACATATCTGCAACACAGTGTTCAAGTTTGACGTCTGTTCTTCCTCTCTTAAATTCAGCAACACAATTTTTATGGTCGCGTATGAAAAGAAATAATCCTTTAATACATCCATCAAATCCGCGTAAATTTCCTTTCTGGGTAACCCTTTCAAAAACAGGTACTTAATCACCGGTCTATACTCAATTTGATAAAAATTGAGATTTTAATCTGATATGTTATTTTTTCAAATTCACACTGGAATCGGTTGAACTTTTTATCACCAAAATTGGAAAAACTACGAGGTGTGGCTATTAAATAACGAGACTGATGCTGTTTTAACATTTTATATTGATTCCATACCTATTTACTTATTATCACTTTCAATATACACCCCTCCTCTATCCCTACAATGCTCTCTGCGAATCTTCCATTGTTCGAAACAGTGCTGGAAGTCTTCTTCTGTCAGCTCTTTCAGAACGCGTGCCGATATCTCTCTCAAAGCTCAAATCTTCTTGTTATTAAGGCAAATTTCACCTTAGGAAACAGATAGAAGTCGCACGGTGCAAGATCTGGCGAATAAGGCGGATGGTCCAACACTGGGATGCTATACTTGGCTAGAAATCTCTTGACAGACATTGCGGAATGAGCCAGCGTATTGTTTTGATGGAGAAACCATGACTTGTCCTTCCAGAATTCGGGTACTTTTTTCAATAAATTATGTTTCAATAGCAGTTTTGTCAAGTTTCATGTGAAATTTCACAACAATTTGTTGCTCTAATGTCGCACTTAACATTTTTTCGGCGAAAAAAAAAACAACTCTAATTAGAACGAATGCTATGGCTATACGGATTTGTTTACAGAAGCGAGAGGTACTGCATTCGAAAGAGAAAGCTTCACGCTAAAAAGCTGACAGACGCTGGTGTTTGGCGCATACGTACTTCGTCTGTAGCAGCGCCAGTCTCGTTAATTAATAGCCACACCTCGTATTTGTCAGACAATATACTTGATGTTATAACAACCGTTTTCAGTTTTGATTATGTGAAAGTTTCAAGACTAACTATTTATCAATACCTCTTCGAATACCAATAATATCAAACTATACCCCATGAAATGGGGTAGCAAGAACCCTTAAAACATTTACTAAACATTTATTCAACAGATTCATCACACAATCAATCTCTCCAGATATTCCTACCCTGACATACCACTTTCACTTCACCCACATTTATAATTCCTTTCATACAAGATCGTTTATTCCACTTGAAATATTTCATTTTCACAACAAACCTTCTATTATATTCATCCAATTATTTCTAGTTCATCTACATAATGGGGTGACTAGCTCAGTGGTATGAAGTCGGCCTGTGTATCTTGAGAACCCTGGTTCGATTCCCACAGACGACAAATAATTTTCATAATTTAAAAAACTATCCCTGTGGCTCCTCCACCACTAACATGTTTGGGGGCCGTGATTTTACGACTGGTAACCGCACTTCACGCGCAAAATATATCACTTACCGAGATTTGCTTCGGCAGAGTACACCCAGTAATGGGTAGAAGGCGTGATGATATATTTATTTATTTTTATTTATCTACACAATCTATCACCCTCAATTTCACTAACATACACCTGTTTCATCAATCTTTCATTCGACATACGTTCCACAAGTCCAAATCATTTCAACTGACTTATACCCATTCTTCTAAACTCCCTCGTATATAAATAAAAACAAACGAAAATATAACAGACGGAGCACAGGTCTGAGTTCACCCTCAAAATCCGCCCCTGTGTGTAACCGAGTGAGAGGGCGTGAGAGGGTGTGTGTATGTGTGTGTATAGCAGATGGAACTGACAAGCATAGATTTACATGCATCGAACCGAACCATTCTGCGCGCGGAATATGTTCCGAGTGTGTTCAGTGCGGCCTGGTGCAGTAAGTGCATTGTTGCAATCAATACAGTTCCACCACGAACGAATGTAATGGGGTGAATTCACGGAAATTACTAGAAAATTGTTTTGTATATTGCAGCTTTATTGCTAGTATTTCATTTATATTTCGTAGCAGAAAAATTTATTGTTGCAAAAACTTTCTAAACTCATATAAGAGAACAATGAAATTTAATGTATTATTCAACGGAAAATTTGTTGATTCTCACTAATACGAATTAATAGCAATTTAAACAGTTAGAATTTCAAATAGGTTGGCTTATTGCTCATTTTTAAATTAAATAGTTATTTTTATAATAAGTGCCGAAAAAGGCTTGTTACGTGCAAGTACAGAATTTAACGAGCAGTTAACCTTTATCGGCACGTGTTATAACAACATTTTTTCTAAAACTATGCGATTTAGAAAATATTATCAAAATTTATAAAATTTTAATGATATTACACGTGAACGATGTTTATTTAATTTTGTTACAATTCCATGGCTAGTGATAGTTTTGAGGCTATTTTCGTTATTTTCAGATCTCATTTGTGGCATTACGAAGCAAGCGAAATTAATTGGATTAGATGCAGAATTTTATGTCCTAAAACTTTTATTTGCAGCTGTCTTGCTTAAAATAATTAGGGAAGCAGGAAATTATAAAATTATGATTTTACATGTTAAATACCCATGTTCGAGAGTCGCGGTCACCACTCTGTATATATATTTCTATTATTTAAACTAAAAGCTTGAATCCGGGCCCTAAAATTTTTGGGCACTAGACTATTGCCTTTTTAGCCTAGGCCAAAGCCCGCCTGCGACCACATCCCACCTGTAGGATGCAGGCGTCTCCAAAATTTTTCTGTCATAAAATTAACTTTAAAATTATCATTGTCACTGTACTTGAAAGTCATCCATTTGACAAAAATTTACTTCGTGGTATGATTTCCTTTAAAATCAGACATGTGTCGCTACAGACGAAACCCGTTGTCAATACATATGATACATAGGAGTCTTGGGATCGATGCTGTGTTAGACACTATGACAGAAGAATTTGGTTTACGCCTGCTTCGTACAGGTGGGATGTGGTGTAGTGGTTAAGACATCGGCCCAGCAAGCTGAAGGACCCCGATTCAAATCCGCGCGTCTCTCAAATTTTTCTGTCATAAAATTAACTTTAAAAATATAATGTTACCGTTAGTTTTGATAAATGGAATAACAGGATGAACTACTCTTGTAGTCTATAAACCTCTAAACCAGATAGAAAAATAAATAAATATATCATGTATTTTACCCATTACTGGATGTGGTACTCTGCTGTAGCAGATCTCGATAAGTGGTATATTTATGCGCATGAAGTACGGTTACAAGCCGTCAAATCATGGCCCCCAAAGATGTTAGTGGAGGGGAAGTCAATCCCAGGTACTCAGGATTCACAGGCCGGCTCGATACCACTGAGTCACCTACCCCTACCTATAAACTAAATAATGCAATAAAAAATAAACTTTAGTTTTAAATGGAATAGTATTAATTAGTGGTGTGATGTTATTTCACCAAATATTGAACTAAGTCTATTCTGCACGATTCAACAGTTTTTTTTATCACTATGTCCATATAACACGATATTTTTCGCATCCATTTTCTGATTAGTAAAATATTGAACATACAGGTAGGGATATCAATTTTCTCATCAGTTCTAACAAAATCGACGAGAAATATAACGTTCGAAAATAGGACATGTTCTATTTTCATCAATTTCATGCGCAAAAGAGATGCTCACTACGCGCTCTTTACTGAATTTTGACGTTTAGATGCAAGGACGTTGAAAGGAGGGGATATAGCATTACGATACTGTAGCATTGCTTGAAGTGAGGCTTGGACAAGGGAAATATTTTGAATTTTTGTGTAAGAAAAGTGGCGTTTAGACGTTGTCAGGAGGCGTTGTTGTATGTGAATAAAACCACGAGGTGTTCATTTGTGTTTCAATCGTTGCGCTGTGTGGAATTGGACATATTTTGTTGTAGATAAGATGGTAACTAACAGCCGTATTCATAAAAAAAATAGTCTAGGTTTAAACTCGAATTATCTCTAATACAGCTGTAACTGAACATTGCCTTATTCATAGCGCAGTTTAGTCTCAGTCTATCTTTAGTGTATAGTTAAACCAGTACTAAATTTTAATCCTAGGTGATAGTAGGTTTATCTTGGTATTTTCATGACTTCAGTGAGTTCACAGTCAATTTTGCAAGTGTTAAAAGCATTTTAAGTATAATAAAAAATCACAATTATAGCTCTTGCTATTTTACATAATATTGCAATCAAGGAAATACAAGAAATTAACGTTATAAATGCAAATTTAAACTTACATAAAATAAAAAATAAAAAATACCATTATTTAAATTTAATTTCGGCAATAGCCTATTCTGATTCGAATGAAGAAAATGAAGACTGCAACTTATTTCGGCCGAATTTTATTAAAAATAATTTTCTTTAATATTATATTGTGTAAAATAATTTTTAAAAATAAAATAAATTAAAAAAGTATTAACTGATAGTAAATAAAAAATAAAATTACTAATCTGAATCGACTTCAGAAATGTCTAAGTAGTAATTCAAATCTTAATTTAAAAACTCTTTCCTCCCAGCGCTTCCTCTTGTTTTGAAGTTTCTTTGTATGCTTCATTTGCAATTTAATTTTTATCGTTTGCAATTCCAATAATTTTTCTTCATATATCGCGTCATGTCTCCGAATTTATTCTTCTTTCCCTTTTAAATACACTAGCTGTTGGAGTTGATGCGGCAGGAATATTATTTGTAACGGAAGGAATTGTTAAACCGTTAATGGTATAATAGTTGTAACATTTTCTGTAGTAGAAAGGAA
The DNA here is from genome assembly GCA_911728475.2 of Pterostichus madidus. Classification (NCBI taxonomy): domain Eukaryota; kingdom Metazoa; phylum Arthropoda; class Insecta; order Coleoptera; family Carabidae; genus Pterostichus; species Pterostichus madidus. The sequence continues at coordinate 27,355,248 of OU452314.1, forward strand.
AGTGGCTATAGGCAGATTTTCTAGAAAAGTATTATCATAATTGTTTATTTCGTAGTCAGTTGCTAGAACTTTCTTGCCTCGTTGGAAACCACTGGTCACAAAATTATTTGTTGCTTTTACCCAAATTGAAAATTTCATGGCATTTATTTTTGAAGCAATCGATTTATTTTCTAATAAGTGTATCTTCGGTTTGATCTCTTCATTTAAAAAATATTTTTCTTCGTGCGTCCAATTTGCATCAGGAAGAAATCAAAGCATACAAACAAATTCCAAATCAAACATTCGTTTATGTCACGTCACATTAACACTTCGTAAAATACCAATATGCGCACGCGCAAACCATGGCCTAGTGTATCGCTTTCACTAGTACAGAGATAGTTCGTATTTACGTAGTTCGAATCAAATCTAGGATTATGTTTGTCTATGAATAAGGGGTTTTAGTCGCAGTTTAAACCGGTACTACGTAATACGAGTTTAAATCAAAACTAATGGCTATTCTATGAATACGGCTGTAAGTGTTTAGTTTGTACACTTATGTTTGTTGAAGTAATTGTAGTTTTGATTTGTTTAAAAACATAAATTTGATATTTATTCTCAAACTTCCTTTTCATATTAACGGGTTTTATATTTATTATTAATAGTAAATATTGTTTATCAATTACAATTACAAATATTTATTTTAATCGATAGATCACACTAATAATAAACGTTGATAATTTCAGTTTCCTTGTAAAAATTTATAATCTTTTAGGGAGAATAATTCTGTTCTGTCCTGTTTAAATTTCAAATCTCTTTATGACACATGTGCAATATCAGGCTAAGCACGGTACAGGAAATAATACTTCTATCTCTGTCAATCTGCCGAGCCTTACAGTCTTGACTTTAATTTCGTATTCCCTCCTTTCAACGTCCTTGTTTAGATGTGTATTTTTCTTAACTAGGTTGGCAATAATGTCGTTGTTTTTCACAAGGACGTTATTTGTTTCACAGTCAGTCACTCAGTTGTCCCTCGATTAATAACATCTTTATTAACATTGTAAAATAATCACTTGGAATGTTTGTGTAATATGTACAAAATTGTTGTCCATTTATCATCAATGTATTGCTGTTTAATTAAAAACAAAAAATTAAAGATTTGATTTTATTAAAGGTATGTATTTTTATTTTTATTGTTTAAATTTTGAAAATTATACATATGAATGTAGTAATTTTTTTTACCTCTTGTAGATCTGAGGATAATGAAATATTAACCGGAACGTTAATAATATATCATGAGTTTTTGATTATTTTTGTCCGATTTCCGACAATCTTGTCCTTATAATGTGTATTAGGGTTAGACTGGTAGATTTTTATTATTTGTTTAACACCAAACGTTTCCAACCACAATAATATGAGAATATTAATTTAATCTAACTCTCGTTATTAAAATACCAGAAATACCGGCCATGATGATCAGTGGTGAGCACAGCGGTTGCTTGCCTATTGCACGCCGTAGGTCTCGGATTGGAATCCCACCCAGGGTATGGATGTTTATAAGGGTTAGGTGGTAGAATAGCTCTTAGCTGAAACTCACCCTTAATCCTAAGTGGTCAATAATGACAAATAAAATAAAAGAATAAATAATTTAAAATATGCTTAGAATATTGTTTAAAACCTGAGATTTAATTTGATGCCACACAATATGATTGAACATTTTTCTGAAAAAAAACAACATTTTTTATCATTCCGCTTCATTTCTGTCCCTGGGAACTTTGATGCCACACTCAATCTAATGTCAGCATTTTTTTGATAAAATAATTAATGCAATCGTAAATGTCATTTATAATAAGTTTACGAAATAAAAGCAAAAATTAAAAAAGATAATCAATAAACCTTAGACTTTCAGTCATAAACTTCAATATAAAATTTCATTCTAAAATTTCAGCACGTATTTGAGATATTGAGCATTAAAAGAAGCCGACTTTTGAAATATTTATTTTTTTACGTTCTTGACGGCTGCCACAGACGTCATTTTTGTTTTAACACGCCAACTTAATTTAAAATTTTAATTTACAATAAATACTGTTCAATTGCTTTGTTCGTATTTACATATATATGATATAAATAACATGACACTACAGGGTCTCAAAAAAAGAGTAAAAATAAACATGCTATCAGACAATTTTATAATTACCCCACTAGAAGGACTGTTATATTCTATAAAGGGTTATTCACAGCTTCGAAATTTAGCGAAATTTCACTTAGTAATTCCACTTACATTTTGAATTAAAAGTATGTTTAATGTAAATAAATGCAAGCGTTCATTGCTATGAAATTATCGGTGTACTTTGACTTAGATGAATCTCACTTAAGAGATGTTTGCAAACTTCAAACCAGGCAGCAGAAAGTTATATAGGTAACCATGGGACCAGGCAGCAGAAAGTTATATAGGTTACCATGGGACTGTGTTTATAGTTAGACTTCCACCTAAGGAATGGCGCTAATAGTCTTTATGTGTAGACATCCATTTTAGGTAACTACAATATCGGCAATCATTGGTTACTAGATTGTTCCTGTATATATTTCAAATTTTTCAATCTGTCAAATATCCACTTAATTTTTATTTGTGAAATAATTTCATATAAATATACTGTCATCAACTAATATGAATTGTTGTGTAAAAAACTGCACTGCTACTGGTAAGTAAGTGATCATATAATAAATAATATTTAGATGAGGAAGTCATGATATATTTTCAAGTTCACAAGGATTGGATAAAACTGCGATTGAAACAGTTTAAATTATAAATAAATTGTATACACAAGTATATTTTAATAAATGTTTATATTGTATTAATGAATATTTATTTTATGTAGTTTAAATAATTATAAAATAATAATCAAAATTACAAGCTGGCTAAATATCCATATCGGATTGCTTATATACATGACTTTAGTTAGAGTTCCACTACCCGAATGGCACAAAATACAGTCCCAGTGCGCAACATTGCAGTTTTTTTTTTTTTTTTTTTTTTTTTTTTTTTTTTTTTATTTGATGATACGGCTTCAACTACTTTTGGTTATTATGGCAGTTTCTTATCTATAGTATGTAGTATATTATGATCTGTGCTTCAAACTGAACAAGTAACCATAGAAGAAAGGACAACTATAACAAAATATTGTTACGCAGTTACTCGTGACATCTCTAGTCAGCATCGTAACTTAGACTCATGTTTTTTGCTACGTTAGCTTCACCACTTTTCTCATTTTGTACGTGCTTATCCTGAATTTCGATTATCAAAAATTTAAATTGTTACTTTGTTCTCTGGTTTTTACATCTTTATAATTGGTGAGTTAATTGTTCAATTATGTATTGACCAACAATTCTTTAATTGTTGATTTTGTTTTTTATATTTAGACCTGAAGATGGCTATAACCTTAGCCAAAACGTTGACAACATATCTTCAATAAATGACTAACAACTTAAGCCTATGTCCTTTACTTATTATCCTACATTATTTTGGCTTATTAAAACAAACTACTACTACTAAAATTTAGTATTATTTTGATGTGACCGGATTTTTTTGACGTTCCATGTGAACAATCAATTTTTTACGTTGCCGATGGCCATTATGGCCGGAGAATTAACATCGCGAACGTTCCATGTAAATCCAGTTTAACGAAACAGAACCTAACCTAAATAATAGTTTTGAACGATTAAATAGTAGCTTACTTGAAGCAACGACCATTCCAATTCGAGTATTACGAGTACGTGTAATTAATAATACACGGTTCCAACTGGTCCACCGTCCTCGTTTTATACGGTTAGTGGTTCACATTTCACGTTCAGGGAGCGGTGGAAATCAGCAGCGACAGATCTGGGCTTGGAACGCGGGAATCTGGCACTAATTCTCTCATTATCTTCAGCGCTGCAGCGGAGTGGCGGGCATTGCGGGGAGGGTCGTCCTGGCTAATTGAAACCAGACACACACACGTGTGGTAGAGGACACCGACAAAGAAAGAACATAGAGGAAAAACAAGAGAGTCGGAAATGCGGTGTTGCCGAGCAGCATGTGTAAGGGAAATGTTGGACGTGATTTTGGTAATGGGTACTGTTTTCTGAATGTAAAAATCTACTATTAGTCTATATCAATAAATTCTACAATAAAATAATAAACCAAACGTAAGAAAAACGAAACATAAACAAACAAACAAATATTAAATTAAGAATAATACCTATATGTCAACAATAAAATTAACCAAATATGTCCACGAAAACACAAAATACGAACTGACTTCAATCAAATCACTCACTACACTAAGCAAGATTTTACCAAATAACGTTTACATTCGTTCGTACAGAAACGATTCAGACTTATTAAATTAAAGACACAAAATACTAGAATAAATAATAAACCAGTGTAGCACAACAGAAAACGAAAAACATATATTTAAAATATAATGTAGGAAATTAAAATTCGAATATTTGTTTTTGTCATATTGCAGAACCACCACAGTTTAAGTTAATTTAAATAGGAGAACACTCCGTCAACCGGTTAACGAAGGTCTGTTTTAATTTAACCGGGCATTTCTTATTATTCACGTCATTTACATTGCGTTCGGAAATAATTAACTGTCATTGTACGTGCTGCAGAGTTTAAAAGGACAATTTTCCCAATTCTAACTTGAATGTATGTAGATAACATTCATATAGAAATGGTGTCTCTATTCTCTTAAAACTATCGTAGTAATTATACGGTACGTAATTTTCGAAAACAGTTTCAATAATTATGGCAAACATATGTTTGTGGCAATGGTTGCCTTATAATTGATAGCAGTGGCGTGCAGCAAGTTTTCGATTTGGATGTGCTTTTTTTTGGTGTGGGTTCAAATGGAATTCTCATATAATAAATATATAAAGTTATGTTTATACTTTGTGTTCACAATTGATTAATTATTACACTGATTATTTTTTACGTTTCTCAAAACCAATGAAATGCTTCATGGTATGTCACGTGTCTGTGTTTTAACCAATCCAATTATTATACTGTGAGTAAAACTTTTGTGATTATTCCCGAGAATAATCTCTGTAGACGCTTTTTTGCCTGGCAACAAGTTTTCGAAAGATCTGTCAAATTATTTTCAATTTATTCTCACTCTCTTGTTATATTATTGTATTGTATTTTAAATACAGAAATACACCAACAAATTTTGGAAATAACTTCCATGAATACATTAATAAGTAATCAATCGATATGAACCCAGTTCAAAATCTTTTAAGTTGGATGATTCGACCTCAACAGCTAAGTCAAAAAATAATCTAATTGAATATAACTCGAGAGTTCGATAAATTAGAAAATAATTCTCCAGTATCTTTCTCAACCTTGTTGCCATTTGGCAATAACCATTCAATCACTACGGGCTTTCGTGACTATTGCCTGGCAACAAGTTTTCGAAAGATATGTCAAATTATTTTCAATTTATTCTCACTCTCTTGTTATATTATTACTGAAAATTTTTTTAAGCTCACGTATGGTTTTTGTTGCTATGGAAATATTTCCTAAGACCAAAGCTACATTCACAAATCGAAATTAGTTTTTGTTTTATGTTTTATGTTTTAGTGTGTTTTTAGGTGGCATTCACAAATAGTTTTGCTTTTGTCGGTTTTAGTTAGTAGTGATATCTATCATAAATTTTAAAAAATCGATTATACTCAGAAGATCGGTAATACAGTAAATGCAACTGTCAGATATGCTAAGTTACACGTGCTGTCATAAGTTTGTTTACTTTCGTATTTTTTGGAAGAGCAAGGTAAATATTATTGTAATAAGAAGGTAGGTATTAATTTGTTATTAAACTATTTTAGATGATTTGATTAGCAAAACTACACTTCAAATATTTTTATTTTCCTTCATTTTGACACTTGAATAAAAACAAAGTTAGGTTATTTTTTAATGTGAAGGATGATAGAAAGAGACAAGTATATATCACTACATCATTCTACGCTTCGTCCTATTGGTCTATTCTTAAGTATAAAACGTAAAACTAAAACATAAGTTTGGAGTTTGCAAACTTTTGTGTTAAAACCAAAACTAAATACTGATTTGTGAATGGCTGCATAAGGTAACATGACTACAAGGTTATTAAAACATAAATGGAAAACATAAAACAAAAACTAATTTCGATTTGTGAATGTAGCTCAACAGTGAACAGAGAGTAAAAAATTCTGGGAATATTCAATGCACGTGTTATATTCGGTAAGAATATTATCCCATGAAAACAAACAAAAAATTTTACAAAGTTAATACTGACATGTGTTGCTAGGTAACTAAAAAAAAATTAGAGTAAAACTGTCAATTTTTATATAGAAATTTATCACTCATTAATTCACTCATTTTTATGACAACGTCATCAAATAATGTAACGCTTTTTTTGTTTAAAGTCGTGAGGCAATATTCTTCTAAATTAATTTGAACACGTCAAAATTTACTACATTTCATAGATCACTAAATAGTAAGGTCGTTGATTTCCACCGAAGTTCGAATCTCTGAACGTTCGAACATTCGAATATTTTGAACTTCGTCAGAATAACTTCGAAGCTTCGAACTTTCTAATTTTCGTATTTTTCGAAGCTTCGAATTCTCGAATTTTTTGTCACTGAATTGCGCCATCTTTCATCTCCAAACACGCTCACGCATAATTCGCGAAAAGTCGGCCAGAAAGTAAATAATAAACTCGGCGAAGTATCCTACAAAAACTCTGCAAGGTTAGGCGTCTTAATTAAGCCATCTATTCTCTCACCGCCCATTTAAATGCTATGGACTTTTAATAAAATGTTTTAAAATGACAGTAAAAAGGATACAAAAACGTCTTAATTAAAACTTTTTTGACAGTGTAGCGAAGTTTTAAGTCTATATTGAATTAATTTGGCAAATAATAATGATTAATAATAATTACTTACGAATTAATACAAAACTCTGCACATGATTTTATTCTGAAAATAATTCATATCAACATGCTGTGTTCACGTTACGATCCAGATTTACAATTCGAATAATTCGAAAAGTCGTAAATGCGGAATATTCCAAAATTCGAAAATTATAAAATTCGGAATATTCAAAAATTCCAAAGTTCGAATCTAAATTCGAAGGTTCCTTAAATCCGAACAATCGAAGTCTCGAATATTCGTCAAATCAACAACCCTACTAAATTGTAATATGAGATTTATTGCACATGAAATTGTAAAATTTCGATATAATAAATGACCTAGAGTATATACACTTTTTGTCCATGTACAAAGCTGCCAATATCAAAAATATTACTTTCTAACAAAACTTTTTACACAGTTGTCAGCGAACTGTCATATTCTTTTTTATAATAACAGCTACGTAAATAATTCAATAAAATACATGAATGTAACATAAAAATATCAGAGAAAATTAATTCGGTCACAGAATATCAAAATTGTGATAATCTGTAAATCAATCGTACAAATCAAAAGTTGTCATTAACTTATCGATTATTAATAGATAATGATGCAGTTACAGAATATAGGGGATAATAGTACGATGATAAATTTATTTATATTACAAAACAAAACTATTTAAAATAGATCAAATTTAGCTATTTATTGACAAATTAACAAAACTGATAGTCTTCCTGAGTGTCATGCAGCATAATGATGTTATCAGGAAGGGGTTGTAGTGTACTGGCATATTTAGCGCGTGTCAGAAGGGCGCGCATTAAAATGACAGTTACAAATAACCGATATGAACTGCGTGTGAAATTTGCGCCGCTACTCATTTGTTCACGCCATTGATGTCAGGATTAATGATGTGGTTTTGTTTATGATTACACGCGCACTACATTACGAAAACTACGTCAAAATAGTAAACAATAGAATCTCAACACACAGCCTGAAATTAAGAATTCTTTCTTCATCAATTTAAATTTTCTTTTGAAATTTCTTATTTGTTTATTACATACAGGATGGTTACAGCGACTCCCGAACATAGGATTAACATGTAAAATCATAATATCATAATTTCCTGCTCCCCTAATTATTTTAAACAAAAAAGCTTAGAATAAAAGTTTTAGGGCATAAAATTCTGCATCTAAACTAATATACAAAATTAATTTTGCTTAAAACTGTCAATAGCCATGGAATTAAAACAAAATTAAACAAATGTTTGACGTTTTATCTGTCAAAATAAATGAAATAATGAATAAAGAAATTATTTTAACAGATTAAACGTCAAACAATTATTTAATTTTGTTTCAATTCCATAGCTATCGATAGTTTCGAGGCTATTTTCGTTATTATCAGATCTTTGTTCCGTTAAGATAAAAAAATAAATAAATATATCATCATGCCTTTTACCCATTACAGGGTGTGGCACTCTGCCGAAGCAGATCTCGGTAAGTGATATATTTATGCGCGTGAAGTGCGGTTACCAGCCGTCAAATCACGGCTTCCAAAGATGTTAGTGGTGGGAGAGCCACAGGGGTATTTATAAATTGGTGAAAATGTTTTGTCGGCTGTGGGGATCGAACCAGGGTTCTTAGGATCCACAGGCCGACTTGATACCATTGAGCCATTTCCATTAAGAAGTATGCAAAATTAATTTTGTACATTAGTTTAGAGCAGAATTTTATGCTCTAAAACTTTTATTCTAAGCTTGTTTTGCTTAAAATAATTAGGGAAGCGGGAAATTACGAAATTATGATTCTAAATGTTAACGTAGTACTAGCATGAAAAAAAATTTTGTAGAACCGAATGAAATTTGTCGCACGTAAACATTGGATAGTCAAACGTATCCTGTTAAAATATGAAACACATTCATCGTCTGTAGACAAATATATTCGCTTGTAAAGTTGAGTTCTTTTACACGGGGCTTATGACGATCATCACTCAGAATCGCACATATTTGATTTGTGTACCTCTAAAATTTTGCAGTTTTATTTGAAAAACTAGTATGATGTTCTAGAACTATCCATGTATATTGTATCAGAAGGAGAAAGTATTTTATCGTTTAGTAATGGATATAAAGCCATGCAAAGCCTTGTTTTTAACGAAAAATTCAGAATTCCAATTTATAATGGCACCACCACACGGTGGCAGGGTATTTGAAAATTCACTAGACCAACAACCTGTTAACAATTCATGATATTCAAATCATTATAGGTATAAAACACTTATTTTATTAAATTTGGCGCCACCGTCACACTAGTACTACCTTAATAGTGTATTCCGAAAATGAACCGGTTAGTTTTTTCAGTAACCGGTTTCATTACGGAACACGGTTTTTTTAAATTGTGGTTAGTTTTTAATAACCAAACTAACCGTGCTCGAGCGACGGTTAGTTTGGTTACTTCACAGCTGTTGTTGACAAGTTTGAAATGTGTTTGGCGGCTTTTGCAGTGTTTGTGGATTTTTGTCTTATAAAACTATATTTTTATGATGACTGATAAATAAACAAGTGATACAAAATGTATTTTTATTATTTAACAGTATATATTCATATTAGATGAATTTATTACTTGTTCTGAAGCTCATATTTACTTTTTTCTTTGTGTTATTTTTATATCCCTATATTTAAGTTAAAGCAGGTGTGATGTAGAATACAATATTTTTATATTATAAACATTTTTCCATATTAAATAAATTTCACATTTCGAAACTCATCTGTCAAGTAACAACTGTCATTGTGAAAGTGTTCCGTTATGACGTCATTCTAACCGTAACCGTGGTAAAGTTGAACCGCATTGTGGTTCATTTTCGGAATATACTATAAATTCCTATGTTCGGGAGTCGCGGTCACGACGATATTAGTGAAGAGGCAGCCAAAGAAAATAAATATATCATCACGCCTTTTTACCCATTACTGGGTGTGGCAGTCTGCCAAAGCTGATCTCGGTAAGTGATATATTTAAGCGCGTGAAGTGCGGTTACCAGCCGTCAAATCACGGCCCTCAAAGATGTTAGTGATGGGGGAGCCACAGGGGTAATTTTAAATTGATGAAAATATTTTGTGGGTTATGTGGATCGTACCAGGGTTCTTAGGATCCACAGGCCGACTTCATACCACTGAGCCATTAATTATGGGTTAAGTCTAATACGGCTACAAAACTGAAGAATTAGTGACATTGCTGGATGACAATAAGGCGCTTCTTTACATTTGAAAGAAAATATATCTTTAAGATGGTTCTATCATGACAGTTTCATACAAAAGTATAGGTAACCTAAAAAGTTTATAAAAATAATTATTACATTTTTGTATGGTATAGGTTATTAACAGAATTAACATTTCGCTGCAAATATCGTATAATTAACAATAACATTGAATATAAAATAAAACTATTAAACTAGTTTATGGAATTCAGTAACATAACAAAATTTTTGGAAGTGAATGTTTCATGCCAACCAATAGCAGTGTAAGATTTTACACAGCAGAAGCTATGACAACAAGGCGAGAACTACAAGCAGCATGATATTACTAGTCGGTACGAAACGTAACTGTATTATCGATACATCCTGTTGACAGTTCATAAGAAAAATTAGAAAAATGCACCATAGCAATTATTATCAACTGTAACAACAAATAAATAAATATAAAATGCTGTAATATTTTTTTTTGTATTAAAATTAATATATTTTACTGATCGAAATAATAACTTTCATAGTTCTTGCTTTGTCATTCGTGCGACCATATCTGTCTACGCCTGCGACCATCTCTGTTTACGCGTGCGACCATCTCTGTCTAGCCGTGCAACGTTGCCAAGCATTTCTGACAGTTTCATTGATTAGCATAGAATATCCAAGTTTCATCGCCAATTTCTTTGAAACTAATCCGGTAAGGCATAGATTTTTAAATTTTTATACCTTTATCTTTACATGATGTACTGTGTGTTAGTTTTTTGTTAAAAAATAACTACAATATATGAATTTATTACGCAGTAAGCTGCCTCGCGACGTACAGTTCCTATAACGCCAATGCATTTTTGGTCGACTTTAACTTTACATTACTCAGCTCAACAATGGTAAACTTTTTTTAAAAAATTGCATACTAGTGTAGAAACACATGAAAAATAACATATTTACATTTCATTAAAATCCGAGTTAAATGCTTCCATGATAGTACCACCTTAATTGTTCAATTATTTAAGTAGGTATATTTTGTAATTCGCTGCATCTGCAGTCTCCATCTTCAGTCTGCCGCGCAGCCTCCTTGATGTAGAAAGTTCCCCTTAGCGTAAATTTCCTTACCCGTTGGTCGTTTTTGCTCTGTTTGTACTCTCGAAGATTTATACGATATCTCGTTTATTTTACCACTTTAATTACAAAGAGTAAAAGAGGCTTCTCCGCTTACTATTGTTCTTCGTTTAATTCAAACGCTGTTTTGCACAAAACGAATTTTGTTTGCGATATTTTTTTATTGTGCGAACTTGGTAATCTATTATAGTTCAGTTTTTCGCTGTTTAGTTTGATTTATTTATGAAGGAAACATAGTTAATTAAAGTTATATTAATTACGTTTTAATTAATTTTAACAACTATTAGAATATAATTAAAAGTGACAAGCGTAACTAACAACTTTATCTGTACAATTAATTTGAGTTCGTTAGAATGTACTTGTATATACACTTATCTAGGTTAGGTACACAATAAATTAAAGTAAGATGCATGTCTATTATCATTACAAAATGTATATGTCAAGGTTTGTGCGAGTCTATATTTCAGAATATTTACAAACTCTTATTATTGGAAATAGGAAATTATTTTTTTATTTTGAAAACAAAATAAAACATTCCATGGTGATTGGATGACAGGCTTTAATTCAAAAATTGAAAAACGACGACGTTTCGGTCCGAGATTGGGACCATTATCAAATAAAATATAAAAACAAAACAAAATAGTTGATGATTTACATGATGATAATTTCTTGTTTTTAGCAATTATCATCATGTAAATCATCAACTGTTTTGTTTTGTTTTTATATTTGACTTGATAATGGTCCCAATCTCGGACCGAAACGTCGTCGTTTTTCAATTTTTGAATTAAAGCCTGTCATCCAATCACTATGGAAGGTTTTATTTTGTTTTCAAAATAAAAAAAATAATTTCCTATTTCCAATAAATTTACACGGCTTAATCAACTTTCCTTACATACTCTTATTAGTTTACAACAGCTATTTGTTTTAAAATTTTATATATTATGGCCACTTATGTTGCTAATAATCATTAAATAAATTTGCTTTAATTGAATACTGTAATTATTTTAACATTCAAAGGTAATTAATTTTCTTTTTATATTTTTGCTGGTGAAAAATATTAATTCAGATAAGCAAAATTTGTATGTATAATCCATATCAATGGATCAATTTCGTACCAAAGAAAATTACTATTTAAAAAATACTATGGTTTTTAAGATATTTGAGTTTTTAATATCAGTAAATCCAGTGGCGTACCTAGAAATTTTGCCGCCCAGGGCGGTCTCCAATTTGACGCCCTTTCTAAGTCAATCAAATGGTGGACTTTTACCCATTACTGGGTTTAACAATCTGCCGAAGCAGATCTCGGTAAGTGATATATTTATGTACGTGAAGTGCGGTTACCAGCCGTCAAATCACGGCCCCCAAAGATGTTAGCAGTGGGAGAGCCACAGGGGTAATTTTAATTTTAATCGAACCGGAGTCCTCAGTATCCACAGGCCAACTCGAAACCACTGAACCATAAATAAATAAATAAATATATTATCACGCCTTCTACCCATTACTGGGTGTGGCACCCTGCTGAAGCAGATCTCGGTAAGTGATATATTTTGCGCGTGAAGTGCGGTTACCAGTCGTCAAATCGCGGCCCCCAAACATGTTAGTGGTGGAGGAGCCACAGGGATAGCTTTTTCAAATTATGAAAATTTGTCGCCTGTGGGAATCGAACCAGGGACCTCAGGATCCACAGGCCGACTTCATACCACTGAGCTAGCCATCCCATATTACTCCATTACCATTACCCCACTACATTAATAAACATAAATAAATAATTGTAATTGAGACAAACTATAGGTGGGGAACTTTTTTGCCATTGGATGGCATATTGGGCAGTAATAAAGGAAATTTTCGAGATAATATTTCCAACCCTACATTGACTTGACGATGAAGAAAATTATTCGAAATCATATAGTAATTCATAATTCGTAGAAATCGAATAGTAAACTTATGAAGTGAACAAGTTGTTTTATACAACTAAAACTAAATATAAAAAATGCCGCCCAAAAATATGTATCCACCGCCCTCTCTAGATATCGTGGATAGTTCTGGAAAGAAATAATTCTTTGCACATGTTTAATTATTTGATACGAAAATTATGTAAACTTCATTTATATATTTTTTTTATAATTATAAGTGATACATGATTTATGTGACTAAAATTATTCGCAAGCTCCGCTGTTTGGTATCCACATATAGGTAATTAATTCTGACGTCACAAACATTAAAAAAATACTGCTTAATGAACAACAATTAAGACTTTCGAAAACTATACATTTTTTCAATTTAAATAGTTTCAAAATTTTTGATTAGTGGAGAATCCCCTTATTAAATTATTTGACATTGGTATATAGTGCGATTTTTTTGTCAGAAAGTTTCTGTTATGCGTAATACGTAGCACAGTTGGCTGAATTTGCGCTTCACAAAGGACAGTTTGAAGGTGCGAATAACACTATAAGCCGTTACACATTCCAAAACGCGAAGAGCAGAAGGAGGAAAAGTTTAAAATTGAAAAAATTATTAATAATAATAATTTCTCGACTTTTTTTAAACATCTCCCATACACGCAATTTTATATCGTAATTTCTGATCTACTATAGTTGTTGGAAAATTGTTCTTTATTTATGCACACTGTTAAAAAAGTTCCGGGACGGTGAAATATCTCGAGAAAAACACATCGAATCAAGAAACAAAAAAAACACGTGTTTCATATTATGCAAAAACCTATCTAAGCACACCAAACACAAACCCCAACCCCCACCCCCAGGGGGTGGGGCGGGGGGCAACGTTGAAACCTTAAATGGGAACCCCCTTTTTTACTTTCTTATACGCAGTATAAGGAAGTATTGGAATCGTGAAAAAAATCGTTGACGAGATTTTCGTGGAAATACGTGTTTTGAGGTCCACTGAATCCGTTTTGATCATTTTTTCAATGATGTCTGTGTGTGTGTGTGTGTGTGTGTGTGTGTGTGTGTGTGTGTGGATGGATGGATGGATGTGTGTCCGAGTGTGCAATATCTCATGAACGAGATAAGATTTGTTAACGAAACTTGGTAATAATAAATTTCATGAAAATACGAAGAGCTGAGTTGATTTTGAATGAAATTGAAAAACTGGAAGAGGAAGTTTACTCGACACACAAAACAATAAATTCCATTTATTTCAAAAATGTAATCAGTTACGAAAAAAAGTTTCAAACAAAAGATGTTAGCAAAAATATTTGGAACATAAAATGTTATTTGCAATTTTCCTGTATATGCGTCTAATTTTGAGAAAAGCTAATTTTTATATTTAATAATATATTCGAATAATCATAGTAGCAATAGAAACAAAAAACAAAAACATGTTTCACATATATATGTCAAATAATAATTGTCAAACGCAAGGAGCAAGTCATAAGTGTTCAATTCAGCGTTTTCGATATTAAATATGCTGTGTATAAGAAAGTCGTATGGTGCCCACACCAGATTTTTTTATTACAGATTCGTATTCTGCGAAAAAAAAAAGGTTAATTTTATCTGAAACTTTTTTCCAATTCGGAATAGATGGCGCTCTAAACGCAAAAATAAGTTTTGACATGATTCTGAAAGAAAAGTAAAAAACGGTCTAATATCACAAGAAATAAACATTGAATCAAATAAAAAAATCAACATAATCACAAGTAGCCACAAGTATTTTTTTTGCAAAATATGAAACACGTGTTTTTTGGTTTCTTGATTCGATGTGTTTTTCTCGAGATATTTCACCGTCCCGGAACTTTTTTAACAGCCTGTATATTTCAAAATTGAATATGTTTGAATAAAAACAGTTGGCTATAGTTGTTAATGAAAATAAAAAAAAGTGTAGTGTCATGTTTTGAAAAGAAATTATTATTATTGGATTTTTCGAGTATTAAAAGAAGCATCACACATTTTATTCGGTTTTGAATCGAACAGAGAACCCTACAATAGAACGGGTAGTTTTATAATACGTGGTGGTTCATCAACATTAGTCATACAAAATAATTGTGGATGCTTCACAATTCTAACAGGGTTGAAAGAGCCGACTGTTTCGCGTATAAAACAATTGTTATGAAACGATGAAATACTTTTAATTCAACGCGCGATTTAACACAAGATTAAATAGGACGAAATAAGACACGAACTTCTTCTAAATATAAAATATATTTATTACAACATAAAATGAAATGCATAAAAATATAAATGGTAAAATTTACAATAGTTATAATTAATATTTAAATTAAGCCAATTAGCCGAGAATGGAAATAACAACAACGTATGATTAAAACTATTCTTAGTTACTAAGTTACAAAATTACACGGCAAGACTACATTTTGAACGGACGACGAGAGCCAAACTTGTCTCGACGAAAGCCAATCTACCACTAACTAATTGTTGTTGTATTCCATGGGATGTTCTGACAAAGGGTAAGGGGCTAATATCGTTGCGTTGGTCTAGATAAGCGTTTACACGCATGAGTTTACATAAAAAACCCGGACGGGTGAGTTACAAAGGTTAAATCTATCCAACCCATGCATAGCTATTAATTTACCTAGATATTTCATCACATCCCGTATAACCAGACGCGACAATTCAAAAAAGCTTTAAACTTGACAAATAATGATCTACGGAATACTGAAGTTAATATAACATATGCACTAATAAATTTGATAAACAAAATATTCTCTGTCAAGTCAACTTTAGAAAGATATTTATGATAACACTTAATTAGTCTGTATCTCTCGAAGCTGAGTTGATAGTGAAATATCATAATTTATAAACAAAACCAAATTCTGAATTGTCTGTTTTGTTTCACAATGAAGCGAGGGATATATATTTTTCAAATAACAAAACATAAATTTTATGATGCTATTCCGTATATTTTTTTTCTTTTTATAGAAACAGAAGTAATACTAGTATATTAAAAAAAGCTTTATCACATTTCTTAGATGCAATTACGTACGAGTATTATCACAATAACAC
This sequence comes from Pterostichus madidus, assembly GCA_911728475.2. Lineage (NCBI taxonomy): Eukaryota > Metazoa > Arthropoda > Insecta > Coleoptera > Carabidae > Pterostichus > Pterostichus madidus. The sequence continues at coordinate 27,371,474 of OU452314.1, forward strand.
AATTTTATTTTATTTCATTGATCAATTTTAGTTTTATACGATTTTTTGCTTAGCAACAAGTACGAGGGAAAATGTACCCGAGTGACTTTGCTGAAAGCAAATAATTTGAGTGCGCGTCCTATTTCGAAAGATAAATTTCCGAGACTAATAACATGAAATAATCTAATTAAATATAACTCGAGAGTTCGATAAATTAGAAAAATATTCTCCAGTATCTTTCTCAAACTTGTTGCCATTTGGCAATAGTCACGAAAGCCCGTAGGCATTTCACATTCTATAGATTGGTATGCTTTCGTGTCTGTACTACTCAAGCGTAACGTTGCTTAAGGGGTTATACTACCCAGGTGCACTGAAAAGTGAACCTTTTTTGGGGAATTTTTTTCTCGATTACTAATCAATGGATTAAAATGAAATTTTGAGACTTTATTATACATGTATTAAGGTATATTAAAATATTTTTTATTTAAATTTACGATACAAAATGAAGTCCTGGCACTAGGTAATTTGAACAAATATTTTTTTTAGGAGGAAATCGGCGTGCACTCTACCAGTCTCCGTACACCACTTAGAGCAAAAAATATTTTTTTCCATAATCTAAATTAGTTTTTCTTGGGAAGTACACATGATTATAATTTTTTTTTAATTCACAAATTGGCGTCAATTTTAATTTTTTTTTTAAATTTTTTCGCAAAAAAACTTATTTAATATTTTATTGCAAATCTAACTAATCATCAATCTTATGGGGTGGCTAGCTCAGTGGTATGAAGTCGGCCTGTGAATCCTGAGAACCCTGGTGCGATTCCCACAGCCGATAAACAATTTTAATAATTTCAAAAGCTACCCCTGTGGCTCCTCCACCACTAACATCTTTGGAGGCCGTGATTTGACGACTGGTAACCACACTTCACGCGCTAAATATATCACTTACCGAGATCTGCTTCGGCAGAGTGCCACACTCAGTAATGGGTAGAAGGCGTGATATATTTTTTGATTTAATTTTTTTTTTATCAATCTTAAAAATCGTATGTACTTCGATTGATAATCTATTTAAGAAGCTACAGTTAAAATTTCAAGTAAATCCAATAAAAATTGAGCGAGCTACGCTGCACGCCAATTTGAAAAACATAGTTTCGAGAAACCGTGTTTACTATAAGAAATATTCAAAATATAGGCATGCTATTCTTTTACCTTTACTCTGCTATCCCAGCACCATACCGCCCTTCCAAGCATGCATTTCGCTCTTCAACCTCTTTTCTAAGCGACGTAAGGTCATCACGAGCACTTTTCCACTGATTAGATGCAGAACGATTTGTGGCTTTAAAATGCTGCGCACAGCAGAGTGGCCTTTTCAAACGTTTTAGAGCGCTTGAAGGCGTCTCAAAAAATAAGCTATAAAATTATTTTTCATAGCTTGTCTTCCAAAATAGTTTTTGAATATAATTTTCAAATGATAATGGTAATGGCACAGTAGTATCGTGTCGGCCTGGGGATCCTGAGAACCCTGGTTCGATTCCCATAGCCGGTAAACAATTTTCATAATTTCAAAAGCTACCCCTGTGGCTCCTCCACCACTAACATCTTTGGAGGCCGCGATTTGATAGCAGGTAACCGCACTTCACGCGCATAAATATATCACTTATCGAGATCTGCTACGGCAGAGTTCCACACGCAGTAATGGGTAAAAGGCGTGTTGATAAATTTATTTATTTATTTATTTATTTTCAAATAGTTTATGCATCATTTAAGCCAATAAAAAAATGAAAAACAAATTTACTGGGTAGTATAACCATTACAGAGCTGGGACAAGTACTCAAAAAAAGTATTTAAATACTAAATACTAAATACTTCTAAAAAAGTATTTTAAATACTAAATACCAGTATTACTTGAAATACTTTTTATCGTTAAAATGTAATTACAGTACTAAATACTAAGTAAAATTAACAACTAGGTTATTTTAATACAGAATTTAATTTAATACAAAATTAATAATGAAAGATACTTAGACACTTTATAATTCAAAATTAAGAATATATATAAATACAACAACTATGTTATTGATTTTTATAATAAGAAATAAATTTTCTTCTACTGTATTTGTTAATATTACAACAATATATGTAGTTATATATGCCAATTTTCAATCAAACAAAAAGAGTGAAATAATGATATCACTATTTCAGTGAGTTATCTAACTAAATGAGTAAAAAATTGATAGAAGTTTATAGTTATTGTAGTTTGCAATGTATATCAATTATTTCAAATAATAATTAGCTATAGCGATTACGAAAAATATTGTTATCAGTGACAAATCAGAGGCAATGTTTCGAAGAAATATGTATAGACAAATTTGGAGAGTATTCTTCAATAGAAATTTTTGTTTGCAAATGTGGTAAAAGTAATGATAACTTCAGTAATGAAGCAATATTACCGATGTACAATATTTTACTAAATAATTATATAAAAATAAAAAATAATAATATGGAAAATACTACAAAAAAAAATCGTAAGTTAGAATGTCTCAGTCAAAATAAGTGATTGGGTTAATTTTTAAGATATAATTATTATTAATTAAAAAGTTTATATTTTTTTTTTCATCTTATTTTAAGAGTGACTTTTTATTTTGTACTTGAAACCCCTGGTTCGATCCCCACAGCCGACAAAACACCACTAACATCTTTGGGGGCCGTGATTTGAAGGCTGGTAACTGCAGTTCACGCGCATAAATATATCACTTATCGAGATCTGCTTCAGCAGAGTTCCACACGCAGTAATGGGTAAAAGGCGTGATGATAAATTTATTTATTTATTTATTTAATTTTCAAATAGTTTATGCATCATTTAAGCCAATAAAAAAAATGGAAAACAAATTTTCTGGGTAGTATATTCCATTAACTCGCGTTATGGCTTCGATCAGTCCCAACGAGTTGTCATAGCCGTTGACAACACAATATTAAAGGAAACCATATCATGTGATCCTCGTAAACAAACTACAATCTATCATCCTTTACAACTATCCATTACAGGATTATTTTCCATGTTGACTTTTCAAAAAATCCGTCACACACACTTACACACACACACACACATCAGAACTAACTCGCATGACCACTCCACAAAACATTTAACTTCATCAGTCGTTGTTAAAGTTTCAAATCACGTCCTCGTGGCCAGATAACTGAGCATCGCATCCTGCCGGGATGAGGAGCGTCAAGTCGCCAGTCCCGCGTCTGATGAAAGGTAACAGCTGGCCGAGAGTGTTTTTAATATTCTGCAGGAGCTGCGTGACGTTCAGTCGGAACTTTTTACAAGGGTCACTGCCAAACTCGAAATTAATTTCACAGTCGAGCAAAAACTTGCCTCTGCCCACGCCAGATCTAATGTTGGAATAATGTCTTACTTACTGGGGAATTTCAAATCATTGAGGATGCAGGTCGTAACGTGGGATTGATTCTAGCGAAATTGCACTTGCAATGTTCTTTAATAATCAAATATCTTATGTCAGCATCAGTGGCGAAACCAATCCATACACTGCTAAAAATATAGGCTGGTACCACGAGCATATTACTAAAACACTGTTTTTGGGTGTTTTAGTTAAAACCATGACGACATCTTAAAACACTCTTAAAATAATGCTTACCACGAGCATTGTTTTAAGTCTGTTTTAGCTAAAACCATGTAAACAAGAAAATATATATGACAACGTTGTAAAAGACGCAATACGCATGCGCGTTTCGTGAATATTTTTGACAGTTTCCAATTCAATATGAAAGCAGTTTGACAGGTTATGATTTTTAGATGTCAGGTATTTCGTTAAACTCATGAAAGAACACTAATTGCTCCTTGGGTGAACTGTAAAAGGCGCTTCCACAATTAAAACATAAGTATTTAACAGGAACATATTTTGATTCTTTTTGCACCTAATCACATACATTAGTATGTTATTATTGTATTTTAGAAAGAGAATGGCAGCCATAAAGATTAAAACGGATAATTGAACTTCCGAGGAAAATAATTTGCTGACTGAATAACCGAATTAAAGAAAAGGTATAATAGAAAACTACATAGCTGGAAATAATGAATGTGTTTGAAATAATTTGGTACATGCGAAAACGGTAGCAGTTAAAAAATTAAACGAAAATTGTGTACAATACATATTTTTGTAAATTATATTTTATTAATAATAAAACTTGGTTATTAACAATATTCACTTATGTTACAATTAATCAAATAAAATCAGAAAACGGATAGTTTTCATTATAAAAAGCGCACGAATTAACAAAAAGTATATTAATTATGACAATAATCACATTCGATAAAGAGTAGTGGTCTGCTATACTGTAAAATTCTTGTCTGGTTTTCACTAAATTGTACAATTTGATGAATATCTGGAGATGCGATGCCAGAACTATATAGGTTTACATTTCTTATAATTCTGCTGTCGTACTTTTGAGAAATGTCGTGTAGATCACCTGAAGACAATAAAATGAATTGTTATAATATACATACATATTTGTACATTTAATGTAATTTAAATTACACCGAACTACAAAATACAGAATTGTGGTTATGTATTGTGTCATATGACAGCTGTAAAAAAGCAGAAAGTCACGCGATTTGCGACTGCGCGCAGATACTGAATAACTGGCGCGTACATTTAATTTAAATTTTACTTATCTTTATCATCTTCATTTCTTTGACGAAGTACCGCAGTGTCACCAAAACTTGCATTTCACGAGAAAACATTTTTCACTATATTATATTCTTCGCTGTTTCTTCGGAACAACGGTATTTTGGTATAAATACTCTCACATCCAACACAATAAATGGATTCTTGTGTTCTTTAAATAAAATTTCTCATTTTCAATGCGTATTTACTTCAATGACTGGGCGAATCGTACAATTTTTATCATAGACGTCAGCCATGTTTGTTTTAAAACACTGCTTAAAACAACTCTAGGCAGTTTTAGAACACGTTACTAAACAGTTGGATTAAAACATGCAAAAACAGCCAAAAACAGAGCTCGTAGTACATATATTTAGAACACCCAAAAACAACGCTCTTAAATCACCCAAAAACAGAGCTCGTGGTACCAGCCATGAATTTTAAAACCAACTCTATCCCATTATAGAAAGATATGAGTCAGAGGGTAATAAAACAAAATAATTCATACTATTTCCAAGGTATAGATATACTCTTTATATCACACCTTAATTATTGTAATTTCTTTATGTATACAAACGATTAAATTTTAATTCAAATTGGTTTCAAATTTAATTCATGTAACCATATTTTTTTCCTTATTTCAATCATTTCTAGGTATTTTTAGGTATAATACAAAAACGCATTTTTTCTTTACTTGCATTTCTTTTTCAACATCTAACGAACTGTTGTCAATTTTTATAAGGATTCTCAAATTATGAATGTTTAATTAAGTACGTTTCTGTAAGCAAAGAAACACTAGTGCGGAAGGTAATTTGTTACGCAACTGTCAAAAGAAAGTTGTATTGAGAGCGATTTAAATTTCGCGCCGAGCGCGGAATTAATATTTTGGCCATAGCGCTAGTAAATATGCAGTAGTATATTTTGACGTATATAAACATAACCTTAAATTGCAGTATATCTAATATGTAGACAACTAATAAAAAGAACCGAACAAAGTAAAATATATCGATAAATGGTTTTATTTAAAGAGTAAGTGAAATACATAATATTTATTGTTTGTGTATATTATTAACACAGTTGTTACAGTTGCTTATATTGACATAATGTAAAATGGAAACTTTTGTGTCTAAAGAAACATTGATTTCTTCCGTACCTGTTCATATTATTAACAGTAATATTATTGGTAACAATTTCGGAGGCTTTAGAAGTACCAGCAGCAGGTTGATTGTCATTGTCGAAAATAGATCCAACATAGTATGATCCGGAGCTTCAATTATCTTTGGAGGTGTTTATGATAAAGAAGAATCACTCACTGTACTATTCCAATCTAGACGATTTTGAAGAAATTCCCTTGAAGTTAGTGAAATATTTTTAAATAACGTAGAACAATGTGCAAGCAATCAACAAACAAACCATAGCAACGCCGTAAAACATCGTTCTCGTGTAATATCATTAGAATTATATAAATTTTGATATTTTAGTGATTTACTAAATCGCACAGTTGTAGGAAAAATGTTGTTTATAACACGTGCCGAAAAAGGTTACGTGCTCGTGCACGTAACGAGCCTTTTTCGATACTTGTTATAAAAATAACTATACCAGACTGTTTTGTATTTTACCAGACTATTATTTTTATTCTAACGTTAGATACGTACTTTACTTGATTCGTAACAATCTACGTTCCATATTCAAATTGATCATGATAGTAGGCAGTTTCTTGTCAGTTTCAGGAAAAATATCTTACTAATTGATTAGATTAGAAAAGTGACGTAATAGATTAAATAGATATATATATATATTGATAAAGTTAGTCATTTTATGACACAAAGTTTAATGCTTAAAGATCCAAATAATACTTCAGTAAAAGACAACACTCGAGAAAGTATGAATTCTCGAATACTTCTCAGGCTGTGCTTTTCTAACATTAGAATAATTATAGTCATATTTGCTATATTATTTTGTACTATTTACATCTATTTAGGTAAGCGAATGATATAAGTTAATATAATATTTATGTATGTTGAAGTATTTCTATGCGTATAAAGTATTCACAATTTTGTGTCGCCACAAGATGGGAGTAACTACTAAAAAGAAAAAAAAAAACAAAAAGAAAAAAGCTATTTTTTTTCGATTTATCGAAGTCATTTAACGTATTGCAAGTATTGCACAACATTAAATAACTTCGCACTATGTTGCCTAGTATCGTAGTAGAAAATTTATCATTATATTTTTGTCAGTTTTTTAAATGTTTGTTTTATGACAGAGGAATTAAGGTGAACTTTTGTTTTTATTGGGTGCTATTTCTGCTGCTTTAACCTCTAAATACCCCGGTACAGTATTCAAATTCAACTTACATTTTGTGTTATCTGATATACATTACACGTTTTGCCTTATATTTTGTTTATGAGATTTGTGTTTTTACTTTCTTATAGACAGTATAAGGAAGTATTGGAATCGTGAAAAAAATCGTTGACGAGATTTTCGCGGAAATATGTGTTTTGAGGACCAGTGAATCTGTTTTCATCATTTTCTCAATGATGACTGTGTGTGTGTGTGTGTGTGTGTGTGTGTGTGTGGGTGTGTGTGTGTTTTTGGCGTGCGTGCGTGTGTGTGTGTGTTTGTGTGTGTGTGGGTGTGTGTGTGTGTGTGTGTGGATGGATGGATGGATGGATGGATGCGTGTCCGAGTGTGCAATATCTCATGAACGAGATAAGATTTGTTAACGAAACTTGGTAATTATAAGTTTCATGAAAATACGAAGACCTGAGTTGATTTTGAATTAAATTGGAAAACCGGAAGAGGAAGTTTACTAGACACAAAAAACAATAAATTCCATTTATTTCAAAAATTTTATCAATTACGAAAAAAAGTTTCAAATAAAAGATATTAGCAAAAATATTTGGAACAAATTTTAATTTTCGCTTTATCTAGTTATCTATATCCTTTTTCGGAAAAACAAATACATCATTAAAATGGTCAACTAATTTGACAACTTTACGTCAATTTATTCGACTTCGTATTTGACGGTTCTTGATATACCAAGGGTTAGGCTCGAAAAACGGACATTCTGTATATGCCTCATCAGTAAAGTAGTCAACATTACTAAAAAATTATACATAAACAAATTTGATATTTTATATGTTTCAAACAGATAAATGCTGAATTACTGAAAAACTAAATTACATGTTTAATAATATTATATAGCATTCATATATTTTAAACATTAAATATGCTGCGTATAAGGAAGTCGTGTGGTGCCCACACCAGATTTTTTATTATTATTTTATATTATGCGTTTTTTTATAATTTGATCATGTTATCTATTCATTCGTTGTCTTTATGTAGTGTATTTAAAGTAAACTTTAAACGAAGACTAGTAGTCAACCATCTTATTTCAAAACACAAGCCGAATTAATATTAGGTATCAACATTGTATTAAAATTTAAAATGACTAACATTTCTGTGAACAATACGTCGGTATTGTTCACAGAAATGTTAGTCATTTTCAAGACGTTCGCACAGTAGTTCAGAAACCGAAAAAGATGGCCAAATGTAAAAAAATTATTATTATTTAGGAATTTTGACCTTACTAATTCGATAGATTGATGTTAGCTCTCTCAAATTCTCTAGGCAGTTACCGTTTATATCTTATACCTAAGCATAAGGACATTTGAAAAGTGACCTTCGAGCGGTACATGTCTGGCGAGCACTATAACTGAATTTTCACGACTTTTATATTCGTGGATAATTAGGCGTGTAGTAAACGGAATTTCGATCTGTGAAATGGACTCATCTCCTGATCGTAAGTAGAATTATAGGCTGCATAATAAAAATTGTTTACCTAATTTGTTAGTATAATAATTAACAATCTTTGTTAATGAAAATCAACATAAAATAAGAACGAATATTATTTTAAACAAGGAAAAAGTATTTTTTTCTGTCGAAAGCTTAACGTTACCTTATTTCTAATGTTTTAGTGAAAATAAACAGCAAAAAACTAGTTGCTACTAAGTGCTATTTCGTTTGTAGTGTAGTGCAGCTTTATATTAACAATCAAAACTGGCAAATTCAGCCGCGATCCGCCATTTTGTTTTTTACATTTTAAAGTCACATTCTAAATCAGCATGTTCAAAAACATAGATGTACCGTTTTTATTTTTTTAACCGTAAAAAAATGTTTTGACCGCCGTATTTGGTCCGCAATTATGTTTTTTTTTTTAATTTTAAAGTCAGATTCTAAATCAGCATGCTCAAAAATACGGATGTACGGATTTTGTTTTTTTGTTAACCATAAAAAAAAATTCAACGACATATTTAGTCCGCCATTTTGTTTATCCTTAAAATCCCCGATATATGCAATTTCAGACAAATCGCATAATACCTTCATTTTATGGTCAGCTTTTCGAGATTCTGAACCACTATGCGTTCACGCGACTCTTCTAAGTCATCTGACACACCTATGTGTTTAAAGTGCAAAGTCATGGTTAGGCTGTACCTTTAGTATTAGAGCTACCGTTAATAATGATAAGAACAATTAGAGCAATAATTGTAATTTCTCAGTAATAAATTTATTAGGAATTCCTTTTTTTATAAATTAGTTTAAAGTTCAATATATGTAAGATAAGAATCTTATAATAAATGTGATTAAAACAAAATTCCCATCCCATTACAACAGTTTTAAAACAGTTCCGTTTTCCGTTATCACGTATAAATTAACAACGCTTCTAGTGTTGCCGCGAGATTTAAGACCAGTTTCGAGCTAGTCTCATCTCAAAAATCCAGATGAGACCGTAGTTAAGGTATCGAATCTCGCTGAAAATTCGCATAATTTAATAGATGGTTAACCACTTTTGTTTTACTTTTTGATTTGAATTAAGAATTTATTATTTAATGATTATTCCAAATCCGGAGAACAAATTTTAGATATCACGCGAAATCTAATATTAGGTTCTGAAATTTAATAAATTGCAACAGTAATAGTATTTTTAATTATCGGTCTTTCAACTGTTTCTGTTTTCAATAAGAAATATATAAAATTTTAAATACATAGGTATATTCAATAGGTTCCAGTGGCGTACCTAGAAGTCAATCGAAAGGTTATTTATATAAATTAAAAAAATAAATATATCATCACGCCTTTTACCCATTACTGGGTGTGGCACTCTGCCGAAGCAGATCTCGGTAAGTGATATATTTATGTACGTGAAGTGCGGTTACCGGCCGTCAAATCACGACCCCCAAAGATGTTAAAGACGTGGAAGCCACAGGGGTAATTTTAATTTGTCGGCTGTCGAAAACGAACCGGGGTCCTCAGGATCCACAGGCCAACTCGAAACCACTGAGCCATAACCTCATTAAATTAATAAATAATAATAATAAATAATAATAATTGAGTCAAACTATAGGTGGGGAACTTTTTTACCATTGGATGGCATATTTAAATAAGGCAGTAATAAAGGAATTTTTCGAGATAATATTTCCAACCCTACATTGACTTGACGATGAAACAAAATATTCGAAATCATATAGTAATTCATAATTCGTAGAAATCGAATAGGAAACTTATGAAGTGAACAAGTTTTTTTTACAACAAAAACTAAATATAAAAAATGCCGCCCCAAAATATGTGCCGCCCGGTGCGGACCGCACCTACCGCCCTCTCCCTTGGTACGCCGCTGATAGGTTCCTAATTTTATTATTAAACAAAAAATAGTATATAATACATAATAATTTCATCACTTTTTTATTTTCACTCAAAATTAATACAAATCATATTAAACCACTTATGCTCGGTTTCAACCACAAAAGTTAAATTTTAATCGTTGTTTATAAATAAAAGAAAATCGAATATATGACAGCAATGTCAATTATTCCATTTGACATGTAATTTTGATTTGCTTTTATTTATTTAAACAATGATTAAAATTGTCTTTTGTTGGTGAAACCAGGCGACAGAATAATTGTTATCAATAGCTGATAAGTTTATTAGTTTCAATCTAGTGTCACGTATTAATGCTGTGTTGCATAAAATATTATCAGTTAATCATGTTGTTAAATACACTACAAAGTTGAATTATAATAAAAAACGCATCTAAAATTTTTTACATTTTACATTGTTATTTAATCAACAGTAAGCATTTAATGTTGATATTAATTAATTTTTTAATAAGTATATATATATATATATATATATATATATATATATATATATATATATATATATATATATATATACACATACATACATACATATCTTCACGCTATATCCCATAAAATGGGATAGCACGAACCCTAAAATCACATATAAAACATTCACTCATAACACAGTCAAATAATCAGCCCCCGTCAAACATTATCATTCAAACACAACACCCTCACTTCAACCACTTTCATAGATCCCTCCATATAAACTCATTTATTTATCACACTCGAAATCATTCCATATCAGTTTTTTGGTGCGCATTGCTTCCCAATTAATTTTACAGGAAAATACTACAAATAAAAGTTGTAGAGAATAAAATTACGGACTTTTTGATATAAATACATTCCATTTGTTTATTTCATCACAGCGCAAAAATTTATTAAATATTCCTGTTTTCGTAAAAATAAAGACGTCCATGAAAAAATTAAAACAATTGTCTAATGTCAAAATGTTGACGTTAATATTGAAATACGGACAAGGAAGAAAATCACCTAAAAAATTAACGATTTCACACACAAAAAAAAGCTGCAGGTAATAAAATGGACCTATAGCGGTGATAGATACAAAAAAAGTATTTGTATATTAACGTCAATATTTTTGACAGTAGACAATTGTTTTAATTTTTTCATGGACGTCTTTATTTTTAAGAATATTACAAATATTTTATTAATTTTTGCGCTCTGATAGGCGTATTCCATTTATCATTTGGATCAGATCTAACTTACATTTACTGAATCAGATCACTTATTTATTTCGCTGGATTACTTCGCTGACTTTATTTCCAGTACTAAAATTACAGATTCTAATTTACTTTAAAGTAATTCACCCCAATAAGTACATCAGTTTGCTTAATTCAGTTCATTTATTCATGTGTCAAATTAATCTGAACTGATTTAAGTGAACCAAGTGGCAAATGGAATACAGCTATTGAAATACACAAATGATATGTATGTTATATAAAAAAATCCGTAATTTTAGTCTCCACAACGCGCACCAAGAAACTGATAAACATATTATAAGCCTATATATATATATATATATATATATATATATATATATATATATATATATATATATATATATATATAACAAAAACTCACAAAATATGTTTTTCGCGCCTCCAGCCCATATTAACAGAATTACATATCTCGAAATAGTTCGGTCATTATGGCTGGTGCCACGAGCAAGTTACCAAAACACTGTTTTTGGGTGTTTTAGTTAAAACCATGACATCTTAAAACACTCTTCAAATAATGCTTACCACTAGTATTGTTTTAAGGCTGCTTTAGCTAATATCGTGTAAAAAAAAATACGCAGACTACACTTATTAAATCATGTATTTTCTTGTAACTTTGTCCAGAGTAGCACCATTTCATGATCTGAAGCTTCTCTTCATGAGAAAACTGTTCCATACTTATAAAGCTATCCACGAAAATTTTTTAAATTTTTTCATGGATAGCTTTATTTTGACGAATATTGCAAATATTTAATTAATTTTTGTGCTTTGATGAAACACACAAATGATATGTATGTTATATCAAAAAATCCGTAATTTTATTCTCTATAACTATTATTTGAAGTATTTTCCTATAAAATTAATTGGGAAGCAACGCGCACCAAAAAACTGATATCACATGTTATATGCCTATGTTCGGGTTTTGGATGAACACACTGTATACAGGACGAAAATGTTTCCAAGTTATTTTAATTAAACCGAAATCGAACGAAGAGCGTCGGAATTACACGAGCGACGTAAAAATGGAACAGAATAGAACACGAAAAAAAATTTGGTTATATCTTGTTCCGCGCTGTTCTTTTTATTCCATTCTATTCATCTATAAATGGTCGCATGCATTTGCACAGGTTTTATTTCTATTCCCGGTTCTATTCCATTATGTTTTATGCAATCTATAAATCAGATTTGATAGTAATATGTTCGTACCTTCAGTCTCGTTTCTTCTCTTCTCGCGGCAACATTCATATTTACTTTGTAATTTATCTAGAATGATTTTGTAGGAATTTCAATACTAGGGCCTGAACATGATGATCATATTCCTAAAGATGTGTGCACTAGCAAGGAATGCACTCGAACAGGAAAGCATTTTATCTCGATTATGGATTCGAGAATCGATCCTTGCGATGATTTTCATCAATATGTTTGTGGCCGCTGGCCTGAAGAGCATCCATCATCAAAAGATATATATTCTTTTGCGGAGCATATACTTATCAATGATTCTATAAAATACTTCAAAAGTCATGATTCACCAGATGAACCTAAATCAGTTCGACAATGTAAATACATGTTTCGAACCTGTATAGATAAAGGTATTTAACTTTTTGTTTTTAATCAAATTGTAATATTATATATTATCAATTATTATGGGATGGCTAGCTCAGTGGTATGAAATCGGCCTGCGGATCCTGAGAACCCTGGTTCGATTCCCACAAGTGACAAAAAATTTTCATAATTTCAAAAGCTACCCCTGTGGCTCCTCCACCACTAACATCTTTGGAGTCCGTGATTTGACGACTGGTAATCGCACTTCACGCGCAAAAATATATCACTTAATGAGATCTGCTTAATGGGTAGAAGGCGTGATGATATATTTATTTAATTTATTTTAGATATTATCAATTTAAATAAAAAATAAATTACCCATTACTGGGTGTGGCACTCTGCTGAAGCAGATCTCGGTAAGTGATATATTTTGCGCGTGAAGTGCGGATACCAGTCATCAAATCACGGCCTCCAAATATGTTAGTGGTGGAGGAGCCACAGGGGTAGCTTTTGAAATTATGAAAATTGTTTGTCGCCTGTGGGAATCGAACCAGGGTTCTCAGGATCCACAGGCCGACTTCATACCACTGAGCTAGCCACCCCATAATTATCAATTTATATCTAAAATAAATAAATAAATAAATAAACAAATAAATAAATATATAAATATAAATATATATATATATATATATACAGGATGGTGAACGCAACTCTCGAACATAGGGATTTGACATGTTAAATCACAATTTTGTAATTTCCTGCTTCTCTAATTATTCTAAACAAAAAAGCTTCAAATAAAAATTTTAGGGAATAAAATTCTGCATCTAATACAATAAACAAAATTAATTTTGCATGCTTCACAACGGCACAAATTTGATCTAAAAATAACGAAAATAGCCTAAAAACTATTGATAGCCATGGAACTAAACTAAAATTAAACAAATGTTTGTCGTTTCATCTGTCATAAATAAATTACATAATAAATAAAGAAATTATTTTGACAGATTATACGTCAAACATTTGTTTAATTTTGTTTCAATTCCATGGCTATCGATAGTTTTGAGGCTATTTTTGTCACTTTTAGATCTAATTTGTGCCGTTACGAATCATGCAAAGTTAATTTTGTTTATTGGTTGAGATGCAGAATTTTATGCCCTAAAACTTTTATTCGAAGCTTTTTGGCTTAAAATAATTAGGGAAGCAGGAAATTACAAAATTGTGATTTTACATGTTAAATCCCTATGTTCGAGAGTTGCGTTCACCATCCTGTATATATATATATATATATATATATATATATATATATATATATATATATATATATATATATATATATATATATATATATATATTGCGGGAACCGAACACGAGTTTTCAAACCCACACTGAGCCATCTCGGATTTATCACATTTGGAAATGATTTCATACTGTAAAAAGTCAAAGTCAGCACATTCTTAGTGAATACAATTAAGTAAAGTAGAGCATGTTGTAATGAGGTCAAGTATTCTAAATAGTATTCTTTGACGTAAGTAGCTAACTATTTGCTGACTTAGTACTTTTGTAATTAGATATATAGTAGTGTTAGGTCAGTTATAGAGACAGTAGTAGTCACACAGTCAGATGCAGTCACATAGTCAGATAGTCAATACGAGAGTTCAGTAGGAACTCGACAACACCAACCATGTAGTAAGTGTGAATAAATCTTTGTTATTTGTTGAACCAAATTGTAAGTACAAACTTATTTACAACCACCCTAGTACTTGTCCTTTCTCCGGTCTGACAAGAACCCATACTAATTATTTGTTAATTCTCCTTCAAAGAAGGGAGGCTTACAATACGCGTATATACGTATTTTATCAAAGACATCAATAGATAATTTATTTTTCTCCTACTAGCATTACTCGTTTATGATTATTCATAAACGCGTATCAAAAGGGTTGAAATCAAAGGTCGTATTTATTTGGCATTTTTAAAGCAACCCGGTAGGTTACTTTTGTTTAATTGGTACGTTTTCAGTAACCCAGTACAGTTCCTGAACTGATCCTATTGCCCTCAGCTATTTTTGTGGTTGGCAGGTTGAACCCGTTTTCTATCTCTTTCTAATCAACTTGTGTTCCTTGTTATTCGTTTTGAATTGGTGGCATCGCAATTAGTATTTAAGCAGATGTCATTTAGAACGTGCATTCAGAATTTAAATTTATCGCTATTTCCTGACGTATTATGTATATTATTTGTCTGAAACTGTTTAATTTAATCAGTAATTAATCATAAATAATTAAAAATATATATATTCCCGCTTAAATATGTCAAATTTTATTAGTCACGTTCATGGGCATCCACAGATATTTTTCCAGGGGGGGGGGGCGAGTCGCAAGAAACTCTCAGATATACATAAATTTCTAAAATATTTTTTTTACAAAACATAAATACAAATACACATAACAAATGCATAAAAAAATATTTAAATTGGTAAAATAAATTACTAGTCTTTGTCGCCTGGGTTTGAATTGATGAGGAAGGACAATTTTCGAATAATTTAATAAACTTAGATTACTCAATCGTTACGATAGGGAACATGTCGCTAGCTGGCCATAAGAATACTGCTGGAAATTCAGTTTCAGCTTGAATATATTATCTTCAAACTTATAATTTAATTTTTATTTAATTTATATATACTTATACAGTGTGGTGGCCACGACTCTCGAACATAGGACTTTAACATGTAATATCATATTGTTTTAATTTTCTAATTATTTAAAAGAAAAAAGCTTCAAATAAAAGTTTTAGGGCATAAAATACGAAATTAATTTTGCATTCGGCACAAATAAGATCTGAAAATGACTAAAAT
Organism: Pterostichus madidus; assembly: GCA_911728475.2. Taxonomy (NCBI): domain Eukaryota; kingdom Metazoa; phylum Arthropoda; class Insecta; order Coleoptera; family Carabidae; genus Pterostichus; species Pterostichus madidus. Next base: position 27,387,465 of record OU452314.1, read on the forward strand.
TGTCTCAAAACTATTGATAGCTATGAAATTTACACAAAATTAAACAAATGTTTAACATTAAATCTGTCAAAAATGTCAGAATAGATTATTTATTTATTATTTCATTTATTTTGACAAATAAAACGGCCAACATTTGTTTAATTTTGTTTCAATTTCATGCCTATCGATAGTTTTGAGGCAATTTTCTTCATTTTCAAATCTAATTTGTGTCGTTATAAAGTATGACAAATTAATTTTGTGTATTGGTTCAGATGCAGAATTTTATGTCCTAAAACTTTTATTTGAAGCTTCTTTGATTAAAATATTTAAGGAGGCAGGCAGGTAAATCAGTGGTATCAAAAAGTAAATTATGAGCTGGAATCCCCATAACCTATCATATGAAATGTCAATTCAAAATTATTTAATTTTAATTTTAATTTATTTGTGTGATTACACAACTCGGTCGTCGCCTCGTTATGCAAGTTTCACTCGCATATCATAATGATGCTCTTATTCCACTTATATTGTAAATAACTATAAAATGTTTTCTTTAAGAAAATAAATAAGTTAAATTTTTGAGAGTTTCTCGAAAATTTGCTTTGGTAATTAATATGTTTCAAGTGGCGCCATTTTGTGGCCATAGGAGTCTAAAATCCTAATTATAGCTTCGGAAATAAATATTTCTAAAAATCAATTTTGTTTTTTGTAGATACAAGAAACAGGCATGGCTACAAACCAATTTATGAAATACTAGAACAGTTAGATTTACCAGAGATACCAACATTTTTTAATAAATTAAAAAAATTCAATAATGTCAAACGTACAGCATTAGAATGGATTGAAATTGATGCAATGGCGAGCAGATTATTAAATCTCAATTTATTCATTAATTGTGATATTGACGTGCATGTGAAAAATATTTATTGCGTTGTACCAATGAATAAAGTGATTGAACAGAATTCTGAAAGGTAATAAACGAAGTGTGCGTATCGGAACACCCGACAGTAATGATAACTTTGTCCCGATTAATTTAATATAAAGTAATTTTTTTCGTTTAAATATTATTAGAATAAATTTATTGATTTTATATAAAGTTTGAGTTAAATAAAAAATTTAAACTGCAGTTAAAGATAAATGCATTTTTTAAAATTGGGTAATTCCGGTCATCATTGTCATTTTTTGTATTTATGACAACCGAAAACAATATCATCAAACACACCACCCTCACTTCAACCACATTGATAGATCACTCCATATAAACTCATTCAGTTATTACACTCGAAATCATTTATCACACAATAAACCTTCAATCAGATCATTCCTATTCACTTATCATTCATCTTCTTTCTTCAACGTACATAACATATGCATAAAACATCTCAAATTACTCACGCCTACTCCTAACAACGAATCTTATAACGAATCTAACAACAAATCTACAAAGATTAGAAAAGATGAAAGCGATAGCCTGCACTTGTATATGAAAGAAAAGTCCACACAATGCAGTAACTGAAAATGAAACAAAAAGATAAGAAAGGAAGGGAGAGTTGCCCTGCGCGTGTTTTTGAAAGTGAATTTCACACAATTGCAGTTGAACACTCTACGTAAGAACTGAAAACGAATTAAAAGATAAGAAAGGAAGGGAGTGTCTCTCTACGCTTGTTTTTGAAAGTGAATTCCACGCAATTGCAGTTAAATATTCAATGTAAGATCAGAAAACGAATAAAAAAGATAAAAAACGAAGGGAGTGTCGTCACTGCGCTTGTTTTTGAAAGTGAATTTCACACAATTGGAGGTAAACACTCTAATGAAATTACCAAACAACAAAACTAAAATAAAAAATCCTACACTTTTTTTATATCATCAGATTCATTCCGCAATTAATCTTCGTCAAACGTTCCTATCCTGACACACCACCTTAGCTTCATCCACATTCATAATTCCTTTCATACAAGCACGTTTTTTCCTCATACTCGCAAACTTTCGTTCACGCAACAATCCTTCAATCATATTCATCCATTTATTCATAGGTCACCCTCAATTTTACCAACATATACCGGTTTCACCAATCTCTCATTCGATATACGTCCTACATGCCCAAACCATCTCAACTGACTTATACCTACTTTTCTAACGACATTCTTCTCAATTTCACACTCATCATACACCAATGAATTCCGAACACAATCTCTTCTGGTATAACCGCTCACACCTTGCAAATACCTCATTTCCACAATAGTTATACGACGTTCATGTTTCTATTAAATACTAAGGTTGGTAAGTTACGTGCGATTTGGTACCATAAGTTTTATTTTATTTTTAATTACAGCAGGGAAGATGATGTCAGTAAAAGTAAAAACAAACATTTGGATTTCATCAATTTCACAGTGATGTCGTTCATTCGTGATAAAGATAAAAAGTTACCTGTGGATTTTAACAAAACGTTATCTGACGCCATGGACATAATTATTCATATTGAAAACAAAATCAAAAAGGTATTGTACATATAAGATAAATTTAGAATAGTTATTCTTATACGATCAATATGGATAGTATGCAATTTTAGGCGTATTCCATTTGCTATTTGGTCAGATCTAACTTACATTTACTGAATCAGATTACTTAGTTATTTGGCTAGATTACTTCGCTGACTTTATTTCCAGTAATAGAATTACTGATTATACTTTACTTTGAAGTAATTTACCCGATAATAATAATGTTATAATTATTTCACTATACTTTTTGTTATGACGTGTTCTATTATTATTATTATAGCTTTCGTATATTTTTTCACACTACGAGTACATTAGTATTATTCCCAAATATTTAACTTTTTTTTTTAATTGTTGATACACTTGGAATTGATTTATTATTTACTATGAACAATAAGTTTTGTTCTACTAATAAGATAAATTGACCTTTATAAACTGTAAACATTGACGTTTATAAATAATAACAAAAGTCATAGCTATTGCTACAATTTAATAGAAATTTCGAAATTTATTTCATGTTTGTAAAACAGAAAAGCAGGGCATTGAAGAAAACTGATATCCCATATTAAATCCCCATGTTTGACCTTGCCAAGCACCACCAAATGAAAGCTCAAATTGTATTATTTTTTTCACCACCATCCATATGACACAAATTTTTTTATTTTTTCAGTAGTAAAAGAATGCTATTTAAACAATTTTTTTATAATCTTGACAATTTGTAGAAATGCTATTTTTGGTCCTAAGACCACAAAACAATGACGTATTCATGGCATTTGTTACTTTGTTTAATTTTAATTTTAATAAATCCTGGGCTGGATACCGTCGCCCTTTGCATTATTATGTACGTTACGCCCTTGGTGCATAAATTACTATTAAATTTAAAACTATTTCAGTGCTTGCAAAAAAATCATAAATTCATATTTTAGAAATTTATAAAAATAATGATTTTTACAACAGATTTACATAACTGAATATATACTCAGAGCTGGGCAAGCTACTTAAAAACAGTAGCTAAGCTACAGCTACAGCTATTCTTTAAAAAAGTAGCTGAGCTACAGCTACAAGCTTAAGTAGCTGTTAAATTTTAAAGCTACTTTTTCCATTTATTGTGAATTAATTAAATTTGCCATTGTCATATGATCAGTTGATCAGTCTTTTGTTATAATGAATGTTAATTTACTATTATGTACATACATATAAAAAATCGCAAATGGACAAATGTACTGTTAATTTGTTGTACTATAATTCTTATTTATATCGAAATAAATTAACAGTCACATTAACAGAAGACTCCTAAACAGTTAAAGTTTAGTTCATCTAATATTTAATACAGAAGTAGGATAGGTTAAGAACAAGTAAAATAAATAAATAAATATATCATCACGCCTTCTACCCATTACTGGGTGTGGCACTCTGCTGAAGCAGATCTCGGTAAGTGATATATTTTGCGCGTGAAGTGCGGTTACCAGGCGTCAAATCACGGCCCCCAAACATGTTAGTGGTGGAGGAGCCACAGGGATAGCTTTTTCAAATTATGAAAATTTGTCGCCTGTGGAAATCGAACCAGGGACCTTAGGATCCACAGGCCGACTTCAAACCACTGAGCTAGCCATCCCATATAAGAACAAGTGAAAAATTAAATATGATTTTAAACTATATAATAACTTGTTATCCTACAGTTATAGAAAACAATAAAGAAGGTACAATTCAAATACAAAATTAAAATAAATAGGTATTTCTTAGTGAATAATGGTAGCTTTAAGCTACTAAAAGTAGCTTTAAGCTAGAAAAAGTAGCTTTAAGCTACAAAAAGTAGCTTTAAGCTACCCAAAAGTAGCTTTAAAAGTAGCTTCAGATGTTATAACAATATTTTAAAGCTAATAGAAAAAAAAAGTTCGCTACTAGCTACAGCTAAATTTTTTCTCATTTAGCTAAGCTACAGCTACAGCTAAGGTAAAAGTAGCTAAGCTACAAAAGTAGCTAGCTAATGCCCAGCTTTGTATATACTTTATAAAATTTTCACACCGATTATTATAAATCGCACCTCGCATAGAATACAACTTGTACATTGTAAAATATTTAAAAACTAATAATTTTCTTATAATAATTACAGGCTAAAATGCCGGATATGCATGGATATTTTATAATCAACTTGAAAGAAAAAACCTACAACAATCAAATATGGAACAAGTATTTACACAAACTATTTCAAGGATTGAATGTGACTGTAGATTTAGTTACCGAGCGCATTACTGCTTCTCAAATGAAATATTTTGAGTTTATGTTTAGTTTCCTCGATGAAGAATCAGAAGAAAATCTAGAGCTCTGGATCTGGTGGAAAGTTGTTTATTATCTCATGCCACACACTACGACGGAAGCTATCGAACATTTTGATAAAATCTTTAAAGCTAGTGATGTCCATTCAAATATCTTAAGGTGAATGAAAAGTGATGATATTCGATTGACAGTTTAGATGAGAGAAAAATACAAAAATTATCGCGATTGCAATTATTTATCTGACTGTATTATAATCACGTGTTTATGATATCGTTTAGAGGTCAAAAAATGGTATGTTATACTGTAAAGAACTTGATAGAAACACATTTCAAAACTATCAAATTTTGAATGTAAAATGTAATCGTTAAGTATTAAATACTTTGTATGTGACATCTACATATACTCGCTCGGCCCTATACTGGGCTCGTCCATAAAACTCTAAATTATGTACTTGTTACAAGCGCAAGGCGACACTGCCTTCCTTTCTTATCTTTTTGTTTCATTTTTAGTTACTGCATTGTGTGGGCTTTTCTTTCATATACAAGTGCAGGCTATCGCTGTCATCTTTTCTAATATTTGTCGATTCGTTTTTAGTTTCGTTATTAGATTCGTTGTTAGGAGTAAGCGTGAGTAATTTTAGATACATACATATCTTCACGCTATATCACATCAAATAGGGTAGCACGAACCCTAAATATCTTATGTACGTTGAAGAAAGAAGATGAACGATAAGTGAATAAGATTGATTGGATAGATGTGATTGAAGGTTTGTTGTGTGATAAATGATTTCGTGTGTAATAAATGAATGAGTTTATATGGAGTGATCTATGAATGTGGTTAAAGTGAGGGTGGTGTGTTTGGATGATAATGTTTGACGAGGGCTGATTATTTGATGAATGTAATGATTGAATATTTTATGAGTGAATTTAGGGTTCGTGTTACCCCATTTGCCAGGCCAACGTTTCGAGAACATATCTTCTTCAAGACAAGTAATATGCTCAAAGAATATTTGCTTGATATCTGAATATACATATCAAGAGATGCTTAATTGAGTATTTATAATGGTGTTTTAGTACTTACTTTAGTGAATAGTAGTAAATGTTGAGAGTAAATGAGAAAGCTGTGAAAGAGAGGTATTTACGGGTATGTGTTGATAATAAGACTGCAAACCGCTGAAAAAAATCGGTTCGTTTCTGTTTGAGATTCGTTATACTTTATCGGTTTGGCTTCAACAGTTCAAGAATCAGTTTACAAGATCGATTCGGTTCGATTATTCTGTTCAATTATTGTTGGTATACTTCATTCTCTGTATGAAAACTATTACGTTACATTCGGTATCCATGTGATTCAAGATTTTGTATTTAAAACGTTTACATTGGTATTGGATTGACATCTTTAAACGTAACCCAAAATTTAGATGTCTAATTAAAATATTTATTATTTTACAAAATTTTATTAGTTCATAGAAACCAAGTTCTGCAATATATTAAATGAAAACCAAATTTATTTGAAAGGACCAAAAATATTATCTACATTATATATATATATATATATATATATATATATATATATATATATATATATATATATATATATATATATATATATATATATATATATATATATATACATATCTAATTTCAGTGAAGAGAGCTGCTACAACTTAACAAAAATGAACATGGAATACGCTGTTGCTTATGGAGTTATGGGTAAATCATTTCAAAGTAATAAGAAGGATGTAAGTAGCAAATTGTACCTAATTTATTATACTGACTAGTCGTCCAAGTACCGTAAAACACTTTTTTACCATACTGTAAGTTATCTATTAATGACAAAATTTAAACACAGTAAGTGGAACTTTAAGTGCACAGTTGTTTCCATGGTTACATCAGGACCATAATATTTACTAATTATCCACCGTGGACAGTAAGTGAAAATTACATATCAAGATCCTGTTTATTTTGATAACAAGTTGACAGCTGTAAATTTTGAAATCTATTTTTCTTTTCCTTCTATTTCTGCAAGTATTGTAAAAAATAGCTTACTAATCTCGAACTGTAAGCGATTTTTTAAGTACGCGAATATTTAGGAAATCTCGACCCTTTGGGCCTCGATTTCACAAACTACATTCTTGACCAAAAAACTGTCACTTACAGTTCATGGTACGTAATATACGATATTATTAGTTAACTAGCAACTAGGTTATCTAACATATAATAGGCGTATTCCATTTGCCATTTGGATCAGATCAAACTTACATTTACTGAACCAGATCACTTATTTATTTCGCTGGATTACTTCGCTGACTTCATTTCTTGTACTAGAATTATCGATTCTAATTTACTTTGAAGTAATTCATCCCAATAAGTTCTTCAATTTGCTTAATTAAGTTCATTTAGTCATGTTGTCTAATTTATTTGAACTGATTTAAGTAAACAAAGTGGCAAATGGAATGCAGCTAATGAATATATTATTGTAAGCACCTTAAAATATTCATTTTTTAAAATTTTTAATTGCTTTCGTGGGGCAATATTCTTACAGAATATAACACGTGCATTAAATATTCCCAGATTCTTTTTTCTTGCAGTTCAGTCAGGCTTTTCTTGCTCTTAGGAAATATTTTCAAGGCAACAAAAGCATTCGTGAACTCAAAAAAATTATCAGTAATATTCAATGTACTAGTTATATTATAAGTGAAAATTTTACAATCAACTGTCATGTCCGAGGATAAAGTGAAAAGTTCTCGGCCTCACACATAGATGGCGTTCCAATCAGCAAATATTTGAGATTCCTGCCTGGGTGCACGTATCATTAGTTCGTATGACAAGTTTCAAATTGTACTCTCAAGTAGTTTGTTTGCACGAATTTTTTAAGAAGACGTCTTTTGTGTTTTTCGTTAAAATGGATAAACTTGAATACCGTGCGGTCATAAAATTCTTCGTTTTGGATGGATTAACCTCTAAGGAAATTCATCCGAAGTTGATAAAAGTTTACGGGGACTCTGCTCCTTCCATGTCAACCGTTAAAAAGTGGGCAGCTGAATTTAAACGTGATCGCACGTCCCTCGAAGATGACCTACCTGGAGGACAGCTAAAAACCGCCACCACACCGGAAATCATCGTAAAAGTTCATGATATCTTGTTGGACGACAGGCGAGTGAAGGTGAGTGAGATAGCTGAGGCTGTGGGGATATCGGAAGAAAGGGTGCGAAACATCTTGCACAAATAATAAGTTATGATGCGAAAGTTCTGCCGCATTTGCTGAATGCCAATTAAAAGCAAATGCGCAAACGATCTTCGCAGCAATGTTTGGACCGATTCAATACGGATCTGACCGATATTTTGCGGCGATTTCTCACCATGAATGAGACATGGATCCACCACTATACGCCAGGAACGAGACAGCAGTCCAAACAGTGGGTGGATGTCAGTGGTTCAGCGACAAAGAAAACGAAGTCGATCGCATATGCCGGAAAGGTCATGTCCAGCATATTTTGGTATTCGAAAGGGATCCTGTTATTTGATTACCTTAAAAAAGGCGAATATTACTCTAATTTTCTTGACCAGTAGGATGCCAAAATTCGCGAGAAGAGGCCTGGCTTGCAGAAGAAAAAAATCATCTTTAATCAGGACAACGCACCTGCACACAAGGGTGTGTCGGCGATGGGAAAACTGCGGGATTTGGGGTACGATTTGCTCGGCCATCCCCCATATTCTCTTGATTTGGCACCCTCAGACTTCTATATGTTCCCAAACTTGAAGAAATTTGTTTCTGGGAAGCGCTTCGCGTCCAATGAAGAAGTTGAGAGGGCCGTAGATGAATATTTTCAGCCTTCCAGACTCTCACTTCCGGGAAGGAATATTGATGTTGCAGAACCGCTGGACCAAGTGTGTTGAAGTCAAGGGAGAGTATGTAGAAAAATAAAATAATTTTTTAACTGAAAATCGCAGTCTTCCATTGTCAGACCGAGAACTTTTCACCTTACCCTCGTACTGCAAAAGTCATGTGATTTTGTTTGGTGATGTTTACTTAGTGGATTTTTTGTGCAGTTTTGTTCACTATTTATTTAGTTTTATTAAATTTATTAATGTGGACTAAGGAATACAAAAAGCGACATAAACAGTGAAATATGCTGTATACGAACCCGAAACATTTCGTACCAACATAAAATATTAAATCATGTTACATGTTGAAATATTTATAAAATATTAAATCATGTAAATGAATAACATTTGCTGTAAAATAGGAAATTGGACAAGAAATTCATGTACATTTATTACCGTGTTATATCGACATTTTAAATAAAAATTTAATTGAGGAAAAATTAAACAAACAGATAATGGAGATGTGGAATGCTACAAAAGAAGCTTTTATTAATCGTATTAATTCTGTCCCATGGTTGGATACCACAACAAGGAAACTTATGTTAGACAAACTTAGAGCTATGAACGATTTAATTGGATTCTCAGATACATACGAAGAAGAACTTGAAAAATTGTATTCATCGGTAAGTTGAAAGAATCTCAATCCAGTTCTTCTTTATTTTCCTTATCTTGTTCATCATTAACCTTATTTCTTCTACTCTTCTAAATAACTTCTTATTTCTTCTTCTCTCCTCCCATTTTACTTTCCCCATTTTTCTCCAAATCCACAGTTTTAGTGCTTCTATTCTTCGCTACAACACGAAACATTTCGTCAGCCTTTTCCCTAAGTCCTTATTCAGTGATCTACATAGTAGCTTCATCTTTCGATTAAATGCTTTATTGGCTAAAGCCATCCTTATTTTATTTCTTGAGTGCTAGTCATGTTTTCTGTGATGTAACTACCCAAGCATTAAAATTTTTCAACCTGTTCCATCTCTTCACCTCCTCCTTTGTCTCCTATTATTATGATTTTGTTTTCTTTTACTTATTAATTCTCATTCCGTATTCCACGCATTTAATGTTTAAATTTACCACCATGTCTGTTATTTCTTTTTATTTTCTGCTAGCAATACCATGTCATAGTTGCCTAGTGAAATAAAAATCTATTATTTAAAGTTAAAATTACACATTTCCTTCTTCAGCTAGCTACTGAAGAGTCAATTATAATTATTTTTTATGTTTAATTTAGTTTTCACCAAGACATATTTTAATAATTCTAAAAAAAAATATTCGAAACACTTTGCTCTAAAATAATATTGTATCAAATGTCTCTCATACACTTAATCCAAATGCTACATAACTACGGTTCACTTTTCCAACAACACCCTGTATAGTACATGACTAATAATATTTATATATAATATGGGGTGGCGAGCTCAGTGGTATGAAGTCGGCCTGTTGATCCTGAGAACCCTGGTTCGATTCCCACAGCCGACAAACAATTTTCATAATTTCAAAAACTACCCCTGTGGCTCCTCCACCACTAACATCTTTGGGGGCCGTGATTTTACGACTAGTAACCGCACTTCACGCGCAAAATATATCACTTACCGAGATCTGCCTCGGCAGAGTGCCACACCCAGTAATGGATAGAAGGCGAGATGATATATTTATTTATTCATTTTATACAGGTGTCTATTAATTTAAATACTGGACATTTATATAATCTGATTGAAATATTGAAACAGAAGAAAAAGCTATCATTAGAAAGACTTCACAAGTTTAGTGAAAGTTTGATAACAGAATTTTCTCCTATGGAAATGAATGCTCAATTCTTTGATTTAGAAAATGCTATAAGTACGTATAAAAATTGATATACAATGAAGTAACATAAGAGGTAACGCAGTTGGAGTAAAGTAAGAAGTAATGTAAGCGAATTTGATCAGTTATAACGCACAAGTTATTACCATCAACCAATCAGATATATGATAAAACTTCGGCATTTTTTGTTTAGCTACGACATCTCTTATTTGAATTTCGGCACTAATCCGTCAACTGGATAACATTCGATAATTAAAATCTTTCCACAATTTATTTATTTATTTATTTGTTACTCTGCACAACAGGAACCTACAACTTATAGTAGAATCATTAAAGCTACCTTCACAAATCGAAATTAGTTTTTGTTTTATGCTTTATGTTTCAGTGTGTTTTTAGGTGCCATTCACAAATAGTTTTGCTTTTGTCGATTTTAGTTAGTAGTGACATCTATCATAAATTTTAGAAGATCGGTAATACAGTAAATGCAACTGTCAGATGTGCTAAGTTACACATGCTGTCATATGTTGTTTGTTTACTTTCGTATTTTTTGGAAGAGCAAGATAAATATTATCATAATAAGAAAGTAGGTATTAAAACCTTGTTTTTATTTTCATTCACTTTGACACTCGAATAAAAACAAACTTAGGTTATCGTCAATCCGAAGGATAATAGAACGAGACAAGTATATATCACTACATCATTCCACGCTTCGTCCTATTGGTCTATTCCTAAGTATAAAACGTAAAACTAAAACATAAGTTTGGAGTTTGCAAATTTTTGTGTTAAAACCAAAACTAAATACTGATTTGTGAATGGCTGCATAAGATAACATGTCTACAAGGTTGTTAAGACAAAAATGGAAAACAAAACAAAAACTAATTTAGATTTGTGAATGTAGCTTTAAAGTTTGATTCGTTGACCGTAGGGATCCTTGTATGTAGATGGTGAATGAATAAACGTATTTATTTCATTTCATATAATCATACGATTTTATCTCAATTTTGGTGAGTTTCTTTGTCTTGCGAAGTATTTCGTTATTTTTTTTGTAATAGAAGTGTTATTTTTATCACAGCTAATGATGACCCAATTTTCAGGTCGAAACGTTCTAATACTCGTATATGATTATATGAAATAAATACGTTTATTCATTCACCATCTACATACAAGGATCCCTAAGGCCAACGAATCAATTTTTAACTGATTCTTGGATCCATCTTAACCTCAAATTATAGTGGAATCCGAACCACTCAAATACCATCGTATTTTTTTGTATAGTTTGAGATTTGAACGCATGACCTCTTGCTTATTAATTAAGAAATGCAAGTTTTACCTCGCTTTTATCCACTAGCTGTCTGTGAAATAGATTGGGAAAAATTGCAGAGGAAACGACAGGGGAATACCAAGCAGGCTTCAGGAGTAACAAATCTACAACGGATCAAATATATGTGCTGAAGCACTTAATAGCCAATAGTTACGAGCACAACCTAGAGCTGGACATGTTATTTATTGATTTTAAACAAGCATATGACACCATAAACAAAACGGAAATGATAGAAATATTACGAGAACTTAAAATACCAATAAAAATGATAAATCTGATCAAAATGACCCAGGACGACATAAGCTGCAAAGTTTTGGTTGAAGGACGAGTATCTGAAAGCTTTAGGATTGAAAGAGGTCTGAAACACGGGGATCCGGTATCCCCTATTCTATTTAATCTAGTTTTGGAAGGTATAATACGAAGAGGTGGCCTGTTTAGAACAGGGGTAATTTACTGACAGAGTCATTGTAACAAGATCCAGAAATGAGCTGAGACAAATTTTCCAAAGATTAGAGAAAGAAGCTAAAACGATTGGTTTAAGAATTAATGAAACGAAAAATAAATTCATGCGAGTGGCAGGGGAACATAAGTCAGAGCCAAAGGATTTGAAGTTAAAGGTAGAAGATGGGAAAGAATATAATTTTGAAGAGGTGAACAACTTAACATATCAGGGAGTGTCTCTGGCGGGCAAAAATGAAGAAGACACGGAAATCACATCAAGATTACTGAAAGGCAGTAAGTGTGTTGGATCCCTATACAAGTTTCTGAAGTCCAAACTGGTGTCTAGAATAATCAAAGTTAGAACTCATAAATCTATTATAAGGCCGACAGTTATATACGGGTGCGAGTTATGGGTTTTAAATAAGGGGAATCAAACAAGGCTAGAGGTCTGGGAAAGGAAGATACTTAGGGCAATATACGGGGGGGAAAGAGTGGTGAACTAATGTTGCGAAGAACAAACGCGGAAATTATGGAACTGTTAGGAGAAATGAGCATAACAGGCGTGATAAGAGCTCAGAGACTTAGGTGGCTGGGTCACGTAGTTCGTATGCCGGAGGACAAAGTAGTTAAAGGTGTGTTTGAAGGAGGCGTAGTGGCCAGAAAACGAAGAGAGCGACCAAAGGGAAAGTGGTACGACGCGGTGGTAAAAGACATTTAACAATTGGGTATAAGAAGATAGAAAGAAAAAGCCGTAGATAGAGCACAGTGGAGAAGTTTTGTGCAACAAGCCATGAGCCTGCAAAGCTCGCAGAGCTAACTAATATATTATCCACTGAGCTACGATAGCCTGTAGTACAGCCTAATTTTCAAAAGAGTTTTAGCTAGAAACTGGCTAATCCTGATTTTTGGATTTGTCAAATTAAACTAAACGATATTCCCAAAAAAGTTTAAATAAACTCTAATATAATCTTGAAGTTAATTGCATAAATTTATTAAAATCAGACTAGCATAAGATTATCTAAATCAAAATTCAGGATTAGTTAAAACTTTTTTGAGAATCTGGCTGACAGAGATTTTTGAATTTCTATTAATTGTATACTTTTGCCATCAATTTTTATGTAATACCAAGCTTAAACAAGTACACGTTTAGATAACAATTGATAATATTGATCACCGATTACTAGAATATTAGATGAATATCGCCTAGGTTACGCAAAAATGCTGACATCTGATTGGTCAAAGGTAAAATATATTAGGTAATGCAAAGCAAACAGATGAAATTTGGTTAGCTCTTGCTTTGCATCTCTTACCTTACTGCTTACTTTCCTTTATTATAAATCATTGCTAGCGCTCGCACATGCTGAACTTTTTATAAAACTAATACCATTCACGTTAGCTCTTAACGTTACTTTATTACAAATCTAGATTTAAGGGTGCACCTAAAGTTTCTGCAAACAAATACAAGTAAGCACAAAAATTAATGAATCACAAAAAAAGTACATCGATGTTACATTTCATTGGATTTGATTAGTAGATTAGTCATTTTCTACGCAATGACAAAGTTTATGTAGACGTGGGTTTTAATTATTTTATTCACAATCAGTTAGTAATCGGTGCGTTTCCAACCAACAAAACAGTTGAGAAGTGAGTCTTTGTTTACGTTACTTTTTAAGTTAGCTGGCAGTAGTTATATTGAAAAACAAGTACTACAAATGACCCTTATTATAATATAAGTACAGTTAGTGTAACGAGCCGCATGTGAGTTGCGCATAGTACGAATATATATATATATATATAATTTCATCTGAAAGTTCTTCTAAAACCCTTTCAAATATGGTATGACTCGAAATAATTTAAGTTTGAACCAATTGCCTATCTTAAAATTTCAACTCTTTTTAAATTTCATCTGAAAGTTATTCTAAAGCCCTTGGCATGATTCGAAATACTTTAAGTTTGAAATAATTGACAGTCGCAAAATTTCTATCAAACACTTGTTTTATTTCCGAAAAGATTTAGTTAAACTATTAAAAATTCTTCGGACGTCATTTCTGATAGTTCCACTTTTCAATTTTATATGTATACAAAATCAATTGAAATTTTTCTCTAAACTTTTTGAAAAACTGTTGGAAATCGCTGGAATATTATATCTGTCATCTTTTATTCGAGTTACTTTTTCTTTACAGTGTAGAATGCTGTGGTAATTTTTGGTTCTTTTACTGTACCTATGTTATTACTGCAGACAAATTTTGCTTTGTCTTACTATATACTATTTAAAAACTATTTTTCAAATTGACGTTTTGTCTTAAAAATTTTATATGAACATAAAATCCATTGAAAACAGATACTAATACTTAAATCAATTTACAAAATATCTCTAACTTGTCTAGAAACTGAAATACTCGTAAGTCTATAAAAAAATTCCATGCGTAACGTCAAAAGTGATAGCTTTGATCTATGACTTTAAAAACCTAGATTTTGAATATGAAAGGTACTATTGTGCATTGAATATGCCGAGAATTTTTTTTTTCGCTGTTCTCTCGAGCTTTTCTTGTTTTTAGGAAAACAAAAACAGATATACATAAATTTCTAAAAAAAAAATTACATAACATAAATACAAATACACATAACAAATAGACAAAAAATATTGAAATTTGTTAATTAAATTACTAGTTTTATCGTCTAGATTTGAATTGAAGAGGAAGGACAATCTTCGAATAACTCTTCCGTAAATTGACACCATTTCTTCAATCAATTTCGAATTAGCAGTTTTACCGTTTTTATTTTCTAATATTTTGTGTCTGTGCATACTTAATAAACTTTGATTACTCAATCGTTACGATACGGAACATGTCGTTAGCTGGCCTAAGAGTACTTCTGAAAATTTAGTTTCAGCTTAAATGTATTATCTTTAAACTAAAAATTTAATTTTTATTTTATTTATATATAAACATACAGGGTGGTGACCGCGACTCAAACATGGAACTTTAACATGTAAAATCATATTGTTTAAATTTCCTGTTTTCTAATTACTTAAAACAAAAAAGTTTCAAATAAAAGTTTTAGGGCATAAAATTCGAAATTAATTTTGCATGCTTTGTAACGGCACAAATTAGATTTTAAAATGACTAAAACCATGGATAGCTATGTAATTGAAACAAAATTAAACAAATGTTTGATGTTCAATCTGTCAAAACTGTCAAAATAAAAAATAATAAATAAAGGATTTATTTTGACAGACAAAATGTCAAACATTTGTTTAATTTTGTTTAAATTTCATGGCTATCTATAGTTTTGAGGCAATTTTCGGCATTTTAAAATATAATTTGTGTCGTTACAAAGTATGCAAAATTAATGTTGTTTGTTATTAGGGAACCAGGAAATTACAAAATTATAATTTTACATGTTTAAGTCCAATGTTCGAGAATCGTGGCCACCGCCCTAATTAATAAGCAGAGGACGCCCCTCCTTGCCCCCCCTGCGGACGCTCATGAGTGAGTTCCTAGCAACTAGCAACAAAATAAAAGTTCAGCAATAATATTTTTCATAATTTCCAATAGTTTCAAGATTTTGTGAGAAAAAAATGAATAGTGGTAACGAAGAAAATCTTAATTTGTTACCACCAGATATAAATAACGTCCCTATATTTACTACCGGAAATTGCAAGAAAAAAATATGCGGTCGCATTTATTCATTTTGATCAAATATCGAAACAATATAATACTTTGAAATTTAGTTTTATTTTCATAGTTTGCAGAAATTTGAGGAATTTGCTATTGCATCTACGATTTAATAATAAAAGATAAAATATATGTGTTTTATTTTCTGCAGATGTTCTACCAGGCTACATTAATTATCCAATTTATAATCTAGGCTTAAAGTAAGTTTTATAATACACTGTTCTAAAAACTGTATTTTCTAATTTGTTATTTTATTGCAGTGTGTTAAACTATGGTTCTTTTGGTAGCATTTTGGCTCATGAATTGAGTCATGGATTTGATAAAAGAGGTATATTTACTTACATTAATACTATATTCAAACAGTTAACAGTTGTTATATTGTATACAAAATGCTTGACATCTAAGTAATATTTTCATATACTTTATTCGTAAATAAAGCGGAATACAGAGTGTTTCCTATACAATACTACTATTGAGATCTCGAGAACAACAAGAATTACGGTACCTGGTAAATAAGACAATAGGTTTATGTAGTTGTATCTACGACGGAAAACAGCAAAAATATCCAATTTGACATAGATGTCAACTTTGAATACTAACAATTTCTTATTTTATTCCTTAAATCACACGTTGATCAACTGTTCTTTTGAATGTTTTAATCACGACTTGAAGTTAATAACTAATACATTAGGCAAGAAGTAAAGTTAGCATCTTGCATCTATCAATGTAACTAAACTTTACTTTGCAAAGAATTAATTACACTTTAAATTTTGTTGTTATCTTAATTTGTGCTCGTAGAAAAAGTACAGTACACGACTCGTTTTATAAACTCTTTAGTAAGGAATGTATAAAAAAAGAAATAATTATTTTGCATGACATTCTGCAAACAGCTTAGATATGAAAATTTTAATTAATATCTATCACGTGACGAACGTATTACATTAATCAATTTTAATTAATTGCATGCTGTTTTAATCCTAAACATTTTTTCTTGTGTTTACACTTTTGTTCTAAAATTAATCATACATTTTTTTTTTGAAGGCCATAAAAACATTTGGGAAAGTATCTAGTTTTCAGATATGAGTGGCGAAATTGATAATAATAAGGGAAAAAGCTATGCGCTTTAAGAATATCATTTTCAGTTATTCGTTGCATTAAAATATATCTAGCCATCAAGGATTTTTGATAATTTACATTTTAACAGGCACATCCAAAAATCAGCATACTAAAATTGTAGTTTTTTACTAATTTAATAGAAGTAGTATAGTTCTCGAAACCTCAAAGGTAGCCCTAACCAGAATACATACTGTAAATGTTACAGTTACAGTATGAAACATCAAAATGAGTTTAAAATCTGTGGCGACTTGCGGTACGTGCTACGTACAAGCACAAGTTTAACCATAATTCTTGGTACCAAAAGATTTTCAATGTATTATTAATATTACAGGAATAAATTTTGATGCAACTGGTAATTATAACTATTTATTAAGGAACTCGTCAACGAGTTTAGAATATGAGAAAAGATTGTCATGTTTCGTCCAACAATATACCAAATTCCGTGTTCCAGAACTAAATGATTATGTAAGTATACAACAGTTGTATTCCAATTACTCACTTGTATCCGATCCGTGACTACTCAATATCTACCTGACTAACTGAAATTACCAAGGATTTTATATGAATACTGGATAGCTAACTTACTAGTACAAATGAGACAACTGGTAGAGATATGCCGCCATTTGCAAAAAAAAGCAAAACTTGCATTGCTCTTTTATATTACATAGTATTTTTCTGGTGTTTGTATTGAATAAATAGTATCAAGTGTGAAATTATAAGCTGCAGAAAATATATGTATTATTGCATATACAACATGAACATCAAATGCTGTATAGAGGATGTTCAGTTTAGTTGTGCCATTATTGCTATCTCAAGAACTATAAGAGCAATAAGATTGGTTAAATTTTTGACCAGTGGTTCTCTTATTTTAAACGGGAACCTGGTTTTTTATTTGTTTGTCCAAATCTGTATTTTTTTTCTGAATTTAACAATTACCACAAAAGACAAAATGTCTATTGCGATGTGGAATTGAGTCTTAATAAATAAGAAAAAATAGGAAAAAAATTTCCATCACTTGTCTCGTAATTCCACAGAGGTTTTACAGCCCGTTTGCATCAACTTCTCAGGTCATCAACAAACGGCTGGTCAGTTCAGCTTTAACCATAGACGCGTTTCGTCCTTCCGGACTCATCAGTATGGTGCGATCATTTATCCAACTAGATCAACTAGAAAATAGTGGATTGTGATACCGACTTAGCTGAACTGACTGATGTTAACCTATCTACAACGGTAACATGACATGAGAGCTATGGAGCCACTCGTGTTGCCATCTACCGACAAAATCGCAAACTGCTTGACAGCTATTGAAATAAAACAAAAGACAAAATGTCTATTGCGATGTGGAATTGAGTCTTAATAAATAAGAATGGCACCACGAGTGGCTCCATAGCTCTCATGTCATGTTACCGTTGTAGATAGGTTAACATCAGTCAGTTCAGCTAAGTCGGTATCACAATCCACTATTTCCTAGTTGATCTAGTTGGATAAATGATCGCACCATACTGATGAGTCCGGAAGGACGAAACGCGTCTATGGTTAAAGCTGAACTGACCAGCCGTTTGTTGATGACCTGAGAAGTTGATGCAAACGTGCTGTAAAACCTCTGTGGAATTACGAGACAAGTGATGGAAAATTTTTTCCTATTTTTTCTTATTTATTAACAATTACCCTCACATTACATTTTTTTGACAAAAATGCATATTAAATTGACATTAATTGAATTCAAATCGCATAGGTATAAGCATGCTATGAAACAAACAAATGATTAATAAAATTTATTTATTAATTTTTCTATTTCGGTGTTCTTATAGGTCTATAAACGCAATGTAACCACGTCAAGGAGATCTATAAGCGCACTGTTTTTGGCGTTTTTTATTTTTTAGGAGTGGTATGAATGCTACTAAATCTGAAAGATGAATAACATATAACCTTAAAATTGTAAATTTTCTATGTCGAAGTATTACTAAAAGAATGTACTGTAATCATACAAAATTCACGACATTCACAATATAGAAAAAAACATTGACAACAAAAATTGATTTTTTTATTGTTTTTGTGATGAGAAGCGCTACCAACACAACTGATAATAAACACCAACTGATATTTTTGACAAGTCGCAGTTTTTAAATCTAGCAGAATTATAAAATTACCTCAATAGAAAAAATAATATAAAGAACAGGTTTCATAAGGTCCATTATCATACTCGTCCTTTGTAAAACTCGTCGTGTGTTAACAAATTACTTTATGAAACTACAGAGTGATCAAAAGGAATTGTTATAGATGCCAATACAATTCCAGAGATCTTTTTATTCCACAGTTGGCGTCAGATAAAGGCGGAAATGCTATTTGACATTTCTAATAAATACAAATAGGTTATGTCAGGAGTCTGACAGCTAATAGAATTATGACTTTTTAAGTAATAGAAATACTTTAGAAATACATGTAATAATAAATGTACTCAATTTTAAATTTTAATTTTAATTTAAATTAAAAAACAATTTCTTTTGATCACCCTGTAGTTCTTTAATATACTATTTTTCACAAAATAATTGTATTGACATATAATAATGAATCAAACAAACAAAAATAATTAGTTTTTTTTTTTCATTTTTTCTGTGGTAATAAGTCACTTATCATGGTGGCATATAAAAATGAAATATAGTTTATGGATAAAATTTCTAGGTACATGGACAGGACACATTGAATGAAAATATAGCGGATAATGAGGGATTACATCTTGCGTATGACGCGTATTTCTTACAAAAAAGAAATACAAGTGCACCAATGTTAAAACTACCTGGCTTGGAAAATCTAACCCATGAGCAACTATTCTTCATAGCGTACGCTACTGTAAGTTTATACAAAATAAATTATCAAATTGAATTATAGAAAAAAATTGGACAACCACCAGGTTAATTATTTGTAAAAGGACACTACTTCACTTTTACTAAATTTGCAGTAACCATGGAAGTGTCAGAGATATTCAATAATTGCTACATACGAGGGCAGAGAGAAAAGTCCTTGAAAAATGAAACAAGAAATGCTTTATTTGGTCAAAACATATTTTATTTCTCAACATAATCTTCTTGTAGCTCGATACACTTCGTCCAACGTTTTTCAAATTTTTCGATCCCTTCCAAATAATACGATTTTGGCAATCCTTCAAAATAGGCGTTTGTCTCAGCGATAACCTCATCGTTGGAGCCAAATCTCTTTCCGCCGAGCCATTTCTTCAAGTTTGCAAATAGATAAAAATCGCAGGGGTCCAAATCTGGAGAATATGGTGGATGACGAACCAATTCATAGCGCAATTCATGCAATTTTGCCATTGCGACTGCGGTCGTGCTTGTTGTCATCAGAGAGCAAATGCGGCACACATCTGGCAGATAACTGTCTCATATCCAAAATTTTATGCAAAATGTTCCGTACCCATTCGGATGAGATGCTTAGCCTCAACAAGCTCATGCGCTTTATCTCGTCGATCATCCAATATCATACCATGGATTTTATCGACGATTTCTGGCGTTGTAACCTCAATTGGACGACCAGAACGTTTGGCGTCCTTTGTGGTCATACTACCACAACGAAAATCAGTAAACAACTTGTGAATCGTTCCAATCGATGGTGAGGAGCCCCCATAATGTTTAACAAGCGATGCTTTGGTTTGCGTAATGTTTTTTCCACGCAAGAAATAATGTTTAATCAAGACGCGAAATTCACTTTTTTTCATGTTTTCAATAATCTTCAAGGTTGCTTGCTTTCGATGGGTGTCAAAACAGAACTGAATGACATATCAGTCTGAAAATTTTAATGCGTTCTAGTTAAAGATGGTACATCACAAATGTCACATGAAATTTGCGATTGTGGCGCCATCTGTTTTATTTTTCAGGGACTTTTCACGCTGCCCTCGTATAGTATCAATCACCTTGGTTATTGTTAACTTTTAACATGCTGTTTATTAACAACATAGTTAACATCGCTTTATGCAAACTGAGCCTAAATCTAAGCATGTTTAATTAGTATTTTAAATAAATATTTAAGAATTGATAAAATAATATTTAATTTTAAAAATTTCATAGATTTCAATAGAGAGAAAAATTATATTAATATCAGATTTGAATGTTGGGTGTGGATGAAGAAACATGAACGTCGTATAACTGCTGTGGAAATGAGGTATTTGCGGGGTGTGTGTGGTTATACTAGAAGAGATCGTGTCCGGAATACATTGGTGTATGATGAGTGTGAAATTGAGAAGAATGTAGTTAGAAAAGTGGGTATAAGTCAGTTGAGATGGTTTGGGCATGTTGAACGTATGTCGAATGAGAGATTAGTGAAACAGGTATATGTTGGTGAAATTGAAGGTGAAAGATTGCGTGGGCGACCTATGAATAAATGGATGAATATGATAGAAGGATTGTTGCGTGAACGTAAGTTTCCGAGTACGAGAAACAAACGTGCTTGTATGAAAGGAATTATGAATGTGGATGAAGCTAAAGTGGTGTGTCAAGATAGGAATGTTTGGCGAAGATTAATTGCAGAATGAATCTGATGATCTCAGAAGTGCAGGAATTTTGATTTTAGTTTTGTTGTTTAATTTTTTCATTAGAGTGTTTATCTGCAATTGTGTGAAATTCACTTTAAAAAAAAAGCGCAGGGACGACACTCCCTTCGTTTCTGATCTTTTTTATTCGTTTTCTGATCTTACATTGAGTGTTTAACTGCAATTGTGTGGAATTCACTTTCAAAAACAAGCGTAGAGCGACATTCCCTTCCTTTCTTATCTTTTAATTCGTTTTCAGTTACTGTATTGTGTGGACTTTTCTTTCATATACAATTGCTGGCTATCACTTTCATCTTTTCTAATCTTTGTAGATTCGTTATTAGACTCGTTGTTAGGAGTAAGCGCGGGTAATGTGAGATGTTTTATGCATGTGTTATGTACGTTGAAGAAAGAAGATGAATGATAAGTGAATATGAGTGATTGGATGGATGTGATTGAGGGTTTGTTATGTTAGAATGATTTCGAGTGTGATAAATAAATGAGTTTATATGGAGAGATCTATGAATGTGGTTGAAGTGAAGGTGGTGTGTTTGGATGATAATGTTTAACGGGGGCTGATTGTTTGATGAATGGTATGCTACCTCATTTGATGGGATATAGCGTGAAGATATGTATGTATGTATGTAGATTTGAATCACATGGCGACCGTAGCTTAATTAGTTTAAAGCATATGATCGGAGTTCATAAGTCTCAGGTTCATATCCTGGCGATATCTAAATGTTTCTCTTTATAATTCAATTTGATTTCAAGCTTTTTAAAATTATTATTTAAAAACGTTTGATAGCGTTTGCCGAACTCTCGATATTTTCTAAAGATCTTGTATTTCTTATAGGGTTATTGCGGTAAGAAAGGTATTAGCAAGGATCAACTATCTGACTCACATAGTCCTGACAAGTACAGACTATTAGGAAGTTGCCAAAATTCTAAAGAATTTGCGTTGGCGTATAATTGCTCCGTAGGATCAAATATGAATCCGGAGGCTAAGTGCAAAATATGGTAGCACTTGAACCATGGTATTTTCTTTTTTAAAATAATTTATATAAGATCTGTATTTTCTTTCTTAAAATAATTTATACAAGATCTGTATTTTCTTTCTTAAAATAATTTATATAAGATCTGTGTTCTTGTTAGTTGTAGTTTTAGTATTAGTTTCATTTATCTTTTAACTTTTATATAAATATTTATCTTAAGGCCGTTTGATACGATGCAATATTATGTAAATAATTTTGTATTAAATTTTATTCATAAAAACAATACAGTTTTCTTCACAGTTTTCTGTAGTACTGTATGCCACTGCTTCATAATTTTGTATATAATTCTCACTACTAATGACGAGAAATTATTTGAGGTCCATAACAAAAAAACAAAAAATTACTTACAAAATGAACGGGAATAAATTGAAAGAAATTAATTTAAAATTATTATTGTTGTTGTGGCCTATAATACAAATAGTAGGAATAGAGAATAGACAATACAAGAATAATTACAAAGAAGAAAATATGGTGTAAGAATTGGCTAAAAAGGCGAGCGGAGATCAAAGGAATCTTGCATTTATTGAGTAACGAATTGAGAATTGAATTTATTTTCAACGCATTGAATTTAATTTTTATGTCATTGATATTCGGGTCTTTTTTCTTTTATTATGGCTAAAGAAATTCTAATGCCCGTGACCTTGCATGTTTATTTTTGTATTCTATTGATTTAATCAAGTGTAAACATGGATATTTCTGATATTCTTCAATTAAAATCTTTACAAAGAAGAAATAAAAGAAAGTCAAACCAAATGTAAATACAGAATCGAAAGCTAGGTTACAATTAAACGTCAAATAGTAAACGAAACCGGAATAATTCACTGCGCATCTCCACTGCGCAATTTCTGTACAAAATTTTGCTGGAATATAGAACAAGTTCTATATAATTTTGTACATTTTTTTGAACATTTTTTGACGTTATTTTACTGTATGCAACGGTACATTTTTTGTTCATAATTCTGAAACAGAAAAATGTACATAATTTTATACAAAATAATGTATCGTGTCAAACGGCCTTTAGGGATTTCAATATTAATTTTGTAATATTCTATTATACTATTATTGGCTCCCTTAATTGTTTCGGAGCAAAACAATTAAATTACTTTTAATAGACAAGAAAAAATCTGCATCTAATTATATCCTAATTCAATATTTTCCTTTATCCAGTACAGTAAAAATTCATTAAACAAATTTAATTTTAATCTAATCACTAGTGCTATGGAAATAACAAAAACAAATATACAAATCGACAGCTACTGTTTTTGTTTAATATTTTGTGTTTTAAGCTTTACTATGGATAGTGTTTGTTATGAAATATCAAATGCAGTGATTTGATTAAAATTAACATTTAATTATGAGTTTCACTGTTCCAGATATAATAATTGGTATAGGAAACCTATATCATTAGATAGATATCTTAACTTCTTTACTAATATTTGTTTACAATATAAAGTCAATGTTATCAAAACTTTAGTTGATTGTTGATTTCACAATTTAAATTTAGAAAACATAAAAAATATTTGATTAAAAAATGAATATCCTCTTAATTTCATTCTCCAAAATATTAAAAATAGAATTTTTACTATTTCTAATCTTCAAAATAATGTTAATGTACATAATCTTAATTCTAAAAGTGTGCATTTCCTGTTTTTGCTTTATTACCTTACAAAAAAGATTTAATTTCTGACTTAACTAAAATTTTAAAATAAATAAAAATAAAAATAAATATATCATCACGCCTTCTACCCATTACTGATATATTTTGCGCGTGAAGTGCGGTTATCAGTCGTCAAATCACGGCCCCCAAACATGTTAGTGGTGGAGGAGCCACAGGGATAGCTTTTTCAAATTATGAAAATTTGTCGCCTGTGGGAATCGAACCAGGGACCTCACGATCCACAGGCCGACTTCATACCACTGAGCTAGCCATCCCATAAAAAAAAAAATTTTTAAAAGGTAGCAATATTAAAATTGTCACTAATAATGAAACAAATAGTAACTTTCTTTTATCAAAATTAAAAGATCCTTTTGAGAAAGACTTTAAAAAGGATATCATTTACAAAATGAATTGTGGTCATTGTAATAAATTTTACATGGGTGAGACCTCTCAACCTCTTAAAAAACGTGTTTATCAATAAATATGTTACAGTTATATTTATTTCATCTCATTAATTTTATTAGTTAGCCCGTCTTTGCTTATGTTAACGCAACTAAGTATTAATGTAATGTTTGATTGACTATTTATTTATCGAGTCGTCGGATTTCTTACGTTAGTTATAGTTCATCGTTTAACAAATAAAGTAGTAATGAGATAGTTAGATATTGTGTTAGTGCTTGATAGAGTTTCGAGGAATATCCAGGATAGGTTTAGAGATGAGTCCTTGCGTATGTGGGTTGAGTTGGTTGATGGTATTGCTGAGTTAGCGCAAGTGTGAGCGCTTGTTACGGCCGTGGCCGGGTGTGGGTATATGGAGATCCGTGGTTGGCTCCCAACATGCGGCGAGCAGCTTTGGACTGTAGAGGAACCGTGACTGGCCGCCAACGTGCAGCGAGCAGCTTTGGGCTGTAGCGGAACCCTAGTCCGGCCGCCAACGTACAGCGAGCAGCCTTGTGTGCTGTAGTAACCCTAACCAGGTGTACCAACGAGATACAAAAGGATATCGAATGTTATGTGACTTGGTCAGTTTGATCTGTGGAGTATTTGATGTGACTGATTGAAGGTGTGATCTCACTGAGCTTTAATGCTTAATTAGTATATTCTTTCCAGATGCTAAACCGTGATTAGATATCTTAGAACTTTCTTTGTACAGGTATTCTTTCAGTTTAATGGGCTGCATTTTATGTAAGTACAGTTAATTAGGTTAATTATAAATATCGCCGCTGCATTTCATTCACTTATAAATCACCCATCATAACAATTATAATTGTAAATTATTCAATCCATATCATAGTGCACTAACACGACATCATCAAGAAACTCGACATGTTTTTAAATTTTCAGATACTGAAGTTATAAGTACTATCAATCATTTACATCATCGTCTAATTCATGACACTCTTTACATAAATTTATATCGGAATTCTTGTCTAAATTATCAAACTGATGCTTTTGGCAATTTAAAATATGCTTTAAATTTTTTAAATAATTTGAAAAACATCTAGTTATTTTTACTGTTGACGACATTTTATTTTAATTTTGATTTATTTATTATTTTGACATTTTTCGACATTTTGTATTTTAATTTGTGTTTTTTCGTATTGTTTAATGGTATTTTATATTACTTATTTGTATATTATTTTGATGTGTATGTTGAATTAGTTTTATGTAAAAAAAGGTAGTAACACTGCTATACGTTTTGTGTCTAAAGTATATTTACTGTTAAATTTAGTTAAAAATGTTGAAAATTAATTGTAGAATTTAGTAAATGTAAGATACCTCTGTTTATAGCTCTTTAAATCTTTAACGAAACAGAATTATAGGCCAAATGATGTAGTTCTAGGCTCGTATAAAATATTGATAATACAGAGTGATCAAAAGGAATGGTTACAGTTGGCAATAAACAAATAAACTTGAATTTGGTAAACCTGATACATAAAGTCATTACCTGTTGTTGACAGTGACATTTGAAAATTTAAATTTGAGTACATTTATTATTACATTTGCTTCTAAAGTATTTCTATTAATTAAAAAGTCCAAATTCTATTAGCTGTCAGATGCTTAACCTATTTGTATTTATTAGAAATGTCAAATAGGATTTCCGCCTTTACCTGGCGTTGTGCCAACTGTGGAATAAAAAGATCTCCGTACTAGTACTAGTATATTTTAATTGTAACAAAGCGGGTACTGAGCGTCGCGAGCGCGAATTATTAGATGTGAGTGAAACGATTTGCGGTTGAAGTTATTTAATTAAGTAAGAACGCACCATAAAACATTGATAACTTTATTGAACTTAATGAACTTATATTATGAGTAAAATTATAATAAAATAAAACTAGAAACATTTATAATTAACTAAACGATAATTAAATGCGCGCGAAGCGCGAAAACGAATTCGACGTCGGTCACATCTTGACCGGCCGACAGAGCAAACCTGGCTTGACTGATGCTACCGCTCAAAACCAGACGCTATGTTTTTGAGCGGGGGTGAAGGGTGGTGTTTTGGGGATGCAACACATGGCCGAAGACTGCAGATGATCACACACATTCGTTGCCACGATAAGATTTTTCTGAGAATCTTATCGCACAAAACAGGAAAGCAAACTAACAGAATATCTGCAGTCAACTCAAAAACCACCTAGTGAGAAAAGTGTTTCATTGCAAAACATGTACCGAAGTTGAAGCACGAACGAAAGCGAGTTTTGCAATTGCCATTTACCACGTGTGTTACATACTACTTTATTCAAAAATAAATGTAAAAATTACATTTTTACGTTTACATAAATGAATACAAGAAATTTAATAATTATTTTATATAAATCAAAGGAGTTGTATTTGCAGATGCACATAAGGTTTCCTTGTTCACCACAATAAAAAATAATAAGAAAAATAAAAATAAATATATCATCACGCCTTCTACCCATTACTGGATGTGGCACTCTGCCGAAGCAGATCTCGGTAAGTGATATATTTTGCGCGTGAAGTGCGGTTACCAGTCGTCAAATCACGGCCCCCAAAGATGTTAGTGGTGGAGCCACAGGGGTAGTTTTTGAAATTATGAAAATTGTTTGTCGCCTGTGGGAATCGAACCAGGGTTCTCAGTATCCACAGGCCGACTTCATACCACTGAGCTAGCCACCCCATAAAATAATAAGGTAGGTACGTGTCAATTTTTTCAAATTTCCCTCACTCAGTTTAATTATGATAGTAACCGTTTCCTTCACTAGTGATGAAAGTTAGTTTTGTCACTAGTGAGGCAGTTCACAACTAAATTGAATAAGAGAAATGTTATTTTGTCAAGTATTGTTGAAAAAGTATGATTTATAATAACAAAGCAAGATTATCATATGGCAGTAAAATACAAGAAAAACTCATTCTTGCGCTTTACTTACAAGTCATTTTCTTGTCTTGTCTTGCTTTAAACCATGTCATTCTTGTCTTGCATGTCCGTGCAACATTAAGACAAGACTAAAAAACAAGACTCTGTTGAAGTAGGTACCCCATATATTAAAATAACAAAATACATTCTGAATAAATACAATATTACAAAAGTACGTGTTAAACTACTACAACGTCCGCAGAGACCTCCATCCTCTCTCGTATGAAGTTATCGGTCCTCTTGATCACGTAGGCGTCGACACCGGCACACCGGAGCGACACCGGAAGGCACAGGACGCTGTCGCCCAAGCGGAAGTGACGCCTCGAACGTTGCCTGACATTATTTATACCGCGTAGTTTATCTTCCTTCTCTCTTTTTCTCAATGCTCGCGGCTCACGTGTCACGTGACGTGTGTATCATACAAATGTGTCTGCGTGAGAATTATACGAGTGTCAAATGTTATCGTTGATGGTGATGGCGGATGTTTTTGCTGGAGGACGGAAATTAAATGAGGATTTGTTTAATGCCATGCAAATGAAATATACAGCGGGATTTAGTTTATTCTTTGGATAAAACAATGAACTAAATTTAATAAAATTCTATTAGAGTATAGACTGTTACATTACATCGTGGTTGTAATTCTGATTGACTGACCAAAACATCAAAATAAAGACATGTTTATAATATGACAAATTTGACAGTGGCAGTGCAAACCCAATTGTTCCATATTTTGATAAATACGTATATATGTACATACATAACATTACGCTATATCTCATTCAATGGGGTATCATGAACCCTAAAATCATTCATAAAACATTAACTAATGAAACCCATCAAACAATTAGTCCTCGTCAAATATTCTCAGTAATAATATAACAAGAGAATGAGAATAAATTGAAAATAATTTGATAGATCTTTCGAAAAGTTGTTGCCGGGCAATAGTCACGAAATCACGTAGAGCTTGAGTGGCTATTGCCAAATGGTAAGAAGTTTGAGAAAGATACTGGAGAATTATTTTCTAATTTATTCAACTGTCGAGTTATATTTAATTAGATTATTTTTTGACTTAGCTGTTGAGGTCGATTCATCCAACTTAAAACATTCTGAACTGGGTTCATATCGATTGAAATCTTATTAATGTATTCTTGGAAATTATTTCCAAAATTTGTTGATGTATTTCTGTATCTGAAATGGAACTAAATCGATTTTTTTCACACATTTTACTTGACGCGTTGTCAGTTTTAACTAATTATTTGACAACTACTTATCATTTGACACAAATAAAAAAGCATCTACAAAGATTATTCCTGGGAATAATCACAAGAGCTTTATTCTCAGTATAATAATGACAGGAACAGAAACGTAAAAAAATAATCAGTAATAATATAACAAGAGAGTGAGAATAAATTGAAAATAATTTGACAGATCCTTCCAAAACTTGTTGCCAGGAAATAGTCACGAAAGCCCGTACGGCTTGAGTGGCTATTGCCAAATGGCAACAAGTTTGAGAATTATTTTCTAATTTATCGAACTCTCGAGTTATATTTAATTAGACAATTTTTTGACGTTTCTTGAATCCAATGAAATGCTTCATTGTATGTCAAGTGTCTGTCATTATTATACTTAGAATAAAGTTCTTGTGATAATTCCCGGGAATAATCTCTGTAGGTTTTTTTTTGTTTATGATAAATGAGAGGTAGATGTCAAATAATTATTTCAAACTGTCAACGCATCAAGTAAAATGTGTGAAAAAATAGATTTAGTTATATTCAGATAAGTACAGAAATACACCAACAAATTTTGGAAACAACTTCCAAGAATGCATGAATAAGTCATTAATCGAAATGAACCCACTTCAAAATCTTTTAAGTTGGATGAATCGACCTCAACAGTTAAGTGAAAAAATAATCATCTTAATACATCACCCTCACTTCAACCACATTCATAGCATATAAGCTCATCCACTTATCACACTCGAAATCATTCATCACACAACAATTCTTCAATCACATCTATCCAGTCACTCCTATTTACATTTCATTCAACTTCCTTAGACGTACATAACATGCGTAAAACATCTCAAATTACTCATGCCTACTCTAAAAACGAATCTAATAACGAATCTAACAACGAAACTACAAATATTAGAAATGATGAAAGCGAAAGCCTCCGTTTGTGTTTGAGAGAAAATTCCACACAATGCAATAACTGAAAATAAAACAAAAGATAAAAAAGAAATACAGTGTCGCTTTGCGCTTATTTTTGAAAGTGAATTCCGCACAATTGCAGTTAAACACTCTATGTAAGAACTGAAAACGAATTAAAAGATAAGAACGGAAATGTCGCTCTATGTTTGTTTTTGAAAGTGAATTCCACAAAATTAAAGTTAAACACTCTATGTAAAATCAAAAAAACGAATAAAGAAGATAAGAAGGGAAGGAAGTGTCGCTCCTGCGCTTGTTTTTGAAAGTGAATTTTACACAATTGGAGATAAAAACTGTAATAAAATTATTAAAAAACAAAACTAAAGTTATGAATCCTGCATTTGTCGGGGTTATACCACCCAGCAATTTATTTCTCCTTTTTTTTATTAGCTTAAATGATGCATACACTATTTGAAAATGATATTCAAAAACTGTTTTGGAAGACCAGCTATGAAAAACAGGGCAGAGCAGAGTAAAGGTAAAAAAAATAGCATGCCTATATTTGGAATATTTCTTATAATAAACGCGTTTTTCTCCAAACTATGTTTTTCAAATTGGCGTGCAGCGTAGTTCGCTCAATTTTTATCGGATTTATTTGAAATTTTAACTGTAACTTCTTAGCTAGAGTATCAATCGAAGTACATACGATTTTAAAAAATTATGAATAATTACATTTACACAAACAATCTAAGTTCGATTTTTTGCCAAAAAAAAAAAAAAGGAAAATTGATGCCAATTTATGAATTTAAAAAAAAATCTTGGGTACTTCTAAAGAAAAACTAATGTAGATTATGGAAAAATTTAGTTTTTTGCTCAAAGTAGTGTACGGATGCTGATACAGTGCACGCCGATTTTCTCTTTAAAATAAACATTTGTTCAAGTTATCTAGTGCCAGGACGCCATTTTGTATTGTAAATTTAAATAAAAAATATTTTTATATCCCTTAATACATGTGTAATAAAGTCTCAAAATTTCATTTTAATCTATTGATTAGTAATCGAGAAAAAAATTCTCAAAAACGGTTCAGTTTTCAGTGCGCTTGGGTAGTATAACCCCTTAAATCATCAGATTCATTCCGCAATTAATCTTCGCAAAACGTTCCTATCCTGACACACCACTTTAGCGTCTACCACATTCATAATTCCTTTCATACAAGCACGTTTGTTCCTCATACTCGGAAACTTTCGTTCACGCAACAATCCCTGAATCATATTAATTTGATACAATTTACATTGCAGGGTGTTTTGTATCATCAAGCCGATTGTTTCTGGAAATGTGGCACGATATTTTGGCAAACAATAAGAGAAGGATGGCCATACACATCAATGGACAGTATATGTAAAACCATATCAAAATGAAGATATGTCCAGTTATGATAAGAAAGTTCATTCAAACTGCATAAAAGTTATGCGAAATCGAGTAGTTACCAAACCACCTTATGAATTGACAGAAACTCAATCTTTCACCCTCAATTTTACTAACATACACCTGTTTTTCCAATCTCTTATTCGACGTACGTTCTACATGCCCAAACATTCTCAAATGACTTATACTCACTTTTTTAACTACATTCTTCTCAACTTCATACTCATCATCAGGGTTTTTCTGAGGCAAAATTCGAATGTACTGAAATCAGTGTTGCCAGTGTACTGATTTAAGTTGAAAATGTACTAATACTGACCAATATTCAATAAATTTGGCGCCATTATTTAAAATCATACTATCATTATTATGTTTAGAAACAATTGTTACATTTTCTACTTACCGGTCTATAATTAACTGCTCAAAAAAAAAACCGGTCACCCAAAAAATCCCAGAAAAACGTCACTTTTCAAACCCCTGTCAGTTTGTTAGTTTTGAAACAAATTGGATGCAATTTTTTGTCCGAAGTCGCCCAAAGTCTAGTCTGTGAAAAGCTGTGAATTGATTTTGACTAACCTCCCTTTCCCAAAAAAATTTTTTAAATCATCCGATTTTGATGCAGTTTTGCGTTTGAGTAACAAAAATGTCAAACAGATTTGTCAATTGACGGCTGATGATCCCCATAGAAAACTTGGAAAATCACCTTTTTTTTCAGGGAAAGGAAGGTTAGTCAAAATCAATTAACAGTTTTCAAAGACTAGACTTTGGGCGACTTCGAACAAAAAATCGCATCAAATTTGTTTCAAAACTGACAAACTGACAGGGGTTTGAAAAGTGACGTTTTTTTGGGATTTTTTGGGTGACCGGTTTTTTTTTTAGCAGTGTAGTATATTACAACCATCGAAAGTGTAAGATAACGTGCAAGAGTACAAATTTAAAAACGAGACGCGTAGCGCCGACTGATTTAAGTACACGAGCACAGTTATCTTACATTTTCGATGCGTGTTATGTACACTATTTTTCAGACGACCACAAAATTAAAACAAGTTTACAAGAGCAATGTTGTTACACGTTGACAGCTGATGCGTTTTTGTAGGTAAGCGTTGACGTTTGACATTAGGTATTGTGATACCAACTGTACTAACCGTAATGTCAAAATATTAAATAATGCTAAAATTTTAGTAAATAAGTAATTATTAATTTTTAAAAATAAGTTTTATCTGTGCATGTGTTCAAAAATCTGCCAAAACTTAGATTTAAATAATAACACAAATTCTTTTCATTCATTTTATTATTTTCTTTCATCGTAACGCCATCTGTTGTCAATCAGTGGAACTTCACCTGATATGTTAGAAGTGTACGTTATACTAACATACGAGATGTATGTTATGTTAAACTTTCCGTAGTAGTTTATAATGTTGTTATGGTTATTTTCAAGTGGTCGTCTGAAAATTATTATAACAATGAGTTCTACAAGCTTTTTCCATATTTAAAGGTTGAATTATTTTATACTAAAATTGAAAACATTAAATTTATGTGCACCAATAACGGAAAATGACTAACATTTTTATTTAACTTCTATTATTTCTCTATGGGGTGGCTAGCTCAGTGATATAAAGTCGGCCTATGGATCCTGAGAACCCTGGTTCGATTCCCACAGGCGACAAATAATTTTCATAATTTCAAAAGCTACCCTTGTGGCTCCTCCACCACTAACATCTTTGGGGGCCGTGATTTGACGACTGGTAACCGCACTTCACGCGCAAAATATATCACTTACCGAAATCTGTTTCGGCAGAGTGCCACACCCAGTATTGGGTAGAAGGCGTGATGATATATTTATTTATATTTATTTATTATTTCTCTAACTGTACTATTATGTTACTCTCCTTGCTGTACAACCCTACGTATTTAATTTTTCTATAAAATTACAGATTAGCCATCAAAACTGATTGGTTATTTTAAAAAACTCACCCTGTATTTGTTTTTTCAAGATTGTTTCTACGCTACTATTCTAACCCAAGGCTAATTCCACCTCACAATCCACTCCACAGAGGTGTTCTTTCAAAACCATTCCTCCTTTAGTAACTTAATTCCGAATCTCGAAATAAAACCTCCCGTGTAATATCTCCCTATCACTTCTTATTCGTTCCACGTCCACGTCCACGTCCAGGGGGTGAAGCACGAGGAGTGGGGGAAGCGATAAGGACATCTGAACAGCACGGCAGCCACGCTACCTGTTGGACTGTTCACCGTTCAGCTGTTTCAGTGTTGCCGGCTGCCTCGTTACGATATTGATCTAGTTGCCACTGCGCGATCGGCAGAGTGCTAACACTTCAGTGTTACTGTTATTTCAAGCGTTTTGCTACAAGGAGACGTAGTTTCTACTTTGTTCGAATGGGGAATTTCAAGAGAATGATTCACGGTAAAAGGACAGGACAATGGATATTGTATTTGGCATTTACTTTACTTTTTATGATCTAATATCATATTACTTTACTTTTGCTGTGCTACAGATATAAAATTATTATTTGTTGAAGAAAAGAAGGTCAAGAATATTTGCAATAAATATAGGTGTGTTATGGGAAATTACCCCGTGTGTTTCCGCTACTGTGGTAATCGTCGCGAAGTAATTATACTTTTAATTTGTTTCACTATATATATATATTTATTAACACTTATACTACAAAAAATATACAAATATACAAAAATAGAATTTAAAACGATAAAATGGTACTAATTTTTTGAAGTTGTTGAATTTGAGTTTTTGATTTAGTGATGTTGAGAGTTTAAGATGATCTGATAGTCTTTTTGATTTTTGTCTTACAAGAAGACTTATTGACCAACCCTTAAAAAGGAGGGGTTGTCAAAGAGAACCAATTGGGTGTACTAGCACCCACTTGGGAGACTAACATTGGTGGTTGGAAATTTTGGAAAGGGAACGAACTAGTTGGAATCACAAGTGTAATAATTTTTAGTTAAATGTCAAGGATTTCTGAGAACAAGGGACGTCGGCGAAGAGGTTCAAAGAGTAGGAAGGACTGCATCACAGGAAGTTGTTTTAGAAATTTTGAACAAAGACATCTTTACAAAAATCAAAGAAATGCAACATAAAAGTTAAAATTTAAGGTTTGAATGGTCTGTGACGAATTGCAAAGGAAATGTAACAAGAAGCTTTACAAAAGTCAGAAAAATGTCACAAGCAATTTATGGATGTACTTAAAACTACCGGATATATGAAATGAATCTAACTATGTCTAAAAACATTATGAATATGAGATAATATACTTATAAACTAAAAGAAATAATTAATAATTGATTGATACAGTATACATAAAATAACTATGATTAAGAATACTAAAAATAATAATGTAAAATAATATGCTTATAGACTAAAAGTTGATTAACTAATATTTGATTAATTGATATTTAAATAAAAGTAGTGGTTATGGGGCTGGCTCCATGACAGGTGCCTCACTGAATCAATTAAGTTCCTCAAATTACGTTATTAATTATTTAACCAACCTTAGAATAAAAAGCAAATATTTCTATTTGGCCAAATTAACAAATTTAGCATTTAGCAATTTAATTTCATATAAGTTGTAACGAACAAGGTCGATCACGCTTTTATTATTCTACCGAAAGACCAATGCAAAACAATTTAGATTGATTGCGCTATTATTAAATAAAGTCAATCACAGTGGCGGTTAAATAAGTCGATGAAATAAATGGACAAACTTTATGTGAAAATAAAAATATTAAAATATAAAATCAAATGATTATATTTACCAATGAATATTGAAGTTAAACAAAATAACCGAAAAAGGGGAGGCATCATTTAAAAATGTTACATTTATCTTAGACCAAAGCTTAGCTGATAACAAAGCTTAAATAGCTATAGATAAAATATAGTATTTGACTCGCATATGATGGTTGCATAACTTTTCATTCTCATGTAATATAACCTATATTATATGCTCATTAAATAAAATACTACTAATATGAAATTAAAACTCATTTCTAGTTTAAGTTCTGCTTTATTTAAAATATATCAGATATAACAGAAATAAAACTAAAAACATATTTGAATTTGAAGATGACTGTTCTCTACATTATTTTTTATAAATTTAATAGTTATTTTTATAATAAGTGCAGAAAAATGCTGGTTATGTACACGTGCACGTAACCTTTTTCGACACGTTTCATAAACAATATTTTTCCTGCAACTGACAATTTAGAAAAACACTGAAATAATATCAGGATTTATAAAATTTTAATGATAGCTGTATTCCATTTGCCACTTGGTACACTTAAATCGGTTCAGATAAATTCTAAACATGACTAAATGAACTGAATTAAGCAAATTGATGCACTTATTAGGGTGAATTACTTTAAAGTAAATTAGAATCTGTAATTCTAGTACTGGAAATAAAGTCGGCGATGTAATCCAACATTAGCTGTATTCCATTTGGCCCTTTGTTCACTTAAATCAGATCAGATAAATTAGACATATGAGTAAATGAACTGAATTAAGCAAACTGATGCACTTTTTGGAATGAATTACTTCAAAGTATATTAGAATTTATAATTCTAGTACTAGAAATAAAGTCTGCGAAGTACTCCAGCGAAATAAATAAATGATTTGGTTCAGTAAATGTAAGTTAGATCTGATCCAAATGGCAAATGGAATACGCCTATAATAAATAAGTGATCTGGTTCCGTAAATGTAAGTTAGATCTGATCCAAATGGTAAATGGAATACAGCTATTGTTACATGAGAACGATGTTTTACGGCGTTGCTATGGTTAGTTTGTTGATTGCTTTATTGGTCTACGTTATATAAAAACATTTCACTAATTTCAAGATAATTTCTTCAAAATCGTCTAGAATGGAATACTATAATGAGTGATTCTACTTTATTATGTACATCTCCAGAGATAACTGCAGCCTCAAATTAAGCTAAGTTAGATCTATTCTTGGCAGTGACAATCAGCCTGCTGCTGGTACTTCTAAAACCTCCGAAATTGTTGTCTATAATAGATCTGTTGATAATACGAATAGATACGGAAAAAATCAATGTTTCTTTAGACAGTACAATTGTTCCACTTCACATCATGTCAATATAAGCAACTGTAACAACTGTATTATTAATATACACAAACAATAAATATTACGTATTTCACTTACTCTCTAAATAAAATTATTTTTCGTGTTGTTAATAATCATATTTAATAATGATACACCTGCAAGTACTGCTCTGCTGATTGTGATGTGTACAGATTAGGAATACTGATGATATTATGTGCAATAATTATAAAGGTTATGTTTATAAACGTCAAAATATACCACTGCATATCTTCTTCTTCCATAAGCGTCTGTGGCTAAAATATGAAATACCGCGCTTGGCGCAAAATTTAGATCCCTTTCAGTTAAATTTTCGTTTGAGAGTTTGCGTAAAGTACAAATTACTTTCGGCACTTGTGCTTTTAGTTTACAGAAATTCATTTGGTCTGAATTTGTCTCCTTTCTACCCGTAACCAAGGCAATAGTAGTTACATAAAAACAAGGAAATCTCACAGTTGTAGGAAAAAATAATTGTACAAAGTTTTCAGTGCGACGACAATCCTTTGAATTAAATTAAATTAATTTTTATTTGTCATGAAGGGCTGCATGTGAACGTGGTTGTTGCTTTCCGGTGTCGAATGAACGAACGTGTGGGTATTATGTCGTCTGCTTCGTTGAAGTTTTTTGTTTCTTTTTTGATGAAGTAAATGTGATTACAGAATGTGATGGTTGTTCCATCTTTTTTGCAGCTAGTTTAATTGTTAATTAGCTCTACCTTTGTTCTCAGTAAAAGCTTTTATTATTTTACAGCGAAAAATTTTTCCATTAGATTTATTTTTATATTTAATACTTTCTTTATCTTTGTAAAATGGAAAATAACAGGATTTAAAAAGTACTTTCAAACTAGCATTCGTCCGACAGTGTATATTAAATTAAGTTTAATGTTATTAACACCTGCAATAACAATATAAGTTGCAGATATAGTAGTATGCGAATTAATGTGAACAATGAAGTATTTCCATTTTTTCTCAAGAAGATATTCTGGGGCTGTTTTTCTTACAAGAAGACCGAATTTTTTGTACCAATTGAATGGATGATGAATTGTCAAAAGTACAAGAAATTACTTGTAAGTAGACTGGCTGAGTGCTGGAAAATTTTAAGCTAAAGGTGAAGCAGTTTTCCAGCAAGGTTCAACTCTATGCCATACATCGAAGATTATAAAGAAATATTTTACAGACAAGATGATCACTTGCCTGGAATGGCCAGGAAACTCACCGGATTTAAATTCTAGAGAGATCTTGTGGGCTATAAGTAACTCTAGGCCACCGAACAAGTAACCATAGAAGAAGGGACAGCTATAACAAAAGATTGTTACGCAGTTGCTGGTGACATCTCTTGTTGCCCCATGTAATTATTATTAAAAATACCGATAATATAGAATACATATTTATAATTCTCATGACCGTAATGACTAAAATATTTTAAAATTATTAAAATCAAAATATATTACAAAACAACAAAAACAGACAATTAGTAAAAAGTTAGTTTTATTGAATCATATGTAAAATATTAATTAAACACATACTAGTATGCAATACAAATAAATATGAATAATATACATTTTAGCCTTCTTATGCACACTCTCATTTATCATTTCGCTACTTTCTTCAGTATCCGTATTCTTATATGTTGTTGTTACTGTTGTTATTGATAGATATGAGATATTTTTATCCCGAATTGTTAAAAATGAATTTATATTTACTAAAAAAGGATTTTCATAATTATAAAAGTTTCAAATTTCACAATATTGTATTAATTACTGACATCGGTCAATATATATTTAATTTTTTAATGATGTGTATCGATACTGTTAATTTTGAAAATGAAGACTACATACGACATTGTGCTTAAGAGTACTACTATAAGGCACATCAAATAAATCATTTCTATTATTAATGTTTTCCAGCAATGTTTTCCATAATAAATTATTCCGTGGTAAAACTTGTAAAAACATATTCTCACAATTTTTTTTTTACTACAATGTGGTACCAGACACGCCTAAAATTATAAAATAGTATAAAATTAAATATAAAATTATAAAAGAGACCTACTCACCATTAAATATAGATTGCAATAATGACGACAGATATGTTTATTATTTACAAATTTTACTTGTCAAAATATAAAACATCGTTTGTCAAACATTTAAATATGTTTCACAGTCAACCATTTAAATTTTACCTACTATGATTCCTGTTATTAATTTTAAATTGATTTAGTTCATTTGGGGCAGCAAGAGATGGCATTAAAAATCGCGTAACAGGATAACTAATGCAGCTGTCCAGGCCCTGCTCTAGGCTTAAGAAAATGGATTGCACAACTAAAACATAGATGATTGAAACAGTAATTCAAATATAGTTCAGGGACAAGAAAATCTTGGAGAATCTCATTAATTCAATACTAAAACGACTCCAACAAGTTATTTAAGCCAAAGGCCACATTTCTTATTGAAATAATAATTCATTTTAATTTAATTACCATTTATACTCATTTCATAATATGCTAATAAACGTATTCTTGAACAATAACATCCATGTTCACATTAATTCGCACACTACTGTATGTGAATATATAGACATACGAGGTGTGTCTATTAAATAACGAGACTGATGCTGTTTTAAGATTTTATTTTGATTCCATACGTATTTACTTATTATCACTTTCAATATACACCCCTCCTCTATCCCTACAATGCTCCATGCGAATCTTACATTGTTCGAAACAGTGCTGGAAGTCTTCTTCTGTCAGCTCCGTCAGAACGCGTGCAAGATCTGGCGAATAAGGCGGATGGTTCAACACTGGGATGCTGTACTTGGCTAGAAATCTCTTGACAGACATTGCGGAATAAGCCAGCGCATTGTTTTTATGGAAAAACCATGACTTGTTCTTCCACAATTCGGGTACTTTTTTCAATAAATTATAAGTTTCAGTAGCAGTTTTGCCAAGTTTCATGTGAAATTTCACAACAATTCGTTGCTCTAATGTTGAACTTACCATTTTTTCGGCGAAACAAAAAAAAACTCTAATTAGAACAAATGCTACGGCTATACGGATTTGTTTACAGAAGCGAGAGGTACTGCATTCGAAAGAAAAAGCTTCACGCTAAAAAGCTGACGGTCGCTGGTGTTTGGTGCATGCGCACATCGTCTGTAGCAGCGTCAGTCTCGTTATTTAATAGCCACACCTCGTATATTTTATCAATATTCGTTTATTCACACTTAAAGAAGTTTTTTTCCGTAATGGCAAGCTATACGAATTTTATTTGATCCTATTTCAAATAGTTTTTTTTTTCTTTTCCTGCTTATACAGAATGGTGTCGCAAGGGACGCACAATAAGGATTTCAATTATTGGCTGCTCTATTTGTTTCTCAGCAATGTTAATTTAATACAAATCACAAATGCTATGGAATTAACAGTGAAACAAATAAAATAAAATAAATAAATATAATTTTTACTGTCGCATTTTTTGTAAACTGACTGTATAACTTGCATAAAATACATTTATTTATATTGTGGCAACAATGACGAAGATAAAAGAGATATGATATCCTCATCGTACTTTCGCAACTAGAAGTGTACCATAGTGTCCGTTTTGGAAACAAGGAAAAAACACTGAATTGAATTATTTTTCGACATATTTCTATTATAATTAGTTTATAATTTGTTTCAGTACAAATTTTTATTTTATTATAGTTATTTATTTTTAAGCACATATAAAAGATTTAAAAATATACTCTGTGTACCGCCCTTTACGTATCTACCGCCGGGGGGTACAGACTCCAAAAGCCAGGGGTAATAGTATTCTCATGAATACTACTTTATAAATAAGAAAATTAGGAAAAACCTTTCCATCACTTGTCACAAGTTCCAAAAATTAACAGCACGTTTGAATCAACTTATCAGGTCATCATCAAACGGCTGGTCAGTTCAGCTTTAACCATAGACGCGTTTCGTCCTTCCGGACTCATCAGTATGGTGTGATCATTTATCCAACTAGACCAACTGGGGAATAGTGGATTGTGATACCGTCTTAGCTGAACTGACTGATGTTAAAAAGTAACTACGCCGGTAGACATGACATGAGAGCTAAGAAGAAACCCGTGGTGCCATCTACCGACAGAATCGCAAAATGCATGATAGCAATTGAAATAAAATAAAGACAAAAAGTCAAATACGATGTGGAACTGAGTCTTAATAAATAAGAAAATTAGGAAAAACCGTTCCATCACTTGTCACAAGTTCCAAAAATTAACAGCACGTTTAAATCTTAGCTCTCTCGTCATGTCTACCGGCGTAGTTACTTTTTAACATCAGTCAGTTCAGCTAAGACGGTATCACAATCCACTATTCCCCAGTTGGTCTAGTTGGATAAATGATCACACCATACTGATGAGTCCGGAAGGACGAAACGCGTCTATGGTTAAAGCTGAACTGACCAGCCGTTTGATGATGACCTGATAAGTTGATTCAAACGTGCTGTTAATTTTTGGAACTTGTGACAAGTGATGGAAAGGTTTTTCCTAATTTTCTTATTTATTAAGACTCAGTTCCACATCGTATTTGACTTTTTGTCTTAATTTTAATACTACTTTAGTTTAAAATAAATTACAATTACAATTACTCAAGCAGGATAGTGATTATTTATCGAAATGGATTCTATCGTCGAGGAGCGTTTTGTTGCAAAATACATAGCTGACATAATCGATATTTCTAGACCCGGAAATTGCGTGACATCGTAAATATTGACTTGAGCATTCTTGAGACGAACATGGCACACAATTTCTTGTAACGCAAGATCTGAAACATTGGAAGCATTTAGTAAATGCTTGTCATACTCACAGATGTCAGCACAGAGGCATCAACTATTTCTTTTCATTAATAGTATATTCCGAAAATGAACCACAGTGCGGTTCAATTTTACCACGCTTACGGTTAGAATGACGTCATTTTGTACGTAAAACGGAACACTTTCACGATGAAAGTTTGTCACTTGGCGGATGAGTTTCGAAATGTGAAATTTATTTAACATGGAAAAATGTTTATATTATAAAAATATTGTATTCTGCATCACACTTGCTTTAACTTAAATATAGGGATATAAAAATAACACAAAGAAAAAATAAATATGAGTTTCAGAACAAGTAATAAATTCATCTAATATGAATATACAGGGTGTTAAAAAAGTTCCGGGACGGTGAAATATCTCGAGAAATACACATCGAACCAAGAAACCAAAAAACACGTGTTTCATATTTTGCAAAAAAAAGGCTTGTGGTTACTTGTGATTATGTTGATTTTTTTATTTGATTCAATGTTTATTTCTTGTGATATTAGACCGTTTTTTAATTTTCTTTCAGAATCATGTCGAAACTTATTTTTGCGTTTATAGAGCGCCATCTATTCCGAATTGGAAAAAAAGTTTCAGATAAAATTAACTTATTTTTTTTCGCAGAATACGAATCTGTAATAAAAAATGGGAGTTCCCATTTAAGGTTTCAACGTTGCCCCCCGCCCCAACCCCTGGGGGTGGGGGTTGGGGTTTGTGTTTGGTGTGTTTAGATAGGTTTTTGCAAAATATGAAACACGTGTTTTTTGGTTTCTTGATTCGATGTGTTTTTCTCGAGATATTTCACCGTCCCGGAACTTTTTTAACACCGTGTATACTGTTAAATAATAAAAATACATGTTGTATCACATGTTTATTTATCAGTCATCATAAAAACATAGTTTTATAAGACAAAAATCCACAAAAAATGCAAAAGCCGCCAACCATTTTTAAAATTTGTCAACAACAGTTGTGAAGTAACCAAACTAACCGCCGCTCGAGCACGGTTAGTTTGGTTATTAAAAACTAACCACAAATTTCAAAAACCGTGTTCCGTAATGAAACCGGTTACTGAAAAAACTAACCATGGTTAGTGTGGTTCATTTTCGGAATACACTCTTAATTTCAGAGCATCTATTCACAATCATCGCTGAATTTTATTCTTTGTAAATTCCTTTTATGTTCACAGATTCTCACGCAATAATGCGTCATCTTCTAAATTTAAAACTCTGGACGTGATGTCATAAATATATTGTGTATTTAATGCAGATATACCAGTCTTTAATAACACTATGTCACCAAAAATCGTTTAACACGTTGACTGTATTTTTGCAATGCATTTTTCTGGTACGGAACTATTTTTTCACTAAACTACCACAATTTACGAATGTTATGTCTTTCTATTATATATTATTATATTATGGGATGGCTAGCACAGTGGTATGAAGTCAGCCTGTGGATCCTGAGGTCCCTGGTTCGATTCCCACAGGTGACAAATTTTCATAATTTGAAAAAAGCTATCCCTGTGGCTCCTCCACCACTAACATGTTTGGGGGCCGTGATTTGACGACTGGTAACCGCACTTCACGCGCAAAATATATCACTTACCGAGATCTGCTTTAGCAGAGTGCCACACCCAGTAATGGGTAGAAGGCGTGATGATATATTTATTTTATTTATTTATTTATATCTTTCTATGTTGCCTAGAAACATTTGAAAAGTAGCTATTAGAAGTATGCTTCATGTATTTTCCGAATATCAAAACAATTATATACAATAAAACATAACTGGTCCTCAGAGACCGTAACCGCACAGAGAGAAATTTTTTTTACTGGTTCTCAAAGACCGATAACGCAGTGGAATAAAGACAGCATTTTAAGCTTCCGCAGTCAACGTGTTAAGAATGAAGTTCATTCTAGCATTAATACGCGTGCGAGAATATGTTATTCTAATGCCGAAACAGAGAATAGTATATTAAAGAACTAGTTTCATAAAGGTACATTCACAAATCGAAATTAGTTTTTGTTTTATGTTTTAGTGTGTTTTTAGGTGGCATTCACAAAT
This sequence comes from Pterostichus madidus, assembly GCA_911728475.2. NCBI lineage: Eukaryota > Metazoa > Arthropoda > Insecta > Coleoptera > Carabidae > Pterostichus > Pterostichus madidus. The sequence continues at coordinate 27,430,662 of OU452314.1, forward strand.
AGTTTTGCTTTTGTCGGTTTTAGTATCTATCATAAATTTTAAAAAATTGGTTATACTCAGAAGATCGGTAATACAGTAAATGCAACTGTCAGATATGCTAAATTACACGTGCTGTCATAAGTTTGTTTACTTTCGTATTTTTTGGAAGAGCAAGGTAAATATTATTGTAATAAGAAGGTAGGTTTTAATTTGTTATTAAACTATTTTAGATGATTTGATTAGCAAAACTACTCTTAAAATCTTTTTATTTGCATTCATTTTGACACTTGAATAAAAACAAATTTAGGTTATTGTCAATGTGAAGGATGATAGAAAGAGACAAGTATATATCACTACATCATTCTACGCTTCGTCCTATTGGTCTATTCTTAAGTATAAAACGTAAAACTAAAACATAAGTTTGGAGTTTGCAAACTTTTGTGTTAAAACCAAAACTAAATACTGATTTGTGAATGGCTGCATAAGGTAACATGACTACAAGGTTATTAAAACATAAATGGAAAATATAAAACAAAAACTAATTTCGATTTGTGAATGTAGCTTTAGGCACTGTGTTAACGCACGAGTCCAAATTTGGAAAACGAGCCGCCCGTGCGTTGACAGGCCTCATGTAATGTGTTCTTTATACTATTGTTTCTATTGAGGTAATTTTATAATTCTTAGATTTTTAAAAACTGCGACTTTTCAAAAATATAAGTTGGTGTTTTTTATCATTCGTGTTGGTAGCGCTTTTCATACCACAGACAATTAAAATATCATATTTTTTGACAATTAATAAATATTTTTTCTGTATTGTGAATGTTTTGAATTTTATTTGATTCTAGCATATTATGTTAGCAATATTTCAACACCGACAATTTACAGTTTTGAGATTATATGTCATTCATCGCATTCATCTGTCAGATTTATGAGCATCCCTAATACTCGTACAAAATAGGAAGCGCCAAAAACAGTGCGCTCATAGATCTCCGTAGCAACATGTTTACAGTGCGTTTCTAGAACTATAAAGCTACATTCACAAATCGAAATTAGTTTTTGTTTTATGTTTTCCATTTTTGTTCTAATAACCTTGTAGACATGTTATCTTATGAAGTCATTCACAAATCAGTATTTAGTTTTGGTTTTAACACAAAAGTTTGCAAACTCCAAACTTATGTTTTAGTTTTACGTTTTATACTTAGGAATAGACCAATAGGACGAAGCGTAGACTGATGTTTGTTTTTATTCGAGTGTCAAAATGAATGAAAATAAAAACAAAATTTTAATATCTACTTTCTTATAATGATAATATTTACCTTGCTCTTCCAAAAAATACGAAAGTAAACAAACAACATATGACAGCATGTGTAACTTCTGACACATCTGACAGTTTTACTGTATTACAGATTTTCTAAAATTTATGATAGATATCACTACCAACTAAAATCTACAAAACCAAAACTATTTGTGAATGACACCTAAAATCACACTAAAACATAAAGCATAAAACAAAAACTAATTTCGATTTGTGAATGTAGCTTAAGAACACCTAAATAGAATAATTATATTATTACTATAAAGCTACATTCACAAATCGAAATTAGTTTTTGTTTTATGCTTTATGTTTTAGTGTGTTTTTAGGTGCCATTCACAAATAGTTTTACTTTTGTCGATTTTAGTTGGTAGTGACATCTATCATAAATTTTAGAAGATCGGTAATACAGTAAATGCAATTGTCAGATGTGCTAAGTTATACATGCGCTGTCTTATGTTGTTTGTATACTTTCGTATTTTTTGGAAGAGCAAGGTAAATTTTATCATAATAAGAAAGTAGGTATTAAAATCTTGTTTTAATTTTCATTCATTTTGACACTCGAATAAAAACAAACTTAGGTTATCGTCAATGCGAAGGATGATAGAAAGAGACAACTATATATCAATACATCATTCTACGCTTCGTCCTATTGGTCTATTCCTAAGTATAAAACGTAAAACTAAAACATAAGTTTGGAGTTTGCAAACTTTTGTGTTAAAACCAAAACTAAATACTGATTTGTGAATGGCTGCATAAGATAACATGTCTACAAGGTTATTAAAACAAAAATGGAAAACATAAAACCAAAACTAATTTCGATTTGTGAATGTACCTTAACATTGAATAAGTTATGGTAACCATGGAGACACTAAATGCTTTGTTCTCAAGTGTTTCTTTTTTTATCGTCACCAACTTATTATACAAAATCACATCATTCTTCATAAACAATTCGAAACTAAAACAATTACTGTCATCCTGTCAATCCCAGTGTAAAATAAAACTAGCCTCTGTCGAATTCAAACACTCTGCATTCAGCGTCACCACATCTTCACTGCATTCCTGCTTTGACCAACCAACACAGCCCACTAGACTTGCCAGCGCTCAGCACATCGGCATTTAGTCCGGGCACTCGCCAACAAGGACACAAGCCGGACTTTCTGATCGGTATGCACTGTGTGGGGATGAAGGGTATGTGTGTGTGAATGATTGGAAGGATGTGTGTGTGGATGTCCGACTCGGGTGACAGAACACCGACATGCGCTGAAACTGGACGCGGTCAAATGTCGACTGTGATTGGAGGTGATGGTGGTTAATTGTGAAACAAGAAACTGATGACTTGTAAGAGAATACTTGGCACTAATGAACCGAATAAATTGATATAAAATTCTAATTGAGATAACAAAATAGATTATTGTTATCCACGATTCACTACACTGCCCCAGGATCGCGCCAGATATAATCATATTTTCGACGATAGAATCGCTGTCATCAGTCAAGTAATAATTTTGATGATTTCGTAATATAGCATAAAATAACCGGTGCTTTTTGTACTAAGTAATATACATACGATATAACCATCGCAGTTATTTTTTCACTATGTCTATTTCTTGATTTATCATTCTTTTAATATTTTCGTTTCTTTTCCTGTCTCACTTTGTTTTTCCTGCAATTTTTCTTACGTATTTCATTTTTGTACCGATGATCCCCTGCATTACATACTTTTAGTGTATTTAGTTTATAGATCAAGTTCACCTTAATTTGATCCAGAGATTTATATACAGTGTGTTCATCCAAAACCCGAACATAGGCATATAACATGTGATATCAGTTTTTTGATGCGCATTGCTTCCCAATTAATTTTACAGGAAAATATTTCAAATAAAAGTTGTAGAGAATAAAATTACGAATTTTTTTTTATATAAAACACATTTCATTTGTGTATTTCATCAAAGCGAAAAACTTAATTAAATATTTGCAATATTCGTAAAAATAAAGCTATCCATGAAAAAATTTCTACTGTCAAAAATTTTGACAGTAGAAATTTTTAAATTTTTTTCATGGATCATCACACCTTCTACCCATTACTGGGTGTGGCACTCTGCTGAAGCAGATCTCGGTAAGTGATATATTTTGCGCGTGAAGTGCGGTTACCAGTCGTCAAATCACGGCCCCCAAACATGTTAGTGGTGGAGGAGCCACAGGGATAGCTTTTTCAAATTATATATATACTGGGTGGGGAAAAAGTTCCGGGACGGTTAAATATCTTGCGAAATACATATTGGATCGATTGGGGGGCAACTTTGTAATCTTAAATGGGAACACCGATTTTCTATTGCAGATTTGGAATCTCCAGAAAATTTAACATTAATTTTTATCTACGATACAAGTTATTTTGTTCACAGATGCTGCTGTGATCGTCACAAATGGGAATGGAATTGATATATACGAGCACAATGTAACACTCATTTTTTTTTTAGAATTTAGAATTTTTTTAGAATATTTTTAGAATTATTTAGAATTATTTGGGGACTAGTGACTGTCAATTTTGTGCTCGTGTACATCAATTTCAACAAAATTGTACAAAACTCGTGCACGAAGACGTCATTTGCACCATTCGTGCAAATTAAAGCACTCGCTTTGCTCGTTCTTTAACATTGCGCTCATGTGCAAAGTATTTCTTCGCGTAAATAGCTATTATAGCTTATCCGAATTGTCTTGCTATGTTAGGGAATGTATTGACACATCTGTGTAAATTATTAGATGAACGTAAGTCTAGGATAGATTTAATGATTGTATCACATCCCTTACAAGCGTCAGCGTTTTTATATAAACTTGTACATATGAACTGATACGAGTATCTGTGAAGCAACACAACGATACCATCATCTTACATCTTGTCAGCACATTCCATGGAAAACTACAATTAGTTAGTGATAGTTTGGCTTTTATGGAGATAAGTTGTCTCTCGTTTGCATGTGCAAGATGTAGTTTTGCCGTGTAATTTTATAACTTAAGTAAATAATAGTTTTTTTAAGGCGTGATGGCCGAGTGTGTTAATGCACATCTCTTAGCATACTGTGACATCATCCGAACCATGGTTCGTCAGTTCGAATCCCACCTGTCGACGAAGTATGATTTAAATAAAAAATACAGTTACTTGTATTAATCAAGGACGTTGAAAGGAGGGGATATGGCATGACGATACTGTAGCATTGTTTGAAGTGAGGCTTGGGCAAGGGAAACAGACAACAATAGTTTTTCTGCACCGTGCTTAGCCAAATCTCTTCTTCCTTCAAATATTTTGAATTTTTATGTAAGGAAAGTGACGTTTAGACGTTGTCAGGGAGCGTTGTTTTATGTAAACATAACCACGAAGTATCATTTGTGTTTCAATTTTTGTGTTGTATGCAATTGGACATATTTTTTGTGTGGATAAAATGGTAACAAAGTGTTTATAATTTCAGTTTCCTTGTAAAAATGTATAATCTTTTAGAGAGAATGATTCTGTTCTGTCTATTTAAATTTCAAATCTCTTTATGACACATGTCAATCAATAGCAGGCTAAGCACGGTACAGAAAATAATACTTCTGTCTCTGTCAATCTGCCGAGCCTCACAGTCTTGACTTGAATGCCATATCCCCTCCTTTCAACGTCCTTGGTATTAATCATGCTCGGGTGCAATAAGCTAGTCACTTATACATATGCCTTAAAAAAAGTAACATCGACTACGGAAACCGGCAGTACGGCAGCGTAAAAACGCGGCTCGGTGTGCCCGGTAAGCCCAGGTTCGATTCGGGCTGTAGCCCCATTGAAGAAGAAGAAGTAATAGTTTATTTATACGTTGTTTTTGTTGTTGTTTGCCATTGTTGGTCAATTGGTTTAACTTTATTATTCTTTTGTACATTTTATTAATTAATTTTTAAGTTTCAATATACCTATTCAATTTTTACACAAAGTTTGTCCATTTATTTCATCGTCTTATTTATCTTTTGTGACTGATTTTATTTAATAATATCATGGGATGGGTAGCACAGTGGTATGAAGTCGGCCTGTGGATCCTGAGGTCCCTGGATCGATTCCCACAGGCGACAAATTTTCATAATTTGAAAAAGCTATCCCTGTGGCTCCTCCACAACTAACATGTTTGGGGGCCGTGATTTAACGACTTCACGCGCAAAATAATATCACTTACCGAGATCTGCTTTAGCAGAGTGCCACACCCAGTAATGGGTAGAAGGTGTGATGATATATTTATTTTATTTATTTTGTGATCAATCTAAATTTAATAATAATAACACGAAACTCATAGAGACGTTACAATACCTACTAATTAGGGTATTTATTAATTTACTATTTAAATTTCGAATTAATTATCATAGATTCTAAATCCAAAGTTTAAAATAACAAAACAAAATTTCTGTTCGACCTAAATTTACATAGTTTCAAGAACCCTCCAGCAAGACTAATTAATTAGCTGGAAGAAAAAAAAATATTTCCAGGCCAATAGCAATCCTTTAAGCACACGCGTAATAAATATTTTCCAAACGTTGCTCATTCTGTTTCACTTTAAACAGCCTGCAGACATTATCCCTATCTCCCTCTGTTCCATTCCTTTCATCTTCTATCTCTGTCCGTCCTATGTGAATGCTTTGATGGTCCTCCTCACCGATTCGCATCTGTTCGCTTTGTGCGATGGCAGTGCCATCTCGTGTGCTCGTTTGAAGTGAATTGTTTTCAGCTGATGCAGATGTGAGTTATCAAAGGTTTTTACACATTTTTTGTTATTACACAGTTATTTGATTTTGTTTGCAGTGAGTGTTTTTCCTGCAGATTTGCATAAAATGTTGATAGAGGAGTGTTTGTGTTGGTTTTCATGATTAAATGAATGTTATTTGCCGTGAAATGGGTTGATGATGTTTATATTCGATAAATGCAGCTTGTAACTCTTAAGAGAATTAGACCACGTTGTAGTAAATTTATAATGTGCGATGTGTGATTCTGAATAATAAGAATAGAAATAAATTGAATGATGGGTTTTATTAATGTGTGGTTTAATAAAGCATACAGTGGGCCAAATGGATTAGAATGGTTACACAGTTTTCTACAAAGCCGTTTACCGTTGCCTGCTAAATTATTTAAACAAAAAATAAAAAATTATATCATCACGCCTTCTACCCATTACTGGGTGTGATCAGAGCTGGGCAAAATCACGAATAAAAATAATTAAATCACAATTCACAAATCAAACAATAATTTTTTTGTGACAATTCACAATTCCACTTCATTTTCAAAGTGAATTAATTTACAAATCAAAGTGATTCGTGATTTATTTATGTGAATTATAAATCACAAATCTTTTTGTGAATTGGGGCTTGAGGCTTGGGGCTTGAGGCTTAAATCTCATTTACAAGTACTAAATATTATCAATTTATTTAATATTTATTTTAGAAAAATACTAGGTGCATTGCAATATGCCAAAGATATGTGCACAACCGAATGAAAACAGATTTAAGTAGATTTATTCAAAGGATTGAATTACATCATAAAAAAATGTAATTAAATGAATGACATGGGTTAAATCTGTACCTGGTTTTACATTGTATTGAATTGCAACAGTTTAGCTTTTAAAAGTACTATAGACTAAGAGTCTTCAAAAATACGAATTTTCTTTGTAAAAATATACAAAATGGCTAGTAATTTGAAACAAATGTTTAATGTAACACAGCCAGAAATGTAACATTTAAACGTACACCAGCATTGCCAATCTCTATAACAAAAATAATGTACTGTTATATAATCCAAAAAATAAAGAAACCGTTAAAAATGAACAAATATTATTTATAACGCAGGATAACAAATTTGTCCTTTTAATTGAATTAAGTCATTTCAATTGAATTAAGCCCTTTTAATTGAATTAAGCTCTTTCAATTGATTTAAACATTTTCATTTGAATTAAGCCCAGAAAAAGGATTTAAGCCTTTTTTCAGCTCTAGAACAATTCACAAGCTCAAATCAATTTCTTTAAAGGTCTTAAGTCACAAGCCTGATTTGCAAAAAATTTTAAAAGGCTCAATTCACGTGATTTTAATCAAGGAATATGATTTAAATCAATTTATAATTCCTATTGATTTTATTCATGCCCAGCTCTGGGTGTGGCACTCTGCCGAAGCAGATCTCGGTAAGTGATATATTTTGCACGTGAAGTGCGGTTACCAGTCGTAAAATCACAGCCTCCAAAGATGTTAGTGGTGGAGAAGCCACAGGGGTAGCTTTTGAAATTAAGAAAATTGTCGTCTGTAGGAATCGAACCAGGGTTCTCAGGATCCACAGGCCGACTTCATACCACTGAGCTAGCCACCCCATAAAATTATTTTAGAGTAAATTAATCACTAATTGCACTACTTTCATTTATATTTTAAATAAATAAATAAATAAATATATCATCACGCCTTCTACCCATTACTGGGTGTGGCACTCTGCTGAAGCAGATCTCGGTAAGTGATATATTTTGCGCGTAAAGTGCGGTTACCAGTCGTCAAATCACGGCCCCCAAACATGTTAGTGGTGGGGGAGCCACAGGGATAGCTTTTTCAAATTATGAAAATTTGTCGCCTGTGGGAATCGAACCAGGGACCTCAGGATCCACAGGCCGACTTCATACCACTGAGCTAGCCATCCCATATTAAGAATTGCTTAAATGAAAAATATCGAATCGAATGTTTGACAGCAAGTTATTCATTTGATAGTTCATGTTGATACGATATTGTTCATTTGAGGAAATCTTAAAAATTAAGTAACAGCGATGCATGTGGCCATAATTCAATTAAAAGTTGAAGAGAAGAAAGTTATGTTTTTAAGGCCGATATTTCAATCTCTTAACAAAGTTTCTAATAAATATATCTGTTTGTCAACGGCCATGGCTGCACTCGTTGGAACTGATCTAAGCGATAACGCGAGTTAAGTAACGTTGCGCTCGGGTAGTACTTGGATGGGTGACCGTCCAGAGAAAACCCGCGTTGCTGTTGACCATAATACGAGGGTCGTTCAATAAGTCCTTAGAAAATCCAAGAGATGGTGCTCTTAGTATCGAAAATGAATTTTTTCCAGTAAGCAGCACTCCTATCTAGTCAACTGTTAGAGTTTTAGCTTTAGCCGTTACGTAGTTTCATTGTTGTTGTCAATTGTAGTAAAAAAACTTTTGATAGTTTATAATAATGGATAAAAGTGAGTTTCGAGCGGTGATTAAACATTTGTATTTAAAAGGCTTAACGCTGAAAGAAATTAAAGCTGAGTTGGATGAAGTTCATGGCACATCTGCTCCTGTGTTTGCAACTGTTTACAATTGGGTGAATGAGTTTAAACGTGGCCGTACATCCACAAAAGATGAACATCGTTCCGGACGCCCTGTAGAAGTGTCTACCCCCGAAATGATTGACCAAATCCACGATATGGTTTTAAGTGACCGACGAATCAAAGTGCACGAAATAGTTGAGGCTACAGGCATATCACAAGGCACAGTCGTTTTAATTTTGCACGAAAAATTAGGTGTGAAAAAAATCTCGGCAAGATGGGTGCCGCGTTTGCTCACAGTGGAGAATAAACGCAATCGTGTGGTGGACTCTGAGGCTGTTTTGACGCTTTTCCGTCGTAATTCTGAAGATTTTCTGCGTCGATACATAACAGTGGATGAGACTTGGATACATTACTACACTCCAGAGACAAAAGAACAGTCAAAACAGTGGATTTTTGAAGGCCAACGGGCTCCGAAGAAGGCGAAGACAGCGAAATCGGCTGGCAAGGTTATGGCAACGGTCTTTTGGGATGCACGCGGAATCATCTTCATCGACTATTTGGAAAAGGGAAAAACGATAACAGGAGCGTATTATGCGTCGTTATTGGACCGGCTGAGCGAAGAAATAAAAAAAAAACGTCCTCATTTGAAACGCAAAAAAGGTCCTTTTTCATCAAGAAAATGCACGTGTGCACACCTGCGCAGTTGCGATGGCCAAAATTACGGAATTAAAGTTCCAATTATTGCAACATCCACCGTATTCACCAGATTTGGCCCCCAGTGACTTTTTCTTATTTCCAAACTTAAAGAAATGGCTTGGCGGACGAAGGTTTACGACCAATGGAGAGGTCATCGCCCAAACGGAGGCATATTTTGAGGAGCATCCGAAATCCTACTTTTTCGACGACTTAAAAAATTTGGGAAAACGATTAGAGAAGTGTATAGAGCTAAAAGGAGATTATGTAGAAAAATAAAAAAAAATCTACCCAAAAAAAGTGTTTTTTCTACTTTTTTCTAAGGACTTATTGAACGACCCTCGTACCTAAAAACGCAGATCAGGACGTAATGGCGGCATATGACCTAAGTAGTTGGTCCGCCAAAGAAGCCACAGAAAAAAAAAAATATATCTGTCAAACAAATAAAAAATATCGCATCGCAATAAATAAAAATAAATATAAATAAATATATCATCACGCTTTATGCCAATTATTTGTCATAATATTCATGCTTTTTAAACTAAAATAAAATAAATAAACATATTATCACGCCTTTTATCCATTACTGAGTGTGGCACTCTGCCGAAGTAGATCTCGGTAAGTGATATATTTTTGCGCTTGAAGTGCGGTTACCAGCCGTCAAATCACGGCCCCCAAATATGTTAGTGAAGGGGAAACCACAGGAGTTGTATTAATGTGGTGAAAATGTTTGTCGGCATTGGAAATAGAACCAGGGTTCTCAGGATCCACAGGACGACACGGTACCGCTCCATTATCGCATAAAAATCATAGTTGAACTTATGAAAATTATATTAACTATCATTTTTTGTTGTGCTATTATTGTTAAGCTAGTTTTACATGGAACGCTTGAGACGTTGATTTTCCGACTGTGATGGCCGTTGAAATCGCAAAAAATTTCGAGATTGTACAGATGGTACAACAAAAAATTAAAACTTGCATATGTAAAAATGGTAACATCAGAATATTACTAAATTTCGTTTACCTGAAATGTCATGTTTATTTATGTTGACAACGAGATCGTTCAAATTGTCTCTTGTTTTCATATAGCGTCATGTTGTTTATGTCATAAATAATGAACAGTATTTATTAGAAATAAAGTAAGAGATTGTGTAGTCGGTTCTTGGTGGAACATTTTATAATAATAAAATTAGAAATAAAAACACTTGATTTGTCCACAAATATAATATTTATTAAATATACTACGATCGTTTCGACTTTGCAGTCATCATCAGATACAGTGGTGTACAAGCAAGAAGACATTTTATATAAGTTTACTTATGTTGAGTAGGGGTGAGTTACAGACATCTAATTGGTCATTTACAATATATTTCTTAGAATTAATTAATATAAATAAATATAAATATATCATCACGCCTTCTACCCATTACTGGGTGTGGCACTCTGCTGAAGCAGATCTCGGTAAGTGATATATTTTGCGCGTGAAGTGCGGTTACCAGTCGTCAAATCACGGCCCCCAAACATGTTAGTGGTGGAGGAGCCACAGGGATAGCTTTTTCAAATTATGAAAATGTGTCGCCTGTGGGAATCGAACCAGGGACCTCAGGATCCACAGGCCGACTTCATACCACTGAGCTAGCCATTCCATAAAATAATTAATTAATTATATCCATTATTTGTAGCTATAGTTTTAATTGTAGCTACAAATAATGGATATAATTCAAATATTATTGACAAATTAATTAAGAAGAAAAACAACAAGATAATAACTTCTAAAATATATTGTGATTCCAAAAAGATTGAGCCTAATCCTAAATGGTATTTTATAAATTTCATTCCTGAGCTAAATAACAAAATTCTGCATACTTTGAATAGATACCACATAAAAACTATCTCGGCTAATAAAAATAATTTAGGTTCAATATTATCAAATAATAAAGACAAGATTTCAAAATTAGAACTTAACGGTGTTTACAAAATTACATGTGATGACTGCGATGCAATATACATCGGTTAAACAGGACGCAGCTTCAATAATAGGATTAAAGAACATCAAAATGCAATTAAGAAACAGATATGTACGACGGGTTTTTCTGAACACTGCATTACAAATAAACATAATTTTAACGGTAATTTTGAAGCCATACACATAAATGAAAAAGGACTAAGGCTAAATCTTTTGGAAAGTTTAGAAATAAAGAAAGCGATTAATTCTAAGAAATATATTGTAAATGACCAATTAGATGTCTGTAACTCACCCCTACTCAACATAAGTAAACTTATATAAAATGTCTTCTTGCTTGTACACCACTGTATCTGATGATGACTGCAAAGTCGAAACGATCGTAGTATATTTAATAAATATTATATTTATTTAAATCAAGTGTTTTTATTTCTAATTTTATTATTATTAGAAATAGATAATCAATTCTAATTTTAAATTAATTTGTGTTCTGTTGGTACAATGGAAATTTGACATATTGAAAAATTACTTCGGTGACGGCCGCCAAACCGTTAAAAATTTAAATATTTCAACGTAGCCGTTAAAGTTACAACCATTCAGACCGGCAAGTTTTAACCAATCACATCACCGAACGTTGTCAACGTTGACAAATTTGCCGGTGTCAACGGTCTATGTCAATCTAGCTTCAGGCAGTAAATCAGTAAATCGATGATACAGTTGAAATTTATGACATGATTAGAGCGATCTTTGTTTGGTTGGGCCGCTGTAAAGTAGTACAGCGTTCAGCCTGCCCGCTATCGCCACACAAATTTTATGCATTTTATTTATAATAAATATGAATATTATTAAAACAACTAAATTTATCTTTACTTAAGGGCTGAAATTCATGAGTTTTAGCCATGAAAGCGGGCTTAAAGTGGTACTATCATGGTATTATTTAACCCGGATTTTAATGAAATGTATATATGTTATTTTCCATGTGTTTCTACACTAGTATGCAATTTTTTTTTAATTTTACCGTTGTTGAGCTGAGTAATTTAAAGTTAAAGTCGACGAAAAATGCATTGGCGTTATAGGAACTGTACCTCGCGAGGCAGCTTACTGCGTAATAAATTCATATATTGTAGTTATTTTTTAACAAAAAACTAACACACAGTACATCCATCATGTAAAGATAAAGGTATGAGAATTAAATAATCCATGCTTTACCGGATTAGTTTCAAAGAAATTGGCGATGAAAGTTGGATATTCCATGATTTTCAATTAAACTGTCAGAAATGCTTGGCAACGTTGCACGGGTAGACAGAGATGGTCGCACGCGTAAACAGAGATGGTCGCAGGCGTAGACAGAGATGGACGCACGAATGACAAAGCAAGAACTATGAAAGTTATTATTTCGATCAGTAAAATATATTAATTTTAATACCAAAAAAAATATTACAGCATTTTTTATTTATTTATTTGTTGTTACAATTGATAATAATTGCTTTGGTGCATTTTTCTCATTTTTCTTATGAACTGTCAACAGGATGTATCGATAATACAGTCACGTTTCGTACCGACTGTTAATATCATGCTGCTTGTAGTTCTCGCCTTGTTGTCAGCTTCTGCCGTGTAAAATCTTGCACTGCTATTGGTTGGCATGAAATATCATAAACTAGTTAAATAGTTTTAGTAAAGAAAGCTTATAAACTGTTAGGATTTCTTAAGAGATCCAGTGGAAATTTTAAAAACCCATATACGCTTCTAACGTTTACTATAGTTTAGTACGAAGTCAACTTGAATTTGCATCTGTCTGTTGGACCCCTCAATATTCTATGTATATTAATAGAATTGAAGGTATATATATTTTCTTTAAATTTCCTAATTTTAGTTTTAATTTATAGCAACTTGAAAAGAGACGTATATTACTGAATATTTCTTTTTTGTACAAGTTAATTAATTACCTTGTTGACTGCCCTCCTTTATTAAATCAATTATCTTTTAGAATACCGTCGTACTTAACGAGATCAAACATGCTTTTCTCAATAAATTTTAATAACACTAATTCTGCAGTAAATTCCGCTATTAACTGTTTTCCGCTATTATATAATAAATATGCTACTGATATACGTTTTCCCGATTTATTTTCCTGTAACTTGTCAAAATTTAAAAAATGTGTTGCAAATATTATTTAATTTTTGTTTCCTTTTCAGTTAATATTCTTTTGTTGTATATACAATGTTACTAATACACTATTTTTGCTTATATTGTATATTATATAGTGCTTCTCTGTAATTGGGACTTGTCCTGTAGAGACTTCAAAATTTTGAAAAATAAAATAAAATTTAATATATTCAATGTTATTGTTAATTATACGATATTTGCAGCGAAATGTTAATTCTGTTAATAACCTATACCATACAAAATGTAATAATTATTTTTATAAACTTTTTCGGTTACCTATACTTTTGTATGAGACTGTCATGATAGAACCACCTTAAAAAACTAAAAGTATTTTTTTATTGTTGCATACACATGAGGCGGCGCCTCAGTTGCTTCAATGGACGAACCGCCATTGTGTAATAGTGATGTAAACAATGACTCACTTCCCAACTGTTCTGTTGGTTTGGAAACGCACAATTACTAACTGATTGTGAATAAAATTATTCTTATTTTATTAATCTCGGAAAATTATTTTACCAAATAGCACACATCCGCTGAGATTTTCTCCAGATAAATTTTTATTTTCCTGTAGGTATTCATTTATTTTTGCTTGTAGCAAAATACCAGATCTAACTGATATTTGGTAAAATCCCGCGTCTACAGTTTAGTGATTTATCATGCAATTTTCTTTCATGCTTGAAAAAACCACCTTAAAAAACTAAAAGTATTTTTTTATTGTTGCATACACATGAGGCGGCGCCTCAGTTGCTTCAATGGACGAACCGCCATTGTGTAATAGTGATGTAAACAATGACTCACTTCCCAACTGTTCTGTTGGTTTGGAAACGCACAATTACTAACTGATTGTGAATAAAATTATTCTTATTTTATTAATCTCGGGAAATTATTTTACCAAATAGCACACATCCGCTGAGATTTTCTCCAGATAAATTTTTATTTTCCTGTAGGTATTCATTTATTTTTGCTTGTAGCAAAATACCAGATCTAACTGATATTTGGTAAAATCCCGCGTCTACAGTTTAGTGATTTATCATGCAATTTTCTTTCATGCTTGAAAAAACCACCTTAAAAAACTAAAAGTATTTTTTTATTGTTGCATACACATGAGGCGGCGCCTCAGTTGCTTCAATGGACGAACCGCCATTGTGTAATAGTGATGTAAACAATGACTCACTTCCCAACTGTTCTGTTGGTTTGGAAACGCACAATTACTAACTGATTGTGAATAAAATTATTCTTATTTTATTAATCTCGGGAAATTATTTTACCAAATAGCACACATCCGCTGAGATTTTCTCCAGATAAATTTTTATTTTCCTGTAGGTATTCATTTATTTTTGCTTGTAGCAAAATACCAGATCTAACTGATATTTGGTAAAATCCCGCGTCTACAGTTTAGTGATTTATCATGCAATTTTCTTTCATGCTTGAAAAAAAAAATTGTGCAGAACAAAAATGTATCAACAAAATTAGAAGATTACCGACCGGTTTCAACAACAAAAGTTAAATTTTAAACTTGGATTAAATAAATAAGAACAAATCAAATTTATAGGTCAAATGGTATAATTAACATTGCTGTCATACATTCGATTTGCTTTTTTATTTAAACTGTGTTCATAATTTAATTATTAGATGACCAGTTATGAAAGTAATCATAACAACATCATAAATGACTACGGAAAGTTGAAAATAACTGATATGTTATTATAACGCACATTTCTAACATACCACTGATTGACAACAGATGGCGTTACGATGAAAGAAAATAATAAAACAAATGCAAAGAATTTGTATTATTATTTAAAATGAAGTTTTGGCAGATTTTTCAACACATTTGCACAGATAAATCCTATTTTTAAAAATTAATAATTACTTATTTACTAATATTTTAGCATTATTTAATATTTTGACATTACGGTTAATACAGTTGGTATCACCACCCCTAACCTCAAACGTCAAACGTCAACGCTTACCTACAAAAACGCGTCAGCTGTCAAAGTGTAACAACATTGCTCTTGTAAACTTTTTTTAGAAATATTTTGTGGTCGTCTGAAAAATAGGGTACATAACTCGCTCGAAAGTGTGATAACTGTGCTCGTGTACTTAAATCACTCGGCGCTAGGCGCCTCGTTTTTCAATTTGTACATGCGCACGTTACCTTACACTTTCGATGCTTGTTATGTAATATACTATTTTGTTGTTGTAATCGGCCATTAGCACTGTTATTTGTAATAATGATGTTAACTTTTTTGACATTTGTATAAAAAGAAAAAAAATTATACTCTTTTAGGGATATTTGCTTGTTACAAGTTTGCAACACTGTGTTGCTCTGCTTAAGGAGAAGGTAAGTTTGAAACATTTCCGATAAGTTGAAGGTAATTCCCGGCGATATGCGTGCGGTGCGGAAACTTCAAAAGTGAATTGTCACCCGCTTGCCGCGAATCGGCGGCGCGCGTCTAATTAACAAGCGAGCTCCGGATCGGTTTGATTTCCCACAAATTACATATTCAGACCTATAATTACTTTAGTTTTGAACGCAGCTCGGCTGAAGAGAGGAGGGTGCTTCACCCGTGAATGTTTTATATGAGCCCATCACGAAGTATATCTACAAGAAGAGAAGTTGGTGGAGGAAATAATTTATAGTTTTTAACGGTGATTGAACTGTTGCCATTATAAGAATATTTTATTTCTTGACTTCTTTTACTTACACATATTTCAGTTGGTTTCTTTAGTTGTGGTCAATTTTCGATACCTTAAAAACATAATAGCTGTATTTCATTAGCCGTTTGATTCACTTAAATCAGTTCAGATTAATTAGACATATAACTAACAGTGTTTCCCAAACTTTCGACATATGTGTACCCCTTCTATAATTTTCGAAGTACTGTGTACCCGTCGTTAAAAAAAAATGCATATACTTTAATAACAATCAAAATACCTATACAGCGTGTTAAAAAAGTTCCGGGACGGTGAAATATCTCGAGAAAAACACATCGAATCAAGAAACCAAAAAACACGTGTTTCATATTTTGCAAAAACCTATCTAAGTACACCAACCACAAACCCCAACTCCCACCCCCAGGAGGTGGGGCGGGGGGCAACGTTGAAACTTTAAATGAGAACCCCCATTTTTTATTACAGATTCGTATTCTGCGAAAAAAAATAAGTTAATTTTATCTGAAACTTTTTTCCAATTCGGAATAGATGGCGCTCTAAACGCAAAAATAAGTATAAATTAAAATTGCAATAAAAAAATGGGGGTTCCCATTTAAGGTTTCAAAGTTGCCCCCCGCCCCACCCCCTGGGGCTGGGAGTTGGAGTTTGTGGTTGGTGTGCTTAGATAGGTTTTTGCAAAATATGAAACACGTGTTTTTTGGTTTCTTGATTTGATGTGTATTTCTCGAGATATTTCACCGTCCCGGAACTTTTTTAACACGCTGTATAGATTTTTCTCATATTTTAGTACATAAACAAAATAATAATAAACAAAAAATAAAATTAATTCACAATAGAATATAAATAAAATATATATTATAAATAACATTCAATATAATCAGTGGCGGAAGAAACGGGGGGCGACGCCTTGACTTCGCATGCATACAAAACCACACATACACAATACTAACAATTACCGAAATTTATTATTTTTTTATGTTTGTAATCGAAAAGATAATAATAATAAGTTGCTTGTTGCACCAGGCGCAGTAAAAACTGGGATCCACATGTACCAATTCAAACTCTTCGCGTACCCCAGGGGGTACGTGTACCACACTTTGGGAAACACTGAACTGAAATAAGCAAACTGATGCACTTATTGGTGTGAATTACATCACAGTAAATTAGAATCTATAATTCTAGTATTGGAAATAAAGTCAACGAAAGTCATCCAGAAAAATAAATAAGTGAACTGGTTCAGTAAATGTAAGTTAGATCTGATCCAAATGACAAATGGAAAACGCCTAACGTCAAAGGTATGTAATGTGACCAAGGACGTTGAAAGGAGGGGATATGGCATGACTGTAGCATTGTTTGAAGTGAGGCTTGGGCAAGGGAAAGAGACAAGAATGGTTTTCTGCACCGTGGTTAGCCAAATCTCTTCTTCTTTCAAATATTTTGAATTTTTATGTAAGAAAAGTGACGTTTAGACGTTGTCAGGGAGCGTTGTTTTATGTAAACATAACCACGAAGTGTCATTTGTGTTTCAATTTTTGTGTTGTATGGAATTGGACATATTTTTTGTGGATAAAATGGTAACAAAGTGTTTACAATTTCAGTTTCCTTGTAAAAATTTATAATCTTTTAGAGAGAATGATTCTGTTCTGTCTATTTAAATTTCAAATCTCTTTATGACACATGTCAATCAATAGCAGGTTAAGCACGGTACAGAAAATAATACTTCTGTCTCTATCAATCTGCCGAGCCTCACAGTCTTGACTTGAATGCCATATCCCCTCCTTTCAACGTCCTTGAATGTGACCGAGTTACATTACCATAGTTTCGATATTTCATCACATAAATAGTTTCTGTAATAATATAACAAGAGAGTGAGAATAAATTGAAAATAATTAGACAGATCTTTCGAAAACTTGTTGCCAGGCAATAGTCACGAAAGCCCGTAGGTTTCAAAATTGTGTAGGTAAGTAGATATGATGAAAAAGAAAATGAAAAAGTAACATTTGATAAAGTTTAACAAAGTAAAACAAAACAAAACAGGTAAAAGCAGATTTCGCTTTGTGAGTTTGATAGTTTCAAATTAGTTGTTTGAGTGTTCTCAGCCACAGAGATCTTTGATCGGCAAAAACGGTTTCCACAATTGCACTTCGGCTGCATCGCGATAAAATCAAAGAGAAGTCGAATGTATCTGCATCGCATCGAGACCGGAAATAACAAACTTCTATAAGAGTTTCTTTGATTTCAAGTTTCACTTTACATGCCATTGTTTCCAACTTATCTACTTTGAAATTTAACAAATAAAAAATAAACTCAAGTACAACCACTCAGGGACGGACTGACCATGTCGAAAATGCGAATATTTTTGCATGGGCCGTTCTGACATTATATGTATTGTAATAATCCGCATTCGTAATTGGGATGGCTAGCACAGTGGTATGAAGTCGGCCTGTGGATCCTGAGGTCCCTGGTTCGATTCCCACAGGCGACAACTTTTCATAATTTGAAAAAGCTATCCCTGTGGTTCCTCCACCACTAACATGTTTGGGGGCCGTGATTTGACGACTGGTAACCGCACTTCACGCGCAAAAATATATCACTTACCGAGATCTGCTTTAGCAGAGTGCCACACCCAGCAATGGGTAGAAGGCGTGATGATATATTTATTTTATTTTATTTGTAATTGGTAGGATTTATTCCGATTTGAGTATTTTCTAAATACGAAATATAGTTGGTCAATCTTTGTTTTGTATGTAAACTGGAGATAAAAAAAATCTGGTGTGGTCACCACATGACTTTCTTATACACAGCATATTTAATATTTAGAATATATGAATGTTATATAATATTATTAAACATGTTCCGAATAGTTAGTTTCATTGTATCGGTTTTTTTAAATAAATTTTGGGATTTTACTGATTTATTTTTAATTTTCATTACAGATAATCAACATCCTAACAAAATTTTATATAAATAAACTTATATTAATAGAAATATAAAATTACTTACTATTTGATCAATGAAATTGATATAGCATCAAAAACGCTGAATTGAACACTTATGACTTGCTCCTTGCGCTTATGCGTGAGCGTGTTTGGAGATGAAAGATGGCGTTAATTCAGTGGCAAAAAAATCGAGAATCCGAAGCTTCGAAAAATTTGAAAATTCGTAAATTCGAGTTTCAAAAAATTCGAGAGTTCGAAGCATCGAAGTTTTTCTGACGACGCTCAA
Source organism: Pterostichus madidus (assembly GCA_911728475.2). Classification (NCBI taxonomy): domain Eukaryota; kingdom Metazoa; phylum Arthropoda; class Insecta; order Coleoptera; family Carabidae; genus Pterostichus; species Pterostichus madidus. The sequence goes on from OU452314.1 coordinate 27,449,973, forward strand.
AATATTCGAATGTTCGAACGTTCAGAAATTCAAACCTCGGTGGAAATCAACGACCCTAGTTAAACGCTTCCGCTTTCTCAACCCCTTAGATCAGTGTTTCCCAAACTTTCGACATATGTGTACCCCTTCTATAATTTTCGTAACACTCTGTACCCTTCGTCAAAAAAAAAAAATGCATATACTTTAATAACAATCAAAATACATTTATTTTTCTCATATTTTAGTACATAAACAAAATAATAATAAACAAAAAATAAAATTAATTCATAATAGAATATAAATAAAATATATATTATAAATAACATTCATTATAATCAGTGGCGCCAGAAAACAGGGGCGAAGGGCAGAGGGAGAAATTGCCCCTTCACTTAAAATCACGAAGGGACAAAGTTATTATTAGCATCCCCCCCACTAAATTCATAAAAATAACCCAAATACAAAAAAGAAAATAGAAAAAAGTAAAAAAGGACACTTTTGTTCTGGTTTTAGAAAATTTGTAGGTTCGATGAAAAGGATGCCACCCTAATTTAATAAGCAAAAGCCCGGAGCCACACGTACCCCTTCAAACTCTTCGCGTACCCCAGAGGGTACGCGTACCACACTTTGGGAAACACTGCCTTAGAAGAACAAAAAAATGTTTCTAGTGGAAAAAATATCCATCTTTGACGACATGTACGGAGCTAAGAAAAATTTGTGGATTCGATTCACCATCAGGGTTAAAAAGTTCATTCAATTCCCTGCAAAGGACGCAGAAAACGAGATACTTTGGCACAGAGTTATGCGTTTTTGAAGTTGAATGTACATTTGGGGATATTTGCCTCATAACTCGGCGATTTCAAATAAATTGGACGATTCTTTCTGAAAAAAAAAACTGTTGTGTCCAGAGCTGGGCAAGTACCAGGACCAAAGTACTTAAGTATAAGTACCAGGACTAACCATGGTCAGTACTTGTTATGCAGTACTTTTTCAAGCACAGCTTGAAATTACTTAAGTAAAGTACCAGTTTTTTTAGACCAAAGTACTTAAAAATAAGTATTTTTCAAGTACCAGTATTGGGTATATTCGTATGAAATAGTTTTTCTGTTATTGTTATTTATTTTAATAACAACATATTCTAAATATACATTTTGAAAACTTGATTAAAAAACAAAAAACAAAAATATAGATGTCTGTCTGTGCTCCTCACGTTCACGTCACAGTACAGCACAATAAAAAAAAACTGAATTAACCGCAAACTCAAAGTACTGCAATTTTGCGAAATATTTAAGTATTTTTCGTGATTTCAGTAATATTGACGTACTTAATTATTTGAAAAGTACTTCAATATTTTTTACATTTACTATCCAAAAATGTAAGTCTTAAGTACAAGCTGAAATTTAGTACTTAAAAATTTCAAGTATTAATTAACACAAATATAAATATACTTCAGTATAAGTATTAAGTACTACAAGATACGAAAAATTGGTACTTAAGTACTTAAGTACTTAAGTATTGCCCAGCTTTGGTTGTGTCTCTATTTTAAGGGGCTGTACGCGAATTAGGATTATTCCCTTTTGCACCCTTAACCTTCCCCCCACAAATAACACATCTTTGGGCCAAAAACCCACAAAGGCACATTCAACATCAAACACACATTGGCGACATCAGAAATATTTTAAATAAATAATTTATGCTCTTTATCTTTATTAAATAACTTTCAAATATTTAAACTATAGACAAAACATAACGAATTCTATCCCTACTGTTAACTGAGTAAAAAAAATCTTAGTATGCACTAGAGAAATATGTAGTGCAGCATCAGTAAGAGGGGAGATGAAAATCTCACTTGATGTCAGTTATATCAGTGCAAACAGAACAACACAAAAAAAAACTATCAGACTGAGGTGTGGTGAGATTAAGTGAGATTTGGTGCAAATTAGATGCTACTAATATCAAAAATATACGTTACTTGTCATTTTCAAACTTTCGTATTATGAACGCGATAACTATACCATTGAATTACTGATACAGCACATGATCTTGACAGTTAAGTTTGCTTGATAAAAATAAAATTATGTACTTATTAAGGTTACTCTCCTATCAGTAATATCAGATGATAATCTATTAGGAAGGAAATGCGAAAAAAATACAGAAAAGATAACCTGTCTACACAAATACCATAAGTAGCTTATAAATCATATATTAGTAAATATAATTTTTCTGATTTTGTTTATCATAACAACGTATTTACTAACAATTTTATCTCACGAAATCTTTCATTCATGGATCAATCTGTTATCAGTCTTCCATTCATCATATCTCACTTCTGATAATTGTCAGTAATAATATAACAAGAGAGTGAGAATAAATTAAAAATAATTTGACAACGAAAGTCATCCAAAAAAATAAATAACTGATTTGGTTCAACAAATGTAAGTTAGATCTGATCCAAATGTCAAATGGAAAACGCTTAACGTTAAAGGTATGTATAAATGACCGCGTTACATTACCATAGTTACGATATTTCATCACATAAATAGTTTCTGTATAATAATAATTACCAAGTTTCGTTAACAAATCTTATCTCGTTGAGATATTGCACACTCGGACACACATCCATCCACACACACACCAGACATCATTGCGAAAATGATCAAAACGGATTCAGTAGACCTCAAAACACGTATTTCCGCGAAAATCTCGTCAACGACTTTTTTCACGATTCCAATACTTCCTTATACTGTGTATAAGAAAGTAAAAATTGAAGCATTAATATTTAAAATATGCAGAAATAGTAAATTTGTACTACTTTTTCTCAAACACTACAAAAGTAGGAGCCCCTACAAAACAAAATTACAAATGCTCTTTACAACCTTTACGCATATTAAAATAATTTTACAGCATCGCGCTTCAAAACTTTTAATTCCGCCTCCATTTCTCTTCCAAGCGGTCATTGTGGCAGCACTGCGCTGTGCCCTTGAGTCCCCTAAGCGCGTTGTTTTGTTTGTGACGTGGAGTGTATTCGCCGCGTACTGTACGTGTACACAGGACGCATCTATAAAATTTACGACTTGTTGTTTTTACCCTGTTTAATTTTATATTACAAGCTGTTTTTGTTTACAAAGGTAGCTGGATGTTTGTACAGGTACATAATAATGTTGTCACGTTATTAGTTGGCGCTGAAATGTGGAAGTTAAATATTTTTGTACGTTCGGTGTCTTTTATGCACCGGTAAAGACGCAAATCGTAATTTTGATGGAGAAGAAATTTTGGACATCAGTAATATTTGAACTTGGAAACTTTTGAACTGTGCTATTGAATATCAAATACTAATAAAACAATAGGAATGCATTGATTAATAGGTTTCATGGGCGTCCGCAGGGAGTAAGCCGGGGCACGCCCCTCCCCCTGGATATTAACTAGGGTGGTGACGACGACTCTTGAACATAGGACTTTAACATGTAAAATTATAATTTTGTAATTTCCTGCTTCCCTAAATATTTTAAGCAAAAAAACTTGAAATAAAAGTTTAAGGGCTTAAAATTCTGCATCTGAACCAATAAATAAAATTAATTCTACATACTTTTTTTTGGGGGGGGGGGGCCGTGATTTGACGACTGGTAATCGCATTTCACGCGCAAAATATATCACTTACCGAGATCTGCTTCAGCAGAGTGCCACACCCAGTAATGGGTAGAAGGCGTGATGATATATTATTATTATTATTATTATTACTTTGTAACGACACAAATTATATTTGAAAATGCGGAAAATTGCCTCAAAACTATCAATAGGCATGTAATTGAAACAAAATTAAACAAATGTTTGACGTTTTATCTGTCAAAATAAATGAAATAATAAATAAAAAAATTATTTTGTCAGTTTTAACAGATTGAACGTCAAACATTTGTTTAATTTCGTTTCAATTTCATAGCTATCGATAGTTATGAGACAATTTTAGTCATTTTCAATTCTAATTTGTGCCGTTACAAAGCATGCAAAATTAATATAGTATTTTATTCCCTAAAACTTTTATTTAAAGCTTTTTTCTTTTAAATAATTATGAAGCTGGAAATTAAATCAATATGATTTTACATGTTAAAATCCTATGTTCGAGAGTCGCGGTCACCACCCTGTATATGTATATATAAATTAAATAAAAATTAAATTATAAGTTTAAAGATAATAAATTCAAGCTGAAACTTTCCAGCAGTATTCTTATGGCCAGCTAGCGACATGTTCCCTATCGTAACGATTGAGTAATCTAAGGACACGGACACAAAATATTAGAAAATAAAAACTGTAAATCGGGATTTATTGAAGAAATGGTGTCAATTTATGGAAAAGTTATTCGAAGATTGTCCTTCTTCTTCAATTCAAACCCAGACGGCAAAGACTAGTAATTTATTTCACAAACTTAAATATTTTTTGTCTATTTGTTATGTGTATTTGTATTCATATTATGTAAAAAAATATATTTTAGAAATTTATGTCTATCTGAGAGTTTTTTTGCAAATAAAGTCATTAACAATAATCATTAATACGTCGCACAACAAAGTTAAGCAAACAAGTTAAACAAACAAGCCACGATTACAATGAAGTTGGTTTTCGGCAGTTTGACTGCTGAAAATAGAGGCATTTCTATTTTTGGCAGTCAAATGGTAGACTCGGAGTCTAAACTCTATATGTGTCACCGGCATTAAGCCCCTGACACATATAGCGTCAAAACTCAGAGTCTGCTACAAACTGCTGAAAAACTGAGAGTCACGTCTAAAACGGGTGACACATATAGAGTCGGTGTTTCTGACAGTCAGAATTAAATATTTGTTAATTTTAACGTGTTATTTGTTAATTTGTATTATTTAAAATGTTTATCGACTATTAAGAAATATAAAAACTATAAACTACGAAATATAAAACAAAAAATTAAATTAAAAAAAAAATTATATGAACTATAAATGAAATATAAAAACTGAAATGTATTATTTAAAATATTTATAGACTATTAAGAAATATAAAAACTATAAACTAGGATTAATAAAACAAAAAATTAAATTAAAAAAAATTGACATGAACTATAAATGAAATATGAAAACTGAAAAGTATCTAACTATGTATAAAGTAAATGAATTTAACTATAAAAATGTACAAAATATCAAACAATAATAATTCATACGTCAAACAACAAAGGAAGATAGCGAAAAAACCAGCATCATAATGAAGTTGGTTTTCGGCAGTCGTGACTGCTGAAAATAGAGGCGTTTCTATTTTTGGCAGTCAAATGGCAGACTCGGAGTCTTGACGCTATATGTGCCAGGGGCTTTAGTCTCATTTTGAAGCGAGACGTACCCTAGAGCAGATTGGTAAAATGGAATTTTTATTTATAAAGGAAATTATGACTTACTAGATTAAAAAGCAGGAATATTATGAAATATAATTGACGTAGCAATTGTAGAAGCTTCATGTACCTCCTATAGTACTTTTACGTAACCTTTAGAGATTTATCTCGGTTCAGAACCCCTGGTCTAGACAGACTCTAGAAGAGCAATGATATTCAAAATGTGTTCCATAAAAACTCTGTTTACAAAACACAGTGACGTACCTAGAACTTTTGACGCCCAGGGCGGTCTTCAATTTGCCGCCCTTTCTAAGTCAATCAAATGTTAGTTTTTATAAATTAAAAAAAAAATATAAAATAAATACGTCATCACAACTTTTACCCATTACTGGGTGTGGCACTTTGTCGAAGCAGATCTCGGTAAGTGATATATTTATGTACGTGGCGTGGGGTTACCAGCCGTCAAATCACGGCCCTCAAAGATGTTAGTGGTGAGGGAGCCACAGGGGTAATTTTAATTTGCTAAAAATTGTTTGTCTGCTGTGGGAATCGAACCAGGGTCCTAAGGATCCTCAGGCCAATTTGAAACCCCTGAGCCATTACCACATTAAATTAATAAACATAAATAAATAATTGTAATTGAAACAAACTATAGGTGGGGAACTTTTTTACCATTGGATGGCATATTTAAATTAGGCAGTAATAAAGGAATTTTTCGAGATAATATTTTCAACCCTACATTGACTTGACGATGAAGAAAAATATTCGAAATCATATTAATTAATAATTCGTAGAAATCGAATAGTAAATTTATGAAGTGAACAAGTTGCTTTTTACAACTAAATATAAAAAATGCCGCCCCAAAATATGTGCCGCCCGGTGCGGACCGCACCCACCGCCTCCCCTAGGTACGCCACTGACAAAACATCGTAATGGGCTCTACAATCTTTTCTCAAATTTAAATTTTGGAGGTTAAAAATAAATTTTGGAACAAAATGCCGTCGAGTTAACTTGAGAACAATTTTGCATGAAGTTTTTTTTTGCATTATAAAATTTATTTTTCTCGCCTTCGTGTAGAAACACTAGTTTTGCATAACTTAAATTTGTAACAAGGCTGTATATACTTCGTTAGTTTGCTTTCCTTTTTTGTGCCATAAGTTTTTGGGAAAATTTTTTATGGTGGCAACGAATGTGTGGTCAACTACAGTATTCAACCATATGTTGCATCTTCAAAATAGCACCCTTCACCCCAAGGATGTTGAAAGGAGGGGATATGGCATTCAAGTCAAGACTGTGAGGCTCGGCAGATTGACAGAGACAGAAGTATTATTTTCTGTACCGTGCTTAGCCTGCTATTGCGCATGTGTCATAAAGAGATTTTAAACATTCAAACAACACGCTTCTACCCATGCTTTTCGAAACTCTTTATCTTTAGGTAATCTGTAAAACAAACAAAAAAAATATTTTCCTTTTCTTTTATAACATGACCTACACTTACTTACTGGTGAAAACTGATTCCACTGCCCGTAATTGCACGTCTTTTACAAACTAAACACTTAGTTACCATCTTATCCACAAAAAAATATGTCCAATTCCATACAACACAAAAATTGAAACACAAATGACACTTCGTGGTTATGTTTACATAAAACAACGCTCCCTGACAACGCCTAAACGCCACTTTTCTTACACAAAAATTCAAAATATTTGGAAGAAGAAGAGATTTGGCTAAGCACGGTGCAGAAAAACTATTGTTGTCTCTTTCCCTTGCCCAAGCCTCACTTCAAACAATGCTACAGTATCGTCATGCCATATCCCCTCCTTTCAACATCCTTGCTTCACCCGCACTCAAAAATTTAACGTCTGTTTTTGAGGTGCAGCATTAGTCAAGTCAAGTTAGCTTCCTCGGGCGGTCAAAATGTGACCGACGTCGAATCCGTTTACGCATTTTGCGCGCAGTTAATTAGCATTTAATTATTCTTATGTTTTTTTGTTTTATTTTTGTTAAAATTTTATTTAATTATAGTTCGTTAAGTTCAATAAATTTATGTGTTTATGGTGTGTTAATATTTAAGTAAAAGATAGTAACCACCAATAGTTTCAATTCAAAAACAAATATTTCCCGCTCGCGATGATCAGTACCCTGTTTTATTACAAAATCGTTCAGAAACAGACTGTTTCCAGCCTAGGCCGGAAAAAAACTAGAGACTTTGGTAAGGTTAGCATTGATATCAACTGGCTGTCAGTATGAGTGATGTTGTCAACATAAAAAGGCCTTTTATTTAATATTTGACAAATAATCCATAATTTCATTAAATCTGCTCGAGAAATATTGTGTATCACTGTCATGGAGCCGCCCATAACCCTTTTTTTTATACATATGTTTAATTAATGTTATATTATATTCTATATTATTACTTTTATTTCATTGTCATAATTATTACTATTATTTACTTTGTGAGTTTTAAGTTTTTATATTCATTACTTTTCTTAATTTTTATTATGTAACCAAATTCCTAATTCCTATTTTCACTTAATTTATATCCAAATTTATTAATGTCACCACTTCAAACAATTTTAGTTCGAAAGTTATCTACACTAATTTATAGGTTCCTTTAAAACCTACAAAGACGTTAGTGTCCCAAATCAGTTTTATTGGTTACACATTTTTAAAATTACTTTTCCAAATTCTAACTATTGACAGATATTTTCCAGATTCCAGCCACTTAAGGTAGTACTAGCGTGCAAATTTTTTTTGCAGATCTGAATGAAATTTGGCGCACGTAAACATTGGATAGTCATACGCATCCTGTTAAAATATGAAACACATTCATCGTCTGTGAACAAATATATTCGCTTGTAAAGTTGAGTTCTTATACACGGGGCTTATGGCGATCATCACTCAGAATCACTAGACCAACAACCTGTTAACAATTCATGATATTCAAATCATAATAGGTATAAAACACTTATTTTATTCAATTTTTACTTTTTTTGAGCGTCAGTTTCGCCACTCAACAACCGATGGCGCCACCGTCACACTAGTACTACCTTAACGTTCAACACTAAATTTTGACGCGTTTAAAGAAAACAAAAACAAAGTTTTGTGCGTTTCATAACAGATTTGAATAAGTCACCAGTGAAATTCAAGAACGTCTACTTACGGGGGTAAAAACCCTCTAGTGGGGAGTAACTAAAAAGTTTAGCTTATTTACTAATTTTAGAAGAGGGCACACTTGATCACAGAATCTCAAACAATCGATTTCAAAATTAAACACTTGATCATAAAATCTCAAACTGACTTCCAAACTAAAGATTTGATAACGAAATCTCAACCTTAACAATTCACTTAAACCAAATCATTTTGTAAATAGTATGTTATTGTAAATACATTTATATATAAATAAATAAATACATAAAACATGTAGTGATAACAACAGGATCGTTTTCCCCGCATAACAAAACTGGTGTCATAACACAAAAACTGGTGTACATAAAAAATAAATAAATAAATATATCATCACGCCTTCTACCCATTACTGGATGTGGCACTCTGCTGAAGCAGATCTCGGTAAGTGATATATTTTGCACGTGAAGTGCGGTTACCAGTCGTCAAATCACGGCCCCCAAACATGTTAGTGGTGGAGGAGCCACAGGGATAGCTTTTTCAAATTATGGTGTACGACAGTTTAAATTAAGTATGTACATGTAGTGGCAACAACCGGGTCATTTTGCCCATAACAATTACACATTCAGCTCGGCCTGTCAAAATAAACTCACAATCGCAAAAGTACAGTTTTTGACCTAGTGTTACAAATAACTATTACAACCAGAGAGAGAGAGAGAGAGAGAGAGAGAGTAGTAGTCCTATATTCCTCTAAAATTGCTAATGAAACAGTTCCTGAGATCAATTGCCAGCATTTTACACCTACACCAAATTGAAAAAATATAAAATCTTGTTTCTACATCGTAGACCAAAATTATAAATTTATTTATTTATTTGTTATTATGCCCAACTTAATTCCATTTGTTTAAAAAGGGCCTACAGCTTATAATGGAATAAAAATCATCAATATCAGTAATAAGATTTGAATATAATTTGAAATTTGTTTAAACGCGGTTGAATTCCCAATCAGTCAAACATGAAATCAAATTTGTACCCATTAGTTATTTCACATTACTAAACAAGAATTTAACATTAATAAATTAATTTGCACCCTTTCGACCTATTGCAAGTTCAATCAAATTCAAATCCATTTAAATATTTACAACAGTTGGTAATCAATAAAAATCTAATAATAACAGATTTATGAGTAATTCTTCGCACAACATATCGCTAATAGCAGGAAATCGACGCGGAATTCGAAAACCATAAATTTAAATTATCATCATCAAATATCGTTCCATAAAATGAAGCATCACACGAGTTCGAATATAATCCATTCCCTTCAGCAATGCTGGTACAGTAACTGCAATAAATACTCTTTGGATAATATTCTTTACGAAGTTCGAATTGAATTCCATGATGGCACATAATTCTGCTATTTACTACAGGCTCACGTTAAACGTATTAATTACTAGAATAACTGCTAGTAATTCCACCTACTAATTCCATTAGTTCCAGCACAATTACACTAATCGTTGTTAATGATCACCGCTTACTCGGAAACTCATTAATATTGGGAACTATTTCGTTACAACTTTTATTGGATATTGTAAAAGGGGAAATATTACATCTTGTAATGAGATTGTAAAACTTTGATGTATTTACTTAGTAGTATGCAGGATGTTTCAAAGAAAAGAACTATTCGTGAGGGTTAGGGTGTCCGTTATTTTTGCAACGTCGGAAATTTTATGCTCGCACCCACTAAAACTACTCAAAATAAATTTTTAAAAATTGAGCCTAAATCCCAGGCTCGCCAAATGACGTTAAAACGTGCCACCAGAGGGCTAAATATTTGCAAGTAGTTTAAATGGGGAAATTGCTTTTCCCAGTACTTTTATGTCTAACTTTTTACGATTTAGACCTAAAAATATTTCAAGATAACTTATGAAATAAGCTTTCAGGCAGACTAAAATTCAAGTCATTTGGATAAAAAACAACGGCATAGCGTCAATTTGAATAATAAGAAGTTTGTAGCAAAAAAACGGCAAAGACGTTAATATATGTTTTACGTTCTTAAACTTGGTAGTCTTATGGTTTTGACATCGCTCAATCAGAATCTGATGTCAGAATTGACATTTTTATTATTGACAGTTATCAATAAAGCTGTCAACAAATGAGTTTAAAATGGTTTTCCTTCATTTTACCGGTTTTTCGAGATTTTAGTTACTTTTTCAAGGCTAAATTAATATGTTTTGTTAAAAACAATATATTTTAACATTTGACAACTGTCAATTAGCTGTCAAAATTGTTATCTTGAAATAAAATAAATAGACATAAATGTACTGGGAAAAGCAATTTCCCCATTTAAACTACGTGCAAATATTTACCCCTCTTGCGGCACGTTTAACGTCAATTGACAGGCCTGGGATTAAGGCTCAATTTTTTTAAAATTTATTTTGAGTAGTTTTAGAGGGTGCGAGCATCAAATTTGAGAACCCTGCAAAATTTGGTGGAGGCGTTGATACTAAAATTTCTTAAATTTTGTAATTGATTTTTTGTCTATATTTGTTAAGTAAAAGGTGTTTATAACTAGTTTTTGTACATTATTTTGTGGTAGTAAAATCTAATATTATAAAAATTATTATATGGGGTACCTAGCTAAGTGGTATCAAGTCGGCCTGTGAATCCTGAAAACCCTTGTTTGATTCCCACAGGCGACAAACATTTTTCACCATTTTAAAACTACCCTTTTGACTCCTCCACCACTAACATCTTTGGGAGCCATGATTGATTGATATGACGGCTGGTAACCGATTATTTTTTGACGTTTCCCATAACCAATGAAATGCTCTATTGTATGTCACGTGTCTGCGTTTTAACCAATCCTGTCATTATTATACTGAGAATAAAGCTCTTATAATTATTCCCGGGAATAATCTATGTAGGTGCTTCTTTGTTTGTGACAAATGATAGGTAGTTGTCAAATAATTATTTAAAACTGTCAACGCATCAAGTAAAATGTGTGAAAAAAATTGATTTAGTTCCATTTCAGATACAGAAATACACCTACAAATTTTGGAAACAACGTCCAAGAATACATTAATAAGTAATCAATCGATATGAACTCAATTCAAAATCTTATAAGTTCGATGAATCAACCTCAATAGCTAAGTCAAAAAATAATATAATTAAATATAACTCGAGAGTTTGATATATTATAAATTTATTATGGGGTAGCTAGCGCAGTGGTATCAAGTCGGCCTGTGGATCCTGAGAATCCTGGTTCGATTCCCACAGGCGACAAACAATTTTCACCGTTTTAAAACTACCCCTGTGGCTCCCTCACCACTAACATCTTTGGAGGCCGTGATTTGACGACTTGTAACCGCACTTCACGTGCAAAATGTATCACTTGCCGAGATCTGCTTCGGCAGAGTGCCACACCCAGTAATGGATAGAAGGGGTGATGATATATTTATTTTATAAATTAATTCTCCAGTATCTTTCTCAAACTTGTTGCCATTTGGCAATAGCCACTCAAGCCCTATGGGTTTTCGTGACTATTGCTTGGCAACAAGTTTTCGAAAGATCTGTCAAACCACCACCCTTAAAATCTGCGCATTCACATCGGCGCCATCTATAGTTTCCACCCGTTCCCAAATCTAATTTTCTTTTTTTCATGTTTATCATGACATAATTATTAAAAAATCCATTTCTGTCACTGGAATAAATGATACATAATTTTGCACCCTAGCTCTCTAACAACCAAGGTTCTCAGGTAAAATATATCACTTATATATCATTTAATTTTATTTGTGTAGTTGCATTTCACTATAAGCTGTAGTCATCTATTCTATATTGAAATTAAGTACATGAGTAACTAATAAATCTTAAACACAGAGAAAAGACGACGTGTTTCATAATTCAGCAAGAGAGTAATTACAATCTTTACCTCGGTGAGTTAGTGAGGGGAATTTAACAATGAAATATTGAAAATAGAGAACATGTTATACTGAGATCCGACCGACAGTGGCTACACACAACGTTTATATTCACATACCTACAGTGAGTGTACCGAGTTTGTGGTTGGTTGTCTGTTTAACTGGCTTCGTCGGTGAGTCATGCTGTATTCATTACGGAATACAGAACAAATATTATCTTTGTACTTCGTACAAGGCTACCATAACTTTACTAAATGTGTTCTGAATCGATGAAATATACATATGCACAAGCATTTTATTGATTTTATTCTATGAATAATTTTAGTAGATTCTAGTAAGTTTAGAACTAGATTTATGATACAAATGCGAGCAAACTAAACTTTGTCGATTTTCTCGCTAGGCTCCGCGACAGTGTAATATTTACATTCATAAAACAATTTGAGTTTTTCACTTGAGCCCTTCGGAAAACCTTTCTTATAATATCAAACATTAACAGTCCGATTCTCAAAAAAGGTTTAGCTAATCCTGAATTTTCGATTAGCTAATCTTATTGTAGTCCAATTTTTAAAAGATATTCAAAATCGCTTTCTGAAACAAAATGGTAACAAAATTATATTAGAATATATTTAAACTTTTTTGAGAATATAATTTAGCATTTAGCAACTGATTAATCCAAAATTCAGGATTAGCTAAAACATTTTTGAGAATTAGCCCGGTTTAAAGCTGTTTTAGTAAAATCAATGGTCTCCTTCAACCTGCTATTTATGAAACTTCATGGTCGTCAGAGAAAACGCAGTGTAAAAAATTACTTATATTAAAATAAAACAAAAGACAAAATGTCTATTGCGATGTGGAATTGAGTCTTAATAAATAAGAAAAGAAAAAAGAAAAAATAGGAAAAATTTTCCATCACTTGTCTCATAATTCCACAGAGGTTTTACAGCACGTTTGCATCAACTTCTCAGTCGGTATCACAATCCACTATTCCCTAGTTGGTCTAGTTGGATAAATGATCGACCCTACTGATGAGTCCGGAAGGACGAAACGCGTCTATGGTTAAAGCTGAACTGACCAGCCGTTTGTTGATGACCTGAGAAGTTGATGCAAACGTGCTGTAAAACCTCTGTGGAATTATGAGACAAGTGATGGAAAATTTTTCCTATTTTTTCTTATTTACTTATATTAAGCTATATATAATTTTTCATAGTTCAATATTCTGCTTGTGATGTCACAAGTACCTTCAGTGGTTATCAAATAGTTTGTTACAAAAAAAATATACATACTTATTTTTTATTAAAAAAACAATTTCAGATTATTTTACTCGCATACCTCAAACTAAGTACTTGTGAAGTCATATAATTTTGTGTTGTGCGAAAATCTACTAAAGTACACGAGCACAGTTATCACACTTTCGAGCGAGTTATGTACACTATTTTTCAAACGACCAGAAAATATTCCTAAAAAAAATTTACAAGAGCCATGTTGTTACACTTTGCCAGCTGATGTGCTTTTGAAGGTAAGTGTTGATCAGTGTTCTTCCAAGGACAAAAAAAATTGTACTAACTTCTGGGGAAAATTTGTACTAAAAATGAACGCAAATAAATAAAATAAAAATAAATATATCATCACGCCTTCTACCCATTACTGGGTGTGGCACTCTGCTAAAGCAGATCTCGGTAAGTGATATATTTTGCGCGTGAAGTGCGGTTACCAGTCGTCAAATCACGGCCCCCAAACATGTTAGTGGTGGAGGAGGCACAGGGATAGCTTTTTCAAATTATGAAAATTTGTCGCCTGTGGGAATCGAACCAGGGTCCTCAGGATCCACAGGCCGACTTCATACCACTGTGCTAGCCATCCCATGAACGCAATTATACTAAATTGAGAAAATGGCGGCGAAGCATAATATATGAATAAAATGTTACTGAAAATGACTTTTATTGTTAAACAAAATATAAAATAAGTATATATATATATATATATATATATATATATATAAATATATTTTTTTTTTCCACAATAAAGTAAGAAAAAGGTTGAAACTAAATTGAGTGTAAATATAAAAACAAAATATAAATATATCATCACTCCTTCTACCCATTACTGGGTGTGGCACTCTACCGAAGCAAATCTCGATAAGTGATATATTTTTGCGCATGAAGTGCGGTTACCAGCCGTCAAAATAAGTAATACAAATAAATGATTTATTATTCTTTGGTAACTTTTTTTTTGTTTATATTTATAACCTCAATTCTAATACACGACACAAACATACGGCGACCAACGACGACTGGTAAATGTAAATGTCTGTCAAATCAATGTCAAAATTATTAACAATACTCAAATATACACCCCACTATTCCTACCAATCATTACAAATTCAAAAAGGTTTTCAATTTCAGAACAAAAATATGTTTTTGTTTTCAAATATTTTTTCTTGTATAAATATAAATAACAAAATAGTACTAGATTTTAGAAAGGGGTGCTGATGTACTAAAACGATATTTATTGTACTAAATCTAGTACAATAGTGCACCTAGGAACAACACTGGTGTTGACGTTTGACGTTTGAGGTTGGGTGTGGTGATACCAACTGTACTAACCGTAATGTCAAAATATTAAATAACGCTAAAATATTAGTAAATAAGTAATTATTAATTTTAAAAAATAAGATTTATCTGTGCAAATGTGTTGAAAAATCTGACAAAACATCGATTTAAATAATAACACAAATTCTTTTCCTTTATTTTTTTTACATCGTAACGCCATCTCTTGTCAATCAGTGGAACTTCACCTGATATGTTAGAAATGTACGTTATACTAACATATCAGTGTATGTTATATTCAACTTCCGTAGTAATTTATGATGTTATGGTTACTTTCATAAGTGGTCGTCTGAAAAATCATATAAATATCAACTCGTATCACCAACAATGGGGGATTCAAGTGGTAGAGCTTTTTAATATATATTTATTAAAATAAATTCTTGACCGTACATCATATTTAATACAATATAAAATCATACCATAAATGATATCTTTATTGCTGAAATATGAAAGTTAAAGTTGAATAATTCAAATCGCTCATTTGTATTTCGCACTCCATATTGCAATTACGTAGTTCCATTAAGCCAATCACAGAACTTTGTCTGAAACGTTTGTCGGTGCTCAAGAAGACGAAGAAGAAATAAGCATTCAGCATTCTACGATTCTACCAATGACGTATAATACTAGACGAATTATGCCGTATTCAAGTCAATGCAGTGTTGTGAAGCAGAGAGGAATGGAATAACTTTTGGGTTCGCCAGATGCGCGGCAAGGAGCGAGTACACTTTAATGTTATGCAAGTTGCTTTTTACCGCGCACCCGCCTCACCCACCAGTTATTCTATCCCTTTCTGACCGATGTTATCCGTCTAGTTATGTTTTGTCTGAGGATTCTACTGACAACGACAAGTTACGTGTTATTTATCTCTGTCTTATCTGTCTCTCTTTAAGCTAAGATGCAACTACTTCATATTCATTTGTTTCGAAAGTTTAAATATTTGTATCATGCTTAATACAAGTTTTTGAAAAAAATAAAAAAACTGGGTATAATTATTTTATTACGTAGATTAATATATAAAAAATTCAAAAAAGTCTTGAAAGGCCCATTGTCGAGAAATGAGCGGAAATTCGAAAGACAATTTGAGCCAAAAATGGTTTTTTTAGATAAATTTTGCTGTAGGTTCTCGTTGAAACATTTTAATAATATGTAAAAAGAAAAATACTAGAATATTCTACACTTTACCTGATGTTGGTGTCTAGTCGACCGAAATTCGTATCGTAAATAAATTATTGTTTGAAACGTACCTAGTATTTTTCTTTTAACATATTGTTTCTTTTATCTATTTCTGGATTTCTAATTTTTCATTTTAAACGACCCATCTTCCATTATTTCCCGAGTAAGCTCAATCTTCCAGACAATTTATGTAAATAAATATGTTAAAATACATACTCAATTGTATAATTCCGCTGAAAAAATCATCTCTTCAAATATTTTAAAGTAAATACAAAAAATTACAAACCCATCTGTACTCTTCAGCAGTATTACACCACCCCTTCTTGTAAGTTTCCCGTGTCTGACTCAAGATTCCAGACCGCGACTCGCTGGTTTAATTAACCAGAATAGCCGCGGCGGGAGTTGTCCTCCCACGTTTCTTTACCCGCGCTACGACCGTGGCCAACGCAGAAATGGAATGTTAAACACTCCCCTGACACATACACACAGCCGCCCTAGCTCGCTTTGTTTCTGTCGAGAGACAGCGCAATGTTCGAACTGTCGAGGGGAGAAAAGTATTGTAACGGTTTTATGGACTTGATATTGGTTTACATTTGGGGGTGAAAGGAATGACACTTAGGGTGGGAATGGTATAGTGATTGAGAGATGGCCGAGTTGAATAGGTATTTTTCTAGTGTTGCTTTAGAAAGTATGTTATTTCAGATGTCATTGGATAGCTGAAAGTTAACATTTCTCCATCAATAAGTTTTTATATTACTTTTCTGATTGTCTCCAATAGCCATAAGTGGGACTATTATGTGTAAAGTAACAGTTTTCTTCACGAATTTCAAGTTTGATGCATGTCGGCGAAGCCGGAGTGTATCAATCAAATAAATTTAAAAATGAAACTTTCATTATAACCATAATGTTAATAGATTTTACGAAGTTAATAATTAAACATTATTTTGCCACATGTCATAATTTCTATATTACATTGAATAATTTTAAATCATGTCTAAGAAGATGAAAAAAGTAAACTTAATCTAATAAAATTTTAGTAGAGTATTTTAGTAAGCCGAAAGTAATATGGAAAGGTAATAATGGACAAACGGCTTAAAGATGTAGTTATTTTATTAGCGAAGTAATAACGACGTTTCGGCCAAGGTTATGGCCATCTTCAGGTCAAAGCGTTAAAATAATCAAGTAACAACAATATATTTGAAGTTAAGACTTAATAATATATTTATCCACAACTCATATATAATAAAGACATTATTATACTGATTTCAGTTGAATTATATGGTTCATAAAACCCTAAGGTTTTATATTCCATAAAATATTGTAAACAACTTGTTACTTAGCAACTACTTCAATCTACCGTATTTTGAGAAAATATGTATAACTGAATCAACGTTAAACGTTACGACCAATCTTCTTCGGTGCCTATAATTATGAGTTGTGGATAAAATTTTGTATTACACTCGTGTTTTATTGGTATATAAAACACTTAAGAATATTAAACACTCGACCTTCGGTCTCGTGTTTAAACTTTTCTTGCGTGTTTAATATACCTAATAAAACACTAGTATAATAAATAACTATTATTTAGGGCGAACACATTATTAATTAGTAACTTCAAATATTTTGTTGTTACTTGATTATTTTAACACTTTGACCTGAAGATGGCCATAACCTTGGCCGAAACGTCGTTATTACTTCGCTAATAAAATAACTACATCTTTAAGCCATTTGTCCATTATTACCTTTCCTAATAAAATTTTAGTATATACTTTTTTACAGATTATTTAAAATAGTTCAAAATTTATCAATCTCTAAATAAAATAACAGTCTGATAAAGTACAAAACAGTCTGGTAAAGACTTTGCGTGACTATTTTATATTTTACCTGACTGTATTTTTTGTTGTTGTAACCTTGGATATGTAATGTTTTGTCCATACAATTTATTTAAAAAATTAAACAATTTCAGTAATTTTTCAGTAATTATTTATGTATTTATTTGTTACTCTGCACAAAAGGAAGTAAATGCTAATTACAGTACAGGGGGCCTATAGCTTATAGTGGAATCCGAACCACTCAGACACAATCGTGTTTTTTTGTTATAAGTAGAAGTCGGTGAGATTTGAACGCACGACTTCTTGCTTGCTAATTAAGAAATGCAAGTTTTACCTCGCTTTTATCCACTGAGCTACGATTGCCTGTTTTTGATTAAATTAAATGGTTTAAGAAAAAATAGTATACATAATACGCCAGGAAAGTGTTTTTACTTGACGAAGAGGTTATTTGAAATATGAGGCCGCGAGCAGATTATTTTAATCCGCTGAGTAAAATATCACTTTCCTGACATATGTAAATAAATATCATCACACCTTTTACCCATTAATGGGTGTGGCACTCTGCCGAAGCAGATCTCGGTAAGTGATATATTTATGCGCGTGAAGTGTGGTCACTAGGAGTCAAATCACGACCCCCAAAGATGTTAGTGGAAGGGGAGCCACAGGGGTAATTTTAATGTGGTGAAAATTGTTTGTCGGCTGTGGGAATCGAACCGAGGTTCTCAGAATTCACAGGCCGACTTTATACCACTGAGCCACTAATCCCATTCTTATTATGTGATATACGAGGTCTGGCTGTTAAATAACGAGACTGCTTATGAAAAAGAGTTTTATTTTAAAAAGTATTCTTTAAGCGAATGCTCCCCTTAAATGTACTCCTCTTCCCTCGCCACACACCGTTTCCATTGGTCAAAGCAATGCTGGAAGTCTTCTTTTGTAAGAGCATTTAGGAGCTTCACCTCTTCCATCGACTCGAACCGGGTTCCTTTTAAGGCAGACTTGATCTTCGGAACCAGAAAAAATTCACAGGGTGCTAAATCAGACGAGTACGGCGCGTGTTCGAGCACTGGAAGGCCTCTAGCGGTTAAATAACGCTTCACAGACAGCGCGTTATGAGCAGGTGCATTGTCCTGGTGCAAAATCCATCACATGTTTTTTCACAACTCCGGCCGTTTCTTACGAACTCGTTCTCGCAGTATTGCCAAAACTTTCAAATAATAAGTTTGGTTCCACGATTTTTTGTTAAAGACAAGCGTTTTTGTTATCGTGGTAAAATAATTACATATAAAATAAAGTAAAACAAGATTGGAAGTGATAAATCTACTGTAACAATAAAATTAGTGTATTCAACGTCATATATACGATTAAACTGTAACAATATTGACAAAATTGAAGATAATCACATGCAACAAAAGACATAACCTCACCTAAAATTATGTCTATTTTGAAAACTTGATACGATTCTAAAAAAATTTGATATGATTCAAGATGATATATGTAGTATTAGAACCGAAATTAATTGTATAAATTCTTCCTTAAATAATCATGAGGACAGAATCAAGAAATTGGAGGACTTAGTGACAGAAATATATAAATATATCATCACGCCTTCTACCCAATGCTGGGTGTGGCACTCTGCTAAAGCAGATCTCGGTAAGTGATATATTTTTGCGCGTGAAGTGCGGTTACCAGTCGTCAAATCACGGCCCCCAAACATGTTAGTGGTGGAGGAGCCACAGGGATAGCTTTTTCAAATTATGAAAATTTGTCGCCTGTGGGAATCGAACCAGGGACCTCAGGATCCACAGGCCGACTTCATTCCACTGTGCTAGCCATCCCATAGTGACAGAAATAAAACTAGATAACAGTAAGATAATACAAGATCATCAAAGGAAAAAAATTGTTAATTTAGCGGTGTAGAAGATTCCGATAATGAGACAGATTTGTCGCGAACAACTACATAGCACGCTGCACACAGCCAGCACTGCGCCTTCACCAGTTGTATACGTTCGATCACCAACCACCGCGCTAGCTATTCCGTACACAGTACAAGAGATATATGCGACAGACTGCATATAATTTTGTACATATTCAATTTGACTTACACAACCCGAAGAAATAATAATTAATCTCGGAGCCCGGAGATAACTCACTGAAACCCGGAGTCTCCGGGTCAAACCCGGAGTCTCCGGGTCAAACCCGGAGAGGTGGCAAGCCTAGCTACAGCAGAGTGCCACATCCAGTAATGCGTAAAACACGTGATGATATATTTATTTATTTAAAAAGAATAACATGCCTTGTATAATACTCATATTTCATTGTTATCTTAATGAGGTATGCCTCAACTACATCCTCCATTACCACACAATATCAAATACAACTCCTCATAACTCTTCCGTATTCCTTCTTAGTATTAAGTCACGAAACCTGTTGATCAGCTCAGCCATCGATCACTTGATTCCATCATGAATATATCATCACACCAACAACGGTATTGTTGTCAAAATACAACAGAGCTCACGGAACTAGTTCAGTTGAGTTACTCGGATCGCGGGCTCGCCAGCTAATGGATATGAATCCAGGATGACGTGTTGCATGCAATACTAAATGATGTTTGGAAATGCAACGTATTGTTTGCGCAGTTTATTTGTTCTTTTGATGTCACTCACTTTGTTAGGGTTGTCTGTAATTGTAAATATGCTATCATCATCTTTAGTTTATACATACCTTTTTTTTCCTTTTATAATTAAATTAGCTTTACTTTTTGTAAAGATATTGCAAAAGATTCTTGGTTGTATTGGAAATCGCTATCCGTGTTTGATACATTGCAATATGGCATCTGGTGATAAAATGTCTTATTGTTATTACTTCAGTTTATATTGAAAATATTAGTAAAAGAAAGTTTATGATTTAGAATATCCATGGGCGTCCACAGACATTTTTCCAGGGGGTGGCGAGTCGCAAAAAACTCTCAGATATACATAAATTTTTAAAATATTTTTTTTACATAACATAAATACATACACATAACAAATGGTTAAAAAAATATTTAAATTTGTGTAATAAATTACAAGTCTTCGTCGTCTGGATTTGAATTGAAGAGGAAAGACAATTTTCGAATAACTAAATTAAATTGACACCATTTCTTCAATAAATTCCGATTTAGAAGTTTTACAGTTTTTATTTTCTAATATTTTGTGTCTGTGTATTCTTAAACTTAGATTACTCAATCGTTACGATAGGGAACATGTCACTGGCTGGCTATAAGAATACTGCTGGAAATTCAGTTTCAGTTTGAATTTATTATCTTCAAACTTATAATTTAATTTTTATTTTTATTATATATTATATATACATACACAGTGTGGTGGCCACGACTCTCGAACGAACATAGGACTTTAACATGTCAAATCGTATTGTTTTAAATTTTCTGCTTCCTAATTATTTAAAAGAAAAAGCTTCAAATAAAAGTTTAAGGGCATAAAATACGAAATTAATTTTGTATGCTCTGTATCGGCACAAATTAGATCTAAAAATGAGTCAAATTGTCTCAAAACTATCGATAGCTATGAAATTGAAACAAAATTAAACAAATGTTTGACGTTCAATCTGTGAAAACTGTCAGAATAAATTCTTTATTTATATTTCATTTATTTTGACAAATAAAACGTCAAACATTTGTTTAATTTTGTTTCAATTTCATGCCTATCGATAGTTTTGAGGCAATTTTCCTCATTTTCAAATCTAACTTGTGTCGTTACAAAGTAAGAAAAATTCAATTTGTTCAGATGCAGAATTTTATACCCTAAAACTTTTATTTCAAGCTTTGTGCTTAAAAAATTTAAGGAAGCAGGAAATTACAAAATTATAGTTTTACATGTTAAAGTCCTATGTTCGAGAGTCGTGGTCATCACCCTAGTGAAAATCCAGGGGGGGGCGCGCGCCCCTCCTTGCCCCCCCTTGCGGACGCCCATGAGAATATCAATATTCCAAATTGACTACTGATATATCGCTGGTTAAGAAACAATTCCTCATATCTCCGTTTTAGGACCTTTTGAGTTATTTATGCACAATTATAGTTGATATCAAGTTACTTCATCTACGAGAGCAGGGTGAAAATTCCATGAAAAATAAAACCGATGGCGCCACAATCGCAAATCTCATGTGACATTTGTGATGTACCATCTTTAACTAGAACACATTAAGATTTTCAGACCGATATGTCATTCAGTTCTGTTTTGACACCCTTCGAATGCAAGCAACCTTGAAGATTTTTGAAAACATGGAAAAAAGTGAATTTCGCGTCTTGATTAAATATTATGGAAAAAACATTACGCAAACCAAAGCAACACTTGTTAAACAATATGGGGACTCCTCATCATCGATTAGAACAATTCACAAGTGGTTTACTGATTTTCGTTGTGGTAGTATGGCCACAAAGGACGCCGAACGTTCTGGTAGTCTAACAACGCCAGAAATCGTCGATAAAATCCATGGTATGATATTGGACGATCGGTGAGTTAAAGTGCACGAGGTGCTGAGGCTATGAGCATCTCAACCGAACGGGTACGGAACATTTTGCATAAATTTTTGGATATGAGAAAGCTATCTGCCAGATGGGTGCCGCATTTGCTCTCTGTTGACAACAAGCGCGACCGTGTGACAAGTTCAAACGAGTGTTCAAGCGCAATAAGAAGGACTTTTTGCGCTGTTTCGTAACCGTGGACGAAACATGGATCCAGCACAACACACCAGAGACCAAAGAACAGTCGAAACAGTGGATTTGTCCTGGCGAAGCGAAGCCGAAAACGCATATTTTGAAGGATTGCCAAAATCGTATTATTTGGAAGGGATTAGAAAAACGTTGGACGAAGTGTATCGAGCTACAAGGAGATTATGTTGAGAAATAAAATATGTTTTGACCAAATAAATCATTTCTTGTTTCATTTTACAGGGACTTTTCACCCTGCCCTCGTATTCAATATCTCATATGAATATTTAGAATATTTTTATAATTAACGAATTATTACAATTTTAAAATTAGCGTGTAAGTACAAATACAAAAAATATATCTCGTATCTCCATTATTTCCGCATTAACTTAGACATACATAGATCTACATTTATATATTTTTTTAAAACTGAGCTTCGCTCGGGAAATAATGGGAAGTTTAAAACAAGAAATAAAAAAACCAAGAAATAGATAAACGAAAATAATTTTCTCCCCAATTTTCTTTGAAATTTTTACTCATGTCTCGAAAACAGTTGATGATATCAAGTTGATTTTGGTCTCGATCAATTTCTTGGACCAAATTATATAACACTAAAGTACTAACATACTTATAATTAGAAGAATTAATTTTTTTTTTAAATACAAAATAAAAACATTTTAAATCTGATATTAAAACTACGTAGTTTTAATATCAGATTTAAAGAACATGTAAGTTCTTGGAGATTAGAAAAAACCGATTCTAATGAATCTTATAGAAAATGACCACGGTATAACAATAGAATCTCTAAGGGTCTTACATGTTGCCATGAAAGGATTAAAGATGAATTGTTTAGAAGCGATTGAAATAAACAAAGCCTTGAAGGAGAATAAAAATATTATGAACGAACAACTAGATCTCATTCATTCGCCATTAATTTAATCTAATTAATTCTATTTAATCCTTTAATAGCAGTTTCTCAAAATCTTCTAGTGATCTGTTCCCAAATGTGTTAAACTGTTTCTATCTCTGTTGTATTTATATGTACTTACATGTACTAATAAAAAATAGCAATTACAGAAAATTTCCCCAGCATCCTCACGCCATTTTGTCAATGAGAGGATGTTTGACTTAAACCCTACTACACATGATTTGAACTCAAATATAAACACAAAAACTAGAAAAACTATCAAACCAGAAACCGTTACTACATCACAATCAGAAAACAAAAAATAATAAACATTGGAACACTAAATCTAAGAACTTTAATGGAATTGCACAATTCACTTAAAAATATAAAATGGGACATCCTAGGACTGTCCGAAACAAGAAGGAGAGGGAAATAAAAACAAGGTGGTGTGACGACCTCACAGAAATTGAGTGAAAAAATATGGAAAAGAAGTACATAGATTGTGCTATAAGCAATTTGTGAAGCAATTTTGAAAAATTTAGAATCAATTTGTAAATTCATAACCAAATGTAAAATATTAAATTTATTATATTGTATTCACCTATATAGAGTGTAGTGGGAGGCCATTGTCTTTACCAGGTGTTGTAGGCTACTATTATTATTATTATTATTATTATTACATGTACTCAATATAACTATATAAATAGTATGTTTTTGAATTTTTCGACGTTTCTAATGATAGTGTAAAAGCCGAAATACGTATTAAGTGTAAAAATAAATATTTTCTTTGAAACAACCAAGTGTTTTTATTATCAAATACGTTTCAACAAGTGCCAACAGCTTATTCAATTAATTAAATAAAAATTTTATATATTTTTTTTCCTATTATCTTTCAAAATGACGTACTAAATAAATTTTCCAGGGGATGAAACCTTGCTAGACCGTTTTCTGAGGCTAAAAATCATTAGAATATCAAATTTCATAAAAGTCGTTCGAAATCGTTGACAGATACAGTCAGACAGAAATGCTCGTATTAGAGTTCAGGATGAAAAATTAATAAATCGACATATATGGAATAGGTTTTCAAAACCCATGTTTAAATAATTAAAACAATTTTTCGTTAAAATTTAACAATTTATTACATTGACCTTTCGCATTTTTGTACTATATATAGACCGAAAAATCTAACTTTCTTATTGGTATAAAAATAATATCTAATAATAGAACAACTCCATCATATTTTTTTATATTAAGTGTGTAGGTACTATAATACTGACGAAAATATTATAGTGGATTTTATATTAGATCAAAATACAAAGCATAAAAAGCTAATGTATTTTGAAGTTAATAAGCATTATACGTTCTTTGAAAAAGTAATTTCATTCAACAAATTATTCATTAAATTTTCGCTATAGGCGCATGAAAAGCTGCAAACTAAAAACGCTGCTGCAAATGTTATTTTTGCTTGCTTAGCAACAAGAACATGTAACAGAACAGAACGGAACAGAGCACTAGCAGTAACGCAATGTTGTTAGTATGCAAATTTTAATTTGGTTTCCCATTTTAATATAAAACTTGTCCCTATTTCCTTCTTTTCTGTACAGCATAAAGATAATAATGAATGTATTATTATGACTAATTGTACCGCGTTCATTCCTTCATGACTTATGTAATTATTTTAGTTTCATTCATGTTTTTATTAGTTTTTCAGATAATTAGTTTACTTTCTTCCTTGTTGTCATTACTACTTTCTTTTCATGTAAAACAAAAATAAAACAACTAGGGTTACAGCTAGATGAAACGAGACGAGAGGAAATATATGAATATTCTCGTCTCAGCCTGTTCACTGTTAAGATGGTTCTATCATAACAGTCTCATACAAAAGTATAGGTAACCTAAAAAGTTTATAAAAATAATTATTACATTTTTTGTATGGTATAGGTTATTAACAGAATTAAAATTTTGCTGTAAATATCGTGTAATTGACAAAAACATTAAATATATTAAATAAAACTATTTAACTAATTTATGAAATTCAGTGGCTAGCTCAGTGATATCAAGTCGGCCTGTGGATCCTAAAACCCTGATTCGATTCCCACAAGCGACAAACAATTTTCGCCAATTTAAAACTAACCCTGTGGCTCCTCCACCACTAACATCTTTGGAAGCCGTGATTTGACGACTGGTAACCGCACTTCACGCGCAAAATATATCTCTTACCGAGATCTGCTTCGACAGAGTGGCACACCCAGTAATGGATAGAAGGCGTGATGATATATTTATTTTTATTTTATGAAATTCAGTAACATAACGAAATTTTTGGAAGTGAACGTTTCATGCAAACCAATAGCAGTGTAAGATTTTATACCGCAGAAGAAGAACATTGCGAGAACCACAAGCAGCATTATATTACCAGTCGGTACAAAACCTAACTGTATTATCGATACATTCTGTTGACAGTTCCATATTAAAAATGACAAATATGCACCAAAGCAATTATTATCAACTGTAACAACAAATAAAAAAATATAAAATGCCATACTTTTTTTTAAAATAAATAAATAAAATAAATAAATATTATATTTAAATTATTTGTAGAATTTATTTTGTGCCTTTCTTTCTGTTGGTACAATAATTTAAAATTAATTCAAATAAATATGAATTGTTTCATCAGTATTGAAATTAATATTTTTTACGGATCGAAATAATAAGTTTCATAGTTCTTGTTTTGTCATAAGTGCGACCATCTCTGTTTACGCGTGCGACCATCTCTGTCTATCCGTGCAACGTTGCCAAGCATTTCTGACGGTTCCATTTAAAATCATAGAATATCCAAATTTCATCGCCAGTTTCTTTAAAACTAACTCGGTAATGCATGGATATTTTAATTCTCGTACCTTTAACTTTACATGATGTGCTGTGTGTTAGTTTTTTGTTGAAATCTGACGTCAATATATGAATTTATTAGGCAGTATGCTGCCTTGCGAGATATCGTTCCTATAACGCCAATGTATTTTTGATCGACTTTAACTTTACATTACTCAGTTCAACAACGTTAAACTTAAAAAAAAAATTGCATACTTGTGTAGAAACACATAAAAATAGCATATTTACATTTCATTAAAATCGGACATAAATTCTTCTATGATAGTACCAGCTTAACACCCCAATTTACTTAACCCTAAAATTAAAAACCCTAAATTTATTTATGCTACTCTGTACAACAGGAACTTAATTCCAATTACAGTACAGGGTCGGAATTTACCGAGCCGTAGTATGGTGGTTCATATACTTTTAGCTTGAGTGGGATTCGAACTCGAGATCTCCGAATTCGAATGCCGTAATGCTGCCCACACCACCGTACTGCTGGACAAAGGTAGTCATGATACAGTGCTTTGAAAATAAATTTTAGAATTTGCAAATGCACACTACGCCGTGATGTTTTTGTTGATTTGTATACTAAATTTAGGAATTTTTGTTTTTGATGTACTGGTCTTATAATCTTTCATCAACTGTCGTATTTAAATGTTCTTTACGGTTCGGTGAATTAAATTCTATAATGACAATTTTTTTATGTGTAAGGATTAATATGTAATAACTAACATTACGGTTGACGATTGTTGTTATAAACATTCTTCCTGGCCTGCCCCATCTGACTATAGCGCAAATTATGATTGTTCAATAATTTAACTACGCTGGTATACGAGGGCAGGGTGAAAAGTCCCTGAAAAATAAAACAGATGGCGTTACAATCGCAAATCTCATGTGACATTTGTGATGTACCATCTTTAACTAGAACGCATTAAAATTTTCAGACTAATATGTCATTCAGTTCTGTTTTGACACCCATCGAAAGCAAGCAACCTTGAAGATTTTTGAAAACATGGAAAAAAGTAAATTTCGCGTCTTGATTAAACATTATTTCTTGCGTGGAAAAAACATTACGCAAACCAAAGCATCGCTTGTTAAACATTATGGAGACTCTTCACCATCATATGGAACGATTCACAAGTGGTTTACTTATTTTCGTTGTGGTAGTATGACCACAAAGAACGCCGAACGTTCTGGTCGTCCAATTGAGGTTACAAAGCCAGAAATCGTCGATAAAATCCATGGTATAATATTGGACGATCGTCGAGGTAAAGTGCACGAGGTTACTGAGGCTATGAGCATCTCAACTGAACAGGTACGGAACATTTTGCTTAAATTTTTGGATATGAGAAAGCTATCTGGCAGATATATGCCGCATTTGCTCTCTGTTGATAACAAGCGCGACCGTGTGACAAGTTCAAAGGAGTGTTTGGCGATGTTCAAGCGCAATAAGAAGAACTTTTTTCTCCAGATTTGGCCCCCTGCGATTTTTATCTATTTCCAAACTTGAAGAAATGGCTTGGCGGAAAGAGATTTGGCTCCAACGATGAGGTCATCGCTGAGACAAACGCCTATTTTGAAGGATTGCCAAAATCGTATTATTTGGAAGGGATCGAAAAATTTGAAAAACGTTGGACGAAGTGTACCGACCTTCAAGGAGATTATGTTGAGAAATAAAATATGTTTTGACTAAATAAATCATTTCTTGTTTAATTTTTCAGGGACTTTTTACCCTGCCCTCGTAATATCCGAAGTTAGATTTTAGGAAAATCTAAAATATCCACCCTAATTTTTAAAGCCCTAATGTCACATACCATATACCGTACACGGTCATAAATTAGAGCTGATTTAGACCAACTAATCCTTTTCTCGACATACAGTCTCGATTTTTTGAGATAAAACTTTTCTAATAATTTCATGCATTTCTCATTTAATAATTCTATATTAAAATGGATTTGAAGAAAATATTCAGTAGCGTGCGGTGAGTTTAGAATCAAATGTGCATTTTTTTTTTTGGTTGCAAGGTAAGCATAGTTATAATAAATTTTTACTTCTTCTTTTTTAACAAATTGATTTGTAAATTAAATTCCTTTTCCGTTCACTATTATTTACAAAACCCTTTCAAAAATGTCTGGTTTAGATTATAGAAAAGTTAATATTTGTTTTTTCAACAGTAATTAACGATAGACTACTTAATCTTTCTTGAGAATAGTTTTTAATTCTCTTCAATATAAAATATAATCTTTCGACAAATCTGTGAAAAGAGAATTGAAAATATTAAATTTATTATTTATATTGTAACGAATATAAAGCTAATCAATCGAGAACGTTCTAGAATCTTCTCGAAAACCGAGAGCGTTCCAGAAACCTTCTCGGAAACAAGAGCGTTGCAGCCAGAAGCATAGAGCGAGCTCACAGGTCTGCGCGTGCGGTTGGATAGGGGGAGATTCTGGACCGTTCTGGAAAGATTGAGCAGTCGGACGGGAATAAAAAAACGGGGTGGCAGACGGCTCGAGTTAGTTGACAGTTGACTTCGAACGCAGTTACATAAATATTGTGAAATAAATAATGGTGAACGTAATATGAATAATATTACTCTCTGTACGAGGGCAGGGTGAAAAGTCCCTGAAAAATGAAACAAGAAATGATTTATTTGGTCAAAATATATTTTATTTCTCAACATAATCTCCTTGTAGCTCGATACACTTCGTCCAATGTTTTTCTAATTTTTCGATCCCTTCCAAATAATACGATTTTGGCAATCCTTCAAAATAGGCGTTTGTCTCAGCGATGACCTCATCGTTGGAGCCAAATCTCTTTCCGCCGAACCATTTCTTCAAGTTAGGAAATAGATAAAAATCGCAGGGAGGCAAATCTGGAGAATATGGTGAATGACGAAGATGGTACATCACAAAAATGTCACATGATATTTGCGATTGTGCCGCCATCTGTTTTATTTTTCAGGGACTTTTCACCCTGCCCTCGTATATTTATAAGTAGTGTTTAAATTTTGTTCTAGTAATGATAATTAGTTTTGAATAGTTTTATTTATTATTATTTTTAATTCATTAATAAACACATTTATTTTCATTTAACATAAATAGTTGTGAGATATTTTTGTGATTAAATTCTACACACTTCCAGAAAGACGAAATACGTTATAAAATGGTTATTCGAATAAATACAAATATTAAAAAAAATCTACTTTATTACCGATCCTTAAACCTACAAGCTACAACAAAATTTACCACTAGGATCTAGAACATACCACATTTTTTCATTTTAATCAAGTAATTTCTGAAATATTTCAATGGTGTGCACTGCATACCTTGCACAGATGAACTGCACGCTATAGAAAATGTTTATGTACCCTATTCTATTATGAAACTCATAACATGTTAAATATTATAATGATTAATTACAACAACAAACTACCCAAATTTAATAATAACTGTTTAAAACAGTATGTAATTATAAATGAAACAAAATTTAATAATAACCGCTTTACAACGAACAACCGCAGTCAAAGAACCGAGAACAAAAACCGATCAATTAGGCAAACATCAGCCATCAGAGCACCAAGTGACTGATTTGTCAAATGAGCTGGTTCTATGAAATCTCTTTCATCTCCGTCGGTAACACTGCATGCGTTATGCGATCAGTTTATTTATACCACGTTGCGAACATGTCCTCGATACCTCGCACGCCGCCATTTTGAAATTCAAATGGCGGTGACGAGTCAATTAGTTGGCGTTATTACAAACACATTTATGTGAACTGTGAACGGAAATGGATCATGTATCATTTGGCGTATTTGATCATCTATTATTATTTGTGTATCAAGTGTAATTTTTTTTCCGAAGATGCCGTTTCATTTCCCGAGCCGAACACAAGGGATATAAAGTACCTAAAGGAAGAATGACACTATCTTCACGAGTTATACATGATTTGTTTTTTTTTTGCTATTCTATCTTAAAACTATATTTTTAGAAATAAATAATAAAATAATAGTTATTTTAATAACAAGGGTCGAAAAAGGCTTGTAACCTTTTTCGACACGTGTTATAAAATAGTTATTTTTATAACAAGTGCCGAAAAAGGCTTGTTACGTGCAAGTGCAGAATTTAACGCACGAGGCTTACCGAGTGCGGAAATCTGCACGAGCACTTAACCTTTTTCTGCACGTGTTATAAACAAAATTTTTCCTACAACTGTGCGATTTAGAAAATTACTAAAATATTATCAGAATTTATAAAATTTTAATGATATTACACGAGAACGATGTTTTACAGCGTTGCTATGGTTTGTTTGTTGATTGCTTGCACATTGTTCTACGTTATTTAAAAATATTTCACTAATTTCAAGATAATTTCTTCAAAATCGTCTAGATTGGAATACTGCACTGAGTGATTCTACTTTATCATATACACCTCCTAAGGTAATTGTTGGATCTATTCTTGAGCTTGACAATGACAATCAACATGCTGCAGGTACTTCTAAAATATCCGTAATTGTTGTCAATACTATTACTGTTAATAATATGAACAAGTACGGAAGAAATAAATGTTTCTTTAGATAGTATAACAATTTCCATTTCAAATTATGTCAATATAAACAACTGTAACAACGTGTTATTAATATACACAAATAATCAATATTATGTATTTCACTTACTCTTTAAATAAAATCATTTATCGATATATTTTACTTTGTTCGGTTATTTTTATTAATTATCATATATTGTTGAGTTCTTGTCTGCTAAATGTGATGTGTACAGATTACATATACTGCAGTTTAATGTTATGTTTATAAACGTCAAAGTATATTTCTTCTTCTTCCATAAGCGTATGTGTCTAAAATATGAAATTCCGTGCTTGGCGCGAAATTTAAATCGCTCTCATTTATATTTGCTTTTGACAATTGCGTAAAGTACAAATTACTTTCCGGACTAGTGTTTTTTGCATACAGAAACGCACTTGGTCTGCATTTGCCTACTTTCCGCCAGTAGCCAAGGCAATAATAGTTACGTAATAACAAAGAAATCGCATAGTTGTAGGAAAAACATTTTTCCTACAACTGATATTTTAGAAAATCCTTAAAATATTTTTAGGATTTATAATATTTTATTACACGAGAATCATGTTTTACGGCGTTGCTATGGTTTGTTTATTAATTGCTTAATTGTTCTACGTTATTTAGAAATATTTCACTAATTTCAAGATAATTTCTTCGAAATCGTCTAGTGAGTGATTCTACTTATCATGTAGATAATTGCAGCCCCAGGTCAAGCTACGTTACATCTATTCGTGGCAATGACAATCAACCTGCTGCTGATACTTCTAAAACCTCCGAAATTGTTGTCAATAATAGTACTGTTGATAATATGAATAGGTACGGAAGAAATCAATGTTTATTTGGACAGTACAAAAGTTTCCACTACCCATTATATCAATATACAGGGTGTTAATACTTAGTTGTAACACCCGAAAACGGCAGTTAGAACTTATTCAAACAAACAGCTTTTCATAGTTTAAATTTTTGATTTGGAGCCCCAGTTTAGAGTTACTGGCGTTTTTTTTTTGTTTTTCGAATAATCGTCATTAATCCCTTATTTCAAGGAATATTTAAAAAATACAAAAACTTTTAGCATTTGCTTTCGGTTCTCTATAACATTTGCATTTACAATTATTTTCTATTTTATCAAATAACAAAATGGCGACAGAGCGAATATTTCAAAGCAAGATTTTTCGCTCGATCGATTTTTGAAAATAAAACATTTATAAAATCCTTAAACCATCTACTATAACATTTGTCTGAAACATTTTTTTTTATCTGTTCAAAAAAAGTTTTTATTCCAATGTAATATTAATATGCACAAACAATAAATATTATGTATTTCACTTACTGTTTAAAGTGAACCATTTATTGATATATTTATCTCCGTTCAATTAATTTTTTTTAATATAATTCATATTTAATACTGATACGAGTACACCTGCAAATACTTGTCAGCTTCGTATAAATTTGGACATTTATAATTAAAGATAATGCCCCTCGAGCTAAAACTTTCGTGTATTATCAGATTATAAATGCCCAAGTTCATCTCATAAAATATTTCTTCGTGAAACCCTTCGATATATCAATAATAAACCTAGTTATTAGTATATTACCTATAATTATTTTTTGACGTTTCTCAAAACCAATGAAATGCTTCAGTGTATGTCACGTGTCTGCGTTTTAACCAATCCTGTCATTATTATACCGAGAATAAAGCTCTTGTGATTTTGCCCGGGAATAATATCTGTAGATGCCTTTTTGTTTGTGATAAATGATAGGTAGTTGTCAAATAATTATTTAAAACTGTCAACGCGTCAAGTAAAATGTGTGGAAAAAATCGATTTAGTTCCATTTCAGATACAGAAATACACCAACAAATTTTGGAAACAACTTCCAAGAATGCATTAATAAGTAATCAATCGATATGGACCCAGTTCAAAATCTTTTAAGTTGGATGAATCGACCTCAACAACTAAGTCAAAAAATAATCTAATTAAATATAACTCGAGAGTTCGATAAATTAGAAAGTAATTCTGCCTACGGGCTTTCGTGACTATTGCCTGGCAATATGTTTTCGAAAGATCTGTCAAATTATTTTCAATTTATTCTCTCTCTTGTTATATTATTATTGTAAATTTGTTTCTTTTATTTATTTTCTGGTTTCTTATTTCTTATTTTAAACTGCCGATGTCACATTATTTCCCCGGTGAAACTAGATATTTATTTATATATAAATACCTGTTGCCATAGGAATTGTTATATATTTATACTTCGTGTTTTAATTTTAAGACCATGTAGTATTATAAACAACTCGTATTTCTAAACGAATTAGTAAAAATTTCTGTTCATTATTATAATTTAACAATTTTAGTATGAGATAAAATTTTATATATACCTTGAACGTAAAGTGAAATTGTAGTGTATGTAAATAATCTAATTAAATGTAACTCGAGAGTTTGATAAATTAGAAAATAATTCTCCAGTATCTTTCTCAAACTTGTTATCCTTTAGTAATAGCCACTCAAGCCCTACGGGCTTTCGTGACTATTGCCTGGCAAAAAGTTTTCGAAAGATCTGTCAAATTATTTTCAATTTATTCTCACTCTCTTGTTATATTATTACTGAACATATTATCTTGTATTTAAAAATTCAAACGTATTCATTTAAAAAAATACGTATGTCTAAACCAAAACTAATAATATTTTATATTAAAAACTGCCTACGTACAAAAAGTATAACAAAATTAAATTTTGGCAATTAAAATGTTATGAACATGGTTACATTGTTATAGCAAATTCCTATATCGTTAAACTAATAACACTAATAACAAAACGATACAAATTTTATGCAATCAACGGCACTGCAAATATTTTGCCAACAGAATTCGTTAATTACATTATTTTCAATATACAGGCGTAATTAAACATATTGTGAACATGTCCAAAAAGTACGCACAACATAAACGAATTGCTAAAATTTGTACACGTACATTGCTTTCAATTTGCGAAAGCCGTTGTCATAAAAATAATGAAACATCACAGGAATTTTTATAATTACAAAATCTTTTGATGTTCATAATTTATTTACGAAATATTTTTTACTGTGAAAAAATAAATTAGGGAGATGAAAAAATAAAAATATTTAAATTAGCCTTCAATCAAATAATGAATTTAATATTGAAAATTTATATAGAATTTCATCGAAATATAGACGAATTTCTAACAAAATTATTTAACTATCATTTGCATCGTTTCGAGATAATATTCTTATTTATTACATGTTTTGAAATATTGCATTAAAAATCATCAAAGTATATAAATACGTACTTATTTTAGTATTTTTATATGTTATTTAAGTAATTTTTATAACTTTTATGACTAATTTTTTGGTAATAAACTAAATAAACTGTTTAATACTTCTTCTTCTTTCTCGATTCCTGATATCCTGGAAGGCGTTGAATACAAAAATTGGTTTATAAAGGCTATAGCCGGGAAGGGGGTTTTCCAGCCCCCGACTCCGATTCGCCTGAGATTTTGTCCACGTATTCGTATTGAAAATTTAATTTCCACCAAATATGAGCTCGAAATACCAACCTCTCAAATAGTTATTGTAAAAAAACCGTTTTTTTCATGTTTAAATTCGAAATTCTCATAAAATAATTGTTTTCCGGAATTCACCGTGTCTGGTATGAAGTTACTTATGACGAATGCATTAAATAGATTCAAAATTTTATTACTAATACGGGAAATAGGAAAAATGTGATAAAAAGTAAGATTACATAATAGGCTCGCCAGGTCGTAAATCAAGTCATAGAAGGTTACGGTTATCAGGACTCGAAAGCTTATGAAATTCTCCACATATGGTGAATAACCCTTTTTGATATTCCGTTTAGAAGTCTAAAAGTTAGGTGATTATTAAAGAAAAAACACATATTTCCTACCTACTTTTTAAACAAAATATCGATTTTACTCAAGTCAGTGCTCCACTTATACATCGAAAACCACGTAGAAATAAAATTTTGAATGTATTTAAGGTGGTACTATCATGGAAGCATTTAACTCGGATTTTAATTAAATGTAAATATGTTATTTTTCATATGTTACTACACTAGTATGCAATTTTTTTTTAAAGTTTACCGTTGTTGAGCTGAGTAATTTCAAATTAAAGTCGACCAAAAATGCATTGGCGTTATAGGAATTGTACCTCGCGAGACAGCTTACTGCGTAATAAATTCATATATTGTAGTTATTTTTTAACAAAAAAATTAACACACAGTACATCATGTAAAGATAAAGGTATGAGAATTTAAAAATCCATGCCTTACCAGATTAGTTTAAAAGAAATTGGCGTTGAAAATTGGATATTCTATGATTTTCAATGAAACTGTCAGAAATGCTTGGCAACGTTGCACGGGAAGACAGAAATGGCCGCACGCGTAAACAGAGATGGTCGCAGGCGTAGACAGAGATGGTCGCACGAATGACAAAGCAAGAACTATGAAAGGTATTATTTCGATCAGAAAAATATATTAATTTTAATACAAAAAAAAATATTACAGCATTTTTAATTAATTTATTTATTGTTACAGTTGATAATAATTGCTTTGGTGCATTTTTCTCATTTTTCTTTTGAACTGTCAACAAGATGTATCGATAATACAGTCACGTTTCGTACCGACTGGTAATATCATGCTGCTTGTAGTTCTCGCCTTGTTGTCATAGCATCCGCTGTGTAAAATCTTACACTGCTATTGGTTGGCATGAAACAATCACTTCCAAAAATTTTGTTTTATTACTGAATTTCGTAAACTAGTTAAACAGTTTTATTTAATATATTCAATGTTATTGTTAATTATACGATATTTGCAGCGAAATGTTAATTCTGTTAATAACCTATACCATACAAAAATGTAATAATTATTTTTATAAACTTTTTAGATTACCTATACTTTTGTATGAGACTGTCATGATAGAACCACCTTAATGCATTCGTCAACTTCATACCAGACACGGTTAATTCCGGAAAACAATTATTTTATGAGAATTTTGATTTTAAACATGAAAAAAAACGGTTTTTTTTGCAATAACTATTTGTGAGGTTGGTATTTCGAGCTCATATTTGGTGGAATTTTTGCTTTTTTCAATACGAATACGTGGACAAAATCTCAGGCGAATCGGAGTCGGGGGTCGGAAAACTCCTTACCCGTCTAGAGCCTTTGTATCAATAATTTCAATTCGTAGAATTTCTATCAGAAGCAATTTTCTCTTAAATTGTCGAAAAATGGCAGCAATTTTTAAGAGATGAACGTAAATGATCAGTTTTGGGAATCGAACTCGGGTTCATACATTCACAGTCCAATATCTTTCTGAAAATTTATATTTATAAATGTAAATTGAAGATAAAGTAGAGTACTGCATCAATATTTGAAATCAAAATTATAAGAAGTAAAATAAATATGATGAATGATTTTCGTTACTTTACGAATAAAATTTGAAACTCTCTGGCATCATTTATGAGAAAAGATAAAAATAAGGCAGTTTACAGCCATAGTCGCATATGTTGGAAGGACAATAAATTACAAAAAGGAATTTCTGGAAGGACCATAAAGTTTAAAATCGACGTTTTTACTAGAAACCATATAACTTATATTGTTCAACCAGAAAATATTGTTTGCTGAACCATGAAAAGATGAAAAGTCGATTTTTCCATCCGCTAAAATAAAGTTACGCGGATTTGGTTTTATGAACGATTATTTTATCTCTTCTATACTTTCGAATTATTTGCATAAATTATTTTAAATATTCACTGAGCGTAGGGTAATTTATTTTTTAATTTATTCAAAAATAAAACAATTCATAATTCAAGATAATGAGTGAATAACTAAACGTAAATGCACAAAATAAACTCATGTATATATTTATAGATCTTGTTTCGGAGAGTTGGCATGTAGTTTTACTAAAAATGCTGTTGCTGTTATCAACTATTAAGGTGGTTCTATCATGACAGTCTCGTACAAAAGTATAGGTAACCTAAAAAGTTTATAAAAGTAATTATTACATTTTTGTCTGGTATAGGTTATTAACAGAATTAACATTTCGCTGCAAATATCGTATAATTAATAATAACATTGAATATATTAAATAAAACTATTTAACTAGTTTAGGATATTCAGTAACATAACAAAATTTTTGGAAGTGAATGTTTCATGCCAAGTAATAGCAGTGTAAGATTTTACACAGCAGAAGCTATGACAACAAGGCGAGAACTACAAGCAGCATATTACCAGTCGGTACGAAACGTGACTGTATTATCGATACATCCTGTTGACAGTTCATAAGAAAAATGATAAAAATGCACCAAAGCAACTATTATCAATTGTAACAACAAATAAATAAATGAAAAATGTTGTAATTTTTTTTTTGTATTAAAATTAATATATTTTACTGATCGTAATAATAACTTTCATAGTTCTTGCTTTGTCATTCGTGCGACAATCTCTGTCTACGCGTGCGACCATCTCTGTTTACGTGTGCGACCATCTCTTTGTACCCGTGCAACGGTGCCAAGCATTTCTGACAGTTTCATTGAAAATCATAGAATATCCAACTTTTATCGCCAATTTCTTTGAAACTAATCCGGTAAGGCATGGATTTTTTAATTCTAATACCTTTATCTTTACATAATGTACTGTGTGTTAGTTATTTGTTAAAAAATAACTACAATATCTGAATTTATTACGCAGTAAGCTGCCTCGCGAGGTACAGTTCCTATAACGCCAATACATTTTTGGTCGACTTTAACTTCACATTACTCAGCTCAACAACGGTAAACCTAAAAAAAAATTGCATACTAGTGTAGAAACACTTGAAAAATAACATATTTACATTTCATTAAAATCCGGGTTAAATGCTTCCATGATAGTACCACTTTAAAGTGCTGGAAATTAACCTTTAAAAGATTTATAGTTTAAATAGGCTACGTGAAGTTAATCAGATCATTTCGAATAAATAATCTAATTTTTTTATATAAGTTATTGTTTCATTAGTGCTGTTTTCTTTTTTCTTTTTTTTCTTCAACTGGTGTTCCGCGAGATGTTCACATGTATGCCGCAAGATTTCTCAATATATACTTCATTTTATTGCGGTCTCGATGATAAAACGAAGTCTTCGCTATAAACAATATTTTTCTACTACCAATGTCAAAACATGTGACGCAATATAACAACGTAACCCACTTCTGGTAATTATTGTCATACATATTATATAACTTTTCCGTGATTAATGCTACTCTTTCTGCACTTCTCTATTCATGTATTTGTCATGATAATAATAGTCGAAGTATAGGGAATATGTATATCAATTTTATTTAATAAACATTTACAAATGATTACTTTCGATCTTTCTCCTGTATTACCAGATACACATTATATTAAAAATTATCTATTACAAAAAAGAAATATATAAACACTGAATATCATAAGAAGTTATACTGATTATTTTTTTATGTTTCTCAGAACCAATTAAATGCCTCATTGTATGTCACGTGTCTGCGTTTTAACCAATCCTGTCATTATTATACTGAGAATAAAGCTCTAGTGATTATTTCCGGGAATAATCCCTGTAGCTTTTGTTTTTGTTGACAAATTAC
The DNA here is from genome assembly GCA_911728475.2 of Pterostichus madidus. Classification (NCBI taxonomy): domain Eukaryota; kingdom Metazoa; phylum Arthropoda; class Insecta; order Coleoptera; family Carabidae; genus Pterostichus; species Pterostichus madidus. The sequence goes on from OU452314.1 coordinate 27,488,641, forward strand.
TAGATAATTGTCAAATAATTATTTAAAACTGTCAACAAGTCAAGTAAAATATGTAAAAAATCGACTTAGTTCCATTTCAGATACAGAAATACGTCAACAAATTTTGGAGATAACTTCCAAGTAATATAAATTTGGAAATTCTTGACTTTTAGTTAATATTTATATGAATTTTAATGTTATTAAAAAGTCACAGATAGGGGATGGGATGGGATGACATGGAAAATAAATTATTTATCTCGGACGTTGATGGTTATATTTTGGCAATTGTTTAATGCCATCTTCAGCTATGTGAGAACAAAGAGAAAAATACAAAGGTGTATATAATCTTTACACTACTAAATATTAAAACAAAAAGGTTTAACAATAAAAAAATATATAAACCTTTTAGTTTTAATATTTACTAGTGTAAGGATTATATATACCTTTGTATTTTTCCAGCATATTACCAGTCGGTACGAAACGTGACTGTATTATCGATACATCCTATTGACAGTTCATAAGAAAAATGAGAAAAATGCACCAAAGCAATTATTATCAATGGGTAACAACAAATTTTTTTTTTTTTTTATTGTATATTCATAATTTACAATCTATCTTAACAGATAATAAGTAATTGTTTTAACATTAAGGTATCAGGTAGGGAGAATATCCATTGATATTCCTCCTTTACATGAGCATAACTAATTATCAGTTGGTTAATGGAATCTGTATGGTAGGTCTAGAACAACAAATAAATAAATGAAAAATGCTGTAATTTTTTTATGTATTAAAATCAATATATTTTACTGATCGAAATAATAACTTTCATAGTTCTTGCTTTGTTATTCGTGCGACCATCTCTGGCTACTCCTGCGACTATCTTTGTTTACGCGTGCAACCATCTCTGTCTACCTGTGCAACGTTGCCAAGCATTTCTGACAGTTTCATTGAAAATCATAGAATATCCAACTTTCATCGCCAATATCTTGGAAACTAATCCGGTAAGGCATGGATTTTTTTAATTCTCATACCTTTATCTTTACATAATGTACTGTGTGTTAGTTTTTTGTTAAAAAATAACTACAATATATGAATTTATTTTGCAGTAAGCTGCCTCGCGAGGTACAGTTCCTATAACGCCAATGCATTTTTGATCGACTTTGGTCGAGTTTAACTTTACATTACTCAACAACGGTAAACTTTAAAAAAAAAAATTGCATACTAGTGTAGTAACACATGAAAAATAACATATTTACATTTCATTATAATCCGGGTTAAATGCTTCCATGATAGTACCACCTTAAATATAACTCGAGAGTTCGATAAATTAGAAAGTAATTCTCTAGTATCTTTCTCAAACTTGTTACCATTTGGCAATAGCCACTCAAGCCCTACGGGCTTTCGTGACTATTGCCTGGCAAAAAGTTTTCGAAAGATCTGTCAAATTATTTTCAATTTATTCTCACTCTCTTGTTATATTATTACTGAAAATTACGCCACTGAATTTATTTGTGATGCAAGATATACATTACACGTTTTGTTTTCGTTATTTACATATTTAATATTCTCAAGAAGACAAGATCGTATTTCGTTTATTGTTGCGTTGTCGTTATTTAAAAATTACCCATCCAGGGGCCCAAAGTAGCTTTTTTGTCCATATTTTATTTTTCCTCACTTATATATCAAATACTGTTGATCTTCTTAAATCAAAATGAAACAAATTTACATGATATTAATAACATACATATACATCATCACGGATATGTCATCTATTTTTTGAACGTGGATTTTTTTGGTATTTTACTTTGTGTGTGCCAAAAACATAAAAATGCTCACTACATCAATGTTCTCATTACAAGCAAGACCATCCCATTATAATATTTACTAGTTTTCCACCAAACTACTAAAAACTAAACATCATCATTCCTTTTCCACCACATACACAAAACCTTGTTCACACTGTACAAACAACACTCTCTCTTTGACGTCACCACAACAGCCATCAGGCGGCTTGCACAGTGTATCCTATGCTGCGCGTGACGTCACTGCGCGATAGGGTGATAGGCGGCAGCACTATCGCGGCGACGGCACAAAGCACACGTCGATCCTGACAGGAAACGGAATCGCAGTCATTTGTTACGATACCAGCGATAAGTTTGCGTTTGTCGCCGGGTAAATAACTCGCTGAGGGAGAAGCAAAAGATACACAGTGTTTTAGGTAACGATGTGGGGAATGTTATGGACTATGATAGGTACTGTCGAGTTGTAACAGTTTAAAGACATCGTGAGATTTGAGAATTAGATGTTGCTGTCTATCTCAAGTAGATGTAATGGTCTTATTAATAGTTACATCTTGTAACTTCTACAAATTACATATGGACAGATAATCTGAAGATTGTAATAAACGGCAGTTACGTTTATTACGATGAAAGTTAACTATGTGTTTGAATAGATTTAAAAGAAAAATAAAAGGTTGATGATTAGATGTTCAGTTGTTAGTGGAAAATTCCACAATTCGTAGAATTTTAGTTTTGTTCAGTTGGGAGCATAAACAGCGGATGTCAATAAGTTTGTGTTAAAATTAATTAGTTTCTTATGCGAGAGTAGTGCCCAGTTATACTTCATTCCCTGTGTGAAAACTATTACGTCACATTCGGTATCCATGTGATTAAAGATTTTGGACTTGAAACGTTTACATTGGTATTGGATTGGCATTTCTAAAACATAACCTAAAATTTAAATGTCAGATTAAAATATTTATTATTTTATAAAATTTAATAAGTTCTGTAATATATTAAATAAAAACCAAATATAAATTTATCTTAACGCACGAAAAATATTACCTACATTATTGAAATATTGAATTTTAAAAAATAAAACTCAAAAGAAAAAACATTATATATGGAATATAATTATATATATAAATAAATAATATATGAAAATACAAAATACAACGCACATTACCTCTTGTACTATAGTTAAATTAATTAAAGATCTTCGATTCTCTAACTCCAGCACAAAATAATCATGAAGATAACAAACGCATTTCTGCCCATATAACTTTCCGCTGCCTGGGATATAGCGTGAAGATATGTATGTATGTATATTAAAAAGGATTTTGATCGCAGTGCCACCTACTGCCATTCTTAGCAGAGATAGCACATAAACTTGCATTCATGGAGTACTCTTATCTGTAGTTCACATTAAAATGACGTAATCCACCTCCCAACAATAAATGTGCTAGTAATGTACTTTTCCCGAATTGAAGCAGAACGAATGAAGCATCGAATGACAAGATATCTCAGCAGGCGTGGCATGGCGATCAGGGCTTTGTGTGAATATAGGAAAGTGCGCTGCGCATGTTTGAAAGAGACTCATTCTTCGCGTTTCACCCGGCTGATGATATTAGCAGCAGTGGCTTCAAGTTTTCAAACTTGCAAAATTGAATTTTCTGCCGGCTTCACTTTGACAGCGCACGACCAGAGGGTCATGTGTCATGCTGCCATCTCTCTCACACATACGGCTTCCGTGAAGCTGTCGCACTCGTACATGTGTGGTCAGAATTGGAACCAGGATATTTGAAAATATTTAAAATCGGAAAACTCTTTAAACGCGAAACAAAGATAAGCCGGGTTATTTATTATTTAGATGCGTCTATTTATTTTATACATTTAAAATTTACAAGTACATATTCACAATTATACATCATATATAGTTAAACCGGCAGGAAGTTAATCCTTGGAAGCTTTGGAGATTGCTTTTTGTTTGTACTCTATTTATAACTGCAATAAAAGCAATAGTAAACATACGAGGGCAGGATGAAAAGTCCATGAAAAATGAAACAAGAAATGATTTATTTGGTCAAAACATATTTTATTTCTCAACATAATCTCCTTGTAGCTCGATACATTCGTCCAACGTTTTTCTAATTTTTCGATCCCTTCCAAATAATACGATTTTGGCAATCCTTCAAAATAGGCGTTTGTCTTAGCGATGACCTCATCGTTGAAGCCAAATCTCTTTCCGCCGAGCCATTTCTTCAAGTTTGGAAATAGATGAAAATCGCAGGGAGCCAAATCTGAAGAATATGGTGGATGACGAACCAATTCGTAGCGCAATTCATGCAATTTTGCCATTGCGACTGCGGACCTGTGCGCCGGTGTGCGACACCCATCTGGCAGATAGCTTTCTCATATCCAAAAATCCCGTACCCGTTCGGTTGAGATGCTCATAGCCTCAGCCAGCTCGTGCACTTTAACTCGCCGATCGTTCAATATCATACCATGGATTTTATCGACGATTGGCGTTGTAACCTCAATAGGACGACCAGAACGTTCGGCGTCCTTTGTGGTCATACTACCACAACGAAAATCAGTAAACCACTTGTGAATCGTTCCAATCGATGGTAAGGAGTCCCCATAATGTTTAACAAGCGATGCTTTGATTTGCGTAATGTTTTTTCCACGCAAGAAATAATGTTTAATCCAGACGCAAAATTCAGCTTTTCCATGTTTTCAAAAATCTTCAACGTTGCTTGCTTTCAATGGGTGTCAAAACAGAACTGAATGACATATCAGTCTGAAAATTTTAATGCGTTCTAGTTAAAGATGGTACATCACAAATGTCACATGAGATTAGCGATTGTGGCGCCATCTGTTTTATTTTTCAGGGTCTTTTCACCCTGCCCTCGTGTATGTAACAAGTCAAAGTCAGCACATTATTAGTGAATATAATTGGGTAAATTAGGTTACGTTGTAATGCGGTTAGTTATTCAAAATAATATTGTTTGACGTAAGTAGCTAACTATTTGCTGACTTAGTACTTCTGTAATTGGATATATAGTAGTGGTAGGTCCGGTTATTAGAGTAGTAGAATAGAGCTGGATTTATAACTGACATGTCATTATTGTTAAATGTTGGAAGATTACAGGTATTTTAATTTTTTTATTTTTGGAACTCAAATGGATCTTTTGATATGATGAATAGTGACCCGCTGGTCATAAGTTGCCGAAGTCTGGTATAATTTATCCCTCTAAATTTTCTTCTATGTACCGTACAATTCTATTCAATCTAAATTAAAATAAACTCGTCTTACAAACTGGACGTGGAGTTAAACATGAAGCAAAAAATGGTGTTATTAGCTAATCCGTTTTATGAATTTGTCTGTTTTCATTATAGCAAAAAAGGTATAAATGGAGAATGTTTTTTAATTTGAGTAAAAACCCTTTATTGTAAAAACAGTGAAATTTTATTAACAATATTGGTTTAACATTACCTTTGTTTACCCACCCAAAAAAACCCACCTGGATTTTTTTAAATAAAACCCACCTAAAAAACCCAAATAAACCCACTAAAAAACCCATTTGGTTGAATGGTTGAAAATTCACCCAGGGTGAATTTTAAGATAGAGTCAAATCTCGGAACATAAACATCTTTTAAATATTTTACAGTGTAATAATACATAATCTCTTTACAAAATAAAACGTTTAACTTAAATTATCATTTATTACTTCATATCGTAGTATCACGTTGCATTACTTTGACAAATATCAGTATCAAACTAGTTTAAGACGAAATATTATTTGTCTTATATTATGTTAGTATTACAAAAACTGATTGATACCCAATCATTTTACCGGCAAATTTGAAATATAGTTTTTAATTAAATAAGTATGACAATAACATAATAGAGCGTATTATGTTTTCAATTCACAATAAAATAAATATATTTTTTTGCAAATTATTACATAATAGTACATAAATTTTGTTTTAATGTTTAGTAGTCTACAATATACATTTTAAACATTATATACAAAATTAATCTAGAATTAAATAACTTGAATTAAAAAAATTTATTTCTCGATATTATGAAAACCCAAAAAAACCCAGTGGGTTGGGTTTTTTTAAAAAACCCGGGTTTTTTCAACCCTGTCGAAAAAAGAACATTTCGCGTTTTGTTCTTATACAGACTGATTCATAACGTACGGAACAGATTGAAAGTATAGCTAGGGACCCAAAATACTAATGTCTTTTCCTTAATAAACCTTTTCCTACAACTGTGTTCTTTGTTATTACGTAACTATAATTGCCTTGGTTACGTATGGAAAGTAGATGAATGCAGACCAAGTGCGCTTCCGAAAGCAAAGAAACACAAGTGCGGAAAGTGCTTCATTACGTAACTGTCAAAAGAATATTGTTTTGACAGCGATTTAAATTTCGCGCCGAATTCATATTTTGACCACAGACGCTTATGGAAGAAGAAGATACGGTGAACCAGCGCTAGTAAATATGCAGTAGTATATTTTGACGTTTATAAACGTAACCTTAATTTGCAGTATATCTAATCTGTAGACAATTAATAAAAAGAACCGAACAAAGTAAAATATATCGATAAATGGTTTTATTTAAAGAGTAAGTGAAATACATAATATTTACTGTTTGTGTATATTATTAATACAGTTGTTACAGTTGCTTATATTAACATCATGTAAAGTGAAAACTTTTGTGTCTAAAGAAACATTGATTTCTTCCGTACCTGTTCATATTATTAACAGTAATATTATTGACAACCATTTCGGAGGCTTTAGAAGTACCCGCAGCAGGTTGATTGTCATTGTCGAAAATAGATCCAACATAGTATGATCCGGAGCTTCAAATATCTTTGGAGGTGTTAATGATAAAGAAGAATCACTCACTGTACTATTCCAATCAAGATGATTTTGAAGAAATTATTTTGACGTTAGTGAAATATTTTTAAATAACGTAGAACAATGTGCAAGCAATCAACAAACAAACCATAGCAACGCCGTAAAACATCGTTCACATGTAATATGATTAAAATTTTATAAATTTTATAAATTTTAATAATATTTTAGTGATTTATTAAATCGCACAGTTGTAGGAAAAATGTTGTTTATAACACGTGCCGAAAAAGGTTACGTGCTCGTGCAGATTTCCGCACTCAACAAGCCTCGTGCGTTAAATTCTGCACTTGCACGTAACGAGCCTTTTTCGGCACTTGTTATAAAAATAACTATTAACAACCCAACCCAAAAACTTACGGCAAATTAAATTTGAATCATTTAATAGGCAGTCAGTCATTAGAAACAATAGCAGTTAATTTTGTTTAGTTAAAAAAATAATAATGATAATGTACTATCATAAAAGTTAAGGTTATTTATTTTTTCTTTTATTGCTCAAAAATTACTGTCCACATTATTGAGAGCCACTTAATAACAAAACAGAACTAGAAAACAAGTCAACAAATGTCAATTCATTTAAACATCAAAGTTCAATGTTACGTGCAAAATTATTAATATTTACAGTAATGAGGAGTCCTCGTACATAAGACATGATGGGGGATTCAATTGGTAGAGCTTTTTAATATATATTTATAACAATAAATTCTTAACCGTACATCATATTTAATACAATATAAAACCATACCATAAATGATATCTTTATTGCTGAAATATGAAAGTAAAAGTTGAATAATTGAAAACGCTCATTTGTATTTCTCACTGCAATATTGCAATTACGTAGTTGCATTAAGCCAATCACAGAGCTTTGTCTGAAACGTTTGTCGGTGCTCAATTTTACTGAGAAGAAGACGAAGAAGAAACAAGCATTCCGCATTCTACGATTCTACTGACAACGACACACGTTACGTGAAGTTATCTCTGTCTTATCTGTCTCTCTTTAATCCAAGATGCAACTACGTCATATAAGTTTGTTTCGAAAGTTTAAATATTTTTATCATGCTTAATACAAGTTTTTAAAAAAATAAGAATTTTGGGTATAATAATTTTATAAATAAAGATAAATAAATAAATATATCATCACGCCTTCTACCCATTACGGGGTGTGGCACTCTGCTGAAGCAGATCTCGGTAAGTGATATATTTTGCGCGTGAAGTGCGGTTACGAGTCGTCAAATCACGGCCCCCAAACATGTTAGTGGTGGAGGAGCCACAGGGATAGCTTTTTCAAATTTAATAATAATTTAATAATTTTATTACGTAGATTAATATATAAAAATTTATCATTTGGATCAGATCTAACTTACATTTACTGAACTAAATCACATATTTATTTAGCTGGATTACTTCTCTGACTTTATTTCCTGTACTAGAATAAATTATTCTAATTTACTTTGAAGTAATTTACTCCAATATGTTCATCAGAATGCTTAATTCTGTTCATTTAGTCATGTTGCCTAATTTATCTGAACTGATTGAAATGAACCAAGTAGCAATTGGAATACAGCTTACATATATTCCAAAATAGGCTCTTCAAGACTTTTTTGAAATTTTTATATATTAATCTAATAAAATTATTAAACCCAATTTTTTTATATTTTTTTAAATCTTGTATTATGCATGATAAAAATATTAAAACTTTCGAAACAAACGAATACGACGTAGTTGCATCTTGGATTAAAGAGAGACAGATAAGACAGAGATAAATAACACGTAACTTCAAGTAACGTGTGTCGTTGTCAGTAGAATCGTAGAATGCTGAATGCTTGTTTCATCTTCGTCTTCTTCTCAGTAAAGTTGAGCACCGACAAATGTTTCAGACAAAGCTCTGTGATTGGCTTAATGCAACTACGTAATTGCAATATGGCAGTGCGAAATTTAAATGAGCGTTTTGAATTATTCAACTTTTACTTTCATATTTCAGCAATAAAGATATCATTTATGGTATGGTTTTATATTGTATTCAATATGATGTTCGGTCAAGAATTTATTATAATAAATATATATTAAAAAGCTCTACCAATTGAACCCCCCATTCCAAACTCGGCCTCTAAGTCGCCTCGTCCGGAAACATCTTATTCGCACAGTGGTATGAAGTCGGCCTCTGGATCCTGAGGTCCCTGGTTCGATTCCCACAGGCGACAAATTTTCATAATTTGAAAAAGCTATCCCTGTGGCTCCTCCACCACTAACATGTGTGGGGGCCGTGATTTGACGACTGGTAACCGCACTTCACGCGCAAAATATATCACTTACCGAGATCTGCTTCAGCAGAGTGCCACACCCAGCAATGGGTAGAAGGCGTGATGATATATTTATATTTATTTATTTTAAAAAGTGAACATTTACGTATGCAATGGGGACTTATACAATTCAAATTTTTCGGTTGCCATCTAGTGAGTAAAACGGTATAGCTTTACAGTTTGGCGTTTATCACGCGAGCCAAACGTTAAACGTTAAACAAATAATGGGATCGGAGGGCAGAAGGGTTGAATGGGGAAAGCAGTTGTTCGACTCGGCATGGTGTCACCTCGCTCTTTCTACAAATTTGTTGTTTCACACAAAATTGTGTGGTGGGTGGTCTGCTGCATGTGACGTCAAAATTGTAAGTCCCCATTCTATCCATTCTATACAATAGGAAATTTATTTCAATTACAGTACAGAGTCCAGACTCACCAAACAGTGTGATAAGTTATATTTTTAGCTTAAGTGGGATTCGAAGTAGGGATATTCGATTGCGAATACTAACTACACAACCGTATTGCACAATACCATAATTTACCGGACGCTGCCAATAACAGAGACCGTTAAAACGATTTTATTGCAAACTGTTTTTGGCAACGTCCGCTACAACACTAAATATTTGTTGAAAATAAATATCAAACTAGATATAAAACAATTTTATGATTAAAATATATAATAAATTTTCAAATTTTTCAAATATGTGAGTGCATATTGCAGTTGCCTAAAAATATTGTGCTCATCTCATTCATGTATTGTGTTTGGTGTACTCAGAATGTCGTCGTCCTCAGTCGACAAGTTCATTCTTCGATAAAATTTTACGGGCTATGAATACATTTTTAACCTGCATTTATTTATTCAATATTTATTTTCTAGAAAGTTCATTTGTTGCACTATAGCTTGTAAGTGGCATTTTCTCTATGTAAACGAGGCTAACGAGGCAAACAGTGGTTGTTAAAAAACAATGTAGCTTCGTACTTATTTTTTTCATTTTAGTTTTATGTTCGCCCTAAATAAGTACTTGTAACTCAACTTTTTTGTTGTTGTTTTTCGTTTTCATTAACGTTTTTAGTAAGTTAACTGTTGTATTGACTAACAATTTCTCTATTGTTAATTATTGTATGTTATCATTTAGACCTGAAGATGGCCATTACCTTGGCCGAAACGTCGTTGTAATTCTTCAATAAATTTATATACAACTTCAAGCCTTTTGTCCATTACTACCTTACAATATTACTTTTGGCTTACTAAAATAATCTACTAGAATATTGCACTTACTCTTAAAATAAAACCATTTATTAATATATTTTATTTTGTTCGGTTCTTTTTATTAATTGTGCACAGATTAGATATACTGCAATTTAAGGTTATGTTTATAAATGTCAAAATATACTACTGCATATTTACTAGCGCTGGCTGACTGCATCTTCTTCTTCTGTGGTCAAAATATGGATTCCGCGCTCGGCGCGAAATTTAAATCGCTCTCAATACATCTTTTTTTTTAACTGTTGCGTAATAAAGTACTTTCCGCACGAGTGATTCTTTGCTTGCAGAAATGCACTTGGTCTGCATTAGTCTACTTTCCATACGTAACCAAGGCAATAATAGTTTCGTTATAACAAAGAAATCGCACAGTTGTAGGAAAAATATATTTTTTATTTTTGAAAGGTATAAAACTATTTTATAAGCGTTGTGATAAGTGTATAAAGTTAAAAGGGGATTAAATTGAATAAATAAAAATAAATTTTGAAATACAGTAATGTTTACTATGTTAAGCTAAGAACTTATCAATACACTCTTGCAGAGCTGGGCAGTAGCTAGCTACTTTTGTAGCTTAGCTACTAGCTTCACTACATTTACATTAGCTGTAGCAGTAGCTTAGATAACTGTGAAAAAATATAGCTGTAGCAGTAGCTTAGATAACTGTGAAAAAATATAGCTGTAGCTTGTAGCTAGCTACTTTTTTTTCTATTAGCTTAAAAATAACAACTGAAGCTACTGTTAAAGCTACTTTTTGTAGCTTAAAGTTACTTTTCGTAGCTTAAAGCTATTTTTTGTAGCTTCAAGCTAGTTTTTGTAGCTTCAAGCTACTTTTTGTAGCTTAAAGCTACTTTTTAAGCAGAAGGTCAACAAAGTACGCATGCGTACTAGCTAAACCCACACAAAATAATTATTTGTTGCCGGTTCTAACTGGCTCTAATACGCAAAAATATACAGTAAGTGCCAGATGGTATTTGCTATTTTTGATATTTATGTATGTAATAGTAAATTAACAGTCATTATAACAAAAGACTGATCATATGACAATGGTAAATTTAATTAATTCACAATAATTTAAAAAAGTAGCTTTAAAATTTAACCGCTACTTTAACGAAAGCTTTTAGCTGTAGCTTAGCTATATTTTACAAAATATAGCTTATAGCTGTAGCTTAGCTACTTTTTTAAAGAATAGCTGTAGCTCTGCACTCTTGTATAAGTATCAATTTGATATTTGAATGAGAATAAATAACATGTCCTTGTAACTTCATTAAAACAGTTTTATATTTACCGACATCAAAGTAGAAATAAAACGTAATAAAACGTAATAAAAAAGTAGATAATTACTTTTGGATTATGAGCAATTAAATTTCTATAAATTTATACTAGAATCACCGTTTATATTCTGTGAAACAATTTCCTGCAAATCATTATAATTCGAAGTAAAATATCTCGTTATTACAAATTCCATAACCATACAATTATAACAAACGACATTCAAGATATAAAACAGTGCACGAGTCCACAATTCATTCAAATTACCTCCGAAAATTCGAAACCACAGAACAATTACGATTATCCCCGAAAACTCACGAACCAGCCAGAGATGAAGAGCCGCGATAAGGAAACACAAAATCAAATGAGCATCGCAGCCATGGCACTCTTCCTACCTCTACAAGACACAGACGCACCGTCATTAAGTATTAATGCCGTGGGCAGATGGCAGCACCGGCGGCTACGATAGTGGAGGAGGAGAAGTGGAGAATGGTAATTGAAAACCGAGATGTGGAACCAGATATGGAATGAAATTTGAAATTCAATTATTAGGAGAAGCTTGAATGTGAATGCTTTTTAGTAATGGAAGATCTTTGTTTTCACGCAAGAGATTTTAGAGTCTAGATTTTGTGCGCTTAAGTAGGTACTTCTAGGGTGAAATGAATTTTTCTCACTTATTGACTAGCGGTCTGATTGAAATTTCGAGATAATTTATTCAGCTTAGGCGACCTTTACTAGAATTATTCATTACTAAACTGTTTTTCTTTCTATAAGAAAGGATTCATTTTGTTTTCATAGTGATATGCTGCTTCATTTAGTGGTAACACACGAAAGTTTAAACCTTTGATAAAGTATATAAAACATCTCGCTATATCCTAACAAATGAGAAATCGCAAACCACAGATTGATTCATAAAAGTTTCTCATTAGATTCATCAGACAGTTATAATACACCGTATTCGAGCGTCTATCCTAGTAGTTATTTGACATTACACACTGTAGGTCGCGGGTTGGAATCTCGGCTAGGATAGGAATGTTTGTGATGTATTTGTAAGGGTTAGGTGGAAGGAGAGCCCTTGGCTGACCATCGCCCTTGATCCTAAGTAGTCAATAACTTGAAATAAATAAAATATATATATAAAAATATTGAAATGGCTTCATAATATATTTTTCCTAAATCTCATTTACAAAATTAATTTTGTAAAATTGTTTTTGTATAAAACAGTGCAAGAAAATTCAATGTTAATGTTATAGATATTTTTTGATGAAGTTGTCAACTTGACTAGTTGTAAAAAAGTTAAATATAAATTTCTCAGTTTAGATGTCATTGCTCGCAGCATGTAAAATTATTTTTCTGTAACCGGCAAGAAAATGCCTACTTTCCTGACCAATTTTATGATGGAAAGTAGATTTTTACCAAAACAGTCAAGTAAAATACATATCTAAGGTTGCAACAAAAATAATAGTCTGGTAAAGTACAAAACAATCTGGTAAAGATTTTACCTGACTGTTTTGTATTTTACGTGACTGCTTTTTTGTTGTTGCTGTAACCCTGGATACATAATCTGCTGTCAATACAATTCATGTCAAAAAATTTAAACATTTTAAATTATTTATTTAATTATTGATAAATTAAATGATTCCAAAAAAAATTAGTATACATAGTTCGTAAGGAAAGTGTTTTTACTTGACTTAGAGGATTAGAATACTCAGCCTGCAGCCTCGTACTTTAAACAACCGCTTCATCAAGTGAATCACCATTTCCTGACTTTATATGTAATATACTAGAAATTAATTTTCTTTATAATAAAATAATTACATTAAACTGTAAAACGCTATTTTTATTAAAAAGTAAAAGTATTTACTTGAATAATCATTGTAATCATTAGCTATGAAACCTTTTTATATTTCATGAATACTTTATAATAATTTCAATGTTCTGTGATTTGAATAATTTATTCTGATATTTTTATTTTATTTTTATATATTTTTCTTATTTAACGTATCTAATATTATAAAATAAGAAAATAATGATAGCTTACTGAGAGCTTCGAAAAAAATGTGGTTAAAAAGTATAACACTCAAGCTAAAAATATATGAATTATCACACTGCGGCTCGGTGAGTCCTGTAATTGGGATTCATTTCCTGTTGTACTGGGTTAAGGGGTTATACTACCCAGGCGTACTGAAAAGTAAACATTTTTTTGAAAATTTTTTCTCGATTACTAATCAATAGATTAAAATGCAATTTTGAGACTTTATTATACATGTATTAAGGTATATAAAAATATGTTTTATTTAAATTTACGATACAAAATGGCGTCCTGGCACTAGGTAACTTGAACAAATGTTTTTTTTTTAAGAAGAAATCGGCGTGCACTGTATCAGTCTCCCTACACCACTTAGAGCGAAAAAATTACTCTTTTTTAATCTTCATTAGTTTTTCTTTGGAAGTACCGAAGATTATAAAATTTTCTTGAAAATTCACAAATTGGCATCAATTTTATTTTATTTTTATTTTTTTGGCAAAAAAACGAACTTAAATTTTTTATTACAAATGTAATTATTTATCATTCTTAAAAATTGTGTGCACTTCGAAAGATACTCTAGCTAAGAAACTACAGTTAAAATTTCAAGTAAATCCGATAAAAATTGAGCGAACTACGCTGCACGCCAATTTGAAAAACATAGTTTCGAGAAAAACACGTTACTATATGAAATATTCAAAATATAGACATGCTATTTTTTTTTACCTTTACTCTGCTATTCCAGCATCATACTGCCCTTCCAAGCATGCATTTCGCTCTTCAGCCTCTTTTCTAAGCGACGTAAGGTCTTCCCGAGCGCTTCTCTGATGATTCGATGCTGAGCGGCCTTTTCAAACGTTTCAGAACTCTTAAAGGCGTCTCAAAAAATAAGCTATACAAATTTTTTTTCATAGCTTGTCTCCCAAAATAGTTTTTGTATATCATTTTAAAATAGTTTATGCATCATTTAAGGCAATAAAAAAAACGAAAAAAAAACATTTTGCTGGGTAATACAACCCCTTAATACCAATAAATAAATAAATTTATATTTTCAAATAAAAGTAACAAGGAATACATTTTTAGCATGCTTGTTCGTATTTTTCTCTAAAATAGTTTTAAAAGTTTGCCAGCAAAATATATACCAGGTATTTTAAAATATTATAATATCCGTGCGAACTTTTAGTATGTAATTTTTCATGCATATATAAAATTAAGCATAAATTATGAAATGCATGAGAACCACACATGAACCATACCCTTTAAAACAAAATTGCTACTCAACTTTTAACCCTTGCACTAAAATAAATAATAACACCCCATTATTAGCTAAGCAGCAAATAACCTCACGCTTCCTGGCACACATCACGTAAAAATGATTTATCAGGCAAGAAGTTTCCTTGTTATCCTTGTATCAGCAATCCTTGGTTCGTTCGCGTTCACGAGCGCGTTCACGCTCATGTTGAAGAACGCTCTTCATAGAACAGCGCGCAGTTAGAGCTAATGGTGAGCTGAGGCGCTACGCCGCGCCGCGAAACGATACAGATTAAGATAAAACGAATGGGCTGAAATTACAGGGTGCGCGCGATAGCTCGCGGGATAGAGTTGGTTGGTAAATGCGCACCTCATTCGCAGTGAATTGTGTGATAAGACGCGCAAAAAACTTGAGGGAAATCGTTGCAATTGTTTCATTATAGTTGGGGAAATGAGGGAAATTATGGTATTTTGTGACGGTTTAAAGATAATAGCATTATTTTAAACTTTTAAGTATGATTTTTGTAAAAAAAATAAATTGTATGTTGACTTAAATTATGTATGCCGATTACTGATAAATAGTACTTCATAAGAAAGTAAAATTATGGATACGCTTACCTAAAAATGTGCACGTTCCAGAATGTATGGAAAATTGTACTTACCTGTAAAAGAAGAGAACAAAATATTAGTACAAGGATAAAACAGATAAATTAGTTAAATTACACAAAATTGTCATCTAGGCGTAGTAGTATAGAGTCAAACTGGGGAACCCGGGTTCGATTCCCCCAGCAGACAAATAATTTTCTCCACATTTAAATTACACCTGTGACTTCTCCTTCACTAACACTTGATTTGACGGCTGGTAACCACACTTCATCAACAAAATGTTAATAGTTATTTAAGAGGCGTCGGCCGAGTTGGGTAATCACACAAATATCTTAATGGTGCATTATCACAGGTATATCGTACAAAATTTTATCTATGAACACGAAACAAGGTAAAATAAAACAAAAATATAATTTTCAAACGATCACTTATGAAAGTAACCATAACAACATCATAAACAACTACGGCAAGTTGAACATAACATATACCTCGTATGTTAGTATAACGTACACTTCTAACATATCAGGTGAAGTTCCACTGATTGACAACAGATGGCGTTACGATGAAAGAAAATAATAAAATAAATAAAAAGAATCTGTATTATTATTTGAATTGAAGACAAATAAATCTTATTTTTTAAATAAATAATTACTTATGTATTTACCAATATTTTTACATTATTCAATATTTTGACATTACGGTTAGTACAGTTGGTATCACAATACTTAACATCAAACGTCAACGCTTACCTACAAAAACGCATCAGCTGTCAAAGTGCAAGTCTGAAAAATAGTGTACATAACTCGCTCGAAAGTGTGATAACTGTGCTCGTGTACTTAAATCACTAGGCGCTGCGCGCCTCGTTTTTCAATTTGAACACTCGCAAGTTATCTTACACTTTCGATGCTTGTTATGTAATATACTATTGTCATTTAATTTTGTTATTGAAACCATGGTAACTATTAGTACATTAATAATGAACTTATCTCACTCAAAATGAAGGCGATAAGTGTCTTCTTCAGACGACCACTTATGAAAGTAACCATAACATCATAAATTAGTACGGAAAGTTGAACATAACATACACTGATATGGTATTATAACGCATACTTCTAACATATCAGGTGAAGTGACACTAATTGACAACAGATGGCGTTACGATGAAAGAAAATAATAAAATAAATGAAGAGTATTTGTATTATTATTTAAAACGTACTTTTGGCAGATTTTTTTCACAATTCCAATACTTCCTTATAAAATACTGTGTATAAGAAAGTAAAAATCAGTATAGGTACGTAAAGTTTCGAGAATAGAGCACCAGGATTTTATAGTTTTTCTAACTTTTTTCACCACTGATGACGTGCGTCCATGCGTTAAACAATTGTAGTAACTCTTTCAGTACCAACACAAATTAATCAAAAGTTTACGGTTAAAGTTAGTGTAAACTTCAATTAACCTTCATTACAACACTAATTTATAAAAGCCCCACAACAGACATTTAACTGATTTACCAACGCTAATTTGTAGTTTAGAATAGGCCCTAATCAAAAATTAAATTATCCCACGACAACAGAAGCAAACAAACAAAAGAAAGACGCGCGCGAACACTTCTTGTAGGTGCTATAACAAGCAGCTTCAACACAAATCGGCTTACATCCATTGTAGAGCAAAAAAAATATTGTCTCGCTTCCCGATTCTCGAACCGGGAACCAGAAAATCCCTTCCAGGGAAACAAAACCATCGTCCTGGAAGAAGAAACTTTGCGCTGGAAAACAGCCCGTAATCCCACGCGAATAACAGGATTAAAACTGTTTAACACATACAGGTGGGGAAAGTTAATTCGGCCAGTTGAAAACAATTGGTCGATGCACGCCCAGCTCACTTTCTTTCTTGTTTATTTGTTCACAACTGCGTCTGAGAATCGGAATAATCTTGTTGAGGAAATTGCGTGACAAAGGATTTACAAGTTCTTTCCTACCGGCATTTTAATGGTTTCTTGGTTGGCCACGATTCTTACAGTATTTTGTTTTATTGTTTTAATAGCTGAAACTTTGTAAAATACCGATGTTGTATTGTTTAAACTGAAGTCTAGTTGCTGGACTGGTAGAGAAAAGGTAGTATAATAGGATTATGATGTGAATTTGTAACAAATAAACAATGGAATTCTAAAGGCATCGTTTGTTTCAACAACTAAAGCCAGAAATAAAACTTATATCATAGACATAGATTATACTCGTATTTTCAAAACTAAACAAAAGCTTTTGAATAGAACTATAGAGATAGTTCTTAATAAAAGACTGTTATGAAAACTTGTTTAACAAAAAAGGGAGGAAACGTAAGTTATACTTAAAGTTGGTTACAAAACACAATATTGTACTTATAGTACAAGAGTTCGCGTCGAATCTATTACCACATTTTTATTATGAAAGTTATACAGGCTGTAACATAAAATGCAAACCATAAGCGTTTAACATGGGAAAAGAGTATATTCGTGCGCATTAAGCCTTGTTTCCACATCTTAACATAGTCTTCGTTTGAGTTTTTCGACATAACCTTGAGAGTTTGTCATATGTGAATACGGCTGAGCGTTTTCAGCTACTGTTTTAGTCTTAGTCTTTGTCTTTGTCGCTGCACATAAACACAAAGTTTGCAGACTTTATACTTTCGACATAGTCTTTCGTCGCTATTCTGTAAGAGAGAGTTAGCTGCGGTATTGCTATCTCTTGTTATACTATCAATTCTATGCCGTATTTATCATACGTCATTAGGTTTGTGTTGAGAATACAATAAATATAGACAATAGAATATAGACAATAAAATAAAAATTACTGGTTTAATAGCAACAACAAAACTAAAAAGTTCGAAAAAAAAATTTATAAAAATAACTATTACGTATAAAAAGATTAGTACCATTAATTAATTTATTTTTATTTTTTTTGTGGCTTCTTTGGCGGTCCAACTACTTAGGTCATATGCCGCCATTACGCCCTGATCTGCGTTTTAGGTATTATGGTCAACAGCAACGCGAGTTTTCTCTGGACGGTCACCCATCCAAGTACTACCCGCGCGCAACGTTACTTAACTCGCGTTATCGCTTAGATCAGTTCCAACGAGTACAGCCAAGGCCGTTGACAGTACCATTAATATAAGCTATGATATTCATGAAATATTTCAGATAAAATAAACTGTAGCCTAAATGATTGTTGTTGTAGAACTCCAATATTGTGTATATCATGGACTTCAAAACGACCTTTACTGGCGATGAAATGGCAGAATTTATTACGAATATGTTGGATACTAGCGAAGCTGGATTACATTTTTCTTATACAGATAGTGTTGTTGATCCCAGTTATGTTACGATTGAAGAAAATGATACAAATGAAAATGAAATAAATGCATTTTTTTTAATGATAACAATGTAAATGAGGATTTTATTGAAAAAAAGAAATGAGTCGAGTGAAAAGAACTTTGAAAAAGCAGAAACGAAAAATAAAATGAAAACTTAAACGTATTCTCCTAAATGAGCAACTGACGTTTCATAGAAATACAGATCTTTCTTAGACCCCTCTTTTACCTTGACAATTTATTGTATTCATATGTAATATCGATGATGTATTCAATAGCAGATATACGATTACATTTTTCGAAAACAAAGCTTTTTTAGAAGTACGGAAACAAATACTTAACATTCCGTCTTGTCTTCCCCTCAAATTTGTAGCGACATTTGCATAAGATACAAAAATAAACAACCTCAACTTTTTCCTTCAGGAAAGCCTCAATAAATTCTTACACACAACCTACTATGACGTGAGCGAAGAAATATTTGCTTTTACCCTCATATGTACGATTTTTATAGCATAATTTTTCATAAAATAACATACACATATGCACGAGTGCCGCATATTTCTCCCGGAAGAAGGAGGGACCCTCTTGTGCGAGAAATTTTGGAGAATGCCGAGATAGGCTTACTTTATGTTTGTAGGAACAACACTCTTGCAAGGTTAATTCTAGAGTACATAGCTCTTTAGAATAAAGTGAATTCCTTCTTGAAATACACTTCAACCAAGTTCACTTGAACGTCAACGTTTAAGTTGTAAATAAATTTGATTCTTAAAGAGAAAGTTCTCCGAAATCAATACATTAATAGCATATTGTCTCTATATCGGTGTCTATAAACGCACAGTAAACATATCGTTAAGGAGACCTATAAGCGCACTGTTTTTCGCGTTTTTTATTTTGTAGGAGTGGTATGAATGCTTTTAAATCTGACAAATCAAAATTGTAAATTATTGCTGTCGAAATATTACTAAAAGAATATGTAATTACCAGACAAATTAATAATATTCACAATACAGAAAAAATATTGATTGTCAAAAATTTGTTTGTGTTATAAGAAATGCCTTACTGACAAAAAACACTAACATGTATTTTGGTCAAGTCATAGTTTCTTTTGTTTTTTTTTTTAATCTAACAGTATTATACGAGGGAAGGGTGAAAAGTCTCTGAAAAATGAAGCAAGAGATAATTGATTTGGTCAAAACATATTTTATTTCTCAACATAATCTCCTTGTAGCTCGATACACGTCGTCCAACATTTTTCTAATTTTTCGATCCCTTCCAAATAATACGATTTTGGCAATCCTTCCAAATAGGCGTTTGTCTCAGCGATTACCTCATCGTTGGAGCCAAATCTCTTACCGTCGAACCATTTGGAAATAGATAAAAATCGCAGGGGGCCAAATCTGGAGAAAAAAGTCCTTCTTATTGCGCTTGAACATCGCCAAACACTCCTTTAAACTTGACACACGGTCGCGCTTGTTGTCAACAGAGAGCAAATGCGGCACCCATCTGGCAGATAGATTTCTCATATTCAAAAATTTATGCAAAATGTTCCGTACCCGTTCGGTTGAGATGCTCATAGCCTCAGCAAGCTCGTGCACTTTAACTCGCCGATCGTCCAATATCATACCATGGATTTTATTAACGATTTCTGGCGTTGTAACCTCAATTGGACGACCAGAACGTTCGACGTCCTTTGTGGTCATACTACCACAACGAAAATATCGTTCCAATCGATGGTGAGGAGTCGCCATAATGTTTAACAAGCGATGCTTTGGTTTGCGTAATGTTTTTTCCACGCAAGAAATAATGTTTAGGTAATCAAGACGCGAAACTCACTTTTTTCCATGTTTTCAAAAATCTTCTAGGTTGCTTGCTTTCGATGGGTGTCAAAACAGAACTGAATGACATCAGTCTGAAAATTTTAATGCGTTCTAGTTAAAGATGGTACATCACTAATGTCACATGAGATTTGCGATTGTGGCGCCATCTGCTTTATTTTTCAGGGACTTTTCACCCTACCCTCTTAAAATTACCTCAATAGAAAAAATTGTATAAAGAACACATTTCATAAGACCTGTTATCGTACTTGTCCATTGTAAAACTCGCCATGAAGCGGATCGTTTTCCGAATTAGATCTCTTGTATTAACAAATTGCCTTATGAAACTAGTTGTTTAATAAACTGTAACATATTTTTATAAACGTTTCTTTAGTTACGAGTGTATAAAAAACGAATATCTAGAGTTTAAAAACGAATCACATACTATGCTTTTTCTACGGCATCAAATAAAAACAGCAACAAAAATGTAAAGTTTTATGAATTATTTGAAAGTAAAGTAAAGTTAATTTCAAAGTACAACAAGACAACTATATATACAGGATGTTTACGGTCTTCTTACTTTTTTTTTAAATAGGTGATATCACAGATCAAAAGAAGGCGAAAGCATAAAAGTACCTAAGTAAAAGTTTTATAATATAACAGATATTATTATTTTTTAGTTTTTGTAAGGCAGCGATAAATTATTGTTGAAAAAAATTGTAGTAACCTGCAAACTAATAAATTTCATTTGTTATTCTTTTGTTTTTTAATTTGTTTATGTGTCAGTTGTAGTAGGATATCATTTAATTTTGTACTATAATTTCTTAATTGGTTATTAAATGTATAAAAGGATAATGATGAACCATAGGTATTCTAATATTGAATTATTTGACATGATGCTTATTTATGGGAAAGTGTATAAAAATTATAACAAACACAAAACAATTTTAATGTCCGAAACGTCATCAGTTTTTTATGAACTAACAAATAAAGCCATGTAAACTGAGTGTGGCACTCTGCCGAAGCAGATCTCGGTAATTGATATATTTATGTACGTAAAGTGCGGTTACCAGCCGTCAAATTACGGCCCCCAAAGATGTTAGTGGTGGAGGAACCACAGGGGTAATTTTATATTGGTGAAAATGTTTTGTCGGCTGTGGGGATCGAACCAGGGTTCTTAGTATCCACAGGCCGACTTGATACCACTGAGCCATTACCCCATGGGAGCAATTTATTTGTTTTCTTTTATGATGATATTAAAGAGTATTTTAACAAATGTATCAGTATTTAAGATCGATCTCGTAATCACAGTATCCGACGTTTTTTGTAAGTAATTTAGAAACATAAAGGACGCAAAACTTTCTTCATAACTGCAATATTAAACCAATTTATTATTAACTTTGATCACTGCCGTTTACTTCAATAAAATTTAAATTTAAATAAGCAACATATAACCATTTAATAAATAATTAATTTTGTACAAAATTAAAAAAATATATATTTAATTTCCATTTATTATTCATTTATCATGAAACTTTAAGAGCAAATAACGAAGTTTAAAAAGCTATTAAAATTTCCAGCATAAAATTATTTGATAAGTAAAAATTATAAAAGTTAACAATATGAAACTTAATAAATCATTTTTCTCTGAGAAAACCCTCGGGCCCTGCGGTCTTTCATATAACACATTCTTTATGGCGCGTTCATCGTTCCTTCAAAGATCTACTCGCCTCCAAACTGATATTGCACTGCGGCAAAAAATCTCATAAAATCTTCTATTGAAGCGTCTTTTATTTCTCTATTTATTGATTATTATATATTCTGTCATGTGAGAACATACTACAAAGTTCAAACAGATTTATTGGATGATTTATTACAGTTTTCCTTTGAAGCTATTTAAAAAATGTACCTGTACATGTGTATTTAAATAGCCATGACTCATGTGAGATTGTTATCTAAATAGAATGAAATATAACTGTAATTAAATTTTACATTAGACAAACATTTGCAAGGTTTTAATGACTAGTTTAAATTTAATGTTAATGTAGTAGAATCCCTTGTGTGATGTCATTGGGATTTTATTGTTTTCTACCATCATAAACATATGAAAAAAATCTTCGTCCCATTAATTAACTAAACCTTAGTAAACATTTATTATAAGATGACTTGATTTAATAAGGATTTTATATAAAAACAAACAGCCCAATTCTCAAAAGGGTTTTGACTAGAATCTAGCTAATCCTAAATTTTGAATTGGTCAAATTAAGCTAAACCATATTTCGAAAAAAGGTTAAATAAACTTTAATATAATCTTCTTACTATTTCGTTTTCGGAAAGTGAATTGAATTAATTTTTTTAAGTCGGGCTAGCATAAGATTAGCTAATTCAAAATTCAGGATTAGTTAAAACTTTTTTGAGAATCTGGCTGGAAATTGTTAACTGGGATTGTAACATGGATTGGCAGTAAGTGTAAGTTAAATTTGATCCGAATGAAAATGGAATACGCCTTATATCAGAGTGGTTCGGATTTCACTATAAGCTGTAGGTCCCCTGTACTGTAATTGGGATTAACAGGCCTATTCTGTAAAATATTTTATAACAGATCGTTATTATAACGATTTTTGTTATATTTGATTTCGTTATCACACTGTAACAAATAAATAAATAAATAAATAAATATATCATCACGCCTTCTACCCATTACTGGGTGTGGCACTCTGCTAAAGCAGATCTCGGTAAGTGATATATTTTGCGCGTGAAGTGCGGTTACCAGTCGTCAAATCACGGCCCCCAAACATGTTAGTGGTGGAGGAACCACAGGGATAGCTTTTTTCAAATTATGAAAATTTGTCGTCTGTGGGAATCGAACCAGGGACCTCAGGATCCACAGGCCGACTTCATACCACTGTGCTAGGCCATCCCATAACGATATTCGTTATTTTCCTATTCTGTAACAGCGTTCGTTATTATATAATCTTCATAATTATTTCTAATGAATTCATTATTATTTTTGACACATGAATTTATGTTGGCAATTATATCTATTGTAATTTGATATCATGTGTATTATTTTATTCAAATGACAGCAGTGTTTATTTGTTATCAAAGCAACCATAGGAGATGAAAATCTGTCACAATAAATAAAACCGGCAGGTAATAAATATAAAAGCTGCAGTACGTAATATTATAAATAGTTAAAACAGTTTTATTTATGTAGTAACTAACATATTTTTAAAAAATTAAGAAAAACTACTAGGGAGCAAAATAAATTCTAATTAGATTTTTTCGAAACTAATCAAGCCTTCATAACTAATAAAAATACTCCAGAGAATCCAAAACAAGTACATGAAGTTTATGAGTTATTGGCTTCAGGTTTAAAGGACCAGAAAAATCAAAAAAGATCAATCTCGTCCAGCTTCTCTTGATAATCGATATAATTTACGAAAGTTTTCTTCCGGTATTGGACAAGGATCACTTATGTCGCGTAAATATGTATATAAATATCTCAAATTTCGTCTTAAAGCAAATAATTTAAGATTATACATGTTCAATATCTATTTGTTAAAGTATAATTTTAATTATCATTATTTTCTTGAAGATAATAGAGAAATAAAATTAAATCGCAATTTTTATCCATTTTCGTAATTCACAATGACACATGAGAAAATATCGTAAATAAAAATAAATATATATATATATCATCACGCCTTCTACCCATTACTGGGTGTGGCACTCTGCTGCAGCAGATCTCGGTAAGGGATATATTTTGCGCGTGAAGTGCGGTTACCAGTCGTCAAATCACAGCCCCCAAACAGTGGTGGAGGAGCCACAGGGATAGCTTTTTCAAATTATGAAAATTTGTCGCCTGTGGAAATCGAACCAGGGACCTCAGGTTCCACAGGCCGACTTCATATCAATATCGTAACGAATGACATTTTGCATTCGATATTTTCTTGATGATCATAAAGAAATTGGATACAAATTTTGTTTTAAAATAACGAATTTTAAGTTACTGAATACCATTTCAACGAACTTCGTTATAATAACGATTTTTCGTTAAATAACGAAACATTATGACGTAACGAATGCTTACAGAATAGATCTATAATTCCTGTTGTGCATAGTAACAAATAAATAAATAATGAGCTTGTCAACGGCCATGGCTGCACTCGTTGGAACTGATCTAAGCGATAACGCGAGTTAAGTAACGTTGCGCGCGGGTAGTACTTGGATGGGTGACCGTCCAGAGAAATCCCGCGTTGCTGTTGACCATAATACCTAAAACGCAGATCAGGGCGTAATGGGGGCATATGACCTAAGTAGTTGGTCCGCCAAAGAAGCCACAAAAAAAAATAAGCTACTTTAGCACGCAAAATCGAAGTGAAAAGTACTACTTTAGCTACGACATTTTTTTCGGCCAATCAGAACGCTGCCTGTCTATCTATTGTTGACGTATTAACCTACGTGTAACTAACCTAAATATTATGCATTAAAGTTAATATTATCCTGCGATCTCATAATAGTTCATTACATTATTAATGAGAGAAATAAGTCATTATACGGAAGTAATATGATTGTAGATAATAATACTTTATATTATAAGTGGATGAAATAAGTCATTATACGCAAGTGAGATGAATGACGAGCGTGTACGCGCGAGTTTGATAATTCTCACGAACATATAGCATTTCGCTCACGTATGATATACAACGTTTTATCTTACAGTAGCTGTTTTTCTACAATAAAGTTAGATTAAGGTTCAAATTAAATAGAACGGAGATGCTGTCAAATAAATGAAATATCACTATTGTTTAGCTGTTGCATTGGTGTAAATTGTTAATTGTTCATGATTGTCATGGATTTAAACATTTTACTCACGTGTGAATAATGTATTATGTTTTTTTAAATGATTTGTCTATTATAAACGGTGCTGTGATACACTGTCAAAAACGTGAGAGGCGAAGTATTACCATTTGAACACTTCATAGTTGATAATTTAATTACAGAAAATAATCATAAATAAACAATGAAAGTATTTAGTAAGAATCATAAGAAAAATCGAAAAAGAAACAAAAACATAATATTTTCTTGAATGACAGATATAAAACTTAAAATAATGCATTTGTATCATGAAATCGAAAAAATATTTATTACAAATTTGCGAATGACTGCAAGGGTTCACAAATATACTATGCTTTAAAAGCAATATTAAAAACATAATTTCCTAATTACCGCGACTGTCACATAGGATATTAACGTGTAAAATCATAATTTCGTAATTTTCCGCTTCCCTAATTATTTTAAGCAAAAAAGCTTGAAATAAAAGTTTTAGGGCATAAATTTCTTCATCTAAACCAATAAGTAAAATTAATTTTGCATGCTGTGTAATGGCACAAATTAGATTTGAAAAGGACGAAAATTACCTCAAAACTATCGATAGTCATGGAATTGAAACAAAATTAATCAAATGTTTGACGTTTCATATGTAAAAATTGTCAGTAATAATATAACAAGAGAGTTGGATGAATCGACCTCAACAGCTAAGTCAAAAAATCATCTAATTAAATATAACTCGAGAGTTCGATAAATTAGAAAATAATTCTCTAGTATCTTTCTCAAACTTGTTGCTAGGCAATAGCCACTCAAGCCCTACGGGCTTTCGATAGATCTGTCAAATTATTTTCAATTTATTCTCACTCTCTTGTTACATTATTACTGATAATAAATGAGATACATCATAATATCTAAAAGTGGTAATCTGATAGGTATTTATCAATACATTTATATATCTGTCCTATCCAAATCCAGATCAAAAATAAAAAGAGTATTTCTTCATAATCTATGAATAGTTAAATCCAAAAAATACTACAGTCATCATTGTTAAAATCCTGCTGAATTTTTAAGTGATCGTCAGTCATCATGTGAATGTTAAACAGTTAAAGTTTAGAACATCTGGTTCGATGCTCGAATTTTAGCACCGTAACATTGAGTCTTCGTGGCTCATTAAAAATGCATAGCCATGTTGATTCAAATATTCATCTGTTCTAAATATAGGTTAACAGGTAACGATTCCAGTTCATACGAATCATATTGATTTTTCATGCACTTTATTCTGGCTATAAATAAGTTATTATCGGCACACATAAAACACTGAGATGTAATCGAACTGATTCATTCAAAAACTAGTTTTTGGTTGGTTTCACAATTCTTATATCCATTTAAATATTAAATTTCATTTCAGTATTATTGTGAGATGAGGATATTTTAAGTCTGACGGCCAGTTTTTCAACAACCGATTTACTCTCGATTAATGTTAATCATGGTTAATATTAATCGGTGATTGATAAATTTGCTCTTAATTTTAAGTACTAAGTGAAACATGAAACTTCTCAATTATAATTAGTCACTTGTACCGATAAAAATAAAATTTTCATTTTGGTTTAAATATATAAAAGCAAATTTAATATTTAAGGTTAATAACAATAATTCCAAATGATATTTAAATTAAATAAATAAATAAATATATCATCACGCCTTCTACCCATTACTGAGTGCGGCACTCTGCCGAAGCAGATCTCGGTAAGTGATATATTTTGCGCGTGAAGTACGGTTCAATTCCCATAGCCGACAAATATTTTCACCATATTAAAATGATCCCTGTGCCCTCGTCCCTCCCCCGACCGCTAACATTTTTGGAGGCTGTGATTTGATGGCTGGTAACCGCACTTCACTTACCGAGATCTGCTTCGACAGAGTGCCACACCCAGTAATGGGTAAAAGGCGTGATGATATATTATTATTATTGTTATTATTTTATTATATTTGAATTCACTTTTTTATTTATTTCAACCAAGTTTAAAATTTAATTTTTGGCGATAGATATTATTATATTATCTCTATTTGCCATCGTTACCTACAATTATAGTTACTGCGACAATTTAAATGTCCTCATTAATAGAGAAGTAGAATTTACCATATTTATTCAATAAACATTCAGAAATAGTTGATATAGATATTTTTATAACAAGTGCCGAAAAAGGCTTAGTACTTGCAAGTGCAGAATTTAACGCACGAGGCTTGCCGAAATTCATTTTCTATTTTAAGTTTTATATCTGTCATTCTAGAAAATATTATGTTTTTGTTTCTTTTTCAATTTGACTTATGATTCTTACTAAATACTTTCTTTTATTATTTTCTGCAATGAAATTATCAACTAGGAAGTATATGAAATGGTTACTTGTGACGTATATGTTAGAAGTCTTTGCCTGTCACGTTCTTGACAGTGTATCACAGCACCGTTTATAATAGACAAATCATATAAAAAAACATAATACATTATTCACACGTGAGTAAAATGTTTAAATCCATGACAATCATAAACAATTAATAATTTACACCAATGCAACAGCTAAACAATAGTGATATTTCATTTATTTGACAGCATCTCCGTTCTATTTAATTTGAACCTTAATCTAACTTTATTGTAGAAAAACAGCTACTGTAAGATAAAACGTTGTATATCATACGTGAGCGAAATGCTATATGTTCGTGAGAATTATCAAACTCGCGCGTACACGCTCGTCATTCATCTCACTTGCGTATAATAACTTATTTCATCCACTAATAATATAAAGTATTAATATCTACAATCATATTACTTCCGTATAATGACTTATTTCTCTCATTCATAATGTAATGAACTATTATGAGATCGCAGAATAATATTAACTTTAATGCATAATATTTAGGTTAGTTACACGTAGGTTAATACGTCAGCAATAGATAGACCGGCAGCGTTCTGATTGGCCGAAAAAAAATGTCGTAGCTAAAGTAATACTTTTCATTACGATTTTGCGTGCACGTAACCGTTTTCGGCACGTGTTATAGACAAAAAATTTCCTACAACTGTGCGATTTAAAAAATTTTAAGATATTACACGAGAACGATGTTTTACGTCATGGCTATGATTTGTTTGTTGATTGCTTGCACATTGTTTTACGTTATATAAACATTTTTGCACTAATTTCAAGAAAATTTCTTCAAAATCGTCTAGATTGGAATAATACACTGAGTGATTTTTCTTTATCATATACACCTCCAAATATAATTTAAGCTCCAAATCAAGCTATGTTGGATCGTTGATTGGCTACTAACTGTATAATCAAAGGTTCGGTCTATTCTTGACAATGACAATTAACCTGCTACTGGTGCTTCTAAAACCTTCGAAATTGTTGACAATAATATTAATGTTAATAATATGAACAGGTACGGAAGAAATCAATGTTTCTTTAGACATTACAAAAATTTCCACTTCACATTATGTCTATATAAGCAACTGTGTTAATATACACAAACAATAAATATTATGTATTTCACTTACACTTTAAATAAAACCATTTATCGATATATTTTACTTTATTCGGTTCTTTTTATTAATTATCATATTTAATAATGATATACTTGCGTTCAAGTCTGCTCAATGTGATGTGTACAGATTAGATATACTGCAATTTAAGGTTATAAAATAAATAAATAAATAAATATATCATCACGACTTTTGCCCATTACTGGGTGTGGCACTCTGCCGAAACAGATATCGGTAAGTGATATATTTATACGCATGAAGTGCGGTTATCCGTCGTTAAATCACAGCTCCCAAAGATGTTAGTAGTGGGGCGCCACAGGGGTAATTTTCTAAATTGGTGAAAATGTTTGTCGGCTGTGGGGATCGATCCAGGGTTCTTAGGATCCACAAGCCGACACGATACCACTGTGCCATTACCCCATAATTTAAGGTTATGTTTAATACACTACTGCATATTTACTAACGCTGGCTCACCGCATCTTCTTCTTCCATAAGTGTCTGAGGCTAAAATATGAAATTCCGCGCTTGGTGCGATATTTAAATCGCTCTCACTTAAATTTTCTTTTGACAATTGCCTAAAGTACAAATTATTTTCGGCACTAGTGTTTCTTTGCTTACAGAAACGCACTTGGTGTGCATTTGTCTCCTTTCCATTTGTAACCAAGGCAATAATATTTTCATAATAACAAAGAAATCGCACAGTTGTAGGAAATAGTTATAAACAACATTTTTCCTACAACTGTGCGATTTAGTAAATCACTAAAATATTATCCAAATTTATATAATTCTAATGATATTACACGAGAATGATGTTTTACGGCGTTGCTATGGTTTGTTTGTTGATTGCTTGCACATTGTTCTACGTTATTTTAAAATATTTCACTAACTTCAAGATAATTTCTTCAAAATCGTCTAGGTTGGAATCGTACAGTTAATGATTCTCCTTTATCATAAACACCTCCAAAGATAATTGAAGCTCCATATCATACTATGTTGCATCTATTTTCGACAATGACAATCAACCTGCTGCTGATACTTCTAAAGCCTCCGAAATTGTTCTCAATAATATTACTGTTAATAATATGAACAGGTACGGAAGAAATCAATGTTTCTTTAGACAGTACAAAAGTTTCCACTTTACATTAGGACAATATAAGCAACTGTAACAACTGTGTTAATAATATACACAAACAATAAATATTAAGTATTTCACTTACTCTTTAAATTTAACCATTTATCGATATATTTTACTTTGTTCGATTTTTTTTTATTAGTTGTCTATAGATTAGATATACTGTAATTTAAGGTTATGTTTATAAACGTCAAAATATACTACTTCATATTTACTAGCGCTAGTTCACCGGATCTTCTTCTTCCATAAGCGTCTGTGGCCAAAATATGAATTTCGCGCTCGGCGCGAAATTGAAATCGCTCTGAAAACAACTTTCTTTTGACAGTTACGTAACGAAGCATTTTCCGCACTAGTGTTTCTTTGCTTACAGAAACGCACTTGGTCTGCATTCATCTACTTTCCATACGTAACGTTAATTAATAACAAAGAAATCGCACAGTTGTAGGATAAATATTTTAATAACTAAATCTTGCCTGGGGCTCCCGTCTTACATCCGCGCTTCCAATAGCATTCTTCTCAATTTCACACTCATCTAACATCAGCCAACCAACGTCTCGTGTATCCATAAATTCTTCAAATACCTCATCACTCAACTCTATACTAGTGACAAACCGTTCACTATTTAATGAACATAGTTGTTGAATATTTTAATAACTAAATCGTGTCAGAAACGCGTGAGCGCACACTATAAAATGAAATTTGACGAACCTGAAACGTAAATTACAAATGTATTTACTCACACTCTGTTGATGAATCTCAGTAATTTCTCTAATTATTGTTTAGACGACAGTCTGCAAAATGCTTGAGACTTGGGTAAGCAAATGCTCAGTAATTATAAGGTTTTGTGCGCGCGAACCCGAAGACTAAAGTTTCAAATGTTGTTGGAGTGTTTCTGTTTCCCTTGTACTTCCTAATTGTTTTAGGTAAATATGTATTCAGAGTATGTAATGTAGATTGTCTAATGTTTAAAGCCTGAAGGTGTCTTTGATTCGAAAGTTTGCTGCCAGGAATAATTCAATTTCATTTCGAGAATTCAGAATTATTCTGTTCGTACGAAAGGTACACGAATAAATCTATTTGAATGACAACTTCTAGCGACATACGACATGAATGAATGGAACTTAAAATAAGTTTCTTATTCCTAGTTGAACTAGTTTAACAATATAGGCAGTATGTATTTGGGATGTTTTAAGTAACCCGGTACGAGGACAGGGTGAAAAGTCCCTGAAAAATGAAACAAGAAATGATTTATGGAGAAAGTTTTATAAGCCGAAAGGATATATTGTAAAATAAAATGGATAACTGGCTTGGTTAAAGTCTTTATTAAAAAGACGACGTTTCGATCCTGATTAGGATCATTATCAAGTCTTAAGTTGAAATTAAGTTTACAAAAATAAAAATAATTTAAAATTATTGCAACCGTAAGGTTGAAGTAATAAAAGTTAAAATTTTTATAAATTTATACATTTCTTAATTGAAAGTGAACTACACTTCCAAGAGTCTAACTTAAACGGAGTTTATTTTTGTAAACTTAATTTCAACTTAAGACTTGATAATGATCCTAATCAGGATCGAAACGTCGTCTTTTTAATAAAGACTTTAACCAAGCCAGTTATCCATATTATTTTACAAGAAATGATTTAGTTGGTCAAACATATTTTTTCTAATTTTTCGATTCCTTCCAAATAATACGATTTTGGCAATCCTTCAAAATAGGCGTTTGTCTCAGCGATGACCTCATCGTTGCAGCCAAATATCTTTCCGCCGAGCCATTTCTTCAAGTTTAGAAATAGATAAAAATCGCAGAGGGGGAAATCAGGTGGAAGACGAACCAATTCGTAGCACAATTCATGCAATTTTGCACTTGTCACACGGTCGAACTTGTTGTCAACAGAGAGCAAATGCGGCACCCATCTGGCAGATAGCTTTCTCATATCCAAAAATTTATGCAAAATGTTCCGTACCCGTTCGGTTGAGATGCTCATAGCCTCAACCAGCTCGTGCACTTTAACTCACCGATCGTCCAATATCATACCATGGATTTTATCGACGATTTCTGGCGTTGTAACCTCAATTGGAGGACCAGAACGTTCGGGGTCCTTTGTGGTCACACTACCACAACGAAAATCAGTAAACCACTTGGGAATCGTTCCAATCGATGGTGAGGAGTCCCCATAATGTTTAACAAGCGATGCTTTGGTTTGCGTAATGTTTTTTCACGCAAGAAATAATGTTTAATCAAGACGTGAAATTCACTTTTTTTCATGTTTTCAAAAATCCTCAAGGTTGCTTGCTTTCGATGGATGTCAAAACAGAACTGAATGACATATCAGTCTGAAAATTTTAATGCGTTCTAGTTAAAGATGGTACATCACAAATGTCACATGAAATTTGCGATTGTGGCGCTATCTGTTTTATTTTTCAGGGACTTTTCACCCTGCCCTCGTAGGCCGAATTTATTTGGGATTTTTTAAGTAACCCGGTAGGTTACTTTTGATTAAATGGCAAGCTTTAAGTAACCCAGAACTTTATCTTGAACTGAGCCTACTGCCCAGCTATGTTAGCGTGTTGGCAGGTTGAACCCGTTTGCCATCCCTTTCTAATCAACTTGTGTTCCTTGTTATTTATGGCGGCATCGCGATTTGTAATAGTATAGAAAGGTTAGAAGCTATTTTTATGAAAAACGTAAGTATTTTTATAATAATTTTCTGAAAAAATATACAAAACTACTTGCAATATAGTAGTCACAGAGGATAATATTATGACAGATAATTGCGACTCCGAAATAAATTATTTTAATACTGCTGATGACAAAATTATAAAAAATGGACAGACTCTGACGTTATTTGCTTTTTGACTACATATAAAAACATAAAGATGACTTAAAACATCCAATTATAAGCGCAATTTAACACACAAACAAAACTAAGCAGATGTCGCTTCGAACATGCATTCCGATTTTAAATTTACCGCTAATGTTTCCAACTGACACTTGAGATGCATCATTTATTTGGAAGTAACTAATATTGAATAAAAAGCAAAAGATTGGATGATTTATTAAATCGTGTCAGAACTAAATTGTTTAGATTTCGTTTGAAAATTACTAAATACTCATATTACATTTTGAATTGCACAGATATAAACGGTTGTTTCTGGAAAGTTGTTGTATTAATATGTTTATGCTAATATGGCAGTACGATGGTTTGGATTAGGCATGTCGATTTAAAATCGATTAATCGAATAATCGAGTTTTTCGAGTAAAATAATAGATTTTTTAGATCGATCTGAAACACTGAATCGATTCAGTGACTCGATTCATAAGCACCTCGAATCGAACCGATTCACATTATAATAATTAAAAAATGGTATTTGCCAATATGACTTATTTAAGTCGACTTCAAAACAACGAATTCCATAACCTATTGACATCAACAAAAAAATTCTTTGTTTGATTCAATAAGGTCGATTGGCAATAAATATTTTTATACTGTCGGCACATCCATCCCATGTGAGCGGCTTTTTCCTTTGCAGGAAATATTGCAACTGATGAACGATTAGACAAATTAAAATTTAAAATCACTTGACTTAAAATATTGGGAAATGTTATAATTCATTTATTTAATTCAATAATAAAAATATATGGGATGGCTAGCACAGTGGTATGAAGTCGGCCTGTGAATCCTGAGGTCCCTGGTCCGATTCCCACAGGCGACAAATTTTCATAATTTGAAAAAGCTATCCCTGTGGCTCCTCCACCATTAACATGTTTGGGGGCCATGATTTGACGACCGGTAACCGCACTTCACGCGCAAAATATATCACTTACCGAGATCTGCTTCAGCAGAGTGCCACACCCAGTAATGGGTAGAAGGCGTGATGATATATTTATTTATTTTATTTATTTAATAAACAAATATAATTTATTTATTATTTTATATCTTGATTGTAAGTTTCCATAATAACTGTCAAGAAAATCGACTTATGATTCGATTAATCGAGAATCGATCTTTTAATGCTCGATTTAATCGAGAATCGATTCTAGTGCGTTCGATTCGTATCGAACCGAAGATCGATTTTTTTTTAGAATGAATCGCCAGTGGCGTAGCAACTAAGGGGCTAGGCGGTGCCGTGCCCCGGGGCCCCCAGGCTCAGGGGGCACCTGGCCGTTGACCAGCATACCTCTATCTCTAGCTGTCCTCACAAATTTTCTCCGACCTCTAGAATTATAATAAGAAGCTTAATTATCGTCATAGATCGCATGTTGTGTGTGAGAGCGCGTGAATCATTCAAATGCAAAGCCAGTGAAACTGCAATTAAATATGGTACAGATACAAATTTTCAAGAAAAAGGCAAAGGAAAGTTAAAAAACCTTCTGATGAACTAGCTTCTGACAACCGATTTAGAAACAAGGAAGAAATATTTAAAATTACCATTTTCAATAAAGTACTAGACACAATAATAGCTCAATCTGTCAAATATTTGATTTTCTAACACCAAAATTTTAACTTCTTCTGGATAAAGCAACTTTATTAAAAAAATGTGATCAGTTCCAAAGAAAATATTCTGATATAAATAGGAGCTAATTTTTCACTTCAATTTCTTAATATTTACCACCTACTTTTATCTGAATTGACTCAGTTATGGACTGTTCACCAGTTTGTAAGAAAACAATGACCAAACATGGAATGCTAGAATGCGACCTTACGGATGTATTTACAGCAATATTGTTATTTTATACAATTCTTGTCACTACTTCATCAGCTAAAAGATAATTTAAAAATGAAAAATAATTAAAAAAAACTATTTAAAAAATAATGTAGGCCAAGTTCGACTCCGAGATTTAGCGCTAATAGCAATAGAAAACAAGGCCGTATAAAGCCTAGATGTATCCGATGTCATTGATAATTTTGCGAAAACTAAAGCTGGGAAGAGATTGTAAACTGAATATTTTTTAATATCACTAATGTAGGTAGTTAATTGTAATGCGACCTTATAAAATAAACCATTTAAGGTGGTTCTATCATGACAGTCTCACACAAAAGTATAGGTAACCTAAAAAGTTTATAAAAATAATTATTACATTTTTGTGTGGTATAGGTTATTAACAGAATTAATATTTCGCTGCAAATATCGTATAATTAATAATAACATTGAATATATTAAATAAAATTATTTAACTAGTTTATGAAATTCAGTAACATAACAAAATTTTTGGAAGTGAATGTTTCATGCCAACCAATAGCAGTGTAAGATTTTACACAGCAGAAGCTATGACAACAAGGCGAGAACCACAAGCAGCATGATATTACCAGTTGGTACGAAACGTAACTGTATTTTCGATACATCCTGTTGACAGTTCATAAGAAAAATGAGAAAAATGCACCAAAGCAATTATTATCAACTGTAACAACAAATAACGTGCAACGTTGCCAAGCATTTCTGACAGTTTCATTGGAAAATCATAGAATATCCAACTTTCATCGCCAATTTCTTTGACACTAATCCGGGACGGCATGGATTTTTTAATTCTCATACCTTTATCTTTACGTGATGTACTGTGTGTTAGTTTTTTGTTCAAAAATAACTACAATATATGAATTTATTACGCAGTAAGCTGCCTCGTGAGGTACAGTTCCTATAACGCCAATGCATTTTTGGTCGGCTTTGGTCGACTTTAACTTTACATTACTCAGATCAACAACGGTAAACTTTTTTTAAAAAATTGCATACTAGTGTAGAAACACATGAAAAATAACATATTTACATTTCATTAAAATCCGGGTTAAATGTTTCCATGATAATACCACCTTAATATAAATCTACTTCGTTTTATTGCCTAATTGAAATCTTTTTTTTTTGTTCTTATTACGTATTTTTATTTTACGTACATAGGTATGTATTTATATTATTTTACTATTTAGTTAGGGTCCCAATTATTTTTTTTTGCCCCAGGTCCTATGGTCACTGGCTATGCCTAGTTTGGATAGCGTTGTAATAAACGTCAGTTGCGTTTATTATGATAAAAGTAAATTATGTATTTGAATAGATTTAACAGTAAATTAAAAACTTCATGGTTAGATGTTCAGTTATCAGTGGAAAATTCCACAATTCTTAGAATTTTAGTTTAGTTCAGTTGGGAGCCTAATAAGTTTGTATTAAATATCAACTAGTTTCTTATGTGAGAGTAGTGCCCAGTTAGCGTTATTTTGAGAACCACTGTCCCATCTCTTAAGTAATAAAGTATTCGAACCATGGGCAGTGCAACCACTTGCATTTTGGCTTTCCGTGTAAAATGGTCAAAGAGATTACACAGTTTAAGTGCTTCTCTCGATCGCATTGTTATTTTGTGAAGTATATTGTTCTGAGTTCATGTAAGTAGATTTTAGAGAATTGTTGATTGCATATGTTTGTAGTAATCTGGGATATTGAATTGATTGTGTATTTAATGGGTAAGTGATACCTTGGTTTATATAACGTCAAGTATTCAGTTTGTAAATATCTTTAATTTATATAATTTGTCATTATTGAGTACCTGTTTGATTTTGCATGCGCACATATTCCCTGGGTAGCTAGCTCAGTGGTATCAAATCGGCCTGTGGATCCTGAAAACCCTGGAGACCGATTCTAATTCGAAGCAACCACTGGCTTGACGTCATTTTTTGTCGCTACCGATTGTGTAGCTACCTTGTGGGACAGAGTGTAACTTAGATTTGACGTCATTATTGGCGACTAGACATTTTCTAGCGACTTACTGCTAGCAACTGCTTTGAACCAGTCGCTAACTCAGTCTCGCTACGTCCTATTCGTTTGTTTTGCAGTGCCGTGTTTTGAAAAGTTTGGTTATTTTAATAAATAATACTAAATATAGAAACATAGTTACAATTTCAACCAACAACGTGGACTTGTTAATAATAAACAATCACAAATAGCGGCAACAAGTTTTTCAGAAATACCGCACCAAAATATATAGGCTGATCTTTGTTACCAACAGTACAAAATAAATTCCCTAGAAATTTAACTAAATCGCCTGAAGTCATCAAAAATACATCATTCAACTAAATATTTGGTTGCTACGAATTAGAATCGGTCTCCTGGCTCGATTCCCACAGGCGACAAACAATTTTCACCATTTTATAACTACCCCTGCGGCTTTTCCACCACTAACATCTTTGGGAGCCGTGATTTGACGGCTGGTAACTGCACTTCACGCGCAAAATATATCACTTACCGAAATCTGCTTCGGCAGAGTGCCACACTCAGTAATGGGTAGAAGGCGTGATGATATATTTATTTATTTTTTACATATTCCCGCCATTTTTATCGGTAACATAATTAAAATGAACAAGGAGGAACTCACCTGTAAGCTATCCTCAATATCTCTCAAACACTAACAGAATCACTAACTACCTTACTATTACCTTACTTATCAAACGATGAACTGGAACTAACGTAAGATAACCGATGACTCGATAATACAATTATCAATCATTTCATAAATACGTAGTTTCGTTATAACAAAAGAGGAAGACACAAGCAAAGACGAGGCTAACAACAATGAGATGAAATAAGAAGTATAATAGCTATTTTCCAACAAGCAATCAGAAATTAGTTCGATGTTCTTTAAACCGAGCATTTTTCGAATTATATTTTATATATTTGTCCAATTCAGCGGCGTACCTCTGGGGGGGTTGGAGGGGAGCGGAGAGTGAGGTCCGCACCGGACGTCCCATATTTTGGAGCGGCATTTTTTATATTTAGTTTTAGTTGTAAAAAACAACTTGTTCACTTCATAAGATTAGTATTCGATTTCTACGAGTTATGTAGGTATTACTATATGATTTCGAATATTATCTCGAAAAACTACTACCTAATTTAAAAATGCCATCCAATGGTAAAAATGTTCCCCACCTGTAGTTTTTCTCAATTACAATTATTTATTTATGTTTATCAATTTAATGGGGTAATGGCTCAGTGGTATCGAGTTGGCCTGTGGATCGTGTAGACCCCGATTCGATTCCCACAGCCGATAAACAATTTTCACCAAATTAAAATTACTCCTGTGGCTTCCCCTCTACTAACATCTTTGGGGGCCGTGATTTTACGGCTGGTAACCACATTTCACGTAGGTACATAAATATATCACTTACCGAGATCTGTTTCGACAGAGTGCCACACCCAGTAATGCGTAAAAGTCGTGATGATATATTTATTTTATATTTATTTTTTTAATTAATTTATTTATTTATTTATGGGGTCGCTAGCTCAGTGGTATGAAGTCGGCCTGTGGATCCTGAGAACCCTGGTTCGATTCCCACAGGCGACAAACAATTTTCATAATTTCAAAAGCTACCCCTGTGGCTCCTCCACCATTAACATCTTTGGGGGCCGTGATTTGACGACTGGTAACCGCACTTCACGCGCAAAATATATCACTTACCGAGATCTGCTTCTGCAGAGTGCCACACCCAGTAATGGGTAGAAGGCGTGATGATACATTTATTTATTTTATAAAAAACACCATTTGATTGACTTAGAAAAGGCGGCAAATTGGAGACCGCCCTGGGCGGTAAAAGTTCTAGGTACGCCACAAGTCCAATTAGTTTGTTATTGTATAATTCCACTGTTTTAATACAATATGTTAAATCCATTTCAGGCATCGTTTACTGATCATTTTATATTTGCTACTCTTCAGTTCATTAACACCATTAAACTACACATCGACAGTGTGGCAAGCTGGTTCGTATGCTAGCGAATACATTCTACCATATTTATGTCTACAAAAGTACAAAAACACTACGGTTAAAAATATAGAAGCTCTGTTCGTTGGTCTAATTTTGTTTTTTCGTTAAATATTTTAGTTTGCAATTTAATTTCTAGTGTTCTATCTATATGATAGACTTAAATAAAATTTTAATGAGACATATACTAATAAATTGATAAAGCACAGTTAAATTTTGAAATCAACCGATACAAATGTAACAATGCAGACGCTGAGCGTAAGAGCGAATAAGTTAAAATCTGATAATAATAATTAATTTGATGCGAATATGACTTATTTGTTCTGTGAATTCCTCTCTTGTTGTGAACTTCTTTTATGGACTGGCAAATCATTGCCAGTTACAACACACAAATCACTTTATTGAGAATTGATGAACATGTTTAATAAAGGATCAATTAAATGAACTTTGATAATTCAACATAAAATATTGTAAAATGAATAAGTATAAAATACAAAACACTAATATGTGAAAACAGCTTAATTTAAAGTTACACTAATTAAGGTAGTACTAGCGTGAAAAAATTTATCTCAAGTGCTTGAACTGTGTAATCTGACACAAAAGCAAAGCCGATGATGTGAACATGAAAAACTGTTAGAATTCTAAGAATATTAGCTAATAACTGTTACTTTTATAAGTTAATCTCCTATATTTGAAAACCTAAAGTTTTCACATTCACACGAAAGGACATGTGGCCACGAGTGTCAAATTACACGAAGCCAAGCTTTTATCTAAAGCAACATATCAACAATAAGATAGCTCATATTGTTACACAAACATCTTGGAACAATAGCTAGTGACACAGAAAATAAACATTTCTATATTCATTCAAACTTATTAGTTTTTTTCAAAAACTATATCAATAAAACAAATATCATCACGTCTTATACCCATTACTGGGGGTGGTACTCATCCGTAGCAGATCTCGGAAAGTGAAGTGTGTGTACAAGATGTCAAATAACGGCCCTCAATAATGTTTATGGAGAAAAGCCACAGAGATAGTT
This sequence comes from Pterostichus madidus, assembly GCA_911728475.2. NCBI lineage: Eukaryota > Metazoa > Arthropoda > Insecta > Coleoptera > Carabidae > Pterostichus > Pterostichus madidus. Next base: position 27,528,470 of record OU452314.1, read on the forward strand.
TTTAATTTGGTGAAAATTGTTTGTCGGCTGTGCGAATTGAATTTACCCCATTGAAAACTATATAATAATAAAGTTTGTTTTAAATAATAATTTCCAATGGCCATAGCACAGTTCGTTAGAACTGATACAAGCGATAACGCGAGTTGAGCAACATTGTGCGCGGGAAGTATTTGGATGGATGAGCGTTCAGAGAAACCCGCGTTGCTGTTGATACAAAAAGACCTGAAAACCAGGATCAGGAGACCTATTCTAATTCGCTGAAATTCAATCAGTAAAAAAAATAAATGAGTGGAAAACATTAATCCACTAGAAACAGGAGATTCGTGAATATGTGACTAAAAGGTTAAGAATCTTTAGTATAGAGCACAAGAAGCCGACAGATTAAAGAGACATCCGAACCACTCGGATACAGTTAAAATCAGTTAGCTTTGAACTTTTGAACTTTTTGTTTGTCTGTCTAAAGATATATCCACTGAACTACAACTGTCTATCTTCAAATACAAAAGTTGGTAATAGTAGGCCTTTTAATTGGGTCACCACGTATAAGCAACCTTATATTTTCTTGTGATGTACAATTAAATCGATTGAAATTCAAACATGTTACACAAATTTATACGAGGTCCGATAAAAACGACTAGATTGACAATCGAGGAAATAGGGGTCATTTAGAAGCACTCGCTACTTAATTATTAAAGCTGCTAAATAACAACGTGTCAAGCCGTATCTCTGAAATTACATTTGACAGAGTTTGTCATTCAAATTTCCGCGCTTGTGATCCAAATTATTGAATCAAATTTAAATAATTTTGCGTGGTTACCCGACCATAACTCAAATTACATAACGACGCACACGTACGTTCAAAACAAATGAAATATAATACGGAGAGAAGAGAATTATTTGAAAATGAAAAACCAACAAAATGTAATTTCATATTCATATGCATGACTAACATGTGGAAGGTAAATTTTCAAGGAAAATATCATAAAATATCAAATATGTTTTATTGTTTTTTATCCAGCGAACATAAAACGAAATTCACTTGAATTATTTGTGAATTGAAAACAATAAATTCTGTCGTAAAATTCAACCAAATTTTATTTTATATACTCATAGAAATTGTTTACAAAGTTGCATCGTACATTAGACTTTATTTTAAATTGTACTTATAGCTAGTTACATCAACGAAACTTACATTTTAAACTCGATTTACATAAATAAAAGCATTTCGAATGTTTGACAGCAATATCAATTATTTCATATGAAATGCTTTAATGATTTTAAATGAAGTTTCAAATTTAAGTTTTGTTGCAACTTGTCACATATTTTTTCAAACGATAAAGGTAGTACTAGTCATGGCCAACTTCATTGAATTGCGCTACGCTTATTATGGCCGTTTCATTTCATCATTTTGCCATATAAAAATTTGTCGTGAGTTTTTTACAGTTATGGTACGTCAAGTAATGCCATCTAGTGCTTTTTATTTCAATTAAAGGAAAATGACAACGCTGTCAATTTATAAAAACAACCTTAAAATATTTGAAAACTGAAGTTTATGTTATCAAACCAAACACATTTAATGGAACTTGGTATTTTATTTATACATTCAATATTATTAAATATTATGACTAGTATTCGGAGCTTTCGACTAAAGTGACTAGCTAGTCTAGACTAAGTGAATTTAATTTGGCAACGTAGCACTATCTGTCATTTCAGGTAAATAATGCCGCCATATTGTCTACCTATTTAAAAATTTTGAAGTATTTATAGGTCAAAAGAATGAAGTATTATTGAATTATTAGTGCCTACGGTTAGTATTTTACTGTAAAGATCGTATGATAATAAATATATAATGACTAGGCTTGTTTTTAGGATTTTTTCAATCAATGCAATCGGCAGTATTTTCAAATTTAGTTACGACGTATCTCGTCAGAGGCGCTAGTTGACGTACCCGCTCTGTAAATTTGAAACTAGGAATTTTAATGACATATGAAACGGCCATAATAAGCGTGGCGCAATTCAATGAAGTTGGCCATGTACTAGTGTGACGGTGGCGCCATCGGTTGTCGAGTGGCGAAACTTACGTTGAAAAAAATATAAAAATTTAATAAAATAAGTGTTTTATATCTATTATGATTTGAATATCATGAATTGTTAGCAGGTTGTTGGTCTAGTGAATTTTCAAATACCATACCACCGTGTGGTGTTGCCATTATAAATTGCGATTCTTAATTTTTCGTTAAAAACAAGGCTTTGCATGGCTATATATCCATTACTAAACGATAAAATACTTTCTCCTTCTGATACAATATACATGGATAGTTCTAAAACTTCATACTAGTTTTTCAAATGAAACTGCAAAATTTTAGAAGTACTCAAACCAAATATGTGCGATTCTGAGTGATGATCGCCATAAGCCCCGTGTATAAGAACTCAACTTTACAAGCGAATATATTTGTTCACAGACGATGAATGTGTTTCAAATTTTAACAGGATGCGTATGACTATCCAATGTTTACGTGCGCCAAATTTCATTCAGATCTGCAAAAAATATTTCACGCTAGTATTACCTTAAGGCAAATTTCACCTTAGGAAACAGATAGAAGTCGCACGGTGCAAGATCTGGCGAATAAGGCGGATGGTCCAATACTGGGATGTTGTACTTGGCTAGAAATCTCTTGACACATATTGCGGAATGAGCCAGCGCATTATTTTGATGGAGAAACCATGACTTGTCCTTCCAAAATTCGGGTACTTTTGTCAATAAATTATAAGGTTCAGTAGCAGTTTTGCCAACTTTCATGTGAAATTCCACAATAATTCGTTGCTCTAATGTTGCACTTCACATTTTTTCGGCGAAACAAAAAAAACAACTCTAATTAGAACGAATGTTAAGGCTCTACGGATTTGTTTACAAAAGCGAGATGTACTGCATTCGAAAGAGAAAACTTCACGCTAAATAGCTGACGGTCGCTGGTATTTGGCGCATGCGTACTTCGTCTGTAGCAGCGTCAGTTAAATTGCTTAATTTAAAAATATTTTAAATTTCGTAAAGACATGGCGGCATACATCATTATGTCGCCGATATATTTAATTTAGTCACTGTAGTTTTTATCATAGTCTATTAGCTATAACTCAATGTTAATACTAAAAAATAGTTTTATCTTCTTCCTAGTAAAGTGTAAATGAGTCTAGTTGCATCTAATTTTAACATATGTAACTCAGTTCCAATATTTGTAAGTCAAATCATGTGAATAATTTTCTGTGACTAAGTGTGATTTTGAATAAAATATTTCCTATATAAATAATGCAGAAAATGTGAGTGATTGAAATGTAGACAGCAGTAAAACCTGCCTCTACTCCTCATAAATATTTGCTACCACGCGATGTACTCTTTAATGCAGAAAGCTTGTTCGGAATTAGTTTTCCGTAGCGTTCAGTTCATGCCTGAAATTCGCGCTGCAATACATCAATCTGAAATATTATTACTTCATATCGGTACAATATATTTTACAGTTTTCTTTCATAGATTTCACTGCATATGAGCGGCAGATTCTTATTTCAATAGTGTTTATTGGTTGAAGAACGAATAAATTTCAAATTTATGAATACTACATGACTATTGGGATATTCAAGTACTAAGAGATGGTATTGATCACGATATGTCAGTTGAGATAAAGGCACACCTTCAGTTGATCTCCTTAAGGGGTTATACGAAGTGTGGCTATTAAATAACGAGACTAACGCTGATATAGACGAAATACACATGCGCCAAACACCAGCGACCGTCAGCTTTTTAGCGTGAAGCTTTCTCTTTCGAATGCCGTATCTATCGCTTCTGTAAACAAGTCCGTATAGCCGTAGTATTCGTTCTAATTAGAGTTGTTTTTTTTTTGTTTCGCCGAAAAAATGTTAAGTGCAACATTAGAGCAACAAATTGTTGTGACATTTCACATGAAACTTGGCAACACTGCTACTGAAACTTATAATTTATTGAAAAAAGTACCCGAATTGTGTAAGGACAAGTCATGGTTTCTCCATCAAAACAATTCGCTGGCTCTTTCCGCAATGTCTGTCAAGAGATTTCTAGCCAAGTACAGCATCCCAGTGTTTGACCATCCACCTTATTCGCCAGATCTTGCACCGTACGACTTCTATCTGTTTCCTAAGGTGAAATTTGCCTTAATAGCAGCAAGATTTGAGCTTTGAAAGAGAAATCGGCACGCGTTCTGAAGGAGCTGACAGAAGAAGACTTCCAGCACTGTTTCGAACAATGGTAGATACGCATGGAGCATTGTAGGGATAGAGGAGGGGTGTATATAGAAAGTGATAATAAGTAAATTCGTATGGAATCAAAATAAAATGTTAAAACAGCATCAGTATCGTTATTTTATAGCCACAACTCGTACTACCCAGCAATTTTTTTTTCCATTTTTACTTTCTTACACACACTATAAGGAAGTATTGGAATCGTGAAAAAATCGTTGACGAGATTTTCGCGGAAATACGTGTTTTGAGGTCCACTGAATCCGTGTTGATCATTTTCTCAATGATGCCTGTTTGTGTGTGTGTGGATGGATGGATGAATGTGTGTCCGAGTGTGCAATATCACATGAACGAGATAAAATTTGTTAACGAAACTTGGTAATTAAAAGTTTTAAGAAAATACGAAGAGTTGAGTTGATTTTGAATGAAATTGAAAAACCGGAAGAGGAAGTTTACTGGACACACAAAACAATAAATTCCATTTATTTCAAAAATGGAATCAGTTACGAAAAAATATTTCAATAATCATAATAGCAATAGAAACAAAAAACATAAATTTTAAATTTCGCTTTATCTAGTTATCTATGTTTTTTTTCGGAAAAACAAATACATTATTAAAATGGTCAACCGTTGTAGATAGGTTAACATCAGTCAGTTCAGCTAAGTCGGTATCACAATCCTCTAGTTCCTAGTTGATCTAGTTGGATATATGATCGCACCATACTGATGAGTCCGGAAGGACGAAACGTACGTCTATGGTTAAAGCTGAACTGACCAGCCGTTTGTTGATGACCTGAGAAGTTGATGCAAACGTGCTGTAAAAACCTCTGTGGAATTACGAGACAAGTGATGGAAATTTTTTTCCTATTTTTCTTATTTATTAAGACTCAATTCCACATCGCAATAGACATTTTGTCTTTTGTTTTAATTATTCTTGTTATCTTATTTATCTGAACTGATTTAAGTGAATCAAGTGGCAAATGGAATACAGCTGAAATATGCCACATACTGCACGGATTGTTACGTTGCCAGGATAATTTAACATTGTGATATTGGAATAGTGAAATCGAGACAAACTTATTAAAATATAAATAAATACGGTAACGACATAACTATCGTAGAAAAAGAGTGGAATATCGATTTCATACTACGTAAATGTTTTCTATGAATTGAAGTGTCAAATGTTTAGTTACTTTTCCATAAAACGATACATGTTACATTTAAACACTCTTGCAGTTTTAACGATCGTAACATGTGCTATAGTCTTTGGGGCCCTCTTACAATTCATGACTGAGATGTGGCTCAAAAATGCCCATGGGTTTATCCAGATATAAAAATCTTTTCAGAAATTGCTTCACAGTTTCTTAAAACAGTTCCTTGTAAAACAGTACTTACTTAGTTTTCTTTAAATTAATTTTCGTTGTACAAGTGGGTTGTATGGTCAACGCAAACCATCTAAGATTTGCAATTGTTCACTTAAAATACTTTCAAAATTGCGAGCCAGACTATTCCGCGCTGAATGAATGTAAGATGTAAGTTAGAATTATGGATCAGCGTGCAGTGCGCGTCTTCTGCACAGACATTTAGTTAGCGCGATACGCGCTAAACGCGCTCATCTTCATGGTTACATATATACTTCATTTTATATTTTGTAAACTAAATAAACATAAAAATTTAATTACAAAGTAGTTACGTTATTAATTTTTCAGACAACCACTTATAAAAGTAACCATAACATCATAAATTACTACGGAAAGTTGAACATAACATGCACTGATATGTTAGTATAACGCACAATTCTAACACATCAGGTGAAGTTCCACTGATTGACAACAGATGGCGTTAGGTTGAAAGAAAATAATAAAATAAATAAAAAGAATTTGTATTATTTACATCGAAGTTTTGGCAGATTTTTCAACACATTTGCACAGATAAATCTTATTTGTTTAAATTAATAATTACTTATTTACTAAAATTTTAGCATTATTTAATATTTTGACATTACGGTTAGTACAGTTGGTATCACTACACCTAACCTCAAACGTCAAACGCTTACCTTCAAAAACGCATCAGCTATCAAACATGGGCGTCCGAAGGGGGGACAAGCAGGGACGCCCCTGGTTATTAACTAGGATGGTGACCACGACTCTCGAACATAGGACTTTAATATGTAAAATTATAATTTTGTAATTTCGTGTTTTCCTAAATATTTTAAGCAAAAAAGCTTGAAATACAAGTTTTAGGGCATGAAATTCTGCATCTGAACCAATAAAAATTAATTTTGCATACTTTGTAACGACACAAATTAGATTTGAAAATAACGAAAATTGCCTCAAAACTATCGATAGGAATGAAATTGAAACAAAATTAAACAAATATTTGACGTGCAACATTTGTTTAATTTTGTTTCAATTTCATAGCATCATAGCTATCGATAGTTCTGAGAAAACTGTAATCATTTTCAGATCTAATTTGTGCCGATACAAATCATGCAAAATTAATTTCGTATTTTATGCCCTAAAACTTTTATTTGAAGCTGTTTTCTTTTAAATTAAATAAAAATTAAATTACAACAAGATAATAAATTCAAGCTGAAACTGAATTTCCAGCAGTATTCTTATAGCCAGCTAACGACATGTTCCCTATCGTAACGATTGAGTAATCTAAGTTTGTTGAATATATACAGACACAAAATATTAGAAAATAAAAACTCTAAGAGCCAGTTTTTCAATCACTGATTACTGTTAATCATGATTAATTAATAATGGAAACTATGGTTACCATTGTTATTTAATCAGGATTAGCATTAATCGAGAGTAAATCGGTGACTGAAAAACTGGCCCTAAATCTGCTAAATCGGAATTTATTGAAGAAATGGTGTCAATTTATGGAAGAGTTATTAGAAAATTGTCCTTCCTCTTCAATTCAAACCCAGACGATAAAGACTAGTAATTTATTTCACAAATTTAATTATTTTTTTATCTATTTGTTATGTATATTTGTATTTATGTTATGTAAAAAAATTTATGTGTATTTGAGTGTTATATATATTAGACTGCCCAGGATTAAACCGAAGTATTGAAATGTTATGGTGCTCTTCGCTAAAAAGTATCCATTTGATGTACTGAGAGACCCCTGAAATTTTGAGCCAAAAATATTAACCCTTACAGGTTGCTTGTAAACTTTTTTTGAATGTGAAAATATTTTTTTGATGGCGTATTATTCAAAGCTACCACAAAACTGCATGTGACTCTATGTCTAATATTTTTAGCTCTTATTTTATAGTTTTCTTCTCCCTGAACATTATCCCGTCGGCATTTTTGCTCTACCGTTGACGTATCCCTAGATATTGAAAAAATAAAATTAAAAAATTGTTTAAAATGTGCTAGTTTGATGATAACGACGTAATTATTTTAAAAGATAATTTTTTTAAATTTTTTCTATAATAACCATCTTGTAGCCTTGTAAATGACGAAGGAAACCTGCTAAGCCTTATTTCTATAGTTTTCGAGATATGAACCGAATACTCGTGTCAAATTTAGGTAAACCGAAAAAATAAATTATCGTCGGAGAAAACTCAGAACTTTTTAATGTTGTGGTAAAAAAGGCTAATAAAAATAATAGATAATAAATAATAAACAATGTACGTTTACTACAAGCGTTATATTTGTATAGTAAAAAATAATGAAAAATATATGTATATATATATATATATATATATATATATATATATATATATATATATATATATATATATATATATATATATATATATATATATATAATAATGTCTCAATTTTTTATAATTATTTTGGAATTGTATAAATTAATTAAACCAGTGCTTAATTTTAATAGTAATTACTGTTCCTCATTAATCATTTTATATAATTTTTAAAGTATTTCAAATAGTTTTATACAATTATTTTCTCATTTAAGTGAACAAACCTTTTCCGACATAAACAGAAACAAAAAACCAAAAACTAAAACAGAGCTTATATTAAGAGGTCGAAACGTAGCTTAAGACTCTTAATTGAAATTACTAATTGGATAACTTTAATCACGGAACTCCTTATTATTTAAGTATCTGATGCAACATGGCATAAATAAATTGTCGTTGACATTATCACGTTCCATTAACTGTTAAAAAGTAACTTATAGTAATTTCGAATCAATACAGAAGGTTTGGAACACCTGTAGTATTTATAGGTTGAATCAAAAATAACGTTCAAACTACCTTCGTAGATTTTAGAGTAGCTCAATACCATTTCTACAAGTAATCCAAAAATACGAAGTAGGTTTTGCGAAGTTTATTTCGCGCGTAACTCTGAAAGTTTATTTTCGCTAGAGTAAACTAGAGAATTCCAGTTTCCAGAAACTAATTTCCATAAAAACAGTTCGTTTGCTAGTGTCATGTGGAGTCCAGAACGCAGCATATATTGTTCGACATTTGTTCCTTCGCCTTTGTCAGCGGAATTTACGAAGCAAATATGTTAACACAGGGAAAAAAGGGTCCGAGATATGAAATCGTAAATAACGAAAAGTGTTCGTCTACTTCCGGCCGAATTCGCACTGGGTGACGTCACACGATGCAATATCTTTCATTTTATTTTCTGTTTACACGTTATTATGTCAACTCAGAAAATAGAGCAGGAATTTATTGGAAAAAGTGGAACTTTAAAACTAAATATTGATTTTACACTCTTCATGATTTTCGCAACTTTTTTAGAGACAGTTAATATAGTATGTCACTCTTCTAGTAATAATTAAATTGTAAATTGATGCTTTTTTATGTGTTTTCGATAGTTTATTGTGTAACCAGTAGAAAAACTGATATGTTTCCGGACGATGGTTGGAAATTGTATTCGAGTCCAGCAAACACCAGGAGTCCAGGAAGACACTATTCCTACATGTTACAAATTCCTTTTTTATTGGTTTATAATTAATAATTAAAATAAAATAAATATAAATATAAAAATATCATCACGCCTTCTACCCATTACTGGGTGTGGTACTCTTCCGAAGCAGAACTCGGTAAATGATATATTTATGCGTGTGAAGTGCGGTTACCAGCCGTCAAATCACAGCCCCCAAAGATGTTAGTGGTGGGGAAGCCAGAGGGGTAATTTTAAATTGGTAAAAATGTTTGTCGGCTGTGGGAATCGAACCAAGGTTCTTAGGATCCACAGGCCGACATGATACCACGGAGCCATTACCCCATTAATAATAATAATAATTAGTTATTTTATATTTCATTTATAAACTTCAGACAACCAATAAGACAAAATTATTGCGTTATTTTGATAAAAATATCTGATGACAGCGTAATCATGGTTTGTTTATTTATTTTCACAAGCGTATTATCCGGTAGAAATTTGTCAGTGGTCGGAAAAAATATTTCCGAACTGTTATTTCTCGTCGCCTAGCAACAACAGGTGTCAGTTTTCGTCTGAAAAAAAAATATATATGAAATACGTTATTGACAGAGTTGAAAAAAACCTGACTCACTGGGCTTTTTTTTGGTTTATTTGGGCATTATTAGGTTTTTTGTAATATTGACAAATACACTTTTTAATTCAAGTTATTTAATTCTAGACTAACTTTGTATATAATGTTTAAAATATATATTGTATACTACTAAACAATAAAACAAAATTTATGAACTATTATGTAATAATTGCAAAAAATATATATATTTATTTTATTGTGAATTAAAAACATAATATGCTCTATCATGTTATTGTCATACTTATTTAATTTAAAATTATATTTCAAATTTGCCAGTAAAAAGATTAGGTATCTATCAGTTTTTGTAATACAATCGTATCGTAATATAAGACAAATAATATTTGGGTCTTAAACTAGTTTTTTTTTCCTGTGGCTTCTTTGGCGGACCAACTACTTTGGTCATATGCCGCCATTCCGCCCTGATCTGCGTTTTAGGTATTATGGTCAACAGCAACGCGGGTTTTCTCTGGACAGTCACCCATCCAAGTACTATCCGCGCGCAACGTTACTTAACTCGCGTTATCGCTTAGATCAGTTCCAACGAGTGCAGCCATGGCCGTTGACAACTAGTTTTATATTAACATTTGTCAAAGTAATACAATGTGATACTGCCGTGTGATGTAATAAATGATAATTTAAGTTAAACGTTTTATTTTGTAAAGAGATTATGTATTAATAACACTGTAAAATATATAAAAGATGTTTATGTTCCGAGATTTGACTCTATCTTAAAATTCACCCTGGGTGAATTTTCAACCATTCAACCAAATGGGTTTTTTAGTGGGTTTATTTGAGTTTTTTTAGGTGGGTTTTATTAAAAAAACCCACCTGGTTTTTTAAATAAAACCCACATGGGTGGGTAAAATATAAACAACCCTGGTTATTGCACACCAAGAAATAAAGTACGGAATATTTTTTTCGGCCTAGTCGTTGCAAAGCAACAAGATATAAGAACTTCACCGACAAAAGTTCAATTTGATTAAGGGCAGATTTTTTCATTTGCAGATAAAGTTCCTGATAACTATCGGCAGGATAATTGTCAAAGTATCGCATCGCTATAATTTCAAAGTGATATTTTTATTTCGCAATTGTGTGGAATTCATTTTTAAAAACAAGCGAAAGTCGATATTTTCTTTCTTTCTTATCTATATGGTTCGTTTTCAGTTCTTACATTATAAATGTGTTTGAAGCGAAAGTGGTGTGTCGGGGTAGGAATGTTTGGTGAAGATTAATTGTAAAACGAATCTGATGATTTAAGTCAAGAGCAGGATTCGTGATTCTAGTTATCTTCTTTAGTTGTTTCGTATTCGTGTTTAACTGCAGTAGTGTGAAATTCACTTGAAAAAAACAAAAACGACACTCCCTTGCTTTCTTATCTATTTGATTCGTTTTCAGTTCTTACGTAGAGTGTTTAATTGCAATTATGTGGAATTCACTATCAAAAACAAGCGCAGGACGACACTCACTTCATGTTGCCCTGTTCTTTTCTAATCTTTGTAGATTCGATATTAGATTTGTTGTTCAGCGTGAGTAAGTGAGATGTTTTGAGTATATGAAATGTACGTCGAAGAAAGATTAACGAAAAGTGTATAGATGTAATTGAAGGATTGTTGTGTGATGAATGATTTCTAATGTGATAAGCAAATGAGAAGTGAATAGCTAGAATTTGAAGTCAATCGACACAAATATTTTGGACAGACATTGAAAGAGAACAAACATTTTTGTATTAATTAATAGTACATTTGTCGCAATCTAATATAAAATAATCTAATCCACTTTTGATAATTATTGTCATGTAAGGTGAAAAGTTCTCGGCCTGACAATGAAAGACTGCGATTTTCAGTTAAAAAATTATTATATTTTTCTACATACCCTCCCTTGACTTCAACACACTTAATTCAGCGTTTCTCCAACATCAATATACCTTCCCAGAAGTGAAAGTCTGGAAGGCTGAGAAAATATTCATCTACGGCCTTCTCAAATTCTTCATAGGACGCGACGCGCTTCCCAGAAACAAATTTCTTCAAGTTTGGGAACAGATAGAAGTCTGAGGGTGCCAAATCAGGAGAATATGGACGATGGCCAAGCAAATTGTACCCCAAATCCCGCAGTTTTCCCGTCGCCCACGCACCCTTGTGTGCTGGTGCGTTGTCCTGGTAAAAGATTATTTTTTTCTTCTGCAAGCCAGGCCTCCTCTCGCGAATTTGGCCATCCAGCTGGTCAAGAAGGTTGGAGTATATTCGCATGTAATTGTTCTGCCCTTTTCAAGGTAATCAATTATCAGGATCTCTTTCTCATCCCAAAATACGCTGGCCATGATCTTTCCGGCATATACGATCGACTTCGCTTTCTTTGGCGCTGAACCACCGGCTTCCACCTACTTCTTGGACTGCTGTTTCGTTTCTGGCGTGTAGTGGTGGACCCATGTCTCATCCATGGTGACAAATCGCCGCACAACATCGGTCGGATCCCTATTGAATCGGTCCAAATATTGCTGCGAAGATCGTTTGCGCATTTGCTTTTGATCGGCATTCAGCAAATGCGGCACCCATCTTGCGCGGAGCTTTCGCATCTCTAATTCCTTGTGTAAGATGTTTCGCACCCTTTATTCCGATATTCCCATAGCCTCAGCTATCTCACTCACCTTCACTCGCCTATCGTCCAACATGATATCATTAACTTTTTCGATGATTTCCGGTGTGGTGGCGGTTTTTGGCCGTCCTTCACGTGGGTCATCTTTGAGTGACGTGCGACCACGTTTAAATTAAGCTGCCCCTCTTTTTAACGGTTGACATGGGAGGAGTAGAGTCCCCGTAAACTTTTGTCAACTTCGGATGAATTTCCTTAGGGGTTAATCCATACAAAACGAAGAATTTTATGACCGCACGATATTCAAGTTTATCCATTTTAACGAAAAACACGCAAGACGTCTACTTCAAAAATTCGTGAAAACAAACTACTTGAGAGAACAAGTTGAAACTTATCATACGAACTTATGACACGTGCACCCAGGCAAGAAACACAAATTTTTGCTGATTGGAACGCCATCTCTGTGTAAGGCCGAGAACTTTTCACCTTACTCTCTTACATATATCACTTTTCCTACTATTTACACGATAATACTACTTCTAAGTTAGTATCATAAAGAATTTTATTTTACTGAACAAATTTTGTTTTATTGCTTGCTTAACAATATATAGTTTGTAAGACAAGGCATTTTACATATGTATTTGTAAAGGTTAACTGTAAGAACAGCCCTCTGCTGAATTTCGCCCCTGGCTCATATTCTAGAACTCATGCGAATAACTTCGTATACAAATTATTATTGAAACCATAGCAATTATGTTAAATTTGTAATATTGTAAAAGGCGCGATGCAAGAGATAACCTACTTTTATCTTTCTACGTTGTGTTACCTAAAATACTCTACATGTGGCCAGTCAGAAGTTAGCATTGTTGCGTAACTTGAGAGATGGTCATTTGATATTCTAGTAATCGGTGATCAATATTAACTGTATTTCATTTGCCACTTGGTTCACTTAAACCAGTTCAGATAAATTAGACCTCATGACTAAATGAACTGAATTAAGTAAACTGATGCACTTATTGGAGTGAACTACTGCTAAGAAAATTAGAATCAGTAATTGTATTACTGGATATACAGTCAGTGCATGGGCGTCCGCAGGGGGGGCAAGGAGGGGCGCGCGCCCCCCCTGGATTTTAACTAGGGTGATGACCACGACTCTCGAACATAGGACTTTAACATATAAAACTATAATTTAAAAGTTTTAGTGCATAAAATTCTGCATGTGGAACCAATAAACAAAATTAATTTTTCATACTTTGTAACGATACAAATTAGATTTGAAAATGAGGAAAATTGCCTCAAAACTATCGATAGGCATGAAATTGAAACCAAATTAAACAAATGTTTAACGTTTTATTTGTCATAATAAATGAAATAATAAGTAAAGAATTTATTCTGACAGTTTTGTCAGATTGAACGTCAAACATTTGTTTAATTTTGTTTCAATTTCATAGCTATCGATAGTTTTGAGACAATTTCAGTCATTTTTAGATCTAATTTGTGCCGATATATAGCATGCAAAATTAATTTCGTATTTTATGCCCTTATACTTTTATTTGAAGCTTTTTCTTTTAAATAATTAGAAAGCAGGAAATTTAAAACAATATGATTTTACATGTTAAAGTCCTGTGTTCGAGAGTCGTGGCCACCATACTGTGTATGTATATAGAAAAATTAAATTATAAGTTTGAAGATAATAAATTCAAGCTGAAACCGAATTTCCAGCAGTATTCTTATGGCCAGCTAGCGACATGTTCCCTATCGTAACGATTTAGTAATCTAAGTTTAAGTTTACACAGACACGAAATATTAGAAAATAAAAACGGTAAAACTGCTAAATCGGAATTTATTGAAGAAATGGTGTCAATTTAAGGAAGAGTTATTCGAAAATTGTCTTTCCTCTTCAATTCAAACCCAGACGACAAAGAGTAGTATTTTATTTCACAAATTTAAATATTCTTTTATCCATTTGTTATGTGTATTTGTATTTATGTTATGTAAAAAAATATTTTAGAAATTTTTGTATATCTATCTGAGAGTTTTCTGCGACTCGCCCCCTCCCCCTGGAAAAATGTCTGTGGACGCCCATGAATCAGTGAAGTAATCTAGCAAAATAAATAAGTGATCTGGTTTAGAATTAGATATAATCTAAATGGCAAATGAAATACGCCTATTATCAAATGTTTTCTGTCAGACCTGAGTGTGTACATAAAAATAGATCGCAAAATTATACTACGAGGGGTGGCTATTAAATAACGAGACTGATGCTGTTTTAACATTTTATTTTGATTCCATATCTATTTACTTATTATCACTTTCAATATACACCCCTCCTCTATCCCTACAATGATCCATGCGAATCTTCCATTGTTCGAAACAGTGCTGGAAGTGTCTTCTTCTGTCAGCTCCTTCAGAACGCGTGCAGATATCTCTTTCAAAGCTCAAATATTGTTGCTATTAAGGCAAATTTCACCTTAAGAAACAGATAGAAGTCGCACGGTGCAAGATCTGGCGAATAAGGCGGATGGTCCAACACTGGGATGCATGTTGTACTTGGCTAGAAATCTCTTGACAAACATTGCAGAATGAGCCAGCGCATTGTTTTGATGGAGAAACCATGACTTGTTCTTCCACAATTTGGGTACTTTTGTCAATAAATTATAAGTTTCAGTAGCAGTTTTGCCAAGTTTCATGTGAAATTTCACAACAATTCGTTGCTCTAATGTTGCACTTTCTTCGAAACAAAACAACAACTCTAATTAGAACGAATGCTACGGCTATACGAATTTGTTTACAGAAGCGAGAGGTACTGCATTCGAAGGAGACAGCTTCACGTTATAAATCTGACGGTCGCTTGTATTTGGCACATGCGTACTTCGTCTGTAGCAGCGTCAGTCTCGTTATTTAATAGCCACACCTCGTATTAGTATAAATTAATATATCTCTGTATGATAAATCGACGAAAGATTTTATAATCCAACGCTATTCAAATGACAAATTAGTATTGAAGTTCAAAGAAGACATGTCGAAGTTAAATGAACGATACCGAACTTCTATCTGGTTGGTTTATGATAATTAACTTGTGCTTTAGTATAAATAATCGAATTCACTTGCGTTACTTCTTATTTTAATCCAACTACTTTACCGCTTACGTTATTTAATTATAAATCCAGCTTTAAAGTTGGTTATCTCCTGCTGTGTCTTTTATCTTGCTGCGTACTACCTTATTATAAATCATTTCTAACTCTAGTACATACTTAACTTGTGCGTTACCTATACCATTCATGTTACCTATTCATTATTAATCCAGCTTAAGTTGTAAATTTTTGATGGCATTAAGAAACCATAAGTCTGTAAAATGAGTCATAAAATAGTATATTACATAATAAGTCAGGAAAGTAATGTTTTACTTGACGAAGCGGTTGTTTGAAATACAAGACCGCGGGCCGAATATTTTAATCCGCTGAATCAAGTAAAAACACTTTCCTGACGTATTATGTACACTATTTTTTCTGGAACCGTTTAATTTAATCAATAATTAATAATGGAGTAGCTAGCTCAGTGGTATCAAGTCGACCTGTTGATCCTGAGAACCCTGGTTCGATTCCCACAGGCGACAAACAATTTTCACCATTTTAAAATTACCTCTGTGGCTCCCTCACCACTAACAGCTTTGGGCCTTTCGTGTGAAATTGAAAACTGTAGGTTTTCAAATATAGGATATTAACGTATAAGATTGAGGGTTATTAGTTAATTTTCTTAGAATTCTAGCAACTTTTCGTGTCCGCATGATCGGCTTTGCCTTTGTGTCAGATTACACAGCCCCAAGCACTTGAGGCATCTGTGGAAATGGATTCCAGATGTGGGTAGTTTTACCCAGAGGATGTCAAGTGTTTGGGATAGCCAAACCAAGTCAAGAACAGCAATTCTACGTGTAAAGATGTGCGGACATCTTTACAAGACGCGATGGCGCGAATTCACCTAAGTTTTATTTTAATTAGTGCAACTTAACTTTATAATCAAAACTGTTTTCACACATATTAGTTTGTTCACGTGTTTTGTATTTTATTCTTACTCATTTTTCAATATTTTATATTTAAATATCAAAGTTCGTTTTATTAGTTCTTTCAATTAACTAAATCTTCATCAGTTCTCAAAAAAATTCTTTGTGTGTTCTAACTGGCGACGATTTGCCAGTCCAGAATAGTAGTTAACAACAAGAAATGCATTCACAGAACAAGTAAGTAACAATCACATCAAATTAATTATTATTATATCATATTTTAACTTATTCACTGTACGCTCAACGAGCTCGTGTTACAACATTCGTTATAAGTATACTTAGACTGTTTCAAAAAAATCGATACATTTTTTTTTCTTAATTATATCGAAAATGTTGTTGGAAATGGTAAAAATATATCCTGTTAAAGTTGGAGCTCTTAGTATTAATATTAAGAGGTGCCGCATCATAAATTTCAATTTCCCATTTAAACATGGGAACAACATTCTCTTGGACTTTGGAATTTAATAACTCACGTTAGGGAAATTATTTTGAAATGATCAAAACACAACTTTTGTAGAAAATTTAACGCTCTACAAAAAAGGTCTCTTACAATTTTTTGGTATATTTATTTTTTCAAAAGTTATTTAACGATAGAGTTGGATTGATATTAAATTTTTACATTTTTCTAATTTTCCGACGCAATCATCAACTTTATCAGAAAATTTCATAGGGCATTTTTTATAGAACATTTCCTATAACTTATTTTACAAAAAGTTTTCAATATTTTTTACAGGTCGTAAGTTATTTGCAAAAAACTAAAAAAAAAATTACCACTTAAAATTAATCGTGATACTTAAATAAATAGATTTTCAACCTAATAATTGATTGTATATTATAATATTTAATTAATAACTGAAAAACTTTTATAAACTTACATAAATATATATATAAAACATCTTTGGAGAGCATGATTTGACAGTCAGTAACCACAGTGCCTACTTACTAATATATCACTTACCATGATCTGTTACGGTAGAGTACCACACCCAGTAATCGGTAAAAGGCATGATGATATATTTATTTATAAAAAGAATCTCAATAGTTGAAAGATCAATTTAATTATGCAAATAATTCATAGATTTTATACCATTTATATTCAGTGTTTAGTAGCAGATAATAACAATCAACTCGCCAGCCACCAATCAGTACAAATCCAATTATTTCACCACCCCAATTTGTCATCACCCCAACTGACCATTTCTCCTGTTATCCTTCCTGTTAGCCCGGCGTTTCCTCCCCTCTAATTATGCTTCATGCTCGCGTCACGCTCCACGCTAGTCTCCGGTCACGCTGTTAACGCGCTCACGCGCCGTCGTCACGTTCACGCTACCTGTTTGTCTTAGAGGCGGCGTGGCGGCGGCGACACACCGACACCGGAGCGGCTTGTTGGGTATTGATCAATGTCTTCCACGAGTGCTGTCTTTGTCTAACAGTGGGGTTATCTGGGGTTGAAAAGAGAGAATGGGGTGAAGATGAACTCGACTATAACGACATTTAGTTTGATTTGATATTTATGGTGTAAATCAAACATGGTTATGTTGATTCGGTAATTAGTACAATAAAATAAATATAAATATATCATTACGCCTTTTACCCATTACTGGGTGTGGCATTCTGCCGAAACAGATCTCGGTAAGTGATATATTCATGCGCGTGAAGTGCAGTTACTAGCCGTAAAATCACGGCCCCCAAAGATGTTAGTGGTGGACGAGCCACAGGGGTAGCTTTTAAAATGCTGATTTCCTATATTGCATAAATCGATTACCAGTGCGGTTACTAACCGTCAACTCACGGTCCCCAAATATGTTAGTAGTGGGGGAGCCATAGGGGTAATTTAAATGTGATTAAAATGTTTGTCGGCTGTGGAAATCGAACCAGACCGACTCGATACCACTGAGCCACATATCCCAACTTATTAGTAACTATTAATAATGCATGTTTGTTTAAATTGTAATAAACGCTAGTTGCGTTTATTACTATAAAAGTTAACTATGAATTTTACGAGGGCAGGGTGAAAAGTCCCTGAAAAATGAAACAAGAAATGATTTATTTGGTCAAAACATATTTTATATATATATATATATATATATATATATATATATATATATATATATATATATATATATATATATATATATATATATATATATATATATCATCACACCTTCTACCCATTACTGGTTGTGACACTCTGCTAAAGCAGATCTCGGTAAGTGATATATTTGCGCGTGAAGTGCGGTTACCAGTCGTCAAATCACGGCCCCCAAACATGTTAGTGGTGGAGGAGCCACAGGGATAGCTTTTTTTCAAATTATGAAAATTTGTTGCCTGTGTGAATCGAACCAGGGACCTCAGGATCCACAGGCCGACTTCATACCACTGTGCTAGCCATCCCATTTTATTTCTCAACATAATCTCCTTGTAGCTCGATACACTTCGTCCGACGTTTTTCTAATTTTTCGATCCCTTCCAAATAATACGATTTTGACAATCCTTCAAAATAGGCGTTTGTCTCAGCGATGACATCATCGCTGGAACCAAATCTCTTTCCGCCGAGTCATTTCTTCAAGTTTGGAAATAGATAAAAATCGCAGGGCGCCAAATCTGGAGAATATGGTGGATGACGAATCAATTCGTAGCGCAATTCATGCAATTTTGCTATTGCGACTGCGGACCTGTGCGCCGGTGCGTTGTTCTGATGGAAGAGCACTTTTTTCTTTGCCAAATGCAGCCGCCTTCGCTTCAATTCTGCGTCGAATCGATCCAACAGCTCTGCATCGTTTTGTCCTTTTCAAGGTAATCGATATGGACGATACCGTGTGCATCCCAAAAAACTGTCGCCATGACTTTGTTGGCCGATAAACCCACTTTGGCCTTTTTCAATCTTCAAGGTTGCTTGCTGTCAAAACAGAACCGAATGACATATCAGTCTGAAAATTTTAATGCGTTCTAGTTAAAGATGTACATCACAAATGTCACATGAGATTTGCGATTGTTGCGCCATCTGTTTTATTTTTCAGGGACTTTTCACCCTGCCCTCGTAGTTTTGTTCAGTTGGGAGCCTAATCAGCGGATGTCAATAAGTTTGTGTTAAACATCTAGTTTCTAATGAGAGAGTAGTGCCTAGAGTTAGTGTTATTTTGAGAACCACTGTTCCATTCCTTAGTAATAAAATGTTCGAACTATGGGCAATGCAACCACTTGCATTTTGGCTTTCCGTGTGAAATGGTCAAAGAGATTACACAGTTTAAGGGCCTCTCTCTATCGCATTGTTATTTTGTGAAGTTTATTGTTCTGAGTTCATGTAAGTAGATTTTAGTTATGTAATGAGAATTGTTGATTGCATATGTTTGTAGTAATCTGGAATATTGAATTGATTGTGTAATTAGAGAGTAAGGGATACCTTGGTTTATATAGCATCAAGCATTCAGTTCGTAAATATCTTTGATTTATATAATTTATTATGACTCGTTATTTGTTATTAAATATTATATAATTTTGTTATTGTTGAGTACGTATTTGATTTTGCACACGCGCATATTCCCGCCATTTTGATCATCGGTCACATTTTAATTACTTTTCGGAATAGAGTTAAATATTCCGTGGTGGCAGCATTTACGCTACTCTTGATTATTCATTTAATCATTCTTAGTACCAAGTACAAGGTGCCTGTTACAAAATAAAACCAGCTCGTTGAGTATCTAAAGACCGTATTTGTTTGGGAACTTTGGGTTCAACCCTGAACTGATCTAGAACTAACTCGTGTTACTTCCAAATAAATGGTGCATCTAGTGACAGTTATAAAAATTAGCGATAAATCTAAAGTCTAAGTGACATTTGCTTAAATACAAATTGCGATGCCACCAATTCAAAACTGATAACAAGGAACACAAGTTGATTAGAAAGAAATAGAAAACAGGTTCAACCTGCCGACCCACCAAAATAGCTGGGCAGTAGGATCAGTTCAGGAACTGTTCTGGATTACTTACAACATGCCAATTGATCAAAAAATTACCTACCGGGTTATTTTTAAAATGCCAAATAAATACGACCTTAATAGTATACAGGCTGACCCACGAAATACTGGCGCTGGGTTGCATAAAAGTTTTATCGGTTCTCTAAGCAACTAACAGTTCAAAAAGTTTCAGTTTCAGAAAATCGCTATTGATACTGTTGCTACATAAACAATTCTTTAACTAAAGAACTCTTTATTTTTTTCTTGCAACCCAGCATCAGATTACTTAAGAATGACCCGAAAAGTTATTTTTGTATTAAGCGCGCGAAATGAGTGTGTTTTTGTTGTGTGTGAGAATGTCCCTTTTAATCGAGACCGCTAGGTCGAGATAAAAAAGTAATTCGAACGTGCCAAAAACAAAGAATTTCGACAACGAAATACAATCAATAATTTGTCTACAACTGTTAAAAAAAGAGTTTTATAATAATTATTGGTTTATTTACGTAAATTCACGGAAAAATTCAAAAATTATATGAATTTGGTACTATTGATGTATTGTAACCAAGGGACCGTGGAAATGTTTGTTAAGTAAATAAAAAAAATTATCAACGAATTAAAGTAAATAAAAACACAAACTTAATGTCGACATTAGCGATGTAAAAATGTCGTGTTTGAAAAGGAAATATTACAATGGTCATTGTAACTATTTTACCTTATATACCATTCATTTATTTTTATTTCAAAATTTTTATTACATAAACATAAAAATATATATCAAGATAGTAATACCCACAGTTTCATTAAACATTTGAAATTTAATTTATTTTGACATTTATTTGTTAGGTTAGAATTCAAATTTATAATTATCTAGGTTGTATTGTAAAACTAAATACTTTAAATTTTTAATAAAGAAGTGTCTTGTAGTTTAATGTAATTATTGTATTATAAAGATTATTTTTTGACGTTTCTCAAAACCAATGAAATGCTTCATTGTATGTCACGTGTCTACGTTTTAACCAATCCTGTCATTATTATACTGAGAATAAAGCTCTAGTGATTATTCCCGGGAATAATCTCTGTAGGTACTTTTTTGTTTGTGACAAATGATAGGTTGTTGTCAAATAATTATTTAAAACTGTCAACGCGTCAAGTAAAATGTGTGAAAAAGATGGATTTAGTTCCATTTCAGATACAGAAATACACTAACAAACTTCCAAGAATATATTAATAAGTAATTAATCGATATGGACTCAGTTTAAAATCTTTTAAGTTGGATGAATCCACCTCAACAGCTAAGTCAAAAAATAATCTAATTAAATATAACTCGAGAGTTCGATAAGTTAGAAAATTTTTAATTCTCCAGTATCTTTCACAAACTTGTTGCCATTTGGCAATAGTCACGAAAGTCCTACGAGCTTTCGTGACTATTGCCTGGCAACAAGTTTTCGAAAGATCTATCAAATTATTTTCAATTTATTCTCACTCTCGTGTTATATTAAGTACAGTAATAGAGAAAATTCATTTACACTTATAAAATTGAATAGCACCCACAGCTAAAAAGAAAACTCTACGCTTTTGGTTTTAAATAAATGTTTATTTACTTACTAAAGAAAGTCAATTACTTAAATAAAATATGTACTTTTATAAATCGTTTTCTCAATCGTTTTATTTATAAAAGAAATTTTTAATTCAACGTTATTTATAGAAAGTGATCAGTTTGCGTGAAGCTTTTCTCTGAAAGCGATTAAGTTAGAAAAGAAACAATAAAAGAGCCATAATTACAGATTAATAAATTGTTTAAGCCTCCGGTAATTACGCTAAGATTAAAGCAATTACAGTTAAAGGCAACGTCAGTCATTATTCGAATTACATCCAAGCAGGCCAGGCTTTCAAACAAATGCGAATCGAGCAAGTCGAGCGCTTGTCATTTGTTTCGTATCAGGTGGATTTGAAACAAATGATAGGGGATTTTCTAAATGCGTTTTTTCTTTTCCTGTAATTATCAGGACGGAATGAAATTCAACCAAATTGCAGTCATTTTTATTAAGTTTCTCGTTAAATAATGTTGTAGGTATTCATTGTTTGATTAATTAATTGATATTATACTCTTTATTATTTAGAGTACTACCTTCAAATAATTACTCACTAATTAACAACGAATTTATCTTCAAAGTATATCTAATCCACAGTACTATTTAAGTAGGTAAATAATAAATATTAGATAAAAAATTGCAGTAATAATAGAAAGCCGAAGTTTTAATTGATTTTGATCTACATCACAGATATAACTCAGTCGATAAATTCTTTTGATATTTTGGATGTACGAGTATAGCCTTTGCCTACGTTACAATACAAGGCTCGGATAGTCGCTTACATGAAATATCAAACTGGTTTCCAAGTAAAAATGAAGAAACAAATGCTGCAAAATTTTGCCGTACGCGACACTCCTTTCGACGATTTTGGTAATCGGTAATCGGTACATAATTGATCATGTCTTCAAATATAAAATTTTCAGTTGTTTCAGGTAATTATTTTGACACTGACAATAACAGAAAACTAATCCTTCTCCTAATTTTCATAAATCTGTTTTTTCATACAATAATTTTATGAACAGTATGTGATAAATGTATTTGCGCATTTCTTCAAAATAAATATTATTATTATTATTATTATATTATTATTATAACCTTTATTACCATACCGTAATACATACTATTTTATTATAATTATGCAAGTATATAACTACATATAAAATCTATTTAGTTTATTATATTATAATGCAAGTTGAATGGTTGCCCTAGCGGACGAAAAGAAAAATATTTGACAGTTGCATCAGCCCTATACTTACGTATGGATCCCAAACCTGGGCAATGACCAAAAACCAAACAACGAAAATAAAAATCCAACAAAACCGTATGATAAGAAGCATGCTAAGTATATCATGGAAAGACAGAATATCTGTCCATGAATTATATCAACGCTCAAAAATAGCAGACGCTAACAATAAAAGCCCTAAAATGGAGTTGGGCTGGCCACGTCATGAGGCAAGGCAGAGGCTGGTGTAGAGAAACTACAGATTGGATTCCGCTGAACAAAATAAGAACTAGAGGACGCCGAAAACTAAAATGGCACTACGATTTTAAAATGATTGCAGGTAATTCCTGGCCAACCAAGGCAAGACACCGTGAAATATCGCAACATCTGGGGGAGACCTTCGTCCGCTAAGGCAACCATTCTACTTGCAAAATTAATATAACTTAAATGAAATTATAGGTACTGTCAGAAAAAGTACCTCTTGCGGCCAAGTTTAGCTCTCAGTGTTCTCCTGTTAAAAAACGGGGGAACAAACATTACAAAATAATTTTGGAAATCTAAACGGATATTAAAAGTCAAACTTTAAGTACTGCGATCAATGTGTGCGCAATTATATATATTTTTGCATTTACAGTAAAACAAAAACAAATATTTCTCCTTATTAGGACTGATTAATACAAAATGGGGTAGATGACTTAGTGGCATCGGATTCGATTCCCACAACCGACAAACAATTTTCACCACATTTAAACTACCCCTGTGGCTCCACCATCATTAACATTTTTGTGGACCTTACCGAGATCTGGTTCGGCAGAGCGCCACACCCAGTAATGGTAGAAGGCGTGATGATATATTTATATTTTTATTTTTATTAAACCAGTGATACCTTAGGTCAACTGCGCTTATTTTTGCAAATTAAATTAAATCAAGTACGATTTATTAAAAATCTATTTGTTTCGTTATCAGTACTTTATCTAATAATATGCCTTTAAATGTTGATCATTTAGTTTAGAAACACCCTGTATGACAATATTTCTAATTTAGGCTGTTTTTGTTTAAATTATGTTATAGTTTTACTCGTTTCAGTTAATTTATAGTTATTGGTTTTAGAAAATATTAAGTATTGTGAGAATGTAATGTTTGGGGTTCTGTTTGTTTTTAAACCAATAAATTATGGTCAAGTGTGTCTGGGTCTGTCTGCGTAAGACCAGATGTGAGAATATGTTGGAATAGGCGAGGGATGAAGAGAAGTGTGTGAATGATTAAGGGCGCATAATGACTTTGTAGATAGTGTTATGGGCAAAACGACCCGGTTGTTACCACTACACGTATTTTATTTATTTATTTATATGTAGGATTTATTGGCTTTAATAATGGTAGATAGTAATTTTTCGTATCTAAAATATATTTACAATGACATACTATTTACAAATGATTTGGTTGAAAGTGAACTGTTAAGTTTGAGATTTCGTTATTCAATTTTTTATTTGGATTTTAATTTTTGTAAGTCAACTATCGAGTCTGATGATCAAGTGTTCTTTTCTTCTAAAATTAGTAAGTAGGCGTTCTGGAATTTCATTGGTGACATATTCAAATGTGTTATGAAACGCACAAAACTTAGTTTTTTTCTTTAAACGCGTCAAAATCTAGTGTTGAACGTTAAGTGGCTAAGTCTGGATAAAATCTGTCAATAGTTAGAATTTGGAAAAATGATTTTAAAAATTGTAAGTAATAAAAATTATATGGGTTAACACTAACGTGATTTTAGGTTTTAAAGGAAACTATAAATTAGTCTAGATAGATGACTTTGGAACCAAAATTGTTTGAAGTAGATGACATTGATAAATTTGAATATAAATTCTGTGAAAATAGGAATTAGGAATTAGGTTACATAATAATAATTAAGAAAAATTAATGAATATAAAAGACTTCAAACTAACAAAGTAAATAATAGTAATAATTATGACAATGAAATAAACGTAATAAGATAGAATATAATATAAGCTTGTTAAACATATGTATAATAAAAAAGGGTCCATGACAATAGTTTGAAGATAGATTTTAAAATAATCATTTTGTAATTATAAGTTATTTAAATAAAACTGATGTACATATCTCCTGTACTTCGTCTATTATTATCCTGACAAATACATGAATAGAGAAGTGCAGAAAGAGTAGCATTAATCACGGAAAAATTACATCATATATAGACAATTATCAGAAGTGGATAGATTGTGTTATATTAGATTGCGACACCTGTATTTGTGTAAAAGAGTACCTACGAATTTCCAATTAATTTTAGTCGAGTATTTTTGGTAACATGTAAGGCCTTATCTATATATCTATCTATCTATATATATATATAAAAATTAATGTTTGTCTATTTGTTTGTTTGTTTGTTTGTTTGTCCCTTATGCGTTCTTATACCATTCATCCGATTGCGATGTAACTTTGGTAAGTTGTTGTGCGCACGCCCGCGAAGGTTTCTGACTTAGCACAAGTCGAACCCGCCATCTTGAAACAAAATGGCCGCTGGCTATCTTGAAAAGTACTGCACTAATTTGATTCAAATTTGGTATAGGCATGTATGAGAACCAATCTTAACATATAGGTATAATAAAGCTTAAGTCCGCAATCTTGAAACAAAATGGCCGCTAGCTATCTTGAAAAGTACTGCACTGATTCGATTTAAATTTGGTACAGACTTGGACAGGAACCAATCTTAACATATAGGTAAAATAAAGCTTCAGTCCGTCTTGAAACAAAATAGCCGCTAGCTATCCTGAAAAGTACTGCACTGATTCGATTCAAATTTGGTATAGGTACAGACGAAAACCAATCTTAACATACAGGTATAATAAACCATCAGTCCGTCATCTTGAAACAAAATGGTCGCTAGCTATCTTGAAAAGTACTACACTGATTCGATTCAAATTTGGTATAAGCATAGACGGGAACCAATCTTAACACATAGGTATAATAAAGCTTCAGTCCTATGCCATTCGAATTCAGACGTTTGCAGTTTCTGGTACAACTCGCATTTGCAATGACCATCAACAAAGTACAGGGCCAATCGCTCCAAGTGTGTGGACTAAATTTGGAAAATCCATGCTTCTCACATGGACAGCTGTACACAAAGACTTTCTTTGAGTTGCAATGCAACGCATGCCGGGTACTCGCATTAAATTGTAGACCACGCGAACGAAGTCGCGGGTAATAGCTAGTTGAATAATAAAATAAATAAATAACGTAAGCAATGGTATAGCACATAATTAGGTAAATAATATAATATTTGTTTTTATTATTTTCCAATATTTAATTCATTGCCAACCTATTCGTACATAAAATACGAGACGTAAATTTTTTTTGTTTCAAAAAATTTGTATAAATATCATTTATATATCTGGACAATAAATTATTATTTTTATTCATTTATTACCTTCAACATTCCCTACGAAATATTTAAATATGATTTGAATGAATAAAATTTAATTAGATATCAACAAAAAAATACGTAAAAATTTGAAATTTACGTAAACAGAAAAAATCTGAAAATATATTTTAATACCAAGTCAATTAACATCCCTGAAATAAATTCAGAGATTTTCCCTTAATTCCGCTACAAAAAAATAATCCACAGTATCAAATATCGACCGTGACCCAAATACATGATTACGGAAACATGAGAAATGGATTTCGAAACGGAAGAGAGAATAATTAAAAAAGTACTCACAATATTTCGTCCAACGAGGTTTCAGTTTACAGTTGCTCAACGCGGGTGTTATCAATATTGTTGTATTCACAATGTTTATTTTGTTCACTTTTTTCACTATGTTTATACACTAGTCACTGTCACTACTACACTATCAACTGTTTAAACAGTAGAACACGACGTATAAACACTAATAATTATTTGTTGTTTGTCCTTTGAATGAAGAACTCACGCACGAAATCTGAAACAAAAGAAACAATGTTGTTTTAATGTTTTGTTAACATGAAATGCGGAATACGAGTTAGCCTGAATTCAATTTTTTCGTTTAATGTTTTATTTTGCAGCATAATTTCTCGTGTTGTATGCAAAAGAAATGAATAGCTAGAATTTGAATCGAAACAAGAACAAGAATCGATAAATATTTTGGAACAGACATTGAAAGAGAATAAAAACATTTTTGTATTAATTAAATTTACTCGTTTTATTCCAATAACAATCATAATAGTACATTTGCCGCAGGGTTGAGAGATTTCAATCAAATTGATTTAAATCATGATTTAAATCACGATTTAAATCAAGTGATTTTAAAAACAAATCGTTGATTTAAGTCAAGATAAATTAAATTTAATAATTTAAACATAAATGAATAATTTTTATTATTATATGTATTTATTAAATAAGATATTAAAAAAATCACAGTAAAAAAATAAAAACATGTTTTAATAAATCATAAATATTTGAATATGAAAATATAACAATTCAAATAACAAAAAAAAAAAAAGTAGAAACGTTCATTCATTTAGTGGTACATTATTATTAAAATGTTTAAATAAAAAGACCAGTTTTCCAGCCTTTTCAGTTCCTAGTCGGTTTCTCAATTTTGAATGCACAAGTCCAAATGATGAAAAAACTCGCTCAACACAAGCTGATGACGAAGTGGCGCTTAAAAGTGATTTTATAATTTTCAATATTAAGTATATCTTTATTGGGTCCTAATTCATCTTTTTGGGACATCCACTTGAAACGTTGTTCATAATTTCTTTTGAAAACATTACACAATAAATAATATTTAAAAATTTAATTTAAAATACCCGTTTTACAGAAATAATTTAAGAAATCTAATTTAAATAAAAAAAATCTGATTTAAATAAAAAAAATCGATTTTTTTAATTTAAAAAAAAAATCAGGATTTTTGTCCACCCTGATTTGTCGCAATCTAATATAAATAATATAAAATAATCTAATCCACTTTTGATAATTATTGTCATATACGAGGGTAAGGTGAAAAGTTGTCGACCTGACAATGAAAGACTGCGATTTTTAGTTAAAAATGATTTTGTTATTCTACATACTCTCCCTTGACTTCAACACACTTGCTCCAGCGTTTCTCCAACATCAATGTTCCTTCCTGGAAGTGAGAGTCTGGAAGGCTGTGAAAATATTCATCTTCAGAAACAAATTTTTTCAAGTTTGGGAACAGATAGAAGTCTAAAGGGTGTCAAATCAGGAGAATATGGGGGATGGCCGAGCAAATCATACTCCAAATCCCAGTTTTCCCATCGCTAACGCACCCTTGTGTGCAGGTGCGTTGTCCTGGTGAAAGATGATTTTTTTTCTTCTGCAAGCCAGGCCTCTTCTCGCGAATTTTGGCATCCAGCTGGTCAAGAAGTTTGGAGTAATATTCGGCTGTAATTGTTCCGCCTTTCCCAAGGTAATCAATAAACAGGATCCCTTTCGAATCCTAAAACACGCTGACCATGACCTTTCCGGCAGATGCGATCGACTTCGCTTTCTTTGGCGCTGAACCACCAGCTTCCACCTACTGCTTGGACTGCTGTTTCGTTTCTGGCGTGTAGTGGTGGACCCATGTATCATCCATGGTGACAAATCGCTGCACAAAATCAGTCGGATCCCTATTGAATCGGTCCAAACATTGCTGCGAATATCGTTTGCGCATTTGCTTTTGATCGGATTTCAGCAAATTCGGCACCCATCTTGCGCAGAGCTTTCGCATCTCTATTTTTTTGTGCGTGATGTTTCGCACCCTTTCTTCCGATATCCCCACAGCCTCAGCTATCTCACTCGCCTTCACTCGCCTATCGTCCAACACGATATCATGCACTTTTTCGATTATTTTCGGTGTGGTGGCGGTTTTTGGCCGTCCTTCACGTGGGTTATCTTCGAGGGACGTGCGACCATGTTTTAATTCAGCTGCCCACTTTTTAACGGTTGACATGGACGGTGCAGAGTCTCCGTAAACTTTTTTCAACTACGGATGAATTTCCTTAGGGGTTAATCCATTCAAAACGAAGAATTTTATGACCGCACGATATTCTAGTTTATCCATTTTAACGAAAAACACGCACGCACTTAAAAAATTCGTGTAAACAAACTACTTGAGAGAACAAGTTGAAACTTGTCATACGAACTAACAACACGTGCACCTAGGCAGGAAACACAATTTTTTGTTGATTGGAACGACATCTCTGTGTGAGGCCCAGAACTTTTCACCTTACCCTCGTATATGATGTAATTTTTTCTAAATTAATGTTGCTCTTTCTGCACTTCTCTATTCATGTATTTGTCAGGATAATAATAGATGAAGTACAGGGAATATATACATTAGCATTGTTTAATAAACATTTACAATAATAATTTAGAACCTTTCTCGTCTCTCGCCGGATACACACTATCTTAAAAACTATTATATCTCCAAACTCACATGCACCCTTGACTATTAGAACAAGTCTCTTTATCTCTCACCAATTTCAACATGTTCTCATATTTGGTGTCACTCAGACGGACCTAGACACACTTGACCATAATTTATTGGTTTATGAGGGCAGTGTAAAAAGTCCCTGAAAAATAAAACAGATTGCGCCACAATCGCAAATCTCATGTGACATTTGTGATGTACCATCTTCAACTAGAACGCATGAAAATTTTCAGACTGATATGTCATTCAGTTCTGTTTTGACACCCATCAAAAGCAAGCAACCTTGAAGATTTTTGAAAACATGGAAAAAAGTGAATTTCGCGTCTTTGTTAAACATTATTTCTTGCGTGGAAAAAACATTACGCAAATCAAAGCATCGCTTGTTAAACATTATGGGAACTTCTCACCATCGATTGGAACGATTCACAAGTGGTTTACTGATTTTCGTTGTGGTAGTATGACCACAAAGGACGCCGACCATTCTGGTAGTCTAATTGAGGTCGCAACGCCAAAAATCGTCGATAAAATCTATGGTAACATATTGGACGATTAAAGTGCACGAGCTTGCTGAGACTATGAGCATCTCAATCAAACGGGTACGGAACATTTTGCATAAATTTTTGGATATAAGAAAGCTATCTGCCAGATGGATGCCGCATTTGCTCTCTGTTGACAACAAGCGCGACTGTGTGACAAGTTAAAAAAATTGCATGAATTGCGCTACGTATTGGTTCGTCATCCACCATATTCTCCAGATTTGGCCCCCTGCGATTTTTATCTATTTCCAAACTTGAAGAAATGGCTCGGCGAAAAGAGATTTGGCTCCAACGATGTCATCGCTGAGACAAACGCCTATTTTGAAAGATTGCCAAAATCGTATTATTTGGAAGGTATCGAAAAATTAGAAAAACGTTGGACGAAGTGTATCGAGCTACAAGGAGATTATGTTGAGAAATAAAATATGTTTTGACCAAATAAATCATTTCTTGTTTCATTTTTCAGGGACTTTTCACCCTGCCCTCGTAAAAACAAACATCAACACAACCCCAAACATTACATTCTCACAATACTTAATATTTTCTAAAACCAATAACCATAAATTTACTGAAACTAAACAAAACACATAATTTAAACAAAAACAGCCTAAATTAGAAATATTGCCACAATAGTACATTTGTTTGTTAAATCTGTTTTTCTACAGCCGTTAAGATATCTGCTAATTGTACATTTGTTGTTGTTCCGGATACATAGTACATTGTAAACACATGTTCATATCTCACGGTAAGTATAGCAAAAATGAATTGTTTCAAATTAAAAATTTAAAACTGCCGCCCTCCATTAAAAGAGCTAGATGTTGGTGCTATTATCGACTTAGTTCTCAAGTGTCAATAAATAATAAACTGAGAATGAATGCTTCAAGAGTTTATATTGTTATTTTATTCTAATATAATATTTATTAATAGGTAAATATTTATTGAATTTCTCATTTATAATTAGTAATATTGAATGTAATATTGGTACAACTATTAAAAATCATTTCAGATTAATTTGGTTATAATAATTGGTTTTTATAATTTGTTGCTGTCGACAGTGTAGTCTAACAAGCCTGAGTGAGAGCTGACTGTTACGCGTATAAGAAAATAGTTAATGAGACGAACTAAATTAAAATCAAGACGAAATATAGCGCAATTTAATATACGAGTATATAAAACGAACTTGATGCGAACTTCTTGTAAAAATATATATATTTAAAACATAAAAGAAAGTATAAATTATAAAAATACAAAAGTTAAAAACTAATATTTAAATTAAGCAAATTATCATCCGGCAAAGGAAACAACAACAACGTATGAATAAAATTATTATTTACTTAGTTACGAAATACATTGCAAGACCTACATCTTGCACAGACGTTAAAGCCGAACTTGTCTCGTCAGAAGCCAATCTACTACTAAATAAATGTTGTTGTATTTCATGGGATGTTCTGACAAAGGGTAAGAGGGTGGTACCGTCACGTTGGTCGAGATAGCTGTTCTCACATATGTGATTACATAAAAAACCCAGATTAAAATATAATAATTTAATATTATGGCGTAGCTAGTTCAGTGGTATCAAGTCGGCCTGTGAATCCTGAGAACCCTGGTTCGATTCCCACAGGTGACAAACAATTTTCACCATTTTAAAACTACCCCTGTGGCTCTCTCACCGCTAACATCTATGGGGGCCGTGAGTTGACGGCTGGTAACCGCACTTCACTTACCGAGATCTGCTTCGGCAGAGTGCCACGCCCAGTAATGGGTAGAAGGCGTGATGATATATTTATTTATTTATTTTATTTATATAATTAATATTTATGGAGTAGGTGGCTCAGTGGTATTGAATCGGCCTGTAGGTTTGAGAACCGCGGTTCGATTCCCACAACCGAAAAACAATTTTCAACACATTTAAATTACCCGGGTACTACTAAACTTCATGCTATCTGTTTCTAAATTTACATAATTTTTATCTGCGTTTATTTATAACATTTCCAATGTGACTTTTATGTTAATTTTGTTCTGCATGGAAAATTTTTGTTTTATCAAAATTAAAATTGTGTATTTCGGTTTTGTTGTTGTACGGTAATACAAAATATTTTAAATTAACATATTAGCAGCTGCAACTAAAATGAAAATTCTACGCCTCTGATCTAGTCAACATAAATTAAATATTTTATAAAACTGTAAATAAAATATAAAAAGCAATAAAAAATACCGTCATGTATCTAACGTATCTGATATATTTCTCCGAAATTCTATTATGCAATGTTAACTTCAGTGGTACCCAAAATGTAGTAATTTGAAGAACAAACTTCTTATTGAAATTTATCAAAAAAAAAAAATAATCGAACATTGAATACTACATGCCCATAAAATTAATGCACGTAGTTATGAATCAACCTGTATATGTAATGCT
Source organism: Pterostichus madidus (assembly GCA_911728475.2). NCBI lineage: Eukaryota > Metazoa > Arthropoda > Insecta > Coleoptera > Carabidae > Pterostichus > Pterostichus madidus. Next base: position 27,561,036 of record OU452314.1, read on the forward strand.
CAGTTTATTCAAAACATTTAATTTTTTTTATATTAAATATGAATAAGTAGAAAGAAAAGTGCTTAGTTATAACAAAGAATACTATTATTTATACCTACATTAATTTTCATAAATCGCTTCAAAATACTTGTATTAATAGTATAATAAATTTAAATAAATTTTGAATTCACACATAGCTAAAAATTAACGATTGTAAAATTTGCTTCGTTACTGGTTTATTTATATAAATAAACTCAAGATTATAAAATAGAAATGTTCAAGTTATTGATATATGGACCGTTTATTTTGAAAGTGGTGTAAGTCCATCTTCTCTTGTTTCCAGAAAATTAAAGGTTAGCATATTAATGGTTATGGTTATGCAATTTCTCTTATCGGCCAATTTTAAATTGGACAAAGCATGGGCATTTTTTAAGAAATTAAATACTAACAAGTTATAAATAAAAAGTTTACACTAAATTAAGCATAAATTACGTGATATCTAATTTTTTGTTAAAAACGGACTTACACCACTTTCAAAATACACGGTCCATATGTAGGTACATATCAAAATAACAAGTTAATGGACTCTGACCGCGGCAGCAAATCTGTTTTTTGCAGTGTTGAAGCCATATTTTGTTACCAATTATTTAAGATTCATATTAGTTTCGTAATTGTCATCGTTTTTAATGTTATCAGTATCAAACGTCAAACAAAAGTGTCATAAATCGTTGTTGTCAAGTTGACGTTTTGTCTTAAAACTTTTATATGAACATGAAATCAATTGTAACAGTTCAAAAACCAATTCTCAATCGTCTAAGACCTAAATCAATTTACAAAATCTCTCTCTAACTTGTACAAACATTTAAATAATTATATAAAAAGTTTCTTTCGTAACGTCGAAAGGAACAGCTCCGATCGTTATTCACCTTAAAAGTGACAATTTAAAATGCCGAGCAACGCGTGCATCCTTCGATCATTAAAAATTTGTAAAGTTTTTAATTAATTTTACGCGAGCTACACTTCAAAAAAATCTGAAATATCCAAAAAGCACTGGTCCTCAACATTCTTTAAATCCTAAAAAAACCGCAGTGTTTTCTCACTTCCATACTTATGAACAAAAATTTAACCAAAACAACCACTGAATGTGTAGCTTGCTTTTATTACCTTCGACGAGTTTTTAATCCCTTTATTACGACCTTAATATATAAATACCAATTATTAAATTAAATTATAAATGACAATATTTTGTTTTTCTATGGTAACTCTTTTACAGCCTGACAATTATCAACGAAAACGCATTTTTAATACGAGTATCAATCGGTAGAAAAGATATTTTTTCTGAAACCGGCAAAAAACTGTCTACTTTCCTAACTAATTTTAGTATGGAAAGTGGATTTTTACCAAAACAGTCAAGTAAAGTATGTATCGAAGGTTAAAACAAAAATAACAGTTTGGTAAAGATTTTACCTGACTGTTTTGTATTTTAATTGACTATTTTTGTTTTTTTTTGTAACCTTAGATACGTATTTTGCTGTTAATACAATATCAAAAAAATTAAATAGTTTGAATATGGAGTAATGGCTCAGTGGTATCAAGTCGGCCTTTGGATCCAAAAAACCAAGGTTCGATCCCCACTGCCGACAAAACATTTTCTCCAATTTAATATTACTCATGTGGCTTTCCCACCACTAACATCTTTGAGGACCGTGATTTGCCGCCTGGTAACTGCACTTCACTCGCATAAATATATCACTTACCGAGATCTACTTTGGCAGAGTGCCACACTCAGTAATGGGTAAAAGGAGTGATGATATATTTATATTTATTATTATAAATATTTTGAATTATATATGATTCATTATTGATTAAATTAAACGGTTTCAGAAAACATAGTATACCTAATACGTCAGGAAAGTGTTTTTTCGTGACTCAGCAGATTAAATTACTCGGCCTGCGGTCTCATATTTCAAACAACCGCTTCGTCAAGTAAAACATCACTTTTCTGAATTATTATGTAACATAAATAATGCGCAGCGACCCGAATTCTTAATTATAGTATATTTATGTAATTATATAGTTGGGGGGCACCAAGTATTCGGGGGCCCTAATTATAGCGCAGTTAGCTTTTCCTTAATCTGCCCTTACAGTAAATGAGTTAAGGAAGCAACGGTAGCAAAAAATGTATAAAACTAAATAAATATAAATAAATATATCATCACGCCTTTTATCCATTACTGGGTGTGGCAGTCTACCGCCACAGATCTCGATAAATGATATATTTATGCGCGGGAAGTGCGGTTACCAGCCGTCAAATCTCGGCCACCAAAGATGTTAGTTGTGGGGAAGCCACAGGGGTAAATTTTAAATTAGTGAAAATGTTTGTCGGCTGTGGGGATCGAACCAGGGTTCTTAGGATTCACAGGCCGACTTGATACCACTGAGCCATTACCCCATAGTATTAAATGTATACATACATACATATATTCACGCTATACCCCAACAAATGGGATAGCACGAACCCTAAAATCACTCATAAAACATTCACTCATCACACTCATTAAACAATCAGCCCTCGTCAAATATTTACATCCAAACACACCAGCCTCACTTCAACCACATTCATAGATCACTCCATATAAACTCATTCATTTATTACACTCAAAATCATTATCACACAACAAACCTACAATCACATCATTCCTATTCACTTATCATTCATTTTCTTTCTTCAACGTACATAACATATGCATACAAAATTAAATTAAATGTATTATCCATAATAATTGCCCTAAGAAGCAATATTCATTGGACAGCTTGCATATCAAACAAAAAATATTGTAAATAAATAAGAAAAATAGGAAAAAAAAAAATTTCCATCACTTGTCTCGTAATTCCACTCTCATGTCATGTTACCGTTGTAGATAGGTTAACATCAGTCAGTTCAGCTAAGTCGGTATCACAATCCTCTAGTTCCTAGTTGATCTAGTTGGATATATGATCGCACCATACTGATGAGTCCGGAAGGACGAAACGTACGTCTATGGTTAAAGCTGAACTGACCAGCCGTTTGTTGATGACCTGAGAAGTTGATGCAAACGTGCTGTAAAAACCTCTGTGGAATTACGAGACAAGTGATGGAAATTTTTTTTTCCTATTTTTCTTATTTATTAAGACTCAATTCCACATCGCAATAGACATTTTGTCTTTTGTTTTATAAAAAATATTGTTTCATATTTTACAGCGTCAACCCGAGGTCGCCGCCAAGTTCAGTGTGTTGTATTCATCAGTTCTCTGTCACATTTGATCCAGTGTCGAGTCCTGTCAACTTTTTCCATTTCTTTGCAAGTTTCGCTGACGCCGGAGCCAGATTCAGAGATTTGACTTTATATATGCAAATTGTATGTGGCGAAATACACGCAAATTGCGGCGCGAGACGCGACCTACAAATAGGACAGGAGACCTTTACTCGCGCTGCAAGAAATTTAAACTTGTTTCTGATTTCATATTTACAAAATAAAATTTGTATTAGGCATGTTTTTTCACTGAATAAACATTCTATTCTCTAGTTTGCTATTAATGTATAATATAAATTTAATTTATTATGTAGGTTATGGTATAGAGTCGGCCTGTAGATTTGAGAACCCGGGTTAGATTCCCACAGATGACAAATAATCTTTACCACATTAAAACTACCCCTGTAGCTCCCCAAAATATATCACTTATCGAGATCTGCTATGGCAAAGTGCCAAACCCAGTAATAGGTAGAAGGCGTGATGATATATCCGCAATCCAAATATTCATTTAATAGTAAACAAATGAACAGATACACAAAATTCAGAACAGTTAAATTGACAACTTTAGTAAAAATCTTTTATTTGCTCTATTTTTCTATTAAATTCACTTGAACACCAATATCAGTGGATTTAAATTAAAACCATAAATTTTATGATCCCACTAAACTATAAAACCAACATTTCTAAATCAGTACTACCAATAAAAATTTATATATCACGCAGAAATATAAATTACTCAAACAGTCGTAACCATTTAATTCACTTGCCTTTAACAAACACTCATTTATTTTAACAACAAAACAACCCATTTACATTCACTTAACAGTAAATATAATGGAAGCATAATATGGACCGTTTATTTTGAAAGTGGCGTAAGTCCATTTAAAAAATATAATTATATATCAAGTAATTTATGCTTAATTTAGTGTAAACTTTTTATTTATAACTAGTTAGTATTTAATTTCTTAAAAAATGCCCATGCTTTGTCCAATTTTAAATTAGGCGAAAAGAGAAATTGCGTAACCATTAATATGTTAACCTTTAAGGTAGTACTAGCGTGAAAATTTTTTTTGCAGATCTGAATGGAATTTGTCGGACGTAAACATTGGATAGTCATACGCATCCTGTTAAAATATGAAACACATTCATCGTCTGTGAACAAATATATTCGCTTGTAAAGTTGAGTTCTTATACACGGGGCTTATGGCGATCATCACTCAGAATCGCAAATATTTGGTTTGTGTACCTCTAAAATTTTGCAGTTTCATTTGAAAAACAAATATGATGTTCTAAAACTATCCATGTACATTGTATCAGAAGGAGAAAGATTTTTTATAGTTTAGTAATGGACATACAGTCATGCAAAGCCTTGTTTTTAACGAAAAATTAAGAATCCCAATTTATAATGGCAACACCACACGGTGGTATGGTATTTGAAAATTCACTAGACCAACAACCTGTTAACTATTCATGATATTCAAATCATAATAGGTATAAAACATTTATTTTATTCTGTATTTTTCTTTTCCCAAGCGTTAGTTTCGCCACTCGACAACCGATGTCACCACCGTCACACTAGTACTACCTTAATATTCTCGAAACAAGAGAAAATGGACATACACCTCTTTTAAAATAAACAGTCCATATATTCCTAAGCCGTTAAAATGTTGCATACAGTTTAAATATTAATGATTTGTTTAATTCCAAATTTAATATAGGAGAATTACACCTCAGGCAACGGAAAGTTGTATAGGTAACCATGGGCCTGAGTTTATAGTTAGACTTCCACCTAAGGAATGGCGCTAATAGCCTTTATGTGAAGACATCCATTTTAGGTAACTACAATATCGGCAATCATTTGTTACTAGATTGTTCCTGTAGTTGTCATTTGTATATATTTCAAATTTTTTAATCTGTCAAATATCCAATTAATTTTTATTTGTGAAATAATTTCCTCTTACCGCCCATCTAAATGCTACGGACTTTTAGTAAAATGTTTTAAATAAGAATAAAAATGATACAACAACGTCTTAATTAAAACGTTTTTGACAGTGTAGCGAAATTTTAAGTCTAAATTGAATTAATTTAGCAAATAATAATAATTAATAATAATTACTTATGAATTAATACAAAACTCTGCAAATGAGTTTCTTCTGAAAATAATTTATATCAATATGCCGAATTCACGTTAGGATCCGGATTCACAATTGGAATAATTCGAAAATTTTCAAATTCGGAATATTAAAAAATTCGAAAGTTCGAATCTAAATTCGAAGGTTCAATAAAGCCGAACATTCGAAAAATCAACAACCCTAATATTTTCAAGTTTACAAGGATTGGATAAAACTGCGATTGAAACAGTCCAAATTATAAATAAATTGTATACACGCAGATATTTTAATAAATGTTTATATTGTATTTATGAATTTTTATTTTATGTAGTTTAAATAAATATGAAATAATAATAAAACTCAGGAGCTGCCTAAAGATGCATATCGGGTTGGCTATATACATAACTTTAGTTAGACTTCCACTACTCAGATGGCGCAAAATACAGTCCCAGTGTGTAACATGGCAGTTTCTTATCTATAGTAGTATATTATAATCTGTGAGTACACCTTACAGTTGTATCTGGACCGGTTTTTTTTTTTACTTTTCTGACTTTAGAGAAAGTACTGGGATTTGATGAATCCTAACGTTTTAGATCCTGCTGAATTTAAAAAAAAAACAGTCTCAAAAAATATGTATGACTGAAACATTTTATTTAATTATCTACCTAGTATTATTATAATTATTTTATTATTATTCTGAGGAGGCGGCCAATTGTCTATTGCACAAAAGCAGCCAATAGCCTAAGAGCGCCCCTGAGCATACTTTAGTCTTGCAGATATTTACTTGTCAGGCGATTGTTTTAATTACGAAACAACTGCCAGTAGAATCATTATTAGTAGGTACGTGGGTGGCACCTAAAAATATACAAATCATTTCAAAATTACGTACCCAAGAACCAAGAACTAAATAAATTTAACGATTTTATAAAAATAACAAAAATATTACAATTCCTGTACCTCGAGCTGTACCTATAATATACATACATTTTCAAACTTTCTTGAACATTTCGCAAAGTATAATTGTCGCTGTTAAACTTTTCTAATTTATTTTTTCTACTATCGTTAAAGTAATTGTCTTTTTTGATTAATTTCAGTAACTTTTGGCAGGTGGCCTTGACAATCGTGTAAAAAAAGGTATTTTCAAGGTTTTGTTTAATTTTCAGCTGCTCTTCAAGCACTATGTACCAACATATTTTGTTTCCGTTCTTCTTGTTTATGCACTTCCGTTCTTATTTTTAGTTCTAAATTAGTTTTCCGCATTTGTAGTCTTTCTTAGTTCTCAGTACAACTCGATAATAATTATTTATCTAATTTCATTTTGATAAATGTTTCACGTTTTTGAAAAATGTTTCTTCATTCAATTTATTTCAGACCTTTAATACTAAAACACAATTGTAGAAAAATATTGTTTGTATTTAAGAGTGAAATATTTTAGTACACCCGAAGAACATTTTTGCCGAGGAACAGTAATCATACGAAAGTTTTCGTATACAAATTATGATTTTTTACATAAGTGCTAAGAATTCACATTGTTTAAAAGAACTAGTGCATTTGTTCATAAAACAATTTAAGGTAGTTCTAGCGAGAAATTTTTTTTTGCAGATCTAAATGAAACGCGTCTCACGTAAACCTGGGATAGTCATACGCATCCTGTTAAAATATGAAACACATTCATCGTCTGTGAACAAATATATTCGCTTGTAAAGTTGAGTTCTTATACACGAGGCTTATGGCGATCGTTATTTAGAATCGCACAGTAATTTGTGAAATAAGACGGCGCGTAATTTTAATGTGATGAAAATGTTTGTCGGCTGTGGGAATCGAACCCCGGTTCTCAAATCCATAGGCCGACACTATACCACTGAGCCATCTACTCTTGAATGTAAACTTAGATTAATAGTTATTTACTATAGTTTTAATTATTAAGCCGTAATATTGATTTAAAAATAAAGGAATCAAAAAGATCCAGGGTTCTTGAATAACGGCTTTATTGATATATGCAGTACGGTGGGGTGGGTAGCGTTACGGAATTCGAATCCGGAGATCCCGAGTTCGATTCCCACTCAAGCTAGAAATTATAATTACTACCACTTTGCGGCTCGGTGAGTCCGGACCCTGTACTGTAATCAATTCCTGTTGTACAGAGTAACATAAATAAATAAATAAATAAATAAATATTATTGGAAAAAAAATACTTAAAAAATGACGACGTTTCGAAACACATCTTCAGGTCTACAAGGATTAATGAGAAATTAGAATTATAACCAAATAACAATAATATTATAAAATTTCTTACCTAAAATTAACCACGAACAGGCAGATTCACAAAACGAATTAGCGCTAACACCGTTTTTAATATTATCTATAACTCTGTATCAATTTAAAACAGATTAAAGAAATGAACTAAATTTGATGCTAATTAACTATCTTTTTAACTCAATTTAAAATAAACTTATTTCGTACATTGAAAAGAGAGTTAAAAATGAAATAAAAAATGGTATTAGCGCTAATTCGCTTTATGAATCTGCCTGGGAGTGGTTATTTAACAAGAACGTAGATAATTTGAAAAAATATAAAAAGGTTTATATGTTAAAAAATATTTGTAGTAACAAGCAAATGTGCAAACATCCGAATCTAAACTGACCATCAAATACCAGAGGAATAAATTATTACAAAACCTGGTGGTTTAAAACTAAACTAAGTAACAAGAAGAAGAAAAAATCTGAATAAAAACAACATGTCAAACGATTAGCCAAAATGACAAAGTATGTTTTTATAATGTGAACTCGTAGAATGATTATCAGTTTTGATGTTAACAGCACTATTTTTGTCCAAGTTGATGTAAATGCTTTCAAGGAACAGTCTAAAGCCCCATTCACAACACGAAATTAGTGGTTAGTGTTAGTAGTTATGGTTAGCGTTAGAAGTTTGACATGTGTATTCCCCTAGTAGCGGTCACAACAACGAACTTAGCCCAGCGCAGGTCTACGCTAATCGTGGTTAGCGTAGAAATTTGTAAACTTCAAACTTTTAGTTAGTGGTTAACGGCACAGCCAATCAAAAACGAGGAGTAAAGTGACAGTTGGTTTTCTCAGTTTGAATTTTATGTAACGAAAATGAATCGAAGCTAAACAAAATAGTTGTTACTTGCAACTTTAATTTTGCAAATGAAAAGAAATAAAAAAAACAAATAGAAGATGGTGGGTTCGCCCAATCAACCAAAACCGAACAAATCAGGGAGACTGGGATAATTTGATCCAAGAAATGAGGTCATATGACGAAGACATATTCTTTAATTACACCAAAATGACCATAGCTCAATTTGATTTGTTGTTAGCACTTGTAGGACCAATTTTAAAGAAAAATAGAAGAAAACCAGTTCTACCAAATCAGAACTACAGACAAAATATCAGAACTCAAACAAAAAACAAAACTAACTATTTGTCAAAACTTTAAGTTGACAACAGTGACATCTATTATAATTTCTTGTAATATCTATAATTTTCAAAAATGTGCACTACATTACCGGCAGAAACATAAATTCGAAATCATTAATTTGGGACATTGTGAACGATGTATTTTAATCTGTAACTACTAACTATAACCACTAACTATAACCACTAACACTAACTACTAATTTCGTGTTGTGAATGCAGCTTTATAGTTATTTACGCAACTAGTATTAAAAGTGTCACTTCGGTCCACGAATTTTACTTGTCAGATTTTACATATCAATAACATTTATTTTTGAAAATAAATAAATAAATATATCATCACGCCTGCTACCCATTACTGGGTGTGGCACTCTGTCGAAGCAGATCTCGGTAAGTGATATATTTTGCGCGTGAAGTGCAGTTACCGGCCGTTAAATCACGGTCCTCAAAGATGTTAGTGGTGAGGGAGCCACAGGGGTAGTTTTTAAAATGGTGAAAATTGTTTGTCACCTGTGGGAATCGATCCAGGATTCACAGGCCGACTTGATACCACTGAACTAGCTACGCCATAATATTATATTATTATATTTTAATCTGGGTTTTTTATGTAAACACATATGTGAGAACAGCTATCTCGACCAACGTGACGGTACCACCCTCTTACCCTTTGTCAGAACATCCCATGAAATACAACAACATTTAGTTAGTAGTAGATTGGCTTCTGACTAGACAAGTTCGCGTGAAGTGCAGTTACCGGCCGTCAAATCACGGTCCTCAAAGATGTTAGTGGTGAGGGAGCCACAGGGGTAGTTTTTAAAATGGTGAAAATTGTTTGTCGCCTGTGAGAATCGAACCAGGGTTCTCAGAATCCACAGGCCGACTTGATACCACTGAGCTAGCTTCCCTATACATTTATTTTTGTATGCTATATAACTAAGTTTGTTTACGTAGTATCTATTACTTTTTTTGCACTTTATCATTAACATCGTAAAAATACTGTGAGTTTTATTTAATGTGATATATGGAATTTGTTATTACCATAGTAACTAAATGACTGCATTGTATAATAGCATTCCATTAGTAGAACATATTGTCGCTTAGTTTTTATGTATTCATCGTATAAAATAATTAATTACTTTTTCACTCTAAATGAGTACATAATAACTCTCTTTTAACCAAACAAAATTGTTCACATTACTGACAAACCATTGACATTATTTATTTATTTATTCTACTCTGTACAACAGGAACTTAATCTCAATTACAGTACAGGGTTCGAATTCACTGACCAACAGTGTGGTAGTTCATACGAGTATATTTCAAATTTAAATGGAATTCGAATTCGAATGCTGTAACGCTATCCAAACCACCGTACTGTCGAACACAAACGCTTAAAATTTATTGGTTATATTAGTGTAATAGAAGGGGCTATAAGAAAATTAGAACTTATACATTTAATTGCCTATTTGAATCAAAAAGTTATAACATAATGTTTACCCCTATATTCTGTAACTGTATCATTATCTGTTAAAGATCGATAAGTTAATGATAATTATTATTGGTAAAACTCCAGTATATCATCTTGCCTTATTTTGATATTTTGTCAAATGATAGCATTGTATAGGAGAAGTTCATGTTTCCAATGATTTTAAAACAATGATTTATCATTACCTTTCGGGCGGTTTATTATTCCGATTTTAGATTAGCTCGCTTCGCTCGCGTTAACCCCTAACCGAACCATCCGATTTATTCTCCATCTTAAGGTGGTACTATCATGGAGCATTTAACCCGGATGTTACTGAATTTCATAAACTAGTTAAATAGTTTTATTTAATATATTCAATGTTATTGTTAATTATACGGTATTTGCAGTGAAATGTTAATTCTGTTCCAAATACCATACAAAAATGTAGTACCTAATTATTTTTGTAATATTTTTAGGTTAGCTATACTTTTATATGAGACTGTAATGATAGAACCACCTTAATAACAACAACAATCAACCTGTGTCAATAAATAAGAAAAAAAAAAATAGGAAAAAATTTTCCATCACTTGTCTCGTAATTCCACAGAGGTTTTTCAGCACGTTTGCATCAACTTCTCAGGTCATCAACAAACGGCTGGTCAGTTCAGCTTTAACCATAGACGCGTTTCGTCCTTCCGGACTCATCAGTATGGTGCGATCATTTATCCAACTAGATCAACTAGGAAATAGTGGATTGTGATACCGACTTAGCTGAACTGACTGATGTTAACCTATCTACAACGGTAACATGACATGAGAGCTATGGAGCCACTCGTGGTGCCATCTACCGACAAAATCGCAAATTTGGTAAAATTCCAGTATACCTGTGTCAACTATAGGACTAGGACTATTCAATTTTAGAACCGATCGTATCATGTCAAATTTCTTATCTAGCTCATGCGTCAAACTACTGTCCATCGACAAAAGTTTAACCTTATTATTTTTCATCAGTATTTTACAGATGATCATAATTTTGGTGTTTTGAGACCAGAATAATTTACAAAGACATTTGTATGTTATATTCATGCATTTTGTTTATTTGGAGAAAAAGCTGACCTTAAGGAGTGTTAAATTAAATATTATTGATCTGCGAGTACCTCAGGTTTAAAAGTAAATTAAACAATTTTTTTCCCAAATAACAAAACGTCTAACGTTTCGAGTTTCTAAGAAACCCTTCTTCAGCGACAAATATAATACAATAAGAAAATAAATGAATAAAAATAAACAGGCGAAAAGCCGTAGTTAAACAATTAATACAAAAACAATCATATAAAATTCAAGCACATGTCAACTATTGGACTAGGCCTATTCAGTTTTAGAACCGATTGTAGCATGTAAAATATGTAATCTAGCTCATGCGTCAAACTACTGTCAGTCGACAAAAGGGTATACTGGAGTTTAACCTTATTATTTTTCATCATTATTTTACAGATGATCACAATTTCGGTATTCTGAGAATAATTTACTAAGACATTTGTATGTTATATACATGCATTTTGTTTATTTGGAGAAAAAGTTGACCTTAAGGAGTGTTAATTAAATATTGTTGATTTGCAAGTATGTCAAGTTTAAAATAAAATAAACAATTTATGTTTTTTCCAAATAACAAACAGGCAGATTCATAAAGCGGATTAGCGCTGACACCATTTTTTATTTCATTTTTAACTCTCTTTTCAATGTACGAAACAAATTTATTTTAACTTGAGTTAAAAAGAGAGTTAATTAGCATCATATTTAGTTCATTTCTTTAATCTGTTTGAATTTGAAACAGAGTTATAGATAATATTAAAAACGGTGTGAGCGCTAATCCGTTTTGTGAATCTGCCTGAAAATGTCGAACGTTTCAGGTTTCAAAGAAACTCTTCTTCAGCGACAAATATAATACAATAGTCAAACAATTAATACAAAAACAATGATATAAAATTCAAGCACATGTTTGTCAAAACGTTTGTTTATTAATATACGGAGCTGTTATTATAAAAAATAGTATAATGAGAGCTCACTGATAGTTCCGTAAAAAGTGTGGTTTTTATACTGGCAGATCTGTACAACAGCAAAACGTATAAAAATAAAATAGAAATAACAAAATAAATGATTTTGATCCCAGAATACCGAAATTGATAGTAATCTGCAGATTAATCATAAAAATTAAGGTTTTCATTACCTTATTGATCATTAAGATTATGATTGAGTTACAGAATAAAATAAATATAAATATATCATCACGCCTTCTACCCATTACTGGGTGTAGCACTCTGCTAAAGCAGATCTCGGTAAGTGATATATTTTGCGCGTGAAGTGCGGTTACCAATCGTCAAATCACGGCCCCCAAACATGTTAGTGGTGGAGGAGCCACAGGGATAGCTTTTTCAAATTATGAAAATTTGTCGCCTGTGGGAATCGAACCAGGGACCTCAGGATCCACAGGCCGACTTCATACCACTGAGCTAGCCATCCCATAGTTACAGAATAAACGGATTAATTAAACTATCCAACTTTCCTAAAATATATCTCGTTATGATCACTAACCTTAATTCACATATAATGTCCAGTACACTAGTACAATAATTTACGTAGTCCACAAAAAAACTTAATTAATTATTCACTTTCACTAACATGAATTAACAATCCAAACAGTTTAATCGATTTACCAACAACAATCACAATAACACTTGAACACCGAACACTCATTGCACATGACAGTTCCCAAGCAACATGTGTGTTGCAACTGTTTTCACAATAAAGAACAGACTTGTTTTTAATTTTCTCGACGCGTGCACAGATATACTCAGTCGATTGGTGGCAACCTGCCTGCAAGCACGACTGCCGGCAACAGGGTGTTTGAAGGGGTGAAGAGGGGGTAGACTCAACGGGGTCACTGCGCATGCGTTGAGTTTCCCGCCAGAAGTTGGAGTGAGGGCGGAAGAAATACTATTAAAATATAGTTTGTGAATTGATATTATGGACTAAAATATGTACAGTAGTGGGCGAATTAATGTGAACAATGAAGTATTCCCATTTTTTCTCAAGAAGATGTTCTGGGACCAGTGGCGTACCTAGAGGGGGGCGGTGGGTGCGGTCCGCACCGGGCGGCACATATTTTGGGGCGGCATTTTTACTTTCTTATACGCAGTATAAGGAAGTATTAGAATCGCGAAAAAAATCGTTGACGAGATTTTCGCGGAAATACGTGTTTTGAGGTCCACTGAATCCGTTTTGATCATTTTCTCAATGATGTCTGTGTGTGTGGATGGATGGATGGATGGATGTGTGTCCGGTCGTGCAATATCTCATGAACGAGATAAGATTTGTTAACGAAACTTGGTAATTATAAGTTTCATGAAAATACGAAGAGCTGAGTTGATTTTGAATGAAATTTCAAAACCGGAAGAGGAAGTTTACTGGACACACAAAACAATAAATTCCATTTATTTCATAACTGGAATCAGTTACGAAAAAAAGTTTCAAATAAAAGATGTTGGTAAAAATATTTGGAACATAAAATGTTATTTGCAATTTTTCTGGATATGCGTCTAATTTTGAGAAAAACTAATTTTTATGTTTAATAATATATTTCAATAATCATAGTAGCAATAGAAACAAAAAACAAAAACATGTTTAACATTTATATGTCAAATAATAATTGTCAAATGCAAGGAGCTAGTCATAAGTGTTCAATTCAGCGTTTTTATTATGAAATATGCTGTGTATAAGAAAGTCGTGTGGTGCCCACACCAGATTTTTTATATTTAGTTTTAGTTGTAAAAAACAACTTGTTCACTTCAAAAGTTCACTATTCGATTTCTACGAATTATGAATTACTATATGATTTCGAATATTTTTCTTCATCGTCAAGTCAATGTAGGGTTGAAAATATTATCTCAAAAAATTCCTTTATTACTACCTAATTTAAATATGTCATCCAATGGTAAAAAACTACCCCACCTATAGTTTGTCTCAATTACAATTATTTATTTATGTTTATTAATTTAATGGGATAATGGCTCAGTGATTTCGAGTTGGCCTGTGGATCTTGAGAACCCCGGTTCGATTCTCACAACCGACAAACCAAATTAAAATTACCTCTGTGGCTCCCCCACCACTAACATCTTTGGGAGCCGTGATTTGACGGCTGGTAACCGCACTTCACGTACATAAATATATCAATTACCGAGATTTGCTTCGGCAGAGTGCCACACCCAGTAATGGGCAAAAATCGTGATGATATACATATTTATTTTATATTTAATTTTTTATTTATAAAAACCACCATTTGATTGATTTAAAAAGGGCGGCAAATTGGAGACCGCCCTGGGTGGTGAAAGTTCTAGGTACGCCACTGTCTGGGACTGTTTTTCTAACATGAAGACCGGATTTTTTGAGCCAATTGAATGAATGCTAAATTGTCAAAAGTACAAGGAATTACTTGTAAGTAGACTGGCTGAGTTCTGGAAAATTTTAAGCTAAAGGTGACGCAGTTTTCCAGCAAGGTTCAACTCTATGCCATACATCGAAGATTATAAAGAAATATTTTACAGACAAGAAGATCACTTGCCTGGAATGGCCAGGAAACTCACCGGATTTAAATTCTAGAGAGAAGTTGTAAAAAGGAACTTCAGGATTAAGAAAATGGATTGCACAACTAAAACAAAGATGAAGCAGTAATTCAAATATAGTTCCGGGACGAGAAAATATATAAAAAAAAATTATATATATATCATCACGCCTTCTACCCATTACTGGGTGTGGCACTCTGCTGAAGCAGATCTCGGTAAGTGATATATTTTGCGCGTGAAGTGCGGTTACCAGTCGTCAAATCACGGCCCCCAAACATGTTAGTGGTGGAGGAGCCACAGGAATAGCTTTTTCAAATTATGAAAATTTGTCGCCTGTGGGAATCAAACAAGGGACCTCAGGATCCACAGGCCGACTTCATACCACTGAGCTAGCCATCTCATAAATCTATAATCTTATTAATTCGATGCTAAAACGATTCCAACAAGTTATTTAAGCCAAAGGCCATATTTCTTATTAAAATAATAATTCGTGTTTATTTAATTACCAATTATACTCATGGCATAGCTAATAAACGTATTCTTGAACGAAAACATCCATGTTCACATTAATTCGCACACGACTGTATTTAATTTAGGGAACGGAATTGACATTTATTATTTAAGAGAGAAGAAGCAAAGCGTTTTTCAAATAAAACTAAACAGTGGGTCAATTCTAACTGCCACCGCCATAAAGCCCCTGACACATATAGCGTCAAGACTCCGAGTCTGCTACAAACTGCTGAAAAACTGAGAGTCACGTCCAAAACGGGTGTCACATATAGAGTCGGTGTTTCTGACAGTCAGAAATAAATATTTGTTAATTTTAACGTGTTATTTGTTAATTTGTATTATTTAAAATATTTATCGACTATTAAGAAATATAGAAAGTATAAACTACAAAATATAAAACAAAAAATTAAATTAAAAAAAAATTACATGAACTATAAATGAAATATAAAAACTTAAATGTATTATTTAAAATGTTTGTCGATTATTAAGAAATATAAAAACTATAAACTAGGATACATAAAACAAAAAAATAAATTTAAAAAAATGACTTGAATTATAAATGAAATATGAAAACTTAAAAGTTTCTAACTATGTATAAAGTAAATGAATTTAACTATAAAAATGTACAAAAATCAAACAAGAACATAAACAATAATAATTCATACGTCAAACAACAAAGGAAGATAGCGAAAAAACCAGCATCATAATGAAGTTGGTTTTCGGCAGTCGTGACTGCTGAAAATAGAGGCGTTTCTATTTTTGGCAGTCAAATGGTAGACTCGGAGTCTTGACGCTATATGTGCCAGGGGCTTAAGGGACCCTTGCCGCCCTTGACTTTTCATAAGCTTTTTGACAGAGCTGGGCAAGCTACTTAAAAAAAGTAGCTAAGCTACAGCTACAGCTATTCTTTAAAAAAGTAGCTGAGCTACAGCTACAAACTACATTTTGTAAAATATAGCTAAGCTACAGCTAAAAGATTTCGTTAAAGTAGCTGTTAAATTTTGAAGCTACTTTTTTCAATTATTGTGAATTATTAAATTTACCATTGTCATATGATCAGTTGATCAGTCTTTTGTTATAATGACTTTTAATAAATATAAAAAATCGCAAATAGACAAATGTACAGTTAATTTGTCATGCTATAATTCTTATTTATATCGGAATAAATTAACTGTCAAATGAACAGAAAACTCCTAAACAGTCAATGTTTAGTTCATTTAATATTTAATACAAAAGTAGGATAGGTTAAGAACAAGTGGAAAATAAAATATGTTAATAGATTTTCAACTATATAATAACTTGTTATCCTACAGTTATAGAAAACAATCAAGAAGGTACAATTAAAATACAAAACAAAAATTAATTGGTATTTCTTAATGAACAGTGGTAGCTTTAAGCTACAAAAAGTAGCTTTAAGCTACAAAACGTTTTCACATTTAGCTAAGCTACAGCTACAGCTAAGGTAAACGTAGCTAAGCTAGTAGCTAGTAACAAAACCGATGTTGTCAAAGCTAAAAAAAATTATCGACATCGCTTATTATTAACGATGTGTTACATGATACAGCCGAATATCAGTTTATTTTTTATATTTCGCAAAATACAATAAAAATCCTTTTTATACATACTGACAAATTCTCTTTTTCCTTTTTCTTTTTGTTGGTAGGGAAATATTGTAAGTTGATTATAAAAATTAATAAAAAATATCAGTGATTGATGGAAGTTACTACAGAACCAAGTTACTATTACAAAATTTCCATATATCAATGTTTTTCGACACGATTTGTTGGTTATTTTTGTTTTTTTTTTACCTAAGCACTACAATTAAATTTAAATGGTTGTTGTTATTTATTTACTACACTGCATAACAGGAATTTAATCTCAATGACAGTACAGAGAGCCCTCAGATTCAGGAATCCGAATCATTCACACAAAATTAAAACCAGCCAATCAGCGAATTTAATATTACAAAGTAAATACCTACTATTTGGGCTACTATTATAGTAACGAAGCTTAAACCCCAGTAAAAAAAAATCGTTGAATTGCAAAATCACATCATTCTTCACAAACAATTTCGAAGCTGAAACAATTACTGTCATCCTGTCAATCCCAGTGTAAAATAAAACTAGCCTCTGTCGAATTCAAACACTCTGCATTCTGCGTTACCACATCTTCACTGCATTCCTGCTTTGACCAACGCAGCCCACTAGACTTGCCAACGCTCAGCACGTTGGCATTTAGTCCGAACACTCGCCAACGCCGACACAAGCCGGACTTTCTGATCGGTATGCGCTGTATGAGGGTGTGTTAACGTCAATGAAATTCCATCATTCATAAATAAATATAAATATATCATTACGCCTTCTACCCATTACTGGGTGTGGCACTCTGCTGAAGCAGATCTCGGTAAGTGATATATTTTGCGCGTGAAGTGCGGTTACCAGTCGTCAAATCACGGCCCCCAAACATGTTAGTGATGGAGGAGCCACAGGGATAGCTTTTTCAAATTATGAAAATTTGTCGCCTGTGGGAATCGAACCAGGGACCTCAGGATCCACAGGTCGACTTCATACCACTGAGCTAGCCATCCTATAATTCAAAATAAATATGAAAATGCGGTTATCAGTATTAAATTAATTTTTCTACGATCATTACGTAATATATTCGTTGTACTGAATGGTAATCGATTTATGCAATATAGGAAATCACCATTTTAAAAGCTACCTCTGTGGCTCCGCCACCACTAACATCTTTAGGGGCCGTGATTCGACGGCTGGTAACCGCACTTCACGCGCAAAATATATCACTTACTGAGATCTGCCTCGGCAGAGTGCCACACCCAGTAATGGGTAGAAAGCGTGATGATATATTTATTTATTTAAGAAAATACAATATTAATTTTTTTATATAATGATATGTCGTTTCCTACTGATTTTATAGCAAAATGCTTCAAATAAATATTGTTGTCAATTGAATTTTATAAAAGAACTCATTTATAATGATAGCCATGATCAAGGGCGTTCGCAGGGGCGGTTCAATGGAGCAATGGATCTCTCATTGATGCCTGTAGTTTACTTTCTATTTTTCTTCATTTTACTGCGCATTTTTGTTTTATTTTATTTATACCAAAAATAAAAACATGTTTAGTTTTTCTGTATACCTACAATAAGAATATAATTATCTAAAATTTCTTTATTTTATGTTATAGGTATTCTACATACTTGTATTGTTCATGTTTCACAATCAGAGCTGGGCAGCAGCTAGCTACTTTTGTAGCTTAGCTACTAGCTTAGCTACATTTACCTTAGCTGTAGCTGTAGCTTAGCTAACTGTGAAAAAATATAGCTGTAGCTTGTAGCTAGCTACTTTTTTTTCTATTAGCTTAAAAATAACAACTGAAGCTACTTTTAAAGCTACTTTTTGTAGCTTCAAGCTACTTTTTAAGCAGAAGGTCAACAAAGTACGCATGCGTACAAGCTAAACCCACACAAAATAATTATTTGTTACTAACTAACTGGCTCTAATACGCAAAAATACACAGTAGGTGTCAGATGGTATTTGCTATTTCTGTTATTTATGTAGGTAATAGTAAATTAACAGTCATTATAACAAAAGACTGATCATATGGCAATGGCAAATTTAATTATTTCACAATAATTTAAAAAAGTAGCTTTAAAATTTAATAGCTACTTTAACGAAAGCTTTTAGCTGTAGCTTAGCTATATTTTACAAAATATAGCTTTTAGCTGTAGCTTAGCTATATTTTACAAAATATAGCTTATAGCTGTAGCTTAGCTACTTTTTTAAAGAATAGCTGTAGCTGTAGCTTAGCTACTTTTTTTAAGTAGCTTGCCCAGCTCTGTTCACAATATATTATTTACTGTATTACTAAAATATTAAAAAAATATATATTTCAGAATACTAAAAATATTTTCTATAAAATAAAATAAATAAATATATCTTAACGCCCTTTACCCATTAGCAGATCTCGGTAAGTGATATATTTATGCGCGTGGAGTGTAGTTACCAGCCGTCAAATCACGGATTTACGTTATTTTTTTTACAGTGACAATTTAAATTTTAACTATACTTTGTTTTTTAACCAAGAGGAGTAAATGCACAAGTCAGATTTACACTATAGAAAGTTACCAAAGAAAGTTACTAGATTTTTGTTCGCGCGAAATACAAAAATTTCTTACACATCTGCACTGATTAGGTCTCATGGAATTTATTTTAAAATACAAATGACATTATAAACTCTAATTTGTCACTTCGTATATTATTAGTTCTTAAAAGAACTGATTTATGTTAATGTCACAGAAATGCAAAAAACCAACAAGAAAACAGATAACCTCAAAACTTATAACAGCTCTAATAAATCAAATGTAAAGTCTATGTACAGTGTAAACTGGACGAAGCACTAGCCAATCAGAAGCGTCAGTTTTAGCGGTTAAAATTTAAATTACTCCTCCTGGTTAAAAAACAGAGTTAGTCTATAAAAATGAATGTTTGTTTGTTTGTCCTATATCATTCATCCAATCGCGATGCAATTTGGTAAGTTGTTGTGCGTACGCCCGCGAAGGTTTCTGACTTAGTACAAGTTCAGTCCGCCATCTTGAAACAAAATGGCCGCTAGCTATTCTGAAAAGTACTGCACTGATTCGATTTAAATTTGGTATAGGTATAGACGAGAACCAATCTTAACAATTAGATATAATAAAGCTTCAGTCCACCGTCTTGAAACAAAATGGCCGCAGCTATCCTGAAAAGTACTGCACTGATTAAATTCAAATTTGGTATAGGCATAAACGAGAACCAATCTTAACAAATAGGTACAATAAAGCTTCATTCCGTCATCTTAAAACAAAATGGCCGCTAGCTATCCTGAAAAGTATTGCACTGATGAAATTCAAATTTGGTATAGGCATAGACGAGAACCAATATTAACATATAGGTACAATAAAGCTTCAGTCCTATGCCATTCGAATTCAAATGTTTGCAGTTTCCGGTACGACTCAAATTTGCAATGACCATCAACAAAGCACAGGGACAATCGCTACAAGTGTGTGGACTAAATTTGGAAAATCCATACTTCTCACATCGACAGCTGTATGTGGTAGGGTCACGCGTCGGAAAACCTTCTAATTTATTCGTGTACGTCCCAAAGAGAAAAGCAAAAAATATTATGTATCCAAAATCACTTCAATAAACAGAATTCAACACAAACACTTTCTTTCTTTGAGTTGCAATGCAACGGAAGCCGGGAACTCGCATTAAATTGTAGACCACGCGAACGAAGTCGCGGGTAATAGCTAGTTATTTATAAACGTCAATCTTTGAAGGTTACGAAAGTCATAGGTAAAAAAGTTTATTCTTACCTTCTTCTCACTATTTTATATGTTTTTTCTTGTATATTTCTGTTCTTTCTTAAAGTTCCGTGGAACTATTTCACTCTAATTGAATCCCAACTTTTAAGATACTTGTACTAATTTATAATTTTGTCCGGCAGTACGGTGGGGTGGGTAGCGTTACGGAATTCGAATCCGGAGATCCCGAGTTCGATTCTCACTCAAACTAGAAATTATAATTACAACCACTCTGCGGTTCGTTGAGTTCGGACCCTGTACTGTAATTGGGAATCAATTCCTGTTGTACAGAGTAACATAAATAAATAAATAAATAAATAAAATCAATAATTGTAGTTGGTAATTGTGACTGTTAATTTGATAGTTGTAAACGCAGCTTAAATCTTCTCATAGAGCTGCAAAAAAATTCTTAGCATTTAATACGATTTTCAAGAGATTCTAAAAGTTAAAATAAAATAAATAAGTAATAATCTGACATTTTTTATAATGCTTTGAATGAATAAATAAATAAAAAGAAATTTGCGATTATTGAATATCATATAGGCTGGGATTACTTCTATCATCCACGCTAGTAACATTTCTAACATACTTGTAATATTTTATCGACAATGGTCATAGGTCCATGATAATACCAGAATTATAAATGTTCACTTCTACATTTTTTGCATAGTTCAACTTCAAAGCTTGAGTTTGTTGGATGTGCGTTTTTTTGTCAACTTCTTTTATGCATCTCTTTTTCATCGTATGTCATGCTTTTTCAAAATGAAACTGTATGTTTGTAGTGTGTTGTACGTTTGACGTTTGTACATAAAAGGACTAACTTGTTTACAGCTTCCATATACAGTAGAGTCGCAACATAGTGAATACCATCTTGAACGAACTATCCAGAAGAATAAAGTCAATAAACACACAAAATTTGACATTAAATCGGGGTTGCGCAACCTTTTAAGTGAAAGGGCTAAATGCAAAATCTTAACGGGTCGCATTACTTGTTGCCAAAAGCAGAGATATGGTGTAGTGCAGGGGTGGCCAACAAGGCTATGATCATCATCTAAAAAACGCATCAGCTCTCAAAGTGTAACAACATTGCTCTTGTAAACTTTTATTAGAAATATTTTGTGGTCGTCTGAAAAACAGTGTACATAACTCGCTCGAAATTGTGATAACTGTGCTCGTGTACTTAAATCACTCGGCACCGCGCGCCCGGTTTTTAAATTTGTACACTCGCACGTTATCGTACACTTTCGATGCTTGTTACGTAATATACTATTGTTACCTTCTAATTTTCGGATTTGCTACTTCAAACTTCAGGATTAGCTAAAACTTGTTTGAGAATCGGGCTGATGGTTATTTAAACTGGCGATCCCGATATTTTTATTGATTTTTGTGACATATTTGTACGGGTTAGGTGGAAGAGCAGCCCTCTGCTGAACCTCGCCCTTGACCTTAAGTGGTCAATAAAGCCAAAATTTAAAAAAATAAAATAAAATAAAATAAAATAAAATAAAATAAAATAAAATAAAATAAAATAAAATAAAATAAAATAAAATAAAATAAAATAAAATAAAATAAAATAAAATAAAATAAAATAAAATAAAATAAAATAAAATAAAATAAAATAAAATAAAATAAAATAAAATAAAATAAAATAAAATAAAATAAAATAAAATAAAATAAAATAAAATAAAATAAAATAAAATAAAATAAAATAAAATAAAATAAAATGAAAGTCGCAACTCGCAATTTTTTAGTCGTAGACTCGATCTCTCACTATTGTTAAAATCTCAAGAAACTTTCTGCCAAATATAAAAATAGCAAAATTACCCCGTACTCACAGAATCGCAACTTCCTACATTCACTTAATTGGAACATATCGTTCAAATTGTCAACAAACCTCACTCAATTCTTGCCCAATAAAATCCAAACTTAATTTCCAAGTTTTCCTGCAAGACTCCAAATTCTATTACCGGAATTTTATAGCTCTCGCCCATGTTATTGTATCGCAATGCGCTTGTGTTGAATGTGAAGTTCTCGTCCTCGGTGTCCCCGTCCTCCTCTGCTCCGGTCGTGCTCTTCTGTAATACAAGTTTGCGAGGACGAGACCGGAATAGCGGACACATCGCCGAGCTGTGGGCGTGCTGGCTACACTGTGTGAAAATTCCGATCACGCTAAGCAGTGTGTTTCTATTCGACACAATGAAGATATTGTCTCTAAGTAGAAGTTCGTGAATCGTTCAACCTGAATCACTGCTTTTATTGGGAACTTAGGGTGTAAATATTTATTTTTTTTGGTAAGATACTGTAAGATGTATTTTAGTTAAGGGTCGTTAGAAAATACATGTTTCTTTTAATTACAGAGTGATCAAAAGTAATAGTTTCAGTTGGCAATACAATTCTGTAGATCTTTTTATTCCACAGTTGGCACAACGCTAGGTAAAGGCAGAAATAGTTTTTGACATGTCTAATAAATACAAATAGGTTATATCAGGAGTCTGACAAGTAATAGGATTTTGACTTTTTGAATAATAGAAATACTTTAGATTATTACCAGTGCCGGATTTACCATTAGGCTGAAAAGGCTCCAGCCTAGGGCCCCGAGCTCGGGAGGGCCCGCACTGGAGTTAAACTAGTTTTGAACATTTTAGTAAATTTAAATTTTACTAATACATCAATAAATTTAACAGAGAAACTATGAACGAAAAAACTAATCAATATTAATGGAGAATTAATCAATGTAATTATAATTATTTAAATAAATTGTCGTAAATAATTAAACGCTCGAATTCTAAAAGACCCTTTATGCTAGGCCAGTCTTGGTGGGCCCCTCAACACGGGCAATCGCGCTATTTGCGGCCGAATTAAAATATTATTTTTAGAATTATTGCTGCTATTTGAATAGTATCAGCGAAGAAGTTGTTCCTTATGTTCTAAGTAACAATTGTGAACTTATTTTAACAAAATTCGTATTGTAGAAGCGAAAATATTAACAGATGTTGTCAAGCGTATTCTTCAATGAATGGTAAGCCTAGAAATTAAGGAAATGCCCAACGCTATTTTTAATATTTTCCATTTTTCAGTACGGATTTTGTTATTTTAATCTTACTCTTATAGTTTTATTTTACTTTTTATTTTCACGGCAACAGAGAGGGGGCCATTCTATGTATTCAGCCTAGGGCCCCATGTCACGTAAATCCGGCACTGATTATTACTGTGTTAAGTAAAAAAATGTAGGATGCGGGAAACAACAATTTTAGGAAACAACATTTTCAGGAAATGAATTTATGTATCAGGCTTACCAATTTCAAATAGTTTGAGTTTTTTGTTGCCAACTGGAACACTTCTTTTTGATCACTCTGTATTTTAATAAATAAGTACTTAATATAGCCACGTATAATTTCAATATTTATATGTTTTAAGTAGAAAAAGAGAAAGAGAGATACACAATATTTTTTAAACTGAATTAAACTCGAATATAAGTTATTTATTTCGCTGGATTACATCGCAGAGTTTATTTCTACACGGTAAAAAAGGATTTGTTGCGTATACCAAAATTTTAGTAGCTACAGCAAATATTTTCAGTGAAAATTTGGACAACAAAAAAGTTTGCAGTGACAACAATTTTTTTTAGTAAAAGTAAATTAGTTGTCATAGTAAAAGTAAATTAGTTGTCACAGCAAAAGTAAATGAGTGAAAGGAAACAATTCTTACATGTACCACCAACTATTCAGATCACTTACATGTAAGTAATTAGCATTAGTAATCTTAGCTAAAATAGATTTGCTGTATTTATAAAATAAAATTGCTGTCTCAACCAAATATTTTTAGCTGGATGTAGGAATAATATTAAAAAATATATTTATTATAGCTTTTAAAAAAATTTATTTCTCTAAAAAGAAATACAGTTTTATATTTACAGTATTTGTGCTATGCCAAATTACATTTAAGAATTCGAAACAAAAGAATTAAGTTCTGTTTTTTTTAACTATGGCCAGGAGTGGATTTCTGTAACTCGTACGATAGTTATCGGTACCGTTATCACTATGGATACATACAAAATTACATTTTATTTGACAATTATAACGTGAATATGCCAATCATCTTATGAGAAATATGTTTCCATACCGATAACTATCGCACGAGTTACAGAATTCTATCCCAGGAATCACATACAGATATAATTAATTACAATAAAATTACCTAACAAAAACAAAATAAACATTTTCCTTAATTGGAACTGTTGCACATGGATTATAATAAAATAAATCAGCAAAAGAAATACAAAACATATTCATTTTTTGTTTTACGTGATAACACTGCACGTGAAGGTCAAAATTAACATTTTTGAGAGAAAAACAAACAAAAAAAATATCTGACTTTTTATTTATAAAAATTCCTTCAATTAAACCAAAATGTGGTGCCAAATTTTCAGTATGTGTATTCAAAATCATACCTGGTTTATATTCAGTCCCGTTTATGTTAATCCACTTTATAAAAATGCTGTGTTCATCGAAAGTAGGGACATTTAATTTATTTTTATAATAAAAATCTAGTTTAGCTTTATAATCAAAAACTGAAGGTCCATTGAAAATATTTGGAATTAGTCCAACGTTACGTTAGATATTTTCTTTTTCCATAATTCACCTTGAATAAAATTCTCAAAACATTCATTATTTTTTAATGACTGAATATAAGAGTACACGGTATGAAAAAAATTAGGCAATTCAAATAGTCGTTTCAAAACTAATCTAAGTGGTATTACTTGCATTGTAATATCCGTCATTTGCATTAGAATTTGAGATTTTAACGATTTTTCAGTTTGTTTCTTACTTATATTATATGTAACCGGTTTTATTAAACAATCTTGTTCTTGGAAATATTTTAGCCTCAAATATTCGGATGAAAATTTTTCGAATGGGTTTATTAATATTTCAAACATAGAATTAATTTGCTCAATAAAATCTAAATTATAAGAATTTTCTTCTAATTTACTTTTTATTAAAGAACGTAAAATCGGGTAAATTATTCGCGAAATGCTTTCGTTTCATGTGTTTAGTAAACGATGAAATATTATTAAAATTTCGAAAGCAACGATTTTCCATGCACGTAAAAGAACTATTTGCAGTAAAACGATGCGATATTTTAAGGTGTAATATTAAACCAGGTATGGATTTTATAGTACTTTTACATACTGAACATTTCGGCATTTTGAATAGGTACTTACATAAACCTTGCGATATCAGAAACCAATGTACTTACATTGACCAGCTTTCTGTCCCAACTAGTAATAATACTGTAAATCGCTAATGGTATAATCATCCACAGTTGCTCAGCTTCTGGTGGATAACTGATATGGAGAGCGAAGAAACACTTGAAGCAGACATCCACAGCTTTTAAGAAAGTTTCCACGGAATATAAGATGCCTTCTATATGTACATAATATTTGTTTACTTCACCCAATGCCGGTCCAACAATTAGAACAAAAGGTTGTAATTTTAAATTAAAATTACTAAGTTTTTCAACACGTCTCTCTACGTTTTCTTCGAGTTTACTTATTTCCTATAATGTTATTACATTTGTAACTTAAATCATTATTTTTCAAATAAATTCTTACCGATATATGTAAGATAAAAGCGTCGCAACATTCTAATTTAGACGGCTTCCACTGCTGTTTATTATTGTTTTTTGCTATTGTTACTGGCGGACACAGATGGGGAAGTAACAGCAAAGTGCGGATTTGTTTTTCAGTTGATGTTGCACTATCTTCAATATCAAGTAAAAGTTTAACTAAATTCTTATATTTTGAATTTAAAGATCTAAAATCGAATATCGTGAGTTAAAATCACAGTCAGAATAATAAAGAAATATAATCATTACTTACCAATGTATAACCTTCATTTTCTTTGAGAACCGGAAATGTATCTAAATATGATTTAATGGTGACTATTTCAGTAGTACTCCTCAGTTGTTTTTTTCTTACGTCAAATGTCGTTCCAGTAGTCCGTTACTGTTGTCCAAGGACTCCGACTATTCTTTAACCAGGTTATCAAATCTTCCAAATCATTATCTGAAATAAAAGTATTTATTTCTGCAAAAATTTAAATAAGAAAAAGGAAAATCTTACCCCTTTCAATATTATCATCCTCACTCTCTTGTTGAGAAATGCATGCTTTCTTTGAAGTAATTAACCCAACATTTTTGAATTGACGCCGTAAATTATAATATTTGGAAAATAGTTTGCCACGCGCAATTTTTTTATCTTTATTTCCAATTTGTACAAAATAGGTTTCTTTATTTTCAGTTGAAACAGTTTTTGCAATAGCCGCCGCCAATTCTTCTAAACAAGTAGTACTTATTTTTCTGTACACATCGCTAGGAGTCATGTACTACTTCTAGCACTGCTTCTGACACTGGAGTCTCTTCGATTAGCAATGGTGTACTAGCAGGTACCTGTAAGTTCGTTTTATTAATGCCTAGTTGCAAACAACTAACACAACAATATACAACTAATTCAATAACAAACAACACACACGAAAAATAGAACAAAACTCTAATATAACCTAGTTCGCTGTCAAAGCCTCAAAGTATGTGGATGATGAAGGGAGAAACTCTGACAGCTGTGCATCAACTTCAGTTCGCGACCTACATTATATAAAATGGCGCGTCTTGTTAACCTAAATAAATCAACGTTTAATACAATCCTATTAATTTCTTTGGTAATCAACAACTTAACTTAGTGAAATAATATCTTTAAATGGGGCCCACTGAATGTCACCAATCATATTTAAACTGCAAATAATTCACTTACCTTTGAACACATCCACGTATTTTGATAGTCCCCATTCCTTTAACCTTTTTTCATACTCGTACTCCATTGCCATTAACAAAAGTATTGTTATTGTCTTTCTTAAATGACAACACTTATTGTGTAGCAAACATTGTGCACAAAACTAACGATAAAAAAATATGTCCCGTACACAAAACCAAGAGTCTCACAACAAGTTAGCATGTGTTCAGCGCGCAATGGCGTACGCCGTATGCCGAATCAGATTAGAATATGCGCAGTAACGCAGTGCGCATCAATAAACTCTAGTTGCAACAAAAAAAATTGTTACGGTGACAAAAATAAGTAGTTGCAGCGCATTTTTTGTTTGTTACAAAAACTGATTTGTTGCCGCTGCAAATAATAAATTCTTGCTCTAACTAAATGCATTGCTAACCATTAAAAGATTTGTTCTGGATACAAAATTAATCAGCGATCGTAACAAAAACGATTCAGCTATATTTTATTGTTACCTCTGCAAATTTAATTATGTTCTGCGTAATAAGTATATTTTAAAATTGATGTATAGAACATATAAAATTAGTAGGCATAGCAAAAAGTAATGCAAGTAATTTTTTTTAGTTACACCAAACAAGTCATTTTTTTCCGTGTAGTACTAGAATTACAGATTCTATTTTACTTTGAAGTAATTCACTCTAATAAGTGCAACAGTTTGTTTAATTGAGTTAAATTACACTGGTATGCAGTGTTATTATATAACTACTGATTATTTGCTATAAATAAACATTATTATGAACTAATTGCTTCATTTTAACTTGAAAGAAACATATTCTTCCGTTGTAACAGTACACCCTCACTGCCCCACTCTCGTAGAAAATGTTCCAGCTCGTTCACATCCACTTAAGCAGGCCATGACATCGTATGTGCTGTTCACAATTTCTCATCACCATTACAGACACCTTTACGGCAGTTTAAACTCTCACCTGTAGCAGCGCCACCGCCGCGACGGCAGCGAGCAGCCAATAACATTTTATGAAGTCGGCGTCACCGCCTGAAATGTCATCGGCGCCGTAATGTGATGGCAGGCGGCTGTGTGCATACTTATCACTCGTTTAGGGTAGAGTACACGCGAGCTAAGTGCCAACTGTGTGCAGGAAGATTGTGCTGTCAAATCTGATACTGGGAGATAGTGTAAGAAAGAATGCGGGTAATAAATTAGAAATATATAAATTTGAAGACTGTTCAAGCATGTGAAAGAAAAATAAATGAAAAGTGAATAGGTTTGTTTGTACAGATGTGTTTAAAGGTTTGTTGTGTGATGAATGATTTCGAGTGTAAACAGTGCTGGATTGCAGCATAAGCAAACTAAGTTATAGCTAGGGTTACCACCTCAGAACTAAGTCTCGCCCGGAGACGGTGACTATTTTTTTAAAGAAGATCCTGCAATTTTATTATTATTACCATATTTGATAAAAAAAGGGTGACATTGTTTTGTTAAAGACAAGTGTTTTTGTTATCATGGTAAAATAATTACTTATAAAATAAAGTGAAACAAGATTGGAGGTGATAAATCTACTGTAACAATAAAATTAGTGTACTCAACATCATATATACGATTAAACTGTAACAATATTGACAAAATTGAAGATAATCACATGCAACAGAAGACATCCCCTCACCTCAAATTATGTCTATTTCTGAAAACTTGATACAATTCTAAAAAATTTGATCTGATACAAGATGATATATCAACTATTAGAACCGAAATTAATTGTATAAATTCTTCCTTAAAATCATGAGGACAGAATCAAGAAATTGGAAGATTTAGTGACAGTAATTAAGCTAGATAACAGTAAGATGTAGAAGATCATCAAAGAAAAAAATTATAATTTAGTGGCATAGAAGATTTCGAAAGTGAGACAGATTTGTCCTGGACAACTAATTACACAGCACTACATATTCAATTTTACTTGCACAACCCGGAGAAATAATAATTAATCCCGAAGATAACTCACTGAAACCCGGAGAGGTGGCAAGCCTAATTATAGCTTAGGGCCCCGACACATTGGGAGCCCCGCGGAAATTGTACAAAAATTAAAAAACTAATAATGTTACAATACTCATACATAGCATCTCGCTATATCTCATCAAATGAGGTAGCACGAACCCTTGAAATATTCATCAGATTATTCAAATAATCAATTTTAGTAAAACAGTTCCATCCTGACACACCATTATCGCTTCAATCACATTCACGTTCTTTCCATACATCATTTATTTCATACACTGAAATCTTTCATCACTCTACAAACCCTAGCTCACATAGATTCACTTCAATACTCTTTTTTTATTAATATTTCTTTCGACGTACTTGCTCAAATCATCTCAACTCCTCTAATTAGAAACCAAAAAAGGTAAGAAATGAAAGGAGCGTCTTTCTGCACTTGTTTTTCATAGCAAATTCCACACAATTGCATTTAGAGACTCTATTGTAAGAACAGAAAACGAATCAAAAAGTAAGAAACTAAGAGGATGTCGTCCTACGCTTGTTTTTAACAGTGAATTTCATACAATTACAGGTAAACACTCTAACGAAATAACTAAACAATGAATCTAAAATCATGAATCCTACGCTTTTCTTTATTCATCAGATTCATCGCGCAATTAATCTTCGGCAAACGCTCTTATCCTAACACACCGCTTACGGTTCAACCATTCATAATTCCTTTTATACAAGCTCGGCTCGTTTCATCAACTTAAAAGCATAAGATCATATCTAACATTATTATATTTTCTTGAATTCAAGAATTGAATATTTCTTGTACAATATTAGCACATAAATTAAACAAAGACCACTGATATATTTAGGGCCGGTTTCTGAAAAAATATTTAACGGGCATGTTAACTAACTGTCACTTAAATTTATTGAAAGGTTAAAATTACATCGGGTTTCTGAAAACAAACGTCAGTTAATTTATATGTTCGATAACTAACTCATGGTTCTATCCTGAACTAACATTTATTCTTGAATCTAATAGATGGCGTTACTATCGTTGTCGGTAAATGTCGGTAATTTTTAATGTCAATTTCAAACTTCAAAATAATTAATTTGACGTCTATTATTGTACTTCGTGTTTGTGGTTTGTAATTGTAATAAAATTATGGAAGAAAAGCGAATTTGTGGAAAAAACTTCACAGAAACTGAAAAGAATGTTCTTTTTGAGGTGGTGACAGGGAAATATAAAGCTATAATAGAAAATAAAGAAAGTGATGCCGTCACAATCATAAAAAAAAGTTTAGCATGGCAACAAATTGCTAAAGAATTTAATTCGCAAAATCAGACAGGGCACATAACTTGTTATTCTTGTAGAAACGATATCTGTCTCTAAATTCCGCATCACTATAGATCACAAAGGGATTACGTCTTTCTCTAAAAACTCTGACTTTCTGCAGAGCCTCCACAATGTCAAATAGTTCTTCATATGACGATGAGCTAGAATTCGAGTATTCTTGAAGCTGCATACTAACAAGTTTTGATAAATAGGTAAAATCACACAAGCACTAGAGTTTAAAGTATGTTCGAAGGAATTTTTAAAGTTCTCAAAATAATAGATTTTAGTAATAACTGTGTTTTTAAACCTTTTTCAATCACCAACAAAGCCGAACGAAACTAACACAGCGGCTTGACGAATTGATTTTTAAAACAAGGTTAGGAAAGATGAACACTGTCACTGTCAACCGTTATTTTCAATTTATGAAACAACTGCGCATGCGTCATATAATTTAACTGGACCAATTTGCCGCGTTAACTTAACGGCCAGTTAAATACCAATATATTGTTTCAGAAATCCATTTGACAGTTTATCGAAGAGTTAAACTAACTGACCAGTTAAATTTGTTTTCAGAAACCGGCCCTTAATAATTTAAACTTCATAAATAATATAATTAATTGAGCAAGCTGTTGGACTTCTTGAAACATGTTTGATAATATTTAAAAAATACAAAACAAAAACACTTGGTTGTTTCAAAGAAGATATTTATTTTTACTTAATACGTATTTCGGCTTTTACATCATCAGAAGTGACGAAAAATTAAAAATCAATCTATTTATATAGTTACTATATCTTCGTATCTCACGGTTTTTGAGATACTAAGGGTTAGACTCGAAAAACGGACATTCTGTATATGCCTCATCAGTAAAGTTAGACATAAAGTAGTCAACATTACTAAAAAATTATACGTAAACAAATTTGATATTTGATATGTTTCAAACAGATAAATGCTGAATTACTGAAAAACTAAATTACATGTTTAATAATATTATATATCATTCATATATTCTAAATATTAAATATGCTGTGTATAAGAAAGTCGTGTGGTGTCCACACCAGATTTTTTAAAATTTAAATTTGAACTGACTTGCGCGTATTAAGGACATACGCATAAAAAATTTAATACCAATATGTAAGATACTAGTAGAATGATATTTCCATCTAGTTTTGCTGGCACACTATGTGCTAAATATTAGCCAGAGGTGGGCAATCTACTTAAAAAAAGTATCTAAGCTACAGCTACAGCTAATCTTTAAAAAAGTAGCTAAGCTACAGCTATAAGCTATAATTTGTAAAATATAGCTAAGCTACAGCTAAAAGCTTTCGTTAAAGTAGCTGTTAAATTTTAAAGCTACTTTTTTTAATTATTGTGAAATAATTAAATTTTCCATTGTCATTTTGTTATAATGACTGTTAATTTACTATTATGTACATAAATATCAAAAATAGCAAATACCATCTGGCACCTACTGTGTATTTTTGCGTATTAGAACCAGTTAGAACCGGCAACAAATAATTATTTTGTGTGGGTTTAGCTTGTACGCATGCGTACTTTGTTGACCTTCTGCTTAAAAAGTAGCTTGAAGCTACAAAGGGTAGTTTCAAGCTACAAAAAGTAGATTTAAGCTACAAAAAGTAGCTTTAAAAGTAGCTTCAGTTGTTATTTTTAAGCTAATAGAAAAAAAAAGTAGCTAGCTACAAGCTACAGCTATATTTTTTCACAGTTAGCTAAGCTACAGCTACAGCTAAGGTAAATGTAGCTAAGCTAGTAGCTAAGCTACAAAAGTAGCTAGCTACTGCCCAGCTCTGATATTAGCGATATATTTACTAATACATATGGTATGGTCGAGGTTTTTCATTTTTCAGTAATTCTGCGTTGGCGCACTTCATTATTTCACAATTTATTAGCACAGGTTTTATAAGTTTGCACTAATTAAAGTTAACACAATGACCAACGTTGCCAAATTTCAGGTAGTGAGTATAACGCACCCAGAACGCAAATATAAATTCCATTTTTAATTAAACGCACGTCTAACTAAACTCCGTGCGAAGCGTAGGTAGGCGTAGGCCTCACGCTCGCGCTCGCATACCTCCGTGTGCTATAAACATATTTCCACGCTGTGTGATAGGTGAGGAAGGGGTGAAACTACGACCTTGGGAACCATTACCACGCGCACAGTTAAACGCTCTCGGTAACAAGTGACCTGCATGTTACACACCTGCCCAGATACAGGCAGGGTGGAAATGGGGAATGTTCACTACTTGAAAGACTGAAACTATGGCCGTATTTATTTGGGATTTTTAAAGTAACCTGCAGGTTACTTGGCACACTTTAAGTAACCTGCAACTAACCTTAAACTGACCCTACTGCCCCAGATATTTTAGCGGGTTGGTAGATTCAACCCGTTTACTATCTCTTTCTAATCAACTTGTGTTCCTTGTTATTCGTGGCGGCATCGCGATTTGTAATAGTATAGCGAGGTTAGGAGTTATTTTTATGAAAAACGTAAGTAATTTTATAATAATATTTTGAAAAAATATACTAAACTATTATTTTTAATGAGATATGGAGATATTAATTTGTTAGATAATTTAAATGAACATACTAATAATTAGAATTCCTTAGATAATCATCAAATATTGTTAATAAAATGAGTAACAAATTATTATTTTAAAATAAGTCCTCATGCCAAACAATCTAATGACAAAAGTGAGTCAATTAGACATTCCTATAATAAATTAACAGAGATTCTTCTTCTTCTTCAATGGCGCTATAGCCCGAATCGAGCCTGGGCCTACCGGACACACCGGGTCGCAGTTTTTACGCTGCCGTACTGCCGGTTTTCGTAGTCGATGTTACTATTTTAAAGCATATGTATAAGTGACTAGTTTATAGCGCCCGAGTATGATTAATAAAACTGTATTTTTTATTTAACGACAAATCATACTTCGTCGACAGGCGGATTCGAACTGACGAACCTTGGTTCGGGTGACGTCACAGTATGTTAAGAGGTGTGCATTAACACGCTCAGCTACCGCGCCTATACCTATAGAGATTATTCCTGGGAATAATCACAAGAGCTTTATTCTCAGTAGGAGAGACTGGGTACGGTTGTGCCAGGTTACGGTAGTGACAGTCGTCATAACAGCAAAACTATACGGAATGCGGCACGGGTGCAAGGGGAGGGAGAAGCGGCATGCATGTCTAAACGCGTTACCCAGGTTACGTCAGCCAGCGCACGACGCTAACGTAACCAGGAGTCTACATTGCTTTTTAACAGTCGAAAGTAAGTTTTTTTGTTTAATTTATTTTAATATTTACTGTTATTTGTATACAGATAGATTATATCATATATTTTTTTGTTATAAGTTGAATATTAGTAGTTAATTACGAGTGATTAGTTTTTACGTAGATTACTTGGCCCAGTCATGGCGATTGTTTGTTTTCGAAAGTATGCGTTGGGTACGGTTGTGACAAATGTTGTGGGTACGGTTGTGACATATATTATACGTATACAATAATAAAAATTATTCATTTATGTTTAAATTATTAAATTTAATTTATTTTGATTTAAATCAATGATTTAAAAAAAAATCTCTTGATTTAAATCATGATTTAAATGAATTTGATTTAAATCTCTCAACCCTGGTTATAAACATTAGATGCAGTGCATTATTAATTGTAAGAATAGAAGTGATCGTAGATTTAAGTTCATTTACTTTAATTACGAATGTTAACTTTTTATAGAAGACAGTTATGTTGTGTTATGTTACATATTTCTAACAATAAAAGTAATTATTATGTCTGTCACTACTGACCCCAACCACTGTCACAACCGTCCTTGGGGTGTGGTCGGTTGTGACACTTTCTCTTTTTTCTTTTAATTTGATGCTATAACTAATACAGCGTATTTAGGGACAACATTTTGGTATTTTTACGTAGACAAAAGTACAAATTAAGATTTAAATTACTTTTCTCGCTGCTAACTAGTAAATTAACAAAATTATTGGCGATCAAACCAAAATTGTCACATCCGTACCCAGTCTCCCCTACAAAAATGACAAGATTGGTTAAAACGCAGACACGTGACATACAATGAAGCATTTCATTAGTTTTGTGATTGAGAAAAAATAATCAATAGAACATTTTATTTTACCGCACCGAACAAGTAACCATAGAAGAAGGGACAGCTATAACAAAAGATTGTTACGCAGTTATTGCTGACATCTCTTGTTGCCCCAAGTAATTATTATTAAAAATACCGATAATATAGGATACATATTTATCATTCTCATGATCGTAATGAGTAAAATATTTCAAAATTATTAAAATCAAAACAACAAAAAGAAACAATTAGCAAAAAGTTAGTTTTATTGAAACATATTTAAAATATTAATTAAACAAATACTAGTATGTACTACAAATAAATATGAATTATGTATATTTTCGCCCTCTTATGCACACTCTTATTTATCACTGCGCTACTTTTTTCAGTATCCGTATTCTTATATGTTGTTGTTACTGTTGTTATTGACAGATATGTGATATTTTCATCCCGAATTGATGAAAATGAATTTATATTTACTATAAAAGAATTTTCATAATTATAAAAATTTCAAATTTCACAATATTGTATTAATTACTTACATTGGTTAATATGTGGAACAGCCCCAATGTTTAATTTTTTTGATAATGTGTATCGATACAGTCAATTTTGAAAATGAAGACTACATACGACATTGTGCTTAAGAACACTACTATAAGGCACATCAATTAAATCATTTCTATTATTATTGTTTTCAGCAATGATTTCGTAATAAATTATTCGGAAAAAAAACACAATTTTCTTCTATTACAATGTGATACCAGACACGCCTAAAATTGTACAGTAGTATAAAATTAAATATAAAATTATAAAAGATACCTACTTACCATTATATAAAGATTGCAATAATAACGACAGATATGTTTATTATTTACAAATTTTACTTGTCAAAATATAAAACATCGTTTGTCAAACATTTAAATATGTAATCTGTTTAACAATGTCAACCATTTAAATATTACCTACTATGATTCCTGTTATTAATTTTAAATTGATTTAGTTCATTTGGGGCAGCAAGAGATGGCATTAAAAATCGTGTAACAGGGTAACTAATACAGCTGCCCAGGCCCTGTTTTACCGAAATCTTTAACGGTCAGAAGTCTCAGAAGAAAATCGCATAGACTTGAACACAATGCTCTAAATTTGGCAACCCTTCTATAAATAAATCATCCTGTCTATTTTTGGAACAGAATAGCGAAGCAGACTTCGGTAAACCACATTCATTTATATACATACAGGTATCTGAATTCTAAAAGCATTACACCCACGTCACGCCAGTGATATTCATGAAATGATGCAAGATTACTGTTATTTGAACTACACGAAAAGCGTGCATTTAATATGATTAATCAGTTTGTATACAGCCGTTATTTCCCAAAATATTTTAGAGATAATGACAAATGATAAATGTGGGGTCTATCTGTCAATGCATCGGACTGTGGATTTGAGAACCCGAGTTCGATTCCCACAACCGACAAATTGATTTTCACTACATTAAAAATTAGCCCAGTGGCTCTCTCTCCAATAACATCTTTGTGAGGCCGTGATTGTCCCCTGATAACCGCTCTTTACGAATATAAATATATCACTTATTCAGGTGGTTTTATCATGACAGTCTCATACAAAAGTATAGGTAACCTGAAATGTTTATCAAAAAAAACAATTATTACATTTTTTTACGGTATAGGTTATTAACAGAATTAACATTTTGCTGTAAATATCGTATAATTAACAATAACATTAAATATATTAAATAAAACTATTTAACTAGTTTATGAAATTCAGTAATATAATGAAATTTTTGGAAGTGAATGTTTCATGCCAACCAATAGCAGTGTAATGCCTGTTTTACACTGAGCAATCTTGCAAGTGCAACTGCAACTTTCAACTAGTTGAAGCAATCTTGACCGAGTGTAATACAGAAATTGCAAGTGCAAGTGCAAGAAGCAATCTTGCATCAACCTCTTGCCCGAATTAGAACATGTTCTAATTTTTGCAAGACTTGCAAGGCCACTGTTAGTTATTTCTAGTAATTTTAAGTTTGTTAGAATGCTACCAACTTATAAATGTCAAAAACGATAAAGTTGGGTTAAAGATATTAAAATGATTTACTGCATTGCAAATAATTGTGCAAATACTTATAAGAATAAATTTTTATATCAATGCAATATAACATATGAAACAAATGTTAATAATACAAGTGATATAAGAGGTTAAGCTGATATAATATGAAGTTAGTAACGACAAAAATTTGTAAATAAATTAATATTATATTGCAGTTGCAAGTTGCTCAATGTAAAGTGAAAAAAATATCTCTGCAACATTTTGGTGCAACTAGTTGAACGTAAATCTTGCAAGTTGCAATTGCAGGTTGCGCTTGCTCAGTGTAAAACAGGCATAAGATTTTATACCGCAGAAGCTATGGCAACATTGTGAGAACCACAAGCAGAATAATATTACCAGTCGGTACCAAACCTAATTGTATTATCAATATATTCTGTTGACAGTTCATAATAAAAATGACAAAAATACACCAAAGCAATTATCGAAAGTGTAAGATAACGTGCGAGTGTACAAATTGAAAAACGAGGCGCGCGTTTACAAGAACAATTTTATTACACTTTCACAGCTGATGCGTTTTTAAAGGTTAGCGTTGACGTTTGAGGTTAGGTGTGGCGATTCCTACTGTACTAACCGTAATGTCAAAATATTACATAATGTTAAAATATTAGTAAAGAAGTAATTATTAATTTAAAAAAATAAGATTTATTTATGCAAATGTGTTGAAAAATCTGCAAAAACTTCGATTTAAATAATTCAAATTTTTTGCATTTATTTTATTATTTTATTTCATCGTAATGCCATCTGTTGTCAATTAGTGGAACTTCACCTGATATGTTAGGAGTGTGCGTTGTACTAACATATCAGTGTATAGGCATATTCCATTTGCCATTTGGATCAGATCTATCTTACATTAACTGAACCAGATCACTTATTTATTTTGCTGGATTACTTCGCTGACTTTATTTCCAGTATTAGATTTACATATTCTAATTTACTTTGAAGTAATTCACTGCAATAAATACATCAGTTTGCATAATTTAGTTAATTTGTCATTTTGTCTAATTTATCTGAACTGATTTAAGTGAACCAAGTGGCAAATGGAATACAGCTTATGTTATGTTCAACTTTCCGTATTAATTTATGATGTTGTTATGGTTATTTTCATACGTGTTCGTCTGAATAATTAATAAACAGTATAATACAAATTTTTAAGAACGTCGAAATATGGTGGAGTCGCCAAACAAAACTTAAATTAAAACTTAAAAATTGTACTAAAATGAAATAATATCAAATACGTTCCTAAATATTTCTTAACTTGTAATAAGCGCAGTAAAATGTTTATTGTAAATTTCGTAATGTTATCTGTTGCATGCACCATTGCACACAACACCGGAGAATGCACAGCATACAACTAATGTGAATTGACAAAACTTTTAATAGTTAGTTCTGTATGCTTCGCTGGATGTAACTTAGAAAGCTGCAGAATGTATAATTTACAGCAGTTCCCAAACTTTTATAATGGCACTTTCTGCATAATTGATGCTAAGTAAGTCGTATTATTTTAGTATGAATAATTTATTTCAATCTGTGTCTAAGAAATGGAAAGATTTTGCTTTTTATACTGCTTTAATTTAATTAGTTTTTCTTGGTTGTTAAACAGTTGTAGCCTGCGATATTCAAACTACGCTATCAATTTGTAGTTTTTTACCAGTTTGTCAGTTTGTCAATATTCCCCCATATTCTGTAACTCGATCAATATCTGTTAATTAAATTTTGAAAAAATCAACTTGCCTCCGCCAGGATTTGAACCCAGACCTTCCACTAGGGCCGCGGACGTTCTAACCAATTAGACCACAGAGGTGTGACGAATTGTTGGCACCGACAAGGGATTTTTTCTATGTGTCGTTTGTAAGTAATATCAAATGTGCGAATGGGTTTGTTCGACAATGCAATTGATATACAAACGTTAACACGTTTGAAATTAATCAAATCATGAAGATTATCTTCATGATTTGATTAATTGAAGATTATCTTCATGATTTGATTAATTTCAAACGTGTCAACGTTTGTATATCAATTGCATTGTCGAACAAACCCATTCGCACATTTGATATTACTTACAAACGACACATAGAAAAAATCCCTTGTCGGTGCCAACAATTCGTCACACCTCTGTGGTCTAATTGGTTAGAACGTCCGCGGCCCTAGTGGAAGGTCTGGGTTCAAATCCTGGCGGAGGCAAGTTGATTTTTTCAAAATTTAATAAAAACATGCTACGCATTTGTTATTTACAACTACTATTTACAAAAATATCTGTTAATGATCGATAAGTTAATGACAACACTTATTTTGTATGATTAATCTGCAGATTACCACCACTTCGACATTCTGTTAAAAAAAGACACGGACTGGAGACCGATTCTAATTCGTAGCAACCAGTTGTAGCCACTGGCGTGACGTCATTTTTTGTCGCTATCGCTAGTGTAGCCACCTTGCGGGATAAAGTGTAACTTAGGTTTGACGTCATTATTGGCGACTAGACATTTTCTAGCGACTTCCTGGAGACCTATTCTAATTCTTAGCGACTGCTTAGCGACTAGTTTCAGTCGCTAAATCAATGACGTCACGGTGCAATCAATGTCATAGGGATTTTAATTTCTTACGTTGGTATTAATCGGACCCCCGGAGTATTTTATGTTGGTATTTATAATTTCTGACAGCCATTTATTGATATTTGTTTTTCTTTGTTAAACTCAAATATTTGTATGTTATTGCTTAAATTTGACGGAATTTTTAGTAATTTTCAAGCAATTGGTAATATTTTAAAAATAAATAATATAAATTTTAACAAAATCTTAAATAAACATATTTACATTACAAATTATTATTAATGTGTAAACAACGATATTGTTGTCCTAATTATCGGTAATGTACATCTGCAGCTGGATTTTGTTCAATAATTGGCAGATCCTACTCGTATTTACATTTTATAATAATAATATACAGTGCACATAAAAATTTATCTAACTTCGAAACTAATCAACCAAAAAATGCTAAGCGACTGACGCCATGACACTTCGCAACAGCCTTGTACTAGTCGCCTGCATACGCGACTTCCTAGCGACCAGTCGCCAACAATGACGTCAGGACTGTACTTTTTAACTATACTAACAGATGGCAACAGTATCAATGTCGCCAATTATAACGTCAAACGGTCGCTAACTCCAGTCGCCAACGAATTAGAATAGGTCTCCTGCTAGCAACTGCTTTGAACCAGTCGCTAACTCAGTCGCTACGTCCTATTTGTATGTTTTGCAGTACCGTGTTTTGAAAAGTTTGGTTATGTTAATAAATAATACTAAATATAGAAACATAATTACAATTACAACCAACAAAGTGGACTTGTTAATAATAAACAATAACAAATAGCAGCAACAAGTTTTTCAGAAATACCGCACCAAAATATATAGTCTGATCTTTGTTACCAACAGTACAAAATAAATTCCCTATAAATTTAACGAAATCACCTGACGTCATCAAAAATACGTCATTCAACTACATATTTGGTTGCTACTAATTAGAATCGGTCTCCAGGCGTCATAAAACAAAATTTATTTTATTTGCAAGGTCTGTTCAAAAATATGCGGACTGACGTCATAAAACAAAATGTACTTTATTTAGAAGTTACATGTCTGGGTTCCCTTCAAAGTACTCTCCGCCCCAACGTACACACTTATCCTGTGTTTCCACTTGTTGAAACAGTCCTGGTACGCATCTTTTGTAATGTCCTTCAGCACTTTCGTCGCATTTGCCTTAATCTCAAGAATCGTATCAAATCTTCTTCCTCTCAAGTACACGAGCACAATTATCTCACTTTCGAGCGAGTTATGTACACTATTTTTCAGACGACCACAAAATATTTCTAAAAAAAGTTTACAAGAGCAATGTTATTACACTTTGACAGCTGATGCGTTTTTGAAGGTTAGCGTTGACGTTTGACGTTTGAGGTTAGGTATAGTAATACCTACTGTACTAAGCATAACGACAAAATAGTAAATAAAGCTAAAATATTAGTAAATAAGTAATTATTAATTTAAACAAATAAGATTTATCTATGCAAATGTGTTGAAAAATCTGCCGAAACTCCGATTTCAATAATAATACAAATTATTTTCCTTTACTATATTATTTTTTTACATCGTAACGCCATCTGTTGTCAATCAGTGGACCTTCACCTAATATGTTAGAAGTGTGCGTTATCCTAACATATCAGTGTATGTTATGTTACAGTTTCCGTAGTAATTTATGATGTTATGGTTACTTTCATACGTGGTCGCAGGCAGCAGAAAGTTATATAGGTAACCATGGGACTGTGTTTATAGTTAGACTTCCACCTAACGAATGGCGCTAATAGTCTTCATTTGAGGACAACCATTTTAGGTAACTACAATATCGGCAATCATTGGTTACTAGATTGTTCCTGTAGTTGTCAATTGTATACATTTCAAATTTTTTAATCTGTCAAAATATCCAATTAATTTTTATTTGTGAAATAATTTCATATAAATAATGTCTTTAACTAATATCAATTGTTGTGTAAAAAACTGCACTGCTACTGGTAAGTAAATGATCACATAATAAATAATATTTAGATGAGAAAGTCATAATATATTTTCAAGTTCACAAGGATTGGATAAAACTGTGATTGAAACAGTTCAAATTATAAATAAATTGTATACACGAATATATTTTAATAAATGTTTATATTGTATTAATGAATTTTTATTTTCTGTAGTTTAAATAAATATAAAATAATAATAAAAATTACAAGCTGCCTAAATATGCATAACGGGTTGCCTATATACATGACTTTAGTTAGACTTCCACTACTGAGATGGCGCAAAATACAGTCCCAGTGCGTAACATGGCAGTTTCTTATCTATAGTAGTATATTATGATCTGTGCGTGGTTGTTTGAAAAACGATTTTAGTTATAGAATGTTGAAATGGTAGTAATCTATAGAGTAATTATAAATCATAATCGTTGTCATTATATTATCGATCAATAACAAATAATGAACGAGTTACAAAATAGGGGGACAATTACAGAACATAGGGGATTATGAGAACTTGCTGCGATCTAAATATGAAAAATATATACATACATGAAATCTCATTATTATATTTGTTTGTAATGTCAAATAAATATCCAAATATATTCCTTTGTAACCAACAAAAATGCATCACTAACAAATATTTTGCACATCTGACATTACAAATCATTACAAAAAGCTTGTAACATTACCACACTAAAATTTATATAAATTTGGATTATTCATACTGATTTCCTGATATATTGATTCATTTTGTTATAAAAAGTTGTGATTTTTGTAAATATTAAAAATTGCAACTCAAGATTATGAAATAGAGAATATTTAAACCCGACTAACTATAATTAATTCTACGATAGTAGTAGTGCAATAATATTGCCAGTACCGTATTTACAGTTTTGCTACTATACATAAAGAAATGTGTATCGTCATGAACTTGAATATTTATTTCTTTATATCAGTGGTATCGAGTCGGATTGTGG
The DNA here is from genome assembly GCA_911728475.2 of Pterostichus madidus. Taxonomy (NCBI): domain Eukaryota; kingdom Metazoa; phylum Arthropoda; class Insecta; order Coleoptera; family Carabidae; genus Pterostichus; species Pterostichus madidus. The sequence continues at coordinate 27,603,682 of OU452314.1, forward strand.
ATTTGAAAACCCGAGTTCTATTCTCACAGCCAGCAAACAATTTTCAACACATTAAATTATCCCTGTGGCATCCTCATCACAATCATATTTAGGTATCATGACTTGACGACTGATAACCGCGCTTTACGCTCATAAATATATCACTTATCGAGATCTACTACGGCAGAGTGCCACATCAAGTTATGGGTAATAGGCGATGATACACAGAGTGATCAAAATGAATTGTTTCAGTTGGCAATACAATTCCAGATATCTTTTTATACCACAGTTGGCACAACTAATAGGATTTTGACTTTTTGAGGAATAGAAATAATATTTTAAAAATACAAAATAAAAACACTTACAGGCAGATTCATAAAGCGGATTAGCGCGGACACCATTTTTTATTTAATTTTTAACTCTCTTTTCAATGTACGAAACAAGTTTATTTTAACTTGAGTTAAAAAGAGAGTTAATTAGCATCAAATTTAGTTCATTTCTTTAATCTGTTTTAATTTGAAACAGAGTTATAGATAATATTAAAAACGGTGTTAGCGTTAATCCTTTTTGTGAATCTGCCTGTTAGTTGTTTCAAAGAAAATATTTATTTTTACGCTTAATACGTATTTCGGCCTTCACTTCTGATGATGGTGTAAAAACCAGAATACGTATTAAGTGTAAAAATTAATATTTTCTTTGAAACAACCAAGTGTTTTCATTTTGTATTTTTTAAATATTATCAAACATGTTTCAACAAGTGCCAACAGCGTACTCAATTAATTATAATAGAAATACTTTAGATTATTGCTATGTTAAGTAATAAAAGGAAGGGTGAGAGAAACAATAATTTGATTTATGGATATTTAAGAAAAATATATCTATAAACGAATAAGAACTAAGTGTATTCAAATTTAGTTTTAAATTTTCAAATGTCACTGTCAACAACAGGAAATTAATTTATGCATCAGGCTCACCAATTTCCATGGGCGTCCACAGACATTTTTACAGGGGGGGCGAGTCGCAAAAAACTCTCAGATAGATAAACATAAATTTCTAAAATATTTGTTTTTACATAACATAAATACAAATACACATAACAAATGGATTAGAAAATATTTAAATTTGTGAAATAAATTACTAGTCTTTGTCGTCTGGGTTTGAATTGAAGAGGAAAGACCATTTTCGAATAACTCTTCCTTAAATTGACACCATTTCTTCAATAAATTCCGATTTAGCAGTTTTACCGTTTTTATTTTCTAATATTTCGTGTCTGTGTAAACTTAAACTTAGATTACTCAATCGTTACGATAGGGAACATGTCGCTAGCTGGCCTTAAGAATACTGCTGGAAATTCAGTTTCAACTTGAATTTATTATCTTCAAACTTATAATTTAATTTTTATTTTATTTATATATACATACACAGTGTGGTGGCCACGACTCTCGAACACAGGACTTTAACATGTAAAATCATATTGTTTTAAATTTCCTGCTTCCTAATTATTTAAAAGAAAAAGCTTCAAAGTTTAAGGGCATAAAATACGAAATTAATTTTGCATGCTTTGTATCGGCACAAATTAGATCTAAAAATGACTGAAATTGTCTCAAAACTATCGATAGATATGAAATTGAAACAAAATTAAACAAATGTTTGACGTTCAATCTGACAAAACTGTCAGAATAAATTCTTTATTTATTATTTCATTTATTTTGACAAATAAAACGTTAAACATTTGTTTAATTTGGTTTCAATTTCATGCCTATCGATAGTTTTGAGGCAATTTTCCTCATTTTCAAATCTAATTTGTGTCGTTACAATGTATACAAAATTAATTTTGTTTATTGGTTCAGATGCAGAATTTTATGTGTTAAAACTTTTAAATTATAGTTTTATATGTTAAAGTCCTATGTTCGAGAATCGTAGTCATCAACCTAGTTAAAATCCAGGAGAGGGGGGCCCTCCTTGCCCCCTCACCTGCGGACGCCCATGCCAATTTCAAGTAGATTTTTGTATTACCAACAGAAACAATTCCTTTTGATCACTCTGTATTTATTTATTTTATTTACTCATTAAGATATCGTTGCGAAACTATTAAATAATGTTCTAAGCGCCCTTAAAAATATTTGTATCCACTGAATTTTTTTAGCTTGATTACTAAATCCGAACACCGTAAAACCATAACTGTGGCGGGAGGTAAAAAAGAATTGCATCAGTTTTGAAGGTAAACTGTTATGTGAAACTTTTTTCACAGCCTGTATAAAGAGAAGAAAAGTAAGATAAATAAAACTGATAGGTACACGAGTATTTCTACGGCAGTCGTAACAAAATGATCTTGGGAGACCTGGCAGTAAAACGCTCCATAATCGTACCAGCAAGAGGGTTTCATTACACTGATCAGTATTTAAGAAAATCCATTGATCCTCTTCCATTTTATTCTAATTCGGCGATAAAATAAATCATTTCAATTACCAACGTTTTACGCCGAAAAACTTCCTGACCACATTAAAAAAGAGATCAAGAACGCCGTGAAGCAAATTGAATCCTGAAGCCATTCGGCAGCCAGCCGGCAGCTGCTCTACCCTACACAAGATCTTTACATTTCGGCCTTTCGCAACTCGGCCAAAGTAGTTCTTTTTCTACTCCCGTTATTAAATAGTATATTATGAACCATGAACTGGAAATAGGATGGCTAGCTCAGTGGTATGAAGTCGGCCTGTGGATCCAGAGGTCCCTGGTTCGATTCCCACAGGCGACAAATTTTCATAATTTTAAAAAGCTATCCCTGTGGCTCCTCCACCACTAACATGTTTGGAGGCTGTGATTTGACGACTGGTAACCGCACTTCACGCGCAAAATATATCACTTACCGAGATCTGCTTCAGCAGAGTGCACACCCAGTAATGGGTAGAAGGCGTGATGATATATTTATTTATTTATTTATTTAACTGGAAATAGTAATTGCAACTCGGTCAATTGACCGGTCAAAAGTTGTCAATTGACGGTCAATTTGACCGATGTTGGAATATTTAACCTAATCAGACCAATTAAAAAAAATTACTGCAGAGAACAATAGTTTATTGCATAAAACAAGACTTCTTTGGTAAAAAAAAACAAAACTAATATTAGTATAAATAGATAAATAATAAGAATATACATGTGGATGATTTCCGCTGCTGTATTATTAAGGTAGTACTAGCGTGAAATTTTATTTTGCAGATCTGAATGAAATTTGGCGCACGTGAACATTGGATAGTCATACGCATCCTGTTAAAATATGAAACACATTTATCGTCTGTGAACAAATATATTCGCTTGTAAAGTTGAGTTCTTATACACGGGGCTTATGGCAATCATCACTCAGAATCGCACATATTTGGTTTGTGTACCTCTATAATTTTGCAGTTTTATTTGAAAAACTAGTATGATGTTTTAGAACTAGTCAGTATATTATATCAGAAGGAGAAAGTTTTTTTATCGTTTAGTAATGGATATATAGCCATGCAAAGCTTTGTTTTTAACGAAAAATTAAGAATCCCAATTTATAATGGCAACACCACACGGTGGTATGATATTTGAAAATTCACTAGACCAACAACATGTTAACAATTCATGATATTCAAATCATAATAGGTATAAAACACTTATTTTATTCAATTTTTATATTTCTTTGAGCGTCAGTTTTGCCACTCGAGAACCGATGGCACCACCGTCACACTAGTACTACCTTAACACACCCACCCTCAACAAGTGCGAACGGCATACTGCAATTACTGCATCTCGCCGAACATGGGACACGCGTCGACCTGTCCACAGATGCTACACAAAGAATTATGATACCGGCACGCTCCTCACTACTTAAGTATTTGACGCGAGCAATTTGACAAATAACCAGTCAAATACTAGGTCAATTGAACGAAGAGTATTTGACCAATCAATTGTCATTCCTAACTGTAAGTGACAGTTTTTAGATCAAGAATATAGATTGAGAAATCGAGGCCCATAGAGTCGAGATTTCCTAAATATTCGCGATCTAAAACACACTTACAGTTTGAGGTTAGTTAGCTATTTTTTACAATACCTATACAAATACAGGGTGATCAAAAGGAATTGTTATAGTTGGCAATACAATTCCGGAGATCTTTTTATTTCACAGTTTGACATTTAAATAGGTTATGTCAGGAGTCTGACAGCTAATAGAATTTTGACTTTTTAAGTAGGCTATTGGCGGGTGAACAATCCGACGCTTGGCGAATTCTGCTTCGCAATGATAGGAAGAGCCGACATCGAAGGATCAAAAAGCGACGCCTAATAGAAATACTTTAGAAATAAATGTAATAATAAATGTACTCAAATTTAAATTTTAAATGTCACTGTCAACAACAGGAAATGAATTTATGTATCAGGCTTACCAATTTCAAGTAGTTTTTTTTATTGCCAACTGTAACAATTCCTTTTGATCACTTTGTATAAGGTTTCAAAATTAACAGCAGTCAAATTGTTGTCAAAATAAACAGGACCTTGATCTATAATATTAACTTACTGTTCATGATAGATAGTAAGAAAATATTATAGTCCTGATGTAACTATGGAAACCAAATATGCAATAAAAGTTCCACTTACTGTGTTTAAATTTTGTCATTATTAGGTAACTTACAGTAAATGTCATTTAATGTATTTGTTTCTATATTGAGGCATGGCGTGAAAATAATAACTAACATATTAAACAAGAAATGAAGTTCTTGCAACTGTCAATGTAACTTAACCTTACTTTTCAACTAATTAATAAAACTTTACATTTTATTGTTGTCTTAATATGTGATTGTAAAAAAAGTATAGTATGTGACTCTTTTCATAAAATGGATTCTTTTTGACACGAGCTGAGCGACAACTGTTTATATAACATACTATTGTGTATCTAAGCCGCAAGATGATTGTTTGTGTGCATCCTTAGACTTATTCCATTTGCCATTTAGTTCAGACCTAATTTACATTTACTGAACCAGATCACTTTGCTGGATTGCTTCGCTGACTTTATTTTCAGTACTAGAATTACTGATTCTAATTTACTTTGAAGTAATTCATCCAAATAAGTGCATCAGTTTGCTTAATTTAGTTCATTTAGTCATTTGTCGAATTTATCTGAACTGATTTAAGTGAACTAAATGGCAAATGGAATACAGCTATTGTAAGCCGAGGCAAACTATTTTTTCAATGCACCAAACCATTTCGCGGTCCAGGTGTATACTAATTTTTTTACGCAACTATTTATTAAAAAACTTCAAAATTGATTACAAATTTAATTATAAATATGAATGTGTAACCAAGGAGATGTTTGCAGAAAAAATAACAATTTGGTTGTTAGCCAAAGTACTAGTCAAGCACACTCCCTTCGTTTCTTATCTTTTTTATGCGTTTTCTGATCTTATATTGAGTGTTTAACTGCAATTGTGTGGAATTCAATTTCAAAAACAAGCGTAGTGCGACACTCTCTTCCTTTATTATCTTGAATTCGTTTTCAGTTCTCACATACGCGGGCAGGGTGAAAAGTCCCTGAAAAATAAAACAGATGGCGCCACAATCGCAAATCTCATGTTACATTTGTAATGTACCATCTTTAACTAGAACGCATTAAAATTTTCAGACTGATATGTCATTCAGTTCTGTTTTGACACCCATCTAAAGCAAGCAACCTTGAAGATTTTTGAAAACATGGAAAAAAGTGAATTTCGCGTCTTGATTAAACATTATTTCTTGCGTGGAAAAAACATTACGCAAACCAAAGCGTCGCTTGTTAAACATTATGGGGACTCCTCACCATCGATTGGAACGATTCACAAGTGGTTTACTGATTTTCGTTGTGTTGGTATGACCACAAAGGACGCCGGACGTTCTGGTCGTCCAATTGAGGTTACAACGCCTGAAATCGTCGATAAAATCCATGGTATGATATTAGACGATCGGCGAGTTAAAGTGCACGAGTTTGCATTTTTGGATATGAGAAAGCTATCTGCCAGGTGGGTGCCGCATTTGCTCTCTATTGACAATAAGCGCGACCGTGTGACAAGTTCAAAGGAGTGTTTGGTGATATTCAAGCGCAATAAGAAATACTTTTTTCTCCAGATGTGCCCCCCTGCGATTTTTATCTATTTCCAAACTTGAAGAAATAGCTCGGCGGAAAGAGATTTGGCTCCAATGATGAGGTCATCGCTGAGACAAACGCCTATTTTGAAGGATTACCAAAATCGTATTATTTGGAAGGGATCGAAAAATTAGAAAAACATTGGACGAAGTGTATCGAGCTACAAGGAGATTATGTAGAGAAATAAAATATGTGTTGACCAAATCAATCATTTCTTGTTTAATTTTTCAGGGACTTTTCACCCTGCCCTCGTAGAATAGCCCGCCAAAGTACCTGATAGCCCAGTAATGAATTTTTGTGAACCACAATCCCTTCGTTTCTAATCTTTTTTATTCGTTTTCTGATCTTACGTAGAGTGTTTAACTGCAATTGTGAGAAATTCACTTTCAAAAACATGCGCAGGGCGACACTCCCTTCCTTTCGTATAGTTTTGTTTCATTTTCAGTTACTGCATTGTGTGGTCTTTTCTTTCAATACAAGTGCAGGCTATCGCTTTCATCTTTTCTAATCTTTGTAGATTCGTTATTAGATTCGTTGTTAGGAGTATGAGTAACTTAAGATGTTTTATGCATATGTTATGTACGTCGAAGAAAGAAGATGAATGATAAGTGAATAGGAGTGATTGGATAGATGTGATTAAATGTTTGTTGTGTGTTAAATGATGTCGAGTGTAATAAATAAATGAGTTTATATGAAGTGATCTATGAACGTGGTTAAAGTGAGGGTGGTGTGTTTGGATGAGAATATTTGGGCTGATTATTTGATGAATGTAACGAGTGAATGTTTTATAAGTGATTTTAGGATTCGTGCTACCCCATTTGTTGGAATATAGCGTGATGATATGTATGTATGTATTTTTACAAAATAGTTCAATTGCGCGGGCTGACTGGTAAGCATAAATGTCAACTTTGTTTGACAGTTCCATAAAAACAATATTTGTTTGTGATCGTAAAGATATAAAGCTGGATTTATAATGAAGCAAACCAAATCCTATTATTTTGGCATTTTGTGTGGCCAATATGGGAATGGGCAATATATAGTTTCGCCTCGTCGGCATCTGCTGTACCGTGCACCTGTGTGACCGCCGAGCCGAGCCGACATTAGCCGAACAATGCCGAAAGGGTCACAGGACGACACAAAGGATTGCGGGGTTACCTGGCTGTAAAGGATGCTTTTTATTGAGGTCCCAAGGATTGTGATTTGTCGTTAAATTTAATTGCCATCGTTTTGGTATTTTGTGAAAAATTCCTCGATAGAAAGTTCAGCTTCTAAAGCTTTAGAGCAGATCCAACATAGTGTTATTACAGATTGAGATGTAGGTACAGTTTTGGCCTCAACTTCAAGCTATTATTTTCATATCAAAACACCTTCATAAAATATTACAATGTATACTCGTATTTCTTTATTACTTTATGGATAAAATTGAAAAAAAACATTTTTTTATTGCAAAATATAAATCGGTTTCAGTTTATGATGAATCATTGTTGTAATACAGTGGTTTTAAAACTGTGGGTCTCGACCCCTTAGAGGGTCGCGAAGACAAATTTAAAAAAATATGTTTTCGAAGAACCATCCTTTTGCAAATTTTCACTTAAATTTTAAGGATTATTTAAATGGAAAATATCAAATCGAATGTTTGAGAGCAACGTTAAATAACTTATTTGATAGTTCATCTCGACAAAATCTTGTTCATTTAAGGGCTTACACCACACCATAATCTAGAATGTTCAAAGTATCTTTTAAGCAAAAAAAAAATTACAGATTTTTTGTAAAATTTACAGTGGTGTACCCCCTTAAGGAAAATTGAAGTAACGGCAGCGCACCTGGCCATCACAGAATTTATTACAAGCTTGATAGTAAAATACAACTAATTCTTCAAATTCTTATACCAACATATCAAAGTTCCTAACTATACCTCAGTTCTTAATGAGAAATGTTTCCTTTACTAATTTCTGCAATCGTGATTCTATATTTGTAATGTACATGCTTAAATCAGCCTTTTACAAACTGCAATTTTGATCACATTAGTGGGCCGCGAAATAAATTATTTTATGCACAACCGAGCCGAAAAGCATGTGTTTTAGCCCCAAAAAGCGGACTTAAACGCTTCTTTTTGTCCCTTGGACCATAAAATACTTTTTCCTACAACTGTGCGATATCTTTGTTATTACGTAACTATAATTGCCTTGGTTACGTATGAAAAGTAGATGAATGCAGACCAAGTGCGTTTCCGAAAGCAAAGAAACACTAGTGCGGAAAGTGCTTCATTACGTAACTGTCAAAAGAAAATTGTTTTGACAGCGATTTAAATTTCGCGCCGAGCGCGGAATTCATATTTTGACCACAGACGCTTATGGAAGAAGAAGATACGGTGAACCAGCGCTAGTAAATGTGCAGTAGTATATTTTGACGTTTATAAACGTAACCTTAATTTGCAGTATATCTAATCTGTAGACAACTAATAAAAAGAACCGAACAAAGTAAAATATATCGATAAATGGTTTTATTTAAAGAGTAAGTGAAATACATCATACTTATTGTTTGTGTATATTATTAATACAGTTGTTACAGTTGATTATATTGACATAATGTAAAGTGGAAACTTTTGTGTCTAAAGAAACATTGATTTCTTCCGTACCTGTTCATATTATTAACAGTAATATTATTGGTAACAATTTCGGAAGCTTCAGAAGTACCAGCAGCAGGTTGATTGTCATTGTCGAAAATAGATCCAACATAGTATGATCCGGAGCTTCAATTATCTTTGGAGGTGTTAATGATAAAGAAGAATCACTCACTGTACTATTCCAATCAAGATGATTTTGAAGAAATTATTTTGACGTTAGTGAAATATTTTTAAATAACTTAGAACAATGTGCAAGCAATCAACAAACAAACCATAGCAACGCCGTAAAACATCGTTCTCATGTAATATCATTAAAATTTTATAAATTTTAATAATATTTTAGTGATTTACTAAATCGCACAGTTGTAGGAAAAATGTTGTTTATAACACGTGCCGAAAAAGGTTACATGCTCGTGCAGATTTCCGCACTCGGCAAGCCTCGTGCGTTAAATTCTGCACTTGCACGTAACGAGCCTTTTTCGGCACTTGTTATAAAAATAACTATTCTTAGCCCTAGGGCCATAAATTCTTTTTCAAAATGTCATTTTAACATAAATGTACCTACATGAATTTTTTGAACATAAAATTAGATGTTATTTTGTTGTGTTTAAAATATATACAGACAAAAAGTACTATTATATAATTATTTTATTTATTCGTTTAATTTTGGAAATTTACTAATATGTTATTGTTAGTTGAAATTATTAATTTTAACATTGAATAAAAGGACCATAAGGTAGATGGTTTTTTTTGTACATGATATGATAGAGAAATACGCCAAAAATATGTTTTCGGTGTAACTACTTATCTTCTTTGCTTTGCACCTTTCACAAAATTCGAAGTAGATTTTTTTTCATATAGTTGTTTTGAAATTAACGGCTATAATTTCAGAATTGCATTATTCGCAGCTTCTTTTCCATCAGGCGGAGTACAAGCCAATTCATTATCGCTGCTGTCACTCATTTTCACACAATACAAAAGTAAACAAACTGATTTTTATTGTTTGCTATGGATACATAAACAAAATTTCAATTTTTGTTTATTGTGAAAACTTGATTTTAAAAAATATCATTTTGACATATAAATATACCTATTTTAATATCTAAAATTAAATGTTTTCTGTTGTGCATAAAATATTGTATGTACCACGGGTGAAATTAGCGTTTCTGACCCTCAGCATGTTATTAGCCCCCGGCGCTTTGCTCCTCGTGCTAATAGTCATCCCGCGGGCCTGAAACGCCTGTTTTCACCCTTGGTACATAAATAACTATTTGATTTTTATCTTCAAATGGACCAAATATGAAAACCACCACTGTTTAACAGATAACAATATTTTTAATTTAATTAAAATAACTAATCTGTCTATAGAAGATAATAGAAAACAATAATAGAAATTATCTAAATAATAGTTACTTAATAGTTTTTATGATACGAATATCGTTCAACGTTTTATCTACTATCATGAATTTTATTTAAAAATATAATAAAAATAAATATTTTAACATTTTATAAATAAAAAACATTAACGAAAATACGAAAAAATCAAGTTGTCATGAATTCTGATTCAAATGTTTATTAATGGAAATCAATATAGATCCACTTTACCGCACTAGTGCGGTAAAATGTGTTATTACGACAGTTATAATAGTTACATAATTTTGACATTATGTAACAATACTAGGTAAAATATAATTCATCATTATCTCTATATTTATTAGATCATAATTTTTTTCTTTATATCCCATTATTTTTTAATTTATTTATTTAAATCATCGACATTATATTTTTTTAGTTTTATCTAGTCTTCTATGCATTTTTATTCTTAACTTTAATCTAAAAATAGGTCCAGTAAGTCAGCACGATACAAGTATTTTTAACTTGAATGGGATTCGAATTCAGGATCTCCGAATTTGAATTCCGTAATGCTATCCACACCACATCTATATTTATACTCGTATATGGAAGTTTCTACTCATAACTACATCCTAAGTACACTATTATTTTATTACACTAGTTCTGAATCATCCGGTATATTAGTTAATCTATTTACATCTACAAATAAAAGCGCAAAACTACACCCTTTGAAAGTATGTATCAAGAAGCCTTCCGTACATTCCAACATTCAAATATTCCCAGTGACATCAGTGACATCAAGGTGAGCCGTGAGACAGACACGAAGCGACACTTCAAGCTTTAATATTCCGTGTGAACTTCCTCATGAAGCGCAAGTGCTGCCGCTACCAGCGTCAGCGCCACCGCTAACCGTGCCAAGAATGCGGACTATGAAATGCAGTTTTCTTGTAGGTGATCTTTTTTTCATTTGGGTCTTATAATATTATCTTATACTTTACCGTCAACTACATATAATCAACACCGAATAAAACAGAAATTTGTATTAGAATGATTATGATACTGACTAGGCTGAATTGAAGACAAAAGTATGTGAAACTACAGGTCGTCCAAGTGTTGAAACATATTCTTTAGCTTTCCTATTTAAGGTGGTACTATAATGGAAGCATTTAAAAACGTCTTACTAAAAGTCCATACCATTTAGATAGGCGGTAAGAAAGTAGATGGCTTAATTAAGATGCCTAAACTTGCAGAGTTTTTGCAGGATACTTCGTCGAATTTATTATTTAATTCGTGGCCAATTTTTCGCGAATTATGCGTGAGCGTGTTTGGAGTTGACAGATGGCGTTAATTCAGTGGCAAAAAAAAATCAAGAAGCTACGAAAAATTCGAAAATTCGTAAATTCGCAGCTTCAAAAAATTCGAAAGTTCGAAGCATCGTTGTTTTTCTGACGAAGTTCAAAACATTCGAATGTTCGAACATTCAGAAATTCAAACTTCGGTGGAAATCAGCGAACCTACTTTTTTGCCGGTTTCAGAAAAAAAATTATTATATTCAAAATTCAATTGTGATTTTAACTAAATAACCATATTGCAATTTCTAATCCATGTTCAATTATTGTTTTATTGAATAAGCAAATTTAAACTTGTTAACATTTCATTGTTTTGTGATATCCTATTCTAGATTGATAATAGCTCGGAGGAGCATAAAACCAAAACTTCGTCTTGTTTCATAACAAAGTTTCGACTACATGTAAATAAATTGTTTAAAGCCTAATTCCAAACATTAGAATTTTTTTTTAATATTTTTCAAAAATGTAATGTATGTACTTTGCATTTGTCATTTACCACAACTTGTATGAGTAACGTCGTCAAATGTTTATTTATTTATAAGTGTACTCGCGTAAGCTGGAAAATCTCCTCCCTTCAGAAGCAGGAGAACATAAAGCTCCAGTAGTTCCTGGAGGATAATTTCCAGAGATTCTCCAGGACAATGATAACACATCTGTGTCCCCTTCCGGTCGCCCGAAGCTATTACGTCACGCGGCCACCCGGAAACCCGGAATTATACCGCCCTTTACCCCTCAATGTATCCTTGATGTGTGTAAGGGTGTGTGAGGGTGTGTGTATGTGTGAATGGATGTGTTTTGTTAAGGGGTCATGTATTAGTGTCTTAAAGTGTTAGATTACGTATTTTGCTAAATTCAATGTCGGATTGAATCATGTTGGATGTAGGGATTAATTAGAATTAGATAATTACAAAAACTGCAGTAAATGGTTTCTTTTATTCTATGTAGGTTTTGTGATTTTACGGTTGATAACTGACTGCATTTGATCATAAGAAAATGTCATTTAGACAATTATTTAAAAAAGGAGCCCAATTTAAAATTTAATATAAGGCCCTATTATAGCTAAAAAAAACCTAAAGATTGTTCCAAAATCTAATCAATAGTGAATAATTTCGTACATTTTCATTTGGCCCCTTTCAGGTTCTTTGTGTAGCCCGCGGTGGTCCGTTTTGATTAGTAAAAAAATAAAAGTGCTGAACATCACATTAAATTGAAGTTATAATTAGTTAATTTTATGCACAACCGGGCCGAAATTCATGTGCTTTAGCCGTAAAATGCGGGCTTAAACACTTATTTCTGGCCCTAGGACTTTAAAAAAATAATTCAAATAAATGTTTACACATTTTCATTATTATTGTAAAATAAATAACTTTTCTCTATTTCAGACATTTATAGAATACAAATCTAAAGTCAGAGCTAAGACCCGTGTATTAAAAATTGACCAACAAGGAACAAGCGGTGGAAAAGGAAATAGCCGAAGCAGGATCATGTATTTTATAATTTATTTAGTAAATGTAATAAAACATATTTAAAATTTAGTTGTTGTAGTATTATTATACTATTTTATAGTAGATAACTTGAAGATGGTTTATCAATTCTACGAGGTAGTAAATAAACTCATAAAATAAATAAATCATCACGCCTTCTACCCATTACTGGGTGTGGCACTCTGCCGAAGCAGATCTCGGTAAGTGATATATTTTGCGCGTGAAGTGCGGTTACCAGTAGTCAAATCACGGCCCCCAAAGCTGACAGTGGTGGAGGAGCCACAGGGGTAGTTTTTGAAATTATGAAAATTGTTAAAATAAATAAATATAAAATAAAAATAAAATAAAATAAATATATCATCACGCCTTCTACACACATAATTGAGAAATATATAAATATATATACTTGGCAAGTGTACCATATATAGGCATTATGAAAAATTTTGACAGTAGAAAATTGTTTAAATTTTATTTTTATGAATATTACAAATATTTAATTAAGTTTTGAAGCATATTACCAATTTATTTTTTAATAAGCTAAATAATAAATAATGGATTACTTGGCAACAATATATTTATATACACCCGGACCCGGACCCGGACCCGGACCTGGACACGGACCCCTGAAGATGAACACGAACAAGTGTTCGAAACGTCGTCGTTTATAATTGAAATAAATAATTATTTTATTATACTAAATTCATAAAACCTGTATCCAAGAACCCTGGATCTTTTGATTCCTTTTTTTAGTTTATAAATTTTGATATTTCACTACAGAGCTCGAAATGGTCAGTTATATCCTTCCGTCTCGTAAAATAATGAACAATACCGTTCCGGTTCGTCACTTTTCAAAAAAACACAAATGAAATATTATAAAATTATATTTATTTTTAATTCCTTATAGAATTAATTTTGAAAGACATTCTCAATCACAATTTTTGAAATTTTTGTCGTTCATATTTTCGTATTTCAATTAAGGCACCTTCTACTTTACTCCCTAGATAACATCCGAAAAATTTGAATTGTATAAATCCCCATTGTGCCCCAATGCACCGCATCGCCTACAGTGGCACAGTTCAGGCAATGGCTCCAGGGATCAACTGACCCTTGTTTCGAATGTAATTATTAATTAAGTATGTTACACAATTTTGAGAAGAGTTTCAAAGTAAAAATTTGTTGTATAAACAATAGAGTTAGTTATGTTGTTTGTTGTTGTACCTACAAAGACGAAGTCAAAAGACTTAAGCTCTAATCTTGAAATATGCTTTCACCTTTGCCTTTGCCCTTTACATTATCCTTTGTCTAAGTTTGTTTCACCTGTTTAGTTAGTAGCCACATTTTGCTATACAACATTTATTTAGAATGCCGTTCCATTATTCACTCCATGTAAATGAATTTCCGTTTCATTATTCGGTCCGTGTAAAGGAATTCTTATAATTATTTATTTATTACACTACATAAAATATTTATATTATAGGGTAGCTAGCTCAGTGGTGTTAAGTCGGCCTGTGGATCCTAAAACCCTGGTTCGATTCCCACAGGCGACAAACAATTTTCACCATTTTAAAACTACCCCTGTGGCTTCCCCTCCACTAACATCTTTGGGGGCCATGATTTGACTACTGGTAACCGCACTTTACGCGTAAAATATATCAATTACCAAGATCTGTTTCGGCAGAGTGCCACATCTAGTAATGGGTAGAAGGCGTGATGATATATTTATTTATTTATTTAAATATTTATATGGGGTCACAGAGGTATCGAGTCGACCAATTTAAAATTGCCCCTGTGGAGCCCCTACCACAAACATCTTTGGGGGCTGTGATTTGATGACTGGAAACCGCACTTCACGCGCAAAATATATCACTTACCGAGATCTGCTTCGGCAGTGTGCCACACCCAGTAATGGGTAGAAGGCGTGATGATATTTATTTATTTATTTAAATATTTATATGGGATAGTGGTTCAGTGGTTTCGAGTTGTCCTGTGGATTCTGAGGACCCCGGTTCGATTCCCACAGCCGACAAAACATTTTCACAAATTTAAAATTACCCCTATGGCTCCCTCACCACTAACATCTTTGGGGGCCGTAATTTAACGACTGGAAACCGCACTTCACGCGCAAAATATATCACTTACCAATATCTGCTTCGGCAGTGTGCCACACCCAGTAATGGGTAGAAGGCGTGATGATATATTTATTTATTTATTTAAATATTTATATGGGGTAGTGGCTCAGTGGTATCGAGTCGACCTGTGGATTCTAAGAACTCTAGTTCAATTCCCACAGCCGACAAACATTTTCACAAATTTAAAATTACCCCTGTGGCTCCCCCACCACAAACATCTTTGGGGGCTGTGATTTGATGGCTGGTAACCGCACTTCGCGCACATAAATATATCACTTACCGAGATCTGCTTCGGCAGTGTGCCACACCCAGTAATGGGCAAAAGGCATGAAGATATATTTATATTTTATTTATTTATAAAGTATTTATTTGTATGTCAAGGGAAGAAAGTGAAACTTTTCATCCCGACTGTGCCGTTTAATAAAGCACCTGTTGGAAGAACATCTTTCTGAAAATAAAATTTTCCGAAATGCAATGCAAAATTAGTATTTAAGTAAAAAATTGAAACAAATAATGAAACCAAATGAAATTATAAAGAGAAAAATTGAGATACCGCCAGGGTTTGAACATGAAATGACACTGTTATTTGAGGAGAATATTTACCTATTGATGCATATAAATGAAACAGTCCCACCACGAGTAGTTATTTTCTTTATCACTAGTTGGCGTATCAGAGCGCTGAAGTTGTCAATAGTTGACATCGCTGCTCAGCGCATTTCCCGGTTCTATACCTACATATACTATTTTTATTATAGAATTTTTATTTTAAAATCATTCTGGGGGTAAGAGGGTTCAGACCTGAAAACCTTCGTTTGCTACGCCAATGCCTGTCATAGAGAGAAAATGACCGACAGATCAATGATTTCCTATAAGGCTAGCGTGAAAAAATTTTTTGCAGATCCGAATGAAATTTGGCGCACGTAAACATTGGATAGTCATACGCATCCTGTTAAAATATGAAACACATTCATCGTCTGTGAACAAATATATTCGCTTGTAAAGTTGAGTTCTTATACACGGGGCTTATGGCGATCATCACTCAGAATCGCACATATTTGGTTTGTGTACCTCTAAAAGTTTGCAGTTTTATTTGAAAAACTAATATGATGTTCTAGAATTATCCATGTATATTGTATCAGAAGGAGAAAGTTTTTTTTATTGTTTAAATTAAAAATCCCAATTTTTAATGGCGACACCACACGGTGGTATGATATTTGAAAATTCACTAAACCAACAACCTGTTAACAATTCATGATATTCAAATCATAATAGGTATAAAACACTTATTTTATTCAATTTTTATATTTTTTTGAGCGTCAGCTTTGCCACTCGACAACCGATGGCGCCACCGTCACACTAGAACATGGCCAACTTCATTGAATTGTGCTACGCTTATTATGGCCGTTTCATATGTTATTAAAATTCCTAGTTTCAAATTTACAGAGCGGACACGTCAACTAGCGTCTAACGAGGTATGTCGTAACTAACTTTGAAAATACTGCCGCATGCATTTAATGAAAAAATTCTAAAAACAAGCCTAGTTATTGTATATTTATTATCATACAATCTTTACAGTTAAATACTAACCGTTGGCACCAATAATTCAATCATACTTCCTTCTTTTGACCTATAAACACTTCAAAAATTTTAAATAGGTAGACAATATGGCGGAATTATTTACCTGAAGTGACAGATAATGCTACGTTGCCAAATGAAATTCACTTAGTCTAGACTAGCTAGTCACTTTAGGCGAAAGCTTAAAATACTAGTAATCATATTTAATAATATTGAATGTACGAATAAAATACTCAATTCCATTAAATGTATTTTGTTTGATCACATAAACTTCAGTTTTCAAATATTTTAAAATTGTGTTTGTAACTTGACAGCGTTGTCACTTTCCTTTAAAAGCACTAGATGGAATTACTTGACGTACCATATGCCAAAATGATTAAATGAAACGGCCATAATAAGCGTAGCACAATTCAATGAAGTTGGCCATGATCTCCCAAACCCTTCCTTTCGTTTTCACAATATCTTGCGTTATTTTGTCATATCAGTGTGATGATATCTGTATTACTATTTGTTTTGTTCTGTGATAGCGTGATGAGCGATTTAAGGTAGTACTAGCGTGAAAAAATTTTATACAGAAGCTATGACAACAAGGCGAGAACCACAAGCAGCATGATAATATCAGTCGGTACGAAACGTAACTGTATTATCGATACATCCTGTTGACAGTTCATAAGAAAAATGAGAAAAATGCACCAAAGCAATTATTATCAACTGTAACAACAAATAAATAAATATAAAATGCTGTACTATTTTTTTTTTTTTTATTAAAATTAATATATTTTACTGAACGAAATAATAACTTTCATAGTTTTTGCTTTGTCATTCGTGCGACCATCTCTGTCTACCCGTGCAACGTTGCCAAGCATTTCTGACAGTTTCATTGAAAATCATAGAATATCCAACTTTCATCGTCAATTTCTTTGAAACTAATCCGGTAAGGCATGGATTTTTTAATTCTCATACCTTTATCTTTACATGATGTACTGTGTGTTAGTTTTTTGTTAAAAAATAACTACAATATATGAATTTATTATGCAGTAAGCTGCCTCGCGACGTACAGTTCCTATAACGCCAATGCATTTTTGGTCGACTTTAACTTTAAATTAATCAGCTCAACAACGGTAAACTTTAAAAAAAATTGCATACTACTGTAGAAACACATGAAAAATTACATATTTATATTTCATTAAAATCCGGGTTAAATGCTTCCATGATAGTACCACCTTAAAACTATATTTTTTTATAAATAAATACTTAATAAAAATCATCTTCTCATTCCTCGATAATAGAACGTTCGCAGTAAGAATAAATTCGTCACTGTCAGAAACAAAAACAATAAAGGCCGGAGTTCCACAGGGATCCGTACTTGGTCCAATACTATTTAATATATATAACTCAGATATACCCAATATAGAAAATGGAACAATCGCAATGTACGCAGACGATACGGCTATAATAAGTCAAAGTGATGACCTGAATACAGCAATAGAAAATCTCCAGAACTCCATCGATTTAATGGCAGAATGGTACAATAAGTGGTGCACCACAATTAACGTAGACAAATGCACAGCAAAAATATTTACACTACGCAGGAACCAACCCTCCACAAATTTAACAATAGATGGAAAAGAAATACCATGGAATCCTAACGATAGCGCGGTTAAATACTTAGGACTATACTTAGATAAACGACTTAGCTGGAAATATCACATAAATACAAAACTAAAGCAAAGCTACATGAGACTGGGGATGCTATACCCACTGATAAACCGGAAATCTCCACTGAAAATCGAATGCGGATTACTAATTTATAAATCGATAATAAGACCAATCATCACATACGGATGTAATCTGTGGTATAACGCAAGTAAAAGCCTAATGAATAAAATTCAAATAATGCAAAATAAAATATTGCGAATTATAAGCAACTCACCATGGTATATACGAAATAACCAGATACACGCAGAACTCGGTATTATGCCTATTATACAATTTATAAAGAAATTAACAAAAAAATTCATTACTAAAATACATCTCTGTCCAGGGGCAGAATATTATAATCTAGGTCAGAAATCAACAGCCAACAGACTAAAAAAACGATTAGCCCAAGATATCTTAACAACCAGCGATGAAGAATAAACACGTGAAGAACAACACCTCTTAACCATAAATAAACATAAACATGTCAATAATATGTATTGTTATCTATAAGTAAATATAATGTCAATTATTAGTTAAAGAATGTAGAAATAGATCACTACCATGTATAATACTTAGTGTATTGAGCTGGTAATAAAATAAACGAAAAAAAAAAAAAAATAAATAAATATATCATCACGCTTTCTACCCATTACTGGGTGTGGCACTCTGCTGAAGCAGATCTCGGTAAGTGATATATTTTGCGCGTGAAGTGCGGTTACCAGTCGTCAAATCACGGCCCCCAAACATGTTAGTGGTGGAGGAGCCACAGGGATAGCTTTTTCAAATTTTGAAAATTTGTCGCCTGTGGGAATCGAACCAGGGACCTCAGGATCCACAGGCCGACTTCATACCACTGAGCTAGCCATCCCATCATATCCAGTATAATATTAAACATTAAGATTCACCTACATCTCGAGATCGATGAAAATCACTACTATATAAAACAAAAAAATCAAAAACACTTTACCTACTCATAATCTTGAATTACAGAGGTATCGCAGGTGGAATTGGATTATCACTTCTGTCAAGATCTGTTTGATTGGTAACCGCACATCACTTACAAATTCCCATCTGGCGCACCGAAATTAGATGTTCCAGTTCTGCGTGCCCTAAATTCGGAAGTAAGTAAACATTGGTAACAAGACACTAACATCTTAATATATATTCCTATTGTCACTTACATAGTTGAGGGCGCACGAAGCGACTAATACCTAAATCACACATTCAAAATACCGAGTCACACGCAGTCTGTCTCGCTCTAATCTACCGACTCCTTGTTCCGAGCATATGGTGCTATACAGACGCAGAGACGAACTTAAGATATTTCAAGATACAAGGCCTGAAGTAAAATTCGGACCATTTATTTAAAATAATTAGTTAATGGCAAATGACATGTGGATATGTATATAATTTTTTCTGAAACCGGCAAGAGAGAGCCTATTTTCCTGACCAATTTTAGTATGGAAAGTAGGTTTTTACAAAGAAAGTCAAGAAAAGTACGTATCTAAAGCCCGTTTTACATTCAGCAACATGTTGCGCAACTAGTTCAGCAACTTGAAGTTGCGCAACATGTTGCTGGTGTTCAGTTTTCTTGTATTACATTGCAACATATTTCCGCAACTTTACTAGTTCTTTTAAGTATTATAACAACATAAATCTCAGAAAAGTTGGTAGTCCGTGACAGTTGACAGTTATTAGATATTTTCATGTTTCTTTGTAACCTCAAATTTTTATAATCATATGTTCATCGTTTGATTTTGAAAACAAGAATGGATTGCAAAAAACAAAGAAAATAAAAAGCTATTTTGACACATGTAAAACTAGGTTAACCAACTTACAAGATTTACATTGTTTTGGTCTTTTTTTTCTCAAAAGTGTTGTGTTTATTTTGTCTGATTTTTTTTTGTGTTAAAGACTATATTAATTTTAAATATACATACTTTTTTATAAAAAATTAGGGCCCAATTTTGAGAAAATCGGATTGAAAATTGTGAATTTGGTCCGCTTTGTTTATCTCAATTTTTTCATATATTTTCATGATTTATTTGCTCTTGAATAGTATTTATTCATGAACTACAATATAATATGAAAGTAATACACTACTTTCTATTTATCTACACATATATAATACCATTTATAAGAAATTAATTGGTGAAATTCAAATTTGCCATAGATTTATTGTTGGTGTTCGTGAATCATTAGTTTTCGTTGTGTGAATCGGATTTTTGATGACGTATCTTATATACTCAAGTATCAAAATTTAAGCCAAAATTAAATTTGGCTACCAGATATACAAAGATGTTTTAAGATTGACTATTAATGATAACAATAATGAATATATTATATGTTATTTACAAAATAATAAAGTAATAATAAAATTTTTGGATATAATTTCAAACATCAAATGTATGTAAGGTAAGTAGATTTGTATTTATAAGTGCTTCTTTATTAATATTAAAGTTTTTATTTAACAGTTTTGGAATGGACACAAAACTAGGAAAGTTGGATCGACAAATCATTACTCAAATATACATAAGAAGTACGGTGACCATGAATAAATATATTCCATAAATGAAGTCTATTTCGTTTTATTTTATACTTTTTAGGTGCAAGTGGTTAGCAGTCATGCCGAAAATTATAAATTAGAATACCATGCACAATAGGAATGATCTCAAGTTCTGCGGTATGCTGGTGTCAATGAAGCTGATTCAGTAATCTTATACACATTCACCAAGCAAGAATATCTCCCAAGGTGTCATCCTTTCAACGTTGCTGTATATCATCTACAACACTGATTTTTTAAAACTACTGTAGTTTGTCCCTAGGATACCGAATGTTATTAATACGCTAGTTTTTGTAACATGTAACTGAATACAAGCAGTAATCTAGATTCAGTAACATACTGAGATTCAGGTGAAGTGGATGCTTCTGAGGAAAATTGAAGGTGATATATTTCGCTACCGACGTTTATGCCACATGTTAACAGAATTGTGATTCTATTGAGGTAAAGCTGTACATTATGTTTTCCATATCATATTCCTCGATATGATCATAACGTACACTCTAATAATGTGCTAAATTCATTTCACAGGTTTCTGTACCACTAAAAGGTGGCCAACATGGAATACAGTGAATAAAATGCGATATTTTTTAAAAGTAAACTTTGACGGCGTCTAATACCTAAACAAATGGATGTCAACTTCGACAACTAGTATCAAATTTGTTTATATTTGCCCGAACATAGGTCTGACACACATGTTCTGTAATGAGAAGATGTCACATCTTCGTCACCACCAGCAACTCTAACTGTGTTTTCCTTTTTTTCTGTGATTACATGCTTAATTGATCTTCTGTAAATAATTTATATATTATACGTAGAGTTGAAAAACAAAAGTTGCATCATTTAAATTAAAATGTTATATTGTATTGTCATTTCATATTACATAATTACATTTATTTTTATTTGAAATACGTTTCGAGAAAGTCTTTATATTTTAAATGGATGTAACGCGCGCCAATATTCCTGCTACTATTTTGAATAGATTCTTTGACGGTTTTCTGTGATTGGGTAGGTCTACATTTTTGTCAAGACCACAAGAAACCCTACTTACACGATAACAAATTGTTGGTTAACGAACTTAGTATCAGAACGATGATCTGCCTTAATGTCTTTGAAACGAAATATTACTCTTATTATGAATGAAACTTATTAAGTATTATATATAATTTTGAAGTCAAAACTTCAATGTATGGTAAAAAACTAGATACCATTAATGTTATGTACAAAGGTTGAAAGAAAATGCACTCAAAATTTAAATTTATTTCTCAAAATTGTGACGATCAATTTTAATTTAATAATACTCTATATTTAAGAATCCGGTCTTCTATAATATAGCAAATTTGTATCCAATTTGATCGTGGAACTTTGGAGAGAAAAAATAAAATATTCGAAAAAAAGCTCAAAACAAGACTTTTTGTGTATTTTTTGTTTTGTCTCAAAAGTCCCCCGATCAAATTGGATAAAAATTTATTATATTATAGAAGAACTGCTTCTTAAAGATAGAGAATTTTCAAATTAAAATTGATCGCCACATTTTTGAGTAAATCAGATTTAAAATTTTGATATCATGATCTGTTACACTTCAATTCCAATGTATTTGTATTATAAAGATTAAACATTCTTGTTCAAACACATATCAAAAAGCTGAATGTTGAGAGATTATGGAGTACTACTTGTTTCTTAATTTGGATGAGATTAAATATATGAAGTATTTTTTTGAAATTGGAATTTGTTATTGCTACTTCGCGAAATTCTCATTTTTTGCAAGTGATGTGAGCTTTGACGTACATTCACCGTTAAAATGATCGGTAAGAATGAGAGCTGTCATAATCATGTGTCAAGATGTACTACATCAGCCCTATGCAAGTTCGTATATAAGCGCAGTTAGTACACGTCCAGTTTTATGTCATTCGCGCGCATGACTTTGAAAGAAAGAGATAGCTTAAAGGGGCTGGCATTTACTCAACGCCATATGAACGCAGGTTACTTTTTTCAATCATTAGTGTTGTATTAATTTGCAATGAGTCGTAAGTGTTTTGCGCCCAATTGTACCAGCGGGAGTATGACTCAAATCATGACAAAATGTCTTTGTTGCGGTACTCCAAAAGAGCAGTTGGAAATTTGGAAAAAAGTAGTAATATATATATATATATATATATTGCTTGTAAAGAAAATGTATGGCACATAAAAGAAGCGGAATTAACAAATGTTAAAACTCACGGTTTTTTAATCCACCCAAATATAAACATATATAGATTATCCAAATATATTCAAGATAAAATAATATATATATATATATATATATATATATATATATATATATATATATATATATATCTATATATATAGATAAACCTCGTGTATATGAAGAAACAGTGTATTATGTAATTGAAAATTATGCATTCTCTTTCTCCTGTAGAGATCACAAGAAAGAAATAATTTCTGTTTTTATCCATGAATTTATTTTAATGCGCTTGGATCAATATTTTAAACAGAATTAAAATAATGTCAAATCTCAGTGTGAGGAAGATCGAAAAATCTAAATTAAGAAAGAATTGAAATATTCAGTTCGATCTATTTTTATTATTATAAAATTATAATTGTATAAAGTACAAAAATATTAATTAAGAAAAAATTTAAATATTCGGTTCTATCTATTTTCTTTATTATTTTTTTAATAAAATGTCCTATTTACATTGTATAAATTTTACCATTTTGTATTTTAAAATTAAAATATTTATGCCAATTTTACATTTGTGTAACTTGTCATGGTGTAATTAAATAGCAAAAATGTATTACAAGAAAAATGTGTTTATATATGGTTTTACATATTTATATTTGTCAAGCTAAACCTGATATAATTATAAAAAAATGTGTCTATATTTTAAATAATTGCAAATTTTTTAAAGTAATTAGTTCTGCAAACTAAAAAAAACCTGAATAGACTCGTAAGCACCATGTATTCGCCAGACTCTTCTTCCTATCGCACTCACTTTTTTGACGCTCTCTTTCTGCTTCATTTCTGTGGATGTTTTACCCGCAAGACTCGCCTGTCCTTCAGTATAATAGTTCGTGTACTACATAGAGATATATACAAGCATTTCATAATTTGTGGTTTTGTTTTTCATATTATATTATATTATTATATTCCTCCACCACTAACATGTTTGGGGGCCGTGATTTGACGACTGGTAACCGCACTTCACGCGCAAAATATATCACTTACCGAGATCTGCTTCAGCAGAGTGCCACACCCAGTAATGGGTAGAAGGCGTGATGATATATTTATTTATTTATTTTATTATATTCAAAGTTTTTTTATAATAAAATATTTTATCAGTTTTAGGAGAGCATACTAGCGGAACACGATTATGTGTAATATTTAAATGTATTATGTATCTTTCAATAAACGATATTTTCAACGTAAAAGTTTTTAATTGTACGGTTATAGAAAGTATTTCATTTCTAACCTCAAACATTTCAGCAAAATTAAATTCATAACCGGACGAAAATAATGTGATTTCATTATTTGGACACTTCAGAATATAGAAGTAGAGACAATAAAAATTGATGAGGAGTTTGTTCAATAGATGCTTCCAATATTAAAGAAATTTTATATCAAGGAACTTGCTCCAGAAATAGTTGATTCACGAAAAGAAAGAAGTATGTCCAAAGATAATATACTCGTATATCCTACTATCGATCAGGAATATGCCACAGAAACGTGGAAAATATGAAATTTTAAAAGTGTTCAAACAACCTGATTAATTTAGTGGGACACAAAATAGGATTTTCTGGTGTATTTTTGGACAATGGTAAATATTTTCATGCATATAAATGAAACCTTTAATTCGTCATGACTGTAGAATATACTGATATATAAGTAACATAAACATAGATGGTGATAGCGAAAAGTTGTATTTAAAAAGCCATACCATATCAGAATCTATAGAAATAGTTATAGCTTGATGTTTCTGTCAAATACCTTTCCTGGCGCTCGTTAAAATCAAAGAATTACTTTAGTTTACCTGCGGCAGAAAATATCTTCCTGCCGCTCACGGGTGTCAACGAAATTATATGACATAATGAGTAAATATTCCGGCCGTTTGAAGAAAAAAATAGCATATATTATGTGGTGAAAATGACGTTTTGTTGACTGACGAGCGCACAAATGTATCACTTTAGGTCCTTATAAAATAATATACTATTAAATATGGTTATGTATAATTGAAAGAAAATTGTAAGAATATTTTTTTATATTTATATTATAATATCAAATAAAATACTATATTTGATTAAATTTTAGTTTTTTATTATGTTGACATCATATAGAAATATTCTTTGCGATTTAAAATAATTTTCTTGAATATCTTCACGTTCATATAGTTTTTAAACGCGCGGCAATACCCCTTCCACTATTCTATACAGAACCACATTTTTGTTAGGACCACAAGAAACCCTACTTACACGATAACAAATTGTTGGCTATCGAACTTCAGCCCATATGTAGAATAAAAGTAATAAATATACTATTTATTTATATAAAATTTATTTGTGGAGATTTCTGAAAAAGCTGGAATTTTTATTACAGATATCTAGAAGTTTTCAAAAATAATAATGTAGAGATACTGCAGCCTTTTTACATAGAAAATTTGAGATTTTTGATTAATGTTAGTTGGCAACACTGTTGACTTCTTGTCAGAATTAATTTTCTATGTATCTGCGTTGTAGATTTACAAGTGTCTTTCTGTTCCAAAATGTTTTTCTTATCCAAGATATGTGTCCTGTGCCTCTGAACTTGTAAAAGAATTAAGCCTGTATTAAACGAAAAGAGTGAAGGAATTTTAATTCAAGAGAAGCTAATATATTGTTTACCTGAAATTGTAAGTAAACATAACCTTGAAGCATTTTATCACTGTTGATTAAAAATGTATGCAAATGTTATAATTTATAGATTGACTCTCATCCGGCAATCCCAAAATATGTATGCAACGATTGTGTTAACAAATTAGAATGTTTTTACAAATTTAAACAAATTTGTTTACAAAACAACACATATTTAAAGAGCTATTTTCAAACATTAACTTCTACTGCTGATGAATCGTACAAATATTTATCAGTAAAACTTACTAAAATAAAATACCAGAATAAGCAACAAACAGTTAGTATCGACCAAACAATGTCCAATGATGAGGAGCTGCGAACTGAAGAAAAGGAAGATAATGGAATTTATATTGAAGCAGTTGTCAAAAATGAAACACAGTGTGTTGATGAATTAGATATTGAAGAATCATGTTTATTACATGAGACAGAAAATGATATCGATATAAAAGAAGAAATTCCTACATTTGAATATAACAGTGATATTGAATTTTATCGTGGATATGTTAAAAGCATAAAGTCGGAATCAATTCCAAGTAACTCTGATGTTTCTATTTCGAGAATTGAAGATATTGTACTTAAAGATTCCAAATACTCTAACAGTGATAGTAAAACTAATAAATTGACTAAACCTACAGAAAAAAATATAACAGAAAAAAATAAGGTTAAGAAAATTAGAAATTTTCAGTGTGCCATTTGCAGTAGAGAATTTTCACGTAAAATATTGTTGGAGAACCATTTAAAAGATCATTCAAGTGGTAGAGATTATGAATGTAAAATAAAGTTTATGCGAAAAGAAAGTTTGGTTGAGCATACAAAAATTCACACAGGTATAAAAAACTACGAATGTGCAGTATGTAAAAAAAAATTCATGAAAAAAAGTAATATGGTTGAGCATACAAAAATTCACACAGGTAAAAAAACTACGAATGTGCAGTATGTAAAAAAAAATTCATCCAAAAAAGTATTTTGGTTAAGCATTCAAAAATTCACACAGGTAAAAAAATCTACGAATGTGCACTGTGTAAAAAAATGTTCATGTTTAAAGATAGTTTGGTTAGGCATACAAAAATTCATACAGGTATAAAAAACTACGAATGTGCACAGTGTAAAAAGAAGTTTATGCAAAAAAGTCATTTGAATGAGCATGGAAAAGTTCACACACGTACAAAAAACTACGAATGTGCACAATGTAAAAAAATGTTCATGTATAAAAGTTATTTGATTAGGCATACAAAAATTCATACAAGTATAAAAAACTACGAATGTGCAGTATGCAAAAAAAAATTCACGAATAAAAGATATTTGGTTAAGCATACAAAAATTCATACAGGTAAATAAAACTACGAATGTGCAGTATGTACAAAGAATATATTCAAAAATGTCATTTGGTTAAACATGAACAGGTATAAAAAACTAATGTTCTTATATAAAATAAATAATTTAATAATTAAACTAATATAAATAAAAATTTATCAATTACTGATGTATGTTATTTTATGTCAATTTGTATTGGTATACATTGTAATAAATTAATTTTTCTATATTTGAATTCATACATACATACATATCTTCACGCTATATCCCAACAAATGGGGTAGCACGAACCCTAAAATCACTCATCACACTCATAAAATAATCAGTCATCGTCAAACATTTTCATCCAAACATACCACCCTCATTTCAACCACATTCATAGATCACTCCATATAAACTCATTCATTTATTACACTCGAAATTATTATCACACAACAAACCTTTAATCACATCATTCCTTTTCACTTACCATTCATTTTCTTTCTTCAACGTACATAACGTATGCATAAAAAATCTCAAATTACTCACGTTTACTCCTAACAACGAATCTAATAACGAAACTAACAACGAATCTACAAGATTAGAAAAGATAAAAGCGATAGTCTGCACTTATATATGAAAGAAAAGACCACACAATGCAGTAACTGAAAATGAAACAAAAAGATAAGAATGGAAGGGAGTGTCGCTCTACGCTTGTTTTTGGTAGTGAGTTCCACACAATTGCAGTTAAACACTCAATGTAAGATCAGAAAAGAATAAAAAAGATATGAAACGAAGGGAGTGTCGTGTCTGCGCTTGTTTTTGAAAGTGAATTGAATTCATGAATATTTATAACATTTTATCATTGCTTAGCGCATTTAATCAGGAATGTTCGATCTAGTACAATGGGCTCCAGTACCTATTTTTTTTGGATTTTTTTTTATAAAACTACATGATAAACTATGATGATCAGTGAAAACGCGGATTGAAAATTATTTCTATTACAAGAGATATGATTTTCAAAAGTTGTGTATTGGAGTTATGACATCTCAAATTCGGTTCAGTGATACTTAACTTGTTTCGTTCAAAAAGTGCAAATAATATACGATTGAATTCTTGACAAATAATCTTACTATTTTGAAAATCATGTTTTATAGAAATTGCAAGTCTAAAAACATGAAATTAAATTATAGTAATAAATATACAACATGTTGACATGTATATAACAGCAAACGGCGAACAGTAATGCTGAGATGTCATAGTTAGTTGCGTTCTACTCCGCATATGTCTCTTATTTATCGTGCGAAAATACTTGTAGCCAATGAGAACCTTCGGACATATGATGTCACTATAGTAGCGTTCGATTTGCAAACAATCTCACCTCAGTTCATTTCAACTGAGTTGAGATTGTCTGAAATGAGATGATATTTTTTCGATGACAAATCGAACGGGTTTTGACAGGTCTGGACTGAGTCGGTTACGTGACGAACGTTGTAGTATCATTTCGCGGACAACACATGATTTGCTTGATGTTTTTGTTGGCAGTTAGCTGTGAGACATGATTTATAATAACATGTACAATTTTAAAAAAATATTAAATAACTTCCTAATATTCAAACTACAAACAAAACATAACGAATTCTACCCCCACTCTAACTGAGTAGAAAATCTCAGTACGCACCAGTGAAATAGGTAGTGCAGCATCGGCAAGGGGGGAAGTGAGTGTCTCACTTGATCTCAGTTATGTCAGTGCAAATAGAACAGCACAAAAAAGCTGTCAAACTGAGGTGAGGTGAGATTAACTGAGATTTGGTGCAAATCGAACGCTACTTTTATTTATAATCGTTTATATGTCTGATGTTGAACATTGTTTTTAACTAATTTTTTTCACTAATATCTATTATGCAATACATATTTTATATTTTTATCCTTGATTCTTGTTATTTCGATTATGGTACAGGAGCCTATTGTATTAGATCTAGTACTCACAAATAATTTCTAGTATTCTAATACTTTTATGATTTCTAGTAAAATTTAAAATTTTCTAATCCAAGTGGTCGAATGTATTTTAGCTTTACCTATTGTTCAGCAGCTGCTGAAACAATGTTCTCTTAATTATCTCTAATTAGAAATAAATTAAGAAACTGAAAATAGGAACTGTACGTGATTTATGAAGCATTAAATAATATATGGCAACTAATAAAAATATCATAATAAATCGACCAAAGGATAACACTTTTTATAAAAATGTTGGCAAGACTGATGATGCATTTATTGATTAAAAGTTTATTTTCTTTCGTCCTTAATTATATTCAATTTTTTAATTCAAATGTTCAATATTGATATATTTTGTTAAATAATTTAATATTAAGTTTTCCTTTTTTTTAATTTCCCGCGTTTCAGGTTATGTTCGGAGTTGCACTTTTATCACCCTAACATACCAAATCCTAAATTTGTGTGCCCTAAATGACGTCATAATGTAGGTTTTTAGCAAAGATTTTAGGATTTGTAAGGGCACACTACGCCTTGAAGTTGGTAAGCACTAAATTAAAAATCATGCGCGTTACGGCCAAACAAGAATAATTTTTTGACGTTTACAGACTATCAAATTTCCTGTAGCATTTTTGAAGAAAAAAACGGCTTCTTATTTTGTGTGTAAGTATAAAAAGTATTTAAAATATTATTATTAATACCTAAATGTCAAGCAATTCAACATAAAGACTGCAGATGTCGCTAGTAGTATACTATCGAAGTTGTACTTATGTGAATTCCTAATTTCTTTCCCCAATTCCTAAATGTCAAAAGGTTACTTCGAACACGGCCTCAGTACAATTTAGTGAAAGCTAATACAAAATTTACCTATTAACTGTGTCTAATATCAGTATTATCACATTATAATAAGGCTGTGTGCGCAGTTGCACTTTTATCACCCTAACATACTAAATCCTAAATTTGTATGCCCTAACTGACGTCATAATTTAGGGTTTTAGCAATTAGATTTTAAGATTAGTAATAGCGCACTACGCTTTGAAGTTGGTAAGCACTAAATTAAAAATCATACGCGTTAAGCTGTGGTCACACTTGTATGATTCGTAATACGTGTCATATGAAAATTAAAAAAACACCCGAATCAAACAAACAAGAATAATTTTTGGACGTTTACAGGCTGCCAAATTTGATGTAGGATTTTTGAAGATAATAAGGGCTTCGTATTTTGTGTGCAATTATTCAAATTCAACCAATCAAATTTTTCGACGGACGCGACGGATGCATGGAAACAATGCATAAACTAGAGATGGGAATTCTAGTTTATTTGAGTGAACTAGTTCATTCGTTCCCGTTCACCAAAAAGATTAGTTCATTACTTCGTTCACGAAATTTTTAAGGCTATGATGAACGGAAATCGTATTGTATTGTGATTCACGAGCGAGAACAAGTGAACTTTTAGGATCTAGTTCTAGTATAATTTGACAGCAAGTATGAAAGAAGAAAAAAAAAAGACAAAATTTGTTTTTTAAAGTTGTATTTTTAAATAAATAAAAAATACACAAAATAAAATTATAAAAATAAAAAAACAACAATAAAGACAATGTAAATACGAGATACGAAGATATCTAAAATAAGAGCAAATGAAAGAAATTAAAAATTACTATTTAAAAATAATATTTGTGACACGAACGAACGAAGGATGAAGTAAGCTCCTCTAGTAATTAGTCTCGTTCACTTGTTCTCCGTTCTCCGCTTTCGATTCGACCTCATCGGCCGTGCCGCCGTGCTGGTGAATCATTTCCGAATAGTTCGCAGTGAACTAGTCTTTAAAAAACTCGTTCACTATAAGGAATAGTTAATATGAACTAGTTCGTTTACGTACTACACACCTCTAGCATAAACACTGACAGCCAGTGTTTCCAATGCTAACATAAAAGTTCCTAGTTTTTACCGAACGCTGTTCGGTAAACAAACTATTTCGAGATATGTAAAACTGTCAACCTCGGACGAAGGCGAAAAAAATATATTAATATCCTATTCAGTGATTCACAATAGTGGAATGAGTCATATTTAGAGAACCAACGGTGCACCTACAATATTTCCTCGTTCACGTTCCGCGTAGTTCTGCAAGTGTTCGTTACAGTTACGTGATGCTGGCTGGCTGGCTGGCGGAGTTAGTCGGAGTGTGCGGTGACTATTTTAAGACGATAACTCAGCCCAGTGAGTTTGAGTCGGTAATGGAATACTAAAGTGTTCCTCGTCATTTCACGTTGTTTATTTTCGTGTTCATTCCGCACAAACACTGAACTTGTGATTGTATACAACCGACCTGAGTTTAGATGTTACAAATTTATTGGTTTTAATGCAAGTTGGGTTTACTTTCAGAATTTTGACATACTTGGATACTGTACAGTGGTGTATTTACTATTTTAAGGGGTTATACGCAGTTAGAAGGCAGAAAAAACACGTTTTCTTAAAAAAAAAAATGGAAAATAGTTATTTTTATAACAAGTGCCGAAAAAGGCTCGTTACGTGCAAGTGCAGAATTTAACGCACGAGCATGTAACCTTTTTCGGCACGTGTTATAAACAACATTTTTCCTACAACTGTGCGATTTAGTAAATCACTAAAATATTATTAAAATTTATAAAGTTTATAAAATTTTAATGATATTACATGAGAACGATGTTTTACGGCGTTGCTATGGTTTGTTTGTTGATTGCTTGCACATTGTTCTACGTTATTTAAAAATATTTCACTAACGTCAAAATAATTTCTTCAAAATCATCTTGATTGGAATAGTACAGTGAGTGATTCTTCTTTATCATTAACACCTCCAAAGATAATTGAAGCTCCGGATCATACTATGTTGGATCTATTTTCGACAATGACAATCAACCTGCTGCTGGTACTTCTGAAGCTTCCGAAATTGTTACCAATAATATTACTGGTAATAATATGAACAGGTACGGAAGAAATCAATGTTTCTTTAGACACAAAAGTTTCCACTTTACATTATGTCAATATAAACAACTGTATTAATAATATACACAAACAATAAATATGAAGTATTTCACTTACTCTTTAAATAAAACCATTTATCGATATATTTTACTTTGTTCGGTTCTTTTTATTAATTGTCTACAGATTAGATATACTGCAAATTAAGGTTACGTTTATAAACGTCAAAATATACTACTGCATATTTACTAGCGCTGGTTCACCGTATCTTCTTCTTCCATAAGCGTCTGTGGTCAAAATATGAATTCCGCGCTCGGCGCGAAATTTAAATCGCTGTCAAAACAATATTCTTTTGACAGTTACGTAATGAAGCACTTTCCGCACTAGTGTTTCTTTGCTTTCGGAAACGCACTTGGTCTGCATTCATCTACTTTCCATACGTAACCAAGGCTATTATAGTTACGTAATAACAAAGAAATCGCACAGTTGTAGGAAAAGGTATTTTATTTTACAAAAACCAAAAGTATTGATACATTTAGTGGCAACATCTAAGTTTATAATGGCACTAATGATTTGTAAAAATATTGATCTGGTGTGCTCCTGCAGACGATCTCCTGAAGGTCTTTCAAAAAAAGGTGTTTGGCGATGACTACGATTTCTCCGGTATAGTTCATTTAAAATCAAAAAACCAAAAAGATTCTTTTAGTGGATAAATAAAACTAGGTATTTAGTGAAGGAATAATCGAAATTTCGATTTTTGACTAAATGGCGGCTTCGTAAAAGAAAATCGAATTTTCGAACAAAATTGCCACGTAAAATTAAAAAAAAAATAGTAATAATTATCCGAAATCTTATTCCTTCGATTAATACCTGAGGAATATTTATGAGAAGGTTGTGTTAAAATTTCAAACCGATCGGTTAAACCGTTTTTTAGAAATCTGGGTCACCGACTTGGAAAACAAAAAAAAAATATATATATCATCACGCCTTCTACCCATTACTGGGTGTGGCACTCTGCTGAAGCAGATCTCGGTAAGTGATATATTTTGCGCGTGAAGTGCGGTTACCAGTCGTCAAATCACGGCCCCCAAACATGTTAGTGGTGGAGGAGCCACAGGGATAGCTTTTTTCAAATTATGAAAATTTGTCGCTTGTGGGAATCGAACCAGAGACCTCAGGATCCACAGGCCGACTTCATACCACTGAGCTAGCCATAGAAAAACGGGTTTAAAGTTTCGGAAGAAGTTTACACATAGATAATTTTTTTTTTACTTACATGGAGTGCAATTTTACAACTATTTGAATTCGTACAAGAAATAACTCGATTTAGTCTTCAGGTATAAAATGAACCCTTCATAAGGTAATTTATACCTAGGAATACAAAGAAAGAAAAGAGCAGCTGTACTCCACCTACTTTCTATCAGTCCGAGACGTCTTTACAAATATGCATATATCTCTTAAAATACTTATCGGATCGATTTGAAATTTTCAGGGAATATTATCAGTTAAATATACATTCCGGAAATGCAAACAAAAAATCGATTCTTAGAAAATTCTAACAGCGTATAACCCCTTAAGACACTCCCTTCAGAAGAAAATTAATGGATCTCTGCTCCTATTTTAATACCTCCTATAAAGCCTAATGTGATTATAATGAAGAACAAAAAATCAAAAACAAGCTTTTATTTCAATTTAAATGAAAATGCAAATAACAAAACATATTTGTCCCAAATTATGGGGTAATGGCTCAGTGGTATTAAGTCGGCCCGTGGATCCTAAGAACCCTTGTTCGATCCCCGCAGCTGACAAAATATTTTCACCAATTTAAAATTACCCTCACCACTAACATTTTTGAGGGCCGTGATTTAACGGCTGGTAACCGCACTTTACGCGCATAAATATATCATTTACCGAGATCTGCTTGGGCAGAGTGCCACACCCATGCTGGGTTGCAAGAAAAAAATAAAGAGCTCTTTAATTAAAGAATTGTTTATCTAGCAACAGTATCAAATGGGATTTTCTGAAATTTATTGAACCGTTAGTTGCTAATGAACCGATAAAACTTTCATGCAACCCAGCGCCAGTAATAGGTAGAAGGCGTGATGATATATTTATATTTATTTATATTTGTCCCAAGTAACTCGTTAAATTATTTTCAAAATCATTAAACAATCCTAGATTCTTACAAATTGAAGATCACAAACTATATTACGAATATGTCTACTTATCGTTATAATTAAAATAATATGAGATTTTAGTATACATTTCCTTTACGGAACTTTTCCTGAGGAGTGTACCGAGCTTCTCAAAATTTTTTGTCACGTACCCACCATTTTCGAATAATTTTACAAATAACTGTTGAAGAGGATTTTTTCTCCTTTTAACTATGTAAAATTTGCTACGATAAAATTTATCTTTCAATGAAATATTTTTTAAATCCACAATTTAAGTTACATGTTACATATGCCAATAATTTTCCTTAAAATACCCCTGTGGATATTCTACACTAACATTTTTATGGGCCATGATTTAACAATTGATAACCACATTCACTGATCGAGATCTGCGTGATATGTATTTATTTATAAAAAAAAATATAATACAACAATAATGAATTTAATTTAATTGAAATGGGGGATTCAAGTGGTAGAGCTTTTTAATATATATTTATTAAAATAAATTCTTGACCGTATATCATATTTAATACAATATAAAAGCATACCATAAATTATATCTTTATTGCTGAAATATGAAAGTTAAAGTTGAATCATTTAAAACGTTCGCACTGCCATATTGCAATGACGTAGTTGCATTAAGCCAATCACAGAGCTTTGTCTGAAACGTTTGTCGGTGTTCAAGAAGACGAAGAAGAAATAAGCATTCAGCATTCTACGATTCTACCAATGACGTATAATACTAGACGAATTATGCCGTATTCAAGTCAATGTAGTGTTGTGAAGCAGAGAGGAATGGAATAACTTGAGGGTCCGCCGGATGCGCGGCAAGGAGCGAGTACACTTTGATGTTATGCAAGTTGCTCCTTGCCGCGCACCCGCCTCACCAACCAGTTATTCTATCCCTTTCTGACTCACAACAAACGCTGATGTTATCCGTCTAGTTATGTTTTGTCTGAGGATTCTACTGACAACGACAAGTTACGTGTTATTTATCTCTGTTTTATCTGTCTCTCTTTAAGCTAAGATGCAACTAAAATTAAAGTTTAAATATTTTTATCATGCTTAATACGAGTTTTAAAAAAAATCAAAAATTTGGGTATAATTATTTTATTACGTAGATTAATATATAAAAAATTCAAAAAAGTCTTGAAAGGCCCATTATTAATTATCATACTCGTATAAATTACAATTAATATTAAAAATATTAAAAAATAACAGTAATAGTATATTACATAATAAGACAGGAAAGTGGTTTAAAATGGTTTCAGAAAAATAGTATACATACTCGTAATACGTCAGGAAAGATTACTTGACGAAGCAGTTGTTAGAGAGGCCGAGTATTAATAATCCGCTGTGTCAAGTAAAAATAATATCCTAATGTAATATGTATACATTTTGTTCTGAAACCATTTAATTTAATTAAGGACCAGTTTTTCAATCACCGGTATACTCTTGATTAACGTTAATCATTATTAAATAATAATAGAGGTAGGTAGCACAGTGGTACCAAGTCGGCCTGTGGTTTCTGAGAACCCTGGTTCGATTCCCACAGGCGACAAACAATTTTCACCATTTTAAAACTACCCCTGTGGCTCCTCCACCACTAACATCTTTCTGGGCCGTGATTTGACGGCTGGTAACTGAACTTCACGCGCAAAATATATCACTTACCGAGATCTGCTTCGGCAGAGTGCCACGCCCAGTAATGGGTAGAAGGCGTGATGATATATTTATTTATTTATTAATGATTAAATAATAATGGAAACCAAAGTTGCTATTATTTATTTAATCATAATAAACATTAATCGGTAATTGAAAAACCGACCATTAAAATGTTTACATTTTTTGATATGACTTGTATTGACAGCAGACTACGCATCCAAGGTTTCAACAACAAAAAACAATCAGATAAAATACAAAACAGTCAGGTAAAATCTTTACCTGACTGTTTTGTACTTTACCAGACAGTTATTTTTGTTGTAGCCTTGGATACGTACTTTACTTGACTGTGTTGATAAAAATCTACTTTCCATATTAAAATTGGTCAGGAAAAAACAAATTTGCATCGTTGAAAAGACGATATATTTTTTGAACTGTTATTTGTAAAGACGATTTGAAATTGATAGGTACAAATATAAAAAATTAGATAACGTAGTAATTCTTCAAGGAAAAGTTCATAGGCCTCTAAAATTGCTGTTCATGTTGAATCCAGACAAAAAAGAATTTCATTATCGTAGAATGAATTCCATTTTCTATCACAAAAAAACAAAATTCTAAATTTTGTGTAGTGAGAAATTAAAAGCAAAATAATATTATAAATTTTAATGAAAAATGTTAAACCAACTTCTGTAAAATTTATGTCCGTGTTTAAGAGAAGAACTCTGTAAATATAATTCTGTTTATCTGTTCCAATTAACATTAATAAAATTTTAATGATTCAGGAAGGTAACCATTCGTAAAAACAAATACGCAGCGAACAAATGTTTTCCTTTGTTTCTGCCAACCACAAAGTCCGATTTACACCAAACAAAACAGAGGGTTCTTCATTTCACAAAACAGTCACATATTAAATTAATTATTTATGTTCAAATAACGGTTCGTTAATTAAAAGATCCTTATGAATTAATTTATTAAGGTGAGTTTGTTGTTGAAAGATTGAAATAACAAAGTAAAATAGAAGATTTTCCTCTCTAAAAATATTTAAATTGGATGTTCGAATAATAAATATGAGAGGAGGAAACTTTTTTCAAGTATTTTACAGGAAATGACTTGATTAGAATATAATTTCCATGTTGAATATTAAATTTAATGATATTTCCATAATTTCGAGTGCGTACTTCGGATATCTAAAATTCTAATCATTTGCAATTAGGAAATTTGGTGAAATTTTCTGTATATTATGTAGTAAGTAGGCAAGGAGAATTTATGTAAAGCCTCATTCACAATACGGAAACAGTAGCTTTGGTTAAATTCGTTTACCGAACAGATAGATTCATAAAATTAATATGCAAGGTATAAGTCAGTTGAGATGGTTTGGGCAAGTACAACGTATGTCGAATGAGAGATTGGTGAAACAGGTATATGTTGGTGAAATTGAGGGAGAAAGATTGCGTGGGCGACCTATGAATAAATGGATGAATATGATTCAGGGATTGTTGCGTGAACGAAAGTTTCCGAGTATGAGGAACAAACGTGCTTGTATGAAAGGAATTATGAATGTGGATGAAGCTAAAGTGGTGTGTCAGGACAAGAATGTTTGGTGCAGATTAATTACAAAATGAATCTGATGATTTAAGAAAAGTGCAGGATTCTTGATTTTAGCTTTGTTGTTTAGTAATTTAATTAGAGTGTTTACCTGCAATTGTGTGAAATTCACTTTCAAAAACAAGCGCGGGGACGACACTCCCTTCGTTTCTTATCTTATTTATTCGTTTTCTGATCTTACTGTAACAATATGAGCTATCTCATTATTGTATGTTGCTTCAGATAAAAGCTTGGCTTCGTGTAATTTGACACACGTGGCCACATGGCCTTTCGTGTGAATGCGAAAACTTTAGGTTTTCAAATATGGGACATTAACTTATAAAAGTGATAGTTTTTAGTTAATTTTCTAAGAATTCTAGAAACTTTTCGTGTTCGCCATATCGGCAATGCCTTTGTGTCAGATTATACAGCTCCAAACACTTGAGACATCTGTGGAAATGGATTTCAGATGTGAGTAGTTTTATCCAGAGGATGTCAAGTGTTTGGGAGAGCCAAGCAAGTCAAGAACAGCGACTCTACGCGTAAAGATGTGCGGACATCTTTACAAGACGCGATGGCGCGAATTCACTTAAGTTTTATTTTAATTAGTGCGACTTAAGTTTATAATCAAAACTGTTTTCACACATATTAGTTTGTTCAAGTGTTTTATATTTTATCACTTACTCATTTTATAATATCTTATAAATAAATAAAATAAATAAATATATCATCACGCCTTCTACCCATTGCTGGACGTGGCACTCTGCCGAAGCAGATCTCGGTAAGTGATATATTTTGCGCGTGAAGTGCGGTTACCAGTCGTCAAATCACGGCCCCCAAAGATGTTAGTGGTGGAGGAGGGACAGGGGTAGTTTCATAATTGTATTCATTATTTTATATTTGATTAAAATATATGTAGTTTAGAGCTGTGTGAAGATAAATGTTTATAAACAACATAATATTATTTTCTTCACTAGGCAAGTTTGATTACACTCAAGTGTACTACTGACGATGACTGCATGGCAGTTGAAATGTACATTTAGTATAATAAAACTTCCCTTGCGAAGAAAAGAATATTGTGTTGTTTATAATTTTATATTTGTTTATATTTAAGCCCCTCCCCTTCATATACAAAAATTCTAAATCTGCCCCTAATAAATGAGATGGAACGCAGCTTTATATTTAAACCGTCTTTAAAAAATAATAATATATTGTAAGTACATTTTTTGTATATATGTATATAACACTATTTATAAGCTTTTTATAAAATTAATATGCTAATTAGTTAAACGGGCTGGATTCCTAAAAGCACAACCGCCTCAGGCATCAAAATATGTAAAACCAACACTGGTTCAAATTATTTAATCATATGGAATGTATGGCGAATTAAAAACTGATGAACCAGGTGTATATTGCTAAAGCTCGATTTATAATGAAATAATGTAAAAGTAGTAGGTAAGGCAACAAGTTGAAACTTATGATTGAAGTAGAACCATATATACTGACGCAAAGCAAACAGTAAGGTGGATAAGTAAGACAAGAGATGGTCAACTTTCATCTTTCTACGTTATTATTTTACCTAACATTTCTTACCGCTGACCAATCAGAAGTCAGCGTTTTTAACTTCACATTGTAATCTCTATTACCGACCGTGATCTATCATCTGTGACTGTCATACATTTTAATTCTTCTAAATTTAAAAAAAAATTGTCAAATAAATCATTCGATTTGTAGAGACCAATAAAAGTCTGTATGACAAGTTATCAAAAGATTTCAAAAATAATAATTTAAAAAAAAAAACAGCATTTGTGGAAAGAATTAGGAAATCTTCTGAAAATAAACGGTAAGTTTTTGAGGTTATATATTATTATATTAATAAATTTTGTATGTATTTATTTATTAGTTGAATATATCCAATGTCGTTGTAATATTTGAAGAGCTAAATACTCCAAAGAATGGAAACACAAGATTAAGTGGAAGAGCAGCTTCGGCAAAACCTCGTCTTTAACAGTAAAGAAGTCAATAAAGAAATATTTTTATTATTATTAAACAAATTGCAACATACCTCTGATTGGCTAACAATATTACGTTCTGCTTCTCAATATAAATGAGTAATTTGCTTACGTTACTTTTTACTCTGCTTTATTTTACCTCTTAAATTACTTCATTATAAATCCAGGCGTAAACGATCTAGGAATAGAAGGATGCATATAATTGAAGATTTGATGTGTTAAAGAAAGTTTTCGAATGATGAGAAAATAAAAAAGTGGACACAAAGATATAAGGAATCGAGTTGACTTCTTAATAGGCGGGTTTTACCGGCCTCAGCGGGGAGTCTGGCTACAGTTAACAAAGGGGTGCATTAAGTAGATTGTCACAAAGTTAATAAAATTCTAGAAAAAAAACAAACTGCAATAAAGTGGCCGACGTAATTATTAATGAAACCAATAAAATATCAGCAGAGAACTGGAAA
This sequence comes from Pterostichus madidus, assembly GCA_911728475.2. Lineage (NCBI taxonomy): Eukaryota > Metazoa > Arthropoda > Insecta > Coleoptera > Carabidae > Pterostichus > Pterostichus madidus. The sequence continues at coordinate 27,643,597 of OU452314.1, forward strand.
AAGTGTGTACAACATGTAATAGACATAGAAAACCAATATTTACATGTGAATATATTGTAAACAAATTAATAATAAATATAAATTCTAATGAATCATCAGATAGTGACTTAGAAGATGACAATGATACAGATGAATTAAAACTATTTCATGCTCATATTATTGTTATTCTATTTTTATCCATGTTATTATATTATTATTGAACACTGTAACATGACTTTTGACTATATTTTAAACTAAAAATGTAAATAAATACATAAATAAATGATAAAACATCTTTATTATGTTAACAGAAATAATATAATTATTATAATACGGCTCTGTTTCTTTTCACATTTTTACCAGTTTAATCCTGGGATAAGCCTATACTAATTACATGCTGTGAGGGGCGTCTAAAAGTCATTTTCTTATATCTTTGCGTCCAGTATAAATGAGAAACAGAAGTAGTTTCAAAATAGGAGCAAATTAATTTAAATGTTTCAGGATTCGTTTGGATGTACATTTTGAAATAGAATAAAAAAATCAAATATAAATAAGGAAACCGAATCGGGGTTCTCAAATTTGCCTATTCCATATGAATATAATTTTATAATATATGAACCTTACAGATATTTTTATTTTGTTTTTGGTGGTAAGATGTATGTTTGACATTTTGAATGTATGTTTACATTGGTTTACAACTGAAGACGTAAATATCCTAATATCGTGAAAAACCATGTGGCATTCTGCTGTATCAGATATCGATAAGTGATATATTTATGCGCGTAAAGAGCGGGTACCAGGCGTCAAATCACGACTCTCAAAGATGATAGTGGACGAGGAACCAGAGGGGTAATTTTAATATGATGAAAATTGTCATCTGTGGGTATCGAACCGAGGTTCTCAAATCCACAGGCCTACTCGATGCCATTTACCCCATAACTAAAAAATACGTATATTTTTATTATATGTATATATATATATATATATATATATATATATATATATATATATATATATATATATATATATATATATATATATGGATGGGATGGCTAGCACAGTGGTATGAAGTCGGCCTGTGGATCCTGAGGTCCCTGGTTCGATTCCCACAGGCGACAAATTTTCATAATTTGAAAAAGCTATCCCTGTGGCTCCTCCACCACTAATATGTTTGGGGGCCGTGATTTGACGACTGGTAACCGCACTTCAAAATATATATCACTTACCGAGATCTGCTTTAGCAGAGTGCCACACCCAGTAATGGGTAGAAGGCGTGATGATATATTTATATTTATTTATTTATTTATATATATATATTTATAAAAATATATCATCACGCCTTCTACCCATTACTGGGTGTGGCACTCTGCTGAAGCAGATCTCGGTAAGTGATATATTTTGCGCGTGAAGTGCGGTTACCAGTCGTCAAATCACGGCCCCCAAACATGTTAGTGGTGGAGGAGCCACAGGGAAAGCTTTTTCAAATTATGAAAATTTGTCGCCTGTGGGAATCGAACCAGGGACCTCAGGATCCACAGGCCGACTTCATACCACTGAGCTAGCCATCCCATATATTATTATCATAGCAACAATAAATTAAAAAAAAGGAATTAGTATATTTAAAAAAAATCTTTTTATATACAAAACACAAGGTACTTAAGATATTAATGCATAATGGTTTTAATTGAAGTATATCTTTGGTATGTTAATATAACATTATCATGGAAGTATTTCCACGAATGAATAAAAACAGTCCTGTAATATAAATTCAGCTTTAAATATTCAACATAATTGTAATTACTACAACAAAATTAACATTTAATATACATAATATAACGAGTTTTTTACTTTGTGTATAAATTGACATAAAATTACTGTTTTCACGAGCCACGCAATTAGCTGTATTGAACAAAATGAAAATGAGGAAATCACATTTCGATATTGGAAATGTACATTGTTATTTAATTAAACTATTTCATTTTACACATATTTAACATGAAATAAACTCTTTTTAATACTATATATGTATATTTCACATCTGTTAACCATAAAATGCAAACATTAGCTTCTCAGATACACTATACACTTCATTGTAACTTTTATCATAATGGGCCTTTCAAGACTTTTTTGAATTTTTTATATATTAATCTACGTAATAAAATAATTATACCCAAATTTTTTATTTTTTAAAAAAACTTGTATTAAGCATGATAAAAATATTTAAACTTTCGAAACAAATGAATATGACGTCGTTGCATCTTAGTTTAAAGAGAGACAGATAAGACAGAGATAAATAACACGTAACTTGTCGTTGAGTTGTCAGTAGAATCCTCAGACAAAACATAACTAGACGGATAACATCGGCGTTTGTTGTGAGTCAGAAAGGGATAGAATAACTGGTTGGTGATGCGGGTGCGTGACAAGGAGCAACTTGCATAACATCAAAGTGTACTCGCTCCTTGCCGCGCATCCGGCGGACCTAAAAGTTATTCCATTCCTCTCTGCTTCACAACACTGCATTGACTTTAATACGGCATAATTCGTCTAGTATTATAAGTCGTTGGTAGAATAGTAGAATGCTGAATGCTTATTTCTTCTTCGTCTTCTTGAGCACCGACAAACGTTTCAGACAAAGCTCTGTGATTGGCTTAATGCAACTACGTCATTGCAATATGGCAGTGCGAACGTTTTAAATTATTCAACTTTAACTTTCATATTTCAGCAATAAAGATATAATTTATGGTATGATTTTATATTGTATTAAATATGATGTACGGTCAAGAATTTATTTTAATAAATATATATTAAAAAGCTCTACCACTTGAATCCCCCATTGTGTATTACTTTGATTGATATTTATTTGTTTCAATTTATACAAAAATAAATATTGCTAATATTATTAATAATTATAATTTGTACTACAAAATTTTTGACAAAAATTGACATTTATTTAATTAAAATAGCTTAGGAATCAGCGTACTATGACAGAAGCAAATGACTAATAAAATTTATTTACTTATTTTTTCACAAAATAATTTTATTGGCATATGATAATGAATCAAACAAACAAAAATAATATGAGTTGTTCATTTGTTTCTGTCATAGCACGCTAATTCTACGTGATTTTGATTAAATTCATGTTAATTTAATCTGCATTATTGTCAAAATATTTTCTATGACAGGGTATTGAACTTTATAGTCGTCGAATTCAGAAAAAAATACTGAAACGAATAAGCAAATAAAAAAAAATAGGTTCCTATTTAAAATAAGAAAGTTGCACCCCGTATTTTGAGAACTACTGGTCGAAATAATTTGATGTTAATAATTTTATAATATATATATATATATATATATATATATATATATATATATATATATATATATATATATATATATATATATATATACTGCTCTGTGAAGCAATAGGCTTGACTACATAGTTAAAAGAACTCGCTCTTGAGTAAAAGCGCTCTATTTACGAGGTGTGGCTATTAAATAACGAGACTGACGCTGTTTTAATATTTAATTTTGATTCCATACCTATTTATTTATTATTACCTTCAATATACACCCCTCTTCTACCCCTACAACGCTCCATGCGAATCTTCCTGTGTTCGAAACAGTGCTGGAAGTCTTCTTCTGTCAGCTCCTTCAGGACGCGTTCCGATTTCTCTTTCACAGCTCAAATCTTGTTCGTTTTAAGGCAAATTTCACCTTAGGAAACAGATAGAAGTCGCACGGTGCAAGATCCGGCGAATAAGGCGGATGGTTCAACACTGGAATACTGTACTTGGCTAGAAACCTCTTGACAGACATTGCGGAATGAGCCAGAACATTGTCTTGACAGAGAACCCATGATTCGTCCTTCCAAAATTCGGGTACTTCTTTCAATAAATTACAAGTTTCTGTAACAGTTTTGCCAAGTTTCATGTGAAATTTCACAACAATTCGTTGCTCTAATATTGCACTTAACATTTTTCCGGCGAAACAAAAAAAACAACTTTAATGAGAACGAAAGCTACGGCTATACGGATTTGTTTACAGAAGCGAGAGGTACTGCATTTAAAAGAGAAAGCTTCACGCTAAAAAGATGATGGTCGTTGACTTTTGGCGCATGCGCACTTTTCTGTAGCAGCGTCAGTCTCGTTATTTAATAGCCACACCTCGTAAATGAGAATGTTGGACGATTGATAACGTATAGCGTGATCTTGTACGTATATATGTATAAATTATTCTAATTTTACTAATATTTCAGATGTATAAATATATAAAATTATATATTTTTATTTATTTTCTATTGTTTTATGTTTTATTCATATTTTTTTCACTATTGATTATTTTTGAATAAAATTTTTATAAGAAAATAGAAGCTCAAGAAAGGGGCCATGGCCCTTATGACTCCTCTCTCGGATCCGCCAGTGATTTGACTGTGGACTTTTTCTATATGATATGTTCTAAAATTTTGTTACCTAAAGTTCTATGTATCTAGATTTTTTGACAATACATGAGAAACTGGTTTAACCACACAAACTTTCACACTATCCTTCGACAATGTAAATGTAACACGAGGGGGTATGAACACCGCGAGCGCGAAATTATTTGATTTGATGTGAATGAAACAATTGTGATTACAATTAATTATCTAAATAATAACGCACCATAAAACACAGATAACTTTATTTAGTTTACTGAACTATATTAGGAATAACAAAATAAGACTAGAAATATATAAGAATAATTAAATGCTAATTAAATACGCGCGGAGCGCAAAACGGATTCGACGTCTATCACATCTTGACCGGTCGACGCACATAGGGGTTTTAAGTAGTTTTTAGTCCCAAATATGTCTAGAGCCTAGAAAAATGCACCAAATTGAGTAATTTTTTTTAAAATGCTCGTTATGAGATTCTTAAAAGATCCCTCACGAGTTTTTTTGCTCAAATTTTTTTTATATGCATAAAAAATCGGTAAATACTCAGATAATTGCTTAAAAAAAATCACTTTTTTTTCTTAATCTTAATTTAATCAATACTACTATGCCATAAAAATACAAAATATAGTTTTAAAAAGGTCACTGACATTCAAAGCTTACACTGAAAAATGTACAAACGTGCGAACTTTGAATAACCATATCATAACCCAAGTGCACATAACCTGAAAATAGTTGAAAACTATTATTTTTCTGAGGTACAAGACATGAAAATTTAAAATAATGTTCAAGGATATTTATTGACGTGAAACCCTAAACTGAGCAATCTGAAACCACGTAAATTTCAAATATGCTAACCTAACCTAAGTGAACATACCCTAAAAATAAATTATAAGCATTAACTTTATTCAGAAAATTTTTCAGCAAAAAAACTCGTGAGGGATCTTTTAAGAATCTCATAACGAGTATTTAAAAAAAAAATAACTCATTTTGGTGCATGTTTCTAGGCTCTAGACATTTTTGGAACTAAAAACTACTTAAAACCCCTATGTGCGACGGAGCAAACCTGGCTTGACTGATGCTACTGCTCAAAACAAGACGCTAAGTTCTTAAGCGGGGGTAAAGAGTAGTATTTTGGGGATGCAACACATGGCCGAAGACTGCAGATGACCTCACACATTCGTTGTCACGATAAGATTTTTCTCAGAATCTTATCGCGCAAAACAGGGAAGCAAATTGTTACATAAATTACAAAACACTCCATTTTCTTAGAATCATTCTCCAACATTAAAGTAAACACACCCTATTCTTTTAACCACCAGAGTCCAATTTAAATGATGAAATGCCATTAACTATTCATAATATGCAGGTTAGTAAGAGCAGACAGAGACAGTACAGCACATGGAGATCACAGTTCACTATGAAGTGGCAGTGGATAGTTCGTAGGTCGGGGTCACAGGTCGCGCGACCAAATTACGAACTTTGTGTTACTAAAACGCTGCCATATTTGAATATTTATATTTAGCACTAACTGAACAGACACGCGCGCATGAATGTATGAATTTTAAATTGAGATAAATTTATACATTTAAACTATATACAGTCACTATGAACGGTGCGGGGATGTAATTACAAACTGTCCACACGGACTAAATATTTATTTAATGTTCATGTAAATTTATTACAAATAAGTTACATTTAAATGGATGTCATAATTTGTTATGCAACTGTAAGGTCTGGTCGAGGTAGCTCGTAAAATTAAAAAACAAAGTTTGCTAAGCTTTATTATAATTTTTAATCAGTGCAGTGGCGTATCTGGGGGGTGGAGGGGGTGAATGCGGTCCGCACCGAGCGGCACATATTTTGGGGCGGCATTTTTTATAATTTGTTTTCAGTTGTAAACAACAACTTGTTCACTTCATAAGTTTACTATTCGATTTCTACGAACTATGAATTACTATATGACTTCGAATATTTTTCTTCATCGTCAACGTGTTATTAATATACACAAACAATCAATATTATGTATTACACTTACTCTGCAGTTTAAGGTTATGTTTATAAACGTCATAATATATCACTGCATATTTCTTCTTCTTCCATAAACGTATGTGCTTAAAATATGAAATTCCGTGATTGGCGCGAAATTGAAATCTCTCTCATTTATATTTTGACAATTGCAGTACAAATTACTTTCCGCTCTAGTGTTTCTTTGCTTACAGAATCGCACTTGATCCGCATTTGTCTACTTTCCATACGTAACTATTATAGCCTTGGTTACGTATGGAAAGTAGACAAATGCAGACCAAGTGCGTTTCTGTAAGCAAAGAAACATTAGTGCGGTAAGTAATTCATTACGCAACTGTAAAAAAAAGTTGTATTGAGAGCGATTTAAATTTCGCGCCAAACGAGTAATTCATATTTTGGCCACAGACGCTTATGGACGAAGAAGATGCAGTGAGCCAGCGCTAGTAAATATGCAGTAGTATATTTTGACGTTTATAAACATAATCTTAAATTGCAGTATATCTAATCTGTACACAATTAATAAAAAGAACCGAACAAAGTAAAATATATCGATAAATGGTTTTATTTTAAGAGTAAGTGAAATACATAATATTTATTGTTTGTGCATATTATTAACACAGTTGTTACAGTTGCTTATATTGACATAATGTGAAGTGGAAACTTTTGTACTGTCTAAAGAAACATTGATTTCTCCCGTACCAGTTTATATTATTAATAGTAATATTATTGACAACAATTTTGGAGGCTTTAGAAGTACCAGCAGCAGGTTGATTGTCATTGTCAAAAATAGATCCAACATAGCATGATCTGGGGCTTCAATTATCTTTGGAGGTGTTTATGATAAAGAAGAATCACTCACTGTAGTATTCCAATTTTGACGATTTTGAAGAAATTATCTTGACGTTAGTGAAATATTTTAAAATAACGTAGAACAATGTGCAAGCAATCAACAAACAAACCATAGCAACGCCGTAAAACATCGGTCTCGTGAATATCATTAAGATTTTATAAACTTTGACAATATTTTAGTGAATTTCTAAATCGCACAATTACAGATTAAATTCTGCACTTGCACGTAACAAGCCTTTTTCGGCACTTGTTATAAAAATAACTATTTTCTACAACTGTCAAAAAACATGACATTTTTACATTGCTATGGATACACGAAATTTGTGTTTTTTTCACAAAAATAACTATTTTTTTCACACGTGAAAATGTCAAATTTCTTAATTTTTGACAGTTTTAAATATTTATTTGTCAAACATTTTCACGTTTGCTTGGTTACAACACATCAAATTTATATTATTTTTGATTTTTTCCTTTCAATTTACTTAAATAAATCAATAATTATTGTATTATTCTTTTTTGACAGTTGTAGAAAAAATGGTGTTCGTATTTCGTTTGCGAAATTCGTGTTTTTTTGGCGCGTTCGAATGACTTTTTTGTCTCGATCTGACGGTCTCGCCCAAAAGTGACATTCTCACGCGCAACAAAAAAAAAAAACACTCATTTCGCGCACTTAATACAAAATAACTATTCGATGTTATACAGTTAGTCTTCATTTTGTTTAACAGTCTGTATATCACAATCACAGATAATTTTTCTCTTATACTAATCTATTTACCTTAGCAATAATTTCATTTTCCTTGAATTCATTCATATTTTATTTAAACAAACGCGCAAACTTCAACAAATGTGGGATGATAAATCCTTCCATATTATGAAAATGAATACATTAATACAGAAACATAGCCTGCGTATAATTTAATTAAACAAAGTTATAAATATACGATCTCCCCGAGCAATTTAAATGGAAAGTATCTAATAATATTCATTATATGAATTCTAGAAAAGCGAGAATAATGCTCCCTCGTACGATTAATCCCCCCGTGCTGGGGGCACGCGTGGAACGTGGGAATAAAACATGGCGGCATAAATTCTCAACTTGTGTTTGGATTACATTAAAAACGCGCAACCGGATCTCACTGTGTGAATTACCGGTTTGTAGAGAATAATGTGGTATTTAAATATTAAATTTATTGAGTTTTTTTCAGGTTTTCAACCGTGGGAATATTACCCATGGTAAAAGAATAATTTATTAAAATCTTAAGATATATTATTGTACGTGTATAAAGGTTATTTATTGTAGGTATTACTCTTCTTTGTAGAATTTATATGTAATTTTCTTGCTCTTAAAAAATATATAGGTACTTATTTTTTAATAGCATTATATTTGCCGAAAGGTTATAACAGCATTATATTTTTAACGAAATAAGGTACAACTTGAATAAAAAAAATATGACTCAATTATCTTTCAGACTGTCAAAATTGTGTAGAAAAAATCGTGAAATTAGATAAACAAAAATTGGTATTCGTTAGGGGCGTAGCAACCGTTATACGAGGGCAGGGTGAAAAGTCCCTGAAAAATAAAACAGATGGCGCCACAATCGCAAATCTCATGTGATATTTGTGATGTACCATCTTTAACTAGAACGCATTAAAATTTTCAGACTGATATGTCATTCAGTTCTGTTTTGACACCCATCGAAAGCAAGCAACCTTGAAGATTTTTGAAGACATGGAAAAAAGTGAATTTCGCGTCTTGATTAAGCATCGCTTGTTAAACATTATGCGGACTCCTCACCATTGATTGGAACGATTCACAAGTGGTTTACTGATTTTCGTTGTAGTACAAAGGACGCCGAACGTTCTGGTCGTCCAATTGAGCTTACAACGCCAGAAATCGTCGATAAAATCCATGGTATGATATTGGACGATCGGCGAGTTAAAGTGCACGAGTTTGCTGAGGCTATGAGTATCTCAACCGAACGGGTACTGAACATTTTGCATACATTTTTGGATATGAGAAAGCTATCTGCCAGATGGGTGCCGCATTTGCTTTCTGTTGACAACAAGTGCGACCGCAGTCGCAATGGCAAAATTGCATGAATTGCGCTACGAATTGTTTCGTCATCCACCATATTCTCCAGATTTGGCCCGCTGCGATTTTTATCTATTTCCAAACTTGAAGTAATGGCTCGGCGGAAAGAGATTTGGCTCCAACTATGAGGTCATCGCTGAGACAAACGCGTATTTTGAAGGATTGCCAAAATCGTATTATTTGGAAGGAATCGAAAAATTAGAAAAACGTTGGACGAAGTGTATCGAGCTACAAGGAGATTATGTTGAGAAATAAAATATGATTTGACCAAATAAATCATTTCTTGTTCAATTTTTCAGGGACTTTTCATCCTGCCCTCGTACCTACTGTATTATTAGCTGTATTTTATTTGCCACTTAGTTCATTCAAATCAGTTGAGATAAATTAGACACCATGACTAAAATAATTCAATTACGCAAACTGATGTACTTATTGGAGTGAATTACTTCAAGATAAATAAGAATAAGTAATTCTAATACTGAAAATAAAGTCAGCAAAGTAATCCTGCGAAATAAATAAATGATCTGGATCAGTAAATGTAAATTAGATCTGATCCAAATAATACACCTAACCTGTGGGCTCACCAGCGTCTACGATCTTACAAGAAATAATTTTTTATCTATTATTTTTTGACGTTTCTCAAAACCATTGAAATGCTTCATTGTATGCCACGTATCAGCGTTTTAATCGATCCTATCATTATTATACTGAGAATAAAGCTCTAGTGATTATTCCCGGGAATAATCTCTATAGGTGCTTTTTTTGTGGCACATTATAGGTAGTTGTCAAATAATTATTTAAAACTGTCAACACGTCAAGTAAAATGTGTGAAAATAATCGATATAGTTCCATTTCAGATACAGAAATATACCAACAAATTTTGGAAAGAACTTCTAAGAATACATTAATAACTAATCAATCAATATGGACCCAGTTCAAAATCTTTTAAGTTGGATGAATCGACTTCAACAGCTAAGTCAAAAAATAATCTAATTAAATGTAACTCGATAGTTCGATAAATTAGAAAATAATCCTGCCTACGGGCTTTCGTTACTATTGCCTGGCAACAAGTTTTCAAAAGATCTGTCAAATTATTTTCAATTTATTCTCACTCTCTTGTTATATTCTAACTCAGAATTTAATTTTATTTCATTTCATGAATTATAATATGATTGAAAGTAAGTAATTAAGTAAACATGTACCTAAAACAAAACTCGTTTCCTTTAACTGTCAAGTGGCAATTGTACAGCTGCCAACTGAGTTCACCAAAGCGCTGAATGCAGCGCTGTTTCGATTAATCGCGCGATATTCGAGGTATTCGAATGTTCGCCATTGGCGTAAATATTGCAAGATCTCGAATATCATACAAGTATAATATTCGCGGGTTGTATTTGACCATCTCTATTTATTTATATTAAGATTAGACCTAAAAACTTTATATCAAAGACAAATTTATTGGCTTTTAAGATATTCGAGTTTTTAATAACATTAATAATTATTTAACAAAAAAAAAATAACAAAATCGTTTATTACTTACTTGAAAATCATATTATTCAATAGAACAAATTGTTAACTATACGAGTATTACAAAATTTAATGAAACTAATTAAATTACAAGTTTTCAAAATATCCGTCGTATTTTTATTTTATGTAGTTTAAATAAATATAAAATAATAATAAAAATTACAAACGGCCTAAATACGCATACCGGGTTGCCTATATACATGACTTTAGTTAGACTTCCACTACTCAGATGGCGCAAAATACAGTCCCAATGTGTAACATGGCACTTTCTTATCTATAGTAATACGAGTATATAGTGATCTGTGGTTCACAGGATCCACAGGATCCACAGACCGACACTATACCATTGTGCCACCTACTAGAGGTCGGCAAAAATATCCGATATCCGAATCCGATCCGGTCCGATCCGAAGTCGGATTTGGATCGGAACGTATCGGAGCTCTCTCGGATCGGATTCGGATCAGATCCGATCCGAAAGTCGGATAAAATATTCGATCCGAAAGTCGGATAAATCATCCGATCCGAATTTTACATACATGCTACATTATATTTATAAGCATTTATGTTCTGTGATAAAAATGATTAAATAACGTTATAACAAAATATGTCTCTTTAGTTTTTTATAATATCATTATTTATTAAATTTCATCTATAACTGTTATTTTTCTTTCGAATATGCAACGCTGAAATTGGTTTAGTATAAAAAGGAAAAATTGTACTGATCTAATGACACGTCTAATCGAATCTCAGATCGGATTTCGAATCGGATTTCTGATTCGTTTTCGGATTGGATTTCGGATCGGATTTCAGATCGGATCTCGGATCGGATCTCGGATCTCGGATCTCGGATCTCGGATTTCGGATCTCGGATCGAATTTCGGATCGGATCTTCGGATCGGATTTCGGATCGGACTTCGGATCGGATTTCGGATTGAATCTCGGATCGGATCTCGGATCGGATCTCGGATCAGATTTCGGATCGGATCGGATCGAATTTCGGATAGAGTCGGATCGGATAGGATCGGATCTTGAATCAAGTCAGATCGGATCGGATATCAAAATTTTCAAATATGCCGACCTCTACCACCTACTCCATCATAAAAAAATATGGAACCAATTAATTTACCGTTTAGTATTCCATACCAGCATTTAAAAACTATAAAACTATATTGTTTATTCGCAATGGGAGGGAGGAATTAAACCTTATATCTCCGTTGTAAACGCTTTTGATTCATTGTAACTTGAAATAAAAACTTAGCAACCAATAAAACACACGTTGTCTAATATTTCTCGTCATCTAATCCCAGCAGATAAGCGAACAAATTATCCCCTCCTCGTACGCAAGTCCTGCGAACTCATTTTCACGAAAACATAATAGCATCGGCCAAGGCTCTAGATCTACACAGAGTGAGGACGGGGACGTCGTAAATCCGACATAAAATCTTTACAGGCACGGATGGTGATTTGGTGAACCAGCCAGATACTTGAGCTCGGGGCTGATGTCTGGCGAACGTGCCTTTATAGAGAGTTAGAGGTAATTTTGATGGGCAGGTTAACTTGATGGACTGTTTAGATAAGAACATAATTTGAGAATAGTTGAAGTTCATATTTCGGTTTAGAAGATAAAGCCGTCAGGTAGTATATGTCACTAAAAATTAAATACAATGAGAAAATACTTTGAATATTTAAATCCGGCAAACTTTGCTATTCTATCGGTTCTAGTCTTTAGATGACAAATTTGACTTTGGTTTAGGTGGTAGCACTGAACAAGTAACCATAGAAGAAGGGATAGCTATAACAAAAGATTGTTACGCAGTTACATCTCTTGTTGCTCCAAGTAATTATTATTAAAAATGCCGATAATATAGGATACATATTTATCATTCTCGTGATCGTAATGACTAAAATATTTAAAAATAATGAAAATAAAAATATATTACAAAACAACAAAAACAAACAATTAGCATAAAAACTAGTTTTATTGAATAATATTTAAAATATTAATTAAACATGTACTAGTATGCAATACCAATAAATATGAAAAATATATATTTTTCGCCTTCTTATTTATCATTTCGCTACTTTCTTCAGTATTCGTATTCTTATATGTTGCTGTTACTGTTCAAATTGTTAGAGATGTAATATTTTCATCCCGAATTGTTGAAAATGAGTTTATATTTACTATAAAAGAATTTTCATAATTATAAAGTTTTCAAATTTCACAATATTGAATTAATACTTACATTAGTCAATATGTGGAACAGTCTCAATGTTTAATTTTTTTTTTATCTGTATCGATACTGTCAATTTTGAAAATAAAGTCTACATGGAAATTGTGCTTAAGAGTACTACTATAAGGTACATCAATTAAATCATTTCTATTAATGTTTTCCGGCAATGTTTTTCGTAATAAATTATTCTGTGGCTAAACATAGAAAAACACATTCTTACAATTTTTTTCTACTACACACTCCTAAAATTACACAATAGTTTAAAATCAAATATAAAATTATAAAAGATACCTACTTACCATTAAATATAGATTGCAATAATAACGACAGATCTGTTGCCAAATTAGTTGACCATTTTAATGACGTATTTGTTTTTCCGAAAAAATACATAGATAACTAGATAAAGCGAAAATTCTTATTTATGTTATTTGTTTCTATTGCTACTATGATTATTGAAATATATTATTAAATATAAAAATGTTTTTCTCAAAATTAGATAAATATACAGGAAAATTGAAAATAACATTTTATGTTCCAAATATTTTTGCTAACGTCTTTTAGTTGAAACTTTTTTTCGTAACTGATTCCATTTTTGAAATAAATGAAATTTATTGTTTTTTGAGTCCGGTAAACTTCCTCTTCCGGTTTTTCAATTTCATTCAAAGTCAACTCAGCTCTTCGTATTTTCATGAAACTTATAATTACCAAGTTTCGTTAACACATCTTATCTCGTTCATGAGATATTGCACACTCGGTTGGTCAAGATCTTATGCTCGAAACGTTCGACATATTTGAAATAAATAGTTATTCAAACGATAATTATATAAATATAACCTACACGCACCCTCCCTACAACAAAACTAATTTAAATTACTTTCAGAAAATCTTAAAAAGTAACATTGTACAGAGCTGGGCATGATTTAAATCAAAAGGAATTATAAATTGATTTAAATCATATTTCTTGATTTAAATCAAGTGAATTAAGCCTTTTAAAAAAATTCGCAAATCAGGCTTGTGACTTAAGACCTTTAAAGAAAGGGCTTGTGAATTGTATTAGAGCTAAAAAAAGGCTTAAATAATTTGTCTTGGCAAAACTGTTACAAGTCATGGGTTCTCCATCAAGACAATGCGTTGGCTCATTCCGCAATGTCTGTTAAGAGGTTTCTAGCCAAGTACAGCATTGCAGTGTTGAACCATATGCCTTATTCGCCAGATCTTGCACCGTGCGACTTCTATCTGTTTCCTAAGGTGAAATTTGCCTTAATAGCAACAAGATTTGAGCTTTGAAAGAGAACTCGACACGCGTTCTGAAGGAGCTGACAGAAGAAGACTTCCAGCACTTTCTCGAACAATGGAAGATTCACATGGAGCGTTGTAGGGATAGAGGAGGGGTGTATATTGAAAGTGATAATAAGTAAATAGGTATGAAATCAAAATAAAATGTTAAAACACCGTCAGTCTCGTTATTTAATAGCCACATCTCGTATCTACTTACATCTGTTTTCATTCGGTTGTGCATATAATATTGCACCTAATATATTTTTAAAATAAATATTAAATAAATTGATAATATGTAGTACTTGTAAATATGATTTAAGCTCCAAGCCCCAAGCCTCAAGCCCCAATTCACAAAAAGGCTTGTGATTTATAATTCACATAAATAAATCACAAATCACTTTGTTTTGTGAATTAATTCACTTCGAAAATGAAGTGGAATTGTGAATTGTCACAAAAAAATATTTGTTTGATTTGTGAATTGTGATTTAATTCCCTTTGTTCGTGATTTTGCCCTGCTCTGACATTGTATACCATTGATGTTTCCTCATAGCATTTATTAAACTCTTTATTAAAATTTGGAAAATCTGTATATGTCAAATATCCTCATAACGAGTTACGCGAACAAAAAACGTAATTAACAATTAATTAATTCCTGAATTTGCGAATTCATAAAGCTTTCACAGGGCGCGAGTCGACGGCGATATCCGAAGACTTCCATTATTAGAATTTCACGCTAGAAAAACTTCATTGCGCAAATTATTCGGGACTTTTTAGTTATAATTGAATCTGAAATTTCTCACGATTCATGAGATTGAGATGGTTCCATATTCGAAAGCCAATTTCGGTTTAGATTTGTTGTCAGAGTGAATCCTTTCTTAAGTAATTGTAATTTGAAAGCATTCAATATGATGATATGATCCTTTCGTTACTGTCTACGTTATTTGTGTTACATAGATTATTTAACGCCATATTGAATTAACCAATAAGGTGCTTATACGTCATAAATGAATATTGCCCCACGACCAATAGCGTTTCATTATTTGACTACTTTGTCATGGAAACGAGTAAATTAAATAATAAAAATATAAAATAAATATATCATCACGCCTATTAGCCATTACTGGGCGTGGCACTCTACCGAAGCAGATCTCGGTATATATTTATGCACGTGAAGTGCTATTACCAGCCGTCAAATCACGGCCCCAAAGATGTTAGAGGTGGAAGAGCCACAGGGGTAATTTTTTTAATTGGTGAAAATCTTTTGTCGGCTGTGGAGATCGAACCAGGGTTCTTAGGAGCCACAGGCCGATTTGATACCACTAAGCCATTACCCCATAAATTATTAAGCGATAATTGCATTAGTGCAATTACAGTGGTAATTTGCAGTAGTGCAATTATCGCGATAATTTTCTGTACAAAAAACTGACAATTTTACTCTAATTTCTTTTAGTTACCTAGCAACTAGATTGTCTGATATGTAATAATGAGTCAGTTCAGCTAAGTCGGTATCACAATCCACTATTTCCTAGTTGATCTAGTTGGATAAATGATCGCATCATACTGATGAGTCCGGAAGGACGAAACGCGTCTATGGTTAAAGCTGAACTGACCAGCCGTTTGTTGATGACCTGAGAAGTTGATGCAAACGTGCTGTAAAACCTCTGTGGAATTATGAGACAAGTGATGGAAAATTTTTTCATATTTTTTCTTATTTATTAAGACTCAATTCCACATCACAATAGACATTTTGTCTTTTGTTTTATTGTAATAATGAAGTTAATATATTATTATAAGCATGTCAAAATATTAATTTTGTTAAATTTTTCATTGTTTTCGTGGAACAATATACTTACCGAATATAACACGTGCATTTAATATTTCCAGAAAAAAAATTCTCGTTGTTCACTCGGGCTTTTGTTGCTTTTAAGAAAAGCACTCGTGAGCTCAAAAAAAATTATCTGAAATATTTAATGCACTAGTTATATTATTAGTAATTACGCCACTGTATGGTATTAAACTCCATTTCCTGTATGAAACCGATGACATCATAATATATGGACGAGGTTATCATAGATACGATGAAATATAATAATAATAATAATAATAATAAATCCCTTTTATTTGGCGACAGTTCAGCCGAGGCTGTTCTACCACTTAACCTTTACAGCATTATACAAAAATGTTTACATACAAGCATTTAGTAGACCAAAATTAGTATAATCAATAGTACATATAAAAATGAAATATACAACAAAATATGTTAGGTACTGCTCAAATGAAGCGAACGTATAGATAGGAATTATTGTTTTGCAATTATGATATTCTTTAAATTTGTGGAGAATGAATAAGACTTTAGTAGTTTGAGATCATCGTTAACTTGATTGTAAATCTGCGGACAATTGTAACTAAAGCAATGTTTAAATAGTGCACTTTTGTGTGCGGGAATATGCAAGGCTAATTTATTTCTCAATATTTTATTGCGATGTTTATTTCGGAATGATATTTTATCAGCTAGGTAAGATGGAGTATTAGTCGTAATAATACGATGGATTAAACATGTAAGATGATGCAATCGACGATTTTTCATGTTCAACCAACCTAAGTGTTGTAACTTAGAGCTCACCGAGTCATACTTGCGAAGTCCTAGTATGAAACGTACACAACAATTCTGTACTTTCTGTATACGGTGAATGTCATGAGTAGTCAGAAAAGGACCGTATACAGGATCGCAATAACTAAACACAGAGAGAACGAGAGAGTCTGCTAATAGTTTTCTGTATTTTTGGGAAAGTATAAAGCGGTTCATATATAAGTTCTTCAATGCTAAATAAGCCTTTCTTACCAACAATGTTACATATTCTGAGAAGCGCAATTCAGTATCCAACACAAGTCCAAGATTTTTACAGGATGACTTGATCTGCAATTTAATATTGTTTAATGTAACGTTATGCATATCATTTTGAACGAGATGTTTTCTGGAATTTTTATTTCCAAACAACATTATTGTCGATTTATTTTCGTTTAAAACCAAACAATGAGATTTAGCGAAATTCGTAATATTATGAAGATCAGTATTCATATTTTCAACTGCAACCTTTGCTTCAGAATCTTTAAAGGGCAAGTATAGCTGGGTGTCGTCTGCATAAATGTGAATATTAGAATATGATACATGCTTGTATAAATCAAATATGTACAATGAAAAAAATAGTGCACCACAGACTGATCCTTGAGCGACACCTTTAGTTATTTTTATAAATTCAGAGCTTTTATTATCAACAACTACTTTTTGATACCTGTCATGAAAATAATTTGATATTAGTGTCAGGCTAGCATAATCAAAACCAAGGTACTTTAATTTGCTTAAGAAGAGTTCATGATTGATAGTATCAAATGCCTTGCTGAAGTCTAATAGAACCAATAATACCATTTTTTTATCATCAATGTTCCCAACAATATCATCTACAATTTTTAAAAGTGCTGTAGTCGTACTATAACCCGGTCTAAAACCCGATTGTACTGCAGGTAATATTTTTGAATTGTCTACATAAGTAAAAATTTGTTTATGCATGACTTTTTCAAGCAGTTTGGACAATGTTGGTAAAATGCTTATTGGTCCAAGATCACTATTAGAAACAGGATTTTTACATTTAGGAAGTGGCTTTACTACCGCAATCTTCCAGATGTCAGGTACTACACCAGATAGCAGACAAGAGTTTATCAGATGTGTGATTTGAGCTAATAATGTGGGAATGACTAACTTGAGCATGTTCAAATTTATTTCATCAATACCCATTGCATGAGATTTGATAGTCTTAAATAATTTCATTATTTCGTCTTCACTGACAGTGCAAAAAGAGAATTGAGACTCAGAATATTTAGAACTATTATAAAAATGCAAAATATCTTGCGATAGATCTGGTGCGTTACACATATTTATGAAATACTCGTTAATGTCATTTACATTTGCTAAATTTGCTGGCAATGTGATTTTCGGTTTAATATTTATATTAAACTCCTTTAGTGCATTCCACAAGTTAGTTTTGTTATTGTCAATTTTCTGTTGTAGATAGGCTTGTTTTTCGAGTCTTACAGATTTTGTTACAAGATTTCGAAGAGACTTGTAATATTCCCAATGCACAGAATTTTTTGTTCTTCTAAATCGAGCAAAAGCATTGTTGCGATACTTAATCATTATCTTAATAACATCGGTGATCCATGGTTTTGAAGGTTTATGCACAGTAATAGTTTTCTGGGGCATGTAGTTATCAAAAAGAGTCAAAATATTGATATTAAATATCTCCAGTTTTCTATTTACGTCCTCACATTTATAGAAGTTGTCCCAACATATTGCCTTTAAAGATTCATAAAACTTTACGTAATCTGCATTTTTGAAATCTCTTATTTGAATGGAGCTATGTCGACGTATAATGCAATTTAGAGTGAATTCAAATGATATGAGCATGTGATCAGAAATATTTGGCACGTTAATAATTTTTACCTCAGAGGATAGATCAGAATTGGATGACAGAATTACATCGATTAAAGTCTCAGAATAGTTTGAAATACGGGTAGGCTCTTCCACAATTTGACTTAAATTAAATTCGTTCAGTAGATCAGAAAACAATTTCACAGAATTGCTATTTACGTTCAACATATTAATATTTATGTCTCCCAGACATAGTAAATAATCAGAACTAGGAAAGAAGTACATCAGGGAGTTCTCCAAGTTGTCACAAAAATCACTTATATTTGCAGAAGGTGGCCGATAAAGTATCCCGATTGTGAGAGTTTTCTTATTTATTTTTAAGGTAAACCACATTTGCTCAAGACAAGAACTAACATTATTAAAGTCGTCATTGGTTTGTACTAAAAATTTCTTCAAGTTTGACTTTATGTAAACTCCTACACCACCACCTCTGCCCTCACGATCGCATCGCAACATATCATATTGCGGTATTGAGTAGTTATCTCCATTGTCACAATTTTTCAACCAAGTTTCCGTGATTCCAATAATATCATAATTACGTATTTGAACTACATCCTTGAATTCATGAAAATGTGCAGTTAAAGACCTAACATTTAAATGCGCTATTTTTAACATTATCCAAAACACAAATATAATATAAGCCTAAATAAAATATAGATTACAAAATTTACAAAGTATACTTATACTAAGAATTAATAAAAGCAAAGTGTACATGATTTGTGTGTGCATTCAAATAAATACGACCTTGCAAAAATATTAAAATATTAATTAAATTACAAAAGAAATAACTACGTTTAAACAAGAAAGACAAGTTTCAAAATTTATTTGGATAGGTCATTGAACTCTCGCACTGTCGCGATTTTATGAACATTATCATTTCTTTTGATACAAATACTTCCGTCACTAGACCACGTATTCTTTAGACCGAATTTCTGTTTTGCCATATTCAAAATATCAAGTCTTTTTTTTGTTAAGTCCTCTCTAATCACAATCCCAGACTGTATAAGTTTACTTTTATTTTTAAAAACTAATGCGCGGTCATTATAGCGACAAAATTTGACTATGATAGAGCGACACTTATCTTTTTGTTTTTTTCCAAGACGATGTGAACGGTCGATGGAGTCTGGATGAAGAGTGACACCAAGCTTCTCCTGGAATACCCGCAAAACTGTGTTGTCTGTTGATTCGTTGGCCTCTTCTTTTACACCAAACACACGAAGGCAGTTTCGTCGACTATACTGCTGGAGGTTGTCGATTTCCTCAGACAAGTGATCTATTTTGGCATCTTTCTGACTAAGTTCTTGTTTCAGCCCCCTTATTTCACTTAACAGGTGTGATACTTTTTCGTCAAGCAACGTTCCAATTTTGGAAGCTACTTGACACACAATTTTTTCGATGTACTCATCACTAAGGAGCTTCTCGTTTATCACCTCCTTCACGATGGCGGTTAACTCAGTGTTCTTTCGTGTACTCATTTTTATTTTTATTTTTTAAACATGCGAATAAGCGGAAATATTATAACTGCTAGCGAACGCAGCACACACAGTGATACACGTCTACGTTGCTCGAATGCTCATACTCGAATTTTTCTATAACTATATTCTTTTAATAATATTAGTCGTATCTATGCGAATGGCATTAACGTATGTCTTAATAAGTAAAGATACACGTTTCATGTTTGTTCACGTTCTATCACATTTCTTATTTTAATGAAAACGTATGAAAGTTCTTACTAATACGAAAATTTATATTTACTTTGTTCACATTTGTTTATAAAATAAAAATAGAGAGCTATAGTCATGATTTTGTTATTTTCTCGCCTGTCATTTCTAAGTTTGTGACATTTTTGAAAGATAAATAAAGAGTAAGAAATAAGAAATGGCTTATAAAATTTTGGGTAATCAAATGCAGAAATGTGTTTGTCATCTTCATGATTATTTTGCGCTGGACTTAGACAATCGAGGATCTTTAATTAATTTAACTGTAGTACAAGAGGTAATATACATTGTATTTTGTATTTTCATATATTATTAGTTTATATATAATAAAAAAATTATATTCCTTTGAGTTTTATTTTACAAAATTACATATTTCAATAAGGTAGGTAATATATTTCGTGCGGTAAGATAAATTCATATTTGGTTTTTATTTAATATATGCAGAATTTGGTTTCATTATAAACTAATTAAATTTTATAAAGTGATAAATATTTTAATCTGACTTTTAAATTTTAGATTATGTTTTAAAAATGTCAATCCAATACCAGTGTAAACGTTTTAAGTACAAAATCATGAATCACATGGATACCGAATGTGACGTAATACAGGGTGATCAAAAGGAATTGTTATAGTTGGCAATACAATTCCAGATATCTTTTTAATCTACAGTTGGCACAACGTCAGATAAAGGCGGAAATGCTATTTGACATTTCTAATAAATACAAATAGGTTATGTCAGGAGTCTGATAGAATTTTGACTTTTTAAGTAAAAGAAATACTTTAGAAATAAATGTAATAATAAATGTACTCAAATTTAAATTTTAAATGTCACTGTCAACAACAGGAAATGAATTTATGTATCAGGCTTACCAATTTCAAGTAGTTTTTTTTATTGCCAACTGTAACAATCCCTTTTGATCCTGTAGTTTTCATACAGGGAATGAAGTTTTTCAAATAATCGTAATAATGACAATTTATACCTTATAAATTATAAATTTATAAACTTATATGGGGTAGCTAGCACAGTGGTATGAAGTCGGCCTGTGGAGCCTGAGAACCCTGGTTCGATTCCCATAGGCGACAATCAATTTTCATAATTTCAAAAGTACCCCTGTGGCTCCCCCACCACTAACATATTTGGGGGCCGTGATTTGACGACTGGTAACCGCACTTCACGCGCAAAATATATCACTTATCGAGATCTGCTTCGGCAGAGTGCCACAACCAGTATTGGGTAGAAGGCGTGATAATATATTTATTTATGACAATTTATTGAATGCTGTTTTTTAAATTATTGTTTTTTATTTTCAAATAAACTTCAAATGAGTGTAAAAAAGTTAATTTACTACGTACGTACATCTTGTTGAATAATTTATCCAAATACCACTCGGGGCAATAATTTTAATAATTTTTTGTGTTTTAAAACAAATTATTAAAAATTTTGACATAATAATTTGCAAAAACACAAAAAATTAACAAATAAATATTCACCTCTGTATTACCTTTGAAAATACAATGAGAGAATTTTCATTTGCTGACATTTTCTGCCCTATTAATTTTAGAATAAATTTATGCGCACAAAAATATACTCGTTATTTGTCCCCTCGCCGTTGCGCGGCCCGTGACCGAACTTCGAACTCGTACTAGAATTTGCCTTCTGTAGCGAGTGTTTTATACTATTTTCTCTGTTTTGGCTTCTCTTTACATAATTTCTTTATCAAAATAGTTGACATTTCCATTAAGGGAAATTTTTGGTAGAATAATTACGTTGGTGCATGGCAAACATCATTGTATTGCGCTCCGCTTATTATAGCCGTTTCATTCCATCGTTTTGCCATATTCAAATTTGTCGTGAGTTTTTTACAGTTTTGGTACGTCAAGTAATACCATCTAGTGCTTTTTATTTCAATTAAAGGAAAATGACAACGCTGTCAAATTACAAAAACAATCTTAAAATATTTGAAAACTGAAGTTTATGTGATCAAACCAAATACATTTAACGGAACTGGGTATTTTATTTATACATTTTATATGATTAAATATTATGACTAGTATTCTGAGCTTTCGACTAAAGTAACTAGTCTAGACTAAGTGAATTTAATTTGGCAACGTAGATCTGTCACTTCAGGTAAATAATGCCACCATATTGTTTATCTATTTAAAATTTTTGAAGTGTATAGGTCAAAAGAAGGAAGTATTATTGAATTGTTGGTGCCAACGGTTAGTATTTTTCTGTAAAGATCGTATGATAATAAATATACAATGACTAGGCTTGTTTTTAGGATTTTTTCAATCTATGCAAGCGGCAGTATTTTTAAATTTAGTTACGACGTATTTCGTTAGAGGCGCTTGTTAACGTGCTCGCTCTGTAAATTTGAAACTAGGAATTTTAAAGACATATGAAACGGCCATAATAAGCGTAGCGAAATTTAATCAAGTTGGCCATGGTGGTGACAGTGATCTACGATTGATTTTGTCCGTTACCGAGATATTTGTAAAAATTATTTTTTTTTATTTTGTCCGTTGCCTAGATACTTTGTATATTTAATGCAATTATACCAATCTTTGATAACAATATGTTACCAAAATTGTTGAGGAATGAAGCTCATTCTAGCATCAATATGTGTGCGAGAATATGTTATTCTAATGTCGAAACAGGGAAACAAATACACTGCTCAAAAAAAAAACCGGTCACCTAAAGAATCCCAAAAAAACGTCACTTTTCAAACCACTGTCAATTTGTCAGTTTTGAAGAAAATTGGATTAAATTTTTTTTCCGAAGTAGCCCAAAGTCTAGTCTTTGAAAAGCTGTGAATTGATTTTGACTAACCTCCCTTTTCCTTCCCCCAGCCACCCCCAAACGAGAACCACTTTTTTTCTAAAAAAAAGATGATTTTCCAAGCTTTCTATGGGAATCATCAGGCGTCAATTGACAAATCTGTCATCAGATAATGAAAATATGGACATTTTTGTTACTGGAACTTAAAACAGAATCAAAATCGGATGATTTTAAAAAAAGTTGGCATTCAATTGTCCGTATATGTTAGTCAAAATCAATTCCCAGCTTTTCAAAGACTAGACTTTGGGCTACTTCGGAAAAAAAATTGCATCCAATTTGCTTCAAAACTGACAAATTGACAGTGGTTTGAAAAGTGACGTTTTTTTGGGATTCTTTAGATGACCGGTTTTTTTTTTGAGCAGTGTATTTGAATCTAGTTCAAAATGTCATCTATCGAAATGTTAGAAACCTTAGGGTTTTTATAATTTCTTACAGTTTTTATGTTCATAGCACAAGTAAAACTGGAGATTTTCATTAAGATATAAATAATAATAATGAAAGGAATTCAAATAGCGTTTAAAATGCGATTTGCAGATAAAACAAAATCAGATACTTCAACCTTTTAATTATTATTTCCATACTCTATAAAAACTCAAGATAATAAATCACAATTAATTACTTAGATCCCAGGATAACCAAACCCAACAAGCATTAAACTAATACAACATTACATGACGTCACAGAATAATCAAACGTGTATACATCACCCTAGAGCAGTGACGTCACAGATAAGAACGCTGCAATTAAGTGCTTAACTTTATAGTTACATGAAAACACAGGTTGGCGACACTGTACGCACTATCACTGTTATTTACGAGGGCGTCTTGCACTTTGTCGCTGCGGAGCGGCGCAGATAGTAGGCCATGACGCCACCCCATTCACAGGCTATTATTTAGCCGAAATAAGGGCGGCAGGCGGCACTAACAAGGAATTCTGAATAGTGTCAAACGAAGGAGGTTAGCTCTTGCTAAGGGTTGCTGGATACAGCTTTACACAGTGAGGAAAAAGTGATGTCATGACGCTTTGAATGGTTAAGATGTGATGGTGAAAATGTAAGATGAAGAAAAACTTATGAAAATGAGAGCTTTACACCTACTGGAGGACATACGGTATGCCGGATATCGCAGTGCGTGAGGGCACGAATTTATTGGGGGCTGTGTTGGATTATAGCATTAGTTGACTATGCTATAGCTTAGGGCGGAAATTGTAAAAAAAATTTAAAAACTAATAATGAAATTTTTTTAGGTAAGAAATAACGAAGTGAAGAAACTACTGGAATATATAAGTTTACTTATGCCTAACTGCTGATCATTTCTAAAGATCGTCAAGAATTAGTTCATTTTGTATTAAAAGCGAAAAATTCGCGCTTATAACACTTTATCTTTGAAGTATAGTGCAGTGGCTAGTATTAGAGTGCCTACAACAGGGCCTGGACAGCTGCATTAGTTACCTTGTTACGCGATTTTTAATGCCATCTCTTGCTGCCCCAAATGAACTAAATCAATTTAAAATTAATAACAGGAATCATAGTAGGTAAAATTTAAATGGTTGACTGTGAAACAGATTACATATTTAAATGTTTGACAAATGATGTTTTATATTTTGACAAGTAAAATTTGTAAATAATAAATAAATCTGTCGTTATTATTGCAATCTAAACTTAATGGTGAGTAGGTATCTTTTATAATTTTATATTTAATTTTATACTATTTTATAATTTTAGGCGTGTCTGGTGGTACCACATTGTAGTAGAAAAAAATTGTAAGAATGGGTTTTTCCATGATTTACCACGAAATAATTTATTAGGGAAAACATTGCTGGAAGATAATAGTAATAGTGCCTAATAGTAGTACTCTTAAGCACAATATCGTATGTAGTCTTCATTTTCAAAATTGACAGTATCGATATACATCATCAAAAAAATTTAATATTGAGGCTGTTCCACATATTGACCAATGTAAGCAATTAATACAATATTGTGAAATTTGAAACTTTTATAATTATGAAAATTCTTTTTTAGTAAATA
Source organism: Pterostichus madidus (assembly GCA_911728475.2). NCBI lineage: Eukaryota > Metazoa > Arthropoda > Insecta > Coleoptera > Carabidae > Pterostichus > Pterostichus madidus. Next base: position 27,669,076 of record OU452314.1, read on the forward strand.
TAAATTCATTTTCAACAATTCGGGATGAAAATATATCATATTTATCAATAACAACAGTAATAACAACATATAAGAATACGGATACTGAAGACAGTAGCGAAATGATAAATGAGAGTGTGCATAAGAAGCCGAAAATATATATTATTCATATTCATTAGTACGTGTTTAATTAATATTTTAAATATGATTCAATAAAACTAGCTTTTTACTAATTGTTTGTTTTTGTTGTTTTGTAATATATTTTGATTTTAATAATTTTGAAATATTTTAGTTGTTACGATCATGAGAATGATAAATATGTGTCCTATATTATCGGTATTTTTAATAATAATTACATGGGGCAATAAGAGATGTCACCAGTAACTGCGTAACAATCTTTTGTTATAGCTGTCCCTTCTTCTATGGTTACTTGTTCAGTGGCCTACAATGAGAGTGATGACATACGGTTACGGCCGCCATATTTGTTCCAATTTAACATGAATTGTATACGAGAAAGACACGAAAATATTATCTTACGAACATATTAGTTGAATTTAATATATTTTTTATTTATAAATTACAAAAAGGTTACAATAACAAAAAAATGGAAGACAGTTTTTTACCTGCAATTTTAAGTTTAAATAATACAAAACGTTTTACTATTTTTTAGGTTTAGTAGCTAATAAAATTTTAATAATTTTCTAAAGGAAATATAAATGTCAAATCTAAATAATGACAGCAGCAAAGGTTATGTGTCATTTGACAATTTGATTTCGATTCGACACAATTAATCTAAAAAATGCTTAAACTGCATTAACCGCAAACTCAAAGTACTTCAATGTTTCGAAATATTTAAGTACTTTTCGTGATTTTAGTAATATTGGCGTACTTAATTATTGGAAAAGTACTTGAATATTTTTTACATTTACTATCCAAAAATGTAAGTCTTAAGTACAAGCTGAAATTTAGTACTTAAAAATTTCAAGTATTAAGTAACACAAATATAAATATACTTCAATATAAGTATTAAGTACTAGAAGATACGAAAAATTGGTACTTAAGTACTTAAGTAATTAAATATTGCCCAGCTGTGGTATGTAGTACCTACTAGAAACGTGAGAATCAAAAACTGAAATTTTTCCAATTAAAAATGTTAAGTAGGTGGCTCAGTGGTATCGAGTCGAACTATGGATTTGAGAACCCGGGTTTGATTCCCACAGCCGATAAACTATTTTCACCACATTAAAATAACCACTGTGATTCCCGGGAATATTACTATATTGGGAATTTACGAAGAAAATATCTATTTTTTATCTTGATTTTGTAACAACCTATCTTATAAAAATATTAAATTTCGAATCCATATATTTTATTTTTAAATAATAACATGAAATAATTTTGTAAGGTAAGCAATATTCAACCCAAATATTTATTATTTCTTAGTTATTTGGGTATAGTTACGTTTTGTTTATTTATTATTAATTCTATTTTCCTGGCGTAGGTATAGTGTAGTGTACCGAAGCGTCGAAATAAAAAAATAAATTTACAGAAAAATTATTTTAATTTATAAAAGAATATAAAGAAGTGTGTGAGAAACGAGGTGTAACTTATACTAAAAGTGATAACGTCGAAGCTGATGCAGATATTTCAATTTCGTGTTAATCAGATGTTGAGGTTATGGGGCGATGGTTTTTTATCTGATTGAGCGTTAATATATTTTCCTACAACTGTGCGATTTCTTTGTTATTACGTAACTATAATTGCCTTGGTTACGTATGGAAAGTAGATGAATGCAGACCAAGTGCGTTTCCGAAAGCAAAGAAACACTAGTGCGGAAAGTGCTTCATTACGTAACTGTCAAAAGAAAATTGTTTTGACAGCGATTTAAACTTCGCGCCGAGCGCGGAGTTCATATTTTGCCACAGACGCTTATGGAAGAAGAAGATACGGTGAACCAACGCTAGTAAATATGCAGTAGTATATTTTGACGTTTATAAACGTAACTTTAATTTGCAGTATATCTAATCTGTAGACAACTAATAAAAAGAACCGAACAAAGTAAAATATATCGATAAATGGTTTTATTTAAAGAGTAAGTGAAATACATCATATTTATTGTTTGTGTATATTATTAACACAGTTGTTACAGTTGCTTATATTGACATAATGTAAAATGGAAACTTTAGTGTCTAAAGAAACATTGATTTCTTCCGTACCTGCTCATATTATTACTAGTAATATTATTGGTAACAATTTCGGAAGCTTCAGAAGTACCAGCAGCAGATTGATTGTCATTGTCGAAAATAGATCCAACATAGTATGATCCGGAGCTTCAATTATCTTTGGAGGTGTTAATGATAAAGAAGATTCACTCACTGTACTATTCCAATCAAGATGATTTTGAAGAAATTATCTTGACGTTAGTGAAATATTTTTAAATAATGTAGAACAATGTGCAAGCAATCAACAAACAAACCATAGCAACGCCGTAAAACATCGTTCATATGTAATATCGTTAAAATTTTATAAATTTTAATAATATTTTAGTGATTTACTAAATCGCACAGTTGTAGGAAAAATGTTGTTTATAACACGTGCCGAAAAAGGTTACATGCTCGTGCAGATTTCCACACTCGGCAAACCTCGTGCGTTAAATACTGCACTTGCACGTAACAAGCCTTTTTCGGCACTTGTTATAAAAATAACTATTTCGCACTTTATACATTTTTTAATATGCTTTAACATTTTTGTGGCATTCACAACCTTGTATACTGTATTGCAGTACTTGCATACAGCAGATGTTCCATCACTTTTAAAATATTTCTGTACTGCAGCTTTTTTTCTTCCCATTTTTAAAATTAAACACAGGAACACAGCATAACACGTTCACTGTATACCACTTACGCAGCCAAATTGCCGCAGAAATACATGCTGCGGGCATATCTGTACAGTTTTGATAGTAAAAATGCAATAAAAATAAATTCCCAAGGAACGGGAATTTATATTGTTACAGGAAATATTCCCATATAAATTCCCTCCCAAAGGAATATTTCTATTGGGAATATTCCCATCTTACATTGCTAACTGTGACACTCTCTCCGCTAACATCTTTGGAGGCCGTGGTTTGATGGTTAGTAACTGCACTTCATGCACAAACTATATCATTTACCGAGATCTGCTACGGCAGAGTGCCACACCTAATAATGGGTAGAAGGCGTGCTTATATATTTATTTATTTTTATACTGACAATAATGTTAAATAAATAACATAAATAAATATATCATCACGCCTTCTACCCATTACTGGGTGTGGCACTATCGGCAGATCTCGGTAAGTGATATATTTTGCGCGTAAAGTGCGGTTACCAGTCGTCAAATCACGGCCCCCAAACATGTTAGTGGTGGAGGAGCCACAGGGATAGCTTTTTCAAATTATGAAAATTTGTCGCCTGTGGGAATCGAACCAGGGACCTCAGGATCCACAGGCCGACTTCATACCACTGAGCTAGCCATCCCATATAACAAATTGTTTATTTTGTACAATGAGATGAGCTCATACATAGCTTCCACCCCAATAAAATAGAGAAAAGTATTAAGAAGAGTGGGAGTGTTTTTTGCATTTATTTAATAATAAAATAATAATGGAGTATATCTCTCCAAATATTTGAAATTCCTTTGCGAATACGGAAGTGTACGGTGGAAATAATGCAGAATAAACAAAAACACGAAACAAAACACATCGCTGGCAATGCCAGATGTTTTCTCTAGGGCCTTTGTGTACATATTGTTTCCATAAATCTCTCCTGCCGCAATGATATGAAGCTGAATTCTAAATAAATATTTTATGGATCAAATTCTGCAACAAGACTAGCAAGAATATCAAACTGCATCTTTCATATTCAATCATAATATTTATCTTAACACAGTTACTAAACATATAGGTTGACTAACTTGAGTCAAGCTAGTAAATTTTAGTCCTATTCAGTGTTAGAAGTAAAATTTTCGTTTTCAGTAAGAAATCCCTACTCTCTTTTTTACTTTCTTATACGAAGTATTGGAATCGTGAAAAAAATCGTTGACGAGATTTTCGCGGAAATACGTGTTTTGAGGTCCTCTGAATCCGTTTTGATCATTTTCTCAATGATCTCTGTGTGTGGGGGTGTGTGTGTGTATGTGTGTGGATGGCTGGATGGATGGATGTGTGTCCGAGTGTGCAATATCTCATGAACGAGATAAGATTTGTTAACGAAACTTGGTAATTATAAGTTTCATGAAAATACGAAGAGCTGAGTTGATTTTGAATGAAATTGAAAAACCGAAAGAGGAAGTTTACTGGACACACAAAACAATAAATTCCATTTATTTCAGAAATGGAATCAGTTACGAAAAAAGTTTCAAATAAAAGATGTTAGCAAAAATATTAGAACATAAAATGTTATTTGCAATTTTTATATTTAATAATATATTTCAATAATCATAGTAGCAATAGAAACAAAAAACAGATTTTAATTTTCGCTTTATCTAGTTATCTATGTCTTTTTTAGGAAAAACAAATACATCATTAAAATTCCCAACTAATTCGGTAACTTTGCCTCAATTTAATCGACTTCGTATCTCAGGGTTCTTGAGATACCAAGGATTAGGCTCGAAAAACGGACATCCTGTATATGCCTCATCAGTAAAGTTAGACCATAAAGTAGTCAACATTACTACAAAATTATAAATGCTGAATTACTGAAAATCTAAATTACATGTTTAATAATATTATATAATTCTAAATATAAAATATGCTGTGTATAAAAAAGTCGTGTGGTGACAACACCAGATTTTTTAACTTCTACCTATATATTATGGGGTAGATGACACAGAGATATCGAATCGAATTTTGAATTTGAGTACCCTGCACCCGGATCGCGCCATATAGATTTCTATTTCGAACAATAGAATCGCTGTCATCTGTCAAGTGAAAATTATAATTTTCCCTAATATAGCATAAAATAATTGGTACTTTTTGTATTAGATAGTGCACAAATGATGTAAACTACATTTCTACTACAAAATTATTTACAATGGCATACTAATTTAACGATTTGAAAATGATCGCCTGAATTCTATTATAGAATTCTACATGGCGCGATTCCACTACAGGGGGTTAGGTTAGTTCCATTAAATGTATTTTGTTTGGTCACGTAAACTTCAGTTTTCAAATATTTTAAGGTTATTTTTGTAATTTGACAGCGTTGCCACTTTCCTTTAATAGAAATAAAAAGCACTAGATGGCATTACTTGACGTACCAAAACTGCTCAGACAAAACATACCTAGACAAAGTCTGCCGTATTCAAGTCAATGCAGTGTTGTGAAGGAGATAGAGTTGAAGTAACTTGTTGGTGAGGCGGGTGCGCGGCAAGGAGCGTGTACACTTTGAAGTTATGCAAGTTGCAAACATTTGTGTAATTATTTTTATATTCAATTACTTACTTTTCATACATCAAAGTAAAGGTTAGTTTTTGACATATTAATGCTGGGTTGCAAGAAAATAATAAAGAGGTCTTTAGTTAAAGAACTGTTTATCTAGCAACAGTATCAATAGCGTTTTTTTGAAATTTATTGAACCGTTAGTTGCTAATGAACCGATAAAACTTTCATGCAACCCAGCATTAGTGTTTTGTATACGCACTTTTGTATTTAAATAAATAAAATGCTCGCGTCTGATAACAATCATCAACAAAAATGCAACCCACATAACACCAACTTGTACTAGCTCTTTGCCGCGCACCCGTCTCATCACCAAGTTATTCTAACCCATTCTACTTCACAACAAACGCCGTTGTTCTCCGTCTAAGTTATGTTTTGTCTGAGCAAAACTGTAAAAAACTCACGACAAATTTTTATATGACAAAACGACGGAATGAAACGGCCATAATAAGCATAGCGCAATTCAGTGAAGATGGCCATGTCTAAACAAACCGATTTCTCTAGAATCGTTAATATTGAACTATATTGCCGATTATTTTTAATTCGTATTATGGAAATTTTATAATCGATTTGCACAAATTATTTCAATAACCGGATGACAGGTTACTTTTAATTAGGGTTGTTGATTTTTCGAATATTTGAGACTTCAAATGTTCGGATTTATTGAACCTTCGAATTTAGATTCGAACTTTAGAATTTTTGAATATACCAAATTTTCGAATTTTTGAATATTCCGAATTTTCGTATTTTCGAATTATTCGAATTGTGAATCTGGATCCTAATGTGAACACAGCATGTTGATATGAATTATTTTCAGAATAAACTCATTTGCAGAGTTTTGTATTAATTCATAAGTAATTATTATTAATTATTATTATTTGCTAAATTAATTCAATTTAGACTTAAAATTTCGCTACACTGTCAAAAACGTTTTAATTAAGACGTTTTTGTATCATTTTTATTCTCATTTGAAAACGTTTTACTAAAAGTTCGTAGCATTTAGATGGGCGGTAAGAGAATAGATGTCTTAATTAAGACGCATAAGCTTGCAGAGTTTTTGCAGGATACTTCGCCGAGTTTATTATTTAATTCGTGGCCGACTTTTCGCGAATTATGCGTGAGCATGTTGGGAGATGACAGCGTTAATTTAGAGGCAAAAAATTCGGGAATTCGAAGCTTTGAAAAATTCGAAAATTCGTAAATTCGAAGCTTAAAAAAATTCAAAAATTCGAAGCTTCGAAGTTTTTCTGACGAAGTTCAAAACATTCGAATGTTCGAACGTTCACAAATTCGAAATTCGGTAGAAATCAACGACCCTACTTTTACTTCATATTATCACAATTACTAATTTCAATATATCGATATTCCATATATAGATATTCCAATATTTAGATGTATCAATATTGAAATTTTAATATCGCCCACACCTATTTATAAATCACAGTAAATGAGAATCCACGGAGACAACGATTTCAGTGCGCTGAATAAAACCCGTATCCTCTAAAATCGCAAACCATCGCACAACCATTCATCATCCCTTATCTCCATTAGTAATCATAATAGCGTTCATTCTATTAAGCACAAACTATATCTTCCCAACACCTCAAAACCAAAAACTTTTGTTCCAGCCGCAACCATCACATCACGATAACCGTAAACAACCTCACCGACACGCAACCCACATCGCTCGGCTGCAGTGCTGCCGGTGCGTATCTGGGCGCAAGCACGCGTTCACGCGGTCACGTTCACGTGCTATGTGTGTGTGTTGTAAAACCTGGCGAAATCGCACCGAAGTAATAAAGCCAGGAAGTTAATTAGTGGGTTATATGCGTTCTGGTGGTATCTGATCTGATCTGATCTGGATCACTGGAGATCTGGTTGTGTGAACACACGCGAGGTAATTGCAATTGGAGTTAGAGCAGAATGTTATGATTTGAGAACCTGGGTTCAATTCCCACAGATGATAAACAATTTTCACCACATTCATATTATTACTGTGATTCTCCCCTCATTACCATCTTTGGGTTTGCTACGGAAGAGTGTCACACTGTGATAAAAAGGCGTGATGATATATTTATTTTTGATTTTTTATGATTTGAAATAGATACTTAAATTTTTAAATAAGAATTAAAACAAATAAATACAAATGAAAGAATTTAGAAGCGTTCTTAAGCAATTTCAAGTGGTAGAGCTTTTTAATATATATTTATTAAAATAAATTCTTGACCGTACATCATATTTAATACAATATAAAATCATACCATAAATTATATTTTTATTGCTGAAATATGAAAGTTAAAATTGAATAATTTAAAACGTTCGCACTGCCATATTGCAATGACGTAGTTGCATTAAGCCAATCACAGAACTTTGTCTGAAACGTTTGTCGGTGCTCAAGAAGACGAAGAAGAAATTAGCATTCAGCATTCTATGATTCTACCAATGACGTATAATACTAGACGAATTATGCCGTATTCAAGTCAATGCAGTGTTGTGAAGCAGAGAGGAATGGAATAACTTGTGGATCCGCCGGATGCGCGGCAAGGAGCGAGTACACTTTGATGTTATGCAAGTTGCTCCTTGCCGCGCACCCGCCTCACCCACCAGTTATTCTATCCATTTCTGAGTCACAACAAACGCCGATGTTATCCGTCTAGTTATGTTTTGTCTGAGGATTCTACTGACAACGACAAGTTACGTGTTATTTATCTCTGTCTTATCTGTCTCTCTTTAAGCTAAGATGCAACTACGTCATATTCATTTGTTTCGAAAGTTTAAATATTTTTATCATGCTTAATACAAGTTTTTATAAAAAAATAAAAAAATTGGGTATAATTATTTTATTACGTAGATTAATATATAAAAAATTCAAAAAAGTCTTGAAAGGCCCATTGGCTGCCTTTGTGCAATAATAAAAAATTGTAGATTTGTTCCAGCCACCAGTTGGAACCGTTTTAGAACTGTATTAGAATCGATTCAGCGTACCAACGTGACAATTCCGAACAAGTAGTTCCAAATTTTGTGTTTCAGCTCTAAAAATTACGGTAATAGAACTAGTTCAGAACCGTTCAAACAGTCCTTGGCTCGTATTCTTGAACTCGTGCGAATAATGATTATAAACATACGTTTATAAACATAACCTTAAACTGCAGTATATATAATCTGTACACATTACATTGAGCAGACAAGAACTAAAGTATATCATTATGAAATATGATAATTAATAAAAATAACACAACAAAGTAAAATATATCGATAAATGGTTTTATTTAAAGAGTAAGTGAAATACATAATATTGATTGTTTGTGTATATTAAAAACACGTTGTTACAGTTGCTTATATTGACATAATTTGAAGTGGAAACTGTTATACTATCTGAAGAAATATTGATTTCTTCCGTACATGTTCATATTATTATCAGTAATATTATTAATAACAATTTCGAAGGTTTTAGAAATACTAGCAGCAGGTTGATTGTCATTGTCAAGAATAGATCCAACAATTACCTATGGAGATGTATATGATAAAGAAGAATCATTCAGCGTAGTATTCCAATCTAGATGATTTTGAAGAAATTATCTTGAAATTAGTGAAATATTTTTAAATAACGTAGAATAATGTGCAAGCAATCAACAAACAAACCATAGCAACGCCGTAAAACATCGTTCTCGTGTAATATCATTAAAATTTTATAAATTCTGATATTTTAGTGATTTTACTAAATCGCACAGTTGTAGGAAAAATGTTGTTTATAAAACGTGCCGAAAAAGGTTAAGTGCCCTTGCAGAGTTCCTTAAATTCTGCACTTGCACGTAATAAATCTTTTTCGGCATTTGTTATAAGAATAACTATTTTCTATTTTCGTGTTTTAATTAATTTAAAGTTACGGAATAAGGAATTATCGCTTAATGACTTAATAGTTCAGTGACTTATGTCAGTGTATGGTAAATGTATTCTTTAATGTTAAATTTTGCATAACAAATGTTTTAAAAACGTATATTTCTTCTCTTATTTCGAACACGAGAATCCAAAGCAATTTTGAAGTTCCGGCGCCTTTACACGTTAATAAATTTAAAATATCGCTAATACCACATTTTTCATTATTTTTTTATAACCCAAAAACACAATATAACTTATAAACAACCTAAAGTAATTTGACACCAACACCATCCATAAACAAACTCTTTGTTTCAATTTTATTTACACAAGAAAAAATACAATACTTCTCTTGAAACAAAGAAAACAAAAATAATAACGCGAAAGCTGTTTGGCTGTTTTGACGATTATGTTTTCATTTTGCGATATTAAACCAGAAGGCGGCTGGATCCGTCTTGCAATCGCCTGGTTGGAAGAGGTAAGAGCATGGCGCACGGTACTGCCGCGGGGCTCAGCTAATGAACATGGCTGCTGTTTCCTTCACAACTCGCGAGTATTATTTTAACTTTGACTAATTAAATGCCGCGTGTGCCTTTTCGTTTTTATTTTTTTATAAAAAGTGTAACTTAATGTTTCATTAGACAGAAGTGCAATTAATTAATAGACGGCGAAAAGTGCTTTTACTAAGAAATCTTAAATGTTTCACAATTATAATAATTTAGACGGGGATACATAGCAGAATTAAGTTACGTAATGTTTCATAATAGTTAGAGAGCTAGGGTGCAAAATGATGTCTCATTTATTCCAATGACAGAAATGGTTTTTTTAAAGATTATGTCATGATAAACATGAAAATAACAAAATTAGATTTGGGAACGGGTGGAACTACAGATGGCGCCGATATGAATGTGCAGATTTTAAAGGTAGTTGTTGACATATTTTTTACGGGCTAATTTTCAGTTTAAATTATAGACTTTGGTATAATTAAGTAATAAAAATTATAGACAGAAGTTTTGGCCGATGACGCATGCGCGACAAAACCGGTCAAAGTAAGCAATGTTTATGGTGTTGTATGACATATTACTACTTGTTCACGACGAATACATGACAAAAAAATTATTGACAGAAATTATTGGTGGTTGGTCATTGGTGATAGAAGCTCTGAAAGTGGACTGGTGTAGGGATCAACAACCACCCTTAAAATCTGCGCATTCACACCGACGCCATCTATAGTTCCCACCCGTTCCCAAATCTAATTTTCTTTATTTCATGTTTAGGACATAATCTATTAAGAAATCCATTTCTGTCACTGGAATAAATGAGACATCATTTTGCACCCTAGCTCTCTAACTATAAACTGTACGACTTGGTTTTATGTCTTGAATATTTTTTGAATATTGCCCCACGACTTTAAACAACCAATAGCGTTTCATTATTTGACAACGTTGTTATGGAAATGAGTGAGTTAATAAAGCCTGTCTGACACGATCAATGTACATTTTTATATACATTTTCAATGTAAATTTTTTACTTTGTAAAAAATTTAACGTATCATACATGCTCGACAATTCAATGTTTTCTTCAATTTTAATGTCACTGAAAAAATAGAACTGGTTCTATCGTCTTCAATGTTTTCTTCAATTTTAATGTCACTGAAAAAATAGAACTGGTTCTATCGTCTTCAATGTTTCCTTCAATTAAATGCGCAAATAAGCTTCGCGCAGCGCATGGCATAGTGCAAAGACAATATATATATACCTAGTGCATAGTGTATTGTTAAAACGTCAAACTGTGTTGAATCTGTTGAAACCATGAACCTCATTTTTTCTATAAGTATCATTGTTTAATCGAAATGTCCTAGTCTCGGCAACGGGTGTCCGTTTTAGTAGAGAAGTACAAAAATAAACCTTGCTTGTATGGAAAATGTACTAAAAAATTGAACACAAAAAATTTACATTAAAATGTACATAAAAATTGATCGTGTCAGACGGGCTTAAAGTAGTACTAGTGGCGCCATCGGTTTCGAGCGGCGAAACTGACGCTCAAAAAAATATAAAATAAGTGTTTTATACCTATTATGACTTGAATATCATGAATTGTTAACAGGTTGTTGGTCTAGTAAATTTTCAAATACCATACCACCGTGTGGTGTTACCATTATAAATTGAAATTCTTAATTTTTCGTTAAAAACAAGGCTTTGCATGGCTATATATTCATTACTAAACGATAAAAAACTTTCTCCTTCTGATACAATATACATGGATAGTTCTAGAACATCATACTAGTTTTTCAAATGAAACTGCAAAATTTTAGAGGTACACAAACCAAATATGTGCGATTCTGAGTGATGATCCTCATAAGCCCCGTGTATAAGAACTCAACTTTACAAGCGAATATATTTGTTCAAAGACGATGAATGTGTTTCATATTTTAACAGGATGCGTACGACTATCTAATGTTTACGTGCGCCAATTTCATTCAGATCTGCAAAAAAAATTTCACGCTAGTACTACCTTAAGTTGTTATTTTTCTGTATAAAAATTGACAGTTTTACTCTAATTTCTTTTAGTTTTTTTTTTAGTAGCAACAATAGCACTCGTGATCTCAAAAAAATAATTGGTAATATTCAGTGCACTAGTTATATTATAAGTGATAATAATAATACCGAATTTATTTTTTACTTGAATTTAAAAAATGCGTCAAATACATAACTTTGTGATTTTTATCAGTTATGTCGGTAGCGCTTCTTATAACAAAAACATTAGAAATTTTATATTTTTTGACAATTAATCAATATTTTTTCTGTATTGTGAATGTTGTGAATTTTGTCCGATTATTCTTTTAGTAATATTTCTACACCAACAATTTACAATTTTGATGTTATATGGCATTCATTTGTCAGAATTAAAAGCATTCATACCAGTCCTACAAAATAAAAAGGACGAAAAACAGTGGGCTTATAAAACTGTTTAACGACGTGTTTACAGTGCATTTTTAGACTTATAAGAACACCGAAATAGAAAAACATAATAATGACGTCGCATTATGTATTAGAGATATAGATTTTCTCATACGAAGATACTGTAATTATTGATATTATTGATTAGATAGATATACGAGGTGTGGCTATTAAATAACGAGACTGATGCTGTTTTAACATTTCATTTTGATTCCATACCTATTTACTTATTATTACTTTAATATACACCCGTCCTCTATCCCTACAATGATCCATGCGAATCTTCCATTGTCCGAAACAGTGCAGGAAGTCTTCTTCTGTCAGCTCCTTCAGAACGCGTGCCGATTTATCTTTCAAAGCTCAAATCTTGTTGCTCTTAAGGCAAATTTCACCTTAGGAAACAGATAGAAGTCTCACGGTGCAAGATCTGGCGAATAAGGCGGATGGTCCAACACTGGGATGCTGTACTTCGCTAGAAATATCTTGACAGACATTGCGGAATGGGCCAGCGCATTGTTTTGATGGAGAAACCATGACTTGTCCTTCCATAATTCAGGAATTTTTTTCAATAAATTATAAGTTTCAGTAGCAGTTTTGCCAAGTTTCATGTGAAATTTTACAACAATTCGTTGCCCTAATGTTACACTTAACATTTTTTCGGTGAAACAAAAAAACAACTATAATTAGAACGAATGCTACGGCTTGTTTTCAGAAGCGAGAAGTACTGCATTCGAAAGAGAAAACTTCACGCTAAAAAGCTAACGGTCGCTGGTGTTTGGCGCATACGTACTTCGTCTGTAGCAGCGTCAGTCTCGTTATTTAATAGCCACACCTCGTATCTTTGCATTTGAATATTATAATTCTATAATATCTATATTATTATTTATAATATCTATACTATATCGCTAACTAAAGTAATCTCATCTGAAGCTATTATTCTATCCCTAAAGCCATAACTATGTTTTTACTTCAAAAGACCAATTTAATTCGATATTGTTAAAACCATACAAAATCAAGAACTAAAACTGAGTGAAACAGTCGTATAATCAAAAAACAAACAAACTATGCAAAACAAAACAATATTTTCACATCCTTTTATCTGCTTTGTAACACAGAAACATCAAATAATCTATTTACACGTCCAGTAAACATAGATCACAGATACCATTACATTACATCCCTGCCACAAAATAAAAAACCCGCTGTCAAACACACACAAATAAAAAATACAGAAACAAGCGAATTGTTGAAAACTGAAACAAACGATCCCCATTTGAAACACACGAACGGAGATATTCGTATGCATCGATCAGCCGGCCAATAACGTCTCTCGCCGATGATACGAACCGGAGAACTTGTGACGACTCCAACCGGGAAAAAACAACGATCAAAGTCTACCGGTAAGTTCCCGCTAATCGGCTTTGCCGGATTACCGCGACCGCGAGCGGTAATTTATGTAAAGAGGTTTATTTTTATTGTTGGATGCTTCGTTTTACTCGTCCAACGATTAAAAGTGTCGAGGGATTCTCTTGTAATTTGCAGAGAAACGGGCTACCTGTAGACGCACTTTATATATTTGTAGTATAATCTATATATACAAAAATTAACGTTTGTTTGTTTGTTTGTTTGTTTGTTTGTCCCTTATGCGTTCCTATATCATTCATCCGATTGCGAGGAAACTTTGCTAAATTGTTGTACGCACGCCCGCGAAGGTTTCTGACTTGAAAAGTACTGCACTGATTCGATTCAAATTTGGTATAAACATAGACGGGAACCAATCTTAACATATAGATATAATAAAGCTTCAGTTTGCCGTTTTGAAACAAAATGGTCGCTAGCTATCCTGAAAAGTACTGCACTGATTCGATTCAAATTTAGTATAGACACAAACGGGAACCAATCTTAACATATAGGTATAATAAAGCTTCAGTCTGCTATCTTTAAACAAAATGGCCGCTAGCTATTCTGAAAAGTACTGCACTAATTCGATTCAAATTTGGTATAGGCATAGACGAGAACCAATCTTAACATATAGGTATAATATAGCTTCAGTCCTATGCCATTCGAATTCAGACGTTTGCAGTTTCCGGTACGACTCGCATTCGCAATGACCATCAACAAAGCACAGGGACATTCGCTACAATTATGTGGACTAAATTTGGAAAATCCATGCTTCTCACATGGACAGCTGTATACAATCACTTTCTTTGAGTTGCAATGCAACGCATGCCGGCTACTCGCATTAAATTGTAGACCATGCGAACGAAGTCGCGGGTAATAGCTAGTTTAATATAAAATAAATAAATATATCATCACGCCTTGTACTCATTACTGGGTGTGGCAATCTGCCGTAGCAGATCTCGGTAAGTGATATATTTTGCAGGAATGTTTATCTTCAATAAAAATGTACATTAAAATTGAACTAAAACATTAACATGTACATTAAAATTTATCGTGTCAGACGGGCTTTATACTCGTTTTTACGACGTTTTGTCACACTCGTTTCTTTGGGGCACTCCTCGATTCATTCGTCGTACTCCAAACAACTCGTTCATCAATTCATCGTCTTATAAAACTCGTATAATAATATACTATTACTAAACGTTAATTTTACGTGGAAAAATGAGAACATAATTGTGTTTTTCTCATAAACCTATTACACATTTACCAGAGCTATCAACAAATTTACGACCACTTTACCGTCAAACAAACACTCCAACCACTAACTCATTCCCACCATATTTACAAACTGTCAGCAGTGGTACCAACCCAAAAGACCATCCACATCCACAAAAACACAAAAGGCACACGATAAAACGTTCGCTCTCGGGCACTCGAACCCCTAGTGCTGGTAACGCGAAGGGAACACAGTCGTGTAGAGAGAGAGATATTTGGAACCGATGCAATTGACATAAACGCCACTTTGAAGCGCTGAGCAGCGACAGCAGGACGGCACAAGCAGGAGCAGGATCTGTGTCCCTGTCCCTGCTCTGCTGACAGCAGGACACTCAATGCCGAACGTGGACGTGATATGACCGTATATGGAAGGGAGGAGTGTCGTGGCGATATGTTATCCGATGATATGGATAGAGATTTTGTATTTATAGCATTTTTAATAGGGACGTTTCACTGAATTTATAATAAAAAATTTATACTTTGCGTTCATAATCGGTTCATTATTATACTGAAAACAGTTTAATAATGCAAACTATTGTTGAACTGTTTTTGGTATATTTTGTAAGATTGGTACCAGAGTTGGGCAAGCTACTTAAAAAAAGTAGCTAAGCTACAGCTACAGCTATTCTTTAAAAAAGTAGCTAAGCTACAGCTATAAGCTATATTTTGTAAAATATAGCTAAGCTACAGCTAAAAGCTTTCGTTAAAGTAGCTGTTAAATTTTAAAGCTACTTTTTTAAATTATTGTGAAATAATTAAATTTGCCATTGTCATATGATCAGTCTTTTGTTATAATGACTGTTAATTTACTATTATGTACATAAATATCAAAAATAGCAAATAACATCTGGCACCTACGCCTTTTACCCACTACTGAGTGTGGCACTCTGCCGAAGCAGATCTCGGTAAGTGATATATATATATATATATACGAGGACAGGATGAAAAGTCCCTGAAAAATGAAACAAAAAATGATTTATTTGGTCAAAATATATTTTATTTCTCAACATAATCTCCTTGAAGCTCGATACACTTCGTCCAACGTTTTTCAAATTTTTCGATCCCTTCCAAATAATACGATTTTGGCAATCCTTCAAAATAGGCGTTTATCTCAGCGATGACCTCATCATTGAAGCCAAATCTCTTTCCGCCGAGCCATTTCTTCAAGTTTGGAATAGATAAAAATCGCATGGGGCCAAATCTGGAGAAAAAAGTCCTAATTGCGCTCGAACATCGTCAAACACTCCTTTGAACTTGTCATACAGCCGCGCTTGTTGTCAACAGAGAGCAACTGCGGCATCCATTTGGCAGATAGCTTTCTCATATCCAAAAATTTATGCAAAATGTTCCGTACCCGTTCGGTTGAGATGCTCATAGCCTCAGCCAGCTCGTGCACTTTAACTCGACGATCGTCCAATATCACACCATGGATTTTATCGACGATTTCTGGCGTTGTAACCTCAATTAGACAACCAGAACGTACGGCGTCCTTTGTGGTCATACCACCACAACAAAAATCAGTAAACCACTTGTGAATCGTTCCAATCGATGGTTAGGAGTCCCTATAATGTTTAACAAGCGATGCTTTGGTTTGCGTAATGTTTTTTCCATGCAAGAAATAATGTTTAATCAAGACGCGAAATTCACTTTTTTCCATGTTTTCAAAAATCTTCAAGGTTGCTTGCTTTCGATGGGTGTCAAAACAGAACTGAATAACGTATCAGTCTGAAAATTTTAATGCGTTCTAGTTAAAGCTGGTACATCACAAATGTCACATGAGATTTGCGATTGTGGCGTCATCTGTTTTATTTTTCAGGGACTTTTCACCCTGCCCTCGTATAGGGTATTTAATTTAAGTGTGCCACCATTGCTATCTCGCGAACTATAAGAGTTACAAGCTCAGACAAAACATACCTTAGACAAAGTCTGCCGTATTCAAGTCAATGCAGTGTTGTGAAAGAGAAAGAGTTGGAGTAACTTGTTGGTGAGGCGGGTGCGCGGCAAGGAGCGAGTACACTTTGATGTTATGCAAGTTGCAAACATTTGTGTAATTATTTTTATATTCAATTACTTACTTTTCATACATCAAAGTAAAGGTTAATTTTTGACATATTAAGTGTTTTGTATACGCACTTTTGCATTTAAATAAATAAAATGCTCGCGTCTGATAACTGTCATCAACAAAAATGCAACCTGCATAACACCAACTTGTACTAGCTCTTTGCCGCGCAGCCGTCTCATCACCAAGTTATTCTAACCCATTCTACTTCACTACAAACGCCGTTGTTCTCCGTCTAGTAATGTTTTGTCTGAGGTTACAAGGTTGGTTAAATTAGCAAAGAAATGCCAGTTTGCAAGTCTATTATAAAACTACTCATATTAACAAACATTTTTTTCGACCACTGGTTCTCAAAATACGGTAAACAACTTTTTCATTTTAAATGGGAACCTATTTTTTTTTATTTGGTTATGCGATTCAGTATTTTTTTTCTGAATTCAACTACTACAAAGTTCAGTACCCTCACATTACAACATTTTTGAAAGGAATGAATATTAAATTAATATTAATTTAATTTCAATCGTATAGGAATCAGCGTACTATGAAAAAAACATACTACTATTAACATTTATTTATTTATTTTTTACAAAATAGTCGTATTGATATTTAATAATAAATTAAATAAATAAACATATTATGATTTGTTCATTTATTTGTCATAGCACGCGAGTTCTATGCGATTTGAACTAAATTAATACCAATTTAATATGCATTTTTGTCAAAAAATTGGTAATGTGAGGGTACTGCTCTCACCACAATAAAATTACCCTTGCGGTTCTCCCTCCTCTAACCTATTTGTGGGCTGATATCCACACTTATATCATTTACCGAGATCTGCTACGGCAGAATGCCACGCCCAGTAATGTGTAAAAGACGTGATAATATATTTATTTATTTAATTTCTTATGTAGTTAATTTTGAAAGTACCGTAATCAAATGTAAACTTCTTTAATTCATTGCATAAAGACCACCGACGCAAATTCAATAAAAAAACTATACTTCCGTGATGTTACTATCTTTCATGCTTTAAACACCTGTTCACAGCTGTAATCAATACTCGAGTTACATAATTAAAGAACACACCCACACACATGCACACATACACACACGTTGTGGGCGCCACCTCTGCATCACAGTGACAGTAGCGGTAACTCGCTTGGCATTTGTTTGTCTGGGGACGGCGGTGTGCACCCGGTGGGCAGTGGGGGTAACGAGGGGGATGATTTCCCCCGTGACGCGGCCCCCGTACTTGGAATTGGTCCAATGTCCACCCACACACATACACACACACACCCTTACACGGCATGTGTTCTGTATGTATGTGGGTGTGAGAGATGTCAAACGCATACTGAGAGGTGTTGGTTGCAATGGTCGCTTAGTCTGTCTAGGAAGTGATTATGGTTAAATCAGGAGGGATTAACGACAAGAATAGTAAGGATTGCCAACTGTGAACTCAAGTATACATGAAGATTTTCAACAAAAAATGATCATCATCTCATAAGTTTAAAATAAATAATGCCATTCGAATCCGGAGATCTTGAGTTCGAGTCCCACTCAAGCTAACTCTCACCGATGTGACGTCAATTGTATAACTCTCCATTACAGTAAAAGGCTCCCGACTCGCCGACTTAAAGTACTTGTATTTTGTTTTGAATATTTTAATATATATATATATATATATATATATATATATATATATATATACAGGCAGGTCCATTTAAAGTGTTATCAAGAAATATCTCGGAAACTATAAATTTTACGCAAAAATGACCTAGACGAAAAACAATCGTACAAAAGGGGGCCATAATAACGAAATATTGGTGCAGATGGCGCTGTTGTCGCTAAATCATGGTCAACTCAATTTTTTAAAATGAAAACCCCTATTTTTTATTAAAGAATCAGATTCCTCGTTAAAAAATAGAAGAATTTATTTAGTTCACTTTTTCGTCAGCATGATAGATGACGCTGTAATCGCGAAAAATGATGTTGCTTTCGGACGTCCCTGTATTAGAGCTTATGCTTAATTTAATTAAAATCTAAAATAAAATGCAATTTAAATTTACACCATATGATTTTAGACAGAATGTAAACAATCAGATGAACCATATTTTATAAAAATGGCAATTGAATGTAATGAGACTATTTGTGATTTTAAATGTGCGTGTTAGTGGATGCGCTTGCACGCACACAAACAAAAACTAACAAACTCAGAAACAAACTCACAAGCACACAAACTCAAATAATACACACACACACACAGCCGCGCGCATAAGCTCTAATATATATATATATATATATATATATTATATGAACTAAGAAAATTTCAAAATTACTGGTTACGTCACTGAACCAATACTGTAAATATCGATACTTGTTTCCGATATTACATATCGATACAAATTACGTTATTATGTATCGATACCGATATCGATTCTTATTACTGATTCTTTTATCCCGCGGCTTTCATTAAAAGTGAATTACCTAAGTAGAAACGAAATTCTTCTGAAGTATAAATGAACATTTGACAATTAAAAATGATTTAAAACAGCCATTAATTAATAATAAATTATAAATTCGTAATTTAATTGTAATATTATTCAAATTATGCATATTTATGTATTTGAACTATGAAATATTATTCTAGCTGGAATTTACTGAAATTCAAATTTTAAATGTCCAAAGCTTTATATGATATGAGATACCTTTGAAACGACCCTGACGTCAAAGTCAAAGAGTACAAACATTTGAAAAAGTTTTTAAATTAATAGAAATTCATGTCAATCGCAAAATTTATTATTTTGTTAATTTTACATACATACATAACTTCACGCTATATCCCATCAAATGGGGTAGCACGAACCCTAAAATCATTCAAAAAACATTTATAATAATAATAATAATAATAATATTTATTGACGAAAGTAAATGGTAGCGTTCAGCCAGGGCTGTTCTACCACCCAACCATACATAATAAATACAAAAGAAAATAACAATAATGTCAACGAGATAGAAAGGACGAACAAATTAACAAACAGCGAAAAATTATAACAGAATCTTTACAAACTGATCTAAAATTGTGGATTTCAAAATAGCATTTTGTGAAGATTATTACAGGTTAGAACATATTATTTACATGATATTTAAAAGTACACAGAGATAGCGATTTTAATGAAGGCGGAACGGTGTTATATAAAGTGGGCGCCAGATAAGAAAAAGAATTCTTAAATTTAGTTTTACAAAAAGTTGGTACAATATATAATTCTTTTATACGAAGAGAATAATTGTAGAATTCATTAAATTCATCAAATAATCAGTCCACATCAAACATTCTCATCCTAACACACCACCCTCACTTCAACCACATTCATAGTTCCCTTCATATAAGCTCACTTACTCATCACACTTGAAATCATTCATCGCACAACAAACCTTCAATCACATCTATCCAATCACTCCTATTCACTTTTCATTCAATTAATTTCTCGACGTACGTAACATATGCGCAAAACATCTCAAATTACTCCTAACAACGAATCTAATAACGAATCTACAAAGATTAGAAAAGATGTAAGTGTTAATAGTATATTATCCACCTAGGGAGAAAAGTACATATTTTTACGAAGTGTATAATTTATATACTATTTTTCCACTGCCGCAGTATTTACAACAAATACTTATCCTTGTATAAATAATATAAAAACATTAAATAAATAAATGGGGTGGCTAGCTCAGTGGTATGAAGTCGGCCTGTAGATCCTGAGAACCCTGGTTCGATTCCCACAGGCGACAAACAATTTTCATAATTTCAAAAGCTACCTCTGTGGCTCCTCCACCACTAACATCTTTGGGAGCCGTGATTTGACGACTGGTAACCGCATTTCACGCGCAAAATATGTCACTTATCGAGATCTGCTTCAGCAGAGTGCCACACCTAGTAATGGGTAGAAGGCGTGATGATATATTTATTTATTTTTTATTTAAATAAATAAATGAACGATTGGAATTTGTTTTCGACTTTCTTTTCCTAGTAACGAGAGAAAAAAATTCTTATTAAGTGGAATAAAATTTAATTTTTCTTCCGTCGTTATTAACAACGGGAGAAAAAGCTCATTTTTCTCCCTTCACTCTTTGCTACAACAGTGCGAGTTAAAATGTACTGTTTACGTTAAAGATTTGATTTTACACCCGGTTATAGTAAAATATATTTTATGCACAATCGGGCCGAAAATAATGTTGTTTTAGCCCTAAAAAGTAGGTTTAAACACTTTTTTTGGCCCTAGGACCTTAAAAAGATAATTCCCATGTATACATAAATAAAATGGCAATTTTTGTTTATTGTGAATACGTGATTTTACAAAATGTCATTTTGACATTTAATATTTTAATCTATTGAATATATAAATAAATGTTATTTTGTTATTTCATAAAATATTGTATGTACCACGGGTGAAATTAGCGTTTTTAATCCTGAGCATGTTATTAGACCTCGGCGCTTTGCGTCTCGTGCTAATAATCATACCGCGGACCAGAAATGCCTATTTTCACCGTTGGTACATAAATATCTATTTTTATTCGAGCGTGTTAAAAAGCGACATTTTTTGGTTAGGATATTTGTACGAAAAGTTCATCTTTCCAATGAAGAACTAATGTTTGCTCCACTTGTTAGGTGATGGTTATTTTACCGTCCGTAAAAGTACTTTTCGTTCTCTAAAATAATGCTTGTACCAAAAAAAAAGTCTTAAAATCTAAAATTCCTTACAATCGAATAAATAGTATATTATGATATTAGTGTACAAGTAAAACTTTAAAGCACATGTGACGAGTATTAATAGCACTAGTAATTTAATAGTATATTACATAACAAGCATCGAAAGTGTAAGATAACGTGCGAGAGTACAAATTAAAAAACGAGGCGCGCAGCGCCGAGTGATTTAAGCACACGAGCACAGTTATCACACTTTCGAGCGAGTTATGTACACTATTTTTCAAAAGACCACAAAATATTTCTAAAAAAAATTACAAGACCAATGTTGTTACACTTTGACAGCTAATACGTTTTTTAGGTAAGCGTTGACGTTTGATGTTTGACGTATTGTGATACCAACTATACTAACCGTAATGTCAAAATATTGAATAATGGAAAAATATTAGTAAATAAGTAATTAATAATTTAAAAAAAAATAAGATTTATGTGTGCAAATCTGTTGAAAAATCTGCCAAAACTTCGATTTAAATAATAATACAAATTCTTTTCATTTATTTTATTATTTTCTTTCATCGTAACGCCATCTGTTGTCAATCAGTTGAACTTCACCTGATATGTTAGAAGTGTGCATTATACTAACATATCAGTGTATGCTATGTTCAACTCTCCTTAGTAGTTTATGATGTTGTTATAGTTACTTAAATAAGTGGTCGTCTGAAAAGGCATTTATACACATGTATCATATACTATTTTTTATTATATCTGCATCATAATCTGGAAAATAAAGCTGAAAAGCAGCATTTTATGTGTGATTTTACGAAATATCGTTCATATGAAAATATATTAGCATTTGTTGTTTATGTTACTATGTACATTTGTTGTGATAAATATGGATGGATTTAACAAAAAGCAAAACGATTTCTGTCAGAAAGTAAAATTTTCTTCCCTGAATTGAGAGAACAACATCTCTAGGATAGCAAATAAATTTTTCTTCTCTAGAGAAAGAAAGTGAAGCCATATTTGTGGTAACTGAAAAATAATATATACATATTAGTTACATCGAGATATCTGTGAAAAGAATAATAAATCTTACATCTATTTCTAAAAAAAATACTTTCAGATAGGGTAGTAAAAGAGTTATAATATGTATACATCGTAAAGAAACTGTAATTTTCCCTTTAGATGCTTCATATCCTTCGCCTTCGGCTCGTGTAATGAAGCGGCATCTTCAGGAAGAAATATCTCACTTTCTTCTCTTGATATACTTTTTACTCCCTGTGGCTCCCCCTCCACTAACGCCTTTGGGGGTCGTGAATTGACGACTGGTAATCGCATTTCACGCACAGAAATATATCACTTATCGAAATCTGCGACGGAAAAGTGCCACATCCAGTAATAGGTAAAAGCATAATGAATTATTTATTTATTTATTTTTATACACAAATAAATATTGTTACTAGAAATGCATTTTATATTTCAATTTTTGTCCGGTTTATTTATTCTGAATACACGTAAATAATTGTATCCTAATAATTGCTTGGATTGATCGTTAAATAAAATTTCCATATACAAATCACAACTCTTGCAACTGCATCGCTCTGGTGTACCCATCATGTCTCCTCAGGCTTTTTGCTAAAATTTACGATTTCATATCTGGGGATGCGACGGGTAAAAGAGCGATGGGCATTCTTTGAGATTGAGGGTGAATAGAAGAAGTAGAAGAGTCTCCGAGCAGCCCACAGCAACATCAAGCGAACACAGACCGTCTGATCTCAGCAAGAAACCGACGAACGAACGAACGAATGCTCAGCTCAAGATGATATGAAAGGATTTATGCTCGCGTAATCCTAATGTAATCCTGGCTTGATTTCAAGCGCATTATCTCGACAAAGGATTAAAAATTAAATAATGAGAAGATGCTAAACCAAAATAAATTAGATGCCATTTTGCGAAATTCTTTTTTATTATCAATTATGAATGGATGCACAACTATTATTTTATTTTTAGTTATGGTTTAAAGGTAATGTTTCTCAACATTTTTCATGTGCGCCCATTTATATATACAGGGTGGTCCATTTAAAGTGTTATCAGGAAATATCTCGGAAACTATAAATTTTACGCAAAAATGACCTAGACGAAAAACAATCGTACAAAAGGGGGCCATAATAACGAAATATTGGTTTTGTCCTAGATGGCGCCGTTGTCGCTAAATCATGGTCAACTCAATTTTTTTAAATGAAAACCCCTATTTTTTATTAAAGAATCAGATTCCTCGTTAAAAAAAAGAAGAATTTATTTAGTTCACTTTTTCGTCAGCATGATAGATGACGCTGTAATCGCGAAAAATGATGTTGCTTTCGGACGTTCCTGTAGTACTTTAAGTCAATAGCAATAAAAAAGTAGTATTAATATCATTAAATTACGCTCTCAAAATTAAATAATCTCTATTAAAAAAGATGTAGTAGTATTGGCAGTATTGTGACATAAAATTTTGTCCCATAATTTTTCGCTGAACACTTTTTATTTTCAAGAAACTGATTTTACATGTTAACTGCCTGTGCAAACATTTACTTGGGACACACGGTGTGTATATATATATATATATATATATATATATATATATATATATATATATATATATGTATATTGTATTTTGTATATTTAATAATATAATTAGACTTTCGATATATTATTTTCTACATATTTAGATTGTTTTTCAAGAATTAATTCGTGTATTATATGTCGGTACTCATTGAATGAAACAAGTTAAGTACCACTGTAAGAAATTTGTAATATCACAACTCCAATACAAAGTTTCAAAAAATCATCTCTTTTATATAAGGAATTTTAAACCTGTGTTTTCACTTATCGTCATAGTTGATCATGTAGTTACATATTTTTCTTTTATTGCAATAAATGATTTTGGAACTTTTCTTTCGATTTCCACTTTTTTTTTTTGTGATACGGCTTCAACTGCTTTGGTTACTAGCCGGTATGAAGATGGAAGCGTCTGCGCTGTAGTCAGCTACAGACGCTGATTATGAAGATGGAAGCGTCTGCGCTGTAGTCAGCTACAGACGCTGATTGATGCCAGCCCTGACCGGGAATCGAACCCGGGACCTCTGGGTCAGTAGCCTAGTAGTCTAAACCACTGAGCCACAGAGGTCGGCATTTCCACTTTTATTCGCGTTCTCCCTTTAGGTATTTCGCGCACCTCACAAATTGAGAAACACTGTTTAAAGGAAAGCTTAAAATAGATTCCAATAACTATGAAAGCAGTTGTTGTATCAAATCTAAATTAAGTACTAATGGCTCTATTTTGTACTTGCAATTTTAAATCCATAAATCTGTGAAAGGGCTCATCAACCATAATCAATACCAGTGGCGTAGTTAGGAGGGAAGGAATAATAAATAAACTCTAATATAATATTGTCACATATGGTTTTCGAAAAGTGATTAAAATTAACTTTTAAAAATTGGATTAGAATAAGATTAGCTAATCTAAAATTCAGGATTAGTTAAAAAAAAATTAGAGACCGGTCTGTTACGCTCGTTACCATTACACTAAATATTATACAAGACTTTGAACAATTTTTGGAACAATCTAAATTGCCGTATTGTCTTGTACCAACCCAAAATCTCTGTTCGTTTAGTTATAATCTTGTTTTAATATTTGTAAGTTAATTTGTATGTTCTACGTATCTATTTAGTTATTAAGGTAATATTTCATATCTTTCAATTGTCTATTTTTTCTCAAACTTCTTGTTATCAACAACCCATAGTCTAGTTTCGGACACTAACCTTCCTACCACTACTGAAATCTCTTCTTAATCGTACTTATATAAACACATATAGTTTAGCATTGCATAGCATACCTAGTAATGAAACAGATTTCCAATAATCATATTGTACATAACTTGTAATTAACTTGTAATAGTCTTGTAAGTCGTTAGTCTAGCATTTTCTCTTGCAATTTGCTATTAACGGCCATTGTCACCAAGAAATTAGTACTTGGCTTACCACGTAACACCGTCTGACGTAAAATAAATAAATATATTGTGTACTTGTGCAATTTAATTAGAAATCATTCCAATCTGGTACCCCAGCAGTATCATACAACAAACTGTTATATCTCGCATTGCTTCGTAAATTGTTTGAAAAAACAGAACATGTTCTATTTTCTTGACAAATTTCGAGACAATTTGTGGGTGAGCATGCGTACGTACTCTACACGTTCACGTAATATTAAAAAAATGGAATATTTCAACAAACGCAGTTTAGATTGTTCCAAAAAGTGTCGAAAATCATGCTCGCTATGTAAACCGAGCTTTAGCACTTATGACATCGATTAAGCAATACCAAATAGCACCACTCATAAATATATTTTTCTTAACTTCACTGAATATCTGAATATAAATAATGAACAACTTTAATGATCAATTTCAGCGCCAAAAATTAAATTTTAAACTTAACCCATTAACCGAGATCTGCTACGGCAGAATGCCACACCCAGTAAATGTCGTAATGATATATTTATTTATAACTATTGTTAAAAATTCTATTTAATTAAAATTTGATGTTATTTTTACCATCAACTGTTCAGTACTGTTATCGAAATGTGAATATGACAAGCTCAAAAATTTGAAATTTTTGCGGAATCTGTGTAAAGCGGCATTGCAATATTATTCAAATTTTTCGGTTGCCATCTAGTGAGTAAAATAGAATTAAATAATTTGTTATGTAGCGAACATGGTATATCTTTACAGTTTGACGTTTATCACGTGATCCAAACGTTAAACTTCATACATCCTGTCTTGCCTGAACAACAAATATGGGGATCTGCGGGGAGTAGTGCTGAAAAGAGAAAGCAGTTGATCGACTCGATATGGTGTCACCTCACTCTTTCTACAAAATTATTATTTCACACAAAATTGTGAGGAGGGGGTCTGCTTCGGGTCTGCTGCATGCAGTGGTGTACCTAGAGGGAGGGGGGCGGTAAGTGCGGTCCGCACCGGGCGGCATTTTTTATATTTAGTTTTAGTTGTAAAAAGCAACTTGTTCGCTTCATTAGTTGACTATTCGATTTCTACGAATTATGAATTACTATACGATTTCGAATATTTTTCTTCATCGTCAAGTCAATGGAGGGTTGAAAATATTATCTCGAAAAATTCCTTTATTGCTGCCTAAATTAAATATGCCATCCAATGGTAAAAAAGTTCCCCATCTCAATTACAATTATTTATGTATGTTTACTAATTTAATGGGGTAATGGCTCAGTGGTTTCGAGTTGGCCAGTGGATCCTGGGGACCCCGGTTCGATTCCCACAACCGGTAAACAATTTTCACCAAATTATAATTACCCCTGTAGCTCCCCCACCACTAACATCTATGGAGGCCGTGATTTGACGGCTGGTAACCGCACTTCACGTACATAAATATATCACTTATCGAGATCTGCTTCGGCAGAGTGCCACACCCAGTAATGGGTAAAAGGCGTTAATTTATAAAAACCACCATTTGATTGACTGACTACATGTGACGTCAAAATTATAAGTCCCTATTTAGAAACATTTTACTATTAGTGTTATACGTAATACATGAACCGCTCTACCAACCATTGCTATCGGCAATAGACCAGTGGAATAAATACAATTTCACAGTGACATTCTGTCGAGAGTACAGTTGTACTACTGTATCCCCACTTTGTTTGCAAACTGCGATAAGCGCAACACATAATTGTAGCAAAATAAAATCTGCACAATGCAACACTATTCGTAGTGGAGAGCGGGGATATTTTTTATTTTTTTTATAGATGTACGATAATGAAGCACAAAATAAAGCAATAAAGTTAAATTTTTAGCGAAAACTCAAGAAAAAAAATTAAAATACTTCAACCGAGAGTAGCAAATTGCACAGATGCGAAGCCCATGGTTTATTGTGTAACACCACGATTAAGTAAATTACTCTCCCTTTCCCCTTTGGCATTCTCTCTTGGGAACGACAGTATTTATAGAAAGGTTATACAACCTACAAAATATTCAGTTTTTACTTTAAAAAATTAAAATTCAATTAGTAAATAATTCCTGCAGACAACTCTCGTGACATGTCTTTTCGTATATGAAAGAGTTATAGGATCAGAACCAGTGGCGTACCTAGAGGGAGGGAGGAGGGGTGTGTGCGGTCCGCACCGGGCTGCACATATTTTGGGGCCGCATTTTTTATATTTAGTTTTAGTTGTAAAAAACAACTTGTTCACTTAAGTTTACTATTCGATTTTTACGAATTATGAATTACTATATGATTTCGAATATTTTTCTTCATCGTCAAGTCAATGTAGGGTTGAAAATATTATCTCTAAAAATTCCTTTATTACTGCCTAATTGAAATATGCCATCCAATGGTAAAAAAATTCCTCACCTATAGTTTATCTCAATTATAATTATTTATTTATGTTTATTTTTTTAATGGGGTAATGCCTCAGTGGTTTTTATTTATGTTTTATTTATTATACATTCTGTCGACACAAAAAAAAGTGTATAGAAATTGTCATACAATGGGCCTTTCAAGACTTTTTTGAATTTTTTATATATTAATCTACGTAATAAAATTATTGTACCCAAAATTTTTATTTTTTTTTTAAACTTGTATTAAGCATGATAAAAATATTTAAACTTTCGAAACAAACGAATATGACGTAGTTGCATCTTAGCTTAAAGAGAGAGAGAGAGAGAGATAAGTAACACGTAACTTCACGTAACGTGTGTCGTTGTCATAGAATCCTCAGACAAAACATAACTCGCTCCTTGCCGCGCATCCGGCGGACCCAAAAGTTATTCCATCCCTTTCTGCTCCACAACACTGCATTGACTTGAATACGGCATAATTCGTCTAATATTATACGTCATTGGAAGAATCGTAGAATGCTGAATGCTTATTTCTTCTTCGTCTTCCTCTCAGTAAAATTGAGCACCGACAAACGTTTCAGACAAAGCTCTGTGATTGGCTTAATGCAACTACGTAATTGCAATGAGCGTTTTAAATTATTCAACTTTAACTTTCATATTTCAGCAATAAAGATATCATTTATGGTATGATTTTATATTGTATTAAATATGATGTAAAGTCAAGAATTTATTATAATAAATATATATTAAAAAGCTCTACCACTTGAATCCCCCATTCAAAAACAGTTAATAATTATACATCGTTAAAAAATTCGTCCATATTATAATATGCTTTTAAAATTAAGAATTCTTTCAGTAATCTTTTGAAACTAGAAGGAGTATTAGACCTTTTAATGTATTCTGGCAATTTATTAAATATTTTTAAACCTAAGATCTGAGGTGAAAGTTCGACTACCCTTAACTTATGTTTAGGTATTGAAAAGTTTATTTTCTGACGTGTATTATGCTTGTGAATGTCTTTCTGCAGTTCAAAATTATTTTTATTTCGACTTGGCCTGTGGATCCTACGGACCCCGGTTCGATACCCACAGCCGATAATGTCCACCAAATTAAAATTACCCCTGTGGCTCCCTCACCTCTAACATCCTTGGGGGCCGTGATTTGACGGCTGGTAACCGCACTTCACGTACATAAATATATCACTTACCGAGATCTGCTTCGGCGGAGTGCCACTCCTAGTAATGGGTAAAAGTCGTGATGATATATTTATTTTATATTTATTTTTTAATTTATAAAAACCACAAATTGATTGACTTAGAAAGGGCGGCAAATTGGAGACCGCCCTGGCGGCAAAAATTCTAGGTACGCCACTGATCAGAACTATAAAAAAAATTAGAATAAAATGGATTTGTAGCTAAGTTGATTAAAAGCATTTAACGTTAATTCAAAGGATCCAGGTTCAAATCCTGGCAATATCCCTCTATACTTCAATTTAATTTCTTCAACTGACATATTTATTACAAAAATACTAATTAAATTTCACAAATTTCTTTTTTACTGCATTCGCTTTCTAATTATCAATTATTTATGAATATTAAAAATCGAAAATCTTTACTTAACCCTCCAAATAATCATCAAGTATCCTCTTAACAAATTCCCGATCGAAACAAAGCAACAAAACACCATCGGCAGCTAATTGACTCCCCTCTCCGCTCAGTCGTTGAGCTTTTCCACTTTGGCGTCAAGTGCATGACGTCACAGCGCGTCACGCCGCCTGCCGCTCGGAAATAGGTGAAAAATTAATCATCCGTATCAGCTGACATTAAGCCGATAGTGTTCCGGTAATGGTGCCGCCCCCGCCGTCGCCCCCGGCGCCGGGATGCGCCGCCGGGTAATGAGATACGGACGCGAGAATGGAAATGGTAGCTTAGGACAGAGCAAAGATAAGATGGAAAGGTTTTGTCTAAGATGTTTATTTTCTGCTCTTGAATTTAAGGATAAGTTTTTCAATCACCGGTTTACTCTCGATTAATGTTAATCATAAAAGTAAATATAAATATGTCATCACGCCTTCTACCAGTTATTGGATGTGGCACTCTGCCGTAGCAGATCTCGGTAAGTGATATATTCTACAGTTACCAGCCGTTAAATTACGGTCCCCAAAGATATTCGTGGTGAGGACGCCACAGAGATAGTTTTAATGTGGTGAAAATTGTTTGTCGGCTTTGAGAATCCAACCAGGTTTCTCAATAAATAAGAAAAAATAGAAAAAAACAAAACTTGTTAAAATTCCACAAAATTTACAGTACGTTTGAATCAACTTATCAGGTCATCATCAAATGGCTGGTCAGTTCAGCTTTAACATAGACGCGTTTCGTCCTTTAGGGACTCATCAGTATGGTGCGATCAACTATCCAACTAGACCAACTAGAGGCTAGTGAACTGTGATACTGTTCAAGCTGAACTGACGGATGTCAAAAACTATGTAAGCCGGTAACATGACATGAGAGCTACGGAGCAACCCGTGGTGCCATCTACTGACAAAAATCGCTTCAAACGGCTGGTCAGTTCAGCTTTAACCATAGATGCGTTTCGTCCTTTTGGGACTCATCAGTATGGTGCGATCAACTATCCAACTAGACCAACTAGGGGCTAGTGAACTGTGATACTGTTTAAGCTGAACTGACGGATGTTAAAAACTATGTAAGCCAGTAACATTCACAGGCCGACTCGATACCACCTAGTCACCTACCCCATAATAGCTGTATTCCATTTGCCACTTGGTTCACTTAAATCAGTTCAAATAAATTAGACAACATGACTAAGTGAATTAAACTAAGCAAACTGGTGCTTTATTGGGGTGGATTCCTTCAATCTGAATCTGAAAAGGCAAATCTAGAACTGGAATAAAAGTTAGGGAAGTAAGTCAGTGAAATAAATAAATGATTTGGTTCATAAAATGTAAGTTAGATCTGATCCAAATGGCAAATGGAATACGGCTATTATTAAATAAACTGAATTTAACAAACTGATGCACTTATTTGGGTGAATTATTTCAAAGTAACTTAGAATCAATAATTCTAAAACTGACAATAAAGTCAGCGAAGTAATTCAACAAAATAAATAAGTGATCTGGTTCAGTAAACGTAAGTAGATCTGATCAAAATGGCAAATGGAATACGATTAATATTAATTAAAAAACTGGCCCTAAAGGTTATAGATTATTTTTGGATATTGAAAATCTAAAATTGTTAGATTTCAGGCTTTAAGTATAGATAATAAAAGTTCTGGACATTATCAAACAAGTTACGTTGTAAATTATAATAAAACAATTGTATTTGAATTATATGGGGTAATGGCTCAGTGATATCAAGTCGGCCAGAGGATCCTGAGAACCTCGGTTCGATTCCCACAGCCAACAATGTTCACCAAATTAAAATCTCAAGATAGCAATGGTGGCTCCTCCACCTCTAACATCTTTGGGGGCTGTGATCACTTACCAAGATCTACTTCGACAGAGTACCAAAGTACCCAGTACTGGATAAAAGGCGTGATGATATATTTGTTTATTTATTTTATATTTGAATTATAATTTTAATAAAAAATAATATATTGTATAACAAGTGTGGTTGTGCCCCTCGCCTACGGCTCGTGTCGCAAACTCATGTAAAAAAGGCATCACACATGTATTGCTCACTATACTGTTTCTACGACCTTATATTTAAAAAAATAATTAAGGACAAATGATTTGACAAGTGGTTCTAAATAAACAATGCGTTGTTATGAATAATCTAACAAAATTTATGCACAGTAATCTATTAAAAATTTAAATCCGTTCCAAAAAGTATAAGAGCTCTTATGGGCGTGGTGTGTAAAATATACTCCATAAGAAATGTATTGCATTTTCCATATCGCTATTAAAAGTTAAACTTTACTTACTGCAATCAATGTGTGAAGCTTCTATTCACGCATAGGAATAGAAAATAGTATATTGTAAAACAGGTGTAACAATTGGTCAATGTAACATATATTTTTTATTCTATTTTTCTATCTATCGTGCTCATTTTATTTATTACAAAATTTTTATTAAAAATAATAATAATAAAATTTTAAGGTGGTAATACTGACAGATTCAATAAACATTTAATTTATTTTGACATTTATTAGTTAGATTACAGTTCAAATTTACAATTATCTAGGTTATGTTATAAAACAAAAATCAACTTTAAATCACTTAACTATTCTACCAAAAATTAAGCATTACATGTATTTTGTAAGGGCCAGTTTTTCAATCACCGATTAATGTTAATCATGATTACATAATAATTGAAACTATGGTTTCCATTATTATTTAATCATGATTAACACTAATCCAGAGTAAACCGGCGATTTAAAAATTGACCCTAAATAAGATAAGATGATATTTAAAGAGCAGGATTAGGATGCAATTTTCTCCTAAAAAAAAGACAATTAAAAACAGAAAAGTTTGCTGTTTCTACGGCTGCAATTCTGCTGCCAATAAAAAGCGATTCATCCGGTTTCATTTATTGCCCAAAAAAGATGAAAACATTATTTTTGTGAAGAATAAATTAGATGACATATGACAAATTAAAAGCATGGAAAAGAGCATTGAATATTTCTGGAAAAATTAGCTTCAACAAATAAAATGATGCACTAAACTAGTAAAAACACAATTATACCTACAATAAAATTAATATTAAATATTAAAAGAAAATATATAAAGCTACAAACTAATATAACCTAACTACAACAGGCTACTTCTACAGTTAATAACTATTTACCTACGAAAAGATACTACTAAACTAACTAAATCCTTCAAAAATAAATTAAATACATAAATAAAATATAAAATACCGAAATTACAAAATGCATCCGCCATAACAAACCAGCAAGAAATGAATCTGACATCTGATATGTACCTTTCATTCATGTAGATCAGCGCCATCTCTTGATAATTTGGAAGTCCGATAGGAGTAAATTTTCAAATGTTTTTGTTGTGGGAAACGAGCTCAACAATTTATTCTAAATTTATAATTCTGTTTGAAATGAAGAATGATACATACGAAATTGACAAACTAATAAATCAAGGAACCACAAAGCCACTCGCAAATATAGAATTTCAATTTCAATTCACGCTGTTAAAACAGTAAATCTAGACAATATTTACAAACTTGAAGCCCGAGGCTTAGAGCACTCACTTAAATTCATGTAGATGTTGCTATTTTAAGCCACAAGAGTCCAAAAATAAACTACACTTTTTAGTATTTTTGCATCCACCCACGCACGGGAAAGAAATCCCAATATGCATTCACCCTCAGTATTTTCACTCAGTCTTCTGAATATTTCTACAGCTGTTCCAAAACTCTCTTATCAACTATAACTTACTATAATTTTGTAAACGGCAAGAAAATCAGTTTTTTATTACGTTTGAACTCAACAATTTTCAAAACAAGTGGTAAAATTCCGCCAAAAATTCTCAGATATACACAAATTTCTAAAAAAAAATTACATAAATACAAATACACATAACAAATAGACAAAAAATATTTAAATTTGTGAATTAAATTACTAGTCTACATATCGTCTGGATTTGAATTAAAGAGGAAGGACAATCTTGGAATAAATTGACACCATTTCTTCAATAAATTTCCATTTAGCAGTTTTACCGTTTTTATTTTCTAATATTTTGCGTCTATGTATACTAGGGGCGTTGATTTCCACCGAAGTTTGAATTTCTGAACGTTCGAACATTCGAATGTTTTGAACTTCGTCAGAAAAACTTCGATGCTTCGAACTTTAGAATTTTTTGAAGCTTCGAATATACGAATTTTCCACTTTTTCAAAACTTCGAATTCTCGATTTTTTGCCACTGAATTAACGTCATCTGTCATCTCCAAACACGCTCACGCATAATTCGCGAAAAGCCGGCCACGAATTAAATAATAAACTCGGCGAAGTATCCTGGAAAAACTCTGCAAGATTAGGCGTCTTAATTAAGCCATCGATTCTCTTACCGCCCATCTAAATGCTATGAACTTTTAGTAAGACGTAAATGACAATAAAAGGATACAAAAACGTCTTAATTAAAACGTTTTTGACAGTGTAGCGAAATTTTAAGTCTAAATTGAATTAATTTGGCAAATAATAATAATTAATAATAATTACTTACGAATTAATACAAAACTCTGCACATGAGTTTATTCTGAAAATAATTCATATCAACATGCCGTAAATTCGGAATATTCCAAAATTTAAAAATTCGAAAATTCGGAATTTTACAAATTTTGAAACTCCGAAAATCCGAACAATCGAAGACTCAAATATTCGTAAAATCAACAACCCTAGTGTATACTTAATAAACTTAGATTACTCAATTGTTACGATAGGGAACATGTCACTAGCTGGCCATAAGAATACTGCTGGAAATTTAGTTTCAGCTTAAATTTATTATCTTTAAACTTATAATTTTATTTTTATTTTATTTATATATACATATACAGGATGGTGATCGCGACTCTCGAACATGGGACTTTAACATGTAAAATCATATTGTTTTAATTTCCTGTTTCCTAATTATTTAAAACATAAAAGCTTCAAATAAAAGTTTTAGGGTATTAAATTCGAAATTAATTTTGCATGCTTTGTAACGGCACAAATTACATTTGAAAATGACTAAAATTATTTCAAAACTATCGATAGCTTTGAAATTGATTCAAAATTAAACAAATGTTTGACGTTCAATCTGTCAAAACTGTTAAAATATATGAAATAATAAATAAAGGATTTATTTTGAGAGACAAAACATCAAACATTTGTTTAATTTTGTTTAAATTTCGATAGTTTTGAGGCATTTTTAAATATAATTTGTGTCGTTACAAAGTATGCAAAATTATTTATTTATTGGTTTAGATGCAGAATTTCATGCCCTAAAACTTTGATTTCAAGCTTTTTTCCATAAAATATTTAGGGAAGCAGAAAATTACAAAATTATAATTTTACTTGTTAAAGTCTTATGTTCGAGAGTCGTGGTCACCACCCTAATTAATAACCAGGGGGCGTACGCCCTTCCTTGCTCCCCCTGCGAACGCCCATGATTACAGTGTGCATATGACATATTTTATTCTGATTCTGAATGGTTGTTGATACAAACATCAAAATGAAAACTTACCAGAAAATGATATGACCGTGAGAAAGGTAATTGTTCTCCAAATAAACATAGCATACAATTTGGTTATAAGTTTTAAAATACCCTATAGATTCATTTTGTGCAACTTTCAAATACTTTCTATCAACATTTATAAAAATGTTAAACAATAAAATTGGTTTAGTGCTGTTATTTTCAGAAGTAAACATGTTTTCATTTTAATATTTTAGTTAGCCAATCAGAATCAAAATAAAATACGTCCTATACAACCACACAAAGATGACGGGGGAAGCACAGAAGTAGTTTTTAAAAATAAATAAATATATAAATATATCATCACGCCTTTTACCCATTACTGGGTGTGGCACTCTGCTGAAGCAGATCTCAATAAGTGACATATTAATGCGCTTGAAGTGCGGTTACCAGCCGTCAAATCACGGCCCCCAAAGATGTTAGTGGTGGAGGAGCTACAGGGATAATTTTTAAATTGGTGAAAATATTTTGTCAGCTGTGGGGATCGAACCAGGGTTCTTAGGTTCCATAGGCCGACTCGAAAACCACTGAACCATTATCCCATAGTAGTTTTTAATGTGGTGAAAATTGTTCTTCGACCGTGGATCGAACCCGGGTTCTCAATTCTCCACCATCCGTCTCATTTTGTTACCTCTAAAATTATATTTTTCATAAATCTCAAAGAAACAACATACTTCATTTGTCATTGCAATGTCAGTATATCAGAGATGACTTAACTTTCTTTTATTTTCATTAAAACTAAGAGATAAAAAACTTTTGGTCCAGCTATATTTTCCTAGAATCTTCTCATTCTCCATCTCTCTCCAATATTACCTCTATCCATTCATCCATAATCCTCCACACATGGTACGCTGGCTACAGCAACACGGAGTTACCTCGAGTTGCACTGACTTGCTTGCACTCCAGCGCACCGGAAGAAGCCAGCAGGCGGCAGCTGTGCCGGAAGTGCAGCTAGATCTGGATCAATACCCCCCGGACGCTAGCTGCGGAGCAGGGAGGTCACCTGACCTGGCCTACTAGTGCTATCTTCGTCTAGTTGAGAGTATACCAACAGGTTGGACGTTCGCAACGTAATTTCATTATTTTGTCATGTTTCAAATGATATAAATGGCTGGAAATGGAGCAATTATAAATGTTGTATAGAGGTTAGAAATGCTTACAAGACTTATTTTGATGTCAAAGGTACAATAGTTCAAATGTGTGAGGCTGCAGTAATTTTATAATGTTTTATTTGTATGGGATGGCTAGCACAGTGGTATGAAGTCGGCCTGTGGATCCTGAGGTCCCTGGTTCGATTCCCACAGGCGACAAATTTTCATAATTTGAAAAAGCTATCCCTGTGGCTCCTCCACCACTAACATGTTTGGGGGCCGTGATTTGACGACTGGTAACCGCACTTCACGCGCAAAATATATCACTTACCGAGATCTGCTTTAGCAGAGTGCCACACCCAGTAATGGGTAGAAGGCGTGATGATTTATTTATTATTTATTTATTTATTTGTTATTTGTTACTCTGCACAACAAGACCTTAATACAAATTACAATACAGGGGACCTACAGCTTATAGTAGAATCCAAATCACTCAGACACAATCGTAAAATAAAATTAATAAATACATCATCACGCCTTCTACCCATTACTGGGTGTGGCACTCTGCTGAAGCAGATCTCGGTAAGTGATATATTTTGTACGTGAAGTGCGGTTACCAGTCGTCAAATCACGGCCCCCAAAGATGTTAGTACAATCGTTTTTTTTTTTTATATAAGTAGAAGCCAATGAGATTTGAACGCAGGACCTCTTCCTTGTTAATTAACGCTATTCCCATAGATGTAGTGTATGAGAGAATGACTATATTGAATAGAATAGCGCAGTGAGATATTATTGGGATTTTAAAACAAAAAGGTTAAGTGCTCGTGCAGATTTCTGCACTTGCATGTAACAAGCCTTTTTCGGCACTTGTTATAAAAATAACTATTAAATTTTAAAATGTCTTCAAAATAAAACTTACAATCGGATAAAAAATACTAACACGCGGGCGAAAATGCTTTTCGTACTCATACGATTTCCTACATTCGTTCGACAAACTTGTATTTTTCGTCCTTCTGTCAAAAATAACTATGTTTGTCCATGGTTACAGCGAATATATTATTTATGTTTTTAATGACTTATTTTATCTATTTCAATTCCAATGAAGGAGCTCAAGTTTCGTCATTTTAAACAAAGTAGTAATACAGTTTTCCCGAATGCATTGGTCTCCCATTTTACAATAAATATCCTGTACAATAGTACTTAGGTAAAATTTTGTAGTATATAAAATAAATAAATATATCATCACGCCTTCTACCCATTACTGGGTGTGGCACTCTGCTGAAGCAGATCTCGGTAAGTGATATATTTTGCGCGTAAAGTGCGGTTACCAGTCGTCAAATCACGGCCCTCAAACATGTTAGTGGTGGAGGAGCCACAGGGGTAGCTTTTTTAAATTATGAAAATTTGTCGCCTGTGGGAATCGAACCAGGGACCTCAGGATCCACAGGCCGACTTCAAACCACTGAACTAGCCATCCCATAAAAAATTTTTGTAGTAATAATACAAATGGCATAAAAATAGAAAAGTCACAGCTGTTTCATAAAAAATTACCCAAGATTTATGATTCTCGGAATATCCCATTTACTTTCCTAGCAGCAATAATATCATGTTACATGACATTACTCTTCTAAATTTTTATCCCGTTATCATAATGGAACTACAACATACAACATACATTATTATGAAAATTTCTTTTCAGAAATCTCCGCAATGGCGTGTTTGAATTAAAGAGAAATATTTAAATTCATGTGAAACTAGAAGGTCATTTCTAAAATTAATTTTGAGTGTAATTTGATTAAGTTCGTGGAACTATCGGCACGAGATCTGCCTAAACAAACAAAGAATTCGTTATGTCGTTCTACAGTTGAGAGAGGAACGCTGGTGTACACTGTACTGTATAAATAGCGTGTTGAAGTATTGGACTGATTCATATTTTACAGTTTATTACACTTAATACATCATTCAAATCTGACGGCCGTGATCGGCTTATTACTTTTATATGAAACACGAACTTTTTAATATCAAACCTAAACAGCGAAATTTAAACTAAAGTTAACTCGGATTATGGTTTATGAAATGTCGGAATTTGGAGTTATTAGCTGTTATAAAAATTATTTAATCATACTTTTTTATTTTCCCAATATCAACGTGTAGTCCCGGACAATTCATTGATCATTTTATGTTCATGCAGACATTTTAGTGCTGAAATACAGTTAATATTTCTGTAAAGCGTTAAAAAAAGCTTTAATTTCAATTGAAGATAAAGACGACACAGTTAAAACTTCTCAATTTATTTAAACCATAAAATACATTTTTTTATGGGATGTCTAGCTCAGTGGTATGAAGTCGGCCTGTGGATCCTGAGGTCCCTGGTTCGATTCCCACAGGCGACAAATTTTCATAATTTGAAAAAAAGCTATCCCTGTGGCTCCTCCACCACTAACATGTTTGGGGGCCGTGATTTGACGACTGGTAACCGCACTTCACGCGCAAAATATATCACTTACCGAGATCTGCTCTAGCAGAGTGCCACACCCAGTAATGGGTAGAAGGCGTGATGATATATTTATTTATTTATATAAAATACATTTTATAAAAAGAAAAATTTAATAAGATGTTTGAACTAGTTCGTTCACGAACTACACACCTCTAAATTGTAGGATACTTTTTGTTAAATATACGATAATTTTCATATTGTTGGTACGATAGTTTTATTTGTCAATCTAGCAACGCAGTTTAAGGTAATTCTAGTATGACGGTGGCGACATCGGTCGTCGAGTGGCGAAATTGACGCTCAAAAAAACTAAAAAATAGATTAAAATAAATGTTTTATACATATTATGATTTGAATATCATGAATTTTTAATAGGTTGTTGGTCTAGTGAATTTTCAAATAGCGTACCATCGTGTGATGTTGCCATTATAAAATAGGAACCTTAATTTTTCGTTAAAAACAAGACATTGCATTGTTATATATCTATTACTCAACGATAAAAAACTTTCTCCTTTTGAAACAATATACGTGGATAGTTCTAGAACATGATATTAGTTTTTCAAAAGAAACTGCAAATTTTTAGAGGTACTCGAACTAAATATGTTCGATTTTGAATGACAATCGCCATAAGCCCCGTGTAAAAGAACTCAACTTTACATGCGAATATGTTTACGTACGCCGAGTTTCATTCAGATCTGTAAAAATGTTTTTCACGCTAGAACTACCTTAATATTGCTCTTCACACTTTACCGGTAACATAAACAACACTGATTCATGAAGTGGCAAACTGGAATCGAATCCGAAATCTTTATATTTTCAAGCCATTGATGTAGTTTGTAAATAATATAATTGTTTCTGTACATCAATATTGTTTTCTTCCAAAAAAACCTCGACAGTTTCCCTCTACTTAACTAACCTTTCTACCCCTTTTTTAGGGGCTCGATCCTAAAATAAATCCAAATTTCCGAGTAAATAGAGCACGTATTTAGTAATAATTCAAGTCTGAAGCGAATGAACCGTTCAGCACAGATGCTATCAACCATTGCTGAACTCGCTGCAATATATAACCCGGTTCCTTTACCGGTACCGCTCGCACTGGTTCCGGTAACCGCGCGGTAACGAAGCCATGTACGTGACAGCGGTGAAACCGCCCGAATATAAAATTCAATTGCTGCGAGATTACCGTGACCCGGATTCGAATTCGGTGCCGAGAAGCAGAAGAATGTGTAACATAACATATGACTTGATATCATTATTTGAATGATAAGATTTGAGGTATTGCTTTGCGTGTGTGACGCAAATGTTAAAATGTTTGAGTTTTTATATCTATCTATTAAATTAAGTTTTTTTTGTACTTGGGGTGACATCTCTGTTCTCTGTAAGTGAAGATGTTGATTTAGATATCATACGTTCAATGTGAATGAAGATTGAAGATAAATAAGTGTGAAAGAAAACAATTATTTTCCTACCACTGGAAGAGAATGGGCCTTTCAAGACTTTTTTGAATTTTTTATATATTAATCTACGTAATAAAATAATTATACCCAAATTTTTTAATTTTTAAAAAAACTTGTATTAAGCATGATAAAAATATTTAAACTTTCGAAACAAATGAATATGACGTAGTTGCATCTTAGCTTAAAGAGAGACAGATAAGACAGAGATAAATAACACGTAACTTGTCGTTGTCAGTAGAATCCTCAGACAAAACATAACTAGACGGATAACATCGGCGTTTGTTGTGAGTCAGAAAGGTATAGAATAACTGGTTGGTGAGGCGGGTGCACGGCAAGGAGCAACTTGCATAACATCAAAGTGTACTCGCTCCTTGCCGCGCATCCGGCGGACCATCAAGTTATTCCATTCCTGTCTGCTTCACAACACTGCATTGGAATACGGCATAA
This sequence comes from Pterostichus madidus, assembly GCA_911728475.2. NCBI lineage: Eukaryota > Metazoa > Arthropoda > Insecta > Coleoptera > Carabidae > Pterostichus > Pterostichus madidus. The sequence goes on from OU452314.1 coordinate 27,709,901, forward strand.
TTCGTCTAGTATTATACGTCATTGGTAGAAACGTTTCAGACAAAGCTCTGTGATTGGCTTAATGCAATACGTCATTGCAATATGGCAGTGCGAACACTGGTGCAAATCCGAAATCAGGTCTACCAACTGCCATTTAAGTGGGATTAAGTTACAATTGTGCAGAGTAAAAAATAAAATATAAATTTATAACGATTAAACGTGAAAATGAAAGTGTAACATTATTTTTTCATACTATTTTTCCTGTATCTTTTATTTATAAAATAATAATAAAATTTCAAGGTGGTAATACTAACAGATTCAATAAACATTTGAAATTTCATTTATTTTGATATTTACTGGTTAGGTTAGAGTTCAATTTCATAATTATCTAGATTATGTTATACAATAAAAAACCTTTAATTTTTAATAAAGGAGTGTTTTGCAATTTAGTAAATATTTTATTATTAAAAAAATTATAATTGTAATAATTATACGTCAACTAAGCAATGACAGCTCAAGTTACAGATTTAAGATTGACATTTTTACAACCAGACACTAGACAACTCAACAGTCAACAACTTCACAAAAAATATCCCCAATATACCTAAAACGCAGATCAGGGCGGAATGGCGCCAAGGAAGCCACAGAAAAAAAAAATATCCCCAAAAACATTTGTACAAAATTTCATTTTTAGCACTGTTTTAGACAAAAACAGTTGCAACTGCGATATAGAAAAAAATATTTCTTATTCCATTAATCTATAAATGTTAACAGTGTTACAAATAATTTCACCAATCAATTTTCACAACATTAAAATTATCCCTGTGACTCTTTCACCATTAACATCTTTGAGGGCCGTGATTTGACGACTGGTAACCGCATTTCACGCGCAAAAATATATCTTTTACCGACATCTGCTACGGCAGTGTGACACCCTACAAGATAAACGGCTTGATGATATATTTATTTCAACAATTATTGTAATTTAGCAGAATATCTTAATCAAATTATAAACTTCGATGGTTAGAAAAACATTGGAGCTTAAAAGCTCTAATAGTTAGTATTTTCCGTAATTAAACCCCAAACAGACAAGATAAAACAAAATCCCCACAAAAATAAATTACCAACTGAAAATCCCTAGTAAATTAAATTCCTCGCGAAAAGAAAAAAGTTTCGGTCTTGGTGTGAAACTTTCTACAAGTAACATTTGTTAAGTAAAATTAGCATCGTTTTGCAAAACTTTTTCAATGATCATAAAGAGAGTTCTAGAAAAACCAACTTAATATCAACTGTTCAACTGTTTCCCCTACAGAAAATAAAATGTCTCTATATTGTAATAAAAAATTCACACGCTTTAATATGATCAAAGGCACCTGTGAAATTAATTCCTTTGTCAAGCACAAACGAAATAAATTTGTTCATGCCGAAATATTCACACATTTATTGATATAATTTTAATTATAACTCGGCACGAATATCATATTTAGTTAAATTATATTTTTAAAACGGATGACTAATTAACCGATCAATATTGAATTAAAATATTATCACAGAGTAGTTAAGTTTAAAGTTTAAATTAAATTAAAGTGCAATGTAGTTAAATAAATTTAAAAATATCTATAGAAAACATAAAAATATAGTTATTTATTATACAAGTATTTTATTAGTTATATAAAACAAGTAAGAAAAGTTTAATTTCTTTTTTTGCAGAACGGAATGAAATTTTGCTCACATAAACATGGGATAGTCATACGCATCCTGTTAAAATATGAGACACATTCACCATCTGTGACGAAATATATTCGCTTGTAAAGTTTGGTTTGTGTATCTCTAAAAATTTGCAGTTTCATTTGAAAAACTAGTATGATGTTCTAAAACTATCCATGTATATTGTATCAAATGGAAAAAGTTTTTTTTATCGTTTAGTAATGAATATATAGCCATGCAAAGCCTTGTTTTTAACGAAAAATTAAGGATCCTAATTTATAATGGCAACACCACATGGTGGTATAGTATTCACTAGACCAACAACCTATTAACATTCAAGGTATTCAAATAATAATAGGTATAAAACATTTATTTTCTTCTGTATTCTTTCCCCGAGCGTCAGTTACGCCACTCGGCGACCGATGGCGCCACCGTCATACTAGAACATGGCCAACTTCATTGAATTGCGCTACGCTTATTATAGCCGTGTCATATGTCATTAAAATTCCTGGTTTCAAATTTACAGAGCGGGCACGTCAACTAGCGCCTCTAACGAGATATTTCGTAACTAAATTTGAAAATACTGTCGCTTGCATTGATTGAAAAAATCCTAAAAACAAGCCTAGTCATTGTATATTTATTATCATACGATCTTTACAGTAAAATACTAACCGTAGGCACTAATAATTCAATAATACTTCATTCTTTTGATCTATAAACACTTCAAAATGTTTAAATAGGTAGACAATATGGCGGCATCATTTACCTGAAGTGACAGATAATGTTACGTTGTCAAATTAAATTCACTTAGTCTAGACTAGCTAGTCACTTTAGTCGAAAGCTCAGAATACTAGTCATAATATTGAATAATATTGAATGTATAAATAAAATACCAAGTTCCATTAAATGTGTTTGGTTTGATGACATAAACTTCAGTTATCAAATATTTTAAGGTTGTTTTTATAAATTGACAGCGTTGTCATTTTCCTTTAATTGAAATAAAAAGCACTAGATGACATTACTTGACGTACCAAAACTGTAAATAACTCACGACAAATTTTTATATGGCAAAATGATGAAATGAAACGGCCATAATAAGCGTAGCGCAATTCAATGAAATTGGCCATGACTAGAACTATCTTAAATGTTTTTATACCAATAAAACACAAATGTAATACAAAATTTTATCTACAACTCATAATTATAGGTATCGGAGAAGATTGGTCGTAACGTTTAACGTTGATTCAGTTATATATATAGTTTCTCAAAATACGGTAGATCATAAAGTGGTTGCTAAGTATGCAGTTGTTTACAGTGTTTTGTGGAATATAAAACACTAGTGTTTTATGAGCCATATAACACAACTGAAATCAGTGTAATTATGTTTTTATAATATATGAGTTGTGAATAAAAAAAAATATGTCATCACGCCTTATACCCATTATACCACATTTTCCAGGGCAAATCTCAGTAAGTGATATATTTATGCGCGTGAAGTGCCGTCAAATCACGGGCCTCAAAGATGATAGTGGAGGGAAAACCATCTCTTGCTTGAGACAAAAGTTTTATGCCCGTAAACCATTAGGTTAAATATATGAAATTTAATTTAGAAATTAATCGAATTTTAGAGGTATTTGTTTTCCGGAAAAACAAACCTGAAAGAGCATTCTTTTTTCGCAACTTATTTATCATTAAAATTGTTGATCCTCTAAAGTGAAAAATACGCATTGAAAGTATTGTTTATTTCGTAAATAAACTTAAAATATGTCCATATATTAGTCATAAAAATGATAACTTTTTTACTATGAAATGATAATATATCAAATCTGAAAACGACAGCAAAGCATGAACAAAAAATAATCTAATATTCCATGCATGAAACCGGAAATATACAAAACGTCAGCGTATCAGACTGATACCGGAAGTAGACGAATTTCCTCGAAGTGAACTCGGATCGATCTGAAAGTTTTGAATTGATCCTGGCTTCATACGTAGGTACTTTTCAGATGTTTGAGTTTTCTAATCAGTTTTGAAGAAATTTTTTTTTTAGATACAGAACTACTGCACAGTATCCAGTAGCAAAACTTGTAGTATACCCTTTCGTTTATAGGGGGCAGTATAGATAAGTACAGATATAAACCAATAGATGGTACTTATCAGAGCTATTCAATTTTCAAACCTATAATATAGAAAATTTTGTTACTTCAAGAAATACTTCACAGTAACCTGTACTAAACTTGTAGTACACACTTTCGCTTATAAGGACCGGTATAGACAAGTACAGACATGGCCAACTTCATTGAATTACGCTACGCTTATTATGGACGTTTCATTCCATCGTTTTGCCATATAAAAAATTGTCGTGAGTTTTTTACAGTTTTGGTACGTCAAGTAATGCCATCTAGTTCTTTTATTTCGATTAAAGGAAAGTGACTACGCTGTCAAGTTACAAAAACAACCTTAAATATTTGTAACCTGAAGTAATCAAATAAAATATATTTAATGCATTTGGGTATTTTATTTATACATTCAATATTATTATATATTATAACTGGTATTCTGAGCTCCCGAGTAAAGCCGTGACTGGCTAGTCTAGACTAAGTGAATTTCATTTGGCAACGTAGCATTATCTATCACTTAGGTAAATAATGCCGCTATATTGTCTACCTATTTAAAAAATTTCAAGTGTTTATAGGTTAAAAGAAGGAAATATTGTTGAATTATTGGTCCCAACGGTTAGTATATTACTGTAAAGTTCATATGATAGTAAATATACAATGACTAGGCTTGTTTTTAGGATTTTTTCAATCAATAGTAGTGTTCCATTTGCACCAAATCTCAGTTAATCTCACCTCACCTCAGTTTGACAGCTTTTTTATGCTGTTCTATTTGCACTGACATAACTGAGGTCAAGTGAGACACTCACCTCCCCCCTTGCCGATGCTGCACTACCTATTTCACTGGTGCGTACTGAGATTTTCTACTCAGTTAGAGTGGGGGTAGAATTCGTTATGTTTTGTTTGTAGTTTGAATATTTGGAAGTTATTTAATAAATTTTTTAAATAGTATATGTTATTATAAATCATGTCTCACAGCCAGAGCTGGGCAAAATCACGAACAAAGGGAATTAAATCACAATTCACAAATCAAACAAATATTTTTTTGTGACAATTCACAATTCCACTTCATTTTCGAAGTGAATTAATTCACAAAACAAAGTGATTTGTGATTTATTTATGTGAATTATAAATCACAAGCCTTTTTGTGAATTGGGGCTGGAGGCTTGGGGCTTGGAGCTTAAATCATATTTACAAGTATTACATATTATCATTTTATTTAATATTTATTTTTTTAAAATATTAGGTGCATTATTATATGCACAACCGAATGAAAACAGATGTAAGTAGATACGAGATGTGGCTATTAAATAGCGAGACTGACGGTGTTTTAACATTTTATTTTGATTTCATACCTATTTACTTATTATCACCTTCAATATACACCCCTCCTCTATCCCTACAACGCTCCATGCGAATCTTCCATTGTTCGAGAAAGTGCTTCTTCTGTCAGCTCCTTCAGAACGCGTACCGATTTCTCTTTCAAAGCTCAAATCTTGTTGCTATTAAGTCAAATTTCACCTTAGGAAACAGATAGAAGTCGCACGGTGCAAGATCCGGCGAATAAGGCATATGGTTCAACACTGCAATGCTGTACTTGGCTATAAACCTCTTGACAGACATTGCGGAATGAGCCAATGCATTGTCTTGATGGAGAACCCATGACTTGTAGCAGTTTTGCCAAGATAAATGATTTAAGCCTTTTTTTTAGCTCTAAAACAATTCACAAGCCCAAATCAATTTCTTTAAAGGTCTTAAGTCACAAGCCTGATTTGCGAATTTTTTTAAAAGGCTTAATTCATTTGATTTAAATCAAGAAATATGATTTAAATCAATTTATAATTCCTTTTGATTTAAATCATGCCCAGCTCTGCTCACAGCTCACTTCCAACAAAAACATCAAGCAAATCATGTGTTGTCCGCGAAATGATACTACAACGTTCGTCACGTAACCGACTCAGTTCAGGACCTGTCAAAACCCGTTCGATTTGTGATCGAAAAAATATCATCTCATTTCAGAGAATCTCAACTCAATTGTAATGAACTGAGATTAGATTGTTTGCAAATCGAACGCTACTAATGCAAGAGGCAGTATTTTCAAATTTAGTTACGACGTATCTCAATAAAGGCAGTAGTTGACGTGCTCGCTCTGTAAATTTAAAACTATTAATTTATTTGACATATGAAACGGCCATAATAAGCGTAGCGCAATTCAATGAAGTTGGCCATGGTACAGATATTAATTGATGGTACTTTTTATGTCTATTGAGTTTTCAAATCTGTTTTATAGAATACTCTATTATAGATAAAGAACTACTGCACAGTACTCAGTACCAAAACTTGTAGTATACCCTTTCGTTTATAGGGAGCAGTATACGTGAGTACAGACATAAACCAATAGATAGAACGTTTCAGGTCTATTCAGTTTTCAAACCTATTCTATAGGATATTTTATATTGTTTCATGAAATACTTCGCAGTTACCTGTGCGAAACTTATAATACACGCTTTCGCTTATAGGGAACGGTACAGATATTAATAGATACTTTTTATGTTTATTGAGTTTTCAAACCAATTTTATAGAAATTTTTATTTTATCTGAAGAAATGCTTTTATAGTACACACCACAGACCAAATATCTGAAGTACACACTTTATTATATGTAACATTTTAAATAATACATATACTAACCAATAGATAGCAGTTATTTTGCTCTGTAAATTTAAAGATTGATTAATTATATCTTTCTGCTTTAGATTTCTGCCAAGTACATGATATCGTTTTGAAATATAATACATTTATTTTAATTTTTTAGGGTAATCTTTGATAAATAAATATTCAATTTTACTTTTTTGGGAAAAGAATAGACCCATTATAATTTTTTTTTAGTTTGTAGTTTTATTATTAATTTAAATTTATCTAAAATATTAACTTAGATCATGTTCTTGTTCGCGTTACCACAAACCAAAGAAGAGTGTCTTCGGAGATCGCTTCTATCGTCGGTACATTCCGTATCAAATAAATAGTGAATTATTTGAATTTATGAAATAATAAGACGGCATGTAATTGTTTCCATTTATAAAAGTTGCATGATAAAAAAATATTATGATGGATAAATAATAAATAAAAATATAATTCATAAATTTGCATATCGTACATGGTGCGGTAGCCAAGTGTTTTCACTGAGACTGTATATGTCACTTTCGCATCAAAGTACAGCCATGCCATTCGTTATATACCTACATGGGTGGAGCTAATGCGCATTCCAGCCACGGTTTTACTTTATTTTGTCGAGCTCTGATAATATAATGTTAGCAACAGTGGGTTTTTTTTCTTATTCTATTGTTGGCAAAAGTGCATTTTGATATTTTAACACGGTCTCAGACATCAACGTTAGGTTTGTTAATTATTGTATTACAGAATGTATTTCTTGTCTAAGTTATGTTTTCTGTGTCTCAATACTTGTAAAAATCTTAAACTTTTATTCATGGAAAGCAGTGAAGGGATATTAATTCAAAAACAACTAACATATTGTTTACCTGATATTGTAAGTAAACATAACCTTGAAGCATGTTTAATACTGTACAATAAAATTTATACGATCTGTTTTAATTTCTAGATTGATTGTCATTCTCAAAACCCAAAATATATATGCAGCGATTGTGTGTGTAAATTAGAATGTTTTTACACATTCAAACAAAGTTGTTTACGAAATGACACTTATCTGAAGAGCTACTTCCAAATGTTGAGATCTACAGATGACTCGTACAATCATTTATCGGTCAAACTTACTGATATAAAATATCAGAATAAACAACAGGTAGTGAGCAGCGACCAGATATTGGCGACCGTAGGAAGTGATGATGAGCTACAAACTGGACAAAAGAAATATAATATAACGCGTATTCAAGAAGCAGTTTTCGAAAGTGATGAATTAAATATTGAAGAAGCAGATATCGTTGTGAAAAAAGAATGTCTTACATCTGAATTCAACGCAGATTATGAATTTTATCATGAATATGTTAAAGGCATAAAGGCTGAACCAATTCCAAGTGTCTCTGATGTTTTTGTTTCTAGTATTGAAGATATTGTACACGAAGATTCTCAATATATAAAGGCTGAACCAATTCCAAGTGTCTCTGATGTTTTTGTTTCTAGTATTGAAGATATTGTACACGAAGATTCTCAATTTATAAAGGCTGAACCAATTCCAAGTGTCTCCGATGTTTTTGTTTCTAGTATTGAAGATATTGTACACGAAGATTCTCAATATTCTAATAGTAGTAATGAAAATAATTCGACTATACCTGCAGAAATTAAAATAACAGATGAAAAGAATATTAAGGAAAATAAAAATTTTCAGTGTGGCATTTGTAAACTAAGGTTCTTGCATAAAAGTAATTTAGATGAACACGTAAACATTCACACTCGTATTAAAATATACGAATGTACAATATGTAAGATATCGTTAACACATAAACGTTCTTTCATTAAACATGGCTACATTCACAAGTGTATTAAAAGGTACAAATGTGCAATATGTAACGAAATGTTCACAAAAAAAACGGCTTTGATTCAACATGAAAATATTCATAATGATATTAAAAACTTCGAATGTTTAATTTGTAACAAAAAGTTTATGGCTAAATTTAGTTTGACTCAACATGAAAAAATTCACACTCGTAAAAGCTACGAATGTACAATATGTAAAAAATTCTTCAGACGTAAACGTTCTTTGATTGAACATGAAAATAATCATAATGGTATTGAAAACTACGAATGTTTAATTTGTAACGAAAAGTTTATGGTTAAGCATAGTTTGACTCAACATGCAAAAGTTCACACTCGTGTTAAAAACTTCAACCGTGCAATATATATATAAAAAAAAGTTTGTTTAAATGTAGTTTTGATTCGACATGTAAAAATGCACATGGATGTTACTTCGAATAATGTTTATGAGTAATTTTATTAACCATATAAAAAATCATATATATCTTAAAAACTAAGATTTTTTTAAATGCATGTGTATTATAGTTTAAAATCTGTATTACAAAATTTTTATTATCGAAATAAACAAATTCATATCACAATGAGCTCCTGAACCATAATTGAAATAACAAGAATGAAGAATAAAAACATAAAATATCTATTGAATAATAGCTATTAGTGAATAAATTAGTTCAAAATAATGTTTTACATTAGAGATATAAACGATTATAAATATAGTGACATCACATATCCGCTAGGTTCTCATTGGCGATAGAGTGCCTACAATGAGAGTGATGACAATAGTGGTCTTCATTTTCATTGGCTACGCCATATTTGTTCCAACCTGTTGCTGTTTTAGCTTGCGTGGTATAGGAAGTTTGTGTTTGTCAATTTTTGTTAAATTTAGTTAGTTAAAATTGTTTAATTTAGTTTACTGTTTTTTATATACTTAGTAGTTTTAGTACAGTTTAAGTGCTTATTAGGACACAATTTGTGATAAGTAATTGAATAAAATATTAAGGTAAGTAATATAAACCAAATTTATACAATAAATAAATATAATGTAAATTTTTGTAAACAATAATGGCTAGTTGTACCTCTATTATTTAGGAATTAAGCATTTTTTAGATTAATTGTATCATATTGTCAAATGACATAACCTTTGCTGCTATCATTATTTAGGTTTGACATTTAGAGAATTTCTAAAATTTTATTACCTACTAAATCTGATCAGTAAGTTTAATTGATGCATGCATATTAGTAATTATTGTGGATAACAAAATAATTCGTTAATATTTTTAATAAATGGGTAGATTATTTTGTATACAACTGTGGAAAAGTTCACAGAACAAATTTGAATGGAAGATACAAATGCTTAATTGTATTATAATGAAACTTTGTTTGTATAGATGGTTGGTTGTTGTGTCTTTGGTTGCTCTAATCGGTCAGAGAAAAGATTTCTAATGAAAGCTTTTCCTACGGATCCAGATCGGCGAAAAATATGGACAGCTAAAGTGAAACGAGAGGATTGGACACCAACTAATTCGTCTCGACTTTGTGAAGTAAGTCAAATTTAATTAGAAGTATTTTTATGTTTTATTAATAATATTTAACTTATAGATCCACTTCGCACCTGAAATGTGGGAAAAGACGAGAGAAGATGGCAAGAGGATTCTGAAACATAATGCTATTCCCAAAATATTTAGATGTAGTGTGCCGAAGAGTAAAAGAAGGTCGCCGGTTAAAAGAGGAAATCCGACAGTTCAATTGCCTACCTCTGAAAATGTAGCAACATTTGAACCACAGCCATACACGTCTCCAGCAAGAACTAGAAATAAAGGATCCTCCTCTTCAACTACAAGTTCATCACCAGTACGATCATTGTCACCAGTGGGAAAAAAACTGCGATTAAATAATAAATTTGCGCCAATATGTCTCATATGAAGAAATATAAAAATCAAGTTCTAGCTTTAAAACTGAACACTTAAACATTCTAATTCTGAAGACGAAAAATTGTTACGCAAGATTTTTAATGATGATCAAATCTTGACATTACAAAGAAAATCCACAAAATTTATGAAATGGTCTAACAGTACCATGCTGAAAGCTATAAAACTAAAATTTTCTTGTACTAGTGAGTATGAAGAATTGTTAAGATAAAAAATACCTTTACCATCTCTTAGAACGATAAGCAGGCGATTACAGAATATTTATTTTGATAGTGGTATTTTACTCGAAGGTTTTTCGTTTTTAAAAATAAAGGTAGAAAATTATATAATCGACAATGAGGAATTTTATTAAATTTGAAGCGTGAATTCATATTGACAGTTTAGTATGCCATGAATTGACATTTGCTATTTGAAAACAAAATGTTTATTTTTGCTCGTAATCTTTGTTAAAATATGTCTGTTTGAGGGTATTATAGGTAATGTCCCTATTTTTTTAATAAATTCCTTAAAATGCGTGTATATAAATAAGTAAAATTAGCGTTTTAATAGTCAAAATTTAGAACAATAAAAATGGATACTTTGCACACTAGTTCGCAAAATCAAACTTTCTATCGGTTTCCAAGGTAATGTAGACCTTATTTTGAATGATGCGAGTACGAAAATATAATTTTTCTACAACTGTCAAAAAAACATGTTGTTTGTATTTCGTGGGCGAAATTCGTTTATTTTTGGCGCTTTTGAATGAGTTTTTTGTCTCGACTAAAAACATTCTCACGCGCACTTAATACAAAAATAACTATTATCGCACGGTCTTAGATAAAAATAATTAAAATATTTAGTTCATAAAAAAAATTTATGTTTTAGTATATTGTGATGTAAATAATAATATTTAACATGATTTTCCAATAAAACTTACATAAAATATATCGTTTAATTATTCTACAATCACGTAAAATTCAAATAACCATATTAATATCACGAAATAATTATTTTTTATGATTATTTTATGTGACACATGATTAAAAATTCAAAGAAATCATTATTGTCCATCATGATGCACAATTCACGATATTTTTTAAATGCCTGGAACCGCACAGCACATAATAAGAAAAATTCAAACTGTTTATTCGATAAAGCTACCTTACTTATATGAAATACAACCCGACAAAGTACTTTAAGACTACACGAACTCAACTGTGACTGTGATCTAAAATATTCGACAAATTCGACATTTTTAAAAATACGAGTATAAGGTAACATTTTTTAATTAATATACAAATTTTTTTGGACACAAGAGGGATTCAAGTGGTAGAGCTTTTTAATATATATATTTATTAAAATAAATTCTTGACCGTACATCATATTTAATACAATATAAAATTATACCATAAATTATATCTTTATTGCTGAAATATGAAAGTTAAAGTTGAATAATTCAAATCGCTCATTTGTATTTCGCACTGCCATATTGCAATTACGTAGTTGCATTAAGCCAATCACAGAACTTTGTCTGAAACGTTTGTCGGTGCTCAATTTTACTGAGAGGAAGACGAAGAAGAAATAAGCATTCAGCATTCTACGATTCTACCAATGACGTATAATACTAAACGAATTATGCCGTATTCAAGTCAATGCAGTGTTGTGGATAAAGGGATGGAATAACTTTTTGGTCCGCCGGGTGCGCGGCAAGGAGCGAGTATACTTTGATGTTATGCAAGTTGCTCCTTGCCGCGCATCCACCTCACTAACCAGTTTTTCTATCCCTTTCTGCTTTACAACAAACGCCGTTGTTATCCGTCTAGTTATGTTTTGTCTGAGGATTCTATGACAACGACACACGTTACGTGAAGTTACGTGTTATTTATCTCTGTCTTATCTGTCTCTCTTTAAGCTAAGATGCAACTACGTTATATTCATTTGTTTCGAAAGTTTAAATATTTTTATCATGCTTAATACAAGTTTAAAAAAAAATAAAAAATTTTGGGTATAATAATTTGATTACGTAGATTAATATATAAAAAAATTCAAAAAAGTCTTTAAAGGCCCATTGGTATCATAAGAACTTTAAGAGTTTCATGTTTGTTAAGGGGTTATACTACCCAGCAAATTTTTTTTCCATTTTTTTTTATTGCCTTAAATGATGCATAAACTATTTGAAAATGATATTCAAAAACTAGTTTGACAGACAAGCTATGAAAAACAATTTTTATAGCCTATTTTTTAAGACGCCTTTAAGCGCTCTGAAACGTTTGAAAAAGCCGCTCCAGCATTGAATCATCAGGAAAAAACGCTCGGGAAAACCTTACGATGCTTAGAAACGAGGCTGAAGAGCGAAATGCATGATTGGAAAGGCAGTATGGTGCTGGGATAGCAGAGTAAAGGTAAAAACGCGTTTTTCTCGAAATTATGTTTTTCAAATTGGCGTATAGAAGTCGGCAAAAATATCCGATATCCGAATCAGATCCAATCCGAAAGTCGGATAAAAGATCCGATCCAAAAGTCGAATAAAATATCCGAGCCGAAAGTCGGATAAAATATCCGATCCGAAAGTCGAATAAAACATCCGATCCGAAATTTACTTACACAGGTATCCACTCTGAGTAAAAACATAAATTCCAACATCACTCTAAAGAATTGTAACGCTACGTTATATTTATATGCATTTATGTTCTATGATAAAACATGATTAATAGTATATTCCGAAAATGAACCACGGTGCGGTTCAATTTTACCACGGTTACGGTTAGAATGACGTCATAACGGAACACTTTCACGATGACAGTTGTCACTTGACAGATGAGTTTCGAAATGTGAAATTTATTTAATATGGAAAAATGTTATATTATAAAAATATTGTATTCTGCATTACACCTGTTTTAACTTAAATATAGGGATAAAAAAATAACACAAAGAAAAAAGTAAATACGAGCTTCAGAACAAATAATAAATTCATCTAATATGAATATATACTGCTAAATAATAAAAATACATTTTGTATCACATGTTTATTTATCAGTCATCATAAAAATATAGTTTTATAAGACAAAAATCCACAAACACTGCAAAAGCCGCCAAACACGTTTCAAACTTGTCAACAACAGCTGTGAAGTAACCAAACTAACCGCCGCTAGAGCACGGTTAGATTGGTTAATAAAAACTAACCACAATTTTCAAAAACCGTGTTCCGTAATGAAACCGGTTACTGAAAAAACTAACCGGTTCATTTTCGGAATACACTATAAATGACATTACAATAAAATATGTCTCTTTAGTTTTTCACAACAAAAAGATTTAGTTTAATCTATAACTCATTTTTCTTTCGAATATAAAACGTTACATTTGGTTTAATATAAATAGGAAAAACTGTTCTAATCTAATGATATGCTTGGTCTGATTTCGGATCTCGAATCGGATCCCGGATTGGATCTTGGATCGAATCTCGGATCGGATCTCGTATCGGATTTCGGATAAGATTTCGCATCGAATTTCGGATCGGATTTCGGATCGTATCTTAGATTGGATTTCGGATTGGATCTCGGATTGAGTCGGCTCGGATCTGATCGGATCTTGAATCACGTCGGATCGGATCGGATATCAAAATTTTTAAAAATGCCGACCTCTATTAGCGTGCAGCGTAGTTCGCTCAATTTTTATCGGATGTACTTGAAATTTTTACTGTAGCTTCTTAACAAGAGTATCTTTCGAAGTACAGACAATTTGTAAGAATGATAAATAATTACATTTGCAATAAACAATTTAAGTTCGTTTTTTTTATTTATCTTGGGTACTTCCAAAGAAAAACTAATGTAGATTAAGGAAAAAATTATTTTTTTGCTCTAAGTGGTGTACGGAAACTAATACAGTGCACGCCGATTTCCTCCTAAAAAAAACATTTGTTCAAGTTACCTAGTGCCACGACGCCATTTTGTATCGTAAATTTAAATAAAAACTATTTTTATATACCTTAATACATATATAAGAAAGTCTCAAAATTTCATTTTAATCCATTGATTAGTAATCGAGAAAAATATTCCCAAAAGAGGGCACTTTTCAGTGCGCCTGGTAGTATTGTGGTGCCTGTTCTATTATGAATCAGACTTGATCTTATTTTGAATTTTTTGCTTGTAACTTATTGAATCAATTTCATTTTGTGATACTCGATTTGGTTTAAGGTTGCTGTGTAGTGTGGCATAGAGAGAACAATTCACGACTTGTGTTGGTACAAATGTGAGACAGATTTAAACTGACCCAATGTTTAGGTTTAATAATTTTTATTAATCAAGATGAACGATTATTAAAATTATTAAAATATTATTGCCTTCATGAAATAAGAGGAAAAAAAATTTCACGTCGCTGCCCAGAAACACTAGTTTTCTATAACTCAAAATTGTCTAGAAACAGCCTATTTCCGGTCTAGACCGGCAAAAACTACTTTGGTAAGGTTAGCATTGGCATCAACTAGCTGTCAGTGTCAGTTTTATGTATTGAGTATTGGGAGATTAGGGATTTTTAGCAACTGTGGGAATCGAACCAGGGTTCTCAAATCCACAAGCCGATTCGATACCATTAAGTCACCTACTCAAATGTTAATAATTAAAATTACATTTTTAGTAAGAAAACAATTGAATTTTTTATATTTATTTAACTCTCGTATCCTTGTTTACGAATGTCCTGCTGTCAACATAAAAAAAAAACCTAGAACTTGTTCATCGTTTGCTAGTATGTACATGTTCAACATGTATATTTATTATAATAATTTAATTTCGATTTCTTGGGCTTTCAACTACTATAAAATATGCTTTTCAACATAGTTCGATTATTTATCAAAAATTTAATAATATATTAATTGCACTCTTTGAACGAAACAAGTTAAGTACCACTGAAAGGAACGTGAGACGTCACAACCCCAACATAAAATTTAAAAAATCATATCTCTTGTAATATAAGGAATTTTCAAGCTGCGTTTCCACTAGTCGTCATAATTTATTATGTAGTTTCATAATTATTAGATATAGGAGCGCATTTCACGAACGTGATATACATAATATTTTTTTCTATCAATAGCACAGTAAGTGCATCATTACATCTTTCGCAACAGGGATATAATGAATCATTTACCGCCTATGGGCGGTAAAGAAATATTTGACATTTTTGTTATGATAAAAATATATTAATCATCGCAAATAATATTATTTTTACATTATTATTATGGTAGTAAAACTATTTAATAAACTTTAATTTACTTTTCGCTGATGATAGAATAAAAGAACCTTACATTAATTAAAAGTTTTAATAACTGTAATATGTTTTAAAATCAAGGAAATATTTGTCTTCCTTCGTCATTTTTTCATAAATATAAAATTATTCTTTTTTCCTCTTATAAACTCAATCCGAGGACATACTGTATTAAAAAAAAAGTATTTAAATTGTAAATAAGAAAAATAGGAAAACAAAATTTCCATCACTTGTCACAAATTCCAAAATTTTTACACTAGTCCCTAGTTGGATAGTTGATCACACCATACTGATGAGTCCCTAAAGGACGAAACGCGTCTATGGTTAAAGTTGAACTGACCAGCCGTTTGATGATGACCTGATAAGTTGATTCAAACGTGCTGTAAAAATTTTGGAATTTGTGATACGTGATGGAAATTTTGTTTTCCTATTTTTCTTATTTATTAAGACACAGTTCCACATCGTAATTGACTTTTTGTCTTTATTTTATTTAAATTGTTTATGTTTTCAGCCAAAAAATGAAGATGGCAGAGTTCTCAACATTGGTCTTATTCAGCTGCTTACTTTCTATCAACATAACACGAGGTACAGACATACCATATCTGTGAGAAATATGACCAGTTTTTTTGCAAATAAAAATATCAAACATTAGTATAAAATTCGGTGGCATTTTCTCCAAGCAGTGCTTGCTTTCGTATTTTGTAACTTTTAATTTATTTTTGCAATATAGTTCAATTATATTTATTAAAGTAATAAATAAATATATCATCACGCCTTTTATCCATTACTGGGTGTGGTACTCTGCCGTAGCAGATCTCGGTAAGTGATATATTTATGCGTGAAGTCCGGTTACCAGCCGTCAAGTCACGGCCATCAAAGACGATAATAGTGAGGGAGACACAGGGGTAATTTTTAATGTGGTGAAAATTGTTTATCGGCTGTGGGAATTGAACCGAAGTTCTCAAGTCCACGGGTCGACTCGATACTACTAAGCCACCTACCCCATATTATTTATATTTATTATTAAATATTTATTTGGAACTTTAGTGTATCAAAACCATATATATAATAGATATCTATAGGATGCGGGCACCCACGTGATAATGAACAGCTGTTTCGGGAAAATTCACTGCGCCACCTACAAAATGAACTATTTTTTGGGACGAGATTTGAAAAGAACCAATAGGATGCGAGCACTCACGTGACACTGTGACAGCAGTCACGTGAGTGAATTTTCCCGAAACAGCTGTTCATTATCACGTGGGTGCCCGCATCCTATTAAGTATATGATAAAAACGTAAAAGCAAACAGAAATACACAAATGTATTTGCTGTTGTCTGCCGCACCGGTAATTAAATACATTCACTGGCATACGAACTATTTCAATCTTACCTTGATCGTATTTATTTGGCATTTTCAAAGTAACTCGGTAGGCTTTTGTTTAATTGGCACGGTTTAAGTAACCTAGAAAAGTTCCTGAACTGATCCTACTGCCCCAGTTATTTTGACAGGTTGAACCCGTTTTCTATCTCTTCCTAATCAATTTGTGTTCCTTGTTAGCCATTTTGAATTGGTGTGGCATCGTAATTTGTTTTTAAGCAAATGTCACTTAGAACGTGCATTCAGATTTTGAATATATCGCTAATTTTTACAACTTACACTAGATGCATCATTTGTTTAGAAGTAACACGAGTTAGTTCTAGATCAGTTCAGGATTGAACTCAAAGTTCCCAAACAAATACTGCCCTTGTCTTACTTCTTCTTCTTCAATGGCGCTACAGCCCGAATCGGGCCTGGGCCTACCGGGCACACCGAGCCGCAGTTTTTACGCTGCCGTACTGCCGCGGTCCGTAGTCTGTTACTTTTTAAGGCATATGTATAAAGCCCCTGGCACATATAGCGTCAAAACTCCGAGTCTACCAGACTCGGAGTTTTGACTGCCAAAAATAGAAACGCCTCTATTTTCAGCAGTCACGACTGCCGAAAACCAACTTCATTATGATGCTGGTTTTTTCCATATCTTCCTTTGTTGTTTGACGTATGAATTATTATTGTTTATGTTTTTGTTTGATTTTTGTACATTTTTATAGTTAAATTCATTTACTTTATACATAGTTAGAAACTTTTAAGTTTTCATATTTCATTTATAATTCAAGTCATTTTTTTAAATTTATTTTTTTGTTTTATATATCCTAATTTATAGTTTTTATATTTCTTAATAATCGACAAACATTTTAAATAATATATTTAAGTTTTTATATTTCATTTATAGTTCATGTAATTTTTATTTAATTTAATTTTTTTCTTTTATATTTCGTAGTTTATAGTTTTTATATTTCTTAATAGTCGATAAATATTTTAAATAATACAAATTAACAAATAACACGTTAAAATTAACAAATATTTATTTCTCACTGTCAGAAACACCGACTCTATATGTGACACCCGTTTTGGACGTGACTCTCAGTTTTTCAGCAGTTTGTAGCAGACTCGGAGTCTTGACGCTATATGTGCCAGGGGCTTTAGTGACTAGCTTATAGCGCCCGAGTATGATTAATACAAGTAACTGTATTTTTTATTTAATGACAAATCATACTTTGTCGACAGGTGGATTCAAACTGACGAACCTTGGTTCGGATGACGTCACACCATGTTAAGAGATGTGATTAAGGTAGTACTAGCGTGAAAAAAATGTTTGCAGTTCTGAATGAAATTTGGCGCACGTAAACATTGGATAGTCATACGCATCCTGTTAAAATATAAAACAAATTCATCGTCTGTGAACAAATATATTCGCTTGTAAAGTTGAGTTCTTATAAACGGGGCTTATGGCGATCATCACTCAGAATCGCACATATTTGGTTTGTTTACCTCTAAAATTTTGCAGTTTTATTAGAAAACTAGTATGATGTTCTAGAACTATCCATGTATATTGTTTCAGAAGGAGAAAGTTTTTTTATCGTTTAGTAATGAATATATAGCCATGCAAAGCCATGTTTTTAACGAAAAATGAAGGATCCTAATTTATAATGACAACACCACACTGTGGTACGGTATTTGAAAATTCACTAAACCAACAACCTAAATTCATGATATTCAAATCATAATAGCTATAAAACACTTATTTTCTTCAAATTTTATATTTTTTTGAGCGTCAGTTTCGCCACTCGACAACCGATGGCGCCACCGTCACACTAGTACTACCTTAACACGCTCGACCACCGCGCCTGTGCTCTTGTCTTATAATGGCCCTATTAGTTTGGGGACTTTAGGTTCATGAACTGATCTAGAACTAACTTGTGTTACTTCCAAATAAATGATGCATCTAGTGTCAGTTTTAAAAAGATACTTGAAATATTGCTATTACTAATGGTTGTATTCGTAATAAAAAACATTGCACACAGATCCCGGATTTAGAATGTAAATAACTAATATATTTTCCGCTCAATATAAAAAAAAATCATGCAATTAAGGGTTAATATAATCTATAAAACAAACATTTCACAAATTGAATATGTTCAGGTGTTTCAATACTAAAGGAAACCAAGTCTGGGCATCCAAAATGCATCGCATTGCACTGTGGTGATGAGGCCACTTCTTGCCAACTGCACAAATTTACCACCGAAGAGAAGAAGTTAGTGATAAGCACAGAATGCTATAATCCAAAAGGTATTTATTTATTACGAGGATAACTCAAAAAGTAATCTTAGTACAAAGTTAATATTCAAGGTTGCCATCTAACGAGACTTTTCGAAGTAACGCAATACAAACAAATACTTCCGGGAGTAAATGTCCTACTTTATTCTTCCTTTTCGAGGACTGAAGTGTCACTTAATTCTTTTAAAGAAAATTTGGCATCTCTAAAACATTGAGTCATCATGTTATTTACTAGTTTTGAACAACGTTTTTTAAAATTGTACACGTACGATGTTTTTAAAAATGTTTGTTATAAATTCAATAATCTAATTTATTTACCCTATAATTTCTTATTATTATTTATTCAATACAAGCACAAGATAAATGTCACATAATACAATAGAGTAATACATGTTTTACCTTTCCCGTAAATGACGGTATATCCCTAACACTTGCCTCACTTGTACCAGAGAAATAGAGTAGTGGGAGAAGACGCTTGAAGCTGCGCGAACCTTATGAAATTGAAGACCGCCATTTTTAAGGTTGGTTGATGCGGGAAATTTAAAAATTCAACACGGTTAAGCCTTATGAGCCGCGAAAAATATTCTAACTAAATAACAAATAACTTTTCCAAAGTTATTGTGTAATATATTATTAATAAATACATAAAATAGCAAATTTTACTTAATATAACCATGCCAATGTTGAAAAATATTTCACTTTAAATGTGGTTGTTCGTCTCTCTGAAGTTAGAGATTGTAGAAAAAAAGCTGTAGATAATGAAATAATAAATAACTTTTATGCAACAAAATATCAACATTATTTTATTTATAAAAACTATTATTTGCAAAAATAATTATACTTTGTTTTTGATTATAAATATTGTTTGTAATTTTAACGATCTTGTTGTACATTTATTTTATCAATTTTTGATAGCTCTTAAAGCACTGGTTGGCAGTTTGAAATTACTCGGTTCAACTAGTTTGAAAAGTAATGTTATTATGAAATAACTGTGTCAAACATAAATAGTATACTCGTATTTTAATATATTTTATAAAATAAAAAACCTAAAATTATAAATGATTTTTATTAATAACCTTAATATTATAGATATATTTTATTATGGAATAAGATACGTATAAAAAGGAGTATCTTTTGGTTTAAACCTTCTACTATTAAAACACCCTGTCACTGAACACGACATTTTGCAACGGACAGAATAAAGTTTACAGTACCTAATGTTTCTCGAGATGTTCACTTTTGGCATGACAACCTTAAAAATGGCCGAACCCATAGCGTTCCTTGAAAATTGAATGCGCACCCATCCAAGAGTCTTCTCCCACTACTCTATTTCTCTGACTTGTAAAGAAAGTCAGCTATCCTGTATAATTAATTTTCATTACGTTGGTAGCCCTTCAGCATGATAGCTAAACAGCTGAACACTTTCTGCCCCTATTTGTTGTATTTCTCTTTCTATATTTGGTTATATATAATTACAACCCGCGCTCTATACATTGTTCCGTATCTACTCGTATTTATATAATGACATCGTTGATGAAACCTTACATGAAAGTAGGGGTAGTCCGTTGTGCCTCCCTTCTAGACACGATTCTGCCCGAGAACAGCCTAGAATTTTGTTATCCACAAAATAGTATATTACATAATAAGTCCGGAAAGTGATATTTTACTTGACGATGCAGTTGTATGAAATACAAGGCCGCATGCCGAATATTATGCAAAGGCAGGGTGAAAAGTCCCTGAGAAATAAAACAGATGGCGCCACAAATGCAAATCTCATGTGACATTTATGATGTACCATCTTTAACTAGAACGCATTAAAATTTTCAGACTGATATGTCATTCAGATCTTTTTTGACACTCATCGAAAACAAGCAACCTTGAAGATTTTTAAAAACATGGAAAAAAGTTAATTTCGCGTTTTGATTAAACATTATTTCTTGCGTGGAAAAAACATTATGCAAACCAAAGCATCGCTTGTTAAACATTATGGGGACTCCTCACCATCGATTGGAACGATTCACAAGTGGTTTACTGATTTCGTTGTGGTAGTATGACCACAAAAGACGCCGAACGTTCTGGTCGTCCAATTGAAATTACAACGCCAGAAATCGTCGATAAAATCCATGGTATGATATTGGACGATCGGCGAGTTTAAGTGCACGAGCTGGCTGAGGCTATGAACATCTCAACCGAACGGGTACGCAACATTTTGCATAAATTTTTGGATATGAGAAAGCTATCTGCCCTTGTGGACAACGCACCGGCGCACAGGTCCGCAGTCGCAATGGCAAAATTGCATGAATTGCGCTACGAATTGGTTCGTCATTCACCATATTCTCCAGATTTGGCCCCCTGCGATTTTTATCTATTTCCAAACTTGAAGAAATGGCTCGGCGGAAAGAGATTTGGCTCCAACGATGAGGTCGTCGCTGAGACAAAGGCCTATTTTGAAGGATTGCCAAAATCGTATTATTTGGAAGGGATCGAAAAATTAGAAAAACGTTGGACGAAGTGTATCGAGCTACAAGAAGATTATGTTGAGAAATAAAATATGTTTTGACTAAATAAATCATTTCTTCTTCCATTTTTCAGGAACTTTTCACCCTGCCCTCGTAATCCGCTGGGTCAAGTATAAACACTTTTCTGACGTATTATGTATACTATTTTTTCTGAAACTGTTCAATTTAATCAATAATTAATCATAAATAATTTAAAATGTTAATTTTTTTTATATGAATTTTATTGACTCAGACTACGTTTCCAAGGTTATAACAAAAAAAAACCAGTCAAGTAAAATCTTTGCCAGACTGTTTTGTATTTTACCAGACTGTTATTTTTGTTGTAGCCTTGGATACGCACTTTACTTGACTGTTTTTGTAAAAAGCTACTTTCCAACTAAAATTGGTCAGGAAACTAGACATTTTCTTGCCGGTTTCAAAAAATAATATTTTTTTATAATCTAATTATTATTTTCTAAGTAAATACTTAGTAATTAATCAAATTAAATTCCGGTCATCTACTTTAACCTACTAAGCCACGGTCGCCATGGATTCAAATATCCAGAGCTGTATTCCATTTGCCACTTAAATCAGTTCAGGTAAATTAGACAACATGACAAAATAACTGAACTAAGCAAACTGATTGGGGTGAATTACTTCAAAGTAGAGGTGTGTAGTTCGTGAACGAACTAGGTCATATGAACTATTCCTTATAGTGAACGACACGAACTAGTTCGTGGGTTTATTAAAGACTAATTCACTGCGAACTATTCGGATATGATTCACCACCACGGCGGCACGGCCGATGAAGTCGAATCGAAAGCGGAGAACGGAGAACCAGTGAACGTGACTAATTACTAGAGGAGCTTACTAAGCTTACTTCATAGTTCGTTCATTCGTGGTCGTTGCTTGCTGTCAAATTATACTAGAACCAGATCCTAAAAGTTCACTTGTTCTCGCTCGTTAATGACAATACAATACGATTTCTGTTCATCATAGCCTTAAAAATTTCGTGAACGAAAGTGAACTAATGAACTACTTCAGTGAAGTAATCTTTTTGGTAAACGAGAACGAATGAACTAGGATTCTCATCTCTAGTTCAAAGTAAATTAGAATCAGTAATTCTGTTACTGAAAATAAAGTCAACGAAGTAATTCAGCGAAATAAATATGTGATCTGGTTCAGTAAATGTAAGTTAGATCTGATCCAAATGGCAAATGGAATACACCTCAGGGCGACCATATGATCGGAGTTTATAATGTCTCAGGTTTATAATTTAATTTTTTATTTATTTATAATTTTCAGGAAATTTCACAACGAAATTTAGTATAACTCCACCAGCAAATTATACCGACACAACTATACAGTGCGTTGAAAGCTACGGACCCTACTTCCAAGGAAAAGTTCCTAACCATTCTGATAGAATAATCGTTCCCAATTAATTTATACTTTTATTTCATAAATGTTGTTACTATTATAACAAACATGTACTAAAATGAAGCAAATCGCTTCAAAATAAAGTTTAAGTACTTCTGATTTAATTATTATTATTATTATTACTCGTACACAGACTTACAGTTAATAAAATATAAAAAGGGAAAAATTTATATGATCAGTAAAAAAAAACAATATTTATCAGTAAAAAAACCCATTCTCAGTAATAATAGTTATTTTTTTGTCGAGACCGCAGTCAAAAAACACGAATTTCGCCCACGAAAAGCAAACAAAATCTTTTCTACAACCGTCAAACTAAGTATAATTAAAATCAGATGCACTACGTTCATATAAAATTTGGCAGTATGTATCATGAATACCAGATGGCGATAGTTGTAATACACATTACACTCAGACAAAACATAACTAGACGGATAACAACGGCGTTTGTTGTGAAGCAGAAAGGGATAGAATAACTGGTTGGTGAGACGGATGCGCGGCAGGGAGCGAGTACAAGTTGATGTTATGCAGGTTGCATTTATGTTGATGACAGTTATCAGACTCGAGCATTTTATTTATTTAAATACAAAAGTGCGTATACAAAACACTTAATATGTCAAAAACTAACCTTTACTTTGATGTATGAAAAGTAAGTAATAGAAAAAATAACTACACAAATGTTTGCAACTTGCATAACATCAAAGTGTACTCGCTCCTTGCCGCGCACCCGGCGGACCTACAAGTTATTCCATCCCTTTCTGTTTCACAACACTGCATTGACTTGAATACGGCATAATTCGTCTAGTATTATACGTCATTGACATTACAGTGAGGAATAGAGCCGTCCGCCGCGCCGTCTGGTACTGTCGTTGCCAAGAAAGAATGCCAAAGAGGTAAGAGAGAAGTAATCCACTCAATCGTGGTGTTACGCAAAAAACAATGAGCGTCTCATCTGTGCAATTTGCTTCTCTCGGTTGAAGTATTTTAATTCTTTTTTTTTTGAGTTTTCACTGACAAATTTAACTTTAGTGCTTTTTGTACTTCATTATCGAACATCTATATAAAATTTGCAAAAATATCCTCGCGCCACTACGAATAGTGTTGCCCTGTGCAGATTTCATTTTGCTACAATTATGTGCTGTGCTTATAGCAGTTTTCAAACGGCATACAGTGGTACAACTGAACTCTCGACAGAACGTCACTGTGAAATTATATTTATTCCACTGGTCTATTACAGTTAGTATTGGTCGGCAGAGCGGTTCATGTATTGCGTATAACACTAATAGTAAAATATTTCTAATCGTAGTGCCGCTTTATACAGATCCTGCAATCATTTAACATTTCAGAGCTTGGTATACTTTAGTTTCCATGAGAGTAGTTAGCTGCACAACTGTCAAGTTTTGCTAACCGGTACATTCTCAACCTTAGGCTGAAATAATTAAATTTCCCCATATTACCAATTACATATTAATTACAGATAAATGTAGCTATAAAATATTAAATTTAAATTTAACTATTAATCTATATATTACTTGATTTAACTAATTCTAAGCGGTTATAATTAAACTCTACAAATAATTATTAAATATTTAATTTATTCATTTGAATGTTTTATAGCATGTGCTCGATACCCTTTCAAATTTTATAGTTGGTGCTTGATCACCCGAGCATCCACGGAGTCGACGTCTATGGGCGAAATATTTTGACCAGGATTTCTGGAGCCGTGGAGCTACTGTCTGTATGCGCTTGCCAATTCATTCCACTATTGAATTAATTTGCAATTAGTATAACAATAATAAAAGCATTAAAAACGGATTAATTGATTCGTTATTATTAATCATAGTTAATAATTAACCAATCAATATATTTCTAATATCGTCTAAAAATTCTACGAAAGAAAACGTTAAATCCAATCAAAATCACGGCCTGTGCTCACCTGTATTACTTAGTAATATAAAATTGATACCACAATTACCATTTTCGATATTTTTAAACCTCATTGTAATGGGGTAATGGCTCAGTGGTATCAAGTTGGCCTATGGACCCTAAGAATCCTGGTTCGCTTGCCACAGCCGACAAACATTAAGTGAGTAAAAATTAGTCACGATCACGAGCAATCATGAAAAATTATTTTTTCACGCTCGTGCACTTCTGCGTATTTCACTATGGCACACGTTAACGCCTGATCTCGAATTAAAAAATTTGACTCACGCCCAATCACGATGGGTCACGACAATGATTCAAGAATTAAAAAATAAATAAATATATCATCACACCTTTTACCCATTACTGGGTGTGACACTCTGTCGAAGCAGATCTCGATATGTGATATATTTATGAGCGTGAACTGCGGTTACCAGTCGTCAAATCACGGCCCCCAAAGATGTTAGGGAGGGGGAGCCACAGGGGTAGTTTAAATGTGGTGAAAATGTTTGTCGGCTGTGGGAATCGAACCAGGGTTCTCAGAATCAGGCCGACTCGATTCTACTAAGCCAGCTACCCCATTCAATAATTACTAGGTAATGCTAATTAACTAATTTCAAAGTTCTAATATTTATATTATGTATAAATTAGAATAATATTACTCCAGTTTTTTTTTTATTTATTCAATGCTTTTAATTTAAATATTTATTATTCGTATACAGGGTTTTTCCATAACTAATTAATTTTATTTGAAAACAAACAAAATTCAGAAATTTGCAAAAAATTGTTCAATTTACCAAAAGTATACATTTTAGTACGATTGGATTCGTATCCATCTTTAAAAATAACTATAGAATGAACATAATTAAAATTACGTTATCTAATTGATCTACCTATACATTTATTTTTCTTCTCACTCACGATAAAATAATAGTCACTCACGACATTTAAAAAATGACTCACGCTCATTCATGTTCACGGTATTCAATTTTAAATTTACTCACTATCACGCGAATCACGACGTGACCCATCGTGACCCAATCAAAATCACGGCCCGCGCCTACCTTTACTACTTAATAATAGAAAATTGATACCAAAAGTTACAAATGTCAATAAAAAAATACCTAGGTCACTAATAATAATAATAAAACTATTTTTTGTCGATTTTTCCTGGTACAAATAATATCTAAACAGTTGCATACCAGGAAAACCTTTCAAATAAGAAAGATACGTCCAACAAAGTCAATTAAATCCTCTTAAGGAAAGTAATAAAAATTATCAAAAATTTCCACAATTATCTTTTTTATCAACTTGTTAACGACATAAAATTAAAATATCAATAACAATTTGAACAAATAACTCATGTTCGTGATGAAATTATATGAGAAACAGAAACGACGAAATACTAAAAATTCTAGAAACCAATATGGTTCATCACGATCCACGACATGACCTTGCGCATTGTTGTGATGCCCTGAACTAGTGAATAGCGCAGCACATGATGATAAAAATGCGCACTAATTATGCGATAAAGACACGTTATATAAAATAGACCGCGGCAAATAACTTTAGCTTAGTTGTAAACAAACTGTGATCAAAGATAGTCTGAAGTAGTCGATTTTGAGTTTTTGTTGTGTTGCAGAGTTTTTTACTAAGGTAATTTTTTTTGTTTCAATAAATATGTTAAGTGTTTCAATGGAAATAACTATGACCAGATGTTTAGCATTTATATGTTACGATCACTCACATTGCAAGCGTTTTCCACAATTTAAAAATAGAAATTTGCCAAATTAAAACTCAATCTATTGTATTTTATATTATCAAGTTAACCTTCATTTCCATTCTTTTCATACTTCTTTATTTGTATTTTATTATTATATTTAAGGTTTATTTACAATTAAATTCATTTCTATACTGAAAACGTTGTAAACAATGACTGACGTCATTAACAAATATAACTAGACGAATGACATCGGGTTTACATGTAATCGGTTCTAAATTTGATTGCGCGTTGCTTTTTTGGAGATGACAAAATTTCATTTTTCTATGACTTCCCAGCCATATTAGAGACCGTGAATCTACTAACTTTTAGTACGTCCGGTATTCTCTATTAAATTTTAAATTAATAATGAAAATTAATGACATATTTACATCTCGTACAGCACTTAAGGGTAAAAGTAGTCCATTATTTGCATATTCTTGTTCAAAATAAATTATTAAATGAAAAATCAACAATTTATTTCTCTCGGCATTGCTATAAAATTGTTTTTAAGAAGTACTATAGGTCCAAGTCCTTTAACAGATATTTTACAGGCAGATTCATAAAATGGATTAGCGCTAACACCGTTTTTAATATTATCTATAACTCTGTTTCAAATTCAAACAGATTAAAGAAATGAACTAAATTTGATGCTAATTAACTCTCTTTTTAACTCAAGTTAAAATAAACTTGTTTCGTACATTGAAAAGAGAGTTAAAAACGAAATAAAAATGGTGTTAGCGCTAATCCGCTTTATGAATCTGCCTGTTGATGTTTAAAACAATAGATTATGAATTTGACAGATCAATGACAACTCGATATAGATAGAAATTGTGTGTCTTGTGAACGTGTAAAATATAAAATAATTATTATAAATGAAACAGAATTATTTTCAATACATGAATCGATAGCTATTATTCAATATTCTTATGTAAGATTTGTTTTTGTTGTGCTATTTTTTTTTTTAATTTTCATTGAAATATTGCAGAAGTTTTTTTATGATTTTATTCAGTTTTATCAAGATGGATGACGTCAGTCCATCTTTATAAAGTTTTTAGTATAAATGAATTACAAAAATAAAATGTATTATAAATGTCAGTATCATTTGTTTACATTGTCGTCGTACAAAAACAATTATTGAAGATTCAGATAAAGTTATAGAAAAATAAATTCTTTATTTATTTTATCTGGTTTAAAATATATAAATTACACACTAAAGACTACAGAGGGAAATACAATTAGGCATATTCTGAAACATATCTACAAATTTTTAACTGCTTGTTATAGTTATTAATGTAATTAAGACCGATATAAAGCAAATACTTCAACCGCGTCCGTCGGTTGAAGTTTGTAACCGAAGCGATAACCGAGGTTTATAATCAACCAAGTCCGCTATTTGCATGTCGATCGTGTAACGTTCAATTTTTTTATAATAACATAAAATTTGAACATACACAGCTCGATTCTCAGAAGAAATTTAGCTAATCCTGAATTTTATCGTACCTAACCTTATTCTAACCGGATATTAACAAATTAATCTAAAACATATTAAAACAAATTTGTAACAATATTATCCTCTATATTCTGTAACTGCATCATTATCTGTTAATGATCGATAAGTAAATGATAATTTTTATTTTTCATTATTTTACAGATGATCACAATTTCGGTATTCTGAGATTAGAATAATTTACTCTGACATTTTCATGTTATATTCATGCATTTTGTTTACTAATAAAAGTAGCTGGTATTATAAAAAATTATATAATTACAACTCACTGACCAAATAGTAAAAAGTTTGGTTAGAAATATATATTTTTTTTTACTAACAGTTTTGCACGAGTACAAAATGCATAAAAGTAAAATAGAAGTAACAGAATAAATGATTTTGATCATAGAATATAGAAATGGTGGTAATTATGAAAAATAAAGGTGGCCATTAACTTATCGATCATTAGCAGATAATGATCGAGATACAGAATTTTTTTGAGAATATGGTTTAGTTTAATTTGTCTAAATCAAAATTCAGAATTAACTAAAACTTTTTTGGGAATCAGGCTGGTAGGAACAATTATTTTTGTTTACTTATAAATTCTTCATGACAACAGCTCTTCATAAGGTTTCTTTTAGAAACGCTCGATACAGTTAAGGGCACCTTTTCACTTTAGTTTTTTGATCTGTGAAACCATAATAACGTTATGGTAATATGGTATTTTAATTAATTAAATTTTTTTTGGTTAAAATTTTTAACTGGTCGTAAACATACATGTTAAATGAAAACGTCCTGGAAAAAAAAATTGACAATAAGAACAAAATAATATTTGAAAATACAAAATACAGTGCACATTATCTCTTGTACTACAGTTCAATTAATTAAAGGTTCTCGATTCTCTAACTCCAGCGCAAAATAATTATGAAGATGACAAACGCATTTCTGCATTTGATTACCCAAAATTTTTGTAGCCATTTCTTATTTCTCAGTCTTTATTTATGTATCAAAAATGTCACAAAGTTAGAAATGACAGGTGAGAAAATAACAAAATCTTGACCATAGGTCTCTATTTTTATTTTATAAACAAATGTGAGCAAAGTAAATGTAAATTTTTGTATTAGTAAGAACTATCATACGTTTTCATTAAAATAATAAATGTGATAGAACGTGAACAAACATGAAACGTGTGTCTTACCTTATTAAGACATACGTTGTCTCATTCGCATAGGTACGAATAATATTATTAAAAAAAGATAGCTATATTTCAACGTATCTATGATAACATCGTCCACATATGACGTCATCGTTTTGATACAGGGAATGGAGTATAGTAGTTTATTTGTTATAAACTTGTAAACGTCATTTATTCAAACTGTTTGGTAACTATGTATTTGAATCTTTACTGTTACTAACTTGTAATAGTATATTACATAATAAGTCTGGAAAGTGGTTGTTTGAAATACGAGGCCGTAAGCCGAGTATTTTAATCCACTGAGTCAACTTACCTGACGTATTATGTATACTATTTTTTTCTAAAATCGTTTAACTTAATCTATAATTAATAATAAATAATTCTAAATGTTTATATTTTTGATATGAATTGTATTGACAGCAGACAGCGTATACATTTTAACAACAACAAAAACAGTCAGGTAAAATACAAAACAGACAGGTAAAGTCTTTACCGGACTGTTATTTTTGTTGTAGCCTTGGATACGTACTTTACTTGACTATTTTGGTCAAAATCTATTTTTCATACTAAAATTGGTCAAGAAAGTAGACAGTTTCTTGTTGGTTTCAGAAACAGTAGTTTACATTACTAGCATAGAAACATAGCTTTTATCGCCAAAAGAAGGATTGACTGACGATCCGATTATGAAAGTCTGTAATCATTTTCGGTCTACATCTACTCATAAAAATGCAAATAGAGATGCATTTACGAAGATGCCTTTTTATTAATCACTGTGATCGAGATCCTACTTAAATTTACAAAAGAGGTTCGTAGATACGTATCATCATTTTAAAGTTTTGATAGCTAATTAATATTGACGTCCTCTACAAATACATTTGATAATATGTTTAAAACGACAATTTTATGTTCTCATCGAGATAACTATGCGGTTAGCAATAATCAGTGCATTAACCAAGCACTTAGAAACAGAATTTTTAATATTGTTTTAAGTTGGTCACAATTTATTGACCGAAGAAATGATTTAATATTACTTACATAGTTAAAGAAGACAGAGATATCTGGTGAACTAAATATATAATATATTTACTTATCGCTGATAACCTCATATTCAAAATGGTCAATTTACATAATTTACTTGATTATTCGTCAGTTTTGTACTAAATACCACATTTTTCAATCATATGACACGAATTTAATGAAAATTATGAAAAGGATACTTTAAAAAAAGTAAAGAAAATTTATAATCAATAATTTACGTCTGTTTTTCACTATTAAACATTCTTTTTAATGCGTTTTAGAGAAAAATAGTTCAAACAAAAGATAAAAGAACTAAATTTTCTATCATAATTATTGAATGCATTTTTCTTAATAATTTTTGAACGTTTCTTACAACCAATGTAATGTTTTCTTATTGTTACGTGTGAGCGTTTTAACCAATCCTAGCATTATAATAGTGGGAATA
Organism: Pterostichus madidus; assembly: GCA_911728475.2. NCBI lineage: Eukaryota > Metazoa > Arthropoda > Insecta > Coleoptera > Carabidae > Pterostichus > Pterostichus madidus. The sequence goes on from OU452314.1 coordinate 27,740,792, forward strand.
AAGCTCTTGTGATTATTCCCGAGAATAATCTCTGTAGTTTTTTTGTGTTTGCAGGAATATCAACATGCAAAAAATTAAAAAATAATTCACTCATTTGATTTATGCACGAAGGCGAAGCGAATACAAATTCAACCAAAAAAAAAAATTATTGTACAAATAACTACTTATGGTTATTTTTATATTAAGTACGTAAATGAGTGTTCCTTTTTTCCGCGTGAAAATGTCACTTTTAGGTGAGACCGATCAAGACAAAAGAATCATCCGAATGAGCAAAAAAATTTTAATTTGTCCCACGATATACAAACAACATGTTATTTACATTGTCAAAAACGAATAATACAATAATGATTGATTTATTTAAATATAAAAAATAATATGAATTTGGTAATATTAATGTGTTGTAACCAAGGGAATGTGAAAATGTTTGATAAATAAATTTTAAAAGATGGCAATGAAATTTGCATTTTGAATTATCAATGTACATAATAACACAAACTTCGCGTATCCATAGCGATGTAAAAAGTGTCGTGTTTTGAGTTGTGAAAATATATTATTTTTGTATTAAGAGCGCGAAATGAGTATTTTTTGTTGTGCGTGAGAATGTCACTTATGGTCGAGACCGGCAACACAGAAAAGTCATTCGAACACACAAATAACCACGAATTTCACCCACAATTTTTCTAAAACTGTAAAAAAAGAATAATACAATATTTTTTTTGTAAGTAAATAGAAGGATAAAATCAAAAATAATATTGATGTTGAAAAAAAATTATTTTTTTCACATGTGGAAAAAATACAAATGTCATGTATCTATAACGATGTAAAAATGCCCAGTTTTTTTGACAGTTGTGGAAAACATCATATCTCTTACCAACACTAACAGGTCTATTCTGTAAGCATTCGTTAAGTCATAACGTTTCGTTATTTAACGAAAAATCGTTATTATAATGAAGTTCGTAACAGATCTATTCTGTAAGCATTCGTTAAGTCATAACGTTTCGTTATTTAACGAAAAATCGTTATTATAACGAAATTCGTTTAAATGGTATTCAGTAACTTAAAATTCGTTATTTTATAACAAAATTTATAACGAATTTCGTTAAGATCATCAAGAAAATAACGAATGCAAAAATCATTCGTTACGATATTTTCTCACGTGTCAGGTACGTCATTGTGAATTAAAAAATGGATCGCGATTTAATTTTATTTCTTTATTATCTTGAAGAAAATAATGATAGGTAAAATTATACTCTAACAAATAGATATTGAACATGTATAATCTTAAATTATTTGCTTTAAGACGAAATTTGAGAAATTTATATACATATTTACGCGACGAGATTTTTTACATGAATTATTGCCAGTGATGGAACAAAATAGACGATCTACTACAATATCCACTGTTTTAAAAGTAAATAATCTTCAAAATTTTATATGTTTTGTTGGAGATAAAAAACATTATTTATTTCTGGTCCTCCAAGTGAATTTAAATCTGCGGCCAATAATTCAAAAGCTTTGTGTACTTGTTTTGGATTTTCTGGAGTATTTTTATTAGTTAAGACTTCATCAGTTTCGAAAAAATCCACATAGGATTTATATTGCTCCCTTGTAGTTTTTCTCGTGCTATGGTTTTTCTCCATTTTTTAATATATTAGGTACTACATAAATAATACAAAGACAAAATGTCAATTGTGATGTGGAACTGAGTCTTAATAAATAAGAAAAATAGGGAAAAAAAATCCTACACTTGTCAAAGTTCCACAAAAATGTTTGAACTATTTATAATATTGCGTACTGCAACTTTTTTATTTATTAGCTGCCGGTTTTATTAATTTTGACAGATTCTCATCTCCTATGGTTGCTATGATAACAAATAAACACTGCTGTCATTTGAATAAAATAATACACATGATGTTATCAAATTATAATAGATATAATTGCCAACATAAATTCATGTGTCAAAAATAATAACGAATTCGTTAGAAAAAAATATAACGATTATCTAATAACGAACGATGTTACAGAATAGAAAAATAACGAATATCGTTACCATGTGTCCCAGCTTTCATACTTGTTGTACAATGAAAGCCTTACCACACTTGTATTAATATACTATTTTTTCTTGATTTAATCGTGCCAAGCTATACTTTTTTTTTCAAAAAAATTAAAACATAATGGAGGATTCAAGTGGTAGAGCTTTTTAATATATATTTATTAAAATAAATTCTTGACCGTACATCATATTTAATACAATATAAAATCATACCATAAATGATATCTTTATGGCTGAAATATGAAAGTTAAAGTTGAATAATTCAAATCGCTCATTTGTATTTCGCACTGCCGTATTGCAATTAGGTAGTTGCATTAAGCCAATCACAGAGCTTTGTCTGAAACGTTTGTCGGTGCTCAATTTTACTGAGAGGAAGACGAAGAAGATATAAGCATTCAGCATTCTACGATTCTACCAATGACGTATAATACTAGACGAATTATGCCGTATTCAAGTCAATGCAGTGTTGTGGAGCAGAAAGGAATGGAATAACTTTTTGGTCCGCCGGGTGCGCGGCAAGGAGCAAGTACACTTTGATGTTATGCAAGTTGCTCCTTCCCGCGCACCCGCCTCACCGACCAGTTATTCTATCCCTTTCTGCTTTACAACAAACGCCGTTGTTATCCGTCTAGTTATGTTTTGTCTGAGGATTCTATGACAACGACACACGTTATGTGAAGTTACGTGTTATTTATCTCTGTCTTATCTGTCTCTCTTTAAGCTAAGATGCAACTACGTCATACTCGTTTGTTTAGAAAGTTTAAATATTTTTATCATGCTTAATACAAGTTTAAAACAAAATTAAACATTTTGGGTATAATAATTTTATTACGTAGATTAATATATAAAAAATTCAAAAAAGTCTTGAAAGGCCCATTAAACTGACCTGCTAAAATAACAACTTATATCGGTACAGAAGGAACAGCAGGAATGTTTGTTAAAAATAAATAAAAATATGAAGGAAGCCGAAGGTTGGTATGGGTGCAGCGCTCCCACATACTCTACTCCTCTTGTTCGCGAGATCTCAATGATGGTCCAAATAAAATGATATCCTGTACTTGTAAAGTGTATTTATAGGGTTGCCGTATTTATGAACACCAAAACCACATTAAAATTACCCCCTCCACTAACATCTTTGGGGGTCGTATTTTAACGGCTATAATCGCACTACATGCACATAAATATATCACTTGGCGAAATCTGCTATGGCAGAGTGCCACAGCCTGTTCTGGGTAAAAGGCATGATTATATATATTTTTTGTTAACTGGCAATGGAGAGGACAAAATGAAATAAAATAATAGTTAAAAAGCCAGTTTTAAAATAGAAAATTTGAGAATGTGAAAATAAAGAAACAAGAAATATATAAAAAAACAACTTTTCTCAATTGATTTCTTGGTTCCAACTACATTGCCTTATAATATTCACATATTTTGAATAACTAAATTTTCATCAATTTTCAGTAATAATATAACAAGAGAGTGAGAATAAATTGAAAATAATTTGATAGATCTTTCGAAAACTTGTTGCCAGGCAATAGTCACGAAAGCCCATATGGCTTGAGTGGCTATTGCCAAATGGCAACAAGTTTGAGAAAGATACTGGAGAATTATTTTCTAATTTATCCAACTCGCGAGTTATATTTAATTAGATTATTTTTTGACTTAGCTGTTGAGGTCGATTCATCCAACTTAAAAGATTTTGAACTGGGTTCATATCGATTGATTACTTATTAATGTATTCTTGGAAGTTATTTTCAAAATTTGTTGGTGTATTTCTATATCTAAAATACAACTAAATCGGTTTTTTCATATATTTTACTTGACGAGTTGACAGTTTAAATAATTATTTGACAACTACCTATCATTTGTCACAAACAAAAAAGCATCTACAGAGATAATTCCCGGGAATAAACACAAGAGCTTTATTCTCAGTATAATAATGACAGGATTGGTTAAAACGCAGACACGTGACATACAATGAAGCATTGCATTGGTTTTGAGAAACGTCAAAAAATAATCTTAATATTCTTTCAAAATAACGCCCTAAATAAATTTTCCGGAAGGTGAATCGTTTTCTGAGAACAAAACAAAAATATGAATACCAAGTATCATTAAAATTGTTAGAGATCGTTAACACACACAGGCAAATAGACTGTTGTAATTGCTCGTGTTAAGTTTTGTAATACTTATTTTTATTTTATGTCGGAAATTTAATCATAAGAGCGTATCATATAAATACGATTATTAATAGCAAATAAAGCGAATAAAGGATTCTTTTAATTTAGTTAAACGGGTATATTCAACGATCCTGATCCTGTTATCAGGACAGATGAACTTGGATCACAAATCGGGACAATTCCGGTAAACCGGGACGTCTGACTACCTATGTGCAAACAATTCTATTTATGCATAATAAATGATTCATGCTTTCAAAGTAATAAATTATTATCTCTACCAATATTGTTTACAACAAAGACGCATATAATTACGCAAAACTCTGTCACGAAAATATTAAAATTAGTAAACAGGAAAATAAACTATAAAATTTTCCGAGAATTTCCATGCCATATGTATTAGTCAATAAGAACTAAGAACCTATAAAATATATTATATTTCAAGTTCAAAAGTTCAGACATGAAATTATTTTATCAAATTGTCATAAAAATAGAATTATCAGAAGAATTCGACAATTACGACATCAGAAAATATATGAATCGTTTTCGCTGTCAAACTTTTTAAATTATATAAGAAAAAATTCAACTCATGTACACAAACTCCAAATAAAAACATCTCGTTTTTCAAATTAGAAGCGGATACATGATAGGGTTGTTGATTTTTCGAATATTCGAGACTTCGAATGTTCGGATTTATTGAACCTTCGAATTTAGATTCGAACTTACGAATTTTCGAATTATTCGAATTGTGAATCTGGATCCTAACGTGAAAATGGCATGTAGATATGAATTATTTTCAGAATAAACTCATTTGCAGAGTTTTGTATTAATTAATAAGTAATTATTATTATTATTATTAATTCAATTTAGATTTAAAATTTCGCTACACTGTCAAAAACGTTTTAATTAAGACGTTTTTGTATCATTTTTATTCTCATTTTAAAACGTTTTACTAAAAGTTCGTAGCATTTAGATGGGCGGTAAGAGAATAGATCTCTTAATTAAGACGCCTAAACTTGCAGTGTTTTTGCAGGATACTTCGCCGAGTTTATTATTTAATTCGTGGACGACTTTTCGTGCATTATACGTGAGCGTGTTTGGAGATGACAGATGGCGTTAATTCAGAAACAAAAAATTCGAGAATTCAAAGCTTTGAAAAATTCGAAAATTCGAAGCTTTGAAGTTTTTCTGACGAAGTTCAAAACATTCGAATGTTCGAACGTTCAGAAATTCGAACTTCGGTGGAAATCAACGACCTTAATACATGGTAAAGAAAACTGTTTGCAAGTGGATAAACTTTTATTTATCTTCATTACTTTGGCAACGGTGAATGTAAATATTTTAATAAAATACTCCATTCGGTAAATTATTTCAATAAATACCACTCGAGGATTAATTTTTCTCGGACCAAATTTTTATTATCTTTACTCGACCTTGTTTATCATCTATGGGAATTGAACCCGGGTTCTCGAATCCACAGGCTGACTCGATATCACTGAGCCACCTACCCCATGATCTGTATTTTAGTTGAAAAATTGATTTAAAAAATGAAGTATTTTCCATCTCATTTTGTTTCTATACTTCTCACTCCTTTCTCGCTAAACAGTTTGACAATTTATATGAAGAAAATACGATATATGTTAGTTTTCATTTTATTATTTTGTGTTTCAAATATCAAACTATTGCTATGATTGAACGAGGTACCAAATCCACTGAAAGGTTTTAAATTTAAAATAAATGTCAACCAAATTTCAAAACTAAAAACATGGATTTGTAATTTAGTCACCATTATAAACAGTTTATATATATATATATATATATATATATATATATATATATATATATATATATATATATATATATATATATGTGGTTTAACAAAATAATGACAGCTGTCAAATTTTGAAACTAAATTGATATTTTGTCACTGTAAATTAATATTTAAAATAAAATAAATAAATACATATCATCATCATCACACCTTCTACCCATTACTGGGTGTGGCACTCTGTCGAAGCAGATCTCGATATGATATATTTTGTGCGTGAAGTGCAGTTACCAGTCGTCAAATCACGGCCCCCAAAGATGTTAGTGGTGGAAGAGCCACAGGGGTAGCTTTTGAAATTATGAAAATTGTTTGTCGCCTATGGGAATCGAATCAGGGTTCTCAGGATCCACAGGCCGACTTCATACCACCGAGCTAACCACCCCATAAATAAATATATCATCACGCATTTTACCCATTACCTGCGCAGCAGATCTCAGTAAAATAAGTGATATATTTATGCACGTGAAGTGTGATTACCAACCGTCAAATCACGGCCCCCAATGATGCTAGTCCAGGGGGATCCACAAGGGTAATTTTAATGTGGTGAAAATTGTTTATCGGCTGTAGAAATCGAATCCTATTCTCAATTTCACAGTCCGACTCGATACCATTGATCCACATATCCCATCATCTGTATTTTATTTGAAAAATTGATTTAAAAAAATGAAGTTTGATAGTATTACCCCCGACAATTGTTTTAAAGTAAAAATAGTAATAATAATATTAATTTTTTACTTCTTATATTTAAAACATTGTTTGTTCCTAGAAACAAACATTTTATTAATTATGATGCTATTTTTGTATAAGTTTTTTCTTGCTATTATTTTCAATTGAATAAATACTGTCATTGAAATATGTATAATAAATAATTGTAATTATTTAAATACTTTTTGCGCAACAAAATATAATAGTCGATGGTTTTATTTATGTGATTTTTATAAAAGAAAGAATTAAAAAAAGAACTGGTTAACTAGTATCATGACATTTATGTTGACATGTAAGCTTTACGTAATTCAAATTTTTTTAAAGTATTGATAATTTTTTATTTGAAACATTAAATGAAAGTATAGTCATAGCTGAAAGATTAATATAATTTTTTCCATGAACGAGTTTTTTGACTGTTTGTAAAGCAGTAAGTTATATTTGCAAATTATTAATCGGTGCTTACCGATCGGAAATAATAAAAATTAAACATTTGCCCATGGTAATCATAAAATAATAATATAGAAAGAAGCATAATCCAATTTACCGACCAGTGTCACTTCTGGTGTTCTCCTGGCACAATAATTTAACACATAGTGAATAGGATACTGTGATGTTCAAATCATTTCATTTTTATATAATGTAAGCATATATATTCCACTTCTAAAAATTGATGAATTAATTTATGCAATATTGAAAATACAATATGAATTTTTTATATAACGATATGTCGTTCCCTATTTATTTTAAAGCAAAGAATCTCAATAGAGTTGATCAAAACTAATAAATAAAATTATGAATCAATGTTTTAGAAAATTTTGTTAGGATAATCTTATATGTACCTATTTAAAAATTATATTATACAAAAATATTAATTAAAACGAAACCACATACATTATTTTATGTACAACCATGCCGAAATTCATGTGTTTTAGTCATGAAATGCAGGCATAAACACTTGTTTTTGGTCCTAGGGCCATAATAAATAAATTTTCTATGGATACATAAACAAAATTACAACTTTTGTTTATTATGAATACGTGATTTTTGCAAAATATCATTTTGAAATATAAATGTACCAGTTTTACTGTTTTGAATATAAACTTAAACGTTCTTTTGTTGTGCATAAAATATTGTTAGAGTTTCTGTCCCTGAGCATGTTATTAGCACACAGCGCTTTGCGCCTCTTGCTAATAATGATGCCACGGGCCAGAAATGCCTGTTTTCACCCTTGATACATAAATAACTATTTAATATTTGCTATCATTGAGCCATTTTCTAAAGTTTTTAATTCCGAATATATTTTGTATTTACAAATAACTATAAATTATATCCTATAGATTAAATAATAATACCTGTTCTATACTTTTTTTTACTATTTGTTTATACGATATTATTATTACCTAGTATAATTTCAAATATAACGCATAATGTTTTTTTCTTTATTAATATATTTATTTAATATTTTCAGTAAATTTAAATATATTTTTAAAACATGAATGCTTATAAAATAAATAAATAAATATATCATCACGCCTTCTACCCAATCTGGGTGTGGCACTCTGCCGAAGCAGATCTCGGTAAGTGATATATTTTGCGCGTGAAGTGCGGTTACTAGTCGTCAAATCACGGCCCCCAAAGATGTTAGTGGTGGAGGAGCCACAGGGGTAGCTTTTGAAATTATGAAAATTGTTTATCGTCTGTGGGAATCGAACCAGGGTTCTCAGGATCCACAGGCCGACTTCATACCACTGAGCTAGCCATCCCATAGATGAATTAATGCTTATGATACATTTGAATATAGCGCCATTTTTCCCTGCTCTGCAAATGATGGTGTCAACATGCTCACCTCACAAATGTCAATGAATTCTACTAGCAAGCCTTGATTATACAGATTATTAGTCAATCAACGTAGCAAGTTAACTATCCATTATTTAAATTTAAAGAATTTAAGTCATATGAATGACTTTGAAGTTTGATAAATTTAAAGTTTATGACAGAAAAATTCGGGAGACGCCCGGACTCGAACCGGAGGAGTCTTGGGATCGATGCTGTGTTAGACACTATGACAGATAAATTCGGTTGACGCCTATTCGTTCAGGGGAGCCGTGGCTTAGTGGTTAAAGCATCAGCCCGGCAAGCTGAAGGTCCTCGGTTCGAGTCCGGGCGTCTCCCGAATTTTTCTGTCATAAACTTTAAATTTATCCATTATTTATTTCATTAGAAACACTGTCATTCGAAAGAAATAAAATAAGTTGTCGTGGACCAGAAAAATGAATTAACTGTCAAAATCAAGTCAAAATTATTGTGTCAAATTATCAATTTTCTTTTCTAAAAACAAATATAACAATTATAAAGGTACTGTTCATATTAAATATAATGATGTTCATGTCATTACATTCCAAATCAAGAAATGACAAGTAAATATAAAATATTTCCTTCTTTAATTCTTTATCATATTCTTGTTACGCTTGAATGACGTCTCGCGTCTTTCCCCAGTCCTACTACTTTATATTTAAACCAAGGACGTTCTTGATTTAAACCGTACAAACATTAATAATGACGTGAATATAACTACATATTAAATAAACTGTATCGTACATATATAACTGTTCAATAGTTTATGCAGGCACACAATTTAAAAATATGTACATTGCAGGTCCCAAAAATGAAGGTAGCACTATTCTCCGCATTAGTCTTATTCAGCTGCTTGCTTTATGTCAACTCAGCCCCTATTTTTGATGATGATGATGACTTTGATCTTGATTTCTCCTTTCCCGAAATTTGTAAGTAGATAAAGTTAATCAAAGTTTAATGCATGTTACATCAGAGTTAATAATTCTATTAATTATTTCGTTATTTTATTTTTTCAGCCGTTGATTGCACGAAACTTGGTTGTCCCTCTGCCTCAACTGCTTGCAGTAAACGCACCTCAACTTCGAAAGATAAACAATTAATAACAGAAGAAATTAAATGCTTCGATTCAAATGGTAAGATTTTAATTTTATATTTTGTTTAAATTAACGTTTACAGAATATTATATGTAGTTATATTTCGTTTACCACTTGACTCACTTATAATTGGAATAAACTATTTAATTATTATTTTTCAAGTAAATATTTAGTAATTTATCATTAAATTATAAAGAGAAAGATTGGGACATCGCCAGGATTTCAACCTGTCAAAATTACATTATTTAATTTGTTTATCCTTTTTGTTATATACGTGTCATTTTCGTTTTTGAAATACATTTTTGGGTCCACTAGTTTATTTATTGCTTTTTAGTGACTTTTCAAATTTACTATGTTTTGTACTATAGTATGTTAAGATTAAAATAATTATAATATTTAAGTATAAAAGGTGATAACAAAATTTGTGAATAATTTTTAAATAGCTAAATTGTTTTGTAACGAAGGGTACATTTCAAGTCTTCATTGGTTTGGAATATATTTTTAGAACTTATTATAGTAAAATATGGGGTAGGTGGCTCAGTGGTATCGAGCCGGCCTGTAGATTCTGAAAACCCTGGTTCGAAAGATCGAAACTATTTTGATAGTTGACAAACAATAATTAATTTACATATATGAAAAATGGAAAACGAATATATTCATCTTTTCGTAGATGATGGAATTGATCTATATCAGGCTATTATCGGTAGGATTACTATTATTACCAAGGGCTATCATGGTTCTTAAAAAATGTATATTTATTGAATTCCATATTCCAAACAATAGCCTAATATCACCAACACAAACTTGGCTGACAATTTTTAGCGCAAATTTCAATCTGTCAAAAGTCAAAACGCATGAAAAGTACATACAACGTGCGCACCACGAACTATTATATTGAAGGACAGGCGAGTCTTGCGGGTAAAGCATCCGCAGAAATGTTGTAGAAAGAGAGCGACAAAAAAGTGAGTGCGACAGGAAAAAGAGTCTGGCGAATGCATGGTTGCTTACGAGTCTATTCATGTTTTTTTTACTTTTAGAACTAATTACTTTAAAAAATGTTATTTGCAATTATTTAAAATTAAAGACACACTTTTCTTTAATTATATCAGGTTTAGCTTGACAAATATAAATACGTAAAACCATATATAAACACATTTTTCTAGTAGTACATTTTTGCTCTAATACAGGAAAGTCCGAAAGCAATATCATTTTTCGCGATTACAGCGTCATCTATCATGCTGACGAAAAAGTGAACTAAATAAATTCTTCTTTTTTTTAACGAGGAATCTGATTCTTTAATAAAAAATAGGGGTTTTCATTTAAAAAAATTGAGTTGACCATGATTTAGCGACAACAGCGCCATCTAGGACAAAACCAATATTTCGTTATTATGGCCCCTTTTTGTACGATTGTTTTTCGTCTAGGTCATTTTTGCGTAAAATTTATAGTTTCCGAGATATTTCCTGATAACACTTTAAATGGACCACCCTGTATATAGATGTCGGTTAATGGGCTCATGTACTTATTTTTTTTTAATTATCAGTATCAAAGCCGCCAAATATGACGTCAAACAGTCGCTAAATCTAGTCGCCAACGAATTAGAATAGGTCTCTAGGGATCTTACGATCAACAAACCGACTCGATATCACTGAACCACCTACCCCATATTATATAATATTTTATTATCTAAAAAGAGCTAACATTTTATAATAACTATTATATTTATTTACAGGACAAGAAACTAAAAATGAAGTAAAGTCGTCTCAAAATCCTCATCCTGACAGTATTCAGTCCGGGTATGAATTCTATGGAACCTACAGTGGAGGAAGTCAAACCATCACCACAAACAACAATGACAATGTTGAAACTTTCAACAAAAAATAATTATTTTCAATTTTATATGCAGAATATGTAGTTCTTCGAATACAAAATGAAGAATTATTATGTTATTATAATAATAAAATGTTTATAATAAAAGTATAACCATAAGCAAACAATATAGTTTATATAATAATATTCTGGTCCCTATTTTTAACATTTTATCTGTACAGTTTGTGCAATGGCGGAATTTTAATTCTTTCTCATTAAAAAATAAGATTTATCTGTGCAAATGTGTTGAAAAATCAGCCAAAACCTCGATTTAAATAATAATATAAATTATTTTCATTTATTTTATTATTTTCTTTCATCGTAAATGTTAGAAATTTCCGTAGTACTTTATGATGTTGTTATGGTTACTTTCATAAGTGATCGTCTGAAATAATAATTTTTATAAGGCGTATTCCATTTGCCATTTAGATCAGATCTAACTTACATTTACTGAACCAGAGCACTTATTTATTTCGCTGGATTGCTGCCGACTTTATTTCCAGTACTACAATTACTTATTCTAATTTACTTTGAAGTAATTCACTCCAATAAGTGCTTCAGTTTGCTTAATTCAGTTCATTTAGTCATGTTGTCAAATTTATCTGAACTGATTTAAATGAACCAAGTGGCAAATGGAATACAGCTATAATCATAATAATTTTACATGAACCTTCTGTATATGAATTAGTTAAGGTGGTTGTATAGGCAACTCAAACCGTCCAAGGTTTTTTCAAGTGCATACAAAAGTGAAGTAGCGAGAAGGTTGAATCAAAATTGAACGTCCACTTCTTGAAATACATTCAGAATTAAATTCTCTTACTGTCATTGCACAATATTACATAAATGCGCATTATGTTGCTCCTTATTTCTCTAACTGAAAGTGCATGAGGCGGAACCATTAAAAAATTTACATAACTAATTTATACTTTGTTCAATATACTTTTCGTATGCAAATTGAAATAGTGATTTAACTTGACTCAGCGGCCTCGTATTTCAAACAACAGCTTCGTAAAGTAAAACATCACTTTCATGACGTATTATGTAAATAAAATAATAATACTGGGTGTGGCACTCTGCTAAAGCAGATCTCGGTAAGTGATATATTTTGCGCGTGAAGTGCGGTTACCAGTAGTCAAATCACGGCCCCCAAACATGTTAGTGGTGGAGGAGCCACAGGGATAGCTTTTTCAAATTATGAAAATTTGTCGCCTGTGGGAATCGAACCAGGGACCTCAGGATCCATATATATATATATATATATATATATATATATATATATATATATATATATATATATATATATATATATATATATATATATATATATATATATATTATGTAATATACTATTAAAATAACAAAAATTAATTACACATATAAAATAAAACGAAATTATTAATAATTAATGGGGTAAGTAGCACAGTGGTATCGAGTCGGCCTGTGGATCCTGAGAACCCTGGTTCGATTCCCACAGCCGACAAACATTTTCACCACATTAAAAATTACCCCTGAGGCTCCCCCACCATTAAAAACTTTGGGGGCCGTGATTTGACGACTGCTAACCGCACTTCACGCGCATAAATATATCACTTACCGAAATCTGCTTCGGCAGAGTGCCACACCCAGTAATGGGTAAGAGGCGTGATGATATATTTATATTTATTTATTTTATTAATAATCGAAAATACAAAAAGTAAATTAAACAAACTATAAGTTATTTAAGTAAAATTTTTAATGGTTCCGCTTCATGCACATTCACCGTTTAATTTAAACAATAATTAATCATAAATAATTTAAAATATGTATTTTTTTTATAAGAATCATATTGATAGCAGACTACGTAGCCAAGGTTACAAAAAAAAACCAGTCAGGTAAAGGACAAAACAGTCAGGTGTTGTCTTTACCGGATTGAATTGTACTTTACCTGACTGTTTTTCGTTCTGGTAACCTTGGATATGTACTTTACCAATTCTTTTTTCCATATAAATATTGGTTAGGAAAGTGGGCACCTTTTTGCCGGTTTCAGCAAATCATTTTATTTTTGATTAATTTTTATTTTATTTTATTTGTAACAGAATAGGATGCGGGCACTCACGTGATATTGTGACGTAAAAACAGCTGTCCCGTGAAAGATCACTGCGCCACCTACAAAAATGAACTATTTTTTGGGACGAGATTTGAAATGAACCCGGTTCTTTTCAAATCTCGTCCCAAAAAATAGTTCATTTTTGTAGGTGGCGCAGTGTTCTTTCACGGGACAGCTGTTTTCACGTCACAATATCACGTGAGTGCCCGCATCCTATTGAGTCGAAGGTACAGCAGTGTTGTTAACGTAAAGCCCCTGGCACATATAGCGTCAAGACTCCGAGTCTGTTACAAACTGCTGAAAAACTGAGAGTCACGTCCAAAACGGGTGACACATATGGAGTCGGTGTTTCTGACAGTCGGAATTAAATATTTGTTAATTTGTATTATTTAAAATGTTTGTCGATTATTAAGAAATATAAAAACTATAAATTACGAAATATAAAACAAAAAATTAAATTAAAAAAAAAATTACATGAACTATAAACGAAATATAAAAACTTAAATGTATTATTTAAAATATTTATAGACTATTAAGAAATATAAAAACTATAAACTAGGATTAATAAAATAAAAAATTAAATTAAACAAAATTGACATGAACAATAAATGAAATATGAAAACTTAAAAGTATATAACTATGTATAAAGTAAATGAATTTAACTATAAAAATGTACAAAATATCAAACAAGAACATAAACAATAATAATTCATACGTCAAACAACAAAGGAAGATAGCAAAAAAACCAGCATCATAATGAAGTTGGTTTTCGGCAGTCGTGACTAGAGATGCGCATTTTCTGTAAAAATGAAACCTGGCCCGAACGGTAACCATCAATGAACCAACCCAACCCGACCCGACCCGACCGGTATCTGTTCCGAACCGACCCGAACCCGACCCGACCCGACCGATATATGTTCCGAACCGACCCGAACCCGTCCCGACATGAAATGAACAAGTCTGACCCGAACGGTACCTGGCCCGAACTGAACCAGCCCGAACTGAACCAACCCGACTTGAACGGTACCGACCCGAAATGAACCAACCCGATTTGAACGGTTCCAACCTGACATGAACGGTACCGACCCGAAATGAACTGTCTCGACCCGAACCCGACCCGAAGTGAAAAAATCTTTGTTTACCTAAACAAAAACTAATATCTATTTTAAATGGCACGAGAAATACACCTATAGTCTCACCACGCCAGAAATGATTACTTACGTGTTGACGTCTGGTAAACACCCGCACGGTAACATATCATTAGTTTTTAAATTATAACTACGTATTTTAATGAACCTGTTTCAGTAAATTTTATAATACAATAACTGTTTTTGAAACTAAAATTTTGCCTTCTATCAGTAAAAATGAGTTTAAAGGGTAAATGTACGGTCAACCTCGCAAGAAATTAAAGCAGGGACGTGTTTCAAGTATAGCAATTAACCTTGAAGCCAAATCAGCATTACCATTTAAAATTTTATTTATTTGTATAATTCTTTTTAAATCCAGCGTTATTTTTATTTCTCTATTACATACTTTCTTATCTGTTTTTCACACAAACGCACTATACTTCGCTTCAAAATGGGCTGAAATTATAAATCAGTCCGTCAAACATAGTATTCCAGTGGCGCGTCAATAAATTGTTGTTTGTTGATGATTCTCAAAAGAACTGAATTCGATAGAGATCGACCGTGTCAGCTCCCAATTATTTTTTTAGAGATCAGCTAAACTCACTTTATATTAAAATAAATATAAATTTTGCAAATTTGCAGATAATGTAAATACATAAACAAATCTCCATGAAAACTTCTCTCTACGGCTATGCAAGTCTTCAAAAGGGATTATTGAAAGTTTTAGTGAGGTCTTTCTATTGTTAGATATTGCTAGAGAAGTAAATTTTGTTCAGAAGTGGGTGGTGCCCTAGTAAAGTTATATCTTATATCTAATATTTTTAGTGAGTTTACTTGCCGCATCCCTGACAAAAATCCAATAAAATTATTACAAATTTTGATATATTATACCAGCTCATTTCGAAACGAAGTACAATGAGAAATTATACAAAATTCAAATCAAAGAGAGAGATAAAAATTACCTGGGATTAGGTAAATTATATAATAAAACTGGAATATATCGAGTAAAGTAAACATGTAGGTCTGAATTTCAAACTCAACCGACTATAATTATTTCTTCGATAGCCAATGAAATATTTTGAACAAACATTCAATAAATATATATTCCTTATAATTTTAAATCGATATTCTTTTTCAAAGAACTCTTGATTTTACTTTTTCATTTTAGAGAGGTTTGAAATTTGAATGAACATCTGGTTGTCGTTTATTATCCCGTTATAGCCATTGTTATTATTTCAAGTATAATTCGCAATTCCGGCAATATACCTGGGAATGGGAAAATTCTCTGATAGAACATAGAAGGATACCAGGTACCAAAATTAGAAATTACACTTCCACCGTATTTGGTCATCTGGATGACATAAAATTTTATAATAATCTCTGCTTGCATGAATTGTGTCATATGAACTGCCGTCCGCACGATTATAGAAATGAACAGATGAACCAACCCGACCAGACACGAACCCGATCCGAACCCGAGCCGAACCCGGAGCTGAGAGAACTCGTACTGAACCAACCCGACGTGAACGGTACCTGACCCGAACCCGACCCGACCCGAATTTGAACCAACCCGACGTGAACGGTACCTGACCCGAACTGAACCAACCCGGCTCGAAATGAACCAACCCGAGCTGAACGGTACCTGAACTGTACCGACCCGAACCCGACCCGACCCGAACTGAACCAACCCGACGTGAACGGTACCTGACCCGAACCCGACCCGAACTTTATATTTGGATATAAAATCGACCCGAAACCCGACGGTGGTTCGGGTCGGGTCGGGTCGGGTTTCGGGTCCGGGTTGAAATGCGCATCTCTAGTCGTGACTGCTGAAAATAGAGGCGTTTCTATTTTTGGCAGTCAAATGGTAGACTCGGAGTCTTGACGCTATATGTGCCAGGGGCTTAACAGCGTTATGATTACCAATGTTAAGCACGCTTTACAGTAGTTAGCTCTTGGATGGGAAACCGTCCAACAACGCTCGACACAGTAAAAGAGATGTAATTGATTATGAATGAAGAATGAGTGTAATAGAAATATTTAAGCAGAATATTTTTTAAAAAATTATCTGAAAAGCGGACCTTATTGCAGATCGCCTTAAACCGACCCTGCTTGGTAACCATCCACCCCTCATAAAGCATTTAGAATTTATACAAGAATTTGTGATTATAAAACAACGTACTAAAAACATTTTTTGAAAATTGTTTTTTATTGATTAATTCCTTGTATTGTTTAGTCAAATCAAATTTTAAAATATATTGTTGATAGTATTGACAAACACATTTGTTTATTTTTCTGATATTTTTATTGATACGCAAATGTTAATTCATTAGAAATTCAAGGTTATCGGAATGAAATCCAGGAAAATGGTAATCAAGAATTAAATTCTTGTTTGTTTACAATGCACGTTGCGTCGCATCTATTTTCATTTCAAATCATTTGACCTATTGATATAAACACGTCATGATAATAATTATATTACTACCTTGTAAATCCTAATCATGCTTTAGAAACATGGTTATAATTTTTTTTTGTGTACTTAATTGAAAACGGCCATTTTCTTTAGAATCAACATAGTAACATGCGATTTTCTAGTATTCAAAGTTATGGGTCCTTTTTTATAATAAAATATTTCATCAGTTTTAGGTGAGCATACTAGTGGCATGACAGTTGTCAAATCTCATGTTCATGTTTGCGCTGATTGTACGACAAAGCCCATATCAATTGTGTAAAATGGGAATTTCGCAAAGTAGCTACAATAACTTCAAAAACTTTTGAGGAAAAACTAAAAATATAAATAAAGGGCTGGTTTTTAGCGTTTTTATTTATTTTTTTTCTCAGAAGTTACAAATTCTAAAGCCCCTGACACATATAGCGTCAAAACTCCCGAGTCTGCCATTTGATTGCCAAAAATAGAAACGCCTCTATTTTCAGCAGTCAAGACTGCCGAAAACCAACTTCATTATGATGCTAGTTTTTTCGATATGACGTATGAATTATTATTGTTTGATATTTTGTACTTTTTTATAGTTAAATTCATTTACTTTATACATAGTTAGATACTTTTAAGTTTTCAAATTTCATTTATAGTTCAAGTCAATTTTTTTTAATTTAATTTTTTTGTTTTATTAATCCTAGTTTATAGTTTTTATATTTCTTAATAGTCTATAAATATTTTAAATAATACATTTAAGTTTTTATATTTCATTTATAGTTCATATAATTTTTTTTTTAATTTAATTTTTTGTTTTATATTTCGTAGTTTATAGTTTTTATATTTCTTAATAGTCGATAAATATTTTAAATAATATAAATTAACAAATAACACGTTAAAATTAACAAATATTTAATTCTGACTGTCAGAAACACCGACTCTATCTATATGTGTCACCCGTTTTGGACGTGACTCTCAGTTTTTCAGCAGTTTGTAGCAGACTCGGAGTTTTGACGCTATATGTGCCAGGGGCTTTACGGATAATTTATTTTTGTGATATAGAGGACAACATTCTTAAATATACAGAATTAAAATCGTACCTTGCATTTTTGAGAAATTCTAGTGAAACTCGGTGGGTCGCGAAGCAGTCCAAGGAGGGTCGCGAGTAGGGCTCGGAAAACATTTGATCGATTTAAGCGATCTTTTTTTAAAAAAAATCGCGTTCTTAAATTTTTTACAGTTTAATTGATCGATAAAATCTATTTTTTTTTTAATCGATGATTTAAAATTTCGAATGACAAAAATATTGGGATTATCGATTTTTTTTTAAATATTAAAAAAAAAACATTTGATCTATAAATTCAAAATTACCGATTTTTTAACGTTCTTTTAATCATAAATATGTTCATTTAACATTGATTTTTCATTCTCGTTTACAATATTTAAAATGTTATTATTACTTATTTTAAAGTGCAACTAACTAATGAAATTGCGACATTATATGCGTTGAGTGTATGTGATCGTAATCTGAAAGTGAACTACTTTAAGCATAAATCTTTATTAATAACTTGAACCTAATTGGTGTGATATATATATGGTCTACATTTTTCTGTTACACTTATTATGTTTTTAATAAAAATAATTAAATTAAATAGTGTATTGTGTTTCGATTTCGTATTTTTTTTAAATCGATGAAATGTTCTTTTGATCACATTATAAATTAAAATTGATCGTTTCACAAAATCGAAATTTTAATTCTTCGTCTTTTTGATCGCATTCGATTTCAAAATTTGCAATAAATCGATAGAATCGATCAGACTGATCAATCGCGATAAATCGATTCCATTTCATGATCAGAGATCGATTTCTAAATTCAAAGATCGCCCAGCCCTAGTCACAAATGCTTCAGTGTTAGGATTTACTAACAGTTATTGCGCGTGCTCGTATTGCAGTTACTTATTACGAGTAGATAGGTAAATATCTATTTGTTTGTATTTGTATTGGTCATTGTCGTCTTTCGTCATCATCATTCGCCACCACGATTAATTACCCGCGCATCACACATCGCATTTCCTCGTAATGGCCAAGAAATATTTCACTATAATAGGATGCGGGCACCCACGTGATAATGAACAGCTGTTTCGGGAAAATTCACTGCGCCACCTACAAAATAAACTATTTTTTGGGACGAGATTTGAAAAGAACCAATAGGATGCGAGCACTCACGTGACACTGTGACCGTTGTTCGCATCCTATTGGTTCTTTTCAAATCTCGTCCCAAAAAATAGTTTATTTTGTAGGTGGCGCAGTGAATTTTCCCGAAACAGCTGTTCATTATCACGTGGGTGCCCGCATCCTATTGTGCGTAGAAATACTTACCTTCATTATTTAATTAATAAAAAATATGTATAAACTTCGCATTTGGTAAAAAGGGGATGGAGGATTCGGGGGTCGCGAGAGATTTTAGTCATTTTTGGGTCGCGGTTGAAAAAATTTTGAAAAATACTGCTATAGAGTATCCATCGAGACGATTCACGTCATAAATAAAATATCACCAAGAAGAATGACGTCATGTCTTATTAGGTTTACATGAGCCTATAAAACGGATTATAAAAATGATCTACTGGTTGCCTTCGTACATTAATACCTTTGTTACGGAAAAAAGTAATTTATTATTAAATATTATGAAATATATTATCAATCCTACATAATTATGATTACGTAATTATGCTATATCACTTGTTCTCCCAATATCTACACTATGAAATTGTCGAGCACCTTTCAAAGAAGGAGGAATATTCAAAATGACATTTATATTTCGAAGATCTTCTTCAATCGTAAACCCTCTGTCGACCATTACACTATCACCTGCTACAGGACAAGATAAAATGCCACTATCCAGAGTAATTTGCCTGTCACTCACTCGACCTGGATATAAATCGGACACGAAACTTATCATGCCATTAGGTGTTATTCCGATTAAACCTTTTACAGTGTTATGCGATTTGTAATTAGAATATGTAATACTTTGCATTCTAAAATCAGACGGTGTTTCGATGTAAAGTTCTGTGCAGTCTAAAATCACTCTCGTAATAGGATACAATTTTTTAATGTGGCATATATTTGTCAGTAAGCGCTTTGCTGAGCCAAATTGGCACTTGGCATAGTTGTGATGACAATAAATCTACCCAAAATGACCACAGATTACTGACAGTCCCTGTTGATATATTAAATCTGTATGCCAGATCTTGTTCCATAAGTCCTAATCTTAAGCGGCAAAGTACTAAAAATAACTGTTCCGTAAACGACAACATACATTTTCTACCGGTATTACTTTCAATATTATTACGAGACATACGTCGTGCCAAATTGTATCCAGGCTCAATAAAATCAGCAAATATTTTGAACCTGTCTGCACTTTCAAACCCTGTGTAAAACTGTAACTCAACATTATTTTTAAGTACGTTATTGACATGAAACATTTTAGATTTTTGCTTGTTTAATTCACACTCTAATGAACTCATAGCACATTTTAGTTCCACTAGTTGTTTGGAAAGATGTTCATTTTCTTCGGTTAGTCGTTTTACCTAAAATATAAACAAATTTAGAAATTTTAATGCATATACGATAAGAAAGTTAAAACTACCTCATTTTCTAAATCATTTTGTTTATTCAATATTTTATTAAACATCACATTTCTATCAATAAAGTATGTATGATCGTCAATATTATCTAATTCGTCCAGGAATTTGTTTCCAGTGTGCGTTAAAACTGGCGTTGAATTACTTCTCATAATAGTATTATTACTTATTGTAATGTTACATGCAAGACCTAAATCTTTTTGCATATCAACGTATTGCACATCTTGATCATCTTCAAGCACTCGACCATCAGGAAAATATTTAGGATATTTATCTTGCCATGATTTCTTTCCAGTAATATTAAAATGAATTCCACATATTTTATCAAATTTTTTTGGTATCCATTGCTGTCTATTTATTCTACGTATCCATTCTTTTCTTCTGTTCATGTTTTGCGGAAAAGAGTGAAATGAAATGTTTCTTGTTTTTTTTGAATTATTATTACAACCCTGTACACAGCATATAGTACCCGTCATAATTATTACTTTCCAATGAAGAAACAAATACTAATTAACAAAAATAATCTATCACTTGCCAAATCATAAACAAAGATGAGTATACGGCACTAACTTTTTTTATCTCCGTCTAACGTTTGCACATGCGTAATGAATTTTTAAAATGGTCTATTTATTTAGTACAACTGCAACAAAACTGAAAGAGACAACAGGTTATACGTTCTAACCACTGAACTCTATATATTACTGGATTGCGTATCCCATGTTAGAAGCGTGTGACGGGTAGTAAGGCGCCATATTGGAAAAAGTGTAGTCTCTCGGCCTACTTTCAGCGGGAAGTTCAAAATAGTCGTAGTTGAATATGGTACAAAAGCGTTATAAAAAAAGCGAAAATAAATATTTTTGGAAAACATTATAGTAAATTAATAGTGAAATTGAGGTCCAAGATTCATCTTTTCCAACCATTCTTCCAATAAATCGGTGTTATTCAATGGAAACCTATGGCCAAATGAAATAATTATACATTAAATTATTAATTAAACATGTGTCTCAATATTTACTTTGAATATTTAACACTCAATACATTTTTTGCAATTTCGTAATTATAAAAATTAAAATGAAATACCAAGTAATAATTGAAAATGTATGAATTTTACTACATGAAATCAACATAATTTAATAATTATATATTACATTATTAATTTAACATGTGTCCCAATTTTACTTTGAAAATTTAACACTCGATAAATGTTTTGCAATTTCGTAATTATAAAATTGCCAATGAAATTCCAAGTAATAATTGATAATGCAAGAATTCTAATACATCAAATCAACATATATTTTATGTCAGCCAATATAACTTTTGTTTCATATAAATACGCACAAAACCCTAAAACTAATAATTATACCACATTGCTTGTGCGGTTATATACAAACTTGTGGAAGCTGAGACTGTCAGATCCTTTCTTCTTACCGCAGAAAACACAATTCACAATCATTTTGACGTCGTCACTGCATTTGAATCGCGAGCCACTACCGCCACTACCGATGCTGTCTCGTGGGCCGCGAGACTACACTTTTCCCAATATGGCGGCGCCCAATTAGTCACACCGCAGCCTACTCCATACGCAATCCAGTAATATATAGAGATCAGTGGTTCTAACTACAAATGTCATATGCACGTGCAATATCAGTATTATGTTCATTGTTGCCAATAGCATAAAGTAATGAATGAAAAATAACAAAATAATATTTCCTTATATACTTATTAATATTTTGTTTAGGCACATTAATAATAAAAATTCAATAAAATATAATTTAAATTAAATAGAGATATTAAATTTTGCCTAAAATGATGAGGTGCATCGTCTGGTTGGGTGGATACTTTTTAAAGAGCTCGACAAACCAAAGTAAAACCGTGGCTGGAATGCATTTTAAATACACCTATTCAAGTATATAACAAATGGAGTAGCTCTACTTTGGCGCGAAAGTGAAATATACAATCCCAATGAAAACGCTTGGCCGCTGCACCATGTACGATATGCGCATTTATGCAAATTTATTAACGATACTAATACATTTATTTATTCTTCTTCTTTGATAGCGCTAGAACCCTGGGTGGGTTTTGCCTTCCACGGTGATTTGCCTCCATCTTGTACGGTTCGTGGCTTATTTATTCTTAATTCGTAAATTAAATAAATATAAATATATCATCACGCCTTTTCACCAATTTAAAATTACCCCTGTGGCTCCCCCACCACTAACATCTTGGGAGGCCATGATTTGACGACTGGTAACCGCAATTCACACGCATAAATATATCACCGAGATCTGCTTCGGCAGAGTGCCACACTCAGTAATTGGTAAAATGCATGATATATTTATTTATTTTTATTTTATAAAAAAATCTGTTTTCATTGATTTATTTATTTCTATATTTTGAACTTTAGTTTTTAACATGAATGTAATTTTTTCTATGGTTAATAAAATTACTAACAAACAACATATATATTACACATTCGAAGTAACACCCGTGTGAATTTTTTCATGTCGAATCAAATTACGTTTAAACATAATTTTTGTTACATATCACACATTTAAAGTTTTAAATACTATTACGAATATTTTCATGTTGAACCAATTCCCATTTTTTAATAAACTTTCTTTTACATATTGTATATTCGTTGTTTTTAACATAAGTGTTTTTTTTTTTTGTGTGTATTCATATTACCTTTTTCTGTAAATTTTTTTTTACATACTGAACATTCGTAGTTTTTACCTTTGTGAATTTTTTCATGTTGAATCAAATAAGTTTTTCGTGCGAACTTTTTTTTACATATAATACATTTGTAGCTTTTAACACCAGTGTGAATTTTTTCATGTTGAAGCAAATTAGATTTTTCTAGAAACATTTTATTGCATATTGCACATTTGTAATTTTTAATACCAGTGTGAATTTTTTCATGTTTAATTAAATGCATTTTAGCCACAAACTTTTTGTTACAAATTAAACATTCGTAGTTTTTAATTTTTGTATGACTTCTTTCATGGTCAATCCATTGATGTTTTTGTATAAACCTTTTTTTACATAATAAACATTCAAAGTTTTTAACACCTGTGTGAATACTTTCATGTCGAATCAGATTACCTTTTTGTATAAACTTTTTTTTACATACTGTACATTCAAAGTTTTTAATACCAGTGTGAATTTTTATGTGTTGAACTAAGTTACTTTTATGCATAAATATTTTTTTACAAATGGCACATTGACAATGTTTATTTTTCTTAATCTTTTTTTTACCTATAGCTTCATTATCTTCAGATTTAATCGAACTATTTTCCTTACTACTATTAGAACATTTGGAATCTTTGTGTACAATATCTTCAACACTAGAAACAGAAACATCAGAGACACTTGGAACTGATTGCTTTATGCTTTTAACATATTCATGATAAAATTCATTATCTACATTGAATTCAGATGTAACAAATTCTTCTTTCACAACGATATTATTTTCTTTCTCATAAAATACATGTGATTCATTAATATCTAATAAATCAGTACAATGTATTTCACTTTTGAAAACCGCATCTTGAATGCAAGTTCCATTATCTTCCTTTTGTCCAGTTCGCAACACATCATTAATTCCTTCGGTTGACAATATCTGGTCGCTGCTCACAACCTGTTGTATATTCTGGTATTTTATATCAGTAAGTTTGACTGAGAAATGTTTGTACGATTCATCAGAAGATGTTAAAGTTTGGAAGTAGCTCTTCAGGTAAGTAGCATTTCGTAAACAACTTTGTTTGAATTTGTAAAAACATTCTAATTTACACATACAATCACTGCATACATATTTTGAGATTTGAGATTGAGAGTCAACCTATAAATTAAAACAGTTCGTATAAATTTTATTTTATTAAAAATACTTCAAGGTTATGTTTACTTACAATTTCCGGTAAACAATATTTTAGTTGTTTTAGAATTAATATCCCCTCACTGCTTTCAATGAATAAAAGTTTAAGATCTTTATTAACATTGAGACACAGAAAACATAACTTAGACAAGAAAAACATTTTGTAACACAATAATTAATAAACCTATGAATTTGACGTTTGAAATAATTTAAAATATCAAAATGCAGTTTTGCCAAATATAGAATACGATAACAAATCCCAATGTTGCCAACATTATTAATAATAATAGAGCTCGACAATTGTGAAACTGTCAATCAATTATTATTATTATATAGCTCGACAAACCAAAGTAAAACCCTGAGAGGAGTGTCTTCGGAGGTCGCTAATATCGTCAGTGTCAAAAGTTGTATTGCGGTTTATTTGAATTTATGAAATAATAAAACGACGCGTAATTCTTTCCATTTATAAAAATAGCATGTCAAAAGAATAATAATTGTGATGGATTAACAGGGCTGCCCTGACTAGATGTACGAGTTGTGCCCCGAACAAGGGCGACCAAAACTAAAAGGCGATCATTATAAAAAAATAAGTTATAATAAAAAGAACGCTCCAAATTTAAACACTTTTGAATGTTTAATTTTACAAAATGAAATTATAATTTAAAGCAAAGGTTCATATGCAAAACCTGATTACTAGCTGATGGAAAAGTTCAATTTAAATGTATTGTTTTGTTTAAACGTATTACATGAAAGTAGTCGTATATTTAATAATTTGATTTGATTTTAGCAATTTTGTGTCTTGAAATTTTATAATTCCAAATATGGAAAAGTATGTAAGCTCGATTTAAAAGTATTATTTTGTTTTATAAGATGCTACCTGAGAGTAGACTGAAATCAACAATTGTTTTGTTTAGTGTTTTTATTTGTGATTGTTAGTTTAGCAACTGATTTAGTGATTTATTTTGTATTAGCTATTTAAGCAATTGGTTTAGTTTTAGCAATTTGTGTTTGCTAAGCAATTGATTTAATTTGATTTTAATAGTTTTACATCAGCAAATTGAGTACTTGTACTTAGTTTATTTATATCTTTAGATTCATTGGTAATTTTGAGAAATTTGTTTCGTTATTTGTACGATAACCATTTAATGTTTTTAATTATAGGTAATAATTGGATCACACGTAGTAATAAAATTGCAAAAAAATTAAACCATTTTTTGTTTAAATTTTATTAAATAGCGACGTTTCGGTACAAAATTTTGGCCATTTTCAAGCAAATTTTTAGAAAAATAGTCATTTTAAAAATTGAATATAAAACTATGGTTCCATGAATCACTACGTAAAAAATTTTAAAGTTGAGGTGAACATCTCAACAGTCAGACAAGTTCACATAAAATTATTCCATTCGGCTTATTTAATTATTTTTTTTTAAATAACAATTTAATATTTTGGTACTGTTTTAGTTTTGTCAAATTGGTTTATATTTCTGCTGCGTATTGCAGAGAATACCAGCAGGAAATGTATAGATTTGATAATTTGTTTTAAATTCAGTTTAGATTCAGTATTGCAGCATTTCAGGAATGAAATAATTCACCCAATTACCGGTAAAATAAATACATCGAGGTTACCGATATATTTATGTTTTAACGTGGGGATAATGTAACAATATTTGCTATCTTATTGTTAATATATTGCTTTAGATAAAAATTTGGCTTCATGTAATTTGACACTCGTGGCCACATGTCCTTTCGTGTGAATGTGAAAACTTTAGGTTTTCAAATATAGGATATTAACTTAAAAAAGTGACAGTTATTGATTAATATTCTTAGAATCTTAACAAGTTTTTATGTTCGCAATCGGAAATGCCTTTGTGTCAGATTACACAGCTCCAAAGCACTTGAGACATCTGTGGAGATGGATTCCAGATGTGGGTAGTTTTACCTAGAGGATGTCAAGTGTTTGGAATAGCCAAGTCAGTGACGAACGACTCTATGTGTAAAGATGTGCTCTTTACAAGACGCTATGGCGCGAATTCACATAAGTTTTATTTTAATTAGTGTAACTTTAAATTAAGCTGTTTTCACACATATTAGTTGAATTTGTAACGTTTAATTTAACAATATTTTATGTTTAAATATCTAAGTTTATTTAATTAATTCTTTATTAAACATTAGTAATGATTTTTGAAAAAGCAATGAGCGTTCGTCTGGATTTGAACCTAGAACCTTTCACTCGCATGGTGACTACTCTAACCAATTGAGCTACAAACACTCGGCGAGTACTCATGCTTTTTACGTGTAATCTTTAGTTGAAGAAATGTAAAGTGATATGGGTTCCGTCAATTCGTTACAAGTCAACAACCGTAGGATAATGGATAATGGATAATTCCCTGGTGAAAAATTAAAAGAATTAAATTTATTGACACAATAGGATGCGGGCACTCACGTGACACTGTGACGTTTTGTGACGTAAAAACAGCTGTTCAGGCAAAGATCACTGCGCTACCTACAAAAAGAACTATTTTTTTGGGACGAGATTTGAAAAGAACGGTTCTTTTCCAGTCTTGTTGGGCTGCGATCACTGCGCCACCTACAAAATGAATTATTTTTTTGTGGCGAGATTTGAAAAAAACGATTCTTTTTAAATCTCGTCCCAAAAGAAAGTTCATTTTGTAGGTGTCGCAGTGATCTTTGCCCGAACAGCTGTTTTTACGTCACAAAGCGTCACAGTGTCAAGTGAGTGCCCGCATCCTATTGTCTGTTGGTATATATTAGTAATAATTTCGTCGGTATTTGACTCCAGAACACTGATCTCTATTTATTTTATTTTATAAATAGAGATCAGTGCCCCAGAACATTTCACTCGCATGGTGACAAAAAACAAACTATATTTTTTAGGATAAGGTTGGCAACAGTATATTTTGATTAATTACGAACATAAAACTGTTACAAAATGTTTTTCTTTTCTAAGTTATGTTTTTTATGTCTTGGTAATTATAAAAATCTAAAACTTGTATTAACCGAAAATAATGAAGAGATATTAATTCAAAAGGGATTAAAATATTTTTTACCTGAAATTGTAAGTAAACATAACCTTGAATTTTTAATACTGTATGATAAAATTTATACAAACTTATAGGTTGACACTCATCCGCTTATCCCAAAATATGTTTGCAGCAATTGTATGAATAAATTGGAATGTTTTTATAAGTTCAAGAAAATGTGCTTACGAAACAGCACATATCTGAAGAGCTACTTCCAAACTTTAACAGATACCTGTAGTGAATCGTACAAACATTTGTCAGTGAAACTTACTGATATAAAATACCAGAATATACTACAGGCAGTGAGTAGCGATCAAACAATGGAAACCATAGTTAATGACGATGAGCTGCGAACTGACCAAAAGAAAGATAATTGTAATACAAAAGTTTTCAAAAATCCAACACAGTGTGTTATTGATTTAGATAATATAGAAAAAGAAAAACAAAACGTCGCTGTAAAAGAAGAAATTATCACGCTGGAAGACGACACTGATGTTGAATTTTATAATAAATATGTTAAAAGCATCAAGTGTGAATCAATTTCAAGTGACGATATTTCGTGTATTGAAGATATTGTTTACGAAAATAAAATTATACAAAATCCGAAATTTCAGTGTGCAATTTGTAGTAGAGAATACATGCATAAAACGTCATTAAAGTATCATTTAAACGTTCATGCAGGTATAAAAAATTTTAGTTGTTCAATATGTAAAAAAAAGTTCATAAATAAAAGTAATTTGAAACACCATGAAAAAATTCATACAGGTATAAAAAACTATGAGTGTTCAATATGTAAAAAAAAGTTTCTAGATAGAAGTAATTTGAGTCAGCATAAGAAAATTCATATAGGAATAAAAAACCATGAATGTTCAATATGTAAAAAGAAGTTTATGGATAGAACTGCTTGCAGACGTCATGAACAATTTCATACAGGTATAAAGAACCATGAGTGTTCAATATGTAAAAAGAAGTTTATATTAAAAATTACTTTGACTAACCATGAAAAAATTCACATCGGAATTAAAGACTATGAATGTTCGAAATGTAAAAAAAAGTTTATGTTTAAATGGAATTTAATTAATCATGAAAAAATTCACACGGGTATAAAAAACTTTAAATGTTCAATATGTAAAAAAAAGTTTTTAAATAGTGGTGCTTTGAAACAGCATGAGAAAATTCATAGATGAATAAAAAACCATGAATGTTCAATACGTAAAAGAAAGTTTTTATTATCGGCGTCTTTGATCTTTCACTTACAAATTTATTGATTTAACCTATAAATTTGTAATTCAGCCTTGCCGGGAAATTTGAAATGTATAAAAAGGTAAAGGATATTTACATGATATCATAACGTATAATTCAAAGGTATTTGAAGGCAACTATATGTTAATTAATAATATCCAATAAAGGACAGACAAGTTTTATATATAAAAAGAGAAATCAAAACTAATTTTAATAACAATAAACAATATATACATGATTGTAAGGACTACATAATCTTAGAACTTATTTTAAAATTTCTATTACTTTATTTCATAAGATAGAAACATCTAAATCTTATAAACAATTCCATTAAATATTCTACAGGAAAATTTTATTTATTTCATAAATACATTCTCCAAACAAAATACAAAATTATAGAAATAATCATGAACAGTTTTTAATTTACCAAATTGAGATTTTTCTGTATTGTATGCTTTAAAATGTATAAATAAATTGGAATCATCTATTTTAGAATCTTGCTCGGAAAATAATAGTTAAATATCACAACTATCTATTCTCAATCATTTGTTTAATAAATATCCTACAATATATTTAAAGGCATTTTGCTCTGGTAATGTTTTACGGTGGTAATCACAATTAGCTACTGCAAAAGGTGATTGGATGCTGACCGGTGTTATACACCCAGGTGCAAAAAATCGCACCACTTTTATTTCTTTTCATTTTTGTCAATTACATCGTTTTTATAGTATTTAGAATACAGCTTTTGGTGTTGTATGATGCAATGGACTTTTAAGATACAGAAAAAATGGCATGTTGGTTTTGTGCACCTGAGTGTATTTATATTAATGTAATCAGTTTCCATACTAGTTATATTTGTTAATACGTTGTCAAAATCATCTTCATAATTCATTGCGTTTGAATGTATATATTAAGACAAAAATAACTTTTTTAAAGTCCCTACAAATTTAACTGGAAGAGGGATTACAGAATTTCTAAACCGTCTTGTTTCATTCTTCTAGTAAATTACAATTTATTTTAACATAATTGTATTAACGAATTTATTGTTATATTCCAGCAATTTAAACATTTGCCGTAGTTCGTTATATTGTTTGCTTTATTATTAATTATTTTAATTTTATTTAAGATACAAAATTTCATTTAAAAATTCTGTATTCAATTTGACCTGTACTGTTATCGACACGACAGTATGCCAAGCTCTAGAATGTAAAATGATTGCAGGATCTGTATAAAGCGGCATTGCGATTAGAAATAATTTACTATTAGTGTTATACGTAATACATGAACCGCTCTGCCGACCAATACTAACTGTAATAGACCAGTGAAATAAATACAGTTTCACAAACACTACGATTGAGTGAATTACTCTACCTTTCCCCTTTAGCATTCTTTCTTGGCAACGACAGTAAAAGGTTTGTTAATTTGTAGGATTGTTCTATTTCTTTCTAATTTTAGGTTTCTGACATTCGCTTCTGTGCCCTCACTTCAACTACATTCATGTATCGTCCATATAAGCTCATTTACTTATCACACTCGAAATCTTTCATCACACAACAAACCTTCAATCACTCCTATTCACTTTTCATTCATCTTCTCATCGATGTAAATAACATACGCGCAAAAATCTCAAATTACCCACGCTTACACCTAACAACGAATCTACAAAGATAGAAAAGATGAAAGCGATAGCCTGCGCTTGTATTAAAAAGAAAATTCCACACAATACAGTTGTTGATGGAGGTTGGTCGCACAGGAGCTACGGTCACAGCTATACTGCGAAATCTGGTGTTGCGGTCATAGTAGGTCATTATTCTAAGAAATTATTGTTTTTAGGAATTCGGAATAAGTACTGTAGCATTTGTGCCGTGGCAGAGAGGAGAGGAATTAATATCCCAAACCATAAATGCTTCCGAAATTGGCATGGATCTTCACCAGTAATGGAAGCCGATTTGATTGTTGAAGGATTTTGCGTAAGTGAAAAACTGTATAATTTACGGTATACAAGATTTATAGGTGATGGAGATTCATCAGTTCACAAACGTTTGTTGGAATGCGTACCGTACAGTGCTTCCATAAAGAAGATTGAATGCACAAAGCATTTAGTGAAAAGGGTTAAGAAACATGAATATGTTTAGATGCAACTTTTTACAATGAATGTACCACCGATAATAGTGACCCCTATTCTATAACTTATATCACCGGTGATACACGTCACTGGATGATATATTTCAGACTGCCATCTAGCGGATAATCTGCCGAACATGGCCATATGACGTCATACTTGGTGAAGACATATCACCTCCTAGAAAGGTGGTGTTATATATATATATATATATATATATATCACCGGTGATATTCTGACGTTTAAGTTTAGAGTAGCTGCTAACAAATTGTATTTATGATAGTTGGACAATTTATTTTGTGTGAAATGATTTATTGTGAATTGTATTGTATTATTGAGCTGTTCATATAATTTTCATTTGTAAAATACATTATTTTAAAATATATCTGCTTAAGAAATATTAGATATTTGAAATGTAATGATGCTAATTATGCATTAAAACTAAAAATATTTGAAGTGTTGAACAACATCAATTAACAAGTTAACTTTGAGTTATCATTTTAATGCATTTATTTGTATTTTATTAGAAATGGCTCTCTTGTACGGTTTGAGAATAGTAGAAACCTTAGACGACAAAGAGGCTGATCTGCCACTAGTTATTCTTCCCTTTGGCCCCAACAATTTTACCCTGGCGAAATCCATGTGGTCGCTCATAAAATCTATTAATTCAGTTTGACAGTAACTTTCTCCGCTCGGTTAACCTCCATTTTCACAAATTCACATGTGTCAAAGTCGCTCTTTGTGTTTGTAAATAAAATTTAAATGCAATACCAACATAAATATACTTACCCGAAAACATAACCAAGGAAAAGTTACTAAAACTATCACTGGTGATAAGTGATATGACGTCATCAAAATATCACCGAAAATCGGTGTAATTATAGAATAGGGGAAGACACTCCTCTCAGGGTCGGATATTGTTTCGTCCAACTCTAGCGGCCGCGTAGCGACACTTTTGAAAACTAAGTGAGATATTTTATTTTACTAAAATTTTGTGGCAACTCTCTACTCTCTTTTCTATGGTAGCAACATTGTTTGTGTTTAGGCTTGAACTTGTTTTGATCGAAAAGAAAGAATGAATAATTAATTAACAGGAAGGAAAATATTGTTTTCCTGAAATTGTAAGTAAACATAACTTTGAATTATTTTTAATATTGTACTGTAATATAAATTTTTTACGAATTGTTAATATTTATAGGTTGACTCTAATTCAACAATACCAAAATATATATGCAGCGATTATAAAAACAAATTAGTATCTTTTTTTACAAATTGAAATAAACTTGTTTACGAAACAACACATATCTGAAGAGCTATTTCCAAACATTTATGAGGAACCAGAGTGAAACTGGCAGCGGCAGCTAGCAGCGACTATAGAGATACACCCAGTTGTGAACAAACCTTACGACAGGCATAACCAAGACCAACTGAATAACTGTGAGCTACTTTTAATTAGAAAACGTAACTATTATTGTATTATAACAGATTAAATGTGTATATTCTTAAATAATAAATCAAATACTATTTTACTATGAAGATAAATATGTTATATTCTTAAAAAAATACATTCACCCGCGAATATATGACTATCAATTTCCTAACCCATAACCAACACTTCAGCAAATTATTCATTATTTCTAATCCTAAATATTCATGTGCATCAACGATTTTTTTTACACAGGTATCCTATATCCCTACGAACATCCCTGTATAGCAGTGATAGCTGATAGTGCCGTCTGAAGGGCTGTACAGAATTTTAATTGTGTCTCATAACTGACAATACGGAAAAAAAATAAAAACAACCCTTATATGTTCTTGTGCATCAACAATTCTTTCTTACACAGGTACCCTATAGCCCTGTGAACATCCCTGTGTAGCAGGGATGGTTAATAGTGCCGTCTGAAGGGCTGTACAAATTTTTAAATGTGTATCATATTTTCAATACGGAAAAAAAATAAAAACAACCCTTATATATTCTTGTGCATCAACAATTCTTTTTTACACAGGTACCCTATATCCCTACGAACATCCCTGTGTAGCAGGGATGGTTAATAGTGCCGTCTGAAGGGCTGTACAAATTTTTAAATGTGTATCATATTTTCAATACGGAAAAAAAATAAAAACAACCCTTATATGTTCTTGTGCATCAACAATTCTTTTTTACACAGGTACCCTATAGCCCTGTGAACATCCCTGTGTAGCAGGGATGGTTAATAGTGCCGTCTGAAGGGCTGTACAAATTTTTAAATGTGTATCATATTTTCAATACGGAAAAAAAATAAAAACAACCCTTATATGTTCTTGTGCATCAACAATTCTTTTTTACACAGGTACCCTATATCCCTACGAACATCCCTGTGTAGCAGGGATGGTTAATAGTGCCGTCTGAAGGGCTGTACAAATTTTTAAATGTGTATCATATTTTCAATACGGAAAAAAAATAAAAACAACCCTTATATGTTCTTGTGCATCAACAATTCTTTTTTACACAGGTACCCTATAGCCCTGTGAACATCCCTGTGTAGCAGGGATGGTTAATAGTGCCGTCTGAAGGGCTGTACAAATTTTTTAATGTGTATCATATTTTCAATACGGAAAAAAAATAAAAACAACCCTTATATATTCTTGTGCATCAACAATTCTTTTTTACACAGGTACCCTATAGCCCTGTGAACATCCCTGTGTAGCAGGGATGGTTAATAGTGCCGTCTGAAGGGCTGTACAGAATTTTAATTGTGTCTCATAACTGACAATACGGAAAAAAAATAAAAACAACCCTTATATGTTCTTGTGCATCAACAATTCTTTTTTACACAGGTACCCTATAGCCCTGTGAACATCCCTGTGTAGCAGGGATGGTTAATAGTGCCGTCTGAAGGGCTGTACAAATTTTTAAATGTGTATCATATTTTCAATACGGAAAAAAAATAAAAACAACCCTTATATGTTCTTGTGCATCAACAATTCTTTTTTACACAGGTACCCTATATCCCTACGAACATCCCTGTATAGCAGTGATAGCTGATAGTGCCGTCTGAAGGGCTGTACAGAATTTTAATTGTGTCTCATAACTGACAATACGGAAAAAAAATAAAAACAACCCTTATATGTTCTTGTGCATCAACAAATCTTTTTTACACAGGTACCCTATATCCCTACGAACATCCCTGTGTAGCAGGGATGGTTAATAGTGCCGTCTGAAGGGCTGTACAAATTTTTAAATGTGTATCATATTTTCAATACGGAAAAAAAATAAAAACAACCCTTATATGTTCTTGTGCATCAACAATTCTTTTTTACACAGGTACCCTATAGCCCTGTGAACATCCCTGTGTAGCAGGGATGGTTAATAGTGCCGTCTGAAGGGCTGTACAAATTTTTTAATGTGTATCATATTTTCAATACGGAAAAAAAATAAAAACAACCCTTATATGTTCTTGTGCATCAACAATTCTTTTTTACACAGGTACCCTATAGCCCTGTGAACATCCCTGTGTAGCAGGGATGGTTAATAGTGCCGTCTGAAGGGCTGTACAGAATTTTAATTGTGTCTCATAACTGACAATACGGAAAAAAAATAAAAACAACCCTTATATGTTCTTGTGCATCAACAATTCTTTTTTACACAGGTACCCTATAGACCTGTGAACATCCCTGTGTAGCAGGGATGGTTAATAGTGCCGTCTGAAGGGCTGTACAAATTTTTAAATGTGTATCATATTTTCAATACGGAAAAAAAATAAAAACAACCCTTATATGTTCTTGTGCATCAACAATTCTTTTTTACACAGGTACCCTATAGCCCTGTGAACATCCCTGTGTAGCAGGGATGGTTAATAGTGCCGTCTGAAGGGCTGTACAAATTTTTTAATGTGTATCATATTTTCAATACGGAAAAAAAATAAAAACAACCCTTATATGTTCTTGTGCATCAACAATTCTTTTTTACACAGGTACCCTATAGCCCTGTGAACATCCCTGTGTAGCAGGGATGGTTAATAGTGCCGTCTGAAGGGCTGTACAGAATTTTAATTGTGTCTCATAACTGACAATACGGAAAAAAAATAAAAACAACCCTTATATGTTCTTGTGCATCAACAATTCTTTTTTACACAGGTACCCTATAGACCTGTGAACATCCCTGTGTAGCAGGGATGGTTAATAGTGCCGTCTGAAGGGCTGTACAAATTTTTAAATGTGTATCATATTTTCAATACGGAAAAAAAATAAAAACAACCCTTATATGTTCTTGTGCATCAACAATTCTTTTTTACACAGGTGCCCTATAGCCCTGTGAACATCCCTGTGTAGCAGGGATGGTTAATAGTGCCGTCTGAAGGGCTGTACAAATTTTTAAATGTGTATCATATTTTCAATACGGAAAAAAAATAAAAACAACCCTTATATGTTCTTGTGCATCAACAATTCTTTTTTACACAGGTACCCTATAGCCCTGTGAACATCCCTGTGTAGCAGGGATGGTTAATAGTGCCGTCTGAAGGGCTGTACAAATTTTTTAATGTGTATCATATTTTCAATACGGAAAAAAAATAAAAACAACCCTTATATGTTCTTGTGCATCAACAATTCTTTTTTACACAGGTACCCTATAGCCCTGTGAACATCCCTGTGTAGCAGGGATGGTTAATAGTGCCGTCTGAAGGGCTGTACAGAATTTTAATTGTGTCTCATAACTGACAATACGGAAAAAAAATAAAAACAACCCTTATATGTTCTTGTGCATCAACAATTCTTTTTTACACAGGTACCCTATAGACCTGTGAACATCCCTGTGTAGCAGGGATGGTTAATAGTGCCGTCTGAAGGGCTGTACAAATTTTTAAATGTGTATCATATTTTCAATACGGAAAAAAAATAAAAACAACCCTTATATGTTCTTGTGCATCAACAATTCTTTTTTACACAGGTGCCCTATAGCCCTGTGAACATCCCTGTGTAGCAGGGATGGTTAATAGTGCCGTCTGAAGGGCTGTACAAATTTTTAAATGTGTATCATATTTTCAATACGGAAAAAAAATAAAAACAACCCTTATATGTTCTTGTGCATCAACAATTCTTTTTTACACAGGTACCCTATATCCCTACGAACATCCCTGTGTAGCAGGGATGGTTAATAGTGCCGTCTGAAGGGCTGTACAAATTTTTAAATGTGTATCATATTTTCAATACGGAAAAAAAATAAAAACAACCCTTATTTGTTCTTGTGCATCAACAATTCTTTTTTACACAGGTACCCTATAGCCCTGTGAACATCCCTGTGTAGCAGGGATGGTTAATAGTGCCGTCTGAAGGGCTGTACAAATTTTTAAATGTGTATCATATTTTCAATAC
The DNA here is from genome assembly GCA_911728475.2 of Pterostichus madidus. Lineage (NCBI taxonomy): Eukaryota > Metazoa > Arthropoda > Insecta > Coleoptera > Carabidae > Pterostichus > Pterostichus madidus. The sequence continues at coordinate 27,777,284 of OU452314.1, forward strand.
GGAAAAAAAATAAAAACAACCCTTATATGTTCTTGTGCATCAACAATTCTTTTTTACACAGGTACCCTATAGCCCTGTGAACATCCCTGTGTAGCAGGGATGGTTAATAGTGCCGTCTGAAGGGCTGTACAAATTTTTAAATGTGTATCATATTTTCAATACGGAAAAAAAATAAAAACAACCCTTATATGTTCTTGTGCATCAACAATTCTTTTTTACACAGGTACCCTATATCCCTACGAACATCCCTGTGTAGCAGGGATGGTTAATAGTGCCGTCTGAAGGGCTGTACAAATTTTTAAATGTGTATCATATTTTCAATACGGAAAAAAAATAAAAACAACCCTTATATGTTCTTGTGCATCAACAATTCTTTTTTACACAGGTACCCTATAGCCCTGTGAACATCCCTGTGTAGCAGGGATGGTTAATAGTGCCGTCTGAAGGGCTGTACAAATTTTTTAATGTGTATCATATTTTCAATACGGAAAAAAAATAAAAACAACCCTTATATATTCTTGTGCATCAACAATTCTTTTTTACACAGGTACCCTATATCCCTACGAACATCCCTGTGTAGCAGGGATGGTTAATAGTGCCGTCTGAAGGGCTGTACAAATTTTTAAATGTGTATCATATTTTCAATACGGAAAAAAAATAAAAACAACCCTTATATGTTCTTTTGCATCAACTATTTTTTTTATACAGGTTTCACTTAAGCTAGTCCGATATGAAACACCCTTAACGATGCCGAGGGGTGAAAGGGTTGTAATTAATATTTAAATATGTAGATACTCAAAGCAATATATTTTTATCTATCGAAGAGTATGAAATTTTTACAATGTTTTTCTAATATATTTTATGTAAAAAGGAAGTGAAGTCCTTCCATTGAGGATGCGTGTTAGAATTGTAATAATGTAAATTTGGTGTTGAATATTTAGCGGGAATATCAGTAAACATTGGCGCCACCTTCGCATGCAAATTTTGATGGTTCTAAAATTAATATTTATTTATAATTGTAATACAAAAACGCACTATTGCATGCATTTATGATCAATTTCTATAAACAATACACATTATGCTATATTTTATTTGTAAAACAATATTTGTGTAGGTTATATTATGTTGGTACTATCTATCGAAGAGTATAAAATTTTTACAATGTTTTTTTAATATATTTTATGTAAAAAGGAAGTGAAGTCCTTCCATTGAGGATGCGTGTCAATTGTATTTCAAATTTGGTGTTGAATATTTAGCGGGAATATCAGTAAACATTGGCGCCACCTTCGCATGCAAATTTTGATGGTTCTAAAATTAATATTTATTTATAATTGTAATACAAAAACGCACTATTGCATGCATTTATGATCAATTTCTATAAACAATACACATTATGCTATATTTTATTTGTAAAACAATATTTGTGTAGGTTATATTATGTTGGTACTACCATGTCCGTAGTTCTCCGCAATATATCACTACTTTCGATTTTCGTTTTATTGGCGCTATTTTAAAAATTTAATTTACAATTGATTATTGTAAAGAAAGGAACTCTCTATAATGCATTATATTCAAATCGACAATGAATAACTATGTTACCTGTTATTGGATATTTTCCTGTAAATTTACAAGACTGGAAAAAATAACTATTATAAAGTATGGCAATCAACTTATTTTTATTTATAAAGATTACAATATAATAGTTTTCAATAAAATATATATACAGGTTAAGGAATACTCGTTTTACAAATATCTAGGGTAAGTAGAGAAATAAAAATTAAAACTTTTTCAGACCAATTCTCAAAAGAGTTTTGACTAATATTGAATTTTGGTTCAAACATCTTTTCAAGAAAGTTTAAAAAATATTAAGTAATTCAAAATACAGGATTAGCAAAAAAACTTCTCAGCATTGGGGTGGTTGTTATATAATATAGGTTTGGTTACATATTATTGAGATACTGAAACTAATAATTTTTTTGTTTTTATTGGAAAACTGTTTTTCCAACATATTTTCTAAATTTCTGCCACGAACGACTACACACAACTGCCCTAAAACAAAACACAAATTTGTGCGCAAAATCAATAACTTGTACAACAGAATAAAATGAAGTATATATAATTTTAAATAAGTTTCACTTATAAATATAATGTTGAAGAGGTGGCGATGAATATTAGTGTTAGTATTTTGTTCGGTACCTCGATTCAATTGCCGAATGCCCTGGTCACACACATCCAATTGGTTAGAATTGTTTTCTGAAAATATAAAATTTTATACCTATTATGTCGTGTTTTTCTGAAATGTATTTTTTGTTTATTATAGAATAGGCATATATGGAAAATGAATGTATTGTATGTGTAATTAATTAATATTAACTGGAAATAGTTTGTGAATAAGAACTAGATATTTGTGTTTCTTGTTATTTAAAACTGGATGCATAAAAAATCCTAATATACCGGGTAATGTGACTTTAAATTGAGTCAAAATATTTGAATCAGGTTTAGTTCTAGAAAGTATACTTTCTATTAAGCTTGCTCGCCACGACAAGGCACTGATTCATGAACAAGAACATGCAACATGCTGTTAGTGTTGGCAGATAATAATATTAGAATAAGATAAAATTAATGTACTGTAATGTTAGTAAGTGCGAGTATGTAATAAAGAAAATAATGTATTTTAATTGATGCTGTGAAACATGCATAGCTATAACACTAAAGCTTTTCATTGCTTACTGTAAATTTAACGAACTTCAATTTAAATAAGAAAATGAATTAAAAAAATTAAGGGAAAATAAATTGTACACTAAAACGACCCTACAATATGAGAATAAATGGAGCGTTGATATGCGCTTGTTTTTGGAAGTAAATTCCACACAATTGCAGCTCTACACTCACAGGAAAGTCTACAAACAAATCTAAAAACACGGAAATGAATGGAGCGTCGATCTGCGCTTGTTTTTGGAAGTAAATTCCACACAATTGCATCACTTCACTCAAAGGAAAGTCTACAAACAAATCTAAAAACACGGAAATGAATGGAGCGTCGATCTGCGCTTGTTTTTGGAAGTAAATTCCACACAATTGCATCACTTCACTCAAAGGAAAGTCTACAAACAAATCTAAAAACACGGAAATGAATGGAGCGTCGATCTGCGCTTGTTTTTGGAAGTAAATTCCACACAATTGCATCACTTCACTCAAAGGAAAGTCTACAAACAAATCTAAAAACACGGAAATGAATGGAGCGTCGATCTGCGCTTGTTTTTGGAAGTAAATTCCACACAATTGCATCACTTCACTCAAAGGAAAGTCTACAAACAAATCTAAAAACACGGAAATGAATGGAGCGTCGATCTGCGCTTGTTTTTGGAAGTAAATTCCACACAATTGCATCACTTCACTCAAAGGAAAGTCTACAAACAAATCTAAAAACACGGAAATGAATGGAGCGTCGATCTGCGCTTGTTTTTGGAAGTAAATTCCACACAATTGCATCACTTCACTTAAAGGAAAGTCTACAAACAAATCTAAAAACACGGAAATGAATGGAGCGTCGATCTGCGCTTGTTTTTGGAAGTAAATTCCACACAATTGCATCACTTCACTCAAAGGAAAGTCTACAAACAAATCTAAAAACACGGAAATGAATGGAGCGTCGATCTGCGCTTGTTTTTGGAAGTAAATTCCACACAATTGCATCACTTCACTCAAAGGAAAATCTACAAACAAATCTAAAAATAAAGGAAAAATAACTAAACGAAACTAAATAGGTTGCGGGCACTCAAGTGACAATGTGACGTAAAAACCGCTGTTTAGACTGCTATCACTACCTACAAAATTAACTAATTTTTTTTGGTAAGAGATTTGAAAAGATTCATGCTTAGTTATAAACAATAAATTCAAGACAGAAAACTTTAAACAATTATTTACAACCAAAGCGTATAACTAAGAATGTATATTTTTAAATCTCTTACAAAAAAAAAAAATTGTTAATTTTGTAGGTGGCGCTGTGATCGCAGTCCAAACAGCTGTTTTTACGTCACATCGTCACGCGAGTGCCCGAATTTTATGAAAAGATAAGAACTAATACACACTCTAACTCTAACAAGATTAGTGCTCCCGACACGTGAAATTTTTTGGCAACTTTTTTCCTCTTATAACGCCAATGCAAACCAGGTGATACCAATCTCTGCAACGAACGCAGTAAACCATGTCTTCCTCCGGTTCTATACATTTTTCTCGTGCGGCACAGTGATGCATGGAGGCACCTAGGATAGTTTTATATAAATTGGCACAAAATGACATAGTACTTTCGTATCCAGTGGGGCATCCTAATATAATGGGTATCGACGTCTTCAACTTCATAGCTGAACGTTTGATTACGCTACTATCTGTTGCCACATCATCGTAGTTATTAGCTATGGAATAACGATTTACTTTGCCATTATTTTTAATTAATTGATCCATGATCCACATTCGAATTGAATTCATGTCCTCTTCAGAAAATTTTATTTCTGATCCGCTCGAAATAATATGTGCCCACACGCAAACATGAACCCCACAGTTTCCGCCTGCAGCAGTCTGCTTTGGAATATCTGTACACGAATATACTACCCAATTATCAAAATCGATGTGTTCCTGGTATATCTTGAAGAATTTATGATCCATAAATACTTTCAATCTCCGTACAACATCGTTTTTGGGAGCATAATGTAACGAGTCAATGTACAAGATACATTCTAGCTTGAAGAGGACGACAATAAGTGCCCAATGACTGCTATCTACATGTGTCGGGAGCAACCAAATCTGTGAATGTAATATTTGCCGTTTTTTTGCCCAAGTTTCAAAACCCCTAAGTTCGCCATTTCCGGAAAGAATATTGGTAGCACAGAAAGTATCGAAGACGGTAACATCAAGATATTTATCTGTAGCTATTTTCTCCTGCAGCATTAAAAAGGAATTTATAATAACATCATCTAACCACGCTGCTGGCAACAGTGTGTTAAAATTATTTGCTATTATGTCATGCCCTGCGATTTCACATTTTGTGTTTGGGATATTAGGATAGGATTTATAGGATGCCCAAGGTGCACTATCGTCTTGAAATCTTAGTTTTCTTACTACAGATTTTTGAAGACTTCCATTTCCAACGTTTTTCTCGGGGGTGATAACATGTGACGTACCTGCAATAGGAGATATTAGTGACTGTGCACTACCCAATATATCTGCAGCTGTGTTTATTGTGTTTGGTGTACTGTGAGTAAAGTATGTTTTTTTGTTTGGTGTACTGTCGCTAAAGTATGTTTCCTTGTTTGGTGTATTGTGGCGCAAGTGTGATGTATTGTTTGGTTTATATTCTGTCGTATCTGTTTGTATATGTTGAGGTGCTGATGAGCGAATTGATGTTTCTAAACAATTTTTATCGACGTTTTTCTACATGTAGTAACTGACGATGACATACATTAGAGATGGTTTTCGAATAGTTGTCGAATATAGATTTTCCATGGTGTACTAGAGGTGGGCTTTCAGATTTCTTCCATATTTCTCGGGTCATACTAACATTGAAACTTTGCTCAGCAACGTCTTTGTCAGCTTGTATTTTTAATCTTTTTGTGACAGTCTTGTCAACAGTGTTTTTGTTTGTCACTTTATTGCCATTGTCTTTGTCAGTTTTCCTCTTTGTTAGTTTTGTAGCTTTAAGTGTTTGGTTATAGAGGTCTACACGTGCTTTTAGCAAGCGTTCCATTACGTCTATGAACCGAGGTGCGCGCCTCCGTAATTTACTCGCAAAAGTATCTTTTTTTACTATTTTAAACCAATTTTCTACAGAAGCATTGCTGTCACGGCATATAAAAAATTTTTTTATAATTACTCCGGACACCAATGGATAAAAGGACAAAATAGTATTTAACAAGATATGAAGAACTTTTGGAGCAAAATACTTATTTTGGGTATCAGATTGTCTATATTTATTCTCTTCAATAGTTTCTAGCTGAAGATACTCGAAATATTGAAAGAAAGGGGAATTTTGTTTCAAGGGATATCGACCTTTATCCACATAGCTAAACGACACATCTCTCTTTTTCCCAGGTGTAATGTGGGAACCACGTTTTAAGGCATTTATGGCTGTATTGGTATTTGGTGTTGTATGCTGAAGACCGAAAACAATGACACCATTTATCCAATATTCAGTCACAGATGCCATATCGTAACTGTTCACTATACCACCCAGAAAAATATATGCTAACTCAATGATATCATGCTGTTTGATTGCTGCTTTTATATTTCCTAACGTGTTATGCATGATGTGTGAGCAACATACATGAATAACAGTTAGATCATCAATATAAATATTTTCTGGATCAAGTACATAATGCCACATTTTCCGTAAGTAATCGGAGAGATGCATCTTATTGAAACCTAATAAAGAAGACTGAATTAATACCAAACTGAAATCCATTTCGATTTTTGCAACGATGGCCTTGTATTGTCTTTTCACTCGGTTCATGTCAAAATGAAAAAGTTGCAAAAAATGGGATATATATGGGGTACTATGCTCCGCGCTTATAAATTCAGCAATTGGGAATGGCGATTTGTCTTTTTCTCCTGGAAACGTTAATGCGTAATAGAATACTTTTTTGGTAACCCATTTTGGCGTACCTATAATACTCCCTGTTGCATCCAGGTGCAGAAAAATGAATTTATTTTTCTTTGCCTCGGAGAACAGAAATCGTATTTGATACTCGGTTTGTAAACGAATATAAAATGGATCCGCAGACATTTCCTGGATGTATCCCTGTAAATACTTGCCTTTCCAATGCTCTTTTGTTTTTAATTCCTCTTTAAGTCGCATCAAGTATTCCCACAAATCCGGATGTAAATCTCTCGATTTGGTATTTTCACTAGAAATTTGACGAAGAATGGTTGCGTCCGGTGCGTCATTGAAATTCCCTACTGCAATTGTATTAGAAGAATTTTTTCCATATTGTTCCAGTTTTACGACAGTTATAGGTTTCATCAATAACTCCCTAGAGAGATAAGCACGCCTATGTCCTTTATAAAAACGACGATGATTTTCATCCTTATGGAAAATTCTACCAGACCTGTACACTAACATCCGAACATCATTCTCACCCTGTATTTCATCACATGTTTGAAAATCGTACTTCGCGCAATTACTATGCTTACAATACGCAATGCAGTTAAATGTGATTTTACTCCGTTTAAACGTGTTATTATATGTTCTATTGTCCTTCATAGATAAAACGCAGGATGGTATAACTTTCGTAAAATACGAATTAAATTCATCTGTCCAATGATGTTTTATATTATCAATTACAACAAAAGGAATAAGCCTGTCCTTACCGCGATTGAATTGTTTCCAAAATTGTGCCGGAACTATGAAATAACTTAAATTGCACTCTGATTGATCAGAAATGACAGGGCGAGAATCACGAATATCTAATTCAATTACGCTCTTCGATGAGCGAGGCTCTTCGATACCTACGGAAACTTTGTCAAAAGACTCTTCAACTGGGATATGAGAGGAATTATCCGACAAGATATTTGGGGGATCTTCAATTTCTATAGAAAGATCATCAAAAGACTTGTCAAGTTGAGAATCATGGATTGGCGACAATATTTTAGGAGTTCTAGGCGAAACTTCTTGTTCCTGGGCGAGCATTTCTAAATTTAGGGTGGTAATTTCATAATTGGGCGAGATATCTTTGATATTTTTTGCAGGCTGATCACGGTTAACCGACAAATTTGAAATAATTGAAACTTTATGTCGTGACCAAGAAAAATAAAATTTTTTTCTATTTAATACTTTATTTTTTTCGCCCGAATTTATACATAAAGCGGCGAAAACCCCATCGCCATGGGAGTATGACTCGAAATTTAAATTTTCTATGGTTTTCTGTGAATCCTCCGAGCAAGCAATGAATGCTGAAATTTTGTCTACAGTTTTCTTACCCATTCTGATGAATCTACGATGATACAATAATATTAATTACTATAAGCAAAAGTTATATGTACGGAAAATATATTTAGATAGCTTTTTCATGCACAAATTACTTCACAACTTTAAAAATATGTCACTGCTAAGTTAGATTGACAGTTATGGTCAACGTCATCCACTGAGATTCAATCGCAGGAAATATGTGCTATTAGCCAATGAAAATAAGTCGTCCTAAATAACAAAATCAGCCATACTAAACTCATCTAGTACAATCAACGGTAGGTTATAAAACACGCATTCATCTATTTAGTTATTGTTCCAATTTGTCGCAATATATACAGAAATTACTTTTACCTTCGTAAAATGTGTTGTAATTTGGATATTATTAAATAAGACAATTAAAAATTTTACATACTTTTTCATTGAATGTACCTTTGTTATATTTTTTACTGGGATTCTCAGTGTTTCCAACTTGTTGACAATGAACAAGTGATTTTTTTTTAATTTTCATTTATTTTAAACAATAATATTATTCGGAAATCGTTATAGTCGTATAAGTACAATAAGAACGAATGAAAAGGGAAATTGTTTACATAAAAATAGTAATTAACTACAAATGTAATGTCAGACTTCTGTAGTATGTTGGTATCAATTATTTCATTTTACAAATTAAAAAGTTTAACGGATTTATTTTAGTGTTGTCGCAATGGCAGCTGATATAAGAACGGTAAGTGAAAATTAAACAATTTTATTTGATTTAACTTATATTTCATTTGTTTTTTTAGATGTTTTTAGGATATCAACTGTTGGGCGACAGTAACATGGTGCGGTTTGCTGCGAAAATTAATCATTTAAAGCGTGTGCCAAAAAACAGTAAGTAACAATGTAGAGATTTAAGATTTAATAGGTTTTATGATATTTTCGACTCTTTTGTTGATTTTAAAGCAAAAAGAGTAGAGTGTAAAATTGTTCAAAATTAAAAATTGCATACAACACTATTTTTAAATTTTTTATGAAGTATTTGCCTATTTTACATTATATTTTTTTTATAAAACTACATAATAAAATATGACGTGCTGTGAAAAGCTGGTTGAAAATTCTTTATATTCAAGAGATATGATTTTTTGAAGTTTTGTGTCGAGGTTGTGACGTCCATAAAATATTAATATTAAAATTACACTGTTTCTGCACAATTACCTCGATATTAAAAGGAAGTTTTATTAGGAATTTTTATTAACATTCTTATTAACAAACTGTTTCTAATAAATATTTATAATTGCATATTTACGAATTATGTACATAATTTTATACAAAATTATACAATATTATTCGTTTGATAATCTCTAGAAAATATTTTTCAAAATGAAACGCGACAGTAGGTACAATTTTTTTTTTAATTTTCAGAACATAACTCAAACCAGTTGGGTTTGTGTGTCAGTGGGCAAGGAATTCGGCAATTGTGCCGAAGAATGAGTCGGGGTACCGATCAAAATATCCTTATTTTGATCGGTACAAATGATATAACAAACGTAAGCATTGATATCTATAACACTTTTACTGTAATGATCATAAAAATGTCTCTCGTTTCATAGTACACACCAGTTCGAAGATTCACAATGTGTTTGCATGACATGATGCGTCTGGCGAACAACAAAAATGTAGTCGTGTGTACGATTCCTTTGCCGCCGTTATACCAAGCGGATGCTAGACGGCGAGAATTATGGCAGGGCTACAACACTGCCATTCAGAAGCTGAAAGGTACAGTCTTCAACATTATATTTATAAGTTACACTTATTTAAAATTATATTTTCTTTACTTTATTCAGCTGCACGAGTGCTTGATCTTGCGCGCGAATTTCGGCGCAAGAATCATTTGTTTTGCGAGTAAGTGTAGAAGTGTTTTACTATTTCAATTAATAGAATAATAAAAACAGACAATACTTATCAATTTTCATTTCAGAACATACACTCGCGCAGCAGGAGACAGACGACGGCCAAAAGTTGATTTGATTCATTTCAATACCTCTGGTATTGAAATAATCAAACAATTTTTGGCAAAAAACTTGTCTGCTGAAACAGGTACTTATTTATCAAAATTCATTATTAAATAACTAACGTACTTAAAATTTTATTCATTTTTCAGCTCCTTGAACACCGCACCACCCACTCACATACACATTCCAACATGAACACATACATATATACGCACATCACATCAAACACTACACTTGCGACTCATTACACATGGAGAGCAATTCCTGTACAGTCAACCTCACCTACACGTGGTGCTCTCTGTGTTTGCTAACGAGGCTCTGACGGCAGGTATCGTCTACATTTAGACCCAAGTCCTTTTTAGGTCGCTCTACCTGGCATACGCAGCGGATTACAGACATTAGAAAATCTCTACCAGGAATTTCCCTGCAGACTTCCTGCTGTTATAACTGCTTTCCTAGTAGATTATACTTTGGAGTAGATACCAGCCAGCTAAACTGACTTTAACTTCTTCTAAAAGAGAAAACAGAATATGTCTATACATTAACCGTCATTGTTGTTTTAACAGGTTCATGACGAAACGATTATCGTAATATTTTTCTGATAAAATAATAATGTTAATTACATTTAAAGATAATTTTCATCGTTCGCGGCAGAAATTTAGAAAATATGTTGGAAAAACAGTTTTCCAATAAAAACAAAAAAATTATTAGTTTCAGTATCTCAATAATATGTAACCAAACCTATATTATATAACAACCACCCCAATGCTGAGAAGTTTTTTTGCTAATCCTGTATTTTGAATTACTTAATATTTTTTAAACTTTCTTGAAAAGATGTTTGAACCAAAATTCAATATTAGTCAAAACTCTTTTGAGAATTGGTCTGAAAAAGTTTTAATTTTTATTTCTCTACTTACCCTAGATATTTGTAAAACGAGTATTCCTTAACCTGTATATATATTTTATTGAAAACTATTATATTGTAATCTTTATAAATAAAAATAAGTTGATTGCCATACTTTATAATAGTTATTTTTTCCAGTCTTGTAAATTTACAGGAAAATATCCAATAACAGGTAACATAGTTATTCATTGTCGATTTGAATATAATGCATTATAGAGAGTTCCTTTCTTTACAATAATCAATTGTAAATTAAATTTTTAAAATAGCGCCAATAAAACGAAAATCGAAAGTAGTGATATATTGCGGAGAACTACGGACATGGTAGTACCAACATAATATAACCTACACAAATATTGTTTTACAAATAAAATATAGCATAATGTGTATTGTTTATAGAAATTGATCATAAATGCATGCAATAGTGCGTTTTTGTATTACAATTATAAATAAATATTAATTTTAGAACCATCAAAATTTGCATGCGAAGGTGGCGCCAATGTTTACTGATATTCCCGCTAAATATTCAACACCAAATTTGAAATACAATTGACACGCATCCTCAATGGAAGGACTTCACTTCCTTTTTACATAAAATATATTAAAAAAACATTGTAAAAATTTTATACTCTTCGATAGATAGTACCAACATAATATAACCTACACAAATATTGTTTTACAAATAAAATATAGCATAATGTGTATTGTTTATAGAAATTGATCATAAATGCATGCAATAGTGCGTTTTTGTATTACAATTATAAATAAATATTAATTTTAGAACCATCAAAATTTGCATGCGAAGGTGGCGCCAATGTTTACTGATATTCCCGCTAAATATTCAACACCAAATTTACATTATTACAATTCTAACACGCATCCTCAATGGAAGGACTTCACTTCCTTTTTACATAAAATATATTAGAAAAACATTGTAAAAATTTCATACTCTTCGATAGATAAAAATATATTGCTTTGAGTATCTACATATTTAAATATTAATTACAACCCTTTCACCCCTCGGCATCGTTAAGGGTGTTTCATATCGGACTAGCTTAAGTGAAACCTGTATAAAAAAAATAGTTGATGCAAAAGAACATATAAGGGTTGTTTTTATTTTTTTTCCGTATTGAAAATATGATACACATTTAAAAATTTGTACAGCCCTTCAGACGGCACTATTAACCATCCCTGCTACACAGGGATGTTCGTAGGGATATAGGGTACCTGTGTAAAAAAGAATTGTTGATGCACAAGAATATATAAGGGTTGTTTTTATTTTTTTTCCGTATTGAAAATATGATACACATTAAAAAATTTGTACAGCCCTTCAGACGGCACTATTAACCATCCCTGCTACACAGGGATGTTCACAGGGCTATAGGGTACCTGTGTAAAAAAGAATTGTTGATGCACAAGAACATATAAGGGTTGTTTTTATTTTTTTTCCGTATTGAAAATATGATACACATTTAAAAATTTGTACAGCCCTTCAGACGGCACTATTAACCATCCCTGCTACACAGGGATGTTCGTAGGGATATAGGGTACCTGTGTAAAAAAGAATTGTTGATGCACAAGAACATATAAGGGTTGTTTTTATTTTTTTTCCGTATTGAAAATATGATACACATTTAAAAATTTGTACAGCCCTTCAGACGGCACTATTAACCATCCCTGCTACACAGGGATGTTCACAGGGCTATAGGGTACCTGTGTAAAAAAGAATTGTTGATGCACAAGAACATATAAGGGTTGTTTTTATTTTTTTTCCGTATTGAAAATATGATACACATTTAAAAATTTGTACAGCCCTTCAGACGGCACTATTAACCATCCCTGCTACACAGGGATGTTCACAGGGCTATAGGGTACCTGTGTAAAAAAGAATTGTTGATGCACAAGAACATATAAGGGTTGTTTTTATTTTTTTTCCGTATTGAAAATATGATACACATTTAAAAATTTGTACAGCCCTTCAGACGGCACTATTAACCATCCCTGCTACACAGGGATGTTCGTAGGGATATAGGGTACCTGTGTAAAAAAGAATTGTTGATGCACAAGAACATATAAGGGTTGTTTTTATTTTTTTTCCGTATTGAAAATATGATACACATTTAAAAATTTGTACAGCCCTTCAGACGGCACTATTAACCATCCCTGCTACACAGGGATGTTCACAGGGCTATAGGGCACCTGTGTAAAAAAGAATTGTTGATGCACAAGAACATATAAGGGTTGTTTTTATTTTTTTTCCGTATTGAAAATATGATACACATTTAAAAATTTGTACAGCCCTTCAGACGGCACTATTAACCATCCCTGCTACACAGGGATGTTCACAGGTCTATAGGGTACCTGTGTAAAAAAGAATTGTTGATGCACAAGAACATATAAGGGTTGTTTTTATTTTTTTTCCGTATTGTCAGTTATGAGACACAATTAAAATTCTGTACAGCCCTTCAGACGGCACTATTAACCATCCCTGCTACACAGGGATGTTCACAGGGCTATAGGGTACCTGTGTAAAAAAGAATTGTTGATGCACAAGAACATATAAGGGTTGTTTTTATTTTTTTTCCGTATTGAAAATATGATACACATTAAAAAATTTGTACAGCCCTTCAGACGGCACTATTAACCATCCCTGCTACACAGGGATGTTCACAGGGCTATAGGGTACCTGTGTAAAAAAGAATTGTTGATGCACAAGAACATATAAGGGTTGTTTTTATTTTTTTTCCGTATTGAAAATATGATACACATTTAAAAATTTGTACAGCCCTTCAGACGGCACTATTAACCATCCCTGCTACACAGGGATGTTCGTAGGGATATAGGGTACCTGTGTAAAAAAGATTTGTTGATGCACAAGAACATATAAGGGTTGTTTTTATTTTTTTTCCGTATTGTCAGTTATGAGACACAATTAAAATTCTGTACAGCCCTTCAGACGGCACTATCAGCTATCACTGCTATACAGGGATGTTCGTAGGGATATAGGGTACCTGTGTAAAAAAGAATTGTTGATGCACAAGAACATATAAGGGTTGTTTTTATTTTTTTTCCGTATTGAAAATATGATACACATTTAAAAATTTGTACAGCCCTTCAGACGGCACTATTAACCATCCCTGCTACACAGGGATGTTCACAGGGCTATAGGGTACCTGTGTAAAAAAGAATTGTTGATGCACAAGAACATATAAGGGTTGTTTTTATTTTTTTTCCGTATTGTCAGTTATGAGACACAATTAAAATTCTGTACAGCCCTTCAGACGGCACTATTAACCATCCCTGCTACACAGGGATGTTCACAGGGCTATAGGGTACCTGTGTAAAAAAGAATTGTTGATGCACAAGAATATATAAGGGTTGTTTTTATTTTTTTTCCGTATTGAAAATATGATACACATTAAAAAATTTGTACAGCCCTTCAGACGGCACTATTAACCATCCCTGCTACACAGGGATGTTCACAGGGCTATAGGGTACCTGTGTAAAAAAGAATTGTTGATGCACAAGAACATATAAGGGTTGTTTTTATTTTTTTTCCGTATTGAAAATATGATACACATTTAAAAATTTGTACAGCCCTTCAGACGGCACTATTAACCATCCCTGCTACACAGGGATGTTCGTAGGGATATAGGGTACCTGTGTAAAAAAGAATTGTTGATGCACAAGAACATATAAGGGTTGTTTTTATTTTTTTTCCGTATTGAAAATATGATACACATTTAAAAATTTGTACAGCCCTTCAGACGGCACTATTAACCATCCCTGCTACACAGGGATGTTCACAGGGCTATAGGGTACCTGTGTAAAAAAGAATTGTTGATGCACAAGAACATATAAGGGTTGTTTTTATTTTTTATCCGTATTGAAAATATGATACACATTTAAAAATTTGTACAGCCCTTCAGACGGCACTATTAACCATCCCTGCTACACAGGGATGTTCGTAGGGATATAGGGTACCTGTGTAAAAAAGAATTGTTGATGCACAAGAACATATAAGGGTTGTTTTTATTTTTTTTCCGTATTGAAAATATGATACACATTTAAAAATTTGTACAGCCCTTCAGACGGCACTATTAACCATCCCTGCTACACAGGGATGTTCACAGGGCTATAGGGTACCTGTGTAAGAAAGAATTGTTGATGCACAAGAACATATAAGGGTTGTTTTTATTTTTTTTCCGTATTGTCAGTTATGAGACACAATTAAAATTCTGTACAGCCCTTCAGACGGCACTATCAGCTATCACTGCTATACAGGGATGTTCGTAGGGATATAGGATACCTGTGTAAAAAAAATCGTTGATGCACATGAATATTTAGGATTAGAAATAATGAATAATTTGCTGAAGTGTTGGTTATGGGTTAGGAAATTGATAGTCATATATTCGCGGGTGAATGTATTTTTTTAAGAATATAACATATTTATCTTCATAGTAAAATAGTATTTGATTTATTATTTAAGAATATACACATTTAATCTGTTATAATACAATAATAGTTACGTTTTCTAATTAAAAGTAGCTCACAGTTATTCAGTTGGTCTTGGTTATGCCTGTCGTAAGGTTTGTTCACAACTGGGTGTATCTCTATAGTCGCTGCTAGCTGCCGCTGCCAGTTTCACTCTGGTTTATGAGGACCACTTACTTCAGACAATGAACAGCTACCAGACATTTGCAATTGTAGAAACTGATGAAAAACTGAGAACTGGAGAACAGGAAGCTAATGGAACTAATATTCAAGAAGCTGAAGCTGTCTTCAAAAGTGAAATATTATATATTAATGAATCACATTCATTATGTGAAGAAGTAAATGATATCACTGTAAAAGAAGAAAATCTTTCATCTGAAGATGATGCTGATAATGAATTTTATAAGGAATATGTTAAAAGCGAAAAGTGTGAATCTGTTCAAAGTGACTCTGATGTTTCTTTTTTGAGGATTAAAAATATTGTACACGAGGATTCCAAATACTTTAACAACTCGACTAAATCGAAAGAAAAGAAACAAATAGGAAAAAATAAGACTATAAAGACTAAAAAATTTAAATGTACATTTTGCAAAAAAGAATACCAGTCTGAAATAACATTCGAGGATCATTTAAAAATTCATACAGGTAATAAGGATTTTAAATGTTTAATATGTTATAAAATTTTCTTTTCAAAGCGTACTTTGAATACACATATACAAAATCACACGGGAATTAAAAAATACGAATGTTCAATATGTAATAAAAAGTTACCGAATTTAGCAATATTATATGTTCATGACAAAATTCACAAGGCTATTGAAAAGTACGATTGTTCAGTATGTAATAAAAAGTTTATACTAAAAAGTAATTTGACTATACATGAAAAAATACACAAAGGTATTAAAAGATACGAATGTTCATGTTGTAAAAAAAAATTTATATTACAACAATATAACTATACATGAAAACAAGCACATGGTGTTAAAAAATACGAATGTTCAATATGGAAAAACAGGTTTATACAAAAATCTGAATTGGTTCATCTTGGAAAAATTCACACTGCTGAACTACCAATGTTCAATATGTAGAATTAAACATGTAAAAAGAAAATACTTGTAGAGTCTTTGGCCATAATAAAAATATCTAAGAACGATGACGTCATATCATACTACGTTTATATGTGGGTACCATAATCAATTCATTTCTCATTTTCTCTATCTCTCTAATCAATAAAATTTACAATAACTGTTTGACTTTACTAACCAAAAGCCTTCGGAATTTTCAGTATTCACACGAATGAAACTCACAATACGCTATTCGAGAATTTTGAATAAATTGTAGATACACATTTTCGTGTTGTCAATAGAGGTAAAATTAAAACATACATTTCTCGATATAAAACTTTAAAGCGGTACTATCATGGAAGCATTTACAATAGATTTTAATGAAATTTAAATGTTATTTTTCATGAGTATGCAAATTTTTAAAAAAGTTTACCAGTCTTGGGCTGATAAATGTAAAGTTAAAAATAAAATCAAACAAAACATAATTTTTATTCCAAAAAATATAAGTTATGTTTTGTTTGATTTTATATAATAGCTTTTGTTCGTTTCACTACGTGGCGGTTACTGTTTACCACTGCGGTAAGGATTTTATGTTCGATTGAGTTGGCGGTAAAACAATAAGTTACTAGATTTTGTTTGTTTCGCGGTAAAAGGTGGTAAAAGGTTGCGGTAGCTGCCAGTAAGAAATTTTACAGCAACTCTAAGCTTAGCTGATAGCGGTAGAAGTTATTTTTGAGATCAGGAAAAATGAACAGCGAAGGTAGCAACGGTGAGAGGAAAATGAGAAAGTAGAATATCTTGATAATTTATATATAAATATATTTATTTTATTTGATGTTAAGACATGTTTTGTATTTGTAGAACCTGAAATGAATGAAACAATTTTAGAAATAAATGCTACGGATTTTGCACCTTCAATTAACTTAAAATTTAGAGCTGACTGGAATGACGCGGCAACTAAATTGTTAATTTTTATTTATAAATGTAAAAGCAAGAGTATTGGAAAAAATAAGCAATTTTCAAGTTTTACAAAATTTTGGGATTATGTTGCTAAAGAAATAATGCAACAACAAAATTTCTTTTTTACGGGCGATCAAGTAAAAAATAAGTGGGATGCACTTGTTCGATCGTATAAAGATGTTATTAAAAATAACAAAGAAACTGGAAGGAAAAGGAAGAAATGTCCGTATCAAAAGTAAGTGAATATATGTGGTTTTATATGTTTCTCTATTAATTTGAAATTGTTATAGTGAATTGGAAGAAATATTTCTACAGAAACGAAATATATTTCCAGAATTTTTAGCAAGCGGTATAACGGAATCTACACACACCAACATTATAGGCAGTCGCACACATGAGTTGCCTGAAGAAAAGACACAACACCAGAATTTATCTGTTCAGACTACATCACCACCATCATCAACGTCAACACAGCACACAAATTTACCATTACCATCAACCTTAACCGAAGCTAAAAAAAATGTATATATAGCACCAACAAGAAAATTGAGAGAGATGTTAGAAAATCACCACAGAGAAAGAATGGAAGCAACGAAACTGTGGCGAGAACAAAAATTAAGTCTCCAAAAAGAAAAAGAAGAAAACCGTCATAAAGAGAGGATGGCACTCATAAAAGTGTTGAAAAATAAAAAATAAGTGTTCATAAGTTAAGTTTTAACAAATTATTATTATTAAAATTAGATTCCTAGAATATTTAAGTTATTATATTTGACGATAATTCCATAATTTTGTGGCTAATGTGTTTCTCATTTCTCTTCCGTTGTCATTTCCTCATCTTCATCATCATTCACATTATTTATATTTTCTATCTGATTTTCTAAAGGAATATCCATCAAGTTTAAATATTCTAAATTTGCAATGTTGTGAAGAATACAGCGTGCTTTTATAACTTGAACAATTAATCTAGGTTTTATTAGTTGTCTAAAACGTTGCTTTAAACTGCCAAACGTATGCTTTATGTAAATTCGTGGAGAAGAATGCATAGTATTGTAATTTTTTTAACATCATTTAAATGGCCGTTATTCTTGTATGGTGTTAATAGATTTTTTGTAGTAGATATGCACTCGTCACCTAGTATATAACCAACTAAAATTATTTAAAAATAAATAAATTGCTAGCTATGTCTGAGTTCTAAGGGTGAAAATATTTACCATCACATATTTCTGGTAAATTGTAATAAATTGTGCTATTTTTAAAGATTCTAGCAGCATGCACTGATCCCGAATAGCCAATAAACACATCTATAATTTTTTTCATGGTTCGCGATTCCCTTTAAATGAATTGAATAATAACCCTTTCTTTTATGTAAGAATTAGGGTCATTCATAGGTTTATCAATTCTAATTTAACTGCCATCGATACAGCCTAAAAATAATAAAATACATAGATAACTATAAACTAATTTGAAAGGCGAATGATTTCATACTAACGTCTGGAATTTGTTTGTGACATTGAAAATGGGCTTTTATATCCTGGATTTGTCCTTCATTCGGCCATCTTATAATCGGAGGTCCTAACGAACATATAAATTCGGATACTGTATTTACAACTTGAAATAATGCACTGATATATCAAATAAATTATTTACGGTTCCACCAATGCGTTCGTGGCCCACAATATATAAAAATGTTAAAATATATTTTTCAGAAGACAACGGTTGACGTCCAATATATTATTTATATAAATACTCAATTAAATACCAATTTATTTCATATAACTTATTTTATTTTCTTTCTATAATGACATCGTTATTTATTATCTATCACGATGACTACCATCCAAAAACTAATCTAAACATGGCAAACTAATACAATAATTCAATCATAATATTACATTATTATTTATGGGGCGGCTAGCTCAGTGGTATGAAGTCGGCCTGTGGATCCTGAGAACCCTGGTTCGATTCCCACAGGCGACAAACAATTTTCATAATTTCAAAAACTACCCCTGTGGCTCCTCCATCACGAACATTTTTGGGGGCCGTGAATTAACGACTGGTAACCGCACTTCACGCGCAAAATATATCACTTACCGAGATCTGCTTCGGCAGAGTGCCACGCCCAGTAATTGGTAGAAGGCGTGATGATTTATTTATTTTATTTTTATAATATTACATCCCTCTCGCTAAGTTGAATTTAAATAAATACAAAAAACAATAAATACTAAAATAAAATGTAACATTTAAATAGTATTAAACATGAACATATTACTTCAAAGAAAATATTTTATTTCGTATAATTTTCGAATCTTTTTGGAACTTTGATTTGATCACGATTATGAAGATTGTAATTATGACACTGGAATTTGCATTTGAAGTAATTTGTTCTTGTTTATTTATATGAGGACTAGAAATACCATATTGATCCAAGTTTTCAAATATTGTCTCAAAATTTTTCGATATTTTAATGTTTTCCGTTTCGCCGATAAGTCTGTCCTAATTCATTTCAACTATATACGATCGTGGTAATTGTAAATTTCACGTATGTGCTACCCTTTTAAAATGATAATTTATTTTTATTAAAATACATAATTTTATCTCCTACTTTCCCCGGCAAAATAAATTTAGAATTTCGATCATAAAATTTTTGTTTATCTTATCTTGTTTTTATTTTTGCTCTAGTTGTATTAATTTTAGGAATTAAATGTTTGCTTACGGTTGCAATTTTATCTTTTAATCGTCTACATAAAGTAGTTGAGCGACAAAAGTATACTTGGAATAGGTGTGTTACGATATGTCAAAGATTAAAGACGACTTCCTTTTACATATTGAACATTCATGGTTTTTTTTATTCTTATATGAATTTTCTCATGCTGATTCAAAGCACCACTATTTAAAAACTTTTTTTTACATACTGAACATTTAAAGTTTTTTATACCCGTGTGAATTTTTTCATGATTAATTAAATTCCATTTATACATAAACTTTTTTTTACATTTCGAACATTCATATTCTTTAATTCCGGTGTGAATTTTTTCATGGATAGTCAAAGTACTTTTTAATATAAACTTCTTTTTACATATTGAACACTCGTGGTTTTTTATTCCTGTATGAAATTGTTCATGTTGTCTGCAAGTAGTTCTATCCATAAACTTCTTTTTACATATTGAACATTCATGGTTTTTGATACCTATATGAATTTTCTCATGATGATTCAAATTACTTCTATCTGTAAACTTTTTTTTACATATTGAACACTCATAATCTTTTATACCTGTATGAATTTTTTCATGTGTTTTCAAATTACTTTTATTTATGAACTTTTTTTTACATATTGAACAACTAAAATTTTTTATACCTGCATGAACTTTTAAATGATACTTTAATGACGTTTTATGCATGTATCCTCTACTACAAATTGCACACTGAAATTTCGGATTTTGTATAATTTTATTTTCGTAAACAATATCTTCAATACACGAAATATCGTCACTTGAAATTGATTCACACTTGATGCTTTTAACATATTTATTATAAAATTCAATATCAGTGTCGTCTTCCAGCGTGATAATTTCTTCTTTTACAGCGATGTTTTGTTTTTCTTTTTCTATATTATCTAAATCAATAACACTCTGTGTTGGATTTTTGAAAACTTTTGTATTACAAATTCCATTATCTTTCTTTTGGTCAGTTCGCAGCTCATCATTAACTATGGTTTCCATTGTTTGATCGCTACTCACTGCCTGTAGTATATTCTGGTATTTTATATCACTAAGGTTCACTGACAAATGTTTGTACGATTCACTGGTATCTGTTAAAGTTTGGAAGTAGCTCTTCAGATATGTGCTGTTTCGTAAGCACATTTTCTTGAACTTATAAAAACATTCCAATTTATTCATACAATTGCTGCAAACATATTTTGGGATAAGCGGATGAGTGTCAACCTATAAGTTTGTATAAATTTTATCATACAGTATTAAAAATTCAAGGTTATGTTTACTTACAATTTCTGGTAAAAAATATTTTAACCCCTTTTGAATTAATATCTCTTCATTATTTTCGGTTAATACAAGTTTTAGATTTTTATAATTACCAAGACATAAAAAACATAACTTAGATAAGAAAAACATTTTGTTACAGTTTTATGTTTGAAATAGTAATCAATCAAAATATACTGTTGCCAACCTTATCCTAAAATCACGAACTATTATACGAGTGCGAGTGCGAGTCTTGCGGGTAAAGCATCCACAGAAATATTGTAGAAAGAGAGCGATAGGAAGAAGAGTCTGGCGAATACATGGTGCTTACGAGTCTATTCATGTTTTTTTTTACTTTTAGAACTAATTACTTTAGAAAATGTTATTTGCAATTATTTAAAATGAAAGACACATTTTTCTAAAATTATATCAGGTTTAGCTTGACAAATATAAATATGTAAAACCATATATAAACCCATTTTTCTTGTAGTACATTTTTGCTATTTAATTACACCATGACAAGTTACACAAATGTAAAATTGGCATAAATATTTTAATTTTACAATACAAAATGGTAAAATTTATATAATGTAAATAGGACATTTTATTTAAAAAATAATAAAGAAAATAGATATAACCGAATATTTAATTTTTTTTAATTAATATTTTTCTTTCAATTTAGATTTCTCGATGCTGTTAATCACTGCATTTGTGTGTACTAGATCTAATACAAATATACTAGATGGAAGATCCCTAAATTAAACACACAAAGCAATAAAATGTTATAAATATTCATGAATTAAAATATAGAAATAGTTTAACATTTATTATAATATATACCAATACAAATTGACATCATCAGTTATATTCGTAATTTATTTATTTTTTAAAATAATATTGAATTAGGTACCTATTTGCAAATAAGAACATTAGTTTTTTATAAATATGTGAATTTTTTCATGCTTAACTAAACTACCTTTTCGCATAAACTTTTTTTTACATAATGTACATTCGTAGTTTTTTATTTTTATACCTGTGTGAACTTTTTCATGCTCATTCAAATGACTTTTTTGCATAAACTTCTTTTTACATAGTGCACATTCGTAGTTTTTTATACCTGTGTGAATTCTTTCATGCTGAACCAAAGTACATTTTCGCATAAACGTTTTTTTGCATATTGTGCATTCGTAGTTTTTTATACCTGTGTGAATTTTTTCATGTTCAATCAAATAAGCTTTTTGCATAAACTTTTTTTTACATTGTGCACATTCGTAGTTTTTTATACTTGTATGTAGTTTTTCATGCTTAACCAAATTAGATTTATACATAAACTTTCTTTTGCATAGTGCACATTCATAGTTCTTTATACCTAGGTGAATTTTTTTATGCTTAACCAAATTACATTTATACTTAAACTTTTTGTTACATATTGAACATTTGTAGATTTTTATACCCGTGTGAATTCTTTCATGTGTGAACAAATGAGATTTTTGCATAAACTTTTTTTTACATATTGAACATTCATTGTTCTTAACACCTACATGAATTTTTTCATGCTGAACCAAATGACCTTTTAGCATAAATTTTTTTCCACATATTATACATCTATAATCTCTAATACCCGAATGAACTTTCAAATGGTATTTCAATATTTTGCGTGGATATTCTCTATCACAAATAGCACAATGATTTTTTTTTATTTTTTTAATCTTATTTTGTTCTGCTACATTATTTTCTATAGATTTTGCCAATTTATTAGTTTTACTATTACTATTTGGGTATTTCGAATCTTTATGTGCAATATCTTCAGTTCTCGAAACAAAAACATCAGAGTCATTTGGAATTAATTCACTCTTTGTGCTTTTATCATATTCATAATAAAATTCATCACCGTTGTCGTCAGATGTAAGAAATTCTTCTTTTATTCCGATATTATTTTCTGTCTCATATAATAAACGTGATTCTTCAATATGTAATTTAACACACTGTGTTTCATTTTTGACAACTTCTTCTTTAATATAAATTGCATTCTCACCGTCGTCTTCAGGTGTAAGAAATTCTTCTTTTATTCTGATATTTTCTGTGTTATATAATAAATGTGATTCTTCAATATTCTGTGTTTCACTTTTTACTTCTGCTTTAATTCCATTATCTTCCATTTCTCCAGTTCGCAGCTTCTCGAAACTTCCTAGGATTGACATTGTCTGCTCGATACTCCCTGCCTATTCAGAAATTTTATATCAGTTAGTTTTACTGATTCATATTTGTTCGATTCACCAGCAGTAGATGTTAAAGTTCGTAAATAGCTCATTAATTGTGTGTTGTATTGTAAACAAATTTGTTTAAATTTATAAAAACATTCTAATTTGTTAATACAATTGCTGCATACATATTTCGGGATTGCCGAATGAGAAAATCTATAAAATAAAACAGTTTGCATACATTTGTAACAAAAATAATAAAAATGTTTCAAGGTTATATTTACCTAGAACTTTGGTAAACAATATTTTGATTTCTTTTGAATTAATTTTATTATTTTTCTTTAGTAGTACTGAGGCACAGCAGACAAGCCACACCTATATAAGAAAAATAATTTGTAACAAACAAATCTGAAATCAACACGCAATGCAGATAACATAGAAAAGAGAGGTAGAATAGAACGCAGAGAAGATGATACAATGATTGGTAAAAGTGTAGTATCACTGTCTAATTTTTAAAATGTAATGTTAGGTTGGTAAAATTTTGTGAATTTCAAAACTTCCTAAAAATTACTAAATATACCAGTGCTTCGAAACTGTTATTTGAAAAATATTTTCTCGCTTCAAACCTCAAGCATGATGTAATTTACTATTATCAGGATATAAAAAACAATTCTTTCTAACCTAACCAAACCTTCTTGCTTATCTCAGTCTTTGCCATTTTTATACATTTATGACATTTATACTCCTTTGCTACGAACTTCAAATCTCTGAAAAAGTTTTAGCATCACTGATAAATAAATGTCATTATAGTGGTAGGGAAATTTTAAAAATTGGTAAGTGATACTGCATTTTAGACCAACCATAAGTAGACAAATTCTGCCGTATTCAAGTCAATGCAGTGTTGTGAAGTAGAAAGAGTTAGAGTAACTTATGGGTGAGGCGGGTGCGCGGCAAGGAGCGAGTACCCTTTGATGTTATGCGAGTTGCAAACATTTGTGTAGTTATTTTTATATTCAATTACCTACTTTTCATACATCAAAGTAAAGGTTAGTTTTTGACATATTAATGCTGGGTTGCAAGAAAAAAATAAAGAGCTCTTTAGTTAAAGAATTGTTTATCTAGCAACAGTATCAATAGTGATTTTCTGAAATTTATTGAATAAATAAAATGCTCGCGTCTGATAACTGTCATCAACAAAATGCAACACGCATAACACCAAGGGATACTAGCTCTTTGCCGCGCACCCGTGTCATCATCAAGTTATTCTAACCCTTTCTACTTCACAACAAACGCCGTTGTTCTCCGTCTACTTATGGTTGGTCTGAGATTTTACCCAATGATTCACTGCGTAAAATAAAAAATAAATATTTTTCTCGCTGTTGCCAACAATACTAATTGACAACTCCAACGCTCGAATACGCCAACTAGCGGTAAAAAAATTAACTTCTCGTGGTGGAACTGTTTCATTGTACATGTTTGGACGGTAAAAGTACGTGTTTCAAACTGAAATTTTACCAATCATCAGTCTTGTCAACATCTTTGTAGAAAGCGTTATTCTTATATCTTTACTAGTTGCCATATATTGTCTAACACTTAATAATAACAAATCACATATAGCTTCTATTTTGTCGGTTTTTAAATTTATTTTTAATTAGATAATTAAGACAAAGTTTTTTCGGCAGCTGCTGAGGTAGTTAGAATACATTTGACCACTTGGATTAGATTCGGAAACATTAAATTTAAAATTGTAGTAGAACACTAGAAATTATTTGAGTACTAGACCTAGTACGAGTACGATTGTATTAGATTAAATACGTTAAGCAATTTTATTATAATATATACCAATACAAATTGACACAAAATATCATACATCAGATATATTCGTAAAGTATTTATTAAAAAAAAAATGTATACAAGAATATTAGTTTTTTATAACTATGTGAACTTTTTCATGTCTAACTAAATTACTTTTTTGCGTAAACTTTTTTTTACATATTGAACATTCGTAATTTTTGATACCCGTGTGCAGTTTTTGATGCTCAACTAAATTACTTTTTAGCATAAACTTTTTTTTACATACTGCACATTCGTAGTTTTTTATACCTGTGTGAATTTTTTCATGCTTAACCAAATCATTTTTTTGCAGAAACTTTTTTTTACATGTTGCACATTCATTGTCTTTTATACCTGTGTGAATTTTTTCATGCTTAACTAAATCACTTTTTTGCATAAACTTTTTTTTACATATTGCACATTCGTAGTTTTTTATACCTGTATGAATTTTTTCATGTCTATCCAAATGACTTTTTCGCATAAACTTTTGTTTGCATACTAAACATTCGTAGTCTTTTATTCCTGTATGAACTTTTTCATGTTCAACCAAATGACCTTTTTGTATAAACTTTTTTTTACATATTGAGCATTCGTAGTTTTTTAAACCTTTGTGAATTTTTTCATGTTTAACCAAAATATTTTTATATGTAAACTCTTTTTTACATATTGAACATTTATATTCTCTAATACCTGAATGAACTTTTAAATGATATTTTAATGACTTTTTATGTGGATATTCTTTACTACAAATAACACATTGAAATTTATTAGATATCCTATTATTTTTTTCTGTTACATTCTCATCTTTAGATTTAGTTAATTTAATTGTACTATTATTATTAGAATATTTGGAATCTGCACGTACAGTATCTTCAATCCTCGCAACAGAAACATCAGAATCACTTGAAATTGATTCAGATTTTATATATACGTGACAAAATTCAATATCAGCGATGTCTTGAGATGTAGAAAATTCTTCTTTCACTTCGATGTTATTTTCTGTCTTATATATTAAATGTGATTCTTCAATATCTAATTCATTAGTATACTGTGTTTCATTTTCGATAACTTCTTCTTTAATATATATGGCATTATTTTCCTTTTCTCCAGTTCGCAGCTCATTACTTCCTACGGTTGACATTGTCTGGTCACTATTCACAGCATCACAGCCAGTAATTTATTCTGGTATTTTATATTAGCAAGTTACTGATAAATGTTACTATTCACCAGCTCTAGATGTTAAAGTTTGAAAATGCTCTTCAGATGTGTTTTTTTTTAAACAAATTTGTCTGAAACAAACATTTTAAATAGTTAATACAATTGCTGTATCCATTTTTTGGGATTGCCGAATGAGAGTCAATCTATAAATTAAAACAGTTTGCACGAATACAGTAATAAATAGGTTATGTTTACTTACAAATTCAGGTAGACAATGTTTTAGTTTCCTGTGAATAATTATCGCTATTTTTTCTACAGATTCAATAAGAACTGAGACACAGGAAACATAATTTAGATAAGAAAAAGAATAGATCAAATCATGATGCACTAGTCACTGTTTCCAATCGTAAAATGAAAACTATAATTTTTTTCTCATTGTCCTCAACATAGTAATATTATTACAGGTAAATCATGCGATCTGAAATTAGTACAAATGTTGAAAAATAAAAATTTGAATTTATTTCTCAAAAATGCTAAATAAGATTTTAATTAAAAAATTCTGTATATTTACGAATATGGTCCTCCATAACTCAGAAATTTTTTATCCAATTTGAACTTATACTTTTGAGAAAAAATTAATTAGAAAAACGTTGAAAACCAGCCTTTTTCGGATAATATTTGTTTTTTCTCAAAAGTTACAGTTCACATAATAAAAATTGTCTGGGTTATATATGCAGAATTTTTTAATTAAAATGGAACTTGGAATTTTGGGAAAATCAGACTTGAAATTTTGATATTTTTATCTTCTCCATTTCAATTCAAATTTGTTAGGTTTCACTTTTTTACATGCTTTTATTTTTTAGTGTATTTTTAAAAATTGATTTGCGCGTTTTATTGGCCGCAGGTTGGCAGTTGGCATCACTGCCATCTTGATTGATTAATATTTGTTTGTGATACATTTCATATTTCTTGTGCATCAGTTCCAGAGATAATAGAAGGTTGAACCTGTATTAATCGAAAAAAAAGGGGAAGAAATATTAATTCAACGGAAACTAAAAGTATAGTTTACCTGAAATTGTAAGTAAACATAACCTTGAAGCATTTTTATTATTTTTGTTAAAAATTTATGCAAACTGTTTTAATTTTATAGATTGACTCTCATTCGGCAATGTCGAAATATGTATGCAACAATTGTATTAACGAATTAGAATGTGTTTACAAAACACACAATTGAAGAACTATTTCTAAACATCATGCAAACATTTATGAGGACAACTTACTTCAAACAATGAATAGCTACGAGTTTAAATTCTACTGCTGGTGAATCGTACAAATATTTATCAGAAAAATTTACTGATATAAAATACCAGAATTAATTACAAGCAGCTAGTATCGACCAGACAATGTTAAATGTAGCAAGTGATGATATGCTGCGACCTGAAGAAAAAGAAGATAATGGAATTTATATTAAACAAGAAGTTGTCAAAAATGAAATACAGTGTGTATATGAGTTAAATATTACAGAATCAAATTTATTATATGAGACAGAAAATAATATCGGAATAAAAGAAGAATTTCTCACATCTGAACACAACGACGATAATGAAATTAAAGAAGTTGTCAAAAATGAAACACAGTGTGCATATGAGTTAGATATTACAGAATCAAATTTATTATATGAGACAGAAAATATCGGAATAAAAGAAGAATTTCTCACGTCTGAACTCAACGGCGATATTGAATCTTATCAGGAATATGTTAAAAGCATTAAGTGTGAATCAATTCCAAGTGACTCTGATGTTACTGTTTCGAGAATTGAACACGAAGATTCTAAATATTCTAGCAGTAAAACTAATAGATTAACTAAATCTATAGAAAATGTAAAAGAAAACAATAAGGTTACGAAAATTAAAAAATATCAATGTGCTATTTGCGGTAGAGAATATACACAAAAAAAATTATTAAAGTACCATTTAACCATTCATTCCGGTATTAGAGATTATAGATGTTCAATATGTGGAAAAGAGTTTATACAAAAATACCATTTAATTAGTCATGAAAAAATTCACACAGGTATAAAAGACTACGAATGTTTAATTTGTAAAAGGAAGTTTATGCATAAATGTAGTTTGGTTGCGCATGAAAAAATTCACGGAGGTATAAAAAGCTACGAATGTGCACTATGTAAAAAAAAGTTTATGCAAAAATGTGGTTTGATTCACCATAAAAAAATTCACACAGGTATAAAAATCTACGAGTGTTCAATATGTAAAAAAAAGTTTATGCAAAAATCTAATTTGAATAGACATGAAAAAATTCACAGAGGTATAAAAAACTACGAATGTACGATATGTAAAAAAAAGTTTATGCAAAAACTTAGTTTGGTTAAACATGAAATAATTCACGAAGGTATAAAAAATTACGAATGTGCAATATGTAAAAAAAAGTTTATGCAAAAAGACAATTTGCATACACATGAAAAAATTCACACAGGTATAAAAAACTACGAATGTACGATATGTAAAAAAAAGTTTATGCAAAAACGTAGTTTGGTTAAACATGAAATAATTCACAAAGGTATAAAAAATTACGAATGTGCAATATGTAAAAAAAAGTTTATGCAAAAAGAGAATTTGCATACACATGAAAAAATTCACACGGGTATAAAAAACTACGAATGTGCAATATGTAAAAAAAAGTTTATGCAAAAAGATAATTTGCATACACATGAAAAAATTCACACAGGTATAAAAAACTACGAATGTACGATATGTAAAAAAAAGTTTATGCAAAAATGTGGTTTGATTAACCATGAAAAAATTCACATTAAAAAAACGAATGTTCTCATATAAATATAAGTAATTGGACCTTATATTATGAAAGTGGTGTAAGTTCATTTAAAAAAAAAAATAGATATCACGTATTTGTGCTTAATTTAGTGTAAACTTTTTATTTATAACTAATTGGTATTTAATTTATTAAAAATGCCCATGCTTTGTTCAATTTAAAATTGGCCGGTAAAAGAAATTGCGTAACCATTAATTATTAAAGTGGTGTAAGTCCAATTTCCATAGACAGGTAGCAGAGTCAGTGGACTGCTGTTTTACGTACGTTTTACTTCACGTCTCGAGAGTTACTATTTTAGGTTCTTATTTTATTTTCCTCCTAAAATGGATAATTTCATATTAACATCAGATAGTGATATAGGTAAGAAGACATGGTAAATCAATATTGTTTATCAAATTTAAATATTTAATGGATTACAGGCTTAACGTGGTTATTAAAATTGCGAAAGTTGGAACAATTTTTAATTTAATTTTATTACTCGAACAGCGACGTTTCGGCGCAAAATTTTTGCCATTATCAAGCAATTTAAAGAATTAATAAATAATCGTTACATTTTACAAATTAAGTAAAAACAGAAAAAAATCAAACCATGGTTCAAAGATACTGTTGTTACTTAATTAAACAAATTTCAAGATTATTTTATAATAATATTATTTTATTTTGTGAATTTCAATGTACTTAGACATAAGTGTAGGACGAAAAAAAAATTGATTAAATCATTGTGGAGTTTAATAATTTGGTTTATATTTCGTTAGATATTGGTTAATACCATCTTCAGGTATATGATAATAATAAACACGAATAGTACAAAGTTGCGCACAAAAGTAAAATAATAAGTTAAACGATTTTTACAATTGTCTAATTTTGAAAGTCCATAAATATGCATTATTTTAGTTAAATTTTTCTGTCATAAACTTTAAATTTATCAAACTTTAAATTCATACATATGACTTAAATTCTTTAAATTTACTTTGTGGTATGATTTCCTTAAAAAATCAGATTGTGTCGCTACAGACGAAACCCGTTGTCAATTCCTGTGAGACATAGGAGTCTTGGGATCGATGCTGTGTTAGACACTATGACAGATAAATTCGGTTGACGCCTATTCGTTCAGGGGAGCCGTGGCTTAGTGGTTAAAGCATCAGCCCGGCAAGCTGAAGGTCCTCGGTTCGAGTCCGGGCGTCTCCCGAATTTTTCTGTCATAAACTTTAAATTTATCAAACTTTAAAGTCATACATATGACTTAAATTCTTTAAATCATCATAATTACTTTCGAGTTAACGTAAAAGTAATCAGAGTTTTAATAACCGAGTTAATTCAGCTATTAACGGGAACGTTCCCGCAATGTAATTTTATATTGAGAGCGGTAAATTAATGTTATTTCAAATTATTTATTCTGCGATTTATAACTAAGAACTATAAAAAGTATATGGATTTAATGGAAAGTGAAACTGAAAATTTTGTTGAGATAGGAATGATTCATAACCTCACCTAGAATTAAAAATAAATTATAATTAAATTAATAAATTAATTATTATTAAAAAAAATAGCCGACAGTGAAAGATTCCTTTTTATTTTCTTATACACAGTAAGGAAGTATTGGAATCGTGAAAAAAATCGTTGACGAGATTTTCACAGAAATACGTGTTTTGAGGTCACTGAATCCGTTTTGATCATTTTCTCAATGTCTGTGTGTGTGGATGGATGGATATCTCATGAACGAGATAAGATTTGTTAACGAAACTTGGTAATTATAAGTTTCATGAAAATACGAAGAACTGAGTTGTTTTTGAATGAAATTGAAAAACCGGAAGAAGAAGTTTACTCGACACACAAAACAATAAATTCCATTTATTTCAAAAATGGAATCAGTTACGAAAAAAAGTTTCAAATAAAAGATGTTAGCAAAAAAAAGAAACATAAAATGTTATTTGTAATTTTCCTGTATATGCGTCTAATTTTGAGAAAAACTAATTTATATATTTAATAATATATTCCAATAATCATAGTAGCAATAGAAACAAAAAACATAAATATGTTTAACAATTATATATCAAGTAATAATTGTCAAACGCAAGGAGCAAGTCATAAGCAAAGATAATATATATCCTACTCTAGATGGGAAACTGTAATGTTAAAGGCCGGCGCACTCTTTCAACGCCATCTCTTGGTTGGGTCAAGAACTAAACTAGATTTAAAAGCGTAGGCGGGAATTTATATTATATGAAATATATATTTTAGTCACATAACATACAATTTTTTAAAGAAATTGTGAAGTACATGAAAATAACTTCACAATTTCTTTAAAAATTGTACATTATGTGACAGAAAAATAAAATTTTTCATTCAACAAAAAATGCAACAGTAAATTAGTGTCTATATTTTATTTGTAATATTTTTAATTTTACAATTATAGCACATTTTGACTTTACTTACTAATGTATCATCGGTATTGACCATTCTTGTCTTCCTTATTATTATACTGTCTATTTCATTTATATAGTGATGCAAAATTAAAATGGATATTATCGAATCCATTACAAGTTCCTTGTGATCAATACATTATGGAAGAAAAATTAACATTTTCTCTCACAAATGATTTAAATGTTTGACAAAATTGCTTTTTTCACTATTTAATTTTATAAACTGTAAACTTATGTTTTTAATAGTTGTAAACGCTGTTACGATTGAAAATGAAGGATATTACAGCCTGGTAATTTCGTCATATTCGACACTTTTTATAAATTACGGGTGCTCGTACTATCCATCAAACGAAACTCGTCCATATCCAATATATCCAATCACTTGTTAAAACGAACCAAATCCTTTTCTGGATTAGGAAATCGATGATAGTGGACATCTGTTTAAAAAAATTACAAATTTAAAGGATATAATTAGCGAATAACTACAATCAATATAAGAAAAATGTATCTGTTTCTGAAAATCGTGTTGCTGTGCATATTTGGAGAGATCAAGTATATTAAAATCTACAGAATAATAAAAAATACTTACCAGTAGCCTGACATCCGACGATGCAGCACTTTGTACTCGTAGAACGTAGAAGATATTACAGTTTGTATAGAAAAATACACCAAATGACAACAGTAATGAAACACAAAAACCGTTGACTAAACTAAAAGAATATCTGAACTAGAAAACGTAAAAACGAACTTGTTATAGAGAACTTATGAAAACGAATGGCGGTTGATGGCAGAAGACTCTAACTTTAACGTCATCTGTTTAGCCAATAAAAACACACTTCTGAATTATCATCTACAATACTACGTGCGCCATCTCTTGGTTGGGTCAGGAATTAAAAACAGTGCGCAGCTTCGCTCATAAGACTTTCCAGTGCCTGGTCATAAGTGTTCTATTCAGCGTTTTTGATGCTATATCAATTTCATTGATCAAATAGTAAGTAATTTTATATTTCTATTTTGATATTTTATGTTTCGAACAGATAAATGCTGAATTACTGAAAAACTAAATTACATGTATAATAATATATAACATTCATATATTCTAAATATTGAATATGGTGTCGTGTGGTGTCCACACCAGATTTTTTATATTTTATTCAGCAACAAAGCCTGAAGTTTAGAAAAATGTTTGATTATATGGTATTCTGCTTGAGGCAGTTTCAGGAATTCTGAAATTTAAAATAAATTGATTTCAATGTAATATAAAACGAGTTATAAAAAAAAATGTTTTTCTGCCATTTGTACATCAAAGTCATGTCATATGTGCCTGATCTTTGAAAATTTCGAAGCGTATTCCTAAGCCTGTTCGCGCGGTAATGGCAGATGCCCTTTCTAAGTATATCAAACCGTGTAACACTTAATTCGTATATTTTTGGAACGAGTCTTCAAAGTGGGCATGCAGCTTTACAAGCAGAGGAAAGAATGATCAGGAATTACTCTGCCCTTCAAGATTTTTACCATTTCGTCCCTATTGGTGTGGAAACCTTTGGTTCGCTTGGACCATCAGCAGAATTGTTTTTGGCCAAGTTAGGAAAAGTAATTCTTTCCCAGACATCAGAAAAACGATCGTCAGAATACCTAAGACAGAATAATTGTTGATTTGCAACGGGGAAATTTCGCATCAGTAATAGGTACTCTGCCAAGTCAGAAGGCTTTAGATGCATTTTTTTGTATTTTAGGAGATCGTTCTTTCAATCTTGCTTGATTTATGTGTTCTTTTAATTTTTTATTAAGTTTGTTCTTTATTCTGTTATATATTATGTATCAATTTGTATAGCATTTAATAAACTTGAATTTATTAAATTAAATCATATCTATCTGCATTTTCAATATTTAATACCAATCAAACAATACATATTTTCTGTTTCTGAATTTTTTAATATAAAACTATTGTCAACAGACATTTTTAATTTCCATTTCGCCGTTATTTTACAAGACCGAATCATTTTAATTCCTCTAACTAGAGATGGTAACGAATTATCGAATGAAATAAATAATCGATTTTTTGTTTGATTAATCATATATTTATGGTTTTAATTAATTAATAATTTATTATTAATTGATCTTTTTTTTATATTATTACAAATACAATCTTTAATTTTTTATTACAATTTTTATAAGATATTAGTGGTGAGGGAGCCACATGGGTAATTTTAATGTGGTAAAAATGTTTGTCGACTGTGTCTGTCTTAAAGGTGTACATAAGAGATTAACATGGAAAATCAGTTTTTTCTATGCTGTTGCTCGGTGTTCTACACGACAACAAAGATTGTAGTATCAATCGAAAGATATAATTTTTCTAAATCCAACAATGTAAAATACATTTCAATTTAATAGTAATATAACCCCGTAAATTAATTATAAAATTTGGAAAATTCACCGATTTATTCAATTTTTATCAAAAATAAATATCGTTACCTGACTGTTTTGCTTTGATTTAAGCGATTTATTTGACGTTTAAAAACAAAACAGTCATAGGCCACGATATTTGTAATATTTATTTTCGATCGGTTAATTTACGAGACCAAATTACTACTAAATTGAAATGTATTTTACATTGTTCAGAAAAATGATATCTTTCGATTGATAGCACAATCTCCTCTTCGATACCTCGTAGTAGATTTCATACTACATGGCACTTCTAAAATGAGGTGCTGGATATCCCTTAAGGAATGTTATTCCATTCATCCTGAAGAACTTTTCGAAGGTCTAAATTGTTAGTCACATAGACGATCTCTAACACGTCCCAATATATCCCACACATATTAATTAAATGGGATTCAAGTAAGGGCTACAAGCAGGTCAGTCCTTGGAATTAATTCCTATTTGATTTATATATTCAGAAACAATCCAGGCTATATTTGGTCGTGCATTTTCTTGCATAAGAACAAATCTTTCGACTACAATTGCATTGAAAACTGAAACATGGTTCTCCAAGCCTTCCTGTACATATTGATGAACAGTTAAAGTATTACCATCAATAATGACAAGCTCTGTACAAGCCGGAAAATAAATTCCTGCTCAAATCATCAGTGATCCTCCTCCATAACTTACACTCTCTGAAAAATACATGGGGTATAGCGCTCTTTTACTCTTCTCCAACGTTTTTCCCTCCCATCTGGAGATTGTTGGAATATGTTCTCGAAAAAACTGTAACAAAGAAATTCTATAATGCCTAAGTAACTGCGGCCCTCTGGCAGATCTACAACTCTTTAATTCATTATCTTCTAATCTTCCCCTAAATGTTCTTGCACTCACATTAGTATTCTTTACCCTTATCAAAACATTTTTCACTTGCACGGCAGTAAAATG
The DNA here is from genome assembly GCA_911728475.2 of Pterostichus madidus. Taxonomy (NCBI): domain Eukaryota; kingdom Metazoa; phylum Arthropoda; class Insecta; order Coleoptera; family Carabidae; genus Pterostichus; species Pterostichus madidus. The sequence goes on from OU452314.1 coordinate 27,812,459, forward strand.
ACGATTACTCAAAATGCACATAATAAATTTGTAATCACTTCCTGTTGTAGACCTTTTACGTCCAGAACCAGATCTCTTTGTGGATCTATTAGTCTTGCGAAATCGTTGTACTACTCAGTATACTGGAACGTCAAATGTTTAAATGGTTTGCAGAATCAAGTATAGTAAAACCATTCTCAACTAGCGCTACGGCCATCGCTGCTTCTTCATTATTTAAAGGCATATTACTTACAAAAATTAACAAATAGTCAATCAAATGTATAGTTACTTGACAATGAATAAAAAACAAATATCCCAATTTCTATTTATTGCTAACATAAAACTTCGAGTTTTAATGAAAAATTATCGGATAAATTTAAATCAAACATAATAAACTACGTTCAAATTGCAGAGTAAAAATGAATCATGCCAAATGATAAACAATGTCACATTTTGTCGATAAATATTGCAAATTGAGCATATTTTACATGATTATAATTATATTAACAATATTTTTTTGTTGTCCCACTTTTTTTTTGCCGGTCAGTGTAGATTATAATATAAATAATACTAAGCAGCTTCAAGGCAAACATAGGATAATATATAACTTAAATAAATTTCGAATAATTAATATACGAACTATCTGCATTTAACTAGAAATAGTTATTTTTGTATTAAGTGCGCGAAATGAGTGTTTTTTGTGGAGCATGATGACACTATTAAAATAGTAATTCTAACGGGCAAAAAAAAAACACGTAAGAAAAAATAATAATTAAGATCTTTTGTCAAAACTGTGAAAAAACTTTTATGAAAACAATGAAAGCAGCTACTAGGAGTGATAAAAATTTACTTCCATCTATCAAAAAACAACATAAACTGGACCACTGCAGTTTTACCTTTTTTTTCACTACTTTAGTGTTTGTAATCGTATTATTATTATTTGATGTTTCATTATTTTTTTTTAGTATTGGCCATTGTTTAGTTTCTTTCTTTATTTTTTTAATTTGTTTTCTATGCTGGCTTCTTTCAAAGAGAATGTCTTACATTGAATGATAAATATATAATTTTAAATAATTACCACCTACCTTCAGGTTTGCTTGACATTGGACTAGTGTTAAAATGGGCATAGGGGTGTAGTCTATGTATATGTAAAACAATAATCGAGGCACATCGAATTTTAAGAGTTGAAATGAATTTTTATGTCATTAATATTTGAACAACAAGCTTTCATATTTGGCGCTTATTTGTTACAATTAAATAGTTATTTATTATACAAGTGTTTTATTAGGTATATAAAACACGCAAGAAAAGTTTAAACACGAGACCTTTGCATATGTCTCTTATTTACCTCGTGCAAATACTTGTGGGTATTGAGAATGCCTGAGTACTTGTGATAATATTCCACAGTGGTAGTTTAAATGTGGTGAAAATTGTTTGTCGACTGTGGGAATCGAACCCGGGTTTTCAAATCCACAGGCCGACTCATTTTCAGTGAGATCAAAATAAAAAAGGCGCGTGTATTAACACTATTTCTCTGCACGCACATTTCTGAATATGCGCACGCCACTATTAATAAATTGTGATATGAATCTGTTTATTCTGTTGCGGTTCACTTATCGGTCAATAAGAATGAAGCATTATCCCTTCGTAACAAACAGCGAGCCGACCAATAAAAGCGAAGCATTGTTTTTAACAATTGAACAATAAACCGACCAATAAGAACGAAGCGTTGTTCTTAACAATTGAAACAATGAAGTCGACCAATAACACTGAAGCATTGTTTCCAACAATTGAAACAACAAGATAACCAATTAGCGCAAAGCACTATCCTCACTAGTTCAGCAATTGGTATAAAAGAAGACACGCAAGCAGCAGAAGTCAAGTCAATTTACGACAGCCGAAGAGGCCTAGTAGACTGGTCTCACCAGTCAGTCTGCGACAGCCGAAGAGGCCTAGCAGACTGGTCTCATCCGCACGACAGTCGAATAGGCCTAGGGTACAAGACTTTCCAGGTTCATTTCAAAACTACGATCTACACTCACGACAGCCGAACAGGCCTAGTGTTGCAACGTTCACAAATTCTTACTTCGAGCACGCGTGTCGCACAAGAATTTGAACAACGAGTACTCTCTTGTTTCAGAGTAACTCAATAGACCGTTGGGAACGTCGACGACGACAACCTGGATTCGGCCTTGAAGACCACCACGTGCCACGACAGCAGCAGCCGGTTTCTCACGACCGTGTCCACGACGAGTCCATGCTGCGCTCCCCGGTACGACTCACTCTTCACGCAGCACGATCTGTACGAACAGTATCACCACTGCTGTTAACGTCCAAGATGAAGTCCCGGAGCATACCGTCCACACCTGACATTCCGTGCACCAAGTAGCCACAGCGGGCTATCCAGCCTAACTACAAGACATCTCCAACCGTCGCATCGGCTAGCGACAAACTGTGAACATTTAATCTGTGCTACAAACATTCAACAACTTTATGAACTTTTCAAGAATAGACATAAGTGATCTGCAATTAGTATTATTTTAGTGATATTTTATTTTTATTTTAAGTTGTAAATAAAGAACATTCAAACTGTGTCAGCTGTCTTCCTTATTCCACTGATTCAAAATAGTTGGTAATCGGGCACAGCACAACACATCCGACGACCCAACAATTCCTATAATATTTCGTAATATACATTTAAAACTATGATAATAAACACGTATTTAAAAAAAGCTTTATTATTTAGTTATTTATTTTTACATGTTGAACTTTAGTTTTTAACATTTATATTAATTTCTTTGATGGTTAATCACACATCAACTTACATAATAATAAGTACTACCCGTGTGAATATTTTTATGTCGAATCAAACTACGTTGAAATACAAACTTTTCTTTACATACTGTACATTGAAAGTTTTTAATACCATTATGCATATTTTCATGTCGAACCAGTTGATATTTTCGCATAAACTTTTCTTTACATATTGCACATTCAAAGTTTTTAATACCATTATGAATCTTTTCATGTCGAACCAGTTGAGATTTTCTCATAAATGCTTTTTTACATATTGAACATTTATAGTTTTTAATACGAGTGTGAGTTTTTTCATGTCGACTTAAATTATTGTTTTGTGTAAACCTCATTTTACATATTCCACATTCATAGTTTTTAATACCAGTGTGATTTTTTTCATGTATAGTCAAATAACTTTTTCGTGCGAACTTTTTTTTACATATTGCACATTCATAATTTTTAATACCAGTGTGAATTTTTTCATGTGAAGTCAAATAACTTTTTCGTGCGAACTTAGTTTTACATATTGAACATTCATAGTTTTTAATACCAGTGTGAATTTTTTCATGTTCAGTTAAATGACTTTTTTGTGTAAACCTTATTTTACATACTGAACATTCATAATTTTTAATACCAGTGTGAATTTTTTCATGTGTAGTCAGATAAGTTTTTCGTGCAAACTTATTTTTACATATTGAACATTCATAGCTTTTTGTCTCTTTTTTTCCTGTTACTTTATTTTCTTCAAATTTAGTTGTATTATTTTCATTACTACTATTAGAATATTTGGAATTTTCGTGTACAATATCTTCAACACTAGAAACAGAAACATCAGAGACACTTGGTATTGATTTACATTTTATACTTTTAACGTATTCCTGATAAAATTCATTATCTGCGTTAAATTCAGATGTAAGAAATTCTTCTTTCACAACGATATTATTTTCTTGTTCGTACAATACATGTGATTCTTCAATATCTAATACATCAGCACACTGTATTTCGCTTTTAAAAACTGCTTCTTGAATGCAAGTTGCATTATCTTCCTTTTCTTCAAATCGCAGCTTATCATTTCCTACCGTTGATATTGTTTGGTCGCTGCTCACTACCTGTTGTTTTTTCTGGTATTTTATATCAGTAAGTTTGACTGATAAATGTTTGTACAAGTCATCTGTAGATCTCAAAGTTTTAAAGTAGCTCTTCAGATAAGTGTTGTTTCGTAAACAACTTTGTTTGAATTTGTAAAAATATTCTAATTTACCCATACAATCGCTGCATACATATGTTGGAATATGAGAATAGGAGTCAACCTAGAAATTAAAACAGTTCGTATAAATTGTATCATTAAAAATACTTTATGGTTATGTTTACTTACAATTTCTGGTAAACAATATTTTAGTTGTTTTTGAACTAATATCCCCTCACTGCTTTCGATGCACAAAAATTTTAAATTTTCATAAGTTTTGAGACACAGAAAACAAAACTTAGACAAGAAAAACATATTGTAGAATAAATAACAAACTAGTTACAAGCTTGACATTCAAAAAATTGAAATCAAAAGGCACTTTTGCCAACCATAGAATAAGAAATGAATTCCCACTGTCGCCAACATTAATATTATTATTACAGGTAAAAATATCCCAAGGACAAAACGTGATGTATTTTACGTTAAGCCCCTGGCACATATAGCGTCAAGACTCCGAGTCTGCTACAAACTGCTGAAAAACTGAGAGTCACGTCCAAAACGGGTGTCACATAGAGTCGGTGTTTCTGACAGTCAGAAATAAATATTTGTTAATTTTAACGTGTTATTTGTTAATTTGTATTATTTAAAATATTTATCGACTATTAAGAAATATAAAAACTATAAACTACGAAATATAAAACAAAAAATTAAATTAAAAAAAAATTACATGAACTATAAATGAAATATAAAAACTTAAAATGTATTATTTAAAATGTTTGTCGATTATCAAGAAATATAAAAACTATAAACTAGGATATATAAATAAAAAAAATAAATGAAAAAAAATTACTTGAATTATAAATTAAATATGAAAACTTAAAAGTTTCTAACTATGTATAAAGTAAATGAATTTAACTATAAAAATGTACAAAAATCAAACAAGAACATAAACAATAATAATTCATACGTCAAACAACAAAGGAAGATAGCGAAAAAACCAGCATCATAATGAAGTTGGTTTTCGGCAGTCGTGACTGCTGAAAATAGAGGCGTTTCTATTTTTGGCAGTCAAATGGTAGACTCGGAGTCTTGACGCTATATGTGCCAGGGGCTTAAAATTTAAATTGTATTATAAGTAAATTGTTCGTGGGTTTGTGACACTGTGACCGCTGTAACGTGAGTGCTCGCATCCTATTGGTTCTTTTCAAATCTCGTCCCAAAAATAGTTCATTTTGTAGGTGGCGCAGTGAATTTTCCCGAAACAGCTGTTCATTATCACGTGGGTGCCCGCATCCTATTCAGAAACAAAAATATAAACTAAACTGTTTAATTCGACATTTTATTAATTTTTCTAGACTAATTTTTTAGTCACTGTTAAAATGTCAAGTAGGGCGTATTGGAAAATAACAAGTCTGGAGTTCCTGCTAACTAATATTTATTTAACACACAAAAAAGTAATGAGCACTTGACAGGTGATAAATGTGAACTATATATATTAAAAAGAAAAACAATAGAATAATTTTAAAGTCACCGATAAACAGATTCCTATGTGACAGGCATACCAGCAACGAGAAATAGAACAGTCTGAAGATTGGTTAAATGCTGTCTGTTAACATTGAACTTTACGAACTTTTCAAAAATAATCTGTTTAGTTTTAGTTTATTTACCAAGTATTGAATAAAGAACATTCAAACTGCTTCAGCTGTATCATTCAGAAAACACCTTGAGGGCTATTCTGTGCACAAGTCACCAGTCACCAGTCACCAGTTACAGTGTCATTTTGAAACGCATTCTAGCGGTGAACTATGTGTACTAGTAGTAGTGACGTCATATCAAGTCACTTCGCAGACACCACCTCCGGAGGTGGTGTCTAGAGCTAGTCACTAGTGACTTGTGTATCACGTGATCGCACATGTTGAGTTTTGACAAACATATTTATATTGGCGGGCTTTGTTTAAATGTACTTAATTTTCGATTATAGCTAAATGTGAATATAAGCATTGATTACTAACATAAATTACATTTAAGGCAAAGATATCGAAGTGCCCAATAAATTTATTTGTCTGAAAACAAAAAAATAGCATATACAAAATTGACAGTTCATATAATTTAATAGTTTGATGCCCGGTTTCACCAACAAGAGTTAAATTTTAATCATTGTTTAAATATATAAAAGCAAATCAAAATTACATGTCAAATGGAATAATTGACATTGCTGTCATATATTCGATTTACTTTTATTTATTTAAACGATTAAAATTTAATTTTTGTTGGTGAAACCGTGCATCAATGCGATATTTTTTGTTAGACAGACAATTTTATTAGGAGTACCTAGATATCTCAGCCCTAAATTAGTATATTGAGTGGAGAAATTATTTTAAATTATTTCGGCTGGTACTATGGCGTTTATGCATGGAATATTGGTTGTAATAGAATAACTTGAGAACAAAATTCATGCGGATCGTTTATTTAGAAGAAATGTAACAGATGATCAAGATACATTTTCAGTGAGCGATGTTGAATTTATGTCCATTTATCATCTAACAGGCGGTTTTGGATCTCTTTAACGGCTAGTTTTTCAATCGTCTGTTTACTGTCGATTAATGTTAATCATGATTAAATAATAATGGTAACCATAGTTTCCATTATTATTTAATCATGATTAACATTAATCGGTGATTGAAAAACTGGCACTAACGCTCGTTTTCATCAACAAAAGTTAAATTTCAATCGTTGTACATGTAATTTTGATTTGCTTTTATTTATTTTAACAATGATTAAAATTTCACTTTTGTTGGTGAAAACGAGCATAAGAATATAATTTCGCGTATTAATTAAAAACAAAAGACATTGTACAGCTTTTTATTTATATATATATATTTTTAATAAAAACATAGAACTTATAATAAAAATATATAACTTATAATAAAAATATACAACTTATAATATAAATATACAACTTATAATAAAAATATACAACTTATAATAATATACAAATTTGTAATTATTTAAAGGTATTGTCGTAACGCTAGGGCAATTCGCTGCAATATGTTATTGGTTTCAATCCTGTTATCCATGGATTGATGATTTAATTGAATAAGTGTTTCAAAATTCTTATTCAATTTTGTCATTTCACTTAAGAGCCCGTCGATTTTAATATTTGTATCATTATGTAGCTGCCGCTGCAACACTTGATCGGCTTTCTTTAGAGGAAAACTTAATTATTATTCTGTCACGATATTAAATTTTTTTACGTAATACCACTGAGTAAAGAATATTATTTATAATTATAGTCATTCAGTGGGAATACTTTCTGCGAGGCATTAAAATTGGCTTCGTCTTCTTCCTTATCATCTATAAGTACATCCGGTATCTATAAAGTTCATAAATTATTAATAAAAAAAATAACAAAACATTTATTATAAATTACATTCGTCTTCTTGTCTGTCCCCTCTAAAAATTCAGCATTTTGCACCCAACGAGATGCAGATGCTTTTCTTTTTGCTGATATTTCTTGGAGTCAGCAACGTCCAATAATATATTACTTTCTTTTCTTGCTCCCTCGCTTTCTAAAGAAATATTTTCAGGATCATCAATTCCGAAAATATATTATTCGGACAATATTGATGACACGATCATCCGAATCAGATATTTTTATTTCTGTCATTGGACTGCCTCCAGTTTTTGTCCCGACTTGCCTTCATGGCAGACACTTTTCTCTATACTTTAATTTTTATATGTCCAAGTCTGCTTATAAAAGTTAAAATTATAGATTACATATTTTGCGTATTACATTTCCTCACTCTTTGCCATTGTTGAATAGTTTTCTGTTTTCCACTTGTACCATTTAATTGCTGGCTCAAAATCATCAACAGATTTTTAAAAATTTGACGTTCTTCTGTAGATTGTAATCGGCCCAGTGCAAAATCAAGATGATCCTCCATGAAGGACACTAAAATTTCTTTCTTATCTCTGGATATTTTTTGTTTGTTTTCGTCTTACATTTGGCTGAAAATAAATAAAAGATTTAACATTATGCACATTCCATTAATAAAACTTTTACTTACCACGCTTCAATCACCAGTAAAAAGTGATAAGGCTTTATTACAAGTATTACTGATTTTTCTGTTCGATAAACCAGGTTATTACTCAGAAAAAGCTCTCAATGAACAAAGAAATAAAATGGCATCCAACAAGTTGTCATATTTGAAAATAAAATGAAACTTCATTGTCACCAATATAACCCTAAAAGAACTATAACCTAGTGAAACAAAAATTACTATAATGTCACTAGGCTGAGTCACGATATGCGGATTGCATACAGTTTATTGACGTCATCAATTTTGTCACTATCACCATGGTGACTTGTGCACAGAATAGGTGTCCTTATCCCACTGCTCAAAAGTTGGTAAACGGGCACAGCACGACACGCCCGAACCTAGCAAGATATTCTGGAGACTTTTTAAATGCAATCTAGAGACTTTTTGTTAAAGTTGGTTGGCAACACTGCTGCCATCTTCATTAATTTAATACATTAGTTTGGGATACATGTCTTTTCTATCTAAATTATATTTCTTGTGCCTCAGTTCCAGAGATAATAGAAGGTTGAAGCTGTATTAATCTAAAAAAGGGGATGAAATATTAATTCAACGGAAACTAAAAGTGTAGTTTACCTGAAATTGTAAGTAAACATAACCTTGAAGCATTTTTATTAATTTTGTTAAGAATTTATGCAAACTGTTTTAATTTATAGATAGACTCTCATACGGCAATGTCGAAATATGTATGCAACAATTGTAATAACAAATTAGAATGTGTTTACAAAACACACAATTGAAGAACTATTTCTAAACATCATGCAAACATTTATGGGGACAACTTACTTCAAACAATGAATAGCTAAGAGTTTAAATTCTACTGCTGGTGAATCGTACAAATATTTATCAGAAAAATTTACTGATATAAAATACCAGAATTAACTACAAACAGCTAGTATCGACCAGACAATGTTAAATGTAGCAAGTGATGATATGCTGCGAACTGGAGAAAAAAATGATAATGGAATTTATATTAAAGAAGAAGTTGTCAAAAATGAAATACAGTGTGTATATGAGTTAAATATTACAGAATCAAATTTATTATATGAGACAGAAAATAATATCGGAATAATAGAATTTCTCACATCTGAACACAACGACGATAATGAAATTAAAGAAGTTGTCAAAAATGAAACACAGTGTGCATATGAGTTAGATATTACAGAATCAAATTTATTATATGAGACAGAAAATATCGGAATAAAAGAAGAATTTCTCACGTCTGAACTCAACGGCGATATTGAATCTTATCAGGAATATGTTAAAAGCATTAAGTGTGAATCAATTCCAAGTGACTCTGATGTTACTGTTTCGAGAATTGAACACGAAGATTCTAAATATTCTAAAAGTAGCAGTAAAACTAATAGATTAACTAAATCTATAGAAAATGTAAAAGAAAACAATAAGGTTACGGAAATTAAAAAATATCAATGTGCTATTTGCGGTAGAGAATATACACAAAAAAAATTATTAAAGTACCATTTAACCATTCATTCCGGTATTAGAGATTATAGATGTTCAATATGTGGAAAAGAGTTTATACAAAAATACCATTTAATTAGTCATGAAAAAATTCACACGGGTATAAAAGACTACGAATATTTAATTTGTAAAAGGAAGTTTATGCATAAATGTAGTTTGGTTGCGCATGAAAAAATTCACGGAGGTATAAAAAGCTACGAATGTGCACTATGTAAAAAAAAGTTTATGCAAAAATGTGGTTTGATTCACCATAAAAAAATTCACACCGGTATAAAAATCTACGAGTGTTCAATATGTAAAAAAAAATTTATGCAAAAATCTAATTTGAATAGACATGAAGAAATTCACAGAGGTATAAAAAACTACGAATGTACGATATGTAAAAAAAAGTTTATGCAAAAACGTAGTTTGGTTAAACATGAAATAATTCACGAAGGTATAAAAAAGTACGAATGTGCAATATGTAAAAAAAAGTTTATGCAAAAAGACAATTTGCATACACATGAAAAAATTCACACAGGTATAAAAAACTACGAATGTACGATATGTAAAAAAAAGTTTATGCAAAAATGTGGTTTGATTAACCATGAGAAAATTCACATTAAAAAAACGAATGTTCTCATATAAATATAAGTAATTGGACCTTATATTATGAAAGTGGTGTAAGTTGATTTTTAAAAATAAATTAGATATCACGTATTTATGCTTAATTTAGTGTAAACTTTTTATTTATAACTAGTTGGTATTTAATTTATTAAAAATGCCCATGCTTTGTTCAATTTAAAATTGGCCGGTAAAAGAAATTGCGTAACCATTAATTACGAAAGTGGTGTAAGTCCAATTTCCATAGACAGGTAGCAGAGTCAGTGGCCTGCTGTTTTACGTACGTTTTACTTCACGTGTCGAGAGTTACTATTTTAGGTTACTTATTTTATTTCCCTCCTAAAATGGATAATTTCATATTAACATCAGATAGTGATATAGGTAAGAAGACATGGTAAATCAATATTGTTTATCAAATTTAAATATTTAATGGATTACAGGCTTAACGTGGTTAATAAAATTGCAAAAGTTGGAAGAATTTTTAATTTAATTTTATTACTCGAACAGCGACGTTTCAGCGCAAAATTTTGGCCATTATCAAGCAATTTAAAGAATTAATAAATAATCGTTACATTTTAAAAATTAAGTAACAACAGAAAAAATCAAACCATGGTTCAAAGATACTGTTGTTACTTAATTAAACAAATTTCAAGATTATTTTATAATAATATTATTTTATTTTGTGAATTTCAATGTACTTAAAGTCATAAGTGTAGGACGAAAAAAAATTGATTAAATCATTGTGGAGTTTAATAATTTGGTTTATATTTCGTTAGATATTGGTTAATACCATCTTCAGGTATAATAATAATAAACACGAATAGTACAAAGTTGCGCACAAAAGTAAAATAATATATAATAAGTTAAGCGATTTTTACAATTGTCTAATTTTGAAAGTGGTGTAAGTCCATTTGCAGCCCATAAATATGCATTATTTTAGTTAAATTTGCCTATAACAAATTTATATAATTAAATTACATATTGATAAATCAGTAGAAACATTGCCAGACTTGATATAATTAACCCATATTTTTATATTGACAAATATGCTAACCTTTAATTTTCTCGAAACAAGAGAAAATGGACTTACACCAATTTCATAATAAACGGTCCATATTCAATAATTAAGTAGATTTAAAAAAATGATATTTAATGCTCATTTTGCTCCTCGACCAGTGTGCCATTGGCTTAAGGGCCAGTTTTTCAATCACCGGTTTACTCTCGATTAATGTTAATCATGATTAAATAATAATGGAAACCATAGTTTCTATTATTATTTAATCATGATTAACATAAATCGGTGATTGAAACCTAATGCCAATGGCACACTGATCGAGGAGCAGCAATGAGCGTCGAGGAGCTCATCGATGAAACAACAGAACGCACCCATCATCGATGAAAAATAGAGGCTCCTCTATTGACAACTCCAGCCCTCTGATACGCCAACTGGCGGTAAAAAAAATAACTACCAGTGGTGGGACTGTTTCATTTATTCTATATGTTTGCATGGTAAGAGTATCGACAAAATACGATGGAAAACTTAATTAACAAAAAATCTAATGCTAATGCCAATGGCACACTGGTCGAGGAGCATGAATGAGCGTCGAGGAACTCATCGATGAAACAACAGAACGCACCCGTCAAAAGGCGCCTCTATTTCCATCGAGGAGTTCTTTGATGAAACGATTGTGTCTCATTTCACACGTATTATTGTGTCTCGTCTCATGTTAACGTGGGCTGTCATTTTGGTTTTGCTTTGTGCTATTTTTTCGTGTTTGTTTATTTTATCAGTCAGGGTGCGTTCTGTTGTTTCATCAATGAGTTCCTCGACCAGTGTGCCATTGGCATAATACAAACTGTTGCTTGTATGGATGCAATTCGGTAGCAAGAAAGAATAGCGAATTAAATTTTCATCGTTTTCCGCGAAAGGGAAAGTATAAAGTTACAATAACCTCAAGAACCGGTGTCAAGCAAACTGTGAATTTATTTTATGCTTGGGAATACGCTATTATGCCAATGGCACTGGTCGAGGAGCAAAATGAGCATCGATGAGTTTCTCGATAACACAACAGAACGCACCCGTCATCAATGAAAAATAGAGGCGCCGCTATTTCCATCGAGGAGCCTCGATGAAACGATTATTGTCTCATTTCACACGTATCTTTGTGTCTGATTTCACGTTAGCGTGGGTTGTCATTTTGTTTTTGCTTTGTGCTAATCTTTCGTGTTTGCTTATTTTTATCAGTTATTTAATTTTATTTACTATATTTTCTTTTTATATTAGTGTTTAATTTTCTTTTGATATTTAGTGTTTAATTTTCTTTTGATATTTAGTGTTTAATTTTCTTTTTATATTTAGTGTTTAATTTTCTTTTGATATTTAGTGTTTCATTTTCTTTTTATATTTATAGTGTTTCATTTTCTTTTTATATTTTTGCCTAATTTTATTTAGTACATTTTCGTTTTATAATTAGTTTATCCGTTTTTATTTAGTATATAATTTTTTAGTCCCGTGCCCAATATCTCTTCGTTTTAACCATTTTTGCTGCCACACTTTTCTACGCTTTTTTCTATTTTCTTCTTCCAAAAGAAAGTAACACCCAGCAAGAACTGCTGCATCTCTTTCATCCTCACTCGAACTCATATCATCACAAAATATTTCTTTTAATAAAAAAACTGTATTTTGGATACACAACCTCCAAAAACAATAAACTAGGGAAATATCAATTTAAAGACCGATGGAATAGGAATATTTCACTGATATTATTACCAATGTAATTTTTTTTTGTCAGAGAAATTCTTTGTATTTGTCATCGATGAAACAGAAAACCATGATTGACGAGTGCGTTCCGTTGTGTTATCAAGGAACTCATCGATGCTCATTTTGCTCCTCGATCAGTGTGCCATTGGCATTAAATCAGGAAAATCTATCTCAATGCACATGAGGGTTTGCTCAAGGCATTTCAAAGAGGATGATTATTTTAAACAAAGTACGTTTGATCAGATTGACACTTTTTCTTGTTACTTAATGACGTTAGTTTTGCAGAACTTTGAAAAAGATTTGTTGAAGAAACAAAACGTTAGTTAGTTTATTCAAAGTAATATTGTTATGTTGGTAATTAGTTGTAACTAGATAACAGTTGATGTGTGTAACTATGTATAGTTGACTAATGATTTGTATTGTGTTTCCTTTTGCTAAATTTAACTGTTTTATATAAAATAAATCATATTAATGTGCTCTAATTCGTCGTTTGATCTAATCGATTATATCGTTAATAAGATTAAAACAAAACTTAGAAAAGGAACGACATAGAAGACCAAAGAAAATAGAAAAACTTATAGCTGTCAGTCAAGCCAATAACGACGAAATAACTGCTGCAGAATCATATTTGCATGCTTTAATCAAGATAAAAATAAGAATACATATTTTATACAACTTGTCACTATAAAAAAATACAGCAAATATATGTTTATACTTCTTACTAGCACCGACTTTACACGTACAATTTGCATCTTCGACTAATAATTTGTCCTTCATGTACAAAATCACATTAACTTCATGTGGAGCACCAGTCAATGCACTTGTTTGCAGGCAAAGAAAAAAAATATTTATTTTATTTTCTCTATTTAAGATCCCATACGTTATCACATGATTTGCATTGATTAATTTTTCTCCTAAAATTAAAAACAAAATATATCACTAAAGTTTGCTTGTACATAGGGGTTTCAAAGTTTTTGATATAAATAAATTATATGTATTTCACAAATACCTTCTATCACATTTCTGGATGTTGGAGATGCATCTAGGAATTTAAATAATTGCAAAACATTTAATTTCATCGTCAAAATTAAGGAAAGAAACTCTATATAAAATACATGTACTGTAATGTAACCAAAGCATTTATCCTACCAAAGTTGGCGAACGCAGCGCCTCTATAGTTGATTGGAGTTGTCAATTTCCATCGAGGAGTTCCTCGATGAAACGATTGTGTCTCATTTCACATGTATTATTGAGTCTCATTTCATGTTAGTGTGGGCTGTCATTTTGGGTTTGCTTTGTGCCAATCTTTCGTGTTTGTATTTTTATTCTGCGTTCTGTTGTTTCATCGATGAGCTCCTCGACCAGTGTGCCATTGGCATTGTTACCTGAAATTTTTTAATGCTGTCGTAAATTATATGTCAAATTAATATAAAAGAATTATTTTATTATTTATTTATTTGGTTTTATTGATCACTAAAGAGTCAAGGGCGAGTTTCAGCCGAGGGCTGTTCGTAAACCATAAAATTAATCATTATTTCAAAATGTATGGCTGGAAATGCGAAAAATAATGTACATACCACAGGACAAGTGGGTGGAGTTATAGCGCATTCCAGCCACGGTTTTACTTTGGTTTGTCAAGCTCTATATTATAATTATCCGGGGTACAATAGTGTCATACTATTGGCAACAGTGAGGAAAACAAACTATATTTTTTAGGATAATGTTGGTAACTGGTAAATTTGATTGACTTTGGCATAAAATTGCAAAATGTTGTTTTTATCTAAGTTATGTTTTTTATGTCTTGGTAATTATAAAAATCTAGAACTTGTATTAACCGAAAATAATGAAGAGATATTAATTCAAAAGAGATTAAAATATTTTTTACCTGAAATTGTAAGTAAACATAACCTTGAATTTTTTATACTGTATGATACAAATTTATACAAACTTATAGGTTGACACTCATCCGCTTATCCCAAAATATGTATGCAGAAATTGTATGAATAAATTAGAATATTTTTACAAGTTTAAGAAAATGTGCTTACGAAACAGCACATATCTGAATAGATACTTCCAAACTTTAACATCTACTGGTAGTGAATCGTACAAACATTTGTCAGTAAAGCTTACTGATATCAAATACCAGAATATACAACAAGGAGTGAATAGCGATCAGACAATGATAACCGTAGTTAATGACGATGACCTGCAAACTCACCAAAAGAAAGATAATGGAATTTGTAAAAAAAAAGTTTTCAAAAATCAAACACAGATTGTTGTTGAATTAGATAATAAAGAAGAACAGAACATCGCTGTAAAAGAAGAATTTATTACGTTGGAAGACGACACTGATGTTGAATTTTATAATGAGTATGTTAAAAACATAAAGTGTGAATCTATTTCTAGTGACTCTGATGCTTCTATTTCGAGTATTGAAGATATTGTTCACGAAGATAAGATTAAGCAAAATCCGAAATTTCAGTGTGCACTTTGTAGTCGAGGATACATGTATAAAAGATCATTAGAGTATCATTTAAATGTTCATGCAGGTATAAAAAATTTTAGTTGTTCAATTTGTAAAAAAAAATTCATAGAAAAAAGTAATTTGAAACAACATGAAAAAATTCATATGGGTATAAAAAACTTTGAGTGCTCAATATGTAAAAAAAAGTTTATAGATAGAAGTACTTTGAATCATCATGAGAAAATTCATACAGGAATCAAAAACCACGAATGTACAATTTGTAAAAAGAAGTTTATGGATAGAAGTACTTTGAGACAACATGAACAAATCCATACAGGTATGAAAAACTTTGAATGTTCTGTATGTAAAAAGAAGTTTTTATTAAAAAGTACTTTGAATAAACATGAAAAAATTCACACCGGTATTAAAGAGTATGAATGTTCACTATGTAAAAAAAAGTTTAGCCAAAAAATTAATTTGATTCTACATGAAAATAGTCACACTGGAATTAAAAACTACAAATGTTCAAAATGTAAAAAAAAGTTTATGTATAAATGTAATTTAACTGATCATGAACGAATTCACACGGGTATAAAAAACTTTGAATGTGCAATATGTAAAAAAAAGTTTATGCATAAGTGTACTTTGATTCAACATGAAAATATTCACACGAATGTTAGAAAGTTTCAATGTTCGGTATGTAAAGAAAAGTTTAAATATAAAAGTAGTTTGTTTAAACATACAAAAAGATTACATTGATCAATAATTAAACAATTTTTTTATAATACTTATACATGTCACAGAAATTTTATAATTTTATTTGTAAGTTTTTTTTTTAACTATTGTTTATACTCCTATTATTATTATTATTATTATTATAATAATCTTTAACAGGCAGATTCACAAAACGGATTAGCGCTAACACCGTTTTAAATATTATCTATAACTATATTTCAAATTAAAACAGATTAAAGAAATAAAGTAAATTTGATGCTAATTAACTCTCTTTTTAAGTCAAGTTAAAATAAACTTGTATCATACATTGAAAAGAGAGATAAAACGAAATAAAAATGGTGTTACCGCTAATCCGCTTTATGAATCTGCCTGTAAGGGATTAACTTACGTCATGAAAAAATGTAACTTTATGAATGACGTTGTATGTCGCTGTGCTGCCATGGTCAGTCGATTTTAAATTATATTGTTTTAGTTTAACTTTTAGAAATACTGTATGCTAGGATTTTTACACTTTTTCTATATAAATATTCGCAAAACGGTTACAGGTTTGAAATAAATATTCAATCACGAATCAATTTTAGCCAGAAATGTTATACAGAAATATGGTCTATTTGCTAATTCATTTCATACACGTTGTCATTTTAGGGAAAAGTTAATAAAGAAAAATCCAAAATTTTTCAAGCTTTGCATATCTTTTCTTCATATTGTACTATTTTTAGTTTAGTAACTAAACTGTATGTTATTTTTTAATTTTAATTAATATTGTTTTAACAAAATATTTGTGTTTAACAATATGTTTTCTATTTTTATATATGATCAATTTTCAATAAATATTTTAATATTTTAATGTTAAATGTCACGTTATTATATATACCTTATTCCATTTAATACATTTTAATTAACATTATATTGAGAAAACAAATTAAAAAGTAGCGACTTCTGTTAAAAAAAATAATAGAAAATAATGAGTTCATTTCGTTTCCATTTGTCTGATTTAGTTCGTTACAAAAAAGATCGTTGTTGCTTCTTTATTAATTTTACGTTGAGGTAATAAAGATTGTGTCAACAACTATCGTCCCATTAGTCTGTCACCAGTACTATACAAACTCTTTTCGAAAACACTGCAAATTAGAATCAAAAGCACAATAGAAATAAACCAACCGAATAAATAAGCAGGATTTAGGAGGGATTTTCAACGATAGATCGTATCTACACAATTAATCAAATTATAGAGAAATGTACTGGACAGAATAATAGTATATTACATACCGAGCTGGGAAATGCTTCATTACAGTCTAGCGCGAGGTTGGAATGAGCATCCGATGAGGTGTGTATACTATTTTATTCACAATCAGTTAGTAATCTGTACACAAATATTTATATTAAAAGATAAGCTTGAATACATCCCATATAAGAGTGACGTTATTTACTCGAATTTAATCAAAGACATCAAGAAACTAACCTACTCATATTACTCGTATAAGTTTATTCCTGCACTTGTGTGATAAGGGACGAAGCTTATATTGCTTGGCTGAATCAAATAAAGAAGAATCGAATTGATAAATATTAGTAATCACCGAAAAAAGCGTCGATTTGATATAATGTTTGAGTAAATAAATTCTCAAATAATGTTATAAAAAGGTAAGTGGTACTTTCTTTTTTTTATAAAATGTAGTATAGTATATCACAATACTGCCAATATTCCTACATCTTATTTAATATAAATTATTCGATTTTGATAGCGTAATTTAATAAAAATAATTCCTAATTCGGATCGAATTTCTAATCAGATGTCAGATTGGATCTTGTTTCGGATCGAATCTTGAATCAAGATGGATCGGAACGGATACAATATATAAAATCAACATTGTCTAACTATTCGGCGTTCATTCCTGCGAAGAACTCAGATATTTGTCTTGTACTGCGTCCCCTCCTGGCCATAATACATTCTAATAATATTTATGCAGTCCACGAATTTTAAAATATTCATAATGACAGTGACAGAATAAAATATTTAAGTCAGTAACAATAAAAGAGTAGGAGAACCTTACGAATTATTTTTAATTTAATTTAAGAACGAAGACAATTATACAAAACACAATATAGACAAAATAAGTGTTGAGAAACAGAGTTTTATTTTTAATAAAAACAGCACATACATCTGAATTAGTAAAAATATTCAGGGATAAAAAAAAACAATAAAAAATAGATGTTTTGAAAAAAAAAATTGTATTAGTAAATGTCAATATTGTATTATCCTGTATTTATTTTGATATAAATAATAAAAGGAATGTTCACCTGATATTTGCTGTACATAATGTACTAAATAGTTTTTTATAAATTTTTTATATTGTAATTATTTATATTTATTAGGGTCGTTAATTTCCACCGAAGTTTGAATTTCTGAACATTCGAATGTTTTGAACTTCGTCAGAAAAACTTCGAAGCTTCGAATTTACGAATTTTTCGAAGCTTCGAATTCTCGAATTTTTTGCCACTGAATTAACGCCATCTGTCTTTTCCAAATACGCTTACGCATAATTTGTGAAAAGTCTGCCACGAATTAAATAATAAACTCTGCTAAGTATCCTACAAAAACTCTGCAATGTTAGGCGTCTTAATTAAGCCACCTATTCTCTTACCGCCCATCTAAATGCTATCGACTTTTAGTAAAACGTTTTAAAATGACAATAAAAAGGATACAAAAACGTCTTAATTCAAACGTTTTTGACAGTGTAGCGAAATTTTAAGTCTAAATTAATTTGGCAAATAATAATAATTAATAATAATTACTTACGAATTAATACAAAACTCTGCACATGAGTTTTTTCTGAAAATAATTCATATCAACATGCCATGTTCATGTTAGGATTCAGATTCACAATTCGAATAATTCGAAAATTCTGAATATTCCAAAATTCAAAAATTCGAAGGTTCAATAAATCCGAACAATCGAATATTCGTAAAATCAACAGAAGAGTTTATGATTAACAGGTGGCAGTGAGAAAAAACTGAGTACAAATGCTAATGGAACTAATGAGTTTCTTATATGCTTTAAATGAATACATAATTAAAAGAACTGACCGGTGAATATTTATTTAACTAACGTACACAAAACATCACACGTTATTTTTTTATGCTTAACCAAATTAATTTCTTGCATAAATTTAATAATAATAATTTATTGGTGCTAAGTATACATAAAAATATTTATACAAATAATTGGTAATAAAATAGACTAAAAATAAGATGAACAAAATCAATTAATATTAGATTGTTTTATTTTCGAGAGAATTTCAAACGTTGTACATGACGGTTCACTGTTCAGAAAATATTTATTTTATTTTTTAATTCTTTGTAATTCAAATCACATATATAAATAAATATATCACGCCTTCTACCCATTACTGGGTGTGGCACTCTGCCGAAGCAGATCTCTAAGTGATATATTTATGCGTGTGAAATGCGGTTACTAGCCGTCATATCACGGCCCCCAAAGATGTTAGTGATGGGGGAGCCACATGGGCAATTTTAAATTGTTGAAAATGTTTTGTAGGCTGTGGGGATCGAACCAGGGTTCTTAGGATCCACAGGCCGACTTGATACCACTGAGCCATTACCCCATAAAATCACATATATTATGAGGTATAATATTGTAAAATTATATGCCATAATAGTTAAACTATATCTGGATTTGTTTAATCGCACGAAAGGTTTGCCGTTTTATATACGTGAGTGAATTTTTTCATGTGTAATCAAATTACTTTTTTGCATAAACTTTTTTTTACATAGCGTACATTCGTAGTTTTTTATACCTGTGTGAATTTTTTCATGATTAACTAAATGACTTTTTTGCATAAACTTTTTTTTACATAGCGCACATTCGTAGTTTTTTATACCCGTGTGAATTTTTTCATGCTTAACCAAATGACATTTTTGCATAAACTTTTTGTTACATAGTGTACATTCGTAGTTTTTTATACCTGTGTGAATTTTTTCATGCTTAATTAAAGAATTTTTTCGTATAAACTTTTTTTTACATACCGCACATTCGTAGTTCTTTATACCTGTGTGAATTTTTTCATGCTCAACCAAAATTTTTTTTTGCATATACTTTTTTTTACATATTGTACATTCGTAGTTTTTTATACCTGTGTGAATTTTTTCATGATCAACCAAATGACTTTTTTGCATAAACTTTTTTTTACATACTGCACATTCGTAATTTTTTATACTCGTGTGAATTTTTTCATGCTTAACCAAATGACATTTTTGCATAAACTTTTTTTTACATTGTGCACATTCGTACTTTTTTATACCTGTGTGAATTTTTTCATGTTCAGCCAAATTTTTTTTATGCATAAATTTTCTTTTGCATATTGCACATTCATAGTTTTTTATACCTGCGTGAATCTTTTCATGCTCAACTAAATTACATTTTAGTAAAAACCCTTTTTTACATATGGAACATCTATAATCTCTAACACCGGAATGAACTTTCAAATGATACTTCAATAATCTGTTTTGTGGATATTTTCTACCGCAAATAGCACATTGAAATTTATTAATTTCTGTAGGTTTAGTCAATTTATCAGTTTTACTATCACTATTAGAGGAATCTTCATGTACAATATTTTCCATTCTCGAAACAGAAACATTAGAGTCATTTGAAATTGATTCACACTTTACATATACATGACAAAATTCAATATCGGTGATGTCCTTGGATGTAGAAAATTCTTCTTTTATTTGGGTATTATTTTCAGTCTCATAAAATAAACGTGATTCTTCAATATCCAATTTATCAACACACTGTGTTTCATTTTCTACAACTTCTTCTTTAATATAAATTGCATTATCGTCGTTGCGTTCATATGTAAGAAATTCTTCTTTTATTCCGATATCGTTTTCTGTCTCATATAATACTTCTTCTTTAATATAAATTCCTTTATCTTCCTTTCCTCCAGTTTGCAGCTCCTCGTCACTTCCTACAGTTGACATTGTCTGGTCGATTCTCACTGCCAATAGTTTAGTTTGATGTTTTATATTAGAAAGTTTTACTAATAAATATTTGTACGATTTTCCAGCAGCATATGTTATTCTTTGGAAATAATTCATCAAATGTGTGTCGTTTCGTAAATAAATTTGTTTGAATTTGTAAAAATATTTTAATTTGTTCAAACAATTGCTGCATACATATTTTGGGATTGCCGAAGGTAAGTCAACCTATAAATTATGATAGTTAGCACACATTTTCAACGTAAGTAATAAAAATGCTTCAAGTTTATTTTCTCAGGTAAACAATATTTTAGTTTCTTTTGAATTAATGTTCCTTCACCCTTTTGGATTAATACAGGTTCAATTTTTTTATAAATATTGAGGCACATGCAATCTAACTATAAGAAAAACATTTTGAAATTCAAACAAATGTAAATACCAGATATGGATGTACGATTTAAGTCAGTAATCATCAATATGGCAGTATTCTTTATCGATGGCCACCTCACTTCCCGTGTGAAAACAGCAATATATCCGGTCAAGCCCCACCGTTCGCACAAATTGTGTTCAATAGGATGCGGGCACTCACGGGACACTGTGACGTTCTGTAACGTAAAAAAACAGCTGTTCGGGCAAAGATCACTGCACAATCTACAAAATGAACAATTTTTGGGGCGAGATTTGAAAAGAACAGTTCTTTTCAAATCTCGTCCCAAAAAATAGTTCATTTTGTATAAGTTGTATAATGACCGAAATGGTTGAAACTAGTTACAAAATTGTATTGTATTATTTAATTACAAAATTGTGTAAAATAAAGTGATATTAAACAAAGTTACTATTTTTCATTTGAACTTAAATTTAAATAATGTATCACAAAGTAAAGGCTGAAATAATTAAAAGTTTTAAATCATTTAATAAGTTAATTAGGACTTCAATTTTTATTTCACTAATTAATCATTACTTTTATAATTAAAAATTGTTCTTACAATAGTAATAACAGTAAGATATTCAAAAGTTGGTTTTGACGATTTGCACTCGACATGTACAATGTGCTGATTTGCGTTCAGCGGTAATAGGATGCGGGCACTCACGTGATAATGAACAGCTGTTTCGGGAAAATTCACTGCGCCACCTACAAAATGAACTATTTTTTGGGACGAGATTTGAAAAGAACCAATAGGATGCGGGCACTCACGTGACAGCTGTGACAGTGTCACGTGAGTGCTCGCATCCCATTGGTTCTTTTCAAATTTCGTCCCAAAAAATAGTTCATTTTGTAGGTGGCGCAGTGAATTTTCCCGAAACAGCTGTTCATTATCACGTGAGTGCCCGCATCCTATGCTGGTGGAAACCTTGATCTGCTAGGCCAGGAGACTACACGAACAGAGCGGAAAATGATCACCTTCGACGAGTTGTACTTCTGGAAGTTCTCGGATGATCGCCAATCTGCTTGTATCTTTTTTGATTATTGACTAATTTTTCTCGTAGGTTTATTCGTCAGGATTGCAGGTGTCGCACTTGCTGTCGGAACGTTTGTATTTATAATTATTAAGTAAATGGTTAACACCAACGATTTAAACACTTTAACGAATTTATTCTTTCAAAATTTCGATGTATCAATCTCTTAACAATCCTACCGACTGCGCCAATTATATTTAATCATCAATAAAAGCTTTTTAATTTTTTTTTTCAAGACAAAACAAGAGATAACAGCTTTGTTCTAGTGTAACGTAAAATATAACTACATATGTTAGTTATTCAAGAGAACTGATAATTTGCCTTCTCATACATACTGCTGATAGTATATGAGCGTGAGAAATGGTGTGTTTCAAAATGAACTGTTATCTAACTTACACATGGCTTAGGAAATATTGATATAAATAATTAGAATTGTGTAAAACAGCATTTTATTTTCTAATAAAAATAACGTACACTTCTGAATTGGTAAAAAATATCCATAGAGATAAAAAAATAATAAAAAATAGTAGTTTTAAAAAAAAAATTGTAATAGTAAATGTCAATATTGTATTGTCCTGTATTTATTTTGATATAAATAATAAAAGGAATGTTCAAATAATCGGTGGTATTTGCTGTGCATAATGTACTAAATAGTTTGTTAACAATAAAAAAATTTTATATTGTAATTATTTCTATTTATAATTTTAAAAAAAGAAAAGAAGGGGAGATGTGATATTTATAATTAAGAGCTGGCGGTGAGAATAAAATGAGTTTCTTAAATGATTTAAATTTAAAATTAAAAGAACTAATCAGTTAATATTTATTAATTAACGTCACATATGTGATTTTTTTTATGCTTAACTAAATTAATTTTTTGCATAAACTTAATAATTTATTAGTGCTAAGTATACATAAACAATTGATAATAGAATAGACTAAAACTAAGATGAACAAAATCAATTAGCATTAGTTTTATTTTCGATAGAAATTCAGACGTAAATGGCGCTTCACTTTTCAAGAAATATTTATTTTATTTTTGAATTCTTTGTAATTCAAATCACATATATTATGGGGTATAATATAGTAAAATTGTATACCGTAATGATTCAATTATATCTGGTTTTGTTTAATCGCAAGAAAGGTTCGTAGTTTTTTATACCTGTGTGAATTTCTTCATGCTTAACCAAATGGCTTTTTGCATAATTTTTTTTTTACATAGTGCATATTCGTAGGCTTATATACCTGTGTGAATTTTTTCATGCTTAATTAAATGACATTTTTGCATAAACTTTTTTTTACATAGTGTACATTCGAAGTTTTTTATGCCTTTGTGAATTTTTTCATGCCCAACCAATTGACTTTTTTGCATAAACTTTTTTTTACATAGTGTACATTCGTAGTTTTTTATACCTGTGTGAATTTTTTCATGCTCAAGCAAATGACTTTTTTGCATAAACTTTTTTTTACAAAGTGTACATTCATAGTTTTTTATACCTGTGTGAATTTTTTCATGCTCAACCAATTGACTTTTTTGCATAAACTTTTTTTTACATTGTGCACATTCGTAGTTTTTTATACCTGTGTGAATTTTTTCATGCTTAACCAAATGACATTTTTGTATAAACTTTTTTTTACATAGTGTACATTCGTAGTTTTTTATACCTGAGTGAATTTTTTCATGCTCAACCAAATGACTTTTTTGCAAAAAATTTTTTTTACATACTGAACATCTATAATCTTTTATACCTGACTGACCTTTCAAATGGTACTTCAATAATCTTTTTTGTGGATATTTTTTACCGGAAATAGCACATTTAAATTTATTAGTTTCTATAGGTTTAGTCAATTTATTAGTTTTACTATTACTTTTAGAGTATTTGGAGTCTTCATGTACAATATTTTCAATCCTCGAAACAGAAACAATAGAGTCACTTGAAATAGATTCACACTTTACATATACATGACAAAATTCAATATCGGCGATGTCCTTGGATGTAGAAAATTCTCCTTTTATTCGGATATTATTTTCTGTCCCATATAATAAAAGTGAATCTTCAATATCCAATTTATCAACAAACTGTGTTTCATTTTTGACTTCTTTAATATAAATTGCATTATCATCGTTGTGCTCAGATGTAATAAATTCTTCTTTTATTTCGATATTATTTTCTGTCTCATATTGTAAACGTGATTTTTCAATATCGAATTTATCAACACATTGTGTTTCACTTTTGATAACTTCTTCTTTAATATAAATTGCATTATCGTTGTTGTGTATGTATGTAAGAAATTCTTTTTTTATTCCGATTTTATTTTCTGTCTCATATAATAAACGTGATTCTTCAATATCTAATCTATCAACATACTGTTCATTTTTTAATTCTTTAATATAAATTCCATTGTCTTCCTTTCCTCCAGTTTTCAACTCTTCATCACTTCCTGCAGTTGACATTGTCGGGTTGATACTCCTGCCAGTAGTTTATTCTGGTAAGTTTTACTAATAAATATTTGTATGATTCTCCAACAGATGTTAAAGTTTGAAAATAGTTCACCAAATGTGTGTTGTTTTGTAAATAAACTTGTTTGTATTAGTAAAAATACTCTAATTTATTCATACAGTTGCTGCATACATATTTTAGGACTGCCGAATGAGACTCAACCTATAAATTATAATAGTTAGCATACATTTTTAACGTAAGTAATAAAAATGCTTCATGGTTAATTTTACTTTCTCAGGTAAACTATATTTTAGTTACAATTCAGCTTCAATTTTTTTTATAAATACTGAGACACAAGAAACCTAACTATGAGAAAAACATTTTGCAACTCAAACATAAAAGTCTAACCTTTATCTCTGTATGCTCTATAATCAAGATTTCAAGATCCAGTAATAGGTCATGGTCACCTCGCTACCCGTGTGAAAACAGCAATATTTCCGGTCTAGCCCCACCGTTCGCACAAATTGTGTTCAATTATTGCTGGAAATTGTATACATTAATTAATGGGGGAACCTATTTTTTTATTAAACTACATGATAAACTACAGTAAAAACGCTGGTTGAAAATTCTTTATATTACAAGAGATATGATTTTTTTGAAGTTCTTGGGGTTGTGACGTCCCAAGTTCGTTTCAGTGGTACTTAACTTGTTCCGTTTAAAGAATGCAAATAATATACGACTAAATTCTTGAAAAATAATCTTACTGTGTTGAAAATCATATTTCATACAAGTTGCAAACCCAAGTAAAGGAAATTAAATTATAGTAATAAATATATAACGTGTTGAATACGTACATACCAGCAAACGACGAACAGTTTGAAAAACCAGTGCTGCGATATCATAGTTAGTTACGTTCTACTCCGCATATGTCTCTTATTTACCGCGCGAAAATATTTGTGACCAATGAGAAACTTGCGAACGTGTGATGTCACTATATTTTTAATCGGTTATATCTCTGATCAAAAACATTATTTGTAACTAATTTTTTTCACTAATAGCTATTATTCAATATATATTTTTGTTTTTATCCTTCATTCTTGTTGTTTCGATTGTGGTTCAAGAGCCCATTCATGGCATACTAAACTATCAATATAAATTCACGTTTGAAATTAATTAACTTTTCTCACTATCGGTTATATAATTTTTGCTCGTTACAAAAAGCATTTTACAAAATTAAACGTTATATACATACATAAAAAAGCTGACAAAGAAATCTGTAGTAATTTTGGAGGTATTACATTGTTACGTACAGCCTACAAAATATTTTCATGCATGTTATACAATAAATTAGCTGTATATGCAGAGGAAATAATGGGTGATCAGCAAAGTGGATTTAGAAAAAAACCGAGCAACCACAGATCACTTGCAAAGCATGCGGCTAATGCTGGAAAAGAACTATGAACACATGATGTATTTAATGTATTAACTTTAAGCAGGCATTTGATAGCTCAAGCCCCTGGCACATATAGCGTCAAGACTCCGAGTCTACCATTTGACTGCCAAAAATAGAAACGCCTCTATTTTCAGCAGTCACGACTGCCGAAAACCAACTTCATTATGATGCTGGTTTTTTCGCTATCTTCCTTTGTTGTTTAACGTATGAATTATTATTGTTTATGTTCTTGTTTGATTTTTGTACATTTTTATAGTTAAATTCATTTACTTTATACATAGTTAGAAACTTTTAAGTTTTCATATTTCATTTATAATTAAAGTAATTTTTTTAAATTTATTTTTTTGTTTTATATATCCTAGTTTATGGTTTTTATATTTCTTAATAATCGACAAACATTTTACATAATACATTTAAGTTTTTATATTTCATTTATAGTTCATGTAATTTTTTTTTAATTTAATTTTTTGTTTTATATTTCGTAGTTTATAGTTTTTATATTTCTTAATAGTCGATAAATATTTTAAATAATACAAATTAACAAATAACACGTTAAAATTAACAAACATTTATTTCTGACTATCAGAAACACCGACTCTATATGTGTCACCCGTTTTGGACGTGACTCTCCGTTTTTCAGCAGTTTGTAGCAGACTCGGAGTTTTGACGCTATATGTGCCAGGAGCTTTAGTTTTTCAGCAGTTTGTAGCAGACTCGGAGTCTTGACGCTATATGTGCCAGGGGCTTTAGATAGCAGCTTTATACCAGAATATGAAAATTTTAGGCATTCCGTCAAAA
Source organism: Pterostichus madidus (assembly GCA_911728475.2). Taxonomy (NCBI): domain Eukaryota; kingdom Metazoa; phylum Arthropoda; class Insecta; order Coleoptera; family Carabidae; genus Pterostichus; species Pterostichus madidus. The sequence continues at coordinate 27,839,707 of OU452314.1, forward strand.
ATAATAAGTCTAATTAAAATAACATTACATAATTCTAAAGCTGTTATAGCCATACAAAACAAATATACCGAGACTTTTAATATAAAGAGTGGGATTAGGCAAGGAAGTGCCCTATCTGCATTGATATTTTTGGCATTAGACGCTATGGTACGCAGCCAGAGCTGGGGAAAGTACCAAATAAAAGTACTCGAGTAACGAATAAAAGTACTCGAGTAACGAATAAAAGTAATCAATACTCACATGTATTTTAAAAGTAAAGTACTAGTATTTTGAATTTTTTTTGGGAAAAGTACAGAGTACTTTTTAATGACTTTTAAAGTACTTTGTAAAGTACTTCTATACGTACGTAATATGAAATTCTTAAACAAATCGCTTCTAGGTTATTTTTTTAGACACAGTTTCATAAAGATAATAAAAGAAGGATTCTCTTGGTAAAAAGCAGAAGTTAAAAAATGAAAAGACAGTATTTGAATATTAGAAATTTTGTTAAAAAGTCACATTTTAAAGCCTAACCACGTAATGAATTTCCAGCAATAATTGAACACAATTTGTGCGAACGGTGGAGCTAGATAGGAAATATTGCTGCTTTCACACGGGTAGTGAGTTGTACATCGATAAAAACCATAAATCATTGCCCACTGCCATCGTGATCGGACTCATAATTTTAGCTGTTTTCTTTCGGTAAACGATCCAATCCAATCTGATTGAACAGATCCGATTGTATGACGTCACAACTGATTGAAACCGTGATTCAAAAGAACTACGTTTTGTATAGATTGCAATCCATAGAAATTTGACATTTATATCTTAACCTTAATTCAATACCAAAATTAATTTCGAAAATTTGTTATTTATAAAAATATAATCTAGTATATTCTAATTGTTTTATATTATTAATATTTTATTGTATTATGAAGTAACAGGTAATATTTATCTCTTTCGTATTATTAATATAAATTAATATACACTCTCCTGTTTCGAATTTTCCATCGTGTTTATATTTTTATTTATTTAACTATTAAAACACGAAATTATTAGCGAATGACAAAACGATAAACCACGTGACAGCAATCCGATCGACGTGATCGCTGTTTTGAAGCGATTCGGAAAATCAGTTTGCAATCAAGAATATTGTGGTGGGGGTATGTGATCGAAAACCGAAAGAACGTGTACGATCACTTTTAGATTGCTCAATCCGATTCAATCGGATTTTTTCTGACCGAGTAATAAGGTATGTTTGTTTGAGTTACATGTGCCTCAGTATTTATAAAAAAAATTGAACCTGTATTAATCGAAAAGGGTGAAGGAATATTAATTCAAAAGAAACTAAAATATTGTTTACTTGATAAGTAAACTTAACCATGATGAAATGTTATTACGTTAAAATTTTATGCTAACTATCATAATTTATAGGTTGATACTTAGTCGGCAATCCCAAAATATATATGCAGCAATTGTGTGAACAAATTAGAGTATTTTTACAAATTCAAACAAATTTATTTACAAAACACATTTGAAGAACTGTTTCCAAACTTTAAACATCTATTGCTGGAGAATCGTACAAATATTTATTAGTAAACCTTACTAATATAAAATACCAGAATAAACTACTGGCAGTGAGTATCAACCAGATAATGTCAACTGCAGGAAGTGATGAAGAGCTGCAAACTGGAGGAAAGGAAGATAAAGGAATTTATATTAAAGAAGAAGTATTATATGAGACAGAAAATAATATCGGAATAAAAGAAGAATTTCTTACATCTGAACACAACGACGATAATGCAATTTATATTAAAGAAGAAGTTGTCAAAAATGAAACACAATGTCTTGATAAATTGGATATTGAAGAATCACGCTTATTTTATGAGACAGAAAATAATACCCGAATAAAAGAAGAATTTTCTACATCCAAGGACATCGCCGATATTGAATTTTGTCATGTATATGTAAAGTGTGAATCCACTTCAAGTGACTCTAATGTTTCTGTGTCGAGAATTGAAAATATTGAACATGAAGACTACTCTAATAGTGATAGTGAAACTAATAAATTGACTAAACCTACAGAAATTAATAAATTTCAATGTGATATTTGCGGTAGAAAATATCCCAAAAAAAGATTATTGAAGTACCATTTGAAAGTTCATTCGGGTATTAGAGATTATAGATGTTTAATATGTAAAAAAAAGTTTATGCAAAAAAGTCATTTGGTTGAGCATGAAAAAATTCACACAGGTATAAGAAACTACGAATGTGCATTATGTGAAAAAAAGTTTATACTAAAATGTAATTTAATTAAGCATGTAAAAATTCATACAGGTATAAAAAACTATGAATGTACACTATGTAAAACAAAGTTTATGCAAAAAAGTGTTTTGGTTAGACACAAAAAAATTCATACAGATATAAAAAACTACGAATGTGCAATATGTAAAAAAAAGTTTATGCTAAAATGTAATTTAGTTGAGCATGAAAAAATTCACACAGGTATAAAAAACTACGAATGTACACTATGTAAAAAGAAGTTTATGCAAAAAAGTGTTTTGGTTAGACATAGAAAAATTCACACAGGTATAAAAAACTACGAATGTGCACTATGTGAAAAAAAGTATTTACGAAAAAGTGCTTTGGTTAAGCATGAAAAAATTCACACAGGTATATAAAACTACGAACCTTTCTTGCGATTAAACAAATCCAGATATAGTTTAACCATTACGGCATACAACTTTACAATATTATTCCCTATAATATACGTAATTTGAATTATAAAGAATTAAAAAATTAAATAAATATTTTCTGAAAAGTGAAGCTCCATTTACGTTTTAATTTCTATCGAAAATAAAACAACCTAATGTTAATTGATTTTGTTTGTATAAGTAGACGGATAACAACTTCGTTTGTTGTGAAGCAGAAAGGGACAGAATAACGTGTGAGGCGGGTGCGCGGCAAGGAGCAAGTTGATGTTATGCAGGTTGCATTTATGTTGATGACAGTTATCAGGCGCGAGCATTTTATTTATTTAAATACAAAAGTACGTATACAAAACCCTTAATATGTCAAAAACTAACCTTTACTTTGATGTATGAAAAGTAAGTTATTGAATATAAAAATAACTACACAAATGTTTGCAACTTGCATAACATCAAAGTGTACTCGCTCCTTGCCGCGCACCCGCCTCACGAAAAAGTTATTCCATCCCTTTCTGCTTCACAACACTGGATTGACTTGAAGACGGCATAATTCGTCTAGTATTACACGTCATTGGTATAAGTACTTTCATGTATACTTAGCACCAATAAATTATTAAGGTTATGCAGAAAAGTAATTTTGTTAAGCATAAAAAAAAAATCATAGAAGTGCCCGCTTTCTGTGGACATCCGGTATATCTGGATCGCGAAATATTTCTTGTAGTTGAGCTGCAATATTGTTGGCAACAGTGAAAATATTTAATTCTAGTTTTCAACACGGCATATAGATTGGATTATTTAATTTCTTTTTTGGTGGCAACACTGTTTGTGCTTCAAGGTTAAACTTGTTTTTATAAAAAAAGGAAAGTAAATTACAAATAGTAAGTAATCATAACTAAAATTGTACTGTAAGATAAAATTTATACGAATTGTTAACTTATAGGAAAATATATATGCAGCGATTGTAAGAACAAATTAGTATGTGTTTTATAAATTCTGATAAACTTGTTTATGAAACAACACATAAGAGCTATTTCCAAACATTTATGAATACAATTAATTTAAAATAGCAGAATAAACTTCCGACAATGAATAACTACCCGACATTTGCAATTGTAGGACCTGATGAGAAGCTGCGAACTGGAGAAGAGAAAACTAATGGAACTAGTATTCAAGAAGCTGAAGCTGTCTTCAGAAGTGAAATATTAGATATTGAAGACCCACATTCATTATGTGCGAAAGTAAATGATGTCATTGTAAAAGAAGAATTTCTTATATCTGAAGATGACACTAATAATGAATTTTATAAGGAATATGTTAAAAGCATAAAGTGTGAATCTGTTCAAAGTGACTCTGCACTTTTGAGGATTAAAGATATTGTACACGAGGATTCCAAATACTCTAAAAACTCGACTAAAATGAAAGAAAAGAAACAAATAGGAAAAAATAAGACTAGAAAAATTACGAAATTTAAATGTACATTTTGCAAAACAGAATACTACTGTAAAAAAACATTCGAGGTTCATTTAAAAATTCATGCAGGTAATAAAGATTTTAGATGTTTAATATGTTACAAACTTTTCGTTTCAAAAGTTGCTTTGAATACACATATACAAAATCACATTGGAATTAAAAACTACGAATGTTCAATATGTAAAAGAAAGTTTGCAGCAAAACGTAATATGACTACACATAAAATAACGCACACTGCTATTAAAAACTACGCATGTAAAAAAATGATAATACAAAAATTTGATTTATCATGAAAAAATCACACTAGTGAACTACTACAAAAAAACTGCACGTAAAAATTATTTTATTACACATGTAAGAAGAAAATAATTGTATAGTCTATAGTCAATAAAATTATCTAAGAACGATGACGTCATATCTTACTACTTTTATATGTAGGTATCATAATCATTATTTATCATTTTCTCTGCCTCTTTAATATTCAATAAAATTTGCAATTTGCTAACCAAAAGTCTTCGAAATTTTCAATATTCATACGAATGAAACTGTCAGAATATGCTATTTGAGAATTTTAAATAAATTGTAGATTCATATTTTCATGTTGCCAATAGAGATAAAATTAAAACATGCATTTATCGATACTAACAAAACTGTTTTTGTTGTTTTTTAATACTCATTATTTTGTGAAGAAGAATAATAGTAGCTCTGCTCCATTGTTTGTGCTTTTTTTATCATATCGGTGGTAATGTCTTTTCTTGGACCTTTTAGTTCATATATTGATGTTCTTATCTCGCTAGAAAACAGATGTGAGATGGTGGTTAATTAAATTAGGAAATAATGAGTTAATTTCGTTTCCAGTTTTCTGATTTAGTTCGCTCATGTATAATATTTCATAAAAGATAGTTGCTGCTTCTTGTATCTCTTATCGATTGTGTGTAATTTCTGAGTTCTGTGATACTTTAGGTATCCAATTGCTTCCTCTTTAAAGTTCAATTTTTCATTGAGGTAACAAATTTTGAATCAACAACTACCGCCCTATTAGTCTGTCGCTAATATTATACAAACTCTTTTAGAAAACACTGCAAAGAAGAATCAAAAGCACAATAGAATTAAACCAAGCGAATGAACAAGCAGGATTTGGGAAGGATTCTCCATCATATCCATACAATTAATCAAATCATAGAAAAATGTACCGAATATAATAATAGTATATTACATACCAAGAAATGTTCCATTACAGTCGAGCGCGAAGCTGGAATGAGCATTCGGCGGGGTGTGTATACTATTTTATTCACAATCAGTTAGTAATTTGTACACAAATATTTATATTAAGATATGCTTGGATTCATCCCGTATAGGAATGACGTCATATAGTCGAATTAAATTAGACATCAAGAAACTAGCCTACTCAAAAACAGCTGTTCGGGCATAGATCACTGCACCACCTGCAAAATGAACCATTTTTTTGGGATGAGATTTGAAAAGAACTTTTTTCAGCTGCGATCACTGCGCGACCTATAAAATGAACTTTTTTTTTTAGAAATAATTTTTGAAAAAGCAATGAGCGTTCGCCGGGATTTGAACCCAGAACCTTTCATTCGCATGATGACTGCTCTAACCAATTGAGCTACAAACACTCGGCGAATACTCATGCTTTTTCGTGCAATATTTAGTTGTAGAAATGTAAAGTGACATGGGTTGCGTCAATTCGTTACAAGTCAACAACTTAGTATGCGTTGGGTGTTATTCCCTGGGTGAAATTATTTTAAGAATTTGTTTATTGACAAATTTCTTACATTTCTTCTTTATTAAACATGTAATTTAGTTTCTTTCCGAAAGAAGAGATAGATAACTAGATAAAGCAAAAATTAAAATTTATGGTTTTTCTTCTATTGCTACTATGATTATTGAAATACATGATTAAATATAAAAATTAGTTTTTCTCAAAATTAGACGCATATACAGAAAAATTGCAAATAACATTTTATGTTCCAAATATTTTTGATAACATCTTTTATTTGAAACTTTTTTTCGTAACTGATTCCATTTTTGAAATAAATGGAATTTATTGTTTTGTGTGTCCAGTAAACTTCCGCTTCCGGCTATTCAATTTCATTCAAAATCAACTCAGCTCTTCGTATTTTCATTAAACTTATAATTACCAAGTTTCGTTAACAAATCTTATCTCGTTCTTGAGATATTGCACACACGGACACACATCCATCCATCCATCCACACACACACAGACATCATTGAGAAAATGATCAAAACGGATTCAGTGGACCTCAAAACACGTATTTCCGCGAAAATCAACGATTTTTCTCACGATTCCAATACTTCCTTATACTGCGTATAAGAAAGTAAAAAAGGGACAGATGTGATATTTTTGATTAAAGGTGGCGGTGAGGAAAAATTTAGTACAAATGCTAATGGAATTAATGAGTTTCTTAAATTATTTAAATAAATACATAATCAGTGAAAATTTATTATTATTATTTATTTACACTAGACGTTACACATGTGAATTTTTTTATGCTAAACCAAATTACTTATTCGCATACACGTAATAATAATAATTTATTGGTGCTAAGTATACATAACAGTTACACAAATAATTGGTAATAAAATATACTAAAAATAAGATTAACAAAATAGGTTGTTTTATTTTCGATAGAAATTCAGACGTTGTACTTCACTTTTCAGAAAAACAATTAATTAATTTTTGAAATCTTTGTAATTCAAATCACATATAATGGGGTATAATATTGTAAAGTTGTATGCCGTAATGGTTAAATTATAATTGGATTTGTTTAATCGCAAGAAAAGTTCGTAGTTTTTTATACCTGTGTTAATTTCTTCATGCTTAACCAAATGACTTTTTTTACATAGCGCACATTCGTAGTTTTATTTACGCATGTGAATTTTTTCATGTGTAATCAAATTACTTTTTTGTCTAAACTTTTTTTTACACAGCGCACATTCGTAGTTTTTTATACCTGAGTGAATTTTTTCATGCTTAACCAAATTACTTTTTTTCATAAACATTCTTTTACACAGCGCACATTCGTAGCTTTTTATACCCGTGTGAACTTTTTCATGCTCTACCAAAATTTTTTTTTGCAAAAATTTTTTTTTACATTTTGTACATTCGTAGTTTTTTATACCTGTGTGAATTTTTTCATGTTCAACCAAATGACTTTTTTGCATAAACTTTTTTTTACATAGTGCGCATTCGTAGTTTTTTATACCTATATGAATTTTTTCATGCTTAAGCAGATGACATTTTTGGGTAAACTTTTTTTCACATAGTTCACAATCGTACTCTTTTATACCTGTGTGAATTTTTTCATGCTTATCCAAATGACTTTTTTGCATAAACTTTTTTTTACACTGCGCACATTCGTAGTTTTTTATACCTGTGTGAATTTTTTCATGCACAACCAAAATTTTTTTTTGTAGAAATTTTTTGTTACATATTGAACAACTATAATCTTTTATACCCGAATGAACTTTCAAACTGTTTTGTGGTTTAGTCAATTTATTAGGTTCACTATCACTATTAGAGTAGTCTTTATGTACAATATTTTCAATTTTCGAAGCATTAGAGTCACTTGAAATTGATTCACACTTTACATATACATGACAAAATTCAATATCGGCGATGTCCTTGGATGTAGAAAATTCTTCTTTTATTCGGATATTATTTTCAGTCTGATACAATAAACGTGATTCTTCAATATCGAGTTTGTCAACACACTGTGTTGTTTCACTTTTGACAACTTCTTCTTTAATATAAATTGCATTAGCATCGTTGTGTTCAGATGTAAGAAATTCTTTTATTCCGATATTATTTTCAGTCTCATATAATAAACGTGATTCTTTAATATCTAATTTATCAACACACTGTGTCTCATTTTTGACAACTTCTTTAATATAAATTACATTATCGTCGTTATGTTCAGATGTAAGAAATTCTTCTTTTATTCGGAAATTATTTTCTGTCCCATATAATAAATGTGATTCTTCAATATCAAATTTGGCATCACACTGTGTTTCATTTATGACAACTTCTTCTTTAATATAAATTCCATTATCTTCCTTATCTCCAGTTTGCAGCTTCTCATCACGTCCTGTTGACATTGTCTGGTTGATACTCACTTCCAGTAGTTTATTCTGGTATTTTATATTAGTAAGTTTTACTAATAAATATTCTCCAGCAGATGTTAAAAGTTTCATCAAATGTGTTGTTTTGTAAATAAACTTTTTTGTATTTGTAAAAATACTCTAATTTGTTCATACAATTGTTGCATACATATTTTGGAATTTGAGACTCAACCTATAAATTATAATAGTTAGCATACATTTTTAACGTAAGTAATAAAAATGTTTCATGATTAAGTTTATTTTCAATTTCAGGTAAACAATATTTTAGTTTCTTTTGAATTAAAAAAACATTTTGCAACTCAAATGCAAAAGTCTGACCTTTAAGGATGCTTTTTTTTATATATTTGGTCTGTGGGATGCTCTCATAGAAAAGAGAGGTAGAATGGATGCTCTGAGCAACAAAGACCATATATACTATTTGGTCTTTATCGATGGCGAACAATGTTGCCAACTAACGTTAACAAAAAGTCTCTAGATTGTATTTAAAAGTCTCCAGAATATCTCTAGATTTTAATTTTTAAAAACAAAGATATCTCTAATAAAAAATAAAAATTTGCCAGAATATCTCCAGATTATATATATATATTTTTTAATTTCATATATTTATAATAAAAACTCCAACAAATAACATTTTATATAAATTGTATATTTATAATTTTTATTTTATAGCAAGATTAATATACGAGTATAAACTTACATTATCACATAACTTTACAATCAGTCTGCATATCAAGTACCCTACTATAAGGTAAATAAAAGATACTATACTAAAAAGGTATATGTCTGTACGAGACAAAAAATAAAAATAAACTGGCATTACGTTTTGACGTTTTACCTCAACAAGTCAACAACTTGTAAACTTGGAACGAAATTAGGTTATTAGTTGGAATCACGTATACCAACAGCAAACATATTCCTGTTTGAATTATTTATATAATATATTGTATTCGTACGAAATCACAGTTTGGGGAAAAATATCTCCAGAAATGTTGCTAGTAATGTATCTAAAACTCTAGATTTGCGACAGGTCGCAAATTCTTTTAAAAAGTCGCGTTACGATAGTTAATTTCTCTAGATTTAGTAGGATATATATATATATTATCTTTGCTCTAGATTTAGCGACAAAATCTCCAAATTGGCAACACTGTTGTCAACCTTACAATAAAAAATATCCATGCGTTTGTAACACTGGTTGTGAAAAGTCAGCTATTAATGTTGTTTTGATGTTTGCATTTGTTTCTAATTCTTTTGAACGAATTTATATTGTTTAATAACTTCTGATTGTTGTGGAAATTGAAAACATTAAAATGGTTCGTACTTGTATAGTTCCGAAATGTACAGAAAGATTTAAGAAAAATTCTGCAGTAACATTTCATACGTAAGTAGTCAAAGTGGATTAAACAGCAGTTTCAATATATTTATACTATTTATGTATTCTTTTAGATTTCCTATTCAACCAGTAATGAGGAAAAAATGGATTGACTGTATTGAAGCCATAAAAATGGAGAAATATGCTCCATCAAAGTTGTCAAGTATTTGTTCAAAACATTTTGATGAACATTGTTTCATACAAAATACTCAAATGCGACGTATTTTAAAGAAAGATGCTGTACCTACTATTTTCAAAACATCTGTACATGCATTAAAAACTGAAATTGATATACAGTATGTAGTACAATAAATAAAATAAATTCTAGATATTTGAATAATTATGCTTTATTTTCTAGATTGGCTTCTCCTTCACAACTTGAAGGCATTGAGCCAGTGCCATCAACATCTATTCCAGTTATGTCGTCTCCTCAAAAGTTAATTCGACAAAATGGAAGTGAATCAAGTCCAGAAGACCCATTGATTTCTGCTTATGAGTTACAGAAAAAGTTCGTTCAATTAATTCTTTTATAATTTTAACATATTTTTCTTTTATTTACAAGGATGCAAATTAAATTAAAAGTAATTAGTTATTTTAATTTAGATCCAAACTTCAACACATAGATTATCTAGAAAAAGGTGATTCTTCGAAATTAAGTTTATCACTAGAACTAGGCGAAGTATCTAATATAGCACCAATAAGTTCTTCATCCACCTCAACAGCTTCCGAGACTGAATGTGAAGTAAAGCGCTTGTCTAATGTAATACCAGTTGGCTGTAGCAGGACATCATCTACTGCAACAGCTTCAGAAGCTGAAATTGAATTAAGTCGTATATCAAGTGCAATTATACGAAGTGACAGCTCAAAAAACACATCATCTCAGAAAAGAAGGTAAATTGAACAAAATCAAACCAATATTATTAATTAACAATAGGTAATGGCTCAGTGGTATCCGAGTCGGCCTGTGGATTCTAAGAACCCAGGTTCGATCCCCACAACCGACAAAACATTTTCACCAATTTAAAATTACCTCTGTGGCTCCTCCACTAACATCTTTGGAGGCCATGACTTAACGGCTGGTAATCGCACTTCACGCGCATAAATATATCACTTACCGAGATCTGCTTCGGCAGAGTGCCACACCCAGTAATAGGTAGAAGGCGTGATGATATATTTATTTTATTTTTTAACAATAGCAAGCAATTAGTACAATAATTTAATTTTGTTTATAGTACACCATCGTATATTGATGATTGTTTATCGGATGATATGAATTCACTGAGAAATGCAAGAAAAAATTGGATATTAGTTCAAGGACTTATTGAAAAACAAAGACTAAGCATAAAAACTCGTCTGCAACAACAAAGACGGTTAAAAGCTCGTATAACAACTCTCAATTCATTGAGGGAAAAATTGAAGCAAAAAATATGATGTATCGTTCGCCAGTATGGAGTTTTGCCTTCACTTTCTGAAGTGACTTATTGAATATAACACATGAGTGGCATACAAAATTTTATCCAACATATACATTAAATATTTTTTTAAAATATAAATTTTGGCACAGTTGTCGAATTGTCTACATTTCAAATAATCTAGTTAGCCATATTTACTTATTTTGTTATCTTGGTTTCGCAAATTATAACAAAGTTGAAGAAAGGTTGCAGCTGTAGAATTCGAAATGGAAGACGAGAATTTTATCCCCGAAATAATCTTCAAGAAAGCGGTAGAAGCGGATCTTGGTAGTTTACCAAAAGAGTTCAGAAGCTCCTTTGAATATAAATGTAATATGTTTGAAAGCTGGATGACAACTAAAAACGTCAAAAGTGTAAACGAAAGTGTTTTACTAGCTTATTTATAAAAGAAACTGGTTGCATCTATCTTAGGAACGAAATATTCAATGATTAAAACAACTCTGCAGCAATGAATACGTGAAGCTTATCACATTTTTAAAAAGATGTTGAAAATCGCATTGATAATGGATATTGCAGGAGCTTGCAGGTATGTTAATGCAAACAAAATAGTATATTGAAGAACTATTTTCATAATGCCTGTTTTACACTAAGCAATATTGCAAGTGCAACTGCAACTGCAACTTTCAATTAGTTGAAGCAATCTTGAACGAGTGTAATACAGAAATTGCAAGTGCAAGTGCAAGAAGCAATCTTGCATCAACCTCTTGCACGAATTAGAACATGTTCTAATTTTTGCAAGACTTGCAAGGCCACTGTTAGTTATTTCTAGTAATTTTAAGTTTTATTTATTATAAATGTCAAAAATGATAAAGTTGGGTTAAAGATATTAAAATTATTTACTGCATTGCAAATAATTGTGCAAATACTTATAAGAATCAATTTTTATATCAATGCAATATAACATATGAAACAAATGTTAACAATACAAGTGATATAAGAGGTTAAGCTGATATAATATGAAGTTAGTAACGACAAAAATTTGTAAATAAATTAATATTATATTGCAGTTGCAAGTTGCTCAATGTAAAGTGAAAAAATTAACTCTGCAACATTTTGGTGCAACTAGTTGAACTTAAATCTTGCAGGTTGCGCTTGCTCAGTGTAAAACAGGCATAAGGCAATATGTTAACACACGAGCTCAAATTTGGAAAAGAGTCGCCCTGCGGCGAGTTATAAAACGTGTTCTTTATACAATTTTTTTTATTGAGGTACTTTTATAATTCTGTTAAGATTTTAAAAACTGCGACTTGTCAAAAATATTAAGTTTTTATCAGTTGTGTTGGTAGCGCTTCTCATAACAGAAACAATAACAAAAATCAATTTTTTTGACAATTAATAAATTTTTATTTTCTGTATTGTGAATTTTGTATGATTACAGCATATTTTGTTACGAATTTTTTCGATACCGACAATTTACAATTTTGAAGTTATATGTCATTCATCTGTCAGATTTAGAGACATTCATACCACTCTTACAAAATAAAAAGCGCTAAAAACAGTGCGCTTATATGTAGATCTTGACGATGTGTTTATAGAGCTATAAGAACACCGAAATGGAAAATAGCTATTTACATAACACGTGCGCGAAGATATACTTTTCACGTGAGCGCAATTTTAATTTGCACGAATGGTGCAAATGATGTCTTCGTGCACGAGTTTTGTATATTGCTTTTTGTAACGAGCAAAAATTATATATGCGATAGTGAGAAAAGTTAGTATGCCATGAATTGACACTTATTTGAAAACAAAATGTTTATTATTTTGTTTTCGTAATGCTTGTTAAAATATATTTGATTGATGACGTTATAAGCTAATGTCTCTACTTCTTTTATAAATTCCTTAAAATATATGTAAGTACAATTAGCGTTTGAATATTCAAAATTTAGAACCATAAAAATGGGTGTTTTTTTTCAATTATTTTGAAGCACTAGTGTGCAAAACCAAACTTTACTTTAGTTTCCAGGGTAATATAATAGTTATTTGCATAACTAATGCGCGAAGACATATTTTGCACATGAGCGCAATTTTAATTTGCGCGAATGATGCAAATGGTGTCTTCGTGCACGAGTTTTGTAGAATGCTTTTTGTAACGAGCAAAAATTATATGATGGACAATGAGGAAATTTATTAAAAAAGCGTGAATTTATATTGACAGTTAAGTATGCCATGAATTGACATTTGTTATTTGATAACAAATTGTTCATTTTTTTCTTGTAAAATTTGTTAAAATATGTCTGTTTAATGTCTCTACTTCTTTTATAAATCCCTTAAAATAAATAAGTATAAATAGCTTTTTAATAGTCAAAATTTAGAATCATATAAAATGGGTGTTTTTTTCAATTACTTTGCGCACTAGTGCACTAAATCAAACTTTCCATCGGTTCCCAAGGTTATGTAAACATTATTTTGAATGCAGCGAGTACAAAAACTTTATTTTGAAAGATGCGAGTACAAAAATTAACTTTATACATTTTGAATAAAATGTTTCCAAAATTGTATCTCTTATTAGACTCAACAGTGAGTTATAAGTCATAATTCATAAGTCATTTATGATTTATAACTCATATGTGATTTGTAGACCACTTTACTAATTTAAAATGGTAATAATAATGGGTCTATAAGTAATGGGTGTTGGATAAAAAAAATTACTAGCATGTGAAAATCAGATTTAATTTTTTTATTATATAAATCTTGAAATATTTTTAGTGTTATTCGGATGTAAGCAGCAGCAGCAGTTTAACAAAAGGACAAATGAGATGCAATCTGATGGAATCGGAAGAATTTAACAAAATTGTGGAACAGGCATACATTGCTGGATTTGTGGTGAAGAGGCTTTTATCTGCTCTGCAAAGAAGAGAAACAAGAAACACTACAAATGCTTCTTTGTTTATAATACCAGTATGTAGTAAATATATTTATTTATCACCTTTTGGTGTTTAAATTTCCTCCATTCCATTATTACAATATTTTGTTATTGTGGTGTTCGGTGTGTTAGTTATTTGAATTTCATTATGTTTAATTGTTTTCAATGTGTTCGTCTTACTGTAACTTTTTTCATCCACCCGAGATCTGACACCAAACACGATAAGGTTCAGGAAAAATTGCAAATCGGTTAAATCAATAAAAGACATGCTTACAACACTTCAATGGCTTAATGTAAAACAATTTGGTAAATATAGTACATTAGTATTCATTTTTAAAATTTTAAATGGGAAAGCACCCAAATACTTAACTGAAAATCTACATTATGTTAATAATATTCATAATGGGTTCCTGAACCTATTTTTTTATTAATCGATCAGTGAAAACCTTGTTTGAAAATTCTTTATATTACAAGAGATACGATTTTTTAAAGCTTAACTTATTTCGTTTAAAGAGTGCAAAAAATATTCGATTGAATTCTTGAAAAATAATCTTATGTTGAAATTCATATTTTATAGAAGTTGCAAGTCCAAGAAAATTAAATTAAATGATAGTAATAAATATCTTCCAAAAAAACAATTACATTGTTAAAGGTACGCCAAGATTGCGCAGATTCCTTCCCCAAAAATTGTAATATCTATATATTACAGATTTAAAAAAAAGTGATATCTAATTAAGCCAAGAAAAATATTCGAATTTAAAAAACCTTATCGAACAGTTTTTAAAATATCGGGTCAAATAAAAAAAAAATTAATTAAAAAAAACCTTGGCGACCCCAGTGTTTAAAATGTTTCCAGTTTAAGTAAATTGTTTAAAATGTTACTTAAACTGGTAACATTTTGTTACAATGGGAAAAAGTATTCTTTTTATTCTATATTTGGCATCATTGTATCTCAATTTCTTAAACATATGATAATTATTACAAATGTCTTTTTTATCTAAGTTATGTTTTTTGTGCCTTAGTACTTATAAAAATCTTAAACTAGTATTAATTGAAAACAGTGAAGGAATATTTATTCAAAAAGAATTAAAATATTGTTTACCTGAAATGGATGTAAGTAAACATAACCTTGAAGTATTTTTGTTACTGTACAATAAAATCTATACAAACTTATAATTTACAGGTTGACTTCCATTCGGATATCCCAAAATACGTGTGTAACAATTGTATGAGCAAATTAGAATGTTTTTATAAATTCAAACAAAGTTGTCTACGAAACAATACATATTTAAAGAGTTACTTCCAAACTTTGACATCCACAGATGAACCGTATAAACATTTTTTATCAGTAACACTTACTGATATAGAAAATCAGAATAAACTGCAAACAGTCAGCAGCGGCCAGATATTGACAACCGCAGGAAGTGATGATGAATTTCAAACTGACAAAAATGAAGATAATGGCACACATATTACAGAAGCGGTTTTCCAAAATGAAGTACAGTGCACGTCTGTATTAAATGCTAATGATTCACATATATTTGAAAAAGAAAATGACATCGTTGTGAAAGAAGAATGTGTTACATCTGATGACAATGCTGATAACAAATTAGATGATGAATCTGTTAAAAGCATAAAGTGTGATACAGTTTTAAGTGACTCTGATGTTTCTATTTCTAGTATTGATGATATTGTACAAGAAGATTCTAAATGCTCTAATAGTAGTAGTGAAAATACTAAGAAAGTAAAAGGAAAAAATAAGATTAAGGAAAGCAAAAAATTTCAATGTGATATTTGTAGTAAAGAATACGTACATAAAATATCATTGGAGTATCATTTAAAAGTTCATGCAGGTATTAAAGATTTTAGATGTACAATATGTAAAAAAAGTTTTTTTCTGAAAACTTCTTTGATTGCACATGAAAATGTTCACACTGGTATAAGAAACTTTGAATGTTTAATATGTAAAAAGAAGTTTATGCATAAAAGTGGTTTGATTCTTCATAAAAAAAGTCATACAGGTATAAAAAATCATGAATGTCCAATATGTAAAAAAAAATTTATGGATAAGAGTAATTTGATTCGACATGAAAAAATTCACATAGGTATTAAAAATTACGAATGTTCAATATGTAAAAAAAGGTTTACACAAAAAAGTACTTTAAGTCGACACGAAAAAAGTCACACAGGCATAAAAAACTACGAATGTGCAGTATGTAAAAAAAAGTTTATGTCTAAAAGTAATTTGAGTAGACATGAAAAAATTCATATTGATATTAAAAACTAATGTTTATTGTATAAAAATAAGTTATCCAAATATATTACGTACCATGAACTGTAAGTGACAGTTTTTAGGTCAAGAATGTAATTTGGGAAATTGAGGTCCGTAGGATCGAGATTTTCTGAACATTCGCGACCTAAAAAATCACAGTTCGATGTTAGTAAGCTATTTTTTACAATATTTGCACCTAATAGAAAGAAAAGAAAAATTGGTTTCGAAATTAGCAGCTGACAAATTGTCAAAATAAATAGGACCTTGATCTATAATATTTACTTCCTGTCCACGGTGAATATAAGTAAATATTATAGTCCTGATGTAACCATGGAAACCAACTGTGCAATAACAGTTCTGCTTACTGTGTTTAAATTTTGTCATTAACGAATAACTTACAGTACAGGTATTGTAAAAATATAATTAATTGACGTAACATTCGAAGAAATTTATCTCTTCATGTCTCCTGTACGAGGGTCACCTTTGAGCACTCAGGAAATACAAGAGCTACTAAGTCTTCGGTTAAATTAGATAAAAGTTATCACATTGAACAATATTCTTGTTTTTTCAAAAAAATGTATAGGTTACTAGATACGAGTAAAAATGTGAATATAGCGAATTTTTAAAATAATTTTAATTCAGAAATAGTAGTGGATGAAGACAAAAGCTTTAAATTAAAATTCTAAATACTAAGGCCCTACTTACAACGGCAAATTACAATAATTTTTTCAGTCGCTCATTTTTAAGATACGACATAGTTACATTTTTTTAAATGAATTGAATAATTGCATTTTTTTTCTCTTAGAATAATACTAATTTTGCTTGATTCAATTAACATGATCAATAAATTATTAAACCTTAATAAAGTAGTTTATAAATTTGATTTTTCTGTACTAAAGTAAATAAAGTATGATGAACTCATATACGATAGAACCAATAAGGGTGCTAGATATTTAATTATTTTTTATTAAAATTTGTTTAACTACTATTAAACATATTTACATATATGAATGTAAATAATCAAAGCAAGTTTTATATCGTTGAAGAGCAGAAAAAATATTCTATTAAAAATATGTAATTTTAAATATCTGCTCCATTAAAAAAATAAATATATACAAGGTTTCCAATTTAGTTGTGCCACCATTGCTATCTCGAGAACTATAAGAGCTACTAGGTTGATTAAATTAGCAAATAAATACCATTTTATAAATCTATTACAAAACTAAATTTAAATCGCTATCTGTTAAATTTTTATTTTGAGAGTTGCGTGAAGCACAAATTACTTTCGGCACTTATGCTTTTCGTTTACAGAAACGCACTTGGTCTGCATTTCTCCTTTCCACTCGTTACCAAGACAATAGTAGTTACATAATAACAAAGAAATCGCACAGTTGTAGGAAATAGCTATTTACATAACAAGTGCACGAAACTTTGCACATGAGCGCTCGTGCTTTAATTTGCGCAAATTGAGGAAATGGCGTCTTCGCACACGAGTTTTGCACAATGCTTGTTGTAACGAGCAAAAATTATATAATGAACAATTAGGAAATTTATTAAATTTGTGAATTTATATTGATAGTTAGGTATGCCATGAATTGACATATGTTATTTGAAAAAAAATTGTTCATTTTTTCTCGTAGTTTGTTAAAATATATCTGATTGATGGTGTTATAAGCTAATGTCTCTACTTCTTTTATAAATTCCTTAAAATTTATGTACCTATATAAGTACAATTAGTGTTTAATAGTCAAAATTTAGAACCATAAAAATGGGTGTTTTTTCAATTACTTTCCATCGGTTTCCAAAGTAATGTAAATCTTATTTTGAATGATAAGAGTACAAATAGATATTTATTTAAACTGGTAACAAGGTAAATGAGTTATTATTACCGTTACTAACTTGTAAAATTTTACAAGTTGTACACAAGCGCTTTGCCACAGTAATACTTACAAGATATCGTTTCAAACAATTTTTGACAGTTGTTACTGACATGATTTAATTATATTTTTTAAATTTGTTGTGTAATTTAACAGAAGTCATATTTTTTATAATCCTCGAGAACTCAATGGGGGCCTCTTACAGCAGACATTCTGTATATAATATAATATTTATAAAATAAAATATATTTCATATTTATTTGTTTCATTTTAGGCAAATATTGTAGAAATTCGTCTTTCATAAATGTTATAGGAGCTGAGAAAAATATCGATAATTATTCATGCGTATTGATTATTGATATATTTATTTAAATTTCCAATCATTTTCTCGAATATTTTTTTCAGAATAATCATTTACCTTAGTTATAATTTTCTCGTATGTGTATATTTCCAGAATTTTCCACTCACATTGACATATTTTCCAAATCAATTTTTATTCACGTTCACATTTCTTCTAATTAGGCAGCAATATTGTTGGCAACAGTGAGAATATGCAATTTATTCTACAGTTAGCAACACTGCACAAAACCAAAAGATTTGAGTTCTCAATATATGTATATTAGTAGCGTTCGATTTGCAAACAATCTCACCTCAGTTCATTTAAACTGAGTTGAGATTGTCTGAAATGAGATGATATTTTTTCGATGACAAATCGAACGGGTTTTGACAGGTCTGAACTGAGTCGGTTACGTGACGAACGTTGTAGTATCATTTCGCGGACAACACATGATTTGCTTGATGTTTTTGTTGGCAGTTAGCTGTGACACATGATTTATAATAACATGTACAATTTAAAAAAAATATTAAATAACTTCCAAATATTCAAACTACAAACAAAACATAACGAATTCTACCCCCACTCTAACTGAGTAGAAAATCTCAGTACGCACCAGTGAAATAGGTAGTGCAGCATCGGCAAGGGGGGAAGTGAGTGTCTCACTTGATCTCAGTTATGTCAGTGCAAATAGAACAGCACAAAAAAGCTGTCAAACTGAGGTGAGGTGAGATGAACTGAGATTTGGTGCAAATCGAACGCTACTATTGATAACATGATTTTGAACGCAGTACTATCAATCATTTTCTTAGCTGGGTTGGAGTATATGTAGTCACATCTGATTAATATTCGGCAAATAAATATTCGTATTTTGACATCCAAATTTTATAAGAAATAGCAAGTTATTAATAGTGTTGGCAACAGTGAGAAAAAATATTATTTTATGCTTGACAACAATGTATTTTGATTTTTATAATTATGGTGTTATAGTTTATTTGAAATTGTAAGTAAACATAACCTTTGAAGTATTTTTAATACTTTGTGATTTATACAAACTATTACAATTTATAGGTTAAATCTAACTTGACGAACCGTATGCAGCAATTGTATATGCAAATGGAAATGTTTAATCAGATGTGTTTACGAAATAACATGTATCTGAAAAGCTATTTCCAAATTATATAAATGGCTATTTATATTTCTATAAATGAATCGTATAAAAATTTATCAGAAAAACAAATTTTTGGTATAAACTACCAGATATTGACAATCGTATGATGTGATGAGAAGCTGCGAACTGGAAAAATGGAAAGTGGGACTTGTATTAAAGATTCAGTTTTCAAAAATGAATCACAGTGTATTGATAAAAATATTAAAGAATCATTATACGAGGAAGGAAATAATATCAATGTGAAAGAAGAATCACTTACATCTGAAGACAACAGTGATAATGAATTTTATCATGAACCTTTTATAAGCATAAAGTGTGAATCAATGCAAAGTTACTCTGATATTTCTGTTTCGAAGACTGAAGATAAAGTAAACGAAGATTCCAAATATTGTAGTAGTAGTACAGATAACCTATCGAATCCTGAAGAAAAAAAAGTAACATTTCAATGTACAATTTGCAGTAGAAAATATTTGCATAAAATATCATTGGAATATCATTTAAAAAGTCATGCAGGTATAAAAGATTTTAGTTGTTCAAAATGCAAAAAAAGTTTTTTTATAAAAAGTCATTTGATTCAACATGAAAAAAGTCACACAGGTGTAAAGAACTTTGAGTGTACAATATGTAACAAAAAGTTTATGCAAAAATGTAATTTAATTCGTCATGAAAAAATTCACATGGATATTAAAAACTTTGAATGTTCATTATGTAAAAAACAGTTTACACAAAAAAGTCATTTGATTCGACATGAAAAAATTCACACAAATAATAAAAACTTTGAATGTGCAATATGTAAAAAAAAATTTATTCTAAAAAGTAATTGGATTCAACATGAAAATATGCATACCGGTATAAAAAATTTTGAATGTTCAATATGTAAAAAAAAGTTTATGTATCAAAATTATTTAATGCAACATGAAAAAATTCATACGGGTAGTAAAAATTTTGAATGTTCAATATGTCAAAAAAAGTTTATGCAAAAATATAAATTGATTCGACATGAAAAAATTCATATGAAAACTAAAAAGTAATGTTCAAGAGTAAATTGTATTGTTATATTTACGTGAAAATGATAATACTTGATTTTATTATAAAGTATATTTGTTTTATTTTCTCAAATGATAGCAAATGTTGCGGATATTATTGTCTACTGTCATTTTTGTGTTTATGGAAACCGAAAACAATAGTCATTCTGTTGACACTTGAGTGCAGATTTATGCAATGTAGGAAATACAATGTGAACATTTTTTTTGTAGCTATATGTCATTCTGTATTTATTTTGCTTTAAATAAATATTGTAGATAATTGAATTTTGCGTCTAAACCACTAATTACATTTTATTAATTTTTTTAATACGTAAAATCAAATTTAAAACTGCTCATTTCAACAAAATTACAAACAAATGCAAAACTATTTGCAATGGTTTGACAGTTCGCACAAGCCTTATTAGTTTTTTTTTTTTGTGTAAAATGGATTACTGGCTTTTAATATAAGTCTTTATTTAAAAGACGACGTTTCGACACTGTTTAGTTTCATTATCTAGTCTAAAATTTTTGTTACAAAATTAGTATGAGAAATGAAATAATTAATTTACAAATGTAAAAAACAACATACCTTGTATAAGTATAAAATTTACATGTTAATATAATATTTTGCAACCGTAAGGTTGAAGTAAGAATTTTGTGAATTTAAATTTTAAAAGAAACATTTGAAAGTGAAATTTAGCCTTTCAGTTATATAATGAATAGTGTTGCCCCACTTTGGTGCGAAAGTGAAATATACAGTCTCAGTGAAATCACTTTTCGCCGAACCATGTATGATATGTGCATTTATGCAAATTCTTTAATCATATATGGCAAGAATTATCCTTATTTGATTGTTTCATAAATTCAAATAAACCGCTATTTTTAAATATAACTTTTGACATTGAATATACCGACGATAGTAGCGACCTCCGAAGACACTCCTCTAAAGTTTTATTTTGGTTTGTCGAACTTTCAGACAAAACATAACTAGACGGATAACAACGGCGTTTGTTGTGAAACAGAAAGAGAAAGAATAACTGATGGGTGAGACGGGTGCGTGGCAAGGAGCGAGTACAAGTTGCATTTATGTTGATGACAGTTATCAGGCGCGAGCATTTTATTTATGTAAATACAAAAGTGCATATACAAAACACTTAATATGTCAAAAACTAACCTTTACTTTAATGTATGAACAGTAAGTAATTGAATATAAAAATAATTACACAAATGTTTGCAACTTGCATAACATCAAAGTGTACTCACTCCTTGCCGCGCACCCGCCTCACCGACAAGTTATTCCATCCCTTTCTGCTTCACAACACTGCATCGACTTGAAGACGGCATAATTCGTCTAGTATTATACGTCATTGATGTGAACGCATGAATTTTCGTCCGTCGTGCAGCGCGCAGCGCTGTATCCACTGCAGCGGACGCTACGGATCGACGGATGCATGGAAACAAGCCATTTATGCCTCAAAGCTTGAACTTGTTATTATATGTAGAAAACTGTGAAGGAATATTTATTTAACGGGAACTAAAATATTATTTACCTGAAATTGTAAGTAAATATAATATCATTTTTAATATTGTATTGTATTACAAAACTTATATGTATTGTTAACATTTATAGATTGACTCTTCGACAATCCCAAAATATGTATGCAGCAAGTTATTATATTCCTTTACAAATTCATATAAACTTATTTACGAAATAACACATATCTGAAAAGCTATTTTCAAACATCATACAATTATTTATGAATACAACTTACTTATTTAAAATAGCAGAATAAACTTCACATAATGAATAGCTACCAGACATTGGCAAATGGAGGACGTGATGAGGAGTTGAGAATTGTGGAAGAGGAAGCTAATGGAACTAATGTTCAAGAAGCTGATGCTGTCTTCAAATATGAAAAATCACAATCATTACGTGAGGAAGTAAATGATATCCTTGTGAAAGAAGAATTTCTTACATCTGAAAATGACACTTTTCATGAATTTTATCATGAGTATGTTAGAAGCATAAAGTGTGAATCAATTCCAAGTGATTCTGATGTTTCTGTATCTAATACTGAAGATATACAAGAAGATGCCGAACACTTTCATTGTAAGAGTGAAATTAATAAAACTAATATTGAAGAAAACAAAACAATTAATGCACATATCAAAAATTTTGACTGTTCAATATGTAAAAAAAAGTTTATGCTAAAAAGTTATTTGGTTCGTCATAAAAAAATTCACACAGGAACAAAAAACTACGAATGTGTAATGTGTAAAAAAAAGTTTTTGTTCAAAAGTGATTTGGTTAAACATGAAAAAATTCACATAGGTATAAAAAATTACGAATGTTCAATATGTAAAAAACTGTTTATGAAAAAAGGTGATTTGATTCAGCATGAAAAAATTCACCTAGGTATAAAGAACTACGAATGTGTACTATGCAAAAGAAAGTTTATGTATAAATCTAATTTGGTTAAGCATGAAAAAATTCACATAGGTAAAAAAAATTACGAATGTAATGCAAACATTCATACACGTATAAAAAATGAATGTTCAGTATGTAAAAAGAAGTTAATGCAAAAATGTAGTTCGGTTGCGCATGAACAAATTCACACAGGTATAAAAAATTACAATTGTTCAATATGTGAAAAAAAGTTTATGAGTAAAAGTCACTTGGTTAGGCATGAAAAAATTCACACCGATATAAAAAACTACGATTGTTCAACATGTGAAAAAAAGTTTATACGAAGCAATCATTTGGTTAATCATGAAAAAATGCACGCACGTATAAAAAACTACGATTGTTCAATATGTGAAAAAAAGTTTATGAATAAATATCACTTGGTTAGGCATGAAAAAATTCACACAGATATAAAAAACTACGATTGTTCAATATGTGAAAAAACGTTTATACGAAAATCTAGTTTGGTTAATCATGAAAAAATTCACACACGTATAAAAGTATAGCATGTCAATTTGTATTAGTATACATATATTATAATAATTGTCAACATTTTTCCATATTTCATTTCATATATATTTATAACATTTTGTCACTAATGCGAGTGTAGTGAATCATGTAATGTGAAGTTCGTTAAACAATACACAATAATTTATCCTGTAAGCTTTCTTATCGTTCTAACAAAAAATGTAGACCTGATCAACCAACAGTGGCGGCGCCAGAGATCTGCAACTAGTTGGGTAAAAATGATACAAGGTTATTATGAATGGGCAGAAGAATGATTCGAAATTAGAGACAAAAAAATAAATTTGTATAACTGTTTATTGATATTAATGCTGAACACTAATTAAATTAATTATTGCTACATTTTGATTTCTATATTTCATATCAACGTAATTCTTCTGTTATGAGCGACTGCAAATTTATTTATAATTTTCTTAGTTTATACTTTTCTTTCGTTATCATTTGCTCCATAATTGCCATCACTCCGTCATTCAACATGAATAAAAATGAGCGTTCGTCTTACTCTCATTTTCATGTTTAAGCAGCAAAACAGTTAAATTTGTCAGTGTGCGTATTGAAATATGACCAGTATAACAAGAACATATAAATTCGTTGTGCTACTTGCTAGTCTATTCACTGTCGCGTATGCTAGCGCGAAGTTTTATACATTATAGGTCTTTTCTGTAAATAACCTTTCGTTATTTATCGAAAAATCGTTATCATAACAAAATTCGTTTAAATTGTATTCAGTATCTTAAAATTTGTTATTTTAATATATAATTTGTAACGAATTTCGTTAAGATAATCAAGAAAACAACGAATGTAAAATAGCATTCGTTACGATATTTTCTCACGTGTCAGATACGTCCATTGTGAATTACAAAAATGGATAATCATCACGATTTAATTTTATTTCTTTATTATCTTGAAGAAAAAAATGATAGGTAAAACTATACTTTAACAATTAGATATTGAGCATGTATAAACTTAAATTATTTATTTTAAGATGAAATTTGATAAATATTCATACGTATTTAAATAAATGATCCTTTTTCAATACCGGAAGAAAACTTTAGTAAATTATATCGATTATTAAGAGAAGCTGGACGATATTGATCTTTCTGTTCCTCCAAGTGAATTTAAACCTGAGGCCAATAATTCATAAGTTTCATCTACTTGTTTTGGATTCTCTGGAGTATTTTTATTAATTCTCAAGGCTTCATTAATTTCGAAAAAATCTACTTAGAATTTATATTGCTCTTGTAGTTTTTCCCGACCAATGGTTAATCTCCATTTTTTTAAATATATTACGTACAACAAAAATTAAAATATTTAACTATTTATAATATTACGCACTGTAGCTGTTTATTACCTGCCGGTTTTATTTATTGTGACAGATTCTCATCTATGGTTGCAATGATAACAAATAAACACTCCTGTCATTTGAGTAAAATAATACACATAATTATTATCAAATTACAATAAATATAATTGCCAACATATTTCATAAATTCACATAAACTGTAATTTTGATTATAAAACTTTTGACACAGAATGTACCGACGATAGTAGCGACCTCCGGAGACATTCATCTGAGGATTGTAAATTATTTTGTCTCTCTTATCGCTAAGCATTTCTAGTAATTGCGCTACAATATCGTTGGCAACAGTGAGAATATATAATGTATTCTATTGTTTGCTACACTGCATATAGATTATCTAGTTTTGTTCTTTTGTTTGCTATATTTTATGGCTTGTTTCCATGACAAATTCTGCCCTATTCAAGTCAATGCAGTGTTGTGAAGCAGAAAGGGATGGAATAACTTCTTGGTCCGCCGGGTGCGCGGCAAGGAGCGAGTACATTTTCATGTTATGCAAGTTGCAAACATTTGTGTAATTATATTTATATTGAATTCCTTACTGTTCATACATCAAAGTAAAGGTTAGTTTTTGACATATTAAGTGTTTTGTATACGCAGTTTTGTATTTAAATAAATAAAATGCTCGCGTCTGATAACTATCATTAACATAAATGCAACCTGCATAACATCAACATGTACTAGCTGTTTGCCGCGCACCCGTCTCACAAACCCAGTTATTCTAACCCTTTCTACTTCACAACAAACGCCGTTGTTCTCCGTCTAGTAATGTTTTGTCTGAATTTCCATGCATCCGTCGCGAAATTTAATTGGTTGAATTTGAATAATTGAAAAGGGCGCGAAGCTACTTGCAGTGACGGACAGAGTTCGTCAACTCTCCTGCATGCAGTGTGACCTTGATGACAGAAGCATCTCTCTCATATAATACGAGATAGCACTAGTGACAAATATCAAATACCGCGTATTTACGGCTTGGTTGTTATTTTATATTATCTACATATGTCTTTTGTAAATATATTTTAATTTTAAAGAAATACTTTGCATTTGGTTAATGATTATTATAAATTTATAAGTAAAATTTTGTTAAAAATGCGGGAACATTTCATTCGCTGGTTTTTAACATATTTGGAATATAAATGTGAAATAATAAATATATTAGCCGACATTTTTGAGGTTATAACTAAACAAAAAGACGGATGCATGTCAACCTCAGACAAAACGTAACTAGACGGATAACAGCATTTGTTGTGAAGCAGAAAGGGATAGAATAACTGGAGGGTGAGGCGGGTGCGCAGCAAGGAGCGAGTACAAGTTGATGTTATGCAGATTGCATTTATGTTGATGTCACTTATCAGGCGCGAACGTTTTATTTATTTGAATACAAAAGTACGTATACAAAACACTTAATATGTCAAAAACTAACCTTTACTTTGATGTATGAAAAGTAAGTAATTGAATATAAAAATGACTACACAAATGTTTGCAACTTGCATAACATCAAAGTGTACTCGCTCCTTGCCGCGCACTCGGCGGACCCAGAACTTATTCCATCCCTTTCTGTTTCACAACACTGCATCGACTTGAATACAGCATAATTCGTCTAGTATTATACGTCATTGATGTGAACGCATGAATTTTCGTCCGTCGTGCAGCGCGCAGCGCTGTATCCACTGCAACGGACGCGACGGATCGACGGATGCATGGAAACAAGCCATTTATGCCTCAAAGCTTGAACTTGTTATTATATGTAGAAAACTGTGAAGGAATATTTATTTAACGGGAACTAAAATATTATTTACCTGAAATTGTAAGTAAATATAATATCATTTTTATTATTGTATTGTATTACAAAACTTATATGTATTGTTAACATTTATAGATTGACTCTCATGCGACAATCCCAAAATATGTATGCAGCGATTGTAAGAGCAAATTATTATATTCCTTTACAAATTCATATAAACTTATTTACGAAATAACACATATCTGAAAAGCTATTTTCAAACATCATACAATTATTTATGAATACAACTTACTTATTTAAAATAACAATAAACTTC
This sequence comes from Pterostichus madidus, assembly GCA_911728475.2. Taxonomy (NCBI): domain Eukaryota; kingdom Metazoa; phylum Arthropoda; class Insecta; order Coleoptera; family Carabidae; genus Pterostichus; species Pterostichus madidus. The sequence goes on from OU452314.1 coordinate 27,866,817, forward strand.
ACACAATGAATAGCTACCAGACATTGGCAAATGTAGGACGTGATGAGGAGCTGCGAATTGTGGAAGAGGAAGCTAATGGAACTAATGTTCAAGAACCTGATGCTGTCTTCAAAAATGAAATATCAGATATTGAAAAATCACAATCATTATGTGAGGAAGTAAATGATATCCTTGTGAAAGAAGAATTTCTTACATCTGAAGATGACACTTTTCATGAATTTTATCATGAATATGTTAGAAGCATAAAGTGTGAAGCAATTCTGAGTGATTCTGATGTTTCTGGTTCTAATACTGAATATATACAAGAAGATGCCGAATACTTTAATAGTAAGAGTGAAATTAATCAAACTAATATTGAAGAAAAGAAAACAATTAATGTACATATCAAAAATTTTGACTGTTCAGTATGTAAAAAAAGATGTATACGAGAAGATCATTGGATTCGACAAAAATACACAGGTATAAACAACCAATGTTCAATATGTAAAAAAAAGTTTACGCGAAAAAGTTGTGTGGTTAAACATGAAAAAATTCACATAGGTATAAAAAACTACGAATGTGCAATATGTAAAAAAAAGTTTATGCGCAAAGGTGATTTGGTTAAACATGAAAAAATTCACGTAGGTATAAAAAATTACGAATGTTTAATATGTAAAAAAATGTTTATGGAAAAAGGTAATTTGGTTCAGCATGAAAAAATTCATACAGGTATAAAAGACTATGAATGTGCACTGTGTAAAAAAAAGTTTATGCAAAAAGGTGATTTGGTTAAACATGAAAAAATTCACACAGGTATAAAAAACTACGAATGTTTAATATGTCAAAAAAAGTTTATGAAAAAAGGTGATTTGATTCAGCATGAAAAAATTCATACACGTATAAAAAATGAATGTTCAATATGTAAAAAGAAGTTTATGCAAAAATGTACTTTGGTTGCACATGAACAAATGCACGCAGGTATAAAGAATTACGATTGTTCAATATGTGAAAAAAAGTTTATGAGGAAAAGTCACTTGCTTAGGCATGAAACAATTCACAACGATATAAAAAACTACGATTGTTCAATATGTGAAAAAAAGTTTATACGAAAAAATTATTTGGTTAATCATGAAAAAATGCACACACGTATAAAGAAAAACTACGATTGTTCAATATGTGAAAAAAAGTTTATGAGTAAAAGTCACTTGGTTAGGCATGAAAAAATTCACACACGTATGAAAGTACAGCATGTCAATTTGTATTAGTATACATATATTATAATAAATGTCAACATTTTTCCATATTTCATTTCATGTATATTTATAACATTTTGTCACTGATGCGAGTGTACTGAATTATGTAATCTGAAGTTCGTTAAACAATACACAATAATTTATCCTGTAAGGTTTCTTGTCGTTCTAACAAAAAAATGTAGACCTGATCAACCAACAGTGGCGGCGCCAGAGATCTGCAACTAGGTGGGTAAAAATGATACAAGGATATTATGAATGGGCAGAAGAATCATTCGAAATTAGAGACGAAAAAATAAAATTGTATAACTGTTTATTGATGTTAATGCTGAATACTAATTAAATTAATTATTACTACATTTTGATTTCTATATTTTATATCAACGTAATTCTTCTTTTGTTATGAGCGACTGCAAATTTATCTATAATTTTCTTTGATTATTCTTTTCTTTCGTTATAATTTTCTCCATAATTGCCATCACTCCGTCTTTCAACATGAATAAAAATCATCAGCGTTCGTCTTAATCTCATTTTCATGTTTAAGCAGCAAAAAAGTTAAATTTATCAGTATGCGTATTGAATTATGATCAGTATAAAACAAGAACATATAACGTTGTTCCTGCTACTTGCTAGTTCACTTGTCGCGAGTGCTAGCGCGGGACACTTTCACATACATGCAGTATTATTTACAGTAGTAGATAGGTGTTATTGTATTACTCGTATATTTAAATGAGCAATGTATAATAATATAAAATTCTGAAGTATTTCAATATTTTTTTGCCAAGTAGAACAATTTGACGCATCGGTTGAAGTGACACTGTATAATAATGTAGATATCGCTTATTAAATATAATAACTCTATAATTATATACTGAAAAATGATATCAACTCACATTAAATGAAATCTGAATTATATATGTAACTGTAAATTCCAGAAAATGAGTAAATTCTTGGATTCACCAATTTTATGTATTAAGAATTTTACAATTTTTCCAAGTTTTATACATTTATTTGATATTGTTCTTGGCAAGACTCGCTTCGTTCGCCTTTAAAACTGACTATTTTATATATAAACTTAGTGCCTATTATTTCTACTGAATATTTTTCTTTTTATTATTAGAAGAAATTATTATTCACAAATATTTAAATATATATTAATAGAATTATTTACCAAGGTTAATTTTTTTTACTTTGCAAAAAAATATTATACTATGTGAAACAATTATTGCGTATTAAAATTTATAATTGCAACAACTTATGTTGCATAATTATAGATTAGTTAGTGTTCATAAAAATAAAAATACATCTACGTAAATACATTTTAACCGGCCACGGTAGTTGAGCGACTTGCATATTCGTAGCAATCGCTTGGCATTGTACACCGTAGGTCACGGGTTCGAATCCCGCCCAGGGTATGGATGTTTGTGTTGTATTTGCATAGATATTAACAAAGGCTGGCTAAACTATTCTATATAGAGTAGAAGCCAATAACATTGTAATTTAGTTAGATATTTTTGAATCCTTGGAATGATTGATAAGTTGTTTGTCAGTTAACTTATCATCATTAGTCAATGCCAGTTTTGGATCAAATTAAATTACAAATAGAAACATTGTCTGAAAATTCGCTAGGTGTCGTAAATTTTAAATTAGATTTAATACTAAAATCAAGAGATCTTTCTATGATAGCAACTGGACGGGTGCCGGAAAGTTCACCGAAATACAATTAATCGAAAAACATATTCATCGAAATGATAATTAAACTGTAGTATTTTTAATGTTCCTTAGAACTGGTAGAAAACTGCAGGCATTTAGAAACGGATACTTACCGTAAATTCGGAATCTTTTGAATATTATCCATTATGTTAAATATCGTTAATTATTGCAGGGTTAATGTAATTATTGAATCGGCTAAAATTTTTTTAAGCTGGGCCAGTTTCTAATGACATTACTGCACTTGCGCATGTATAGTACTTATAATAGCATCACTGCCAATATGTTATTAGGATTTATTCAAATAAGCAGTACGTGAACGGTCAAGACCGATGCATAAAAAGTACAGAGACTGTGCTATGATGATAGAGCATCTAGTTCAAAATTACAACAAGAATAATATACATGAGTATTTACGCGGCATAGCAAATAATTTATATTATTACGAGCAGGGCTCGAAATGGAAATTTTTACGAAACGGAACGCTCGATTTAAAATATTTATTATATTATATACACAAAAAAAAATTACATACAATCTCAACAATAATATAATTTTATTATGTGAAACAAAAACATAAACATACGAAGAAAAAAATGAAGCAATGTAATGTTTGTTACAATAATTTCCATAGATGTTCATACGTATTGTCAACTTGAGTTTTCCTTTTTTGACTAGTTGTATCATCTGCCGACTGATGACCTTTTTGTAACCAAGAACGAACGTATTTCTTTGGTTGAAACTGCATTAATGGTGGTCCTACGATATTTATAAACATTAGGGCTGCTTTTTTATGAGCATCACTTTTCTTATGTTTATATTTTTTTTTTCTCAAACTGAATTGTTCACTTTCCATTTCTGATAATTTATTTGTATATGATTGTGACTATCTTTTAGTATTAAATAATACTTAAATGCATCATTCAATATAGCAGCAGCTTCTATAAGTATTTTAAGTAAAATTGCATTGTTCCTGTGACTAGTATCAATAGCAATCTTTAACTGAGTCATATTATCAAGTCAGAAATTAATTGAAATGTGTATTTGGTATGGTAAGTTTCACTAGCAGCCTGGCCGAGTCAAAAACGCTTGGTGAGGGTATGAAAGTCCATCAGCAGCCTGGCCGAGCCAAAAACGCTTGGTGAAGGTATAGAAAGGACATCAGCAGCCTGGCCGAGCCAAAAACGCTTGGTGGCGGAAAGGAATAGAACTCTGGACTTACTAACATAGAGTCAGCGTGGAGGCACCGGAGCGTCTCGTCGACTGAAGCAAAACTCGCAACTTATATTCCAATATTTTTCTTTTTTTTCCACAAGACTTGATTAAGCAATTTTGCCAATTTTTAGATAATCGTAGGTTTTTGTCGCTGTTTATACCAAAATCTTGAAAAGTTTTGCAGATGGAGCACCCTAAAGTTTGTTTTTTTTAATAATAAGCCAATAATTACTACTTTGGTACAACTTGGCTGGTTCCACAGTTCAACAAGATGGAAGATCAGAATCAGTTTCAGTAATTTATAATAGTTTTATCAAATTCCTCACTAGAATTAGTAACAGTTACTTTACAGGATAACTGAATTTTTTTCTGCGATGTTGATAAATCAATATTTTGTTCATCTTTCTTGGTCCATGAATTATTTAACCAATTTTTTATAAAATTCATGCTTCGTCTTTTATTGTAGCCTAAAATGATTGTAATTATGAATGAAATATAATTTTTGTATTTATTATGATTTTTGATTTAGTATTACTCACATATCATACAGCAGAACAGCACAGAATATGCAAGGGCGTAGAGTGCACGAAACATACAAAGCCTTAGAGCGCAGTCTCTGAAAGCTGCGCAGGAGACTGCTTATTTAACTAGGCGCCTTAATTGAAATACGGAAATATGAACCACAAAAATTTTTAAAAATTGTGATTCAGAACGTCTTTCAAAATTAATTCTATTAGGAATTAAAAATAAATATAATTTTATAATATTTCATTTATGTTTTTTGAAAAGTCACGAACCGGAACGGTATTATCCAAAATTTTACGAGACGGAACGATATAACTAACCATTTCACGAACCGGAACAGCGTTCCGGTCAGCTCCGGTCCATTTCGAGCCCTGATTACGAGTAATATAAAACATATAGTTTTATAAAAATGAAATGATGCATGACAAAGGAATCAATTTTCTATTTTTAAATACGCCTGCATTTTGCTGCCATTCATAAGCCTGGATAAAGTTTAAAGGAAAATTAATTAGCATTTCGGTGAACTTTCCTAGACCCCAACTGGACTTCTGCAAAAGCCTGACGACGATGAAACAGATACGCCTCAAAATGTCCACGTAGAAGTTACCCGTTACTATTGTACCCCTTGGTACAAATTCGTGGTACATTTTGGTCATTGATGCCAGTTGAAGGACGTCCAGAGCGCTCATCGTCCTCCACACTCCTCCTTCCATTCTTGAACCTCTTAAGGTGAACCATGCGTTCTGAAACTAGTATCAGAACGATGATTTGCCTTGATCTCTTTGAAACGAAATATTATTCTTATTAAGCCCATGGCACATATAGCGTCAAAACTCCGAGTCTGCTACAAACTGCTGAAAAACTGAGAGTCACGTCCAAAACGGGTGACACATATAGAGTCGGTGTTTCTGACAGTCAGAAATAAATATTTGTTAATTTTAACGTGTTATTTGTTAATTTGTATTATTGAAAATATTTATCGACTATTAAGAAATATAAAACAAAAAATTAAATTAAAAAAAATTACATGAACTATAAATGAAATATAAAAACTTAAATGTATTATTTAAAATGTTTGTCGATTATTAAAAAATATAAAAACTATAAACTAGAATATATAAAACAAAAAAATAAATTAAAAAAAATGACTTGAATTATAAATGAAATATGAAAACTTAAAAGTTTCTAACTATGTATAAAGTAAATGAAGTTAACTATAAAAATGTACAAAAATCAAACAAGAACATAAACAATAATAATTCATACGTCAAACAACAAAGGAAGATAGCGAAAAAACCAGCATCATAATGAAGTTGGTTTTCGGCAGTCGTGACTGCTGAAAATAGAGGCGTTTCTATTTTTGGCAGTCAAATGGTAGACTCGGAGTTTGCATAATGGTGAAAGCGAAAAATTGTATATAAAAAGCTATACTATATCAGAATCTATAGAAACAGTTAAAGTTAGATTTTTCTGTCAAATACTCTTCCTGACGCTCGTTAAAATCAAGGAATTTCTTTAGTTCACCTGCGGCAGAAAATGTTTTCCTGCCGCTCACGAGTGGTAGGGAAATTATATGACATAATGGGTAAATATTCCGGCGTTTGAAGAAAAAATAGCATATTTTATGTGGAGTGAAATTGACGTTTTGTGTCGCATTTGCAGTTGATGGACGAGTGCACAAAACGTATCACTTTAACTCCTTATAAAATAATATACTTTATATATGATTATGTATAATTGAAATAAAATTGTAAGTAAATTTTTAATTTTTTTTATTATAATATCAAATAAAATACTATATTTTATTAAATTTTAGTTTTTGTGTTGTCGTCATATAGAAATATTTCTTGTGATTTAAAATAATTTTCTTGAAAGTTTGTATAGTTTTTAAACGCGCGCCAATACTTTTTTCACTATTCTGTACCGATTCACATTCTTGTTAGGACCACAAGAAACCCTACTTACGCTATAACAAATTGTTGATTAACGAACTTCAGGCCGAATGTTTCACCTTAATTATCACGTTTTCGTGTTTATCATAATACAATCCATTAAAAAAAAAAACACACACACTTCTGTCACTGGAAAAAATGAGATACCATTTTGTACCCTAGCTATATATTTTGCAAGTATAAGTGCTGTTACCAGCTATCAAATCACAGTCCTCAAAGGTCTATAAGACCATATTACTATCTCAATACGCATGCTCATAATGCACCAATCATATGCTAGGAAGTACAGCTAAAATAAAACCAATGTATTCTTATGGAAAAAATTGTATTTTTAAAGTAAAATATCATTTTATCTAAACATAAATGAATGATAATTTTTTTATACAAGTTATATTTCATTTCTTACTATCGGATTCTGCCCTTATAATATATAAATAATCAATACATTAATATTAAAATAAGCATTCAGATTAAATTTAAAAGAAAAACTGGAGCAAGTCCATGATCAACAAGAATTTTGGAAAGCTATAAAAGCCTTAAATCCCACAACACACAAGGAAAATCCAATAAATTTAAAATCATGGACTATCTACTTTCATAAATGGTTCGGAGATAAAATACTAGACGAGACAATGTTCTTCGATGTCAGTCATCCGTATCTGGATTCTCCAATTACAACATATGAATTAAATTACGCACTAAAGAAACTCAAATCACAAAAAAGTCCAGGTACTGATAAAATCATTAATGAACAGTTAAAACATCTACCGCACAAATGGAAACAGTACCTACTTGGTTTACTGAATAATTTTTTAGCAAATGAAGATATACTTAAAAAACTAAAAACTAGCAAACTAATCCTAATACATAAAAAAGGAAACCAAATGGATACGAATAACTATAGGGGTATCGCATTATTAAACTCGATAACAAAACTCTTTACTTCAATTATCAACAACAGAATTCAAAGTTGGTCAGATAGTCACAACATTCTCCCAGAAGCACAATCTGGGTTTAGAAAAAAACGGTCATGCATGGATAACATATTTGTTCTCAACACAATCGTTGAAACTTCACTTATGAGAAGTCAAAAAGGAATCTATGCAATATTCGTTGACTTTAGCAAAGCCTTTGATTCTGTACCCCACATTTTACTGTGGCGAAAGATCTTTGAGATAGGCGTAAGCGGAAAAATTGTAAGACTTATTAAAAATATCTACAATGAAGCAACGGTGCAAATAGAAATAAACAACATTATGTCCGAAGAAATTCCCGTAAACAAAGGAGTACTTCAGGGTGAATGTACTAGTCCGCTCCTATTCGCCCTTTATATACACGACCTAGAGCTTTTTATGCGTAATAAAAACCTAGAAGGCTATTTCATAAATCATCAAACAGACATACTGTCCTTACAGTATGCGGATGATATCGTCTTTTTTGCAAACAGCCCAATGGACGTGCATCGTAAACTTCTTGTACTAACCGAGTACTGCAATGAGATTCAACTAACTGTAAATGCTGAAAAAACAAAAATCGTTCATTTCCATAAAGGGAGGCCTCCAACAAGAAACATAAAGTACGCATGCCAGGGAAACGAAATAAAATTCACTAATAAATACACTTATCTAGGCGTTACATTCACCTCCTCGGGGAAATATAATGATAATACAAAAACAACAATCTCAAATGCAAATAAAATTGCTGGGTCCATAAAACAGATGATGGCGAAAGCAAAAATATACAGTTGGAATACAATTATAAAGCTGTACACCTCTCTACTACTACCAGTTCTCACATACGGAGCAGAAATCTGGGGCCCCTATCAATGCAATAGCATCGAAAAAGGACAGCTGCATTACTTCAAACATCTTGAATCATGGCAAACGACAACCCCGAGCTTTATAATTCGTAGAGAGACTGGCCAGGCCAATATAGAACTACTAATATTCAAGAAAATGCTTCTCTGGTGGTACAAAATTTTACTGATGCCTAACACTCGGTACGTGAAAATATGCTTTGACAAACTGACACAAATAACCACAAATAACAGTAAAAAATCACAAACTTGGACCAATTTCTTAGAAGAAATGCTCACAAAAGCAAATTTCCACTGGCTTTGGGAAGAGCAAAATTTAATAAAATTAAAACCAGAAATTAATAACATACTTAAGGCATACAATGAAGCACTATACACCGCCGACTCTAAAAGAATTAAAAACTCGTCATACAATCCGCAATATTTAAATTACAATTTTACTGTAAACTACCTATCCTACAATATTCCTTACAAAATTAACAAAACTTGTAGCCTGTTGAGGACATGCAACCCAAAAATCCTATATATATGCCAGGATGGCTTCTGCCATCGGTTCAGATATGACGAAATTTGCTCAATATGTAACAAACTAAAGCCGAACGATTTAGAACATTTCCTTCTTCACTGTCCCATATTTTCTCCTATTAGATCCAATTTTCTATTAAAGCACTACCCCTCTGATTGTGAGTCCTTGGACATCTCGACGCTGCTGGCTGAACCGACTACTGAGAAGATGTTCGATATTCACAACTATGTCTACAACTCACTCAAGCTGCGGGCCTTTGCCTTGAATTTATAACATTTTCTCAAAATCAAAAACTGTAATTTACTTTGTTATTTATAATTATCTTACCAATCTTTTGTTACAGAGATGTATTTTTGTTCTCTTAAACAAATAAATTATTATTATTATTATTAAAATAAATATTAAAATTTGAAAATTTTAAGCGCCAATTTGCTCTTCTGTCATCTGTCACTGGCCGATAACTTCAAACTTACGTTTTGTTGTGATTGTAATTTGAATTCATTAATTAATAAGGGAATATTTTTTCATTTCTTTCCCAAGAATAGTAAACAGAGCAACATTTCAAATTAAAGATTTCATGTCAACTTCAAACTGGCGACAATAAAACTGTCACAATTTATGCGCACATGCGCATATGCATCACCGTTCGAGTCACATGGCGTCATAAACATTAGTATTGCCAACATAATTGGAAAAAATAGAAAAAAAGTTTGTCACCCTGGCACGCTTTTTTCATTTCAAAATTTTCCGGCAGAGGCGCTATAGAAAGTAATATGGTCCAATGGAGGGAGAGGCAGAAAAGATTGTTGGCTGCGGGAATCAAACTTGGTATCTCATATCCACAAGCCGACTTACTCCATTGAGCTATCTACCCCGTGTAATAAAAACAAGAAAAATGTTGGATTGTTACAGTTTATTATGCCAATGGGCATTTAAGAACGCAGTCTTCTATGATACTGCTATTAAACAAAATAATGACAAAATGTTATAAATATTCATGAATTACTTTGATATTTATTATTTTATGTACAAATACAAATTGATATGAACTATCACACATTAGTTAACTATATTATTTTTATCAGTTTAACTATTGAATTATTTATTTTTATTTAAGAACATGGGATTTTTATAATTATGTGAAGTTTTTCCTGCCTAACCAACTGACCTTTTTGTATCAACTTTTTTTTACATGGTGTACATTCGTAGTTTTTATAGGTGAGTGAATTTTTTCGTGCCGAACCAAATTACCTTTTCGCATAAACATTTTTTTACATATTGAACATTTGTAGTTTTTTATACCTGTGTGAATTTTTTCATGTTTATCCAAATCACTTTTGTACAGAAACTTTTTTTTACATAGTGCACATTCGTGATTTTTTATACCTGTGTGAATTTTTTCATGTCTATCCAAATAATTTTTTTGCATAAACTTTTTTTTACATATCGAACATTCGAAGCTTTTTATACCTGTATGATTTTTTTCATGCTGAACCAAACTACATTTTTCCATAAACATTTTTTTACATATTAAACATTCGTAGTTTTTTACACCTGTATGAATTTTTTCATGCTGAATCAAACTACATTCTTCCATAAACATTTTTTTACATATTGAACATTTGTAGTTTTTTATATCTATGTGAATTTTTTTATGTCTAACCAAATCTCTTTTTCGTACAAACTTTTTTTTACATATTGCACATTCGTTGTTTTTTATACATGTATGAATTTTTTCATGTTCAACCAAATCACCTTTTCGCATAAACATTTTTTGACATATTGAACATTCGTACTTTTTTATACCTGTGTGAATTTTTTCGTGACCAACCAAATCAACTTTTCGCAAAAACTTTTTTTTACATATTGAACATTCGTAGTTTTTGATACCTGTGTGAATTTTTTCATGTTTATCCAAATCACATTTTTGCATAAATATTTTTTTACATAGTGCACATTCGTGATTTCTTATACCTTTGTGAATTTTTTCATGACTAACCAAATCAACTTTTCGCATAAAGCCTTTTTTACATATTGAACATTCGTAGTTTGTTATACCTGTATGAATTTTATTATGTTGAATCAAATGTTCTTTTCGTAAGAACTTTTTTTACATATCGGACATTTAAAATTTTTTATACCGGTGTGAATCTTTTCATGACTAGTCAAATGATATTTTTGAACAAACCTTTTTTCACATAGTAAACATTCAAAGTTTTTAATACCTGCGTGAATTTTTTCATGTCTAATCAAACAACTTTTTCGCCTTAACTTTTTTTTACATATTGAACAGTCAACATTTCTGATATGTGCATTACTTGTTTTCTTTTCTTCAATATTAGTTTGATTATTTCAACTATTACTATTAGAGTATTCGGCATCTTCAGTATTAGAAACAGAAACATCAGAATCACTTGGAATTGGTTCACATTTTATGCTTTTAACATAATCATAGTAAAATTCAATATCGCCGTTATCTTCAGATGTAAGAAATTCTTCTTTCACAATGACATTTACTTCCTCACATAATGATTGTGATTCTTCAATATCTATTATTTCATTTTTTAAGACAATTTCAGCTTCTTGAATATTAGTTCCATTAGCTTCTTCCACAATTTGCAACTCCTCTTCCCTTCCTACATTTGCCAATGTCTGGTAGCTATTCATTATCTGAAGTTTATTCTGTTATTCCATATGAAGTTGTATCAATAAATGATTGTATGTTTGGAAATAACTCTTCAGATATGTATTATTTCGTACACAACATACTAATTTGCTCCTACAATCACTGCATACATATTTTGGGACTGCTGAATGAGAGTCAACCTATAAATATTAACAATTCGTATAAATTTTATTATACTATACAATTTTAAAAATAATTCAAGTTATATTTACTTACAATTGCAGGTAAATCATATTTTAGTTCCCGTTAAATTAATATTCCTTCATTGTTTTCTACATACAAAAACAAGTTCAAACAATAAGGCTCATACCTATATACAATTATCCATAGCAATTATCATTGTAGACAAAACAGAAAACAAATCTAGATAATCTGCTTAGTGTTGAAAACTATGGAATAAATTAAATATTCTCACTGTTGCCAACGATATTGACTACAAAAGTGGGCGGTAAATTTGAATGCGAGTCGAATGGTATATGCAGTTACCATTGTCTTATCGCGTTTTTATTTTATAAGTATCAAAATTTAAATTTTTAAGGGAAACGACCAATGATGCAACAAATTACTGTTTTAATGTTACCAATATAAATGGTTATTGTTTTGAAATGTTATGTAATAGATTTTTTTATGTATATTTTAAATTTGAAAAGAAACGTAAGTCGTAGTGAACTTCATATCTCTACCATCATAACCTCACAATTTAGAAATTTTGAATTTTTTGCACTTGTATATTTCGTTGTGATTAAAGCCAGGTGCAAAACACCACCTCATTTTAATTTATTGCACAAAAAAGCGCAAAACAAAACATGTAAACAAAAATGAGGTTAAAAATCAAATGTTTGTTTCATAAGAAGTGTGTTACGCCATACATTGCCTTACAATAGAAAGAGATAGAACGCTTAAGCCACGCCGAGAAATAGAGTAGTGGGAGAACACGAGTGCGCATCCAATTTTCAAGGAACGCTATGGGTTCGACCATTTTTAAGGTTGTCATGCCAAAAGTGAACATCTCAAGAAACATTACTGTAAACTTGATTCTGTTCGTTGCAAAATGTCGTGTTCATTGACAGTGTGTTTTAATAGTAGAAGGTTTAAACCGAAAGATATTCCTTTTTATACGTATCTTATTCCATAATAAAATATATCTATAATATTAAGGTTATTAATTAAACTCATTTATAATTTTAGGTTTTTTATTTTATAAAATATATTAAAATATACTATTTTTGTGTGTCTCATTTATTTCATAATAACATTACTTTTCAAACTAGTGGAACCGAGTAATTTCAAACTGCCAATCAGTGCTAAGCGCTATCAAAAATTGATAAAATAAATGTACAACATCCTTAAAATTACAAATAATATTTATAATCAAAAACAAAGTGACGTCACACGCCCGTGGCCTATAGGATGCGGACACTCACATGATAATGTGACGTAAAAACAGCTGTTTGGGCTGCGATCACTACGCCACCTACAAAATGAACTATTTTTTTTTGTGACGAGATTTGAAAATAACAGTTCTTCTCAAATTTCGTCCCAAAAAAATAGTTCATTTTATAGGTGGCGCAGTGATCGCAGCCCAAACAGCTGTTTTTACGCCACAAAACGTCACATTGTCACGTGAGTGCCCGCATACTATTCTGTGGTTATGTTATAGTTGTAGTTTATTGTAGGCATTTAAGAAAGCAATCTTGTATGATACTGATATTAAACAAATTAATGACAAAATATAATAAATATTCATGACATAAAATATAGAAATACTTTCATATTTATTACAATATATATACCAATACAAATTGACATAAAATATCATACATCAGTTATATTCGTTTTTTTTTTTAATAAATTAACATCGAATTATTTATATTTATTTAAGAATATTACATTTTTATAACTGTGAAATTTTTCATGCTCAACCAAATGAACTTTTTGAATAAATTTTTTTTTACATATTGCTAAATTCGTTGTTTTTTATAGCTGTGTGAATTTTTGAATGTTTAACCAAATACCTTTTTTGCACAAACTTTTTTTTACATATTAAACATTCGTAGTTTTTTATTCTCAAGTGAATTTTTTCATGCTCACCCAAATGACCTTTTTGCATAAACTTCTTTTTACATATTGCGCATTCGTAGTGTTTTATACCTCTGTGAATTTTTTCATGCTTAACCAAATTACTTTTTTCCAAAAACTTTTTTGTACATATTGAACATTCGTTGTTTTTTATACCTATGTGAATTTTTTCATGTTTAACCAAATCACTTTTGTGCACAAACTTTTTTTTACATATTGCACATTCGTAGTTTTTTGTACCTGTGTGAATTTTTTTATGACGAACCAAATAACTTTTTCGCATAAACTTTTTTTTGCATATTGAACAATCAAAATTTTTGATATCTGCAGTACTTGTTTTCTTTTCTTCAATATTAGTTCGATTATTTTCACTATTACTATTAGAATATTCGGCATCTTCTTGTATATATTCAGTATTAGAAACATCAGAATCACTCAGAATTGCTTCACACTTTATGTTTTTAACATATTCATGATAAAATTCATGAACAGACTCATCTTCAGATGTAACAAATTCTTCTTTCACAAGGATATCATTTCCTTTCTCACATAATGATAGTGATTCTTCAGTATCTAATGTTTCATATTTGACGACAGCTTCAGCTTCTTGAAGCTTAGCTTCCTCTTCCACAATTCGCAGCTCCTCAACACTTCCTTCATTTGCCAATGTCTGGTAGCTATTCATTGTCTGAAGTTTATTTTGCTAAATAAATGATTATATGATGTTTGCAAATAGCTCCTCAGATAAGTGTTGTTTCGTAAACAAGTTTATATCAATTTGTAAAAGAATATACTAATTTGCTCTTACAACCGCTGCATACATATTTTGAGATTGCCGAATGAGAGTTAACCTATAAATATTAACAATTCGTATAAATTTTATTATAAAAATACAATATTAAATATGAGTCAAAGTTATACTTACTTACAATTATAGGTTCATAATATTTTAGTTCTCGTTAAATTAATATTCCTTCACTATTTTCTATAAAAATAAGTTCAAATCATAATCAGCAGTGTTGCAAACTATAAAAATTAAATATTCGCATTCGCACTGTTGCCAACAATATTGCAGCCAGAACTACAAGAAATACTTCTCAACCACAGATTCGGACAAAGGATCTACAACCAAGTAGCTCGGAAAATTGCTACTGTCATCGATATTCAGTGTCAAAAGTTGGATTAAAAGAATGGGACTTTATTTGTATTTGTGAAATAATAAGATGGCGTATCATTCTTTCTATTTCTAAAAAAAGCATGTCTAAATAATAATAAAATAAAAAAAAATATATATCACGCCTTCTACCCATTACTGGGGGTGGCACTCTGCCGAAGCAGATCTCGGTAAGTGAAATATTTTGCGCGTGATGTGCGGTTACCAGTCGTCAAATCACGGCCCCCAAAGATGTTAGTGGTGGTGGAGCCACAGGGATAGCTTTTTCAAATTATGAAAATTTGTCGCCTGTGGGAATCGAACCAAGAACCTCAGGATCCACAGGCCGTTCTTTTCAAATCTCGTCCCAAAAAAATAGTTCATTTTGTAGGTGGCGCAGTGATCTTTGCCCGAGCAGCTGTTTTACGTCACAGTGTCACGTGAGTGCCCGCATCCTATTGCAACAAAATCTGTTATATCGACAAATGTATATTTTAATTTTATCTCTACTGGTAATACAGAAATGTGAATCTGTTTATTCCTTAGATCTTATAATGTACTTGATCTAAGGTTTACATAATTCTCAAAAAACAGCGTATTTTCAGTTTCATTCGTTTATTGAATCTTGACAAAAAATCCGAAAGCTTTTAGTCGGCAAAATAAGAAATTCATTGAAGATTTAATTGAATATTAAGAAGGCAGAGAAAATCAGTAATGATATGATTATGGTACCTACATACAAACCTTTCTTATCTTTTTGTTTCATTTTCAGTTACTGCATTGTGTGGACTTTTCTTTCATATACAAGTGCAGGCTATCGCTTTAATCTTTTCTAATCTTTGTAGATTCGTTGTTAGGAGTAAGCGTGGGTAATTTGAGATGTTTTATGCATATGTTATGTACGTCGAAGAAAGAAGATGAATGTTAAGTGAATAGGAGTGATTGAAGGTTTGTTGTGTGATAAATGATTTCGAGTATAATAAATAAATGAGTTTATATGGTATGACCTATGAATGTGGTTAAAGTGAGGGTGGTCTGTTTGAATGATGTTTGACGAGGGCTGATTATTTGATGAATGTAATGAGTGATGGGATATAGTGTGAAGATATGTATGTATGCATACAAACAAAGTAAGACATGACGTCGTCGTTCTTAGATAATTTTATTTGACTATAGAACATACAAGTATAATTTGTGTACATGTGTAATCAAACTTTTTTTATATGCAAACATATTTACATATTGAACATTGGTACTTACTAGTATTTTTAATACCCGTGTGAATTTTTTCATGCATAACCAATTGATATTTTTGTATAAACTTTTTTTTACTCTTGTACATTCGTAGTTTTGAACACCAAAATGATTGTTTTTATGTTTATTTATTTTACTTTTTATTGTAAACTTTTTATTATTACATATTGAACATTGGTACTATTTAACGTCAGTGTAAATTTTTGCATGTTGAGTCAAATCAGTTTTAGCCACAAACATTTTGCTACAAATTAATCATTCGTGGTTTTTAATACATGTACGATTTCTTTCATGTTTATTCTGTTGATATTTTCGCGTAAACTTTTTTTTACATATTGAACATTCAAACATTTTAACACTCATGTGATTTTTCTTATGTTGAACCAGATAACTTATTTTCTTAAACATTTTTTTACATATTGAGCATTCGTATTTTTTAATACCCTCATGAATATTGTCATGGACATCTAAAGTTTTTAAATTTTCCGTGTGTATTTTTCTATGTGCATCCCAAGTACTTTTTGAAAAGAAAATTTTGTTACATTTTAAACATTTAAACTCTTTTTTAACTGTATGAATTTTTAAATGATCCTCGAATGTTATTTTACATTCGTATTCTCTACTACAAACTGCACATTTAAATTTTTTCATTTCTATAATGTTTGTTTCCGTTAGTTTTTTTTCTTTCGGGTTAGTCGAGTTGTTAGAGTATTTATAATCCTCGTGTACAGTATCTTCAATTATCATAACAGAAACATCAGAATTACTTGGAATTGTTTCACACTTTATGCTTTTAAAATAATCATGATAAAATTCAATATCAACGTTGTTTTCAGATGCAAGAAATTCTTCTTTCACAGGGATATCATTTACTTCCTCATATAAGAATTGTGATTCTTCAATATCTAATATTTCATTTTTTAAGACAGCTTCAGCTTCTTGAATATTAGTTCCATTAGCTTCTTCCACAATTCGTAGCTCCTCATCACTTCCTACATTTCTCAATGTATAGTAGCTATTCATTGCATGTAATTTATTCTATTTTATATGAATAAGTTGTATTATATGATGTTTGAAAATAGTTCTTCAGATAAGTGTTATTTCATAAACAAGTTTATATGAATTTGTAAAAAAAAAACATACTAATTTGCTCTTACAATCGCTCCATACATATTTTGAGATTGCCGAATGAGAGTTAACCTATAAATATTAACAATTCATATAAATTTTATCATACAATACAATATTAAAAATAATTCAAAGTTATACTTACTTACAATCTTAGGTAAATTTTAGTTCTCGTTAAATTAATATTCCTTTACCATTTTCTGTAAAAATAAGTTAAAATCTGAGCAACAAAATACAGAAAACAAAACCATGTGCAGTGTTGCAAACTATAAAAAAATAAATATTCTCACTGTTGCCAACAATATTGCAGCGCATCAACTACAAGAAATGCACCACAGATAGAGTTGGACAAAGCAAATACAAACCTGAGAAAAGTGTCTTCGGACTTTCGTCGATATATTCAGCGTGAAAAGTTGCATGAGGCTTTATTTGAATTTATGAAATAATAAGACGGCGTATAATTCTTTCTATTTCTAAAAATAGCATGAGAAATAATTATGATGAATTAATAATAAATAAATATAACATTAATAAATATGCATAAATGCGCATATTATAGTGGCAGACAAGTGTTTTCACTGAGACTGTATATTTCCGTTTCGTGCCAAAGTAGTCACGCCATTCGTGGTGCAGTAAAAGCGCATTCCAACCTCGGTGTTATTTTAATTTGTCAAGTTCTATTTTATATTTCATAACTACTCAAGGCCACACTGTCGCCACGCCAATTGTACGCGTTAAGAATACTCCTACGTTCATTAATGAAAAGAGAAAATCAATTTAAAGTATGTGTGTTTTAAATAGAAAATACTTAGTATTTGACAGACGTCAAAAAGTTTCTTGCCTGTCTGTAAAGTGCAATATAGTACGATCATCTGATAACATGTGATAATATTAGAATTTGTGGTCGATATATTTTACAATATCTTTATTATTTACTTGAGTATTCATTTAGCAATGACGTGTAAGAATATTTTTATTTTCTAGTAGTTTCTAATAATTATTTTGTGACGTAATTAGAAAAATAAACAACAATTATGGATAATTTACGGTAAGTTTCTCAAACTTTTTTTTTAATATAAGTAAAAACAAATTTCTAACATCGTTGACTTATTTATGAATAAAATATATAAATTAATAATATGAGGTTATAATATTATTTTTGTTATTTCAGGATTTATTTTGTAACCTGGAATGTTGGAACAAAATCCTCTTCAGAACAAAATCTACACACACTTCTAAATTTGCATGAAAACCCAGAAAAGGACAAAATGCTGCATGATTTTTATGTCATCAGCTTGCAAGAAGTGAAAGCACAGCCTCATAATATGTTAGTTGACATTTTATTCGAAGATCCGTGGACAAATGCATTTAAAGAAATTTTAGAACGAAGAGAATACATTAAAGTTAAAACAATTCGATTGCAAGGTCTGGTTTTAAGTGTATATGGTTTAAGAAGACATTTGCTAAACTTAAGAGAAATTGAAACGCAGTATACGAGAACAGGAATTTCTGGCTTTTGGGTGTGTACATTTTAATTAAGTCTTCTACTATGTACGACAATATTTTATTGATTTCAGGGAAATAAAGGAGCGGTTAGTATAAGACTAGGAATCTATGGATGTTCCTTATGTTTTGTTAATTCTCACTTATCTGCTCATGATGATCATCTAGAAGACAGAGTTGATGATTATAATGATATAATCAAAGATCAAGAATTCCATGTTAATGATCACACACAAATCTTACACCATGAGTAAGTGAAATTATTTTTATTATTAATTTATAAATTGCATCTGCAAGGTTTGGATCCCATTATAAGCATATACTAGTAGAATAAAGTAAGTCAATAATTAATGATTTTTTTTTCAGTTATGTTTTTTGGATGGGTGACTTAAATTTCCGACTTAGTGAAGATTTCGATATGTCACCTCTAGAAATTGAAAGAGAAATTAAAAAAGGGAATTTAAAACCGCTTTTAGATCGAGATCAACTTCATGAAGTGATGAAAAAAGGCCTCGCTTTTAGTGAATTAAAGGAAAATCCGCCAAATTTTCCTCCTACTTTTAAGTTTGAAGTTGGAAGCAGCGATTATGACCACAAGTTAGTAAAAAATGTTTATTTTTTCAATCACAATATTGAGAATTATTATGTAGTATAATATTTATAATAAGGACTTTATTTAAATAAGGGTGTGAGATATTCAATATGAAGTGAAAATAAAATAATAATGAAGAAGTTTATTGCGTAAGTGCTGAATAAAATTAAAGCAATACATTTTTTGAACTTATAATTATTAATAATTGTTTTTTATCCGGACAAAGTTACTCGTTGAGTGTACCGAAACTTTGATATTGAAACGAGCTTTTAAATATAATAACAATCTTGAAACCCTAGAAAGTAATGTAAAATAAATAAATGCAGTAAAAAAAAATAACTATTTCAATATTGTTGGACATATATAGTTAGAGAGCTAGAGTGCAAAATGATGTCTCATTTATTTCAGTGACAGAAATGGTTTTTTCAATAGATTATGTCATGATAAACATGAAAAAAAAGAAAATTAGATTTGGGAACGGGTGGCTGTCGATTTCATATATGTTTTGTAGAATGCTTAATCGCTATGTACCAAATGACAGAAAGTAATAGACCACGGGCGTGTGACGTCATCAAAATGAGATGTGGTCCGTAACTGTCAAACGAGTGACTCATATATCAGCGTTAAATTTGTGATTTGCATTAAATAAGTAGAATATATTTTTAACAAGTATATGTGCATATAATTCCAAAAGTGACAAGTTTCTATTCTGTGCATCATTTTTTGCATGACAAAGTGTGTGATTTATTTTATCAAGTGAAACGTAATTTGAAGATTGTGTCGCGAGTGCATACTTTTACAATTTTATAGTGTTTACATATTTAATATATAGAAAATAAATGTTTAAAAACAATTTTATATGTTTACTTCATAGTGTAAAGCCAAGTAATTACTATAATATACAATAGTGTTACTTTTATTGAAGTTTGAACAATTCATTTTAGGTTACATTTTCCAAATCAACTAATTTTGTTAAAATTTTTAATATTTTACTGTAGTATTTAATTTTTTTCATTTATAATTGTTATTGTGTTTTCGAGTGTAGTGGAAATTATAAAGAATCGACAAAGCGAATGTTTAAGTTACTATCAGAAATGAATCAAAAGGGAAAAGGACTCTTTGGCTCTGAAATAGCAATAACAATATAAAAAAGGTAATAGAAAATATTGTCATAATAATAATATTACAAGATCTAGGGCAAGAACGGAAGGAACGTCGATTTGTTTGATTACAACAATGTGTTCATGCAACAAAACATTGGTTACAACAACGTGTTTTAATATAACATGATTCGCATTTATAACAGTAACCGTCAAAACCTAAAGAAAACTACATATAAATGTTTTGAATTATTGTTTCTATTTTTTATATTGTAATATTCAACATATCTTGAGCCAAAAACTTCGACCTACCTTTCTTTTCTCTTTTAATTCAATTCAGATAGTATCATAAACATTCGTTTTATCGATTCTTTGAAATTTCCACTACGATCGAAAACACAATAATAATTATAAATGAAAAAAATTAAATACTACAGTAAAATATTAAAAATTTTAACAAAATTAGTTGATTTGGAAAATGTAACCTAAAATGAACTGTTCGAACTTCAATAAAAGTAACACTATTGCATATTATAGTAATTACTTGGCTTTACACTATGAAGTAAACATATAAAATTGTTTTTAAACATTTATTTTCTATATATTAAATATGTAAACACTATAAAATTGTAAAAGTATGCACTCGCGACACAATCTTCAAATTACGTTTCACTTGATAAAATAAATCACACACTTTGTCATGCAAAAAATGATGCACAGAATAGAAACTTGTCACTTTTGGAATTATATGCACATATACTTGTTAAAAATATATTCTACTTATTTAATGCAAAACACAAATTTAACGCTGATATATGAGTCACTCGTTTGACAGTTACGGACCACATCTAAAATCGTGACGTCACACGCCCGTGGTCTATAAATAAGTCACGTGACCCCTTAAACCAGTTCACATTGCAAGCTTCTGTCACTAACGAGCAACCAGCAATAATTTCTGTCAATTATTTTTTTGTCTTGTATTCGTCGTGAACAAGTAGTAAAACCAATTTCAGCTTGTAAAAAATATGTCACATGACACCATAAAAATTGCCACTTTGACCGGTTCTGTCACACATGCGTCATCTGCCAAAACTTCTGTCTATCATTTTTATTACTTAATTATACCAAAGTCTATAATTTAAAGTGAAAATTAGCCTGTAAAAAATATGTCACCAACCACCCTTAAAATCACATTCACGCCATTTATAGTTGCCACCCGTTCCCAAATCTAATTTTCTTTTTTTCATGTTTATCATGACATAATCTATTGAAAAAACCATTTCTGTCACTGGAATAAATGAGACATCATTTTGCACCCTAGCTCTCTAATATTGAACTATAACAGACTTGCATATAATTGATTAACGTCGTGAGTTCCAAATAAAATACATGTTAAATATCGGGTTATTACAATAGACTTTCGGCTATAATGAACTAAAAATCGTTTTCTTGTCCTGCGATACAAATTGAGATGACGCAATCGCAAGCATATATGTTTAATTTTACTCAATTAAACGATTTAACAAGAAATCGTTAACGATATAATTTCTTCAAATTTAGATACAAATCAAGCAACACTTCAGAATAAAAAATACATATAAGAAATCATTCGGTTTATTGAAAACAACATTTTTTTTGTAAACTAATTTATGCATGTTATACATGTTTTCGGAATATGCATATCCCCTTAATTTTTTTATTTGATTCTGTTTCTCATAAAATGGGGATCAATTAGCACAGCCCCCGGATCGCGCCATATAGAATTCTATTTTGAACAATAGAATCGCTGTCATCTGTAAAATAAAAATTATGATTTTCCCGAATATAGCATAAAATAATCGGTGCTTTTTGTATCAGATAGTGCACAAATGATGTAAACTACATTTCTACTATAAAATTATTTAGAATGGAATGCTAATTTGACGATTTGAAAACTATCGCCTGAATTCTATTTTAGAATTCTATACGCCGCGATTCCACTGCAGCTCTTTTGATCTATTAAACTAGGTATGTTGATTTTATCCGGATATTCGGATATTTACATAACAGATATTCGGTTTTGGCTATCTGGATAGTTTGAATATACGAATAGTTTGAGTATCTGAACTGATCGAATATTCGAATAAGCAAACAGCCCGAATAATTCAAATATTCAAATAGTTAATGAGGCCAAATAGTTAAATAATAATAATAATGGAACGATTAGTTCGGATTGCTGAATAGTTCTTAACAAAACTCTTTTGATATTTAGTTTTGCTGCAAAATTTTCGCATATTCTAATAAACAAACGAATTCAACATTAACCTTAAACCTTAAACATTTTCGACAAGAGAGTATGCCCAGCTCAAAAATGTGAAATGATTGCGGGATCTGTATAAAGCGGCACTGCGAGTAGAAATATTTTACTATTAGTGTTATACGTAAAACATGAACCGCTCTGCCGACCAATAATAACTGTAATAGACCAGTGGAATAAATACAATTTCACAGTGACGTGATTAAGTTAATTACTCTCCCGTACCCCTTTGGCATTCTTTCTTGGCAACGTCAGTAATGCGTATTTCATTTTGTTAAATTAACATACTCGTATGTTATTAAAATGCAAACAGTTAGCTTAATCAAATAATTATAGACATTAATATCAGTACAGTGTACGATTACGTATTGTTGTACTGATTTCATTATTAAATATAATAATGTGCTCTATATTTACCCAAAATTATTCATTTTATAAGTTTTGAATATCAGAATATCTAATATGGAGACTAACGAATATCCGAACTATTTGGATACGAATATTCGGTTGACCGAATATTCGTTCGATATTTTTTTTTTCATAATCGGCGTCCGTACATTGCAGTCCAGTATAGGCAGGTTCTATTATTATATGGGTTCCGTTTATATTTTAATAAATAAATTAGTTTATAAAATAAATTATAGTTGCAAAAAATATGTGTAGGTCATTTAATAGTAAGTGATTAGATTTAATGCACATTCTTAATAATTCGATAAGATATATGACGGCTGCTATCAGAAAAAAAGTTAATAACTATAATAAATTATTATTATTATCGTAATTGCTCTAGCAACATATAAATTAAATTATTATAAAATGTATACTTACGCTCATAGTTAACTAAGCATTTTTTTATAATATTATGCAAACTTTTCAAAAGTTTTCCTACTTTTTAATAACTGAAACATTTATTTTTAAAATTATACTATTGATTAACAAACTTGTTTACAAATAACCCACAAAAATTTATTTTATATTCATTTCAGTTATGATTTCTTCAATTCTTTATATAAATATGTAAAAATAATTTGTATTTAACCATATTTTTTATGTACTGGTAATTTATTTATGCTGAATTTATGTATCAATAACTTGAAATCTAAGATTTTTGAAACAAACACATTTTGTCCAATAGTTAAGCTTTTCTTCAACTTCGTCTAATGTCACTTTTTAAATTTTTGTCTACTCTTTTTTTTTTCTTCATTTAAAGTTTAGCTAAATTATATCTGTTATAATTCAAGTATATAAAAAAAAACTAATTAAATAAAAAAAAAACAGTGATCAATTTTCTTCCAGAAAATTACTATCTGTTAACAGTTATAATAATATTTATTGCAAATATAATAGTAAAACAAAGCTCATGTTTTACACAAGTAGCGAAAGTCGCGAGACTCAATTGTACTACGTTCCACCCATGTACACTCAGCTACACAAGTTATAAGTAAAATAGTGTGCATATATGTATGTGCAATACTGGCGATTTTTTAAAAATTTTGAACTAAAGTTGTCATTTTATTTATGTATCCATAGGAATTATTTGGGCAAAAAAGAAGTGTTTAAGCCCGCTTCTTAGGGCTAAAACACATGAATGCACAACCGGGCCGAAAAGTTGTTTATTGTAAATACTTGAATCTGCAAAAATGTCATTTTGGCATATAACCTATGTATATATTTTATTTTTTTGAACATATAATTAAATGTTATTTTGTTGTGCATAAAATATTATATGTACCACGGGTGAAATTAGCGTTTCTGACCCTGAGCATATTATTAGCCCTCGACGCTTTGCGCCTCGTGCTACGGGCCAGAAACATCTGTTTTCACCCTTGATACAATAACTATTTTTAATCACACTTTTTACGGAACTGTCAGTGAGCTGTCATTACATAATTTTTTGAATAACAGCTACGTATATTATGAAACAAAATGCATTAATACATACATACATACATATCTTCACGCTATATCCCATCAAATGGGGTAGCATGAACCCTAAAAACACTCATAAAACATTCACTCAAACAATCAACTTCCGTCAAACATTATCATCCAAACACACCACCCTCACTTCAACCACATTCATAGATCCCTCCATATAAACTCATTCATTTATCACACTAATATAATATAAAAATAAAATAAAATAAATATATCATCACGCCTTCTACCCATTACTGGGTGTGGCACTCTGCTGAAGCAGATCTCGGTAAGTGATATATTTTGCGCGTGAAGTGCGGTTATCAGTTGTCAAATCACGGCCCCCAAAGATGTTAGTGGTGGAGGAGCTACAGGGGTAGCTTTTTTGAAATTATGAAAATTGTTTGTCGCCTGTGGGAATCAAACTAGGGTTCTCAGGATCCACAGGCCGACCACTGAGCTAGCCACCCCATTAAAAATGTCAGGGTAAATTATTCTGGTCTCAGAATATTGAAATTGTGATCATCTGTAAAATAACGATGAAAAATAAAAACTATCAATAATTTATCGATCGATAACAGATAATGATAAAAATACAGAATATAGGGGTTAATAGGTATTATTATCGATAATTTTCTTTCTCTTTAGACGCAAGCCAGCATGGACAGATCGCATCTTATACAAAGTGGGCACGAATAACTACGAGCACGTCACTCTGAAAGCAGATCAACAATCCTACCGTAGCCATAGCAACTATACAATGAGCGATCATCGACCCGTGAGCAGCGAGTTCATCATCAAGGTAGGTGATGTTGTCCGCTGGCTGTCTGTATGCTTCATGTCTTAGCCTACGCAAATCTCGATGTGCAATGCAAAGTAATCTGAATTTTGAGCACTGTCTACATCTGGACTGTCTTGACTTAATTCATTTCTTTAAACTGTGTGTTGTTTTGGTTATTAAATGATTTTTAAATATTTCAAATTTATTTGATAATGGTTTGGGTACTTTATGAGTTACTAGCATTTTGTGGTAAAATAAATAAATATATCGTCATGCCATTTCATCCATTTATGGGTGTAGCAGTTCTGTGATTGCAGATTTTGGTCAAGGATATATTTTTTTCTGAAACCGGCAAGAAAGTGCCTACTTTCCTGTCTAATTTTAGTATGGAAAGTAGATTTTTACCAAAACAGTCAGGTAAACTACGTATCCAAGGCTACAACAAAAATAACAGTCTGGTAAAGTACAAAACAGGCGCGGTGGCTGAGCGTGTTAATACACAACTCTTAACATACTGTGACGTCACCCGAACCAAGGTTCGTCAGTTCGAATCCGCCTGTCGACAAAGTATGATTTGTCGTTAAATAAAAAAATACAGTTAGTTGTATTAATCATACTCGGGCGCTATAAGCTAGTCACTTATACATATGCCTTAAAAAGTAACATCGACTACGGAAACCGGCAGTACGGCAGCGTAAAAACTGCGGCTCGGTGTGCCCGGTAGGCCCAGGCCCGATTCGGGCTGTATCGCCATTGAAGAAGAAGAAGAAAGTACAAAACAGTCTGGTAAAGACTTCGCCTGACCTTTTTTTTGTTGTAACCTTGAATACGTAGTCTGCTGTCAATACAATTCATATACAAATTTGAACATTTTGATTTATTTATGATTAATTATTGATTAAATTAAACAGTTTGAGAAAAAATGGTGTACATAATATGACCGGAAAGTGTTTTTATGTGACTCAGCTGATAAAAATACTGGGCCTGCGGCCTCGTATTTCGAACAACCGCTTCGTCAAGTAAAATATCACTTTCCTGACTTATTATGTAATATACTATTGAGCGTAAAGTGCGGTTACCAGATATTGAAATCATGATCCTAAAGTTATTAGTGGAGGGTGAAAATTGAAATTGTACTAGGTCTAAAATGCTCAAGGTTTAATTATATTGTTATTTTAATTTGATATAATTTGACTTAAAACCGCATTTAGCGAATTATTTTGATTTATTTGGATGCTGAATTTCATTTTCTATCATTATTATTGACTAAAATAAAATTATAATCTTAAATGAATAAATAAATGTAGGAAAAACGGATGCTCTTCAAATACAAACGAACTTATTGTTTTCTTTGAAGACTTTATGATATTTTAATTAGTTTTTTTAAAAAATTAAATACTTAATTGATATCGAATTGAATTAAACAGAGAAAAATAAAATACCACCAGGATTTGAATCAGAGACCTATGAACTTCGGTCATACCTATGTTCTAAACGAACTGAGCTACGGTCATTCGGTGATTTAAATCTGATGTTATTCCAATTTTTGTTTATATTTTGTTTTGTGTGTATGGCAGCAAATCTTATGTATACCTCTGGAGTAAAATATCATTTCCTTCCTTAATTAAATGTCACGAGCGGGAGAAAATTATATACTTTCCACCCATGTTATACAAATAGCAATTATCACTATTTTACTTGGAAAGCTAGAAGAAATAAAGAATATTTGAAAATCGGGACACAACATAGTTATTGAATTAAAAATAGGAATAAAGCCAAAAATATGGGGACGTCTGGTCACCCTAGCATAAATACTTTACAAAAAAGCAAGGATCGAGGCTGTCATGGACATACTACAAAAATAAAGAGGAGAATTGTAATAACATCAGATTTTTCATTACATGACGACCATTCAGTTGCTTTATAGTATATTCCGAAAATGAACCACGTTGCGGTACAATTTTACCACAGTTACGATTAGAATGACGTCATTTTGTATGTAAAACGGAACACTTTTAACGATGACACATTTGTCACTTGAGAGATGAGTTTCTAAATGTGAAATTCAGTTAATGTAGAAAAATGTTTATATTATAAAAATATTGCATTCTGTATCACACTTGTTATAACTTATATATAGGTATATAAAAATAACAGAAAGAAAAAATGAAAATGAGCTTAACAAGTAATAAATTCATCTAATATGAATATATACTGTTAAATAATAAAAATACATTTTGTATCACACGTTTACATATCAGTCGTCATAAAAATATAGTTTTATAAGACAAAAATCCACAAACATTACAAAAGCCGTCCAACACGTTTCAAACTTGTCAATAACAGCTGTGAAGTTACCAAACTAACCGCCGCTCGAGCACGGTTAATTTGGTAATTAAAAACTAACCACAAATTTCAAAAACTATGTTCCGTAATGAAACCGGTTACTGAAAAAAGTAACCATGGTTAATGTGGTTCATTTTCGGAATACACTATTAGAGCATATGACCGCGGTTCATAATTCCATGTTCAAATCCTGGCGGTATTTCAATTTTTCTCTTTATTATTTAAATCTATAGTAATTTTTGACATTTTAAATAAACAATCTTATTTTAGAGTTGGCTGTATTAATTAATCATTCGCCTAGTTAATAAATTAATTTATTACTTGAAATGCTTAGTGATAAGAGCAATTAAAAACTCTAATATATTTCTTTTACTAAATATCTAATCAGTTAATCCTTCGAATTCCACGTATTATAATAATAGATATTTTCAGAATATAATCGAACAGTCATACTTTAGTGAAAACAACATTCGTCTTACGAGTGAAAATTCGCAATTATAAACGTCATTTATTTTACCTTATATAAAAAAAAATACAACTATAATTGGAATTAACCTGCCTATTCTCTAACTCGGCAATTATTTGTTATCGATCAATAAATTCATGACATCTTATTTTTATTGATTTCTCCATAGATTATCATCATTTTATTATTCTGTTACCAAAATCATTATTATATTTATTTTTATTTAACTTTTATGCATTTTGCATTCGTACGAAGTTGTCAGTGATGTCTTTATATTATTTATTATAATAACAGCTACTTGTAAAAGGGCTTGTATTAAAAACAGTTTTAAATTATTTTTTGATCGGTAAAAAATATTTATTGTTAAGTAAATAATAACAATTGCTAAATTTTTCCAGTATAAAATATATTTGCTGTGTAATTTATGCTCAGTAAAATTATTATTATTACTAGTGGAAAACTATTTTTGGTCAGTAGAAACCAGGAAGGCCAGTATGATTTTCTCAGTAAATATTGTAAAATACAAATACGTAGAAATATTGACTTGCACAGTAAAAATTAGGAATTGTTTATTAAATAATTAAATATAATAACCAAAAAATATAATAACTCTACAGGTAAATATGATTTCAACTTACATTAAATGAAAGTTTAATTATGTTGCTGTAATAGCCCAAACAATTATATAATTAATATAATTTCGGAGTTAAATTTTTCAAAGTTACATATATTTATTTGCATATTGATCATGTTCGTGGCAAGGTTCGCTTCGGTCGCGTTTTTAACAAACAAATCCTAAACCCGCAGAAAGCACGCTCCCCATAAGCAAGCTCCGATACTTTTATTTGATAACTGTTTTTGAACGAAGAGTGATTGTTTGAATGGGCATATCAGGATATTTTACTGCTGGGGTCATGATTTCTTACCGATAGAGACATTATTTGTTACTGGTCGAATCATATTTTTTTACTGGAAGAGTTATTATATTTACTAAGGGATTCATTATTTGTATTGAAATAGTTATGATTTTTAATAAATATTAAAAAAAAACATTTTATATTTTTAATTTTTTTTATTGGTGAAAATTTTATTTATTGCTCAAATATTTTTATTACTGATAATGGGATTTTTTTTTAACTGGTAAATAATGTTTCTTTACTGATCATTTAAATTGTTCACTTATAAAAGTACGAAAAATTCATGACAATAAATCCTGTAATTGTGATTAAGTTCCTGTTATATCGACGTGAAATAAATAGATAAAAATGTCAGAGTAAATTATTCTGGTTATAAAATAACAAAATTGTAATAATCCATAAAGTAATAATGATATATAAAAGTTATCATTATAGAATAAACTAAACATTTCTGCAAGTTATAATTTAATCATAACCTAGAATGCTAGTAACTAGTTGCATAATTCACCCATCATACCTCTCATCTAGTTGAATCATTTAGTTCGTGCACTCTGCATGATGTGCTCAGCCGGCGATTTGCGTAGGTGCGGACGTTTGCAGTGGGCGCGCGCGGGCTAGATCTGTTGCGCGCAGACCTGCACGACACCGCTTCCGTTTCCGGCCCGCAGGTCTTCAGCGACTACTCCGAACGCGTCGTTGAGTTCGACACCGTCAAGGACTGGACCCTGGACGAGGTCAACTGTGCCGAGTATAAGATGAGTCAGGATCGTGACATCCAAGGAGATTGGATCGGATTGTATAAGGTGAGAAGGAATATTTACTTAAGGCAGGATACCACCTTTGACTGATTTTCGAGGCGTTTTTCATGAATTTTTTTCATATAAAGAATGCGCAGAAATAAAATCGGTTTTAGCCATTTATTTGTACAACTTTTATCTACGATTATCAATTTTTTTAAAGTGGAAAATTAAAAATAGCTTCTTGTTGGTGGCGCCAAAGTGTACTCCTTTTGAGTTATACCGTCAGATAGCGAGTCAAATTTCACCTTGTCCATAGATTTTAGAATAAAATTCAAAGAATGTTCCTATTAACAACAATATGTTTTAACCCTGTATGTAAGAATTTTACGAAATTTCGATTTTTAAATAAATGGTCATTTTTTAAAAAAGGTCAATTTTTTAAGGTAAAAAAGTTTATAAAACTGCACCAAAATAATAATAACATCGCTCCAGCAAAAATCCTACGTACATTATTAGATTATATCACGGGGAAGACTTGTGCAAAGTTTCAAGTCAATCCGATGAAAATTTCGAGAAAAACTCGTTTGTGTTATATAGATTTTGAATGCTGACTTTTCAACACGATTGTAGAAAAAATGTATTTCCATCTACAGACCCATAATAGTTATTTACGATATAAGTGCGATAAGAGCAACGTTAAGATATACATGTGAAATGTGCACAACGACCCGACGCACAGTGGGGTAAATCGAGATTTTACTGTTCAAAAATCGGTGAAGACCTTAATATCCATCGGATTTGAATAATTTTTCTTTTAAATTAAAGGTAATTAAATTCCCTACACATGTGTCGACACAGATTTTTAAATGTGTCAGTCAAATTTTATTAATTACACAATAAACTGTCAAAAAACTGTAATAAATATTAAAAATGTAAACAATGAAAATTATGTATTCTTATATTATTTTTATATATTAAAGCAACATGACAGATTTTATAAAGCTGTTGACAGATGTCAACTTTATTCCCAGTCTTAAGATACCCTAACTAAATTTCTAATCTATTCAATAAATCCGTATTGTAAGTATTCTCAACAAAATATAAAGTTGACATCTGTCAATAGCTTTGTAAAATCTGTCATGTTGCTGTATACGTACGAAAATAATACAAGAATAAATAATATCCATTGTTTAAATTTATATTTTTAGACAGTTTATTATGTAATTAATATAATTTAACTGACTCATTTAGAAATCTGCCTCGACAGATGTGTAGGAAATTTAATTACCTTTAATTAAAAACAAATATATATCCACCGATTTTTGAACAGTAAAATCTCGGTTTGCCCCACTGTGCGACGGCCGAGTTGTGAAATCACACAAGTATCTTTAATTTATAGTTTAGAGCTGTGTGAAGATAAATGTTTATAAATAATTTAATATTCTTTTTTATATACTAAATGTAGATTTTGACTGCTATGCAGTCATCGTTAGTAGTACACAAGTATCATAATGACGCATTATCACACATATATCGTACATAATTTCATCTAAGACCACGAAATAAATTGAATTGACAGTTCTTATAATTAATGGGGACTTACAATTTTGACGTCACATGCAGCAGACTCCTCTCCACCTAATTTTGTGTGAAACAACAAATTTGTAGAAAATGCGAGGTGATAGACTATGGCCAAATCGATCAACTACTTGCGCCTTCGACACTTCTCCCCATAGATACCATCATTTGTTATTCAGTTAACACATGCTTGAATGTTTGATGTTTGGTTAATTAATATATTTGATCTTTTTTATGGTCTATTTTAAGTATAGAAATGAATTTAATATAAGATTTTTATTCTTACGTGTTTAGTCTCAAACATGTTTGCATATTTTGTTTGACATTCAAATGAGCAGTTGATGTGATAAACGTCAAACTGTAAGCTATACCATGTTCACAACATAACAAATTATTAAAATCTGCTTTACTCACTAGTTGGCAACCAAAAAATTTAAATTATATAAAATCCACATTGACAATTAAAAACAAAATTAAGTGTAACCATGGTTTCTATCATTTTGAGGGCGATAAGTACTTTATTAAAACACTAATGCGTTAGTAAAGTACTTATCTCACTCAAAATGAATACCATTTATCGCACTATCGTAGATATTAATATATTAATCTCTTCCAGGACAACTTCAGCAGTCTAGACGAATACGTCTCCTACGTCTACGTTTCCAAGGGCTCCAGCCCTGTCCCCGCACCCCGCAGCCCTCACAAGGCCATGGGGATACGACCCAAACAGCGGCGAACCATCCAGTTCCCCGAGGCCGCTATCCGCCACCCTGGCATGTTTCGACTCGTCTACTTCAGCCAGACCAACAACAATGTGCAGAGCGTGCTCGGTATGAGTGACACCTTCTACATCCAGAAGAAGGACGAAGATTAATGAGCAAGACGGAGGGCGAATATGGTAGTGGTGGGGAGAAGGGAAGTTTCAGTTGAGAATGCAGTAAAAATAACTTAAATTTAATCACATTTGACCAGTGACATGATAGTTCAAGTTCAAATACCACTACTTGGCTGGTTCACAACTTATTTCATGCAGATTGTAGTAATCATTTTTTAATTTTAAATCACGTTATTTAGACCACAGACAAAATATGTACAGACATCTAACTAAATGTATTCAAATGACCACGTATGTCGATTAATATATGAACGATGAATTTAGTGCTCTAAAATAAAGGAATTATAATTCACAATTACTTTTAAAAGGATTTAATTCATCATACAATAGGAGTTCTCACATTTTTTTGTCTTACAAAAATGAAGAATGAATTTCGAGTTAATTAATGTTATTTTTATTCCGGATTGAAATTAGTATCAGAATGATTTAAATCACAAAATAATAGTATATTATTTTCGGAATATTTACTGAATTAAATATTTTTATGGGATGGCTAGCACAGTGGTATGAAGTCGGCCTGTGGATCCTGAGGTCCCTGGTTCGATTCCCACAGGCGACAAATTTTCATAATTTGAAAAAGCTATCCCTGTGGCTCCTCCACCACTAACATGTTTGGGGGCCGTGATTTGACGACTGGTAACCGCACTTCACGCGCAAAATATATCACTTACCGAGATCTGCTTTAGCAGAGTGCCACACCCAGTAATGGGTAGAAGGCGTGATGATATATTTATTTATTTATTTATTTATAAATATTTTTGTGTCATATAATTTTTCTGACATTTCTGGTGAAACAATGGCCATATTTGTTTGGGAACTTTGGGTACTACCCTGAACTGATCCAGAACTAACTCGTATTACTTTCAAATAAATAATGCATCTAGTGTCAGAATCTGAATGCACGTTCTAAGTGACTTCTACTTAAATACAAATTGCGGTGCCACCAATTCAAAACGGATAACAAGAAACACAAGTTGATTAGAAAGCGATCGAAAACGGATTCAACCTGCCAATCCACCAAAATAGCTGGAGCAGTAGGATTAGTTCAGGAACTATTTTGGGTTACTTTAAATATGCCTTGATTTGAACGAGCGGCAGAAAAAATATTTGTCAGAAAAATAAAACTTTAACTGTTCTATGGGGAGTTTGCAAATGTCATCTTTTTCTTTTGTTTATGAATTTGGATTTGTCGTTAGTTTTTCAAATGTCACTTTAGGTTGTATTTTTACTACTTCAATACTAATTTTATATTTTCCTTAAAACTTCTTGGTAATGGAGAAAAGTTATAAGTAAAATATTACAATGTATTACAATTAGTATTTAGGGTAAATTTTCAAATTTTACACGTCACTCATAATCAAGATGATTTTATCTCTGACTGAATACAATTGTACAAATTATTTAATTTTTATACGACAAAGTTTAAAATATTAATAAAATTTAATAAATCAAATATATCTTCACGCATTTAATTCTACTCTGAGTGTAGCACTCTGTTATAGTAAATCTGGATATATGATATAATATTGCTGCTGAAGTGCAGTTAACAGCCGTCAAACCAAGGCCTCCAATGATAGTAGAAATGAATCACAGTTTAAGCACCATTAGTTTAGAGTAAATGCTCCAAATGAATAATTAACAATTAATATTTAAAAAAAAAATCGGTTGACTCCGGGGTTTGAACTAAAATAATACTTGATTTATGGCCAACTGCACCGTCAAAAGTTAAATTTTAAACTTGATTTAAATAAATAAAAACTAATCGAATGTTTGACAGTGATGGCAGTAATTTCACTTTGTTTCTGTTTCTTTAAAACCAAGTTTAAAATTTAACTTTTATTTGTACTATTGGCTAATAAAAGTATTTACTTTAAAAAAATATTAATAAAAAATGGCTGACAATTCATAGATCATCATGAACAAATGTATTAAAACTTTGAAACGTATTTCATCTCAGAAAATAGAAATAAGATAAAAAAACAAAGTTGAACAACACAAACATGATAATACAAGTAACAGTTTATACCAAAAATGGTTGTGATTTGTTTGTATTCAATTGTCTGACTTTCTATAATGTGACGTTAATAAGAAAATATGATTCTACAATAACGTCTACTGCATTCTTAAATGAAATGAACTATAGATAATTATTAGATCAAATATGAGTATTACCATTTACCAATCTTGTTTTCACTTTGACACATGATTATATTTTTGTTTGTTATATTGTTAATGTTTGTTTATTTTGGAATATGGTTTTATTTTTATAAATACAATGTTTTAATATTAACATCGTTTCAGTACAATGTTTATTTTTTACTTTTGAGAGCTCTAGAATTTTTGTGAGTTTTGATAGCATTTAGCTTTCATGCGGCATAATGGCATTCCCTGAGTTAAGAATTTAATTTAGCTTTAAAAATTAAACTTTATCATACGTACATTAACTTAGTTTGTATTCAAGAATATCGAAAAGTCATGAAAAGATTTCAGATATTAATTACATATAAAACCAAAACACGAGAAATTAATATTGAAATCATAATATAACTTTTCGATTATTCTGTATTTTGAGGATGTTCCTAAAATTGAAGTAACAATGGTTTAACTTTGACTCAAAATATTGTATGGTAAAGAATAAAACGCATTTTAAATAATTGTTTAATTAATTTTATTGTTGTTAAAGTAAATTTAATTTTAGCGCAAATTTTATTAGCCAATGTTATAGCGATTAAATAAATTTATTTTTTCAATAAAATACACTTATTCATACACGTTTTACCTTTTTTATAACAAAAATTTAACACAAACACGGTTACTACACAGTTAGGTTAAGTGTCTCGATATGACGTCAAACTAGTCAGTTTGCCTCGTAAAATGTGCCTTGAAAGGGAAGATTAATGCACTAGCACACCTAACGTACATTTCTTGAACTATTTGACACATCTTAAATTTGAAAAAAGTACAAAATATGGACTATAACTTACTTACAATTATTTCATGTTTCATAAACAACCTAGTTAATTCTTACAAATTTGAAATAATCAGTTTTGTACAATGATTAAATTTTGACATTTAATATTTTATAAATGACAGGCGTATTCCATTTGCCATTTGGATCAGATCTAACTTACATTTACTAAACCAGATCATTTATTTATTGTGCTGGATTACTTCACTGACTTTATTTCCTGTACTAGAATTATTGATTCTAATTTACTTTGAAGTAATTCACCCCAATAGGTGTATCAGTTTGTTTTGTTCAGTTCATTTAGTCATGTGGTCTAATTTATTTGAACTGATTTAAGTGAACCAAGTGGCAAATGGAATACAGCTTTTCATTTATTCTTTAATTTTGGATTAGGTAATCTTTTTATAGTCCGATTTTATAAAGATAATTTAAATTACTGTCCCAAAACTAAATGGTAGCAAGATCATATTAGCGTTTATCTAAACTTTTTTGAAAATAAGATTTAGCTTATTTTGACTAATCCAAAATTCAGGATTAACTCAAATTCTTTTGAGAATTGGGCTGTAAATGGTTTGATAGCCTTTCTTTTGCAATTGATCAATTGAATTGTAAAGAGAAAAGAAATTGAATACTGCCAAGATTCAAATCTGATTTTATTCCAATTTTTCTGTCTATGATATGTAAGAAAAATAGAGATAAAACTTGGAATAAAATCAGACTTCAATCTCATGTCCACCGTAGCTTAGTTGGTTTAAACCATATGACCAGAGTTCATAGGTCCCAAGTATCCCAATTTTTCTTTTTATAATTAATTTTGATCAATGGGCTCCTAAACCTAATTTGTATTATTTTTTTTTATGAAAATACATTTTAAACTATGACGATCAGTGAAAACGCTGGTTGAAAATTCTTTATATTACAAGAAATATGTTTTTTTTGAAGTTTTATGTTGAGGTTGTGACGTCCCAAGTTCGGTTCAGTGGTACTTAACTTGTTTCGTTCAAAGAATGCAAATAATATACGATTAAATACTTTAAAAATAATCTTACTATGTTGAAAATTATATTTTATAGAAGTTGCAAGCTCAAGAAAATTATATTGAATTATACTAATAAATATACAACGTCTTGAACATATACATACCAGCAAACTACGAACAGTTTGAAAACCAGTGATGAAATGTCATATTTAGTTATGCTGTTCTCCGCATGTCTCTTATTTATCGCGCGAAAATACTTGTGGCCAATGAGAACCTTCCGGACATGTGATGTAACTATATTTATAATCGCTTATATCTCTGATGTAAAACATTATTTTTAAATAGTTTTTTCACTAGTTGCTATTATTCAATACATATTTTCTGTTTTTATCCTTCATTCTTGTTATTTCGTTTATGGTTCAGGAGCCCATTGCTAAAGTATTAACAAATAAAAATTAAATTTTTCTTTTACTAATAGTAATTTGTAAGGAAGTAGTTTAAATTTTTGATACAAATTTGTCATATATTGATTATGGTTAATTATCCCATTTTCACAGGAACTAAATCTGACTGGTGACAGTAAAGAGTAACTATGGTAAACTATCTGCGTAGTAACCGTGATCACATGTTTTAATAGCAGTATTCTATTTGCCACTTGGTTCATTTGAATCAGTTCAGATAAGTTAGACAACGTAACAAACTGAATCCTGACCAGTAAATTTAATACTGGGAATAAAGTGAGCGAAATAAGTGTGTCAAATAAATTCAGTAAGTGTAAGTTAGATCCGATCCAAATGGCAAGTGGAATACGTCTTATATTGCAAATTTACCAAACACTACACATTTTTATCACCTCATATTCTAGGGATGTTTTTTACGTAATTTTATCGGGTGTCCCAAAATAATTTACCAAATTATGGAGACACCTGTATAAAATAAATAATTATTAAGACAACAATGTAAAAGTCTGTATTACACTGCTACATTTCTAAAAATTGTAAATTAGAAGATTTTCACTTCAATGTGCCTGTGTACAAAATAATTTTGCTTGCTTACAGTTTTTGGAAATTGTGTTTATGTTAAGGTTCAAACAACTACTTGATTATTTCATAAACAATCTAGATGTTTTATTTGTGATTGGCACATGGGGGGCAGCAATTGTTTTAACAGAAAACATGGCGGAATATTAATAGTTCCAGCAGCTCTAAATCTTGTACTTTCCATTTCTAACTAATATATTTAATAGAAACTACAGAGTGATCAAAGGGAAGTGTTTCAGTTGGCAATAAAAAAAATACTTGAAATTGGTAAGACTGATACAAACATTTATTTCTTGTTGTTGACAGTGACATTTGGAAATTTAAATGAATAAAAATCGTTGTTTTCCTTACCGACATCTGTTTATTTCTCAACATTACTCACAGAGTAATAATCTAAAGTACTTTCTATCACTCAACCTATTTGTAATTATTATAAAACTGACATGTCAAATAGTACTTCCGCTTTTACCTGGCTTTGTACCAATTGTGGAATAAAAGGATCCCCAGAATTGTATGATTTAGTTACATTACATTTTTTTTTATTTCTCAGTATAATAATACTAACAAAAAATAAATAAAATGCAAAATTTACCGATTCAAAACACAATAAATTGTGTATATCTAACATTAGAAAGATACCCATATTTAATATCAAATTTTATCACCAGATGTCATGTTACAATGTGTCAAATGCGAATAAAATACTTAGCATATTATATTATTTTATGATTAGAATGTACATTTAAAATAGATTTTGTTTTCTACAACCGTTTGTTAAATTTTTTTATTTCAACATTCATAAGAGTTACGTAATTTAAAAAAAAAAATACCCCTGTGGCTCTCCACACCACTAACATCTTTGGGGGCCGTGATTTGACGACTGGTAACCGCACTCCACGCGCATAAATATATCACTTACCGAGATCTGCTTCCGCAGAGTGCCATACCCAGTAATAGGTAAAAGGCGTGATGATATATTTATTTATTATTTTATTTTAAATTCTTTTTTAAGAGATTTTAAACGGTAGTAGAAAAAATAATATATGCAACACGTAAGAAAAGTATGCATAAATAACTATTGTTTAGAGTCATTTCGCTCGCTATTTTAATAATGGAACCAAAGCCTGCTCAAGCCGTTATACTCGGTATGAATAAAAAAATGTGGATTATTTCCAGCCAAAATAATTGGATAATTTACAAAGTAGTTGTTTGAACCGTAATGTTTTAGGTAAATTGGCAAAAATATACTTAATTCTAAATTAGTCGATCTCAAATTTGATACAGTTTTGACCGAATTTAGAGTGAGTTGTTTGTATTTAATAGCAATGTTGATAAAAATGTAGATATGTACAATAATTATATGAATCAGGTTGCTTTCGATGTGATCTGACTGGTGTTATAAAGTATTTTGTATATGGCAGCTTATGTAATATGTGTTGTTTTAGAAAATACATAATATTATGCATTGTTAACATTGTTTCTATTATTATTATTGAATTTTTGAAGTTATTAAGCCGAAAATATTGTTTAAAAAAGGAATCAAATAAATGATCCAGGAGTATTGGATAAAATGGCTTTATTGAAGTAGTTAAATTATTAATTAAATAATAATGACGACGTTTCGAACACTAGTCTATGTTCATTATCAAGTCCACTAATAACCACATGTGGTTATTTACAAGAAGAAATAAAAAATAAAAAATAAATTTATGTTGAGTTACATGTTGATAGAATTTATAAATATTACAAAGAGTATGCAGTGAGCATTACTCAGAGTCAAAACAGTTACTGTTTTGACTCTGAGTAATGCTCACTGCATACTCTTTGTAATATTATTATTATTATTTATTTAAGTCTACAATAATATTCGTTTGATTATCTTTTAAATATTATTTAACGTGCTTTTCATCATGGCTACGAAAGAAAAATTAATCAAAATTGAATGAACAACCTGTCTTATTTGTCAAGAAAAGTTGCTTCATAATAAAAAATGTAATTTATTTTTCCATTTGATATTGACATGAGTACTTTTGAAATACAATTGATAGACATAAGGAGCAAAGATATATGGAGACCCAAATTTGTAAATCTTGGTAATGAAATAGAAAACCTGCAGAAAGAAAATTGAAATTTGATTTCATTCTGTTGTGTTTATGCCTGTTTTACACTGAGCAATATTGCAAGTGCAACTGCAACTTTCAACAAGTTGAAGCAATATTGAACGAGTGTAATACAGAAATTGCAAGAGACAGAAGCTATCTTGCATCATGGAGTTCATTTCCAGAATTAAGAAGCAGAAAAGAAAAATTTTCTATATTTTTATTTAATAACGAAACTTGTTATACATTTATGTCAAACATATATTACTTTCTTATACACAGTATAAGGAAGTATTGGAATCGTGAAAAAAATCGTTGACGAGATTTTCGCGGAAATACGTGTTTTGAGATCCACTGAATCCGTTTTGATCATTTTCTCAATGATGTCTGTGTGTTTGTGTGTGTGGATGGATGGATGGATGGATGGATGTGTGTCCGAGTGTGCAATATCTCATGAACGAGATAAGATTTGTTAACGAAACTTGGTAATTATAAGTTTCATGAAAATACGAAGAGCTGAGTTGATTTTGAACGAAATTGAAAAACCGGTAGAGGAAGTTTACTGGACACACAAAACAATAAATTCCATTTATTCCAAAAATGGAATCAGTTACGACAAAAAGTTTCAAATAAAAGATGTTAGAAAAAATATTTGGAATTTAAAATTTTATTTGCAATTTTCCTGTATATGCGTCTAATTTTGAGAAAAACTAATTTATATATTTAAGAATATATTCCAATAATCATAGTAGCAATAGAAACAAAAAACAGAAACATGTTTAACATTTATATGTCAATTAATAATTGTCAAACGCAAGGAGCAAGTCATAAGTGTTCAATTCAGCGTTTTTGATATTAAATATGCTGTGTACAAAAAAGTCGTGTGGTGACCACACTAGATTTTTTTTATTGTCATAGCAACTATATCTATTTTATTGTCATAGTAACTATATCTAACACATTCTTATTTGCATTTGGTGGTTTCAGTATCTTTGGCTCTACATATTTATGTTAACAATCATATTCTAACTAAAATTTCATTAAGAGTAAATTATGAAGCCAAATAACAGATGAACTCTTGAATTTTTTTTTTAAATTAGAAACTGCAACTACATTCCAGACACTCGTACCAAACATAATGAAGTTTGCCGATCCTTGCTCTAGACATGAGCAACTCACCAAAAAATCCGTAAATAACAAATAGTGCCCAGAATCCTGATTAAATAATTAAAAGTAAAGTAAAATAACATGTCCTTTTTTCCAAGGTAAGGATAAGAGCAAGAAACGACAAAAAAGTAAAGTTGCCGATCCTGGAGAAAATTTATTTCCACAGAAAAGCAGAGATAGTTTTAAGATTTGAGGAGAATCTTATTTTCAACAGCCCTCAATACACGTGCGTATTCCAGCGCTTTTAAAAAGTTTATTTTGAAGTTTACAAATTGCAGAATTTATAGGCTGTGCTGGTTACATATATAGCAGTGTTTTTCTATTTAGGGCATGGTTAAAAATATAATAAAATTTTAAACTCGTATTCCGATATTTTTTCTGTAATTTTTTCAAGACACAGGTTTTTTTTTTATTTTAATAAAACCATTTATGGTGAAAAATTTCAATGCAACATATATAACGGTGCTGTTTTGCAGCTTATTATAATCTGTAGTTAACAGAACGACAGCGTAGTAACTTTCTGTATTTACATAAACATAAATGTTATTCAATAAAATAATATTTTAAAATAAAAGTTTCTTTAGCTAAGTATTTTGTTCCTTAAAAGTTATACAAGTTTGTCAATAGGTATCCATACTGTGTGAAAACAACTTATTCTAATAGAGCAAAACCACATCAGGTACATTTCTTTTGACATATAGTATTTAGAATATTTATTTTTTATTTGTCTTTAACATTTAATCATTGAGTTAATAAAAGTTATTAAAAGGACGAGCTAAAAATACAACTGGTTCCAAATAACTTTAATTTCTTCCGACTTGTATAAAATTATATTTGTTCATACGTAGGTGATTCAGTGGTATCAAGTCGGCCTGTGGATTTGAGAACCCGGGTTCGATTCCCACAGCCGACAAACAATTTACATTCCACTAAAATTACCCCTGTGGCTCCTCCTCAACTAACATCTTTGGGGGCCGTGATTTGACAGCTGGTAACTGCATTTCACGCACAAAATATATCACTTACCAAGATCTGCTACGGCAGAGTGCCACACCCAGTAATGGGTAGAAGATGTGATTATATAAATTTCATACGTAACAAATATTTTTAATAAGAAGTACGGTGACGTGGGCAGCATTAAGGCATTCGAATTCGCAGATTCTGAGTTCGAATTCTACTCAAGCTAAAAATATATATGAAATACCACACTGCTGTTCGATGAGTCCGGATTCTATACTGTAATTGCAGAGTAGCATAAATAAATAAATAAATAAATATGTGATATTTGTACAGTTTAAAAGGGAATGACAAACATTTTCCAATATTTAGATCAACACTTTCTCTGCGCCCTGTATATATTCTAGTGGCGTACGATGAGTTTTAGAGTTGGGTGTGTTTTTTATAGGGGTTAGATATAATAAAATGACACAATTTTTATTTTTTTTAATAAATTTATTTGAACATTAAATTAATTTTTCTTTTGCTATTATTTACCAGATCGTTTCAAAAATATCAGGTTTAGATTATAGGAAATTTAATAATTCCTTTTCAACAGTAATTAACAATAAACTACTTCATCTTTCTTGAATCTTTGTATTATGAACATTATTTTTAATGTAGAATATAAGTGACAATATATTTATTTTTTGGAAAAATCGTGAGCGATAAATAGCACAAAGTTCGTTTGAAAATCAAAACAACGCAGCTATTCTTGCTAAAACCAAAGTAAGTGCACAAATTCATAATGCACATGGAGACAGAATACGACCGATACGTTATACTAATATTCTCTCTCTCTCACTTTCTCTCTCTCTCTCTCTGGCCAGTCTGTTTCGCGTTGTACAAATTTCAAACGGAATATTTAAAAACAACAGGGTAGAGGTACTTCAAACTGTGTTGAGAAAGAAAAGAGAAATTAAGAGTTTTTTACCTTTTCTTTTGTAAATAACAAACGGCGTTATGCATTAACAGATTTGTTCATATATGATAGTGAAAACTGGTTGATTAATTAATTAAAATAATTCTTCTGTTTAGATAGTCGATAGTAATAATAGTATAATGACTAAGTATAGAATTATTTGCACACAACATGACTGACAGCTTTCTTGATGAGTATTAAGGTAGTACTAGTGTGACGGTGGCGCCATCGGTTGTCGAGTGGCGAAACTGATGCTCAAAAAAATATAAAAATAAAATAAAATAAGTGTTTTATACCTATTATGATTTGAATATCATGAATTGTTAACAGGTTGTTGGTCTAGTGAATTTTCAAATACCATACCACCGTGTGGTGTTGCCATTATAAATTGGGATTCTTAATTTTTCGTTAAAAACAAGGCTTTGCATGGTTATATATTCATTACTAAACGATAAAAAACTTTCTTCTTCTGATACAATATACATGGATAGTTCTAGAACATCATACTAGTTTTCCAAATGAAACTGCAAAATTTTAGAGGTACACCAAATATGTGCGATTCTGAGTGATGATCGCCATAAGCCTCGTGTATAAGAACTCAACTTTACAAGCGAATATATTTGTTCACAGACGATGAATGTGTTTCATATTTTAACAGGATGCGTAGGACTATCCAATGTTTACGGGCGCCAAATTTCATTCAGATCTGCAAAAAAATTTTCACGCTAAAACTACCTTAATGTAGCATGTAGACTACAGCTATGAATCTGCGTGCACAACTGATATATGCACCTCGTCCATGCACAGACATTTAGTTGGCGCGATACGCGCTGGATGCGCTCGTATTTACGGTTACATAAATACTTTATTTTATATTTTCCAAACTAAAAAACATAAAAATTTTAATACAAATAAAATATAAAGTACCTAGTCATATTATTAATTTTAATCATGTAATTTCTGAAATACTTCTACTCGTAGAGTGTGCACTGCATACCTTACACATATGGACTGCACGCCACTGCTCATATTCGTATTATGTTAAATGAACTAATTTTGTGTAAATATGGAATAATTTTTATGATTTAGATTTGTATTTTAATAACTACTTGCAATATTTTTTATGGGTTACAGAAATTACTCGCGTGTTTAGCAAAAATGTTACCTATCATAAATTTAAAATCTGCATTATGCATTAGGATTAGGTAATAGTTTCGATTGGAATATAATAAATATGTATGTAATTTTACTTTTAAAATGTAAAATTAATTCTATGCTGAGAATTTTAACACGTCATAAAATGTAGAAACTACAATTAATACAGCTAAATAAATTTCGTTTTATGTACTTTCTGAATATAGTTTTTATTAGAGATAATTTGAGTCATAAAACTATGATTTACTGTTGTAAAATTATAATAAAATAACAAATTTGTATAGTATCTAGTTATAGTTAGTACATTCCGTGTAATAATAAATATGAAAGCGATAATTTGTAATGCCTGGTTTTGTTATAGAGGACAGAATAAATTCGCTTTTATAGTAAATGTATTTGAATTAACAAATTCGAATTAAGTTTT
Source organism: Pterostichus madidus (assembly GCA_911728475.2). Classification (NCBI taxonomy): domain Eukaryota; kingdom Metazoa; phylum Arthropoda; class Insecta; order Coleoptera; family Carabidae; genus Pterostichus; species Pterostichus madidus. The sequence continues at coordinate 27,910,971 of OU452314.1, forward strand.
TTTCCTGAAAGTGATAAGAAAGTGCCTACTTTCCTGACCAATTTTAGTATGGAAAGTAGATTTTTACCAAAACAGTCAGGTAAAGTACGTATCCAAGGTTTCAACAACAAAAAACAGTCAGGTAAAGTGCAAAAACAGTCTGGTAAAGACTTTACCTGACTGTTTTTCGTTGTTGTACCCTTGGATACTTAGTGTGCTGTCAATATTATTCTTATAAATAAATTTAAACCTTTTGATGATTTATATGGCTCAGTGGTCTTGAGTCGGCCTGTGGCTCCTGAAAACCTCGGTTCGATCCCCACAGCCGACAAACAATTTTCACCAAATTAAAATTACCCCTGTAACTAACACTAACATCTTTGAGGGCCATGATTTGACGGCTGGTAACCGCACTTCACGCGCATAAATATATATCACTTACCGAGATCTGCTTTGATAGAGTACCACACCCAGGCATGGGTAAAAGGCGTGATGATATATTTATTTTATTGTTCATCTTAATTAAGACATCTACTCTCTTAATTATAATTTATATTATTTATAATTAAATAATAATACATAAATTTATGTAAAACAAATGCATTGAAGTTGTTTTACTACTGTGCCATGCCTTTTTTATCCTATAATATGGTTAGTGAATTGAACTCCCTAAAAAAGAATATCTAACACGTCCATAGTAAAAATTATGATGAGGCAAGGATCTGGCAATAGAATGACTAAGACGAGAATTGAACCCCCGATGCTCAGTTTGAAGTCTGACTGACTTGTCCTCGAGCTGCTAAACATTTTAATTAATTCGAAAATTCGAATATTCGAAAAATTCCAAAATTCCAAAATTTTATTAATTCGAAAATTCGAAATGTTCGATAGTTCGAATCTAAATTCGAAGGTTCAATAAATCCGAACAATCGAAGTCTGGAATATTCGTAAAATCAACAACCCTAATTTTAACATTTATTAATTAGATGGGATTGCTAGCACAGTGGTATGAAGTCGGCCTGTGGATCCTGAGGTCCCTGGTTCGATTCCCACAGGCGACAAATTTTCATAATTTGAAAAAGCTATCCCTGTGGCTCCTCCACCACTAACATGTTTGGGGGCCGCGATTTGACGACTGGTAACCGCACTGCACGCGCAAAATATATCACTTACCGAGATCTGCTTTAGCAGAGTGCCATACCCAGTAATGGGTAGAAGGCGTGATGATATATTTATTTATTTTATTTATATTAATTAGATTATAATTTAAATTCATAATTATAATTAAGTTATGTTAGAAAACAAAGTACCTTTAATTTTTAATAAAGAAGTGTTTTGCAGTTTAATGTAATTATTTTATTATAAAAAATTATAATTGCAATAATTTTACATGAGCTGGGCAATAACAGCTAAAGTAACAGATTTATGTTTGACATTTTTTCAACTAGACAATTCAACAACTTTACATAAAATCCCGAAAAACATTTGTACAATATTGAATTTTATAGTGCTGTTTTTAACAAATTCATTTTGTAAACGCGATATAGTAAAATGCAATTTTAATCTGTCAAAAATCAGTTGTCCCCACTGCGAATCCAACTCAGGTTCTCAAATCCATAATCTAACACATTGGCCGTATTTGTTTGGGAAATTTTGATCCAACCCTGAACTAACCTAGAACTAACTCGTGTTAGTTCCAAATAAATGATGCATCTCAAGTGTCAGTTGTAAATATTAGCGGTAAATTTAAAATCTGAATGCATGTTCGAAGCGACATCTGCTTAGTTTTGTTTGTGTGTTAAATTGCGCTTTTAATTGGATGTTTTGAGTCATCATTATATTTTTTATATGTAGTCAAAAAGCAAATAACGTCAGGGTCTGTTTTTTTTATAATTTTGTCATCAGCACTATCAAAATAATGAATTTCGGAGTCGTAATAATGTGTCGTAATATTATCCTCTGTGACTTATATTGCAAGAAGCACATAATGCATATTGCTCTTCCATCATCTGCATAAATAATAGTTTAGTATATTTTTTCAAAATATTATAAAATTACTTACGTTTTTCATAAAAATAACTCCTAACCTCTCTATACTATACAAATCGCGATGCCGCCACGAATAAAAAGGAACACAAGTTGATTAGATAGAGATAGTAAACGGATTGAATCTACCAACCCGCTAAAATAGCTGGGGCAGTAGGGTCAGTTAGTTTAAGGTTAGTTCCAGGTTACTTAAAGTGTGCCAAGTAACCTGCAGGTTACTTTAAAAATCCCAAATAAATACGGCCATTGTCATTAAACTATCTCCTGCTATATGACGTAATAATCTTCCCATTTGACATGTTCTATACCACAATCCCCACACCTAACATTACACCTTCTTTCAAACCTTTCACTGCCCCCCTCTCAAGAACTAACAGCTCGACTCGAAGACCATCTTACTGTCGAGAACCAGCTAGAGCCAGTGGTTTGCTCTTGCAGTGCTGTCGTCGTCATTCGTGAACGCAAGAACTTACTATTTCATCGTAGTTCACTAATATTCATTGCGATACCTTGATCTGACGTTCTGAACTGGCTAACTGAAGAAGACTGTTAAGAAAGAAGTGTATTTGGATAAATAGTGATTGTAGAAGAGTGTTGTTAGTGTTCTGTTGTGGATTTTATTTTTGTACTTTTGTGGATGAGTGGATAAACTAATACAATGAATTTGGTAAGTTTATTTTATTATGAATATTGTTATAAAATAGATTGTTTTGCAATTTATAATCGTCTACGCCAGGTGCCGGTAAACTTTAGAGGCAGATGAGCCTAATATGACCCTTATAATGATTAAAAAAAGTAATTAACAGTCATAAATATATGCCTATAAAATAGGTTCATCTATTGTTTTTTTTTGTAGCCTTGATGAAACGCATCTTAAACAATATCTAAAATATAAAAATATAATAAAACGAATATTATTTTTATTTGAATTTAAAGTAATTATAACAATATATTTAAAAAAAACTACCTTAAACAGTAAGGAGACTAGGATTACTCGATCCTACCGCACAATTTTGACTTTAGTGTAGGCTTACCTAGGGATGTTCCAATACCAATGATATGATATTAGTATCGATATTTTCGTTTCGATACCACCATTTTGGTATCGATACCAATCTTTCGATACGTTATTAGTATCAAGATGATATACCCAGTATCAGAAGTTTTAAAAATATCCGCTAAAAATAAAAATGTAATTCCGTTTTATACGAAATTTGTTATTTTAAAAATAACAGTAAACGAAAAAATATAGTTTAAATTGAAGCTTCTTTTGAAAGTATACATTTAAATTCACAGCACATGCGCAGTGGCCATTATATTTCTTATTTCTTCTTGTATATATTTCTTTCGATATTTGAAGATATCGATATTTTTCTTTCAATACTATATCAGTATCGATACATTTTATTCGATATTTTCCCTATGCAAGTATCGATACTTTTCTAGTATCGCACATCCCTAGGCTTACCTTTTGTCTTGTAGTAGAAACTGCAGATAAGGCACTCGATAATGTTATATTTTATAATATAAACATAAAAATAAATTATTCTGTGAATAAATCACTTTAAATTTTTTATAAATGAAAATATAATAGTGGTATCTCCATTTTAATCTTTATTTCCAAAGAGCCATACACAACTACCCAAAGAGCTCGCGAGCCGCAGTTTGGCGACCCCTGGCCTACGCCATCAATAATTTTGACTGTGAATAAATATAAATTATACTGTAACCTTTTGAATGAATTTGAATATTGCCGAGAAACGGTATTATTTAGGAATGTAAATATTTCATTTTAAAACAATTTGTTAATGATATTTGACAATTACATATCGATGTATGTAATTAGGTACATAAGGGATTGTCAAATTTTAACGACTAGTTAAATAGCTTTATGATTATGTACATATATACAGGGGGTGATATAGGCGACGCAACATAGGGATTTGAATGGTAAATTAGTTTTTCTGCTGCCATTGCTCGCTAAATTATTTTAGAGTAAAATGCTTCAAATAACAGTTGAAGAGATTAAAATTCTCTATCTAACTATATGAACAGATTTCATTTTACTCATTTAATAACTGCGGCAATTAGGTTTGAAAGTTATTAATTATTTTTTTTTTCATATTGATCATGGAAGTAGTTGTTTTTTTTAACAAAAGTGCTACATATTTACCTAATTTAAAAATAGTAGAGAATAAAAGTAAATATTATATTCTTATTGGTTTAATTTTACTTTTTTTCACTATTTTTATTTAATTATCTCTTTAGAGATTATTTACAATTTAGCATCATACTATCGAAATTTTGACCTCCGTAAAAATAATTTTGAATTGTTAAATATCTCCGTTAGATCAATTTAATTTGTAAAAAAACATTAAGTGTACAACATGTAATGAAAACATCTTTTTTGTTTTTTATTTGATAACTATATTCGTATTTTAACGGCTAGTCAACAAAATACCACTAACTGTTTGACGTTTTACTTGACATAGTAATATTTCTTTTTAAGAATTCTCATAATTCTTTCATTTATAAATTATTGCTTATTACAAAAAAGGAAATATTACAATTGTTTTATTTAAATTTAAATTGTTTTTTAAAAATAAAATAAATAAATATATCATCACGCCTTCTACCCATTACTGGGTGTGCTGAAGCAGATCTCCGTAAGTGATATATTTTGCGCGTGAAGTGCGGTTACCAGTCGTCAAATCACGGCCCCCAAACATGTTAGTGGTGGAGGAGCCACAGGGATAGCTTTTTCAAATTATGAAAATTTGTCGCATGTGGGAATCGAACCAGGGACCTCAGGATCCACAGGTCGACTTCATACCACTGACCTAGCCATCCCATAAAAAAATATTTTTTAATATTAAATATCTAATTGACACCAAAAAGTCTTATATTATATAATTTATTTTAATCTTACGACAAACTAATTAAATACAGCAATTTTTGCAAACTATTGAAAACAAAAATTGTTTATTGATTTTAATGTTTGTTTGTATAACTGATATTTAAAGAACTTTGCTACAAAATTATTTTGCCGACAACGACGGTGAAATAATTAATTTATCATTAAAATTCCTGCGTTGCCCATATCAGCACCTGTATATGATTATTGTAAAACTAAAGTATTTTGCACAGATTCAAGATTATCTTAAGTAAGAAATACAATAGATAGATTTATGATAGAAGTTGACTAGTCATTGTGATTAATTTGAAATTCTGTTTAAGTTTACAAAATATTTTTGTAAACATTTGTATTCATTACAACGTTTTGTTCTATACATTCTATAAATACAACACCAATGGAAATGAAGCCCGAAAAATATGTGAAATAAAGTGTAATTTTGTTTGAATCTCTACAATAAATGTCAAATTTGACCAATGATAAGTAACTTAGGTAGCAATGGTTACATCAAAATGTTGACAGATTTTGTTTCTTCTAACTGTTATTTGTATTATGAAAACATGTTTTCTACTGTTTTTAAATCAATTATAAATACTAGAAAAGTAAGAGCTAAATTACATAAAGTAAAAAGTAAAAATCTAAGGCTAAGATATAACTAAGAATAAATTAAACCCCTAAGCCTTAATAAATATAAATCTAAATAAGTATTTCGAGAACTAAGTTCTCATCGTCAGTAGACGAAGCAAGGGAAAATCAAGATTACACGACTTGTGAACCAAGATAGTGGTCAAGGTTGAATCCCCACCTTTATATTTATTAAGGCTTAGGGGTTTAATTTATTCTAAATTACATGTTATACTTTTTTTTAGTATTCGATATATTTTACAGTTTTTCAAATTTTTTTGTAGGTTTGTTCTTTTTGCAAATAAATTGCGAACAAAAGCAAACCAACAGAAAGTTTATCCTCGGACACTTTGATAGAATCAGGGATTGTTCATTTTATGTTCGTAGTTTATTTGAAAAATGAACAAATATAAGAAATCCTTTAAAATATATCTAATATTATGAAATAGTTCAACATGTAATTTAAGTAGATTTAAAAGCAATAGAAGATAAGTTTTCGCAATTCAAATGACTGTTCATAGAAACAAAATCAGTTAATTTTGTACTGTTTTCAGCGCTAACTTGGTTACTCAATATCATTTGTAAATTTGACATATTTTGTAGAGATTCAGACGAAACTACACTTTGGCCGTATTTATTTGGCATTTTTAAAGTAACCTGGTAGGTTATTTTTGTTTAATGGCCCTTTCAAGACTTTTTTGATTTTTTTATATATTAATCTACGTAATAAAATTATTATACCCAAAATTTTTTTATTTTTTTTTAAACTTGTATTAAGCATGATAAAAATATTTCAACTTTCGAAACAAACGAATGTGACGTAGTTGCATCTTAGCTTAAAGAGAGACAGATAAGACAGAGATAAATAACACGTAACTTCACGTAACGTGTGTCGTTGTCAGTAGAATCCTCAGACAAAACATAACTAGACGGATAACAACGGCGTTTGCATTGACTTGAATACGGCATAATTCGTCTAGTATTATAAGTCATTACTAGAATCGTAGAAAGCTGAATGCTTATTTCTTCTTCGTCTTCCTCTCAGTAAAATTGAGCACCGACAAACGTTTCAGACAAAGCTCTGTGATTGGCTTAATGCAACTACGTAATTGCAATGAGCGTTTTAAATTATTCAACTTTAACTTTCATATTTCAGCAATAAATATATCATTTATGGTATGATTTTATATTGTATTAAATATGATGTACGGTCAAGAACTTATTTTAATAAATATATATTAAAAACCTCTACCACTTGAATCCCCCATTGCCACGTTGTAAGTAACTCAGAACAGTTCCTGAATTGATCCTAAAGCTCCAGCTATTTTGGTGGGTTGGCAGGTTGAACCCGTTTTCTATCTCTTTTAAACCAACTTGTGTTTCTTGTTATCCGTTTTGAATTGGTGGAAGCATCATTTATTTAGAAGTAACTTGAGTTAGCCATAGATCAGTTCAGGGTTTTTTCGGGTTTTACTTTTCTTTGGTTGTGTTGTAAATATGTCTCTGATAAACTTTATCAGCCCAATTCTTAAAAGAGTATTACCTAATCCTGAATTTTGGGTTAGTCAAATTAAGCTAAACCATATTTTAAAAAAAGTTTAAATAAACACTAATATAATTTTATTACCTTTTAGTTTTGGATAACTGATTTGACTTAACTTTTTAAAATCGGATTAGAACAAAATGAGTAATCCAAAATTCATCAAAAACTCTTTTGAGGATTTGACTGCAAATTCCTAAGGGAAAGCAGGTATACTTGTTTTCCATGTACTTAAATCTTAAAATTTTGAGAAACTTGTGATACTTAACTATGTTACGAAATATTGTTTATATTTAGCTACAGTGATAACTGAAAAATAACTGGTTTATTTTATTTTTGTTTTTGTCTTTAAATACCTGATCTACCTACACAATGAATATTTTAGTAACATTTTTTGTATATTATAAAAAAACATCTAGAATAAATTGAGATGTTATTATAAACTTCTAAAATATACGTTGTAGTGAATAAGTGAATAAATGTTTAAACTTTAGGAATATTGATAATATTTAATAAATATTAAAATCCACAATTAAGCAGTTAGGAAAAAGAGAAATACTGCAATTATTAACATAAAACAAGATCAATATTTGCGTAATAAATTAATAATGTACAAGTGTATAATTAAAATAATAACTTCAAGTACAGTATGTGAGTTTTATCTACAGTTATACAGTTATATTCTTATATTCTACAAACAACCTATACGCGAATTATGGTCAATTCAACTAACATAACTTAAAATTTAAACTTGGTTTAAATTAATAAAAGCAAATCTAAATTACATATGGAATAAATTATATTGCTATCCAATATTCGATATGCTCTTATTTATATAAACGATGCTTCAATTTTTGGATTGGTGCAACTGGCCACAATTGATAGAAAATACTATTTTTTGCAATTATTGTTTTGTTTAAGTTTAAGAAAACATAACAAAATTATATTTTTTAATGTTACAACCAGAGTTAAAAACTACATCTACTGGGCCCAATTTTGTTTTATCAAATATATTTCATTCACAAAATAGACAAAAAATTAAATTTACAATATAATGCAACCTATTGCAAAAATAAAACAAATAATTTGAATTTTTGTGTTGACAGATCTGTCATATTATTTCTTTTATTTCTTTAGCGTTAAATTGTCAGATTTATTTTGAATTTATCTTATTAAAAACACATTTTGGATAAATGATATTGCACCCATTTGATACAGTTCTTAATTTTGAATACTCTAAAGTTTGTAACAAATGAAAATTTTTACCATTGTATTTTTATGTCACGCAAGTAAAGTAGAAATCTTCTATACTGGTGCGACGCGTTTAAAATTATATTTTATTTGTCGATTGTCGATTTTATTTACAATAAATTTATTTCAAATAATTATAGAATTCAAAGATATTGGAACATAGAAGTACTATAAAAATAATAACACAATATTTATTAATTAAATCAAATAAATAAATATATCATCACGCCTTCTATCCATTACTGGGTGGGGCACTCTGCCGTAGCAGATCTCGGTAAGTGATATATTAGTACGCGTGAAGTGCGGTTACCTGTCGTCAAATCACGGCCCCCAAAGATGTTAGTTAATTAATTTGATAATGACATTCACTCGATCATAAATAGGTAATGAAAATACTAAGGAAGGTTATAAAAGTTACAAAGACGACATCAACTTAAAACAAAAAATTGTCAATGACATTTGAAGGAGCTTAAAAAAGAGCTTTAATTGTTTTATTTAATAGTTAATGTAATAAATACTGAACATTATTGAATAATCCATAAAAAGCAACAAAAACAATTAAAGAATTCTTGGAGACATCAACAGTAGATCAAGTGACGAACTCGCTACTACAACTTCCGAATAATATCGATAATAGCCGAGCAGTTCATATCAGAACATGGTCATGTCGTTACACATACGATAATGTCTCGAGAAAGTTCCTAGGAAAATGTGATTTTGTTGTCATCTCAGCGCAACATAATCATTCGTTTCGCGTTTACGCTTCGATGATGTTTTGAATTCTTTTCATCTGACGGCTGCTGCGTCTGAAACTGCGGTTACGGCTGTTGCAATTTCTAAAAGAGATTCGAATTCTGGGGCAAATTGACTTTGTGTACAATACAATTACAGATATTTAAAATAATTTGTTAATTGTAAATTCATATGTAAGTAATTATAATTTAATTTATAGTTTCCGTGTACAACCAATAAAAAAATGTATTCAGATATTTGAATTATCTTTCATAAATAATATTTATAGTGTTATATACCGTAGTGAGCAAATTCAGCTGGGCAAATCCAGCTTGCGAAAGTAAGGATATTACGATGTTATGAGGCTGTCAATTTCATACGTTGTGCTTGGAAGTTAAAGATTTTTAGTAATTTTAAAACAATAATTTCATTTAAATCGACGTGAAACATCTTGTATATCACACGTCCAGAAACTATTTTGCGAATACTCGCAAAAATAGTTTCCGGCCTAGTGATACAAATTAGGGTTGTTGATTTTTCGAATATTCGAGACTTCGAATGTTCGGATTTATTGAACATTCGAATTTGGATTCAAACTTTCGAATTTTTGAATATTCCTAATTTTCGAATTTTTGAATATTCCGAATTTTCGAATTTTCGAAGTTTTGAATATTTCGAATTTTCGAATTATTCGAATTGTGAATCTGCATCCTAAAACGTGAATATGAATTAACGTTGATATGAATTATTTTCAGAATAATCTCATTTGCAGAGTTTTGTATGAATTCATAAGTAATTATTATTAATTATTATTATTTGCCAAATTAATTCAATTTAAACTTAAAATTTCGCTACACTGTCAAAAACTTTTTAATTAATACGTTTTTGTATCCTTTTTATTGTCATTTTAAAACGTTTTACTAAAAGTCCGTAGCACTTAGATGGGTGGTAAGAGAATAGATGTCCTAATTAAGACGCATAAAATTGCAGAGTTTTTGCAGGATACTTCGCCGAGTTTCTGATTTAATTCGTGGCCGACTTTTCGCGAATTATGCGTGAGCATGTTTGGAGATGACAGATGGCGTTAATTCAGTGGTAAAAAAATCGATAATTCGAAGCTTCGAAAAATTCGAAAATTCGTAAATCCGAAGCTACAAAAAATTCGAAAATATGAAGTTTCGAAGTTTTTTTGACGAAGTTCAAAACATTCGAATGTTCGAACGTTCAGAAATTCAAACTTCGGTGGAAATCAACGACCCTAGTACAAATAACTATTTCCGCACTGTTTTCTGTCATGATAAATTTATCCACCTGACCGTTGTTGTCATGGAAACAATGCAAAACAATCCTGTTCTGATTAATTTGCAGTGCAATTCAACTGCACTAAGCTCTATGAGAATATTACAGTATCATTCAGCTTTATAACAGTATCCTTCCGGTAGGCAGTTCTTATTTAACTGTTATTTTGTTGTTTGATCATTAAAGAAACAATAATTGCGTGCGCTCTATCAAAATTCTGACAGATTAAAATAATTAAATAAATTTTAATTTTTAAATAATTTCGGTAACGTTTATAAAATCAAGTCTCGCCCATTTGTAGGTATTAGAGAGCAATAGTATTTATGCTAAAAATTCGAAATACTAAATTTCCAATGAATCAATTAATTTTGGTTTCTCTAGAACGGTCATTTTTATTATTAGATAAAATATATCAAATATTAGAAGCTATAACATTTATTTTAAACCTTATCTGTATCTACAAACATTTAAAAATTAAAATACTTTAAAAGAAAATTTATTTTTTAATCATCAATTCGTGACCTGGCTATTTGACAAGTATAAAAACTAAAAAGTACAAAATTTAGTTTTTGTTTATGTGGTGATCCTTATTTTGATCTAAAATTGATAATTTTACCGTGGTTCTCTTATGATTACAAATTTCAAACGGAATATTTAAAAACAACAGTTAAATAGGTACTTCAAGCTCTGTTGAGAAAGAAAAGAGAAATTCAGAGTTTTTTACCTTTTCTTTTGTAAACAACAAACGGCGTTATGCATTAACAGATTTGTTCATATATGATAGTGAAAACTGGTTGATTAATTAATTAATTAATTAAAATAATTCTTCTGTTTAGATAGTCGATAGTAATAATAGTATAATGACTAAGTATAGAATTATTTGCACACAACATGACTGACAGCTTTCTTGATGAGTATTAATGAACTTTAATTAGAAATACGAAAATAACTTCCGGTCTTTAAGAATTTGAAGTAAAAGAAAGCTAAATTTGAGCATTGCATGTACATTATGAGTTGTGAACTCGTACTTACAAGCCAAATTTCTAAATTTTACTCTTTTCTAAGAATTGGATAATTTTCTAAATTATGTATCATTTCCCTTTCATTCTACTTAAAAATAAAATTAAATATTTATAATGTAATATACGCTAAATAAATTATTTATATAGTTTTTACTACATGATATATCAATTTAGGAATTTAGTAACATGAAAAACTTACTCGTGCAGTAATTATTTATTCATCTTGATACGAATGGCCTTGTAATAAGAGTTTCTAATTACGAACATAGTTGTTCAAAAAACTTTATTAGATATTCACACACTGGATAGCATGTACTGTTAAGCAATCAAAAGATTTAAACAAGAAATAACACATATTTCTAAGATTTTGAAAAACTTTTAAAACAAATAAATAAATAAACATATCATCACGCCTTCTACCCATTGGATTACGCATATGGAAAATAAATTAAATTAATTGTAAATGAGAATGGCTTCATGAATTCAGCTTTAAACATCTAATTATATAAAAATAAGACATATAAATATATCATCACGCCTTTTACCAATTACTGGGTTCGGCACTCTGCAGTAGCAGATCTCGGTAAGTGATATATTTTGTTCGTGAAGTGCGGGTATCAGTCGTCAAATTACTACTCCCAGAAATGTTAGTGGAATGGGAGTCACAGGGATAGTTTTAATATGGTGAATTTTTTTTGTCGATTGTGGGAATCGAACCAGGGTTCTCTAATATACAGGCCGACTCGATACCACTGAGCCATCTACCCCATTGGAAAAAAAACTTTTCATATTACTTATTAAATTTAAAAATATTTTATATTTAGGGCCAGTTTTTCAATTGTCGGTTTACTCACGATTAATGATAATCATGATTAAATAACATGGGTTGGCTAGCACAGTGGTATGAAGTCGGCCTGTGGATCCTGAGGTCCCTGGTTCGATTCCCACAGGCGACAAATTTTCATAATTTGAAAAATCTATCCCTGTGGCTCCTCCACCACTAACATGTTTGGGGGCCGTGATTTGACGACTGCTTTAGCAGAGTGCCACACCCAGTAATGGGTAGAAGCCGTGATGATATATTTATTTATTTATTTATGATTAATATTAATCGGTGATTGAAAAACTGGCCCTTACAGTTCTAACCTAATATGATTTTAGTAAAATGAAATTATGATTCTCCATGAAAAACTAAAAATTCGTTTCAATTGACAACAACAATTTAGAATCGGTGTAACAACATTTGATTACTCCACATTTGAGTCAACATTTTGAGTTGTGAATTGTTATTTTTAAAGAAATCATTCTTTAATACATGCTTAAAGAATAATTTCTTTTATCAACGGCCATAGCTGCACTCGTTGGAACTGATCTAAGTGATAACGCGAGTTAAGTAACGTTGCGCGCGGGTAGTACTTGGATGGGTGACCGTCCAGAGAAAACCCGCGTTGCTGTTGACCATAATAAGGGCGGAATGGCGGCATATGACCTAAGTAGCTGGTCCGCCAAAGAAGCCACAAAAAAAAAATTCTTCTACATTAATTAATATTTTTTACTATTTATAGTACATTTATATTATTATTTAATCAAATTAATTGCAGGTCACACTATCCTCTATTCCAGTTAAGAATGGAGCAGATGGCATTGTGTACGCGACCGGTTTTATATACTCAGTTTTATCATCCATAAAAAAGTAATTTGTTAAACGACGAAATATAATAATTAACAAATTATGTATATATTACGCCTAAATTGAAATACTAGATTAAGCAGAAGCTAATGTCAGACATCTGTCACTACTGTGCACGTTGTAATTTTTTTTAGTTTTGTGAACTTTGTAGTTCTTCTAATCAGAGGACACAAATTATTCATTCTCATCTGGAATAGATTATAAATTTGATTTGGGTCTTATGCAGCTGCCTGTTTGACAAGTTTTGTTCAAAATGCGACTAAAACAAGTTTGGTAGAAATGTGTTTTGAATAAATAGCATGCATGCATAATGTGTTTATTTCGAATACTGATCGAAAAGTAAATTGCATATTTTTAGTAAAGCTTGTTTTATACTGAATAATTTGTGAATGCAATTGCAATATTGCATGGTGTAATACAAATTACAAAAATTGCATGTACCAATATATAAATTTGAAATTTGTAGGTTATATAAATATATTGACAAGAGGCGACGTGCTTATAAACTAATGATGCGTAACTTGTTTATATCATTTAGAGAAAAATTCATGGTAACCCATTATTTTCGATTTTAATACATGTAATTTAATACTTTTACTATATATTTTGATACATACACAATAAAATGTATTGAATAATAATCATCTTGGTGTCCAACTAAATGTATTCAAATGGCAGCGTTTTTATCAAATTTGTAGTTTTGGACGAGTCTGTATTGCAACTCTAAAGTCGATTTAGTTCATGGGCATTGAATTAGTACACTAATAGTTAAGGAATTATAATTACACAATATGTAGTTCATTTTAAAAGAAATTAATTCACAATTAAAAATAAATTGTAAATACATAAGCCCTAATTTATCGTTCATGAACTAATAACCGACATTTCATTGATAAAAAGCGTTGACATTTGAATATATTTAGTTAGACGTATATAATGGCATTTGTAGGTTATGGTGAAAAATTGAATTTTCGCAAAAATAAAAAAACATTAAAAAGTAGAAAGTATTATTGTAAAGAGCAATCGAATTCCACGAATTATACTTACAATAAAGTTAACTACAAAAATAACCTAATTAGTAACTAAATTACGTATCTAATCTGGAAAATTAAAATTAATGTACTTCTAATATTAATATTAATTAATAGTAAGGGGTAATAGTTCAGTGGCATAAAGTCGGCATGTGGATCCTAAGAACCCTGGTTCGATCCCCACAGCCGACAAAACATTTTCACCAATTTAAAATTACCCCTGTGGTTCCCCCACCACTAACATCTTTGGGGGCCGTGATTTGACGATTGGTAACCGCACTTCACGCGCATAAATATATCACTTACCGAGATCTGCTTCGGCAGAGTGACACACCCAGTAATGGATAAAAGCCGTGATGATATATTTATTTTTATTTAATATTAACACAAGAAACTATAATCTACATAAATTATAAATAAAAATATAGAAAATACTGAAAATCTAAGAATGAAATAAAGAAATTCTACAGCGTGCAAACAAAATTGCTCGTATGTTCAACTTTTGACATATGGGATTCAGCACCATCTCATATTGGCCGTAATTATTTGGCATTTTTTAAATAACCCGATAGGTTACTTTCGTTTAATTGGCAGGTTTTATTTATATTTTAACAGGATACGTATGACTATCCAATGTTTACGTGCGCCAAATTTCATTCCGATATGAAAAAAAAAATTCACGCTTAAGCAGATGGCACTTAGAATGTGCATTCAGATTTTAAATTTATCGGTAATTTTTACAACTGACACTAGATGGATATTTATTTGGAAGTAACACGAGTTAGTTCTAGATCAGTTCAGGGTTAAACCTAAAGTTCCCAAACAAATACGGTCATTAGTGAAATATTTCAATTGCTGTGAATAATTGTTTCTCAATGTAAAACAGACTTAAAAGTTATAGAATGTTATATGAAAACATACCGCAGAGAGTAGTTTATTAAACTTTTTACCGACATTTATAACAATCTGCGACATTCAATTCAATATTAAGCTATGAAAGGACAATCTACATCCTAACCTATAACTTTACTATTCACTCTTCTCTGCAAATGATGACAAATACCAGAGGAGTGCCTAAACCATCTCATCTGCAATAAATTCCCGTTACATAAAATGCCAACAATCACGTGTACACATCACACTTACACCGCTGGCTGAATTCCTCAGCGATGATCGCACATCATCTGATCAAGTGATCGCTGATCGCCTCTGCTCTTGCTCGCGGACTTTTCGCGGCCTTGAGGTTCAAGCAGATGATGACAAGCAAACACCAGGCACCGTTTCAGTTTCAGTTTACAAGTTTCGATTTCGATTACGGTCACGGAGGACCGGTCAAGTTATGGTAGACAGAACAGAATGTATACGTTGGGTAATTGTGTACAGGTTCCACTTGATTTTTAGGGCAAATTGACAGATTGGAATCATGATATGACAATTTGTAATATCGGTTTATTGAGAATTTAAATTAATCAGCAATTATGCTCGTAAATAATTTTTTATTACTTATCTCACTACAACAGCACCTTACGAAACTATATGAAAACTATGACAGTCAGTGAAAGCACGGTGTTAAACTTCCTTATGTTAAACAATTTATGTTTTCTTGAAGTTCTGTAGGAGGGTGTGCCGTTACAAGTATCTTTCAAAGTTTTTAAGCGATACTAAACTTATTTGATTCAAATATGTAATATACGAATTATTTATTCGATTATTTTTTGACGTTTCTCAAAACTAATGAAATGCTTCATTGTATGTCACGTGTCTGCGTTTGAACCAATCCTGTCATTATTATACTGAGAAGAAAGCTCTTGTGATTATTCCCGGGTATAATCTCTGTAGGTGCTTTTTTGTTTGTGGATAGCAGAGCTGGGCAGTAGCTAGCTACTTTTGTAGCTTAGCTACATTTACCTTAGCTGTAGCTGTAGCTTAGCTAACTGTGAAAAAATATAGCTGTAGCTTGTAGCTAGCTACTTTTTTTTCTATTAGCTTAAAAATAACAACTGATGCTACTTTTAAAGCTACTTTTTGTAGCTTAAAGCTAATTTTTGTATCTTCAAGCTACTTTTTGTAGCTTAAAGCTACTTTTTGTAGCTTAAAGCTACTTTTTAAGCAGAAGGTCAACAAAATACGCATGCGTACAAGCCACACAAAATAATTATTTGTTGCCGGTTCTAACTGGCTCTAATATGCAAAAATACACAGTAGGTGCCAGATGGTATTTGCTATTTTTGATATTTATGTACGTAATAGTAAATTAACAGTCATTATAACAAAAAACTGATCATATGACAATGGCAAATTTAATTATTTCACAATAATTTAAAAAAGCAGCTTTAAAATTTAACAGCTACTTTAACGAAAGCTTTTAGCTGTAGCTTAGCTATATTTTACAAAATATAGCTTATAGCTGTAGCTTAGCTACTTTTTTGAAGAATAGCTGTAGCTGTAGCTTAGCTACTTTTTTTAAGTAGCTTGCCCAGCTCTGGTGGATAGGTAGTTAAATAATTATTTAAAACTGTCAACGCGTTAAGTAAAATGTGTGAAAAAAACGATTTAGTTCCATTTCAGATACAGAAATACACCAACAAATTTTGGAAACAACTTCCAAGAATACTTTAATAAGTAATCAATCGATATGAACCCAGTTAAAAATCTTTTAAGTCGATCTCAACAGCTAAGTCAAAAAATAATCTAATCAAATATAACTCGAGAGTTTGATAAATTAGACAATAATTCTCACTCTCTTGTTATATTATTATTGAGAATTTACCATAGTTACAAATTCTCCTTTTAGCATTGTTTGACACAGCATTCACTAACATCCTTGAGGAGTAAAATTAAAGAATAACTGAATTACGTGTTTATTGAAAATTTGCAAAAACTTCTAGCGGATTTAGATAATTATAAGTTATGTTATATTGAGAGCGGAAATCGTTTTATGATGATTGAAATCCTGGCCACTTTGAGCGAATGTTGACGCTAACGAAATAATTACTAACCAGCACTTGTTATTATTTTAAACATTGTATTACACATTTTTAGTTTAATTATTATTATATATTTGTTTCCCATGGATTAGTCGAGGGCTTAAGGATAATCCCGCTAGAGATTTAATTTTTATTACGAGATTATTGTTGCTTGGTAACAACTGACTGGACAATTGACGTAATTATTTTAACGTTTCTTAAAACTAATGAAATATTTTATTCTTCTCTTTGAGTTAAGTTTGTGAGTTAAAAATAATTTACTTTAATATTAGGTATTCGAGAGTTTGATAAATTACAAAATAATCCTTTAGTTTTCTTCTAATACTTGTTGCCATTTGCAAAGAGCCACTCGATTATTGAATGGCAACAAATTTTCGAAAATTTGCTGAATTATTTTCAATTTATTCCTACTTGTTTGTTATATTATTTCTGGAAAATCGCGATACTAAAGGTGGAGATTTTTTTTCTATTTCGGTGTTTTTATAAGTCTATAAACGCACCGTAAACACGTCGTTAATAAGATCTATAAGCGCACTGTTTTTGGCGCTTTTTATTTTGTAGGAGTGGTATGAATGCTTTTAAATCTGACAGATACATGACATATAACCCCAAAATTTTTAATTATCAGCGTGGAAAAATTACTAATAGAATATACTATAATCAGACAAAATGGGATGGCTAGCACAGTGGTATGAAGTCGGCCTGTGGATCCTGAGGTCCCTGGTTCGATTCCCACAGGCGACAAATTTTCATAATTTGAAAAAGCTACACCCAGTAATGGGCAGAAGGCGTGATGATATATATATTTTTTTTTTCAGACAAAATTCTCAATATTCATAATATTGAAAAAAATATTGATTAATTGTCAAAAATTTAAAATTTTATTTGTTTGTGTTATGAGAAGCACTATCAACACAACTGATGAAAAACACAAACTTATATTTTTGAAATATACAATTTTTTTTTAAATCTAACAGAATTATAAAATTACTTTAAAAGAAAAAAAATTGTATAAAGAACACATTTCATAATTTTATTGCAATCATCCTTTGTAAAACCCGCTCGTTTTCCAAATTTTGACACGTGCGTTAACATATTGCCTTATGAAACTAGTTCTTTAATATACTATTGTCAAAACAAAATGAAATTAAATGGGTGAAGAAAATAAAAATTTGCCCTGAGTATAAAATTAATTAAAAGTAAATAAAAAATAAAATAAATATATCATCACGCCTTCTACCCATTACTGGGTGTGGCACTCTGCTGAAGCAGATCTCGGTAAGTGATATATGTTGCGCGTGAAGTGCGGTTACCAGTCGTCAAATCACGGCCCCAAACATGTTAGTAGTGGAGGAGCCACAGGGATAGCTTTTTCAAATTATGAAAATTTGTCGCCTGTGGGAATCGAACCAGGGACCTCAGGATCCACAGGCCGACTTCATACCACTGAACTAGCCATCCCATTAACTAAAAGTATATGATAAAAATTGTAACTTTTATATTTGCCGTTTCCAAAGTAATGAATGAATGTAAATAAAAGTTTACCCATTTGTAAAGAGCTTTCTTCTGTGTGTATCCGATGTCAAACTGATAAAAGTGACATATTTTACATGAGGTGAATTATCGGTAATAATTTTACCATAAACTGAGATGTAAATAAAGTTCAGGTATACATGTGACGAATTTGCATAAAGATTTAGAAATGGTAATAATTTTATTACGTACTTGAATATACCTTGTCCCACGTAATGACGCAGCATTCTGATTGGCTAATAAAAAGTCAAAACAAGGACAAGTTTATGCAGTACAAAAAACATTGATTGCAGTTTGATACTGCTGCATCAGTTTCAAAATTTATGTTATGGTCGGTTTTATAAACGACAAATTAATTTACTTCCAAAGTAAATAAAATAAATTAATTCAAATGACATCGAACTTTTGACCTATATACGCCACAAAATAAATAAAATTGAATCGAACTTGTTAATTTAAATACATTTACTATGGATATAAATTTATTCTGTCCTTTATAAATCCGAGATTAATGTCGTATTTGACATATTTGATTTTTTTTTTATGGTTATGTCACATTATTCTTAGACTTTATATTAAAGTTTAATGAAAGAAATCTATATATGATTATAACCAAAATAATTTAGATACGTTTACGTCTTCCTAGTTTATTATTGTTTATTAATACAATGGTTAGTTCATAATGACCTAGGGTATTATATGATTTTAATAGGCCCTAGGGCATTAAGAGTGCCTTTACTATGGTAATACGGTCAAAAACTGTAATTTCCTGTATTCAGTTTTACTAGGTAATCCATTATTTATTATTTAGGTTATTAAAAAATAGTAGTAAGTCATAATATATAGTATGCACTATGGTCATTACTTGATATTTATACCCTATGTGCATAAATAACTATTACGTTCAATAATTATGGGATGGCTAGCACAGTGGTATGAAGTCGGCCTGTGGATCCTGAGGTCCCTGGTTCGATTCCCACAGGCGACAAATTTTCATAATTTGAAAAAGCTATCCCTATGGTTCCTCCACCACTAACATGTTTGGGGGCCGTGATTTGACGACTGGTAACCGCACTTCACGTGCAAAATATATCACTTACCGAGATCTGCTTCAGCAGAGTGCCACACCCAGTAATGGGTAGAAGGCGTGATGATATATTTATATTTTTACGTTCAATAATTATACTTAGTGGTACAGTTTTTCTTTTTTATAATTGTTTACAGTTAAAATTATTTAAACAACAACAATCATTTTATTATTTTTGTAAATTTAAATGATATCCAAAAAAATATTAGACACAAACACAAAATAGGGAGAATTACTTACTTTTTTCCAAACAGAACAGTGAATGTCATTTACTTGATCGGTAATGAAAAAAAAAAAAGATTTCGAACGCAGCGCATATATTTCATTTTTACACGGGACATGGTATACGAACTCGTAGTTACAGAAGAGATGTCGCATTTGAAATGGTAATGATAATAATATTTGAAGTTAAATGTTAAATGTTAGAACAGGTTTAACTGAACTTCGTATAATAAGTAAGATTTGTTATCAAGTAATAAAATGGTAATAAAATCTAAACAATTTATGAAAGCGTTTCTTGGAAATTGTAAAGAGAGTAGATACTTCCAACCATCCAATCAGCATATTCTCCATATTAACTGGCTTGTGTAAGAAAAATTACGTCATTTTGAAACCATAACAACACAACAACATATGATATACATTGCTAATAATTAATAAAAATAAAATAAATAGAGACTAGGCGAACAATTTAAAAATCAGTTTTTTTGCAAATAAAAAATATCCTACAATCATCACAAAAATCTAATATATCTTCAAATTAGATTTATTTAGATATTTGTATGAGGATATTATTATTTAATTTTAAGTAAATACTTGACAATTGATGAAATAAAATTGAATTATAAAATAAAAATAAATAAATATATCATCACGCCTTTTTCCCATTACTGGGTGTTGTACTCTGCCGGAGCAAATATCGATAAGTGATATATTTATGCGCGTGAAGTGCGGTTACCAGCCGTCAAATCACGACCCCCAAAGATGTTAGTGGTGGGGGAGCCACAGGGGTAATTTTAAATTGGTGAAAATGTTTTGTCGGCTGTGGGGATCGAACCAGGGTTCTTGGGATCCACAGACCGACTTGATACCACCCCCATTAAATTGAATTACAAAGAGAAAAAATATGATATTGCCAGGATTTGAATGTGGGACCTATGATTTTCAATTATATGATGTAAACAATCTAGGGTTTTTATGATATGCGCAGTAAACTCAAATTTATTCTTGCGCAATAATAAGAAAATTTTAGTGTTTCCTCTCTAAAGAGAAAAAAAATACAGTGTTATACGGATGTTATTTTACAAACAAAAAATATGTTTTTTTTTTAAATAAAATTGAATTTAATTAGTTGTTGGTAATTGTAGGAAAATAAAATGAATTGTCTTTATGTCTAGATTCTGGGCTTTAACAATTTTATTTTATTTAAAAAATCAAAATGACGTTTCGATCCTTTGGTGGGAATCATTAAGTCAGAAAATACAAATTTGTCGTTACAATTATGTTTGGAGAAAAGTTAAAAAAATTACTTAATTGTAATTGTTAATCGTAATTACTATTTGGATAGTTGTTAACGCAGCTTTACTTTGATTTTCTCGAGCTTTAGAGGCCATGTTAATACCGGTGCCGCATTTAAGGGCTGTAATATTTATCAAAAATGGTGGAAATAAAAAACAAATAATAATAAAATACTTAATTAGTACTTGTCGTTTGTTATTTTCATTATATTTAAAAAGGAGATAGTGTTTTCAAATGGATATAAATGAGTGAATTTTGGGATATCCTTATGAGTGAATCTATAAAATTCGTAGGTATATATTTAATGACCCTTGTCAGGAAATTAATTTATTCAAAATACTCGACTTAAAACCTCGTTAATATAATAATTTCCTGCAGTTATAAGAGGTACAGAAACCATGTCAGCACAATTAATTTAAATAAATAACAAACGTTAAGAGTAGAGAAGAGACAGGCGAGACTTGATGCCGCTACGCCGAATAATTGGGCTTATTGTTTGCGCGAGACCACAATCGTGTTCAAACAATACTCTCATTATTTATACTAACAAATTAAATACAAAACTAACACAGAAAATTTTACTATATGAAGGTAAGTATGTTGTTACGTGTTATTAAGCCAGGCATTTAAAAATAAGACAGTTTTCTGTTAAATCTTCCGAAAAGACAAGGTTGTTTAAAATTTGTAGGTCTTTTACTTTCATTGTCTTATTATAAATAGGTAATTTACTCGAAATAATTTAGGAATTTTTGCAGGGGAAACAGGAACACATAGTTAGTGCGTAATCAGTTATTTATGTTTAGTAGAGTAGTGTGGGCATGGGCGTCCACAGACATTTTTCCAGTGGGGGGGGCGGATCGCAAAAAACTCTCAGGTATATATAAATTTCTAAAATATTTTTTTACATAATATAAATACAAATACAAATAACGAATAGATAAAAAAATATTTAAATTTGTGAAATAAATTACTAGTCTTCGTCGTCTGGGTTGAATTGAAGAGGGAGGACAATTTTCTAATAACTCTTCCATAAATTGACACCATTTCTTCAATAAATTCCGATTTACAGTTTTTATTTTGTAATATTTTGTGTCCGTGTATACTTACTAAACTTAGATTACTCAATCGTTACGATAGGGAACATGTCACTAGCTGGCCATAAGAATACTGCTGGAAATTCAGTTTCAGCTTGAATTTATTATCTTGAAACTTATAATTTAATTTTTATTTAATTTATATATATATATATTAATTTTGCATGCTTTGTATCGGCACAAATTAGATCTGAAAATGACTAAAATTGTCTCAAAACTATCGATAGCAATAAAATTGAAACAAAATTAAACAAATGTTTGACGTTCAATCTGTCAAAACTATATCAAAATAAATTCTTCATTTATTATTTCACTTATTTTGACAAATAAAACGTCAAACATTTGTTTAATTTTGTTTCAATTTTATGCCTGTCGATAGTTTTGAGATCATTTTCGTCATTTTCAAATCTAATTTGTGTCGTTTCATAGTATGCAAAATCAATTTTGTTTATTGGTTCACTAGCAGAATTTTATGACCTACAATTTTTATTTCAAGCTTTTTTGCTTAAAACATTTAGGGAAGCAGGAAATTACAAAATTATAGTTTTACATGTTAAAGTCCTATGTTCGAGAGTCGTGGTCACCACCCTAGTTAATATCCAGGGCCCCCCCCCCTTGCCTCCCCCTGCGGACGCCCATGAGTGTGGGTAGTGTTACGGTCTTTGAATTCGGCGATCTCGAGTGCGAATCCCAATCAAGGTAAAAATATAAGAACTACTGCACTGCGGCTTAGAAAGCCCGGACCCTGTACTGTAATTGAGAATAAGTTCCTGTTGTACAGAGTACCATAAATAAATAAAATTATCTAATTTTAAATTAAATTCTTGTTAAATTAAGCAAAATACAATATCTTCTATTTGTACTCAACTCTGAATGTACGTAAATATAAATATCTGATTCGTGCAGTATGCAGTATGTCTATTTTGGGTTTTAAAAAAATTTAAATTGTAATAAATATTATGATATTGTTAAGAGTTTGTAATTTTCTGGAAAAATTATTTGATCTAATAAGAGTTAAACTTTAAATAATAAAAAAAAGAAATGTGGACGAAAAAGAAAAAAAATTAAATTGGACAAAGTTGAAGGCAATTTAAAATATTGAATAATTTTTGTTTTGCCGATTGACTTTAAAAATGGGCTTTAGTTGATAATTGCCCGGCTGTAAAGTGCTACTTTTTCAGCTTAGGCTATAAAAGTGTTGCTATCTCGGATGGGGTTAACATTCATTCTTCACGTTTCATTATATGTTGTAAATTTAATTAATATATAGTGATTGACAACACAGCAGAACGACATTTATGATTTATAAACGTCTAATTTGTTTTTACATAGCCACCGTATAACAAATACAGATAACTACGATGATGCCGCTAACATTAAAATGTAGAAAATATTCATCAAATTTTAAACAATTGTCAGAAAATTATGTATTCAATACGGCATAAAAGCAGATTTATTGGCTAATTTAATAAACAACTATTTGTTTCGAAAATGTTTAAACTGATAATAATATAAACAGGAAAACGAAATGTATGAAAAAGTAATTTTCTATATTTTCTATAATTTTATGAGTGTCTCTACTACCCATTAAATGTCAAAAAATATCGAATAAATGACATGTCTTGATTCGATATTATTTTACTTAAGTGACGAAATATTTGATTGACAGCCATGTAAATAAAAAAAATATCATAAAATTAAAATCTTAGAAGAAATAGGAGGATATAATTACTTTATTTACCATCCTTTGGATCTGTCCTTGTATCTCCGCGAAGTTTTCCCAACAACAAAACCCTTACAAGGTCAAATGTAGAGAAATCTGTATCGAAAATGTCCTTGTAAATATAAAGAATAAAGAACAACACTATCTAACTTAAACCTGTAACAAGTACAAGTATTGTGAGATATTTATCTATAATTATTCCTTTTCACACTTTTTTTTAAGCATCCGGTATGTCATATGTAAATATACCTACTCCATCGTAAAATGTAAACTGTGTACTTCGCAAAAAATCACTCATGTTGTATGCGTCATAACTGTGTTTCTGTTTGTTTCTGTTTCTGTTTACCGGAACGGTGGAATTTTCAAGGGCGCGTAGCGGTTCTAAAACAACACTTTCCTGTTCGTTCTTACTTTTAGCGATGGTTAGTGTTAGTCTAGCGGACTACTAGCGGTTGTTTAGCGATGATAACTACCTACTGACTGGAATGAGCAAATTGCTTCATTAATACACTACTATAATTAAATGGTAATGAAATGAGTTGAATGTGGCTTTTGCAACTGTAATTTATAAAGCGTTCTTGTGCGAAATTGTATGTGGTTGATTTTAATTACAATTTGTTTGAGATGTATGATAAGTATGAGGGTATAAATATATCGTATTAGTCATTCATGTTTATTTAAAATTTAATTTTGTATTCTATTTTAAATTCATGAAACAGTGACACATATTTTATTTATTTATTTGTTACTCTGTACAATAGGAACTTAATTCCAATTATAGTATAGGGGGTCTACAGCTTTTAGTTATATCCGAACCATTCAGACAATTTTGTATTTTGTATTTTTACTTGCTTGAGATGCATGTTTTATTTTAGTTTTATCCACCAAACTACGATTGTCTGAAATATAATTAAGTATGTTAATTAATTTATTTATTGTTTATCTAGCAACAGTATCAATAGCGATTTTCTGAAATTTATTGAACCGTTAGTTGCTAATGAACCGATAAAACTTTCATGCAACCCAGTACTAGTGATAATTTTGATCATAATAAGATAATATTTAGTATTTCATTTTTATTTGTTATTAGCTATTCCCATTTACATTTAATGTAATTTAATTTTTATTTCATGTGCCTAATCCAATGCCATACATGTATAATTATTATTTAAGTTTTCATTAACCTTTCATTTTAATTTAATTTATAAGATAATGAAATTTTATCTTTTAAATGCAAATGTAAATGAAAAATGCACTGCACATGTGCAGAATAGACATCACATGACTTGGAACTTTGTTTATTGTCAATCTGTCAAAGAAGAAATGCACATAAAATGCACTTTGACAATTGCAAATTATTGGAATTAGTGAGGCCTTATTTACTAACATACGATAAAATTCCATTTTGTAAAATTGACAATATCTGAATGACACATTAAAAAAGATAAATAAGAAATCAATGAAAATTTAAAATTAAATGAAATGTAAATGCGAATGGCTACGTGAATACGCCTTTTGTGTTGCTCTCCTGCAATTATAGAAATAGAAAAATGTAAATAAGTATTTACGAGTATTCGCACAAATGAACATTTAGGTGTATTATTCATAATTGAAGTTTGACAGGTTAACCTAAAACATCCCGTATAATAATAAATCCTTTCAGTAAAATATAGTCCACAAAATACCATAAAAAGCTATTACATCATCTAAAGTAATTCTGCACTGAATACAAGTATTATGACGTAACACTTACGGATGAGGAAGCACAGAAAGCATCGGTTATCGCATTGCGCCTACGGATACTTGTGCTATGTTGTGTTATGTGCGTGCTACGGTTATGCTAAGTGTATGTATGTATGTCGATAGAGCTCGATGCAATTCAGTAATCCTGAAAGTGAACCAGAGAACGATTTGCTATCCGTAGGCAGGCTGTGGAATTTTATGTAATTGCAGAGAGCACGCAAAATAAATGCAAGTTTTTATGCATTGTTTAAATATTTCTTCAAGTGTTAAATATTAATGTTAACATGTTTATTAACACAATAAATGATTTCCGGTATTGTTTCAAATCAGAATATTCAAAATACAAGTCCGAGTGGTGTGAATTCAACTATGTAAACTGTAGGTTCCCTGTACCATAATTGGGATCTGGATTGTCAAAATTATAATTTTATTTAGAAATAAATGTGCATTTTATAATAGGTGTGCAATTTAAAACAATCTATTTTCATAGAAAAACTTGCATTTAAAATAGCGTATTAGAACAAAAAGGGATAAAAAAAACAATTGAAAACTAAGGTAGTACTAGCGTGACGGTGGCGCCACCGGATGTCGAGTGGCGAAACTGACGCTCAAAAAAATATAAAAATTGAATAAAATAAGTGTTTTATACCTATTATGATTTTAATATCATGAATTGTTAACAGGTTGTTGGTCTAGTGAATTTTCAAATACCATACCACCGTGTGGTGTTGCCATTATAAATTGGGATTCTTAATTTTTCGTTAAAAACAAGGCTTTGCATGGCTATATATCCATTACTAAACGATAATTCTCTCCTTCTGATACAATATACCTGGATAGTTCTAGAACATCATACTAGTTTTTCAAATGAAACTGTAAAATTTTAGAGGTACACAAACCAAATATGTGCGATTCTGAGTGATGATCGCCGTAAGCCCCGTGTATAAGAACTCAACTTTACAAGCGAATATATTTGTTCACAGACGATGAATGTGTTTCTTATTTTAACAGGATGCGTATGACTATTCAATATTTACGTGCGCCAAATTTCATTCAGATCTGAAAAAATTTTGTTCACGCTAGTACTACCTTAATGGCATAACCTGCATTTTTACTTTCTTATACACAGTATAAGGAACTATTGGAATCGTGAAAAAAATCGTTGACGAGATTTTCGCGGAAAAACGTGTTTTGAGGTCCACTGAATCCTTTTGATCATTTTCTGAATGATGTCTGTGTATTAAATGTTATACTCGTATTGTAAACAAATATACTATCGAAACGTATAATTTCAATATTCATTCATTTGAAAAAAATATAATTATGTCCTGTAACTTGAAAACCACTAGTTTTAAAAATAATATAAAAAAAATATATATATCATCACGCCTTCTACCCATTACTGGGTGTGGCACTCTGCTGAAGCAGATCTCGGTAAGTGATATATTTTGCGCGTGAAGTGCGGTTACCAGTCGTCAAATCACGGCCCCCAAACATGTTAGTGGTGGAGGAGCCACAGGGATAGCTTTTTCAAATTATGAAAATTTGTCGCCTGTGGGAATCGAACCAGGGACCTCAGGATCCACTGGCCGACTTCATACCACTGAGCTAGCTATAATCAGGTGTTCTCTTTGGTCTCTTGCAACTTTGTTATTTAGTTTTTTTTTTAATTGTAAAGAATAAAGAAAGACTCATTTAGCTGCTACATTCTGCATATTATTGTGAAATTTTTGATACTACGAAATCATAATAACATTGAATTTCTCGTGTTTTAAAAATGCAATAAATTTGTATTTTGTTTTTTCAGCTTTTTTATTTATTGTCCTTGTCGACCTAAATTCACGATAATCAACCAGCAAGGTTGCCATCCTTGACAACTGAAACTTTCCTTAAAATAAAACTAAAAAACTATTAAATGCGTTTCCGAAAAGTATTTAATATAAAAATAAATAAATATATCATCACGCCTTCTACCCATTACTGGGTGTAGCACTCTGCCGAAGCAGCTCTCAGTAAGTGATATATTTTTGCGCGTGAAGTGCAGTTACCAGTCGTCAAATCATGGCCTCCAAAGATGTTAGTTGTGGAGGAGCCACAGGGGTAGCTTTTTAAATTATGAAAATTGTTTGTCGCCTGTGGGAATCGAACCAGGGTTCTCAGGATCCACAGGCCGACTTCATACCACTGAGCTAGCTACTCCATAAAAATAAGATTGAATAATAAAGAAAATATCATAGCGATGTTTCTAAAAAAGATTTCATCTAATGAATCATTACACTGTGGTGAAAAAATTATGAAAACCAAAAGTATGTCAGTAAGTATTAAGTACTAAGTCTAGACTCCTGACAAAATCAACAATATTTCCCACAGTTATTACAAAACTATTCCTAACAATGGGTCATCAAATATTTGGGCCTTAATTCGTTGAATCGCGTTGCACACACATTGCCATACTTCAAAATAAACTAAATGTACTACTTTCTATAAATGGTATATCAAATCGCAAGCAAATATGCATTTCACATTATGAGCTAAAGAACTGTAACTTTCATGGGAAACAAACGAGAGGTTAATATCTTAATGGGAAACAAGAGAACGACGAGAAAGAATCAACATAACAATTTTTTAATTTGCAGAATTAACAATAAAAAATATAATATGGCAATTACCTGAATATAATTTTACAAATGCTAAAATTGTAGTAAACTTTCGAAAATGATCGCTGACATTCACTTTAGAATAACAAAAAATAGGTAATGAGATTGTAGCTATATTCGCACCGTGAAATGCAGAAAGTTTCGGTGAATAAAGTAAATAAAACTGTAAAAATTCAACTTTTTTATCAGATGATAGAAAACCTTGAGTTAATATTATTGCACATTTAGAATTTCTCCTAACATTAAAAAATATACAATATCATTATATTAATTACGTGTGGCTATTTTTAAATATATAGATTGTCCCACGAGAACTGCGCCATAAGAAAAAAAAATCGCTACCATTGTTTTTCTGGTTACAAGAAAACGTTTCAAATAAAAGTTGTTGACGATTAGATATAAAATAAATATATCATCACGCCTTCTACCAATTACTGGGTGTGGCACTCTGCAGAAGCAGATCTCGGTAAGTGATATATTTTGCGCGTGAAGAGCAGTTACCAGTCGTCAAATCACGGCCTCCAAAGATGTTAGTGTTGGCCACAGGGGTAGTTTTTGAAATTATGAAAATTGTTTGTCGCCTGTGGGAATCGAACCAGGGTTCTCACTATCCACAGGCCGACTTCATACGACTGAGCTAGCCACCCCATACATCTAAATCAGTCTGGATATTTCATTTTATTGATTTAGTTACTGTTAAAATCAAGTTTAAAATAATTATGTGACAGTTACAGATAAAATGTATGTTTGTCTACGTTTGTTACAATTGCATGACTATATAAGTAACACAGGATTATCAGAAGTATCTGTAAGTGAGTTTTTCAGTTGGCAATATAATTCTAGGGATCTTTTTATTCAACAGTTTGCAGATCGCCAGGTAAAGGCGGAAATACTATTTGGCATGTCATTTTTAGAATAAATATAAATAGGTTATGTCAGGGGTTTGACAGCTAATAGAATTTTGAGCGATAGAAATACTTTAGATTATTGCTTTGTGAGTAATGTAAAGAAATAAAAGGATGTGGGTAAGGCCAACAAAAAAAAATGTAAATGTACTCAAATTTCAATTTTCAAACCTCAATGTCAACAACAAGAAATAAATTTATGTATCAATTTTACCAATTTCAAGTAATTGTATATTACATAAAAGGAGGAAGCTAGCTCAATGATATCAAGTCGGCCTGTGGATCCTGAGAACCCTGGTTTGATTCCCACTGGCAACAAATTTTCACCATTTTAAAACTACCCCTGTGGCTCCTCAACCACTAACATCTTTACGGATCGTGATTTGACGGCGGGTAACCGCACTTCACGAGCAAAATATATCACTTACCGAGATCTGTTTCGGCAGAGTACCACACCCAGTAATGGGTAGAAGACGTGATGATATTTTTATTTATTTATATTTATAATAAGTCAGGGAAGTGATGTTTTACTTGAGGAAGCGGTTGTTTGAAATACGAGGCCGCAGGCCTAGTATTTTAATCAGCTAAATCAAGTAAAAACACTTTTCTGACTTATTATGTATACTATTTTTTTTAACCCGTTAAATTTAATTAATAATTAATCTTAAATAATTCAAAATGTTTAGATTTTGTGATATGAATTATATTAATAACGGACTACGTATTCAAGGTTACAACAACAAAAAACAGTCGGGTAAAATACAAAACAGTCAGGTAAAATCTTTACTAGACTGTTTTGTACTTTATCAGACTGTTATTTTTGTTGTAAACTTGGATATGTACATACTTTACTTGACTGTTTTGGTAAAAATCTACTTTTCATACTAAAATTCCTAGCTGGTTTCAGAAACAAAATATGAGTTAGTAACGGTAAAGATTCGTTTACATTGTTACCAAACAGTATGAATAAATGAGTAACAAATTAATTATACTAATAAAACCAAATTTTGAAAGTCTAATCTGTCACCCGTTAATGCACAAAATAATAAATGTCAAAATTTAGTAATTGTGCAAAACTAATTTTTACAAATTTATGAGTATTAACTAACACTTTCCTTCCTTGATACTTGAAGTGCTTATAAGGTTGTTATAGTCCATATTTTCACTTATTTTCGAAATTTAAGATTTGTCAAATGATTAATGAATTAATTAATTTAATATATGGTACTCTGTACAACAGGAAGTTAGTCCCAATTACAGTACAGGGTCCGTACTCATCGAACCGAGCTGTGGTAGCTTATACAGGCTGTTAAAAAAGTTCCGGGATGGTGAAATATCTCGAGAAAAACACATCGAATCAAGAAACCAAAAAACACGTGTTTCATATTTTGCAAAAAAAAGGCTTGCGGCTACTTGTGATTATGTTGATTTTTTTATTTGATTCAATGTTTATTTCTTGTGATATTAGACCGTTTTTTACTTTTTTTGCGTTTAGAGCGCCATCTATTCCGAATTGGAAAAAAAGTTTCAGATAAAATTAACTTATTTTTTTTCGCAGAATACGAATCTGTAATAAAAAATGGGGGTTCCCATTTAAGGTTTCAACGTTGCCCCCCGCCCCACCTCCTGGGGGTAGGGGTTGGGGTTTGTGTTTGGTGTGCTTAGATAGGCTTTTGCAAAATATGAAACACGTGTTTTTTAGTTTCTTGATTCGATGTGTTTTTCTCGAGATATTTCACCGTCCCGGAACTTTTTTAACAGCCTGTATATTTGTTAGCTTGTGTGAAATTCGAATGTCACAATTCTGTCCACACCATTATACTGCCGGACATTAATAATTGCAGAAATGTATGCTAGGTGTGCATCATATTTCCCTACTAAGATACAGTGGCCGTATTTGTTTGGGAACTTTGGGTTCAACCCTAAACTGACCTAGAACTAACTCGTGTTACTATCAAATAAATGATGTATCTCAAGTGTCAGTTATAAACATTAGCGGTAAATTAAAAATTTGAATGCATGTTCCTAGGGACATCTGCTTAGTTTTCTTTGTGTGTTAAATTGCTCTTTTAATTGGATGTTTTAAGTCATCTTTATATTTTTGTATCTAGTCAAAAAGCAAATAACGTCAGAGTCTGTCCATTTTTTTATAATTTTGTCGTCAGCAGTATCACAATAATTTATTTCGGAGTCGCAATTATCTGTCATAATGTTATCCTCTGTGACTACAATATTGCAAGAAATATACTGCATATTGCTCTTCCATCACCTGCATAAATAATAGTTTTGTATATTTTTTCAGAAAATTATTATAAAATTAGTTACGTTTTTCATAAAAATAGCTTCTAACCTGTCTATACTATTAAAAATCGCGATGCCACCACGGATAACAAGGAACACAAGTTGTTTAGAAAGGGATAGCTAACGGGTTTAACCTGCCAACCCGCTAAAATAGCTGGGGTAGTAGGATCAGTTCAAGATCTGTTCTGGGTTAATTAAAGCGTGCCAATTAAACAAAAGTAACCTACCGGGTTAATAAATAAGAAAAATAGGAAAAAACAAATTTTCCATCACTTGTCTCATAATTCCACAAAGGTTTTACAGCACGTTTGCATCAACTATCAGGTCATCAACAAACGGCTGGTCAGTTCAGCTTTAACCATAGACGCGTTTCGTCCTTACAGACTCATCAGTATGGTGCGATCATTTATCCAACTAGACCAACTAGGGAATAATGGATTGTGATACCGACTTAGCTGAACTGACTGATGTTAACCTATTTACGCCGGTAACATGACATGAGAGCTAAGGACCGGGTTACTTTAAAAATCCCAAATTAATACGGCCTCTGTAAGAGGACTAAATCTGCCCCTGAATCGCGCCGTATAAAATTCTATTTCGAACAATAGAATTGCTGTCATCTGTCAAGTAAAAATTATGATTTTTTCCTAACATAGCATAAAATAATCGTTGCTTTTTGTATCAGATATTGCACAATGATGTAAACTACATTTCTGCTGCAAATTATTTAGAATGGAATACCAATTTGACCATTTGAAAACTATCGCTTGAATTCTATTATAGAATTCTATCCGGCGCGATCCCACTATTGGACCGGCTTAACATTAGTCGTATTCCATTTGCTATTTGGATCAGATCTAACTTACACTTATTGAATCGTATCATTTATTTATTTGGTTTATTCACTAAATTCATTTTATTTCCTCGCATCAGATTAACGGGTTCGAATTCGGCTTGTAGTAATCCACCTTAATAAGTGCATCAGTTTGGTTAGTTAACTTTATTTAATCATGTTTTCAATTCTATCTGATCTGATCTAAGTGAGCCAAGTGGCAAATGGAATATAGCATATTGGCCGTATTTATTTGGGCTTTTTAAAGTAACCTGGTAGGTTACTTTTGTTTAATTGGCACACTTTAAGTAACCTGGAACTGTTCCTGAACTGACCCTACTGCCCCAGCTATTTTAGCGGGTTGGTATTAGCTAGTATTTTGCAACTTAAATGGGGCCATGAAAAAATTAAGAATATGCACAAGAGACATTTTGACATACAACAAATGGAATTTTTAAGTATTATAAATATAAATTTTATTAAAATATAAGATGAAGGTCAATTAATATTTAAACTAGTTCAAAATATGTCTTTGAAACAGTAAGCATTTGACACAGTTAACCAATTTAATCTTATATCACCAAATACCAGAAAATAAAAAACCAAATTGCAGAAACAACTTTTTTAGTCACACTCATGTTTGGCATCAGGCGACATACATAGCCGTGCGGTTAAATCATCATTACTTCACTTGACAACGATAAGCACCACAGAACCACAGTTGTTTTTCTCGTTTTAAGATTATCCATTACGAGTGAGTTACACGGGTCCGAATCCCATGAGTTAAACACTGGGTTGCAGTGAGTGAAAGTGGCAGAGAAATTCTCAATTCTTGCGTAGACTTTCACTTGCGATGGTCAGCGGTTTAAATATTAATGGCTGGATGCCGATGGTTGGAAATTAAGTGGATAATGGTGTAGCAGGTTTGGAAGATGAGGAATGTTTGTTTTCTTATGGGAATGTACTGGATTTGGTTATATTTTTGCGAGTTTCTTTTATTTGTTGCGATTTGGCAAGGCGGTTGATTATTATACAGAGTGATCAAAAGGAATTGTTATAGTTGGCAATACAATTCCGGAGATCTTTTTATTCCACAGTTGGCACAAGGCCAGGTAAAGGCGGAAATGCTATTTGACATTTCTAATAAATACAAATAGGTTATGTGAGGAGTCTGACAGCTAATAGAATTTTGACTTTTTAAGTAATAGAAATACTTTAGAAATAAATGTAATAATAAATGTACTCAAATTTAAATTTAAATTTTCAAATGTCACAGTCAACAACAGGAAATGAATTTATATATCAGGCTTACCAATTTCAAGTATGTTTTTTTATTGCCAACTGTAACAATTCTTTTTGATCACACTGTAGAATTTTAAAAAGAATTTTATAAAATGTATATCAACGTTTCTTTTATTTGAAGCATTAATAAAATCATAATAATCTAATTAGCATTTTAAGTAAATACGAGTACATAACAATTGATGAAATCAAATTGAATTATAAAGAGATAAATTCATACTTCAGATGACTTTCGTGTCAAGTCTTTCCATGGCCAACTTCATTGAATAGGGACTTATAATTTTGACGTCAGATGCAGCAGACCCGAAGCAGATCCCCCTCAACACAATTTTGTGTGAAACAACAAATTTGTAGAAAGAGCGAGGTGACACCATGCCGAGTCGAACAACTGCTTTCTCCTTTCAACACTTCTCCCCTCAGATTCCAACATTTGTTTGAGGTTTAACGTTTGGATTACGTAATAAAGCTATACCATGTTCGCTACATAACAAATTATTAAATTCTGTTTTACTCACTAGATGGCAACCAAAAAATTGGAATTGTATAAGTCCCTATTGCGCTACGCTTATTATGGTCGTTTCATTTCATCATTTTACCATATAAAAATTTGTCATGAGTTTTTTTTACAATTTTGGTACGTCAAGTAGTACCATCTAGTGCTTTTTATTTCTATTAAAGGAAAGTGACAACGCTGTCAAGTTACAAAAACAACCTTAAAATATTTGAAAACTGAAGTTTGTGGTCAAACAAAATAAATTTAATGGAACTGGATATTTTATTCATACATTCAATATTATTAAATATTATGACTAGTATTCTGAACTTTCGACTAAAGTGACTAGCTAGTCTAGACTATGTGAATTTCGTTTGGCAACGTAGCACTATCTGTCACTTCAGGTAAATAATGAAGCCATATTGTCTACCTATTTAAAATTTTTGAAATGTTTATAGGTCAAAAGAGTGAAGTATTATTGAAAGATTGGTGCCAACGGTTAGTATTTTACTGTAAAGATCGTATGAAAATAAATATACAATGACTAGGCTTGTTTTTAGGATCAATGCAAGCGGCAGTATTTTCAAATTGAAGCGTAGCGAAAGTCAATGAAGTTGGCCATGGTCTTTCAGCACATGAAAGAGTCATGAGCTCGAGGCTGCATATAACACATAACAAAATAGAGAGAAGAATTGTCATAAACCTGATCTGTAACTCGATCATTATCTGTTTAATTATTAAGTGACTAACAATTCATTAATTGTTACAAAATTAATGTTTTATCTTTAGACCTGAAGATGGCTGTAACCTTAGTCGAAACGTTGTCACTAAATCTTCAATAAATGATTTACAATTTAACTTATTCTACATTATCTGTTAATGATTGATAAGTTAATGAAAATTCTCATTTTTTTATGATTAATTTGCAGATTACCAATCTTTCGACATTTCGTGGCCAAAATAATTTATTCTGTTATTTTATAAACAATACAATATTCTTTTCTTCACTAGGGAAGAAATGAATATTGTGTTGTTTATAAGCATTTATCTTCACACAGCTCTAAACTATTTAGTAATTATTCTGTTACTACTATTTTACTTTTTTGCATTTTGCTGTCGTAAGAAACGGCGATTTATTTAAACATTTATTGTAGTTAGTGTTTGTTGTAAAAATTCATGTTAAATTTTTAATTAGGCTAAATTATTATTATTAACAAATATTAATTAAAATTATAATAACTATACCATTATCGTTAATAAAATCAATATAAAACTGTTGAAAAATAACACTTATGTAATTTCTCATGTTATTTCAGTTTTACTGTATATCGTTGAAAAGAGTTATGAGCTCTATATGAAAATTAAAATTTCTCGAGAAGTTATGAGATATACAAATTTTGAGGACTGCTGCGAATTCCTCGTTCAAAAGTGCCTCAATAATGTGCAAGTAAAAAGTTTGTATAAATCCGGTCAAAGAAGTTAACAAAATTTACATTTTTGCTCATATCTAGTCACATATTTTTGTGGTAAACAAAAATATGGCTCCCTTATGAGGCAACTTTTGTGTAATTTAACTAACTTTGTGTCTCTTATAGTCTCTGATATCCCCATGTTTAAACAATTTTCTTAAATATTCTGTATAATAAATGACATATTAATTTGAAGCCCGGAGCCCGGAGAAAAGCCTAAACTCGATATCTGCGGGTTAAAAAAACTATATCAAATTAGCAGCGGATTACATAATTGAGGAACAAATATAATAATATGTATAATATATGAACACTATTTAAATATTGCAATAAGTAGTTGTATTAATATGATTTCAAGTACTCTTGTAAAAGTTTGAGTGTTTCTGGTTTTTATTAGTAATAATCAATGTAATATAATAAGGAAGCTAAGCAAGCTGTGTATTTAATTATATTTCGAAATTAGAAATTCCTAAGTATTTTAATAAGTATTTACGAGTATTGATATCCTTTCGTGCTTACAATTATTACAAAATAATTTTAAAAACAATTTAAAAATTTAAACTTACATTTTAGATCAATATTTCTGAACCAGTTTCAGGATGCAGGGATCTATAAAACAAAATTATTACCTATTAATTTAGTTTTTAATTTATTTATATAAATATAAAACAAATAAAACTTACCATCGACAATTCAAATAACTTTAAAATCTTTTAAGATGATACAAATCACGTCTCACTATAATAAAACCACGCACAGAACTAATAAAATATTTGCTTTTAGGGTCTTTATATATAAAATATATTTATAACCTATTCAAACAAACTTAGACCTTATATACTATAACCAGAAGCATCAAATTAGCCTAGTACTTAATTACAATTATATTTATAAAACAAGTTCTAACAATAAAAATTATTCTGCTAGCTACTGCAGAATTAAACAAATAACTTAAGAAGGCAGTGTGACGAGTTCGCAAAATTATTTTAATTTTATTTCAAGCAAGTTTGAACCAAGATATCAAGAAAAAAATTAATAGTAAAATATTGTTTTGAACGCACAGTCAATGGTTAACTTTTTGTCGAACAGTCTTTTCGAAATAATATACACGAAAGCAGTATTTTCATATTAAGAAAACTGTTAGTATCATTGTTTATAAAGTGTGCCGTGCACAAAAAGAAATATTTTAAAGAATAAATAAGGTGAGTAATTAAATTTTTCTTTAAATAAAGATGACCAAATACTCTTAGTTGAAATTGAAATCTGTCACGACAATATATTAAATGTTTCTTGTAAATTTTGTCGTTTCAGCAGTGAGATTTGAAGGTTCAATCCTGGATTATTTATGTTTTAAACTAATACACGACGTAGTATAAAAATAAATGTTATAAGTTCAATGGCAAGATAAATCAGAAAAATGTAAGCAATTTTTAGAAGGTATTTTTTAGGTTAATCATGCACCTAATTGGGTCTGAAGTTAGCACATAAACACGAACACTAATCTTTTTGAATTATTATTGTTATTATTAACAAAATATATTATTTAAAAATAATATGAACAAAATTATAGGCTGAAAATTAAAAAAAAACACAGTTTTAAGGCTCCTTAATTACAATGTCTAAAATTTAAGTTACTAGTGAATATTATGAAATTGAAGTAAAAATTTGGAGATATTTTAAAGTATTTATTTCATTTAAAAAACCATAAATTTGTGTTATATCTCAAAAATTTGTATTGTATTTGTATGTAGCATTTTATTTGAAATTTTGTCTTTATCTTACTTTTTTAATTAAAATAATATAAGTAAAGCAAATTGTAGATTTGACATTTTCACTTTTTTCTAATCACTTGTGCATTATTTTAGATATAAAAAGCATCATTAAAATCGTTTCTTAAAATGAAACTATTTTGGTAATTTAATCAACTTTGTATCCTTTACGGTTCTAGAGATTCCAATGCTGACACAAAAAAAAACTCATCCTGTATTTATAAATATGTATACTGACGCTTTTTATTACGTACTTGCCAATCGTTTCAAAAAAATTAAATCAGCTTTTGAAATAATTTTTCATTATTATATGTCGATTTTTTTATATTTCAAATCTTTAACCATTGAATCTACGAGTATAATATATTTCTTTTTAATAATAATAATAATATTAATAATAATAATAACTTGATTCAAAAAGATCAGCGTGCAGGTGCTAATTAGTTCTGTTTTAAGTACTGCTTTATTTCGAAAATCTCGCACCATATCTCGAAAATGTGATTCAGAAAAAAATATTTGTTTACACTCTTATTTACACTTTAAATGTATCTGTCTTTTTTATTTGAAACTTTTTATCCGATATACATTTAATTAGGAATTATTCTCAAAAGAAGAACAAAAGCAGTTTTTCGCTAGTGACCTATAAATATTTTTGGAAAAATCGAATCGGCCTGTGGATTTGAGAACCTTGGTTCGATTCCCAAAGCCGACACCAATTTTCACCACATTAAAATTACTCCTGTAGCTCTCCCTCCACTAACATCTTTGAGGGCTGTGAACTGACGGCTGGTAACCGCACTTTACGCGTATAAAAATGTCACTTACCGAGATCTGCTACGGCAAAGTGCCACATCCTGTAATGGGTAAAAGGCGTGATGATATATTTATTTTAAAATTATATTAGTACGATAAATTAACCTACTTTCTATTCTATAATAAGCTAAAATTCACATTTTAATTAGTTAACTTCCTATTTCATAGTTTAAAAATAATTTTTGACCCATATAAAAAATATGTCACCATTTATAATATATACGATCTAACATTATTTTTCAAATTACAGAATAAGTAACATACAATATTTATTGACTACAACTCACACCTGATTTGATATTTATAGATTTCTCTTCTAATTAATAAATTACGACTATCTTTGAATGTCAATAGCAATAAATAATTTTCTGTACTGTAACTTTAATAAACATCTTCCACGTAACATATTATGGTAATACAGTCTGCATATCTTCTTCAGTACATTCATAAGTAAAAGTTTGTATAACTGAAATAATAAATTAGTTTCATATTACGTAGATAAATTAGATATTGGAGACACTCCTAATTTTTTACGCATGAAGATTCAATGATGTAACAGTTATGCGGAAAGATGAGAATTTATTACCTTTTAAAGTTTATTACAAATCAGATTTTATTTTTCCTGGATTACAAGTTAATTTCTTGTGATCTGATGAAAAGTGTCATTGTTTACGCTTGTCTAATAATTGATTTATGTGTTTATTAATTAATAATTGCAATTAGAAATTTATTAAAGCAGGTTTAAACGTTAAAAGTGCTTAAAAGGAAGTAAATGCTTTTATGAAGAAATTATAAGAATTATTGTGGGGAAAGTTTTATTGTAGCATTAAATAGCTTGTATATGAAATAAAATAAAATTTATGAGCAATTATTAATCAATTATATTTTATTACAGTGTTAATTTACTATATTTTTGATGGAATACCTACTCTAATACGAGCAATTCTTGTCTGTCTCTAGGTGTTAACGATTTTAGAATAGGCTCGAACGATTTTGATGAAACTTGGTATACTCGTACTAATAGATTTTGGCTTAGCTAGGTCTTATGTTCCGAAAAATTAATGTATTGCGCCATTTTGAAAGAAAATTGGTGAGAAAATTAATGAAAATTTTGTTCTTTAAAATATAGGTAAGTATATGAGTATTTTTAAGGCAATGTAATCCAAGAAATTAATTGAGGTAAAAATCAATTCGATGCGTAGCACCAACTGTTTCCGAGATATGAGTGAAAATCTAAAGAAAATTGGGGAAAAAAGTAGTTGTTTCTTTTATTTATTTTTTGGAGTTAACGTCCATTTTCCGGAATATAATTTTCTGAATAATAATTTCGACGAATGACAATTTTAGTGAAAGGACATTTTAAAGAATAACAATTTCCCAAATGACAATTTCTCGTACGCAGATTATACGAATACATTTTCACAAATGGCAAATTTCCAGAAGGACCATTTTCCCAAATAACCATTTTTCAACATACTAATTTCCAGAATAAAATTTCCAGAATGAAATTTCCCGAATCAAAAAATAATCTTTTTCTCGAATAACTAGAATGCTAATTTCCTAAATGATCGTTAAAGAAAATAACAATTTTCCAGTATGCATTTTTTCAGAATGTTATTTCTTTAAATTACTACATTATTTTTATACCATAATGCGTAGATATTGTATTATTAAAAATGAGTTAATTCATTTTGTAACAATTTTGTGTAAAAAATTATTAATCTAGTTACTGGCAATTTAATAAAAAAATGCATTTTAAAATTCATTCTATTCAAAATTGTTTTAATAGAGTATATAACATGATGAAAAATGGAAATTTGAGAAAATGGTTATTCCGGAAATAGACTATAAGTAAAAATGAATTCATAAAATTTGTGTATAGAAAAGTAACATTCGGT
Organism: Pterostichus madidus; assembly: GCA_911728475.2. Lineage (NCBI taxonomy): Eukaryota > Metazoa > Arthropoda > Insecta > Coleoptera > Carabidae > Pterostichus > Pterostichus madidus. Next base: position 27,951,223 of record OU452314.1, read on the forward strand.
GAAGTGTGAAATTGCCATTAAAAAAAACTAGAAAATGTATAAAAACGCGGTCGGGAAAATAAGTTTTCAGGAAATTATTCTGATGCAAAATTGAAAATCGGCAAATATAAGAAATTAGTATATGGCAAAAGGCATTCGGGAAAATTGAAATTCTGGAAAAAGGCATTCAAGAAATAACCATACTTGGAAAATTATAATTCAGGAAAACGGTCATTCTGTAAAAAGCATTTGGGAAAATAATCAGGAATGATTTTTTGGTTTCATATTTTTCATCTCAAAGTTTACATTTCCCGTTATTTTCCAAACAAAGTTCATTCGGCTGTGAGAATAGAATTCGAGTTCCACCGCGTTGTCACAGAGTTTTCTTGCCCATGAAAAAAATTATTGAATTATATTAATAATAAATCATATTAAATTAGTTGTAGACACGTGTGATATTATTAGATATATGTGTATATTCAAATATTTGATTAGCAACAAATATAAAATCATTATAATTTATTGACAAACATTGAAGGTCTATTAAAGTCCTTGGTTGTTCTGAGATTAAATATTTTTAATCAAATTTACATTTGCAGTATGCTAATTTGTTGTTAGTATTAGCTACTTTTGCGTAGCAATAAAAATTTCATTATGTTTATATAGTAAATATAATTTATCACTCAAAATAAATACTATATAAAATAATTAATATTTCTTAATTGATTCCTTTTAAAAGTTAATGTTGAAATTAAACTTTTGTTTTGTTTAACAGATACATTTATTAGGAACATTGTTATGAGATTAAAATATAGGTCCTAAAATCTGGAATTCCAATCTTATAATAAATTTGTCAAGGAGATTTATTAGGAAGATACAAAATTTCTGTATATCAAAGCAAAACTTCCTTGTGAATTATTATTAGTGAAGCTGTTTATAATAAATGCGTAACAAATGCACGGGTAATATAAAATGAAAACAAATATAAATTTATATTATTGACTATAATTTAAATTATATGTTAAAAATTCATCATAAGTTGACATATTTAATTTAGCGCTACCATTTGACTTTTAGTACCAGTAATAAAATTTAATCTTTATACTCTGTGACCGAATAGAAGTTCAATATTTAATGATTTTACATGCAAATAAACTTACAATTATGTAAATTTAAAACGCATCCTTTTAACTTCACAAATCATAGAAAGCTTAACGGCGTTCAAATGAAAAGAAAAACGTTTTTATGACGTATTTTAAACTATTAATTACATTTTAAACATTGTAAGTTTATATTATATGTATCTTGAAAATGTGTCCCACAAAAACATATTCGCATAGGCATCAATTACTGATCGATCAACTGGTAACTAAAATAATTTTTTAAACATATGTTGAAAAATTAAATTTTTTAGAGAAATATTAATGTTAATGGTTACTGTACCATTCGTAAAATATTTTTCGCCTGTTAAAATAATAATTGAATTAAAAAAAAGTGTATGACTCGCGGACAAAAAACTGTATTTTACTTCCTTGCATCATTAGTTATTTATGTACTTAGGGTATTATCAAGATTAAAAAATACTAGTAAGAATCAAAATTATATACACCACAGGTATTACTTGATATTTATATCCCTCGAGCGATTTACGAACCTTCGGGCCATAGGACCTCGAACTTGTAAGCATCGTCCTCGGAGGGCATAAATATCATATAATACCCGTGGTGCATACAATATATTATGTTTTATTAGTATTCTTTAATAAACTAAATAATAAATAGTGGATTACCTGACAACAATGAATAGAAGGAATGCCAGTTTTTGACAGTATTACCATAATAACGCCACTCTTAATGTCCTAGGACGTATTAAAATCATAAATGCCCTAGGACATTATGAACTAAATAATGTACCTTATACCCATGATATTAATAAACAATAATGAATTTCTTCTTCTTCTTCTTCTTCTTCTTCTTCTTCAATGGCGCTACAGCCCAAATCGAGCCTGGGCCTACCGGGCACACCGAGCCGCAGTTTTTACGCTGCCATACTGCCGGTTTCCGTAGTCGATCTTATTTTTTTAAGGCATATATATAAGTGACTAGCTTATAGCGCCCGAGTATGATTAATACAAGTAACTGTACTTTTTTAATTTAACGACAAATCATACTTTGTCGACAGGCGGATTCGAACTGACGAACCTTGGTTCGGGTGACGTCACAGCATGTTAAGAGATGTGCATTAACACGCTCGACCACCGCGCCTATACAATAATGAACTAGGAAAAGTTAAATAATTATATTCTGTTATTTCTTGTTTATTTTTAAGAACTTTGCTTCCGTGCGAAGCTGCCAATATAAAAAAATTCCTTTTTAGTCACACTTTTTATTTAATATATAATAATAACATAAAAATGCCAGGGTAAATTATTCTAGTTACAGAATATTGAACTGTTGTTATCTGTATTCATTATGAAGAATAAAATTTGTCAATTAAATAATCGAATAATATTAGATAATGATTGAGTTACAGTATACAGAGGAAACATTTAACTTTTTGTTTTATATTTTTCTTATATCAAACACTGTACTGCACTTTCTTCCAACTTAATTTCATAACAACAAATTACAACAGTCCATAAAAATTTAAATTAAATCGTTAGTCTGTCAAATCTTTTTGCTTGACTTAATTTACATCAACAACAAAGACACCAGACTATTTTAATTTTAATAAACATGAATCACAAGCCAAGAATACTTTACGTAATCCAAGATTGTAAGGCGCGGTCTTGTTATGTCTTTAACACATTCCTCGAACCGCTTTTTACATCTAGAGCACTTTTTCAACCTGCAGAACTACGCAGTGTGTATCGGTCGATGCTCTACGCGTTCAACACTGACAAACTGACCTAAAACCGGCCTAAAACTGGGCTAAAAGTGGTCGAAGTAAGCGAAAACTGTCCGAAAGTGCAAGGAGATAAGCAAATAGTCGAATTCATGGACAGAACAAACTGGTTATGATAAATTTGTGTCATTGAATGGAGAGTAAATTTTGTTTTAATTACATTGCGAATTTGGTTTATTGGTTTTGTGATTTGGGTGTGAAATTGAGAGTGGTTTGTTTGGTAGGCGACAGGTTTTAATTAGAAATTAATTTGAAATTTGTTTAAGAGATTGTTAATGTTTTTAAATGTTGTTGTTAACAAACAACTAATCTAATACAATACATATATTTAATATGTTATTTTTATAGGTACATATAATTATATTAGAAATTTAATTATACATAATTTAGTATTCAACTAAAATAATGAGAAAAAAACAATAGATGTTTGAAGAAATAATAATATTTTTTTAATTAACTTAAATATACAGAATGGTGAACGCAACTCTCGAACATAGGGATTTAACATGTAAAATCACAATTTTATAATTTCCTGCTTCCCTAATTATTTTAAGCAAAAAAGCTTCGAATATAAGTTTTAGGGCATTAAATTCTGCATCTAAGCCAATAAACAAAATTAATTTTACATGCTTAGTAACGGCAGAAATTAGATCTAAAAATGACAAAAATAGCCTCAAAACTATCGATAGCCATGAAATTGAAACAAAATTAAACAAATGTTTGACGTATAGTCTGTCAAAATACATACATACATACATACATAACTTCACGCCATATCCCAACAAATGGGGTAGCACGAACCCTAAAATCACTCATAAAACATTCACTCAACACACCCATCAAACAACCAATCCTCGTCAAACACTCTCATCCAAACACACCACCCTCACTTCAACCACCCTCAAAGATCACTCCATATAAACTCATTCATTTATACACTCGAAACTACTATCACACAACAAACCTTCAATCACATCACTCCCCCTCACCTACCACTCACTTTCCTTCTTCAACGCACACAACGCATGCATAAAAAAAAAAAATCTCAAATTACTCACGTTCATTCCCAACAACGAAAAAATAACGAAACTAACAACGAATCTACAAGATTAGAAAAGATGAAAGCGATAGTCTGCACTTATATATGAAAGAAAAGACCACACAATGCAGTAACTGAAAATGAAACAAAAATATAAGATAAAACGACAAACATTTGTTTAATTTTGTTTTAGTTCCATGGCTATCAATAGTTTTCAGGCTATTTTCGTTATTTTCAGATAAAATTTGTGCCGTTACGAAGCATACAAAATTAATTTTGTTTATTGTCTTAGATGCAGAATTTTATTCCTTAAAACTTTTATTTGAAGCTTTTTTGTTTGAAACAATTAGGGAAGCAGGAAATTATAAAATTGTGATTTTACATGGTAAATCCCTATGTTCGAGAGTTGCGTTCACCACCTTGTATGTTATAACTTTTAAATTTGAAAAGAACCGTTCTTTTCAAATCTCGCCACAAAAAATAGTTCATTTTGTAGATGGCGCAGTGATCTTTGCCCGAACAGCTGTTTTTTTTACGTCACAAAACGTCACAGTGTCACGTGAGTGCCCGCATCCTATACCTCCTCGTATGCCTGTTAATAACTTGAAAATTAATCAAAATTAATATCATACTTTCCATCTTCATTTTCAAGTAAAACGTAATTAAAAGCACCCAAACACCGAACAATGCATGTCGATGTGTACACAGATGACCCTCGGCTAGCGGAGCCGCCGAGCGAGACCTCTGACCCCAAAAGATGCAGATAGCATTGGCCCCTCCCCCTCGCATGCTAGATCTAACTAATGAAAGGAGTTTCTTGTCTCAGATCATTAAATGCATGTCGGGGACGTACAGTATATGCAAATCAAGTCTCACTAGTTTCATTTGCGTCTGTCTGATGCCAAACCGCAAAAATGGTTATTTTGGGAGGCGTCTATCTGTTGATTCACCTCGCGGCCTTCGGAGTTAAATGTCACATGCCGGAGATTTTTGGTAGATCCGCGACTGTGAAGCATATTTCGATGGCGCAAGTGCTGATGGGTTTTATTGCTGCGTAATCGTAAAAATGTTTATTTAAATTATAAGAGTAATAGCCACATATATTTTTTAAATGTAGTTTATATATTTACAACCAAATTCTAAAAAGAGTTTAAGCTAAATCTAATTTTGGATTAGATAAATTATGCTGAATCATATTCTTAAAAAAATTATACAGGCTGTTCAATTTAAGTATGCCACCTCGAGAACTATAAGAGATACAAGGGTAGTTAAATTAGTAAAGAAAATATATAATTTTGCAAGTCTATTTCAAAACTATTAATACAAAATTTTTTATAAATAAAAATCTTGCTATTTAATTAAACTGCATTTGAAGAGAAGATAAAATAAATGGGGTTGGTGACAAAGTGGTATCAAATCGGCCTGTGGATCCTGAGAACCTCGGTTCGATTCTCACAACATTAAAATTACCCCTGTGGCTCCCCCTCCACTAACATGTTTGGGGGCCGTGATTTGACGGCTGGTAACCGTACTTCACGCGCATAAATATATCACTTACCAAGATCTGCTTCGTCAGAGTGCCACACCTAGTAATGGGTAGAAGGCGTGATGATATATTTATTTATTTTATTTTATATGAAATAAATAAAAATAAATATATCATCACGCATTTTACTCATTACTGGGTGTGACACTCTGCCGTAGTCGAGGTCGTAGTAGATCTCAATATATGATATTTATGTGCGTGAAGTGCGATTACCGGCCGCCAAATCACGGTCCCCAAATATCGTAGTTAAGAGGGAGTCACAGGGTTAATTTTAATCTGGTTAAAATTGTTATCGGCTATGGGAATCCAACCCGTATTCTCTAATTACTGTCCAACTCGATACCACAGAACTATTTAACCTATATCAAGAAGATAACAAACCCAGAAATGAAAAATAATTGAATTGATATTATTTGAATTTTTTTTTATTATTATTATTTTTAATGTAAATAGTTTTTAAAGGCTACTGTCTTCATGTATCGTTGAAGTTTCTACGTTAACTACACTCTGTTTTCCATGTAGATATGCGATGGTTTCGTTTTCCTAAAGCGTTTAAACCTTCATAGGTATTATAAACATGATGTTCGTAAAAATTGAACAAGTAAAACAATTTAAAATTAGATTTGGTAAAAAATTAATAATAAAAAGATATGATTCGAATTTTGACAGGAGTTCAAAGGCCCATGTTCATCATCATAAAGTTTTTTGCTTTTGGGTCGATACTATGGCGTACATCAACTTTCCCTGTCCTGTGCTCATCTCTTCATCCCATCACACAACTCTCCATCTGCTTTAGCTTATCCAACAGTTTTATTCATCATTCCTTCATCTCTTATGTTCTTTGTTCACCATTCCTGCTACTGCTGATACATCATGTCTCAGAAAATAATCAACACAGTTATTTTGTCTTCTCATTTCTAATAGTCTTCTGTTATCTTTCGTAATACTTCCTCATTTTTTACCCTATCCGTTCACTTAACATTACAAAATGTGAAGTCCGCCTCATAAAATCGAAACTGAAGATAATAACATTTACATTTATCCCTTATATATTAACCTTTTTTTCACGGAATGCTTGATAAATAGCTAGAATTAATATCTCCATTTACTAAATATTATGAATACTGTAACTGAGATTAATTTCCTGTTGTGCAGAGGAGCAAATAAATAAATACTGCATATTTATTTATTTTTATTCTGAATAACAGGAGCTTAATTCCAATTACAGTAAAGTACAGCTTATAGTGGAATTCGATCCACTCAGACACAATCATATATTTTTTATATATAAGTAAAAGTCAGTGAGATTTGAACGCACAACTTGCTTGCTCCTCCACCACTAACATCTTTGGGAGCCGTGATTTGACGACTGGTAACCGCACTTCACGCCCAAAATATATCACTTACTGAGATCTGCTTCAGCAGAGTGCCACACCCAGTAATGGGTAGAAGGCGTGATTATATATTTTTATTTATTTATTTATTTAACTTCTTGCTTGCTAATTAAGAAACGCAAGTTTTTACCTCGCTTTTACCCACTGCGCTACGATAAAGAGTACATCCTTACGGTAATGGCATTATACGATAGTTAAGATTGTCATCGAGATCGCATACCAACAATACCAATACCATCATTTGAAACTTGAAAGTCTGGCGCATAGACGAAAACGAAAGCTCGTGGATAACCATCTATAGAACTTGTTTTCCTAATGCCATAATCGTGAAGGCCTTGCCGACACCCAGCCTTCTTCACGTTACTAGCAGAGACAACGACTCATCTTCATTTCATAGCCAACTGTCTGCCAGCAGGAATGTAGTATTTGCATACACGTTGCCATGACAATTATTATCGGATGCTAAATGTTTCAATGTTTCAATGTTGGAGTGGTGTTGCTTTGTTTCGATGTAAAGGTTAAAGGATGAAAAAGTGATTGATATTTTTTGGTTGTCATGATGGTATGTAATTAATTTTTTTATTACGAAGAGAAGATTGTTTTATCAAGGATGTTGTTTTAATTTTGTTTCTTAATTAGAAATTTTGACATTTTCATTCATGAAATTATATTTTTTGAAATTTTAAAAAGAGGAACAAAGCGGAATGTCTCTTCGTGAACTGATTGCAAGGAGATTATTTTTGTTTGTATATTATGTGCAAAATAAATAAATGTAAATAAATAAATATATCATCATGCCTTCCACCCATTACTGGGTGTGGCACTCTGCCGAAGCAAATCTCGGTAAGTGATATATTTTGCGCATGAAGTGCGGTTATCAGTCGTCAAATAACGGCCCCCAAAGATGTTAGTGGTGGAAGAACCACAGGGGTAGTTTTTGAAATTATGAAAATTGTTTGTCGCCTGTGGGAATCGAACCAGGGTTCTCAGGATCCACAGACCGACTTCATACCACTGAGCTAGCCACCCCATAAATAAATAAATGTAAGAACAGTAAATCAAAATATAATAATAGTAACAAACTATTTGACATATAATTTAATACTTTATTATTTATAGTGATTTGAGAGCAATAAAAGACATGTTTTCACAATTTAAATGTCAGTTTATAGGAACATATTCTCTTAACTTGTTTCCTAAGTTACCTAGGTTCTTTATTACAGACGGATTTATGATTTTGCCGCCCATGGTTATAATTATTGCCGCCCCATAATATTTTTATGTCCGGAAGTACGGTGGTGTGAGTAACGTTACTGTATTCGAATTTGGAGATATCGAGTTCGAATCCCACTCAAGCTAAAAATTATATGAACTAGCACACTGCGGTTCGGTGAGTCCGGACCCTGGGGCACTGGTTTACACCGGAGTTCATATAGGTTCAAATTTCAAATTCTGGCGGTGTCTCAATTTTCTCCTTACAATTCTATTTGATATCATCAACTGTTAAGTATTTACATTAAAAAACAACAAAAAACTAACTGAAATACATTATTTTCGTGAAGTTAGTATATGCAAAATGTAAATTATAGAAACATTTAAATAAATATGTTTTGTACAACAAGAACATATATTCGTTTTTCTATTTCGGTGTTCTTATAGCTCTATATATAAACGCACAGTAAACACGTTGCTAAGGAGATCTATAAGCGCACTGTTTTTGGCGCTTTTTATTTTGTAGGAGTGGTATGAATGCTCTTAAATCTGACATATGAATGACATATAACCTCAAAATTGTAAATTGTCGGTGTTGAAATACATATTACTAACAGAATATGCTAGAATCAGACAAAATTCAAAACGTTCACAATACAGAAAAAAATATTGATTAATTGTCAAAAAATATGATATTTCAATTGTCTGTGTTATGAGAAATGCTACCAACACGAATAATAAAAACACCAAGTTATATTTTAGACAAGTCGCAGTTAAAAATCTAACAGAATTATAAAATTTCCTCAATAAAAAAAATAGTATAAAGAACACGTTTCATAAGGCCTGTTAACACAATCGTCCTTTATAAAACTCGTCGCTGAGCAGCTCGTTTTCCAAATATGGACTCGTGCGTTAACAGATTGCCTTATGAAACTAGTTCTTTAGTATACTGTTTGATATCGTCAAAAAATGAAAAATTAAATAAGTAAACGTGACAGGTCTGCAATTACAGATTATAAATTGCATATTTTCGCCGGAACACACATTTCAGCGCTAAATAATATTTTGACAGAATTGTCTCTTGTAATTTAATTTAATCTAGCATCTCTAAGGCCACCAGCTCTCACAGTAACATGCTCAGCTTTCCGCTCCATAATTACTCTATACCTCGATATTAATATTTTTGATTACCTATCATAATTCAGATCCACATAGATATTATCTTGTTACTCTAAAGGTTACCTGAACATGCCTCTAAGCTATACTATATGAAATGATGAATTACTAGGATGTATTCAAACGTTTGTAATGAAATTACGATCGACAATCAGAAACTAACAAAAACAAAAACTGCCAAGCCTACAAGGACAGGCAAGTTTTTCACACCTAACAGTCGATCCCAAAATGCAAACGTTTATTTGGATTAACATAGTAAACAGATTTGATAAGGAAAAACAACGGATACTAAAAAAAATCTTTATTAAGAAATCTGTCTTTGAAACAATAATTATAACGTCATTCTGTTCTAGCTGACGGTATTCTGCAACTGATAATTTTTATCAAGTTATTATAATTTTTAATTCTAGTTTCAATTTTGTATATAATTTACATATATAAATATAAAATAAATAAATATATCATCACACCTTTTACCCATTAATGGGTGTGGCTCTCTTCTTTTCATTCATAAATTTAATAAAAATAATTCGCAGTATTCAGTGTGATGTCACAACTGCTAAAATTTGTATATAATAAATAAATACATCATCACGCCTTCTATCCATTACTGGGTGTGGCACTCTGCCGAAGCAGATCTCACTAAATGTTATATTTATGCGCGTGAAGTGCAGTTACCAGCCATCAAATCACGGCCCCCAAAGATGTTAGTGGTGGAGGAGCCACTAGGATAGTTTTTTGAAATTATGAAAATTGTTTGTCGTCTGTAGGAATCGAACCAGGGTTCTCAGGATCCACAGGCCGACTGCATACCACTGAGCTAGCCAGTGGTAGCCAGAAGAGTATTTTTTTAAATTGGTGAAAATGTTTGTCGGCTGTGGGGATCGAACCAGGGTTCTTAGAATCCATAGACCGATTTGGTACCACTGAGCCATTACCCCAACGAACATAAAGATATTTATATATTATGATGTGAAACATATACCTTTTGTAATTAAAATATGGCAATAGATTCGACGCAAAACAGTGTATGTGCCACTAGGATCGAATTTAAAATAAATAAATAAATATATCATCACGCCTTCTACCCATTACTGGGCGTGGCACTCTGCCGAAGCAGATCTCGGTAAGTGATATATTTACCAGTCGTCAAATCACGGCTCCCGACTTCATACCACTGAGCTAGCCACCCCAGGATCGAATTTGAGATTTATTAAACAATAAATTATAGTCTTACTGCGCTCAGCAATATCCAATTTTGGAAACTTACATTTTTACCTTGATTGAAAACATTTCGGGATGTAAATTTACAAACAAGTCGCATCATTAATAATAAAATCATATTTGATCTTGAACTTTATTATTTAGCGGTAAATATCCTAAAAATGACATCATCAGATTCTAAATCCTTTTTGCTTGTACTACGATTTGACATTACAATCATAAAATGAATTTTAAATGCGTCATAAAGATGTTAATAATTAAAGAAAAGTCCAAGATTTTTTAATGTTTATGGACGCCCCCACTGACACGTAAGCCAATGGTGAATAACTGTTTTTAAATTATGAGGCAAGCTATAAATGAAGATGATAGAGTAGGCGGAAGAAAGAGAAAAAACTGTTAACATAAACAATTTGCACTCTCATAATTCATATTTATTACTGTTTTATAGCACTGAAGGATGTTATGATTACATGCCTTTCTTCCTACATTTTTTATTTTCAAAACAATTTTTTAAAATACACTCCTAGTTAAATTATGCAGCAGTTTTATTCAATTTTTGTCTGTCTTTGAATAATTAATTTAATTATTTTAAAGATTATTTTTTTGACGTTTCTCAAAACCAATGAAATGCGTCATTGTATGTCACGTGTCTGCGTTTTAACTAATCGTATCATTATTATACTAAGAATAAAGCTCTTGTGATTATTCCCGGGAATAATCTCTGCTTTTTGTTTGTGACAAATGATAGGTAGTTGTCAAATAATTATTTAAAACTGTCAACGCGTCAAGTAAAATGTGTGAAAAAAATCGATTTAGTTCCACTCCAGATACAGAAATACACCAACAAATTGTGGAAACAACTTCCAAGAATACATTAATAAGTAATCAATCGATATGGACCCAGTTCAAAATCTTTTAAGTTGGATGAATCGACCTCAACAGCTAAGTCAAAAAATAATCTAACTAAATATAACTGGAGAGTTCAATAAATTAGAAAATAATTCTCCAGGATCTTTCTCAAACTTGTTGCCATTTGGCAATAGCCACTCAAGCTCTACGGCCTTTCGTGACTATTGCCTGGTAACAAGTTTTCGAAAGATCTGTCAAATTATTTTCAATTTATTCTAACTCTCTTGTTATATTATTACTGTTAATTTTCTACTATTTAATGACCACTGACCGGATAAATAAGCACAGTTTTTTTTGTGAAAAAGAGCATAAAAATTTGGAAGATTTTTGCTAAAAAAGGAATTAAGTTGAACAAAAATGGTAAAAAAAAATAAATAAATATATCATCACGCCTTTTACCCATTACTGGGTATTACACTCTGCCATAGCAGATCTCGGTAAATGATATATTTATGTGCATGAAGTGCGGCTACCGATCGTCAAATCACGATCTCCAAATATGTTAGTGGAGGGGTCATTTTAATGAGGTAAAAATTGTTTGTCGGCTGCGGGAATAGAACCGGGTTCTGAAATCCACAGACCGACTCGATAAATAAAAATGTTATCATTGTGTTTCTTGTTTAATAAAAGAAAATAGATATCCGATATAGTTATATTGTCGATGAAAAAAGGCACTAATGTCGACTAAGGGCCAGTTTTTCAATCACCGATTAATGTTAATCATGATTAAATAATAATGGAAACTATGGTTTCCATTATTAATTAATCATGGGGTGGCTAGCACAGTGGTATGAAGTCGGCCTGTGGATCCTGAGAACCCTGGTTCGATTCCCACAGGCGACAAACAATTTTCATAATTTAAAAAACTACCCCTGTGGCTCCTCCACCACTAACATCTTTGGAGGCCGCGATTTGACGACTGGTAACCGCACTTCACGCGCAAAATATATCACTTACCGAGATCTGCTTCGGCAGAGTGCCACACCCAGTAATGGGTAGAAGGCGTGATGATATATTTATTTTATTTTATTAACACAAACTGAGAGTAAACCGGCGATTGAAAAACTGGTCCTAAGAGTCATAAGAATTCAATTCAACAACTATATTATCTATAAACTATTGCTATTCGTGAAGTTAAATTCCTGTACTTTTGCTGTGACATTTTCTCAGCACAACTAATCAGATAAACATATAAATGATAAAGTTAATAACAAGTCGCAAGTTGAAATAAAGAAATGAAATAAACAACTTTTTGTTTGTTGAACAAATTATAACTTTACTTCCTACATTAAAAAATTCCCATACCTTAACAGTCAGGTAGAATTAACTGTTGCTTAACTATGACTCAACTTTAATAATTGGTAAGGTACCATCTAAATTCATAAGAACGGTAAACAATAAGACGTTTCATTTATATTCTAAAGTTCCTGAAAATTCCTTGATCGAATTAGAATTATTTATGTCCATACTTATTTAGACTTGATTGTGAGGTTTCTGAATGACTACAAAAGGTGTTTGTTTGAATGATTCTCATTCTAATATGTGTGTGTGTAAAATACTAATTTGGCTTTCCAACTAAACAGGGTAGCCAACCCAATTATAGTCACCCGAAATAATTTTGTCTTGCTACCAAACATTCGAAACGATATTGTTCATTTAAGGCACATTGACAATTTAATTTTTTCTTATTGCATCTCGTACCAATTCCGGAACTTTTGTTCTTGTTCTTGATTTTCAGACCCGTACTCGTATAATTCTCAACTTTAACCTTGGTTGACATTACGCCACCGCGAGGTCATCGGCTGCAAATTCTCTCTGGTTTCTGTGTTTCTATTTTGAGGTCTGTTTGTCTCAATGTTTGTATGTGGTGTATGTGAATTGTGTATCCGTATGCGGGATGTCAGAACTCAATGTGAACCAGCCTTTGTACCTTTTATTTCCAACGACCAACGCCTACGTGATTGAGGTTACCTGTACGTTGCACTGGCATTGAACTTAGGATATTTTATGTTGTCTGACTTTTGATTGAAAATAAATAATAGATAAAATCAATATGAAAGTAAAAAATGATAAATGTAGTACCTACCTATTTAAAAAGAATCCAGCTGTTTTGTAGACTAATGTTGCTATTTGACTTCCACATTTTATTGCGCGGTTTTGGTGGCAAACGACTAGTATAATTTATTCGTTATTATTATTAACAATAATAATATTTTTTAACGTATCTACAAAGTAAATATTACATTTGTAAATAAAATATAAGTATGTTATATTTATAGAAAAGAGGACAGGACTGAATTTTCTCAAAAAAAAATTAGAAAAAAAAAACTTTGCTGTGTCTACGGCTGCATTTTTGCTGCTAATAAGAAGTGATCCATCCAGTGTCATTTATTTCACAAAAAAGGTGAAAAATATTTTGGTGAAGAATAAATTGAATGACAGTATGTAGTATGAAAAATTAAAAACATGGAAAAGAGTTTGTTTCCAACAAATAAAATGATGCATTAAACTACTAAAAACACAATTACACCTACAATAATATTAATATTAAATACTAATACAAATTATATAATGCTACAAATTAAGGTAGTACTAGTGTGAATGTGGCGCCATCGGTTGTCGAGTGGCGAAACTGACGCTCAAAAAAATATAAAAATTGAATAAAATAATAAAATAATAATACCTATTATGATTTGAATATCATGAATTGTTAACAGGTTGTTGGTCTAGTGAATATTCAAATACCATACCACCGTGTGGTGTTGCCATTATAAATTGGGATTCTTAATTTTTCGATAAAAACAAGGCTTTGTATGGCTATAGATCCATTACTAAACGATAAAAAAACTTTCTCTTTCTGATACAATATACATGGATAGTTCTAGAACATCATACTAGTTTTTCACATGAAAATGCAAAATTTTAGAGGTACACAAACCAAATATGTGCGATTCTGAGTGATGATCGCCATAAGCCCCGTGTATAAGAACTCAACTTTACAAGTGAATATATTTGTTCACAGACGATGAATGTGTTTCATATTTTAACAGGTTGCGTATGACTATCCAATGTTTACGTGCGCCAAATTTCATTCAGATCTGCAAACAAAAATTTCACGCTAGTACTACATTAATACAACCTAACTACAACAGTCTACTGCTTCAGTTATCTGCTTACTTATCATAAAATATTACTAAACTACTAAAGTAACTACACTGGTGAAAAAAAAATAAAAAAAATTTTCCCAATTTTCAAACAGTCATAATTTGACGAATTTTCAGCTAATTTCGAGGTTGAAAAAGTTTAAAGTGTCTACTTTAAGGGGATAAATGCAATCTTAGGGTTTACCCCTTCCGGTCCCCCTCTACTCTCTAGAAGAAAAAAATACTTTTAGTAGAAAAAACGTCCATCTTTGACGATCTGTACGAAGCTAATAAAAATTTGTGGACTCGATTCATGATTATGTCAATAAAGTTTATTCAATTCCCTACCAAGTACGCAAAGAACGAAGTTCCTACGATGATTTGGCACCGAGTTACGTGTGTTTGAAGTTGAATGTGCATTTGTTCCCTAAGATTGCATGTATTCCCATGTAGACACTTTAACTTTCTCGCGTTTGAAAATTCGTTCAAATTATCTAAAAATTAGTCAAGATATAACGGTTTGAAAATTGGAAAAATTTCACGAATTTCAAGTGGTTCTTTTTTTTTCTCACCAAAGTATATACTACAACAAATAAATGAAATACACAAATAAAATACAAAATACTGAAATTACAACATGCATCCGCCATAAAAGACCAGTAAGAAATGAATCTGATATGTACCTTTCATGCATGGAACTCAGTGCCATCTTTTGATAATTTGGAAGTCCAATAGCAGATTCTTTCGGCATGTGCAATGTCCAATTCATTTTTGGTAAATGAGACAGTTGTGGTTCATATTAATTATCTAACACCTATGCCCGGTTTCACCAACAAGAGTTAAATTTTAATCATTGTTTAAATAAATAAAAGCAAATCAAAATTACATGTCAAATGGAATAATTGACATTGCTGTCATATATTCGATTTACTTTTATTTATTTAAACAACGATTCAAATTTAATTTTGTTGGTGAAACCGATCACTAGAGTCATAAACTATGCTAATTGCAGACCCAATTAGGCACCTTACTTGATAATAAAAATCAACTATTAAATTTTAGAATTAACAAAAATTCTAAACCCAGAGCTAGGTGAATGTCGTGACGATAATAATTATATTATTAATTTTTAATATTATACATTATTCCTGTCTCGTAATTGACGCTGAAAATAATAATTTTATTTCTCTCTTGTCTTTCATATAAATATAATTAATGATTAACATAGCTTTTGTGTGGCTTTCTCAGCATTCAATGTGTTGAATGTGTGACTGTTCCTTTCAGTATCAAGCAGGCAGTTTGACAGCTAATTCTATGCGCAATTGTTTGTTTGGAGAAAGAAATTTCGCTGTGAAAAATATTGTGAGAAGGTTGAATTGTCGGGATATTTGCATAAAAGGAATTGTACGATTAAATTTATACGGAGGTAGAAGGAATGCTAATTTTTTGCGAATGTTTTTGTAGATAGAGTTTTTGTGTATAATATTGTATTCACAGTAATGTAAACTTCATAAGTACATTATGTAAGATATTTTAAGATTAGTGCGATATCTTCATATCTTTGTAAATACTGTGAAATCTCTTATAAACGGACAACCATGAAGCAGAAATTTTTATCGAATTAGAAGTGTTATTTCAACTTAAATAGTTTTTAAACAAATGTAGCTATAAATAAATAATTTAATAATTAATGTTTCATCAATAAAAAGGCTTCAAGAATCCATTGTCATTAAAAATGTATATATTGGGGACTAGAAATTTGTTCATAATCTGCATATTATAATACAAATATAATAATAATATAAAACTAATAAATACTACAAAATGTCAAACAAATCTTAATAAAACGGCTGACCAAAATTGATTGAAAAAATGTTTTGAGTTGACTATCCTGTTTAGTTGGCAAGCCTCGTCACTGTCAACATGTCATCTTTTGATACATTTTTTAGGTTAAAGTTTTCCCAATTTGGTGGTATTGTAAATAATCATTTTTATAAATAAATAGTTTGATGTGGACAGGTCATCAAATCATAATAATATTTTATTTTACATATATATATATATATATATATATATATATATATATATATATATATATATATATATATATATATATATATATATATATATATACCGGGTCTCCCATTTAACTTGACAACTTGAAATAACTCAAAAAATACGCGATGTACGAAAAATTGAGCCGAGACCAAATCTTAACAGTTTTGAAGGGGGAATCATTCTATGCTAAAATCAGGACCCCCCCTGCCCCCAGTGGGTGGGGCGGTGATCAACATTGAAATCTTAAATAGGAACCCCCATTTTTTATTTTAGATTCGGATTCTACGGACAAAAATACATAAGTTTTGTGGGAAACTTTTTTCTGATTTTCAGTTAAGTGCAGATATAAGGTGTAGGTATCTTGATATCACCTCTAAAGTTGTTTCAAATTTCAAAAAATTATTTTGCTTTATTATTTTGCAACTTTTTGTTAGCTATATATATTTTGATGAAAAAACATAATTCTGTACCTATTTTGATATATTGATATACCGGATGACTATAAATTATTGACATTGTTTTTTTTAGTGATATATATATATATACATATGTATGTATATTTTATTTAATTTAAAATATTTGTTATATACGCTACGATATGTTAAGGTTTGTTTGACATTTTGTATGATATATTGATTTTATATTATTATTATTATTGTATTTGTATTTTAAAGTTACTGATGGTAAGCTAATTTTTAGCACAAATATTTTTTTAAATCATTATTTGATTCTTGAAGCCTTTTTATTTATTTAATATTAATAATTATTTTGGATCCATCTTAAATATTTATAATTATTAATATTAATGAATAAATTATTTCAGAATATCAATAAGTCGGTGGAAGACATTTAAAAAATGTGTGGTCAATAAAAGAATTATCAGTAAAAATATATTCTACTAACACCAAAAATGTATTTGATATATAATAATGATGTATTTTTGTACGTTTGCATTTTTATATATTTATTAGTAATGCTTTGTTAAGTTACTATGGTTATCATATTTTTGCAATTTTCATTTACACGAGTACGAGCAACATATATTGATCTTTGAATAAGCTAACAAAAAGTTGCAATACAAAAAAGCAAAATAGTTTTTTGAAGTTTGAAACTAATATTAGAGGTGATATAAAGATACCTACCTTATATCTGCGCTTATCTGAAAATTATTTGAAGTCAAAAAGTACAACAAAATTTCAATTTCAAAACTGTGTGGCTAATATTTGTGATTTTGATTCAAACATTAAGTAAATTTAGTTTGAAAATTATTTATTGTGGTCTCATTGAAATACATCATGAGGTAGATATACACGATCAAAATGATTATAATTTATATAATTTTATACAATTTGATTTAGCATTGGTAAACATTTAACGACTTGTGTTTTACATCTTCGATATCTTCTTCTGATTGGTCTTGCGTACATGATAAAATTTCTGGAGTGTCCTTTTTCCTGTTTCGCATTTTGTGGTGTATTCCGGAAAAACAAGAGGAGTTTGGAAAATCATTCGTTTTTCATTACTTTTATTAAATCTTTGAAATGTATGGTGATAGATATGTTCATAATAAATTATATAAAGTTATGTTACAATGAATTGTTTTTATTATGTATATGTTTAATTTTATTAGTTTTTCAACATTTGGTACTATTGCCATTAGTTGATTTAGTTTTTATAAAAATCTATATTTTATATTTTATTTTATGGGGTGGTTAGCTCAGTGGGATGAAGTCGGCCTGTGAATCCTGAGAACCCTGGTTCGATTCCCACAGACGACAAACAATTTTCATAATTTCAAAAAAAAACTACCTCAGTGGCTCCTCCACCACTAACATCTTTGGGGGCCGTGATTTTACGACTGATAACCGCACTTCACGCGCAAAATATATCACTTACCAAGATCTGCTTCGGTAGAGTGCCACACCCAGTAATGGGTAGAAGGCGTGATGATATATATACATTTTTTTTCTATATTTTGCTATTTTGTTATTAAAATAGTCAATTGAAATGATTTGTGCATGTGGAATGTACTCGTATATGTTGCTTGAAAGATTGGTGAAAAAAGTGTACACGTATGTTGGAGGAATTGAGGGTGAGAGATTGAACGTTTGTCATGTGAACCAAAGAGTGTGAGGAATGATCGAGGAATTCTAAATGAGTAAAGCGAAAGTGAAGTTCCAGGTTGGGAATCTCTGGCGATGATTGATTGCATGATGAATCTGATGAATTAATATTTAGTAAATGTTTCAAAGATTCGTGCTACCCCATTTCATGGGCTATAACGTGATGTTATGTACATATAGGTGCCTCACTGATCACTGAAGTTCGTCATATTACGTTATTAATCGCTTAACCAATCTGAGAATAAGAAAACACATGTTTATTTCGCCGAATTAACAAACTTCTCAATTCAATTTGATATTATTTATGGAATAGATAAATAATAAATACTGTTAAAACTGTATGTAAATATTAAAATGATCTAAAATTAAACTATTTTAAAAGCACTTTTAATTTGATTCGTGTGGCAGTTCTGATTTTTAACAGTGCGCTGTCAGTGATACCACAGACAAAATATGAACATCTAACCAAATGTTTTCTAGTGGCATCGTTTTTATCAACGAAATTTCTAGTTCCTGACGAATCTGTATTGCAGCGCAGTACATGAAAGATAAATTAGGGCTAATGTATTTACAACTTATTTTGAATTGTGAATTAATTCCTTTTAATGAGAGACCGAGAAGAAAATATGGTGTATGATAGAGAGGAATGGAGGTTGAGATTGGGAAGACAACACCTTGTTGTATAATTGCTGTATATATTTGACTTGTACACAATTAATCCCAATAAATATATATAAAATAGATTGTGTAATGTACAATTATAATTCCTAAAATTTTAGTACCCTAATTCAATGTCTATAAACTGTAATTTTGAATTGAAATACCGGTCCTTAGTTTTGATTATAGATTGTTCATCACACCCTTACTAATAAATAAATATACGAGTACTAGCATTTTAGAATGCACATGTACCCTTTATGTGTATATGTATGTATGTATGTTGCACCATCTCATGGCACGCTAGGATGTGGCACAAGGCTCTGAAACTGTTCTTAATTAAGTTCATTTCAACATTTGTCTACCGTTGGTCGTCTGTCACTTCGTGTTTTTGTCTTCTTGATTTACTAACCAGAAATATCAGCTTCATTATCAACATGACATTGGTTGAGGTGCTGACAAAACGATGTTTTTTCGGTGCTTTTGTATTTAAATGTTGGGTTTTGTAATGAATTTAAATGAATTACCTACTTATCTGAATTGTAAATTACTTAATTAAATCTTTTGTATTTAAGTAAATGCTTAGCATGTCGAAATTTGTTTTTGTAGGTAAGTAATTGTATGTAGTAAAAATATGTAATTTAATAAAAATGTAATTTATTTTGGGTTGAAAGTAAGTGGCATTTTTAATATAAATTATTTTGATAGTAGCTGTTCTGGGAGCGTGATTAATTTTCTCGTATCATAAATAAAACCATAATTGTACAAAGTAGTTCGGATTCCACTGTAAGCTATTTATAATTCTCTTTTTCTGTAATTGGAATTTATTTCCAGTTCTGCAGTTTAGGAAGTAAATAAATATATCAAATAAATCAATGTACGTGTTGTTCGACACTGCTAATACCTATCAGGCAGATTCATAAAACGGATTAGCGCTAACACCGTTTTTAATATTATCTATAACTCTGTTTCAAATTAAAACAGATTCAAGAAATGAATTAAATTTGATGCTAATTAACACTCTTTTTAATCCAAATTAAAATGAACTTGTTTCGTGCATTGAAAAAAGAGTTAAAAACGAAATAAAAATTGGTATTAACGTTAATCCGCTTCTTGAATCTGTCTGTATGAGTTTAGTAATTAACGCGAAATATAATTTTTTTAATTATATTATAAATGAAACATATTATGTATATATTTTTGTATATTGTACAAATTTTTTAAGTTGAGGATTCTATTGTAATGCATTTGAAAACATTACATTTATAAAATAAAAATAAATATATTATGACGCCTTTTTCCTATTACTAGGTGTAGCATTCTTCCGCAGCAAATCTCAGTATATTTATGCGCGTGAAGTGCTGATATCAACCGTCAAATCACAGTCCCCAAATATTCTAGAGGAGGGGGAACCACAAGAGTATTTTGAATGTGGTGAAAATTAGTGTCGGCTGTGGGAATCGAACCTAAGATCTCAATCCACAGGCCAACTCAATCTCAAAATTTTGTTTTTAAGGTCGCATATACAGAAGAAAAGTAATAATCATTTATAAATATATTATATTAGAAAAATGAAGTGTTATGAAAAAAAAATGAAATTTACTCTTGAGTTGAATTTGTATTACATGCTGAGCAATCAAAGATTTATCTGACTAGTCAATATAAAATAAATTTACTATTTTTTTTATTACTTCTCTCAACCGTTTTTATAAAATTATATTTTTAGATTGTTTTCTATTATTGTTTTCAAATTTATTACAATATGTTCAACCTTTAATATAAAAAATATATACAATACATAAAATTTTTCATAATAATATTTGCTTTCAAGAAAACAGTGCATAAGTGCCAACTTCAGACCTAATTAAGCACACGATTCACCTTAACTAATTAAAATCATCCTTATATTACAAAAATTAGATTTCACTGCATTTATTTCATTACTTTAGTGATTGGTAAATCCTTTTGACATATATTTTGATTTCATACTGCTAGTTTATTACGTAATGCAATGTATATAACTACTTATTAAAAGTGAATTAATTTGTTGCTCGTAGGCTAATATCAATACTTTTTTTTTCGTGTGATTATAAAATGTAATATTCACATGAACTATAATTATATGCGCCAATACGTGACTGAACGTCGACACCCAAAATGGTAGGTATCATATTATATTTTCACACGTTAAATAAATTTACATATATATATTTTTTTAATTATATAATTAATAGTTTTATATAAATAGTGCTAAGGCTAAATACTTGCAGTTTTTTTTTCCGTCGTATATTATATTTTAGGAGCATTTGTATTCTTATTTTCTCACTGAATTTTTATTTTATGTGTTGTGTTACTTGTGACATATAACTTCTACATACAAGTATGTGAAGTCAAGATAAATCGTTAATGTTCAAATTTAAATCTTATTTGTGCAATAGTGGCATATAATTGAGATAAAACTAAAAAAGCATTTATTAATTAATAAACTGACTTCTTATGGGGTAGGTGGCTCAGTTGTGGGTTTGAGAACTCGAGTTCGATTCCCGCAGCCGACAAACAATTTTTATCACATTAAAACTATCCCTGTGTCCCCCCCCCCCCACCGCTAACATCTTTGAGGGCCGTGATTCTAACTTAAGCAAATAATAATTTGTTCATACATTGTTGTTTGCCATCTCGGTCAATTGAATTCAGTGTTATTTTTTCATTACTAAGTCAATAATGTTCATTACATATTTTATATTATAAAAAATACGATTATGTCTGAGTGATTCGAATTCTACTATAAGCTGTAGGCCTTCTGTACTGTAATTGGATTTATGTTTCTGCTATGCAGAGTAACAAATAAATAAATATAGAAGTAAATTTCCTTTTTACCATGTTTCAATTGTTGTTATATAAATAAATCATTGACAATTCATAGTTGATTATCATTAATAATTCTGAAAGTCCATTCTGTACGAGATTACAGCGTGGTTGAATAGGACATCTTTGATCTTGATTCTGACTGACTGATCAAAAAATTTAAGACAAATGAAATAGTTATTTGTATCACTAGGCCAGAAACTAGTTTTGCAAGTGCAAGTATATCTGAATAGTACTGGTAAATTCTATGAATGTGTGATACATAAGATTTTCGAACCGATTTAAATAAAAATGTTGACTTATTTGTCAAATATTAAATACTAGGGATTTTATGTTGACAACATCGGTGATACTGACAGCCAATTAACGCCAATGCTAATTTTTCGAGTCTATTTAAATGAAATTATTGATTTAATTGTTAAATATCTAAACTAGAGATTTTTTATGTTGACATCGCTGATACTGTCAGTATCAGCGATGTCAACATAAAAAATGCCAGTCAGCCAGTTAATGCCAATGCAATGAATTTACCAAAGTCCCAAGTTTTTTTCCGGCCTAGACCGGAAACTACTTGTTTCGGGACGATTTTGATGCAAAACTAGTGTTTCTGGACGCAGGCGTGAAAACCTATTTACTACTTTTGAAAGTAACCATAACAACATCATAAATTACTATGGAAAGTTGAACGTAACATGCACTGATATGTTATTATAACGCACACTTCTAACATATCAGGTGAAGTTCCACTGACTGACAACAGATGGCGCTACGATGAAAGAAACTAATAAAATAAATGAAAACTATTTGTATTATTATTTAAAACGAAGTTTTGGCAGATTTTTCAACACATTTGCAAAGATAAATCTTATTTTTTAAATTTAATAATTGCTTATTTACTAATATTTTAGCATTATTTAATATTTTGACATTACTGTTAGTACAGTTGGTATCACCACAACTAACCTCAAACGACAAACGTCAACGCTTACTTTCAAAAACGCATCAGCTGTCAAAGTGTAACAACATTGCTCTGTAAACTTTTTTTAGAAATATTTTGTGGTCGTCTGAAAAATAGTGTACTTAACTCGCACGAAAGTGTGATAACTGTGCTCGTGTACTTAAATCACTCGGCGCTACGCGCCTCGTTTTCAATTTGTACACTCGCACGTTATCTTACACTTTCGATGCTTGTTATGTAATATACTATTGCATTTATATGGGATAATGTTGTATCAAGTCGGCCTGTGGATCCAAAGAACCCTGGTTCGATCCCCACAGTCGACAAAAATATTTTCATCAATTTAAAATTACTCCTGTGGCTCCCCCACCACTAACATCTTTGGAGGCCGTGATTTGATGACTGGTAACCGCACTTCACGCGCATAAATATATCACTTACCGATATCTGCTTCGGCAGAGTGCCACACCCAGTAATGGGTAAAAGGCGTGATGATATATTTATATTTATTTTATTTTTCTATTGCATTTATGTCAAAATTTAACATAATTGCCATGGTTTTAATCATAATTCGCATGCAAATTTATTCGCATGAGTTCATGAATACGAGCCCAGGTGTCACATCCGTACAACATAAGACTCCATACAAAACATTTCGCTATTCTTTTCTGTAGTTTCAAATTCAAATTTTCCGTCAACCATTCATTGGTCAACAAATAATTAATATTAAGGTAGATTTAAAAAAAAATTAAAAGAGAAAAGTAATAATTAATAAGCGTCTGGAGCAGGATATTGTGCATTATAATACCTAATTATAGTTCGATTTTATATATCATATATCTTGGCACAAAAATTCCATGACTCACTGTGTCATTGGGGTGCGGTGTTTCCCGTCATCTAGAAATGTCAGTTATGCTAGAGGTCATGACAATATTCAATAAAAATTTCATTGTAACGGGTTGATATTGCAAAAGAATGTTTTTTTTGTTCGGGTAAG
This sequence comes from Pterostichus madidus, assembly GCA_911728475.2. Lineage (NCBI taxonomy): Eukaryota > Metazoa > Arthropoda > Insecta > Coleoptera > Carabidae > Pterostichus > Pterostichus madidus. The sequence goes on from OU452314.1 coordinate 27,975,407, forward strand.
TTTTTTGACAATGATATTTTGTGAAATTTTTCAGATAAATATAAAGGTAATTTATTCGTACTTTCGAATTGACTCAAGAATTTGACCTTTGAGTGAACAACGTTCTTATAAGCTGCATTTCCTTCAGACCTTTAGTCGTAAAGTCCTTACAATTACAGTTCTTGTCTCGAATGGAAATTTTGTTAATTGCGTTCGCTAAAATTGTTTACTCATGCAAACACATTTAAAATTATTTAAGTATTTAAATATTTTGTAATCATGTTTTCTTTGAAACTTATTTAATACATGTAATATTGAAGTGTATGTAGATGTTATATCAATAACTTTAATATTTGATCAACAAATAAGAATTTCAAAATACTCTTTGATTACTTTCAATAGGTAAATATTTTTCACTTATACTGAAAAAGTAAAAGTTATCTTCTTAAAATATATTGGTGATTGCTGCTGTTTCTAAATTGTTACATACAATATATTGGCCTATATTTTAGAAAACTCATCTTGTTCAAATAAATTTATTAGGAAACTACTCAAATATTGTATGTAATAAATACTTTATATTGCAATGTAAAAGTAAAATCGAAGTCTTCATAAAAACTGTCTGTGATAGTGTAACGTCGATGTATTGACTTCAACATTTGTAGGATCCATCTGATATATAGTTTCTTGCATTTCAGATTAGCTAGAATGCATTAGAATACTTTTTCAGCCCAATGAGGGATTCAAGTGGTAGAGGTTTTTAATATATATTTATTAAAATAAGTTCTTGACCGTACATCATATTTAATACAATATAAAATCATACCATAAATGATATCTTTATGGCTGAAATATGAAAGTTAAAGTTGAATAATTCAAATCGCTCATTTGTATTTCGCACTGCCATATTGCAATTACGTAGTTGCATTAAGCCAATCACAGAACTTTGTCTGAAACGTTTGTCGGTGCTCAATTTTACCGAGAGGAAGTCGAAGAAGAAATAAGCATTCAGCATTCTACGATTCTACCAATTACGTATAATACTAGACGAATTATGCCGTATTCAAGTCAATGCAAACTCCGTTGTTATCCGTCTAGTTATGTTTTGTCTGAGGATTCTACTGATAATGACACACGTTACGTGAAGTTACATGTTATTTATCTCTGTCTTATCTGTCTCTCTTTAAGCTAAGATGCAACTACGTCACATTCGTTTGTTTCGAAAGTTTAAATATTTTTATCATGCTTAATACAAGTTTAAAAAAAAAATAATAATTTTGGGTATAATAATTTTATTACGTAGATTAATATATAAAAAATTCAAAAAAGTCTTGAAAGGCCCATTCTCAAAAGAGTTTTAGTTAGAATCTATCTAATCCTGAATTTTTGATTTGTCAAATTAAGCTAAACCATATACCCAAAAAGTTTAAATATACGAGCTCGGTCCCACTTCAGTAGGCCCAATTTTGATTTTTCGTTTGATGTTATATTTTACTGTTTTATTTCTCGTGTAGTATGCAAGAAAATGAAATGAAATTTTAATGAGACATATACTAATATGTTGTTAATACACAGATAAAATTTACAATCAATCGATACATACATCGAGAAATGACAGCCATTGAAAGAGGAAGTAAACATTTCTGTTTTAACTAAAAAAATTGTTTTATTAAAAAGCTGTATAATAATAAAGTTTGTTTTAAATAATAATTAACTTCAATTTCATCCGCCCAAACTGCCCACGAGATAATAATCATGATACTTTATATGTGTGTTGATTTAGTTTATTGTTAAGAAAAAAAAAAGAGAGTTATACTGCTATACGTTTTATGTTTAAGGTATATTTAATGATAAATTTAGTTAAAAGTGTTGAAAATTAATTGTAGAATTTAGTAAATGTAAGATACCTGAGTTTTTAATATTATTTAAATTTTTAACTAAAAAATTAGATCTTACCATTTAGTTTTTGGAAAGTGAATTGATTAAACTTTTTTAAATCGGACTAGCATACGATTAGCTAATTCAAAATTCAGGAATAGCTAAAACTTTTTTGAGAATCTGGCTGTTTAAGAATATCAAATAATTGTTGTATCTGTAAGTACTGCTTATGCAGGATACTGAGGAGACTATGGCCCGCGATTATACGAGTAGCTTTAAGTTACAAAAAGTAGCTTTAAAAGTAGCGTCAGTTGTTATAACAATATTTTTAAGCTAATAGAAAAAAAAACATAGCTCGCTACAAGCTACAGCTATATTTTTTCACATTTAGCTAAGCTACAGCTACAGCTAAGGTAAACGTAGCTAAGCTAGTAGCTAAGCTACAAAAGTAGCTAGCTACTGCCCAGCTATATATATACATAGATATATACATACATACCTACATCCGCTTAAATCAAAATCAGATTCGACATCTAGGTACTCTGTCCAGGATTTGTGCCTATATAAAGTTTTTATTGTTATTATTATTGCCAAAGATACAAACGCCGTACCGATCACTTAAATTCATCTCTTTAAGAGTCTACGAACTAAAAAAAATAGAGGCTTTACATTCGGATACACCTTAGTTCTATTAAATAATATTTAATGTCTTCAGTTTACAACAAAAAATATCTGTATCCGGATAGTCGGGATTCTATTACAAGCTATAGAATCCCTATACCGTAATTGAGGTTAATTGAAATAAATTTTAACAAAGCTATGGCACTACTTTCGAATTCACCCTCGTATTGTCTTCACTTTCAATATAATCGTACGTATGTTTATAGTAATACTACATTCAATTGTCTACGCACAGTTTCCTTCCTAACAAATGACTAGAAGAAAAAGAAAGTTTCCTATAAACGCCTGATGTCATGTTATACTATTATTATACCTATGATGTATTCAATTTAATCTATGATAGAGCATTTTACTATTGTCGTTTCACCATCCTCGTCTCTGCTGTGGTTAATAAAATTCCCTGGTTCTGATTGGTTGTGGTGAGTTCTGTAATACCGTAATAAATTCATGTTGGTAATACGACTGATTGTGTTTTATTTTATGGTCGAGAGATTATAGATTATGGTCGGATTAGATCTGAATTCTAGTTGTGCATTGTAAGATGTATTAGTGGAGGAGGATTGCTAACCAACCGGATTATTTCGAAAGGTCATTATTACAATTTTAAATACTATGTAAAAAAAATAAATATAGAACACTCTTGATAACACAAATACTACCAGTGGTATCGTGTCGGCCTGTGGATTTGAGAATCTCGGTTTGATTCTCACAGCCGATAAACAATTTTCACCACACTTAAATTATCCTTGTGGTTCCCGCTCCACTAACATCTTTAAGGGCTGTGATTTGACGGCTGGTGACCACATTTCACGCGCATTAATATATCACTTACCAAGATCTGCTACGGCAGAGTACCATACTCAGTTAGAGGAGTGTAGTTCGTGAACGAACTAATTCACATGAACTATTCCTTTTAGTGAACGACACGAACTAGTTCGTGAGTTTATTAAAGACTAGTTCACTGCGAACTAGTCGGATATTATTCACCATCACGGCGGCACGGCCCATGAAGTCGAATCGAAAGCGGAGAACAGAGAACAAGTGAACGAATGAACCGGACTAATTACTAGAGGAGCTTACTAAGTTTACTTCATACTTCATTCGTTCGTGGTCGTTGCTATGATCACCGCTCTGCTTCTGCTGTCTGCTGTCAAATTATACTAGAACCAGATCCTCAAAGTTCACTTTTTCTCACTCGTGAATCACAATACAATACGAACTAATCTTTTTGGTGAACGAGAACGAATGAACTAGTTCACTCAAATGAACTAGAATTCCCATCTCTATACTCAGTAATAGCCTTGATTATACAGTTTATTAGTCAATCAACGGTAATAGGTAGAAGTTGTGATGATATTTTAATTTTTTAATAAGAATATTTTACAAATATTTCAATCATAATTTGAGAATCCGGGTTCGATTCTCATACCCAACAAACTATTTTCACCACATTAAAATTATCCCTGCGACTTCCCTTCCGCTAACATTTTTGAGGGCTGTGATTTGATGGCAGGTAACCGCATGTCACGCACATAAATATATCACTTATCGAGATTTGCTACGGCAGAGTGTTACACCTAGTAATGGATAAAAGGCGTCATAATATATTTGTCGTTTGTTATCTCAAAATTATGCATCCAAATTTAATTAGTTTCGGACTAAATGCAAACAAATTTAGAACATTTTTGCTGTGGAATGAATATTCAATATTTTTTAAACATGAACAATTATAATTTGACTAAATAAGTAGTACTTTTTATTTTTTCCAAGATATGTAATAATCCATAAATTTATGAATTATTAGAATTTTAAATATTACAATGTCAAATAACACATTACACATTTAGTCGTATTTTGTTCAAAATGTTATAAAAAAGAAATTATGAGGTAGTAGTATTGAGTCGGCCTGTATATTTGAGAACCCGGGCCTAAACAATTTTCATTTAATTTAATTTAATTAAACCTAAATTCCGGATTAGCTAAAACATTTTCGAAAATCAGATTAGATCTAAATCGATAGCCATGGAAATGAAACAAAATTAAACAAATATTTGACATTATATCTGTCAAAATAAATAAAGGTAATAATATAAAGAAATTATTTTAACAGTTTTGACAGGTAAAACAGCAATAATTTTTTTAAATTTTGTTTAAATTTCATGGCTATCGATAGTATTGAGGCAATTTTTCGTTATTTTCAGATAAAATTTGTGCCGGATTAGCTAAAACGTTTTCGATAACCAGGTTAATAATGCTTTTATATTACGAACTCTACAGTAATCTTAAACTAAATACTTAATATTACTTTTATAGTTTTTAGTTAAAGCTAATAAAAGAAAAACGGTAGACAAACGAGTATAACCTGAAAAACTACCTACTGGAAAAAACATAATAAAAATTGATTACCAACTGTAAAAACCCCAGTAAGTTCAAATTACCAATTTCGCTTTCAACTGTTTCACATCACTAAAAATCCGTTACCAAGACAACTAAAAATAAACGTCCTTCACCTTTCCATAATTATCCAATTTGTCAAAATTCTTCTTAACAATAACGAATCATTAACAGATTAAACTGCTACATTCCTTTGCGAAAAAAGAGAAAATAAAAAAATTTACTCAATAACAAATAAATGATTATTAAACAAATAATGAAGACGAACCATGGGCGTAGAATGAGACAGTAGGTGGCGGGGTCAATTACTCGGAGAAAGTGTGAATTTTATGTGAAGATTTTTCATGTTTTAATTTGTTGCGTCAATATGTTCAAGAGAGATGAATAACCGGAATTAAAATTAGTTTTTTTAGTATGAGAAGAATGTAGATAATGTTTATTACTTTGTGAAATGAGAATTAATTTTAAATAGCAAGTCTGAAAATTGATTATTTGGTAGGTACCTACTTTTAGCATTCGAAGAATTGGTCCTCGACATTTAATTTCCAACAGAGCTTGACAAACCAAGGTAAAACCGTGACTGGAATGCATTTTAACTCCACCCGTTCAGGTATATAACGAATGCCGTGGTTCTTCTTTGGCGCGAAAGTGAAATATGCAGTTGCAATGAAAACATGTCATACCACGAAGTAAATTTCAATTTCATAGGAGTCTTGGGATCGATGCCTTTGTTTAGACACTATGACAGAGGTATTTGGTTGACGCCTGCATTGGAAAGAGGAGCCGTGGCCTAGTGGTTAAGGCATCATCCCGGCAGGCTCAGGTCCCTGGTTCTAGTGCGTCTCCCGGATTTTTCTGTCATTCGTTTGACAAAAATTGAAATTTATATGATTAATGCTGGGTTGCTTAAAAGTTTTATCGGTTCATTAGCAACTAACGGTTCAATAAATTTCAGAAAATCCCATTTGATACTGTTGCTAGATAAACAATTCTTTAACTAAAGAGCTCTTTATTTTTTCTTGCAACCCAGCATAAATGTTATTTTGTTGTGCATAAAATATGATATGTGCCACGAGTGAAATTAGTGTTTCGGCGCCTTGCGCCTCGTGCTAATAATAATGCCACGTGCCAGAAATGCCTGTTTTCACCCTTGATACATAAATAATTATTATATATATTTAATTATTTACTTACTTACTTAATTTACCTTTCGATGTTAGATTGATTGCTGTCCAGAGTTTATTTTCCAAATTTCTCTCCAGAACCGCCGCTTCGTCAAAGAAAATATCACTTTCTTGACTTATTATATAATATACTATTACATATCAGGTGTCAATTTTACAAGTTAGTACACAAGCGCGTTGTTACAGTAATGCTTGTGAGATATTATTTCAAACATTTTTTGACAGTTATTCCTGACATGATTTAATTATATTTTTTTATTTTGTTTACAAATGAGTAACAAATAAAATGTAGTACAACACACGCAAGGTAGCTGTTTTTACTGCCTCAAGGAGATGACAGGCACGCCTAATCGGCACGCCAGTCAATCCTCCTTTTGGCAGTATAAACTCTGTAACCATGCTAATATTGTAAACTACTACAGGATGATCAAAAGTAATTGTTATAGTTGGCAATACAATTCCGGAGATCTTTTTATTCTACAGTTGGCACAACGTCAGATAAAGGCGGCAATGCTATTTGACATGTCCACAGGCGGACTTAGACCTAGGCTAAAGAGGCAATAGCCTAGGGCCCAAAAATTTTAGGGCCCGGATTCAAACTTTTAGTTTAAATAATAGAAATATATATACAGAGTGGTGACCGCGACTCTCGAACATGGGTATTTAACATGTAAAATCATAATTTTATAATTTCCTGCTTCCCTAATTATTATAAGCAAGACAGCTTCAAATAAAAGTTTTAGGACATAAAATTCTGCATCTAATCCAATAAACAAAATTAATTTTGCATACTTCGTAACGGCACAAATTAGATCTGAAAATAACGAAAATAGCCTCAAAACTATCGATAGACATTCAATTGAAACAAAATTAAACACATGTTTGACGTTTAGTCTGTCAAAATAATTTCTTTATTTATTAGCTTTGTTCGTTTCGCTACGTGGCAGTTACTGTTTACCGCTGCGGTAAGGATTTTGTGTTCGATTGAGTTGGCGGTAAAATAATAAGTCACTAGATTTTGTTCGTTTCACTTTTTGACATCTCGCGGTAAAACGCTGCGGTAGCTGGCGGTAAAATTTTTACAGCAACTCTAAGCATCGCTGAATAGCGGTAGAAGTTAATATTGACACATTTTTGACATCTCAAAAAATGAATAACGAATGTAGCAGCGGTGAGAAGAAAAATGTAAAACATCTATCTTGGTAATTTATAAATAAAAATATTTATTTTATATGATGCGTCCATGTCTACATGAATAATTTCGAGGCTCTATACTAAAAGGTCCAGTGTAGCGCGTTGGGCCCCAAAAAATACTATTTAAATCTCAACGCGGAGCTAAGCGTAATGTGTCCAATGTGGCATTAAGCATTGGTTTGGTGCAAAGTCTCACTGTATAATGTGGCATTCTGTTGTAGCAAATCTCTGTAAGTGAAGTGCGGTTATCAGCTGTCAAATTTATATACATTTCTGTCAAAATGACAATTTAAATACTTAACTCGTATAGTATACTGGTCATACAAAACAAAAATATAATTTACCTCGGATGAAAAAAACTAAAATTATTATTTTAGTGACTTAAATTATTACTGTCACTTTTTGAGGTATACAGTAAAACGCTGCTGTAACTAACCGCCGCGTTTTACAGTAACTGCCACGTAGCGAAACAAACAAAGCTATTATATCATTTATTTTGACACATAAAACGTTCTTCATTTGTTAATTTTGTTTCAATTTCATGGCTATCGATAATTTCGTTATTTTCAGATCTAATTTGTGTCGTTACAAAGTATGTAAAATTATTTTTGTTTATTGGATTAGCTACAGAATTGTATGTCCTAAAGGGCCCGAAATAAATATTTTGCCTAGGGCCCGAAACATTTTAAATCCGCTTCTGGACATGTCTAATAAATACAAATAGGTTCTGTCAGGAATCTGACAGCTAATAGAATTTTGACTTTTTAAGTAATAGAAATACTTTAGAAATAAATGTAATAATAAATGTACTCAAATTTAAATTATAAATGTCACTGTCAACAACAGGAAATGAATTTATGTAGGTATTAGGCTTACCAATTTCAAGTAGTTTTTTTATTGCCAACTGTAACAATTCCTTTTGATTACCCTGTATAATACTCAAATATGTTAAATAATTCGAATTTGGGATGGCTAGCTCAGTGGTATGAAGTCGGCCTGTGGATCCTGAGGTCCCTGGTTCGATTCCCACAGGCGACAAGTTTTCATAATTTGAAAAAGCTATCCCTGTGGCTCCTCCACCACTAACATGTTTGCGGGCCGTGATTTGACGACTGGTAACCGCACTTCACGCGCAAAATATATCACTTACCGAGATCTGCTTCAGCAGAGTGCCACACCTAGTAATGGGTAGAAGGCGTGATGATATATTTATTTATTTATTTTATATTCGAATTAATTTGTTGAAATGACTGAAAGTAGGAAGGATAGTTATAGGAACGTATGTTTAGGAAGAAGAACAGTTCATGTGATGAATCTTATTGTCAGTTCTTTTACAATGAAGCACTTTTATTTCCTTAACATGTAAAGGTTATTTTTACATCATACTTAAACAAACTGCATCTGTCTGCACGCTATAATAATTAAAACAATCACATATATCATCTTGATCACGAAGCTTCAGCACTATTATTATTGTTACAATTATTACATATAGAGCAGTATATACGGGGAGTTAAATAAATTAGTCGAAAGTGGTTTCTTTACAGATTCATATTTATTACAACTTAATTAATAATGATTCGAGGAACATATAATGTTGCTCTGTTATTTTAAATCATCAAACCATATCAAATTTACTCTAAAAGTAAATAATGAAGAAAGTGAGAACCTATTATAATAATTATTAAATAATTGTGTGAAGAGTGAATGTATAAAACTGTACATTTAAAAAATTGATGGTGTAGCTTAATCACATTACTTTCTTTCACTTATGAGCATATATTTATTACTTTGTAGATTTATATTACACTCATAAAATTTTATTATATTAGTTTCCATAAATTAAATAAAATTAAGAATAAATTATAGATTAATTTTCCAGAATATATGTATTTATTTATTTATTTTTACGCTGTACAACAGGAACTTAATTCCAAATAAAGTATATACAGAGTGATCAAAAGGAATTGTTACAGTTGGCAATAGAAAAACTACTTGAAATTGGTAAGCCTGATACATAAATTCATTTCCTGTTGTTGACAGTGACATTTGAAAATTTAAATTTGAGTACATTTATTATTACATTTATTTCTAAAGTATTTCAATTACACAAAAAGTCAAAATTCTATTAGCTGTCAGACTCCTGACAGAACCTATTTGTATTTATTAGAAATGTCAAATAGTAATTTCCGCCTTTACCTGTGCCAACTGTGGAATAAAAAGATCTCCGGAATTGTATTGCCAACTATAACAATTCCTTTTGATCACTCTGTAGTACAAACTCCCTGAGGCGCAGTGTGATAGTTTATATATTTTTAGCTTGAGTGGGATTCGAACTCGAGATCTTCGGTTTCGAATTCCGTAACGCTACTCACATCACCTTCCGAACAATATATGAGTTTTTTTTCAAATTGATATCATTTTAATTCGACAAAAAAAAATTATAGATGTGTATATAGTATATCCATATACTCGTACATTTCTTAAGATCGTGAATTATCTGAACAGAACATAATAATGACTATTGAAATTTCTTTCGCCAGTATTCGATAATATTTAAAAAAAATATTGTATCCGTTATTTACAGATCGAACTTGAGTTTTAAAATTAGATTGATGTCAAATGAAATGGGATAGAGGCAGGCAAAATAAAGCGAACGACCAACGAACAACTAATCAAGTGAATGACATACATACAGTTTGTCAGCGCTATGTCATCAAGTATATTCGTCTGGGTTAAATTTTACAAGTTGGAGAAAAATTTGTGACGTCATACAGGTTCTCAAACAAGCATGATGAACTATAAGTTAATTTTAGTTTCAAATTAAGAGTTAGGACATAAAAAAAATAAAATATTAAAACTTTTTCATGTTATTGTTATTCTAAATTACTTAAAAAATGAGTACTGGTATGAGAATGAATTTATTTATTATTTTGCAAAGGGGAATATTGTATTAAAATCACCGGCATATTAGTTCGATGTTTGGCAGTCCATTTTTGTTCGCATTTGAGGTTATTATTCTTTTATGGTTTACGATTGAGTATTTCTCTCTGGTTATCCTTTAGTTATTATTACTTAAGAATTTTCAACTTAAATTTTTTAATTTATTGTGAAATCGCAGATAATTTAAAACATAATCTAAAATTTATTTTGGAATGACAACCAATGTTTGACGTTTCCGTCCTTGATGTGGTCTTCTATCTGTTTCTTTTCGAGTAGTGGAAAAAAGATGAACATATAATTTAACTCTCCTAGATTTATAACAGAGGAATCCGACAGAAACAATAAATGTTCAAAAAACCACCAAATATCTTCCGTACCTGCTCCACTAGCTTTAGATTTTAAAATTTTGTTTAATTCTTGTGAGAATGTTGTTCGTAGACCATATATTTTTTTGGATATAATATCTGCAGTTGTTTTCATGTTAAATTAGCCATTTATTTCGTCAGAAATGTTTGTAAGACATAACCTACATTTTGTTTTATTTTTATATGACGGATTATTAAAGTTGTAGAAGTTCGGCAATTGTTCATACATTTTAATGAGAAATAATGTCTTTTTTTAGTCCACATTATTATTAGTCAAACTTTCCAAAACATAAAACTAAACAAAATCGCTAAACTGAGCAAAAAAAACACGAAGTAAATATAAACATAATCTGTAGCAAACTAACAGATGCTGGTCAGGGCGGTAACCAATGTCGAATTTTCAAATCTTTTAAAGTAAAATCCCTAGAAATCACCAAAATTTGATAACATAAAAATAGATATACGTATTTTCTATTAATTATTAGTTCAGAAACTGATGACGTACCGACCATCACAGCGTGGACAAACTTTACACCAGGATTTCTATACATATATTTTTTTAAATTATTGTGGAAGATAAAGCCATTGTTCAAATACATAAGCTCGTCTCTTTGAGAATCCACGAACATGTATGTATACATATTCAAATCTCATTTGTGGGTTTAGAAAATACGTTTAGAAAAACTTTATTATCGCATTATCAAGGTTGTAATTTTTTTTTAGAAAAATAAAATCTTTTTTTGAGAATGTTTTTTCTATAGAATAATTTATAATTGTTTGACAGCGAAATCATAAATTACAGATGATCATTATTAATAAATAAATAAAAAGTAGTTGACATTTTGCGAATACATCTTCCACTAATTAATATTCGCTTTTAGTTATAAGAATTTCCAGATTTAGCAAACCATCATAAAAATAAAAATAATAAATAAATAAATATACCAATCACGCTATTTGTCTATTATTGGGTGTTGCACTCTGCCGTAGCAGATTTCATTAAGTGATATTTTTACGCTACCAGTCGTCAAATCACAAAGATGTTAGCGGAAGGGGAGTTACAGGATAATTTTATTGTAGTGATAAATTCCATTTCCTGCATGAAAACGATTACGTCATATGTGGACGAGATTATCATAGATACGATGAACTATTGCTATCTTTTTTTATTAATATTATTAGTACCTATGCGAATGATATTAACGTATGTCTTAATAAGAAAACACACACGTTTCATGTTTTTTACGTTCTATCACATTTATTATTTTAATGAAAACGTATGACAGTTCGTACTAATACGAAAATTTAGACTTACTTTGTTCACATTTGTTTATAAAATACAAATAGAGACCTATGGTCATGATTTTGTTATTTTTCGACTGTCATTTTTAAGTTTGTGATATTTTTGATACATCATTACAGACTGAGAAATAAGAAATGGCTAGAAAAATTTTGGGTAATCAAGTGCAGAAATGCGTTTGTCATCTTCATTATTATTTTGCGCTAGAGTTAGAGAATCGAGGATCTTTAATTAATTTAACTATAGTACAAGAGGTAATGTGCATTGTATTTTGTATTTTCATATATTATAAATATATATATCGGAGTCAGCCAGTGGATCCTAAGAACCCCGGTTCGATCCTACAGCCGACATAACATTCTCACTAATTTAAAATTACCCCTGTGGCTCCCCCACCACTAACATCTTTGGGGCCGTGATTTGACGGCTGGTAACCGCACTTCACGCGCATAAATATATCACTTACCGAGATCTGCTTCGGCAGAGTGCCACAGCCAGTAATGGGTAAAATACGTGATGATATATTTATTTTATATTTTTTATACTCTACAAATCTAGTAATCTATGGAGGAATGGCTCAGTGGTATCAAGTCGGCCTGTGGATCTTAAGAACTCTGGTTCGATCCCCACAGCCGACAAAACATTTTCACCAAATTAAAATTACCCCTGCGGCTCCCCCACTACTAACATATTTGGAGGCCGTGATTTGATGGCTGGTAACCGCACTTCACGCGCATAAATATATCACTTACCGTGATCTGCTTCGGCTGAGTGCCACAGCCAGTAATGGGTAAAAGACGTGATGATATATTTATTTTATTTATTTCTACAATACTTTATTGCAAGCATAATATCTAAGGAAGTAAAATAAAATTGTAAATTGATTTTGAAAATATTTCATAAATTACCCAATAGGAAATAAGGAAAGTAAAGTGTGGAAAGATGAGTCATTCTCAACATTACCAAACTATAACAGGTTTCCATCTTTTCTAACCCGGTTATATATTAACTTTTAAACTTTAACCAAAACATCAATTTCATCATTTTATTGATACCTATATTTCAACTAATTTCTATTTAACGTAATTCACATGAAATGTATAGTTTTGGAAATGAGTAAATTAGTAAAAGTACGTGATTCACCAGTACGGAAATATGAATTGATATGATATGACCCAGTAACCGCTCGGTTGAAATAGTGAATCGATATTGGAATTTTTGCGTTTCGTAAGAATCGCTTCTGTAGTTACTCATATTAGTTACTCGTTTAGCGGAGACCAGAGAGAAAGTATTGGAACATTGTGGATTTTTCTCACATTTATTTGTGGAATGTTGTGATATTTGATCGTGTGTTTCTAATTAACAACTGGGCATTTAAAATAATCTGTGTGACATATTATAGGTTATTCTAGAAAAAGTTAAACTATTTTTAAACTTTAAGATTATGCAAAACCACATTATAGTATATGTGAGTGAAATAGTGTACAAATCCTTTTTCTTCGCTTATTATTGTAGATACATTAATTATCTAGAAGACATTATTTAATTACTGTAATGATACATAAAAAATGGGCAATTGTATTTCAGTGAATAAAAGCGAGGTAAAACTTACGTTTACTAATAAACAAGCAAGAAGTCGTATGTTCAAATCTCGACTTCAACTTATATTAAAAAAATATTATTCAATTTGAGTAGTTCGGATTTTATTATAAACTGTAAGCCTCCTATACATACATACTGGGTGTCCCATTTTAATCCGCCAGTAGCGATAATTCTGAAACATTGCATTGAATCAAAAAGTGTTCCAAATGAAAAGTTAATGGTTCTGAGGGGGACATCTGATGCCGTAGACTTTGCCCCCCCAGCCCCCCAAGGGGGGCGGGAACAGGGGGCAACTTTAAAATCTTAAATGGAAACCCCTATTTTTATTGCAGATTCTGATAGAGGGTTAAAAAGTATGTAAGTTTTATTCGAAACATTTTTTTTATTGGTCGAGAGATGGCGCTGCAAATGTAAAAGGTAGGTTTTTTGTCAATTAAATTGCGAAAATCGTCACGTAATTAACTGTTATTATTACTTAAGACTTACTCACAACCTTACAAGGTGGTTTTTTTCTCAGCCTGCCCAAATACTACCTCCGCCCCCCCCTACAAAGACGTAAAGTACTCAAAAATAGCGATTGAGTACTTCTTTTTCAAATTAAATAATGGTAAAATAATTCAAAAAAGAATGTCATTTTTTTTCAAACAGTGTTTGACCGGCCCCCACCGACTAAAATTGACCTACATTTTAAAACTCTATCCGAGTCTGAGGTACAAAATAGGGGTTTCCATTTAAGATTCTAAAGTTGCCACCAGCCCCAGTGGGGGGTGGGGCTATGTGGGGGGCCCGGTATTTGGGCAGGCTGAGAAAAAAACAACCTTGTAAGGTTGTGAGTAAGTCTTAAGTAATAATAACAGTTAATTACGTTACGATTTTCGCAATTTAATTGACAAAAAACCTAACTTTTACATTTGCAGCGCCATCTCTCGACCAATAAAAAAAATGTTTCGGATAAAACTTACATACTTTTTAACCCTCTATCAGAATCTGCAATAAAAAATAGGGGTTTCCATTTAAGATTTTAAAGTTGCCCCCTGTTCCCGCCCCCCTTGAGGGGCTGGGGGGGCAAAGTCTACGGCATCAGATGTCCCCCTCAGAACCATTAACTTTTCATTTGGAACACTTTTTGATTCAATGCAATGTTTCAGAATAATCGCTACTGGCGGATTAAAATGGGACACCCAGTATATACACGAACCCGAAAATAATTAATAAAACATTTAATCATTAAATTCATCAAATAATCAGTCCTCGTCAAACATTCTCACCCTAACACACTACTCTCACTAGATCCCTCCAAATAAGCTGACTTAATTATTCAATAAATAAATCAAATATATTATCACACCCTTTACAGCTTACTGGGTGTGATACTCAGTCGTAGCAGATCTCGGTAAGTGATATATTATGCGCGTGAAGTGGGATTACCAGCCGCCAAGTCACATCCTCCAAAGATGTTATTGGAGGGGGAGCCACAGGGGTAGTTTTTAATATGGTGGCTTAGTGGTGTCGAGTCCGCTCGTGGATTAGAGAACCAGGGTTCGATCCCCACAGCCGACAAACAATTTTAACCACATTGTAACCAATCCTATGACTTCTCCTTCACTAACATATTTGGGGGCCGTAATTTGACAGCTACAACAGAGTGTCACACCCAATAATGGATAGAAGGCGTAATGATATATTTATTTATTTTATTTATCTCCTTTATTTATAATGCTGATCATTCTAGTTAAGGTGTTACTTGATATTGAACCCGGAACTTCTAGTTCATTCGGTCACTAACCATCTACTATCCTCACTGTTTTATACCAATATATTTTTTATGATTTACTTCAAATTACTAATAACCATATAAATCCAATATTCACTGCTCTAGGCAAACAATTTTACTTCATTCACCAACAACTCAACATGCTACTTAATGTTAAAATCACATATCAACAAAAATTCCTCAGCAGCATCGTGTCCGCTCGAGGCAATTCTCCTGAATCCGTGCTTCATTCGCTCCCGATTGAAAGGTCTCCGGTTACGGAAACTCGATCGCTGGTGTAGACGACCAACGCAGTCAAGTTAATACAGTGTAGAAAAACAAGAACAGTAACAGTAAGAATGTTACTTATTATAGGTTGGAGTTGTAGAGCGCTTGGAAAATGTAATTAAATATTCAACTGGACGTTAAACGCATTTTGAGGTTACTTTCATTTAGGTGTTTTGTGATATGGTAATAAGATTATGGTTTAGACTTTAAAGAAACTAGAAATTTATTTATTTCTTATTTGATATTCTGTATAACAGGAACTTAATCCCAATTACAGTACAAGAGGTTTTAACTTATTGTTGAATCTGAACCACTTAAATAAGAAACGCAAGTTTTACTTCGGTTTTGTATACTGCGCTACGATTTCCACTAACAAACATATTTATATAGTACAAAAACTTTTGACAGGAAACCAGTTGAACCAATTTTATTGTTTTATGATTTAAAAAAAATAAATTTGATAGATAATATATTCAAAAGTTTCACTTAACACTTATTTTACATTGTCTGCCGGTTTCATACTTTTGACAAGTATTCAGAAGTATTCACAAATATCGACAATGACGAGTGGTCTGGGACTGGATTTACTTGTACTTGCTTATTATGGTACTCACTGGTATTTGTACTCGGCGTTTCCCATCGGTTGTCGGTAAATTTGATACGAGTCAAAGGAAAACAGCACTTGACAATGCTTGCCTATCTTACTTGCAGAAGTTCCTAGAGATGTGTAGTTCGTGAACGAACTAGTTTATATGAACTATTCCTTATAGTGAACGATACGAACTAGTTCGTGAGTTTATTAAAGACTAGTTCACTGCGACCTATTCGGATATCATTCACCACCACGGCGGCACGACCGACGAGGTCGAATCGAAAGCGGAGAACGGAGAACAAGCGAACGAGTGAACGAGACTAATTACTAGAGGAGCTTACTAAGCTTACTTCATACTTCGTTCGTTCGTGGTCGTTGCTTTGATCACAGCTCTGCTTCTGCTGTCTGCTGTCAAATTATACTAGAACCAGATCCTAAATGTTCACTTGTTCTCGCTCGTGAATCACAATACAATACATTTCCGTTCATCATAGTCTTAAAAATTTCGTGAACGAAAGTGAACTAATGAACTAGTTCAGTAAACTAATCTTTTTGGTGAACGAGAACGAATGAACTAGTTCACTCAAATGAACTAGAACTCCCATCTCTAGAAGCTCCTAGACTAGGCCCAGACTACATGCTTACTCCCTTTAATTTCTCATCATTGTTCGTGTTTATTCGCTATATTTCTAATCATAGAAAACCAAAATATACATAAAATAATGTCAATTATCTGCTTCTGCTTTTATTAATGGAGAGCATTCAACATCTTCTGTTACGTATACTTTTTTATTTAATAATTTGTACTACTGAAAAAAGGTGCATCTGTTTCGTTGTTTATACTGCTGTTTACTACTTTTAAATTCGCGGGAATTAAATAACTACGCGACAAGTATTCGCAAACATTGTACGAGTAATTCCAGTCAGTATCGATATTTGTGAATACTTGTGAATACTTGCCAATAATGTGAGACCGGCTTTTTATAATGAGACATTTATTAAAATCTAAAACAATAAAATTGGTTCAGAACTATCATAAGTTTTTTCTGCTATGTAAATATATCTTCATTATGGACTTTTTGGTCAGCCTATCAAAATCAAGATCAAGTACATTCCATATCCTATACAACCACACTATAATCTTTCACCAAACGGACTAGTTAGGTGCATCGTGGATACATTAGAAATTCATTATAATTCGTTATGTTTGGACATTTATAAGGTTACATTGTAATTTTTCTGGAATTTAGTTGATAAGAGCCTCAAATACATCTATTCCGTGTAGCTAATAGTTAGCTTGTTAACTAGCCTGAAGCATCTAGTCTGGTATTCGCTTTGTTATGCATTGTATTTCTAAATGAATAATGTAAAATAGATAATGCATTGTAATGAGAAAATGTTATAGGTAAACTGGTTTCCCGCAATTGTCTTTATGTTGAATGGAAATGTAATTATTTGCCTAAAGCACAATATGATTATTTGAATTTCTTCGACCTGGAATTCGATTTCTATTTCAGATCCTGATACACCTATAATAAAAAATACGAATATTAAGTTCCTATTATACAAAGTAGCTAGGCTTGCCACCTCTCCGGGTTTGACCCGGAGATTCCGGGTTTCAGTGAGTTATCTCCGGGCTCCGAGTTTAATTATTATTTCTCCGGGTTGTATAAGTAAAATTGAATATGTAGTGCTATGTAGTTAGTTGTCCAGGACAAATCTGTCTCACTTTCGGAATCTTCTACGCCGCTAAATTATTAAATTTTTTTCTTTGATGATCTTCTACATCTTACTGTTATCTAGTTTAATTTCTGTCACTAAATCTTCCAATTTCTTGATTTTGTCCTCATGATTTTAAGGAAGAATTTATACAATTAATTTCGGTTCTAATAGTTGATATATCATCTTGTATCACATTATTTTTTTTAGAATTGTATCAAGTTTTCAAAAATCGATATAATTTTAGGTGAGGGGATATCTTCTGGTGCATGTGATTATCTTCAATTTTATCAATATTGTTATAGTTTAATCGTATATATGACGTTGAATACACTAATTTTATTGTTACAGTATCCAATCTTGTTTTACTTTATTTTATATGTAATTATTTTACCATGATAACAAAAACACTTGTCTTTAGCAAAAAAAATTAACCTTTTTTTATCAAATATGGTAATAATAATAAAATTGCAGGATCTTCTTTAAAAAAAATAGTCATCGTCTCCGGGCGAGACTTAGTTCTGAGGTGGTAATCCTAAAAGTAGCATAAATGAAGAAAAGAAAACAAAATAAATATACATACTGAATAGCAATTTATTGTTTCTAATTACAACTAATAATAAAAAATACAACTGCTGGATCCCAAGTTGAATAAGATGTTTAGTTGTCAGAAAAGTGAAAATATTTTGTCGTAGCAGATCTCGGTAAGTGATACATTTATGCACAAGAAATGCGGTTATCAGCCGTCAAATGACGGCCTCTAAAGATTAGCATTTTTATATTTAATAAACCGAATAATAATAATAAAACTTTACACTTTTTTCATTTTTATAATCTAACTTTACCTTTCAGATACAGTGAAAAGTCCATTTATTTCCACTTTTTTGTAGATCTCTAAATTCTAACCCCCTTTTTTAAGTGAATTATACTTACTTTTTACCTTTTTTTAATATACTTAAAATCCAGTTGTTCTCATTTTACCGTTCTTGGTCGTCCTGTCATTCTCGTAACCGTAAAACACGACGAGATACTCGGCTATTTCACTTGTAACAAGCTTAACAGCTGAAAACAAGACAACACTTAGGGCCAGTTTTTCAATCACCGATTAATGTTCATGATTAACATTAATCGAGAGTAAACCAGTGATTGAAAAACTGGCCCTTAGTGGCGTAATAAAGATCTAAAATTTTACATTTATTACGTTTTTTACATAATTTACATTTTTTACGTTTTTTTTTTATACGTAAACGTAAAGAAACACTTTTTTTTACATGAAAATGCCCATCCTTGATGTTAGATTTGAAACCACTGTTTCATTCCAATTTTATCATTTAACTGGATTAGAATTACGAAATCAAATTTCGATATCCACTGTTTACATGCAGTTTTAAATACTAACATTGGATTCAGACCACCATATAAGCGTAGTACAGGGTGATCAGAAATAAGTGTTTAAGTTGGCAATACAATTTTGGAGATTTTCTTATTCCACAGTTGGCGCAACGTCAGGTAAAGACGGAAATAAGCGCAAATACTATTTGATATGTCATTTCTTAAATAAATACAAATAAGTTGAGTAATTGAAATACTTTAGATTATTGCTATGTGAGTGTGAGTAATGTTAAGAAATAAATGGATGTGGGTAAGGGAAACAATGATTTTTATTCATTTAAATTCTCAAATGTCACTGTCAACAGCAGAAAATTAATTTATGTTTCAGTCTTACCAATTACAATTATTCTTTTTATTGCCAACTGAAATACTTAGTTTTGATCACTTTATTTAGTATTAATAATAATAATAATAATAATAATAATAATAATAATAATAATAATAATAGTTAAGTAACGTTGCGCGCGGGTAGTACTTAGATGGGTGACCGTCCAGAGAAACCCGCGTTGCTGTTGACCAATAATACCTAAAACGCAGATTAGGGCGGAATGGCGGCATATGACCTGAGTAGTTGGTCCGCCAAAGAAGCCACAGAAAAAAAAAATAATAATAAGTTTATTTGCAATTAAGCAGAGCTTATACAAAGTTAGCAGGTACATTGTAAGATGATTTAATTATTACAAATAAAATTACGAATTGTTAGAATTAAAAATATATATATTTTAATTTCTAGGTCTAAATTCTGGCTAATGCATTTACCAGTTAACAACATTCTTATTTGACAACTGAATGTTACCAATACGATAACAACAATAACCTAATAAATAACCTCCAATATGTTATTGTGTAAATCGACCTTGTCTACCAAACTATTCCAATTATCTGTCTTGAAATTCTTGCATTTATTCCCCAACAATATTTGTACGAGTATAACTCTATAAATTGTCGTAATTTATTCCTCAATATGACATGTCGTAACACATACGACACACCTTCTACCTACACCAGTGCCTCTGACTAGTGACTACATAACACACGGAGATTCAAGATTCTGAGAACCGAAAGAAATTACGTCGGATGGTTTAAAAACCGAAAGTGACTGTTTACACGGGTACTACATATCATTTTCACTTGAGAAAAGAAAGTGACGGACTTGTATTAATAAAACATGGAGGAAAACTTATAACCACGGCAAAATTAATATAAATATGCATTTAAGTATGTTTTTAGATTCAGGACAGGTTTATGATCTGCTTTGAAAAGTTATGTGTTGTTTTGATTTATAAATAAGTGATAAGGGAATCATTTATTTATGAATTTAGATGCAAAAAAAGTGGTGTGTCAAGATAGGATATTACAGAGTGATCAGGGGATATATTCTAACATGGCCAACTTCATTAAATTGTCATTAAAATTAATAGTTTCAAATTTACAGAGCCGGCACGTCAACTAGCGCCTCTAACGAGATACGTCGCAACTAAATTTGAAAATACTGTCGATTGCATTGATTGACAAAATCCCAAAAACAAGCCTAGTCATTGTATATTTATTATCATACTATCTTTACAGTAAAATACTAACCGTTGGCACCAATAATTCAATAATACTTCATTCTTTTGACCAATAAACACTTAAAAAAATTAAATAGGTAGACAATATGGCGGCATTATTTACCTGAAGTGACAGATAATGCTACGTTGCCAAATTAAATTCACTTAGTCTAGGCTAGCTAGTCACTTTAGTCGAAAGCTCAGAATACTAGTCATAATATTTAATAATATTGAATGTATAAATAAAATATCCAGTTTCATTAAATGTATTTGGTTTGATCACATAAGCTTCAGTTTTTAAATATTTTAAGGTTGTTTTTGTAATTTGACAGCGTTGTCATTTTCCTTTAATTGAAATAAAAAGCACTAGATGGCATTACTTGACGTACAAAAACTGTAAAAAACTCACGACAAATTTTTATATGGCAAAACGATGGAATGAAACGGCCATAATTAGCGGAGCGCAATTCAATGAATTTGGCCATTATTCTAATTGGCATAGTCACTGTGGCAACGGTAGCCACATCGCTAAGCAATAAGGATCCACCTGGTGGTATAAATACAAAAGTTTGTATGACGTCATAATTTAGCCACATCGCTAATTTATAGCGGGAGCTCGATAGGTCCTGCCATGGTCGTAACCACACTAACTGTCATTCAATGTTTATTTTTTTTCTGATTTGTATATATAATAATTTTCTTTAATGACATTTATATCGTGAAATCGAACAAATTTGGCAATTTGACATGAATATTTATTTATAAATAAAATGGTTGACAACTATATTATATTTTTAATACCAATATTAAAAACATAATTTCCTAATTTGTTATTAAGTCCCGTTATGAAGACAATTGCGTATAGCTGTCACGAAAAATCATAACCGTAGCCTCAGTAACATACCGCTATGAATTAGAATAGACCCCTAGAAGTGTTTCAGTTAAATAAATAAATACAACATCATGCCTTTTACCCATTACTGGGGTATGATACTCTGCCGTAGCAGATCTTAAAAAGTGACATATTTTGTGCATAAAGTATAGTTACCAGCCGACAAATTACGGCCTCCAAGAATGCTAATGGAGGGCAAGCCACAGGGAGCCACAAGGGTAGTTTTAATGTTGTGAAAATTGTTAGTCGGCTGAAGGAATCGAAGTTCTCAAATCCACAGGCAGACTTTTTTGCCTAGTTAAACAAATAACTATTATTTTATGTCAAGATTACTTTAATTTTAATTTTCACAGTTTAATGTATTCGAAAGGTGCTCTTACATTATTTATTTTTATTACTATTTCCTGTAGAAGCCTTTTAAATGTATTATTTTAAAACCTTTGCTTAAAGCATTTCAATTATGTCATTAAGTATGTCAATAAAATTAAAAGCAAATATTTAATTTTATAATTATAATTATTATTTAACAATATATGGCTACTGAAATTAGTCCAGCAAAAAATTCAATAAGAACAGGTACTACTGTTAGAAACGAGTAAAATTTAATAGAAAATCCTAAAGTAAAAGTAGATCTAAGTGCGTGAGTTTATTGGATCAATTTTTGTGATTCTGTAAGAGTAAAAGTGGTCAAACGACATTCCTAAAACTAACTAAGTCACCTGTAATGTTACATACTGTGTCTCACAACCACAGCACACTACATAACCTAAATATGTCAAAACTAAACGATGCTCAGATTTCAATTTTAGGAGAAAATTTCACTTTTGCTACAATGCAACTGTTTTTACTTATGTTTTTTGAATCTTTTGTTTATCTGTTTATTGTTATGCGACAAATTTTCTACGTTGAGAAATGAGATACTATTAAAATTAGGTAATAAATGGTTGTGAAATTAGTTAAAAATAAAAATGCATTCTCTTAGATTGTGCAAATATCGCTTCCTTCCATTGCATAAATCTCCTGCAATTTAAATGCAGAATTTTTGCAAAGACTAATTATTTCATTATTTAATTAGAAACATTCTTTTCAATACTAGTATGATAATTATTATTTTTATTAACAAACAATAAAAGTAAATAACACAAGTATCAAATTACATCATATCATAAAGGAATAAATCATAGTTTTTACATATTTATTTATCATTTCTAAATCTCATTAAAATGTTATTTATTTTCTTCAGTTCACTTCCACTTCTTTTTTATTGCCAAATTTAATATTTCACATGATAACATATTAATGGGGTGGCTAGCTCAGTGGTATGAAGTCGGCATGTGGATCCTGAGAACCCTGGTTCGATTCCCACAGGCGACAAACAATTTTCATAATTTCAAAAGCTACCCCTGTGGCTTCTCCACCACTAACATCTTTGGGGGCCGTGATTTGACGACTGGTAACCGCACTTCACGCGCAAAATATATCACTTACCGAGATCTGCTTCGGCAGAGTACCACACCCAGTAATGGGTAGAAGGCGTGATGATATATTTATTTATTTATTTATTTATAACATATATTAGACGTACACTACAAATTTGGATTTATGCGTTAATAGGTCTTATGAAATGTGTTCTTTACACTATTTTTTTCAATTGAGGTAATTTTATAATTCTGTTAGATTTAAAAAACTACGACTTGTCAAAAATATAAGTTGCCGTTTTTTATCCGTTTCACATAACATAAACAAGAGAAATTTCAATTTTTTTGACAGTTAATCAATATATTTTATATAATGTGAATTTTGTCTGATTATAGCATATTCTTTTAGTAATGTTTCGTCAACAATTCACAATTTTGAGGTTATATGTCATTCAGCTATAAGATTACAAAGCATTCATACCACTCCTACAAAATTTAAAAGCGCAAATATAGATTTATAAGAACACCGAAATAGAAAATAGTATATTAAAATACAAAAGGCAATATACGAGCCCAGTCCCGCTTTCAGTTGACCCGATACTAATTTTTTCGTTAAAATTTAAATAATACTAAAAACCCAGGTAACTTACATTTACTATATTCTACAATTCATTTTCAACATTTTTAACTAAATTTAACATTAAACATACCTTAAACACAAACAGGCAGATTCATAAAACGGATTAGCGCTAACACCGTTTTTAATATTATCTAATGTCGGTTTCAAATTAAGACAGATTCAAGAAATGAATTAAATTTGATGCAAATTAACACTTTTTTAACTCAAGTTAAAATAAACTTGTTTCATGCATTGAAAAGAGAGTTAAAAACGAAATAAAAAATGGTGTTAGTGCTAACCCGCTTTATGAATCTGCCTGAAAATGTGTAGCAGTTTAACTCTCAATTTTTTTTCGTCACATAAACTAAATCAACACACAAATGAACTATCATGATTATTATCTTGTGGGCAGTTTGGCGGATGAAATTGAAGTTAATTATTATTTCAAACAAACTTTATTATTACACAGTTTTTTAATAAAACAATTTTTTTCCTCTTTCAATGGCTGTCATTTCTAGATGTATGTATCGATTGATTTAAAATTTTATCTGCGTATTAACAACATACTAGTATATGTCTCATTAAAATGTCACTTCATTTTCTTGCATACTACACGAGAAATAAAATTGTAAAATATAACATCAAACGAAAAAATAAAATTGGGCCAACTGAAGCGGGGCCGGGCTCGTATTCTAGCACGAGTTCGAAATTCGGGCACGAACGAATGAGTGCTAGAATTGCATTCTGTAACGAGTGTTTTATACTGTTTTCTCTGTTTCGGCTTTCTTTCACATAATTTCTTTATAAAAATAGTTAACATTTTCCAATAAGGGTAATTTTTGGTAAAAAAGTTGGTGACTGATTTGTAATTGATTTTATCCGTTACCTATAAATTGTGTTTCTTTATTTTGTCACTTGCCTATATATTTTGTGTATTTAATGTAGTTATACCAGGGATGGCTAGCTCAGTGGTATGAAGTCGGCCTGTGGATCCTGAGGTCCCTGGTTCGATTCCCACAGGCGACAAATTTTCATAATTTGAAAAAGCTATCCCTGTGGCTCCTCCACCACTAACATGTTTGGGGGCCGTGATTTGACGACTGGTAACCGCACTTCACGCGCAAAATATATCACTTACCGAGATCTGCTTCAGCAGAGTGCCACACCCAGTAAAGGGTAGAAGACGTGATGATATATTTATTTATTTATTTTATACCAGGCTTTGATAACAACATGTCACCAAAAATCGATTAAGAATGAAGCGCATTCTAGCATCAATATGCGTGCGAGAGTATGTTATTCTAATGCCGAAACAGAGAAATGGTATTATTCTATAACAGTCGTAGAGAAAAGTCTTTATTAAAAAAATATGTTACAGTATAGTAATTATAATGTAATGTATGCAATTCTTCAATTCGTGTTCGGTTCTGTAAATCAAATAATTATTATACACAGGATGTTGACCGCCACACCGGAATATAGGACTTGTAAACCTGTAAAGTCATATTTCTGTAATTTCCTGTTTTCCTAATTATTGACGCTCTGGCCACTTGCTTCCTCTGCCAGTGTACGAGTATGATAAAAAAAAATCTTTAGCTATATTCATATTCGAAATGTAAATTTTTCCAAATAATACAAGAAGTCAATGAGCCTTGTCGACACATAACTGTTACAATAGTATCGTAGAATCCGTATTTGTACAACTGTGTCTGCATATAAGTACTTCATTACTCCATTCAGTATGAAATCACACGACACCTTATTAAATTGCGTATCACAATCTATGATGGGCGACATGTGCTATACGTGCGTACGTGTCCTTCCGCTGGAAATGCACAGACGTACGTAAACGGAAGGGACATGCAGACATGCATTCAAAGACGTACTGTACCATTCAGGAACAGGATATGTTGTCAAGACTGTTTTTGTTTTGTTATTCTGAGAATAATTTTTTAGTTTTATGCATAAAGGAAGATGGTTTTATGGTTTTAAATGAAATTTAAACAATGGGAACGTGATTTATTTAGTTATACATTTAGCATATTAATTAGTTAAAGATTATAATCTTTTATTTAACAATTACAGCGTCATTAAATGGATAGTTCGGTGACTGCAGACGATACCTTGTAGTACTAGATTTCCTCGATTCAATTTGAGTCTAAATGTTGGCATAGGCAATTACGAGTAACATGTAAAATCAGTTTTTGTAACGAAAAATTATGGGTCCGAATTTTACATCACAAAACTACCAATATCTCTACATCTTATTTACGAGTAAAGCAGATTATTTACTTTTGATAGCGTAATTTACATACATACATACATATCTTCACACTATATCCCATCAAATGGGGTAGCAGGAACCCTAAAATCATTCATAAAACATTCATCCATTCTTCTTCGTGAAACATTCTCATCCTAACTCACCATCCTCGCTTCAACCACATTCATAGTTCCCTCCATACAAATAATAAAAAGGAAGAGAGTCTGCATTTGTATTTAATTTTAAACGGTTGAAAGAAATTTTGAAAAAATCAATATATTTATAAATACCGGATTGGGTAATAAGAAAAACCGGGTTGTTGGATCAACAGACAGGTAGAAAATTTTTTTACTTTACTCATATAAATTACGTTCGATGACGTTTCGGAGCTAAATATTTTTAAGGCAGTAATAGTAATACAAAAATTGACTGAAAAAAAATATTATTACAAAAACACAACAATTACATGTTAACAAGACATAATGAACAATTAAGACATAATTGTACAAAAATTCGGAGTGTAAGCCACAACACTTGTGATGACACATACGACGGTAAGATGAAAAGTTCTCGGCCTAACAATGAAAGACTGCAATTTTCAGTTAAAAATGAATTTTCTTTTTCTACATACTCTCCCTTGTCTTCAATACACTTGGTCCAGCGTTTCTCCAATATCAATATTCCTTCCCGGAAGTGAGAGTCTGGAAGTCTGTGAAAATATTCATCTACAGCCCTCTCAACTTTTTCATTGGACGCGGAGTGCTTCCCAGAAACAGATTTCTTCAAGTTTGGGAACAGATACAAGTCTGCCGGTGTCAAATCAGGAGAATATGGGGGATGGCCGAGCAAATCGTACCTCAAATCCCGCAGTTTTCCCATCGCTAACGCACCCTTGTGTGCAGGTGCGTTGCCCTGGTGAAAGATGATTTTTTTTCTTATGCAATCCAGGCCTCTTCTCGCGAATTTTTGCATCCAGCTGGTCAAAAAGGTTGGACTAATATTCGCCTGTAATTGTTCTGCCTTTTTCAAGGTAATCAATTAACACGATCCCTTTGGCATCCCACAACATGCTGGCTATGACCTTTCCGGCAGATGCAATCGACTTCGCTTTCTTTGACGCTGAACCACCGGCTTCCACCCACTGCTTGGACTGCTGTTTCGTTTCTGGCGTGTAGTGGTGGACTCATGTTTCATCCATGGTGACAAATCGCCGCACAAAATCGGTCGGATCCCCATTGAATCAGTCCAAACATTGCTGCGAAGATCGTTTGCGCATTTGCTTTTGATCGGCATTCAGCAAATGCGGCACCCATCTTGCGCAGAGCTTTCGCATCTCTAATTCTTTCTGCAAGAAGTTTCACACCCTTTCTTCCGATATCCCCACAGTCTCAGCTATCTCACTCATCTTCACTCACCTATCATCCAACACGATATCATGCACTTTTTCGATGATTTCCGGTGTGGTGGCGGTTTCTTGCCGTCCTTCACGTGGGTCATCTTCGAGGGACGTGCGACCATGTTTAAATTCAGCTGCCCACTTTTTAACGGTTGACATGGAGGGAGCAGAGTCCCTGTAAACTTTTGTCAACTTCGGATGAATTTTCTTAGGGGTTAATCCATCCAAAACGAAGAATTTTATGACCGCACGACATTCAAGTTTATCCATTTTAACGAAAAACACGCAAGACTTCAAAAATTCGTGTAAACAAATCACAAATTTTTGTTAATTGGAACGCCATCTCTGTGCAAAGCTGAGAACGTTTCACCTTACCCTCGTAGTAAAATCAAATGGCAAGTTTAAATTAAAATTTTGGGTGCCATAATTTCACAGTTGATAACAGAATTTCTTCCAGTAAAAACCTGTCTTCAAAAGAGATTTGCAAAGTTTTAAAATCGTATAGTGCAGTGGTTTTCAAACTGTGGGTCGCGAAGATATTTAATAGGGATCGTTAGATGCTATTTAGAAATTATAAAAAACATATGAAAATATCGAATCAAATGTTTGACTACAATATGAAATTATTTATTTGGCAGTTCAGCTCGATAAGATCTTGTTTATTTAAAAAAAAACTTAAAATTTTAGTAACAGCGACACAACTGAGCCATTAAAGAATTCGTAACAAGCTTGATAGCAAAATACTATTAATTCTTTTCTTAAGATACTATGCTAAAAATATTTTTCTTTACTAATTTCTAAAATCGTAGTTCCATTTTTGTAATGCACATTATTAAATCAGCTTCTTACAAACTGCAATGTTGATCACATAAAAAGTAAGGAGATCGCGAAAGAATAGTGACTACAAAAGCGTAACGACGTATTTACTTATTTATGAATGGCTAAATTTGGTGATTAAGTGCCTCACGTTGCGTGAATTTCGCGTTCGAAAGCGAAGTTTCATTTTCGTTCTCATGACGAAAATCATAGCAAAACGTTGGCATTGTTTTTACGCGTATCTGACTGCAACAAACATCTTAAAGTGTAACAATAATTATATAGTGTCAACTTTTCAATTGTGTTTACATCACAATGAAATTACGGCACGATGGGACACTTACACTAAAAATTATATTAAGTCGTTCGTTCTCCCGGAAAATACAAAGTGCGTTGTGAAAACTCGAGCAGGGTTTCCTCACTGAACATTAATTATATATTATTAAAATATCTTTTATTTAAACTGGAGACTGTATACCGGGTGTCTACTTTTTAAGCTTCGTAGGAAATATAATGGTGAAATATTAATTTGGCGATAGTTTCTGTCTTATTAATTTTAGAGCAAAAGTGTAAATACAAAACATATTCAGATTTAAAAACTGCATCAAATGAATGGAATTTTTTTGATATAGTACGTTCCTGTCATGAAACTGACGTATATTAAAATTGGCATCTTTAATGTGGATATACGAGTATGGATGGATTTAAATAGCAAAATGATTTTTTGTACTCGCAGCATTCAAAATAATGTTTTTGTACTCGCTGCAATCAAAATATTGTTTACATAACCTTGGAATCCGATGGAAAGTTTGATTTTGCGCACTAGTGCGCAAAGTAATTAAAAAAACACCCGTTTTATATGATTCTAAATTTGAACTATTAAAACGCTATTTGTACTTATTTATATAATAAAATAAAAACAAAATATATCATCACGCCTTCTACCCATTACTGGGTGTGGCACTCTGCCGAAGCAGATCTCGGTAAGTGATATATTTTGCGCGTGAAGTGCGGTTACCAGTCGTCAAATCACGGCCCCCAAAGATGTTAGTGGTGGAGGAGCCACAGGGGTAGCTTTTGAAATTATGAAAATTGTTTGTCGCCTGTGGGAATCGAACCAGTGTTCTCAGGATCCACAGGCCGACTTCATACCACTGAGCTAGCCATCCCATACTTATTTATATACACACATTTTAAGAGATTTTTAAAAGAAGTAGAGTTATTAGCTTGTAACGCTATCAAACCGTCATATTTTAACAAACTTTACGAGAAAACATGAACAATTTGTTTTCAAATAACAAATGCCAATTCATGACATACTTAACTGTCAATATAAATCACGCTTCAAATTTAATAAATTTTCTCATTGTACATCATATAATTTTTGCTCGTTACAAAAAGCATTGTACAAAACTCGTGCGCGAAGACGCCATTTACACCATTCGCGCATTAAAGCACTCGCTTCGATCGTGCAAAGTATGTCTTCGCGCACTTGTTTTGTAAATAGCTATTGTTGTTACTTAGCAACTTTAAAATAAAACATGTTTTAACGTCACGTTTTCGCACATTTTTTAGTTTGCTGAACAAGGATTATTGGGAAGATATATTAAAAAAAAATAGTTTGTTAAATTTTGACCTTTTAGCTCGTGAAGCTTTACAAAGGGCCGTACTAATTTTTTGTATTAGGATTGTCGAATTAATAAAAGAATCATTTTACCTGAAGCATGTCACACATTTTCTAAACAACCTGTACAATATTAGAGTTTGTTTTTTTTATAACTTATTTAAAATTTGCCTAGTTTGGTATCAAATTAAAGCTCTTGAGTAGAAAACTCTAGTAAAAGTGTCACAAATAATATGTAAGCGATTGTTAATTGTTTTTACTTTCTTATACGCAGTATAAAGAAGTATTGGAATCGTGAAAAAAATCGTTGACGAGATTTTCGCGGAAATACGTGTTTTGAGGTCCACTGAATCCGTTTTGATCATTGTCTCAATGATGTCTGTGTGTGTGTGTAGAAGGATGGATGTGTGTCCGAGTGTGCAATATCTCATAAACGAGATAAGATTTGTTAACAAAACTTGGTAATTATAAGTTTCATGAAAATACGAAGAGCTGAGTTGATTTTGAATGAATTGAAAAACCGGAAGAGGAAGTTTATTGGACACACAAAACAATAAATTACATTTATTTCAAAAATGGAATTAGTTACGAAAAAAAGTTAAATAAAAAATGTTGGTAAAATATTTGAAGCATGTTATTTGCAATTTTTCTGTATATGCGTCTAATTTTGACAAAAACTAATCTTTATATTTAATAATATATTTCAATAATCATAGTAGCAATAGAAAGAAAAAACATAGATTTTTATTTTCGTTTTATGTCTTTTTTCAGGAAAACAAATACATCATTAAAATGGTCAACTAATTTGCAACTTTACCTCAATTTATTCGACTACGTATCTCACGGTTCTTGAGATGCCAAGGGTTAGGCTCATCGGTACAGTTAGACATAAAGTAGTTAACATTACTAAAAAATTGTACGTAAACAAATTTGATATTTTATATGTTTCAAACAGGTAAATGCTGAATTACTGAAAATCTAAATTACATGTTTAATAATATTATATATTCTAAATATTAAATATGCTGTGTATAAGAAAGTTGTGTTTTGCCCACACCAGATTTTTTTTTAAATTTGTTCAAATTATCTAAACTTGTGGTAGAGAAAGTACTATGGCAACCACAGCAAATTTTATTAATAAATCAAGGCGCCATATTGTAAACCAATATTTTCAGAACCATACGTCATCATCTCAATATGTTCGACTAAATCTACCAATATCAAAATGCAACAATTTAAATAATTATTGACAATGTTCACATCATTAATTTAAATCTTTATAATAACTTGCTCCTGACACACATTTTCACCATAAGCAATAAAATTCAATGACAAATCTCTCATTCATAAGTTCAAACCATAATACCATAAATCTAACAATATGTTCTACTTCGTAAGTAGTTTCCATAGCGACCGGACGTACCAACCTGACGCACACACAATGACGCAACTCAATCTGCATAAAATCCCTATAGTAGGAATTCAACTGTTTCATAATCTGCCTACGAATATTTCCACAGCAATCTAGATCACTCGGTTCACGTCATCTCGTAATACTAGTCAATAAATGATAGTCTAGTAAAGTATATTTACAATTGCGTTAGTCGATAGTTGCAACCTGCAAACTGCTAAGTAATGTAGCGAATAATTAATGCAATTATTATACTTTCTAGAATATAGAGTGGTTGAGTGAGATATCTTGTTTGCGTTGGAAAAAATTTAAATTACTGTCGCAAAAAGTTGAGAAGTATAACTCAATTAAAGGATACTGTTTTGTAGATTCGTAAATTTGTAAATGATGAACAAAATCGCAACGAAACTTTGTAAAATATTTTCTATTCTACTCATCAACAAATATTGATGAGATTTAGTTCATTATTTACAGATTTACGAATTATACATTTACCACAGTATTCTACATTAGTTTCTGATAGCTGAATTATTATCAAGCGTGCATTTATTGGTAGGATCATATTCAGTGCCGCCTATCTTTTAAAAACCACCATTCTTGATGAAGAAAATATCTTTTTTCCAACATCAAGCTGTTTTACATTATAAGGGGTATATAAAGATTACTCAGAAAAAAGTGAATTAGAAACCATATTCATCTATTTTTTTTTAACTTAACTAATAAGAAAATATACAAAAAAAATAAATCAATAAAAAAAAAATAACAGGTCTCCTGGTTAATCACAATAAATTAAGAAAATTTCGAGCTTTTAATTCTAAGAATTTGTCAATCACGGCAATAGTAACTAAAAAGTATGAAATACAAAATTTTTAATTTCATCCAACCAAAAACTAAAGGATTAATAAGTTAAATTTATTCGATTTAACTGTACTATCATTAATGTTATAAATGTATATATGTACAAAACCTGACTTAGCAAATATTATTCACTTACCTTTATTTAACTATAAATCAGTTTTAGAAACAAGGAAATAACACTAAATTCAATTATTTTTCGACATATTTCTATGACAATCAGTTTATAATTTGTTTCATTTCTTATTTTTGTGAAGTTATTCATTTTTGAGCATTCGAATATAGAAAATATAAATTTTATTTAGGAACGTGCTCGGTGTACCGCCCTTTACGTATCTACCGCCGGAGGCTATAGACCCCAAAAGCCCCTCTGTTAAGCTGGCACTGAGCATAACTGGGTAATTCTAACTAATAATTAAACATATAAATGCGTTCAGGTTAATTGATTTGGACTTTGGAATCAGCTATAAACTGTAGTAATTAGAATTAATTTTGTGTTTCGTGGAATTTTAGCAAATTAGTAAATAAATTTCTAATTAACTGTGGCATTAAACGTTCTGAAAAGGTTTTCTAATGTAACGAAAAAAAAAATTGGTATTCTAAATGTTAATTGATTGTTCTTATTTAATGCTTAGAATTAGAATATAAATGTTGTAAGTACATAAAGTTAATAATTGTTCTTTTTTGTTACAGAAGACGTGGTGGCAGCACTGCTGGCTGCCGGCGTGTTTACTTCTCCTGGTGGCCATCACACACACAGGTAAACATACACATATACTATGCCTAACTATGGGAAAGACTACCAAAATGTATCCAATAAGTAGAAATATATAATGACCCAAAATTTAGCTATTTTATAAATTGTAATTACATTCATCTATTAAAAATTCCCAAATATAGGATGTTTCTATATCTACGCACGAAACTTTAATGGGTTATACTGGGTGTATCACGAAAAGCGGGCCATAGGCGTTAAACATGCACAACAGTTCTTCCGTTCGCATTGCTTCCCAAATTATTTTATACCAAAATGCTTCAAATAAAAGTTGTAGAGCTTAAAATTCTACATCCACATCAATCAACAAAATTTACTTTCTGTGTTTTGTAACGGCAGAAATTAAATTCGAAAATGTACAAAATTACATTTTAATTTATGTTAACCACAGAATTAAAATTGTTAAATAATTGGATAACTGGCTTTATTTAAAGTCTTTATTCAAAAGACGACGTTTCGGTTCTGATTAGAACCATTATCAAGTCTTAATTAATTGAAGTTAAATGACAATCAGAACCGAAACGTCGTCTTTTGAATAAAGACTTTAAATAAAGCCAGTTATCCAATTATTTAACAATTATATCCTATCGGCTTATCATACATTTACCAATTCACAGAATTAAAACTAAATAATAAACATATGCATTAAGTTTTTCTGTCAAACTTTCTCCCTTTCCCCAATTTAATTATTTGTAATTTTTCTTCTTATGAATTATTACTCATTTTTATTAAATTTGTAAAAATTATGTAAATTTTACAGATCGGTCAAAACTTACTTTAAAACAATACAAAACTTCAATGTGTCATATTTGACAGGATTAAGTTACACATTTGGTTGTTATTTTGTTTTAATACTATTACATAGTACTTTTGTAAATTTTCATATTTAATTCTGCAGTTACAAAAGACAGAAAATTAATTTAGTTTATTGATTTAGATACCCCTTTGGCTCCCCCACCACTAACATCTCTGAGGGCTGTGATTTGACGACTGGTAACCGTACTTCACGCGCAAAATATATCACTTACCGAAATCTGCTTCGGCAGTGCCACATCCAGTAATGGGTAGAATATTGTTCGGCAGGTGATGTGAGTAGCGTTACAGAATTCGAAACCAAAGATCCCGAGTTCGTATCCCACTCAAGCTAAAAATATATGAACTATCACACTGCACCTCAGGGAGTTTGTACTATATACTTTATTTAGTATGGGGTGGTTAGGTCAGTGGTATGAAGTCGGCCTGTGGATCCTGAGAACCCTGGTTCGATTCCCATAGGCGACAAAACAATTTTCATAATTTCAAAAAAAAATTACCCCTGTGGCTCCTCCGCCAGTAACATCTTTGGGGGCCGTGATTTGACGACTGGTAACCGCACTTCACGCGCAAAATATATCACTTACCGAAATCTGCTTCGGCAGAGTGCCACATCCAGTAATGGGTAGAAGGCGTAATGATATATTTATTTTTATTTAGATACAGAGTTTTAAGCTCTACACCTTTTATTTGAAACACTTTTGTCTAAAGTAATTTGGGATTCTGTGTAAATTCATAAATTTTAGAGATCCATAAACTTATAAATGATGAACAAAATCGCAGCGAAACTTATGACTTTATAAAATATTTTCTACTTATCAACAAATATTGATGCGATTTTGTTCATTATTTACAGATTTACGAATCTATAAATATAAACTTACAGATTTATCAAAGAATTCCACTACTAGTCTAGCTATTAAAAAGCAGACAATAAACTTTTATTTTTGTCCACGCAGACTATTATTATGAAGCACATATTGTTCATCTACGACTGGTATTTAATGGAAACAATTTCCCAGAAGAAAAATAACAAGTCAAGGATGTCAGGGTGAATAAGAACATTAAATCTTCCTTTCGAAATGAATTCTTACGATTATGAACCATTCAGTCATAATAATAATAATAATAAATAAATTTATTTGCAAAAAGATTTCTTATACAAATGGGTGGAGTTGTAGATTCAGTATTTCATAATATAATACATTTCCAGAGTTAATTTCAGTAATGTTCACATATTTAGAGCGAATGCTCTGAGTTGTAAAGCTAACATAATATAATTATAGACATTGTATATTTTATTGATGTCTTCAAACAAGTACAGCTGTAGATGGTAGGTGTCTTCGTTTGCGTTTTGCAGGTACGGCCCTAGGTAGGTTGTCCGTGGGCAGTTATAGAATGGGCTGTATGAGAATGATACTTTCTAAATTAATCCAAGCAAAGTCAATGACGCTATGCCCTAGGTTACCTACGTAGGTGGGTTTAGCTGGGGTGTCGCTAGGGGATCTGCCATTAAGAGCGTATAGCCCCTCTGCTTCCATTATTTCGATTAGTGCTTTACCTTTGGAATTAATGTTATTATTAGTTATTCGTACGTGGCTTAAAT
Organism: Pterostichus madidus; assembly: GCA_911728475.2. Classification (NCBI taxonomy): domain Eukaryota; kingdom Metazoa; phylum Arthropoda; class Insecta; order Coleoptera; family Carabidae; genus Pterostichus; species Pterostichus madidus. The sequence continues at coordinate 28,010,709 of OU452314.1, forward strand.
CTGAGGATTCAAAAATATACTCTTCTGCTTGATTCAACTTCCCGATTGAGGCATTAAAGTCTCCTCCTATGATGACCGCCATTTCTGGATAGTTTTCGTTAATTTCTTTTAAGAGGTTAGATAATAGATTTAGTAATATTTTATAATCATAACTTGGGGAAAAATACAAGAATATAAGTACTATGAGTTCGTTGTTTTGAGTAAAGGTGACTTCTGTTGCTATCCAATGTGCGGAAGTTTCTATTAATTTTATTTTGCATAGGTTTTTCTTGCTGTAGATTGACAAACCTCCCTTCGCTCTGCCTTTGCTAGCGTCCTTGATTGCCTTGCTATGGAGATGATCGTAGTCTTGCAGAAATTTTGGGATTCTTGTGCTGTTTTCTTCTTGCACCCATGTTTCACATACGCAGATAATGTCACATGTCATTAAGTATTTTATCTGTGATTCATCTAGTAGACTAAAGTTTTTGATGCCTTGCATGTTCCAGAACGCTATGTTAGAAGGGTTGTCTTCATTAGTGGATAGGAGAGGCGGAGGGTTTATTAGTTTTTTGGATTTTTGGTAGGAGTTATTTGTTGCCTAGGTCTGAGAAGCCGGTCCATGGGGCCTTCAATTTTCCCTTGTTTTATTTTAGCTCTGCTTGATTTATTATCCAGTTGAGGGTTGTTAGTGTCTTTTGCTTTTTCTTTTTTTGATAGTTTGTCAATTTCCTTGTTCTTTTCATTGTAAGCTTTGTCAAGCGGATCTTTGCGTATACTGGCATCATCTGTGTTCTCTAAGGCCTCCAACTGAATAGTTGATATAGAGGGGGTTGGTTGCGACAGTCTTCTTGAGTTTGTTCCTATTGTATTTTCTTCTTCAGTTTTATTTGTTTCTAAGTCTTGTACGGTGTATCTCTCATCATTTACTATTAGTAAGGTGCCAAGTAAGTATGTCTTGTGCCCCGCGGATTTTGCCTCTTGGAGATAGGGTTTTAGCTTGTTTCTTAATACTAGTTCATGGCTAGTGAACTCCTCTTCAATGTGAATTTTTGTATCTCTTAAGAGATTTTTTTGTTTTAATATTTCTCTTTTTTTATTTGCATTCCAAAGTGTGACTCCAACTGACCTAATTTTACTCTTATTTTTCCTTCCAAAACGTTGTATGAATTCAATATCATCATTTTTTATGTCTACATTGAGTTTGGATGTTATTATTTCAAGTACTTTTTCTCTTAAGCTATATCTGGATTCGGTACTATCTTCCGCTATTCCGTGTATAACTATGTTTTTAATTTTCATAAGTTTTTCTAATTTTTCCAATTTCCTGTTTTTTTCTTCTACGTCCTGTTTTAGTATAATGTTTTCTTCTTTCAATGTTTTTAAGTCCATTTCTATGTTCCCTACTCTTTTATTGGTTTGTTGTATCATATAAATTATTTCTTGCTTAGCATCATTAATAGATTTTGTTGTTAGTGCTTGGTTTTCTTTTATGCTGTTTAGAATTAGATCTGTATCAGACATATTTCTATTTGTGGCCGGCTTGTATTTATGTGAGTTTATCGAGATCTTAATTTTAATTTTTGCTTAGGTTGGGAACACTGATAGCCTAGTATAACTAGCTGAGTCAGGCGTTGCCTTTGCGATAAATTTCCAAGGTTAAGTAAGTCGTGAATGTTTTTATATTGTTTTACTTCATATATTTCCGAGTATATATAAGAAAAATACTCACAGTTAAATGCCTAGGCCTTCTATGTGGGATGTTTGGTTGCGTTTGTTTTATTTACAGTTCTAATTTATATAATTGTTTAATTTTTGTAGAGCTCTTTGACAGCCGTGTTATTCTAAGCAATGTTACCACTCCACTTCATGAACCATTCAGTCATTTCAATCTGATTTTATTAGTTCTCTACGTCGTCGTCAGCATACCACTCATATGATGAAACTATCTATTAATTACTCGTAAGCACGTGCACATAAATAGTTTTCGAGTTTTCGTCACACGAGAAATATATTGATATTTTTTTTGAAAATGTTTTCTCTTTTATTTTTGTGAATTTAAGAGAAGATTTTATGATTTTTATGTTTCCGGTTTCAAGGAATTTGAATTTTTATGGTTAAGTAAAGATTATAAATTATTTATATCTCCGAATTTTACGGGCGTGTGCTTTATGTGGATTTTGTAACAACCGGAAAAGAAAATTGTATGTAAGTGACAATGCAAATAATATTAAAATGTTTCATAATTTCTTATTCTTTATTACTTCATCTGTTGAGTATCTGTAAACAGAATAATCTATTTAATAATAATTTACCCGTATTTGATTCCTTAACAAAGAAATCGTATTTCAAATATTATCGTAAAAACTTACAATTAGTTGACTCTTTTCCATTTTCTCCTGGTTTGTATGAACAGTTGAAGTTCAATAGTTGCACTCTCACTTCACAAAATAAACCTCATCGACTTCAACATAAATACAAGATATAATAGGGAAAAAATTTTGGAATAAGTTTCCTTGTTGATTGTATTTCTTGGTTTTTATTTCATAATTATCATTTACATGATAACATTTCGAACATAAATTAGATTCATTAGGTACATTCTTTTTACTTCTTCGCTCACCTCACTTATAATTGATCTGAGCTGAAATTAGCTGAGCTGAGCTAAGCCGAACTGAGATACGTATTTGTTAAATAGAACAGTTGTTTTATTAGTTTGCTAAAGTTTCATTTGTTTGGATATAACCTAAAATTTTACTATGTGAACTATGTCTGATTCTGATATAGAAAATATGATAATAGTAAGTATTCGTGTTTAATGTTATTAAATTGTATATATGCTTAAAATAAATATCTCAAATTATTTTAGGATGTATTGTTCAAGGCAGATGATGATAATCAAGATTTTTTATTAAATTTTGTAATCAAATTACTACAAATAACAAATAAAATTAACTAATGTTTACTGTAATTTAGCTGTCAACAACAACTGAGTGGCTCAGTTGGAACTGAGCTTGCTTTTTAGTATGCTCAGATCGGTAAGAGGGGAGGTATGAATGCTCACTTCAAACTCAGATCAGTTAGATAAATAGAACAGCCATATTTTGCTGAGACACTCAGTTCAACTGAAGTGAGCTGAGATTAAGTGAGATTTGATGTAAAAAGAATGTACCTATTTTCAAGTCGAATAGAATTAAGTTTTCTTTACAAAAATTATATGAATAAAATAGTCTGTTATTGAAAGGGCGAATGAAAATAAATATAAAATGTCCCTTTTCTGCTAGGTACCATTCTTTCTGATTACTTTACAACAGAAAACAGTTTCAAATAAAAGTCGGAGATAATTGAATTCTGCATTTAAATAATTAATGGTCTATTAAAATACAAGTTACAGAACGCAACCCATTCTAGTACAAATTTGAAACCAGCGGACGAGTGCTAGACTTGCCTTCTGTAACGAATATTTTATACTATTTTCTCTGTTTCGGCTTTCCTTTATATAATTTCTATATAAAAATAGTTGACCTTTTCCATGAAAATAAATTTTTAGTTGAATAATTAAATTAGTGATTAAATTGGTGATTCTGATTAACGATTGATTTTAATCGTTGCCTAATTTAATATATAAATTGTGTTTTTTGTCCGTTTCCCAGTTATTCTGTGTATATGCAGTTATACCAAATTATGATAACAATATGTCACCAAAAATTGTTTAAGAATGAGCTCATTCTAATGCCTGTTTTACACTGAGCAATATTGCAAGTGCAACTGCAACTTTCAACAAGTTGAAGCAATATTGAACGAGTGTAATAAAGAAATTGCAAGTGCAAGAGACAGAAGCAAGCTTGCATTATCCTCTTGCACGAATTAGAACATGTTCTAATTTTTGCAAGACTTGCAAGGCCATTGTTAGTTATTTCTAGTAATTTTAAGTTTGTTAGAATTCTACCAACTTATTATAAATGTCAAAAACGATAAAGTTGAGTTAAGGATATTAAAATGATTTATTGCATTATAAATAATTGTGCAAATTCTTATAAGAATAAATTTTTATATCAATGCAATAACATATAAGACAAATGTCAATAATACAAGTGATATAAGAGGTTAAGCTGTTATAATATGAAGTTAGTAACGACAAAAATTTGTAAATAAATTACTTTTACATTGCACTTACAAGTTGCTGAATGTAAAGTGAAAAAAATATCTCTGCAACATTTTTGTGCAACTAGTGGAACGTAAAACTTGCAAGTTGAAATTGCAGGTTGCGCTTGCTCAGTGTAAAACAGGCATAACATCAATACAAGTATTTTTGGTGACATATTATTATCATAGATTGGTATAAATAAAATAAATAAATATATCATCACGCCTTCTACCCATTACTGGGTGTGGCACTCTGCTGAAGCAGATCTCGGTAAGTGATATATTTTGCGCGTGAAGTGCGGTTACCAGTCGTCAAATCACGGCCCCCAAACATGTTAGTGGTGGAGGAGCCACAGAGATAGCTTTTTAAAATTATGGGATGGCTAGCTCAGTGGTATGAAGTCGGCCTGTGGATCCTGATGTCCCTGGTTCGATTCCCACAGGCGACAAATTTTCATAATAGATTGGTATAACTGCATTAAATACACAAAATATCTAAGCAACAGACAAAATAAAAAACACAAGCGCTCTTTTTGCTTGTTGTCATTATGCTTGCCTTACAGATGTCAATGCTTGCATGCATGCATCTAGTGTTTTTATAAAATCATTGATGTATGTATTTTATTATTGTTATCAAATTTTATAATAATTATGGTGAATTCATTCCAATTAAATCAAACCATTGTAATTTATGACTTATACAATAATGCCCCTTCTGAAAAAAATGGCTGGAACCGCACTGGGCGGAAATACTATTTGACATGTCATTTTTAGAATAAATACAAATAGGTTATATGTGGCGCCTGACAGCTAATATGATTTTAAGTAATAGAAATACTTTAGATTATTACTCTGTGAGTAATGTTAAGAAATAAAAGGATGAGAGAAGGAAAACAACGATTTTATTTATGAATTATAAATCTACTCAAATTTTAATTTTCAAATGTCACTGTCAACAACAGGAAATAAATTTATATATTAGTCTTACCAATTTCAAATTATTTTTTGTATGTATGCACTAAACAGTACACGAAAAAATCAATTCGAAGAGTGGAACATGCTAGAATATGACAATGATTCACGCATTCCCAATGACAATTGATTTTTGCCAGGGTTTTTTTTCTTACAATAAATTTCTTCTAAATGCGGTCCTGTATCAGCATACTGTCACCATATGTGAATTAAACAAACAAAGATGAATCGCTGTTAATCTTTGAAGAATTTAGCTCTAGTCAGGGAAATCCGGAGAAACGATCGAATTGTCCGTTTTTACCTCGAGCGATTGGTGTCACGTCACTTTCCACCGAAAGTCCTGCGATGCGACTTTGTTTTCTAAATGCCCAGCCGCCTTAGTTCGCGCCGTTATTAGAGTTTCTGTTCACAGACACCGTACGATCGTACGTGTTTTAATCGATTTTACCCGCTTCGTTATTTGCATACAATGAAAGAAAGTTCCTTCAAATTGCACCGACACCGCGATAGTTTTGTCGACAAATAAATTGCTGAGAAATTGTAAAATGAGACGATTTTCTAGTTCAATTAATTTTTCTCACAAGTTTGCAACTTAATAAATAAGAAGAATTTGTTCATAAAAATATAAATGTTAAAACAATAAAACAAAAAAATTAGAAGTGGCGAAGTAATAGACAGTTGCACCAACAAATAATATATTAAAATACAAGTACAGAACGCAAAGTATTCTAGCACGAGTTTGAAATTCGGTCACGAGCCGTATAGCGGCGTTAAGACGAACAAACGAGTGCTAGAATTTCATTCTGTAACGAGTGTTTTATATTATTTTGTTTCGTCCTTCCTTTGCATTTTTTCTTTATCAAAATAGTTGACATTTGCCATTAAGGAAAATTTTTATTAGAATAGGATGCGGGCACTCACGTGACACTGTGACGTTTTGTGACAAAAACAGCTGTTCGGCAAACATCACTGCGCCACCTGCAAAATGAACTATTTTCATAATTTGAAAAAGCTATCCCTGTGGCTCCTCCACCACTAACATGTTTGGGGGCCGTGATTTGACGACTGGTAACCGCACTTCACGCGCAAAATATATCACTTACCGAGATCTGATTCAGCAGAGTGCCACACCCAGAAATGGGTAGAAGGCGTGATGATAAATTTAAAAAAAAATAATTTAATTTTTTGGGACGAGATTTGAAAAGAACCGTTTTTTTTCAAATCTCGCCACAAAAAGTAGTTAATTTAGTAGATGGCGCAGTGATCGCAGCCCAACAAGATTTGAAAAGAACCGTTCTTTTCAAATCTCGTCCCAAAAAAAAATAGTTCATTTTGTAGGTGGCGCAGTGATCTTTGCCCAAACAGCTGTTTTTACGTCACAAAAGTCACAGTGTAACGTGAGTGCCCGCATCCTATAGTTAAGTTGGTGACAGTGATTTGCAATTGATTTTGTCCGTTGCCTAGATATTTATATAAATCGTGTTTTTTATTTTGTCAGTTCCTTAGATATTTTGTGTTTAATGCAGTTTATACCAATCTATGATAACAATATGTCACCAAAAATCGTTTAAGAATGAAGGTCATTCTAGCATCAATATGCGTGCAAGGATATGGTATTCTATGCCGACACAAAGAAACTAATTTTTTAAACTTGGTTTAAACGAATCGAAGTTACATGATTTTGTAATTTAATTGTAAACTTGTAAATAAGTAAAGAATTTGGTCATAAAACTGTGAATGGAAAAAATAAATGTGGAATTAAAACGCTAACATTTGATCTTAAAAATGTTAGGTTTAAAGTTAATTAGAAAATATTTTATGTTTATACGGAACTAACATCCATAAAGTATTGTTGAATTGATGTTTAATTGTCCGGTAGTTCTGTAAAACAATAGACAGGTAATAACAATTACTAATTCGTAGAAGTTTATAGTAAATACTCATAAATACAATAGGAAACTTAATTAGTAGTTATACAGGATGGTGACTGGGCGACGCAGCGTAGGGATTTCATTGATATATTATCTATATAGATAAAAATTAATGTTTGTCTGTTTGTTTGTTTGTTTGTCCCGTATGCGTTCCTATACCATTCATCCGATTGCGATGAAATTTTGCTAAGTTGTTATGTGCACGCCCGCGAAGGTTTCTGACTTAGCAAAAGTCCAATCCGCCATCTTGAAACAAAATGGCGGCTAGCTATCTTGAAAAGTACTGCACTGATTTGATTCAAATTTGGTATAGACATAGACGGGAACCAATCTTAACATATAGGCCTACTAAAACTTGAGTCCGCCATCTTAAAACAAAATGGCCGCTAGCTATCCTGAAAAGTACTGCACTGATTCGATTAAAATTTCGTATATACATAGACGGGAACCAATCTTAACATATTGGTATAATAAAGCTTCAGTCCGCCATCTTGAAACAAAATGGCCGCTAGCTATCCTGAAAAGTACTGCACTGATTCGCTTCAAATTTGGTATAGGTATAGACGATAACTAATCTTAATATATAGGTATAATAAAGCTTCAGTCCGCCATCTTGAAACAAAATGGCCGCTAGCTATCCTGAAAACTACTGCACTGATTCGATTCAAATTTGGTATAGACATAGACGAGAACTAATCTTAACATATAGATATAATAAACTTCCAATCCGCCATCTTCCCGAATGTGGTTCGAGTTTGCGGTCGAATTGCAGTTTCCGGTACGACGCGCATTTGCAATGACCATCAACAAAGAACAGGGACAATCGCTACAAGTGTGTGGACAAAATTTTGAAAATCCATGCTTTTCACATGGACAGCTGTATGTGGCATGCATACGCATCGGAAAACCTTCTGGTTTATTCCTGTACATCCCAAAGAGAAAAACAAAAAATATTGTGTATCCAAAAGCACTGTCTTTCTTTATGTTGCAATGCAACGCATGCCGGGTACTCGCATTAAATTGTAGACCACGCGAACGAAGGCGCGGGTAATAGCTAGTTAACATATAATTATTGGTTACCGTAATTATTTTATGGCTAAAGTGTATTATTTATTAATACTTATTTAATAATACTCGACGAAATTATAAATCATATTCTTACAAAACTTAGAGAGGCTATGAAATAATTTAAATAAGCACACTTGTATTTATGATAAAATAACGAAATATTAATTAAGAAGAAAATGTCAGACGGTAATTTTACATGTTGGATAAATGGTGAGTTGTTTCATCATTTACTATGATTTGATATTTTTTGTTGTAATTTCATTTGTTTCATATGAGTAAAAAGTGTGATGATATTTTTATTTTATATTTTATTTTTATTACAATGAATTACCATATATTATCTTACTCAGATTAATTGTGGCATTCTGTTATAAATCTATAAGTTTGTAGATCTGGAAGTCTGTAAACAATAAACAAAATCACATCAATATGTATTGATAAGTAGAAAATATTTCGTTACGATTTTGTTTATCATGTACATATTTATGGATCCAGAAAACTTACTAATTTATATAGAATCCACCATAAATTATAATTATAACTTATGTAATCTGTAAATAAATCATATGAACCACCTCTTCTACCATATAGACAACCCATAGGGCCATTTATTGTGAAGCCAACACATCCTAAAGTGGGAGAAGGGAAATGGCCCATATAACTTACAAATAGGTATCTAACCAGAACTGCCATAATATGAATTTGCTTTTATAGTAATATTTTAATTTTAAGTGACTATTATAAATTAATAATAATAAATGAACATTTCTAACGCTTTGCATATTTAACAATATAAAAATATGATTTCATATTTCATAATATTTATTCTAATATATTCAAAAATATTTTTATATTATAGATAAATAGTGCGAGACTAAAAAACTATATTAATTATATTATATCATAACACAACTATTAGAAAAAAACAAAAACATAGCTATGTGGGCCAATCTTCTTACCCCACTACTTCAGGTGTTGGCTTTACAATATTGGGCTATTTGTTTGGGAACTTTGGGTTCAACCCTAAACTGACTTAGAACTAATTCGTGTTACTTCCAAATAAATGATGTATCTCAAGTGTCAGTTGTAAATATTAGCGGTAAATTTAAAATCTGAATGCATGTTCGAAGCGACATCTGCTTAGTTTTGTTTATGTGTTAAATTGCGCTTTTAATTGGATGTTTTAAGTCATCTTAATATTTTTTATATGTTGTCAAAAAGCAAATAACGTCAGAGTCTGTCCATTTTTTATAATTTTGTCATCAGCAGTATCAAAATAATTTATTTCGGAGTCGCAATTATCTGTCATAATATTATCCTCTGTGACTACTATTTTGCAAGAAACACATACTGCATATTGCTCTTCCATCACCTGCATAAATAATAGTTTAGTATTTTTTTTCAGAAAATTATTATAAAAATACTTACGTTTTTCATAAAAATAGCTTCTAACCTTTCTATACTATTACAAATTGCGATGCCGCCACGAATAACAAAGAACACAAGTTGATTAGAAAGGGATTGCAAATGGGTTCAACTTGCCAACCCGCTAAAATAGCTGGGACAGTAGGGTCAGTTCAAGATCAGTTCTGGGTTACTTAAAGCGTGCCAATTAAACAAAAGTAACCTACCGGGTTACTTTAAAAATCCCAAATAAATATGGCCAATGTGTATCTGAACATAGGGAATTTGGGAACTTCATATTTGAATCTATTTACTAATATATTTTTTTTTGTTTTATTGCAGTCTCATCGGAGACCCGTGTAGTGTGCTACTATACAAACTGGTCTGTGTACAGGCCCGGCACAGCGAAATTCAGTCCACAGAATATCAACCCCTATCTATGCACGCATTTAATCTACGCGTTTGGAGGATTCACCAAGGAAAACTCTCTGAAGCCGTTCGATAAGTACCAGGATATTGAAAAAGGTAAGATTTTATAATTTTCTTTAATTATTTATGACACACTGTACTAATGCAGTAATAAAGTGATACTCGTAGATAGCTCATCTATTAGATATGTGATAATGTTTCGAAAGCACTGCATAATTAACACAAATTGTATTAATTGTCACATAGGCGGACTTTGGCCTAGGCTAAAGAGGCAATAGCCTAGGGCCCAAAAATTTTAGGGCCCGGATTCAAGCTTTTAGTTTAAATAATAGAAATATATATACAGGATAGTGACCGCTACTCTCGAACACGGTATTTCACATGTAAAATCATATAAATAAATAAATATATCATCACGCCTTCTACCCATTGCTGGGTGTGGCACTCTGCTAAAGCAGATCTCGGTAAGTGATATATTTTGCGCGTGAAGTGCGGTTACCAGTCGTCAAATCACGGCCCCCAAACATGTTAGTGGTGGAGGAGCCACAGGGATAGCTTTTTCAAATTATGAAAATTTGTCGCCTGTGGGAATCGAACCAGGGACCTCAGGATCCACAGGCCGACTTCATACCACTGTGCTAGCCATCCCATTTATAATTTTATAATTTCCTGCTTCCCTAATTATTTTAAGCAAGACAGCTTCAAATAAAAGTTTTAGGAGATAAAATTCTGCATCTAATCCAATAAACAAAATTAATTTTGCATGCTTCGTAACGGCACAAATCAGATCTGAAAATAACGAAAATAGCCTCAAATCTATCGATAGTCATGGAATTGAAACAAAATTAAACAAATGTTTGACGTTTAATCTACCAAAATAATTTCTTTATTTATTATGTCATTAATTTTGACACATAAAACGTTAAACATTTGTTAATTTTGTTTCAATTTCAGGCTATCGATAATTTCGTTATTTTCAGATCTAATTTGTGCTGTTACGAGGCATGTAAAATTATATTTGTTTATTGGATTAGATGCAGAATTTTAAGTCCTAGAAGGCCCGAAATAAATATGTTGCCTAGGGCCAGAAATATTTTAAATCCGCTTCTGAATTTTCATTTATAGATAGGACATTGTTTCACTTGATAAACTAATTAAATATACCAAGTGTTAACTTTTTTTATGTATCGGCAGTACAGTGATGTGGTTATGGATTTGAATCCGCAGATTCCGAGTTCATCTCTAGCTAAAAAAAAATATATGAACTGCCACACTACTGCTCGATGAGTCCGGGCCCTGTACTATAATTGGGATTAAGTTCCTGTTGTACCTAATATCAGAAATAGATAAATAAATAATGGGAAAATTTTCATTTGGCTATAGTTTCTTTACTATTAATTTTAGAACAAAAGTGTAAATACAAAATTTGTTCAGAATTAAAACTGCATTTAATGAGTTCATATTTATTAATATAATACATTTCTATCATAAGATAGACGTAAATTAAAATTTCCATATTGTAGCTTTTTACAGTGTGCCATAAGAATTTAAAAAATAATTTTTCCTATCTGTGCGATTTCTTTGTTATTACGTAACTATTATTGAAACACTAGTGCGGAAAGTAATTTGTACTTTATGCAATTGTCAAAAGAAAAGAAAAATGAGAGCGATTTAAATTTCGCGCCAAGCACGGAATTTCTTATTTTAAGCACATACGCTTATGGAAGAAGAAGAAATATGCAATTATATATTTTGACATTTATAAACATAACCTTAAACGGCGGTATATCTAATCTGTACACACCACATTGAGCAGACAAGAACTCAAGTATATCATTAGTAAAATATATCGATAAATGATTTTATTTAAAAAGTAAATGAAATACATAATATTGATTGTGTATATTAATAACACGTTGTTACAGTTGCTTATATTGACATAATTTGAAGTGGAAACTGTTATACTATCTAAAGAAACATTGATTTCTTCCGTATCTGTTCATATTATTAATAGTAATATTATTGACAACAATTTCGGAGGTTTTAGAAGTACCAGCAGCAGGTTGATTGTCATTGTTAAGAATAGATCCAACAATTACCTTTGGAGGTGTTTATGATAAAGAAGAATCACTCAGTGTAGTATTCCAATCTAGACGATTTTGGAGAAATTATCTACTAACTACTTCAATAAAGCCATTTTATCCAATACTCCTGGATCATTTATTTGATTCCTTTTTTAAACAATATTTTCGGCTTAATAACTTCAAAATTTCAACTGAAATATTTTTAAATAACGTAGAACAATGTGCAAGCAATCAACAAACAAACCATAGCAACACCGTAAAACATCATTCTCATATAATATCATTAAAATTTGATAAATTCTAATAATATTTTATTAATTTTCTAAATTGCACAGTTGTAGGAAAAATGTTGTTTATAACTATTAATATTTGAATTGATATATTCGTCAAATTTGACAGATCTGTTAAATTACAAAGATTGATCTCGTTTATTATGTAACTGTCAATACAAAAAAAATATCTTTTATTTCTCATGGAAATCTTTAAACAGTTTAAAAATGGCAATTTTAATTTACGTCTATCTCGTAATATATGAAATACAATATGAATTTTTTTCATGTGGCGGTACTTTCCTCAATTTATTTTAGAGCAAAATGCTTTAAATAAGTTTGTAGGTAATTTAATTCTGCTAGTCACTAATTATATTTTATTTCACATCTTTTGTAACATATAAAATCAAGTTTAAAATTTTATAAGACAATTTTCAATAGTTTGATAGTTCGCCCGAGCATTATTATTCCCATTATTTCATAGCGGTTTTTTTTTTGTATTAAAAAAAACTATGTAGTAATAATAATAAGACTTGTGTAAACTATTAAAAATTGTTTTTCATTTGTTTATAATTTTGTAGCTATCACTACGAATGAGCAGTTTTATAAAATTTTAAACTTGATTTTACTAATTAAAAATGGGAAGAAATTTTCGCAAAAAAAAATTATTGCCTACTATATATAAAATATCCATTTGTACTTGGCTGTTTCCTTTAATATCAATTTTAGACCTATTGTTTAATTTATAAAGTTGGGAGCGAACTTAAATAACAATTTTTGGTATAATTATATTTCTGGTTGCGCCGGAAGCGTTATTATCGTTCATTTTTTTTAATGAAATAATATTTGTTTTTATATTTTTTTAATTATTTCAAATGAGCTTTACAATAATTCCAAATACTTGCATTTTTATCAGAAATTAACCTAGTTATTAAGTTTTCTAAATTAATAAACGTTAATGCACTATCAGTTTATAAACAATAACCTTAAAATCAATTTTGTTCTATTTCCATGATTAACTTTTTGAATAATATCAGTTTGGACAATTTTTTAAACTTGTCTTAGCGATAATTAAATAAGTAAAATACGTAATTTTCAACAGCGTATATTTGAAGCATTTTCCTATAAAATAATCCCTTATGGAGCAGTTTTGCGCATCTCAAAATAATTTAGAAAAAAGTTTTCTATAAAATGAAATTCTTTTCAATTTGTAATTAAAGTTGTTATGTATAAGATAATTAGAGATCGTTAAATCGTTTATTAGCAGAAAAAATAATAGGTCTTCTACTAATTGATTTAAAATAATATCTGGCCTTCTGGAAGAGATTGTTTAGAATATTTATTAAATAAACTAATAAGTATTTCAATTTTTATAACAATAATTAGCAAAAAAGAGGTATTAATTTCATTTGCCGGTAGTCATTTATATTCTTGATGAGTTCGCAAGAAATTTATTCAAGGATTTGAAAGTAAAGAAGAGAATCTTCAATCTGTAATTTAATTTCCAATTTAAATCTGTGTATTTTTCAACAATACGGAAATCAAAATTCTAGGCATACATACAGAAAGGTGCGACCGGTAAACAAGGGACGATAAAATATCGATAAATTCTTTCTTGTTTTCGAAAAGAATTCAAGGAAGAGATCAATATATTTCTTAATGTACATCTTTATTTTTCTTTGATAATAATAATTCTTAATATTAATTAGAATTGGTACTTTCTTAATACGAGCGCGATCATATTACCGCTATTGGTCACACGAGATGACGTTCAGGTAAGATGTATAAATGACCGAGCATATTGCCGTTTTAAAACTTCACGCTAAATAATCGTACACTAAACATATTTATGTCGGTTTTATGTTTAAATAAAAAACTATTTTATTTATTTACACAATATACGAAAAATCATAACTGCCGTATGGATCTTGCGACCTTGAACAAATATTGTAATTTTTATTTAATTTTCATAAAATAATTATTTAAATACTTTTCTATACGTTTTTGGTATAAAAATGATGTTCAAATGATATTTTATCGATTGTGATGATTTTTAACTGCAATTGTGTGGAATTCATTTTCAAAAACAAGGGTAGAGCGACTCTCTCTTCCTTTCTTATCATTTAATTCGTTTTAGTTCTTACGTAGAGTGTTTAACTGCAATTGTGTGGCATTCACTTTCAACAACAAGGGCAGGGCGACATTCTCTTCCTTTCTTATCATTTAATTCGTTTTAGTTCTTACGTAGAGTGTTTAACTGCAATTGTGTGGAATTCACTTTCAAAAACAAGCGCAGGGCGACACTCCGTTCCTTTCTTATCTTTTTGTTTCTGTATTGTGTGGACTTTTCTTTCATATACAAGTGCAGGCTATCGCTTTCTTCTTTTCTAATCTTTGTAGATACGTTTTTAGTTTCGTTATTAGATTCGTTGTTAGGAGTAAGTGTGAGTAATTTGAGATGTTTTATGCATATGTTATGTACGTCGAATAAAGAAGATGAATGATAAGTGAATAGGGATGATTGGATAGATGTGATTGAAGGTTTGTTGTGTGATAATGATTTCGAGTGTAATAAATGAATGAGTTTATATGGAGTGATCTATGAGTGTGGTTAAAGTGAGTGTGGTGTGTTTGGATGATAATGTTTGACGAGAGCTGATTATTTGATTAATGTAATGAGAGAATATTTTATGTGTGATTTTAGGATTCGTGCTACCCCATTTGATGGGATTTCTCCAATATTTAAAAATTTCATATATAACCGGTCAATTTATAAATTACTGTTATTTTTTCAACCCTAATATTAACAATATGTCGGTCTGTGGATCCTGAGAATCCTGGTTCGATTCCCACTGCCGACAAACATTATCACCACATGTGGCTCCCCCTCCACTAACATCTTTGGGGCCGTGATTTAACAGCTGATAACTGCACTTCACGCGCACAAATATATCACTTACCGAGATCTGCTTCGGCAGAGTGCCACATCCGGTAATGGGTACAAGGCGTGATGATAATTTATATTTATTTATTTATAAAATAAAATAAATAAATAAATATATCATCACGCCTTCTACCCATTACTGGGTGTGGCACTCTGCCGAAGCAGATCTTGGTAAGTGATATATTTTGCGCGTGAAGTGCGGTTACCAAATCACGGCTTCCATAGATATTAGTGGTGGGAAAGCCACAGGGGTAGTTTTAAAATGGTGAAAATTGTTTGTCGCCTGTGGGAATCGAACCAGGATTCTCAGGATCCATAGGCGACACGATACCACTGAACTAGCAACCCCATATTATTAATATTAGGGTTGAAAAAACCACTGAGCTAGCTACCCCATTTATTTATAATATTAATAATACAATAAATGAATTTGAAGAACTGAAAACAGGTTGTAAATAATGGCTTAATGGTCGTTTCTTATTTCAAGTTTTCAACGAAACAATTAGTTTAATAAACAGATAGTAGGACAAGAAATGAAATGACATATAAATAAATGTAATACTTATGTGATAAATTTCAATAAAATCAATATTAATATTCCAATAATGCCTGCAATGCAGAGAAACCGGTGTTAATTATGTCAAACGTTGTTGGCAATGAGAAATAAAAAACTTTCATTTCACTGGAGTAAGACTCCATGGTAACCTGTTTCCTAGGCAACCAAATACACACAAACGTTATTCGTAATTCAGTCAACATCCCTATTTTTAATTGTGTCATCTGTTAATGATCGATACGTTAATGACAATCCTTTATGATTTCTTATAAATTTTCAGCACTTCGGTATTCTAGGACCAAAATCATTTTTTCGAGACCACACAGAATATTAGTCCTTTTTGATCACTTCTTAAACAAAAAAATTCGACTTTACCGATCTAGATTAGAAAGTACGACCAGAGGGATCAGTAAAATTTTGTCTAATTTTTATGCATTTTGCTGTCTTACAAACTGGTAAAATAAAAATACTAATTTTTAACTACTTTTTGCTAATCTGTCAGTGATCTGTCATATTATTATGTTTTTTATAATAATAGCACTTACATAAATATTAGCAAAATGCATGGAAATAGTATAAAATTTCCAAGATAAATTATTCTGATTACAGAATAGCAAAATTGTAATAATATGTAAACGAAACAAGAAAAACTTAAATTTTTATTAACCTATAGATCATTAATAATTCATTTGAATTTTTCGTCACTTCTGCTGATGAGGGTGTAAAAGCCGAAATACGTATTAAGTGTAAAAATAAATATTTTCTTTGAAACAACCAAGTGTTTTTAATTTGTATTTTTTAAAATATTATCAAACATGTTTCAGCAAGTGCCAACAGTTTACTCAATTAATTATAGATTTCTACCATTTCGGAATTCTGTGACTAAAATGATTTATTCTTTTATTTATATTTTACTTTTATGCATTTTGCTCTCGTAGAAAAAATATAATTTTTTAATCACATTTTCTACGAAGCTGTTAATCAGCTATGTATACAGGATGTTTAGAAAAAGTATTACAAACTTCAGGTAGAACGATTTTTAGATTAATAGTCGAACAAACATGTGTACGGCCCTTTGTAAAACCACACGAGCTACTTAAAAGAATGTAAATTTGGCAACACCGATTTAAATAACTGTTATAGCGCTTACAAGGTAACTACTTATATCAATCTAACAAATGTCTAAATTTAACAAATATTTGAACGCAATTTTACACTATTCTTCTTTAATGTAAACAGCAATGATATTCTATAAAAGAGTTTTAAAAATTCGCTTAGTTCTAGTCATGCATGTACAAATTAGATGGTTTCATGTGGCTTACGAAAGACCGTACAATCTTTTTGAATTAGGATGGTCCTCTTAGAATTTATCAAAGAATAGTTCTACTTGAAGCTTTTAATTTATAAGCTTACAAGTAGTAGTTATATGTTATAACCTGTATATATATATAAGTAAAACACCATGAACATAATATTAAAATGCCAAGATAAATTATTTTGATCATAGAATACCGAAATAATGATGATCTATAATGTAATCATAAAATAGAAAAAGTTTCCATTAACATATCGATCAATTAGTGGTAATGATTGAGCGTAATGAATTATTAAAATGTTTTGTAAGATAGATGAACCCTAAAGAAATAGAAGGAATATTAAAAAATTGTTGTTTTCAGATATTAACATTATTAATTATAAAAGTTATTGTAATATAACAATATTTAATTATTTTTAAGTTTTTTTTTTAATTTGGCAATTTTAAATTCGTTTTCTAATTAATATTACTTCCTATCAATAGATTAATTATTTTATTCAAATTATTATTCTAAATAATCTAATAAATTATATGACCTTTCCAAAGTTAAAAATAATTGAGTAGAATATCAAAAAATAATGCCTTTTAAATTACAATAAATAATTTTTATTATGATCAAGAAATTGAAAAACTGGTTTATTTATAACCCTCACTTCAAAATCCGACTACACTGCTTTTAAATTGAACAAGTGTACGTTAATTAATATTTTTAAACTATGTACGCCTAATCCCCATAATGAAACATAAACTTTAAGTTTGATTTAAACTGACAATATCGTATCAGGTGTTTGACGTATTTATATGATATGTTACTTCGATTTGCTTTAATTTATTTAAGCCATATTTAAAATTTAATTTTCGTTGGTGCAAACAAGCCTAAGGAGTATTGCAGTTGTGTCTAACTTGATAAATTGTTCAGGTGTTAACGAAGTGAACAGTTCAAATTGGTTGAAATATCACAAATTTCTTGAGAGTTCCTTACAGGCTAATGGGCAGTTGCGGCATTGAGCGCCGTCCCTGAAACATTTCAGCCAGATTCTCAAAAAATATTTAGTTAATCCTGAATTTTGGATTAGCTAATCTTATGATAGTCTGATTTAAAAAAAGTTAATTCACATTCCATATACTAAGTGATGAGAAGATTGTATTAAAGTTTATTTATTTTTTTTGAGAATATGGTTTACCTTAATTTGAGAAATCTAAAATTTAGGATTAGCTAGAATCTGACTAAAACACTTTTGAGAATTGAGCTGTGTGAGTGAGAAATTCACGAAATTGAAATACATATTTTTTTGAAATTACTAATTTTAAGGAAATAATTTTTAGAATATGGCAGTTAGAAATATGTATTCTTTTATTATGTGAAATAATTTTTATTGTAGATTGCGTATCTTTTTCAAATTTTGTGCAGAAAGTTTGTCCATAAGAGTGTTCATTATTTTGCCGGCTGCAGCGCTAGTATTAACAGACAGAAAAAAACTTACTAAATAATTAATAATTTAATAAATAATGATTATTTCTAGGTGGATATGCGAAATTCACTGGCCTCAAGACCTACAACAAGAACCTGAAGACGATGTTGGCTATCGGAGGTTGGAACGAGGGTTCCAGTCGCTTTTCTCCAATGGTGGCCAGTGCAGACCGTCGCAAAGAACTAGTGAAGAATGCTGTTAAGTTCTTACGTCAGAATCACTTCGATGGCTTGGATCTTGATTGGGAATATCCCAGCTTCCGTGACGGAGGAAAGGTAAAGATATGAATTATGCTGGTAAAATTCCAGTATACACTCTTGCCTTATTTTGACATTTTGTCAAAAGATGACGCTGTATGGAAGAAGTTCATTTTTTCAGTCATTCTAAAACAGTTTTTAGGTTAGCTCGCTTCGCTGGTACTTTAAATAAACAATCCCCGCCTTCCATCTCTTCGGCCGCCGTTGCCTTCGCATGGTCTGGTTATCCGATTTTAGATTCTCCATCGTAATAACTACAATCTACCTGTCAGTTATCTGACTAGGACTACCCACTGTTTTAGAACCATTGCATTCATTTTAAATTTCTAATTTAACGCATGCGTCAAGCAAATATCAGTCTACAAGAGAGTATATTGGAGTCTAGCCATTATGCTTATTACTTAAGAAAATATACCCTAAGTTTATTTTAATGTGAAACATGGGATTTGCCATGTCCAGAGTTTTGAATTTGACACCAATATATCAGAGCGATCTACTGTTCTTTTTTTTATCGAATAAAATTAATCTATCCTCCATATTTCATAAAAATTATTAGAGCAGCTTCTAAGATTACTTGCCATCTTTTTGGAACAAAATGGTGTAAGTTATATTTAAGTATTTAAACTTGGTAATATTTTTTGACTTATTAAATAAAATATACAACTTTAATTTAACTAATAGGTTTATTAATTTTAGTAATATCAGACGAAAATAAGTTTGTATTATTATACAGGGTGATCAAAAGGAATTGTTATAGTTGGCAATACAATTCCAGAGATCTTTTTATTCCACAGTTGGCACAACGTCAGATAAAGGCGGAAATGCTATTTGACATTTCTAATAAATACAAATAGGCTATGTCAGGAGTCTGACAGCTAATAGAATTTTGACTTTTTAAGTAATAGAAATAGTTTAGAAATAAATGTAATAATAAATGTACTCAAATTTAAATTTTAAATGTCACTGTCAACAACAGGAAATGAATTTATGTATCAGACTTACCAATTTCAAGTAGTTTTTTTTATTGCCAACTGTAACAATTCCTTTTGATCACTCTGTATATCGTTACAATGAAAAATGTAAATATTAATAATAAAACAACAGTCGTTGTCTTGGCAACTCATTTTCTTCGTCTGATAATTTCCTCTTGTAACGGAAATTGTGGCGGTACAGGATTCCCCCCTTCCGGAGACGGAGACCACAACCAATTATTATTTTGTCTGACTAATAAAAATATAGTTATTAAAATTCATATTTCCATCCTAATAGAATATTTATTTTTGTTACAGTCTAGAGATAAAGTAAACTATGCACAACTTGTACAAGAACTGAGAGAAGAATTTGATAGAGAATCACAGAAGACAGGAAGACCAAGATTGCTTTTGACCATGGCTGTACCAGCGGGTATTGAATACATCAACAAGGGTTACGATATTCCTAAACTCAATAAGTAAGTGTAAACTTCACCAACCAATTTTCACTAACAAATAAATAATCACTTATATGCTAACCAAACTTCGAATTCCACTATAAGCTAAGCAGATCACCTGTACTATAAATTGAATTAATTTCCTGTAGTAGTGAGTAAATATGTAATAGTATATTACATAACAAGCATCGAAAGTAAAAGATAACATGCGAGTGATATAAGTTCACGAGCACAGTTATCATACTTTCGAGCGAGCTATGTACACTATTTTTCAGACAACCACAAAATATTTCTAAAAAAACTTTACAAAATCAATGTTGTTACACTTTGAAATAATAAAAAGACAAAAAGTCAATTGCGATGTGGAACTGAAAAATAAATAAAAATAAATATATCATCACGCCTTCTACCCATTACTGGGTGTGGCACTCTGCTGAAGCAGATCTCGGTAAGTGATATATTTTGCGCGTGAAGTGCGGTTACCAGTCGTCAAATCACGGCCCCCAAACATGTGGAACTGTGTCTTAATAAATAAGAAAAATAGGAAAAAAACTTTCCATCACTTGTCACAAATCCCACAAAATTTACAGCACGTTTGAATCAACTTATGAGGTTATCATCAAACGGCTGGTCAGTTCAGCTTTAACCATAGACGCGTTTCGTCCTTTAGGGACTCATCAGTATGGTGTGATCAACTATCCAACTAGATCAACTAGGGACTAGTGAACTGTGATACTTTTTCAAGCTGAACTGACTAATGTTAAAAAGTATGTAAGCCGGTATGCATGACATGAGAGCTACGGAGCAACCCGTGGTGCCATCTACCGACAGAAATCGCAAACTACTTGACAGCAATTGAAATAAAATAAAGCGTCTATGGTTAAAGCTGAACTGACCAGCCGTTTGATGATGACCTGATAAGTTGATTCAAATGTGCTGTAAATTTTGTGGGATTTGTGACAAGTGATGGAAAGTTTTTTCCTATTTTTCTTATTTATTGTTACACTTTGACAGCTGAAACGTTCTTGAAAGAGTTGACTTTAGGTATAGTGATACCAACTGTATTAACCGTAATGTCAAAATATTAAATAATATTAAAATATTCATAAATAAGTAATTATTAATTTTAAAAATGAAGTCGGCCTGTTGGTCCTGAGGTCCCTGGTTCGATTCCCACAGGCGAAAAATTTTCATAATTTGAAAAAGCTATCCCTGTGACTCCTCCACCACTAACATGTTTGGGGGCCGTGATTTGACGACTGGTAACCGCACTTTACGCGCAAAATATATCACTTACCGAGATCTGCTTCAGCAGAGTGCCACACCCAGTAATGGGTAGAAGGCGTAATGATATATTTATTTATTTATTTAAAAATAAATATTTGTCTATGCAAATGTGGCAAAATCTGACAAAACTTCGATAAAAATTCTTTTTATTTATTTTATTATTTTCTTTCATCGTAACGCCATCTGTGGCAATCAGTGGAACTTCACCTGATACGTTAAAAGCGTACGTTATAATTACATATCAGTGTGTGTTATTTTCAACTTTCCGTAGTAACTTATAACGTTGTTATGGTTACTTTTATAAGTAGTCGTCTGAAAATAATAATAATAATAATGATATTTTCTTGCAGATATCTGGATTGGATGAACATTTTGAGTTATGATTACCACTCTGCCTTCGAGCCAGCAGTGAACCACCATTCACCATTGTACCCTCTCGAGGAAGATAACGAATACAATTTCGATGGCGATTTGAATATTGTAAGTTTCTATCAACATTAAAGTTATATGGAAACAATTTTTATTTACAATTTCCTCTTAATAGGATCACACAATCAAACATTACTTGAAAATGGGCGCTGAATCGTCCAAATTAGTTTTGGGCATCCCTACTTACGGAAGATCTTACACTTTGTACAACCCTGATGCTAACGAATTGGGAGCTCCTGCTGATGGACCTGGAGACATGGGAGACGCCACCAGAGAAAACGGATACTTGGCGTACTACGAAGTAAGTAATACACTTTGAAAGTAATTAGTAATAGACATTTTTTTATTAGAAAACTTAAGAAGTAAAGTTGATAAAATATATATTATTTCTAAATCTACATACAGACTGTAAAATAAGTAAGGAATACTGATATTGTCTCTTGAAATAATAATTTAAATAAAATATATCATCACGCCTTCTACCCATTACTGGGTGTGGCACTCTGCCGAAGCAGATCTCGGTAAGTGATATATTTTGCGCGTGAAGTGCGGTTACCAGTCGTCAAATCACGGCCCCCAAAGATGTTAGTGGTGGAGGAGCCACAGGGATAGCTTTTGAAATTATGAAAATTGTTTGTCGCCTGTGGGAATCGAACCAGGGTTCTCAGGATCCACAGGCCGACTTCACACCACTGAGCTAGCCACCCCATTTAATCATTTAATCCAAATAATTTTTTAAAAAGTTTCGAAGTGGGCTTGATTACGGATATTTTGGCAAGATCAGATTTTTTTAACAATAGTCATTTGTTCACAGTGAAGGGATGACATTTTACCTTTACCATACTGTTTTGTACTTTACGAGACTGTTATTTTTATTGTATCCTTGGATACGTACTTTACTTGACTATTTCAGTAAAAAATCTGCTTTCCATACTAAAATTAGTATGCACTTTCTTGTCGGTTTCAATAAAAATAATTTTTGTAATTTAAAATAAGATAAAATATATATATTTAAAATCACAATTATTTCTATCTTTATTCTGTATTGTCTTCGCTCTCCATTGTTTCTGTTTATTTAATTCATTGGAAGAAGTCTGAAATAGTTCCACTTATATTCAATGACTAAATATTCGTTTCCAGATCTGTGAGAACTTGAAAGAGAACGATTGGAAAGTTGTGCAGCCTAACCCAGACGCCATGGGTCCCTACGCCTACAAGGACAACCAATGGGTGAGCTACGACGATGAGCGGATAGTGAAGAAAAAGTCTGTGTACGTGGTCGACAACAACTTGGGTGGTATCATGTTCTGGTCTATCGACAACGATGACTTCAGAGGGAACTGTTACAATAAGCCTTATCCTCTTATTGAAGCTGCGAAAGATGCTTTGCTCACTGCTGCCGCCAGGTAAATCATTTAAATATGATTTTTTAAATTTCTTCATTTTTACATGATTCTAAATCATATATTTTCACGCCATTACACTCACTCTAATGCCCCTTACACACGGGGACAGTTTTCTGATAAACTTTTTAGAAAGAAGAAGTCGAGAAAGTTCCTTGGAAATTATAGCGCCGCCTCTATCGCGAGAAAGATTTTGTGGAAAGTAACTAACTTCATGCTTATGGCGCAGTAGTTAACTCATTTCATGTTAAAGAGTAAATGGCAGATTTTTAAGAAACTTTTTTGACTTCATCTTCTTTCGAAACAGTTTCTTAGAGGCGTTTAACTTTCTTCTTTGAAATGGAACCCTATTTTTTGATTTGCTTATTCGATTCAATATTTTTGTTTTAATTCAATGACTACAAAGTTAAATACTGTCACATTACAATCTTTTTGACAAAAATGCATAATAAATAGACATGAATTTATTTAAAATCGCATAGAAATGAATGAACAAATCATAATATTTTTGTTTGTTTGATTCAATACAATTATTTTCTAAAAAATAAATAAATAAATTTTATAAGTTATTTGTTTCTGTCATAGCACACTGATTTCTATACGATTTTGATTAAATTAATGCCAATATTTATCAAAAATTTTGTAATGTGAAGGTACTGAAATTTATAGTCGTTGAATTCAGAAAAAAAATCATGAATCAAACAAGCAAATAAAAAATATAGGTTCCCATGTAAAATAAGAAAGTGGGAACCCGTAATTTAAGAACCACTGGTTTTAAAAAAAATTGCTAATAAAAATAATGAATCGAACAAGCAAATAAAAAATATAGGTTCCCATTTAAAATAAGAAAGTTGGACCCCGTATTTTGAGAACCAGTGGTTTTTTAAAATTTGCTAATAGATTTGAAAAATGGTATTTCTTTGCTAATTTAATCAACCTTGTAGCTCTTATAGTTCTCGAGATAGCAATGGTGGCACAACTAAATTGAACACCCAGTATTTTGCACGTAACTGTTATTATAAAAAATAATATGAGAACTCACTGACAGCTTCGTAAAAAGTGTAGTTACAAAATTATTTTAGCCACAGAACTTGCGAAATGTACTAATTTATAGAATAATAATGAAAAATAGGTGATGTCAATAAATTATCGATCGGTAACAAAATGATTCAGTTACTGAAGAGGAAAGTTTATTATAATGAAGACGAAAGAATGATTTATGGCTAGTTGTACTATCAAAACTTACATTTTAAACTTGGTTTAAATAAATAAAAACAAATCAAATGTTAATTATTTCATATGACATGTAATTTATATATGCTTTTATTTATTTAAACCAAGTTTAAATGGAATAGGTGGCATAGTGGTTATCGTGTCGGCCTGTGAATCCTGAGAACCTTGGTTCGATTCCCACTGGCGACAAACATCACCACATTAATACTACTCCTGTGGCTCCCCCTCCATTAACATCTTTGGGGGCCGTGATTTGACGGCTGGTAACCGCACTTCACGCGCAAAAGTATATCACTTACCGAGATCTGCTTCGGCAGAGTGCCACACCCAGTAATGGGTAGAAGGCGTGATGTTATGTTTATATATTTATTTTTTATTTAAGTTTGAATTTTAAATGTTGTTGGTACAACTGGTTATTATTAATATATTTATTGTTGTTGTTTTTTTCTTGTAGTAAAACGGAAGACAACTTGGTCAAACCCCGCAAACCAACTTCTCGTCCTCGTCGTCCAACTTCTTCTCTAAAGAAAGAAGCCGACAGTTCAACCTCTCGATTCCAGAACAGCGGTGGACGTCAAAGTCTTGACGATGTTCCTGCCTCCAGTGGCCGAAAACGCATACGGTACTACTACCACAACTCATACAATCCCTTAGACAGTTACTAACAAATCTCTTGTAGACCAAGTTCCAGTTCCAGGGGTAAACCCAGGAGTGAGGACCCTAACGAGGAGAAAAAGGAAGAAAGGAAGAGAACTAGAACGAGAGGAACAGGAAGAAGAAGGAAGACCACAACGACTACGCAGTCGACTACTGTAACGTCTACTACACCGATTACGCTGCCCACGACGCCGTTGTATAAGACGCCTGAACCGCCGACTACTCCAGATCCTGGTGGTGGTGAGTTCTTTTTCTTATGGGGTGGCCAGCTCAGTGGTATGAAGTTGGCCTGTGGATCCTGAGAACCCTGGTTTGATTCCCACAGGCGACAAAAACAATTTTCATAATTTCAAAAAACTATCCCTGTGGCTCCTCCACCACTAACATCTTTGGGGGCCGTTATTTGACGACTGGCAACCGCACTTCACGCGCAAAATATATCACTTACCGAGATCTGCTTCGGCAGAGTGTCACACCCAGTAATGGGTAGAAGGCGTGATGATATATTTATTTTTATTTATATTATTTTCTTCGAGACGTCTGAATTTTTATTATACCGACTGTATCAAGAAAACCGAGCTGTAGGTGTTTAACATGGGAAAACAATTTTCCGAACGCATTAATACCCAAATTATTTTAGATAAAAATTCTTCAAATAAAAGTTGTAGAGCTTAATAAACTAAATTAATTTTCTGTGTTTTGTAATGGCAGAAATGAAATATAAAAATTTATAAAATTACAAGTAAGACAAAATAACAAACAAATGTGCAATTTAATTCTGACATATATTTTGACACATTGAAGTTTTGCATTGTTTGAAAGTAAGCTTTTTATCTCTCTATAAATTTTACCTTATTTTTACAAATTTATTTATTATTATTTACAAATAATTGAATGACATTATTCAAGAAAAAGTTTGACAGAACAACTTAATCCATTTATTCCATTATTTTGTTTTAATTTCATGGTTAACGCTAATCAAATTGTAATTTTGTAGATTTCCATATTTAATTTCTGGTGGTACAGAACACAGAAAATATATTTAGTTTATTGATTTAGATACAGAATTTTAAGATTATTTATATCATTTTTATCTACAATAATTTGGGAAGCAATACGCGCGGAAAAATTGTTTTCCCATGTTGAACGCCTATGAACTAGAGATGGGAATTCTAGTTCATTTGAGTGAACTAGTTCATTCGTCCTCGTTCACCAAAAAGATTAGTTCACTGAACTAGTTCATTCGTTCATTTTCGTTCACGAAATTTTTAAGACAATGATGAACGGAAATCGTGTTGTATTGTGATTCCGAGAACAAGCGAACTTTTAGGATCTGGTTCTAGTATAATTTGACAGCAGACAGCAGAAGCAGAGCGGTGATTATAGCAATGACCACGAACGAATGAAGTATGAGTCTCGTTCACTCGTTCACTTGTTCGCCGCTCTCCGCTTTAGTTAGCCATCGGCCGTGCCGCCGTGCTGGTGAATCATATGCCAATAGTTCGCAGTGAACTAGTAGTCTCGTTCACTCGTTCACTCGTTCGCTTGTTCGCCGCTCTCCGCTTTCGTTCGACCTCATCGGCCGTGCCGCCATGCTGGTGGATAATATCCGAATAGTTCGCAGTGAACTAGTCTTTAATAAGCTCACGAACTAGTTCGTGTCGTTCACTATAAGGAATAGTTGATATGAACTAGTTCGTTCACGAACTACACACCTTTACTATGAACCATTTTTTATGATACACCCGGTAGATAGGATAATCATATTTAAAAAAAAATAAATAAAGGACAAATTTTAGAAAAATATATTAGAAATACAATGTGTTTTTATATTTTTTAACAGCCCACTAATTTTCAAAAAAGTTTTAGCTAATCTTGAATTTTGAATGAGTCACTAACTAACCTATATTTTCAGAAAAAAATTAAATAAACATAATTTCGTTATCATTTGATTTTCGGAAAGTAATTCGGACTAACTTTTTAAAATCGGACTATCTAATTAAAAATTCAGGATTAATTAAAACTTTTTTTTATTAATCGGGCTGTAAATTTATATCAATATGATTTTTTAATAGAAATACTAAGCAGAAGAATATATTAATCAATTAAATTAAAAATTCTCAATATTAAAGGAGATATGGTTTTTTTTTTCAATTAAAAAATGATTAAAGATGTAATTTTTCAGTATGTAATTTACATTTTTATACAAAGTTCCCATACTTATTTAATATGGTTAAACCAGTTTTAGTGGATAAAAATACATGTTAGCTCTGAGTTAGGTACTCTCTAAAATGCGCATTATTGAATATTGAACTCTTATAGCATTTCGTTGGTATTGAAAAAAAGAGGATTTGGGAGTTTTCTAATTCAGTTTGAATTTTACTTTACTTTCTAATTATGAAATAAATGTCCTGAATGTAATTAGTTCCTCATATCCACTCCTTTAGAAATTTCTTTATTATGTGTCAAAAACAGAAAATTGCTCATTTTAACCAAAGTTATTATAACGGAGTATATGTCTCTGTATTTATCTTCGCATCCGATGTAAAAATATATTGTTTTTGTAGATTTCAAATGCGAGGAAGATGGTTTCTTCCCTCATCCCCGAGACTGTAAAAAGTATTTCTGGTGTTTAAGTGGACCTTCAGACCTTGGAATCATTGCTCATCAGTTTACGTGTCCTGCTGGTAAGTTGATTCTATTTTGTACTAAAATCCACAGAGCTGGGCAAGCTACTTAAAAAAAGTAGCTAAGCTAGAGCTACAGCTATTCTTTAAAAAAGTAGCTCAGCTACAGCTATAAGCTACATTTTGTAAAATATAAGTAAGCTATAGATAAAAGCTTTCGTTAAAATAGCTGTTAAATTTTAAAGCTACTTGTTTTAATTATTGTGAATTAATTAAATTTGCCATTGTCATATGATCAGTTGATCAGTCTTTTGTTATAATGACTGTTAATTTACTATTATGTACATAAATATAAAAAATTGCATATGGACAAATGTACTGTTCATTTTTGATGCTATAATTTATATTTATATCGGAATAAATTAACAGTCACATTAACAGAAGACTCCTAAACAGTCGATGTTTAGTTTATCTAATATTTAATACAAAAGTAGGATAGGTTAAGAACAAGTGAAAAATAAAATATGTTAATAGATTTTAAACTATATAATAACTTGTTATCCTACAGTTATAGAAAACAATAAAGAAAGTACAATTCAAATACAAAACAAAAATAAATAGGTATTTCTTAATGAACAGTGGTAGCTTTAAGCTACAACAAGTAGCTTTGGGCTACAAAAAGTAGCTTTAAGCTAAAAAAAAGTAGCTTTAAAAGTAGCTTCAATTGTTATAACAATATTTTTAACCTAACAGAAAAAAAAATAGTTCGCTACAAGCTACAGCTATATTTTTTCACTTTTAGCTAAGCTACAGCTACAGCTAAGGTAAACATAGCTAAGCTAGTAGCTAAGCTACAAAAGTAGTTAGCTACTGCCCAGCTCTCAAAATCCAGTTACAAATTTAACATCTTGTCTGTTATGCAGTTTTTCATATGGATGTTATATATAAAGAGAACCGTATGGCTAATTTTTTAATTGAGATGCCAATACGGTTTACTAAATTTTTAAGTGCTTAATAAAAAAACAAAAAAACTTTGTTACTACAATACAATACAATTATTATATTAATTTATTTTCTTGTAGGTTTGTACTTCAACAAAGCAGCAGACTCTTGTGACTACACTCAAAACGTATTGTGTAACAAGAAAGTGAAAGCCAGTAGTGTTATTACCTCAGCCCCGCCAGTAACCACATCCACGACAACAACAACCACTGCTGCTCCCACAACAACCACGAGGAGATCTAGGATCACTGCTGCTACCAGCAGAACCACATTCTTGTACGCCCCGACTACCACTACCACTGAAGAACCTGAGTATTACGTAAGTAACTCTCCTTCATATCCAATTTCTTTTAACGAAGATTATCTTCAGTAATCATGAAAACACTCTCTATCTTCTTCATATTGGAATGCATGCATTTTTCAGTACATATTCACTTTAAAAAATGCTTCTTTTAAATTAAAAAGAATATCACCAGGATTTAAACCTGGGACATTATGAACTCCGGTCATATGCTGTAACCATCTAAGCCACGGTAGCCCTGGATTCAAATCTGATTGTATTCCAATTTTTCTCTCGTGTCAAGTCTTTCATTATAGGCAAATAAAATAAAGATCGCAGCGCCATCTAGAACACTTCGCGAACTACTGTATCCAGGATAGATTTAAATCACAATTTAATATTATAAAACATAAAATAACTCTCTCTTTTATATTTAATTTATTAACACGATTGTCACTACATATTAAATCTATTGAATTTAGATTAATAATTAAAATATCAAAATTTTCTAAGCCTAAAATGGTTAAGTGCTTTTTCTGTATTTATTAAATATTTACTTGTACTTCAGAATTTCCAAACGTTTTCGGTTGATTATTTAATAAATTTATTATAGTATCTACTGTTTCTGTCCCTTCTATTGTATTTGTATCGTGACTTTTCTCTATTTCGACATTATTATGCGTAGCGTTTTAATGTTCACTTTCTGCGAAATTTTGTACATCAATGGATTTTTTCATTCTTAAAATTCTGTCACTATTTTGAATTTATTTATCGTATTTTCTTTGCCTTTAGCAAATTAGTAGGTATTGCATTTCATTTGAGATGTACAGTGAAAAATTTTATTTGGCGACAGTTCTAGTTACATATTACTTGTTTAACTACTTACCATAAAAGAGTTACTTGTTTTATTAGGACTAATAAAGGTTATTATTATTATTATTATTTATCACTATGACAATTGTAGTAAAAATATTATTTTCCTACAACTGTGCGATGTCTTTGTTATTACGTAGCTATAATTGCCTTGGTTACGTATGGAAAGTAGATGAATGCAGACCAAGTGCGCTGCCGAAAGCAAAGAAACACTAGTGCGGAAAGTGCTTCATTACGTAACTGTCAAAAGAATATTGTTTTGACAGCGATTTAAATTTCGCGCCGAGCGCGGAATTCATATTTTGACCACAGACGCTTGTGGAAGAAGAAGATACGGTGAACTAGCGCTAGTAAATATGCAGTAGTATATTTTGACGTTACCTTAATTTGCAGTATATCTAATCTGTAGACAATTAATAAAAAGAACCGAACAAAGTAAAATGTATCGATAAATGGTTTTATTTAAAGAGTAAATGAAATACTGCATATTTATTGTTTGTGTATATTATTAATACAGTTGTTACAGTTGCTTATATTGACATAATGTAAAGTGGAAACTTTTGTGTCTAAAGAAACATTGATTTCTTCCGTACCTGTTCATATTATTACCAGTAATATTATTGGTAACAATTTCGGAAGCTTCAGAAGTACCAGCAGCAGGTTGATTGTCATTGTCGAAAATAGATCCAACATAGTATGATCCGGAGCTTCAATTATCTTTGGAGGTGTTAATGATAAAGAAGAATCACTCACTGTACTATTCCAATCAAGATGATTTTGAAGAAATTATTTTGACGTTAGTGAAATATTTTTAAATAACGTAGAACAATGTGCAAGCAATCAACAAACAAACCATAGCAACGCCGTAAAACATCGTTCTCATGTAATATGATTAAAATTTTATAAATTTTATAAATTTTAATAATATTTTAGTGATTTAGTAAATCGCACAGTTGTAGGAAAAATGTTGTTTATAACACGTGCCGAAAAAGGTTACATGCTCGTGCAGATTTCCGCACTCGGCAAGCCTCGTGCGTTAAATTCTGCACTTGCACGTAACGAGCCTTTTTCGGCACTTGTTATAAAAATAACTATTTTGGTCCTAAGACGTATCTCTGGTAACGTAAACATTCCTGAAATAGCATTCTTTTACTACTGAAAAAGTTGAAATTATAATATAATATTTTTTTGTGAAATGTAGGGAACATACTACCGTACGCGGGTTAACTTTTTTTCCCTATTTTTAATCGCATAATCCATACTGCATGTTTATCTATTAATTCGGCAACCCTAAATTTTGTCTCAAATTTTGCTTTTTGTGTTTCTTTCTTTGGCAATACATGAAAAGATACATCTAGATGTTTTTTTACACCCTGGTACGTAGCAATAATCGTTCTACATTATATATTTTATCAACACACCGAAAATATTTCAAAATATCTATATCTAATATATAATACAATTCAAAATGAAACCTGGATACAGTAGTTCTAAAAATTACCGCTAGGTGGTGTAACGCCTACATGAAATCGAGACTGCCTATGACACAACAAATTTAAAAAAAAAATCAGATTTGAATCCAGTGTGACCGTGGCTTAGAAGGTTAGAGCGTATGACCGGAGTTCATAAGATCCCAGGTTCAAGTTCTGCCGGTATCCCAATTTTTCTCTTTATAATTTAATTTGATCAATTACTAAGTATTTACCTAAAAAAATAATAATTAAATGGTTCTTTTGTTAATTAAGAAATAAATATAAGATTCTGTTATTTAAAAAAAAAAAATGGGTTGTTGTAGCTAAGTAGTTAGCGCAGGATCTTAACAAACGAGAGTTATCGGACTCAAATTTCGCTAATTTCAACTTATAATGAATATATATATATATATATATATATATATATATATATATATATATATATATACTCGTATATATATATATCATCACGCCTTCTCGGTAAGTGATATATTTTGCGCGTGAAGTGCGATTACCAGTCGTCAAATCACGGCCCCCAAAGATGTTAGTGATGGAGGAGCCACAAGGGTAGCTTTTGAAATTATGAAAATTGTTTGTCGCCTGTGGGAATCGAACCAGGGTTCTCAGAATCCACAGGCCGACTTCATACCACTGAGCTAGTCACCCCATAAGATTGATGATTAGTTAGTTAGAACATCACGCGCACAAATATATCACGTACCGAGATCTGCTACGGCAGAGTTTCACACCCAACAATGGCTAAATGACGTGATGATATATTTATATTTATTTTATTTTAAATTTGACATAGTCAGATGAATTACTCTTTAGTTCACATATTTTCCGCGATTCACTTGCCGTTGGTTGCGTTTTTTGTGTCTTTTGTAGCTATAGTATAGCAGTACAGTGGTGTAGTTAGCGTTACGGTATTCGAATTTGGAGATCCCGAGTTCGAATTCCATTCAAACTAAAAATAATGAACTACCACACTGAGGCTCGGTGAAATCGAATCCAATACTGTAATTGGGATTAAGTTCCTGTTGTACAGAGCAGCATAATAATTAGTTTTCGGTTTTATACGCATATATTATTACTAAATGTTGTACTTTGAGTAATTATTTATTTTGGATTTAGGATGAAGAATATGAATATGATGATGATGAAGATTTTGACGATAACGCTCCAAGGAGAGGAGAACCAGATTCGGAAGAAGATCCCAGAGTTATCAAAGAACTTATTGACCTCATTAAGAAAGTTGGTAAGTTGAAAATTACATATATTAATTCATGATTTGTTGTAATCGTGTAACACCAGAAAATTCGGACAGTTTTATCTGACGACTTTGAATATATAGGCTGTTCCATTTAAGTGTACCACCATTGCTGTCCCGAGAACTATAAGAGCTCCGAGGTTGGTTAAATTAGCAGAGGACCACCATTGTTTGATTTAAATAAGAAAAAATAGGAAAAAAATTTCCATCACTTGTCTCGTAATTCCACAGAGGTTTACAGCACGTTTGCATCAACTTCTCAGGTCATCAACAAACGGCTGGTCAGTTCAGCTTTAACCATAGATCTAGTTGGATAAATGATCGAACCATACTGATGAGTCCGGAAGGACGAAACGCGTCTATGGTTAAAGCTGAACTGACCAGCCGTTTGTTGATGACCTGAGAAGTTGATGCAAACGTGCTGTAAAACCTCTGTGGAATTACGAGACAAGTGATGGAAAATTTTTTCCTATTTTTTCTTATTTATTAAGACTCATTTTGTCTTTTGTTTTATTGTTTGATTTGTTTATTTTTCAATTATTTTCTATCCAAAGCACTTTTGTTTCAGCCAGATATAAATTTAACCTGCATTTTTCTCAGTTATTTTGTTATATTAGAATATGATATGTTTATATCGTTGAATTCAGAAAAAAATACCCTATCGAACGACCTAAAAAAATATATGTTCCCATTTAAAATAAGAAAGTTGTGTCCCGTACTTTAAGAACCACTGGTCGAAAAAAATTTTTTTTGCTCATAATAATAGTCTTGTAAAATGGTGGTTCTTTGCTAATTTAATCAACCTCGTAGCTCTTACAGTTCTCGAGATAACAATGGTGGCACACTAGAACATTCCGTATATCGTATATTAATTTTACTCATACGAAAATTATAATAAAGCAAAAATAATATTTATATAATAAACTTAATTTTATCGTCTCTTAGTGTATTGTAGCATGGTAAATAAATAACAATCAAATATCTCACTAATATATTTTTTCATAGGTGGTGTTGAAGAACTAGAAAAATTCTTGAAACTCCAAGAAGATGGTACCATGTCTGTCACTCACAGCGGTTCCACCACTCCTGCATCCATCAGTCGATCTCTTTACGAACGAGTGTTGCAGAGCAGAGCAAATGCAACCGCATCAAAGACTAATACAGTCTCCACAAAATCACGAAATCCCTTAGTATATTCTTCAATCAACCGTAACAGACCGAGCTCTCAGAATGAGGATTTAGAAAAACCTGAGGCAACTAGTGAAACTTCAACTAAACGAGGCAATAGTCGTTTCACTCCTCAAAATGTAGGCTTGGAGAAACCTGAAACTTCTAACGAAAGCTCAAATGTTAGAGGAAGACCGCAGTATACCACAATCACCAGACAGAGGTGAGATATTTTCGAAATATTTCTTGAGCTGATAAACATTTTTAAAATATTTTTTTGTCTATTTTACATGCATAAGGTAGTCATTAAAAAACTCAGTTGCGTATCGAAATAGCTATTTACATAACTAGTGCGCGAAGACACACTTGGCGGGAATGGTGCAAATGGCGTCTTCGTGCATGAGTTTTGTACAATGCTTTTTGTAACGAGCAAAAATTATAAATATAATGGGGTAGCTAGCTCAGTGGTATGAAGTCGGCCTGTGGATCCTAAGAACCACAGGCGACAAACAATTTTCACCATTTTAAAAACTACCCCTGGGGCTCCCCCACCACTAACATCTTTGGTGTCCATAATTTGACGGCTGTTAACCGCACTTCACGCGCAAAATATATCACTTACCGAGATCTGCTTAAGCAGAGTGCCACACCCAGTAATGGGTAGAAGGCGTGATGATATATTTATTTATATTTATGTTTAAAAATTATATAATCAATAGTGAGAAAAGTTATTAAATTTGAAACGTGAATTTATACTGACAGTTAAGTATGTCATGAATTGACATTTTTTATTTGAAAACAAATTGTTTATTTTTTGCTCGTAAAGTTTGTTAAATTATATCTGATTGATGGCCCATAACCTGATGTCTCTATTTCTTTTATAAATTTCTTGAAATGTGTGTATATAAGTACAATTAGCGTTTTAATAGTCAAAATTTAGTACCATAAAAATGAGTGTTTTTTTCAATTAATTTGCGCACTGGTGCGCAAAGTAATAGAAAAATCAACTTTCCATCGGTTTCCAAGGTAATGTAAACCTTATTTTGAATGATGCCAGTACAAAAAAGCATTTATTACGATACTCAACGTTTTGTTTTAGACAGTTGGTAGTTGGACACTGTAACTGTCAATCTGAGAACATCAAAATTTCAATATAAAGTAGAATACCTATTTATCGTGCTTTCAAATTACTTTACGTAGTTAAATTGACTCGGTTTCAAATAACGCAAATTTAAAAAAAATTATAAAAGACGTAAAATAGAAGAAAATAGTATATATATATAATAAATAATAATAGTCATTTTATAAGACTTCTTAACGCTCTTGTCCTTTAAAAAACTCGCCTGCGGCTCGTTTTCTAACTTGGACGCGTGCGTAGAAAAAACATGTTTTATAAAACTCGTTCTTTAATATACTATTAAAAAATTATAAAAAATGAGCTGCAGTAGCTACGCTATATCGTAGCTACAGAATGATCAGAAGTAAGTGTTTCAGTTGGCATTACAATTCTGGGTATATTTTTATTCCACAGTTGACACAGCGCCAGGTAAATGCGAAAATTCTATTTGATATGTCATTTTTATAATAAATACAAATAGGTTGAGTGATAGAAAATACTTTAGACTATTACTCTGTGAGTAATGTTAATAAATAAAAGGATATGGGTTAGCGAAACAACGATTTTTATTACATTAAATTTTTAAATGTCACTGTCAACCAACAGGAAATAATTTTTTGTATCAGTCTTACAAATTCCACGTAGTTTTTTTTTTATTGTCAACTGAAACACTTCTGATCACTCTATACTTAGCTCCGATTTTTTTCCACCAATCAGCGCTGTTTGACAAGTGCTACTAACCTAAATATTTTGTTTTAAATTTAATATAATTTTGCGATTTCACAAACAAATATAATATACACGTCGGTTATAAAGATATTTTTTATTACTCACGTGGTTATTTTCTTCAGCTAACGCCTCGTAAAATAATATTCCACGTTCGTGATAAAAAATCTTTCTTTATGAAAATATGTAGATAAATAACTATCAGAGGAAAATGGTTAAAACAAAAGCAACGATATTTTCTATCACTTTTATTTTAAAACAAGAAATATTTGACAATGAAAGATATACGATGCTAAATGTGTCGAGTTGTAATTCTTAAATTAAATAATATTTTATTTGTGTCTGTAGAGCTTCAACTGAAAAGACGGCAGAAGCAAATATCGAATCCGAGGATGACGAATTTGAAGACGAAGAAGAAGAAGAGGTACAAACAAAGAAAAATAGACAATTCCCTTCAAGAAAACTAACAACTCCTGAGTATGTAACAATTAGAAGAACAAGGCCTACGTCTGCAACTGAATCTGAAATTGAAGATGAGGATATTCCTACCAGGTAATAAAATACTAAATATTTCAATAAAAAACATATTTAACATATTTTATTAATTTCTAGAAGCAGTATTGTTCGTAACAGACAAAAGGGTGTACCAGGAGAAACAGATGAAAACGAGGATTCTACTCTACGTACAGAATATGTTACAATTCGCAGAAATAATAGACCTTCTACTGATGAAGCTACCACTTCAAAGTAAGTTGTGATTATAATAAACACAAGAATGTCCCTTCAAGCGCCCCAATCAGTTTTTTTTTGTCACATTTTTAATGTATAATTATTGAACTGTAATTAATTTTTGAAAGGTTCAAAATATTAAGAAATATATTTTTATTACTTTCTCAGAAAGTAAAATTTTCTTCTCTTAAATCAAAGAAAAAAAAGTTATCTTTTTATCTCTAGGGAAGAAATTTTTCTTGTCAAAAGAAAGTAAATAAAGCCATATCCATGACAATTGGAAAACAACGGTATGCTTTGACATATGTGATTCAGGTGACATCTATCAAGAGAATAATAAATCTTATCTATTTTTGTAATTTATTTCTAAAAATTTTACTTTGACAGGATAGTAAAAAAAAAATAATTTTTAAGGTTGCGGCTAAACCAGACACGTAATAAAAAATATAAAAACAACTTTGTATGCATCTTTTAATTTTGAACATTTACAGTTTTTCCATAAAATTAAAAGAAGAGCAGGAAATTGCATAAAAATAATATTCCGTGTTAAATTCCTATGTTAGCCCTTACCAAGCACTAACTGATTTAATAGTAAGAGAAGACATGTTTTTCACATTTCATATGACATTTCATAGAAACAAAATCTGTCAACATTTTGCTGTTTCCAACGCTACCTAGGTTACTCATTACATGGTCCAATTTGACTTAGTTTGATTCAGAAGAAATTACATTTTAGTACACAATACACTCTAAGTACGGGAATTAAAATTTTTTGTGCAATATCAAATTAGGTCACGCTCTAGTATAGGTACAAATTTAAATATTGAAATATTTAAATAATTGATTTGTTGTTTAGATACACAACAATTCAACGAAAACGACCAGCAACTGAATCCTCTGACGATGTTGAAACAACCGATATCGAATCCTCCAAACGTCGTTCTACAACTCAATCTCCAGAAGAAGTCTCTTTAGAAAAAGAGAAACGTGTCCGGTCCACCACACTATCAAGTGTAGACGAATCATCAACGTTAACAACAACAAACACAGACACAACTTTAGAAGACAACAAGAAAACCACAACAGACAAAGAAACCACAGTAACTGAAAACGTTGAAGTCAAATCGACATTAGAAGAAACAACTGACTCAACCGCTGACAAAACTGCAACTCCGACTCCAGTTACTGAATTACCACAATCCAGTTCAGAACTTGCACAGACAACAACTTTAGAAGCAAGCACAGAACTTCCCTCCACTGATAAATCTAACCAAATCAGTGAATCTCAAGTGAATGAAACCACCAGTGAGAAAAACTCTCCTCCACAACTCTTCAAGCCTCGCCCATTCGCTACTAGAACCAGATCTACCACTACAGCGAAACCATCAACTGAAACCTCTGAAGCACCAACTAAAAAGGTGAGTGAACCCTCAGGTATCAAACCCGGAAATGCCGGAAGACCTATAGTTCGGAAATTCCAGCCCGGAAATAGGTTTGCGGCTAGGGCCCAACAAACACAGAGCACGCAATCGCAATTAGATTTAAGTAATAATAATAATAATACGGTTAATATTAAAACTACCACGGAAGAAAATGGCGTTAACACTCAAGAAATTGACACTAAACAAAAAGAAGAAGAAATCCAAAGGAGACTTGGCAACCGTGGAAGATCCAAATTCACTCTTCCTACTTCAACAGTTGAGCCAACTGCTGCGAGAAGAAGACGTCCTCAACACCAAGGAGTTACAGAAGATTATATAGATTCTGACTATGAAGAAATACAACGTACTTATCGTCCTTCTATACTTGCAGATCTTTCGTCTTTAACTTCTGCAGATATAGCTTTCCGTGGAAACAATAATCGGAAACATATTCGACGACGTCCTGTAACTTCAACAACTACTTCAACAACTCCTTCAACGACTACTAAAGAAGGTCCAACGGAACCTTCACTTAAAACAGGTCCCAGAACTCTTTCATTAGCTAGAAAACAAATTTCTGAATCTACTTTTGGTCGTAACAGTAGAAGAATCTTAACACAAAATCAAAAACCAACAGATGGTTCCACTACAGAAAGCAACACTTTTAATGAACCTTCTACCAAAACATCATTATTTGCAAAACCTCGTCCTCCATATTCAACATTACTTAGAACCACTACTACACAAAAACCTACCACAGAGCAAATAACTGAAACATCTCCTGAAACTGAAACAATTACAGTTAAAATCAGACCTAGAATTAAATTTACTGAAGCCCCACCTTTAGTCAGACCTACAGATGAAATCACCACTGAAAATAATAATGAAGTTACTGACAATTCTCTATTAAATTCGCCTACAACTGAGCCAGAAGAAGAAATAGATAGTACCGAATCTAACAGTGACAAAGAATATAAAATACTGAAACCAGAAAGTGATGAATCCAACAATGAAGTAACTGAAATCCCAGAATCTGATGCTACAGTTTCTTCTACAACTGAAGTTCAGGAACAATCTCCTGTCACTAAATTAAATCGTGCCAGATCTACAACTGTTGCTAGCGTAGATGATACGACAACAGTTCCTACAACAACTGAACGAAATATAATTCGAAGAATTAGACCAAGAACGACAACAACTCAAACTGTTAGTAGCTCTGAGAGCCCAATACTTCCAAAAACCAATCGTACTAGAAAAGTTTTCATATCTAACAGACGCAGACTAACAACTCCAGTTTCAACAGAAACTGAATCTTCTAATACTGAAACAATTAGAACAACAGTAGATTTTAAACGTCAAAGACCTTCATTTTTAAGTCTGAGAAACAATCAAACTGCTCTTCGACCGAATGTAACTCGTCTAAGACCTGTCAAAACTGATAGAGACGAACTAGAAACAAATACTACTTCTGAGTCAAATCGAGGACTTGTCAAACGAATTCGTCCAATTGGTGTAATATCTAAAATAGATGAAGAAGAAAAGATTAAATTATCTGAAACTAATATCAGTGAGAATGGCTATTTGGGAGTAGTGCAAAATCTCCCTGAAGACGATTCTGGAAAATACAGAAGGCGTAAAATTGTTAGACGAATTCGTCCTAGTAAAGATGCAGTTTTCTCGAAGACCGAAGAAGATGAAATAAAAAATCGTCGAATTAAAATATCTGATAAAAGTGTTGTAACAACCGAAGAAGGAATAACTGATGACGAAGAAATAAGAATTCATAACAGTGACAGATTTTCAGATTCAACGACTGTTGCAGAAGAGTCAGAAGCAGGTACTGAGTTAAATAAAAGAATTCGACCAAATAAAGACACATTGTTTTCTAAATCTGAATCTATTGATATTTTAAGATCTAAAACAATTAGGTTGAATGATAATTTTGATTCAGAAACTGAAAGTAATAATGAAAAGGATGAAGATGAAGAGAAAATAAAGAAACTCAGACAAAGTAAAGCATCAGTTGTAGATGATAATGATACAACTGATTCAGAAACTGATGAGCAAAATATTAGAACAAGTACAACTGAAGCAGAGTTAGAACAAACAGATAACTATGAATCAGATCAGAGTACTGAACCAGAAAACCAAGATCCAATAAAGAAACGTCCAATTTCTTCATTATACAAATCATCAAATGATTTTAGAAATCGTAGGTTAAAACTGAACGGTTCAACTAAACAACAAACAACTGATGATGAAGAAGACGTCACAAACAAAAGAATAACAACAACTGCTGAAACACCAAGTACTTTCAGACCACGTACCTTACTTCGTAAGTTTCGTCCCGGTGTCATTGAAAATTCCGCTGAATCTAAAGTTAAACTAAGTGCTGCCAACATAAAATTCATTGAAAATAACAGAGCTACCAATCGTACAAGAAAAATAATTCGTAGGCTTCGTCCAACCACTACTACCACCACAGAAGTTGAAATTCCTCTAAGTACCATAACTGACACTCCTTCAGTGAGTACAACTACAGAAAATAATATTTCCCCAACAAGTGAGAACATTATAACAACAGGATTTATAGAAGATGAAATTGTTCCAACAACAGAACTTTTTGTAGAAACTACTGAATATCCCCTAACAACATTAGATGACATTGATGAAACAACAATCTTCACAACAGAAGCGGAAATAACTACCACAACAACATCTAAACCTAGGCCAACAAGACCGTCTTTGATTGGTCGTAGCAGACCTGCTTACCGCCCTAGAGCCAGGCCAATTGTAGAAATTCGTAGCACTACACCTGGAATTATACCTATTGGTTTAAGACGAAAATTAATTGGTTTAAACAAAAACGAATCTGCAGGTAAACAAGAGTCCGAGAAGGAAGATACTGAAGATGGTATAAATGATAGCAAATTGAAGAAATTGTACAGTAAGAAACAAAAATATACTCCTAATGTTCGAAGTACAACTGAACGACTTAAAGCACAAGAAGAAGAAGAGAAAACAAATAAAAAAGACGAGAAAACAAATGAAGAAGAAGAAAAAACAAATGAGGAACAAGAGACAGTAGCAACAACTACAGATAATACCAGCGATAAAATCAGTACAGAAAAACAATTAGAAACAACTGTCAATGATCAAACTGAAACAATTGAAATAATAACAACTGATGGTTCAATTGGCTTAACCACAATTTCTGAAGAAAATGAAATGTCTACTATTTTCATTACTGAACAACCAACAACAATCAATGAAAACAAACAATCAGAAACTACAACTCTAACTCAAAGTACTACTGAAACTGAAACAAAATCTACAACTGTTTCAAAAACAACTGAAGCTGAAATAAAATCTACAACTGTTTCAAAAACAACTGAATCTACTACTGTAGATAGTACTCCAGAAAATACTGAAATTGTTACAACTGAATATAACACTGAAATGTTTGAAAATCCTACAACTGAATATGATGCTGAAACAACAATTCCTAAAGATATTTCTGAAAAGTCAATTTCTGTATCTACTACTGATAGTAGTAATCAAGAAACTAGTACTTCAGAAACTACTACTAATTTAGACAGTACTTCTAACGAACCCAGTACAACTGAGAATGAAAACAGACAACCTCACAAACCAATAAGATATAAACCCAGTGACAGACCAAAACTGAGAATCAATTTGAATAGAACTGAAACTGATAATGATAAAAATGATAATGGCGAACCTAGAAATAGAAAGTTTATACCTACTAGAACTGCTGATCAAAGAAATAGAAGCAAACTAGCTTACAGAAAAGATTCATCAACTGAAAAACCGAAAGATACAGTTGATAGAAATTTTGTACCAAAAGGTAAAAAAGGATTACAACAAAATCAAAATATCGATGATGACGAGAAAGATGACAAAGAAGAGAAACCTATAGAAGAAGAAGAGGAAGATACAGATGTGAAAGAAGTAAAAGAAGAAGTAATAGAAAACAAATCAGAACGTTCTCATTATCCCACATTAAAACCTGTCAATGAAAAGTTTAATTTCTATCCAAAACAAAATGAAGAAATAGAAGAAGACGATGAAGGATATGACGGTGAAATAATAGACGAAGAAGAGGAAGAAGAAGAAGAACTTCCTCCTATTGAAAACCCAGTGATCAAATATCTTCAAACAATTAGAAATAACCAAGAATTTATTAAAACAACTCTTGAGCAACCAGAACCTGAAATAGAAATTGAGGATGATTTACCTGAAAACAGACCTCCAGTAGAAGAAGATGATGAGGATGAAGAAGAAGAAGAATATGAAGATAATGATGAAGATGAACAACCTGATAAAACCGATGAAGAAAAATCAAAGAACCAATCAACTAAATTCAACATTCCACTTGTTAATCGACCAACTATTAATCGTCCTCCAGTTCAGAAGCAAACTAACGTACCTTCACGTGCATCTAACCGACCCCAATATACACCTAACCGACCAGTTGTAGCCAACGAACCTAGGAGACCAGCTATTTCTACAGGAAACCGTCCATTCAATCCTAACGAAGGTAATAGACCCATCGAACCTAACAGATCTCTAGAAAGTAATAGACCTGCAGATGTAAACAGACCTGTAGATATTCATAGACCTGCAGATGTAAACAGGCCTATAGATATTAATAGACCTGTAGATCTAAACAGACCTGTAGATATTAATACACCTGTGGATCTAAACAGACCTGTAGATATTAATAGACATACAGATGTAAACAGCCCTGTAGATATTCATAAAACTGCAGATATAAACAGACCTGTAGATATTCATAGACATACAGATATAAACAGGCCTGTAGATATTAATAGACCTGTAGATATTAATAGACCTGCAGATATTAATAGACCTTCAGATGTAAACAGCCCTGTAGATATTCATAAAACTGCAGATGTAAACAGACCTGTAGATGCTCATAGACATACAGATATAAACAGGCCTGTAGATATTAACAGACCTGTAGATATTAATAGACCTATAGATCTAAATAGACCTGTAGATATTAACAGACCTGCAGATGTAAACAGACCTTTAGATGTTCATAGACATGCAGATGTTAACAGACCTGTAGATATTAATAGACCTGCAGATGTAAACAGACTTATAGATAATAATAGACCTGCAGATGTAAACAGGCCTGCAGATGCAAACAGACCTTTAGATGTTCATAGACATGCAGATGTTAACAGACCTGTAGATATTAATAGACCTGCAGATGTAAACAGACTTATAGATAATAATAGACCAGCAGATGTAAACAGGCCTGTAGAACCGGCCAGACCTTTTGTTAACCGTCCAACCGGAAATAGAAACTATCCAAGAAGATTCAACAAACCAGTTACCCCAACTTCTTCAACTACGACAGAAAGTTTAGCAGGAATTAATATCGAAAAAGTAAACGCTAGAAATAAAAATTTATACAGTAAAAATCGTAAAGCAAACATACCACATCCTGGTCCAGCTACAAGTACTACTGTCAACGATACTATTAGTAGCGAAGGTAGTGTTATTAGTAGTACTTATGCTCCAAGTACAATCGAAACTACAACTCCAAAGCTAGAAATATCC
The DNA here is from genome assembly GCA_911728475.2 of Pterostichus madidus. Lineage (NCBI taxonomy): Eukaryota > Metazoa > Arthropoda > Insecta > Coleoptera > Carabidae > Pterostichus > Pterostichus madidus. The sequence continues at coordinate 28,054,270 of OU452314.1, forward strand.
CAAGTTACAGAAGAAATAATAATGGAAGCCACTACAGAACAATTATCTACTTTACACCATATCTTTGCGGAACCTGATATACCAACAACTCCTGTTAGTACTTCATCAGGTGAAGTCACTTCATTATCTCCAGAAAATACCACGAAGTACAACTTCACTGCTGCACAACTTGAAGCAGCAAGAAGTCTAGAAAAAGTCGTCGAGATTAACAGACTTGTTGAAGTATCTTTAAAAGAATACAATGTGACTTCAGGAGTTGTTGAAACTAGGGTTATGTTAGAAAAAGTACCAACACTCGATAGAATTTTTGCCGTTAACCGAGTAACCGTTATAAAGGTAGTTGATGGTAATAACGAAACCGAAACCAGTGTTTATATTCCAAGTAACCATGCGGTTACTCTAAATGAGATAGTTACCGGAAAACGAATTGACACTAGTCAAAAGATTGACATAATTGCACAGTTACATGCTCCTGATATCGATGTAACTAAAATGAACATTTTAAACAATACTTTAGAAATTATAGAAACACAAAGACGTGATGATAAATCAAAGGAAGTCACCTCGGAAGAAACAACTGAAAGCTCACAAGAAACAGTGTTACCACAAGTAGTAACAGAAATTTCCGAAGGGGAAAAAATCCCTGAAGGAATACCGGTTCATGTAGTCAATGGCCCAAAGATCTTGGATCAAATGATTAATGATACTGTTGTAGTAAGCCCAAATCAAAATGAAAATAAATTCGAAATTAATAGCAAAAGTAATGTTATTGACTACAGTCATAGAGAACTAGATCCAATACAAATAATTGCGTCAGCACAACCTGCAAACAACGACGACGCGAAACAAGGTCGCAAATTAACAATTGATTCTAAAGCAGTAGTTGTCAACAATCACAATGTACGACCAATCTTTAACGAAGCCACAACATTACCTTTAGAAGCTCTTTTCCAAACTGATTCTCCAGATTATGCCCTCCTAAGGGAGTCCGGTGGTGTTACCCAACTGCCATCTTTAAGAGATGTTGTAACCGGAAGAGGAAACTATGTTGATGATGACCAAGACCTTCTAGAAAGTAGAAATGTTAATGGAAGAGTTCGAATTAGAATTTTGGGACAAGATAACGATTATACCCAATATGAACAAGCTAAAGATCCTGTTTATGCTCCTATAAGAGTCTTGAATGAAGAAGAAGAAAGAAAACTATCAGCAGATACTGTCACTTTGAAGGCTGATGTCGTAGAAATCACAAGAAAACCTTTAGTAGAGACAATTAAAATTGCTCCAATAGAAGTATCTTTATCTCATCCTCAGACGATGAGAGTACCAATAGTCAGAATCGAATCATCTCAAAGTAGCAGTGCAGAGCACTCATTAAACCTTCGAGTTTTAAACTCGGAGAGTCAAGTTAAAAAACCGAATTCAGTGTCTTTAAAAAGAGAGTCACCAACATATTTCAATCAAGAAGTGATTTTTGGAGAAACAGCTAAAACAGAAAACTCTTAAATATAGATAATAATTAAAGAGAGCGTTGTTTTAACCAAAAATAAAGGTAGGAGTCAGTGTGTAAGAAAAAGAAGAATTAGTAAACCCGTGAGCGATATGCGTGCCTGTGTGAGAAGTGTGTTTGTTATGTTGTAAGTTACTGTAAGCAGAGACGATTAAACAAATGTAAACTCGATACAATCATGGGAAGAACACTTTGATGAAATAGATTAGGTGAATAAACATGTATGTTTTTCCAGTGTTTGTATTATTATCTCTACTTGCTTTTGTTGTATATTATTATGTCTAAATACACATGTTTTGTATATATTGTATGCACGATTTTTCCTACTCCTCTTGCATGTTACCTTGCACCTTATTTAATTGAAACAATGCGGAATCGCGTAGGAATTTCAATTTTTATTGTAAACAAAATTAACGACTGTGATTTTTATCAGTGTTATCATTAATTACCTACAGAAAATCAATTAACAAATTTACGTGAATTATAAATTTGAAAGAAATAAAATTTGTCTCTATTATCGAATTGAAAAGTATAGTCAGATTAAAAGTGTGTATAACACCTTTTAAAAAATCGCAAAATTACTTTTAGTAGAGGCAAACAATTTATTCGAACGCACCAAAAAAACGAGACATTCACTCACGAAATACAAACAATTTTTTTTCTACAAGTATCAAAAAAGAATACTGCAATAAATATTGATTTATTAAGTAAATTGAAGAAAACAAATCAAAAATAATACGAATTTAGTACTATTAGGCGTATTCCATTTGCAATTTCGATCAGATCTAACTTACATTCACTGAAACAGATTACTTATTGACTTTATTTTCAGGATTATAATTACTGATTCTATTTTACTTTCAAGTAATTCACCCCAATAAATGCATCAGTTTGCTTAATTCATTTCATTTAGTCATGTAGTCTAATTTATCTGAACTGATTTAAGTGAACCAAGTAGCAAATGGAATATAGCTATTGATTTGTTATAACCAAGGGAACGTGAAAATGTTTGATAAATTTAAAAAAGGTGCAACGAATTTGAATGAAAAAAAAAACTTCGCGTATCCATAGCGATGTAAAAAATGTCGTGTTTTTTTTTTATAGTTGAAGAAAACAAAATTATTATCTTGAGTTTGAATTTTTATATTTTATTAACATAAAAATTACAGCAATTTGTAATAGAAATGAGCCAATATTTCAGCATATTTTTCGAAGGGCCATCTTTAGCAACATGCAAAATTGACATAAATAATTGAAATTAATTTATATTTTAATTTATTATCTTCATAACTCTTATGAGATTTGTTAATATTAAATGTATTGAATGTTAACATATTTTTTGTGTTAACTAATAAACTACAAGTATAAGATCTGCGAACAACCATATTTGTTGCTCTAACAATGCAACGCTAATTAGAAATATAACAATTTTGTCTTTTCACAATGTTTTTGTGAAATAGATAGTACGGAAGTGTTTCAAATTTCTCTATAAAAATAACTAAAAATCAAATTACGAAAATTTTACTGTATAGTAATTATATTTTTACTTGAATCTGAATAATGTTCCAAAAAACAAAGTTTCGCTGTGTTTCATTTTATTTCACAGATCTCATACTTTTACTTTTTTGGTTACACGGACTATTTAAAAAAAATTGTATCGATTTTACAGGTAGTTAAAATGACCATTTTAAAAATATGCTGAAACACTTGATCATTTTTTGTTAAATTATTATTAATCTTACATGAATGAACTGAAAAATAATAATAGTAAACTCAGGATTATTAAATAAAAATATTAAAATTATTCACAGCGTATCATAAAAACTTTTGAGATATATGAGTACTTTTTAATTTGACAGTATAATTAACAATTAAATTTAGAACAAAAATTAATTGAATATGAAATAATTTTAAATCTTATTAGTAATTTAAACAAATAATATCACATGACATTTTAATCAACAGAACTTACACTACAAATATATCATAAATGTCAATGATAAAATATACTGGCATTTTGACCGATTGTAATAGAAAAATGTATCATACTAAGATCTACAGCAAAATGTGACCCTCAAGAATGGGTAAAATGATATGATAATATAATAAGTGTTCTTATTTCTGTTATGAAAGACATAATAGTCAGATACAATAATTGTTTGACATGAGAATTAATGCTGCCATCTTCAAATAAAATGATCGATAACTATCTGTTAATAGAAAGTTAGATAAATGAGTAATATCGCCTCAAATTAAAGCATAAATGCTTTTTCGATGAGCTATATTTAATTATCTAACAGATGTTATTCGATACCTATCTATGAACAATCATAGCGCAGTGGATAAAACAGAAATAAAACTTTCGTCCGTAGCAAGAGATCGTGAATTTGAGACTCGCTAACTTCAACTTATATATTAAAAAAAAACGATTGCGTTCGAGTGGTTCGGATTCCATTATAATCTACTGTAATTTATGGGATGGCTAGCACAGTGGTATGAAGTCGGCCTGTGGATCCTGAGGTCCCTGGTTCGATTCCCACAGGCGACAAATTTTAATAATTTGAAAAAGCTATCCCTGTGGCTCCTCCACCACTTACATGTTTGGGGGCCGTGGTTTGACGACTGATAACCGCACTTCGCGCGCAAAATATATCACTTACCGAGATCTGCTTTAGCAGAGTGCCACACCCAACAATGGGTAGAAGGCGTGATGATATATTTTTATTTTTATTTTGTAATTGGAATTAAGTTCTTGTGCAAAGTAATGGATACATAATTTTTAAAATCAACTTGAGAACCCGGGTTCGATTACCAAAAACAATTTTCACCACATTAAAACTACCCCTGTAGCTCCTCCTCCACTAACATCTTAGAAGCTGTGATTTGACAGTTGGTAACCGCACTTCACGCGCAAAATATATCACTTACCATGTTCTGCTACAGCAGAGTGCCACACCCAGTAATGGGTAAAAACGTGAAGATATATTTATTTATTTTATTTAAAACTATCCCTGTGGCTCTCCTCCACTAACATCTTTGTTTTGGGCTCCGTGAATTGACGCCTGGTAATAGTTAGAGAGCAAAATGATGTCTAATTTTTTCCAGTGACAGAAATGGTTTTTTTAATAGATTATGTCATGATAAACATGAAAAAAAGAAAATTCAATTTGGGAACGGGTGGCAACTATAGATGGCGCCGATGTGAATGCGCCGATTTTAAGAATGGTTGTTGACATATTTTATACAGGCTAATTTTCAGTTTAAATTATAGACTTTGGTATAAATAAATAATAAAAATGGTAGACAGAAGTTTTGGCCGGTGTCGCATGCATGACAAAACCGGTCAAAGTAGGCAATTTTTATGGTGTCGTGTGACATATTACTACTTGTTCACGACGAATATATGACAAAAAAAAATATTGACAGAAATTATTGCTGGTTGCTCATTGGTGACGGAAGCTCTGAAAGTGGACTAGTGTAGGGTTCAACAACCACCCTTAAAATCGGAGCATTCTCATCGGCGCCATCTATAGTTTCCACCCGTTCCCAAATTCAATTTTCTTTTTTTCATGTTTATCATGACATAATCTATGAAAAAAACCATTTCTGTCACTGGAAAAAATGAGACATCATTTTGCACCCTAGCTCTCTAATTATAACTGCACTTTACGCACAAAATGTACCACTTACCGAGATCTGCTACAGCAGAGTGCCGCACCCAGTAATGTATTTGTTTATCTCTGATAAACACGAAAAGATATTACATCTTGTTCATATTAATTTATTCCTACATCTGTTGTTTTGTATTGTTATTTTTAGAGAACAATGCTGAATTTATTTATTGAGAATAATAAAACCTGTAACTCCACATTAAAAAAAACTATATTTTTCATTTGCATCCTTTATTTACATTAATACCTCGACACCTTGTAGGTAAAAGAGGATTAGATTATGTATGTATTTACATTAATAATTATTATACTTATACTCTACATCAATCAGCATAATTACAAACGCTCATTACAAACAAGATACAATAATATTAAAAATGTAAACGTACTGGTATTACAAAATAAATTAATTTCATGGAAATTATAAAATTATAGTCATTAAATACTTCATATAAGTAAAAGATCCTTTTACCAATTAGAAACATTAACATTAAGAAGAAAAGTAGTAGTTAATGATATGAGAAACAGTAGCAATTAAAACTAAAACAATTGCGTCGATTTTATAACAAAAGCGCAACAATCACAAAAACAGAAAGTCATTTCCAGACATTTCACTCTTCTGTAGATCGTTCATTTTATCTTTCCCCTTTCTCTTCAACTGTTATGATATAACAAAATTTATTGACTTTATACACACAACAAACAGAAGAATATCTACATTACTTTCACTAAGTACCTACTACATGTTGTGACTTTCATAAAAATCTGATAATCTGATAGTAAAATAAACAATTAATGAACTTGAATTTTGCTTAACATTGTTAAATAAAAGAGTAATTCACATTACCTTCAAACTGCACAATAAATTTTAGCGTTTCGAAATTTCGACAAAATACAAAAAGTAACCTTGTCTAATTTTCAAATTTATTTTCTTTTGTTTAAGTAGTTGGACAATTTACTGTTTTTAAGCACGAAATATTTAAATTAATCACGTTGTTTCAAATTGAATTTGTTTAGAATTTCTTAAACTAATGTTTATATTCAAATATTTAATTTCTAAAGTGTTTTCTATTCTTTTGTCATTGGATTAATGAGTAGGGAACTATTTAAATAAAAATTCTTTTATTTTGACAAAAATAGGAAACAACTCATAATAATTGTAGTTGGTACATTGTTCTTAAAAATATAACACAAATAACAATATGGTTATAAATTTAAATAAATATATAAATATATCACCACGCCTTTTTATCCATTACTGGGTGTGGCACTCTGCCGAAGCAGATCTCGATAATATATTTATGCGCGTGAAGTGCGGTTACCAGTCGTAAAATCACGGCCCCCAAAGGTGTTAGTGATGGGAGAGCCACAGGGGTAATTTTAAATTGGTGAAAATGTTTTGTCGGCTGTGGGGATCGAACCAGGGTTCTTTGGATCCACAGGCCGACTTGATACCACTGTGTCATTACCCCATAAATTTAAAATAATAGTATATTATACACCAAGGAACTAGAGTGCATAATTTAATGGTTTGGGTGAAATAATCACCTGAGGGATTAAATACAGTTTTGTTCTATGTTAAAACCACTATTTTTCGCACTTCCAGCCATACTTTTTGAATTAATGATTAATTTTGATATTGAGTTGACATATAATTCACAATGACAGCATTTTTTATGTTAACTTACGCAACATAATCAAAGTGCAATACATATTTTGCGGTTTATAATATACTTGTTGCTACTGTAATATTTAATCCCGGCGTGATTAAATTTAATATTTAATCCCTCCAGGATTGAAAGTGACATTTTATTCCTCCAAAAGAAAGAATAAACTAGGTCATTTACTCCCGGACGTACGAAAAATTATATTATTTGTACAATACTTGTAGATGGCTCAATCTAGTCGGACTGTAAATAAATAATAAATAAATATATTAACTGTATTCCATTTGCCACTTAAAATAAAATAAATAAATATATCATCACGCCTTTTACCCGTTACTGTGTGTGGCACTCTGTCGAAGCAGATCTCAGTAAGTAATATATTTATGCGCGTGAAGTGCGGTTACCAGCCGTCAAAACACGGTCCCCAAAGATGTTAGTGGTGGGGGAGCCACAGGGGTAATTTTAAATTGGTGAAAATGTTTTTGTCGGCTCTTTCACTTAAATCAGTTTAGATAAATTAGACAACATGACTAAATGAACTAAATTAAGCAAACTGATGCACGTCTTGCGGATAATTACTTTAAAGTTAATTAGAATCAGTAATTTTATTACTGGAAATAAAGTTAGTGGAGTAATCCAATGAAGTAAATAAGTGATTTAGTTCAGTAAATTTAAGTTAGATCTGACCCAAATAGCAAATGCAATAGGCCTATCTTCACGTCTTTTAACCATTACTGGATGTGACACTCTGCCGTAGCAGATCTCGATAGATGATATATTATACACGTGAAGTGCAATTACCAGCCGTCAAATCATGCTCCTCAAAGATGTTAGCAAAGGGGAGCCATATGGGTAATTTTATTGTGGTGAAAATTGTTTGTCGCTTATAGGGATCAAACTCGGGTTTCTTATCCACAAGCAGACGTATTTTTACTGAGCTATCTACTCCACAAAAAATTGTTTAAAATAATTCAAAAATGTTTAATAACACAAAATATTCTATTCCGAATGTGTCATGATCTTTTGTAAATCCTGTACATCCTATCTCATACGAAGATATGAGTGTTGCTTCAAAACCGTTTAGGAAATTTGGAAATTTTGTTTTCATAAAAGATAATTAACAATTTTGTCGGTTGTTCTTGCGACACTTCCACCCAGAGGAGGCTGTTAACTCCTCATAGCGCACGAGTTGCTTCTTTTCGACTTTCACTTACTTCTTAACAAAAACAAAACAAAGTTGCCGAATAACGATGTTCATGAGATAATAACTCGGGTTTTTGTACTTAATTTTTAATTAACCTGATGTTTAATTAACACTATATTTATCCGGAAACAATTAAGTTAGTTTCGATTTCAGTTTCTCACGGTGTAAGATGATGATTTTGTTGAGGTTTTTTTGCTGCTCCGGCATTGAAATTTCTAATGATTTCAATGAGTGTGCAAAACAGAAAATTATGGAAATAGATCTTTAATATTGTTACTTATTTATTTATTATTATTATTATAAAGATAACATACTGACCTATAACTTCTAAAACAGTCGAATATAATTGTATTTTTAGTTATGACTTATTAGTTTAAATCAATGACGTTTAAATTTAAATCACGTGATCTTTTGCTTATCAAGAGAAAGCATTAACCATTCAGCAACAATAAATTACCTGTTACAGTAATTTACTTTTTAAAATGATTTGTATTATAAAATGAATATTTTATTAAAACAGTTAAAACCAAAAATGATGTTTTATTAAGCTCCGTTCACAGCTATCTAGCAATTACAATTATCAGTTAGTGGAAGCGTCGTAAAACTTGCGAACTAAATTACAATTAATAACATCATAAGTATATTAATGAGAAATGACATTTGTAACGAAGTTTGATAAATAGTTATTTATTTAACTAGGTAAAAACTAGTAGACCTCGGCTAGAGTTTCATATTTGTTTCTGATTGTTTAAAATTAATATTAATTTTGTTTTTGTCAGTATTTTTAATGTTATCACCATCATTGTAGTCATCGTGTTACTATTTTTATGTTGCGGTTGCTATATAAAAACAAATTTGAAGTTTCTACATCCATGTTTTTGTTTTTTTTTTATTTTTGTGAATATTGTCAATTATTATATATTAATTCAATTTACAGTATTTAATGGAAAGTGACAAAGAAATGTGAACCTCACCCGCGATTGTTATTATATTTATTCAATTAAATCATAAATGTCAAATTTGTCATTTTTCCATAGCAATACTTTTACAGCCTGTCAACTGTTAACAAAAGCCTATTGTAATGTCAATCGACAAAATAATAATAATTAAAAAACATAAAAATATCATATTGCAGATCTATTTTAGTTATTATTGTATCAAATAATACAAAGACCGCCTTTACTATAAAATTCCTAGAATTTTTTGTAATACACACCTTGAAATCCTCAATTCTCGTGGAATATTATATTCTAAATCAGATCGACACCATGCTAACAAATATTTTACTTTTACATCATTCGGACTGGGAAACTGTGCAACTACAGATCTCGATTCTCAATAGGCTATTATTACTTTGAATTTTAAGTTGTCAATATGTAAATTCCGCAATCAATAAATTAAATAAATGAATACTTAAAAATCACACTTTTACCTACCTATTATAGTTAGTATAGTAGCTTTGCAATTGTAGATCTCAGTAGATGATATAGCTGTCATTCTTGTAGCTAAAGATATGGATATACAAATCCTATATCCTTAATTTATTTATTTATTTATGATACTCTGTACAACAGGACGTTCAAAGTGTACTACCCTCTTAACCCGAATTACAGTACAGGATCCGGACTCACTGAATTGCAGTGTGGTAGTTCATAAAATTTTTAGCTTGACGTCTGAAGAACAAATAATTCGTGAATTTAAACATATTAATTTTGATTCAATTCCTTCAGCCGACATCATTAAAATTACCCCTATGGCTCCCCCTTTACTACATCTTTGAGGGCTGTGATTTGATGACTTGTAACCACACATCACGCGCATAAATATATCACTTACCGAGATCTGCCGCGGCAGAGTGCCACACACACTAATGGATAAACGGCGTGATACTATATTTATTTAATTAACCAATGTGGGGCGGCTAGCTCAGTGGTATGAAGTCGGCCTGTGGATCCTAAGAACCCTGGTTCGATTCCCACAGGCGACAAATAATTTTCATAATTTCTAAAAAACTACCCCTGTGGTTCCTCCACCACTAACATCTTTGGGGGCCGTGATTTGACGACTGGTAACCGCACTTTACGCGCAAAAATATATCACATATCGAGATCTACTTCGGCAGAGTGCCACACCCAGTAATGGGTAGAAGGCGTGATGATATATTTTATTTATTTTACAATTTCGTGTTTCTGATTCTACTATAAACTCCTGTAAATGTCATTAATTTATTATAGTGATTGTAAGAAATAAATAAATAAAAAGAAACATTTTCGTGAAATACAACTACAATTTTCGTCATTGTCAATCTACAAACAAATAAAATAATTTACCATTTATAAAACCAGCTATTAACATATATGTTTACATTAATTAAATATGAATAAATAATTAATGCAAATGAAGCTATATAAATTATAAAAACCTTGTTCAAATTTATTGCTAGTAAAAAGTAAAAACATTTGAAAATGTCAAGGCAGACACGATACAGCGACAAGAATTCCAAACAGATTCCGTCTTGCACTATAAGGCAAACCACGATTCGGTTTCACCTTCGACAAATATCATCTCACCATCTCGCTTCTTATGTTTCACGTCTTCAATTGTCACGTGCGATGAACGAGGTCGTCATCTTCACTCTTCTTAAATGGCTCTTGCAAAATTACAACTCGCGTATATGGTACTTACGTGATTTTAAAGTGCAAATATTGCACACATGAGTAATATTATTTTGTGATATTGCGACATTGAACATTCAAAATATTTTTAGAATGATTTGATGCTAATTTAATGAATTCCTACCTAAATATTTCGACATTTAATTTGAAATTATTTAGAAATGATTATATATTTGACACTGTTTTGCATTTTGCGTCATTGAGCTGTACGGTCAATAAATTTATTTCGTTTTCGATTTCAGCAACATTTATAAAACTGTTGCAATTCTATTTCAATTGCATACTTGTGAATGTAATTCTAAGTAGCATAAAATTGTAATTCATTATGATTGCGTGCCAAACTTTATTTTGAGAATAATATAACAACTCTATATAGAAATGTTACTTGTATTAGTTTGAAATCAAATAAACCAAGAACAAAACTGTTGATGGCTATTTGCATCGTTAAAAGTTAAATTTTAAACTTGGTTTAAATAAATTAAAGCAAAATGAAGATACATATCATATGCATATTGCATATGGAATAAATTATACTGCTGACAAACATTTGATAAGTGAATAAACTTGTATTTACCTTTATTACTTTGGATTCGACGAATATAAAAATATATCATTTAAAATATATCATCACGCCTTCTACCCACTACTGGGTGTGGCACTCTGCCGAAGCAGATCTCGGTAAGTAATATATTTTGCGCGTGAAGTGCGGTTATCAGCCGGAAAATCACGGCCCCCAAAGATGTTAGTGGTGGGGGAGCCACAGGGGTAATTTTTGAAATTATGTAAATTGTTTGTCGCCTGTGGGAATCGAACCAGAGTTCTCAGGATCCACAGGCCGACTTCATACCACTGAATATAAACATCAGAATTTTAGTAAAATATTTTATCCCTATTCTGTAACTGGATCATTATCTGTTAAAGATCGATAAGTTAATGACAATTTAGATTTTTTATAATTAATCTGCAGATTACCACCATTTCGGCATTTTGTAACCAAAATCATTTATTCTGTTACTTCTATTTTACTTTTATGCATTTTGCTCTCGTACAGAACTGCCAGTATAAAAAAATATTATTTTTAACCTCACTTTTTACGGAACTATCATTGAGCTGACATTATATTACTTTTTACAATTACTGCTACGTACATTATTAAACAAAATCCATGAATGTAAAATACAAATGTTCTTCTTCGTCAATGGCACTACAGCCCAAATCGGGCCTGGGCCTACCGAGCACACCGAGCCGCAGATTTTACGCTGCCGTACTGCCGGTTACCGTAGTCGATGTTATTTACTTTAAGGCATATGTATAAGTGACTAGCTTATAGCGCCCAAAATACAAATGTTAGGGTAAATTATTCTGGTCTGAGAATATCACCATTTGTAAAATAACGATGAAAAATAAAAATTATCATTAACTTAACGATTATTAACAGATAATGATCTAATTCCAGAATGTAGAGGTTTATTTGGCAAATTATCTCAATAAATATCTCAATCCAGATTTTTATTTTCTAATATTCAAACTTGATTACATTAAAATAAAACGACTCAAAAAAATTGACATTAGAAAAAAATTAACCATCGTTGGTATCCCGATTTTTTATATCAATTGCTTTTATTAGCTGTTACCAAGCAACTATGTTCACGTAAATAAGAATTTGTCCGATAAAAACAAACCTTCTTGTAGTCTTACCCTCGACTATCTGAACCAATTCTATACTCTAATAAACTCTATTCCATGTAACTAAGAAGTCATTTGAAATGTATTATTATAATGTACTAGTTACTAAAACGTTCTTCCAGATATAGATTACAAACAAATAAAAGGAGCTGACAAATATCCATGCAACAAAAATCGTGAGAAATCCAAAATTTGTAACCCATTCTTGCTATCTCTTTTAGTTTATGAGATATAACAATTCAAACATGAACAATCTTTTTACATATCGAGTCGGTCAGTGTATTTAAGAACCCGGATTCGATTCTAACAAGCGATAAACAATTTTCACCACAATAAAATTACCTTTGCGGCTCCCCCTTCAGTAACATCTTTGTGGGCCATAATTTGACACCTGGTAACTGCACTTCACGCGCATAGATGTACCACTTACCGAGACCTGCTACGGCAGAGTCCCACGTCCATTAATGGGTAAAAGGCTTGATGATATAGGATAACAGGAACTTAATCCCAATTACAGTACAGGGAGCCAACAACTTATAATGGAAGTCCAACCATTCGGACACAATCATATTTTTTTAAGTTGAAACCAGCAAGCTTTGAACTTGAGAACTCTATTGTGTGACTATGCGTTGTAATATTAAAAATAAAGTATAAATTTCTTCGTTTAAAAATGTGTTATAAATGTCAAAGTTCAAGTATAACTCTTATCAGTTGCAAAACTTAAAAGAACTTTTATCGTAGCCTGTACAAATGTATTCGTTAGTTGTGATTAATTAATTTGCGATGAATTATGTACAAAAATAAATGAATAATGACTTTTACATCTATGTTTCAATCTCAATTACCAGAGGGCTTCTAATTGTAACTAGCGAAATAGTAAAAAAATCAATATTATATTCAATTAAAAATTAATTAATAGGATTCATTAGTTCCATAGTCACATTTTTTTGAACCTACATCCTGTTGACCATGAAAACAGTCAACAAAGGAGAATGTCATTTGTTTTATAAAAAGAAAATATCAAGTTACAAGCTAACAGTAGAAACAAAACACAAGACAAGAATAAATTGTAACTAAAGAAATTTAACTGCGCCTTAATTTTGTGGAAAACCGCCAAGAAATTTAACCCAGATAAAAGAATTCGGTTTCACGTTTCAGTAAATTTATTCCGAAATGTAGTCCACTTATTGGACTTTCCGTAGGCGACTTGATTTGTGTGTATTGAGAAAAATAAACGACAAATGTAGGTGTGTCAGAGAAAACCTGCTATATACGTAATTAATTTTAAGTCTATGTACATGCGTATGGTTTTTTGCGCAAAGTGCGGTTTTTTCGTTGTTAGAACTTTGTTAGATGTTAGGAGAAGTTCTAATTAATACATACTTACTAGGGAATGAAGTTACCCACTGTAGTTAAATATCTGTTGTGCAAAATAGTTATTTATGTATCAAGGGTGAAAATAAGCGTTTCTGGCCCGTGGTATGATTATAAGCACGAGGCATAAAGTGCCGAGAGTTAACAACGCCTTTTTTCACCCGTGGTACATACAATATTTTATGCACAACAAAATAACATCTAATTTTATATTCAAAAGATTAAAACAGGTACATTTATAAGTCAGAGTGACATTTTGTAAAATCAATTATTCACAATAAACAAAAATTGTCATTTTGTTTATGTATCCATAGGAATGTTTTTATTATGGCTCTAGGGCCAAAAAGAAGTGATTAAGCCCGCTTTTCATATTTATAAAAATATATCACTTACTGAGATCGGCTTCGGCAGAGTGCCATACCCAGTATTGGGTAGAAAGCATGATGATATATTCATTTTATTTATTTCATATTTATTTGTTACTCTGAACATCAGGAACTTAATCCCAATTACAGTAAAGGGGACCTATAACTTATAGTGAAATCCGAACCACTCAGACATAATCGTATTTTTTATATAATTTGAAATCAGTGAGATTGAGCATAACCTCTTACCTCTTAAGAAACGCAAGTTTTACCTTGCTTTTATCCACTGAGCTACGATTGCCTTCATAGCTAAAACACATTAATTTCCACCTGGTTGTTCATAAAATATATTAAGAACTTTGTTAGGAGATTGAAGTACCGGCAGTAAATTTGTATTTATTACTCTGCGCAACAGTAATTTTATTTCAATTATATCGAGTATAATAGAATCCAATACACTCAGCAAAATCGTATATTTTGATTAAGTTGAAGTCAGCGAGATTTGAACGCACGACCTTTGAGATGTTGAGACCCATGTTATATTTCGGTTTAATTCAGTGGACTACAATTGCCTGCTTTAAATAAATAAAAGCAAAGCTAAGTTACATTGCTGTCAAACACTCTATTTGCTTTTGTTTATTTAAAGAAAGTTTAAAATTTTACTTTGATGGTGTAACTGGTCATAAAATATTTGTTAGTTTAGAAAAATATTTACAGTATTATTTCTTCCAAATTATCTTAATTTTAAAGTTAGTACTGTTAGTACCTACGTGAAAATTAAATGATGATACATGCTTTAAAGTGCGTTAGTATGTCAAAATAAATACAATTTATAATTGAATGATTAAATAATGGTCCTAAGTGAAACACGATAATTAATGAAAATAATTATAATAAAAAATAAACACAGCACAACCAAAATCCTTTACTCACTTAAATAACACAAAATTAAAATGTTATTAACAATCACGAGAAATATTTAACAATTAACAACAGCACTAGATATTTGTATAAAATTAACACAAAATTATGTTTTCTTATAAACAGTCTTTATCTACGACTAATGTATTTATATGTACTTATACTAAATGTGTGATTTTTGCTACATAACGGCATGTATAAATCCCGCAGAAAATAACGAGGGAATAATAGTCATTAATTTCTTTTCTGCACCAGTCAGAAAATTATTATGTCTGAATCAATTTTTCTGTGCAAATAAAAAAAAGCAAAAAAGACTGGGAGATAACTTTGAAAAACTAAATAAACAAAAATAAATATGCAACAATTTTGACATTTCAAAATGACATTATTGCAATGTTAACCTAATTTTATTTAGTTTATCATAAAACGAAATTATACAAAAATCTTGTATACACATATAATACATTAGTCGTAGATAAACTATAGTATGCAACATAATGACTATTATTCCCAACGAACGACCAAAATTTCAAATTTAACTTTTGTTTGTGAAACCGGCAACATAATTTTAATCACAGAATTCCGAAATAGACTAATATAGTAAACATGAAAAATTCAAATTACCATTTATTTATCGGTGTGTAAGAGACAAAATAGAAATAATAATTATAAAAATTGTATTAAGTACCTTACCTATTATTATTTTATATAATATTTCCATTCATTTAACAATTAATTAATGGGGTAATGACTCAGTGGTATTAAGTCGGCCTGTGGATCCTAAGTACTCAGGTTCAATCCCCAAAGCCGACAAAACATTTTCACCAATTTAAAATTACCCCTGTGGCTCCCCCACCAGTAACATCTTCGCGGGCCGAGATTTGACGGCTGGTAACCGCACTTCACGCGCATAAATATATCACTTACCGAGATCTGCTTCGGCAGAGTGCTACACCCAGTAATGGGTAAAAGTCGTGATAAAAAAATATATATATATTATATATATCTCAACACGCCTCTTACCCATTACTAAGTGTGGCACTCTGCCGAAGCAGATCTCGGTAAGTGATATATTTATCTCGGCCCCCGAAGATGTTAGTGGTGCTGGAGCCACAGGGGTAATTTTAAATTGGTGAAAATGTTTTGTCGACTGTGAGGATCGAACCAGGGTTCTTAGGATCCACAGGCCGACTTGATACCACTAAGCCATTATTAGGCGTGATGATATATTTATATTTATTTATTTATTTCTATATAAAAGATAATTAATTCTAGAAATACCTACTTTATTAACAAATAAAATACCGTTCTTTAAGCAACATTCACTGTATTTACACCACACTTTATCACAATATTACACTAATCACTAAATAACATAATTCTTCTTTCTGTTCCAGGCACCATCCCGCCCATTCTTCTTCCGGCGTCCATCCCTCCGCTTCCAGCCGGGAAAAGCGACGCTATCCTCCACCGCGGCGCCCAGCACCACCTCAACACCTCGTCCGGTGCGCTCGCCGCCGCGACGGAGATTCACCACGCGAGAGAACGCCAACAACAACAACGTCAGCAACTCGACTGCTACCAGCGGAGTACTTGGTACGAGTGCTAGTCAACAAGGTAAGTTGTCATG
The DNA here is from genome assembly GCA_911728475.2 of Pterostichus madidus. Lineage (NCBI taxonomy): Eukaryota > Metazoa > Arthropoda > Insecta > Coleoptera > Carabidae > Pterostichus > Pterostichus madidus. The sequence goes on from OU452314.1 coordinate 28,070,973, forward strand.
GTGGTGGTGTGATGGTGAAGTAGTGGGATGTGGTGAGGGAAAGAGAAGGTGATGTTGAGGTGAAGTGTTGGAGTGAGAGTGAAATGGATAGTATGCGTGAGTGTCGTATGTTTATTGTAATTTTGGAAGGTTAGGTTTCTACCATACAGTATTACTGTCAAATTAACCAATAAGGTGCTGATTTCAATGAGAAACATGCATCTAATATAATGTTAACTAGTTGCTATAGTTACTATTTGTTAAATAAATAGTGATATTTTTTAAACATTGCCCCACGGCTTTAAAGAACCAATAGCGTTTCATTATTTGATCACGTTGTCATAGAAATGAGTGAATTAATAAATGATAATTGCACTAGTGCAATTACAGCGGTAATTTGCACTAATGCATTTATCGCGATAATTTTCTAAATAAAAAATTGACAGTTTTATTCTATTTCTTTTTTTCTAGTTACCTAGCAACTAGGTTATCTGAAAAGTAATGATCAAATGAATATATTATTATGGGCATGTCAAAATATTGATTTTGTAAAATTTTTAATTGTTTTCTTCGGGAAATATTCTTACCGAATATAACACGTGCATTGAATATTCATAGAAAAAAATTTTTCGCTGTTCGCTCGGGCTTTTGTTGCTCCTAGGAAATCTTTCCAAAGCAACAAATGCAGTCGTAAACTCAAAAAAATTATCGGTTATATTCAATGCTCTAGTTATATTATAAGTGATTATTTTTTGACGTTTCTCAAAACCAATGAAATGCTTCATTGTCTGTCACGTGTCTGCGATTTAACCAATCCTATCATTATTATACTGAGAATAAAGCTCTTGTGATTATTCCCGGGAATAATCTCTGTAGATGCTTTTTTGTTTGTGGCAAATGATAGGTAGTTGTCAAATAATTATTTAAACCCGTCAACTAAAATGTGTAAAAAAATCAATTTAGTTCCATTTCAGATACAGAAATACACCAACAAATTTTGGAAACAACTTCCAAGAATACATTAATAATCTAATTAAATATAACTCGAGAGTTGGATAAATTAGAAAATAATTCTCCAGTATCTTTCTCAAATTTGTTGCCTGGCAACAAGTTTTCGAAAAATTTGTCAAATTATTTTCAATTTATTCTCACTCTCTTGTTATATTATTACTGATAATTTGTACTAATGCATTTATCGCAATAATATTCTGCATAAAAAATCAACACTTATATTATATTTTTTTTTTGTAGTTATCTAGCAACTGGGTTGTCTGACACATAATGATCAAATAAATATATTATTATGGGCATGTCAAAATTATAATTTTGTAAAATTTTTAATTGTTTTCGTGGGGAAATATTCTTACCGAATATTGTTATATTGCATGTGTTCATGCATTGAATATTACTAGAAAAAATCTTCTCGTTGTTCACTCGGGCTTTTGTTGCTCTTACGAAATCTTTCCAAAGCAACAAATGCACTCGTGAGCTCAAAAAAATTATCGGTTATATTCAATGCACTAGTTATTTTATAAGTGAAAATTGTTTATTTTGTCCACTTCGACTTAGTTTACAGTTTCATTCCACGAAAATCACAGAAAATTTCCCTCTACTTCGTTTCGTAATATTTTTGGATATTTGTATCGTGAAATTGATAAAAATAAAAAATAAGTTGTCAAATAATTATCACCTCTTGTGGTATTACCACTGAAAGTATGTAGACAATAGTTATTTATATACCAAGGGAAGATAGTGAGACATTTCTATGAATCACTATATTTATGAATATTTTTATTTTTAATTAACTTTTTTCTAATCGTTTCTAAGAAATTAAATCTAAATTTAGGTACATTTTTCACCTTGGTAAAATGCTTTTAATTTTTGAGGAAATAATACGATTTATCTCGAAAAATTGTCAGAAAGTAAACACAATTCTACTACAATGTGAAACAAAAGTAATAATGGGTAAAAGGCGTGATGATATATTTATTTATTTTTTATGTATAATTATAGCAAAAACATAACAACTGCGATTGAAAAACTAAGTATGAAAACGTTTACTTTTCGTATAAATATAACCAAAAAACGTCTCTTTTTGACACAATTGAATAGAAAACGAATTAATTTTTTTTTTCAAAATCTCAGCGAGTCATATGTCGATTCTGAAATAACCGATTCTATTATACAAACATACATACATAGCATCACGATATGTCCCACAAAATGCAGTAGCACGAACTCTTGCAACATTCATCAGATTCATCAAATATTCTCAACCTAATACACCACCCTTGCTTCAACCACAGTCAGTTCCCTCCTGAATCTTTCATCACGCAACAAACCTTCAATCACATCCAATTCAATTATTATTTACCTAATTTATAAATACGTATATCAAATTTAGTAAAAACATGATGATCTACTCCATATGTCGCTACTATATTTATCATTTTAATCCAAGAACGATAATTAATTTGGAATTTTCGGTGATAATGTTGTTTATCGATAGTCTTTTCAGCTGTGATGAATTTCTATAAATTCTATTCTTGTGAACAATTTGAACTTTGACTTACGACCACGCAGTATCAAAGTGTCTGTTTCTTTGTGTCATTTGCATTCGATACCAGTAGGTGTTGTGTTGCGGTTTTTGTTAGCTCTTAAGTCCTTTCTCTTCGTCGCCTCCAACACGACCAAGTGTAGGTATATATACACCACGTGCATACGTCACTGACATTTAAAAAATATGTAAAAGTGATTCATACAAAACTGACATTAAGTGTTCTTTGCTGTATATGGAGATTTTTTACTAGTTTGCTAATGTCAAGTAAAAAAATAATGATGTTGGAGAAGACTGCAATGACGTCAGAAAATAGCGTTTTATTAAATTTTATAAATTTTAATTAAGGTTGTTTTAAATAATATATCAAATTATTTTATTTACTTTTTCGTTAATCGTATTTTATGCGTGTGAAGTGCGGTTACCAGCCGTCAAATGACCTTCAAATATGTTAGTGGATGGGGGGGGGCACAATAATAATAATAATAATCTCATTTTTATTATTATTATTAGTTGTATTGTTACCATAACAATACTGTAAATTTTTTCTTTAACACCCATGAGCGATCAATAACTTATTACATTCATGTTACCAAAGATGTCATAATATTGCAAAAATATGAAATACATCAATTTTTAAGTTTTCTCACTCATGTTGTATACAGGCTATTTATTTTAAGTGGCGCACCATTGCTATCTCGAAAAGTATACGAGCTACCAAGTAGGTTAAATTAGCAAATAATTTCTATTTTATAAAATTGCTTTAATAAGTGAAACAAGAATTTTTTGGACTAGTGGTTCTCAAAATACGGGATGCAACTTTCTTATTTTAATGGGAACCTTATTTTATTTACTTATTCGATTGAATATTTTTTTCTGCATTCAACGAATCAGTACCCTCACGTTACAATTTTTTAATATAAATGTATATGTCCGGCAGTACGATGGCGTGGGCAGCGTTACGGCATTCGAATTCGGAGATTCCGAGTTCGAATCCCACCCAAGCTAATATTATACTGTACTGTAATTGGGATTAAGTTCCTGTTGTACAGAGTGCTAAAAATAAATAAATTATAATATTAAATTCGCATAAAAATCAGCGTGCTATGAAAGAAACTAACGAATATCAAAATTTATTAATTTATTTTTTGTATTGACATTTAATAATTAATTAAATAAACAAAAATATTATGATTGGTTTGGTTATGGTTTGTTTCTTTCGTAGCACGCTGATTCCTATACGATTTGAATGAAATTAATGTCAATTTAATATGCATTTGTCTTATAAATTTGGTTAGGTGGAGGAACTTGTATTCGTTGAAAAAAAAAATACTGAAACGAATAAACAAATAATTTCCATTTAAAATAAGAAAAAACACCACTGGCCCAAAAAATTCTTGTTTCGCTTATTAAAGTACTCGTAATCTTATAAAATATAAATTGTTTGCTAATTTAACAGATTTCGTAGCTCCTTCTCGAGATAGCAATGGTGCGTCACTTAAAATGAACACCCAGTATAAGAAAATTAAATAAAGTTTATTCATATTAAACACAAACATAATCGGAATGACGAAGTCATATATATTACAATTTTATGACTTGTTGACAACTATAAATATGTTTTATGTTTGTCATTGTTATTGTTCCACTTTTGCATAAAATCTTGTACTTGTATAAAAGTGAAATGACTTCCAAAGGCCACATTCCAGTCGCAAACTTGCAAGAACAAGACCTACTCACTCATTTTTAATACCGACACCGAACAGAATCTGGGCACACTGCACACAGTTCTGGACGCTTATCTGCTGTCGTATCAAAGTTTCTGAATGTCGCAACGCTTATCGAGATCAGCGACTGCAGACAGACCACGACTATGAAATGTAGGGCAACTGGTTAGTGGTTGCTGGTTACCAGTAACCGGACAGTAAGTGGACAACTGAGTCATGTGAACATGACGACATTGTACGTATATGAACGCGTGCCAACTGAATGTCACTTACTCTCACTTATATGTAAACTGGATTTAATTGGAACTGATTTTATGTATAGAAAATGCGAAAGTGCAGCTGGACGCTATTGATTTGATAATTTTATCGTTGTGAATAAAATATAAAATTGTAAAATATTATTGTTAATTTTTATTAAATTCATTTTAAGTTGGTGTTTTTTTATTATTTATTATTTTTAACAAGGGAAGACTGACACTTTTTTTACAAGGCCACTAATGCTATCTCGATAACTATAAGAGCTACAAGGTTGGTTAAATTAGCAAAGAAATAACATTTTGCAAGACTATTACAAAACTATTAACAACAAATTTTATCGACCATCGGTTTTAAAAATATGGGGTGCAACTTTCTTATTTTAAATGAGAACATATATTTTATGGGGTAGGTGGCTCAGTGGTATCGACTCGGTCCGTGGATTTGAGAACTCGAGTTTATTCCCACAGTCGACAAACAATTTTCACCAAATTAAAACTATCCTTGTGGTTCGATCCAATGTCAAGGTGATGCTGACAATTTTCTTTAATGCTAAGGGTGTTGTACACCACGAGTACCTCCTCCAAGGCTCCACAGTGAACCAGACTTACTAAATTGGTTCTGAAACGTCTGAGGGACGCCATCCGTCGCAAAAGGCCAGAAATGTGAAGGAGTGGCGTGTTATGGGCAAAACGACTCAGTTTTTACCACTATACGTATTTTATTTTATTTAAACTGTCGTACACCAGTTTTGTTATGGTATCCCACTTTTGACACCAGTTTTGTTATGCGGGGAAACGACCCGGTTATTACCATTACACGTGTTTTATTTATTTATATGTAGAATTTCTTAATAATGGTACATACAATTTTTTTTCTTATACAGGATGGTCCATTTAACTTGACTTGTTCAAATATCTTGCAAATTAAGCCCTTAACAACAAACTTTCATGAACAAAAGTTTAACCATTTTGAGGGGGCCATTCGATCTTGTTAACATTTTTTTACCCCCTACCCCTCAGGAGGTCGGAGAGGGAGTAAACTTAGATATTTTAAATAGGAACCCTATTTTTTATTACAGATTCGGAATCTCCATAAAAAAATATGAAGGTTTACTCTGAGAATTTTTTTCATATTCTTGATAGATGGCGCTGTAACCGGGTGATCCATTTAACTTGACTTGTTCAAATATCTTGCAAATTCATTCCTTAACAACAAACTTTCATGAACAAAAATTGAACCATTTTGAGGGGGCCATTCGATCTTGTTAACATTTTTCGCCCCCCACCCCTCAGGGGGTCGGAGAGGGGGTACACTTAGATATTTTAAATAGGAACCCTATTTTTTTATTACAGATTCGGAATCTCCATAAAAAATATGAAGGTTTAATCTGAGAATTTTTTTCATATTCTTGATACACAACATTTATTCTTCTAAGAAGTTCCCTATTTCATATTTAATACCTACCGAATAAAAATAACTATAAAAATATATCATCAAAAGCTCTTTAAAATTAGTCATAAAATTAAACAAAAAAGAAATGATTCGCATATCCTGTTGCTTATTAAGAGAGATTTCACTATAAATTATACACCATAAATTTTATTAATGTGTGACCTTAAAATAATCAAATTATTGTCGAAAACATTAGTAATTTTCGCGGTGAAAGTTCCCAACATAAAAGCTAATAAAGCTGACGATGATGAGTAAATTTCCTGCAGACGTAGATGTACATCATTCGTTTGTTAATGTTTTTAATAGAAAGTGATCTCAACAGGCTTGGTTGGCATTTGATTTTTTGTCGATTGTTGTATGGAAGATGTTACGCGACTCGATAATGAATAATACATTAGCGATTGTGAGAGTTGCCATCAGCATCTTACACTGTTGATATAACTATTTAACTGTTGTACCTAGTGTGTTAATTGATTGAAGTTTTGTAGTTGTTTACTTAGAAAGCTGGAGATTAAAAAAATAATTCTTCTTTAACGCATATTTAATACTCGTTATTATACATTCATATATTAAATAGTCATTATTATTATTATTTTATTTATTACGCTGCGCGACAAGTAATTAATCTTAATTACGATAATATACAGGCTGTTCAATTTAAGTGTATCACCATTGCTATCTCGAGAACTATAAGAGCTACAAGGTTGATTAAATTAGCAAAAAAATATCATCTAGCAAATCTATTACAAAACTATTAAAAAAAAATGTTGTCCAATGGTTCTTAAAATATGGGGTGAAACTTTCATATTTTAAATGAGAACAAATGTTTTTACTTTCTTATACACAGCATAAGGAAGTATTGGAATCGTGAAAAAATCGTTGACGAGATTTTCGCGGAAATACGTGTTTTGAGGTCCACTGAATCCGTTTTGATCATTTTCTCAATGATGTCTGCGTGTGTGTGTGGATGGATGGATGGATGTGTCCGTATGTGCAATATCTCATGAACGAGATAAGATTTGTTAACGAAACTTGGTAATTATAAGTTTCATGAAAATACGAAGAGCTGAGTTGATTTTGAATGAAATTAAAAAACCGGAAGAGGAAGTTTACTCTACACACAAAACAATAAATTCCATTTATTTCAAAAATGGAATCAGTTACGAAAAAAAGTTTCAAATAAAAGATGTTGGTAAAAATATTTGGAATATAAAATGTTATTTGAAATTTTTCTGTATATGCGTCTAATTGTGAGAAAAACTAATTTTATATTTAATAATATATTTCAATAATCATAGTAGCAATAGAAACAAAAAAACAAATTTTAATTTTCGCTTTATCTAGTTATCTATGTTTTTTTTTTTCGGAAAAACAAATACATCATTAAAATGGTCAACTAATTTGGCAACTTTACCTCAATTTAATCGACTTCGTATCTCACGGTTCTTGAGATACCAAGAGTTAGGCTCGAAAAACGGACAACCTGTATATACCTCATCAGTAAAGTTAGACATAAAGTAATCTACATTAGTAAAAAATTATACGTAAACAAATTTGATATTTTATATGTTTCAAACAGATAAATAAATAATGAAAATCTAAATTACATCTTTAATAATATTATATATTCTAAATATTAAATATGCTGTGTATAAGAAAGTCGTGTGGTGCCCACACCAGATTTTTTTTTATGGGGTGGCTAGCTCAGTGGTATTAAGTCGGCCTGTGGATCCTGAGAACCCTGGTTCGATTCCCGCAGGCGACAAACAATTTTCATCATTTCAAAAGCTACCCCTGTGGCTCCTCCACCACTAACATCTTTGGGGGCCGTAATTTGACGGCAGGTAACCGCACTTCACGTGCAAAATATATCACTTACCGAGATCTGCTTCGGCAGAGTGCCACACTCAGTAATGGGTAGAAGGCGTGATGATATATTTATTTTTATTTTATATGTTTTTTATATTTTTGTTTGAAAGGGAATTTTATTCTGAATTTAATGACTACATTAAATTGACATTAATTTAATACGCATAGGAATCAGAGTGCTATAAAAGAAACAAATGAACAAATCATAATAATTTTGTTTCTTTGATTAATTATTAAATATCAATAAGACTATTTTGTGAAAAAAAAACTTATATTCAATTATTTCTTTCATAGCCTCTGATTCCTATGACATTTGAATGATTTTAATGTCATTCTAATATGCATTTTTCTCAATAAATTTTCTAATGTGAGTTGTTGAACTAAGAATAAAATTCCCTTTCAAACAAACAAAAAATAAAAAACATATGTTTTATTTAAAATAACAGCTCTTATTTTGAGAACTAATGGTCGGAAAAAATGTTGTTTTAAGTTTTGTAAGACTTGCAAAATGGTATTTCTTTGCTAATTTAACTAACCTTGTAGCTCTTATAGTTCGCAAGGTAGCACACTTAAATTGAACATCCTGTATAGATAGACAAAAAGAAAAAAATCTGGTGTGGTCACCACACGACTTTCTTATACACAGCATATTTAATATCAAAAACGCTGAATTGATCACTTGTGACTTGCTCCTTGCGTTTGACAATTATTATTTAACATATAAATGTGAAACATGTTTTTGTTTTTTGTTTCTATTGCTACTATGATTATTCGAATATATTATTAAATATAAAAATTAGCTTTTCTCAAAATTAGACGCATCTACAGGAAAATTGCAAATAACATTTTATGTTCCAAATATTTTTGCCAACATCTTTTGTTTGAAACTTTTTTTCGTAACTGATTACATTTTTGAAATAAATGGAATTTATTGTTTTGTGTGTCGAGTAAACTTCCTCTTCCGGTTTTTCAATTTCATTCAAAATCAACTCAGCTCTTCGTATTTTCATGAAACTTATAATTACCAAGTTTCGTTAACAAATCTTATCTCGTTCATGAGATATTGCACACTCGGACACACATCCATCCATCCATCCATCCACACACACACACACACACACAGACATCATTAAGAAAATGATCAAAACGGATTCAGTGGACCTCAAAACACGTATTTCCGCGAAAATCTCGTCAACGACTTTTTTCATGATTCCAATACTTCCTTATACTGCGTATAAGAAAGTAAAAAAACAGATAAGTTCAACTTTGTATCTACCGGGTGGTGATTGGTAAGGGCGAATCACTGAACAAGTAACCGTAGAAGAAGGGACAGCTATAACAAAAGATTGTTACGCAGTTACTGGTGACATCTCTTGTTGCCCCAAGTAATTATTATTAAAAATACCGATAATATAGGATACATATTTATCATTCTCGAGATCGTAATGACTAAAATATTTCAAAATAATTTAAATAAAAATATGTTACAAAACAGCAAAAACGAACAATTAGCAAAAAACTAGTTTTATTGAATAATATTTAAAATATTAATGAAACACGTACTAGTAAGCAATACAAATAAGTATGAATAATGTATATTTTTCGCCTTCTTATGCACACTCTCATTTATCATTTCGCTACTTTCTTCAGTATCCGTATTCTTATATTTTGCTGTTACTGTTGTTATTGATAGAGATGTGATATTTTCATCCCGAATTGTTGAAAATGAATTTATATTTACTATAAAAGAATTTTTATAATTATGAAATTGTAAAATATTACAATATTGTATTAATTACTTACATTGGTCAATATGTGGAACAGTCGCAATGTTTTCTATTAATGTTTTCCAGCAACGTTTTTCGTAATAAATTATTCCGTGGTAAACATAAAACCACATTCTTATAATTTTTTCTCCTACAATGCAGTACCGCACACTCCTAAAATTATACAATAGTTTACAATCAAATATAAAATTATAAAAGATATCTACTCACCATTAAATATAGATTGCAATACTAACGACAGATATGTTTGTTAATTACAAATTTTAATTGTCAAAATATAAAACACCGTTTGTCAAACATTTAAATATGTAATCTGTTTAACAATGTCAATCATTTAAATATTACCTACTATGATTCTCGTTATTAATTTTTAAATTGATTTAGTTCATTTGGGACAGCAAGAGATGGCATTAAAAATCGCGTAACAAGGTAACTAATGCAGCTGTCCAGGCCCTGGGGCGAACATAGGGATTTAACATGTAAAATGATATTGTTGTAATTTCCGACATCCCTAATTAAGTTAAGCATAAAAGCTTCAAATAAAAGTTTTAGGGTATAAAATTCTGCAGCTAAATTAATACACAAAATTAATTTTCCATGCTTTGTAACGGTACAAATTAGATCTGAAAATGTCGAAAATTGCCTCAAAACTATCGATAGCCATGGAATTGAAACAAATTTAAACAAATGTTTGACGTCTTATCTGTCAAAACTGTCAAAAGAACTCTTTTATATTATTACCTTCATTTATTTTAGAGAATAATATTTATATAATTTCATTTTAATGCATTACACTTCAAATTACCTGCAATAAAATTCTAAATATAATACATAAAAACCACAAATTCACATGCATACATAAGATATAATGGTAATTCTACCACTCGCCTGTCACCATAAACAACTCGCTTGTTTAGTCGTTAGAAAGTAATTCCTTAACAAGTCTTAAATCACCCATCACTTACCCACACACTCACAAACACTCAAATGTATAACATAACCTCAAACAATGCACTTGCAATTTTAATTAGACGAGAAAAGTGTTAATTATTCGCAAAACTCCTGTAGATTCCTCAGAGGCGTAGGAGAGACGTGAATGCACTGTCATGCTTCCTGGTGCCCCGGTGACGTGCGTGCATGAACATGTGATGTAATAAAAACAAGAATTGTTAGGTTATGTCATAGTTGTTACAGTTTATTACGCCGGTGGGCATTTAAGAACGCAGCCATGTGTGATACTGATATTTAACACGCTAAGCAATGGTAAAATATTATAAATATTCATTAATTGAAATAAAGAAATACTTTCGATATTTATTATAAAATATATTCAAATAAATTGACATTAAATATCATACATCTATTAAATTAGTAATTTATTATCGTTCAGGTAAATCATCCAGGCAGATATTCCTTTAATGAACTTGATTTAAAAAGAAAAATCAATTTAATTACTTATTTAATAAATTACCAGCCGCCAAATCACGGCCCCCAAAGATGTTAATGGTGAAAATGAACCAGGATTCTCAGAATCTCCATACATTAAAATGTCCCGGTTATTAATCGGCTTCATTAACACACTAGTTAAATATATATTTTTTCAGACGACCACTTATGAAAGTAACCATAACAACATCATAAACTACTACGGAAAGTTGAACATAACATACACCTCGTATGTTAGTATAACGTACACTTCTAACATATCAGGTGAAGTTCCAGTAATTGATAACAGATGGCGTTACGATGAAAGAAAATAATAAAATAAATGAAAAGAATTTGTATTATTATTTAAATTGAAGTTTTAACAGATTTGCACAAATAAATCTTATTTTTTAAAATAAATAATTACTTATTTACTAATATTTTTATATTATTCAATATTTTGAAATTACGGTTAGTACAGTTGGCATCACAATACCTAACCTCAAACGTCAACACTTACCAACAAAAACGCATCAGCTATCAAAGTGTAACAATATTGCTCTTGTAAACTGTTTTTAGAAATATTTTGTGGTCGTCAGAAAAATATTGTACATAACTCGCTCGAAAGTGTGATAACTGTGCTCGTGTACTTAAACCACACGGCGCTGCGCGCCCCGTTTTTCAATTTGTATACTCGCACATTATCTTACACTTTTGATGCTTGTTATGTAATATACTATAAAATATCTACTTAGGGCCAGTTTTTCAATCACCGATTAATGTTAATCACGATTAAATAATAATGGAAACTATGGTTTCTATTATTATTTAATCATGATTAACGTTAATCGAGAGTAAACCGGTGATTGAAAAACTGGCCCTTAATGATTGAATTTCTTATTTTTATGAATTTTTTCATGCTCAACCAAATTATATTTATGTATAAACTTTTTTTTATATTTTGAACATTTATGGTTTTTTTATATCTGTATGAATTTTTTCGTGACTATTTAAATGATTTTTTCGTATAAACCTTTTTTTACATATTGAACATTCGTAGTCTCTTATACCTGTGTGAATTTTTTCATGTCGAATGAAATCACATTTTCGTATAAACTTTTTTTTACATGTTGAACATTCGTAATTTTTTAAACCTATGTGAATTTGTTCATGCGCAACCAAATTACATTTTATCGTAAACTTTTTTTTACATGTTGCACATTCGTAGTTTTTTAAACCGATGTGAATTTTTTCATGCACATCCAAATTATATTTTCGCGTAAACTTTTTTTTACATGTTGCACATTCGTAGTTTTTTATGCCTGTGTGAATTTTTTCATGCGTACTCAAATCACCTTTTGAACAAAAACTTTTAGGACATATTAAACATTTATAATCTCTGATACCTGCATGAACTTTTAAATGATACCTTAATAGTCGTTTATGTAGAAATTCTTTACTACAAATAGCACATTTAAATTTTTTTGTGGATTTCGTCCCGTTAATTTTCCTATTAGTATTAGAGAATTTGGATTCTTCGTGGTCAATATCTTCAATCTTCGAAACAGAAACATCAGAGTCACTTGAAATTGATTCACACTTTATGTTTTGAACATTACAAAATTCAATATCAGAAATAGGAAATTCTTCATTTATTCCGATGTTATTTTCTGTCTCACATGATAAATGTGATTCTTCAATATTTAATTCATCTGCACACTGTGTTTCATTTTCGATAACTTCTTCTTTAATATAAATTGCATTAATTTCATTTTTTTCAGTTCTAAACTCATCATCACTTCCTGTTCCTACGGTTGACATTGCCTGGCCCATACTCACTGCCTGTTGTTTATTATGGTATTTTATATCGGTGATGTCCTTAGATGTAGAAAATTCTTCGTTCATTCCAATATTATTCTGTGATTCTTCAATGTCTAATTCATCTGCACACTGTGTTTCATTTTCGATAACTTCTTCTTTAATATAAATTACATTATTTTCCTTTTCTCCAGTTCGCAGCTTCTCATCACTTCCTACAGTAGACATTGTCTGGTCGATACTCACTTTATTCTGATATTTTATATCAGTAAGTTTTACTAATAAATATTTGTGCGATTCACCAGCAGTAGTTGATAAAGTTTGTAAATAGCTCTTCAAATATGTGTTGTTTTGTAAACAAATTTGTTTGAATTTATAAAAATCTTCTAATTTATTAATACAATTGCTGCATACATGTTTCGAGATTGCTGAATGAGAATCAACCTATAAATCAAAATAGCATAAATATTTCCAAAAATATAAAAACACTTCAAGGTTATGTTTACTTACAATTTCAGGTAAACAATATTTTAGTTTCTTTTGAATTAATATCTCTTCACTCTTTTCAATTAATTCAGGTTAATTTTTTTTATAAGTACTGAGACACAGGACACATAATTTAGACAAGAAAACCATTTTCTAACACAAACAAATCTGAAATCAAGATGTACTGCACAGTTCCACTGTTGCCAAATTTTAAATGGAAATATCAAAATATATATTTTTCTCACTGTTGCCAACAATAGTAATACTAACACATCCAAGAAGAATGTCTGGCGGCCAAAACTAATTTAAAATTTAACATTATCAGTCTTGTCAACATCTTTATAGCAAGTGTAATTCTTTGGTAGATTTATTATTATATCTTTATTAGTTGCCATGTATTATTTAATGCTTACAGAGTTTATATTTTCAGTCGGTTTCTTAATTTATATTATGCACAACTAGGCCGAAATTCATGTGTTTTAGTCCTGAAAAGCGGGCTTAAATACTACTTTTTGGTCCGAGGGTCATAATAAAATATTTTACTATGAATGCATAATAGTTATTTATGTACCAAGGGTGAAAACTGGCGTTTCTGGCCCGTGGGCTAATAACATGCTCAGGATCAGAAACGCTAATGTCACCCGTGATACATACAATATTTTATGCACAACAAAATAACATTTAATTATATGTTCAAAAGATTAAAATATGGACATAGGTTATATGTCAAAAATGACATTTTGCAGAATCAAGCATTCACAATAAACAAAAATTGTCATTTTATTTATGTAACCACAGAAATTATTTCTTTTTGGCCCATGGGTCAAAAAGTAGTGTTTAAGCCCGCTTTGTAAGGCTAAAACACATGATTTTCGGCCTAGTTGTGAATAATATAAATGTCACTTTGACATATAAATGTACCTGTTTTAATCTTTTGAATATAAAATTAAATATTATTTTGTTGTGCATGAAATTTTGTATGTACCACGAGTGAAATGGGCGTTTCTGACCCTGAACATGTTATTAACCCTCGGCGCCTGGCGCCTCGTTCTAATAATCATACTACGGGCCAGAAACGCCTGGTTTCACCCTTGATACAAAAATAACTATTTAATTAGAGATCATTGAGAGAACGTTCTTTCAGCAGTTGAAGAATGAGGTAAATCTAGGATACATTTGACCACTGGATTAGATTGGAAACATTAAATTTCAAATTGTGCTAGAAATTTTAGAGGTACTAGAATACTAGACATTATTTGTACAAAAATACTTTGATATTTATTATAATATATACTAATACAATTTGACATAAATATTATAATCAGTTATATTAGTAAGTAATTTATTTGTCCGTTGTTCGTTCACTATTAGGTTTCATTTAGGCAGCGTTCTCACAGATCGAGTTGTATCGTGTAGTATAGTGTCAATTTGTGTTGTGTCATTTAAAAATCAATGGTCCGGTCTCACTGATCGAATTATATGGATCGTTTGATGTCAAGCGCATTTCTCTTTTGACAAGCAAAAAAGTTTAAAATATAACCAAAATTAGTATAGCATACCATGCTTTTTTGGAAAGCATTCTGTAATGTATCGTAATCATTTATTAATAATTCCCTTATTTAGACTGATTATAACAATCAGGGTTATTTTTAACCAGTGTTGACAGGTCTACCGACTTTTCGGTAGATCTACCGAAAATTCATGTAATCTACCGAAATACCATATTTTGTTTCAGATCTACTGAAAATTCATGTCATCTACTAAACTACCGAATTTTTTACCGAAAATTAGAATTAAAAATAATAAATATAGGCACAATATCTTTAGTTTCTACTGCGCCATCTACTGATAACAAAAACTAGACATGTTCCCTATCTCAGCAATGTACAACATAAACAATTTATGACAATACCGACTGGCACCTATAACTAATGTAAACGTGTAGTGTTTGTAACAAATTAACAAGAACGCAATACGGAAACCGTTAAAATGAATGGAATTAAAGATTTTGATAGCGATACCAGTGATAGTTCTAGCTACGATACTGATGATGAAAGAAAAAAATTAGTACGTAAAGAAAATATTCGCAATATTATAAAAAATCAACCATTAAATCCGTCTATACTTACGTTATTAAAACAAAAATAATTATTTTACAATAATGTATCAAGTTGCAGCTCTGAAAAAACAAATTTAATTTTGTCCCTTTTGTAATATAATTAAAATAAGAGTTATTTGTTTATTTTATAAGATTAAGATATTTATTTTACGGAAATCTACCGAATTTTTCTGATCTAATCTACCGAAAATAACAACTTTGCATCTGGCAACACTGTCTGTAACGAGAAAGATTAATAAATGAATTTCACTTGTGGTCCACTCTATATAGATTAATTTTGTTGATAAGATTTTCACGAAGAACTCTGTGAGACTGCTGCGTACTGTCAATCGTGTGCTATCATGTACATTTCAAACAAGTGCACTGTAATGGCAGGTGTCGCATTGGACCATCGTTTTTCGTCGAGTGCCATCGAGTTATTTGATTTTCAAGTTGGTTTGAGCCTTCGCGAATATGTTGGTTTAATTAAAATTTCATTTCATCGGATGACAGTTCTTTAGGAAAATGGAATCAACAAAATTAATCAATAAAAAATGGACCACAAGTGAAATTGCACCGATTTAGAGGTTATATTTTTACTCGCTTAAAAGAGAAATGTTACTCGACACCAAACGATCTATACAGCTCGATCAGTGAGACCAGACTATTGGTTTTTAAACGACAAAACACGATTCGATCATTGCAACCGCTGTCTTAATGACCCCTATTAATGCACGATTTTTTTATAAATGAAAGATTTTTTTTGGATGCAGACACGTAATTTAGCATATATTGGCTAGCGCTAAGTTATAGCAAAATACTAAACAGAATTATCAACATTATTTTAAACACTTTTAGCTAAATAGTATTGACGTAGAAAGTGATATCCTTTTGCGCGTGAAGTACGGTTACCAGCCGCCAAATCACGGCCCCCAAAGATGTTAGTGGTGAAAATGAACCAGGATTCTCAGAATCTCCATACATTAAAATGTCCCGGTTATTAATCGGCTTCATTAACACACTAGTTAAATATATATTTTTTCAGACGACCACTTATGAAAGTAACCATAACAACATCATAAACTACTACGGAAAGTTGAACATAACATACACCTCGTATGTTAGTATAACGTACACTTCTAACATATCAGGTGAAGTTCCAGTAATTGATAACAGATGGCGTTACGATGAAAGAAAATAATAAAATAAATGAAAAGAATTTGTATTATTATTTAAATTGAAGTTTTAACAGATTTGCACAAATAAATCTTATTTTTTAAAATAAATAATTACTTATTTACTAATATTTTTACATTATTCAATATTTTGAAATTACGGTTAGTACAGTTGGCATCACAATACCTAACCTCAAACGTCAACACTTACCAACAAAAACGCATCAGCTATCAAAGTGTAACAATATTGCTCTTGTAAACTGTTTTTAGAAATATTTTGTGGTCGTCTGAAAAATATTGTACATAACTCGCTCGAAAGTGTGATAACTGTGCTCGTGTACTTAAATCACTCGGCGCTGCGCGCCTCGTTTTTCAGTTTGTATACTCGCACATTATCTTACACTTTTGATGCTTGTTATGTAATATACTATAAAATATCTACTTAGGGCCAGTTTTTCAATCACCGATTAATGTTAATCACGATTAAATAATAATGGAAACTATGGTTTCTATTATTATTTAATCATGATTAACGTTAATCGAGAGAAAACCGGTGATTGAAAAACTGGCCCTTAATGATTGAATTTCTTATTTCTATGAATTTTTTCATGCTCAACCAAATTATATTTATGTATAAACTTTTTTTTATATTTTGAACATTTATGGTTTTTTTATATCTGTATGAATTTTTTCGTGTCTATTTAAATGATTTCTTTGTATAAACCTTTTTTTACATATTGAACATTCGTAGTCTCTTATACCTGTGTGAATTTTTTCATGTCGAATGAAATCACATTTTCGTATAAACTTTTTTTTACATGTTGAACATTCGTAATTTTTTAAACCTATGTGAATTTGTTCATGCGCAACCAAATTACATTTTATCGTAAACTTTTTTTTACATGTTGCACATTCGTAGTTTTTTAAACCGATGTGAATTTTTTCATGCACATCCAAATTATATTTTCGCGTAAACTTTTTTTTACATGTTGCACATTCGTAGTTTTTTATGCCTGTGTGAATTTTTTCATGCGTACTCAAATCACCTTTTGAACAAAAACTTTTTGGACATATTAAACATTTATAATCTCTGATACCTGCATGAACTTTTAAATGATACCTTAATAGTCGTTTATGTAGAAATTCTTTACTACAAATAGCACATTTAAATTTTTTTGTGGATTTCGTCCCGTTAATTTTCCTATTAGTATTAGAGAATTTGGATTCTTCGTGGTCAATATCTTCAATCTTCGAAACAGAAACATCAGAGTCACTTGAAATTGATTCACACTTTATGTTTTGAACATTACAAAATTCAATATCAGAAATAGGAAATTCTTCATTTATTCCGATGTTATTTTCTGTCTCACATGATAAATGTGATTCTTCAATATTTAATTCATCTGCACACTGTGTTTCATTTTCGATAACTTCTTCTTTAATATAAATTGCATTAATTTCATTTTTTTCAGTTCTAAACTCATCATCACTTCCTGTTCCTACGGTTGACATTGCCTGGCCCATACTCACTGCCTGTTGTTTATTCTGGTATTTTATATCGGTGATGTCCTTAGATGTAGAAAATTCTTCGTTCATTCCAATATTATTCTGTGATTCTTCAATATCTAATTCATCTGCACACTGTGTTTCATTTTCGATAACTTCTTCTTTAATATAAATTACATTATTTTCCTTTTCTCCAGTTCGCAGCTTCTCATCACTTCCTACAGTAGACATTGTCTGGTCGATACTCACTTTATTCTGGTATTTTATATCAGTGAGTTTTACTAATAAATATTTGTGCGATTCACCAGCAGTAGTTGATAAAGTTTGTAAATAGCTCTTCAAATATGTGTTGTTTTGTAAACAAATTTGTTTGAATTTATAAAAATCTTCTAATTTATTAATACAATTGCTGCATACATGTTTCGAGATTGCTGAATGAGAATCAACCTATAAATCAAAATAGCATAAATATTTCCAAAAATATAAAAACACTTCAAGGTTATGTTTACTTACAATTTCAGGTAAACAATATTTTAGTTTCTTTTGAATTAATATCTCTTCACTCTTTTCAATTAATTCAGGTTCATTTTTTTTATAAGTACTGAGACACAGGACACATAATTTAGACAAGAAAACCATTTTCTAAACAAACAAATCTGAAATCAAGATGTACTGCACAGTTCCACTGTTGCCAAATTTTAAATGAAAATATCAAAATATATATTTTTCTCACTGTTGCCAACAATAGTAATACTAACACATCCAAGAAGATTGTCTCGCGGCCAAAACTAATTTAAATTTTTTTACATAAAATTGGGGAATATTGTGAATGTCAGAATATATAAAACTATATTTATTTACCTATATATTCAGAAAGTACTTTAAATTAATTTTACAGTGTGTAATTTCATAACGTACATATCTTATTTGTTTGAGTAAATATTTAACATATTAAAAAAATACAGTGTTGTTATATTTGTGAGGATAACATTATGCCAATGGCACACTGGTCGAGGAGCATGAATGAGCGTCGAGGAACTCATCGATGAAACAACAGAACGCACCCTGACTGATAAAATAAACAAACACGAAAAAATAGCACAAAGCAAAACCAAAATGACAGCCCACGCTAACATAAAATGAGACACAATAATACGTGTGAAATGAGACAATGGCACACTGGTCGAGGAGCATGAATGAGCGTCGAGGAACTCATCGATGAAACAAGAGAATGCACCCGTCATCGATGAAAAATAGAGGCGCCTCTATTTCCATCGAGGAGTTCCTCAATGAAACGATTGATTAATAAAAATTAATGTTTGTTTGTTTGTCCCTTATGCGTTGTTCCTATACCATTCATCCGATTACGATGAAACTTTGCTAAGTTATTATGTGCACGCCCGCGAAGGTTTCTGACTTAGCAAAAGTCCAATCCGCCATCTTGAAACAAAATGGCCGCCGGCTATCTTGAAAAGTACTGCACTGATTCGATTCAAATTTGGTATAGACATAGACGGGAACCAATCTTAACATATAGGTATAATAAATCTTCAGTCCGCCATCTTGAAACAAAATGGCCGCTAGCTATCTTGAAAAGTACTGCACTGATTCAATTCAAATTTGGTACAGACATAGACGGAAACCAATTTTAACATATAGATATAATAAAGCTTCAGTCCGCCATCTTGAAACAAAATGGCCGCTAGCTATCTTAAAAAGTACTGCACTGATTCGATTCAAATTTGGTATATACATAGACGGGAACCAATTTTAATATATAGGTATAATAAAGCTTCAGTCCGCCTTCTTGAAACAAAATGTCCGCTAGCTATCTTGAAAAGTACTGCACTGATTCGATTCAAATTTGGTATAAACATAGATGGGAACCAATCTTAACATATAGGTATAATAAAGCTTCAGTCCGCTATCTTGAAACAAAATGGCCGTTAGCTATCATGAAAAGTACTGCACTGATTCGATTAAAATTTGGTACAGACATAGACGGGAATCAATCTTAACATATAGGTATAATAAAGCTTCTTTTTGCCATCTTGAAACAAAATTACCGCTAGGTATCCTAAAAAGTACTACACTCATTCGATTAAAATTTGGTATAAACATAGACGGGAACAAGTCTTAGCATCTAGGTATAATAAAGCTTCAGTCTGCCATCTTGAAGCAAAATGGCCGCTAACTATCCTAAAAAGTACTGCACTGATTCGATTCAAATTTTGTATGGACATAGACGGGAACCAATCTTAACATATAGGTATATAAAAGCTTTATTCCGCCATCTTGAAACAAAATGGCTGCTAGCTATCCTGAAAAGTACTGCACTGAATAAATTCAAATTTGGTATAGGCATAGACGAGAATCAATCTTAACATACAAGTATAATAAAGCTTCAGGTCGCCATCTTGAAACAAAATGGCCGGTAGCTATCCTAAAAAGTACTACACAGATTCGATTCAAATTTTGTACAGGCATAGACGAGAACCATCTTAACATATATGTATAACAAAACTTCAGTCCGCCATCTTTATATTTATGCCAATTTTACATTTGTGTAACTTGTCATGGTGTAATTAAATAGCAAAAATGTACTACAAGAAAAATGTGTTTATATATGGTTTTACATATTTATATTTGTCAAGCTAAACCTGATATAATTATAGAAAAATGTGTCTTTAATTTTAAATAATTGCAAACAACATTTTCTAAAGTAATTAGTTCTAAAAGTAAAAAAAAACATGAATAGACTCGTAAGCACCATGTATTCGCCAGACTCTTCTTCCTATCGCACTCACTTTTTTGTCGCTCTCTTTCTACTACATTTCTGTGGATGCTTTACCCGCAAGACTCGCATGTCCTTCAATATAGTTCGTTGAGCTCACTGACAATACAAACAAATTTCATAATTTTAAAAAGTGAATTAATTTTTAGTGACAATAAAATTGATTCTAAAAAATAGAAAAAGTCCGAAGTGATATATTCATAATAAGTTAGATAACTCTGCGGCAACGCGACGATAAACTGTACTCCACTATAATAAAATTACTCCTGTGGTTTTTCCTCCATCTTTGAAACTGCGATTTGACGGCTGGTAACTGCACTTATCGAGAGTGCCACATTCGGTAATGGGTAAAAGACGTGATGATATATTTATTTTGATTTATCATATTTAACATAGTGTTTAACTGCAATTGTGTGGAATTCACTTTCAAAAACAAGCACAGGGCGACACTCCCTTCATTTTTATCGTTTTGTTTAATTTTCAGTTACTTCATTGTGTGGAACTTTCTTTCAAATATATGCATAGGCTATCGCTATCATCTTTTCTAATATTTATAGATTCATTGTTATATTCATTATTAGATTCGTTGTTAGGAGCAAGCGTGAGTAATTTGATGTTTTGCGCATGTTATGCACGTCGAAGAAAAATAAATGAAAAGTGAATAGGAGTGATTGGATAGATGTGATTAAAGGTTTGTTGTTTAATGAATGATTTCGAGTGTGATAATTAAATGAGCTTACATGGAGGGATCTATGAATGTGGTTGAAGTGAGGGTGGTGTGTTAGGATGAGAATGTTTGATGTGGACTGATTATTTGATGAATTTAATTAGTAAATGTTTTATGAATGGTTTTAAGGTTTGACTTACCCTATTTGATGGAATATAAAGTTATAAAGGCAATTTATAGCTTATATGTTTAATTAATTACTCAACTAATGAGGAACTCAAACACTGTGGCTTATGATATAACTATAGTGGAAGGATTAAGTAATATGCATGACTGTTCAGAAGGAATTTATTATTGCTTGTTACATAAATCACAACATAGTTTCAATTTGAAATCAATTTTCACTTGACCAGTCATTCAGTTAACCAAAACGAATATGAACGCCTACCAGCAATAAACATATAATTTAAAAATAGATTTATAGAATTATATCGATTAAATAAGGATTCAATGAGAATGCTAATGCCATTAATTACTGCACATTTACGTGATTGTTATAAAAATACTTACATTCCCAAAGAATTAAAAGTTTTCACCACTTTAAGATTTTATGCAACGGGATGTCATCAGAGAAGTATTGGAAATGATTTTATGGGCTGTATCATGTAACACATCGTTAATAATAAGCGACGTCGATAATTTTTTTTAGCTTTGACAACATCGGTTTTGTCTTGACGTTTGTCAAATTTGTATTTATATGAATAAAAATTTGACAAACGTCACAACAAAACCGATGTTGTCAAAGCTAAAAAAAATTATCGACGTCGCTTATTATTAACGATGTGTTACATGATACACCCGTATATCTCCCTAAGTCAGATGACTGCAAATAGAATAATACATGAAGTGAAGGAAGTTATAGAAAATAATTTAACACAAATATGGATAACATTTCCACAAACAGTCGCAGAAAGAAATGCTATTAAAGAAAGAGTGATGCTACGATTTGGATTTCCTGGGACAATTGGTTTCATTGCAAGCACTCACGTGGCTATTTTAAAACCACATATACGTCCACAAAATTTTAAAAATCGAAAAGGTTTTTATTCAATAAATGTGACGCCAATTTAGATATTTGGTCTGTGGCAGTAGCTAAGACAAAGAATAGGTCTCGACCATCGATTTTTAAACGACACCACACGACTCGATCAGTGCGATGAACGATTTTTTTGGATTCGAACACACGTAATTTAGCATATATTGACTAGCGCGAAGTTGTAGCAAAATACTAAACAGAATTAAACAAAATGATTTTAAACACTACTAGATAAATAGTATTCACGTAGCATTCCTTTAAAATGAATATAAAAGTCGAACGCATCCATTGTTGTCAAAATATTTGCAACAACGTTCTAACCTAACATATTACAAACGTTACTAATCTAACAAATTTCTCATGGAATTTTTAGATTTTCTCTTATTTAAAAAAGTACGATCAAAGGAAAAATATCATAAATAACTCTTGTATTAATCGGCGATTATAAATCAACAATTATGTCTCGATTATTAATCACCCTCATTAACACACTAGTTAAATATATATTTTAAAATAACTACTTAATTATTAAATTGCTTATATTTATAAATTTTGTCATGCTCAACCAAATTACATTTATGCATAAACTTTTTTTTTATATACCTGTGTGAACTTTTTCATGTCTATTTAAATTACTTTTTCGCAAAAATTTTTTTCTACATATTGAACATTCGTAGTTTTTTATACCTGTATGAATTTTTCCATGGCTAATAAAATGACTTTTTTGTATAAACTTTTTTTTACATATTGAACATTCGTAATTTTTTATACCCGTGTGAATTTTTTCATGCACAACCAAATTATATTTATGCATAAACTTTTTATTACATATTGAACATTTGTAGTTTTTAATTCCTGTATGAATTTTTTCATGTTTAACTAAACTACTTTCTTGCGTAAACTTTTTTTCACATGTTGCACATTCGTAGTTTTTTGTACCAGTGTGAATTTTTTCATGTTTAACCAAGTGACATTTTTGCATAAACTTTTTTTTACATGTTGAACATTCGTGATTTTTTATATCTGTATGAATTTTTTCATGTTTAACCAAATCACCTTTTGAATAAAAACTTTTTGTACACATTGAACATTTGTAATCTCTAATACCTGCATGAACTTTTAAATGATACTTCAATAATTCTTTATATAAAAATTCTTTACTGCAAATATCACATATAAATTTTTTTTCTGTGGATTTCGTCGAGTTAATTTTCCTATTACTATTAGAATATTTTGAATCTTCATGTACATTATTTTCAATCCTCAAAACATCAGAGTCACTTGGTATTGATTCACACTTTACATATACATGACAAAATTTAATATCAGTGATGTCCTTGGATGTAGAACAGTCTTCGTTCATTCCAATATTATTCTGTGTGTCATACAATAAATGTGATTCTTTAATATCTAATTCATCTGCACACTGTGTTTCATTGTAGATAACTTCTTCTTTAATATAAATTGCATTATTTTCCTTTTCTCCTTTTCGCAGCTTCTCATCACTTCCTACAGTTGACATTGTCTGGTCGATACTCACTTTATTCTGGTATTTTATATCAGTAAGTTTTACTAAAAAATATTTGTACGATTCACCAGCAGTAGATGTTAAAGTTTGTTTTCTTGAAATACGTGTTGCTTTAGTAACAAATTTGTTTCAATTTATAAAAACATTCTAATTTGTTAATACAATTACTGCATACATATTTCGAGATTGCTGAATGAAAATCAGCCTATAAATGAAAACAGTTAGCATAAATATTTAATAAAAATACTTCAAGGTTATGTTTACTTACAATTTCAGGTAAACAATATTTTAGTTTCTTTTGAATGAATATCTTTTCACTCTCAATTAATTCATGTTCAATTTTTTTTGCAAGTATTGAGGATAACACATAACTTCAATAAGCAAAACAAACAAATACAAAATAAAGATGTACTACACTGCTCTACTGTTGCCAAGCATAAAATGAAAAATCTAAAATACTTTTCTCACTGTTGCCAACAATAGTAATACTAGAAAATCCAAGAAGAATGTTTCCCGGCCAAAATATGAACTAATTTAACATTTTTTTTTACATAAAATTAGGGGAATATTGTCAATATCAAAAATAAATAAATAAAATAAATATATCATCACGCCTTCTACCCATTACTGGGTGTGGCACTCTGCTGAAGCAGATCTCGGTAAGTGATATATTTTGCGCGTGAAGTGCGGTTACCAGTCGTCAAATCACGCCCCCCAAACATGTTAGTGGTGGAGGAGCCACAGGGATAGCTTTTTCAAATTATGAAAATTTGTCGCCTGTGGGAATCGAACCAGAGACCTCAGGATCCACAGGCCGACTTCATACCACTGAGCTAGCCATCCCATATTGTCAATATCAGAATATTTAAAACTATATTTATCTATATATTCAGAAACTACCTTAAATTAGTTTTACTGTATGATTGTATTAAAAAAAAAAAATGAACCCAGTTATTAATTTTTTATAATGATTTATTTCCAAAGATAATATATAGACCTACTGTTTATTTCTGTGTAGTATCAGTGTGTAATTTCATACTTGTTTGAGAAAATATTTAACATGTTAAACAAATACGGTGTTATTAATTTTTAAAATTAGATAAATTTTTAATGAAAATACAACTGATTCTCTGATACTAAAAACGACGTTAATAGTTATTTTTATAACAAGTGCCGAAAAAGGCTCGTTACGTGCAAGTGCAGAATTTAACGCACGAGGCTTGCCGAGTGCGGAAATCTGCACGAGCACGTAACCTTTTTCGGCACGTGTTATAAACAACATTTTTCCTACAACTGTGCTACTTAATAAAACACTAAAATATCAGGATTTATAAAATTCTAATGCTATTATATTAGAGCGATGTTTGACAGCGTTGCCAGGGCGTTGCCATGGTTTGTTTATTTGTGGATTGTGTCATTGTTCTATGAAAATATTTCACTAATTTTACGATAATTTTTTCTTGATTTTAATATTACAATGAGTGACTCTACTTCATCATGCACACCTCCAGATTTAATTGGTCAAGCTACGTTAGATTTATTACCGGAGAAATCTAAAGAGCGGTATTTGCAAGTTTATAATAATTTCAAACTTTGGTGCAGTATGAAAAATACAAGAAAAATATCTGAAAATGTACTGCTGGCATATTTCATGGAGAAAAGTAAAGTTTATAAATCTTCAAGCTTGTGGAGTCAGTATTCAATGTTGAAGTCTACGTTGAATGTACATGAAAATGTCAATATTGATCAATATTCTAAACTAAGTGCATTTATAAAACGTAAAAATGTTGGATACAGGAGTAAGAAATCTAATATATTAACAAGAGATGAATTTTACAATTTTTAACTAATGCCGATGATAAAACTTACTTAATGATGAAGGTAATGTCGCTACAATAGATTATATAATATTTAATAGAAAGATTCATCAAACAGATTAGTCGCTAATATGATTTTTTTATTGCAGGTTGCTTTAATTCTTGGTATTTCGGGTGCTTGTCGTCGAATAGAGTTAACAAACATTGTTCTTGATCATATCGAAGACAAAGGTACATTTATAATTGTGAATATTCCTGATACTAAGACTAAAAGGTATAGACAATTCACAGTGACTTCTGTTTCTTTAAATGGCATAAATTTTTTGGAAATATATCGCAAATATGTTGTTCTTCGACCTGGAAACGTGGCACATCGTCGGTTTTTTTTTAAATACAAATGCGGAAAATGTACAGTTCAACCTGTAGGAATAAATACCATGGGTAAAATTGCTGAGAAAATTGCAGAGTTTTTAAAATTACCCAATCCAAAAAGTTACACAGGCCACTGCTTTAGGCGATCTTCAGCCACATTATTAGCCGATAGTGGAGCAGATATAATAAATCTTAAAAGACATGGTGGTTGGAAGTCTAGTACAGTGGCTGAGGGATATATTGAAAACTCGCTGCAAAATAAGATAAAAATTGCTAATCAAATTCTTGGCAATGCAAATCAACCTGCTATTAATACTTCTAATACCTCTGAAATTGTCAGTAATAGTACTGTTGACAATAGCAACACAGATGAAATCAATGTGTCTTTAGATAATACAAAAGTTTCCAGTACACATATTATTAATATAAACAACAGTAATAATTGTGTTATTAATATTCACAAAAAATAATATGTATTTTATTTACTATTTAAATAAAATTATTAAACGTCAAAATATATCACTGCATATTTCTTCTTCTTCCATAAGCGTCTGTGGCCAAAATATGAACTTCGCGCTCGGCGCGAAATTTAAATCGCTCTTTGACAGTTACGTAATGAAGCACTTTCGGCACTTGTGTTTCTTTGCTTTCGGAAGCGCACTTGGTCTGCATTCATCTACTTTCCATACGTAACCAAGGCAATTATAGTTATGTAATAACAAAGAAATCGCACAGTTGTAGGAAAAAATAATTTCACTATATTAAAATGAGCTCCTGAACTAATTTTTTATTTTTATTTTTATAAACTACATGATAAACTATGAGGATCAGTGAAAACGCTGGTTGAAAATTCTTTATATTACAAGAGATTTGATTTTTTTAAGTTTTGTGCCGGGGTTGTGACGTCCCAAGTTCGTTTTAGTGGTACTTAATTGTTTCGTTCAAAGAGTGCAAATAATATGCGATTGAATTCTTGAAAAATAATCTTACTATGTGGAAAATCATATTTTACAAAAGTTGCATCCCAAAAAAACGAAATTAAATTATAATAATAAATATACAACGTGTTGAACATGTACATACCAGCAAACGACGAACACTTAAAAAACCCAGTGTTGAGATATCATAGTTAGTTACGTTCTAATCCGCATATGTCTATTTTTACTACGCGAAAATACTTGTGGCCAATGAGAACCTTCCGGACTTGTGATGTCACTATATTTAGAATAGGTTATATCTCTGATGTAAAACATTATGTTTAACTAATTTTTTCACTAATAACTATTATTCAATACATATTTTATGTTTTCATTCTTCATTCTTGTGGTTACTCTTTCATCTTTTGAACCGCAATTTGACGGCTGGTAACTGCACTTATCGAGATCTGCTATGGCAGAGTGCCACACTCAGTAATGGATAAAAGACGTGATGATATATTTATTTTTATTTATCATATTTAAACCACAAAATTATGTAGGAAATTTCTAGCTTATATGTTTAATTATTTACTCAACTAATAAGGAACTCAACATACTGTGAATTATAATATATTTATAGTGGAAGTATTAAGTAATCTGCATGACTATTCAGAAGGAATTTATTATCGGTTGTTACATTAATCACGACATAGTTTCAATTTGAAATCAATTTTCATTTTCACTTGACCAGTCATTTAGTTAACCAAAACGAATGAGTACGCCTACTAGCAATAAACATATAATTTACCGTACACGGTATGGTCTACAATTACCTACAGTCAAATATTAGATAACTAATAGAAATCAAAACACTTGCTGGACTTACGTCAAATCATCTACGAGCAAATAAAAACAGGAGAGAATGTACCAGTGGTGGGAATTTATTAAATTATTTCCATTTATATAATAGCATGTCAACATAATAATTATAATGCATTACTAATAAATAAATATATCATTAATAAATTTACATAAATGCGCATATCATACAGATGGACAAAGCAATTTACAACCCCGAAGAGGTCGCTACTATCGTCAGTACCTTCTGTGTAAAAAGTTGTTTTACAAAAATGGCGGTTTATTTGAATTTATGAAAGAAGACGGCGTGTAATTCCTTCTATTTCTAAAAATAGCATATCAAAAGAATAATAATTATGATGAATTAATAATAACTAAATATATCATTAATAAATTTGCATAAACATGATCTGACGGCCAAGTGTATATTTCACTTTCGCGTCAAAAAATAGCCACATCATTCGTTATATACCTGAATTGGTGGAATGAAAGCTCAGTGGTATCAAGTCGGCCTGTGGATCCTAAGAACCCTGGTTCGATACCCACAGCCGACAAAACATTTTCACCAATTTAAAATTATCCCTGTGGCTCCCTCACTACTAACATCTTTGGGGCCCGTGATTTGATGGCTGGTAACAGCACTTCATGCGCATAAATACATCACTTACCGAGATCTGCTTCGCCAGAGTGCCACACCTAGTAATGGATAAAAGGCGTGATGATGTATTTATTTAATTTTTATTTAAAGCGCATTTCAGTCACGATTTTACTTTGGTTATCGAGCTCTATTCGTTTTTTTTTGTAAAATTTACACGATTTAATTTCATTCTTTGCCGGTGACACACGCATGGATAAAAATATGTTGCAAAATGAATAATTATATGCTTTTTATTTATAAATTTTACACTTTTGTCAATTAACTAATATAAAAATAACAAATTCTCTTTAGTTGTAGTGTCAACCACCCCTAAACCACGCTTCAAATTCGCCTCTCGTCGTCCATACCTCAAACCATCCACCACCTCGACAGAATCCACCTCCACCACCGAAGAAATCGACGAGTCCCCTGAAGAAGACACCAACGACACCATCTCCACCGACGACTCGGACCAGATGATCGAGCCGTCCATCCAACGAGTCAAGTCGCACGAGCACCAGGACAACAGCATCCAGGACGTGGTAAAGGGTGACGGCAAGGATGGGAAAATAAGCGGGAAGGATAGTCTGGAGGAGATTGGAGAGATAGGCTTAAGTCTACATCCGTTGAAACAGGCGCCGTTGCCGAGTAGGAGGAGGACGGTGACGAGGGGAAGTACGACTAGTACGACGGAGAAGACGACCATTATTAGTAGTGCTAATACTGACAAACTACTGGCTCCATTTGGTGAGTAACAGTAGATTACATGATCAATAAGATCGTTATTCTGTTTTATATTCAGTTTTGAATGTAGCATGTCTGCAATGGAGATTTATAATATTCAAATTTTTCAGTTGCCATCTAGTTAGTAAAATAAAATTTAATAACTTATTATGTAGTGAACATGGTATAGCTTCACAGTTTGACGTTTATCACGTGATCACAATAACTGCTCATTTGAATGTCAATTAAAATATGCCAACATGGCTGAGACTGAAAACGTAAGAATAGAAATATATTGTGTCAAATTCATTTCTATACTTAAAATAGACGATAAAAAATATTCATTAACCAAACATCAAACATACAAACATGTGTTGACTGAACAATAAACGTGGATATCTGCGGGGAGCAGTGCTGAAGGAAAAAGTAGTTTATCGACTCGGCCATGGTCTATTACTTCGCTCTTTCTGCAAATTTGTTGTTTCACACAAAATTGTGTGAAGGGTGGTCTGCTGTATGTGAAGTTAAAATTATGTCTTCATTGCAAATATATTCTGTTTGCTGAGGCCGTTTAATTACTTCATAATTTTAGAGAAATATTCTGTAACTTTAAAAAAATATTTCTCGTTATTATTTTTAGATAAATGCATATTTTAATTTTTAGAACGCCTGCGCACACGGCAACGAACTCGTATCTCAACCACCATCAAACCACAACCATCAATCACTGTAACCACATCCAGCACGACACCTGCACCGTCTGTAACACGAAGCACCCTTCGGAGAAGACGGCCACAGCCACAGGCCTTCGAAAAGGTCACTCCGGCTCCCATTATCATCACCACGGGTAGCTACAAGCCCATCACCATTGAGTATGACTACTACGATGAGGGGGATGTTAGGATTCTGGGACAGTTGCCTGCTAACAGCAAAGTAAGTGAAATAAGAAACAGTTTATCAATCACCGGTTTACTCTTGATTAATGTTAATCTTGTTTAAATAATAATGGAAACTATGGTTTCTATTTATTTTTATTTAATCATAATTAACATTAATCGATGATTGAAAAACTGGCCCTTAGTATTATTACGTTTACATGAAGGACAAAAATGTACTTTACCTTGACTTTAAGTTTGAAAAGGCGACTTTTGTGGCTGTATAAATATTAACAACTAACTGCTTTGTGTGACTTTTAAAAATCCGTGAAAACGAAATCTACTTTACTGTATCATTAGTAATTTCTACTTTATAATAGTATATTGCATACGTCAGGAAAGTGATGTTTTACTTGACAAAGCCATTGTTTGAAATATGAAGCTGCATTTTAATCCGCTGAGTCAAGTAAAAATACTTTCCTTTCGTACATGTATACTTTTTTTTTTGTGAAACGATTTAATTTAATCAATAATGAATCACAAATAATTAATAATGTTTAATTTTTTTTATATGAATTGCATTGAGAGCATACTAGGTATCCAAGATTACAACAAAAATAATAGTCTGGCTTAATACAAAACAGACAGGTAAAGTCTTTACCAGACTGTTTTGTACTTTACAAGACTGTTATTTTTGTTTTAACTTTGGATACGTATTTTACTTGACTGTTTTGTCAAAAATCTTCTTTCCATACTAAAATTGACTAGGAAACCAGGCACTTCCTTGTCGATTTCAGGAAATATTATATTACATAATGTCAGGAAAGAGATGTTTTACTTGACGAAGCGATTATTTGAAACACAAGGCCGTAAGTCGAATATTTTAATCCGCTGAGTCAAGTAAAAACACTTTCCTGATGTATAGTATTTTTTCTGAAACCGTTTAATTTATTCAATAATTAATAATTCAAAATGTATTAAATTAATTGATAATGTTACAACAAAAAATCAGTCTGGTAAAGTACTAAACAGTCAGGTAAAGTACAAAACAGTCAGGTAAAGTCTTTACAAGACTGTTTTATACTTTACCTGACTATTTTTTTGTTGATATTGTAACCTTGGATATGTACTTTATCTCATTGTTTTCGTAAAAATCTACTTTCTTGTCGATTTTAGAAAAAAAAATGAGTTACAGAACACAACAATAGTTCAAAAAGTATATATCTATCGTTTTAATTGTAAATAAAAAAATTTGAAGTTTGCAAATATTTCATTTAGTCCTTACAATAAATTATAATTAATGGGGTAATTATGTAAATTGGGATAAAGTTCTTGATGCACAGAGTAAATATAACACAAACAAATATAATTATTAATTGTAATTACTAATTAGATAGATGAGAACACAACTTACAATTAAAAATGAAATTTCATTTAATAACTGATAAAGAAATTTGTACAAACAACGTATGAAAATGTAATTGTTGATATGTTGTAGGTGTTAATCCACGCCTCAGGAGTAATTCAATGCTTAGACCAAGGTAACTTCCCTCACCCTGTTTCCTGCAAGAAGTTCATTTCCTGTGCGAAGATGGAGAACGGTGACGTCATCGGCTGGGAGTACACGTGTCCCAACCGACTCAGCTTCGACCCTGTGGGCGGCATCTGCAACTGGTCTGCAGGACTCGGTTGCAAAGAGTAAAGTAGGCTTAGTGTTGCAAAAACGAACTGATACGTAAACATATTCTATGAAAATCATGTTTTTATATAAAGTTAGCAAGTATGTTTAAGGTTATTTATATTGTAATGAATTGTACATAATGCTGTATTATTTGCAAGAATATTATTTCAAATTTTATTTTATCGTAATGTAAAATGTAAACAAAAAATAATAAATCTTAATTAATTTTGTACTCATGGTTTATTTTTCTTAATAAATTATCTGTTAGTACTAAAAAATCATTAAATAAATTATTTGTTAAATTAAAATGTAAGACGATGTTTATATACTCAAAACGCAATAAACAGCGACTGACGTCATCAAAAAATATAACTAGATGAATGACAGGGTGTTTCTACGTTTACATGTATCCAGTTTTAAATCGTATTGCGCGTTGCTTCTTTGGAGTTGACGATCACATTTTTCTTGATTTCGCAGATATTTCAGAGACTTTTAGTGCGCCCAGTACTCTCTAATAAATTGTAAATTAATAATAAAAATTAATGACATATATACTAATTTACCTCTCATACAGCACTAAGAGGAAAATATCGGTGTTACATTGATGTTACTTTACAAAAAAAAATTGACGCTAATTATTCATATATTACACTGATGCTGAGTTGCATAAATGTTTTATCGATTCATTAGCAACTAACGGTTGAATAAGTTTCAGTAAATCGCTATTGATACTATTGCTAGATAAACAATTCGTTAACTAAAGAGCTCTTTTTTTCTTGCAGCACAGACCCGGTATATTTAAAGTGCGAATAAATCTTTTTTGAAGTATACCGTGGAAAAAATTTGTGAGTAACGCGAAAGGAACGCGCTTTCTCCACTCTAATTTGACAAATAACTATTTATAATCCGGTTCAGTCAATATGCTTAAACACGCTAAATAATGTTAAAATGTTATAAATATTCATGAATTAAAATATAGAAATACTTTGTCATTTATTGTAATATATGCCGATATATATTGCTATAAAATATCATATATCAGTTATATTCGTAATTTATTAAATCTGCTTAATTATTGAAATACATATTTTTAAATAGAATAAAAACATTAGTTTTTTATAAATATGTGAATTTTCTCAAGCTTCTGTGTGAATTTTTTCGTGTCGATTTAAATGATTTTTTTGTATAAACTTTTTTTTACATATTGAACATTCGTAGTCTCTTACACCTGTGTGAATTTTTTCATGTCTAATGATATCACATTTACGTACAAACTTTTTTTTACATGTTGAACATTCGTAATTTTTTAAATCTATGTGAATTTTTTCATGCGAAAGCAAATTACTTTTTTGTATAAACTTTTTTTTACATGTTGCACATTCATAATTTCTTACACCTGTGTGAATTTTTTCATGCGAAAGCAAATGACCTTTTTGTATAAACTTTTTTTTACATGTTGAACATTCGTAATTTTTTATACCTATATGAATTTTTTCATGATTAACCAAAGTGCTTTTATGCATAAACTTTCTTTTACATGTTGCACATTCATAATTTTTTATACCTGTGTGAATTTTTTCATGCTTAACCAAATCATTTTTATGTATAAACTTTTTTTTACACGTTGAACATTCGTGGTTTTTTATACCTGTATGAATTTTTTCATGCGCAACCAAATTACATTTTTCCATAAACATTTTTTTACATATTGAACATTTGTAGTTTTTAATCCCTGTGTGAATTTTTTCATGATTAACTAAATGACCTTTTCGTAAGAACTTTTTTTTACATATTAAACATTCATAATTTTTTACACCTGTGTGAATTTCTTTGTGTCTAACCAAAACCCCTTTTTGCATAAACTTTTTTTTACATACTAAACATTCGTATTTCTTAATGCCTGTATGAATATTTTCATGTTTCATCAAATCACCTTTTGAATAAAAACTTTTTGTACATACTGAACATTTATAATCTCTAATACCTGCATGAACTTTTAAATGATACTTCAAAAATGTTTTAGATATAAATTTTTTACTGCAAATAACGCATTCATATTTTTTTGTTTTCTTCAATTCATTTGTTTCTATTATTTCCTTTTCTATAGATTTAGTAATCTTAATTTTACTACTACTATTAGAAAATTTGAAATCCTCGTGAACAATATTTTCAATCCTCGAAACAGAATCATTAGCGCCATTTGAAATTGATTCCCTCTTTATGCTTTTAGCATATTCATGATAAAATTCAATATTATTGTCTTCAGAAATAAGAAATTCTTCTTTTATTACGATGTTATTTTCTGTCTCACATAATACAGGTGATTCTTGAATATCTAATCCATCAACACACTGTTTTTCATTTTTGACCAGTTCTTCTTTAATATAAATTCCATTATCTTCCTTTTCTGCAGTTTGCAGCTCCTCATGTCTTCCTACAGTTGACATTGTCTGGTCAATACTCACTGCCTGTTGTTTATTCTGGTATTTTATATCAATAACTTTTACTGATAAATATTTGTACGATTCACCAGCAGTAGAAGTTAATGTTTCGAAATAGTTCTTCAATTGTTTGTTGTTTTGTAAACAAATTTGTTTGAATTTGTAAAAACATTTTAATTTGTTAATACAATTGCTGCATACATATTTTGGGATCGCCGGAGGAGAGTCAATCTATAAATTAAAACAGTTTACATAAATTTTTAGCAAAAGTAATTAAAAAGCTTCAAGGTTATATTTACTTACAATTTCAGGTAAACAATATTTTAGTTTCTTTTGAATTAATATATTGTCACTCTTTTCGATTAATACAGATTCAATTTTTTTACACGTGCTGAGGCACAGGATACATAACTTGGAGAAAAACATTTTGAAACAAATCTGAAATCAAGATACATTGCACTGTTGCCAACCGTAAAATAATATATATATATATAATTTTCTCACTGTTGCCAATAATAGTAATACTAGATAGCGAATAAGTCAGCAAGACAATAAAGCCCCTGGCACATATAGCGTCAAGACTCCGAGTCTGCTACAAACTGCTGAAAAACTGAGAGTCACGTCCAAAACGGGTGTCACATATAGAGTCGGTGTTTCTGACAGTCAGAAATAAATATTTGTTAATTTAAACGTGTTATTTGTTAATTTGTATTATTTAAAATATTTATCGACTATTAAGAAATATAAAAACTATAAACTACGAAATATAAAACAACAAATTAAATTAAAAATAAATTACATGAACTATAAATGAAATATAAAAACTTAAAATGTATTATTTAAAATGTTTGTCGATTATTAAGAAATATAAAAACTATAAACTAGGATACATAAATCAAAAAAATAAATTAAAAAAAATTACTTGAATTATAAATGAAATATGAAAATTTAAAAGTTTCTAACTATGTATAAAGTAAATTAATTTAACTATAAAAATGTACAAAAATCAAACAAGAACATAAACAATAATAATTCATACGTCAAACAACAAAGGAAGATAGCGAAAAAACCAGCATCGCAATGAAGTTGGTTTTCGGCAGTCGTGACTGCTGAAAATAGAGGCGTTTCTATTTTTGGCAGTCAAAACTCCGAGTCTGGTAGACTCGGAGTTTTGACGCTATATGTGCCAGGGGCTTAAAGGTTTTGGTAGTCTGGTTGCTGAAAATAGGTTCAGCCTGATTATTTTCATCAGCTTTGTGCGCGAGCAAAAACGACAGTTTTCCAGTACACACTTCAGTTTTGTGTCGTTTTTGATTGAACAGATTTGTTCGTCGAACAAAACAGTCCAGTAAAAATGAAGTCTATGGACACCTTAAGATAAGAATATTTATAAGGGTGCAAATGTAGAATACTTACAAGTGTAAAAAAATATTATTATTGTAAATAATGCATTAAAGTTTTTTTAGTGGCAATGGGTCTCATGGGTTTAAGTACGCAACGAGGAACTATCCAGTGTCAGGTAACTTAGATAGCATTAGCATATCTGATGATAGTTGCGAAAAATAGAAACGCCGATATTTTCAGCAACCAGACCACTAAAATTTTTAATGTCTTGCTGACTTATTTACTATCTAGTATTACTATTATTGGCAACAGTGAGAAAATTATATATATTTTATTTTACGGTTGGCAGCAGTGCAGTGTATCTTGATCAAAGATAAATATATATCCTATCTTGATTTCAGATTTGTTTGTGTTATGCCTGTTTTACACTGAGCAAGCGCAACCTGCAATTGCAACTTGCAAGATTTACGTTCAACTAGTTGCACCAAAATGTTGCAGAGTTATTTTTTTCACTTTACATTGAGTAACTTGCAACTGCAATATAATATTAATTTATTGTCGTTACTAACTTCATATTATATCAGCTTAACCTCTTGGCTTGTTTCCATGCATCCGTCGCGTCCGTTGCAGTGGATACAGCGCTGCACACTACACGACGGACGAAAATATAGGCGTTCACATGCATCCGTCTTTTTGTTTAGTTATAACCTAAAAAATGTCGGCTAATAATATATTTATTATTTCAAATATGTTAAAAAGCAGCAAATGAATTGTTCCCGCATCGTTAACAAAATTTTACCTATAAATTTATAATAATCATTAACCAAATGCAAAGTATTTCTTTAAAATTAAAATATATTTACAAAAGACATATGTAGATAATATAAAATAATTAACCAAGCCGTAAATACGCGGTATTTGACATTTGTCACTAGTGCTATCTCATATTATATGAGAGAGATGCTTCCGTCATCAAGGTCACACTGCAAGGAGTAGAGAGTAGACGAACTCTGTCCGTCACTGCAAGTACCTTCGCGCCCTTTTCAATTATTCAAATTCAACCAATCAAATTTCGCGACGGACGCACTGCAACGGACGAAACGGATGCATGGAAACGAGCCATATATCACTTGTATTATTAACATTTGTTTCATATGTTATATTGCATTGATATAAAAATTCATTCTTATAAGTATTTGCACAATTATTTGCAATCATTTTAATATCTTTAACCCAACTTTATCGTTTTTGACATTTATAATAAGTTGGTAGCATTCTAACAAACTTAAAATTACTAGAAATAACTAACAGTGGCCTTGCAAGTCTTGCAAAAAATAGAACATGTTCTAATAGGTCGCGGGCACTCACGTGACCAACTGAAGTTGATGCACAGCTGAGTGGTGGGCAGCTGTCAGAACGACTACCTCCCGCTGTTCCCCTCCTCATTGCCCCGCTTACGTTTTGACTGAGGCGTTACTTACTTCACTTTAGTTTATTTGGGCGCTATTTTCAAAAGTTTTTAGTTCGTTGTTTAAAATTTCATTTTTAGCGACAAACTTTGCGGTTCAGTTCGACTCGTTCATATCTGAGATGTTATTATTTTGGTTTTGCATTTCTTTCCATCTTACATCCCACCACATAGCATAAACCAAGCGACATTATTTCGCTAATATAAATTTAAAAAACACTAAACTAACACAACAATTTACAACTAATATAATGACAAATGAAACAATAAGAAACAAAACAATAACAAACAACACACAAGAAAAATAGAACATATTCTAAAATAACCTAATTCTCTAAGTATGTGCATGATGAAGGGTGAGAAGGGAAGTAATTCTGACAGCTGCCCACCACTCAGCTGTGCATCAAGTCACGTGAGTGACCGCAACCTATTCGTGCATTACAAAATGTTTTTCTCCAAGTTATGTATCCTGTGTCTCAACACTTGTAAAAAAATTAAACCTGTATTAATCGAAAAGAGTGAAAAGATATTAATTCAAAAGAAACTAAAATATTGTTTACCTGAAATTGTAAGTAAACATAACCTTGAAGCTTTTTAATTACTTTTGCTAAAAATTTATGCAAACTGTTTTAATTTATAGATTGACTCTCATCCGGCAATCCCAAAATATGTATGCAGCAATTGTATTAACAAATTAGAATGTTTTTACAAATTCAAACAAATTTGTTTACAAAACAACAAACAATTGAAGAAATATTTCGAAACATTAACTTCTACTGCTGGTGAATCGTACAAATATTTATCAGTAAATCTTATTGATATAAAATACCAGAATAAACAACAGGCAGTGAGTATTGACCAGACAATGTCAACTGTAGGAAGACATGAGGAGCTGCGAACTGCAGAAAAGGAAGATAATGGAATTTATATTAAAGAAGAAGTGATCAAAAATGAAAAACAGTGTGTAGATGGATTAGATATTGAAGAATCACCTGTATTATGTGAGACAGAAAATAACATCGTAATGAAAGAAGAATTTCTTATTTCTGAAGACAACGCTAATATTGAATTTTATCATGAATATGCTAAAAGCATAAAGAGGGAATCAATTTCAAATGGCTCTGATGTTTCTGTTTCGGGGATTGAAAATATTGTACACGAGGATTTCAAATTTTCTAATAGTAGTAAAATTGAATTTAAGAAAACAAAAAAATATGAATGCGTTATTTGCAGTAAAAAATTTATATCTAAAGCATTATTGAAATATCATTTAAAAGTTCATACAGGTATTAGAGATTATAAATGTTCAGTATGTACAAACAGTTTTTATTCAAAAGGTGATTTGATGAAACATGAAAATATTCATACAGGTATTAAGAAATACGAATGTTTAGTATGTAAAAAAAAGTTTATGCGAAAAGGTCATTTGCTTTGGCATGAAAAAATTCACACAGGTATAAAAAATTACGAATGTTTAATATGTAAAAAAAAGTTCTTACGAAAAGGTCATTTAGTTAATCATGAAAAAATTCATACAGGGATTAAAAACCACAAATGTTCAATATGTAAAAAAATGTTTATGGAAAAAAGTAATTTGGTTGCGCATGAAAAAATTCATACAGGTATAAAAAATCACGAATGTTCAACGTGTAAAAAAAAGTTTATACATAAAAATGATTTGGTTAAGCATGAAAAAATTCACACAGGTATAAAAAATTATGAATGTGCATTATGTAAAAAAAAGTTTTTGCTAAAACGTCATTTGCTTTCGCATGAAAAAATTCACATAGGTATAAAAAATTACGAATGTTCAACATGTAAAAAAAAGTTTATGCATAAATGTACTTTGGTTAAGCATGAAAAAATTCACATATTTATAAAAAGCTAATGTTTTTATCCCATTTAAAAATATGTAGTTCAATAATTAAGCAGATTTAATAAATTACGAATATAACTGATATATGATATTTTATAGCAATTTATATTGGTATTGTATATTACAATAAATGACAAAGTATTTCTATATTTTAATTCATGAATATTTATAACATTTTCGGAATACACTAAAAATTGTAAATTGTCGGTGTCGAACATTCACAATACAGAAAAAAATATTGATTAATTGATTTTTTTTTAATGTTTTACTATTGTTAAACATTACACTGGTATTTTCATATATGTATTAGAGCTCGAAAACCAAAGTAAAACCGTTGCTGAAATGCGCTTTAACTCCACACATTCAGGCGCGAAAGTGAAATATACAGTCTCAGTGAAAACATTTGGCCGCCGCATAATGTACGATATGGGCATTTATGCAAATTTATTAATGATATATTTATTTATTATTAATCTATCATAATTATTATTATTTTGACATGCTATTTTTACAAATTCAAGAAATTATACGCCGTTTTATTTCATATAAATTAAAATAAACCATTATTTTTTTAAAAACGTGACTTTAAGGTGAAACATTCGGTCTGAAGTTCGTTAGCCAACAATTTGTTATCGCGTAAGTGGGGTTTCTTGTGGATCTGACCTATCACAGAAAATCAGGAATATTCTTTATAGAATAGTGGAAGGGGTATTGGCGCGCGTTTAAGGTGAAACATGCGGCCTGAAGTTCGTTAATCAACAATTTGTTATAGCGTAAGTAGGGTTTCTTGTGGTCCTAACAAGAATGTGGATCGGTACAGAATAGTGAAAAAAGTATTGGCGCGCGTTTAAAAACTATACAAACTTGAAATTTTTCAAGAAAATTATTTTAAATCACAAGAAATATTTCTATATGACGACAACACAAAAACTAAAATTTAATAAAATATAGTATTTTATTTGATATTATAATAAAAAAAATTAAAAAATATAAAGTATATTATTTTATAAGGAGTTAAAGTGATACATTTTGTGCACTCGTCCATCAACTGCAAATGAGACACAAAACGTCAATTTCACTCCACATAAAATATGCTATTTTTTCTTCAAACGCCGGAATATTTACCCATTATGTCATTCTCTGCCACTCGTGAGCGGCAGGAAAACATTTTCTGCCGCAGGTAAACTAAAGAAATTCCTTGATTCTTACAAGCGTCAGGAAGAGTA
Source organism: Pterostichus madidus (assembly GCA_911728475.2). NCBI lineage: Eukaryota > Metazoa > Arthropoda > Insecta > Coleoptera > Carabidae > Pterostichus > Pterostichus madidus. The sequence goes on from OU452314.1 coordinate 28,111,430, forward strand.
TTTGATAGAAAAATCAAACTTTATCACTAGTATTCATAGTCGTTCGCTAGCGGTTCGCCAGCGTTTCGCCACGTGTATCGCTTATGGGCGCTTCCTCAGCGCGTCGCTGGGCAAACGACTATGCATACCAGTGTAACTGTTTCTATAGGATGCGGGCACCCACGTGATAATGAACAGCTGTTTCGGGAAAATTCACTACGCCACCTACAAAATGAACTATTTTTTGGGACGAGATTTGAAAAGAACCAATAGGATGCGAGCACTCACGTGACATTGTGACAGATGTCACGTGATTGCTCGCATCCTATTGGTTCTTTTCAAATTTCGTCCCAAAAAAATCGTTCATTTTGTAGGTGGCGCAGTGAATTTTCCCGAAACAGCTGTTCATTATCACGTGGGTGCCCGCATCCTATAGATTCTGATATAGTATAGCTTTTTATATACAATTTTTCGCTTTCACCATTATGCCAGTTTATGCCACTTATATATCAATATATTCTAGAGTCATGACGAATTAGAAGTGTCATTTAATGAATGATTTATATAAAAATATTTACCAATGTCTATAAATGCATCAGAAAACCGTATTTTCCGTCTCACTGAATTAATCAGGTTATTTGATCTATTTTAAAATTTCTTACTTTCCGTGTTTCTGTGGCATATTTCTGATCGACATGCTTCTTTCTTTTCGTGAATCAACTATTTCTGGAGCAAGTTCTTGTACATAATATTTCTTTACGATTGGATACACCCATTGAACAAACTCCTCATCAATTTTTATTGTCTGTACTTCTATAAACTGAGGTGTCCAAATAATAAAATCTCATTCCTTTCGTCCAGTTATGAATTTTATTTTGATGAAATTTTTGAGGTTAGAAATGAATTACTTTCTATAACCGTATAATTAGATACTTTTATGTTGAAAATATCGTTTATTGAAAGATAAATAATACAGTTCAATATTCCTCATAATCCTGCTCCACTACTATGCTCTCCTAAAACTGAGAAAATATTTTATCATAAAAAAGTACCCATGACTTTGAATATTATAATATAACACGAAAAACAAAACTAAACATATTTCAAACCACAAATTCTGAAATATTCATTTCATGTACATAGTGTAACATTTTAAAATATATCATGAATCATGACAGCTGTCAAAACGCCAGATCATTTTTGCACTGAGTGTACACCAAAGCCTTCTTCAATAGATTAAAATGAGAATTTTGCAAAGTAGCTTGAACAAATTCAAATTTCTAAAAAATATTTCATATATTTAATCTCATCCAAATGAACAAACAAGTAGTACTACATAATCTCTAAACATTCAGCTTTTTGTTATGTGTATGAACAAGAATATTTAATCTTTATAATACAAATAAATTGAAATTGAAGTGTAGGGGAGCATGATATCAAAATTTTCTCAAAAATGCTAAGAACGATTTTATTTTAAAAATTCTGTATATTTAAGAACATGGTCCTCTATTACTCAGAAAAATTTTATCCTATTTGAATTTACAGTTTTAGAGAGAAAACAAAAAATACACAAAAAGGTCCTGTTTTGAGCCATTTTTCGCATATTTTATTTTTTTTCTCCAGAATCGTAAATTCAAATTGGATAAAAATTTTCTGAGTTATAGAGGACCACATTATTAACAATACAGAATTTTTTAAATAAAATCGTTCCTAGCATTTTTCAGAAATAAATTCAAATTTTGAGTGTTATTTCTTTAAATATTTGTACACAACATTAATAGTATCCAGTTTATTAGCATACTTTGAAGTTTTGGCTTCAATATTATATACAATACTTAATAAGTTTCATTCATAATAACAATAATATTTCGTTTCAAAGAGATCAAGGTAAATCATAGTCCTGATACTAGTTTCAGAACGCATGCTTCACTTTAATGTATTGAAGAAGGCTTTGGTGTACACTCAGCGCAAAAATGATCTGGAGTTTTGACAGCTGTCATGATTCATACATTATACATATTTTAAAATGTTACACTATGTACATGAAATGATTATTTCAGAATTTGTGGTTTGAAATATGTCTAGTTTTGTGTTTCGTGTTACATTATATTATCATATTGAAGGTCATGGTACTTTTTTATAAAATATTTTATCAGTTTTAGGAGAGCATACTAGTAGAACAAAATAATTTGAAATATTGGAATGTATTATTTATCTCTCAATAAACGATATTTTCAACATAAAAGTGTTTAATTGTACGGTTATAGAAAGTAATTCATTTCTAACCTCAAACATTTCATCAAAATAAAATTCATAACAGGACGAAAGGAATGTGATTTTATTATTTGGACATCTCAGTGTATAGAAGTAGAGAGAATAAAAATTGATAAGGAGTTTGTTCAGTGGATGCTTCCAATATTAACTTGCTCCAGAAATAGTTGATTCACAAAAAGAAAGTAGTATGTCGATCGGAATATGCCACAGAAACGTGGAAAGTAAGAAATTTTTAAAAGAGTTCAAATAAACTGATTAATCCAGTGGGACACAAAATAGTGTTTTCTGGTGCATTTCTGGACGATGGAAAATACTTTTATGCATATAAATCATTCATTAAATGAAACTTCTAATTCGTCATGACTCTAGAATATTTTGATATATAAGTGGAATAAACTGATTTAATGCTGAAAGCTATACCATATTAGAATCTAGAGAAACAGTTAATGTTTGATTTTTCTGTCAAATACTTTTCCTGACGCTCGTTAAAATCAAGGAATTTCTTTAGTTTACCTACGGCATAAAATGTCTTTCTGTCGCTCACGAGTGGCAGAGAAATTATATGACATAATGAGTAAATATGCCGGCGTATGAAGAAAAAAATTACATATTTTATGTGGAGTGAAAATGACGTTTTATGCCTCATTTGTAGTTGACGGATGAGCGCACAAAAAGTATCACTTTAGATCGTTATAAAATAATATACTATTATATATGATTACGTATAACTGAAATAAAACTGTAAGTCATTTTTTTTTATTTTTATATTATAATATCAAATAAAATACTATATTTGATTAAATTTTAATTTTTATTATGTTGACATCATATAGAAATATTCTTTACAAATAAATATAAATATATATATCATCACGCCTTCTACCCATTGCTGGGTGTGGCACTCTGCTAAAGCAGATCTCGGTAAGTGATATATTTTGCGCGTGAAGTGCGGTTACCAGTCGTCAAATCACGGCCCCCAAACATGTTAGTGGTGGAGGAGCCACAGGGATAGCTTTTTCAAATTATGAAAATTTGTCGCCTGTGGGAATCGAACCAGGGACCTCAGGATCCACAGGCCGACTTCATACCACTGTGCTAGCCATCCCATAAAAATATTCTTTACGATTTATAATAATTCTCTTTAAAATCTTGACGTTTATGTAGATTTTAAATGCGCGCCAATACCTTTTCCACTATTCTATACAGATCCACATTTTTGTTAGGACCACAAGAAACCCTACTTACGCGATACCAAATTGTAGGTTAACGAACTTCAGATCGAATGCTTCAACATAAAGCGCATTTCAAGCCTGTTTTACTTTGGTTTGTCGAGCTCTATTAAGATTAAATAATACCCAGCTTTAAGGTGAACCATACGGGCTGAAGAAACAACAGAACAGTGGTGAAATGACGATCTGCCTCGATCTATTTGAAATAAAATATCTTTTTTATTATATATGAAACATATTATTTATTGTACATATTCTTGTAGTCTAAGGTTCAAAGTTTTATAATAATATTACTAATTTGACATATCTTTCATATAATAAAAGAAAATAAATTATATATCACACCAAATTTAATTTGAATTTATTCAAAAATGGGCCCTACGATATCAATATAAAAAATACAGTAAATTATAAATACGACAGACTAAGCCTGATGAAATTTTCAGCCAAATTAAACACGACAATTTTTAGCAAAAAAATAAAATAGGCCAAAATACCATGAAAAACAGAGTTTTTCTTTTTTTTCTCAAAAGTGTTGTGTTTAATTTGGCTGATTTTCTTTTGTGTTATAGACTATCTTAATTTTAAATATACATATTTTTTTCATTGAAAACGTAGGGCCCAATTTTGAGAAAATCTAACTCAAAATTGTGAATTTGGCTGCTTCATTTATATAATTTTTTTCATATATTTTCATGATTTATTTGCTCTTAAATAGTATTTATTCATTAACTACAATGTTATAAGAAAGTAATGCACTGCTTTATATTTATCTATATAATGACATTCGTAAGAAATTAATTGTTGAAATTCAAATTTGCATAGATTTATTGTTGGTGTTCTTGAATCATGAGTTTTCGTTGTGTGATTCGGATTTTTGATGACGTATAATGTACACTCAAGTATCGAACTTTCAGTCTAAATTAAATTTGGCTACCAGATATGTAAAAATGTTTTAAGATTGAGTATTAATGATAATAATAGTGAATATATTATATGTTGTTTGCAAAATAATCAAGTTTTACAAAATAATAAAGTAATAATAAAGTTTTTGGATATAGTTTTAACCTCAAACGTCAAATGTATGTAAGGTAAGTAGAATTGTATTTATAAGTGTTTATTTATTAATATTAAAGTTTTATTTAACCGTTTTGAAGCGGACACTGCCTTAATAAGATTAGGCTGACAAAGTAAATACATGAGAACTATCAAAATGTTGCCCAGGAATAAACTATACATTCCATAAATAAAGTCTACTTTCGCTTTATTTATATTTTTATATTGCAAGTATCTCTTTACCTAATTTTACTATAAATTAATAGCAATGTTAAGTGTAGATATCAACAAGCGCAATGAGTTGGAAATAAAAATGCGTGGACAATCTGAAAACATGTTATGGATGGAGGAAAGGAAGCATAGATTAATCACTTCAAACTTCCAGCTGGACCACTTGTAGAAAGAATGCTTTACGTTCGAAATATTACAACTGCAGCAACTGATTGGGGTAAAACTAGAGAATCTGTGGCAATACAAGTTTAAGAGCAGGTAACTGGAGTTACAGTAACACCATGTGGTTTATTTGTAAATTTAGAACCTAATGCAGGATATTTAGCTGCTTCGCCAGATGGTTTAGTTGATCAAAATGTTCATACACAGCTCGACATTTGTCACCAAAAGAAGCTGCTGTTAAAATAAAAAACTTCTGTTCTGTTTTAGATAGTGATAAGTTAAAATTAAAGACGAATCACAATTATTATTACCAAATACAAGGCCAGTTGTACATAACAGGACGAGAGGAATGTGATTTTATTATTTGGACACCTCTGGGTATAGAAATAGAGACAATAAAAATGGATGAAGAGTGTTAAATGGATGCTTCCAATATTAAAGACATTTTATGTAAAAGAACTTGCTCCAGAAATAGTTGATTCACGAAAAGAAAGAAGTATGTCGATCAGGAATATGCCACAGAATCCATAGAAACAGTTACAGTTTGATTTTTCTGTCAAATACTTTTTCTTACGCTCTTTAAAAGCAAAGAATTTCTTTAGCAGAAAGATATTTTCTGCCGCTCACGTGAGTCAGAGAAATTATATGATAGAATGGGTAAATATTCCGGCATTTGAAGAAAAAATGGTATACTTTATGTGCAGTTAAAGTGACTTTTTGTGCTTCATCTGTAGTTAATGGACGAGTGCACAAAAAGTATCACTTTAGTTCCTTATAAAATAATATACTATTATATATGCTTATGTATAACTGAAATAAAAATGTTTTTATTTTTATATTATAATATCAAATAAAATACTGTATTTTATTAAATTTTAGTTTTTATTGTGTTGACATCATATAGAAATATTTCCTGTGATTTAAAATAATTATCTTCAAGTTTGTATAGTTTTTAAACGCGCTCCAATACTCCTTCCACTATTCTATACAGATTTTTTCTGATTTTCTGTGATTGGTCAAATCTACATTTTTGTCAGGACCGCAAGAAACCTTACATACACGATAACAAATTGTTGGTTGACGAACTTCAGCCCGTATGTTTCACCTTAATTTGTTTCTAGCTTGAGGTGAGCGCTGCAGTCAGCTCCATGAATGAGTTTGAACTAAGTTGATATAGAAGGTAGCTGTGTATGTGGAATATAGCCACCTATTGGCAATCTCGACAACTGTCATTTTTCTTCCTCGGGCATAAACCAGAGAAATAGAGTAGTGGCAGGAGACGCATTTTTAAGATTGGTTGATGCGGGAAATTAAAAATTTAGCACGGTTGCCTCATGAGCCACGAAATATATTCTAACTAAATAACAAATAACTTTCTTAAAGTTATTGCGTAAAATATTATTAATAAATACATAAAATGGTAAATTTTATTTAATATAATGGTTGTTCGTTTCTCTGAAGTTAGAGGTTGTAGAAAAAAAGCTGTAGATAATGAAATAATAAATAACTTTTATGCAACAAAATATAAACATTATTTTATTTATAAAAACTGTTATTTGCAAAAATAATTATACTTTGTTTTTAATTATAAATATTGTTTGTAATTTTAAGAATCTTGTTGTACATTTATTTTATCAATTTTTGATAGCGCATTGGTCGGCAGTTTGAAATTACTCGGTTCCACTAGTTTGAAAAGTAATGTTATTATGAAATAAATGTGTCACATAAAAATAGTATATTTTAATATATTTTATAAAATAAAAAAACTGAAATAATTATTATAAATGATTTTAATTAATAATCTTAATATTATAAGATAGGTATATTTTATAATGGAATAATTATGGAATAAGACAAGTATAAAAATTTGGTGTGGTCACCACACGACTTTCTTATACACAGCATATTTAATATTTAGAATATATCTGTTTGAAACATATAAAATATCAAATTTGTTTACGTATAATTTACATCATTGAGAAAATGATCAAAACGGATTCAGTGGACAACAAAACACGTATTTCCGGGAAAATCTCGTTAACGATTTTTCCCACGATTCCAATAGGATGCGGGCACTCACGTGACACTGTGACGTTTTTGTGACGTAAAAACAGCTTTTCCGGGAAAGTTCCCTGCGCCACCTACAAAAATTAACTATTTTTTGGGACGAGATTTGAAAAGAACTGGTTATTTTCAAATCTCATCTCAAAAAACGTCACAGTGTCACGTGAGTGCCCGCATCCTATACTCCCTTATACTGTGTATAAGAAAATAAAAAAGGAATATCTTTTGGTTTAAACCTTCTACTATTAAAACACCCTGTCACTGGACACGACATTTTGCAACGAACAAAATAAAGTTTACAGTAATGTTTCTCGAGTTGATCACTTTTGGCATGACAACCAGCGTTCCTTGAAAATTGGATGCGCACTCGTCTAAGTCTTCTCCCACTACTCTATTTCTCTGGCACAAACCCAGAGACAAATTATGCCGTACTCAAGTCAATGCAGTGTTATGAAGCAGAAAGGGATGGAATAACATGTGGGTGAGGCGGGTGCGCGGCAAGGAGCGAGTACACTTTGATGTTATGCAAGTTGCAAACATTTGTATAGTTATTTTTATATTCAATTACTTACTTTTCATACATCAAAGTAAAGGTTAGTTTTTGACATATGAAGTGTTTTGTATACGCACTTATGTATTTAAATAAATAAAATGCTCACGTCTGATAACTGTCATCAACATAAATGCAACCTGCATAGCATCAACTTGTACTCGCTCCTTGCCGCGCACCCGCCTCACCATCCAGTTATTCTATTTCCTTCTACTTCACAACAAACGCCGTTGTTATCGGTCTAGTTATGTTTTGTCTGAGCACAAACCTAAGGAAATTATAACATCGCGAATAAAGTACGCACGTAATTCAAAATTTTAGTAAATTTTGTAAATTTTTTACTTTTATTTAAATGTAATGATTTTACTATCATTTCATTAGTATATATATATATATATATATATATATATATATATATATATATATATATATATATATATATATATATATATATATATTTTCAAATATGTCTATGCTTGAAATTTATACATAAAAGTTATATTAAATTCAAGTAATATGTTCGTAAGATAATATTTTCGTGTTTTGCCTGTATACAATCCTTGTTAAATTGGAACAAATATGGCGGTCGTAACCGTATGTCATCGCTCTCATTGTAGGCACTCTAAATAAAACCAGTGGAAACCTAAAGTGATATACCGCCGGAACCGAAGCAGATCGCAAACGAACGCGGTGGGAATAGCGGTGGCGGTAGCGATCAGATGGTACCTATATAAGATAATGCAAGTACGCACACAAACAGTGAAACAGAAAAAAATATTGAATTATTGTATTCATATGATATTTTATGCACAACCGAGCCGAAATTAATGTTTTAGCCATAAAAAGCAGACCTAAACACTTGTTTATTGCCCTAGGGTCATAATAAAATATTTTTTTCTAAATACATGATAATTTTAGTTTCTTGTAAATACTTGATTTTGCAAAATGTTTGACATATAAATGTACCTGTTTAATATTTTGAATATAAAATTAAATATTCTTTGCTGTGCAAAAAAATGTATGTACCAATGGTGAAATAAGCATTTCTGACTAATAACATGCTCAGGGTCAGAAACGCTAACTTCACTACTGGTAGAAACTATATTCACTCTTGATACATAAATATCTATTATATGATTTAGCAAATCCGAATTGTGGAAAAAAGATAGATTATAAGACAAAATCAAACAAACCGCATCAGTGTGCGTCGATGAGTTCGCCACCTTAGCCGCCACCGCCACCGCCATCGCCACCGCGTTGGTTTTCCGCTTGATGTTCTTCTATTTCGACCGACATCACTATAGTTTATCTTTTCGCCGCTATATCTACTCAGCGCCACTTGCTTACACAAACTATTTTACGGCATAAATATTTATTCCAGTTGTTATAATTGTGAATATCTTCTATATAAAACACGAAATCTTCTTCAAATTTATAGGTAGAATGCATAAATATGTACAGTATATAATACTTATTACGTTTCAAAAAATAAACTTTACACACTTGCAAAAAAAAAATAAAACAAAATATTTTATTTTTTTTAACTATGTTCTCGAAGTTCATTTTTGGATTTTTTTAAATATGTTATATGTAATATGACTCCCCACAAGATATTAAAGTTTAATTGAAAAAACATGTCTAGTATAGAAAAAAAAAATTAAAATGTATGGAAAAAGTAGGTTTTATGCATTTTAAAAATAGTTCTCGAAGTTTAATTTTTTTTATTTTCACATATATTATAGGTAATATTTATTGTAAATTTTAATATAAAAACACGTTTAGTACTAAAATTTCAGTTAAAATAATGTTTAAAATATATTTTTAGGTGTATAAATTAATGCAAATATTTAAAAAATAAATTTATTTTCATTGAAGAGTAGTATCTTCTTATTTATATATACATAGATAGCTTGTAACATTAAACAGTATTCAACTCAGACTAACCATACCTTAGACAAAGTCTGTCGTATTCAAGTCAATGCAGTGTTATGAAGTAGAGAGAGTTAAAGTAAGTTGTGGGTGAGACGGGTGCGGGGCAAGGAGCGAGTATCCTTTGATGTTATGCGAGTTGCAAACATTTGTATAGTTATTCTTATATTCAATTACTTTCTGTTTATACATCAAAGTAAAGGTTAGTTTTTGACATATTAAGTGTTTTGTATACGTACTTTTGTGTTTAAATAAATAAAATGCTCGTGTCTAATAACTGTCATCAACAAAAATGCAACCCGCATAACACCAAGGGATACTAGCTTTTTGCCGCGTACCCGTCTCACCCACAACTTACTTTAACTCTTTTTACTTCACAACAAACGCCGTGGTTCTCCGTCTAAGGTATGGTTAGTCTGAGGTATTCAATAAAAAAATTAAATCTTTTATATTCATTTTGAACTTCGCGCGCATGGGTATCATTTAACCTTAATAAATTTTCAGTAGACTACTACTGCCATCTACTGGTCAGTATTACAAAATAAAAATTCTGCCAAATACAAATTCTTTACAAATTAAAAAGCGCAAAGAAAATATTATACCTAATGTTCCTCGAGCATTGATAGTTATAATTTTATAACACTTTCCTCAAGTACGTTACTTTTAGGAAACAGCCCTCCGCGTTCAGTGTCGGGCGGTTTCCAAGCAACGTGCGAGCGGATTTTTATAAAATTATTTCGCAATATCAGATAACTCCATATTTATATAAAAAGAAAATAGTTTCAAGTGCAAATGTATTGGAAGATCCACAGATTATGTAGAATAAATAGAGATAACGAGAATTACTAATATTCTAAAGGTATGGAATTTTATTGATACGCATACCTTAGAATCAGTACCTATAGCATCGTAATTTCCTAATACATGTGCAATTCGCGTAATGCAAAGGTAATCCAGGTAATTCGAGAGTAATTCTTGTATAATTCAAGTAATTCAACACAAGGTGTACACCATGATTCATGAGTGGCTAACCCCTCGATACAAATATCCATACCCTGGCCGGAATTCGAACCCGCGAATATTCATTAATTTTAAAATATAAAAATACTTTGACATTTATTATAATATAAACAAATACAAATTGACACAAAATATCATTTATCAGTTATATTCGTAAATTATTTATTTTTTAAAAAACCTGCTTAATTATTGAATTACATATTTTTGTATAGTCCATTAGTTTTTTTTATGAATATGTGAATGTTTCCATGTCTAATCAAATTACTTTTTTGGATATATATTTTTTTTTACAAGGGCACATTAGTTGTTTTTAACCTGTGTGAATTTTTTCATGTCTAACCAAACTACGTTTTTGTGCAAATTTTTTTTTACATATTGTACATTCGTAGCTTTTTATACCTGTGTGATTTTTTTCATGTTTAATCAAATAACTTTTTTCGAAAAACTTTTTTTTACATGTTGAACATTCGTGATTTTTTATACCTATATGAATTTTTTCATGTGCAACCAAAGTATATTTATACATAAACTTTTTTTTGCATATTGTACATTCGTAGCTTTTTATACCTGTGTGAATTTTTTCATGTTTAATCAAATAACTTTTTTCGAAAAACTTTTTTTTACATGTTGAACATTCGTGATTTTTTATACCTATATGAATTTTTTCATGCTGAACCAAAGTATATTTATTCATAAACTTTTTTTTACATTGTGCACATTCGTAGCTTTTTATACCTGTGTGAATTTTTTCATGTCTAACCAAATGACCTTTGTGATTAAACTTTTTTTTACATGTTGAACATTCGTGATTTTTTATATCTATATGATTTTTTTCATGATGAACCAAAGTACATTTATACATAAACTTTTTTTTACATAGTGCACATTCGTAGTTTTTTATACCTATGTGAATTTTTTCATGTGCAACCAAATTATATTTTTTCATAAACTTTTTTTTACATACAAAACATTCGTAATTTTTAATACCTGTATGAACATTTTTATGTTTAATCAAATCATCTTTTGAATAAAAATCTGTTTTACATATTGAACATTTATATTTTCTAACACTTGCATGAACTTTTAAATGATACTTTAACGAATGTTTATGTAGATATTCTTTACTGCAAATAGCACACACAAATTTTTTTGTTTTCTTAAATTCATTTTCTTCTGTTATTTTATTTTCTGTAGATTTAGTCCAATTAATTTTACTATTACTATTGGAATATTTGGAATCTTTATGTAAAATATCGTCAATGTTCGAAACAGAAACATCAGAGTCATTTGAAATTGATTCACTCTTTATGCATTTAACATATCCATTATAAAATTCAATATCAGCATTGTCTTCAGAAGTAAGAAATTCTTCTTTTATTCCGATGTTATTTTCTGTCTCACATAATAAATTTGATTCTTCATTATCTAATCCCTCAACACACTGCGCTACATATTCGACAACTTCTTCTTTAATATAAATTCCAACATCTTCCTTTTCTCCATTTCGCAGTTCCTCAACACTTCCTCCGGTTGACATTGTCTGGTCGATACTCACTGCCTCTAATTTATTCTGGTATTTTAAATCAGTAAGTTTTACTAATAAATATTTGTACGAGCCACCAGCAGTAGATGTTAAAGTTTGGAAATAGCTCTTCAAATATGTAGTTTTGTAAACAAATTTGTTTGAATTTGTAAAAACGTTCTAATTTGTTAATACAATTGTTGCATACATATTTCGGGATTGCTGAATGAGAGTCAATCTATAAATTAAAACAGTTTGCATACATTTTTAACAAAAATAATTAAAAAGCTTTAAGGTTATGTTTACTTACAATTTCAGGTAAACGATATTTTAGTTTATTCTGAATTAATATCGCTTCACTTTTTTCGATTAATTCAGGTTCATTTTTTTTACAAATACTGTTTTGTGTCCTAAACTAGATAAGAAAAACATTTTAAAACATAAACAAATCCGAAATCAAGATGCACTGCACTGTTCCACTGTTGCCAAGCGTAAAATAAAATGTATATATTTTTCTCACTGTTGCCAACAATAGTAATAGTAGATAGGGAACAAGTCAGCAGCACAACTGACAACTCAAATCAACTATACAGGCGCTGCATTCGCCTAGCTTTGGTAGGATAAATTGTTTGTTTACATAATACATGTTAATGTAGAGCTCGTTTCGCCAATTTTGATGATGAAATTAAGAATTGTGCATTTGTTTAAAGTCTTGGACGTCTACACATTCCTAGGAAAATTGTATATATATTTTCAATTCTGAATAGCTCGCGTAGTATTAGAAAATAAAAACAGATTTTTTTCTCATGTTCATTTACTTTTTGCTTGAATAATATTATTTTTGCATAGATAAATGATTTGTAGTTACAAAATACATACTAAATATGGGGATAGGTATTCAACTATCAAAAATTTAAACTTAAAAAATGTAAACATCGAATATTTACTCAATACAAAATTATACTTTCATGTTTTGAAAATTCCGAATTACATTTGGCCGGCATACAAAATTTTACAAGAACATAATTTAACTGACGTATTAAAATCTAAATTTAAATTACTTATTGATCACTGCTACGATAATTTATTAATGTATGAAATTAGCAGTGTAATGTTTGAGTTAAAAAATTACTGCCGGAACATGACAAATTATTAACTGAGGATGATTCTTTTATCATAAGTTAATAGTTCAGAGCGATTTGCATCCTTAAAAGCAACAGCTCGTATTAGATTTTCTTCTTTTAGGTTTTTCGCAGAAAAAAATTAAAATTAACGTTATAGAAATACGTATGTTTACCATACAAATATGCACAATAAATGTTAACAGTCCCACCTCGAGTAGTTATTTTTTTAACACTAGATGGCGTATTCGAGCGCTAGAGTTGTCAATAAACCATACCTTAGAATCAGGACCTATAGCATCGTTATTTCCTAATACATGTGCAATTCGCGTAATGCAAAGGTAATCCAGGTAATTCGAGAGTAATTCGTGTATAATTCAAGTAATTCAACACAAGGTGTACACCATGATTCATGAGTGGCTAACCCCTCGACACAAACATCCATACCCTGGCCGGAATTCGAACCCGCGAATATTCATTAATTTTAAAATATAAAAATACTTTCACATTTATTATAATATAAACAAATACAAATTGACACAAAATATCATTTATCAGTTATATTCGTAAATTATTTATTTTTTAAAAAACCTGCTTAATTATTGAATTACATATTTTTATATAGACCATTCGTTTTTTTATGAATATGTGAATGTTTCCAAGTCTAACCAAATTACTTTTTTGCATAAACTTTTTTTTTACATAGATCACATTAGTAGTTTTTAACCTGTGTGAATTTTTTCATGTCTAACCAAATTATGTTTTTATTTAATTTTTTTTTTACATACTGTACATTCGTAAGCTTTTTATACCTGTGTGAATTTTTTCATGTCTAACCAAATTACCTTTTTCCATAAACTTTTTTTTACATGTTGAACATTCGTGATTTTTTATACCTATATGAATTTTTTCATGCAGAACCAAAGAACATTTATACATAAACTTTTTTTTACATATTGCACATTCGTGATTTTTTATACCTATATGAATTTTTTCATGTGCAACCAAATGACCTTTTTCCATAAACTTTTTTTTACATGTTGAACATTCATGATTTTTTATACCTATATGGATTTTTTCATGCTGAACCAAAGTATATTTAGATATAAACTTTTTTTTACATTGTGCACATTCGTAGCTTTTTATACCTGTGTGAATTTTTTCATGTCTAACCAAATCACCTTTTTCCATAAACTTTTTTTTACATGTTGAACATTCGTGATTTTTTATACCTATATGAATTTTTTCATGCTGAACCAAAGAACATTTAAACATAAACTTTTTTTTACATAGTGCACATTCGTGATTTTTTATACCTATATGAATTTTTTCATGTGCAACCAAATTATATTTTTCCATAAACTTTTTTTTACATACAAAACATTCATAATTTTTAATACCTGTATGAATATTTTTATGTTTAATCAAATCACCTTTTGAATAAAAATCTTTTTTACATATTGAACATTTATATTTTCTAATACCTGCATGAACTTCTAAATGATGCTTTAACGAATGTTTATGTAGATATTCTTTACTGCAAATAGCACACACAAATTTTTTTGTTTTCTTAAATTCATTTTCTTCTGTAGATTTAGTCCAATTAATTTTACTATTACTATTGGAATATTTGGAATCTTTATGTAAAATATCGTCAATGTTCGAAACAGAAACATCAGAGTCACTTGAAATAGATTCACTGTTTATGCATTTAACATATCCATTATAGAATTCAATATCAGCGTTATCTTCAGAAGTAAGAAATTCTTTTTTTATTCCGATGGTATTTTCTGTTCCACATAATAAATTTGATTCATTATCTAATCCACCAACACACTGTGCTATATTTTCGACAACTTCTTCTTTAATATAAATTCCATTATCTTCCTTTGCTTCAGTTCGCAGCTCCTCATCACTTCCTACGGTTGCCATTGTCTGGTCGCTACTCACTGCCTGTTGTTTATTTTGGTATTTTATATCAGTAAGTTTTACTGACAAATAGTTGTACAATTTACCAGCAG
The DNA here is from genome assembly GCA_911728475.2 of Pterostichus madidus. NCBI lineage: Eukaryota > Metazoa > Arthropoda > Insecta > Coleoptera > Carabidae > Pterostichus > Pterostichus madidus. Next base: position 28,126,588 of record OU452314.1, read on the forward strand.
TAGAAGTTAAAGTTTGAAAATAACTCTTCAATTGTTTGTTGTTTTGTAAACAAATTTGTTTGAATTTGTAAAAACATTCTAATTTGTTAATACAATTGCTGCATACATATTTCGGGATTGCTGAATGAGAGTCAATCTATAAATTAAGACAGTTTGCATACATTTTTTTGCAAAAGTAATTAAAAAGCTCAAGGTTATGTATACTTACAATTTCAGGTAAACAATATTTTAGTTTCTTTTGAATTATTATCCATTCACTCTTTTCAATTAATACAAGTTCTATTTTTTTATAAGTACTAAGGCACAGGATACATAAGTTTGATAGGAAAAACATTTTGTAACAAACAAATCTGAAATCAAAATGCCTCTTTTCTATGCAAAATGCACTCTGCCACTGTTGCTAACCGTAAGATAAAAATATATATTTTTCTCACTGTTCCCAACAATAGTAATACTAGAACATCCAAGAAAAGAAAATATCCCCCGGTCAAAATGTGAACTAATTTAACATTATTTTACATAAAATTAGGGGAATATTGTCAATGTTCGAATATTCAAAACTGCATTTATTTACCGAATATTTATGAGAACTTGGTCAACATTGAATACAGTAGATTTAGAAAAAAGGAATAAATAATTATTTTCTTTATTAATTTTAGACCTATTTTTTGTGATATTTTTGTAAAATTCCCTTGAACAAATATGTATCAAACGTCAAACTATCATCGGATATGCTACCTAAGTTACCTGTTGCGTACTTAAACCCGTGAGACAAAATGACACTAAAAAGTTTAATTTTAATACATTTCACTTCATATTGCCTGCAATAAAATTCTGATCATGATACATAAAAATCACAAATTCACGTGTATACATAAGATAATAGTAACTCTTTTATTCGCCTGTCACCATAAACAGCTCACTTGTTTAGTCGTTAGAAAGTTATTCCTTAACAAGTCTTAAATCACCCATCATTTATTTTTGCATTAACAAATACTCAAATGTATAACATAACCTCAAATATTGCTCTTGCAATTTTAATTCGACAAAAAAAGTAGACGTGAATAGGATGCGGACACTCAGGTGACACTGTGACATTTTGGGACGTAAAAAACAGCTGTTCGGTTAAAGATCACTGCGCCACCTACAAAATAAACTATTTTTTGGGACGAGATTTGAAAAGAACCGTTATTTTCAAATCTCGCCACAAAAAGTAGTTCATTTTATAGGTGGCGCAGTGATCTTTGCCCGAACAGCTGTTTTTTACGTCACAAAAACGTCACAGTGTCATGTGAGTGCCCGTATCCTATGCTCTGTCATGCTTACTGTTGCCCTGGTGTTGTGCGCACATGAACATGTAATGTAATAAAAACAAGAATTATTATGTTATATCACAATTGTTATAGTTTATTACGCCCGTGGGCATTTAAGAACTGATATTCATATTTTGAAATTTATATCAAAGTTGTGGTTAAATCAGACACGTAATAAATTTTATAAAACAAATTTGTGCACTTTTTAATGCTAAACATCGTTGCACCTGTAGTTTTTTTCCGAAAAATGAACAGGAGAGCAGGAAATTGGATAAAACTAATATTTTATGTTAAATCCCTATGTTCACCGTCTGGTACAAATCTTAAACATCGAAAAAAAAAGTATCTTTGAATATAATTAAGCACGAAAGAAAATAAACTCTTAATCAGTATACATCTTCAGTCATGTCAATATCTTCATAGAAAGTGTTATTCTTTAGAAAATTTATTATCATACCTTTATTAGTTGCCATATATTATTTAATGCTTAATAAATAACATACAGTTCTTATTTTTAATTGGTTTCTTAATTTATTTTTAATTAGAGATAATTGAGAGAACATTTTTTCAGCAGCTGCTGAAGAGTGAGGTAAAGCTGACACATTTGACCACTTGGATTAGATTGGGAAACATTAAATTTAAAATTGAACTAGAAATAGTACATACTAGAAATTAAATGTGAATACTAGATATAGTACAATGGGAACCTGAACCTATTTTTTTTTTTATGAAACTACTTGATAAACGAATGTTGAAAATTATGTTACAAGATATAATTTTTTAAAGTTTTGTGTTGGAGTTGTGACGTCAAAATTTCGTTTCAGTGGTATTTAACTTGTTTCGTTGAAAGAGTGCAAATAATATACGATTGAATTCTTGAAAAATAATCTTATAATCTAGAAAATCATATTTTATAGAAGCTGCAAGCCCACGAAAACTAAATTGAATTATTGTAATAAATATACAGTGTTGAACATGTACATACCAGCAAATGACGAACAGTTTGAAAAATCACAATATCCTTTAATATTGGACATATTTGTAGCATGACGTATGCATCAGAATATAAGTAATTCATATAATTCTGGTAATACATGTGCAATTTGCGTAATGCAATAGTAATTTAGGTATGTAACATTTGTTTACTTATTTTTTAGCCTAATATCCCCGCAGCAACCGAGACACATTTTTATTACTTTTAATGATATCTTTAAAACTAGACATATTAATTGATTAGATACTGCGATAATTTGTGCTACAGATACGTCACTAAAACAATGTATAATCAAAAGCTACTTACCTAGTATTCGTACTAGAATAAACATTTTGATGATTAAAAAAAATGTGTGTTTTTGTCGATATCTCTGAAATAATGAAGAATTGACCCATAGTCTATATGAACTTATTAGAATGATCCCTAGAATACATGATTAAGGTTTGTCGGTTTCCTCAGAGGACACCCTGCATACTAATTCAAATTGACACAAATAATCATATAACAGTTATATTCGTAAATTATTTTATGTACAACCGGGCCGAAAAACGTGTTTCAGCCCTAAAAAGCGGGCTTAAACACGTCTTTTTGGCCCTTGGGTCAAAAAGAAATAATTCCTATGAATACATAAATAAAATGACAATTTTTGTTTATTGTGAATACTTAATTCTGCAAAATGTAATTTTGACATATAACCTATTTACATATTTTAATCTTTTGCTTTCGCTTTGCGCCTCGTGCTAATAATCATGCCACGGACCGAAAACGCCTGTTTTCACCCTTGGTACATAAATAACTATATTTTTTAAAAGTCTGCCTAATTAGTTAATTATTTATTTTATATAAGAACATTAGTTATTTATAACTATGTAAATGTTTTCATGTCTAACCAAATTACGTGTTGACATAAACTTTTTGTTTTACATAGCGTACATTCGTAGATTTTTAACTTATGTGAATTTTCTCATGCTCAACTAAATCATCTTTTTGTATAAATTTTTTTTTACATGTAGCACATCCGTGATTTTTTTTAACTTTATGAACTTTTTCATGATTAACCAAATAACTTTTATACATAAAACTTTTTTTACACAGTGCACATTCGTAGTTTTTTATACCTGTGTGAATTTTTTCATGCTTAACCAAATTACTTTTTTGTATAAACTTTTTTTTACATAGTGCACATTCGTAGTGTTTTATACCTGTGTGAATTTTTTCATGTTTAACCAAATTACTTTTATCCATAAACGTTTTTTTACATAATGCACATTCGTAGTTTTTTATACCTGTGTGAATTTTTTCATGTTTAACCAAATTACATTTATCCATAAACGTTTTTTTACATATTAAACATTCGTAATTCTTAATACCTGTGTGAATTTTTTCATGCTGAACCAAAGTACCTTTATACATAAACCTTTTTTTACATAATGCACATTCGTAGTGTTTTATACCTGTGTGAATTTTTTCATGTTCAACCAAATTACATTTATCCATAAACGTTTTTTTACATAATGCACATTCGTAGTTTTTTATACCAGTGTGAATATTTTCATGCCGAACCAAATTACTTTTTTGCATAAACCTTTTTCTACATATTGTACAGCTATAATCTCTAATACCTGAATGACCTTTTAAATGGTATTGCAATAATATTTTGGATGAAAGAGCGCAATGAGAATTCTTAATTTTCTTAATATTATTTTGTTCTGTTACATTTTTTTCTGTATGCTTAATCAATTTATTAGTTTTACTATCACTATTAGAGTATTCAGAATCTTCATGTACAATATCTTCAATTTTCGAAACAGAAACATCAGAGTCACTTGAAACTGATTCACATTTTATGCTTTTAACATATTCATGATAAAATTCAATATCACCGTTATCTTCAAATGTAGGACATTCGTTTTTTATTCCGAAATTATTTTCTGTCTCATAAAATAAACATGATTCTTTAGATTTAGTTAAGTTAATTTTACTATTACTATTAGAATATTTAGAATCTTCATGCACATTATTTTCAATCCTCGAAACAGGCACATCAGAGTCACTTGGAATTGATTCACACTTTACATATACATGACAAAATTCAATATCAGCGTTGTTTCCAGATGTAGAAAATTCTTCTTTCATTCCGATGTTATTCTCTGTCTTATATAATGAATGTGAATCTTTAATATCTAATTCATCAGCACACTGTGTTTCATTTTCAATAACTTCTTCTTTAATATAAATTGCATTTTCCTTTTCTCCAGTTCGCAGCTCCTCATCACTTCCTAAAGTGGACATTGTCTGGTTGATATTCACTGTGTTGATTCTGGTATTTTATACAAGCAAATTTTAATGATAAATATTTGTACGAACCAGCAGAAAGTTTGGTAATAGCCCTTGTGTGTTGTTTTGTAAACAAATTTGTTCGAATTTATAAAAATATTTTAATTTGTTAATACAATTGCTGCATACATATTTCGGGAATACCGAATGCGAGTCAATCTATAAATTAAAAAGATTTTTGCATAAATTTTTAAAAGAAATAATGAAAATGCTTCAAATTTATGTTTACTTACAATTTCAGGTAAACAATATATTACTATCTTTTGAATTAATGTTTCTTCACTCTTTTTGATTAATACACGTTAAATTGTCTTACAAGGCACAAGAGGTTGCGGGCACTCACGTGACTTGATGCACAGCTGAGTGGTGGGCAGCTGTCAGAACTACTTCCCTTCTCACCCTTCATCTTCCATATACTTTGAGAATTAGGTTATTTTAGAATATGTTCTATTTTTCTTGTGTGTTGTTTGTTATTGTTTCAATTTGTCATTATATTAGTTGTAAATTGTTGTGTTAGTTATTTGTCTGTTTAGTGTTTTTAAAATTTATATTAGCGAAATAATGTCGCTTGGTTTATGCTATGTGGTGGGATGTATGATGGAGAGAAATGCAAAACCAAAATAATAACATCTCAGATATGAACGAGTCGAACTGAAACGCAAAGTTTGTCGCTAAAAATGAAATTTTCAACAACGAACTAAAAACTTTTGAAAATAGCGCCCAAATAAACTAAAGTGAAGTAAGTAACGCCTCAGTCGAAACGTAAGCGGGGCAATGAGGAGGGGAACAGCGGGAGGTAGTTCTGACAGCTGCCCACCACTCAGCTGTGCATCAACTTCAGTTCGTCACGTGAGTGCCCGCGACCTAGATGTTAGACCATAGAAAAGAGAGGTAGACAAAACATTTTGTATGCACACAAATCTGTGAAATAAAGATGCACTATTCCACTGTTGCCAAGTATAAAATAAAAAATATATTTTCGTCATTGTTGCCAACTACAGTAATACTAACGCAACCAAGAATGTTTCCCGGTCAAAACGTGAACTAATTGAATATTATTTTACATACATACATATATATCTTCACGCTATATCCCAACAAATGGGGTAGTACGAATCCTAAAATCACTCATAAAACATTCACTCATCACACCCATCAAACAATCAACCCCCATCAAACATTGTCATCCAAACAAAGCACCCTCACTTCAACCACATTCATAGATCACTCCATATAAACTCATTCATTTATTACACTCGAAATCATTATCACACAACAAACCTTCAATCACATCATTCCTATTCACTTATCATTCATTTTCTTTCTTCAATGTACATACCATATGCATAAAACATCTCAAATTACTCACGTTTACTCCTAACATCAAATCTAAAACGAAACTACAAGATTAGAAAAGATGAAAGCGATAGCCTGCGCTTGTATATGAAGGAAAAGTCCACAATTGCAGTTAAACACTCTACGTAAGAACTATTTAAGGATTATTTTACATATAATTTAATCAAAACTGATATTTATATACCGAATATTCATTACTAGAACTAGGTCAGTTTTTTCTTTCTCAATAATTTTAGACCTAATGTTTATTATAAAGTTGTGGGCGATGGATAACAAGCGGATACGGCTGTCAATGTCGAAGCAGTGTTTGGATTTCTTTAACTGAAATTCGCAGGATTTTTGCGTCGAGACGTCACCGTTGATGAAACCTGAATACATTATTATTATACTCCAAAGACCAAGCGACAGTCAAAACAATGGATTTTTCCGGGTGAATCTGCTTCGAAGAAGGCAAAAACGGTCCCATCGGCCGGAAATGTCATGGCCACGATTTTTTGGGATTGGAAGCAAATAATCCTCATGGACTTTTTGCAGAAAGGAAGAACGATCACGGGACAGTACTACAGCGAATTGTTGGACCGATTCGATTAGAAATTGAAGGAGACACGGTCCCATTTGGCTGTTCCACTACGATAACGTACCAGTACACTCATCCGGAATTGTCGCGGTCAAATTGCATTAACTGCGCCACGAATTACTGCCGCATCCACCATACTCCCCCGATCTGGCTCTCTGTGACTTCTTTCTGTTCCACAACATGAAAAAATGGCTCGGCAGAAAAAAATTGCTCAAACGGGGAAGTTATCACGAAGACAGAAGCGTATTTTAAAGAGTTTGACAAATGATATTTTTTGGAGAGGTTACAGAAATGGCAGAAATGTTGGGAAAAGTGTATCTACCTAAAAGGAGAACGTTGAAAAATAAAAATAAGAAAAACTTGCGTACTTCTTGATCGATCCTCATAAAAAAGTACCTTTGAATACAATTAAAGACAGTCATGTCAACATCTTATTATATCTTTTTAGTTGCCATATATTGTTTAATGCTAAATAAATCATATACCCTGTGGCTCGCCCACCACTAACATCTTTAGGGGTAGTGACTTAACGGCCGGTAACCGCACTTCACACGCATAAATATATCACTTACCGAGATCAGTAATGGGATCGCGCCATATAGAATTCTGGTGATAATTTTCAAATCGTTAAATTAGTACTTCATTTTAAATAATTTTGCAGTAGAAATGTAGTTAACATCATTTGTGCACTATCTTATACAAAAAGCACCGATTATTTTTTGCTATATTAAGAAAAATCATAATTTTTACTTGACAAATGACAGCGATTCTATTGTTCGAAATAGAATTCTATATGGCGCGATACGGGGACTGCTTCGGCAGAGTTGAACATCCAGTAATGGATAAAAAGTGTGAAAAATTTATATTTATTTAATAACTATAAACTTAATTTTATATTGTTTTAAAATATTTTTGTTTTGCTTTCATTAACCGTTTTAGAAAAACGACAATCTTCAAAAATATGTGTCCGTTTCTTTTTTTTGTCAAGCAGAGTAGAATGAACATCTCTGAATAAACACGCTCATGCTGGGTTGCAAGAAGAAAATAAAGAACTTTTTTGTCAACGAAATGTTTATTAGCAACAGTATCAATTGCGATTTTCTTAAACTTATTGAATCGTTAGTTGCTAATTAACCGATAAAACTTTCATGCAACCCAGTATAAGAATGATAAAATGTAATAAATATTCATCAATTAAAATATAGAAATACTTTTGACATTTATTATAATATATACCCATCTAAATTAACATAAATATCATACATCAGATTGTTTTCTATTTGTGTGAATTTTTTCATGCCTAACTAAAGTAATTTTTTGCGTAAATTTTCTTTTACATACTTCACATTCGTAGCTTTTTATACCTTTGTGAATTTTTTCATGTTTAACTAAATCATATTTATGTATAAACTTTTTTTTACATAGTGCACATTCGTAGTTTCTTATACCCGTGTGAATTTTTTCATGTTTAACCAAATAATCTTTATGCATAAACTTTCTTTTACATACTGCACATTCGAAGTTTTTTATATCTGTGTGAATTTTTTCATGCACAACCAAACTACCTTTATTTGTAAACTTTTTTTTACATAGTGCACATTCGTACTTTTTTATACCAGTGTGAATTTTTTCATGCTCAACCAAATTACTTTTTGTTATAAACTTTTTTTTACATAGTGCACATTCGTAGTTTTTTATACCTGTGTGAATTTGTTCATGTCTAACCAAATAACTTTTTTCCAAAAACTTTTTTTTACATATTAAACATTCGTAATTCTTAATACCTGTGTGAATTTTTTCATGCTGAACCAAAGTACCTTTATGCATAAACTTTTTTTTACATGTTGCGCATTCGTAGTTTTTTATACCGGTGTGAATTTGTTCATGTCGAACCAAATCACCTTTTTGCATAAACTTTTTTTTACATATTAAACATTCGTAATTCTTAACACATTCAAATTTTTTGCTTTTCTTAAATTCATTTTTTTCTACTTTCTTTTCTGTAGATTTAGTCAAGTTAATTTTATTATTACTGTAAGAGTATTTGGAATCTTCGTGTACATTATCATCAATTCTCGAAACAGAAAGATCAGAATCATTTGGAATTGATTCACACTTTATGTTTTTAACATATTCATGATAAAATTCAATATCACCGTTGTCTTCAAATGTAGGAAACTCGCTTTTTATTCCGATATTATTTTCTGTTTTAGAAAATAAACATGATTCTTTAGAGTTAGTTAAGTTAATTTTACTATTACTATTAGTATATTTTGAATCTTCATGCATATTATTTTCAATCCTCGAAACAGAAACATCAGAGTCACTTAGAACTGACTCACACTTTACATAGACATGACAAAATTCAATATCAGTTATGTCTTTAGATGTAGAAAATTCTGCTTTCATTCCGATATTAATTTCTGTCTCATATAATAAATGTGAATCTTCAATATCTAATTCATCAGCACAATTTATTTCATTTTCGATAACTTCTTTTTTAATATAAATTACATTATTTTCCTTTTCTCCAGTTCGCAGTTCCTCATCACTTCTTACAGTTGACATTGTATCGTTGATATTTACTGTCTGTTGATTCTGATATTTTATATCAGCAAGTTTTACTGATAAATATTTGTACGAATCATCAGTAGAGGTTAAAGTTTGTAATAGCTCTTCAATTGTGTGATTTTGTAAACAAATTTGTTTGAATTTGTAAAAATATTCTAATTTTTGCATATATATTTCAGGATTGCCGAATGCGAGTCAATCTATAAATTAAAACAGTTTTTTTACTTAATTTTTAACAGAAATAATTCAAATGCTTCAAATTTATGTTTACCTACAATTTTAGATAAAAAATATACTAGTTTCTTTTGAATTAATATTTCTTCACTCTTTCCGATTAATACAGGTTAAATTCTTTTACAAGCATTGCGGTACAAAAAATTATAAGAAAAACATTTTGTAATGCACACAAATCTCGTGAAATCAAGATACTCTGTTCCACTGTTGCCAAGCATGAAATAAAAAATATATATTTTCGTCATTGTTGCCAACGATAGTAATACTAATACATTCAAAAAGAATGTTTCCCGGTCAAAATGTGATTTAATTTAATATTATTTTACATAAAATTTAATTAAAACTAGAATATATATTTATCGAATATTCATTACTAGAACTTGGCCTACATTGAATACAGGGTGATTGAAGGGACGAATAGCTATTTTCTTTCTTATTAATTTTAGACTTTATTACAAAGTTGCGGGCGAATATGCTTTTAGGGTACATACCACGAACTATTATATTGAAGGACAGGCGAGTCTTGCGGGTAAAGCATCCGCAGAAATGTTGTAGAAAGAGAGCGACAAAAAAGTGAGTGCGACAGGAAAAAGAGTCTGGCGAATGCATGGGTGCTTACGAGTCTATTCATGTTTTCTTTACTTTTAGAACTAATTACTTTAAAAAATGTTATTTGCAATTATTTAAAATTAAAGACACATTTTTCTAAAATTATATCAGGTTTAGCTTGACAAATATAAATACGTAAAACCATATATAAACACATTTTTCTAGTAGTACATTTTTGCTATTTAACTACACCATGACAACTTACACAAGTGTAAAATTGGCATAAATATTTTAATTTTAAAATACAAAATGGTAAAATTTATATAATGTAAATAGGACATTTTATTTAAAAAATAATAAGAAAAATAGATAGAACCGAATATTTCAATTTTTTCTTAATTAATATTTTTGTATTTATACAATATATTTTATAATTTTATAATAATAAAAATAGATCGAACTGAATATTTCAATTCTTTCTTAATTTAGATTTTTAGATCTTCCTTACACTGAGATTTGATATTATTTTGATTCTGTTTAAAATATTGCTTCAAGCGCATTAAAATAAATTCATGGACAAAAGCAGATATTATTTCTTTCTTGTGATCTCTACAAGAGAAAGAGAATGCATAATTTTCAATTACAGAATACACTGTTTCTTCATATACACGAGGGTTATCTATATATAATATTAATTTATCTTGAATATATTTGGATAATCTAAATATGTTTATATTTGGGTAGATTAAGAAACCACGACTTTTAACATTTGTTAATTCCGCTTCTTTTATGTGACATACATTTTCTTTGTTTACAAGCAATATAATATATATATATATATATATATATATATATATATATATATATATATATATATCTGCTCATATTACTACTTTTTTCCTAATTCCAACTGCTCTTTTGGAGCACGAAACAAATATATTTTGTCATGATTTGAGTCATACCCGCTGGTACAATTGAGCGCAAAACACTTACGACCCATTGCAAACTAATTGTTTATAACTATTTATCACTAAACAACACTAATGATTGAAAAAAGTAACCTGCGTTCATATGGCGTTGAGTAAATGCCGGCCTCTTTAAGCTATCTCTCTCTTCCAAAGTCATGCGCGCGAATGACATAAAGCTGGACGTTTACTAACTGCGCTTATATACGAAGTTGCATAGGGCTGGTACATACTAAATATCGGGGTACGTATTCAACTATCAAAAATTTAAACATAAAACATTTAAACATTGAATATTTACTCAATACAAAAATATATTAGTTGTATATTCTGAAGGTTCCGAATTACATTTATTTTCTATAGACCGACATACAAAACTACATGATTTATCTGACGAATTAAAATCTAAATTTAAATTACTTATTGACCACTGCTACGATAATTTATTAATGTATAAAATTAGTAGTATAATGTTGGAGTTAAAAAATTGCAGCCAGAGTATGTATTACAAATTATTAACTGAAGACGATTCTTTTATCATATGTTGCAATAGTTCAGAGTGATTTGCATCTGTAAAAGAGTTCGTATTAGATTTTCTTTTTTTTAAGTTTATCATAGAGAAAATTTAAAATTCCCGTTATAGAAACATGTACTGTTACCATACAAACATGCACTATAAATAATACAGTCCCAACCCGAGAAGTTAATTTTTTACCGCTAGTTGGCGTATTCGGGCGCTACAGTTATCAATACTAAAATAATATTACTCAAGTAAAGAGTCATTAGCTGCGTTCTTTTGGTCGTTTCTTAAAGAAAATTCGGCCAGGAAAAGAACGGCAAATATGCAGTGGTATATTTTGACGTTTATAAACATAACCTTTATTAATATTGCACACATATCACCAATATAGGTATTCTGAACACGTCACAATAAGCAGACAAGAACTTTCAGGTGTATTATTATTAAATATGATAATTAACAAAATGAAAAATGATTTATTATTAAACAGATAAAAAGGATCAGTATTATAGATAAATAATTGTTTCCTCCAATTTTAATAGGCGCTCCATCACTATCAAATTTTGAAATTTATTGCGGCTAAACCAGCCACGTAACTCAAATCTAAAAACAGATTTGTATGCACCTTTTAATTCTGAACATCTTTGCAATCTAGTTTTTTTTTTCGTAAAATGAACAGGAGAGCAGAAAATGCATAAAATTAATATCCCGTGTTAAATCCCTATGTTCACCCTTACCAATCACCACTCGATATAAATCTTAAACATTTACATAAAAAAGTACTTTTGAATACAATTAAGGACGAAAGGAAATAAACTCTTAATCAATAAATACATCATTAAGTCATGTAAACATCTTTATAGAAAGTATTATTCTTGGTAGATTTATTATTTTATCTTTATTAGTTGCCATATATTATTTAGTGCTTAATAAATTATGAGCAGTTACTATTTTCAGCCGGTTTCTTAATTTAGCGATAATTGAAAGAAAGTTCTTTCAGCAGCTGCTGAAAAATGAGATAAAGCTAGGATATATTTAACCACTTGGATTAGATTGGAAAACATTAAATTAAATGTACTAGAAATCGTAGAGGTACTAAAACACTAGAAATTATTTGTCAGTATTAGATTTATTACAATAGTACTAAATGGTACATCCCTGATTAACCATGCTAAATAATGATAAACATAAAATGTTATAAATATTTATTAATTAAAATATATAAACACTTTTACATTTATTATAATATATACCAGCACAAATTGATATAAAACATCATATATATTGTAATTTATTTAATAAAAAAAAAACCGTCATAATTATTGAGTTATTTATTTTTATATAAGAACATATACAGGATGATCAAAAGGAATTGTTATAGTTGGCAATACAATTCCAGAGATCTTTTTATTCCACAGTTGGCACGTCAGATAAAGTTGGAAATTCTATTTGACATTTCTAATAAATACAAATAGATTATGTCAAGAGTGTGACAGCTAATAGAATTTTGACTTTTTAAGTAATAGAAATACTTTAGAAATAAATGTACTCAATTTACTCAAATTTAAATTTTATATGTCATTGTCAACAACAGGAAATGAATTTATGTATCAGGCTTACCAATTTGAAGTAGTTTTTTTTATTGCCAGCTGTAACAATTTCTTTTGATCACTCTGTATAAGAATGTGAATTTTTCTATGGCTAACCAAATGACTTTCTTGTATAAACTCTTACATATTGAACATTCGTAGTTTTTTATACCCATGTGAATGTTTTCATGTCTAATCAAATCATTTTTTTGCGTAAACTTTTTTTTACATGGTGCACATTCGTAGTTTTTATACCTGTGTGAATATTTTCATGTCTAATTAAATTAGTTTTATGCAAAAACTTTTTTTTACATATTGAACACTCGTAGTTTTTTATTCCTGTGTGAATTTTCTCATGCCTAATCAATTGATTTTTTTCGATAAACCTTTTTTTACATAGAGCACATTCGTAGTTTTTTATACCTGTGTGAATTTTTTTATGTCTAATTAAATTACCTTTTCGCGAAAACTTTTTTTTACATAGTGCACATTCGTAGCTTTTTACACCTGTGTGACTTCGCTCATGCCTAAGCAAAGAACTTTTTAATAAAAACTTTTTTTTACATATTGAACATTCGTGATTTTTTATACCTGTATGAGTTTTTTCATGTTGAGTCAAAACACCTTTCAAATAAAACCTTTTTGTACACACTGAACATTCATAATCTCTAATACCTGCATGAACTTTTAAATGATACTTCAATAATCTTTTACATCGAAATTCTTTATTGCAAATAGGACATGTAAATATTTTTGTTTTCTCATTATTTTCTGTTACTTTCTTTTCTGTAGATTTAGCCCAGTTAATTTCCCTATTACTATTAGAGTATTTGGAATTTTCGTGTACACTATCTTCAATCCTCGAAATAGAAACATCAAAGTCACTTGATATTGATCCACACTTTATACTTTTGACATATGCATTATAAAGTTCAATATCATAAGTAAGAAGTTCTTCTTTTATTTCGATGTTATTTTCTGTCTCAAACGATAAATGAGATTCTTCAATATTTAATTCATCAACACACTGTGCTTCATTTTTGACAACTTCATTAATATAAATTCCATTATATTCATTTTCTCCAGTTCGAAGCTGATCATCACTTCCTGTTCCTACGATTAACATTGTCTGGTCGATACTCACTGCCTGTTCTTTATTCTGGTATTTTATATCAGTAAGTTTTACTAATAAATATTTGTACGATTCACCAGCAGTTGATGTTAAAGTTTGGCAATAGCTCTTCAAATATGTGTTGTTTTGTATACAAATTTGTTTGAAATTATAAAAACATTCTAATTTATAAATACAATTGCTGCATACATAAGTCGGGATTACTGAATGAGAATCAATCTATAAATTAAAACAGCATACATATTTAGCAAAAATAATAAAAATATTTCAAGGTTATGTTTACTTACAATTTCAGGTAAACAATATTTTAATTTCTTTTGAATTAATATTTCTTCATTCTTTTCGATTAATTCAGGTTTAATTTTTTTACAAGTACTGAGACACAAAATACATAACTTTGATAAGAAAAACATTTTGTACCAAAAACAAATCTGAAATCAAAATGCACTGTGCTAATGTTGCAAACAGTAAAATATATATTTTTCTCACTGTTGCCAACAATAGTAATACTTGCACATCCAAGAAAATGACTCCCGGCCAAAACGTGAACTAATTTAATAATATTGTCAATGTTAGAATATTCAAAACTGTATTTATTTACGAATATTTATTACTAAAATTTGGTCGACATTAAATACAGAGCGATTGAGAAAATATGAATAACTATTTTCTTTATTATTAATTTTAGACCTATCATTTATTTTTTTTATAAAAACATTAGTTTTTTATAACTATGTGAATTTTCCAAGGCTAAATAAATCATCTTTTTGCATAAACTTTTTTTTGATATTAAACATTCGTATTATTTTATACCCGTGTGAATTTTTTCATGCCTAACCAAATCTCTTTTTTCTATAAATTTTTTTTTACATAGTGCACATTCATAATTTTTTATACCTTTATGAATTTTTTCATGCGTAATCAAATTACTTTTTTCTATAAACTTTTTTTTACATAGTGCACATTCGTAGTTTTTTATTCCTGTATGAATTTTTTCATGTTTAACCAAATCACTTTTTTGCATAAACTTTTTTTTACATTGTATACATTCATAGTTCTTTATACTTGTGTGAATTTTTTCATGTTTAACCAAATCGCTTTTTTGCATAAACTTTTTTTTACAAAGTGCACATTCGTAGTTTTTTATATCTGTGTGAATTTTTTCATGCTTAACTAAATAACATTTTTGCATAAACTTTTTCTTACATAATGTACATTCGTAGTTTTTTATACCCGTGTGTATTTTTTCATGCCTATCCAAAGTACTTTTTCGCATAAACTTTTGTTTGCATACTAAACATTCATAGTTTTTTATACCTGTATGAACTTTTTCATGTTCAACCAGATGACCTTTTTGCATAAACTTTTTTTTACATATTGAACATTCGTAGTTTTTTAAACCTTTGTGAATTTTTTCATGTTCAACCAAACGACTCTTATACATAAACTTTTTTTTACATATTGAACATTTATAATCTTTAATACCTGAATGAACTTTTAAATGATATTTCACTGACATTTTATGTGAAAATTCTTTACTACAAATATTGCACTGAAATTTATTAGATATCTTATTAATTTTCTCTGTTGCATTCCCTTCTTTAGATTTAGTCAAGTTAATTTTACTATTACTATTCGAATATTTGGAATCTTCATGTACAGTGTCTTTAATACTCGAAACAGAAACATCAGAGTCACTTGAAATTGATTCGAACTTTATACTTTTAACATATTCATTATAAAATTCAATATCCACGTTGTCTTCAGAAGTAAGAAATTCTTCTTTTATTCCGATGTTATTTTCTGTCTCACATAATAAATGAGATTCTTCAATATCTAATCCATCAACACACTGTGTTTCAATTTTCACAACTTTTTTAATATAAATTTCATTGTCTTCCTTTTCTCCAGTTCGCAGCTTCTCATCACTTCCTACAGTTGACATTGTCTGATCGATACTCACTGTCTGTAATTTTATATCAGTCAGTAAGTTTTCTATAGGTTTACTCAATTTATTAGTTTTACAATTACTACTGGAGTATTCGGAATCTTCATGTACATTATTTTCAATACTCGAAACAGAAACATCAGTCAATTGGAATTAATTCACACTATATACATAACAAAATTCTTCTTTCATTCCAATGTTATTTTCTGTCTTATATAATAAATGTGGTTCTTTATCTAATTCATCAACACACTGTTTTATTTTCGATAACTTCTTTAATATAAATTGTACTATTTTCATTTTCTCCAGTTCGCAGCTCCTCAACTCTTCCTACGTTTGACATATTCTGTGTGCTATTTACAGCCTGCGGTATTTTATAGTAGCGTTCGATTTGCACCAAATCTCAGTTAATCTCACCTCACCTCAGTTTGACAGCTTTTTTGTGCTGTTCTATTTGCACTGACACAACTGAGATCAAGTGAGACACTCACCTCCCCCCTTGCCGATGCTGCACTACCTATTTCACTGGTGCGTACTGATATTTTCTACTCAGTTAGAGTGGGGGTAGAATTCGTTATGTTTTGTTTGTAGTTTGAATATTTGGAAGTTATTTAATATTTTTTTTAAATTGTACATGTTATTATAAATCATGTCTCACAGCTAACTGCCAACAAAAACATCAAGCAAATCATGTGTTGTCCGCGAAATGATACTACAACGTTCGTCACGTAACCGACTCAGTTCAGACCTGTCAAAACCCGTTCGATTTGTCATCGAAAAAATATCATCTCATTTCAGAGAATCTCAACTCAGTTGAAATGAACTGAGGTGAGATTGTTTGCAAATCGAACGCTACTAATATCAACAAATTTTTCTGACAAACCAACCAGCTGTGCATCAACTTCTGTTCGTCACGTGAGTGCCCGCGACCTATAAAGATGCACTGTTCTAACGGGTTGTTTCGAGGCAAAAAAATTTTGTACTGAAATCAGTGTTGCCAATGTACTGATTTAAGCTGAAAATGTAGTTAAACTAACCAATATTCAAAAATTTGGCGGCATTATTTAAAATTGTTTATAATGACATATTTCTTAATTTGTATCGAGGATAAAGGAAATACTAGGTTATATTTGAAACAAATAACCACACTTGAATTAAGCGTTTATTAGGATAATAAAATTATTATTATTTTAACAAGCACTTAATATACAGTCTTTTAAATTATTGTGTAAGGTGCAGCATTCCACCATCACAGAAAATTAGGAATATTCTGTACAGAATAATGGAAGGGGTTTAAAAACCATACAAACAGGAAGATTTTTAAGGAAATTAATTTAAATCGCAAGAAATATTTCTAATTTTTAATAAAATATAGTTTTTTATTTGATAATATAAAAATAAAAAAAATTACTTACAATTTTATATCATATAATCATATATAATAATATTTTACAAGGATCTATAGTGATACTTTTTGTGCGCTCATCCGTCAACTACAAATAAGGCATAAAACGTCATTTTCACTCCACATAAAATATGCTATTTTTTTTCTTCAAACCCATTATGTCATATAATTTCTCTGCCACTCGTGAGCATTTTCTGCTGTAGGTAAACTAAAGAAATTCTTTGATTTTAACGAGCGTCAGGAAAAGTATTTGACAGAAAAATTAAACTTTAACTGTTTCTCTAGATTCTGATATGGTATAGCTTTTTATATACAATTTTTTGCTTTCACCATTTGCCAGTTTATGCCACTTATATATCAAATATGTTCTAGTCATGACGAATTAAAAGTTTCATTTAATGAATGATTTATATGCATAAAAATATTTTCCATTGTCCAGAAATGCACCAGAAAAACCCTATTTTGTGTCCCACTGGATTAATTAGGTTGTTTGAACTCTTTAAAATTTCTTACTTTCCACATTTCTGTGGCATATTCTTTGAACATTCAGCTTTTTGATAAAGTTATTATAAAGAATGTTTAATCTTTGTAATATATTGGAATTGAAGTGTAAGAGATCATATCAAAATTTTAAGTCTGATTTTGTCAAAAATGTGTCGTTCAATTTTAATTTAAAAATTCTCTATATTTAAAACTCAGACCTTCTATAATATAATAAATTTTTATTCAATTTGATCGTGGGACTTTTCAGAAAAAACTAAAAATACATGAAAAAGTCCTGTTTTGAGCGTTTTTTCAAAAATTTTATTTTTTTTCTCCAAAGTTCCACGATCAAATTGGATAAAAATTTACTATATTATAGAAGACCAGATTCCTAAAAATACAAAAATTTTAAATTAAAATTGATCCTCTCATTTTTGAGAAATAAATTCAATTTTTGAATATAATTTCTTTCAACATTTGTACATAACACGAATGGTAATTAGTTTATTACATACGTTGAAGTTTTGGCTTCAATATTATATACATACTTAATATGAAATACTAATACTGTAAATAAAACGTGTTACAAGCATTAGGAACTACTGATATACCAAAAATAATGTTAATATAAACTTTGCAACAAGGCTTCCATAAGAAATATATTACCTATCTCTGCCATACTGCTAAACGATGTGATTTTTCAGTATACAAGATTAATTTGAAGCATTTTGCTTTAAAATCAATAGGGAACGACATATCGCTATATAAAAAAAATCATTGTATTCCTATATTGCATAAATTAAGTCACCTTCCTGCATAAGATAAGAACATTAGTTTTAAAATAGATGTGAATTTTTTTTATGCTTAACCAAATGACTTTTCCGCACAAATTTTTGTTTACATATTGAACAAACGTATTTTTTAATAGCTGTGTGAATTTTTTCATGCCTATCCAAATGACTTTTTCGCATAAACTTTTGTTTACATACTAAACATTCGTAGTTTTTTATACCTGAATGAACTTTTTCATGTTCAACCAAATGACCTTTTTGCATAAACTTCTTTTTACATATTGAACATTCGTAATTTTTTATACCTTTGTGAATTTTTTCATGTTCAACCAAATTACCTTTTTGCATAAACTTTTTTTTACATATTGAACATTCGTAGTTTTTCAAACCTTTGTGAATTCTTTCATGTTCAACTAAACTACTTTTATGCATATACTTTTTTTTACATATTGAACATTCGTTGTTTTTACCTTTGTGAATTTTTTCATGTTCTACCAAACTACTTTTATACAGAAACTTTTTTTTACATACTGAACATTCATAGTTTTTACCTGTATGACTATTTTCATGTTTAATCATAGCACTTTTAGAAAAAAAGCCTTTTTTACATATTGAACATTTATAATCTTTAATACCCGAATGAACTTTTAAATGATATTTCAATGACATTTTATATGTATATTCTTTACTGCAAATAACACAATGAAATTTTTTAGATATCTTATTATTTTTTTCTGTTACTTTCTTTTCTTTAGATTTAGTTAAGTTAATTTTACTATTACTATTAGAATACTTAGAATCTTCATGCACATTATTTTCAATCCTCGAAACAGAAGCTTCAGAGTCACTTGAAATTGATTCACTCTTTACATACACATGACAAAATTCAATATCAGCGATGTCTTTAGATGTAGAAAATTCTTCTTTCGTTTCGATGTTATTCTCTGTCTCATATAATAAATATGATTCTTCAATATCTAATTCAACATGCTGTGTTTCATTTTCGATAATTTCTTCTTTAATATAAATTGCATTATTTTCCTTTTCTCCAGTTCGCACCTCCTCATTATTTCCTACAGTTGACATTGTCTTAACGATACTCACTGCCTGTAATATTATTCTGGTATTTTATATCAGAAAGTTTTACTGATAAATATTTGTACGATTCACCAGCAGATGTTAAAGTTTGAAACTACTTCTTCAATTCTTTTGTTATCTAAACAAATTTGTTTGCATTTACAGACATTCTAATTTGTTAATACTATTCCTGCATACATACGGGATTGCTGAATGAGAGTCAATTTATAAGTTAGGTTATGTTTACTAACAATATCAGGTAAATAATATATTAGCTTCTTTAGAATTATTATTCTTTCACTCTTTTCGATTAATACAAGTTCTTTTATTTTATAAGCACTGAGATACAAGAATCAAAACTTGAATAAGAAAAACAATCGCAGGCAACCACGTAACCGTATTGAAGTTGATGCACAGCCAGCGAAAAAGAATAACCAGAGAAAAGAATATGTTGATGATGAAGGGAGAGAAGGGAAGTAAAACAGCCTGAGTGATACTTCTCTCTACGGAAGAAAGTTTTTTTCTGTCTGTTACTACTAGCGCTACAGCCGGCAAAACTCTGATAGCGTCCATCTCAGACAAAACATTACTAGACGGAGAACAACGGCGTTTGTTGTGAAGTAGAATGGGTTAGAATAACTTGTTGATGACACGGGTGCGCGGCAAAGAGCTAGTACAAGTTGGTGTTAGACAGGTTGCATTTTTGTTGATGACAGTTATCAGACGCGAGCATTTTATTTATTTAAATACAAAAGTGCGTATACAAAACACTTAATATGTCAAAAATTAACCTTTACTTTGATGTATGAAAAGTAAGTAATTGAATATAAAAATAATTACACAAATGTTTGCAACTTGCATAACATCAAAGTGTATTCGCTCCTTGCCGCGCACCCGCCTCACCCACAAGTTACTCCAACTCTTTCTCCTTCACAACACTGCATTGACTTGAATACGGCAGACTTTGTTTAAGGTATGTTTTGTCTGAGCTGCCCATCAATCAGCTGTGCATCAACTTCAGTTCGGTCACGTGAGTGCCCGCAACCTAGTTATAATGAGTTTATCTGGCAATAGGATGCAGGCACTCCCGTGACACTGTGACGTAAAACAGCTGTTCCGGGAAAGATCACTGCGCCACCTACATAAATGAACTATTTTTTGGGACGAGATTTGAAAAGAACCGGTTCTTTTCAAATCTCATTCCAAAAAATAAGTCATTTTTGTAGGTGACGCAGTGATTTTTCCCGGAATAGAGTGCCTACAATTGTAGGCACTGTATCCCGGAACAGCTGTTTTTACGTCACTGTGTCACGTGAGTGCCCGCATCCTATAGAATGACTAGACGAGAATTGAACCCGCGCAGTTTCAAATTAGAAAATTAAAAAATTTGAATAATTTGAAAATTCGAAATATTCCAAAGTTCGAATCTAAATTCGAAGGTTCAATAAATAGGAACAATCGAATTCTCGATTATTCGTAAAATCAACAACCCTAATCAATAGTAATAGATGGACCATTAAACAAGCTAAATATTAAATATTCATAAATTAAAATATAGAAATACTTTGACATTTATTATAATATATACTAATACAAATTGACATAAAATATTATACATCAGTCTTATATTTATAACTATGTGAATTTTTCCATGTCTAATCAAATGACTGTTTTGGTGTTTTGAATAATCTTTTTCACCCTCAGAAAAATTCAAAATCCAGACCGACTACAAATTAACAACACAATAATAGACTGGAATGACAAAAAAAAAGGCGTAAAGTACCTAGGACTACACTTAGACACAAGACTCACATGGAACATCCATATATCTACAAAAATCAAAGAAGCAAACAAAAGACTAGGCATGCTTTACCCCATAATCAAAAAAAAATTTACACCGCGATAATCAGACCACTGATTACATATGCATGCCCAATATGGGGAGCAGCCTCCAAGAATAACATACAAAAACTACAAAAATTCCAGAACAAAGTCCTACGAATAGCCCTCAATGCACCCTGGTACGTGAGAAACATCCAAATACACAAAGAACTAAAAACGAACCCAATACAAGAATTCATAAAGAAAACAGCCAGAAAATTTTTCGAGAATATTTCCTCATGCTCCAGCGCAGAACACTACAACCTAGGAAAAAGATCCGGACCAACGAGACTAAAACGAAGACTACCCCAGGACTTACTCCTGTCAGAAACAGAAGAAGAAGGAATAGACTAACATGAACCCCAAAAGAATTCACCGAGTAATAACAAATCAGGAACACAATTAATTTAGCGCCAAGGAGGAGCCACTGCTCAGACCCTTCTCTTGTGATGTAAATTAACAATACTATGTATAACAGATGTCATTTGTTGGTCTAGTAAAGCTTATATTAAACAAAAAAAAAAAAGAATAATCTTTATTTTTATAAATTAACCATTCATAGTTTTTTATGCCTGTGTAAATTTTCTCTTGTTTATCCAAATCACTTTTTTACATAAACTTTTTTTATATAGTTCACATTTGTAGTTTTCTTAATCTGCGTGAATTTTTTCATGCCGAACCAAATAACTTTTATTAATAAATTTTTTTTTACAAATTAAACATTTGTACTTTTTTATACCTGCATGAATGGTTTCATGCTGAATCAAACTATATTTTCTCATAAACTTTTTTTTACAAGTCGAACATTCGTACTTTTTTATACCTGTGTGAATTTTTCCATGTCTGACCAAAGCAGTTTTATCAAAAAACTTTTTTTTACATATTGTACATTCGTAGTTTTTTATACCCGTATGAGTTAATTCATGCTTTTTCATATTACTTTCATTCTTAAAATTTTTTTTACATATTGAACATTCGTAGTTACCTGTGTGAATTTTTTCATGCCTATTCAAATGACTTTTATTCGTAAACTTTTTTTTACATATTGAACATTCGTAATTTCTACTAATACCTGTGTGAATTTTTCCATGTAACACCAAATACCTTTTTCGCATAAACTTTTTTTTACATATTGAGCATTCATAGCTTTTTATATCTGTGTGAATATTTTTATGTTTAACCAAATTTCTGTTATCCATAAACTTTTTCTTACATATTAAACATTCGTAGTTTTTTACACCCTTGTGAATTATTTCATGCCTATTCAAACGATATTTATTCATAAACTTTTTTTTACATATTGAACATTCGTAGTTTATACACGTGTGAATTATTTCATGCATATTCAAATGATATTTAGTCATAAATCTTTTGTTACAAAATGAGCATTTGTAGTTTTTTATACCTGTATGAATTTTTCCATGTCTAACCAAAGCAGATTTATCAACAAATATTTTTTTACATATTGAACATTTGTAGTTTTTAATTCCTTTATGAAGTTTTTCATGTTTGACCAAATTTATTTTCTGTATAAACTTTCTTTTACATATAGAACATCCATAATCTCTAATACCAGAATGAACTTTTAAATGATACTTCAATGATTTTTTATATGGATATTCTTTACCACAAATAGCACATTGAAATATTTCAGTTTTCTTAATCTTATTTGTTTCTGTTACACTCTTTTCTGTAGGTTTAGTAATGTTATTAGTTTTACTATTGCTATTACGATATTTGTAATCTTCATGTACAATATCATCAATCTTCAAGACAGACAAATTAGACTCACTTCCAATTAATTCACACTTTACGCTTTTAACATATTCATGATAATATTCAATATCACCGTTGTCTTCAGTTGTAAGAAATTCTTCATTAACTTCGATGTTAATATCTGTCTCATATAATAAACATGAATCTTCAATATCTAATTCATCAACACACTGTATTTCATTTTTGACAACTTCTTTTTCAATATAAATTCCATTATCTTCCTTTTCTCCAATTCGTAGTTTCACATCACTTCCTGCAGTTGACATTATCTGATGTTTATTCTGGTATTTTATATCAGTAAGTTTTACTGATAAACATTTGTAAGATTCACCAGAAACAGAAGTTAATGTTTGGAAATAGCTTTTCAGTTGTGTGTTGTTTTGTAAACAAATTTGTTTGAATTTGTAAAAATATTCTAATTTATTAATACAATTGCTGCATACATAATTTGGGATTGCTGAATGAAAGTCAATCTATAAATTGAAAAAGTTTGCATACATTTTTAATTAACAGATAAAAATGCTTTATAGTATGTTTACTTACAATTTCAGGTAAACAATATTTTACCTTCTTTCGAATTAATATCTCTTCACTCGTTTCGATTAATACAGATTCAATTTTTTCATTAGTACTAAGGCACAGAAAACATATCTTTGATAAGAAAAACATTTTACAACAAACAGCTCGGAAGGATATGATATAAAATGTGTTGCCAACCGCATAAAGCAAAAACACCCTTTAGAAACTGAAAAATTTCTTTAAAAAAATATTGTTGTGTAAAAAATGTTATTTTATTTCATATTATCCTAAAATACAGATTTTCTTTCATGAAGATATTCTTTATTTTTAAAAAGCGCCCAAATAAACTAAAGTGAAGTAACTTCAATTCATATTTTAAAGAAAAATATGAAAATTGAGTACAGTAAGTACTAATGAAATCTTTCGGTAATTTACAATGCAATACTTCGAATACCTAATTTGTCTAGGTTGAATCTAAGGAAAAGAAAAAATTTTCATTATACAATAAATAGATAGATAAATAATTTATTTGTCATAAGAAATTTTATAAACACCGATTATAAAATAAAATATTTATTAATTTTTAAATAAAATTAGTCTGTGGTATTTATTTCGCACATACTTATCTTTTTGCATGATGAAATCTAATTTTGAAAACGTAGATATAATTATTTGTAATAATTGTGTCTCGAGATTATCAAGAATTTTCTGCTCCTTCAAATGAGATATACATGCATCTTAATTTAGCAAACAAGAAGAACATTGTTTAAAAATATTAAATGGCAGTTTGTCTTAAATTTCATAATTTTTAAAATTTATATTTGAAATAGCTCGCGCTACATTTCAGTCTGATGTATCGTTAACCAGTTTCCAAGTATTAAAACAGAGAAAAAAGTATAGATAAAACGAAACATTTGTTTAATTTTATTTCAATTCCATGGGTCTAGGAAAGTTCACCGAATTGCTAATTAATTTTCCTTTACACTTTATCCAGGCTTTGAATGGCAGCAAAATGCAGGCGTCTTTAAAAATAGAAAATTGATTCCTTTGTCATGTCACATTTCATTTTTATAAAACTATATGTTTTACATTAATAATATAAATTATTTGTCTCGTAAATACTCTTGTTATGTTATTCTTGTTGTAATTTTGAACTAGATGCTCTGTCCTCATAGCACAGTCTCTGTACTTTTTATGCATCGGTGCGCCGTCTTGGCCGCTCACGTACTGCTTTATTTGAATAAATCCTATGAACATATTGGCAGCGATGCTATTATTAGTACTATACATGCGCGAGTGCAGTAATGTCATTAGAAACTGTCCCAGTTTAAACAAATTTTAGCCGATTCAATAAAAATTACATTAACCATGCAATAATTAAAGATATTTAACGTAATGGATAATATTCAAAAGATTTGGAATTTACGGTAAGTATCCTTTTCTAAATGCCTGCATTTTTCTACCAGTTCTAAGGAACATTAAAAATACTATAATTTAATTATCATTTCGATGAATACGTTTTTCGATTAATTGTATTCGGTGAACTTTCCGGCACCCGATTTTACCTAAGTTCGAGAGTCGCTGTCATCACTCTGGATGTAGTTGTGCTGATATTATATACATATATATTTAGTTAAAACCAATTGAAAGCAATATTACATCACGTGAAATAGCATTGGAAACATAACGTTTTATCTTACACTACCGGTTTTTGTATAATAAAGTTAAATAAAGATTCACAAACTAAATTGAATAGAAGATGATGTCAAGTGAAATATTAATGTTTCCCAACTGTAGCATGGGTGTAAATTGTTAATTTTTATGGTTGTTTTAGATTTAAATATTTCAATCATAAGTGAATAATTGCGGATTTTGCACAATGAAAACGTCTAAAACCGCTAGTGTAAGATAATAGTTATTTAAGTCTGCGTTGGCTGATATCCGAGCGATTGTTTATTTATATTATGCAAAATTTTACACCAATTCAAAATTATGGTGTAATTAAAAAATTAAAATTCAATATGACCAACAAATTATCTTTACACTTCGAAGATCATTTTCGCTGCAGGTGTCTATCAATTTGTTATATAGTTGTTAATTTTTCTCAGCGTTTCCAAATAAAAATAGTATTTTTCAAAAATACTGTATTATCTTTTTAAATTAACCGTAGTGGAGAAACCTACAAAATAATTTCAATAATTTTACGAACCAAAATAACATTTACCACAATTTCACAAATCGGAATACCATTCTAATTTGCTTCGATATATTTTGAGCCCTGTCATTAATATAAAGTGACGCCAAATAACTGAAATAAATAAACCCTAATTATTGTACTTTATTGATTCTTCGCAAAAAAATGCAACTAATGAATCATGTCATAGTTTTTAATAAATCATAATATTAATATAAATTTATATTTTGTGCGACGCCCCTTTGTCACCCACTTCCATGTTTAATGCCTCCTATTGCCCACCATCATACTTATCGCCTCCTTGGATAATTCAAACGTCCTCTAGGAGGAGATATCACCCATTTTTAGAAGCAATAATATTAATACAAATTAACATTAAATGTCATATATCTGTTGTATTTGTAATTAATAATAGATATGTGAGCCGGGCAACGTTTAATTATTAAATTACATATTTTTTATATAAAAACATTATTTTTTTGAATTAATGTGAATTTTTTCATGCCTAACCAAGTGACTTTTATTCATAAACTTTTTTTTACAAATTGTACACTCGTAGTTTTTTATACCTGTGTGAATTTTTTCATGCTCAATCAAATGACATTTTTGCAAAAACTTTTTTTTACATATAGAACATTCAAAGTTTTTTATACCAGTGTGAATTTTTTCATGCTCACCCAAAGTACTTTTATACATAAACCTTTTTTTACATATTGCACATTCGAAGTCTCTTCTACCTCTGTGATTTTTTTCATGTTCAACCAAATCATCTACTTGCGTAAACTTTTTCTTACATGTTGAACATTCGTACCCTTTGTGAATTTTTGCATGTTCAACCAAACTGCTTTTATACAAAAACTTTTTTTGACAAATTAAACATTCGTAATTTTTAATACCTGTATGAATTTTTTCATGCTCAACTAAATGACTTTTTTGCATATACTTTTTTTTACATAGTAAGCATTCGTGGTTTTTAATACCTTTGTGAATTTTTTGATGTTCAATCATATTACTTTTATACATGAACATTTTTTTACATGTTGAACATTCGTACTTTTTAATACCTGTATGAATAGTTTCATGTTTAATCAAAGCACTTTTAAAAAAAAAACTTTTCTTACATATTGAACAACTATAATCTTTAACACCCGAATGAACTTTCAAATGATACTGCAATGACATTTTATGTGGATATTCTCTATTGCAAATAGCACACTGAAATTTTTTCGTTCTTTTACTGTTTTCTTTTTCTGTTACTTTCTCTTCTTTAGGTTTACTATAACTACTAGAGTATTTGGAATCCTCAATATTCGAAACAGATACATCAAAGTCACTTGGCATTGATTCACATTTTACATATACATGACAAAATTCAATATCAGCGTTGTTTTCAGATCTAGAAAATTCTTCTTTCATTCTGTTATCTTCTGTCTCATATAGTAACTGTGATTCTTCAATATCTAATTCATCAACTTCCTCTTTAATGCAAATTATATTATCTTCCTTTTCTCCAGATCGTAGCGCCCCATCACTTGCTACAGTTGACATTGACTGATCGATTCTTACTGCCTGTTGTTTATTCTGATAATTTATATCAGCAAGTTTGACTGATTTATACGATTCGCCGTTTTCTTCAGGTGTAAGAAATTCTTTTATTCCGATGTTATTTTCTGTTTCATATAATAAACGTGATTCTTTAATATCTAATTCATCGACACACTGTATTTCATTTTTAACTTCTTCTTTAATGTGAATTCCATTATCTTCCTTTTTTCCAGTTTGCAGGTCATTATTTCCTATGGTTGACATTGGTCGTAATTTATTTTGATTTTGTTTATATCAAGGTATTTGTACGGTTCACCAGCAGTTAATGTTTGGAAAATAGTTCTTCAAATATGTGTTGTTTCGTAAACAAGTTTGTTTGAACTTGTAAAAATATTCTAATTTGTTTGAATAATAGTTGCAGACGTATTGCGAAATTACCGATTGAGAGTAAACCTAAAAGTTAAAAGAATCTGCATACATTTTCAGCGTAAAACTGCGTGAAGGTTATGTATACTTACAATTTCAAGTAAACAATATTTTAGTTTCATGTGAATTAATATCTCTTCAATCTTTTCGCGAGCAGTCATCTGATGAAATCACCACCGACAAAACTTGACAACAGCTGTTAGTGTGCAGCGTCAAATTTTTCTGTTAATGTCTGTTTTTCTCTTGTGTACTATACTTTATATGTTATTCTTGATTTCTTTGTTAGTCTTCCGTGTTTATTATAAACAATTTTTGTTGCTAATTAGTACAAAAAGTAAAATAATTACAATTTTTCACCAATGAAGAGAGCCAAGCTACAAAGCCTTTGTTCAAGATGGCGCTTCGATCAGACGGTATAAATTAATTTTATTTTTATTTTGCACTCATTAGCAACAAAAATTGTTTATTATAATGAAAAGGGACTGGCAAATAAAAGAAGCACAACAAATAAACCATAATACATCAGAAAAAATCTAAACCAAAATTTGATTTGGTCCCCTGAACAGCTGTTCACGCTGTTGTCATTTTCAAGGAAGGTTGCTTTCGTCTACCTCTCTTTTCTATGGCTTTCGTTATGGGACTGCACGCAACCTTTTTTCATAATGAGGCATAGGGAACGTATTTCATAACAAATAGGTGCATAAATTTGAAAATGTTGCACTGTTGCCAGTTCCATTGTTGCCAACTGTAAAATAAAAAATATATTTCTTTTTCTCAATGTTGCCAATAATAGTCATATTACTAAATAATTAATAAATAGAAATATAGAGCTCCATAAACCAATTAAAAACCTAAACAGGTATTGACGGTACAGTCAGTGTCAAAAGCTGAAATTAAATTTGTGAAATAAGATGGTGTATGATTGTATGTGAAAAGAATAATAATTATGATATATTAATAATAAATATATCAATAATAAATTTGCATAAATACTCATATTGTACATGGTGTGGTAGCCAAGTGTTTTCACTGAAACTGTATATTTCACTTTCGCGCCAATGTAGAGCCACGCCATTCGTTATATACCTGAATGGGTGGAGTTAAAAAGCTTGCCAGCCACGGTTTTACTTTGATATGTTGAGTTTTAGGCAAAGACGTATAATACTAGACAAATTATGCCGTATTCAAGTCAATGCAGTGTTGTGAAGCAGGAGGGATAGAATAACTTGTTGGTGAGGCGGGTGCGCGGCAAGGAGCGGGTACACTTTGATTTAAATAAATAAAATGTTCGCATCTGATAACTGTCATCAACATAAATGTAACCTGCATAACACCAACCTGTACTAGCTCTTTGCCGCGCACTCGCCTCACCATCCAGTTATTCTATCCCCTTCTGCTTCACAACAAACGCCGTTGTTATCTGTCTAGTAATGTTTTGCCTGAGGTTTTAGGAATATTTATAGGGGTTAGATGGTTGACCATCAGTTTGGCGAGCTCTATCTTCGTTACAAAAAAAAAAAATAATAATAAAGTCCTTTTAAAATGTGTCAGAACAAATAATTTATATGATTCAAATTTAGGTATTTTTGATGATTTAACAAACTTATTTACACTCTTAATTAGTGTTGGGCATTTACCGGTTAATTATAATTATGTTAATTAACCAGTTAAATAAAATTCATAACTTACCATGGTTATTTATGCATATTTTACTAGATTCGTGAAGATCTTAATTAAACTTTTATTTTGATACCAAATACAGCATATTTAGCTATTATTTACCTATAACACAAATTTATCATTTAAAAATTTACATACGAACTTGAATGATTTTACATGTTTTCACCTTTCAAATAAATACGAAATTAGAACACATTAAAATAATTTATTTTTTAAATAAATAAATATAAATATTACTTACACAAAGTTACAATGTTAAAAAAATAAACAATAGTTTCGTATAAAAAATAAAAACAAGGTACCGTATTACTTTTCATTTTATTTAAACCTAAACATACTTTAAAATGGCGGGAAAAGTAAATTAACCGGTTAATTATGGCACCAAAATTAACCCCGTCAATTATGAGACCAAAATTATCCCGGATAATTAACTTCAATTACGTTAATGTCGGTTAATTATCAGTGGTCATTACTATTTTAATTAAATATTATTAGTTTTTGTCCCTATTAATACAACCTTTAACACTATAAGTTGGCATTTTCTCTAAATTACATATCATACGGCATTATTGACATTGCTGTCAAATATTCATTTTAATTTATTTATTTAAACTAAATTTGAAATTATACAACTGATCGTCATATGGCCTTGTCTGCAATTTGAAAACTACAATACTTGTGTGGAATTAAACAAATAAATATCAAATATTATACAATATAAATAAAGTCAGACTGAGTTCGGTTAGATAATAATAGTTATTTATGATATGAGTATTAAAAGTTTACGGAACGAGGCAAAGCTGAGTGAAGCAACCGCACTAACAAAATAAAATCACTTTTAACACTTACATCATACAAATTAAATTAATTTATTTTTTACTGTTCAGTAACAAAAGAAAATTTATAGTAATGTAATGAAACACATAATTGTATATTAGGAATAATGCATTATCAAAAGGAATTGAAGAAGCTGCTTCAAGAGCTACTTTAGAATACTTCTGACAAAATCAAAACAACAATGTGAATTTAGCATATGACAGATTTATTAAACAGTGCAATGAGAAAAAAATTAGAAGTCATTATTTTGAAAATGTAGTCTTGGCTTTTTTTGAATAAAAAATTGGAAATCATCTCTGTTTTGGGCAAATTATTAAATGTTAAAATTTCTTGTAAAAAACACAAACATATGGCATAAATATAACAAATTGTAGTAATTATAGTAATAATATCAAAAGGATAAATGGGTTTCACTAAATAACTCAAATATATTTTAAATGCTATTTTACAGCACTAGCGTTAAAAGTAATTTACTACTGCTATAAAATGTCATTTTAAGACGCTAAGCAACTGATAAAAAGTCTACTTTTAATAGTGTTTGTAGAAAAAAAAATGGACTGAAACAATTTGTTTAAAAAAATATTCCGTATAATAATTTCATTTGTTTATACTATTTTTGAATCCCTCGCACCAGTTTACTGCGAACTTTTATTCATTGTAACGCCAAAGTGAAATATTTCATATTTTCTCAAATACTGCTTTTTTATATCCATAATTTTTTTTACATATCACTTTTATTCATTTATAATTGTTTACGCCAGAGTGAAATATTTCATACTTTCTCAAATAAGCTTCTTTATATCCATAATTATATTTTTTTATATATCACTTATGACTTTTTTCACGTCGAAGCAAATTACCTTTAACCAAAAACTTTTTTTTGCACATTGAACATTCGAAATTTGTAATACCCGTGTGATTTATTTCATGTCGAGTCAAAGTACTTTTATTCATAAACTTTTTTGTACATATTGAACATTCGAAATTTTTAGTAACTATGTGAATTTTTTCATGTTGAATCAAATTACTTCTTTTTGAAAACTGTCTTTACATTTTGTACAACTAAAATCTTTTGTATGAATATGACCTTTTAAATTATTTTCACTATCCCTATTACAGTATTTGAAATCTTTTTCGCGGGCACTCACGTGACGAACTGAAGTTGATGCACAGTTGATTGGTGTCAGACTCAGACTAACCATATCTTAGACAAAGTCTGTCGTATTCAAGTCAATGCAGTGTTATGAAGTAGAGAGAGTTAAAGTAAGTTGTTGGTGAGACGGGTGCGCGGCAAGGAGCGAGTATCCTTTGATGTTATGCGAGTTGCAAACATTTGTATAGTTATTCTTATATTCAATTACTTACTGTTTATACATCAAAGTAAAGGTTAGTTTTTGACATATTAAGTGTTTTGTATACGTACTTTTGTGTTTAAATAAATAAAATGCTCGTGTCTAATAACTGTCATCAACAAAAATGCAACCCGCATAACACCAAGGGATACTAGCTCTTTGCCGCGCACCCGTCTCACCCACAACTTACTTTAACTCTTTTTACTTCACAACAAACGCCGTTGTTCTCCGTCTAAGGTATGGTTAGTCTGAGGTGTCAGAGTTACCTCCCGCTGTTCCCCTCCTCATTGCCGCGCTTATGTTTCGACAGAGACGTTACTTACTTCACTTTAGTTGATTTGGGCGCTATTTTAAAAAGTTTTTAGCTCGTTGTTGAAAATTTCATTCTTAGCGACAAACTTTGCGTTTCAGTTCGTTTCGTTCATATCTGAGATGTTATTATTTTGGTTTTGCATTTCTGTCCATCTTACATCCCACCACATAGCATAAACCAAGCGACATTATTTCGCTAATATAAATTAAAAAAAACACTAAACAGACAAATAACTAACACAACAATTTACAACTAATATAATGACAAATGAAACAATAAGAAACAAAACAATAACAAACAATACATAAGAAAAAAAGAACGAAATTCTAAAATAACCTAATCCGATGTCAAATTCTCAAAGTATGTAGATGAGAAGGGAAGTAATTCTGACAGCTGCCCACCACTCAGTTCGTCACGTGAGTGCCCGCAACCTTGGTGTTACAAAACGTGTCTCAGTACTTGTAAAAAAAATTGAACATGTATTGAACATGTATTAATCGAAAAGAGTGAAGAGATATATAAATTCAAAAGAAATTAATATATTGTTTTCTGAAATTGTAAGTAAACATAACCATGAAGCATTTTTATTATTTTGCTAAAAATGTATGCAAATTGTTTTAATTTTATAGATTGACACGGATTCGGTAGTCCCGGAAAATGTATGTAGCAATTGTTTTAACAAATTAGAATATTTTTACAAATTCAAACAAATTTGTTTGCTAAACAACGCACATTTGAAGAGTTATTTCCGAACTTTAACATCTGCTGTTGAATCGTATAAATATTTATCAGTAAAACTTCTGACATAAAATACCAGAATACAGCGAATATCGACCAGACAATGTCAGCTGTAGAAAATGATGAGCTGCGAAATGGAGAAAATGAAAATAATGAAATTTATTTTGCAGAAGTCAAAATTGAATCACAGTGTGTTGATGAATTAAATATTGAAGAATCACATTTATTATATGAGACAGATAATATAGAAGTAAAAGAAGAATTTCGTACATTTGAACACAACGATGATATTGAATCTTATCATGAACATGATAAAAGCATAAACTGTGAATCAGTTGCAAGGGACTCTGATATTTCTATACAGAATACAGCGAATATCGACCAGACAATGTCAGCTGTAGAAAATGATGAGCTGCGAAATGGAGAAAATGAAAATAATGAAATTTATTTTGAAGAAGTCAAAATTGAATCACAGTGTGTTGATGAATTAAATATTGAAGAATCACATTTATTATATGAGACAGATAATATCACAGAAGTAAAAGAAGAATTTCGTACATTTGAACACAACGATGATATTGAATCTTATCATGAACATGATAAAAGCATAAACTGTGAATCAGTTGCAAGGGACTCTGATATTTCTGATATTGAAGATACCGAATACTGCAATAGTAATAGTGAAATAAACTCTATAAACCATGAAGCAAATATAGTAACAGGAAAGACGAATGTTGAACAAAGTCTAAAATTTCAGTGTACTATTTGTAGTAGAGCTTACTTAAATAAAAGTTCATTGAAGTATCATTTAAAATGGCATGAAGGTGTCAAGGATTTTAAATGTTCTATTTGTAGCAAAAGATTTGTGCAAAAAGTAAATTTGGCTCGACATGAAAAAATTCACAGGGGTATAAAAAACTACGAATGTGCACAATGTGAAAAAAAATTTATGAACAAAACTACCTTGGTTAACCATGAAAAAATTCACACAGGTATAAAAAACTACGAATGTGCAGTATGTGAAAAAAAATTTATGCAAATAAGTACCTTGGTTAACCATGAGAAAATTCACACAGGTATAAAAAACTACGAATGTGCACTATGTGAAAAAAAGTTTACGCATAAAAAATATCTGGTTACACACGAAAAAACTCACAGGGGTATAAAAAACTACGAATGTGCAATATGTGAAAAAAAGTTTATGCAAAAATGTCATTTGGTTGACCATGAAAAAATTCACACAGGTATAAAAAATTTCGAATGTGCAGTATGTAAAAAAAAGTTTATACAAAAAAATCATTTGGTTAACCATGAAAAAATTCACACAGGTATAAAAAACTACGAATGTGCACTATGTAAAAAAAAGTTTATACAAAAAAGTCATATGGTTAAGCATGAAAAAATTCATACAGATATAAAAAATTACGAATATGCAGTATGTGAAAGAGCTAAACAAAAAAGTTATTTGGTTAAGCATGAAAAATTTCACACAAGTATAAAAAACTAATATGTTAAAAAAAAATTATGTTTAAAAGTAATTTTATATCAATTTGTATTGCTCTATACATTATAATAAATGTCAAAGTATTTCTAAATTGTAATTTATGAATATTTATAACATATTGTCATTGCTTTGCGTGTTTAATCGGGGATGCTCTATCTAGTACTCACAAATTTCTAGTATTCTAGTACATCTACGATTACTAGTACAATTTTAAATTTAATGTTGATCAAATGTTTCTTAGCATTACCCCATTCTTCAGCAGCTGCTTAAAAAAGTTCTCTCAATTATCTCTAATTAAAAAACCGTATGTGATTTATTAAACATTAAACAATATATGGCAACTAATAAAGATATGATAATATATCTTCCAAAAAATAACACTATAAAGATGTTACCAAGACTGATGATGTATTTATTTTTTAAGAGTTTATTTTCTTTCATCTTTAATTATATTCAAAGATACTTGCTTGTTGAAATGTTGAAGATTTATGTTTTGATTTTTTGTTTTTAATTTCCTGCGTTTTAATTTTTATACAATTAAGTGTAGGACAGTTTTATAATTTAGTTCAATTATTCCATAGTTCATGTACCGTTGATTTCGCTTTACAAACTTATGCTCTATCCATAGCTACAAATAAAATACAGTTTAACATAGTTTTTAGTTAATTGAAAATACATATAATAATAAAGGAAATACCTTTTTTTCACAGATTTTAATGTCTACATTTTAATGTGCTTTTTTACATTAGGATAAAAATTGAATATTTGTATCACATAAATTATATTTGTCCTTAAGTAAATTGTATTAATTGTACTTATACCTTTTTGTTTGCTTCAAATTTTATTAATACAAGATCTTATCTAGTCTAGTTTTCATTACTGCACGCATTTTAAATAATGAAAATACTAACACACATTGTTTACATATTAATAAAATCTTTATGGAACATTTATAAAATATAGCTCTTTGATATACATATCCCCAACTTAAAAGCGTTGTTATAATTCAAAAATGATATATCAAAATGTTTGTTTACAACGAAATTTAAATATTGTAGAATATACTGGTGTCTATTCAAAATTGTTCAAAATAAATTAT
This sequence comes from Pterostichus madidus, assembly GCA_911728475.2. Taxonomy (NCBI): domain Eukaryota; kingdom Metazoa; phylum Arthropoda; class Insecta; order Coleoptera; family Carabidae; genus Pterostichus; species Pterostichus madidus. The sequence goes on from OU452314.1 coordinate 28,162,293, forward strand.
TATAGTCCTAAAATAGTTATTTGCTTAACACTTGTGCTTAAAGACACTAGATCGAAATAGCACATGTGTAACATGTGCAATAAACAACTTACAATAAAACACATCATATTTGAATACATGAAATTTGCCAGCGAACGCAGGTAAGTGAACATTCCAAATATCCGCAAAGATGCCTTATGCAACGGCCCCGACAGCTTAAAAAAACCTAAATTTCTTACAAATCATAAATATGTATAACAGTATATAGACATACACAAATCAAATATAAACAAACCAATGTACTGGGGCTCGATTCTCGAAACTTTACATATATAGTTGCGAATAATTTTTAAAAAACTATTTTTATTTCAAGTGACTCTGATGTTTCTGTTTCTAATATTGAAGATACCGAATACAGCAATATTAATAGTCAAATTAACTCGACAATTCTTGAAGCAAATAAAGTAATGAGAAAAATGAAGATTAAGCAAAATCTAAAATTTTAGTGTGCAATTTTTGGTAGAGTATTCTTAGATAAAACATAATTGAAGTATCATTTAAAAAGTCATGCAGGTATTAAGAATTTTAAATGTTCATTTTGTAAGAAAAGTTTTTTAACAAAGGAAATTTGACTCGACATGAAAATATTCAACCTACTAATAAGAATTTGTTTATTGACACAATTGTCTGTTGTAATTATTAGAAATAATTCTTGAAAAGCAATGAGCGTTCGCCGGGATTTGAACCCAGAACCTTAACTTCAACTAAGATTGCACGAAAAAGCATGAGCATTCGCCGAGTGTTTGTAGCTCAATTGGTTACAGCAGACACCATGCGAATGAAAGGTTCTGGGTTCAAATCCCGGTGAACACTCATTGCTTTTTCAAAAATTATTTCTAAAAACTACTAATGTTCAATATGTAAAAAAAATGTATGTGTAAAAATTATTTGGTTAGCATGATAAAATTCACACGGGTATATAAATTTTTTTTTTTGAAATATTCTCAAAATGATAAAAAAAGTGAAATGTTTAATATGTAAACAAAAATAAGATAATTTGACTTGTACATCAAAAAAGTTACACCGGTACTAAGAATTTTGATTTTTTAATATGCAATAAAAGTTTAAATATGTTTATTAAGAATAAAAGATAGATATCTTTCCTGAAAAAATCCTGGACCTTTTTAGACAGTCATCCTCCATAAAAAAATCACGAATATTCTACAGAGACATCTTTAAAAATAATAATAAAACATATTCCAGAAAATTTTTGTATTGACAGATTTGTCAATTTATTTCTTTTTTTGCATGGCACTTTGTAAACAGCTGAAAGATAGTAATCTCATGATACAAATGTATTACATTAATAAATTTGGATGGATTGGATGCAGTTTTTAATTATGAACATTTTTTGTATTTACATTTTTGTTCTAAAATTAATGAGATAGAAATTTCCGCCACATGAAAATTTTTCCATTGTATATTCTATAATCCATAAAAAAGTAGACATCTTTGAAATTATAAATAGTCCTTTTAAAATAAATAAGGGACTCATCGTTAAATACTATTATTAAAACAGGTTCGTTTTTAATTTGTCCCCCTATTCTGTAACTCGATCATTATCTGTTAGCGATCACTTTCAAAAACAAGCGCAGGGACGACACTCCCTTCGTTTCTGATCTTACATTGAGTGTTTAACTGCAATTGTGTGGAATTTACTTTCAAAAACAAGCTTAGAGCGACACTCCCTTCCTTTCTTATCTTTTAAATTCTTACGTAGAGTGTTTAACTGCAATTGTGTGGAATTCACTTCCAAAAACAAGCGCAGGGCGGCACTCCCTTCTTTTCTTCTCTTTTTGTTTCATTTTCAGTTATTGCATTGTGTTGTCTTTTCTTTCATATACAATTGCAGGCTATCACTTTTATCTTTTCTAATCTTTGTAGATTCGATGTTAGATTCGTTGTTAGGAGTAAGCGTGGATAATTTGAAATGTTTTATGCATGTGTTATGTACGTTGAAGAAAGAAGATAAATGATAAGTGAATAGGAGTGATTGGATGGATGTGATTGAGGGTGAAAGAATAATTTCGAGTGTGAACGATAATGTTTGACGGGGGCTGATTATTTGATTATATGTACTTTTGGAATTATATGCACATATACTTGTTAAAAATATCTTCTATCTATACAGTCTAAATCGTACATTTAATACTGATATGAGAGGGGAGAGCAACAAATTTTCGACTTCGCCAAAATAATATATATTATATATATATATATATATATATATATATATATATATATATATATATAAATATTAATCTGCTCATATTACTACTTTTTTCCAAATTTCCAACTGCTCTTCTGGAGCACGAAACAAAGATGTTTTGTTATGATTTGAGGCATACCCGCTGGTACAATTGGGCGCAAAACACTTACGACCCATTGCAAACTAATTGTTTATAACTATTTATCACCAAACAACACTAATGATTGAAAAAAGTAACCTGCGTTCATATGGCGTTGAGTAAATGCCGGCCTCTTTATAGCTATCTCTCTCTTTCAAAGTCATGCGCGCGAATGACAAAGCTGGACGTTTACTAACTGCGCTTCTATACGAAGTTGCATAGAACTGGGCGATACTGATATATCTGTCAAAATAAAAACATGGCTGATAGATATATTACAGAAAATTATCTTTTTATGTTAGTTAATTATGAACGGTTAAGAGGGAAAAGTAATAATCGTTTCTAAACAAAACAATAATATGATTTTCAATAATACCGGCAAATTTGTTGAATATTGGTCAGTACATTGGCAACACTGATTTCATTAATTTTTTCTCGGAATAACTAACGCTGCTGCTAGTTACCTCTCTTTTCTATGCTGCTAGTTCCCGCTTACAATACTGCAGACTTGCAGACTTGCAGACTTACAAATTTGTTTATTATTTGTGTTACAAAATGTTTTTCTTATCTAAGTTATGTATCGTGTGTCTTAGTACTTGTAAAAAAAAATGAACATGTATTAATCGAAAAGAGTGAAGAGATATATAAATTCAAAAGAAATTAATATATTGTTTACCTGAAATTGTAAGTAAACATAACCATAACCAGCATTTTTATTATTTTGCTAAAAATATATGCAAATTGTTTTAATTTATAGATTGACTCGGATTCGGTAGTCCCGAAAAATGTATGTAGCAATTGTTTTAACAAATTAGAATATTTTTACAAATTCAAACAAATTTGTTTGCAAAACAACGCACACTTGAAGAGTTATTTCCAAACTTTAACATCTGCTGGTGAATCGTATAAATATTTAACAGTAAAACTTACTGATATAAAATACCAGAATACAGCGAATATCGACCAGACAATGTCACCTGTAGGCAATGATGAGCTGCGAAATGGAGAAAATGAAAATAATGGAATTTGTATTGAAGAAGTCAAACTTGAATCACAGTGTATTGATGAATTAAATATTGAAGAATCACATTTATTATATGAGACAGATAATATAGAAGTAAAAGAATTTCGTACATTTGAACATCATGGAATTTATATTAAAGAACTCAAAATTGAATCACAGTGTGTTGATGAATTAAATATTGAAGAGTCACATTTATTATATGAGACAAATAATATCATCGAAATAAAAGAAGAATTTGCTACATTTGAAGCTAACGATGATATTGAATCTTATCATGAATATGTGAAAAGCATAAAATGTGAATCAATTCCAAATGACTCTGATGTTTCTGTTTCTAATAGTGGAGATACCGAATACTGCAATAGTAATAGTGAAATAAACTCGATAAACCATGAAGCAAATATAGTAACAGGAAAGACGAATGTTGAACAAAGTCTAAAATTTCAGTGTACTATTTGTAGTAGAGCATACTTAAATAAAAGTTCATTGAAGTATCATTTAAAATGTCATGTAGGTGTCAAGGATTTTAAATGTTCTTTTTGTATCAAAAGATTTGTGCAAAAAGTAAATTTGACTCGACATGAAAAAATTCACAGGGGTATAAAAAAGTACGAATGTGTACAATGTGAAAAAAAATTTATGGACAAAAGTACCTTGGTTAACCATGAAAAAATTCACACAGGTATAAAAAACTACGAATGTGCAGTATGTGAAAAAAAATTTATGCAAAAAGGTACCTTGGTTGACCATGAAAAAATTCACACAGGTAAAAAAAACTACGAATGTGCAATATGTGAAAAAAAGTTTATACAAAAAAGTAATTTGGTTAAGCATGAAAAAATTCACACACGTATAAAAAATTACGAATGTGCACTATGCAAAAAAAAGTTTATACAAAAAGGTCATTTTGTTAACCATGAAAAAATTCACAAACGTATAAAAAACTACGAATGCGTACTATGCAAAAAAAAGTTTACGCACAAAAAATGTCTGGTTAACCATGAAAAAATTCACACAGGTATAAAAAACTATGAATGTGCACTATGTAAAAAAAAGTTTATGCGAAAAGGTGATTTGGTTGACCATGAAAAAATTCACACAGGTATAAAAAACTACGAATGTGCAGTATGTGAAAAAAAGTTTATGCGAAAAAGGCATTTGGTTGACCATGAAAAAATTCACACACGTATAAAAAACTACGAATGTGCACTATGCAAAAAAAAGTTTATACAAAAAGGTCATTTTGTTAACCATGAAAAAAGTCACACAGTTATAAAAAACTACGAATGTGCACTATGTAAAAAAAAGTTTATACAAAAACGTTATTTGGTTAAGCACGAAAAAATTCACACAGGTATAAAAAATTACGAATGTGCAATATGTGAAAAAAAGTTTATGCAAAGAACTCATTTGGTTGACCATGAAAACATTCACACAGGTATAAAAAACTACGAATGTGCAATATGTGAAAAGAAGTTTATGCGAAAAACTCATTTGGTTCACCATGAAAAAAATCACACAGGTATAAACACTACTATGTGACAAAAAAAATTATGTTTAAAAGTAATTTTATATCAATTTGTATTGCTCTATACATTATAATAAATGTTAAAGTATTTCTAAATTGTAATTTATGAATATTTATAACATTTTGTCATTGCTTTGCGTGTTTAATCGGGGATGTTCTTTCTAGTACTCACAAATTTCTAGTATTCTAGTACCTCTACGATTTCTAGTACAATTTTAAATTTAATGTTGATCAAATGTTTCTTAGCATTACCTCATTCTTCAGCAGCTGCTTAAAAACGTTCTCTCAATTATCTCTAATTAAAAAACCCGACTGAAAAAATAAACTATGTGATTTATGAAGCATTAAACAATATATAGCAACCAGAGCTGGGCAAAATCAGGAACAAAAAGAATTAAATCACAATTCACAAATCAAACAATTATTTTTTTGTGACAATTCACAATTCCTCTTCATTTTCAAAGTGAATTAATTTACAAATCAAAGTGATTTGTGATTTATTTATGTGAATTGTAAATCACAAGCCTTTTTTGTGAATTGGGGCTCGGGGCTTAAATCACATATACAAGTACTAAATATTATCAATTTATTTAATATTTATTTTAGAAAAATACTAGGTGCATTGCAGTATGCCGAAGATATGTGCACAACCGAATGAAAACAGATTTAAGTAGATTTATTCAAAGGATTGAATTACATCATCAAAAAATTTAATTAAATGAATGACATGTGTTCGCATGTTTACATTAAATCTGCACCTGGTTTTACATTGTATTGCATTGTTTCAATTTAGCTTTTAAAACTACTATAGACTAAGAGTCTTCAGAAATACGAATTTTCTTTGTAAAAATATACAAAATGGCTAGTAATTTCAAACAAATGTTTAATGTAACACAATTACGAATTAATTCTCAGATCATCGACAGCTACAGCCAGAAATGCAACATTTAAACATACACCAGCATTGCCAATCTCTATAACAAAAATAATGTACTGTTATATAATCAAAAAAATAAAGAAACCGTTAAAAATGAAAATAACGCACGATGACAAATTTATGTGTTCTTTTAATTGAATTAAGTCATTTCAATTGAATTAAACCCTTTCAAATGAATTAAGCTCTTTCAATTGATTTAAGCTCTTTCATTTGAATTAAGCCCAGAAAAATGATTTAAGCCTTTTTTCAGCTCTCATGCCAATGGCACACTGGTCGAGGAGCATGAATGAGCGTCGAGGAACTCATCGATGAAACAACAGAACGCACCCTGACTGATAAAATAAACAAACACGAAAAAATAGCACAAAGCAAAACCAAAATGACAGCCCACGCTAACATGAAATGAGACACGCTTACGTGAATTTTGTTGTTGTTTTATAGAGTTTTCAATGTAGAAAAATTGGTTAAAAAGACAGTTTTTGTTTTGTTTTAGCATGTAATTATTCTTATAATAATGAAGATGCTTTGCTTACCAGAATAATATAATAATTTATTTGTTAAAGTTTTGATATTAAGCCGTAAAAGTTATTTTTTTTTAAAAAAAGGAATCAAAAGATCCAGGGTTCTTGGATAAAAGGCTTTAAGAATTTAGTGCAATAAAAAAAAATATTTATTTTAATTACAAACGACGACGTTTCGAACACATGTTCGTGTTCATCCTCAGGTTAAAAAACTTAATATAATAATTGATTGCTAGTTTTGTGGTTATATTTGTGACACTTTATAGACTTTATTTATGGATTATTGTTTGTACATTGAGATTTATAGTTGCAAAATTAACTTCTAGCGTATTTACTATAAATAATTATAGTTCCTTAACACTCCAGTGATCAGTGCGCATTGTAGCATTTGGATGTACAAATCGTTTTTGGAATAAATCGTAGGTAATATTACTATTCAATTTAACTATAATATAAGGTACTTATTACAAATATATTATCTTCAAATTTCCAAAAGATAGAAAGACTAGAGAAGAATGGAAGTAAGCTATTCGTTAGGAAAACTACAGAATCAAGTAGATTGTGTTCGCAACATTTTAAAAAGCTGACTTCGATACAACTTTTACACGATTTTTTAAATATTTCCTAACTATATTGTTACTTTATTGTAAAATATTTAAAAAAGCTATTAAATGTGAAGAATTTGTTGATGTATTAGAAGTAGAAGAACCAGATACCGAAACTTATAGCTTAATATTACGAAAATCAAGAGGTGGTTTAATTTTCGTCTATTTCAACATCTAAAAAATGCGAAGTACTAGTTAGAAATGAAAGTGGTGCGAAATATATAAATAAGAAATTTACCACTTTCCAACTAACAAATGTATTATTTTTAATGAGATACGGAGATATTAATTTGTTTGATAATTTAAATGAACATACTAATAATCAGAATTTATTAGATAATCGTCAAATATTGTTAATAAAATCAGTAATAAATTATTATTTTAAAATGTCTTCATGCCAAAAGTAAGTCAATTAGACATTCCTATAATAAATTAACCTTATTTAAGGGCTTGCATCTTTATATAATATTGAAATAAAATATGTGATTTTTTTTGTTATTATTAGATTCTTATTTTTTTATCTGTTTCCTATCGTTTACGTATCTTCCTTGTCTAAAATATGGTCACAACAAGATGGCCGCCATGCTATTCTCCCACCTGGAGACAATCCCCGCGCCATGATTTTGCTCTCTCATTATAATTCCTTGGTCAACACCACGAACTATTATATTGAAGGACAGGCGAGTCTTGCGGGTAAAGCATCCGCAGAAATGTTGTAGAAAGAGAGCGACAAAAAAGTGAGTGCGACAGGAAAAAGAGTCTGGCGAATGCATGGTTGCTTACGAGTCTATTCATGTTTTCTTTACTTTTAGAACTAATTACTTTAAAAAATGTTATTTGCAATTATTTAAAATTAAAGACACACTTTTCTTTAATTATATCAGATTTAGCTTGACAAATATAAATACGTAAAACCATATATAAACACATTTTTCTAGTAGTACATTTTTGCTATTTAACTACACCATGACAAGTTACACAAGTGTAAAATTGGCATAAATATTTTATATAATGTAAATAGGACATTTTATTTAAAAAATAATAAAGAAAATAGATAGAACCGAATATTTCAATTTTTTCTTAATTAATATTTTTGTACTTATACAATATATTTTATAATAATAAAAACAGATCGAACTGAATATTTCAATTCTTTCTTAATTTAGATTTTTAGATCTTCCTACACTGAGATTTGATATTTTGATTCTGTTTAAAATATTGCTTCAAGCGCATTAAAATAAATTCATGGACAAAAACAGATATTATTTCTTTCTTGTGATCTCTACAAGAGAAAGAGAATGCATAATTTTCAATTACAGAATACACTGTTTCTTCATATACACGAGGGTTATCTATATATAATATTAATTTATCTTGAATATATTTGGATAATCTAAATATGTTTATATTTGGGTGGATTAAGAAACCACGACTTTTAACATTTGTTAATTCCGCTTCTTGTGACATATATTTTCTTTGTTTACAAGCAATATAATATATATATATATATATATATATATATATATATATATATATATATATATATATATATATATATATGTATATGTATATATATATATATATATATATATATATATATATATATATATATATATATATATATATATATATATATATATATATATATATATATATATATATGTATATGTGTATATATATATATATATCTGCTCATATTACTACTTTTTTCCAAATTTCCAACTGCTCTTTTGGAGCACGAAACAAAGATATTTTGTCATGATATGAGTCATACCCGCTGGTACAATTGGGCGCAAAACACTTACGACCCATTGCAAACTAATTGTGCATAACTATTTATCACCAAACAACACTAATGATTGAAAAAAGTAACCTGCGTTCATATGGCGTTGAGTAAATGCCGGCCTCTTTAATCTATCTCTCTCTTTCAAAGTCATGCGCGCGAATGACATAAAGCTGGACGTCTACTAACTGCGCTTATATACGAAGTTGCATAGGGCTGGTCAACACCAAACATTGACATCAAGAAATGCAATGCTTTCAACCATAGAATAAACAAAGTATTATTAATTTTGCAGTGTCGCCAACCTTGGTTATAATAATATTATTAGAGCTCGACAAACTACTATCGTTGGTACATTTAATGTCAAAAATGACATTATTTTTTTTTAATTTATGAAATAATAAGACGGCGTAAAATTCTTTCCATTTATAAAAATAGCATGACAAAAGAATACTAATTATGTTGAATTAATAATAAATAAATATATCATTAATAAATTTACGTAAATGTACACTGTGCGGCGGCCAAGTGTTTTCACTGAGACTGTATAATTCACTTTCGCGCCAAAGTAAGACCACGCCATTCGTTATATAGCTGAACAAGCGGAGTTAAAGTGCATTTATTTTCATTTGTCAACTTCATCACTTACGAAATAAACATATATACAGAAAACGTTATAAGGATAGACTAACGTCTTCAAAAAATATAACTAGATGAATGACAAAAGGTGCTGCAGTTTTTTAAATAATTTTATTTTATCAGGATAGATGACGTCAGTGCAAAGTTATAACATTTTCAGTATAAAAACAGCGATCAACTCATAATATATAATACAAACATAAATTATATGTAGAATGTAAATAAAATCGGATTGGGATCAATTAAATAATAAAAATATTTCATATTGTAATTTATTAATAAAAAAAATATTTCGTATAATAATTTCATTTTTTATATCTACCTACGAACAGTATAATCTCTTATCGTATAACAGTATCATTATCTGTTAATTATCGTCATTAATAATTTTTAATTTTCAACGTTATTTTACAAATGATCACAATTTTGATATTGGAGATCAGATAATTATCTTGATATTTTAATGTTGTATTCATTTATTTTGTTTACTAATATACGTAGCCGTTATTATAAAAATAACAATATGACAGCTCACTGATCTACTCGCGTATTATGGCTATTATTAATTCGGATCAGAACGGCACTCGCCTACGGCTCGTGTCGTAAATTTCATTCTAATTAATAATAGATATCATAATATGCTCGTAGAATAATATACTATTTTTATATACTGGCTATTGTGTACAAGAGCAAAATGCATAAAATTAGAACAGAAATAAAAAAAATGATTTCAATCACAGAATGCTGAAATAGTGGCAATCTGTAGATTAATCATAAACCCCCATATTCTATAACTCGATCATTATCTGTTAATGATCGATAAGTTAGTGACAAACATTACTTTTTATGATCAGCATTCTGTGATAAAAATCATTTATTCTGTTACTTCTATTTCATTTTTATGCATTTTGCTTTTAGTAAACAAAATGCATGAACATAATATACAAATGTCGAAATATATTATTCTGGTCTCAGAATATCGAAATTGTGATTAAAATAACGAAGAAAAATAAAAATGATCATTAACTTATCTATCATTAATAGATGATACAGTTATAGAAATGGAGGAAATAATCATTACCTTATCGATCATTAACAGATGGTGACCGAGTTACAAAATAGGGTGGCAAATATTTTAAAGCCTCATCAACAGTGACCTCTTTAAATAGAATATAGAGGTCACTGTTCATTAAAGACCTGCTTTACGTAAACTTTTTGTCACAAATTCAATATTTACAATTGTTAATGCCCAGCATGGAATTTTTGATACAGACTGTCTATCTTAAGCCTGATTTATAGATTGCATAGAATAGAATGGAATAGGGAATGAAATGGAATAGAAATTTGTAATAACAATTTACAGATTGCACAGAAAGGAACAGCAGTGAATAGAATGAAGTCATTTTTACATTAAAATAGGTATGTTCATACTGGTATTTTAGATGATTGAAAATTTGATGAGTTGAAAGTTGTAGTTTTAAAAAAATAGAAATTAACTATAAATTACCCCAATTTTTAGTTAATTTCTATTTTTTTAAAACTACAACTTTCAACTCATCAAATTTTCATGTCACTTCATTACTATGAAGTTTGTAATAGTCATCATTTTGTTACAAAATTCACAAACAAAACTAAGACGTAAACGGAGTAGTAGAATTCGGCAAATAAATAAAAGCAAAAAATATTTCGTTTTTTCGAAAAATATTTAAAAAAAATGATAAATAAATGATTTCTCTATTAATTCTACTAACCGATAAACGTCAAGCATTTTTTTTTGTAGATACAAAATATTCAAATAAATAATACTTCTTTAAAATACAAATGTCACAAATGACAAAAGATGTCGCGTAAATTTCAACCGAAATAGAACGAAATGTATCGGAATTACACGACTAACATAGGAATGGAATAGAATACTAAATAAAATTTGGTTATATTCTGTTCTGTGCTGTTCTATTCTATTCCATTCTATGCAACTATAAATGGTCGCATGCATTTCCATAGGTTTATATTTCTATTCCCTGTTCTATTCCATTCTATTCTATGCAATCTATAAATCTGGCTTTAAAGGTGTACATAGGAGATTAACATGGGAAATCAGTTTTTTGCTTACTGTTGCTCGGTGTTCTATCAGGCAACAAAGATTTTAGTATCAATCGAAAGATATCATTTTTATGAATCAAACTATGTAAAATATATTTCAATTTAGTAGTAAATTGACCCCGTAAATTAATTCTTGAATTTTGAAAATTCACCGATTTATTCAATTTTTATCGAAAATAAATATCATTACCTATAACTGTTTTGTTTTGATTCAAGCGATTTATTTGACGTTTATGACGTTTGAAAGAAACCAAGAGAAACTGAGATCTGCTTCAGCAGAGTGCCACACCCAGTAATGGGTAGAAGGCGTGATGATGAAAGAAACCAAAACAAAACAGTCATACGATATTTATTTTCGATAAAAATTGAATAAATCGGTGTAATTTCGAAACTTAAGTATTAATTTACGCTGTCAAATTACTACTAAATTGAAATGTATTTTATATCGTTGGATTAAAAAAATATATATATTTCAATTGATAGCATAATATTTGTAATCCAGTAGAACACCGAGCAGCAGCAAGCAAAAAACTAATTTCTCATGTTAATATCCTATATACACCTTTAATACAGACACGCGGTATATTATTGTCAAATAAATTTGTTTTAAAACTAATTATTATTGAACATTGGTTTCAATACATGATATTTTTTCATGTCTAATCAAATAACTTTCATCTCCAAACTTTTCTTTACATACTGAACATTCGTAGATTTTAGTACAGGTATCTCTTTGTTCATGATTAATTAAAGATTTTTCTTCTCGAAACTTTTTTTTACATATTGAACATTCGAAGTTTTTAACACCAGTATGAAGTTTCATATGTGTAGCCAAACTATATTTTGTTGTAAACTTTTTCTTACATATTGTACATTCGAAATTTTTTATACATCTGTGAGTTTTTTCATGGCGAATCAAACTACCTTTTTTCATAAACTTCCTTTTACATATTGAACATTCAAAATTTTTAATACCTGTGTGAAAGTTTTCATCTTCCATCTTATTACTTTTATCTAGAGACTCTTCTTTACATATTGCACAACTAAAATCTTTTATACCTGCATGATTTTTTACATGATAGTCTAGTGATATTTTATGTGGATATTCTTTAATACAAGTTTCACAATGATGTATTTTAGTTATATTAATATTACTTTTTCCTGTGTCTTCCTTTTCTTTGAATATGGCCGAATTATGTTCAATACTACTACCACAGTATTTGGAATCATCAATACTCGAAACACTTGGGATTGAATCGCATTTTATACTCTTAACAAATTCATGATAAAATTCATCATTAACGTTATCTTCAGATGTAAGAACTTCTTCTTTCACAACGATTTCATTTTTTTCTTCATATAATGAATGCGTTTTTTGAATATCATCATCACATTTTGTTTCACTTTTGATAACAGCTTCTGTTTTGTGAATACAAGTTCTATTATTCTCCATTTCTCTATTTCGCAGCTCATCACTTGTCAATGTTTGGTAACTAGTCACTGCCTGTAGTATATTCTGATATTGTACATCAGTAAGTTTTACTGATAAATGTTTGTTCGGTTCATTTGAAGATGTTAAAGTTTGGAAGAAAGTCTTCAGATATGTGTTGTTTCGTAAACACGTTTGTTTGAATTTCCATAAAGATTCTATTTTGCTTGTACAATTGTTACATATGTATTTTCGGATGTCGGAATGAAAATCAACCTATAAATTTTAATTATTTGTACACATTTTTTCGCACACTAATAAAAATGTTTCAAGGTTATGTTTACTTACATCTAATTCAGGTAAACAATATTTTAGTTTCTTTAGAACTAATAAGCCTTCAATATTTTCTGTTAATACAGGTTTAAGATTTTTATAAGTACCAAGACACAGAAAACATAAATTAGATAAGGAAAACATTTCGTAAGTTGCAAACTTTTACACATGAAGAAAACCTTCACCACAAACCATACAAGACCTTCACTAACAACAATGGCCAGTGTTGTCACAGAACACAGCAACAAGAGAACAATGTTGCCAACAGTATCAAACCGACATCCACTAGATCATATAATTGAAACCACCAGATTTCCACTAAACCTGCAGAAACATGGTTTTCAGATTACACTAACATGTTTTAGCTTCGCTATATCTAACACTTCTTTAGTATACCCAAAAACGCAGAGCTGGTGCTAGAAACCACTGTTTTTACTTCTATATAACTTCTTCTGGGGTTCACTACATAAGAAAACAGTATTTAAATTATAAATATTTTAATGAATATAGTACCATTTATAATCACAGAATAATAAAAAATATAAAGAAACATATAATTTGATATAAGTAAATAACTTGATGTCAAGTAAAGCCTTGTTAAATATCCTCAGATAATAGGAATTCAGTTTCATTAATGGTATCATTTGAATCAGTCACCGCCTCATCCTCATATGTTAAATTATTTCCTATTTTATGTAAAAGTCCTTTCGATAAATTAAAATTCATACAACATTTATCAAATCTATTTAACCCTGGTTTAATTGCTAAAATTGCATTTAATACAGACAATTCCGTTCGATTTCTAAGTTTATTTTTAATTATATAAGACTGACGAGGACGAATGAGACGTACGAGTAGCAATGTAAAATTCCCGGGAATTTATTTTAAGGAAATATTTCCTGGAAATATTCCCGGGAATATTACAATATTGGGAATTTACAGGGAATATATATATATTTTTTTCGTCTTGATTACATCAAGACTTATATCCACCATGAACAGTAAATAAATATAATAGATCAAGATCCTGATTATTTGTGCAGGTATTGTAAAATATAGCTTCTTAGCCTAGAACTATTATTTTTAAGGTCGCGAATGTTTAGAAAATCTTGACAACTATCACTTACAGTGGTACGTAATATACGCACTGGCGGACTAAGGGGGGGGGGCGACAGGGGCGGTCCGCCCCGGGCCCTACGAGACAGAGGGGCCGCCGTTTCCAAGTTAAAAAAAATTGTAACTAAATAAAAATGCAATCATGATTTATTTGGTGATTTTTTATTCACAGTTAGGATTTTTTCTTTCAACATAGTTGGCCACACTGAGTGGTAGCGCAATAAATATACCGCTCATGTCCAGGGGATTCCCCGACTGATTTGCTGATGATACTAAATACCTTCGAAAGTGGATGGTTTATTCACCATGAGAAATTAAATTGTATTGTTTTTGTTGCCGACTGTTTGTACCAGAAAATTTTGATGACATTATAGATAAGTTCAGTAAAATTAAGGCTAGAAAATATGTTTTATAAAACTACTTATACATAAAATATATCATCACGCCTTCTACTCATTACTGAGTGTGGCACTCTGCCGAAGCAGATCTCGGTAAGTGATATATTTTGCGCGTGAAATGCGGTTACCAGTCGTCAAATCACGGCCTCCAAAGATGTTAGTGGTGGAGGAGCCACAGGGGTAGCTTTTAAAATTATGAAAATTGTTTGTCGTCTGTGGGAATCGAACCAGGGTTCTTAGGATCCACAGGCCGACTTCATACCACTGAGCTAGCTACCCCACTATTATACATGATGTAATTTAATATAGATTCCAATGCACTTTGTATTTTTTTTCCATTGTTTTCTTTTCCTATTCAATATAAGGGGCCCGGTATTAGAGACCGCCCCGGGCCTTCGAAGGAGTTAATCCGCCACTGAATATACGAAACATTTTTAATGTAAAATATTATTTCAAACTACAAAATACTATTCAAAATGAGGTTTTATACTCATTTTATGCCGAGTTACCCAATTTTTAACTAATTAAATGCAAAAAATAGTAATATGGAAATGTCATCTGAGTAACCAAAACATGCAACTATATTTTCAAAGTTTATATCAAAAATACTAAAGTTCTATATTAAAAGTGTATTTATCAAGCTACAAGAAGTTTTAAGCTTACTGTTTACCCATAATCTGGGTATTATTTAACATTATTTCACCCAAAAGCAGTAATTAAACATTAATTATTAGATTAGGCGGCATAAAAAAAGTAGGATACTATAATATTAGAAATTATAACATAATTTTAACTATTTTACAAATATTTTATAAATATATATTGATAAATTTTTTATCAATACTCATTTGATTTTTATATAATGTCACGAACAGCAAAATTCTTAATAAAATCAATCAAATCCTCTCCTATATTTTGCTTCGTAGTAAAAGACGCTTATCATTATCTCTATTATCTCTGGCCTATCTTATCTTTAGTTTAATTATATGTGTTTCAGATTTACTCATTTGATTGTGTATCAAAATATTTTTAGTTCTATCCTGTGCCTCAGAAATTTAATCTGTATCAACTAAAAAGAATGAAGAGATATTAATTCAAAATAAGCTAATATATTGTCTACCTGAAATTGTAAGTAAACATAACCTTGAAGCATTTTTATCACTATTTATTAAAAATTTGTGCAGACTGTTTATAGGTTGACACTCATTCGGCAACAAATTTGTTTACAAAACAACAAACAATTGAAGAGCTATTTCCAAACTTTTACTTCTACTGCTGGTGAATCGTACAAATATTTATCAGTAAAACTTACTGATATAAATTACTAGAATAAACAACTGGCAGTGAGTATCGACTAGACAATGCTAACTGCAGGAAGTGATGAAGAACTGCGAACTGGAGCAAAGGAAAATAATAGAATTTATATTAAAGAACTTGTCAAAAATGGAACACAGTGTGTTGAAGAATTAAATATTCAAGAATTACATTTATTACACGATAGAGATAATATTATCGAAATAAAAGAAGAATTTATTATATCTGAAGATAACAATGATATTGAATCGTATCATGAATATGTTAAAAGTATAAAGTGTGAATCAATTCCAACTGGCTCCAATGTTTCGAGAATTGAAGGAATTGTACATGACGATTCCAAATACTCTAATAATAATAGTAAAACAAATAAATTGACTAAACCTACAGAAAAAAATAAAATTAAGAAAATTAAAACATTTCAATGTGCTACTTGTGGTAAAGAATATCCATATAAAAAATCACTGAAGTATCATTTAAAAGTTCATTCGCGTATTGGAGACTATGAATGTTCAACATGTAAAAAACAGTTTATATATAAATATCTTTTGGTTGCACATGAAAAAATTCACATAAACATAAAAAGCTACGAATGTTCATTTTGTAAAAAAAAGTTTGTACATGAAATTTATTTGGTTCACCATGAAAAAATTCACAGGGGTATAATGAAATATGAATGTTCAATATGTAAAAAAAAATTTATACAAAGCGATTATTTGCTTGCGCATAAAAAAATTCACACAGGTTTACAAAACTTTGAATGTTTAATATGTAAAAAAAAGTTTGGGCAAAACAGTAATTTTAACACGCATAAAAAAATTCATACAGGTATAAAAAACCACAAATGTTCAATATGTAAAAAAGAGTTTATTCAAAAAGGTAATTTGGTTCAGCATGAAAAAATTCACATAGGTTTAAAAAACTACGAATGTGCACTATGTAAAAAAAAGTTTATGTATAATTGTAATTTGACTACACATGGAAAACTTTACTGTGTTTATATAAATAAAAACAAATAATTAAGTTCAAAAGATATATATATATATATATATATATATATATATATATATATATATATATATATATATATATATATATATATATATATATATATATATGATGTATAATATTTTATGTCAACTTGTATTAGTATATATTTTAATAAATTATTATATTACAATGGGGTAAATAGCTCAGTGGTATCGAATCAGTGGATCCTGAGAACCCTGGTTCGATTCCCACAGCCGACAAATATTTTCACCACATTAAAATTACCCCTGTGGCTAACATCTTTGGGGGCCGTGATTTGACGGCTGGTAACCGCAATTGACGCGCATGAATATATCATTTACCGAGATCTGCTTCGGCAGAGTACCACAACCAGTAATGGGTAGAAGGCGTGATGATATATTTATATTTATTTATATTTATAATAAATTTCAAAATATTTCTTTATTTTAATTTGGGGGTGACATCGGACTACTGTTAAAATATGTAGTATATTTATATATAAAGCATTAATTGAGACACATTGAATGTTAGGGGTTGAAACGAATTTTTATATGTATTAAATTTAAATGTTTTAAAAAAATAACTGCCACTCCCTCCGGCTGTACTTGACGTCGGACTAGTGTTAAAATGTTTATAAGAGTGTAGTCTATGTATAAGTAAAACATTAATTGAAATAAATTTTTATATTAGAGAATGTATTAAATTTCATAATTTGCAAATAGTATGAATGATTCTTTTTCAATACCCACTGATTCTTATTTTTAACAGTCTATGGATATTTTCATTTACCAAGTAATCTGGAGAAGAACATTCATTAAAACAATTCAATCACAATCCACAACTGTCTTATGACTTGTGAATAATTTAATTTTGCCGTCTGTAGTACAAGGCTATAATGAATTTTATCAGTCTGGTTCAGAGAAATAGAGTAGTGGGAGAAGACTCTTGGATGAGTGCGCATTCAATTTTAGAGAATGCTATGGTTTTTAATCATTAAATACTGAATTCTAATATTTTAGGAGGTCTTCGTATTCTTCGATTGAACTGATTACAGTTTGTATGAAAACGGAAAGTGAAATTAGAAAAGTTATTTCATTACAATAATTTTATTAATGCTGTCGCTCAACAATTTTATGGAAACATTTTCAATCTCTTCCCTGGTTTAATTGAGCATTTTAATGAGACATCAATAATTGAAGAACATCATGAATTCAGACTACATCTTTCTAGTTATACAAAGTTGTTGGTTGTCTCACACAAAATTGTGTGGTGGGGAGGGGGCGGAGATTTGCTGCATCTGACGTCAAAATTATAAGTTCCCATTTAATATGCATTTTTCTCTAAAATTTTGTAATGTGAGGGTACTGAATTTTAAATTCATTGAATTCATAAAAAAATACTAAATCGAATAAGCAAATAAAATAAATTGGTTCCTATTTAAAATAAGATAGTTGCATGCAGTATTTTGAGAACTAGTGGTCTAAAAATATTCTTGTTTTGCTCATTAAAGTAGTCTTGTAAAATAGAAATTGTTTGCTAATTTAACCGACGTAGCTCCTATACTTCTCGAGATAGCATTTGGCAAATAATTTCTATTTTATAAAACTACTTTAATGATCGATAGAAGTAAAAGGTTACGTGCACGTGCAGATTTCCGTACTCAGCAAATCTCGTGCATTAAACTCTGCACTTTCACGTAACGAGCCTTTTTCGACACTTGTTATAAAAATAACTATTATTGTCTCAAAGAGATGATCGGTTCGCCAATCAATCCTCCTTTCGGCAGTAAAAACTGTTTTCCCATGCTAATTATGTAAACTACTATTAGAAGTTAGTAACGGTAAAGATTCATTTACATAATTAACAAACAGTTTGAATAAATGACGATTTCAAGTAAGTAACAAAAAAAGTTGTTTAACATTCTTTTCATTTTGTTTATTTTTACATATCCAGCATATTTGAATAAATTTAATTCCTATATCTCTATTATCTTATTTTTTTGGAATATTTTCAAATACATTAATAAAACGTAATACATAGTAGAAAAGACAAAAAATTGGTGGTTATATTTTAGTCAAATAATTATAGGTTGTTATATAAAAAATAAAAGTTTCTTGTAAACTTGACTTTATAAATATATTTATATGTGCCATCAAATAGTATATTTAAAATAATAAGACTTTTATATGAGCTTTACTTACAATAAAAAAAGTTAAGGTGGAGGGAGAGGCACATTCTCCGCATCATTTATATAGAAAATGTTAAAAAAGTTATTAATGATATATTTAATTACTATTAATCCATCGTAATTATTATTATTTTGACATACTATTTTTATAAATGAAAAGAATTACTTCTTGTTTCATAAATTCAAATAAACTGCTATTTTTATCTAACTTTTGACACTGAATGTACCGACTATAGATGCAACCTCCAAAAGGTTGAATATTACTTTGTCTAACTCTATTATTTTTTCGCACTGCTACCAACACATAGATTTTTTTTAACAACACAAGTTTTGAATTTGCTGAACGTACAGATGTCTAGTTGAATTAATAAAGTTGCGTCATGTGATACGTCAAGAATTTTTATGACGTTTCACTTACATTTATAATTAATATCAAAATATTAAAATATAAAGTAGAAATGAAGCAATTTACTTTCAGTGACAGTTTGACAGCGCATATGCAAGGCGATAATCAGTGCTACCATACGAGTCAAATTAAAAGTGCATTCAATATAGTTTAATTTTAAATAACTTTAATATTTACATACCATTTTAACATAATGTATAACTTCTCGTTATAATTGAGAGACCATAGGATTGAATGGAGACATGATAGCTTCCAACTTAATTTTTCAGTTGAACAGTGTCGCTATTGTTGGCAACAATGAGAAACTATAATACTTTTTTTATTATATGCTTGGGAGCATTGAAACTTGAATATGTCAAAGTTGATTGTTCGTTGATTATAGTAGGAAGTGTTTTTCTTGTATTATTTATGATTTCTACGTGTTAAGGAACTCATACAAATCTTAAATCTGTATTAAATGAAAACATTGAAGGAATATTAGCCTAAAGAAACTAAAATGTTGTTTACCTGAAACAAATGTGAGTAAACATAGCGAAGCAAATTTATTAGAGTACGATAAGATCTATACAAACTTATAATTTACAGGTTGACTTTCAATTCCGATATACATATAATGCAGCAGTTGTATAAGTACATGTTTATATAAATTCAAACAGATGCTGCCAAATTTTATGAACCATAGAAACATTTATCATTGAAAATTACTGATATAAAATACTAGAAGAAAATACTGACAGTGAACAATGGCGACTGTAGAAAGTAATGATGACCTGCGAACTAGACAGAAGGAAGATAACGGGACTTGCGTTAAAAAAATAGAAGCTGTTTTCATAAATGAAATAAAGCGTCCTGATGTACTAGATATTGAAGAAGAAAATAACATAATTGTGAAAGAAGAATATGTTTCATCTGACGATAATGTTGAGGATGAATATCATCATGAATTTGTTAAGTGTGAATCAATTTCATATGACTCTGATTCGAAGAATGAAGATGTACACGAAGATTCCACATATTGTAATAGTAATAGTGAAAGTAACTTGCCTAAACCTAAAGATCATATTCGTATACAAAATTTTAGTTGTCCAAAATGTGACAAAAAGTTTACGAAAAAATATAATTTGATTGCACATGAAAAAATTCACATAGGTATTAAAAATTTCGGATGTGCGATTTGCAAAAAAAAGTTTATGAATAAGAGTACTTTAACTCGACATGAAATGAGTCACACGGGTATTAAAAATTACGAATGTCCGATATGTAAAAAGAAATTTCTGCAAAAAACTAATTTGATTGGACACGAAAAAATTCACATAGGTGTTAAAAATTTCGAATGTTCAATATGTAACAAAAAAGTTATGGGAAATTATAATTTGATTGAACATGAAAAAACTCATTTCTTAAACTTTGAATGTTCAGTTTGTAACAAAAAGTTTTCGCGAAAAGAGCAGTTGATTAGTCATGAAAAAATCCATATAAAATTTGAATGTTCAATATGTAAAAAAAAGTTTATGCATAGAAGAAGTTTACTTAAACATGAAAAAATTCACATTGGTATCAAAAATTTTCAATGTCCAATATGTCAAAAAAGTTTTATGCAAAAACATCATTTATTTAATCATGAAAAAATTCACATAGGGATAAAAAACTTTGAATGTTTAATATGTAACAAAATGTTTTTGCGAAAAGATCATTTGATTAAACACGAAAAAATTCATACAACTATAAAAAATTTACATAAGTTAAGTAACTCCATAAATCCTTTAGAAACTGAATTAATAGAAAAAAATAAAGTTAAAAAATATACATGTGCAATTTGCTTTAAAGAATACCCACATAAAATATCATTGGACTATCATTTAAAGGGTCATGCAGGTGTCAAAGATTTTACTTGTTCAGTATGTCAAAAAAAGTTTACTTTAAAAAGTACTTTAACCCAACATGAAAAAATTCACACAGGTACTAAAAACTTTGAATGTTTTATATGTAAAGAAAAGTTTATGTATAAAAGTACTTTGATTACACATGAAAAAACTCACAAAGATGAAAAGCCAATCTTCAGTAGTATACATATGTAAAAAAAAAACAACTTATTTGACAAAGCATAAAAAATTTCCTATATTAATGGCCGGTTTCATCAACAAAAATTAAATTTTAAACATGGTTTAAATGAATAAAAGCAAATCAAATGTATGACACCAATGTTAATTATTCAATTTCACATGTAATTTTGATTTGCTTTTATTTATTTAAACAACGTTTAAAATTTATTTTTTTTTGATGAAACCGGCCATAAGGGCCGTTAATCATGATTAAATAATAATGGTAACTATGGTTTCCATTATTATTTAATCATGATTAACGTTAATCGAGAGTAAACCGGCGATTGAAAAACTGGCCCTAAGTGTACCACATATTAATTTTCGTTCTGTGTTCCTTACGTACTTCAACAGCGTCATTCCAAGAATTTATTTTTTATAACTGCAGCAATAATTGACATTAGTAGCTTGAGATACTATTTGTCTACTCTATAATTAGTTTTATATTTCATAATTATATTGCGAATATATTATACACTTATCGTTTTTCAGCGCGCCATCATTCAGTACTACAATTAGATGTAATAAGAAAAAACAAATCCTTTGATAGATAGAAATATGTTTTCCTATTGGCAATGCCAACCTAGCGCTTACCATCTGAAAATTTGAAAACTTTCTACCAGGTATTGTTGTCTAAGTTTTTCATTGAATTTGCCAATCATTGCGAGTATTTTCTTTTTATTTTATATAAAATATCTAATAGGCAGATTCATAAAACGTATTAGCGCTAACACCATTTTTAATATTATCTATAACTCTGTTTCAAATTCAAATCGATTATAGAAATGAACTAAATTTGATGCTTATTAACTGTCTTTTTAACTCAAGTTAAAATAAACTTGTTTCGTACATTGAAAAGAGAGTTAAAAATGAAATAAAAAATGATGTCAGCGCTAATCCGCTTTATGAATCTGCCTGTTGGTGACTTAAATGTATTGAAATATTCTGGACAATGAGTAATATTTATTGTTGTGTTTCGAGGTGTAATTTGTGGGCTAAAAAGAAGCCAGAAACTTTTTAAAATATGCAATTCATTCTAGTTTTGTCGTTTAGTTCATGTTTTCTAAAACAATTTACTTTTGTATACACAAATAAAATAAATAAATATATATATCATCACGCCTTTTACCCATTACTGGGTGTGGCACTCTGCCGAAGCAGATCTCGGTAAGTGATATATTTATGCGCGTGAAGTGCAGTTACCAGCCGTCAAATCACGCTCCCCAAAGATTTTAGTGGTGAGGGAGCCACAGGGGTAATTTTAAATTGGTAAAAATGTTTTGTCGGCTGTGGAGATCGAACCAGGGTTCTTAGGATCCACAGGCCGACTTGATACCACTGAGCCATTACCCCATATACATAATTCTTTGTCTTAATTATTAAAATACAGAGTGATCAAAAGGAATTGTTACAGTTGGCAATAAAAAAAAACTACTTGAAATTGGTAAGCCTGATACATAAATTCATTTCCTGTGACAGTGACATTTAAAATTTAAATTTGAGTACATTTATTATTACATTTATTTCTAAAGTATTTCTATTACTTAAAAAGTCAAAATTCTATTAGCTGTCAGACTCCTGACATAGCCTTTTTGTATTTATTAGAAATGTCAAATAGCATTTCCGCATTTATCTGACGTTGTGCCAACTGTGGAATAAAAAGATCTATGGAATTGTATTGCCAACTATAACAATTCCTTTTGATCACCCTGTAAATAGCTCATGCTTTAATTAAATGACACTTGAAATAAATAAAAAATATTGAAATGTGAATGTAAACACAACATACAATCCCTGGTAGAAAGGTTAAAATATTTTCCACTTGAGCGCTGGCATCTATTTTGAAATCGACAATATTGCTTTTTCAATTTGAAATTTTTGTAACGGTTTGTTTCCTACGACCGAGCTGAAAATAAACATTTACAACTGCCAGTTAAAAATATAAAATTGACGTTTTCCACTGGCCGAGCGGAAAAATAAGACTGTACATTGTATATATTAAAACTGTCGCCCGAATTTCCAAACAAAAAAAACTGTCTTAAATTATTTTAAAATCTGTTTCTAGCGTTTCTAAATGGTCGTAGAAAAAATATTGTGTGCACCTCGAGCAGAAAGTGTCCTTGCTTCTCTTGCATGGTTGTTGCTCTCGGTTACGCCTCGATCAACAATCTCCATACGCGAGCGTAATAGACTGCTTTCTACTTGTGATACACACATAACTGATGTAAAAAAACAGTGGTATAAATTTCAACTATGTACAACTGTTATTGGGAAAATTTTTATTTTATGAAATTGTCTAGTTGTAAAGATGGCAAATAAAATTCTTTTAGTTTAGCTCTTATTGCTCATGTAATATTATTACATTTTTCTTTTATAATAAAAAAAACTACAAAACACTTTATTATAAATTTAATGTATATAGTTTTAAAACATAATCTAGAATAATTTTGAAACTAATAATTAAAATATATCAAAATAAATAAATTTCAAATTATTTCAAATATTTATTGATCTGCTAGTGTGTTAGTATTACTATCTTGAAATTTTATTTTTATTATTTTAAATAGAAATTTTAAAATAAAAGTAAATTAATGGGATATAGGAAAAATAGAATGAAAACACGCGTTTTAATTACCAATTGTACCTTTTATTTGTCTATATACTATTATTTTGTGTTCATTATAGTTTGTATCATCGTAAGTTCATAGAAGACGGATTTACGCAGCGAAAAATTATAAAAAAAATTAAAATCTTTGAAATATCACCAAAATTACAAAATGAAAACCATGGTTTGACAGTGAACTGGAAAATATTGTAAAAATGTTATAGTTATATATATATATATATATATATATATATATATATATATATATATATATATATATATATATATATATATAAAATTTGCAGAATTATATTAAATTTAATACATAATATTTAGATTAGATAAACTTACCTCATACTCGGGCCGATTCGACAATACATGACAATGGAATGGCAGAGTTTTGATTGGTCGAAAGAAAAAAAATCTGGATAGTACTTTTCACTGCGATTTTGCGGAGCTAAACTAGCTTATTATTGTACGATTTTATAAAAAAAGATTTGTATTTCAATGTCAAATCATTATTGTGAATCTATCTTCAGATTGAATAATTAATATTAATGTTTAAAAGTACTTTAATTAATGAATAAATAATTTTATGCCTTTTATGTTATTTAACTAATAATTAAGTTTATGTTTTCATATAGTTATTTTAGTTTCCTTTATATATTGTGAAAAACCAACAGATGACAAAGTATTATTAAATATTACATATTTAAAAAGCTTTATGTTTCTCTCTTTTCAATGATGCCAAGTTTACATGATTTAATTATCATAATGAATAAGTTATAAATTATTAAACATTTATCATGTAGCCTACGAACAATAAGGCTGATAATTTTTTTCATAAATTTTTATCAAAATTTGTCCAACTACTTTTAAACATGTTTACAAATTAATTTATAAAACAATAATAATAACAAAAAGCTTGGCATCGTTGAAATGATGAAAAATACTTGTATGTTATTTAACCGTGTAATTTTCAACTATTCGTCCCATTAAAAAAAAAAATATATAAAAATTAGCAGCTCAAAAAAAAAATAATTCTGTAGTGTAAAGAGGTTTTTAGTAACTACAACTGTTATTTGTAAGTTTTCTTACTAGAGTTCGATAAATAAAGAAACCGTCACTAGAATGAATTTTAATTCCACCCATAACAAATATATAACGAATGGTATCATTCTACTTTGGCGCGAAAGTGAATATACAGTCACAGTGAAAATACCATTTACGATATGCGCACTTAATGTAAATTTATTAATGGTATATTTGTTTATTATTATTCTATCATAATTACTATTCTTTTGATATGCTATTTTTATAAATGGAAAGAATTACACACCGTCTTTATTCAGAAAGTCAAATAAACCCCTATTTTTTTTTACAATTTTTGATACTGAATGTACCGACGATAGTAGCGACCTCCGAAAACACTCCTCTCTGGGTTGTAAATTGATTTGTTCAACTCTATGGAGTATACCGACGGTATAAAGTTTTAAATTTAAACTTTGTTCAAATAATTTCGAAACTAATGACCTAACAAGAGTATGTACGTAACTATGGATACAAAATGCGTAAATCTTGTGCTATACATTCTTATTTTATTATGAATTAATACTATTCAACTTTTTCTATAACAGCTGAATATGTACAGAAATTTATGGATAAATTGGCGCTTTTTGTGGTGAGTTGAGTGGTGACAATTTTATATTATTAATATAATTGGCAACACTGACAAATATTTATAATTTTTTATTCTATGATTGGAATGATTACAAGATATCAAAATGTTTTCCTTATATAGACTATGTTTTCTGTGCCTAGGTAATTATCCAAATCTTAAACTCGTTTTAAATGAAAACGATGAAGGGATATTAGTTTTAAAGAAACTAAAATATTGTTTACCTGAAATTGATGTAAGCAAACATAACCTTGAAGCAATTATATTACTATGCGATCCAATCTGGTATACAAACTTATAATTTACAGGTTGACTTTCATTCCGAAATTCAAAAGTACATATGCAGCAATTGTACAAGTAAATTAGAATGTTTATGTGAATTCAAACAAACATGTTTACGAAACAACAAATATCTGAAGAGCTACTTCCAAACTATGCCACCTGCAGGTGAATCTTATAAAAATTTGTCAGAGAAACTTCCTGATGTAACATATCAGAATAAACTACAGCCAGTGAAAAGCCCCGAGACAGCAACCATAGGAAGAAATGAGGAACTGCAAACTGGAGAAATTCAAAGACCAGAAGCAGTTTTGAAAAATGAAATAAAGAGTGCTGAACTAGATATTGAAAAAACAAGTAACATTACTGTGAAAGAAGAATTTCTTACATCTGAGGATAGTGAATTTCAACTTGAATTTGTTAAGTGTGAATCAGTTTCAAATGACTCAAATGTTTCTGGTTTGAGGGTTGAAGATATTTTACACGAAGATTCCAAACAATGTAATAATAATAGTGACAGTAAGTCCACTCTACCAAAAGAAAAGGTAGTAAAAGGAAAAAGTAAAATTAAGAAAATTCAAAAATTTCAGTGTGGAATTTGCAGTAAAGTATATCCACATAAATTATCATTGGACTATCATTTAAAAAGTCATGCAGGTATAAAAGATTTTAGTTGTGCAATATGTAAAAAAAAATTTATACATAAAAGTAATTTGAATCAGCATGAAAAAATTCACACGGGTATAAAAGACTTTGAATGTTTAATATGTAACAAAAAGTTTATACATAAAACGCATTTGACTGAACATGAAAAAATTCACACTGGTATAAGAAATTTCGAATGTTCAATATGTAAAAAAAAGTTTATTCATAAAAGTAACTTGATTAACCATGAAAATATTCACACACGTATAAAAAATTTCGAATGTTTGGTATGTAAAAAAAAGTTTATGCATAAATGTAATTTGATTGAACATGAAAAAGTCCATATAGGTATTGAACCCATGGAATGTTCGGTATGTAAAAAAAAATTCATACAAAAAAGAAATTTGAGGCAACATGAAAAAATTCACATAGGTATAAAAAAATACGAATGTTCAATATGTAAGAAAAAGTTTTTGACTAAAGGTAATTTGATTAAACATGAAAAAATTCACACGGGTGTAAAAAACTATGAATGTTCTATATGTAAAAATAAATTTACGCAAAAAATTACTTTGATTAAACATGAGAAGATTCACACTGGTATTAAAATATAATGTTCAGCAATAACAATGAGTTTGGTAGAAATGTATTTGACAAATATTGATAAATTTGATAGAATTGGTGGATTCAGCTGTAGGTACTTTGTGAAACATTGTACAAAAGTAAAAGTAAAAGACACTTGGTGTAAGTTTCAAAATTTAGTTATTTAAAATAATTCTGATAAACTGAAATCGATCACAAATATTTTAAATAAATCATTTGTGAAACTTACACCAAGTGCCTTTTACTTTTAATTAAATATTGAGTTTATGACAAAAAGATTACATAAACCAGAGCTTGAACGAAACATTCCACAGTTCATATTGTTATAAGAGAGATTACAGTGTGGTTGTATAGGACATATTTTATTTTCATTCTGATTAACTAAAACATCAAAATGAAGACAAGTTTACATAGCATTAAATACTTACGACAGTGACAGCGTTGAACATTTTTGTAAATTTAATAAAATGTCAGGTTTTTGTCTTTTAAATTGAATAAAATTTAGTAAACCTCCTATAAATTTAAACTTTGAACATTAACGTGAAAATTTACGCTTGATTCTATACGATTGTTATCTTTCAGAGTCACAAGTTTTTGTTTTTGTTTTATATTATGTACACATTTCTCCATTTTTACTGTTTGATCTACAAATCAGAATCAAGATCAAATAAGTTTTATACAATGACAATGTAATCTCTTACCCAACACATTAAATTATAAACTAAATACGCTTTTGGTTTCATTTCAAATAAAACAGAACTTAAAGTATGAGTTCTGAAAGATATTTCTCTATTAAAATGAAATTATTTTACGAAATGTTTTAAAATGGTTGCAGCTAATATTTTTTATTATTAAATGGACTTTAGTTTAATTTTATTTAAATCGTTAATATTTATTAAATATATTTAATATTTATTTGTATTATGTATAATTTTTTAAAATAGTAATACATATGTGTATGACACAAAAAAAAAATATCATGAACACAACAATGCTCCTCTGTCATCTAACCCAAAAATTTGATATTTATAGAGGAATAAACGGAATTATAATTTATTTTGAATATAAAAAATATAATCATACTTTTTGTAGGTATGTATAAGGACATGTCTTTAATGAATTTATTAAAATAATTTTCTAATCGTCAACTAGATTCTCAAAAATGTTTTAGCTAACGTCTCTAAATTTACTATCGGAAATTTCAAGAAAAAATATGATATAGCATATAAATTGTTTATGGATTGGCTAAGGATTTTATATAATCACTGGAGAGCTGAATTTAAAAATTGTATAATTGTTTCTCTAATCACATTAATTATTTATAGTTATTGTTAATTATTTTGATTGCATTTGAAGCGTTAACATACATTTCAAACGGGAAATACAACAGTGGACATTTAACAAAATATTAAATATTACAATTTAAGTTTTGTTCCTATACGAGATTTATTATTGTGTATCTAAACTACTACATTTAAAAAATAAATGTTGTTATGTTAAAAGTTAGAACGGTTCTAAACCTGTAAATATTTGTTGTCGCTTGGCTGTTGTTAAGTTAGCAAGCAAGTTTTCATGTAAAGAGTAAGTGACTGTGGTTAAAATAATGAACAATTGTTATTAAATTAAATAGTGAACTTGATTATTATAAAGTGTCGATTGAAAATGTGTTTAAATTTGTCTGGTAAGTTTGCTTTTAAATTATCAGCCTAAAATCGTAGAAATAATCTAGTACCAAGCTAAATTTCTATATTACAAGCTAGATTTAGCAGAAAAGTAGTAAATGCATATTCAAATCATGAAAAAATATACGATAATTAATTTTTACAAGTAGCTGGTAGCCTTAAAATGTAAAATCTGAAGCGGTATGCATTTAATTTCTAGATGTCATAAGTTTATCAATTCAACTAACCTATTAAACTGTAAATAAATAATTAAGATCATATTGAAATTCGCTAAATAGAGTATATCGTCAGATTATGAAAAATATAATAAGCACATTTACACTAATTTTCTGTTTGTAACTAATGACACAACTAGTTACAACTAAATTAAACATTTAAATATCGCTGGTATGCAGATTAACTAACTAAATATTTATTAACTTTAAATTTATAGTTAAACATTTTTAAATTATTTATAAATGAAGACTGCTAGAATGAATGCCGATTAAAGACGACTGACTAACTAGCAATTGATTAACTTTATTTTGCAGCTATCAAATATTTCGAAATTACTTTTTGATTTTTCAATTTCCTAACAAAGTTCCTAATAAATTTATATGTATAACAAAAAATAACACATCAAAATGTAACAGTTAAACATCATTCTATATCCCATCAAATGAGGTAGCACGAACCCCTGAAACAATCACAGAACATTCATTTATTAGATTTATCAAAGAATCAGTCTTCATCAAACATTCTTATCCTGACACACCATCCTCGTTTCAAACACATTCACATTCCTTCCATACAAGCTCATTTACTCATCACGCAGCAAACCTTCAATCACATCCATCCATTTGCTCTTCTATACCTATAACAATAATTAATTTTGGTCAATATTTTATGTAATTTATTAGATACTAGAAACTTTTGTACATATAAAATAATAACGCTTAGGTTAATAGTTAAAAGTCCTTTATTACAATTTTATTTACAACAGAATCTAGCAAACTGCAACATTTTTCTTCTTCAGCATTAATACTATAAGCTTTTTTAACAGCTTTGTAATCTGTAATATCTTTTAATTCATCAATTTCTCGTTCTTCCCCATCAATAACTTTGAAAATGTCATCACTATTAGTATCTTCTTTACAAATTGCAAGAACTAATATGTCGGAATATTTATCATCGATGCCAAATTGTGGTAAACTTTTACTAACATTTTTAGAAATTGATAAATTAAATAATATTTCACTAAATATTGATCGTGTAATTAATTTTCCTAGTTTTTCTGATATTAAAGCTTTATTTGCTGCAACAACCACTTGGAATGGATCAACTATTAACGTAGGTTTAATGACGCAACATTTTAGTTCACCGTTTACTATTTTTTTTCGGAGTTCTGATACATTTTGTACTTTGCAATATAGCTTTATTTTAACAGAAGCATTTGTAATTGGGTCTAATTTTGTTTCGTACGTTTTCATTGTTTTAACCTGAAATAACAAATGAAACATGTTTGTTACACTTTAATTTAATAGTAGGTATTACTTACTTTTATTAGTATTGTTTATAATAATATAACAAGTAATTAGTAGAATTCAGTAGTTATTATAATAAATCAGTAACACCTTATTACTTTATGATCAGTAACGTGTGTAGGTTATAATGTTGACAATCTGTCAGATCAGATTTGTAAAGCTGCGTTCACAGCTCGAAATTTGGCCTATTTTTTACATGACAAATTTTCAGTGCCCTTGATACGTCAACTTTTAGTAGCGTTCGATAAATAATCTCAATAAGTTCAGTGCTCAACTGAGATGAGATTCGCTGAAATGTAATGAAATATTTTTTCGAACACAAATCGAAAGGGTTATGGCAGCTCTCAACTGAGTCGGCCACCGAACAGACGTTGCAGTGTTATTTCGCGGACAGCACATGTTTTTGTTGGTTTGAAAGTGAAATTTATTAAATAACCATCAAACTTCAAACAAAACATAACTAATTCTAGAGTATCATTTTTAAATTACTCAATTCTGGTTATTATTTTTTCAGGTTAGATCGTTGCGCTTGAATTTTTGACAAACAAATCATAAGCCCGTCAAACTCACCTAAGCAAGCCATTATATTAGATTTTTCTATTTTCATTTAACTCCACCCATTCAAGTATATAACGAATGGCGTAGCTTTACTTTGGCTTGAAAGTTAAATATATAGTCTCAGTGAAAACACTTAGCCACCGCACCATGTATGATATGAGTATTTATGTAAATTTATAAATGATATATTTATTTATTATTAATCTATTATGATTATTTATCTTTTAACATACTATTTTTATAAATGGAAAGAATTACACGAAGTCTTATTGCACAAATTTAAATTCAACTTTTGACACTGAATGTACTGACGATAGTAGCGACCTCCGAAGACACTCCTCTCATGCTGGGTTGCAAGAAAAAATTAAGAGCTCTTTAGTTAAAGAATTGTTTATCTAGTAACCGTATCTATAGCGATTTTCTGAAACTTATTGAACCGTTACTTGCTAATGAACCGATAAAACTTTTATGCAACCCAACATCAGGGTTTTACTTTGATTTGACGAGCTTTATGAAGACAATTGAGTATAGCTGTTACTGTTACGCAAAATATCATAGCCGTAGCCACAGCCACATATGTACATGTTCAACGCATTGTATATTTATTATTATAATTTAATTTCGTTTTCTTGAGCTTGCAACTTTTATAAAATATTATTTTCAACATAGTAAGTTTATTTTTCAAGAATTTAATCGTACATTATTTGCACTCTTTGAACGAAACAAGTTAAGTACCACTGAACCGAACTTGGACGTCACAACCTCAACCCAAAACTTCAAAAAATCACATCTCTTGTAATATGAAGAATTTTCAACCGGTGTTTTCAATGATCGTCATAATTTTTCATGTTGTTTTATAAAAAAATAATTAATAAAAAATAGGTTCAAATATACAATGCCAAATTGTTTTATTATTATTTATTTAATTTACATCTTTTTGAATTTTTTTTATGTCTAATTAAATTACTTTTATACATAAACTTTCTTTTACATCTTGAACACTCAAAGTTTTTTATACCTACGTGAATTTGCTCATGTTCCAACAAATGAATACTACGTGCAAACTTTTTTTTACATATTGAACACTCAAAGTTTCTTATATCTTTGTGAATTTTTTCATGTTGGGTCATATTATTTTTTTGTATAAACCTTTTTCCACAAATTAAGCATTCGTAATTTTTAATACCTGTGTGAATTTGTTCATGTTGGAACAATTCAAATTTTTGCACAAACTGTTTTTTACATACTACACATTTAAAGTTTTTAATATCTGCGTGATTTTTTTCATGTATTAACAAACTAGATTTATGCATAAATTTTTTTCCACATATTGAACAACTAAAATCTTTTATTCCTGTATGACTTTTTAAATGATACTTTAATGCTTGATTACTTAACAATTCTTTACCACAAATTGCACATTGAAATTTCTTTTTCTTAATTCTATTTTTTCCTTTTAAATTATTTTCTTTAGAATTAGTCGAGTTATAACTATTACAGTTTTTTGAATCTTCGGGTGCAATATCATCAACACTAGAATTACAAATATTTGGAACTGGATCACTCTTTATGCTTTTAACAGATTCATGATAAAATTCGTCGTCAACGTTATATTCAGATGCACAAAATTCTTCTTTCACAGTGATGTATTTTTCTTCTTCAAATAATGGTTGTGATTCTTCAATATCTAATACATTGAATATTTCTTCTTTAATACAAGTTCCATTATCTTCAGTTTGCAGCTCATGTGATTCTTCAATATCTGATTTATCATTACACTGTGTTTCAGTATTGACAGTTTTTTCTTTAATACAAGTCCTAGTATCTTCATTTCGCAGCTCCTTATCTAAGTCATCAACGCACAGTGTTTCATTTTCGGAAACTTCTTCTTTAATATAAGTACCATTATCCTCAATTCGCAGCTCCTTATTACTTCCAACGGTGGCCAATATCTGATCGCTTTTTACTGCGTGTAGTGTATTGTGATATTTAATATCGGAAAGTTTAATGGATAAATGTTTGTACGGTTCATCTGTAGATGTTAAAGTTTGAAAGTAGTTTTTGAGATATGTGTTATTACGTAAACACATTTGTTTAAATGTATATAAACATTCTAATTTGCTGTTACAATTGCTGCATACATATACTGAGATTTCGGAACGAAAGTTAACCTATAAATTAAGAGTTTGTATTGATTTTCGTCGCACAACTTTAAAAATACTTCAATGGAATGTTTACTTACATCCATTTCAGGTAAACAATATTTTAGTTTCTTCAAAACTAATATCTCTTCGTCGTTTTTTATTAACGTAGATTTAAGGTTTGTATCAGACCCAAGACACGTAAAACAGACGTCAGACAATAAAACCATTATGGGAACCAAATTTTAAGACACAATGCTTCAAATCATAGAATAAAAAAATATATATTATTTATTTCGCACTGTTGCCAAGCATACTAATAATACAAGAACTATTGATAAACCGTCGTCCAGAGAGAAGAGTTTTCGGAGGTCGCTACTATCGTCGGTACATTCAATGTCAAAAGTTGAATTTAAATTTGTGAAATAAGACGGTGTGTAATTCTTTCCTTTTATAAAAATAGTATATGAAAAGAATAATAATTCTGATAGTTTAATAATAAGTAAATATATCATTGAAAAATTTGCATAAATGCCTATATCATACATGGTACGGCGTCCAAATGTTTTCACTGAGACTGTATATTTCACTTTCGCGATAAAGTAGAGCCACGCCATTCGTTATACATCTGAATGGATGGAGTTAATGCGCTTGATAGCCACGGTCGAGCTCTACAATAATTAATTAGTGATTCTACTTTGTCATGTATATCTCCAGAGATAATGAGCTCCTATACTTATTTTATTTTTATAAAACTACATGATAAACTATGAGGATTAATGAAAACGCGGGTTGAAAATTCTTTATATTACAAGAGATATGATTTTTTAAAGTTTTGTATTGGAATTGTGATGTCCCA
Source organism: Pterostichus madidus (assembly GCA_911728475.2). NCBI lineage: Eukaryota > Metazoa > Arthropoda > Insecta > Coleoptera > Carabidae > Pterostichus > Pterostichus madidus. Next base: position 28,196,687 of record OU452314.1, read on the forward strand.
AGTTCGGTTCAGTGGTACTTTACTTGTTTCATTCAAGGAGTGCAAATAATATACTATTTAATTCTTGAAAAATAATATGAATACGTTGAAAATCATATTTTATAGAAATTGCAAGTCGAAGAAAAAGAAATTAAATTATAGTAATAAATATACAATGTACTGAACATGTACATACCAGCAAACGACGAACAGTTTGAAAAACCAGTGCTGAGATGTCATAGTTAGTTACGTTTTTCTCCGCATATGTCTCTTATTTACCGCGCGAAAATGCTTGTGGCCAATGAGCGCTTCCGAACATGGGACGTCACTATATTTTTAATCGCTTATATCTCTGAAGTAAAACATGAGTTTTAACTAATTTTTTCACTAATAGCCATTATTCAATATATATTTTTTGTTTTTATCCTTTATTCTTGTTATTTCGATTACGGTATAGGAGCCCATTTCATTAGTTAGTTGCGCTTTAAAATCAGTTATGATAACATTTTAAATATTGTAAACGAACATAAAAAATCTACCTGCATAATAATCCTTGTTTAACGTGCGAAAATGTAACATTAATACACGCCTTTTTTAAAGTTGCTAAGCAATAACAAAATCATTTTGATCTTTAAATCCATCAAATCACAACAAATTACAAAACAATGAATTTACATAGTAACATAAACAACAAATGCTAACCTATTTCCTTGTAAACGATATTACGTCAAATGAAATGAATCAAAATGAAAATGCTGCTTTCCAGCTCAATTTCCAGATTATAATGCAATAAAATATAGCGTATGATATACGTGTTAAGTGTCTTTAAAGCACTAGTGCTGTTAACAGCACTCCGCTTCGTGTCGTACTCTTAAACTTGTCACACGTGCTTTAAATACTTAGTTATAGATTAGTATCAATACACTATTTTCTACAACTGTCAAAAATCATTTTTATATCGGTATAGATACGCGAAGTTTGTGTTTTTTTATCCCACATGTAAAAAAATATTTATTTTTTATTATATCTGCACAATATTCTTTGTTTAACAATAAAGACACTTTTAACATGAATTACATAAACTATTTTTATGGGGTAGATGGCTTAGTGGTATCGAGTCGGACTATGGATTTGAGAATCATGGTTCGATTCTCACAGCCGACAAATAATTTTCCCTCTAGCTTCCTCTCCATTAGCATCTTCAGGGGGCGTGATTTAACGTCAGGTAACCGCACTTCACGTGTATAAATATCACTTACCGAGATCTGCTGCGGCAGAATGCCACATCCAGTAATTGGTAAAAGGCGTGATGATATATTTATTTCTAATTAATAGTACTGCAGTGTATTTTGATAAATCAAATATTGAAACTGTAAATAAAAATCATGTTAACTTATTTTATTATATGTCCTGTATATTGGGCAAGTCCGCCTCTGTGTATTTTAATCACACGGCCTTGTAAATCCCACACTAGGGACAAGAATTGATTAGGAATAAATTGAAACATCTACGATATAATAACAACTTTGATTCTGATCATGTTATTTATACAGAAGTTTCCAACTGATAGATGAATCTTTTACCATCAAATATAGCGCAAAATTTATAAATTATACTTTATAATTATTAAATATTATAAAATGCAAGTTTCCGTTAGATAATTACAGTTTTTCTTAAAGTTATAAATAAAATAAATAAATATATCATTACGCCTTTTACCCATTATTGGATGTGGTACTCTGCCGAAGCAGATCTCGGTAAGTGATATATTTATATGCCTGAAGTGTGATTACCAACCCCCAAAGATGTTAGTGATGGGGGAGCCGCAGGGGTAATTTTAATGTGGTGAAAATGTTTGTCGACTGTGGAAATCGAACCCGGGTTCTTAGGATCCACAGACCGACTCGATAACACTGAAAGTTATATACTTATAGTTATAGATGTGAATAATTAATATTATACATACCACATGTCACAAATAAATAGCGTTTAACATGGGAATTCAGTTTTTTACAAATTAAAAGTGTTCGGCAAATAATTATTCTTGTTACCAAATTTATGTATTTATGGGGTAGGTGGCTTAGTAGTATCGAGTCGGCATATGGATCCTGAGAACCCTGGTTCGATTCCCAAAGCCGACAAACCTTTTTTACTGCATTTATTTATTTATTTAAAATTACCCCTGTGGCTTCACCACAACTAACATCTTTGGAGGCTGTGATTTGACGGCTGGTAACCGCATTTCACGCGTATAAATATATATATATATATATATATATATATATATATATATATATATATATATATATATATATATATATATATCACACCCAGTAATGGGTAAAAAGCGTGATGGTATATTTGTTTATTTTAAATTGTACTTCACAATTTAGGATATTCAACTATTAAGAGATGGCAATGATCACGACGTGTGAAATTTGAGACGAAGCTACACTTTCAGTTCGTCTCCATAAGCTTACCATTGCTGTCATTTGTACTTCTTGTTTTTTTTTTTATTTTGTGTTTGCTAGTAGTTTCTTTATTAATTTATGTAGAATATAGTTCTGTATTGTCGCTAGTTGTAGTTTTAGTATAAGTTTTATATATCGTTTAATTTTACGTACAAATTTAAGTATAGTTCATAGGTTCTTTTAATAATGCAGTATTTTCTAGTAGAAATTATGATAGTTTTATTACCTTCTTTATTATAAATATTAGTTTTATTATCAATCATTTTTATTTATTTTTACTTTCTTATACACAGTATAAGAAAGTATTAGAATCGTGAAAAACATCGTTGACGAGATTTTCGCGGGAATACGTGTTTTGAGGTCCACTGAATCCGTTTTGATCATTTTCTCAGTGATATCTGTCTGTGTGTCTGGATGGATGGATGTGTGTCCGAGTGTGCATTATCTCATGAACGAGATAAGATTTGTTAACGAACTTGGTAATTATAAGTTTCATGAAATTACGAAGAGCTGAGTTGATTTTGAATGAAATTGAAAAACCGGAAGAGGAAGTTTACTGGACACAAAAAACAACAATTTATTTAAAAAATGGAATCAGTTACGAAAAAAGTTTCAAATAAAAGATGTTAGCAAAAATATTTGGAACATAAAATGTTATTTGCAATTTCCTGTATATGCGTCTAATTTTGAAAAAAAACTAATTTATATATTTAATAATATATTCCAATAATCATAGTAGCAATAGAAACAAAAAACATAAACATGTTTAATATTGATATGTCAAATAATAATTGTCAAACGCAAGGAGCAAGTCATAAGTGTTCTATTAAGCGTTTTTGATGTTATATCAAAACGGACAGCCCTGTATATGCCTCATTAGTAAAGTTAGACATAAAGTAGTCAACATTACAAAAAAAATATAATTAGATATTTTATCCCAATAGCAAGTTCATTAGTTACAAATACATACTATATTTCCCAGTGGTTTTCAAACTGTGGGTCGCGACGATATTAGAGGAAGGTCGTTGATCGCTATTTACAAATTTTAAATACAAATTTCCAAAGATTCATTCCGTTGCATGATTTTATGAAAGTTTAAAAGGATTTCTTAAATGAAAAATATAAAATCTAATGTTTGACAGCAATGATAAATAACTCACTTGATAGTTCATTTCGACAAGATCTTGTTCATTTAAGGAAAATTTATTATAAAAATTGAAGTAATGGCGATGCAACTGGCCATCAAAGAATTGATTACAAGCTTGATAGTAAAGTATAATTAATTCTTCAAACTATTATACCAACATATCAAAATTCCTAAGAAACTGTACCTTAGTCCTTAATGATAAATATTTTCTTTACTAATTCTGAAATCATGGTTCTAAGTTTGTAATGTACATTATTAACTCAACCTTTTACAAGCTGCAATTTTGATCACAAAAAATAAGGAGGTCGCGTAAGAATATATTTGTGATTTTTGCCTCCAAAGGGGTCATAGTTCTGAAAAGTTTGAAAACCACGGATTTATAAGATATAAGGTTAGCAATTTACAGATAAAATAAAATAATTTGATTGGATATCAATGACATCAAACTATCCCGCAAGCACAATATAAGTGGGCGAACTGTGACGGGAAGTTCAGTCTTCCGTTAGTGGTCTGTGGTTACAAAGTGAGTAAAATTTTATCCATGGCTGGTGTTAAAAGAACATCAGATGTGGAAATTGAGGCTCCAATTAAGAAAATTCGTAGTAGTCAGTTAGAATGGATTTCCCTTGAGACAGCATTTAAAAACCGTCTTATAACTGGTACCATAAAAAACAGCGCAAAATTTAAAACTTTAAAAGAATTTTTAGACAATGCCTACTCAATATATGAAGAACAAGTTAAAAAAGTATCTCAAATTCACCCGATCAAAGTTAATACATCATTTGTTGGACTGTATCAAATAAGAAGAACAGATGACACCACTATAACCGATAAGAAATATACACAAACAAGTAATATTATTTTTTATGAAAGTACTGATATAAGATCCAAATATGACAGGAGCGTACTAGAAAAAATTTTAAAACAAACAAGTGAATTTCAAGAGAGGGATAGTGGGTGGACACTGACAGAGATATTACAGTTAGATGTGAATATTAATAAATATGATGTATATAATGGAGGTTCTCCGTTTACAGACCTACCTAGCAAAATTAAAAACAAGGGAGCCGTAATAAACGTAAAAAATAATGATGACGCATGCTTTGCATGGGCTGTGGTATCAGCGTTACATCAAGTTCCAAAAAATTCCGACAGAATATCTTCATACCCTCACTATTCTACAGTGTTGCAACTACAAGGAATTGAATTCCCCATGGATTTAAACAAAATAACTAAATTCGAGAAACAAAATAACTTATCAATAAATGTCTATTCTTTGAAAACAAAGTCTGGTGACTGGTGTAAAACGAAAGTTGGACAATATGAAGAAAATGAAAATGAATTAATCCAAGATAAAAACAAAGCAGAAAAAAATAACTTTGAAATATTACCTGTACGTGTCACCGAAAATTATACAGAAAAACATATCCATCTGTTAATGATTGAAAAGAGTAATGATAATTATAACGCTAATTTAATTACAGAAAAACCTAAAATAGAATATCATTATTGTTGGATTAAAAATTTATCTCGTTTATTAGGAAGTTCTGTTAGTAAAAGGAAATCTAAAAAATTTTTCTGCGATAGATGTTTATCTTATTTCTATACCAACGATAAATTAAAAAATCATTTATCCGATTGTATGAATATTGGAGCTGTGAAAAGCAAATTACCATCAGAAGATAATAAATGGTTGAAATTTAAAAATTTTAAGAATAAGGAGAAAACACCGTTTGTTATCTATGCTGACTTGGAATGCTTACTGATTCCAATTTCAGTAGATAATCCTCAAAATTCCAGTACAGCATATCAAAAACATGAACCTTATAGTGTTGGATATCATCTACAATGTTCTTACAATGAAGAATTAAATAAAACAGAAATATATAGAGGAAATGATTGTATACAATGGTTTATAAAAGAATTAAGAGAAATTGCTGAAAATACAATAAATCTATATAAAAATCCTGTATCAATGAAAACATTAACAGAAGATGAAGAGGAAAACTTTAATAAAGCCCAGAAATGTCATATTTGCGAAGAATCTTTTGTAGAAGATAATATGCAAAATATAATTAAAGTTAAGGACCACTGTCATTTGACAGGTGATTATAGAGGTCCAGCACATAACGAATGCAATTTAAATTATCAAAATCCGAAGTATATTCCTGTCATTTGCCACAATCTCAGCGGATATGACGCACATTTTATAATTAGAGACTTGTGTGAATCAGAAATTGACGGAGAAGTACAAAATCCAGGTTATGTCGAATTATTACCAATTAATAAAGAAACATACAAATCTTTTTCTAAGTACATTACCATCTACGATGATAAAGGAAAAGGGCATTTTATTAAATTACGATTCATAGACTCATATCAATTTATGAAATCTTCTTTAGCAACATTAGCGGGAAATTTAAAACTTGACAAGATGAAAGCAACAAGATCTTATTATAAAAATCTAGATGACGATAAATTCAAACTTTTAACTCGCAAGGGTATATTTCCATATGATTATATTCAAACATGGGAAAGACTTGAAGACAGTATGCTTCCACCAAAAGAAGAATTCTATAATAAAATGAAAGAAAGTCATATAACAGATGAAGATTATGCTCATGCTTTAAATGTTTGGAATAATTTTGAGTGTCAGTCCATGGGAGAATATTCAGATCTATATTTGAAGACTGATGTTCTACTATTAGCAGATGTATTTGAAAATTTTCGAGATTTATGTTTGGAAACTTATAAGTTAGATGCTGCTCATTATTTTACTGCTCCTGGATTAGGATGGGATGCTTTGTTAAAAAGAAGCCAGATTAAATTAGAATTGCTTACTGATATCGATATGTTATTATTCATAGAGAAAGGAATCCGAGGAGGTTTATGTCAATGTTCTAAACGATATGCTAAATGTAATAATAAATATTATGAAAAGGAATATGATCCAGCAAAACCATCAACATATCTTATGTATTATGATGCTGTCAATTTGTATGGCTGGGCAATGATTCAATATTTGCCATACTGTGGGTTTAAATGGTTAGAAGAAAATCAAATTGATATAACAGAAATAGAAGATGATTCAGAAAAGGGATATATTTTAGAAGTGGATTTGCAATATCCTGAAGAATTACATGATTTACATAGAGATTTACCATTCTTGCCTGAAGAAGATGTACCACCCGGACTAAAGAAAAAGAGATTGTTAGCAACGTTAAAAGATAAAACAAAATACGTTATTCACTATCGTAATCTAAAGCAAGTGTTACAAAATGGATTACAATTGAAAAAAATACACAGAATATTAGAATTCAATCAAGCACCATGGATGAAATCATATATTGAACTTAATACTAAATTAAGACAACAAGCTACGAATAAATTTGAGAAAGATTTTTATAAATTAATGAATAATTCTGTATTCGGCAAAACTATGCAAAATGTTAGAAACATGAGAGACGTCAAATTAGTCACAAAATGGGAAGGTCGTTTTGGAGCCGGACGATACATCAGCAAACCGAATTTCAAAGATCGTGTCATATTCAGTGAAAATTTAGTAGCAATAGAACTTAATAAACTCAAAATATACTTCAATAAACCAATATATGTGGGAATGGCCATTTTGGATATTTCAAAAACTAAAATTTATGAATTTCATTATGACTATATACAAAATAAATACGGACAAGATACAAATCTATTATACACAGATACTGATTCTCTAATATACGAAATATGTACAGATGATATTTACGAGGACATAAAAAATGATGCAATAAAATGGTACGACACATCTGATTTTCCTAATAATAACCAATATGGTATTCCTTCAGTCAATAAGAAAGTGTTAGGAATGATGAAAGATGAATTAGCTGGACAAGTTGTAACTCATTTTGTAAGCACAGGTGCAAAATCATATGCTTATAAAGTGTATGGAGAAGACGTATTAAAGAACGAACAAAAAAGACTTGTCAAAGCGAAAGGATTTAGATCAAATGAAGAAAGTTATATTACATTCGATGATTACTTCACATGTATAAATAATAATAATACTAAAATAAATAAGTATCAAAACATTATTACATCAAAAAAACATTATGTGTATAGTGTAGAACAAAAGAAAATATTTAGTACGGACGATGATAAGAGACATGAAATTCCTGATTCTTATAATACGTTACCTTACGGACATTATACTATATCGGGAGCAGAAATGTAAATACTATCTTAATCAGCGCAATTCTCAAAAAAGTTAATTCAATTCACCTTCCGAAAACTAAATGGCAAGAAGATTGTATTAAAGATTATTTAAACTTTTTTGAGAATATGGTTTAGCTTAATTTGACAAATCTAAAATTCAGGATTAGTTAAATTCTAGCTAAAACTATTTTGAAAATTGGTTGAACAAGATAAAATCTAACTCCTGGTAAGCATACATACATACATATCTTCACGCTATATCCCAACAAATGGGGTAGCACGAACCCTAAAATCACTCATAAAACATTCACTCATCACACCCATCAAACAACCAGTCATCGTCAAACATTTTCATCCAAACACACCACCCTCACTTCAACCACTTTCATAGATCACTCCATATAAATTCATTCATTTATTACACTCGAAATTATTATCACACAACAAACCTTCAATCACATCATTCCTTTTCACTTACCATTTATTTTCTTTCTTCAACGTACATAACGTATGCATAAAAAATCTCAAATTACTCACGTTTACTCCTAACAACGAATCTAATAACGAAACTAACAATCTACAAGATTAGAAAAGATGAAAGCGATAGTCTGCACTTATATATGAAAGAAAAGACCACACAATGCAGTAACTGAAAATGAAACAAAAATATAAGAAAGGGAGGGAGCGTCGCCCTGCGCTTGTTTTTGAAAATGAATTTCACACAATTGCAGTTAAACACTACGTAATAACTGAAAACGAATTAAAAGATAAGAAAGGAAGGGAGTGTCGATCTACGCTTGTAAGAAATGAAAAAATTAATAAAATCCGTCTTGAACATATTGTATGCAGCCGAAATCCGGGGATTTCAACAACTGAAATCATCGTAACGAGGTTTAATAAAAATGTATTTCAGTGCCAAAGAAATACGCCAAAACTGGCGTAGAGCACATCGAAATAATACTAACAAAAAACGCAATAAAATGGTTTAAGAAAATATTAGAAATGAAGGAAACAAGATACCCTGAATTAATCTATACAGACTATTGGTGCAGAATTACACAAAATAAAATTGAATACAACAGGACCTCTCTACTTTCGGTTGGAAAACATACAATTTGAGAGAACTTGAACGTTACAAACAAAGATTTAGAAGAAATAACTAGAAACATTAAAGAAAATGTAATAGTGCAAGATATGAAACCAGTATCTACTTCAAAATTTAATGAGTCTTGCAAGCATATAAAAAAATATTACGAAACCATGAACTGTAAGTGATAGATTTTAGGTCTCTTAAACATTCGCCACCTAAAAAATCATTTACAGTTCGAGGTTAGTAAGCTATTTTTTGCAATACCTGCACAAATATAAGGAAAGGAAAAATATGTTTCAAAATTGACAACTGTCAAATTGTTTTCAAAACCAAAGTGTTGTTGACTTCTGAATAGAGGATACCACCCCGTCAGTTACCTTATGAATATTATACAGTGTCCAAATTTCGATGGGGTAACATGATCAACTTCTAAACTAAACTAATAATTGTTAATGATTATAATTTTTGTTTATTTTCTCTAAAGGTATTAAATAAACTATTATGTGCTTGGTAAGAGTGAAAAGGAAAAAAATAACCAAATTTACTAGAGTAAAATTAAATATAGGTCCCATTAAAAAAAAAATTGAATGTCATATCTCGAAACTAAGGGCCTAGAAAAAAAATTATGTACGTCATTGGTTAGACAATAAAACATATTTCTTGTGTGAAATATTTTCTGAGATTTGCAATAGTTTAAAAGTAATTTGGGGAAGAAAAAATCGACAATTTTCAGTTTTTCACTATAATCTAGTATCCTATGAGATTTTCTATCAAACAAAAGCACATTTGATGTGGCCTCCCAGTGATGTACAAAAAGTTTCCTGTAACCAAAATCATAGCTCTTATAGTTTAGAAGTTAACCATGTCATCCCATCGACATTTGGACACCCTTATGTTATTGTAATATTAATTGTAATAAATAAAATGTTTTTATTGTAAAGAATTTCTTTTTTTTTTCGTTAAAGGTCATCCGGACTAGTTATAAAATCAGAACAGTGATTTGATTTGATCTCTTGAATGAATGAAACTTATTTTATATTCTAGAGAAATTTAAAGCTAAAACTTCAAAGTATAGTAATAAACTAGATACCATTAACAATTACACAAAAAAAAGTGTATTTTTTTTTAAAATGCTAGATACGTTTTTAATTAAAAAATTATGTATATTTAAGAATATAATCTTCTATAACACAGTAAATATTTATCTAATTTAAACGAGCAATTTTGGAGAAAAAATAAATACAAAATAAAACTAGCATTTTGTATAATATTAATTTTCAAAGATTCTACTTATTGGAAACCAATAATGGGCAAAGGGCTTAAATTGTTGTATAATTTTATTAAGATAAGACAATGTTACATGAAACAGAATAATTTATTTTTTATTAAGTATGTTACAACAAGTTTATTCAGTTTTTCCATGTTTGCTCCGAATATTTAATACATACAACTTTATTTATATGTTTTTGTGTACTAACATCTGTACTTTTGACCTGAAAATGACCATAACCTTGGTCGAAACGTTGTCTTATCTTCAATAAAATTATACAATTTAAATCCGTTGTCCATTATTGTTTTTTAATTCATATTTTGGCTTATTAAAAAACATCACTAGATTCTACTTATTCTTCTAGAGGTAATGTATCATATTTAGGAAATCAGGCGTTAATAAACTATGGGACAGTTGCATAAAACGTCAGTTAATCAAGTTAACTACGCGAAAAAATTTAATTAGAATTTTTAAAACGTATCTACGAAATATTCAATATTTTTAAACATTATATATCATCATCACTTCTTTTACCCATTACTGGGTGTGGCACTCTGCCGAAGCAGATCTCGACATTTGTATCTAGTAAACAAGATAGTAATTGGTGACATACAAAAAAAAACAGTATTATGAAATATAAATCAATAACAAGGCATGATCCTACAGACACGTGAAAAACTTTTAAATATCTAATCTCGTCTAATGTTAAAGGCCAATATAAGGCGAAACGACAATCCCCCTACCCTTCAGAATCATACTTTTTCTATGATTCATGTTGACTGATTCGCATCGAAGGTTTAAAAATGGCGTCTGATGATAAATTTATGTGTTCTATTTGTGGAATTAAAGGAAATTGGCTGCTTCTGGAAGAATTTTTAAATGGCTTACATGGACACTCATTTATGAAATTTTAAAATAGGTTAGTTTGTGTATTTGACATTTGCAGTTATTTTAACGTTCATACTATAGGATCGCGTCGATCGGGTTGGATTTGAATCATTATTCCTGTTTGATGTTTTCTTCAGTATCATATTTAATCATGATTCAACGCAATCACGATCAAAGGAATCATGATTTAGAAAATCGCAATCACAATCCAAAGAAACACGCCTATAATGTGACAACGTACAAGTAGATAATAGGCGTATTCCATTTGCCATTTGGATCAGATCTAACTTACATTTACTGAACAAGATCACTTATTTATTTCGCTGGATTACTTCACTGACTTTATTTCTAGTACTAGAATTACAGATTCTAATTTAGTTTGAAGTAATTCACCCCAATAAGTGCATCAGTTTGCTTAATTCAGTTCATTTAGTCATGTTGTCTAATTTATCTGAACTGATTTAAGTGAACCAAGTGGCAAATTGAATACAGCTATTTATTAAGGAAATGACAACTAAATTTAATTGTTACTATGTAAACTAGAGAAGAAAAACTATCGGTTTTTTAAATTATCGATAGTTCGATTTATCATTAGTAAACTATCGATGTATCGAGACTTTAAAAAAATAGTACTAACGATAGCCCTATTCTATAACTGGATCATTATCTCTTTATAATCGATAAGTTAATGATAATTTTCATTTTTAATCGTTATTTTACAGATGATTACAATTTCAGTATTTTGAGACCAGAATAATTTACACAAGCATTTTAATGTTATATTCATGGGTTTTGTTTACTAATATACGTAGCTGTTATTATAAAAAATAATATGCCTGCTTACTGACAGTTCCGCAAAAAGTGTCGTTAAAAATAATATTTTTTATACTGGTACGACAGCAAAATGTATAAAAGTAAAATAGAATTAACAGAATAAATAATTTTGTTTATAAAATGACGAAATGGTAGTAATTTACAGGTTAATCATAAAAAATCAAAGTTGTCGTTAACTTACTGATCGCTAACAGATAATGATCGAGTTACAGATAGAGTTGCCACCTCAGAACTAAGTCTCGCCCGGAGACGATAAGTAAAAAAAACACATGCAAACATACGCAATTTTTTAATTTATATAAATTAACAAATTCAAAACTCACATTTCTACAAATTAAACACAGTTCTAATAATCACAGAGTAATTATTCTGCATATAACTAATAAAAAACAATTTACGTGTAAAACAAAAACAGGTAAATGAAGAAAAATGTGCAATATACAATATACAGGGTGATCAAAAGAAATTGTTATAGTTGCCAATACAATTCCAGAGATCTTTTTATTTCACAGTTGACACAACGTCAGATAAAGGCGGAAATGCTATTTAACTTTTCTAATAAATACAAATAGGTTGTGTCAGAAGTCTGGCAGCTAATAGAATTTTGACTTTTGAAGTAATAGAAATACTTTAGAAATAAATGTACTCAAATTTAAATTTTAAATGTCACTGTCAACAGGAAATGAATTTATGTATCAGGCTTACCAATTTTAAGTAGTTTTTTTTATTGCCAACTGTAACAATTCCTTTTGATCACTCTGTAGTATAAGTATAATAAATACTTGATTTATGTAGATTTTTCCTGTTTTACATCGCAGCCTTCGCAAGATCAGCATTTTCTTTTTTGTTCTTTTATAAATTCATAAAATTCTCGATAGCTCATGTCAAAATTAAGTTTTATACATAATACTGCCTTTACCAGCTCAGCACGAATTCTATTACGATTTTTATATAATAATAAATAAGGTAATAATTGTCATTTAGTCTTTAGGAATTTGATCTGATACAAGATGATATATCAACTAATAAAACCGAAATTAGTTGCATAAATTCTTCCCTAAATAGTCGAAATACATAATTTTGTACATATTCAATTTTACTTTCACAACCCGGAGAAATAAATTAAACCCGGAGCCCGGAGATACCTCACTAAAATCCGGAGTCTCCGGGTCAAACCCGGAGAGGTGGCAAGCCCAGTTACAGAATAGGAGAGCAAATTAAAAACGAACCTGTTTTAATAATAGTATTTAACGATAAGTCCCTTATTTATTTTAAAAGGACTATTTATAATTTCAAAGAAATTGTATAATGGATATCTACTTTTTTATGGATTATAGAAAATACAATGGAAAAATTTTCATGTGGCGGTAATTTCTATCTCATTAATTTTAGAACAAAAATATAAATACAAAAAATGTTCATAACTCCAATCCATCCAAATTTATTAAAGTAATACATTTGTATCATGAGATTGCTATCTTTCAGCTGTTTATAAAGTACCTTGCAAAAAAAGAAATAAATTGACAGATCTGTCAATACAAAAATTTTCTAGAATATGTTATTATAATTATTTGTTTTAAAGATGTCTCTGTAGAATATTTGTTTTTTTCTTATGGAAGACGACTGTCTAAAAAGGTTCAGGATTTTTTCAGGTAAGATATCTATCTTTTATTCTTAATAAACATATTTAAACTTTTATTGTATATTAAACAATCAAAATTTTTAGTACCGGTTAACTTTTTTGATGTACAAGTCAAATTATCATATTTTTGTTTACATATTAAACATTTTACTTTATTTTATCATTTTGAGAATATTTCAAAAAAGTTTTTTTCATAAACAACTAAAATCTTTTAAACCGTCTTTATTTTCTTTAGGATTAGTCGAATTATTTTCACTACTACTATTAGAGAATTTGGAATATGATGATTATTTGGAATTGAGTTACATTTTATGTTCATGATAGAATTTACAAGCAGAATTGTGATTGTTTTATACCTAATCTACGTGATTTTTTTTATTTAAATAAATAATAATGTTTTAGCATAAACCTTATTATACATGTTGAACATTCGTAGTTTTAAACCCGTGTGAATATTTTCATGTCGAGTCAAATTTCCTTTGTAAAAAAAAACTTTTCTTACAAAATGAACATTTAAAATTCTTAATATCTGCATGACTTTTTAAATGATACTTTAATTATGTTTTATCTAAGAATACTCTACCAAAAATTGCACACTGAAATTTTAGATTTTGCTTAATCTTAATTTTTCCCATTAATTTGACTGTTAATATTGCAGTATTCGGTATCTTCAATATAAGAAACAGAAACATCAGAGTTACTTGAAATAAAAATACAGTTTTTAAAAAATTATTAGCAACTATATACGTAAAGTTTCGAGAATCGAGCTCCAGTACATTGATTTGTTTATATTTGATTTGTGTATGGCTATATACTGTTATACATATTTATGATTTGTAAGAAATTTAGGGTTTTTTTTTCGGGGGCGTTGCATAAGGCTTCCTTGATGATATTTGGAATGTTCATTTACCTGCGTTCGCTGGCAAATTTCATGTATTCAAATATGATGTGTTTTATTGTAAGTTATTGCACAGGTTACACATGAATTATTTCGATCTAGTGTCTTTAAGCACAAGTGTTAAGCAAATAACTATTTTATATATATATATATATAAAAATAAATAAATAAATATATCATCGCGCCTTCTACCCATTACTGGGTGTGGCACTCTACTAAAGCAGATCTCGGTAAGTGATATATTTTGCGCGTGAAGTGCGGTTACCAGTCGTCAAATCACGGCCACGGCATCAATGTGGGTTAGTATTTTCATTATTTAAAATGCGTGCAGTAATGTGAATACTACAAGGAGTAGATTAGACCTTATTAATAAATTTTGAAGTGTAAAAAACAAACAAACAGGTATACAATTAATACAATTTACTTAAGGACAAATATAATTTATGTGATACAAAGATTCAATTTTTATCGTAATGTAAAAAAGGACATTAAAATGTAGACATTAAAATCTGTGAAAAAAAGGTATTTCCTTTATTATTATATTTTCAATTAACTAAAAACTGTATTAAACTGTAGTCAAATTTTATTTGTAGCTATGGATAGAGCATAAGTTTGTAAAGCGCAATCAACGGTACATGAACTATGGAATAATTGAACTAAATTATAAAATTGTCCTTCACTTAATTGTATAAAAATTAAAACGCAGGAAATTAAAAACAAAAAAATCAAAACATAAATCTTCAACATTTCAACAAGCAAGTACCTTTGAATATAATTAAAGATGAAAGAAAATAAACTCTTAAAAAATAAATACATAATCAGTCTTGGCAACATCTTTATAGAGAGTGTTATTCTTTGGAAGATATATTATCATATCTTTATTACTTGCCACATATTGTTTAATGCTTCATAAATCACATACAGTTTATTTTTTCAGTCGGTTTTTTAATTAGAGATAATTGAGAGAACGTTTTTAAGCAGCTGCTGAAGAATGAGGTAATGCTAAGAAATATTTGATAAACATTAAATTTAAAATTGTACTAGAAATCGTAGTGGTACTAGAATACTAGAAATTTGTGAGTACTAGATAGAACATCCCCGATTAAACACGCAAAGCAATGGCAAAATGTTATAAATATTCATAAATTCCAATGTAGAAATACTTTGACATTTATTATAATGTATAGAGCAATACAAATTGATATAAAACTACTTTTAAACATTATTTTTTTTTCACAAAATAGTTTTTTACACCTGTGTGAATTTTTTCATGCTTAACCAGATTATTTTTATGCATAAACTTTTTTTTCATACTGCACATTCGTAATTTTTTCTACCTGTATGAATTTTTTCATGCTTAACCAAATAACGTTTTTGTATAAACTTTTTTTCACATAGTGCACATTCGTAGTTTTTTATACCTGTGTGAATTTTTTCATGCTTAACCAAATAACGTTTTTGTATAAACTTTTTTTCACATAGTGCACATTCGTAGTTTTTTATATCTGTGTGAATTTTTTCATGTTTAACCAAATTACCTTTATTCAGAAACTTTTTTTTACATAGTGCACATTCGTAGTTTTTTATACCTGTGTGAATTTTTTCATGGGTAACCAAATAACCTTTTTGCCTAAATTTTTTTTCACATATTGCACATTCGTAGTTTTTTATACCCCTGTGAATTTTTTCATGGTTAACCAGATATTTTTTGTGCGTAAACTTTTTTTCACATAGTGCACATTTGTAGTTTTTTATACCCCCGTGAATTTTTTCATGGCTAACCAAGGTACTTATTTGTCTAAATTTTTTTTCACATAGTGCACATTCGTAGTTTTTTACACCTGTGTGAATTTTTTCATGGTTAACCAAGGTATTTTTTTGCATAAATTTTTTTTCACATTGTGCACATTCGTAGTTTTTTATACCCCTGTGAATTTTTTCATGTCGAGTCAAATTTACTTTTTGCACAAAACTTTTGATACAAAAAGAACATTTAAAATCCTTGACACCTGCATGCCATTTTAAATGATACTTCAATGAACTTTTATTTAAGTATGCTTTACTACAAATAGCACACTGAAATTGAAGACTTTGTTCAATATTCGTTTTTCCTGTTACTGTATTTGCTTCATGGTTTACCGAGTTTATTTCACTATTACTATTGCAGAATTCGGTATCTTCAATATCAGAGTTACTTGGAACTGATTCACACTTTATGCTTTTAACATATTCATGATAAGATTCAATATCATCTTTGTATTCACATGTACGAAATTCTTCTTTTACTTCAATGATATTTTCTGTCGCATATAATAAATGTGATTCTTCAATATTTAATTCATCAACACACTGTGATTCAATTTGGACTTCTTTAATATAAATTACATTATTTTCATTTTCTCCATTTCGCAGCTCATCATTGCCTACAGGTGACATTGTCTGGTCGATATTCGCTGTATTCTGGTATTTTATATCAGTAAGTTTTACTGATAAATATTTATACGATTCACCACCAGATGTTAAAGTTTGGAAATAACTCTTCAAGTGTGCGTTGTTTTGCAAACAAATTTGTTTGAATTTGTAAAAATATTCTAATTTGTTAATACACTTGCTACATACATTTTCCGGGACTACCGAATCCGAGTCAATCTATAAATTAAAACAATTTGCATACATTTTTAGCAAAATAATAAAAATGCTTCATGGTTATGTTTACTTACAATTTCAGGTAAACAATATATTAATTTCTTTTGAATTTATATATCTCTACACTCTTTTCGATTAATACATGTTCAATTTGTTTACAAGTACTGAGCACACAATACATAACTTAGATAAGAAAAATATTTTGTAACACAAATAATAAACAAATTTGCAAGTCTGCAAATAACAGGTGGTGTAAGCGCATAGAAAAGAGAGTAGCGTAAGCGGCAACTAGCTAGCAGCAGCGTCAGGTTATTCCGAGAAAAAATGCGATTGTACTGAAATCAGTGTTGCCAATGTACTGATTTAAGCTGATAATGTACTGACCAATATTCAATAAATTTGCCGGCATTATTTAAAATCATATTATTGTTTTGTTTAGAAATGATTAGTACTTTTCCCTCTTAACCGTTCATAATTAACTAACATAAAAGATAATTTTCTGTAATATATCCTCAGACAAAACATAACTAGACGGATAACAACGGCGTTTGTTGTGAAGCAAAAAGGGATAGAATAACTGGTTGGTGAGGTGGGTGTGCGGTGAGGCGGGTGTGCGGCAAGGAGCGAGTACAAGTTGATGTTATGCAGGTTGCATTAATGTTGATGACAGTTATCAGGCGCGAGTATTTTATTTATTTAAATACGAAAATGCGTATATGAAACACTTAATATGTCCAAAACTAACCTATACTTTGATGTATGAAAAGTAAGTAATTGAATATAAAAATAATTACACAAATGTTTGCAACTTGCATAACATCAAAGTGTACTCGCTCCTTGCCGCGCACCCGCCTCACCGACAAATTATTCCATTCCTTTCTGCTTCACAACACTGCATTGACTTCAATACGGCATAATTCGTCTAGTATTATATGTCATTGAATATATCTATCAGCCATGTTTTATTTTGACAGATATATCAGTGTTGCCAGCCCTAACATAACTGATTATCGAAACAGAAAATTATCGAATTTTGGGAAAAATAGACCCCAGAAGTGGGCGGTAAATTTGAACGCGAGTCGAATGGTATATGCAGTTACCATTGTCTTATCGCGTTTTTATTTTATAAGTATCAAAATTGAAATTTTAAAGGGAAACGACTAATGATGCAATAAATTACTGTTTTAATATTACCAATATAAATGGTTATTGTTTTGAAATGTCATGTAATAGATTTTTTATGTCTATTTTAAATTTGAAAAGAAACGTATGTCGTAGTGAACTTCATATCTCTACAATCATAACCTCACAATTTTGAATTTATATTTCGTTGTGATTAGAGTCAGGTGCAAAACACCACCTCATTTTAATTTATTGCACAAAAAAGCGCAAAACAAAACATGTAAACAAAAATGAGGCTAAAAATCAAATGTTTGTTTCATAAGAAGTGTGCTACGCCATACGTTGCCTTACAATAAAAAGAGATAGAACGCTTAAGCCACGCCTCCTGGTGACGTTTACTTGTGGTCTATTATGGTGTTTTTTGAGAAATAAATTTTTAACGCGATCTTTTATTATTCATGTATCTATCTGGTTTTACTCTTATAATAATACTATATAATTTATTGGTAACATGAACACAACGTAGGTTCAGGATTTTTTTAAGGCAAGATAGCTGTATGTTCGAGGAATATTTAAGATTTTTTTAAGAAAAGATTGCTGTTTTTATAAATGTTCTAGGATTTTCTTAAGGATAGAAAACTGTCTAATACCAATGGCACACTGGTCGAGGAGCATGAATGAGCGTCGATGAACTCATCGATGAAACAACAGACTGATAAAATAAACAAACACGAAAAAATAGCACAAAGCAAAACCAAAATGACAGCCCACGCTAACATGAAATGAGACAATAGTAGCGTTCGATTTGCAAACAATCTCACCTCAGTTCATTTCAACTATACGTGTGAAATGAGACACAATCGATGGAAATAGAGGCGCCTCAATTTTTCATCGATAACGTGTGCGTTCTGTTGTTTCATCGATGAGTTCCTCGACGCTCATTCATGCTCCTCGACCAGTGTGCCATTGGCATTAGTAATTTTTTGTATTTTTAACATATAAAGTGTCACTTTTCAAAACTGACGAACGTTGCGAAATGATAAAATGATATATAAAAAATATGAAAATAAAAAAAATTATCATTTAATTAACAAAATTCTTACATTTTTTCAGCATTTTTAATGTCACTTTTTATTTATTTATTTATTTATTTACTTATGGGGAAACCAACAGCAACGCCAATTAAGGTTTCCACGAATTTACAATAAATTACAATCGTTGTGGTATTTTCAAGAACAATATACATATATACACATAAAACATTTACAAATTACAATAAAGGTTCACACAATTTAGAGATAATATCTGCTTTAAATTTACATTGTATGTACAAAATAAATCTATATGTTGGAAATAGCTATTATATGACGACATTATTCTATTCAGAGGAGTGTTCATACAGTAATTTGAATGGTACTGTGAGATGGAACAAATTTTGTGATCTCGTGAACTTGGATGGTACATGATAGTTAATGAGTACAAGTATTGCGCTAGCATCAATTTTATTATTTAATAATTTATATAAAAATACTTGATCGGAGATCACTCTACGTTTTTCCAATGATAACATATTAAGTATATTAAGCCGGTCATTATAGGATTCATATTGAATATTCAGTCTGAAACATAAGATTCTGGTATATTTTCGTTGAATTTTTTCAATTGCAATTATATTATAGTTGTAACATGGATTCCAAATTTCTGATGCAAATTCTAAATGGGGTCTAACTATTGAGTAATACAATAATTTGTACGACAATATATTGACAAAATGTTTAGATGTTCTCAATATGAAACCAATTAATTTATAACTTTTTTTGCTAACATATTCAATATGATCATTAAATGTCAGCTTCGGATCATATAGTACGCCCAAAGCCCGTACAACAGATTTATTTGTTAATAATTCTCCGTCAATTTTATAATTGAATAATATTGTGGACTGATTTCTTGTGAAATTCATGAAGCTACATTTACCCACATTCAGTGACAGATCATTTTGAGAGCAATAGTTCACTAGATTATCAAGATCAGATTGAAGTTTATGGCAATCGTCTAGATCACATACAGGTCTAAAGAATTTCAAATCATCAGCAAATAGAAGAAAAGAGCTATTTTTTAAACAACTTGCGATGGAATTAATAAATAGGTTAAAAAGAATAGGTCCTAGATGACTGCCTTGGGGAACACCGGATGTTACTTGTATTGATCTAGATTTATAGCCATTTGTCACAACAATCTGTGATCTATTTCTAACATATGAATCAACCCAGCGTAATAAGGATCCATGAATTCCTAATTCTGATAATTTCATAATTAGTAGTCTATGATTGACACGATCAAAGGCTTTAGTAAAATCTGTATATATTACATCTACTTGTCTGCGCTGATTCATATTTTCAGTTAGGAATTGAGTAAATGGAATCAAGTTCGTTAATACTGATCTTCCGACACAAAAACCATGTTGCTCTGGAATAATATATTTTTCAGCGAATGATTTTACTTGTACTGTTATTAGAGCTTCAAATATTTTGGCAAATATTGGCAGTTTTGAGATATCATTAATATCACCAGACTTATGTATAGGTGTTATATAAGAAAGTTTCCAAATATGTGGAAAAATACCTGTCACCAAAGATTTATTAAAAATTATGAACAACGGCTTTGACAAATAATGAGCACAAGTCTTTACAAATTTTTGATGAATATTATCGGGACCTATACCTTTAGTTATGTCTAGCTTGGTATATATAATACATTTTGGAATATTTTCAGTTCTTAAACTTAAATTATACACTGACACTTGACATTTCTGTATAAACAGAATTTCAAACAGACAAGCGAATTAAATGTACCTATATATGATTGTCAATAAAGCTTGGCAAACTAAATTAAAACTGTGGCTAGAATGTGCTTTAACTCCACCCATTCAGATATAAAATGAATGGCGTGACTCCACTTTGATGCGAAAGTGAAATATACCGCCTCAGCAAAAATACTTCGATGCTATGCGCACTTACGCAAATTTATTAATGATATATTTATTTATTATTAATCGAACTTCTGACACTGAATGTACCGAAGACAATAGGCAAATGCAGCTAAGCGTTACACCACCTAGCGGTAATTTTTAGAACTACTGTATCCAGGATACATGAATTGTATTATATAAGCTGTATTCCATTTGCCATTTGATTCACTTAAATCAGTTCAGATAAATTAGACAACATGACTAAATGAACTGAATTAAGCAAAGTGATGTAATTATTGGGATGAATTACTTCAAAGTAAATTAGAATCAGTAATTGTAGTACTAGAAATAAAGTCAACGAAGTAATTCAGCGAAATAAATAAGTTATCTGGTTCAGCAAATGTAAGTTAGATCTGATCCAAATGGCAAATGGAATACGCCTATATACACAATTAAAAATTTTCGGTTGCCATCTAGTGAGTAAAACGGTATAGCTTTACAGGTTGACGTTTATCACGTGAGCCAAACGTTAAACGTCAAACAAATAATGGGATCTGAGGGCAGAAGGATTGAATGGGGAAAGCAGTTGTTCGACTCGGCATCAGACAAATGTTTTGTCTGAAAACTCGGCATAGTGTCACCTCGCTCTTTCTACAAATTTGTTGTTTCACACAAAATTGTGTGGTGGGGGGTCTGCTGCATGTGACGTCAAAATTGTAAGTCCCCATTGTTAGACAATATAGATTCTAAAGGAAAAATTTATGATATTTATAATTATGTAGTACAGGCACTAAAACTAAGAAACTTTATAACGTACTGTTGACATCTATCTGTGAAATGTAAATTGAAAAATGTGTGATGTACACTTTGTGTAAAAAAATCAGAAGTTTATAACAGACTCTTAATATCTGTAAATAGTAAATTTAAGAATGAATGATATAATACAGTAAGAGCGCTAAAACTCAAAATTGTAAAGCGAAAAATCAGTTTAATTATTGAATTATTTATTATTATATAAGATCATTAGTTTTTTACAACTACGTGAATTTTTCCATGTCCAACCAAATGACTTTTTTGCATAATTTTTTTTTACATAGTGCACAATCGTATTTTTTTATACCTGTGTGAATATTTTCATGCTTAACCAGATTATTTTTATGCATAAACTTTTTTTTCATAGTGCACATTCGTAATTTTTTATACCTTTGTGAATTTTTTCATGGTTAACCAAATGACTTCTTTGTATAAATTTTTTTTTACAAAATGTGCATTCGTAGTTTTTAAAACCTGTGTGAATTTTTTCATGGTCAACCAAATGAGTTTTTTGCATAAACTTTTTTTCACATATTGCACATTCGTAGTTTTTTATACCTGTGTGAATTTTTTCGTGTCTAACCAGATATTTTTTGTGCGTAAACTTTTTTCCACATAGTGCACATTCGTAGTTTTTCAGATCTGTGTGATTTTTTTCATGGTTAACAAAACGACCTTTTTGTATAAACTTTTTTTCACATATTGCACATTCGTAGTTTTTTATACCTGTGTGAATTTTTTCATGGGTAACCAAATGAGTTTTTTGCATAAACTTTTTTTCACATATTGCACATTCGTAGTTTTTTATACCTGTGTGAATTTTTTCATGGTCAACCAAATGAGTTTTTCGCATAAACTTTTTTTCACATATTGCACATTCGTAATTTTTTATACCTGTGTGAATTTTTTCGTGGGTAACCAGATATTTTTTGTGCGTAAACTTTTTTTCACATATTGCACATTCGTAGTTTTTTATACCTGTGTGAATTTTTTCATGGCTAACCAAGGTACTTATTTGCCTAAATTTTTTTCCACATATTGCACATTCGTAGTTTTTTATACCTGTGTGAATTTTTTCATGGTTAGCCAAAGTATTTTTGTGCATAAATTTTTTTTCACATTGTGCACATTCGTACTTTTTTATACCCCTGTGACTTTTTTCATGTCGAGTCAAATTTACTTTTTGCACAAATCTTTTGATACAAAAAGAACATTTAAAATCCTTGACACCTGCATGACATTTTAAATGATACTTCAATGAACTTTTATTTAAGTATGCTCTACTACAAATAGTACACTGAAATTTTAGACTTTGTTCAATATTCGTCTTTCCTGTTACTGTATTTGCTTCATGGTTTATCGAATTTATTTCACTATTACTATTGCAGTATTCGATATCTTCAATATCAGAGTCCCTTGGAACTGATTCACACTTTATGCTTTTAACATGTTCATGATAAGATTCAATATCATCGTTGTATTCAAATGTATGAAATTCTTCTTTGACTTCTATGATATTATCTGTCTCATATAATAAATGTGATTCTTCAATATTTAATTCATCAACACACTGTGATTCAATTTTGACTTCTTTAATATAAATTCCATTATTTTCAAATGTACGAAATTCTTCTTTTACTTCTATATTATCTGTCTCACATAATAAATGTGATTCTTCAATATTTAATTCATCAATACACTGTGATTCAATTTTGACTTCTTTATTATAAATTCCATTATGTTCAAATGTACGAAATTCTTCTTTTACTTCTATATTATCTGTCTCATATAATAAATGTGATTCTTCAATATTTAATTCATCAACACACTGTAATTCAATTTGGACTTCTTTATTATAAATTCCATTATGTTCAAATGTACGAAATTCTTCTTTTACTTCTATATTATCTGTCTCATATAAGAAATGTGGTTCTTCAATATTTAATTCATCAATACATTGTGATTCAATTTTGACTTCTTCAATATAAATTCTATTATTTTCATTTTCTCCATTTCGCAGCTCATCATTTCCTACAACTGACATTGTCTGGTCGATATTCGCTGTATTCTGGTATTTTATACCAGTAAGTTTTACTGATAAATATTTATACGATTCACCAGTAGATGTTAAAGTTTGGAAATAACTCTTCAAGTGTGCGTTGTTTTGCAAACAAATTTGTTTAAATTTGTAAAAATATTCGAATTTGTTAAAACAATTGCTACATACATTTTTCGGGACTACCGAATCCGAGTCAATCTATAAATTAAAACAATTTGCATATATTTTTAACAAAATAACAAAAATGCTTCATGGTTATGTTTACTTACAATTTCAGGTAAACAATATATTAATTTTCTCTTTTCGATTAATACATGTTCAATTTTTTTTACAAGTACTAAGACACACGATACATAACTTAGATAAGAAAAACATTGTAACACAAATAATAAATTAATTTGTAAGGCTGCAAGTCTGCCAGTGGTGTAAGCCAGTGTTGCCAACTAACGTTAACAAAAAGTCTCTAGATTGCATTTAAAAAGTCTCCAGTATATCTCCAGATTATAATTGATTGCAAATTCTTTTAAATATTTAATTTCTCTAGATTTAGCGACAAAATCTCCATATTGGCAACACTGATGTAAGCAACTAGCAGCAGCGTCAAGATTATTTCGAAAAAAATTCAATTGTACTGAAATCAGTGTTGCCAATGTACTGATTTAAGCTGAAAATGTACTGACCAATATTCAATAAATTTGCCGGTATTATTTAAAATCATATTGTTTTGTTTAGAATCGATTATTACTTTTCCTTTTAATCGTTCATAATTAATTAACATAAAAGATAATTTTCTGTAATATATCCAATGACGTATAATACTAGACGAATTATGTCGTATTCAAGTCAATGCAGTGTTGTGAAGCAGAAAGGGATGGAATTACTTGTCGGTGAGGCGGGTGCGCGGCAATGAGCGAGTACACTTTGATGTTATGCAAGTTGCAAACATTTGTTTAGTTATTTTTATATTCAATTACTTACTTTTCATACATCAAAGTAAAGGTTAGTTTTTGACATATTAAGTGTTTTGTATACGCACTTTTGTATTTAAATAAATAAAATGTTCGCAGCTGATAACTGTCATCAACATAAAAGCAACCTGCATAAAATAACTCGCTCCTTGCCGCGCACCCATCTCACCAACCAGTTATTCTATCCCCTTCTGCTTCACAACAAACGCCGTTGTTATCCGTCTAGTTATGTTTTGTCTGAGAATATATCTATCAGCCATGTTTTTATTTTGACAGATATATTAGTGTTGCCAGACCTAATATAACTTATCGAAACAGGCTATTAAAATTATGGTGTTTTTATCTCTTCACATCTACCTAGTACCACTATATAATTTATTGGTAACATGAACACAACGTAGGTTCAGGATATTTTTACGGCAAGATAGCTGTATGGTCTAGGACTTTTTTTAAGAATATAAAACCGTCTAAGGAATATTTAAGATTTTTTAAAGAAAAGATTGCCGTCTTATAAATGTTCTAGCATTTTTTTAAGAATAGAAAACAGTCTAAAGAACATTCAGGATTATTTTAAGGGAAGATGGTTGTTTTATAAATGTTCTAGAATTTTTTAAGAGGAAAAAATTGTTTAATGTAGGTTCAGGATTTTTTTTTAAAAAAGATGGCTAACTTATAAACATTGTAGGTTTTTTTAAGGGTAAAAAACTGTCGAGAAAAGGTAAGAAAATATCTGCTTTTGTGTTCCACTTTAGTAATTTTTTGGCCGCCGCATAATGTACGATATGGGCATTTATGCAAATTTATTAATGATATATTTATTTATTATTAATCTATCATTATTATTATTATTTTGACATGCTATTTTTACAAATTCTAGAAATTATACGCCGTTTTATTTCATATAAATTTAAATAAACCATAATTTTTTTAAAAAGTCTGCCATTTGACTGCCAAAAATAGAAACGCCTCTATTTTCAGCAGTCACGACTGCCGAAAACCAACTTAATAGGATGCGGGCACTCACGTGATATTGTGACGTGTAAACAGCTGTCCTGTGAAAGAACACTGCGCCACCTACAAAAATGAACTATTTTTTGGGACGAGATTTGAAAAGAACCCGGTTCTTTTCAAATCTCGTCCCAAAAAATAGTTCATTTTTGTAGGTGGCGCAGTGATCTTTCACGGGACAGCTGTTTTTACGTCACAATATCACGTGAGTGCCCGCATTTAAATTTACCAATTTCTATGTAACAATTGTATTATTTTTAATGAAATATGGAGATATTAATTTGTTTGATAATTTAAATGAACATACTAATAATCAGAAATTCTTTGATAATCATCAAATATTGTTAAGAAAATCAGTAACAAAATATTATTTTAAAATAAGGCATCATTATACTGCCAAAAATGAGTCAATTAGACTTTCCTATAATAAATTAACCTTATTTAAGGGCTTTTGACTTTTATCTTTATATAATATTGAAATAAAATATGTTATTTTTTTGTTATTATTATTAGATTCTTATTTTTTTATCTGTTTCATAGTAAAATATAGTAACAACAAGATGGCCGCCATGCTATTCTCCCTCCTCCCACCTGGAGACAACCTCCGCGCCCATTGAAATATGATATTGCTCTCTCCTTATAACTCCTTGCTGTTTGGGCTATCATCACTGCGCTACCTATGAGCTATTTTTTTGGGACGAGATTTGAAAAGAACCGTTCTTTTCAAATCTCGCCACAAAAAAATAGTTCATTTTGTAGGTGGCGCAGCGATCGCAGCCCAACAAGATTTCATGTATTCAAATATGATGTGTTTGATAGTAAGTTGTGTATTGCACAGGTTACACATGTGTTATTTCGATCTAGTGTCTTTAAGCACAAGTGTTAAGCAAATAACTATTTTAGGACTATAATAATTTATTTTGGACAATTTTTAATAGACACCAGTATATTATAAAATATTCGAATTTCATTGTAAATAAACATTTTGATATATCATTTTAGAATTATTATAACGCTTTTAAGTTCGGGATATGTATATCAAAGAACTATATTTTATAAATGTTCCATAAAGATTTTATCAATATTTAAAACAATGTGGGTTAGTATTTTCATTATTTAAAATGCGTGCAGTAATGTGAATACAAGGACTAGATTAGACCTTGTATTAATAAATTTTGAAGCATACAAAGCAACAAACAGATATACAATTTAATTAAGGACAAATATAATTTACGTGATATAAAGATTCAATTTTAATCGTAATGTAAAAAAGCACATTAAAATCTGTGAAAAAAATAAAATAAATAAATAAATATATCATCACGCCTTCTACCCATTATTGGGTGTGGCACTCTGCTAAAGCAGATCTCGGTAAGTGATATATTTTGCGCGTGAAGTGCGGTTACTAGTCGTCAAATCACGGCCCCCAAACATGTTAGTGGTGGAAGAGCCACAGGGATAGCTTTTCCAAATTATGAAAATTTGTCGCCTGTGGGAATCGAACCAGGGACCTCTGGATCCACAGGCCGACTTCATACCACTGAGCTAGCCATCCCATTATTATTATTATATTTTCAATTAACTAAAAACTGTATTAAAATGTAGTCAAATTTTATTTGTAGCTATGGATAGAGCATAAATTTGTAAAGCGCAATCATCGGTATGTGAACTATGAAATAATTGAACTAAATTAAAAATTGTCCTTCACTTAATTGTATAAAAATTAAAACGCATGAAATTAAAAACAAAAAATCAAAAACATAAATCTTCAACATTTCAACAAGCAAGTACCTTTGAATATAATTAAAGATGAAAGAAAATAAACTCTAAAAAATAAATACATCAACAGTCTTGGCAACATCTTTATAGAGTGTTATTCTTTGGAAGATATACAGGTATTATCATATCTTTATTAGTTGCCACATATTGTTTAATGCTTAATAAATCACATACAGTTTATTTTTTCAGTCGGTTTTTTAATTAGAGATAATTGAGAGAACGTTTTTAAGCAGCTGCTGAAGAATGAGGTAATGCTAAGAAACATTTGATAAACATTAAATTTAAAATTGTACTAGAAATCGTAGAGGTACTAGAATACTAGAAATTTGTGAGTACTAAACACGCAAAGCAATGACAAAATGTTATAAATATTCATAAATTACCATATAGAAATACTTTGACATTTATTATAATGTATAGAGCAATACAAATTGATATAAAATTACTTTTAAACATAATTTTTTTTTCACATAGTAGTGTTTATACCTGTATGAATTTTTTCATGCTTAACAAAATAACTTTTTTGTATAAACTTTTTTTTACATACTGCACATTCGTAGTTTTTTATACGTGTGTGAATTTTTTCATGGTCAACCAAATGAGTTTTTCGCATAAACTTTTTTTTACATAGTGCACATTCGTAGTTTTTTATACCTGTGTGAATTTTTTCATGGTCAAGCAAATGACTTCTTTGCATAAACTTTTTTTCACATATTGCACATTCGTAATTTTTTATACCTGTGTGAATTTTTTCATGGTTAACCAAATAACGTTTTTGTATAAACTTTTTTTCACATGCTGCACATTCGTAATTTTTTATATCTGTGTGAATTCTTTCATGGTTAACCAAGGTACTTTTCTGCATAAATTTTTTTTCACATTGTGCACATTCGTAGTTTTTTATACCCCTGTGAATTTTTTCATGGGTAACCAAGGTACTTTTCTGCATAAATTTTTTTTCACATTGTGCACATTCATAGTTTTTTATACCCGCGTGAATTTTTTCATGTCGAGTCAAATTTTCTTTTTGCACAAATCTTTTGATACAAAAAGAACATTTAAAATCCTTGATACCTGCATTACATTTTAAATGATACTTCAATGATGTTCTATCTGAAAATGCTCTATTACAAGTAGTACACTGAAATTTTAGATTTTGCTTAATGTTCTTTGTTCCTGTTACTGTATTTGCTTCAAGATTTGTCGAGTTAATTTCACTATTAATATTGCAGTATGCGGTATCTTCAATATTAAAAACAGAAACATTAGAGTCACTTGGAATTGATTCACATTTTATGCTTTTAACATATTCATGATAAGATTCAATATCACAATTATCTTCAAATGTAGGAAATTCTTCTTTTATTTCGATGTTATTATCTGTCTCATAGAATAAATGTGACTCGTCAATATCTAATTCGTCAACACACTGTGTTTCAATTTTGACTTCTTTAATATAAATTCCATTATGTACAAATGTACGAAATTCTTCTTTTACTTCTATATTATCTGTCTCATATAAGAAATGTGATTCTTCAATATTTAATTCATCAATATACTGTGATTCAATTTTGACTTCTTTAATATAAATTCCATTATTTTCATTTTCTCCATTTCGCAGCTCATCATTTCCTACAGCTGACATTGTCTGGTCGATATTCGCTGTATTCTGGTATTTTATATTAGTAAGTTTTACTGATAAATATTTATACGATTCACCAGCAGATGTTAAAGTTTGGAAATAACTCTTCAAGTGTGCGTTGTTTTGCAAACAAATTTGTTTAAATTTGTAAAAATATTCTAATTTGTTAATACAATTGCTACATACATTTTTCGGGACTACCGAATCCGAGTCAATCTATAAATTAAAACAATTTGCATACATTTTTAGGAAAATAATAAAAATGCTTCATGTTTACTTACAATTTCAGGTAAACAATATATTAATTTCTTTTGAATTTATATATCTCTTCACTCTTTTCGATTAATACATGTTCAATTTGTTTACAAGTACTGAGCACACAATACATAACTTAGATAAGAAAAACATTTTGTAACACAAATAATAAACAAATTTGTAAGCCAGCAAACAACAGGTGGTGTAAGCGGCAACTAGCACTAGCAGCAGCGTCAGGGTTATTCCGAGAAAAAATTCGATTGTACTGAAATCAGTGTTGCCAATGTACTGACCAATATTCAATAAATTTGCCGGCATTATTTAAAATCATGTCTTTTTTAAGAGGAGAAAAATGTTTGACGTAGATTCAGGATTTTTTTTTAAGAAAAGATGGCTGTCTTATAAACTTTGTAGGATTTTTTTAAGGGTAAAAACTGTCTAGGGAAAGGCAAGAAAATATCTGCTTTTGTATTTTTTTCTATTTTTAACATATAAAGTTTCAAAACTGACGAACGTTGCAAAATGATGAAATGATAAATAAAAAATACAAAAATAAGAAAATATATCATTTAATTAACAAAATTCTACATTTTTTCAGCATTTTTAATGTCACTTGGTATATATAATATATTTTGGAATATTTTCAGTTCTTAAAAACTTAAATTATACACTGACACTTGACATTTCTGTATAAACAGAATTTCAAACAGACAAGCGAATAAAATGTACCTATATATGATTGTTAATAAAGCTTGGCAAACTAAATTTAAACTGTGGCTAAAATGTGCTTTAACTCCACCCATTCAGATATAAAATGAATGGCGTGACTCCACTTTGATGCGAAAGTGAAATATACCGCCTCAGCAAAAATACTTGGATACTATGCGCACTTACGCAAATTTATTAATGATATACATTTATTTATTATTAATAGAACTTCTGACACTGAATGTACCGAAGACACTCCTCTCAGAGTTGTAAATTGCTTCGTCCAACTCTACAAGTCATGAAAGCAATAATTTCATCTATTTCTAATTTTTTTAAATCTTGTTTTTATCAAAATTAGAACGTCTTGAATAAAACACATTAAGAAAAGCAATTTACTCGTATAACCAAAATACAGTAGTGGGATCGCGCCGATAATTTTCAAATCGTGAAATTAGTATTCCATTCTAAATAATTTTGCAGAAAAAATGTAGTTTGCATCATTTGTGCACTATCTGATACAAAAAGCACCGATTATTTTATGCTATATTAGGAAAAATTATAATTTTCACTTGACAGATGACAGCGATTCTATTGTTCGAAATAGAATTCTATATGGCGCGATCCGGGGGCTGGTATTCCATAAATCGATGTACGTCGTTCTCTTTAAGTAGAATTTTTAATCGGCCTCATACCAAATGCAATACACAGAACTAGCCAGAGACCCTAAAAACAAGCCCAGCCATTATACATTTGTTAAAATACGAAATTTACAGTAAAATGCTAACCGTTGCCACTATTTACATCTTTTGACATATAATGTACATAACAATTTTAAAATACGTAGTCAATATTTACCTGAATTGACAGATAATGTTATATTGCCAAATGCAACAAATTAATAGCCAGTAAGGATTTTACTCGGGAGCTGAGAATACCAGTCATCGATTTTAAATATCTGGTTTTTAAAAAAATTAATTTAAAAATCTTGTATAGAACACGGTAAGAAATGCAATTGTGTTTAACTCGCGAGCAAATTTCCCACTCGTTACACAAAATGAGACATTTCCTAACTGGTTACATAAAGAGCTATTACTGATTAGTCAGGAAAGTGCTTTATCTAACTCGACCCAAACAAATAACTATAATTTTTTTTTTTTTTATACTAAGTTCTCTACTACCGCAGCTTGGATTTCAGGAGAAGTACATAAAAACTCCTCACTCTTATTTTCTTCGCTTTTTTTCAACATTTCAACAAGTCGTCACATTAAATAATAGCTATTTACATAACAAGTACGCGAAGACATACTTTGTAAATGACGTCTTCGTACACGAGTTTTGTACAATGCTTTTTGTAACGAGCAAATATGATATAATCGACAATGAGGAAAATTATTAAATTTGAAGCGTGAATTTATATTGACAATTAAGTATGCCATGAAGTAACATTTGTTTTTTGAAAACAAATTGTTTATTTTTCTTGTGAATCTTGTTAAAATATGTCCGTTTGATAACGTTATAAGCTAACGTCTCTATTTCTTTTATAAATTCCTTAATATGTATGTATATACGTAAATACAATTAGCGTTTTAATAGTCAAATTTAGAATAATAAAAAAATGGTATTTTTTCAATTACTTTCCATTGGTTTCCAGATAATGTAAACTAGAGGTCGGCAAAAATATCCGATATCCGAATCCGATCCGATCCGAAGTCGAATTTCGGATCGGATCGAATCCGATCCAATCGTCGGCTAAAATATCCGATCCGAAAGTAGGATAAAACATCCGATCCGAAATATACATACATAACTTTTAGGTATCCACTCTTAGTATAAACATAAATTCAAATTCCTCTCTAAAGAAATATAATGCTACGTTATATTTATAAGCATTTATGTTCTGTGCTAAAAATGATTAAATAACATTACAACAAAATATGTCTCTTTAGTTTTTTATAACAAAATTATTTATTAAATTTCATCTATAACTGCTATTTTTCTTTCGAATATGCAACGTTAAAATTGGTTTAGTATAAATAGGAAAAACTGTACGAATCGGATTTCGGATCGGACTTCAGATCAGATCGGATCGGATATCAAAATTTTCAAATATGCCGACCTCTAATGTAAATATTACTTGGAATGCTGCGAGTACAAAAAATTACTTTTGACACAATAGTATATTGTGTAACTAGTAGGAAGAGTGATACATTCCCGAAGTCAAGCAATCAGTAGTCCAGGAAGACACTATTCCTACATGTTACACATACTGTTTTTCTTTTTCGAACGGTTCACATTCAACAACTAGTTAGGTATTTTATATTTCATTTATAAACGTCAAACGTCCAAAAAGACATCAAATTATTGCATAGTTTTGATAAAAATATTTGATGTTAGCATAACGATGGTTTGTTTATTTATTTTCACAAACGTACTATACGAAAAAACTTTACCAGACACCGGAATAGTTATTTGTATAACTAGAGGACAAAGTAGTCTATTGCCGAGAACAACAACCATGCAAAAACGACAAAGACACTTTCTCCTCGAGGTGTACACAAATTTTTTTTACGGCCACTTAGAAACGCCTGCAAAAGTATTTAAAATAATTTTTGACAGTTTTTCTATTTGGAAATTCGTGTAATACTTTTCATGTATCCATTGATACGATAATACTCTTATATTTCCACTCGGTAAGCGGCAAATGTCAAGTTTCTGCTTTCAACTGATAGTTGGAAAAGTTTATATACTGCTCGGTCGTAAAAAAAATATATTGCCGGACTGTTATTTCTTGTAGCCTAGCAACAACACTATAATACAGGAATAAAGTACTTTGTGAACAAAAAACTCCGGGAAAATAAAATGTGACATTTATGTCAAAATAAAAAAAAATAAACAAATCTCTGTGACAGCTCAGTCAAGGATTCCTTATCTTAATTGATGTCACAATTTATTTTTCAAATATCTAGTACTATAGACATACTAGTATAACAAATATAAACCTTTTAAACGTAAAATTTAATTGTAACCAATTTTTTCATTCTTCATTTTAAAATGTACAGAGGAGCCAATTTCCGCCTATTTTAAAAATCCTATATTAAACTCCAATGTTCCGATTAAATCTATGCAGAGCCTGTATAAGAACATTAGTTTTTTATAACAATGTGAATTTTTTCATGCTTAACTGAATTACGTTTATCCATAAACTTTTTTTTACATACTGTACATTCGTAGTTTTTTATACCTGTGTGAATTTGTTCATGTCTAACCAAATTAGTTTTGTATACAAACGTTTTTTTACAAATTGAACATTCGTAATTTCTTACACCTGTATGAATTTCTCCATGTCTAACCAAAGTACCTTTACGCATAAACTTTTTTTCACATATGCCACATTCGTAGCTTTTTATATCGGTGTGCGATTTTTCATGGTATATCAAATAACTTTCATGCACAAACTCCTTTTTACATACTGCACATTTGTAGTTTTTTATACCTGTGTGGATTTGTTCATGCATAACTAAACCACTTTTACGACTAAACTTTTTTTTACATAGTGCACATTCGTAGTTTTTTATACATGTGTTCATTTTCTCATGCTTAGCTAAATAAGCTTTATACATAAAATTCTTGTTACATAGTTCACATTTGTACATTTTTATATCTGTGTGAATTTTTTCATGTCGAATCAAATGATTTCTACACCTAAACTTTTTTTTACATATTGCACATATGTATTTTTTTAAACCTGTGTGAATTTCTTCATGCTTAACCCGCTCATATTTAAACAAAAACTTTTTTTTACATACTGCACATTCGTAGTTTTTTATACCTGTGTGTTTTTTTTCATGTATAATCAAAGTACTTTTATACATAAACTTTTTTTTACATACTGAACATTGATAGTCATTTATACCCGTATGAATGTTTTCATGTACAATCAAACTTATTTTTTGAACAAAACTTTTGTTACAAAATGAACATTTAAAATCCTTGATACCTGCATGACGTTTTAAATGATACTTCAATGATGTTCTATCTGAAAATGCTCTATTACAAGTAGTACAGTAAAATTTTAGATTTTGCTTAATATTCTTTGTTCCTGTTACTCTATTTGTTTCAAGATTTGTCGAGTTAATTATTTCCCTACTAATATTGCAGTATTCGGTATCTTCAATATTAGAAACAGAAACATCAGAGTCATTTGGAATTGATTCACATTTTAAGCTTTTAACATATTCATGATAAGATTCAATATCACCGTTGTCTTAAGATGTAGGAAATTCTTCTTTTATTTCGATGTTATTATCTGTCTCATATAATAAATTTGACGCTTCAATATCTAATTCGTCAACACACTGTGTTTCAGTTTTAACAACTTCTTCTTTAATATAAATTCCATTATTTTCCTTTTTTTGAGTTCGTAGCTCCTTATCACTTGTTTCAGTTGACATTGTCTCGTTGATTAGTTGATTCTGGTACTTTATTTCGGTAAGTTTTATTGATAAATATTTTTACTATTCACCAGCAGATGTGCGTAGTTTTGCAAACAAATTTGTTTGAATTTGTAAAAATATTCTAATTTGTTAATACAATTGCAGCTTACATATATCGGGATTGCTGAATGAGAGTCAATCTACAAATTAAAACAGTTTGTATAAATTTTTATCAAAAATAGGTTGCGGGTACTCACGTGATCAAACTGAAGTTGATGCACAGCTGGTTGGTGGGGGGTGAGTTACTTTGATCAGATCGTTGTAAAAAATTCTTCTTTTATTCCGAGATTATTTTCCGTCGTATATAAACGTGATTCTTCATCTATTCATCAATTATTGTGTTTCATTTATGACAACTTCTTCTTTAATATAAATTTTCTCTAGTTTGCAGCTCATTATCATTTCCTACAATTGACATTATCTGGTCAATACTCACTGCCTGTAACTTTATTCTAAATATTTTATATCAGTTAAGTATTACATTAATAAATATTTGTACGATTCTCTTGCAGTAGATGTCAAAGTTTGGAAATAGTGTGTAAATAAATTTGTTTGAATTTGTAAAAATATTCTATTTTTTTCATACAATTGATGCATGTATATATTTTGGAATTGTCAAACGAGATTCAACCTATAAATTATGAAAACATACATTTGTAACGTACAGTAATAAAAATGCTTCATGGTTATGTTTACTTACAATTTCAGGTATACAATCAACAGTATTATAGCTTCTTTTGAATTAAATATTCCTTCACTCTTTTCGATTAAAACAGGTTCTTTCTTTTTAAAAGTTTAGGTAAATACATTCTTGCCTTTTAATATGAAAAAGTTAATTTTTCCAGTGATTGTAAAACAAAACAGGTTTTAGGTTAGCTCGCTTCGCTGGCGCTTGAAATAAACAATCCCCGCTTTCCACCGCTGCCATCACACGTTCTGTGGAAATCCGATTTTATAACAACAATCTACCTGTCAACTCTCTGACTGCCATAGAAAAGGGAGATAGACTACGACTACCTACAGTTTTAGAACCATTGTAATCATGTTAAAAAGCACATGCGTTAAACAGTTGACAAAAGGATATTGTTGTGTTAGTTGTTTGTCTGTTTAGTGTTGTTAAAATAATTTTTATTTATATGCATATCGCACTTTTCTTGTTCATAAAATAAATGAAAAAACGTCAGCTACCCTCCAAATAATTGTCTTACTTTTGTTCCGTTTTTTAAAAACCTATAAGGTCGCGGGCACTCACGTTTTTGTAATGTCACTAACAGGATAGTATTCTGGCAACACTGTTATCAGTGTTGCCCATTTGGAGATTTTGTCGCTAAATCTAGAGAAATTAACTATCGTAATGCGACTTTATAAAAGAATTTGCGACATGTCGCAAATCTAGAGTTTTAGAAACATTACTAGCGACATTTCTGGAGATATTTTTTCACCAAACTGTGATTTTGTACGAATACAATATATTTATCATTCAAACAGGAATCTTTTTCTGTTGGTATTCCGTGATTCTAACTATTAACCTAACTTCGTTCCAAATTCCAAGTTGTTGATTTGTTGAGGTAAAACGTCAAATACATAATACCAGTTTGAATTTACACCTGTTTAGTACAGTATATTTTTTTAACCTTATAGTAGGTACTTCATATGCAGACTGATTGTAAAGTTATGTGATATTGTTGCTATAAATATCTGAAATTTAAAAAATGTATATAATCTAGAGATATTATGGCGAATTTTTATTTTTTATTAGAGATATCTGGAGGTTTTTAAAAATTATATTCTAGAGATATTCTGGAGACTTTTTAAATGCAATCTAGAGACTTTTTGTTTACAAAACAACACACATTTGAAGAACTATTTCCAAACAATAACATCCACGGCTGGTGAATCGTACAAATATTTATCAGTAAGACTCACTGATATAAAATATCAGAATAAACTAATCAACCAGACAATGTCAACTGTAGGAAGTGATGAAAAGCTGCAAACTGGAGAAAAGGAAGATAATGGAATTTATATTAAAGAAGAAGTTCTCATAAATGAAACACAATGTGTTGAAGAATCACGTTTATTACATGCGACGGAAAATAATATCAGAATAAAAGAAGAATTTCTTCCATCTGTACACAACGAAGATAATGAAATTTATATTAAAGAAAACGTTCTCACAAATGAAACACAGTGTGTTGATGAATTACAAATTGAAGAATCAGCTTTATTGTATAAGACAGAAAATAATATCGGAATAAAAGATGAAAGTGTAAGACTTTCTCCTGAATTCGTAAAGTGCGAATCAATTCCATATGACTCTGATATTGTATATGAAGATTCCAAATATTATAATAGTAATAGTGAAACTAATAACAAAAACTACGAATGTGCACTATGTAAAAAAAAGTTTATATATAAATATCGTTTGAATAATCATGAAAAAATTCACACAGGTATAAAATATTACGAATGTGCACTATGTAAAAAAAAGTATACGTATAAACGCAGTGTGGTTCAGCATGAAAAAATTCACGCAGGTGTAGAAAACTACGAATGTGTACAATGTAAAAAAAAGTTTTTGCGAAAAGATGATTTGGTTAAGCATGAAAAAATTCACACAGGTATAAAAAACTACGAATGTGCATTATGTAAAAAAAAGTTTATTCGAAAAGATGATTTGGTTAAGCATGAAAAAATTCACACAGGTATAAAAAACTACGAATGTGCACAATGTAAAAAAAAGTTTATGCATAAAGGTAATTTGGTTAAGCATGAAAAAATTCACACAAGTATCAAAAACTACGAATGTGCTCAATGTAAAAAAAAGTTTTTGCGAAAAGATGATTTGGTTAAGCATGAAAAAATTCACACAGGTATAAAAAACTACGAATGTGCATTATGTAAAAAAAAGTTTTTGCGTAAAGGTGATTTGGGTAAGCATGAAAAAATTCACACAGGTATAAAAAACTACGAATGTGCACAATGTAAAAAAAAGTTTATGCATAAAAGTAATTTAGTTAAGCATGAAAAAATTCACACATTAATTTAATTGAGCATGTAAAAATTCACACAGGTAAAATCAACGAATGTTTAATTTGTAAAAAAAAAGTTTATGTATAAACGTAATTTGGCTAAAATAAAAAACTAATGTTCTTATATAAAAATAAGTAATTCAATAAATAAGTTGATTAAAAAAAAAGTTATTATTACTAACATAACCGATGTATATTTTGTGTGAATTTGTATTGGTTTATATTATAATAAAGGTCGTCTGACACGATCAATTGTTATGTAGATTTTAATGTCAATTTTTTAGTACTTTTTCCACGTATATTTTCATTGAAGACTAAATTCCTGTATCCAACGTCAATTTTCTGCTAGATGCGCATGCGCATTTCGACCTGTTTTGAAAAATGTTGGTATTGTATTAGGGTCTGAAGTTGGTGGACAGCTGTCAGAATTACTTCCCTTCTCACCCTTCATCGTCACATACTTTAAGACTGACATCGAACTAGGTTATTTTAGAATTTCGTTCTATTTTTCTTGTGTGTTGTTTGTTATTGTTTCATTTGTCATTATGTTGTAAATTGTTGTGTTTTTGTCTGTTTAGTGTTTAATGTCGCTTGGTTTATGCTATGTGGTGGGATGTAAGATGGATAGAAATGTTAAACCAAAATGAACGAGACGAACTGAAACGCAAAGTTTGTCACTAAGATGGAAATGAGAAATAGTTCAAGGTTACGTTTACTAATGTCTGATAAATGCTGTATTAGTTTCTTTTCGTTGCCAACATCAGAAACCAAAAAAGTCCCTAGTTCAGAATCAAAATATCCCTTTTAAAACTGATAAATTTAAAGTATTTGTAATTACATGGACTGTTACTTTTATCTCATAATTGGGCGTATTCTGTAACTGATTCTGTTAATTTTTAACAGAAGTTCAAATTTTTAATCAATGAAATAATATATAGGAACTCTAATTTTATATTTTTATTTATTGTTAGAGCTCTACAAACCAAGAGAGGAGTGTCTTAGAGGGGGTCTCTACTATCATCAATGTCAAAACTCTGCCGTATTCAAGTCAATGCAGTGTTGTGAAGTAGAAAGAGTTAGAGTAACTTGTTGGTAAGGCGGGTGCGCGGCAAGGAGCGAGTACCCTTTGATGTAACGCGAGTTGCAAACATTTGTGTAGTTATTTTTATATTAAATTACTTACTTTTCATCAAAGTAAAGGTTAGTTTTTGACATATTAAGTGTTTTGTATACGCACTTTTGTATTTAAATAAATAAAATGCTCGCGTCTGATAACTGTCATCAACAAAAATGCAACCTGCATAACACCAAGGGGTACTAGCTTTTTGCCGCGCATCCGTCTCATCAAAAGTTATTCTAACCCTTTCTACTTCACAACAAACGCCGTTGTTCTCCGTCTACTTATGGTTGGTCTGGGTACATAATATACATCAACCTAATATTCATTCGCATAATCAGTCAACAACCTAATATCTAGCAGCATAATATTCAAGCACATAATATGCATGCCACCTAATATTCAGTAGCATAATATTCATACACATAATATGCATGCCACCTAATATGCATACCACCTAATATTCAGCAACATAAGTAGCGTTCGATTTGCAAACAATCTCACCTCAGTTCATTTCAACTGAGTTGAGATTGTCTGAAATGAGATGATATTTTTTCGATGACAAATCGAACGGGTTTTGACAGGTCTGAACTGAGTCGGTTACGTGACGAACGTTGTAGTATCATTTCGCGGACAACACATGATTTGCTTGATGTTTTTGTTGGAAGTGAGCTGTGAGACATGATTTATAATAACTATTTATTATTATTTAATAATTTAAAAAAATTGTTAAATAACTTCAAAATATTCAAACAAAACATAACGAATTCTACCCCCACTCTAACTGAGTAGAAAATCTCAGTACGCACCAGTGAAATAGGTAGTGCAGCATCGGCAAGGGAGGAAGTGAGTGTCTCACTTGATCTCAGTTATGTCAGTGCAAATAGAACAGCACAAAAAAGCTGTCAAACTGAGGTGAGGTGAGATTAACTGAGATTTGGTGCAAATCGAACGCTACTATAATATTCATCCACATAATCATTCAAACCACCTAATATTCAATCGACCTAATATTCAGCAGCCGAAAGCACAATCATAGCCAGAGACATCTATCGATTGGTTTTAACATAAAGAGTAGTTTCACAGGTTACTACTATATAACCATGTCGGTAACTACTATATGTTGTAGATACTAGCCACTAGATAAAACTACCAATATGTGTATTATTTACTTTACATTTACTCATATTTTATAACAAATATAATTAATTTCTAAAAATTTCTATTTGCAACTAAACAATAAATAGTTTATAACATATTTTTATTTTAATAAATAAATTTTAAATTCTGTGTTTTCTATAATATTTGTTAAATATTCTCCATTTTTATAATAAAATTTAAATTTAAATATTTAATTAATTAATGGATCTTTAGATGAAATGATAAATGTATAAAGTGCAAAAAATAATATGTAAATTAATTTTTATGGATACTTTTTATATATTCTATAATTATTGATATTATGATTTTTATTATAGCAAGTTTGATTATTGATAACAACAATGTTGACTTAAATAAATTGAAATTAGGAAATCAGTACTTTGGTTTTCAGAGTACCGAATTACCGATGTGGTTTTTATTATGTTGTCTTTATTTTGATGATAAATTTTAGCTATAAAGTTTTTGTATATAGTTTACATATAACGCGGCGATCGTCTAATTATTGAAATTCAATTTAACTGTTTAACTACGTTGTGTTTTAATATGGAAACAAGTAATTAGTGACCAGAATTCTTTAATTTGAAGTCGTGAGTTGGGAAATATAAGGAGATCGTTCGGCCGATGCCACCGAGAGCCCAGCCGCCACTCAACCCGTGGCAGTGGCTCCCTACTACGCAGCAGACCAACAGCATTCTCGGTTGCCGCGTGAAACGGCAGGCGCAACACAATTTTGCTTTATTGATTGTTATAGCCACAGCCGCTTTTTAAAACCTTGCAAGTGTTTAACGTCTAATGCAGTTGAATAGAACAAGAGATTTCAATTTCATTTAGTACTGTAAGGAATTATTTAAAACAAAAAAGTATAAATCTTTTAAATATACAAAACATCACGAACTGAAAGAAGATAAGTTTGTCAGAATAACATTCTGTGAATTAATGCTGGAAAAGGCAAATAAAAATTCACATTTTATTGAAAATATTAGATTTTCTGACGAAATAATGAATATCTGTATGCCCGATCCGAAATCCAAGCCGAGATCCGATCCGAAATCCGATCTGAGATCCAACCAGACGTGTCATTAGATCAGTACAGTTTTTCCTATTTATATTAAACCAATTTTAACGTTGCATATTCAAAAGAAAAATAACAGTTATAGATGAAATTTAATAAATAATTTTGTTATAAAAAACTAAAGAGACCATATTTTGTTGTAACGTTATTTAATCATTTTTATCACAGAACATAAATGCTTATAAATATAACGTAGCGTTATATTTCTTTAGAGAGGATTTGGAATTTGAGTTTTTACTAAAAGTGGATACCTAAATGTTATGTACGAATCGGATGTTTTATCCTACTTTCGGATCGGATATTTTATCCGACTTTCGGATCGGATATTTTATCCGACTTTCGGATCGGATCTTTTATCCGACTTTCGGATCGGATCTTTTATCCGACTTTCGGATCGGATCTTTTATCCGACTTTCGGATCGGATCTTTTATCCGACGTTCGGATCGGATCTTTTATCCGACTTTCGGATCGGATCTTTTATC
Organism: Pterostichus madidus; assembly: GCA_911728475.2. NCBI lineage: Eukaryota > Metazoa > Arthropoda > Insecta > Coleoptera > Carabidae > Pterostichus > Pterostichus madidus. The sequence goes on from OU452314.1 coordinate 28,238,441, forward strand.
CGACTTTCGGATCGGATCTTTTATCCGACGTTCGGATCGGATCTTTTATCCGACGTTCGGATCGGATCTTTTATCCGACTTTCGGATCGGATCGGATCGGATTCAGATTTCGGATATTTTTGCCGACCTCTACTGTACGCTACAAGTCATACCCAATATCTTCAAAAAGTAAATGTTTGGATTGGAATTTTTAAAAACAATATTATTGGACCATATTTCACTAACGGCACTTTAACTGGTCATTCTTATTATGATCTATTGATAAATTATATTGGACCGGCAATTGAGGAACCACTCGATTGTAGTTTTTTTAATTACTCTAAACCGACATTTTTAAACAAATTGTTTAATTTTTAATTAAAAAAAAAATTTATTCTTCGAATGTTTTCCTCAAAGTTGATTCATGCCAACTCTAAAAATGTGTTTTCTTGTGCGGTTGTCTTTTGAGGTGACGCAGGTAGATTTTTTGTGTCCATGAATTGTGTCCTAAGCTGAGAAAGGATGGTATGTACTCCACGAACTTTACAAAACCCTTGACTGCAAGAAACACCACTTAATACTGCATAAAATATCACTGAGGCCCAACGAAGGTGGTTGCTTACATCTGAGCGGACATTAACTGCTCACCTAGATTTTCGCTAAAGACATTTAACTAACAAACACTTATATTTAATATATCTTTTTCCCTCAGTACTAATAAAAATTAAATTAAATTTTAATATAAATCGAAAATAAATAAAACTCAAATTTTTTAGTGAAGTATAATTTCAGTAATCTTGAAATAAATATTTACGAACCAAAATTAGCATTTAATAAATTAGCCAATGTCGCATAAAATTTATATTTATAATGCGCTATGCATAACATAACCAATTTTCTTTTTAAGCGGTGGCGTAATTTCTTAAATACTGTGAGCTCGATTGTCAATATCTTAATAAATAAATTTATTAGCTTATAGCTGAATCTATTTACTATAATAATTATGGCAGTAAAGGAAAATTAGCTGTTCTGTACCAAAGAGTACTTTTGAAATTAAAATATATGAATATTCCTATGGTTCAATTAGATACAATACAACTATACAAGAAAGTAAGTAAGCGAAAAAAGTTGTGATCTTTTAGAAATAATAAATCAGATTCTAATTTGGTTAGACATTCAAATTATTCAAATCATACCTATTATATCAACAATGTAAGTATTTTGCATATTATGAATAAAGAACTAAAAATTAATTTCATAGAAGTTTATAAAATTCAGTTCACCATTAGGAAAGGTTAAGAAGATCAAATAGATTTGTTGTCATTAGTATGCCTTGGAAAGTCTCATTGATGGTTTCTCCCACTAATTTTATAACACGTAGCCGTTATTCATCCCCTAAAACTATATCGAAAGACACCAACCAATTAGTGTATTCAGCATATAATCCTTCTAAAGATGGTCCTACAATCAGAAAATAATGAAATATGTAAATTTATCTATTTGTCAAAGATATATCAAGTCTTATTTCTTAATATACATCTGAAATAAAATAATTGAGTAACAAAATTAATTGTAAAATTATAATATATAAAGAATATTGTAGCGCTTGTTTATGTGGGCGAAGTGATGACAATCAAAGAAATGTTATTAATTAGATAGAAGATTAATAAACGATAATTAAGAATTAAACTATTTAACGGCAAATATTAATTATATTCACTATGAATTAACGAACATTAATACTAATTTAATTTATCCGAAACCAAGAATCAGGCATGATTTTTTAAAGGAAATAATACACATATTGGTAGTGTTATCTAGTGGCTAGTATCTACAACATAGAGTAGTTACCGACATTGGTTATATAGTAGTAACCTGTGAAAGTACCCTTTATGTTAAAACCACTCGATAGATATCTCTGACTATGATTGTGCTTTCGGCTGCTGAATATTAGGTCAATTGAATATTAGGTGGCATGCATATTATGTGAATGAATATTATGCTACTGAATATTAAGCCCGTCTGACACGATCAATTTTAATGTACATTTTCCATGTACATTTTTTAGTTCAATTTTAATGTACATTTTCCATGTACATTCAAATTGAAGACAAAAATTCCTGTATGCAACGACCTAAATTTTCTGCTAGATACGCATGCGCATTTCGATCCGTTTTGAAAATATGTTGGTATTGAATTAAGCCCGTCTGACACGATCAATTTTAATGTAAATTTTAATGTACATTTGTTACTTTTTAAAAAATTGAACGTATCATACATGCGCACGCACTTCAATGTTGCCTTCAATTTTAATGTACATGAAAAAATAGAACCTGTCCTATTTCCTTCAATGTTTTCGTCAATTAATTGCGCAAAGAAGCTGCGCGCAGCGCATGGCATTGTGTATTGTTAAAACGCTCAGACCATACCTTAGACGGAGAACAACGGCGTTTGTTGTGAAGTAAAAAGAGTTAAAGTAAGTTGTTGGTGAGACGGGTGCGCGGCAAAGAGCTAGTATCCCTTGGTGTTATGCGGGTTGCATTTTTGTTGATGACAGTTATTAGACACGAGCATTTTATTTATTTAAACACAAAAGTACGTATACAAAACACTTAATATGTCAAAAACTAACCTTTACTTTGATGTATAAACAGTAAGTAATTGAATATAAGAATAACTATACAAATGTTTGCAACTCGCATAACATCAAAGGATACTCGCTCCTTGCCGCGCACCCGTCTCACCAACAACTTACTTTAACTCTCTCTACTTCATAACACTGCATTGACTTGAATACGACAGACTTTGTCTAAGGTATGGTTAGTCTGAGCGTTTTAACAATACACAATGCCATGCGCTGCGCGCAGCTTCTTTGCGCAATTAATTGACGAAAACATTGAAGGAAATAGGACAGGTTCTATTTTTTCATGTACATTAAAATTGAAGGCAACATTGAAGTGCGTGCGCATGTATGATACGTTCAATTTTTTACAAAGTAAAAAAATGTACATGAAAATGTACATTAAAATTGATCGTGTCAGACGGGCTTTATACTCGTAATAGGTACTTGATATGCAAACTGATTGTAAAGTTATGTGATATTGTAAATTTATATATTAGTCTTGCTATAAAATAAAAATTATAAATATACAAATGTATATAAAATGTTATTTGTTGGAGTTTTTATTATAGATATATGAAATATAAAAAATATATATATAATCTGGAGATATTCTGGCGAATTTTTATTTTTTATTAGAGATATCTGGAGGTTTTTAAAAGTTATAATCTAGAGATATTCTGGAGACTTTTTAAATGCAATCTAGAGACTTTTTGTTAACGTTAGTTGGCAACACTGTTCTGTTGTTGTATTCAGGCGGAATGCTTCACCTTAAGTTTGAGGATTTTCTTCAGGTTTTTTCGTTTGTATTATAATGTTTTTCATATCTAAGTTATGTTCCTTGTGCCTCGGTTCTTTTAAAAAGAGTGAACCTGTATTACTCCAAACGTGTGAAGAAATATTAATTCAAAAGAAGCTAATATATTGTTTACCTGAAATTGTAAGTAAACATAACCTTGAAGCAATTTTATCACTATTCATTAAAAATTTATGCAAACTGTTATAATTTATAGATTGACACTCATTCGGTAATCCCGAAATATGTATGCAGCGATTGTATTAACAAATTAGAATGTTTTTACAAATTCAAACAAAATTGTTTACAAAACAACACACATTTGAAGAACTATTTCCAAACATTAACATCAACAGCTGATGAATCGTACAAATATTTATCAGTAAGACTCACTGATATAAAATATCAGAATAAACTAATCAACCAGACAATGTCAACTGTAGGAAGTGATGAAAAGCTGCAAACTGGAGAAAAGGAAGATAATGGAATTTATATTAAAGAAGAAGTTCTCATAAATGAAACACAATGTGTTGAAGAATTACGTTTATTACATGCGATGGAAAATAATATCGAAATAAAAGAAGAATTTCTTCCATCTGTACACAACGAAGATATTGAAATTTATATTAAAGAAGACGTTCTCACAAATGAAACACAGTGTGTTGATGAATTACAAATTGAAGAATCACCTTTATTGTACAAGACAGAAATTAATATCGGAATAAAAGAAGAAAGTCTTACACCTGAATTTATAAAGTGCGCATCAATTCCAAGTGACTCTCATATTGTATATGAAGATTCCAAATATTATAATAGTAATAGTAAAACTAATAACAAAAACTACGAATGTGCACTATGTAAAAAAAAGTTTATATATAAATATCGTTTGAATAATCATGAAAAAATTCACTCAGGTATAAAATATTACGAATGTGCACTATGTAAAAAAAAGTATACGTATAAACGTAGTTTGGTTCAGCATGAAAAAATTCATGCAGGTGTAAAAAACTACGAATGTGCAATATGTAAAAAAAAGTTTACGCGAAAAGTGAATTTTCGAAAGCATGAAAAAATTCACACAGGTATAAAAAACTATGAATGTGCACTATGTAAAAAGAAGTATATAAATAAAAGTGATTTGGTTCAGCATGAAAAAATTCACACAGGTATAAAAAACTACGAATGTGCAATATGTAAAAAAAAGTTTGTGTATAAACGTAGTTTGGTTAAGCATGAAAAAATTCACACAGGTATAAAAAACTACGAATGTAGACTATGTAAAAAAAAGTATATGTATAAACATAGTTTGGTTCAGCATGAAAAAATTCACGCAGGTGTAAAAAACTACGAATGTGCATTATGTAAAAAAAAGTTTATGTGGAAAGAGAATTTGCTAAATCATGGAAAAGTTCACACAGGTATAAAAAACTACGAATGTACAATATGTAGAAAAAAGTATATGTATAAATATAATTTAGTTTTGCATGAAAAAAATCACACTGGTGTAAAAAACTACGAATGTGCACTATGTAAAAAAAAGTTTATGTATAAACGTAGTTTAGTTGAGCATGAAAAAATTCACACAGGTATAAAAAACTACGAATGTGCATTATGTAAAAAAAAGTTTTTGCGAAAAGCTGATTTGGTTAAGCATGAAAAAATTCACACAGGTATAAAAAATTACGAATGTGCATTATGTAAAAAAAAGTTTTTGCGAAAAGCTGATTTGGTTAAGCATGAAAAAATTCACACAGGTATAAAAAATTACGAATGTGTATTATGAAAAAAAAAGTTTATGAAAAAACGTAGTTTGTTTGAGCATGTAAAAATTCACACAGGTAAAAATCAACGAATGTTCAATTTGTAAAAAAAAAATGATGTATAAACGTAATTTGGTTAGGCATGAAAAATACCACATAGTTATAAAAACTAATGTTCTTATATAAAAATAAGTAATTCAATAAATAAGTTGATTAAAACAAAAATATTATTATTACGAACATAACCGATGTATATTTTGTGTGAATTTTTATTGATTTATATTATAATAAAGGTTGTCTGACACGATCAATTGAAAATGTGACATGGTTCTCTTTTGTAAAAAACAATAATAAGCACAAAAAATAAAATAAACTTGGTTTCCATATACTTTATTAAAAAAATGAACTATATTCTGTAAAAATAAACAAAATAAATAAAATTATTAAGAAATTGAGTAAATTTATTCATCTTTAATAGTAAAATCCATTCTAGCACCAAATCTGTCATCTACTTCGTTCTTATCATCGAACTATAAAAAGAAAGACAATCGTTTGGAATAAGGTATAAAATAGATTTGATATCGTTTAGTTTTGGTTCTGATATCACTTTGCCATCAGGCCAGAGAACAGTGAGGTCCTTTGAAGAAAGGATGTATGAGTAGTTCGGCCACAATTTTTTTTCTGTAAATCAATTTCAGTAACATAGTCACCAAAATCTTGACGCAGAAAAATAAAATATGGTTTTTCTTTTTTTAATACTATTTCCCGAGTATTTAACCTATTAATTTTTTCATTATAATAATTATTATTAATATAAGAAAAATACAATAGGTCGCGGGCACTCACGTGACGAACAAGTTGATGCACAGCTGATTGGTGGGCAGCTGTCAGAGTTATCTCCCGCTGTTCCCCTTCTCATTGCCGCGCTAATGTTTCGACTGAGACAAACTTTGCGTTTCAGTTCGTTTCGTTCATATCTGAGATGTTATTATTTTGGTTTTACATTTCTGTCCATCCTACATCCCACCACATAGCATAAAACAAGCGACATTATTTCGCTAATATAAATTAAAAAAACACTAAACAGACAAATAGCTAACACAACAATTTACAGAACCTGGTTCTTTTCAAATCTCGTCCCAAAAAATAGTTCATTTTTGTAGGTGGCGCAGTGATCTTTCACGGGACAGCTGTTTTTACGTCACAATATCACGTGAGTGCCCGCAACCTATTAAAAATAACAGTTGTACCTCGGTTCTATTTTACAGCCCATAAAATGGGCCTTTGGCAACCTAAATTCAACCCAAACTCAATTTGTACCTCATTGTGGGATGATTCCTTTTTGTATAACTATGTCCAATTGTTATGTAGATTTTATTGTCAACTTTTTGTGTTCAATTTTTTAGTACTTTTTCCACGTACATTTTTATTGAAGACTAAAATTCCTGTATGTAACGTCAATTTTCTGCTAATTATAATTTATATATGGTAGTTTTAGTGGCATACAAGCAAAGCTTATTTTTGTACTTCTCTATTAAAACGGACACCCGTTGCCGCGACTACGACATTTTAATTAAATAATAGGCGTATTCCATTTGCCATTTGGATCAGATCTAATTTACATTTTCTGAACCAGATCACTTATGTATTTCGCTGGATTACTTCTCTGACTTTATTTCCAGTACTAGAATTAATGATTTTAATTTACTTTGAAGTAATACACCCAAATAAATGCATCAGTTTGCTTAATTTAGTTCATTTATGGCCAGTTTTTCAATCACCGGTTTACTGTTGATTAATGTTAATCATGATTAAATAATAATGGACACTATGGTTTCTATTATTATTTAATCATGATTAACAATAATCGGTGATTGAAAAACTGGCCCTTAGTAATGTTATCTAATTTATCTGAATTGATTTAAACGAACCAAGTGGAAAATGGAATACAACTAATGATACAAATAGAAAAAAATAGGTTCATGGTTTCAACAGATTCAACATAGTCAAAGATAATATATACCTACCATATACATAATAGTATTCATTCATTCATTAGTAAACTAAATCCATGATTATAAAATAAAAATGTGCGGACAAATTATTCTGATATTAGAACACCTGTTACGATAATTGATTACAAACGAAAGAAATCGTAGCGGCGATATTTATACTTAATCTATATACAGCAGCCCAAATATACTGAGATAATACCTGTCCTACGAAAGCCCTAAGATATCTATTCATGGTTTAGCATCTGGAAAGAATATACTAAATAAGCATTAAAGCTCAGTGAGAACACACCTCCAATCATTCATCTCAACTACTCCACAGGTCAAACTGACCAGGTCATATAACATTCACATACTTGGCCAAGTCACACAACATTCGCTAACCTTTCGTATCTCGTTGGTAACCGGGTTAGGGTTACTACAGCTCACAAGGCTGCTCGCTGCACGTTGGCGGCCAGTCACGGCTCCGCTACAGCACAAAGCTGCTCGCTGTACGTTGGGAGCCAACCACGGATCTCCATATGACCACACACAGCCACAGCCGTAACAAGCGCTCACACTTGCGCTAACTCAACAATACCATCAACCAACTCAACTCACATACGCAAGGAGGACTCACCTCTAAACCTGTCCTGAATATCCTCGAAACTCTATCAGGCACTTAACACAATATCTAACCATCTCAATACTACTTTACTTGTCAAACGATGAACTGTAAGTAACGTAAGCCATCCGCCGATTCGGTTAATAAATATTCAATCAAACATTACATAATTACCAAGTTGCGTAAATAAAAGGAGATGACATAAGCAAAGACGAGCTAACTAATAAAATTAATGAGATGAAATAAATATGACTGTGACACACCAAAATTGTAATCATTTGTAAAATAACAACGAAAAATAAAAATTATCATTATCGATCATTAACAGATAATGATGCAGTTATAGAATACGGGTTAGTTATATTTTATAAAAACCATTTAATTAAAAATAAATATACATTCAATTATCTACATTTGCTTTTTATTCAAATTTGTGTATCCTATCCCGACACAAGTCATCAACACTTTATCTGCACCAGGAATCTCATCTTCCTCATTCTCTGCTGTAAAGTGCTCTAGTTTGAACGTAACACCGAAGAATTCTTTCAGATGCTGCAAGAAAGATATCGTGTACTCAGACAGGGGCCCGGACATGAACTTCGACACGTCTTTCTGTCCTAAAGCCATGAAGAGGGTGGCCAGAGACTGGAAGGCGGAGTCGGTGCACCCTCCAAAGAAGATTTCTTCTAGGAGGTGGTGGGCTGCTTTGATGCCTAGGTCTTCAGGGGAAGATGGCATTTGACCTTCGGAGACGACATTTGATACCTGCAAAATATAGTTTTTATTAATTAACTAGCTAAAGTGTAGTATCACTGACTTCTTTTTTAAATTTCCTCCACCACCATAATGACATTTACTTATCAATGATCTTAAAACATTTTCAAAGATTTGAAGCTCATCACAAAGGAGTATAAATAATAAATATAAATATATCGTTACGCCTTCTACCCATTACTGGGTGTGGTACTCTGTCGAAGCAGATCTCGGTAAGTGATATATTTTGCACGTGAAGTGCGGTTACCAGCCGTCAAATCATGGCCCCCATAGATGTAAGTGGTGGGGAAGCCACAGGGGTAGTTTTAAAATGGTGAAAATTGTTTGTCGCCTGTGGGAATCGAACCAGGGTTCTCAGGATCCACAGGCCGTCTTGATACCACTGAGCTAGCTACCCAATAAGGAGTATAAATGTCATAAATGTATCAAAATGGCAAAGAATAAGATTTGGTTACAAGAAATTATTTTTTATTTCCTGATAATAGTCGGTTACATCATGCTTGAGGTTTGAAGCTGGAAAATATTTATTTTCAAATATCAGTTTAGAAGCACTGGTTTATTTACATGGTGTCTACCAATTTCAAATTATAAAATACCAGGAGATTGAAGGATTTCAAGGTACAAATTACAAAAAAAAATTCAGGTAATTTTAACAAAATTTTACAAACTATGACTCATTCAAAATTCAAACATAAACACGAATTTCAGTTAGTTAGTAGATAGAGACATTACTATGATGCACGTAAAAAAAAATGCTGCGAACTTTCAAACATCAATTTTATTCCAAAATATAAGAAAACTTAAATTAAAAATTAGTCGCTATAAGCTAGTCACTTATACATATGCTTTAAAAAAGTAACATCGACTTCGGAAACCGGCAGTAGGGTAGCGTAAAAACTGCGGCTCGGTGTGCCCGGTAGACCCAGGCCCGATTGGGCTGTAGTGCCATTGAAGAAGAAATTAAAAATATTGTTTGACGGTAAATATTTTTTTCCAGGTATTTTATAAAAATTCAAGGAAATTTCAGGATTTCAAGGTATGTATTAACTTTCAGACTTCAGGAATTCCAGGTTGGTACACATCATGATTTAGTAATTTATACGGAGTTTTTAAATTAACAAAATTTTACCACTGCACTTTTGCAGATTAATTTTAGTTACACCGCTAAATGTTAAATTTTAAAAAATTATATAAAAGCCACGTTTAAAATTTGACTTCGGGCAGTACAATCGGCCGTAAGTAAAATTGTTCTATTTTTAATTGATTAATAAACAAGAACCAAGCGATATGCCTGTCGAGCGCTGTTGTCATTTTTTAATCATATTTTTCTTGCAATATTATTAGATTGGAATCAGTTTTAATAAAGTAAAAATGTGAAAGGAATCGATATATAAAACTACTTATTTTACCAAGAAATAAATGAGTTAAAATGTAAATTATAATATTAAAAAATATTTTAACCGGTAAGTTTTGCTACATTTTATAAATTATATTGAATTTAAAGTTTTGTAATACGTATTATAAACGACAATTTTTTTTTCACATTTTTAGACTTGAAAATGAATCGAAATCAGATTTAGAACGTCATCTTCTAACTATATTTAACATTAAAGTGAAGTACTCCAATATTGAAGAAAAATATTTTCTGATTTCCATTATTAAAGAAATAAATAAGAGAAATCAAATTTACGTGAAATGTCAAGTTAAACCATTTGATCGGGGGACATGCCTTTTGGTACTCATGTAAAACATTTCATTGATATATGCCAAACATTCGATTTGCTTTTATTTAATTAAAATCAAGTTTAAAATTTTATTTTTGATAGTGCAACTGATTACAAAAAATTTAATCGTATAAATTTGTACCCGAAAAATGTAACACCATTTTAAATTTCCTATTATATTATCTTTAAAAAAAATAATAAAACTATATTTTAAATATGACCTAGACAAAAGAATGAAACCCTGGTAAGTATTTCGCTAGTACGAGTTTAAAATATTTTTATATAAATCACAATAAATGGGGTGGCTAGCTCAGTAGTATGAAGTCGGCCTGTGGATCCTGAGAACCCTGGTTCGATTCCCACAGACGACAAACAATTTTCAGAATTTCAAAAACTACCCCTGTGGCTCCTCCACCACTAACACCTTTGGAGGCCGTGATTTGACGACTGGTAACCGTACTTCACGCGAAAAATATATCACTTACTGAGATCTGCTTCGGCAGAGTGCCACACCCAGTAATGAGTAGAAGGCGTGATGATATATTTATTTTATTTATTTAATAAATTTAAATTACAATGAAAAAAAAAACAAACATGCATATTTCTACTGCATTATGTAGATACCGCAGCAGCTTTCGAATTCAGAGAACCCGAGTTCAAATTCCACTCAAGCTAAAATATACCGTGTGTCCCCAGTAAACATGCAAAATCAGTATTTTAAATAAAAAGTGTCCGATAAAAAATTATGGGATAAAATTTTATATTACAATACGGCCAATATTTCTACGTCTTATTTGATACAGATTATTTAATTTTTATAGCGTAATTTAATGATGTTAATAAAAATATTTTCCTAATTCTTCGTCTACTCTATTTTTTACGATTGAAGTGAAAGGCTTACAATTTGTTTTAAATAATAAAATATAAATAAATATATCATCTCGCCTTCTACCCAATACTGGGTGTGGCACTCTGCCGAAGCAGATCTCGGTAAGTGATATATTTTGCGCGTGAAGTGCGGTTACCAGTCGTCAAATCACGGCCTCCAAAGATGTTAGTGGTGGAGGAGCCACAGGGGTAGTTTTTGAAATTATGAAAATTGTTTATCGCATGTGGGAATCGAACCAGGGTTCTCAGGATCCACAGGCCGACTTCATACCACTGAGCTAGCCACCCAATTTGTTTTAAATATTTTAATTTGTCACTGTCATCTATCAGTGTCATTAAGAATATTTTATTTTTTTAACTATTTCTGGCGAAGTACTCAGATATTTGTCTTGTACTGGGCCCCCCATAATACATTCTAATAATATTTACGCGGTTCTCGACTTTTATAATATTCATAACGGTGACAAACAAAAATATTTAAAACAAATTGCAAGCACATTACGTCAGCAACAATAAGAGTAAGCGAAAAATTAGGAATTATTTTTTTATTAATTTCATTAAATTATGCTATCAAAATGGAATAATCTATATTATAAAAGATGTAGGAATGTTGGCAGTATTGTGATATAAAATTTGATCTCATGATTTTTGTTACCGGACAATTTATTTACAAAAGACTGATTTTACATGTTAACTACCTATGCCAACATGGTGTATAAACTACCACATTATGGCTCGGTGAGCCCGAACCCTGTACTGTAATTAAGTTTAATTTTCTGTTGTACAGATAAGAATAAATAAACAAATGAGGATCGTAAAAGATATTAGAAAGCGCTCTTATTTATATAAGGGATGACGGAAAATTCGTATATAGTTCAACATTTATTTCAGAGATGGCGCCGACTACCTTTTTTACTTCTCATGTCACAAAGCTAGTTCGAAATCAATAGGTATCATGGTATACCGAAACACAAATCGTGCCTTAAACTAATGAGTAAGGAAAATATAGAACCCTGGTAACGCTTGGTTCAACCTGGTTTTACATCAGGAGCACCTTATTTTTGGAGGGGCAAAGGTCGTCCTGTGAGCGGCTTGACTACTTTTTCAAGTCGTTCTGGTGAAGCGATCTACCCCGTTAATTAAATCAAAACATAGAAAATTGAATTATTTAAATTTATAAGTTTCCGCAAAAATAAATGAAGGTTTGTAAAATAAAACTGGTTTGCAAAAAATCATATAGAACACCAATTTAATTTATCTAATCAAAATTTTAAATCCTCATTTATTTATTTCTTAATTCTAATTTAAAATTAATGCAGCAAATGCTCTTCATTTTCTATAGAGACTTACTATTTTAAAAATGTGTACTTTATTAAAATTAGTTGAACCACACAAAAACAAGATTTATGGCCGGTTTCACCAATAAGTTAAATTTTAAAATTGGATTAAATAAATAAATGCAAATCAAAATTACATGTTAAATGGAATAATTAACAGTGCTGTCATACATTCGATTTGCTTTTATTTATTTAAACCATATGTTGTGAAACCGGCCATTAATCTAGCAGTTCGTGGATATTATTTATCTGTCAATATAAATTAATTATAATCTAGAAGCCTATTACATCTAAACATAGATTTTTAACTGTTATCTTACTTGTTCTGCTGAATAAAAAACACCATTCGTCGTTTCAGCAACCAAATGAATACCAAATCCAGGGCTTTTTCCACTTTGTTTTCCTCTGCATTGATCGGTATGAATATAAATATCTGGAATGAACTTCAATAACACTCCTTTCGCAGTGTCAACCATCCTGTTCGCAATAGCAGGCGACACTCTTAAAGCGTAAACTATGCCCCGGATTCTTTTCACCATTCCAGGATCTGTAAACTGAATTGGACGAAGATTCTTCTTCACAGGACATTTGAAAATGATTTCTCCTCCTCCGAGAGGAAGCATGCCTCTGTTGGTGATTTTTATGTCTAATCCTTCGTCATCCAAGATGAATTTTCGTAATGTTGCGAGTCCGGAAGATTTTATGTGATCTACTGATGGATCTATATTGTTGTTTGATACGCCTCGTAAGGTTACATGTAATGGAGTTTTACAAAACAGTCCTAATATTAATAAAACTTCGAGATAGTAACCTGAAAATGATAAATTTATAGTCAAAGTTATTTTAAATACATCATAAACTAACCAATTCCTCGCTGAACACAACAGTCATGATCAAATTTGCCTCCAAAAAGTAAACCAGGTTGATAGAACAAACTTGTACCAGTTTGATTTAATTCAATTAATGTACCGTTTGTAATTTTATCTAGCATTCGAATTAAACTGACTTCATATTCTTTTAAACCTGGTTCATCGTCAGCATTTCGAATATCGATTATTCTTACAGGTCTACCACTTAATGTTGATAATAATAGACGTTGTCGTAAAAATCCACTGCCTTTGTAGACTAACAAATTATGTTTTATTGATACTGCTGGCATTTTGAAAATAACATTTAAAAAGATTTAGGTTAGATTCAAATGACAGCTACACACGTGGGAAAACTACAGTGAAGTTCGTTCGAGGTTCATAAGATATCAACTCTGCCAATCGAAGAAAAATTAAGTAACTAACAGGGGAAATACTTAAATATCTATACTTGAATATAAAATAAAAATATTTTGAAACAATTGTATACTGTAATATAAATACTTAATAAAGAAATGTATTATAGTCATTCATATTTTAATATTTTAAACTAGTTTTATTTGCATACACTTTTTATATTCAACATTTAAATGTATTCAAAGGTTGTAGTCAAAATAAACACTTTTTCAAAAATGTATTTCATCTAAATAATAAAAAAACAATAATCCACAAGTAAATAACGTATTCATAAAATAAATTCAATAGAATTATTTGTTTCAAATTAGATATTATCCAAAAATAAGTTTTTAGTAGTTTTTCAGCAATTCTACTTGAAAAAAGAATCCGTTTATTTACAAATCACTCTAATCTCGTTCCGGTCTCCTTCCTACGATATGTAAAACATAAAAACACGTTTTTCTGTATGTATATGAAAGTCACACGTATTGCTATCACTATACAACTTGCCCGTTCAGTATAAAGCAAGTAGTATACTTCCAACAGTTCTGTATTCAACACGCTAGTGTAGTAGTAGTACCTGACATTCTTGACTCGTGTTGGACTCTAACTAATTCGAACCCGCTGTGGTGCTCGGATGGTGATCTTTAAGACTTATTTCCGGTTATACACAACGCCGGAAATGAGGGTGATTGTTAGGAAACATGTGAATTGATGTGCGTTTGTTTTGTGTAGTGATGAGTGAAACAAATGAATGTTTTTGTTTGGATTTAGATTTAACAGTTGAATAATTAAGGTAAAATATTTTTTTGTAATTGTTTTTTTACTTGTAATTGATAGGTATATATTTGTTTGATGTTTAAACTGCAAAATAAATTATTTGCAATTGTCAATTTTTATCTACTTGATTTGTGACTCAAAATTCTCATATTTTTGTTAGTTATCTATAGATAAGTAAATAATTATTTGTTTGAAATGTTAGAACAACATATTTTTAAGCAGTTATTAAAATAAATAAAATAAAATAACAAATAGTATAATTTAAAATTCGTAATTATTGTCAGAAGTACTGATAAAATGAACAATTTTTTTTCTTGGAAATTGTGTTTTTAAAATGTCAAAAATGTCGTAATATTTCTGTTAATAGTCCGCCTCAAATTCGTTGAAAGGAAATGCCATTTAAATTCAAAGTTCGATTTTATATCATCTGCTAAACAAACGATTGCGTCTCTTAACCAAAAACAAAAGAAAACTATAGAAACAAAAACCTGCAGGCTAACTGGTCGGTCAAATCTAAAAATACGCATCGGTTCGGATTGCTTTAAAAAATATCCATGAGCGTCGAATAGGAAGGGACAGAGTGGGGTAAAGGGGCATAAAGAAGTTCCGTATGACGTCGTGGATCTAATAATGAGCTTGTAGTTGATTGTGTTGTGTTTTTAGTTGATTGAAACGCGGGATCATAGCACACTTGATTCTCGTGGCCTCGTCCTTCAACTATTTAAATAATTTTGAATACCTGTTTGATATAATTTATTTTTTTATTGGAATAATTTTTTTTATTAAACAAATGCTTGTTCTCTATGAATAATACATTTGCATATATATTACCATCATTATATTTAAATGATAAATATAGAATCGAAATATTTTTGACAACATTGTTTGATAAATATTTTTTTAGTCTATTTTAAACGAAATTTATTAAATTAAATTCTAAGTAATTGTACTAATTAAATAATGGAGATATTCCATGCACCTTTTTGAGTATTAAAGCTATGTAAATAAGGATAATTTTGAATTCAAGATAGTTAAGATATATATTTATTTATCAAAATAAGCTTTGTTAATTCATTACGACTTTCTAGAAATGGATATTCAATGTTGTTTTTAATTGCAATAATGAAAGTGATGAGTATAATATTTCTGGAATCAGTCACTTAATAAACAAATAAATATATAAATATAAAAAAAATATATCATCACGCCTTCTACCCATTACTGGGTGTGGCACTCTGCCGAAACAGATCTCGGTAAGTGATATATTTTGCACGTGACGTACAGTTACCAGTCGTGAAATCACGGCCCCCAAAGATGTTAGTGGTTTAGGAGCCACAGGGGTAGTTTTTGAAATTATGAAAATTGTTTGTCGCCTGTGGGAATCGAACCGGGGTTCTCAGGATCCACAGGCCGACTTCATACCACTGAGCTAGCCACCCCATACAAATAAATATATGGTGGGAAAATAAAATATTGATCCATAACTAACAAAACATAAAAAAAAATTATTAAAATTATTTTAGAGTGAATGGCTTAGTGATATCAAGTCAAACTATGGATTTAAGAACATAGGTTCGATCCCCACAGCCGACAAAACATTTTCACCAATTTAAAATTTCCCCACTAACATCTTTGGGGGCCGTGATTTAATGACTGGTAACCGCACTTCACGCGCATAAATATATCACTTATCGAGATCTGCTTCGGCAGAGTGTCACACCCAGTACTGGGTATTTATATTTATATTTTATTATTTAACTAACAAAATGTACAATAAATACAAAATCACGCCTTTTACTCATTACTGGATGTGGCACAGATGGTTAATTTTAATGTAGTAAAATTTGTTTGTCGACTGTGGGCATCGAACCTATGTTCTTAAATTCATAGTTTGACTTGATACCACTGAGCCATTCACCCTAATATAATTTTGAGTATCGTAATAGTACATATTACTGCACTAGTGCGGTAATGTGGGTATATATTATTTTCCATAATAAAAATAAGAATCAGAATTCATGGCAACTGTACCTTTTTCCTAATTTCGTTAATGTTTTTATTTATGAAACGTCAAAATATTGATTTTTATTATATTTTTAAATAAAATTCACGACGATGTACAATATTCGTATCGTCATGTATTAATTAATACGAAACGAGTTGGACAACCCGTTAAATATAAAATAAATATATCATCACGCCTTCTATCCATTATTGGGTGTGGCACTCTGCCGAAGCAGATTTCGGTAAGTGATATATTTTTGCGTGTGAAGTGCGGTTACCAGTCGTCAAATCACGGCCCCCAAAGATATTAGTGGAGAGGGAGCCACAGGAGTAGTATTAATGTGATGAAAATGTTTGTCGCCAGTGGGAATCGAACCAGGGTTCTCAGGATCCACAAGGCCGGTACAATAACCACCTACTCCATTGAGTTTGTATAAATAACTACTATGCAACTAGTGTTAAAAGAGCCACTTTATTACACGAATTTTATACTATTCTATGATCGAATTTTGACTATTTATACTACTTATACTTATTACATTTACTTATTTTTATTGTGTAAGTAGCTCAGTTGTATCAAGTCGGACTGTGGATTTGAAAATCCGGATTCAATTCCCACAGCCGACAAACAATTTTCACCGCATTAAAATTACCCTTGTGGCTTTACCTCTACTAACATTTTTAGAGGCCGTGATTTGACGGCTGGTAACCACACTTCACGCGCATAAATATATCACATATCGAGATCTGCTACGGCAGAGTGCGTCACCCAGTAATTGATAATAGGCGTGATGATATATTATTATTATTTACTATAATTTTAAGTTAATTATTAATATATTATAAATAACTATCAAACCAGTGGCACTAAAAATGTTTAATACAGGTAAACTACCCTTAATTTTGCGTATTTTAAAAAATATCTTTTTGTTCTATGATCAATACATCATATAATATATATCCTTAATGTTTGATTCACTAGTATAGCAACATCCTGTATACTATTATTTTTAATCTACTTACTAATATTTTTATAATATAACAAATAAATAAATAAATAAATAAATATATCATCACGCCTTTTATCCATTACTGGGTGTGGCACTCTGCCGAAGCAGATCTCGGTAAGTGATATATTTATGCGTGTGAAGTGCGACTACCAGTCGTCAAATCACGGCCCCCAAAGACGTTAGTGGTGGGGCAACCACAGGGATAATTTTAATGTAGTGAAATGTTTGTCGCCTGTAGGAATCGAACCAGAGTTATCAGGATCCTCGATACAACTGAGCCACCTACCCCCAGAGCTGGGCAAGCTACTTACAAAAAGTAGCTCAGCTACAGCTACAGCTATTCTTTAAAAATGTAGCTGAACTACAGCTATAAGCTACATTTTGTAAAATATAGCTAAGCTACAGCTAAAAGCTTTCGTTAAAGTAGCTGTTGAATTTTAAAGCTACTTTTTTCAATTATTGTGAATTAGTAGCTTTAAGCTACAGAAAGTAGCTTTGAAAGTAGCTTCAGTTGTTATAACACGAATTTTTAAGCTAATAGAAAAAAACATAGTTCGCTACAAGCTACAGCTATATTTTTTCACATTTAGCTAAGCTACAACTACAGCTAAGGTAACCGTAGCTAAGCTATTAGCTACGCTATAAAAGTAGCTAGCTACTGCCCAGCTCTGCCTATCCCATATATTATGTTTTGATAATCATAAATTATAATTATAATCTAATTAATTATAAACTGTTAGACGTATAAAAGCAGATTTACGCAAATCGCAAAGTAATTTAATATTGGATATTAAATATTATGTCAGTAAAATATTTCTTCTTTCTAACCATATGAAAGCATTGAAGGTAAAAGTTTAACACGTAATATGTCCTTCAAAATTTATCCAACTCCGCGATAAATTCGAACAACTACGAAGTTAGAAAGAAAATAAAACGTCAGTTAATTGATTTTCGCAAAAAATTTAAGTATCTGTCTTTAAATATCAAAGTATAATGTCATGTAAACAAAATAAAGACGAGTGTAATTCAAATGTAAACAAATGCTACCGGAAAGGCTTAGAAACAAATGCCAGTAGAAATTAAAATAAACACTTGAATATCAACTGGGATATTATTCAAATGTCTTACTTGATATTCAGCTGTTATGGTGTTTCTGTCAACATGGCATATAAAAACAATGTTTGTTTGTTGGCATAAACAATGAAGTGAGGAAAACAAGTGAATCTTAAGGAAAATTTTAAATAATGAATAACAGTCTGTTTATTTCCATTGTTTAATTTTAAGTCGCGGAAATCCAAGAAGTTACGTTGTTATAATATTAATTTATATCTACGTACTCGGTGACATTCAGAATTCTATCATTTCCATTTTATACAGTGTGTCTCAAAAAATCTTTTTGGCCGCCATAGCTTTCGAATTTATTTTAGAGAAAGGGGCGTCGATTAAAAGTTTTATGCTTAGTTTTATAAACGATAGAATATACAAGGATAATTAGAAGTATTTTAGTTGGCAACACAATGGACTCCTGAACCTATTTTTCATTATTTTTTTTTTATGAAACTACACGATAAACTTTGACGATCAGTGAAAACGCTGATTGAACAGATATAATTTTTTGAAGTTTTGTGTTGAGGTTGTGACGCCCCAGTGGTACTTAACTTGTTTCGATCAAAGAGTGCAAATAATATACAATTGAATTTTTGAAAAATAATCTTACTATGTTGAAAATAATATTTTATAGAAGTTGCAAGCCCAAGAAAACGAAATTAAAGTAGTTCTAACATGAATTTTTTTTTGCAGATCTGAATAAAACTCGGCGCACGTAAACATGGGCTGGTCATACGCATCCTGTTAAAGTATGAAACAAATTCACCGTCTGTGAACAAATATATTCGCTTGTAAAGTTGAGTTCTTATACACGGGGCTTATGGCGATCGTCATTCAGAATCGCTCATATTTGGTTTGTGTACCTCTAAAAATGTGCAGTTTCATTTGAAAAATTAATATGATATTCTAGAACTATCCATGTATATTGTATCAAAAGGAGAAAGTTTTTTATTGTTTAGTAATGGATATATAGCCATGCAAAGCATTGTTTTTAACGAAAAATTAAGGATCCTAATTTATAATGGCAACACCACACGGTGGTACGGTATTTGAAAATTCACTAGACCAACAACCTGTTAACAATTCATGATATTCAAATCATAATAGATATAAAACATTTATTTTATTCTGTATTTTTCTTTTTCCGAGCGTCAGTTTCGCCACTCGACGACTGATGGCGCCACCGTCACACTAAAACTATCTTAAATTATAGTAATAAATATACAACGTGTTGAACATGTATATATCAGCGAATGACGAATAGTATGAAAAACCAGTGCTGAGATGTCATAGTTAGATACGTTCTACTCCGCATATGTCTCTTATTTACCGCGTGAAAATACAGGGTGATCAAAAGGAATTGTTATAGTTGGCAATACAATTCCAGGGATCTTTTTATTCCACAGTTGGCACAACGTTAGATAAAGGCGGAAATGCTATTTGACATTTCCTCAGACAAAACATTACTAGACGGAGAACAACGGCGTTTGTTGTGAAGTAGAATGGGTTAGAATAACTTGGGATGAGACGGGTGCGCGGCAAAGAGCTAGTACCACTTGGTGTTATGCAGGTTGCATTTTTGTTGATGACAGTTAAACGCGAGCATTTTATTTATTTAAATACAAAAGTGCGTATACAAAACACTTAATATGTCAAAGATTAACCTTTACTTTGATGTATGAAAAGTAAATAATTGAATATAAAAATAATTACACAAATGTTTGCAACTTGCATAACATCAAAGTGTACTCGCTCCTTGCCGCGCACCCACCTCACCATCAAGTTACTCCAACCCTTTCTCCTTCACAACACTGCATTGATTCTGTAGTTTTCCTAACGAATACCTTACTCCCATTCTTCTCTAGTCTTTGTATCTTTTGGAAATTTAAAGATAATATATTAGTAATAAGTACCATATGTTATAGTTAAATTGAATAGTAATATTACCTACGATTTATTCCAAAAACGATTTGTACATCCAAATGCTACACACGCATTGACTTGAATACGGCAGACTTTGTCTAAGGTATGTTTTGTCTGAGGTTTTCATCCTTCATTCTTGTTATTTCGATTATGGTTCAGGAGCCCATTCTGGGGATCTTTTCATTCCACAGTTTGCACAATGCCAAGTAAAGGTGTAAATACTATTTGTCATGTCATTTTTAGAATAAATACAAATAGGTTATGTCAGATGCCTGACAGCTAATAGGATTTTGAGTAATAGAAATACTTTAGATTAGTGGTTTTCAAACTTTTCGAAGCCATGACCCCTTTGGAGGCAAAAAATAAATTCTTTCGCGATCCCTTTACTTTTTATGTGATCAAAATTGCAGTTTGTAAAATGCTGATTTAATATTGTGCATTACAAAAATAGAACCAAAATTTCTCATTATGAACTTTGGTACAATTTTTTATGAAAAGAATTAATAGTACCTATTTTTTATGGGGTAATGGCTCAGTGGTATCAAGTCGGCCTACGGATCCTAAGAATCGTGGTTCGATCCCCATAGCCGACAACATTTTCACCAATTTAAAATTACCCCTGTGGCTCCCCCACCATTAACATCTTTGGGGGCCGTGATTTGACGGCTGGTAACCGCACTTCACGCTCATAAATATATCACTTACCGAGATCTGCGTCGGCAGAGTGCCACACCCAGTAATGGGTAAAAGGCGTGATGATTTAAGTTTTCTTTAAATGAACAAGATCTTAACGACATGATCGTCAAATGAGTACTTTAACATTGTTGTCAAACATTTATTTCAATATTTTTCTTTTAAGTAATCCTTAAAATTTAAGTGAACGCGGTGCAACTGGACGAATCTTTGAATACATGTTTTTACAATTTCTAAATAACATCCGGCGACCCACATTTTGAAAACCACTGCTTTAGATTATTGCTCTGTGAGTAATGTTAAGAAATAAAAGGATGTGGGTAAGGATAAGTGATAAATATACTTAAATTAAATTTTTAAATGTCACTGTCAACAACGGGAAATAAATTTATGTATCAGTCTTACCAATTTCAAATATTTTTTTTTATTGCCAATTGAAACAAATACATATGATCATCTTGTAGGATATTATAATACTAGTGTATAAGTAAGTCTCTAAAGCACGTGTTACGAATTTAATAGTTTTTGTTGTTGATTAGCTACTTTACAACACGGCGTGTTTTAATGTTGCCTTTTCGCACGCTTTTTAGTTTGTTAAACAAGAATTATTCTGTAGATATAATAAAATTATTTTATGCACAATCGGGCCGAATAGCATGTGTTTTAGCCTTTAAAAGCGGGCTTACCACACTTCTTTTTGGCTCACGGGCAAAAAGAAATAATAATAATAAAAGAAATAATTCCCAATAAATAAAATGACAATTTTTGTTTATTGGGAATACTTGACTCTGCAAAATGTCATTTTGATTTATAACCTATTTACATATTTTAATCTTTTGAACATATAATTAAATGTTATTTTATTGTGCATAAAATATTATATATACAATGCGTGAAATTAACGTTTCTGATCCTAAGCATGTTTTCATCCTTGGTACATAAATAACACAGCTGGGCAAGCTACTTAAAAAAAGTAGCTAAGCTACAACTACAGCTATTCTTTAAAAAAGTAGCTGAACTACAGCTACAAGCTACATTTGGCAAAATATAGCTAAGCTACAGCTAAAAACTTTCGTTAAAGTAGCTGTTAAATTTTAAGGCTACTTTTTTCAATTATTGTGAATTAATTAAATTTGTCATTGTCATATGATCAGTTTATCAGTCTTTTGTTATAATGACTGTTAATTTACTGTTATGTACATAAATATAAAAAATCGCAAATGGACAAATGTACTGTTATTTTTTTATGCTATAATTTTTATTTATATCGTAATAAATTAACAGCCACATTAACAGAAGACTCCTTAACAATCAATATTTAGTTCATCTAATATTTCATCCAAATTAGGATAGGTTAAGAGCAAGTAAAAATAAAATATGTTAATAGATTTTAAACTATATATTAACTTGTTATCCTACAGTTATAGAAAATAATAAAGAAGGTTCAATTCAAATACAAAAACAAAAATAAATAGGTATTTCTTAATGAACAGTGGTAGCTTTAAGCTACAAAAATAGCTTTAAAAGTAGCTTCAGTTGTTATAATAATCTTTTCATGCTAATAGAAAAAAAAAGTTCGCTACAAGCTACAGCTATATTTTTTCACATGTAGCTAAGCTACAGCTACAGCTAAGGTAAACGTAGCTAAGCTAGTAGCTACGCTAGTAGCTAAGCTAGTAGCTAAGCTAGTAGCTAAGCTAGTAGCTAAGCTAGTAGCTAAGCTAGTAGCTAAGCTAGTAGCTAAGCTAGTAGCTAAGCTAGTAGCTAATCTAGTAGCTAAGCTAGTAGCTAAGCTATAAAAGTAGCTAGCTACTGCCCAGCTCTGATAAATAACTATTAAAAATAAATATATCAGCATACCTTTTAGCTATTATTGGGTAACAGATTTCGGTAAGTGGTATATTTATGTTCGTGAAATGCGGTTACCAATCTACGGCTCCCAAAGATGTTAGTGGAGGTGAATAGGTAAAAATAGACATTAAAATTTAAAATTTTGTTTCCTATAGTTAAAAAAAAGTAGACATCCGGTGTACTAATGTGAAACATTTCTTAAGTAACATTTATGATACTGAGGGTCGAACAAATACAGGGTGATCAGAAGTATTTCAGTTGGTTATTAAAAAAAAAACTATTTGGAATTGGTAAGACTGATATATAAATTTATTTCTTGTTGGTGACAGTGCCATGTAAAAATTTAAATTAATAAATATCGTTGTTTCGCTTACTAACATTTTTTTATTTCTTAACGTTACTCACAGAGCAATAATCAAACAGGTAATAATAATAATAATAATAAATTTTATTTGTTAAAGAGAAAAAACTCCATTACAAAGATTGGTAACAAATTCTATACATATTTATATAGACAGTTTAGTTCGTAATAATTATGTAGAAAAGCAGAAAATAAATTTGATAATACATAGATATAATAATTACAAGTTACAATCAAACAGGCAGATTCATAAAATAGCGCTAACACCGTTTTTAATATTTATTTATTTATTTATTTATTTGTTACTCTGCACAACAGGAAGTAAATCCCAATTACAGTACAGGGAACCTACAGCTTATAGTGGAATCCGAACCACTCAGACACAATCGTATTTTTTGGATATAAGTAGAAGTCAGTGAGATTTGAACGCACGACCTCTTGCTTGCTAATTAAGAAACGCAAGTTTTACCTCGCTTTTATCCACTGAGCTACGACTCTAACTCTGTTTCAAATTAAAACAGATTCAAAAAATTAACTAAAATTGATGCTAATTAACTCTCTTTTTAACTCAAGTTAAAATAAACTTGTTTCGTACATTGAAAAGAGCTTAAAAACGAAAGAAAAAATGGTGTTAGCGCTAATTCGCTTTATGAATCTGCCTGTAAAGTATTTATATAACTCAATTTATTTGTATTTATTATAAAAATGATATGTCAAATAGTATTACCGCCTTTACCTGGTGGTGTGCCAACTGTAGAATGAAAAGATTCCTAGAATTGTATTGCCAACTGCAACAGTTACTTTTGATCATTCTGTAATTTGTTATAAAGATAAACACAAGATTTGTCTCGAATTATACGATGACCTAGTCATGCCACATGTACAACTTTTATTTGAGTGCAATGAAAATGTAGTTATTCAAATTTGAGTAAATATTACAATTTATAATACAAGTATATGTAGATATGAATTTAGTTCATTTTGCAATCTTTAAATTCATTGTCGAGTTTTATCATAATTACAAAAATTCAATTATATGCTCAAAATCATTTTAGAGATTGGTTAGTAACATAAAAATTAAGAAATAATTATATTTGTTGGATTTTATAATTATTTGATGACGAATATTTAAGTCTAATAATTAAATTTGACATTTCAGTAAAAAAATAAATAAATCAAATATTTCATCACGCATTTTACCCATTACTGGGTGCGGCACTCTGCCGAAGCAGCAGTGGCGTACCTAGAACTTTTGCCGCCTAAGGCGGTCTCTAATTTGCCGCCCTTTCTAAGTAAATTAAAAGGTGGTTTTTATAAATTAAAAAAAAAAAATATAAAATAAATATATCATCACGACTTGTACCCATTACTGGATGTGGCACTCTGCCAAAGCAGATCTCGGTAAGTGATATATTTATGTACGTGAAGTGCGGTTATCACCCGTCAAATCAAGGCCCCCAAAAATGGTAGTGGTGGGGGAACCACAGGGGTAATTTTAATTTGATGAAAATTGTTTGTCAGCCGTGGGAATCGAACCGGGGTCCTTAGGATCCACAGGCCAACTCGAAACCACTGAGCCATTACCCCATAAATTAATAAACGTAAATAAATAATTGTAATTAAGACAAACTATAGGTGGGGAACTTTTTTACCATTGGATGGCATATTTAAATTAGGCAGTAATAAAGGAATTTTTCGAGATAATATTTTCAAACCTACATTGACTTGACGATGACGAAAAATATTCGAAATCATATAGTAATTCATAATTCATAGAAATCGAATAATTAACTTATGAAGTGAACAAGTTGTTTTTTACAACTAAAACTAAATATAAAAAATGCCGCCGCAAAATATGTGCAGACCTGTGCGAACCGCACCCACCGCCTTCCCCCTAGGTACGCCACTGCGAAGCAGATCTCGGTAAGTGATATATTTATGCGCGTGAATTGCGGTTACCAGCCGTCAAATCATGCCCCCCAAAGATGTTAGTAATGGGGGAGCCACAGGTGTAATTTTAAATTGGTGAAAATGTTTTGTCGGCAGTGGGGATCGAACCAGGGATCCATAGACCGACTTGATACCACTGAGCCATTACCCCATTTCAGTAATAAGTAATATTCATAAATTTGAAAATAAAATTGTTCAACTGCCTGACTTTTTAAAAATATTTATCTACGACCCTGCGTTAAATGACATCGCATTCATTTTGAGTGCGATAAGTACTTCATTAACGCTCTAGTGCGTTTTTGCAAATATTAGCGCACTAGTGATTTAATAGTACTTATCCCACTCAAAATGATAGTTATCATGGTTTCATTTAAACTTTTTAAATGTCATAAAATTGTGGGAACTGTGAATTAAAAATTATTTAAATTTAAATTTATTTCGTGGTCGTAGATAAAATTACGAGGGCAGGGTGAAAAATCCCTGAAAAATGAAACATGAAATTATTTATTTGGTCAAAACATATTTTATTTCTCAACATAATCTCCTTGCTGCTCGATACATTTCGTCCAACGTTTTTCTAATTTTTCGATCCCTTCCAAATAATACGATTTTGGCAATCCTTCAAAATAGGGGTTTGTCTCAGCGATTCGCCAGGACAAGTCCACTGTTTCGACTGTTCTTTGGTCTCTGATGTGTTGTGATGGATCCATGTTTCGTTCACGGTTACGAAACGGCGCAAAAAGTCCTTATTGCGCTTGAACATCGTCCAATATCTTACCATGGATTTTATCGACGATTTCTGGCGTTGTAACCTCAATTGGACGACCAGAACGTTCGGCGTCCTTTGTGGTCATACTATTTACCACAACGAAAATCAGTAAACCACTTGTGAATCGTTCCAATCGATGATGAGGAGTCCCCATAATGTTTAACAAGCGATGCTTTGGTTTGCGTAATGTTTTTTCCACGCAAGAAATAATGTTTAATCAAGACGCGAAATTCACTTTTTTCCATGTTTTCAAAAATCTTCAAGGTTGCTTACATTCGTTGGGTGTCAAAACAGAACTGAATGACATATCAGTCTGAAAAATTTAATGCATTCTAGTTAAAGATGGTACATCACAAATGTCACATGAGATTTGCGATTGTGGCGCCATCTGTTTTATTTTTCAGGGACTTTTCACCCTGTCCTCGAATGTACGATATATGTATAATAATGCATCATTAAGATACTTGTGCAATTTTACACGTGCATCTTACTTAATGATGTTCTTATCCCACTTATTTTGTAAATAACTATTACAGTATTACAATACTAGTTTCCTAAATATCAGAAACTTATTATTATAATAATACTTCCGCTGTTATTGGCTACAAGAAGTAATAATAACTTATACATAATAATGAGATAAAAATTAATAACTGTTTTTTTTCTTTTAATTGCTATAATTATATGTTATTTATTTAATAATTACAACAAATTTTTATTTAAGTTCTGTAATTTTATTTATATTATTTCAGTGTATCGAAACGTAATGTTAAAAAAAATCGTTTAATTATTTTGAAAGTTCGGAAAGTTTATTTTCATATTATATTTTATTAAGTGGAAAGTTAGTGCAACATTTTTTGTTTTAAATATGAAAATTTACGTGTAAAAATGTTATTTGTTTTAAGATTAACTGTAAAAAAATTAATTTTTTTTAAACTAAATTTGGAATATTTGTTTTAGTAAATTAAATATATTTATTTAGTGTTTTATTTAGTGATATCAAGAAGTATAAATACATCATGATGTTTACTCCATTTCCACAAATTTTGTGACTAATATACGAGTAAGTGCTGCGTTTATATAAATAAACTATAAAATAAAATGCATTTAAACCAATTTTACGCATTAATGCGTGAAAAATATCTTGATACGTAAGTGAAAGTATTGGAAAACCATTTTCAAGAATCTCATTGGCGTAGTGGTCGAATTTTATTCACAATATTTAAAATCATCTTTATTTTTTTTAACACAACATTCGAGGAACGTAAATAACTTTTGATTATTAATTTTAACTACAATATAAGGACTTAAATAACATTTAACTTTCGACGTTTTCCAATTGTAAATTAAGGGCCAGTTTTTCAATCGCCGGTTTACTATCGGTTAGAGTTAATCATGATTAAATAATAATGGTAACTATGGTTTCCATTATTATTTAATCATGATTAACATTAATCGATGATTGAAAAACTGGCCCTTAGAAGAATATATTTGAAATTTTTAAAGCATAAAAAATTATCATATTTTTGTTTTTACCTCACAGATAGTAATTTAGTCATTTTCGTGCAAATTATGTAGTTGCAATATAAAATCTAAAAAGAAAGATGTTGATATTTTGACAATTTAAATTTTTAGGTACTATCACGTGACCTCTAAAATTTATTATTTTTTTCAATCTACGATCTAAAAGTGCATGATTCTATTGAATGGTCGAGGAAAAAGAATAGTATTCAACTCGCGCGTTATGGCAATCATTCCTATTATAACACACTTGTTGAATAATATACTATTTTTCGATCCTGTCAGAAATTATAATTTTCCTTTTTTTAACTGAAAGAAGAGGACGTTCATTCTAAGGAAAAATAGTTATTTTTGTATTAAATGCGCGAATTGAGTGTTTTTTTTTGTTTCACGTGAAAATGTCACTTAGTTGAGACCGCTTGGTCGCGACAGAAAAGTCATTCGAACAAAAATACAAGTAACATTTTTACTACAACTGTCAAAGAAGAATAATACAATAATTATTGATTTGTTTAAGTAAATTGAAAGAAAAAATAAAAAATAATAAAAACTTGGTACTATTGGTATCAGAGCAGGGCAAGCTACTTAAAAAAAGTAGCTAAGCTACAGCTACAGCTATTCTTTAAAAAAGTAGCTGAGTTACAGCTATAAGCTACATTTTGTAAAATATAACTAACCTACAGCTAAAAGCTTTCATGAAAGTAGCTGTTAAATTTTAAAGCTACTTTTTTCAATTATTGTGGATTATTAAATTTGCCATTGTCAAATGATCAGTTGATCAATCTTTTGTTATAACGATTGTTAATAAGTATAAAAAATCGCAAATGGACAAATGTACTATTAATTTGTTATGCTATAATTCTTATTTATATCGGAATAAATTAACAGTCACATTAACAGAAGACTCCTAAACAGTCAATGTTTAGTTCATCTAATATTTAATATAAAAGTAGGATAGGTTAAGAACAAGTAAAAAATTAAATATGTTAATACACTATATAATAACTTGTTATCCTACAGTTATAGAAAACAATAAAGAAGGTACAATTCAAATACAAAACAAAACTTAATAAGTATTTCTTAATGAATAGTGGTAACTTTAAGCTACAAAAAGTAGCTTTAAAAGTAGCTTCAGTTGTTATAACAATATTTTTAAGCTAATAGTAAAAAACATAGCT
This sequence comes from Pterostichus madidus, assembly GCA_911728475.2. Classification (NCBI taxonomy): domain Eukaryota; kingdom Metazoa; phylum Arthropoda; class Insecta; order Coleoptera; family Carabidae; genus Pterostichus; species Pterostichus madidus. The sequence continues at coordinate 28,267,344 of OU452314.1, forward strand.
CGCTACAAGCTACAGCTATATTTTTTCACATTTAGCTAAGCTACAGCTACAGCTAAGGTAAACGTAGCTAAGCTATAAAAGTAGCTAGCTACTGCCCAGCCCTGATTGGTATATTATAAGCAAAAGAACATGAAAATGATTGATAAACAAATTAAAGAAAGTGTTAACGAATTCGAATTTTGAATTAGCAATGAAAAAACACACGAATACATAGCGATGTAAAAATGTCAGTAGCGGAATCGCGCCGCATAGAATTCTATAATAGAATTCAGCCGATAATTTACAAATCGTCAAATTAGCATTCTATTCTAAATAATTTTGGAGTAGAAATGTAGTTAAAATCATTTGGGCACTATCTGATACAAAAAGCACCGCTTATTTTGTGCTATATTAAGAAATATCATAATTTTTACTTGACAGATGATAGCGATTCTATAGAAATTGAATTCTATATGGCGCGATCCGGTGGCAGGTATTTTTTTTTGACAGTTGTAGAAAATAGTTATTAAGTGTGCGAAATAAGTATTGTTTGTTGCGCCTGAGAATGTCACTTTTAGTTGAGACCGCTAGGTCGAGACAAAATTATTTGAACGCGCCAAAAAAATTTCGCTCACGAAATGCAAAAAAAATAATTTAACAGATAAAAATTCTCCTATATAATAAGATAATGGGTGTTTTCTTAAATCAGCGTGGGGCCCCACATTATACGGTGAGACTTTGCCTCACACCAATGCTAAATGCCACATTGAACACGTTACGCTTAGCTCCGCGTGGAAATTTAAATACTATTTTTGGGGCCCAACGCGCTACATTGGACCCTTTGGTATAGAGCCTCAAAATTATTCATGTAGACATGGACGCATTAAATAAAATTAATATTTTTATTTATAAATTACCAAGATAGATATTTCACTTTTTAATTCTCACCACTGCTACATTCGTTATTTATTTTTCCTGATGTCAAAAATGTGTCAAAATTAACTTCTACCGCTATTAAGCGAAGCTTAGAATTGCTGTAAAAAAATTTACCGCCAGCTACCGCAGCGTTTTATCGCGAGATGTCAAAAAGTGAAACGACTAAAATCTAGTAACTTATTATTTTACCGCCAACTCAATCGAACACAAAATCCTTACCGCAGCGGTAAACTGTAACCGCTACGTAGCGAAACGAACAAAGCTAATGACTTATTTACGTAAATTGAAGGAAATATATGAATTTGATGTAGTATAACCAAGGAAACGTGAAAATGTTTGATAAATAAATAAAATAAAGTGTCAACGATTTGAAATTTGACATTCAATGAAAAAGAATATATTTTTTTCACATTTACAAAAACACAAATTTCGCGAATTCGTAACGATATAAAAATATCATGTTTTTTTGACAGTGGTAGAAAAAGTATTTTTTTTCCCTAGGAAAAGAAAGTGAAGTGGAAAATAACGATATAATTTATCATTCGTCAAGTAACATATGCCAAGAGAATAATAAATCTTATCTAAATTTCTCATTTATTTAAGAAAATTTTAGTTTCTAATGGATAAGAAAAAAATGATATGTAAACCTTTTGTAGAAAAGTAATTTTTTCTTCAAGTGGTTTATATCCTTTGCCTTTGACTCGAGAAATGAAACGATACTTTCGTAAAGAAATACTTTATTTTCTACCCTACAATAGTATATTACGTACCATAAATTTGTGTGACAGATTTTTGGTCAAGAATATAGTTTGGGAAATCAAGGCCCATCGGATTGAGATTTCCTCAACAGTCGCAACCTAAAAAATCACTTACAGTTCGACGTTAGTAATTTATTTTTTATACTATCTACACAAACAGAATGAAAAGAAAAATAGGTTTCAAAATTAACAGCTGTCAAATTGTTGTCAAAATAGGATCTATAATATTTACTTACTGTCCACGGTGGATGGTAAGTAAATATTATAGTCCTGATGTAACCATGGAAACCAACTGTGCAATAAAAGATCTATTTACTGTGTTTAAATTTTGTTATTAATGGGTAACTTATAGTACAGGTATTGTAAAAATAACTATTACTTCGATTTGTTATATTTATTTACGTCAGCTATCCCTGTGGCTCCTCCACCACTAACATGTTTGGGGGCCGTGATTTGACGACTGGTAACCGCACTTCACGCGCAAAATATATCACTTACCGAGATCTGCTTCAGCAGAGTGCCACACCCAGTAATGGGTAGAAGGCGTGATGATATATTTTATTTTTATTTTTTTTTTATATTTACGTCAAAAAAAAATAATAACGTTCGTTGGTATGAAGATAAGGTTGTAAACATGTTCCACTAACATTATTTTTAACAAAACACACACATTAGATTAATATTTTGAAAAATAAAACATACTACGCTACTGATAACATATTAAAATTTTTAATTAAATTCGCGCAATATTTAATTCATTTTTTAGAGGAAAGTCAATTCAAATATTTATCAACTCATGTTAATAAAATTCTGCGTGTTTCTACTTTTCGTACTTGCGGTCATTGTAAAAGGAAGTGGGTATGGATAAATTTAATTCTCTGACTCTAGTTTAAGAAACTAATTTTGATTACATTATTGATATACAATCTCTTCTATGTAGTTTTGTGGTATCTATATTTATTTCCGAACACATAAACAAGATAAAAGCAAGTCTTTGGAATGTTGATTTTATGTACAATTCGTATAAATAGAACTTGAACAACACTTGCATTTTGAATAAGAAAATGATGACTAAATAGATATTATTTTTAACGGAAGTTTGGATATTCTATCTATTATTATAAATTTAAAGATTAACAGTTTTTTTATACGTGCATTTATTGACCTGTAGTTCCTTGTTTTATTTGCTGCTCTACGCAACAGGAATTTAATTTTAATTAAAAAGAGTGTCCGACAGCTTGCGTTTAAATCACTAAGGGTTTTATTTATGAACGTTCTTTAGGAGTTCCTTTACTTACGCTTAAGTGTTCCTTAAGTACTTCTTAAGTAAAGCCTCATTCACAATACGAAATTACTGGTTATGGTTAGTATTTATAGTTAGCATTCGTGTTGTATATATGGTCGTTCACAATCAAGGACGTTGAAAGGAGAGGATACGGCATTAAAGTCAAGACTGTGAGGCTCGGCAGATTGACAGAGACAGAAGTATTATTTCCTGTACCGTGCTTAGCCCCTGCTATTGCGCATGTGCTATAAAGAGATTTGTAATTGAAACAGGACAGAACAGAATCATTCACCCTAAAAGATTATACATTTTTACAAGGAAACTGAAATTATTATTAGTGTGATCTATCGATTAAAATAAATATTTGTAATTGTAATTGTTGAACAATATTTACTATTAACAATAAATATAAAACCCGTTAATATGAAGAGGAAGTTTGAGAATAAATATCAAATTTATGTTTTTAAACAAATCAAAATTCAACAAACATAAGTGTACAAACTAAACACTTAGTTACCATCTTATCTACAAAAAAATATGTCCAATTCCACACAGCGCAACGATTGAAACACAAATGAACACCTCCTGGTTATATTCACATACAACAATGCCCCCTGACAACGTCTAAACGCCACTTTTCTTACACAAAAATTCAAAATATTTGGAAGAAGCACGGTGCAGAAAAACTATTGTTGTCTCTTTCCCTTGCCCAAGCCTCACTTCAAGCAATGCTACAGTATCGTAAAGCCATATCCCCTCCTTTCAACGTCCTTGTTCACAATACCAAAATTAAGGATGTAGTTAGTGACCAAGGAGTTATAAGGGGTGTGCAATATTATTTGTCAATTGGCGCGGGGTTTGTGTCCAGGTGGGAGGAGGGAGAATAGCATGGCGGCCATCTTGTTGTGACCATATTTTACACAAGGAAGATACGTAAACGATAGGAAACAGATTAAAAAATAAGAATCTAATAATAATAACAAATAAATAATATATTTTATTTCAACATTATATAAAGATACAAGTCAAAAACCCTTAAATAAGGTTAATTTATTATAGGAATGTTTAATTGCCTCTCTTTAGTAATTAGATTTCTTGACATGAAGCCTTATTTTCAAATAATAATTTGTTACTGATGTTAATAATAATATTTGATGATTATCTAAGAAATTCTGATTATTAATATATTAAATTATCAAATAAATTAATATCTCCATATCTCATTAAAAATAATACATTTGATAGAAATTGGTAAATTTCTTATATATATATATTTCCCACCACTTTCATTTAATACATTTTTAACTAGTACTTCGCATTTTTTACATATTGAAATAACAGGATATGACAAAAAAATAAAACCACCTCTTGATTTTTGTAATATTAAGTTATAATTTTCAGAATCTGGTTCTTCTACTTCTAACACATTATTCACATTTAAAAGCTTTTTTAAATATTTTACAAAAAAGTAACAATATATTTAGGAAATATTGCAAAAATCTTGTTAAAGTTTTATCGAAGTTAGCTTCTTTAAAATGTTGTAAACACAACCTACTTGATTCTGTGGGAGACTAGTTTTCCTAACGAATAGCTTACTCCCATTCTTGTCTTTGTATCTTTTAGAAATCTGAAGATAATATATTAGTAATAAGTACCTTATATTATAGTTAAATTAAATAGTAATATTACCTATGAAAAGTTATTTTGGTGCCAGAATCAATAGCCAGTTGTTCTTTCGATTTATTCGAAGAACGATTTATACATCCGAATGCTACACACGCTGGTATGACTTTTTTATAACTGCATTGATCACTGAAGTGTTAATTATAAAATAGGAACTATAATTATGAATAATAAACACGCAAGAAGTTAATTTTGTAAATATAAATCTCAATATACACACAATAATCCATAAACAAAGTCTTTAAAGTCACACAAATATAACCACAAAACTAACAATAAATTATTATATTATTCTGGCAAGCAAAGCATCTTCATTATTATACGAATAATTACAGGCAATAACAAAACAAAAACTGTCTTTTTAACCAATTTTTCTACATAGAAAACTTTGTAAAACAACAAAAATTTTCACGTAAGTACCACAAGAACTATATGACAAACACATGTTTTGGTCACAACAAGATGGCGTCCGATAAAACGTCACTTGAAAGTTGGGGACAAGGTGAAACATATATGCTTTCTCCTTATAACTCCTTGCTAGTGACATTGTCGGTAACGTAGAATACTGATTTTAATAAAATAAATACTAGTTTTGAAAGAGACGCTAGATGTCAGTTGAATCTTAACACAGATTTATATCTAAAGATTGGTTATTTCGATACTTGTTATAATTTATAAAAATGGATGAAATATTATTTCTTAACGTGATTGAAAATATTAAATGTCTATATGATAAAGCTGACCCCGAGTTCAAAAATATTAAACAGCGGGATGAACAATGCCAAATAATTGGAAACACATTTCATACAACAGGTAATGTAATAATTGTAATTATAGTACATAAGTACATACATACATACATACATATCTTCACGCTATATCCCATCAAATGGGGTAGCACGAACCCTAAAATCACTCATAAAACATTCACTCATAACACTCATCAAATAAATAATCAGCCCCCGTCAAACATTATCATCCAAACACACTACCCCCACTTCAAGCACATTCATAGATCCCTGCATACAAACTCATTTATTTATCACACACGAAATCATTCTTACATAACAAACCCTCAATCACATCCATCCAATCACTCATATTCACTTATCATTCATCATCTTTCTTCAACGTACATAACACATGCATAAAACATCTCAAATTACATAAGTAAAATTTCTAATAACAAAAGCATTTATTTCAAACGTCAAAATCCATTCGCGTTTCTGATTGGTAGTTTAGACAAGATAAGACTAACTATAAGTTTGGAGCTTGCAAACTCTTGCGATAACTGAAATTAACGCTAAGCAGTGTGAAGCTAATTTTGCTTGCGTAACAATCTTTTAAATAAGAAAAATAGGAAAACAAAATTTCCATCACTTGTCACAAATTCCAAAATTTTTACAGCACGTTTGAATCAACTTATCAGGTCATCATCAAACGGCTGGTCAGTTCAGCTTTAACCATTTAAATTGCTGTCATGCAGTTTGCGATTCTGTCGGTAGATGGCACCACGGGTTGCTCCTTAGCTCTCATGTCTTGTCTACCGGCGTAGTTACTTTAACATCAGTCAGTTCAGCTTGTAAAAATATCACAGTTCACTAGTCCCTAGTTGGGCTAGTTGGATAGTTGATCACACCATACTGATGAGTCCCTAAAGGACGAAACGCGTCTATGGTTAAAGCTGAACTGACCAGCCGTTTGATGATGACCTGATAAGTTGATCAAACGTGCTGTAAAAATTTTGGAATTTGTGACAAGTGATGGAAATTTTGTTTTCCTATTTTTCTTATTTATTAAGACACAGTTCCACATCGTAATTGACTTTTTGTCTTTATTTAATAACAATCTTTTGTTATAGCTGTTCCTTCTTCTATGGTTACTTGTTCAGTGGTACACCCTCTTGCTTGTTAACTAAAAAACGCAAATTTTACGTCAGTTTTATCCACTGGGTACGATTGCTTGTTATATCAGCAATGTTATTTTATTTTGAGAAGTATCAAAGTTCAAATATAATTTCAAAAGTATTTAATCGAACAAATTATTTCTATTTTTATGTACGATAATCCAGGTAACCAGTAGTGTATTTTTTCTAGTAGTCCACTAATAAAATTCAATTGAGTGATTGTAGTACATGGATTAAGATAGTAATATTTGCTGTGGTCTTAATTTGTGAGTATTAATTGATATCTGACCTAGATATTTAGTTATCGGTGCTGTTTCTGTGAAATTATTTGCTGATTAAAGAGATAATGAATAGTTTAATTACATAGTAGATGTTATGCTTCTGTCGGGCAGCGAGCGACCAATTTGTATAAATTAAGTAGAAATTATTTGGAAGTAAAGTCATATCTGAGTAGTCAATTAATTTTATGTTTATTTACTTTATATGTACATATTTATGAAGTAATTTGTAATTAAGATAATTGAGATAATCAACATACTTGTTTAAATTATGATATTTTCTTATCTTATTTAAGTGTGGAGTTATTTCATACTGAACTGAATGTTGTCTAAAATTTTGTTTTTGCTGTTCATTATGCACTTCGAAGATTTTAATCTGAAAAAAAAATTGTGTTTGAAATAAAAGTAAAATAATAAAAAATTATAGGCCATGTTAAATGGCTTAAGTCATATTTAATACGATGACAAAGTAATAATAAAAGAAATACGTTGCTGTTTTCTTCAGAAATAAATTATAGAAATAAAATGAGTATTATGAATGTCATAAGGAGTGAATTTAGACGAATTAAATGAGAGAACAATGTTGATATCGGGCAGGAGTCGCAAATTTAAATGCAGCAAAGGGTCAGCAGTGCTGCATTAAGGGGTAAGGCCACTCTAGGCAAGGAAAAAAAGGGTAATTTTCTAGATTTTTTTTAACGAAATCTAAACGTGCTACTTAAGAACTGTTTTTGGATCTTTATTTAGTGCTCTTTAAACTATATTTCAAAATTTTTTTTAAAGAAAACATTCAAAATTGTCGTCAGTAATTAAAAAAAATGGCGACTCCTCTCGGCGCGTAGGGCAAATCGGGCGAAAACATTCCGGGAACAGCAATGGACATGGAACAAAAAGGGATATGTTTTCTTAATCTCTGATGTATACTCTAAAAAACTACGGGATTTTGAAAATTTAGATTTTTAACAAAATGGCGCACTTTTGAAAAAAAAGTTCATTATTCGGGACAAAATTTCTGTATAAAAACGACCATAAAAAACGAATGAAGCACTTTTAAAAAAAAAAACCCCGTAGTTTTTGAGTATTTTATATCTACAATAAAAAATAAAAAGATTCAGCACGATCCATCAATTAGTATTTCAGATTTCTTTTCGCCCGATATTGAAAATATGATTTCGAAAAAAACGCGTTTAAAGTTTCGAGTTATATTTTTCATGGGGATATTGCCACTGGGCAATAATTCCCCCCCCCGCCTCTTAAACCGCCAAAAAATTTACTTATTGTTTAATGTTAACAGATTGTAAATATCAAAAATCAAATTAAAAAAATATATATATATTTTTCATAGAAATATTGTATTTACCTCTAATCTGCAATGCCTGCGCCATAAAATTGTCGCGTAACGCGCGGCCTTTTTCCCCTCTGAAATACTTCCGCGCGGCATTTAAATTAATTGTCCCTTATTCCTAAGGGTTTAAACTATAATTTAAGCAAAAAAAAAATAAATGCATTTTTTGAAAATTCTAGAGTGGCCTTACCCCTTAAGACATTTTGCCGCCCGGGGCTGACTTTTAAAAACCACCATTCTTGACAAAGAAAAAATCGGATCCATAAACCATATTTTTCTAATATATATATAGTGGCTTGAACACCCCCGTGGGGGTTGTGCCGCTTCTATTGAAGCTCTCTAAATCCACTTTTTGGGGTGGATTAGTCCCCTTTTACTTGTGTTTATATCCTCTGCGTTAATTCTCTCCATGTATTTCTGTGTTTTGTCTTTTCTTGCCAATTTTTTATTCCAGCTTTACTGATATCTTCTCTCACTTCATCAAACCATTTTGATCTCGGTCTTCCTCTTCTTCTTCTCCCGCCAGGTTCCCATTGTACCATTGACTTTATTATGTCTTTATCATTTTTTCTCCATATGTGTCCTAACCATCTTACTCGTTGTTGTTTTATCTTCCTTACTACGTCTTCTTCCAGTTCTTCTTCAATCTCATGGTTCATTCTTGTTCTTTGTTCATTTTCAGATATTTTTACTGGTCCTAGTATTGCTCTTATTATCTTTCTTTCTGTGATTCTCAGTTCTTCTTCGTCTTTCTTCGTCATCGTCATTGTTTCTGCCGCATACATAAACACTGGTCTTATTATTGTTTTATATATTTTTATTTTTGTTTTCTTTGTTAGGTTTTTGTTCGTTAGTAATTTTTTGTTTGCATGGTAAGATCTGTTTACTGCCATTATTTTCTCTTTAATTTCTGTTTCTCTATCGCATTTACTAGATAACGTTGTTCCTAAATATTAAAATTTTTCAACTGTCTCAAATGAGTGTTCCCCTATAAGTATGGTTTTACTTTCCCACTCTCTTCCAATTCTCATTATTTTTGTTTTGTTCTCGTTTATTTGTAATCCTATTTTACTTACTTCTGTTATTATTTCCTGTAGCATATCTGACAAGGTTTTTCGGTTTTTTGTTGCAAGTACTATGTCGTCGGCGTATTTTTCTAATAACATTTTAATAAAATCATATCGAATATGAAAATATACAACAATAAAAAAAAAAAGTAAAATAAAAATTCTTACTGCTTCTAAAAATTAAAAAAAGAAACAGGTCTCTTGCCTAATTACAATTAATTAAGTAAATTTTTATTTCCGGGCTTTTAATTCCTAGAATATGTCAATTATGGCATCAATATTATTGTCTTCTACGTACCGCGGGTGAAATTAGCGTTTCTGGTCCTGAGCATGTTATTAGCTCTCGGCGCTGTGTGCCTCGTGCTAATAATCATACCACGGGCCAGAAACGCCTATTTTCACCCTTGATACATAAATAACTATTTTGTTTCTATGTAAACTTGCTATTTTTTTCTTATTGTCCATTTTATGTCCTCTGAAATTTGTGCCAAAACTTATGAGACATACGTTATTCAATAGGTATGTAATTTGAATTTTTACTTTCTCCTAATTTAAATAAGAGTACCAGTAAATATTTAAGTATAATATTTAATTATTCATGCACGTCTGCATATATTTGAAGAGATATACGAAGTGTCCATGGAAAAGTAGCACAAGCGATTAATTTAGGTGGAAAATAAATAAATAAATAAAATAAGTACACTGAAATTTGCGCAGTATTAATACAGAATTTAATCATTTATTTAAGTTAGTATTAAGCACGCGCCTGGCGGAAATAAATGCCCCGTGTGAAAGAGTCGACACGACCTTTAACCTCTGCCCGCGGGTGAGTGACACTCGACTCTCAACTGTTTATTAAATTGATCCAGCTCAGATTCGTCTTTGATTTCAATTAAATAATAGCACTTGTATTGCAACGTAGAGTACTCTGTTGTGCAGAAGAATTGCTAGATTATCGTATAGTATTCTTCCCCTAATTTCACTTCAAGGCCATTCATATTTACTTTGTGTTTACGAGTATATACCTTCATAATTTAATAGCGTGTTATATGAAGTATGGTACGGTAGTGTGAGTAGCGTTACGGCTTTCGAATCTGAATATCCCGAGTTCGAATCCCACTCAAACTTCGAACATTTAAAAAAGACGAATAATTCTCTATGTTCAGATACATAATACTGTAAACTGGGGTAGTGGAGTAAAGGGATTGGCTCACTTAGCTATATTTTTGTTTACATTTTTCTAACAAATGTGTTCCGACATAATATAATTAATAGGGTTGTTGATTTTTCCAATATTCGAGACTTCGAATGTTCGGATTTATTGAATATTTTAATTTGGATTCGAACTTTCGAATTTTTGAATATGCCGAATTTTCGAATTTTTGAATATTCCGAAACTTCGGTGAAAATCAACGACCCTAATAGGGTTGTTGATTTTACGAATACTCGAGACTTCGATTGTTCGGATTTATTGAACCTTCGAATTTAGATTAGAACTTTCGAATTTTGAAATATTCCGAATTCAAATTGTGAATCTGCATCCTAATGTGAACACGGCATGTTGATATGAATTATTTTCAGAATAAACTAATTTGCAGAGTTTTGTATTAATTCATAAGTAATTATGATTAATTATTATTATTTGCTAAATTAATACCAATTTAGACTTAAAATTTCGCTACACTGTCAAAAACGTTTTAATTAAGACGAGTTTGTATCCTTTTTATTGTCATTTTAAAACGTTTTATTAAAAGTCCGTAGCATTTAGATGGGCGGTAAGAGAATAGATGTCTTAATTCAGACGCCTAAACTTGCAGAGTTTTTGCAGGATAGGTACTTCGCCGAGTTTATTATTTAATTCGTGGCCGACTTTTTGCGAATTATGCGTAAGCATGTTTGGAGATGACAGATGGTGTTAATTCAGTGGCAAAAAATTCGATAATTTGAAGCTTAGAAAAATTCGAAAATTCGTAAATTCGAAGCTTCGCAATTTTTCTGACGTAGTTCAAAACATTGGAATGTTTGAACGTTCAGAAATTCAAACTTCGGTGGAAATCAACGACCCTAATAAGTACAATTAGCGTTTTAATACTAGAAATTTAGAACCATATAAAAATGGGTGTTTTTTCAATTACTTTGAAGCACTAGTTCGCAAAATCAAACTTTACTTCAGTTTCCAGGGTAATGTAAACCTTATTTTGAATGATGCGAGTACAAAAAATATTTTATCGTACGCTTAAAAAGACAAATTTAAGATATTTTCACTCATTTTGACTAAAATATGATGATTCGTGATGAACTGACAGACTCAAAGAGATTTTTTTTTGTTTATTTACTTCGATTGTATATATTACTATGGTTACAAATAAAACATTAATTGACTGAACGTAGATTGAACTAACCGAATATAGTTATTTTCAATTTAAAATACCTATTTTGGAATTTTGGTCATTTAAGTCGTAGGAAAAATTATGTATGTTCCAAGCCAAACCTAAAAGGAAAAAAATTACAGCACATTTAAAATAAAATATAAATAAATATATCATCACGCCTTCTACCCATTACTGGGTGTGGCACTCTGCTAAAGCAGATCTCGGTAAGTGATATATTTTGCGCGTGAAGTGCGGTTACCAGTCGTCAAATCACGGCCCCCAAACATGTTAGTGGTGGAGGAGCCACAGGAATAGCTTTTTCAAATTATGAAAATTTGTTGCCTGTGGGAATCGAACCAGGAACCTCAGGATCCACAGGCCGACTTCATACCACATTTTAATCAACTTATTAGGTCATCATTAAAAGGCTGGTCAGTGCAGCTTTAACCATAGACGCGTTTCGCTCTGTGGGAGCTCATCAGTATGGAGCTAGACCAACTAGGGGCTAGTGAACTGTGGTACTGTTTAGGCTGAACTGACGGATGGTTAAAGTTGAACTGATCAGCCTTTTGATGATGACCTAATTCAAATGTGCTGTAATTTTTGTAGAACTTTGACAAGTGTTGGAATTTTTTTTTTCTATTTTTCTTATTTATTAAGGACCAGTTTTTCAACCACCGATTAATGTTAATCATGATTAATTAATAATTAAAACTATGGTTTCCATTATTATATAATCAGGATTAACATCAATCGAGAGTAAACCTGCGAATGAAAAACTGGTTCTAAGACTCAGTTCCACATCGCAATTGACATTTTGTCTTTGTATTACGAAGTGTGGCTATTAAATAACGAGACTGACGCTGCTACAGACGAAGTAAGCATGCGCCAAACACCAGCGACCTTCAGCTTTTTAGCGTGAAGCTTTCTCTTTCGAATGCAGTACCTCTCGCTTCTGTAATCAAATCCATATGGCCGTAGCATTCGTCCTAATTAGAGTTGTTTTTTTGTTTCGCCGAAAAAATATTAAGTGCAACATTAGAGCAACGAATTGTTGTAAAATGCACATGAAACTTGGCAAAACTGCTACTGAAACTTATAATTTATTGAAAAAAGTACCCGAATTGTGGAAGGACAAGTCATAGGTTCTCGATCAAAACAATGCGCTGGCTCATTCTGCAATGTCTGTCACGAGTTTTCTAGCCAAGTACAGCAACCCAGTGTTCGTCCATCCGCCTTATTCGCCAGATCTTGCATCGTGCGACTTCTATCTGTTTCCTAAGGTGAAATTTGCCTTAATAGCAACAAGATTTGAGCTTTGAAAGAGAAATCGGCACGCGTTCTAAAGGAGCTGACAGAAGAAGACTTCCAGCATTGTTTCGTACAATGGAAGATTCGCATGGAGCATTGTAGGGATAGAGGAGGGGTGTATATTGAGAGTGATAATAAGTAAATAGGTATGTAATCAAAATAAGATGTTAAAACGGCATCAGTCTCGTTATTTAACAGCCACACCTCGTATAGTGTTTTTATTCCTGTCACACTATTACAGTGCACGAGTAATAAAGAATCACTTTACGCTCTTAATACACAAATAACTATTTTGTGACTTCAATGGCGGATCGTCCATTTTTGGTAACCGATTTCGAAAGCCTTCCATTTAATTGTTGCAATTAAGCAAATGATTGCTATAATCAGACGCTAGTTTAGTTCGCAAATATTTACCGTGTAATGCTGTTATCAGAGCCTCGTGTTCAAACACGTGTGATGGTGAATGTGTGTGCGTCGCACCCTTTACCAGTTGTTTCCGGTGGGCACAGGGACGCACTGAGGGGAAGATGCAATGTAATAGCGACACACCTCCCATGTAAACAAAAGTGAAGTGAAACATTACTGTCAGAGCATGCTAGATGGAGAAACATTAGTAGAATTACATATATTTATACCAAGCATAGTTGAACCTCATGTAATGATAATCAGAATAATATTGAAGCGTTCAGAAAATGTACATAAGTGGCTCAGTGGTATCGAGTTGCACTGCAGATTTGAGAACCCGGGTTTGATTTCCATAGACGACAAACAATTTTTACCACATTATAAATTACCCTTGTGGCTTCCCCTCTACTAACATCTTTGGGAGCCGGGATTTGACGGCTGGGAAACGCACTTCTCGTACCTAAATATATCATTTACCGAAATTTGATAAGATAGAGTGCCACACCCTATAGAGTAAAAGGCTTAATGATATATTTACTTTTTTTTTGTAAGTTAATAGTATATTACTACAATACAAGATCGGTAAGTGCTTTATAACAGAACGAGAAAAATTTAGAGAAATGAGACTCGTAGTGTCAAGTTTTTCTAATTATCTAGTTCTGTTATCAAGCGCTTAACGATCGAGTGTTGTATAACATATTTTTTACAATACTTGTACTGTAAATTACCCATTGATGATAAAATTTAAACACAGTAAGTGCCACTTTTATTGCACACTTGGTTTCCATGGTTACATCAGAATTGTAATATTTAATTACCGTCAACCGCGGACAGTAAGTAAATATTATAGGTCAAGATCCTGTTTTTATCACCAATTTAAAATTACCCCTGTGGTTCTCCTACCACTAACATCTTTGGGGGCGGTGATTTGACGGCTGGTAACCGCACTTCACATGCATAAATATATCATTTACCGAGATCTGCTTCGGCAGAGTACCACATCCAGTAATGGGTAAATGGCGTGATGATATATTTTATTTATTTTATGATCCTGTTTATTTTGACAAGAATTTAAGAGCTGTTAATTTTGAAACCTATTTTTCTTTTCCTTATATTTTTGCAGGTATAGTAAAAAATAGCTTACTATCCTCGAACTGTAAGTGATTTTTAAGGTCGCGAACTACAAACTACATTCTTGTTTAATTTCAATTATTAATGGTAGTATATGGGGTATGTGGCTTAGTGGTATCGAGTCGGCCTGTGGATCCTGAAAATCCTGGTTCGATTCCCACAGCCGACAAACATTTTCACTACATTAAAATTACCCCTGTGGCTCTCCCATCTCTAACATCTTTGGGAGCCGTGATTTGACGGCTGGTAACTGCACTTCAGGCGCATTAATATAATACTTACCGTGATCTGCTTTGGCAGTGTGCCACACCCAGTAATGTAAAAGGCGTGATCATATATATTTATTTAATTTTTTAATTTTTAACGAACAAGGAATTATCAAATTATGTGATTCTGGTTGCAATTGAAAAGTTAGAACTTTGCAAATATTTCACTTAGTACTTACAATTAATGACTTAATGATTGTTATGGGCAATTACCCCGTGTGTTTCCCCTACTGTGGTAATCGTCGCGAAGTAATTATACTTTTGATTTGTTTAACTATATATATATATATATATTTAACACACTTATACTACAATTTAAAATATACAATTATACAAAATAGAGTGAAAATGATAAAATGGTACTGATTTTTGGAGAAGTTGTTGAATTTAAAGTTGCGATTTAGTGATCTTCAGAATTTCTGATTATCTGAGTTTGAGAGTTTTTGATGATCTGGTCGAAGTCACAAGAGTAATAATTTTGGGTTAAGACTCAAGGATTCTTAGAACAAGGGATGTCGGTAAAAAGGTTCAAAGAGACATAAAAATTTAGGGAAGGCTACATGACGGGTAGTCGTCTTAGAAATAGCAAACAAAGAGAAAATATAAATTTACAAAAGTACAAAAGTGTCAAGTATCTTTACAAGAGTGTCACTAACAATTTATGGGCATGCTTAAACTAGTAGAATATAAGAAATAACTTGAATATTTTGAACAATCATAAAATATAGAATACTTATGAACTAAAAAGAAATTATTGTTACTTGATTATTATAAACTAGTTTAATTAAAATAAAACGTTATGGGGCTATTCCATAACATTATGTCGGTATGTATTAATCGTAATTATTAATGAATCACTAAGAATACTACTTTCGTAATATTAGTTCGTTCTTCACATTTAAATTAAATGTAATCTTGTGAAATATGTTGGCTCTTGATTCACTATTGTTAGAAATAGAACATGATTTTAACATTCTATATAATCTCATCGCAACAATTTCTAGATAGATAGTAGTTGCCCTTCTATTTATCTACATTTCTCTAAACATTTAAAATAAATTTAAGGAACTGGTCGACCTTGAAAATCGTCGATTGCGGAAACGATTTCGCGATTTAAAGTGTGAGTAACACGGATCTATCGAATTTTATTAACTGACAGTATAACAAGGCGTTCTGTTATGTGTGGTCGGTCAACCTTGGCGAGTAGCAGCTATTTATACTCGGCCGAATCAAAAATAATCGAGCATCATGCTAACATGGTCACTACTGTAAGCATTATGAGATAAGAGGAGCGGTTAACTAACTCTATCAAATGATAGGATTAGAAATGTAATTTATTGGGATTTTAAAATAAGAATGCGCTCATAGTGGCGTAAATTGGAACTACGACAAAGGTACAGTTTGCTACTAATATAATAAGTACTTAAAAAATAATAGAAATGAGTGATAATAGAACTAATATTTGTAATAAAGGAGGTAATAAAACTATAATTAACTAATATTATATTAGGGTAGTTCTAGCGTGAAAAACATTTTTTTAGACGATTATTTAAGAAAGTAACCATAACAACATCATAAATTACTACGGAAAGTTGAAAAAAACATACATTGATATGTTAATATAACGCACACTTCTAACATATCAGGTGAAGTCCCACTGATTGACAATAGATAGCGTTACGATGAAAGAAAATTATAAAATAAACGAAAAGAATTTGTATTATTATTTGAATCGAAGTTTTGGCAGAGTTATCTACACATTTGCACAGATAAATCGTATTTTTAAAAAATTAATACTTACTTATTTACTAACATTTTAGCATTATTTAACATTTTGACATTACGGTTAGTATGGTTGGTGTCCTCAGACTAACCATCAGTAGACAAATTATGCCGTATTCAAGTCAATGCAGTGTTCTGAAGCAGAAAGAGTTGGAGTAACTTGAAGGTGAGGCGGGTGCGCGGCAAGGAGCGAATAACCTTTGATGTTATGCGAGTTGCAAACATTTGTGTAAATATTTTTATATTCAATTGCTTACTTTTCATACATCAAAGTAAAGGTTAGTTTGTGACATATTAAGTGTTTTGTATACGCACTTTTGTATTTAAATAAATATAATGCTCGCGTCTGATAACTGTCATCAACAAACATGCAACCCGCATAACACCAACTGGTACTAGCTCTTTGCCGCGCACCCGTCTCATCGATCAGTTATTCTAACCCTTTCTACTTCACAACAAACGCCGTTGTTCTCCGTCTACTTATGGTTAGTCTGAGTTGGTGTCACAATACCTAACCTCAAACGTCAAACGTCAACGTTTATCTACAAAAACGCATCAGCTGTCAAAGTGAAACAATATTACTCTTGTAAACTTTTATTAGGAATATTCTGTGGTCGTCTGAAAAATAGTGTACATAACTCGCTCGAAAGTGTGATGATAACTGTGCACGTGTACTTAAATCACTCGACGCTGCGCGCCCCCTTTTTTAATTTGTACACTTGCACGTTATCTTATACTTTCGATGCTTGTTATGTAATATATCGTACTAGTATAGATCAGAATGAAACTCGGCGCACGTAAACATAGGATAGTAATACGCATCTACATAAAATATAAAACACATTCACTTCTCTGAACAAATATATTCGTTAATAAAGTTGATTTCTTATACACGGAGCTTATGACGATCGTTTTACACTTATTGTATGAGGCGGAGCTTATTGGTGATACATAAAATTCCATTTGTGGCACTAGTTACCTTATTAACAAGGGATTTATCCCATGAAATTGGGACAAATTTTAAATATTTAAAAAATATTTCTATTTTATAGGAAAGACTAAAGACAGATGGGCAGTAGCTAGCTACTTTTGTAGCTTAGCTACTAGCTTAGCTATGTTTCCCTTAGCTGTAGCTGTAGCTTAGCTAAATGTGAAAAAAATATAGCTGTAGCTTGTAGTGAGTTATGATTTTTTTTCTATTAGCTTAAAAATATTGTTATAACAACTGAAGCTACATTTAAAGCTACTTTTTGAAGCGCAACGCTACTTTTCGTAACTTAAGCGGGGACCCCACCCTGGAGAGTCAAAAAATAAGCGATTTTCACGATTTTTTTCTGGTATTAAAAATGAAGCAATCTCTTCAGGGTTTTTGTATAATATTCAGCTATATTTCATCTTTACTTGACAATTTTTTTACGTAAAAATATCGATCCGTTATTCCGCGGCACTGGTACACACGGGTCGCCTTCTCAAAACTGCTCCTCGCTGGCGCATGCACCGGGAAGTCTTGAAACATCGCAGAATATTCCGATTTGAAAAACCCAAAACTATATGAAATTATCTAAGGTGGAGCATAACGATTTTTTGAAATTCGAAAAATTATAAAAATGGCAGCGATTTCAAAAAAGTTTAATTTTTTGTAAAAAAATTCATCATTCAAATGTTCATAAAAAATCGAAAAAATTAAATATCAAAAAATCCTATGCTTCACCATAGAGAATACATTTTTACGTATTGGACACAAAAAAAGAGCGAAATCGGTTGGATAGATCTTGAGATTTTTCTGCAGCCAGATAAAAAAACATGGTTTCGAGAAAAACGCGTTTAAAGTTTCAAGTTCAGTTTACAGTGTGATTATATATGATAAAATTTCTCGATGTATCTTTGCAACGAAATTATATATCGAAAAATCGTTTTACGACAACATTATAGAGGCCCAAAGGATCGCAAAAATGCAAAAAAAAAATCGATTTTTTGAAAGTTCCACGGTGGGGTCCCCCCTTAAAGCTACCACTGTTCATTAAGAAATACCTATTTATTTTTTTTTGAATTCGAATTGTACCTTCATTATTGTTTTCTATAACTGTAGGATAACAAGTTATTATATAGTGTAAAATCTATTAACATATTTAATTTTTCACTTGTTCTTAACCTATTCTACTTTTGTATTAAATATTAGATGAACTAAACATTGACTGTTTAGGAGTCTTCTATTAATGTGACTGTTAATTTATTCCGATATAAATAAGAATTATAGCATAACAAATTAACAGTACATTTGTCCATTTGCGATTTTTTATATTTATTAAAAGTCATTATAACAAAAGACTGATCAACTGATCAAATGACAATGGTAAATTTAATAATTCACAATGATTGAAAAAAAGTAGCTTTAAAATTTAACAGCTACTTTAATGAAAGCTTTTAGCTGTAGCTATATTTTACAAAATGTAGCTTATATCTGTAGCTCATCTACTTTTTTAAAGAATAGCTGTAGCTGTAGTTTAGCTACTTTTTTTAAGTAGCTTGCCCAGCTCTGATATTAACAATATTTTTGTATTCGTTTTAGTTTTTTCAGTACTTGATCGTCAAAGTTTATTAAATTTAGAGCTTCATAAAAAGAGATCAAATTAAAAAAAATTAAAAGTTACATTAAACAAGCTAAAAGACAACATTTATTTTTATATGAAAAGAGAAAAAATCAAATCAAACCAGAATTACATTGAAATTATTTTGCTTTATTTTGCACGGCTGGACATTCTCTTAATTAAGATTACCCTTTGTTTTTAATAATTCCTCTTAATTGTTCAAACTGTGCACAGACGATAAAACAAATAATTAATATTTATCTTAAATTTAAAAATTAAGATTACATCGAATTCCAACTATTGCGTAGAAACAATGATTAAAAATATGATTAAAATTCAATCAAATAAACGAGATATAATGATGTTCGAGGAATACTTGAAATTAAACAAACAGTATTTTAAATAAACATACATAAATAAGTAGTTTACAAAATACGTCAAATTAAAATAATTATTTTCGACGTTAATACACATAAATGATTTATATTTCTGACATTAATTTCTGTTTTTATTTACACTATTTGCCGTATGCGTAATAAATACAGACGTTCCTGATAACTGGAATATGAGGAAACACATATGTCAACTCCTAAATCACTTCAAATTTAAATTGCTTTAAATTTATAGTGCATTTAACATTAATATATTAAATTACGTCGTCCATCTGTCTAAATAAAAGTTTTTCATCAAAATGGTGTAAAAAATAATTGAATAAACAACTCATTTGTTTTGAAGGCCACTGTTAATGCATATGTATGTTATTCTGTGTGTATCTGCTATTCTATGAATGATAAGTAATATTTTAGTATGTGCGTGTTTAATATAGAAAATTTAAGTGAAATTTTATTGGTTATCTAGGAAAACTAGTATTGTTTTAAAGGTTAAAATTGATAAAGGAAATTATAAACTGTTTTATTATTATGTAATGAAGGTAAATAAACAAATTTTTATTATTAATTAAAATGTTGTAATATGATTTAATTTTGAAAGAATCGAATCCCTGTAATATTATGTAACTTATGTAACATATGTGTAATGAATGTTGCTGGTATGAAAAGATATTACAAAAGGAATGGTTACAGTTGGCAATAAAAAAAAACTACTTGAAATTGGTAAGCCTGATACATAAATTCATTTCCTGTTGTTGACAGTGACATTTAAAATTTAAATTTGAGTATATTTATTATTACATTTATTTCTAAATTATTTCTATTACTTAAAAAGTCAAAATATGGGATGGCTAGCACAGTGGTATGAAGTCGGCCTGTGGATCCTGAGGTCCCTGGTTCGATTCCCACAGGCGACAAATTTTCATAATTTGAAAAAGCTATCCCTGTGGCTCCTCCACCACTAACATGTTTGGGGGCCGTGATTTGACGACTGGTAATCGCACTTCACGCGCAAAATATATCACTTACCGAGATCTGCTTTAGCAGAGCGTCACACCCAGTAATGGGTAGAAGGCGTGATGATATATTTATTTATTTTATTTATTTTAAAAAGTCAAAATTCTATTAGCTGTCAGACTCCTGACATAACCTATTTGTATTTATTATAAATGTCAAATGGCATTTCCGCCTTTATCTGACGTTGTGCCTAGGAACGTTCCAATACTACCAACCTTTCGATACGTTACTTATATCAGGATGTTATACCTAGTATCGGAAATTTAAAAAATATCCGATAAAAATAAAAATGTAACTCCGTTTTTATACGAAATTTGTTATTTAAAAATAATAGTAAATGAAAAAGTATAGTTTAAATTCAAGCTTCTTTTGAAAGTATAAATTTAAATTCACAGCACATGCGCAGTGGCCATTATATTTCTTATTTCTTCTTGTATATATTTCTTTCGATATTTGAAGATATCGATATTTTTCTTCCAATACTATATCAGTATCGATACATTTTATTCGATATTTTCCCTACGCAAGTATCGCACGTCCCTAGTTGTGCCAACTGTGGAATAAAAACATCTCTGGAATTATACTGCCAACTATAACAATTCCTTTTGATCACCCTGTACTAATATGGTAGGAAAAACTGATCTTTGCTCTGGCATATAAAAAAGAATAATTTTCAAAACATATACAGGAAGTTCTATTTAAGTGGTACACTATTGCTATCTCGAGTAGTATACGAGCTACGACGTCGGTTAAATTAGTAAACAATTTCTATTTTATAAGACTACTTTAATGAGAATAAGAATTTTTTCAAACCAATAGTTTTCAAATAACTTTTTTATTTTAAACGGGAACCTATTTCTTAATAGTTAGTATGTATAACGGGTGAAAACAGGCGTTTCTGGCCCGCGGCATGAATATTAGCACGATGCGCAAAGGACCGTGGAGTAATAATATGCTCAGGGCCAGAAACACTAATTTCACCCGTGGTACATAACAGAGCTGGGCAAGCTACTTAAAAAAAGTAGCTAAGCTACAGCTACAGCTATTCTTTAAAAAAGTAGCTAAGCTACAGCTATAAGCTACATTTTGTAAAATATAGCTAAGCTACAGCTAATAGCTTTCTTTAAAGTAGCTGTTAAATTTTAAAGCTACTTTTTTAAATTATTGTGAAATAATTAAATTTGCCATTATCATATGATCAGTCTTTTGTTATAATGACTGTTAATTTACTATTATGTACATAAATATCAAAAATAGCAAATACCATCTGGCACCTGCTGTGTATTTTTGCGTATTAGAGTCAGTTAGAACCGGCAACAAATATTTTATTTTGTGTGGGTTTAGCTTGTACGCATGCGTACTTTGTTGACCTTCTGCTTAAAAAGTAGCTTTAAGCTATAAAAAAGTAGCTTTAAAGGTAGCTTCAGTTGTTATTTTTAAGCTAATAGAAAAAAAAGTAGCTAGTTACAAGCTACAGCTATATTTTTTCACAGTTAGCTAAGCTACAGCTACAGCTAAGGTAAATGTAGCTAAGCTAGTAGCTAAACTACAAAAGTAGCTAGCTACCAGAGCTGGGCATGATTTAAATCAAAAGGAATTATAAATTGATTTAAATCATATTTCTTGATTTAAATCAAGTGAATTAAGCCTTTTAAAAAAATTCGCAAATCAGGCTTGTGACTTAAGACCTTTAAAGAAATTGATTTGGGCTTGTGAATTGTTTTAGAGCTAACAAAAGGCTTAAATCATTTCTCTTGGCAAAACTGCTACAAGTCATGGGTTCTCCATCAAGACAATGCGTTGGCTCATTCCGCAATGTCTGTCAAGAGGTTTATAGCCAAGTACAGCATTGCAGTGTTGAACCATATGCCTTATTCGCCGGATCTTGCACCGTGCGACTTCTATCTGTTTCCTAAGGTGAAATTTGCCTTAATACCAACAAGATTTGAGCTTTGAAAGAGAAATCGGCACGCGTTCTGAAAGAGCTGACAGAAGAAGACTTCCAGCACTTTCTCGAACAATGGAAGATTCGCATGGAGCATTGTAGGGATAGAGGAGGGGTGTATACTGAAGGTGATAATAAGTAAATAGATACGAAATCAAAATAAAATGTTAAAACACCGTCAGTCTCGCTATTTAATAGCCACATCTCGTATCTACTTACATCTGTTTTCATTCGGTTGTGCATATAATAATGCACCTAATATTTAAAAAAATAAATATTAAATAAATTGATAATATGTATGAAGTACTTGTAAATATGATTTAAGCTCCAAGCCCCAAGCCTCAAACCCCAATTCACAAAAAGGCTTGTGATTTATAATTCACATAAATAAATCACAAATCACTTTGTTTTGTGAATTAATTCACTTCGAAAATGAAGTGGAATTGTGAATTGTCACAAAAAAATATTTGTTTGATTTGTGAATTGTGATTTAATTCCCTTTGTTCGTGATTTTGCCCAGCTCTGCTAGCTACTGCCCAGCTCTGTGTAATAATAACAATATTTTATGATAAGGTAATAATGGACATAGGCTAAAGTTGTAGTTTGTTTAATGAAGATTCATTGACAACGTTTCAGTCAAGGTTATGGCCATCTTCAGGTCTATATAATAAAATAACAAAAATTTTAACAATCAAGAAATTGTTAGTCAAAATAAAGAATTAACTCACCAAACGTAAATTTTAAACGTATAATAACATGTAGAATAAGTTCAAAGTTGCGAATTGAATATTTAGGGCAAACATATATCAAAATGAAAAATATATAAATATGATTCTTTTTTCATTTTTTTTTCATTTTGATATATCCAAAAATACGATTATGTCTGAGTGATTCGGATTCCACTATAAGCTGTAGGTTCCTTGTACTGTAATTGGGATTACGTTCCTGTTGTGCAGAGTAATAAATAAATCAATCAATCAATTTTTATGCAGTAATAACCCACAAAAATAGTAAAATAAAATAAAATAAATATATCATCACGCCTTCTACCCATTACTGGATGTGGCACTCTGCTAAAGCAGATCTCGGTAAGTGATATATTTTGCGCGTGAAGTGCGGTTACCAGTCGTCAAATCACGGCCCCCAAACATGTTAGTGGTGGAGGAGCCACAGGGATAGCATTTTCAAATTATGAAAATTTGTCGCCTGTGGGAATCGAACCAGGGACCTCAGGATCCACAGGCCGACTTCATACCACTGAGCTAGCGATTCCATAAAATAGTATTTCTGGCAAATTTATATCCAGTTCTTACAGTAATGAATCAAATTAATTAAAAATATAGGTATATATATATATATATATATATATATATATATATATATATATATATATATATATATATATATATATATATATATATATATATTACCAGAAAGAACTGGAAACCAAAATATTCAACGCCTTGTATGAAATTACCAATAAAATTAATAAAACAAAATTCTACAATTTAAGATAGCGTGACTTCAATCTTCTATCACCATGACAACTTATAACTTGTGTACAAAGTTCATTTGTCAATCGATTCGACTTTGTTTCTTCTGCATCTTCAACAGAAAAAGTTGAAAATCGTGCGCGAATTACCAAAAGGTAAGATTACAATTTAGATAAACAAATGACAGTTACTATTTCAATTGTTTATAAAGTCAAGCATGGAAAATAACGTTCAGTTTTCAATAAACAAAAGATAAACGCATGTTTAATGTGTAGCTAACCGATGTTGCCTTGTTTTTTCGTTGAACGGTTGAGTAGATAATCTATGTTGTTTTCGTATTAAATTTTCTTTATCACAACAATAAATTATTCCTGTGTGGATGATAACGGTGCACTGCTATCACCAGTGAAATTGTATTATAATTAAAAATTGCAGAGTTGTATTCAGTAGCAAAGTTTATAATTATTTTCAATTGTTGTTTTAACTACTTTTATTCGGATTCCAGTTTGAAATGTCAGAAATATTAGTAAACCAGTAGAAAATGTTATAGATAAATTTCGAGTTATTATTACTTTGCTAAAATACGATATTAACTGCTATTCGTTTTATGAATGTTATTAGAACCGGAAACACCAGAAAATGAAATTTATTTAATAAGTAAAAATGGCTATTAAATATTTTTTTGTTTATAAATAGGGCCGTTAGGACATTATATGTCACAAATAGACAAAATCAAAATTGCCGCCCTAAATATACAAATTGTTCCATTTAAGTGTGCCACCATTGCTATCAACGAGGTTGGTTAAATTAGCAAAGAACCACCATTTTACAAGACTATTACAATGAGGAATTTTTTTTTCGACCAGTGGTTCTCGAAATACCTTTCACAACTTTCTTATATTAAATGGGAACATATGTTTTTTTTTATGATATTCGATAGGGTATTTTTTTCTGAATTCAACGATATAAACATATCTTATCTTAATATAACAAAATAGCTGAGAAAAATGTATGTTTTTATATGTATTTTATTTACTGAAACAACAGTGCTTGGGTTAGAAAATAATTGAATATTATTATAATGTCATGCATAAAATGATGCACAGAATAGAAACTTGTCACTTTTGGAATTATATGCACATATACTTGTTAAAAATATATTCTATCTATACAGTCTAAATCGTACATTTAATACTGATGTGAGAGTCACTCGTTTGACAGTTACGGAGCACATCTGAAATCGTGACGTCACACGTCCGTGGTCTATTGTAGTTACACCATTGTTTGATTTGTTTATTTTTCAATTATTTTCTATCCAAAGCACTCTTGTGCCAGATATAAATAAAATACATATAAATTTAACATGCATTTTTCTCAGTTATTTTGTTATATTAGAATATGATATGTTTATATCGTTGAATTCTGAAAAAAATACTCTATCGAATAACCTAAAAAAATATATGTCCCCATTTAAAATAAGAAAATTGTGTCCCGTATTTTGAGAATATTTTTTTTTACTCATTGCAATAGTCTTTTAAAATGGAGGTACTTTGCTAATTTAACCAACCTCGTAGCTCTTATAGGTCTCAAGATAGCAATGATGGCACACTAAAATGGAATATCCTGTATATGTATACCATGATGTTTCAATACTTCAGGCTAAAAAATAAATGACATATACTATATGATATTTTTAATATATTAATAAGAGAGATAAGATGTAAGTGTTTCAATAAATAATAATAAAAAAAAAATACTTGGAATTTGTAAGACTGATGGCCGGTTTCATCAACAAAAATTAAATTTTAAACATGGTTTAAATAAATAAAAGCAAATCAAATGTATGACAGCAATGTTAATTATTCAATTTGACATGTAATTTTGATTTGCTTTTATTTATTTAATCAACGTTTAAAATTTAACTTTTTTGATGAAACAGGCCATGATACATACATTTATTTCCTGTTGTTGACAGTGACATTTGAGAATTAAACAGGCAGATTCATAAAGCGGATTAGCGCTAACATAATTTTTTATTTCGTTTTTAACTCTTTTTTCAATGTACGATGCAAGTTTATTTTAACTTGAGTTAAAAAGAGAGTTAATTAGCATCAAATTTAGTTTATTTCTTTAATCTGTTTTAATTTGAATCAGAGTTATAGATAATATTAAAAACGGTGTTAACGCTAATCCGTTTTGTGAATCTGCCTGTAAATGAATAAAATTCGTTGTTTCCCTTACCCATATCCTTTTATTTCTTAACATTACTCACAAAGTAATAATATAAAGTATTTCTATCATTTAACCTATTTGTATTTATTATAAAAATAACATGTCATATAGTATTTCCGCCTTTACCTGACGTTATGCCAACTGTGGAATAAAAAGATCCCCAGAATTATATTTCCAACTGAAACACTTACTTTTGATCACACTGTATTAAATAAATTATAATTGTGAATACTACCAACAGTAATTTATCTAATGAATAAATTGACTATTATAGTGTTTACAATTATAATTTAATTATTATTATATTAGAAAGAACTCCTAAAGCAGTGGTACTAAAATGTTCACTTTAGGTAAACTGCAATTAATTTTGCGATTTCTTTAAAAATTCTATTTTGATTCCAATATATCATGTTGTATTTGGTACTTACATTTTTCCTGAAATATAGAAACACCCAGTAGATATAGAATAGAAAATATAAAAAAAAATAAATAAATATATCATCACGCCTTCTACTCATTACTGGGTGTGGCACTCTGCCGAAGCAGATCTCGGTAAGTGATATATTTTGCGCGAGAAGTGCGGTTACCAGTCGTCAAATCACGGCCTCCAAAGATGTTAGTGGTGGGGAAGCCACAGGGGTAGTTTTTGAAATTATGAAAATTGTTTGTCGCCTGTGGGAATCGAACCAGGGTTCTCAGGATCCACAGGCCGATTTCATACCATGAGCTAGCCACCCCATATACAGGTTGTCAATACAAGTGTTGAAAGAGTATTATTGGGAAGTGTGTATGTAAGATGGTACAAAAGCGCAAGCGTATGTTCCCTTTATTCAAGTTTTCCAATGGCCTTTCAGCACGTGTATTACATACTATTTTCTCTATGGTCATGTACTTCTATTTCTTAAAATCGATATTTGACATCTATCATTTACTGTTACAAAAAAAAAGATTGTATAACAACGGTTGTCTTGGAAACAATATTAAAAACAATTTCTTGCTGTATTCAGTATCATAAACTGGATAGGAAAGAAAGCTTTTGACTTACTAGGGGTAAATGGCTTAATGGTGTAGAGTCGGTCTGTGGATTTGCGAATTCGAGTTTGATTCCTACAGTCGACAAACAGTTTTCACCACATTAAAACTACCCCGGTGACTTTCTCACCACTAACATCTTTGGGTGTCGTGATTTGACTGCTGGTAACCGCACTTTACGCGATCTGCTCCGGCCGAGTGACACACCCAGTAACGGGTGGAAGACGTAATGATATAAAATAAGAAAAAAAAGGAAACTTAGTTCCATATCGCCATTGACAATTTGTCTTTGTTTTATTTATTCATAGACAATTTGTCTTTATATTATTTATTCATTACTATTCAGCAGTTTGCGATTTTTGTCGGTAGATGGCACCACGGGTTGCTCCATAGCTCTCGTGTCATGTTACCGGCTAACATAGTTTAACATCCGTCAGTTCAGCTTAAAAAAGTATCACAATTCACTAGCCCCTAGTTGGTCTAGTTGGTCGAAACACGTCTATGGTTAAAGCTGAACTGATCAGCCTTTGATGATGACCTAATAAGTTGATTCAAATGTGCTGTAATTTTGGGGAACTTTGACAAGTGTTGGAATTTTTATTTTTTTTCCCTTTTTTTCTTATTTTATTAAGACTTAGTTCCACATCGCCATTGACAATTTGTCTTTGTTTTATGTATTCATTGACAATTTGTCTTTATATTACGTAATGATATATTTATTTGAGTATCAGTTAAATAATAAAATCTAGACAAACGGGGCCGTCGCGTGCGCCCAAGCAAATCGGAACGGTTTCAGTTCGTAAAATTGTGGTAAACATTGTACTGGGGGTCTATTTTAATTGACATAGCCACTGTGGCTACGGTAGTCACATCGCTAAACAACAAGGATCCACCTGGCGGTATAAATAAAAAAGTTTGTCATTTAGCCACATCGCAAATTTATAGCGGAAGCTGGATTGGTCCCGCTATGGTTGTAGCCACACTCATTGTCATTCGATGTTTGATTTTTTTTCTGATTTGTTTATTTATAATAATTTTCTTTAATGACAGATACAAAACTCAAATAGAAATTGCATTTATATCATGAAATCGGACAATTTTGACAATTTAACAAGAATATTTATTTATAAATAAAAGGGTTGACAACTATACTATATTTTTAATACCAATATCAAAAATATCATTTCCTAATTTGTTACTAAGTCCCGCTATGAAGATAATTGAGTATAGCTACCTCGAAAATATTATAGCCGTAGCCACAGCCACATCCCGCTATGAATTATAGACCTCCTGGTTCGTAAAAGAATTTCTGAAGACCATTCGGATTTATCTATACTTGTTCATCCAAAAAATAATACACTATTATAATATACTATTTTTATTTGAAAAGTACGAGTCGCATCATAATTTTGAATTGGTTTTCCGGTTTATGAAATTTTCTATTTCGAACTTTGCGTGCGCCTCTTGATTAATCCAATTTTGTATATAACGTACTTGTTAGAAAAATATACTTCTATGTTTACATTATTTTCCTTATTAAAAACCCAACCAGAATTTTCTTAGAAATTGACGCACGCTTATTAACGTTTCCCAAAAATTTGTATACGTATCTGTTTAATCATAGTACATCAAAAACCGCTATTATAAGATAAAAATATATTACTTTCGTTGCTAAACGTATCTTTTAAACTTCCGGGAGTAAATGACCTATTTTATTCTTCATTTTCAAAGACTGAAGTGTCACTTTTAATCCTGAAAGGATTACATTGACAGGTAAATAACCATTATCGCAGTAACAAGTATATTATTTACCTCAAAATATTTCGTTTTATTCAGGTTACCTAAGTTACCTAAAAAAATTATACAATTCTGTCATTGTGAATTATATATCAATATCAAAATTAATCATTAATTCAAAATATATGATTGGAACTGCAAAAATAGAGTATATACTACAGGACTAAAATGCATTTAATCCCTCAAGTGATTATTTTCCTCACTTGTAGTTCGTAAATTAAACTTCACACGCTCAGGATTAAATTATGCACTTTATACCCAAGATACTACTAATTTTATTGTTTAGCAAAAAAGAATTAAATAATTCAATTCCTTTTAATAATTTTTCTTCTTATAAATCTATAAACGCACTGAAAACATGTCATTTAGGACATTTATGAGCGCAGTGTTTTTGGGGCTTTTTACTTTGTAGGAGTAGTATCAATGCTTTTAAATTTCTCAGATGAATGACATATAACCTCAAAATTGTAAATTGTTGATGATGAAATATTACTAGAAGAATATGCTGTAATCGGAAAAAAATTACAATATTCACAATACAGAATAAAAAATTAATTAATTGTCAAAAAACTTGAAATATCAGTTGTTAATGATATGAGATACGCTACCAACACAACTGATAAAAAACACCAAGTTATGTTATTGATAAGCCGCATTTTTTTAAATTTCTACAGAATTGTAATATTACTTCAAAAGAAAAAAATGTACGAATGTGTGATAAGGCCTGTTATCACATTCGTCCTTTATAAAATTCGCCGTTTTCCAAATTTAGACTCGTGCGTTGTCAGATTGCCTTATGAAACTAGTCCTTTAATATACTATTCAATTTGAATATTATTCATAAGTATTGGTTTTAATAGTGGAGTAGTTTTAAGATTTGGAATAAATTCCATCCCATTGGCTGCTTGAACACGTCCTGTAACCACAGAACTAAAATAGAAAACTCTGATGACAGGATGTTAAAAAAAATGGTAAAAAGTTTTGATGGTATATACATTTTGATGTCCTGATTCCCAAACAAAAAGATTTTTTTAAAAATTCACAAAATTAAGGACGGGATTCTTGAAATGAATATATTTTAATAAAGGTAATAATGAAGTATTTAATCATGTAACCAACGTTGAATAGCAAATAAATTCATTTGATTTTCACGTTTTCTAGTATGTCATATAATTGACACGTTTAACACAGTCAGTAAAGAAGTTTTGTTCAATACTCGTTGTAATTTCTGCTAAACTCCAGTACACCTTCTTGTCGACTGACAGTAGTTTAACGCATGCGCTAAATGAGAAATTTTACATGATACGATCGGTTCTAAAACAGTGGACAGTCCTATTCTTATAGTTGACAGATGGATTGTTGTTGTTATTAAGATAGAGAATAAGTCAGATGATTAGGTTAGGTTCGGTTAGGGGTTAACATGAGCGAAGCGAGCTAATCTAAAATAGGAACAATAAACTACCAGAAAGGTAATGGTAAATCATTGTTTTAGAGTCACTGGAAACATAAACTTCTCCTATACAGTGCTATCTTTCAGCAGAATATCAAAATAAGGCAAGAGCGTGTACTAGGGTTTTACCCTAACTTCTTCATTATTATGTTATGAAGTACTAAGCATGTTTTATTAATTTTTCAGACGACCACAATGAAAGTAACCATAACAACATCATAAATTACTACGGAAAGTTGTACATAACATACACTTATATGAAAATAATAAAATAAATGAAAAGAATTTGTATTATTATTTAAATCTAAGTTTTGGCAGATTTTTCAACACATTTGCACACATAAATCTTATTTTTTGAAATGAATAATTACTTATTTACTAAATGGGGTAATGACACAGTGGTATGAAGTCGGCCTGTGGCTCCTAAGGACTCTGGTTCGATTTTCATCAATTTAAAATTACCCCTGTGGCTCCTCCATCACTAACATCTTTGAGGGCCGCGATTTGACGACTGGTAACCGCATTTTACGCGCTTAAATATATCAATTACCGAGATCTGCTTCGGCAGAGTGACACAAAAAGGCGTGATGAAATATATTTTTTTATTTTTTTTTATTTTAACATTATTTAATATTTTGACATTACGGTTAGTAAATAAATAAAATAAATATATCATCACGCCTTCTACCCATTACTGGGTGTGGCACTCTGCGGAAGCAGATCTCGGTAAGTGATATATTTTGCGCGTGAATTGCGGTTACCAGTCGTCAAATCACGGCCCCCAAACATGTTAGTGGAGGAGGAACCACAGGGATAGCTTTTTCAAATTATGAAAATTTGTCGCCTGTGGGAATCGAACCAGGGACCTCAGGATCCACAGGCCGACTTCATACCACTGAGCTAGCCATCCCATATATTACGGTTAGTACAGTAGGAATTATCACACCTAACCTCAAACGTCAACGCTAACCTTGAAAAACGCATCAGCTATCAAAGTGTAACAACATTGTTCGTGTAAACTTTTTTTAGATATATTTTGTGGTCGTCTGAAAAATAGTGAACATAACTCGCTCGAAAGTGAGTGAACTGTGCTCGTGTACTTAAATCACTCCGCGCTGCGCGCCTCGTTTTTCAATTTGTACACTCGTACGCTATCTTACACTTTCGAAGCTTGTTATGTAATATACTATTATAAAATGCAACCACTTATTTGTTTTCTTTTCCAGATGTATCTCCATCTCTCTCACACAATCTACCTCCTGGTGTCTCTAACACTCACCCTCGCGCTGCCTCGTATCGAGGAGGTGCCGGGCCAGGACCTCTCCGCGACTATGAGCATGATGTCCATGTCTAACATCACATACACCACGGTGGAGGAGTGCTTCTACCGGAGTCGTGATGCGTGTCCACCGCCGGAAGCGACGATCCGCTGTCGTAGACTCAACCACACCGATGCGGTAGTGTGCTGCGATGTGGATAATACTACGTTGTTGGAGGGGTTTATGGATACTAGTAAGTTACAGATGAAAATATATGAAGGGTCCAGTTTCAAAGTATACAATCTCCATATTTTTAAGAAAATGAGAAAATATATAATATTGGTAGTACGTTTTGAGCTAAAGTTGGTAGTACGACGATGTGGGTAGCATTACGGCATTCGAATCCAAAGATCTCGAGTTTGAATCCCACGCAAGTTTATTATTTTGATTATCAAGTTTTGAATGCTAAATTTAAGAGCTGATATATTTCATCATCAAATTCTTCATCATTAATATCGCTATTATAATTTTCTGTCTAGTTTCTAGAGAGTAAACTAGTTTTTTTTTTTCATATCTTTTCTTTTTTAAGTTAACAGAATTATAAAATTACTTCAATAGATAAAATTGTATAACACGTTTCATAAGGCTTGTTTGCAGTTTTCCAAATTTGGTGTCGTGTGTTGACAGGTTGCTGTAAGAAACTAGTACTTTAATATACTATTAAATTACTTTTTCCTTTAGATAATAATTTTAATAGTTATTTATTATACAAGTGTTTTATTAGGTATGTAAAAAACACGCGAGAAAAGTTTAAACACGAGATTGAAGGTCGAGTGTTTAATATTCTTGAGTGTTTGATATACCAATAAAACACAAGTGTAATACAAAATTTTATCCACAACTCATAATTATAGGTATCGAAGAAGATTGGTCGTAACGTTTAATGTTGATTCAGTTATATATAGTTTCTAAAAATATGGTAGTGGTTGCTAAATAACAAATTGTTTGCAGTGTTTTATAGAATATAGAACACTAATGTTTTATGAGCCATATAATTCAACTGAAATCAGTGTAATTCTGTCTTTATTATATATGAGTTGTGGATAAAATGTATTTATTATATATTGCGTAACAGTATATTATTCTACAACCGTATTATGATAGCTATTATTAATTTGCGAATACTAAAAACGTTATAAAGATCGATTGCCAACATCAAAAAATATAACTAGATGAATTACATAGGGTGTTGCTACGTTTACATGTAACCAATTTTGTGTGTCCAGTACTCTCTAATAAATTGTAAATTAATAACAAAAATTAATGATATATATATATATATATATTATATATTAGGGTGGCCCTTAATTTTTTTTTATTTTTTTTTCTTCGCTCCAGGTGGATAAAACGAAAGGTTATAATAAAAAAAAAATTTCTGTCAAGTCTCGTTGGAAAATATTAACATTAACCCGTGCCCCAAGACGGTTGAAGTTTAAATGGGAATTAACATGGGATTTACATACTTGCGGGTATTACAAGGTATAACTCGATTAGTTCTCAATATTTTGACCCCAACTCGACTTATATAAGGTATTTGACATCGCTGAATCCGAATATTATA
Organism: Pterostichus madidus; assembly: GCA_911728475.2. Lineage (NCBI taxonomy): Eukaryota > Metazoa > Arthropoda > Insecta > Coleoptera > Carabidae > Pterostichus > Pterostichus madidus. The sequence goes on from OU452314.1 coordinate 28,300,671, forward strand.
GCGAAAACATGATTAGGATACTTGACAACTGTCCAAACGGCTGTCATTGTGGAAAAAACCCTATTTTTTGCCGTTTTTTAGGTTTTTTCAACTTTTTAGGTGTTTTCAGTTTCTGTATACGAATATGGCGTTCAAAAACAATTTATATAGTCTTATTCAAAATAAATTATGAAATGAAGTATGAGCAATTGACATTTCTTTGACAAATTTCTTCGGCATTATTATAATATAGCTTTTAAAAACTATTGAAGGTGTAAGTCAAAGACGTTAAACAGATTTTTTTATGTTTAAAACAATTGATCATGAATCTGACTGATCAATGAAATTATTAAAAATAAAAAATAAATATTTTCAATACATTAATCGATAGTAAATATAGCTATTATTCAATATTCTTATATAAGATGTGTATTTCAATGCAGTTTTTCTTTTTTTAAATGTCATTTAAATATTGCACCAATTTATTATAATTTTATTAAGTTTTATCACGGTGGATGATGTCAGTCGATCTTTATAATGTTTTTAGTATATACTTTTTCACGACCATTCAACAGGCACTTGCACTTTTAGATCGTAATTTGTGGAAAATAAAAAATGGATGATAAATATCAAATTTTAATTTCTAAACAACATGACAATAACAATAATAATGATTAGTGCGATGGCTTAAAAAGTATTGAATAATGGGCGTTACTATAGCAACCACAATCTGATTGGTTCATTTTTCAATACTTCTTCTTCATTATTCTTCAGTTTTGAATAATGAACCATCTTATCTATCTAGAAACTTACATTTAATGAGTATTTTATTTAATGGTCGTGGGTAAAATACATTAATTTTAATATGTTCTCGTCTATTGAAATTCATTATCTCAGATTCATCAGAATTTTTTCTTATATTTAATTATACGACTGTCTTTCTCATATTTTTGATAACCAGAATATAGACTAAGCGCTTTATTTTAATATCTTTTTCGTACTTCCTTATCGAGGACAAGTATCACTTTTAATCCCGGTGGCATTAAATTTGAAATTTAATCACACCGGGATTAAATTGACAGATAAAAAAGTATTATCATACAGGGTGATCAAAAGGAATTGTTATAGTTGGCAATACAATTCCAGAGATCTTTTTATTCCACAGTTGGCACAACGTCAGATAAAGGCGGAAATGCTATTTGACATTTCTAATAAATACAAATAGGTTATGTCAGGAGTCTGACAGCTAATAGAATTTTGACTTTTTAAGTAATAGAAATACTTTAGAAATAAATGTAATAATAAATGTACTCAAATGTCACTGTCAACAACAAGAAATTAATTTATGTATCAGGCTTACCAATTTCAAGTAGTTTTTTTATTGCCAACTGTAACAATTTCTTTTGATCACTCTGTATTATAAACCTAAAAATATTTCACATTGTTTGTGTCGCCTATACCTAAAATTTTTATAATACTGTCATTGTAATTATATGTCAAATCAATATCAAAATTAATCATTAATTTAAAATAAATAATTTTTGAAAAAGCAATGAGCGTTCGCCGGGATTTGAACCCGGAACCTTTCACTCGCATGGTTAGTGCAGTTACCATGCGAAAGGTTCTGGGTTCAAATCCCGGTGAACGCTCATTGCTTTTTCAAAAATTATTTATTATATCTACCAACAGACAATTGTGTCAATAAACAAATTCTTATAATTAATTTAAAATGTTTGACTGGAAGTGCGAAAAATAGTTTATATACCACAGAACTAAAATGCATTTAATCACTCAGGTGATTATTTTCCTCGCCAGGGGCTCGTGAAATAAATTTAACCCTCAGGATAAAATTATGCATTTTTGTCCCTTGGTATATAATATACTATTAGTCGATAGATATTTCAATACTAGTACGTATTTATTTTCACCCCCAGTATTTACCTACTGTTCCTAGGCGGAAAGACGGCTCTGTTTCTTTCCACTAGAAAAATTTAAAATGTTTATTTCTTCAATCGCGAAAATTATCATACGATATTTTTGAACCTAGTGGTTACTTTTTAGTAACTTTTCTAAGGGCCGGTGTCTGAAAACAAATTTAACTGGTCAGTTAGTTTAACTCTTCGATAAACTGTCAAATGGGTTTCTGAAACAACATATTGGTATTTAACTGGCCGTTAAGTTAACGCGGCAAATTGGTCCAGTTAAATTATATGACGCATGCGCAGTTGTTTCATAAATTGAAAATAACGGCTGACAGTGACAGTTCTCATCTTTCCTAACCTTGTTTTAAAAACCAATTCGTTAAGCCGTTGTATTAGTTTCGTTTGGCTTTGTTGGTGATTGAAAAAAGGTTCAAAAACACAGTTATTACTAAAATTTTAACTTAAAAAATGTCTTCGAACATACTTTTAACTTCAGTGCTTGTGTGATTTTACTTATTTATCAAAACTTATTAGCATGCAGCTTCAAGAATTCTCGAATTCTAGTTCATCGTCAGATGAAGAACTATTTGACATTGTGGGGACTGTGCAGAAAGTAAAAGTTTTTAGAGAAAGACGTAATCCCGTTGAGATCTATAGTGATGCGGAATTTAGAGACAGATATCGTTTCTACAAGAATAACAAGTTCTGTGCCCTGTCTGATTTTGCGAATTAAATTCTGTAGCAATTTGTTGCCATGCTAAACTTTTATTTTGCGATTGTGACGGCATCACTTTCTTTATTTTCTATTATAGCTTTATATTTCCCCGTCACCAACTCAAAAAGAACATTCTTTTCAGTTTCTGTGAAGTTTTTTCCACGAATTCGCTTTTCTTCCATAATTTGATTACAATTACAAACCACAAACACGAAGTACAATAATTGACGTCAAATTAATTATTTTGAAGTTTGAAATTGATGTCAAAAATTACCGACTTTACCGACAACGATAGTAACGCTATCTATTAGATTCAAGAATAAATGTTAGTCCAGGATAGAACCATGAGTTAGTTATCGAACATATAAATTAACTGACGTTTGTTTTCAGAAACCCGATGCAATTTTAACCTTTCAATAAATTTAAGCGACACTTAGTTAACATGCCCGTTAAATATTATTTCAGAAACCGGCCCTAAATCATTTCAAATATTTTAATGGGCAATTTTCCCTAACATCTCTTTATGTCTTCAGGTGTAGGCTACAACATCATCCATTCTCTCCACATAATCAACGCCACCCTCCCGGAGCTCGACAGTACCTTGATGACAAAGCTCCGGTGGCTAAAATCACTCGCCATCACGGACGGCAGCATTCAACGTGTGGACCACCAGTTCAAGAGGAATACACCTATCGTCTGCCTTAACATGTCTAACAACGGCATTGAGCATTTGGAGAAGCGAGCGCTTGTCAACATGAGAAACCTCAAGAAGCTCTATCTGTCGCATAATAACCTTACGGATCTGCCGAACTTTCATCAGGATTTTAATATTACGCTTGATATCTCACGTAAGGACTTTTATAGTTTATTTTAGTAGGTAGAACAGACAAATGTACACTGGTGAGAAAAAAAAAACGAAACACTTGAAATTCGTGAAATTTTACCAATTTATAAACCGTCATAATTTGACGAATTTAGCTAATTTAGACAAATTTTCGAGGGCGAAAAAGTAAATTGTCTACTTTAAAGGGATACATGCGACGTTAGCTACTAGCGGGTCTTTGTTTTTAGAATAATGTTTGATTTTTATATCTATTTTAAAGGAATGCTACGTGAATAGTATTTAGCTAGAAGTGTCAAAATTATTTCGTTTAATTCTGTTTACCATTTTACTACAACTTAGCACTAACAAAATCATGCATTAATATGGGTGATTTTATATATAGTAATGAAACCCATTAATGAAAGATCCACGGAAAGCGTTCATTTAGTATTAAATTATTAAGGTTTATAAATGTTATAACATCATTTGTACTTACAGGGTGTTAAAAAGGGTTTTTTTTATGGTATGTTCAATTTAAGTGTGCCACAATTGCTTTCTCGAGAACTATAAGAGCTACAAGGTTGGTAAATTACCAAAAAAATACCATTTTGCAAGTTTATTACAAAACTATTGACAATTTTCTTTCGATAAGTGATTCTCCAATATATGTATGTTTTTTTTTTGTTTTTTTTTGTGCGAAAGAGAATTTTATTCTGAATTCAACAAATACCTTCACATTACAATTTTTTTTTGAATAATGTATATTTTAATATTAATTTAATTCAAATCTCATAGGAATTAGCGTGCTATGATAGAAACAAATGAATATAAAAATGTATTTATTTATTTTTTTTACAAAATAGTTACTGACATTTAATAATTAAACAAACAAAAATATTATGATTTGTTCATTTGTTTTTTTCTTAGTACGCCGATTAAAATTATGTGACCATATTCTTAAATATACAGAAGCATTTTTGAGGAAATCGGACTCGAAATTTTGATATTGTGATCTTCTGTATTTCAATTCAAATTTGATTATTTTATAAAGATTTTACTTTATTTTTAATGTACATATCTAAAAGTAGAATGTTAAAAAATTATGCAGTACCTCTTTTTTCATAAATCAGCGTAAAAATTAATATCAGATTTGGCAGCAATGATGTTTCAAGATTAGAAATACAGGGAGTTAATTTTTAGTGGCGTAACGTTGCTATCTCGAGAAGTACAGAAGTTACGATGTCTGTTAAATTACGTGTACGGTGCAGATTTTACAACAAAAACTTTACAATTTTTAGGAAAACATATTAGTGGACAGGATAATTTGAAAAATTGGATTGCATTTTTTTGTTTTAAAATACAATATTTTGTTTTTTGGGTTTATTTTTTTTAATTCAATAGAGTCTAAATCAAATATTCATCAAAATCTCGAGATCGAGAAAAAATCACCATTATCATAAATAAATAATAGTTATTTATGTACGAAGAATGAAAACAGTCGTTTCTGGCCCGTGGCATGATTATTAGCACGAAGCATGATTATTAGCACGAGGCGCGAAGTGCCGAGGGCTAATAACATGCTCAGGGTCAGAAACGCTAATTTCACCCGTGGTACATGCACAACAAAATAACATTTAATTATATGTTAAAAAGATTAAAATATGTAAATAGTTTATATGTCCAAATGACATTTTGCAGAATCAAGTATTCACAATAAACAAAAATTGTCATTTTATTTATGTATCCATAGGAATGATTTTTTTTAAGACCCTAGGGCGAAAAGCAATATTTTATGCCCGCTTTTTAGGGCTAAAACACATGAATTTCAGTCCGGTTTTGCATAAATATATCATTACATCTTTTACGCATTACTGGGTGTCGCACTCTGCTTAGTAGATCTCGGAAAATGATATACTAGTATTTATGCGTTTGAAGAGCGATTACCAGCAGTCAAATCATGCCCTCAAAGATGTTAGTGGAGGGGGAGCCACAGGTATAATTTTAATATGGTGAAAATATTTGTCGGCTGTGGGAATCGAACCAGGGTTCTCAGGATATAGGTCCTATTATTTTAAAAATGATTCAATGAATAATAAACCAAATTCTCCTTCCAGACAACAACAAAACATCATGTCAAAGCCTCCTCAACGCCAAGAACAGTTCCACCGTCCTCGAATTCGAGAACGTGAACCAAACGTTCTGTTCCATCTACAAGTCGTTCCAGTGGTTCAACACGACAGAACTTCTGCCGTTGAAACAAGTCGACGAGTTCTTCAATGTAAGACGTGCAGCAAGAAGGAATCGCTAGCAAGTTACTGTTAACAAATTAGAGCTTATTGCAGGCAAAAGACAACTGTTGGCCAAATTGTACGTGCGCGTACTACAGGACGGATTTCATTGTGGGGCAACTACCCACCATTGCGTTTAAGGTGGATTGTGCGGGGAAGCAGTTGACGGAGATGCCGGGAGCGCTGCCGAAGAATACAATTGTGTTGAATATCTCTAATAATAATGTAAGAGCTGTTTTACAAGGATTTTATATGAATAATAACAAAGATAAAATGTCAGTTGCGATGTGGAACTGAATCTTAATAAAATAAGAAAATAAAGGAAACATTTTTCCAAACACTTGTTAAAGTACCACAAAATTTATAGCCTTTGAATGAACTTATCAGGTCATCATTAGACGTATTCCATTTGTCATTTGGATCAGATCTAACTTACATTTTCTGAACCAGATCACTTATTTATTTCGCAGGATTACTTCACTGACTTTATTTCCAGTACTAAAATTACTTATTCTAATTTGTTTTGAAGTAATTCACCCCAATAAGTGCAACAGTTTGCTTAATTCAGTTCATTTAGTCATGTGTCAAATATAACAGAACTGATTTAAGTGAACCAAGTGGCAAATGGAATACAGCTATCATCAAAGGCTGGTCATTTCAGCTCATAACCATAGACGCGTTTCGCTCTTTTGGAGCTCATCAGTATGGTGTGACCAACTATTCAGCTAGACCAACTAGGAACTAGTAAACTGTGGTGCTATTGAAGCAGAACTGACAATATTAAGAATATCTAATTCACGTTCCACCAATTTCTGTATTGTATGTAACCATGACGACATCAGTATCCAAGTAAATAATTAAAAAATTCTCTTATCAACAATCATTGTTTATGATAAATTCTCACACATGTGCTCAAAAATCTCAGAAAATAGTGATTGGCGTACTAACTAAAAATTCTAATGAGAATATAACAGAATCTTATTTATCTTCAAATTTATCAAACATCATTTCAAGTTCCATAATAAATATACAAAACTGTCAAAACTGCACTTTCAATTTTAACATCCCTCATCTTCATTAAGTTGGCACTGCTGCCCAGCTGCGTTCAGGATCAACTTCAAATCATAGCGCAACAAACTTCATGTATAATATGTATAAAAGTGTAAAAATTAATCTAACCTATATTTTAGATTGTGTAAGTATTGTTTCAACAAATTAAGATTTCAGCAACAATTTCTATTTTTCTAAGCGAGCGGTAAAGTATTTTACCGCTTGTTGTTATAGGAGACGCGCGGTAAAGTATTTTATTGCTTATTACTCAGTAACCATCAACTTTACGATGACAACTGAAAGCATAAATATCAACTTTTCATAGCAGTCGTAGAAAAAAGTATTTAAAAAGTGGCACCACCCTGATTTAAATCTAATATCTATTTGGTTATCAAAATATCCAACGTTTACTGTATTTTCAAATATTAATGCAACATATTTTTTATATTTAATGTTTTTTTTTTTCAGATTAGTGTCTTGAAGATGGACAACGATTGCTTTGATAACATTCGAGAATTATACGCTGACAACAATCAAATCAAGACGATTTTATCATTAGAAGGGACTAAATTTTTAGACAATTTCGTAATGCTAAGTTTACGAAACAATACTTTAAAAACGGTAGGAAAATACCAGAATAGTTTTAATAAAAATATGATAATAAAGTTAATTAATAACAATTATTATTTACAGTTGCCGTTGTATATGCTGTCATATATTTTTGACAGGAATCAAAACACGAAACAAGTTCATTTAGGGAAGAATCGTTTGCAATGTGATTGCAATACAGCCAAAAATTTAAAAGTAAGTAATCATCAGAATCCATAATTCATAATGTTCCGCAAAAACTTTGTCAGAGGCGATTAACCCGGAAAATGAGTTTTTACTGCCAGTGTTTTCCTGATTACTTTATAGTAAGAATATAAATAATTTAAGAATTCAGGAATCCAATAAAATATAAATAGTATATTAAAGAATTAGTTTCATGAAGAAAGTAAAAAGTAAAAATCTAAGGCTAAGATATAACTAAAAATAATATTAACCCCTAAGCTTTAATCAATATAAAGATAAATCTAAATACGTATTTCGAGAACTAAGTTCCCATCATCAGTAGACGAAACAAGGGGAAAGCCAAGATTACACGACTTGTGAACCAAGCTAGTGGTCAAGGTTGAATCCGAAAGTGCATGAATATAACATAAAAATGCCAGGATAGATTATTCTGGTCAAAAATCAAAATTGTGATCATCTGTAGAATAACTATGAAAAATAAAACTTACCATTAACTTATCGATCATTAACAGATAATGATAAAGTTACAGAATATGGCAGTTAGTTAGCTCATTAGAAGTACTAAATACTTTTATGCACAATTGGGCCGAAATTAATGTGGTTTAGCCATGAAAAGCGGGCTTAAATACTTCTTTTTGCCCTAGGGCCATAATAAAATAATTTCCTATGGATACATATACAAAATGACAATTTTTGATTATTTTCAATATTTGATTTTACAAAATGTCACTTTGACATATAAATGTACCTTTTTAATATAAAAAAAAAACTGTTCTTTTGTTGTGCATAAAATATTGTATGTATCACGGGTGAAATTTGCGCCTCATGCTAATAATCATGCCACAGGCCAGAAACGACTGTTTTCACCCGTGGTACATAAACAACTATATTTGAACAATTTTTACTTTCTTATACACACTATAAGGAAGTATTGGAATCGTGAAAAAAATCGTTGACGAGATTTTCGCGGTAATACATGTTTTGAGGTCCACTTAATCTGTTTTGATCATTTTCTCAATTATGTCTGTGTGTGTGTGGATGGATGGATGGATGGATGGATGTGTGTCCGGTCGTGCAATATCTCATGAACGAGATAAGATTTGTTAACGAAACTTGGTAATTATAAGTTTCATGAAAATACGAAGAGCTGAGTTGATTTTGAATGAAATTGAAAAACCGGAAGAGGAAGTTTACTGGACACACAAAACAATAAATTCCAGTTATTTCAAAAATGGAATCAGTTACGAAAAAAAGTTTCAAATAAAAGATGTTAGCAAAAATATTTGGAACATAAATTGTTATTTGCATTTTTTCTGTATATGCGTCTAATTTTGAGAAAAAATTATTTTTATATTTAATAATATATTTCAATAATCATAGTAGCAATAGAAACAAAAAACATAGATTTTAATTTTCGCTGTATCTAGTTATCTATGTTTTTTTTTCTGAAAAACAAATACATCATTAAAATGGTCAACTAATTTGTCAACTTTACCTCAATTTATTCGACTTCGTGTGTCACAGTTCTTGAGATACCAATTCTTAGGCTCGAAAAAAGAACATTCTGTATATGCCTCATCAGTAAAGTAGTCAACAGTACAAAAAAATTATACGTAAACAAATTTGATATTTCATTCATAAAACGGATTAGCGCTAACACCGTTTTTAATATTATCTATAACTCTGTTTCAAATTAAAATAGATTGAAGAAATGAACTAAATTTGATGCTAATTAACTCTCTTTTTAACTCAAGTTAAAATAAACTTGTTTCGTATATTGAAAAGAGAGTTAAAACCGAAATAAAAAATGGTGTTAGCACTAATCCGCTTTATGAATCTGCTTGAAAGTAGTCAACATTAGTAAAAAATTATACGTAAACAAATTTGATATTTAATATGTTTCAAACAGATAAATGCTGAATTACTGAAAAACTAAATTTCATGTTTAACAATATTATATAACATTCATATATTCTAAATATTAAATATGCTGTGTATAAGAAAGTCGTATGGTGACCACACCAGATTTTTTTCATTAGCAATAATAACTTCCGAGATAAACATGTTTCCACTTTTCATTTTACAATGTATGTCATTCAATTTATAAAATCAACAATGACATTAATCCCTATTTCTTCAACCATCTCATATAAAACAAACTCATTATCTTGTGTCAATGGGCCTTTCAAGACTTTTTTGATTTTTTTATATATTAATCTACGTAATAAAATTATTATACCCAAAATTTTAATTTTTTTTTAAACTTGTATTAAGCATGATAAAAATATTTAAACTTTCGAAACAAACGAATATGACGTAGTTGCATCTTAGCTTAAAGAGAGATAGATAAGACAGAGATAAATAACACGTAATTTCACGAAACGTGTGTCGTTGTCAGTAGAATCCTCAGACAAAACATAACTAGACGGATAACAACGGCGTTTGTTGTGAAGCAAAAAGGGATAGAATAACTAGTGTGTGAGGCGGGTGCGCGGCAAGGAGCAACTTGCATAACATCAAAGTGGCGGACCATCAAGTTACTCCATGCCTTTCTGCTTCACAATACAGCATTGACTTGAATCCGGCATAATTCGTCTAGTATTATACGTCATTGGTAGAATCGTAGAATGCTGAATGCTTATTTCTTCTTCGTCTTCTTGAACACCGACAAACGTTTCAGACAAAGCTCTGTGATTGGCTTAATGCAACTACGTAATTGCAATATGGCAATGCGAAATTTAAATGAGCGTTTCAAATTATTCAACTTTAACTTTCATATTTCAGCAATAATGATATCATTTATGGTATGGTTTTATATTGTATTAAATATGATGTACGGTCAAGAATTTATTTTAATAAATATATATTAAAAAGCTCTACCACTTGAATCCCCCATTCCACACCATTATATATTACAAGTATTCTTCAATCTGCAACTTATCCTTTCGCAGGTTTCTTTAATGACCAAGCAGAAGTACATCCCTGACTTAGACGAGATCTACTGCGAGAACTCACCCGTACAAGTGATCCGGTTGAATGCTGCCACTATGTGTTTGGACAACCAACAGACCTGGACAGACTATATCTATTACATCATCACCATGGAGGTGCTACTCCTGGTGTGTTTAATTCTTAAAGTATCCTACGACTACTGGGTGTTCAAAACGGCGGGATACCTCCCTTGGCCCGCCAACAAAATGCCTAAACTGCCTTGTGATTGGCTATGTGAATAGCATAAACAATTGAGAGGTGTATCTATGGCCGTATTTATTTGGCATTTTTAAAGTAACCCTGTAGGTTACTTTCGTTTAACTGTCATGTTTTAAGTAAAGCTGGATTTATAATGAAGTAACGCAAGAAGCAACAAGTTAAAACTTGTGATTTAAGTAGAACTATTTATATTGAAGTAAAGCAATCAGTAATGTAAAATAAGCAATGCAACAGATGGTCAAATTTCATCTTTCTACGTTACTTTACCTAACCTTTCATACCGCTGGCCAATCAGAAATCAGCGTTTTAAACTTCGCATTGTAATCTCTATTACAGACCGTGATCTATCAGCTGTCACTGTCAAATATTTTGAATGATCTAAATTTTTCAAAAATGGACAAAGAAGTAATACAATTTTTAAAGGCCAATGAAATTCTGTATGATAGTTATCAAAAGATTCCATTTTTTTTTTAAGAAAAAACAGCAATGGTAGGTAGATTTAGGATATCTTCTGAAAATATACGGCAAGTTTTTGAGGTTTTATTATTATATTAATAAATTTTGGTTTGCATTTATTTTTTAGCGGAATATGTCCAACGTCCACATACCTCTGATTGGATAATGCCAATGGCACACTGGTCGAGGAACATGAATGAGCGTCGAGGAACTCATCGATGAAACAACAGAACGCACCCTGACTGATAAAATAAACAAACACGAAAAAATAGCACAAAGCAAAACCAAAATGACAGCCCACGCTAACATGAAATGAGACACAATAATACGTGTGAAATGAGACACAATCGTTTCATTGAGAAACTCCTCGATGGAAATAGAGGAGCCTCTATTTTTTATCGATGACGGGTGCGTCTGTTGTTTCATCGATGGGTTCCTCGACGCTCATTCATGCTCCTCGACCAGTGTGCCATTGGCATAACAGTATTAAGTTCTACTTCTCAATATAAATCAGTAATTTGCTTGCGTTACTTTTTACTTTGCTTTATTTTACTTTACTTCTTACCTTACTTCATTATAAATCCAGCTTAATCCAGAACAGTTGCTGAACTGATCCTACTGTCATTTTGGTGGGTTGGCAGGTTGAACCCGTTTTCTATCTCTTTCTAATCAACTTGTGTTCCTTGTTATCCGTTTTGAATTGGTGGCATCGCAATTTGTATTTATAGTTAGAGAGCTAGGGTGCAAAAGGATGTCTCATTTATTCCAGTGACAGAAATGGATTTTTTAATAGATTATGTCATGATAAACTTGAAAAAAAGAAAATTAGATTTGGGAACGAGTGGAAACTATAGATGGCGTCGATGTGAATGCACAGATTTTAAGGGTAGTTGTTGATATATTTTTTACAGGCTAATTTTCAGTTTAAATGATTTTGGTATAATTAAGTAATAAAAATGATAGACAGAAGTTTTGGCCGGTTACGCATGTGCGACAAAACCGGTCAAAGTTAGCAATTTTTATGGTGTCGTGTGACATATTACTATAGTCTGTTTTTTAACCAGGAGGAGTAAATGCACAAGTCAGATTTACATTATAGAAAGTTACAAAAGAAAGTTACTAGATTTTTGTTGGCGCGAAATACAAAAATTTCTTACACATCTGCACTGATTAAGTCTCATGGAATTTATTTTAAAATACAAATGACATTATAAACTCTAATTTGTCACTGCGTATATTATTAGTTCTTAAAAGAACTGATTTATTTTAATGTCACAGAAATGCAAAAAACCAACAAGAAAACAGATAACCTCAAAACTTATGACAGCTCTAATAAAATCTATGTACAGTGTAAACTGGACGAAGTATTAGCCAATCAGAAGCGTCAGTTTTAGCGGTTAAAATTTAAATTACTCCTCCTGCTTAAAAAACAGAGTATACTTGTTCAAGACGAATACATGACAAAAAAAATGATTGACAGAAATTATTGCTGGTTGCTCATTGGTGACAGAAGCTCTGAAAGTGGACTGGTGTAGGGATCATCGGCCACCCTTAAAATCTGCGCATTCACATCGGCGCCATCTATAGTTGCCACCCGTTCCCAAATCAAATTATCTTGTTTTCATGTTTAACATGACATAATCTATTTAAAAATCCATTTCTGTTACTGGAATAAATGAGACATCATTTTGCACCCTAGCTCTCTAACTATTGAGCAGATGTCACTTAGTGACGTGCATTCTGATTTTGAATTTATCGCTAATTTTTACTGATACTAGATGCATCATTTATTTGGAAGTTATATGAGTTAGTTCTGGATCAGTTCAGGGTTGAACCCAAAGTTCCCAAACTAATACGGCCTTATTAAGAAGCTATTTGTGATCAGTAATTAATTTAGGGTTTTTGTTTTTTGTTTTTTTTTAGCTCAATTGTCTTGCCCATATTTTTATATTTTTTTATAAACGTGCAATGATTTGACTATAGAAATTTTGATGTACATTTATTTATTATGAATACAATATTAGTTTGTTATATTTTTTCGTATTGACGTTTAATAAATGTTAAGACTGATTGTATTGTATGTTGTACAAATAATTAATGCTTTTTTATGACTAATAAATAGAATACGTATTAGATAGATATAATAATTTGAATTTTTTATAATTTATGTTTCGAATTTCTCTGTACTGGAAGTAAGATTATTTTTCTAATGTACAGCGGAGCTAATATACAGTGTAATAGTATATTACATAACAAGCATCGAAAGTGCGAGTGTACAAATTCAGAAACGAGGCGCGCAGCGCCGAGTGCTTTAAGTACACGAGCACAGTTATCACACTTTCCAACGAGTTATATACTATTTTTCAGACGACCACAAAATATTTCTAAAAAAAAGTTTACAAGAGCAATGTTATTACACTTTGACAGCTGATGCGTTTTTGTAGATGAGCGTTGACGTTTCACGTTTGAGGTTAGGTATTGTGCAATTGTTCTAACCAATGACGTATAATACTAGACGAATTATGCCGTATTCAAGTCAATGCAGTGTTGTGAAGCAGAAAGGGATGGAATAACTGGTGGGTGAGGCGGGTGCGCGGCAAGGAGCGAGTACACTTTGATGTTATGCAAGTTGCAATCATTTGTGTAGGTATTTTTATATTTAATTACTTACTTCTCATACATCAATGTAAAGGTTAGTTTTTGATATATTAAGTGTTTTGTATACGCACTTTTGTATTTAAATAAATAAAATTATCGCGCCTGATAACTGTCGTCAACATAAATGCAACCTGCATAACATCAACTTGTACTCGCTCCTTGCCGCGCACCCGCCTAACCCACCTGTTATTCTATCCGTTTCTGCTTCACAACAAACGCCGTTGTTATCCGTCTTGTTATGTTTTGTCTGAGGTACTAACCATAATGTTAAAATATTAGTAAATAAGTAATTATTAATTATAAAAAATAAGATTTATTTGTGCAAATGTGTTGAAAAATCTGCCAAAACTTCAATCCAAATAATAATACAAATTCTTGTCATTTATTTTATTATTTTCTTTCATCGTAACGCCATCTGTTGTCAATCAGTGGAACTTTACCTGATCTGTTAGAAGTGTGCGTTATGCTAACATATCAGTGTATGCTATGTTCAACTTTCTGTAGTAGTTTATGATGTTGTTATGGTTATTTTCATATGTGGTCGTCTGAAAATAAATTTAGTGGAAGCATATGGGAAACTTTTTTATTCATAATCTGACCAAAAAAAAAACTCTTTATACAAATTTTTACTTTCATTTATCAACTGTAGTGTGATATTTAAGATCTGATTTCGGTTACCAGTTATAAGCAAAGTATCCTTATTAGAAAAGATAGCACAGTAATTTATTTGAAATTATATAATTTTACTCCCAAAAATAAAAATTACTGAAGATAGTAATTTGTAAAATTTTTCAACTTTAAAAAATATTAAAAAAATTAAAAAAATATATCATCACGCCTTCTACCCATTACTGGGTGCGGCACTCTGCCGAAGCAGATCTCGGTAAGTGATATATTTTGCGCATGAAGTGCGGTTACCAGCCATCAAATCACGGCCCCCAAATATGTTAGTGGTGAGGGAGCCACAGGAGTAGTTATTTTTAAAATGGTGAAAATTGTTTGTTGCCTGTGGAAATCGAACCAGGGTTCTCAGGATCCATAGACCGACTTGATACCATTCTATCATCACGCCTACTACCCATGACTAGGTATGGCACTCTGCTGTAGCAGATCTCAATAAATGATATATTTAGCGCGTGAAATGCGGCTACCAGTCGGCAAATCACGGCCTCCAAAGATGTTCGTGAATGGGTAGCCACAGCTAGGCTTGCCACCTCTACGGGTTTGACCCGGAGACTCCGAGTTTCAGTGAGTTATCTCCGGGCTCCGGGTTTAATTATTATTTCTCCGGGTTGTGTAAGTAAAATTGAATATGTAGTGCTATGTAGTTAGTTGTCCAGGACAAATCTGTCTCACTTTCGGAATCTTCTACGCCGCTAAATTATTAAATTTTTTCTTTGATGATCTTCTACATCTTACTGTTATCTAGTTTAATTTCTGTCACTAAATCCTCCAATTTCTCCTCATGATTTTAAGGAAGAATTTATACAATTAATTTCAGTTCTAATAGTTGATATATCATCTTGTATCAGATCAATTTTTTTAGAATTGTATCAAGTTTTCAGAAATAAACATAATTTTCTGTTGCATGTGATTATCTTAAATTTTATCAATATTGTTACAGTTTAATCGTATGTATGACGTTGAATACATTAATTTTATTGTTACAGTAGAATTATCACTTCCAATCTTGTTTTACTTTATTTTATATGTAATAATTTTACCATGATAACAAAAACACTTGTCTTTAACAAAACAATGTAACCCTTTTTTTTATCAAATATGGTAATAATAATAAAATTGCAAGATCTTCTTTAACAAAATAGTCATCGTCTCCGGGCGAGACTTAATTCTGAGGTGGTAACCCTAGCCACACCGGCTGTTTTGATGTGGCTTAAATTGATTGTCGGCTGTAATATACCGACATGTATTGAAAAGAAACATTAATTATGCCTTTTTAAGGTAGTACTAGTGTGACGGTGGCGCCACCGGTTATCGAGTGGCGAAACTGACGCTCAAAAAAATTTAAAAATTGAATAAAATAAGTGTTTTATACCTATTATGATTTGAATATCATGAATTGTTAACAGGTTGTTGGTCTAGTGAATTTTCAAATACCATACCACCGTGTGGTGTTGCCATTATAAATTGGGATTCTTAATTTTTCGTTAAAAACAAGGCTTTGCATGGCTATATATCCATTACTAAACGATAAAAAACTTTCTCCTTCTGATACAATATACATGGATAGTTCTAAAACATCGTACTAGTTTTTCAAATAAAACTGCAAAATAGTAGAGGTACACAAACGAAATATGTGCGATTCTGAGTGAAGATAGCCATAAGCCCCGTGTATAAGAACTCAACTTTACAAGCGAATATATTTGTTCACAGACGATGAATGTGTTTCATATTTTAACAGGATGCGTATGACTATCCAATGTTTACGTGCGCCAAATTTCATTCGGATCTGCAAAATTTTTTTTCACGCTAGTACTACCTTAATGCAAAAATTTTAATAGTAAATTGAAAAAAATTGATGTAATGGATGTTAAAATTATAATTGTAAACATTATTTTTCTAAAAATTTCTAACCTATTTTGTAAAATAAGGGTTTTCTAACAGAATCTGGAAGGCGCGATGGCCGAGCGTGTTAATGCACATCTCTTAACATACTGTGACGTCATCCGAACCAAGGTTCGTCAGTTCGAATCCGCCTATCGACAAAATATGATTTGTCGTTAAAATAAAAAATACAGTTACTTGTATTAATCATACTCGGGCGCTATAAGCTAGTCACTTATACATATGCCTTAAAAAGTAACATCGACTACGGAAACCGGCAGTACGGCAGCGTAAAAACTGCGGCTCGGTGTGCCCGGTAGGCCCAGGCCCGACTCGGGCTGTAGCGCCAGTAAAGAAGAAGAAGAAGAAGAACAGAATCTGGAAACAGAAATTTAATCTTGAAGTCCATCTGTATATGATAAATGTGATATATTTTTAATTATTAGGCCGATAGCTATCGAGAACTTTATCTGGAGATGGAATAACCAGCTCTTAGAAATAAATACGTCAAATATAAGTTTCACAGATCTAAATCAAACCATCATAAACAATGGCTTGTATTGTATTAATTAGAACAGTAGGGAAATCAACGTTTGATTAGTAATTTTGTTACTTTATTATATATTCAGTTTTAAATTATTTTTTGTTTTCTTATCATTTAAAATAATCTTACAATACCTGTACTGTAAGTTGCCCATTAATTTAAATACAGTAAGTAGAACAGTTGGTTTCCGTCAGGACTGTAATATGTACTTACCATCCACCGTGGACAGTAAGTAAATATTATAGAACTAGGTCCTGTTTAATTTGACAGCTGTTAATTTTGTAACCTATTTTTCTGTTCCTTCTATTTGTGCGGTATTGTAAAAAATAGCTTACCAAGCTAAAACTGTAAGTGTTAGGTCGCGAATGCTTAGGAAATCTCGACCCTACAGGCCTCGATTTCCCGAACTTGATCTAAAAACTGTCACTTACAGTTCATGGTACGTAATATACTATTACATTACCCTCGAAACAGATTTTTATGGTTCTAAATTTTGACTATTAAAACGCTAAAATTATTTACTGCATTTTGTGCAGTTTTTCGTACTTCGGAAGACCAATTTGAAAATAAATATTCAGATAAATCAGATATATTTTCACAAGCTTTACAAGAAAATATAAAATTTACGTATTAAATTTAATAAATTTTCTCATTGTTGGTTATATAATTTTCGCTCGTTACAAAAAGCATTGTACAAATCTCATGCACGAAGACGTCATTTGCACCATTCGCGCAAAATTAAGGCACGAGCGAAGCGAATGCTTGAAAATTGCGCTTATATGAAAAGTTTATCTTCACGTACTTGGTATGTAAATAGCTACTTTGATCGGTAAAAAATATTTATTGTTAAGTAAATAATAATTATTGCTAATTGAGAAGGTGGCTCAGTGGTATCGAGTCGGCCTGTGGATCTTGAGAACCATGGTTCGATTCCCACAGCCGACACACATTTTCACATTAAAATTATTCCTGTGGCTCCCTCACCACTAACATCTTTGGCGACTGTGATTTGTCGGCTGGTAACCGCACTTAATGCGCATAATATATCACTTACCGAGATCTGCTTTGCACAGTGCTACATCCAGTAATGGGTAAAAGACGTGATGATATATTTATTTATTTTCATTTACTAAGTTGAAATAATAATATTTTTTCAGTATAAAATATAATTGCTATGAAAAACTAATTATTATTAACAGTGAAAAACTATTTTTAATCCGTAGAAACCATGAAGACTCAAGCAGTAAATATACATTAGCTAACCCATTAAAATCATGATTTTCTCAGTAAATATTATAAAATACCAATAAAAATTGTGCCCAGCAAATAATTTTTTTAAACGAGTGTGTTTGAAGAGAGAAAATGTACACTGCTCAAAAAAAAAACCGGTCACCTAAAGAATCCCAAAAAACGTCACTTTTCAAACCACTGTCAATTTGTCAGTTTTGAAGCAAATTGGATGAAATTTTTTTCCGAAGTCGTCCAAATCTAGTCTTTGAAAAGCTGTGAATTGATTTTGACTAACCTCCCTTTCTCTTCCCCCAGCCACCCCCAAACGAGAACCACTTTTTTTCTAAAAAAAAGATGATTTTCCAAGCTGTCTATGGGAATCATCAGCCGTCAATTGACAAATCTGTCATCAGATAATGAAAATATGGACATTTTTGGTACTGGAACTTAAAACAGAATCAAAATCGGATGATTTTAAAAAAAGTTATGATTTTTTGAAAAAAAAGAGACATTTGCAGAGGTTGGCATTCAATTGTCCGTAGTACGTACACTCGAAGACATACGGTCACTCAAACGCACGTACACGTACACGTAGAAAAAAAGTGGTTCTCATTTGGGGGTGGCTGGGGGAAGGGAAAGGGAGTTAGTCAAAATCAATTCACAGCTTTTCAAAGACTAGACTTTGGGCTACTTCGGAAAAAAAAATTCATCCAATTTGCTTCAAAACTGACAAATTGACAGTGGTTTGAAAAGTGACTGGTTTTTTTTTGAGCAGTGTATACAGGATGGTCCATTTAACTTGACTTGTTCAAATATCTTGCAAATTAAGCCCCTAACAACAAACTTTCATGAACAAAAGTTTAACCATTTTGAGGGGGCCATTCGATCTTGTTAACATTTTTTACCCCCCACCCCTCAGGGGGTCGGAGAGGGGGTAAACTTAGATATTTTAAATAAGAACCCTATTTTTTTATTACAGATTCGGAATCTCCATAAAAAAATATGAAGGTTTAATCTGAGAATTTTTTTCATATTATTGATAGATGGCGCTGTATTCGTAAAAACAAGTTTTTACCATTATTTCGACCTTTTTTTTTTTTGTAGCTTCCTGGCGGACCAACTTCTATAGTCATATGCCGCCATTACGCCCTGATCCTGCATTTTAGGTCTTATAGTCAACAGCAACACGGGTTTCTCTGGACGGTACAATTCAAAATAAGAATATTAAAAAAAAACTTGTTTTTACGAATACAGCGCCATCTATCAAGAATATGAAAAAAATTCTCAGATTAAACCTTCATATTTTTTTATGGAGATTCCGAATCTGTAATAAAAAAATAGGGTTCTTATTTAAAATATCTAAGTTTACCCCCTCTCCGACCCCCTGAGGGGTGGGGGGTAAAAAATGTTAACAAGATCGAATGGCCCCCTCAAAATGGTTAAACTTTTGTTCATGAAAGTTTGTTGTTAGGGGCTTAATTTGCAAGATATTTGAACAAGTCAAGTTAAATGGACCATCCTGTATAGTTTATCAACTTCAGTAGAACATCAATTAGAATTTCCGTACAATTTGTAAGTAATAATTTACTAGAAATGACATATGCATATTTTTTCCGCCATCCACAAAAAATATTTTATTTTAATATTTATTCCCTGGTTCGATTCCCACAATGTAATATTTATTATGTACACCAAAATACAACCAAAACATCAATAATTAATTTGAAAACACAAATGCTCATTTGTCTTGCTTGAAATGTTAAAACGAATTGTAAAGGAAAATGTATAACTTTAAAGTACCAAAAGTTACTAAAATGTTAGGGGAAAATACAAAAATTTCTAAATTCATACAAGGTATAATACTCCTGTCATAAAATCTAAGGCTAAGTAAACCGCAGTTAGATGCTATCCGTGCAAACCACTAAAAATTTAAACCATGGCTTAGCTTAAAGTCAGCTTAGTTAAACCGAGAAATTAAGCGGTAGTGATGCAAACGGCCATTAATGGCCTAAATCGTCTAACTAAATGTAATCAAATGATGGCTATCAGTGAAATGATATTTATCTATATATAACTGTAGAGTTAATACTCGTATATTTATTGGTAAAGTTATTATAGTTAATGAGCGATTTCTGATTTTTACTTTCAAATATTTTTCTTATATGAATATTTTCATAGCTCTTATGTGTTCTATATTATTGTCAATATCGTCAATATCAAAAATGTCATTCATTTTCAAAGTAATTTAAAAGAAAAACATTCATATACGAGGGCAGGGTGAAAAGTCCCTGAAAAATAACAGATGGCGCCACAATCGCAAATCTCATGTGACATTTGTGATGTACCATCTTTAACTCGAACGCATTAAAATTTTCAGACTGATATGTCATTCAGTTCTGTTTTAACACCCATCGAAAGCAAGCAACCTTGAAGATTTTTGAAAACATGGAAAAAAGTGAATTTCGCGTCTTGATTAAACATTATTTCTTGCGTGGAAAAAACATTATGCAAACCAAAACATCGCTTCTTAAACATTATGGGGACTCCTCACCATCGATTGGAACGATTCACAAGTGGTTTACTGATTTTCCACAAAGGACGCCGAACGTTCTGGTCGTCCAATTGAGGTTACAACGCCAGAAATCGTCGATAAAAACCATGGTATGATATTGGACGATCGGCGAGTTAAAGTGCACGAGCTGGTTGAGGCTATGAGCATCTCAACCGAACGGGTACGGAACATTTTGCATAAAGTTTTGGATATGAGAAAGCTATCTGCCAGATGGGTGCCGCATTTGCATGAATTATGCTACGAATTGGTTCGTCATCCACTATATTCTCCAGATTTAGCTCCCCGCGATTTTTATCTATTTCCAAACTTGAAGAAATGGCTCGGTGGAAAGAGATTTGGCTCCAACGATGAGGTCATCACTGAGAAAAACGCCCATTTTGAAGGATTACCAAAATCTTCTTATTTGGAAGGGATCGAAATTTAGAAAAACGTTGGACGAAGTGTATCGAGCTACAAGGAGATTATGATGAGAAATAAAATATGTTTTGACCAAATAAATCATTTCTTGTTTCATTTTTCAGGGACTTTTCACCCTGCCCTCGTATTTTCTTTCAAGTGGGTACCCGGCAACTGTCATGTACTTGTACTGTTAAGCCGAAGATGTAGTTGGGTTTAAGTTAAACTACAGACGGACCTAACTTTAGTAACTGTCCAAACTGCTTAAAATTTAAACCTTGGTTTAAATGTTAAATGGTAGTGGTGCAAATGGCCATTAGTGACTTTAGCAGAACTAAATATTTGTTATCCTCGGCATTCTACCATATTGCTGGCAAACAGAGCTGGGCAAGTACCAGGACCAAAGTACTTAAGTATAAGTACCAGGACTAACCATGGTCAGTACTTGTTATGCAGTACTTTTTGAAGCATAGCTTGAAAATACTTACGTAAAGTACCAGTTTTTTTAGACCAAAGTACTTAAAAAATAACTATTTTGCAAGTACCAGTATTGGGTATATTCGTATGAAATAGTTTTCCTGTTATTGATATTTATTTTAATAACAACATATTCTAAATATATATTTTGAAAACATGATTACAAAATGAAAAGATTTTTTAATTTAAAAATAAATCGGTACATGCAAAATTTAGTATGTAGTAGGAAATTACAAAAAATCAGTCTTATATATATATATATATAACAAAAAATAAAAATATACATGTCTGTGCTCGTCACGTTCACGTCACAGTACAGCACAATAAAAAAAACTGCATTAACCGCGAACTCAAAGTACTTCAATGTTTCGAAATATTTAAGTACTTTTCGTGATTTTAGTAATATTGGCGTGCTTAATTATTTGAAAAGTACTTCAATATTTTTTACATTTACTATACAAAAATGTAAGTCTTAAGTACAAGCTGAAATTCAGTACTTAAAAATTTCAAGTATTAAGTAACAAAAAATAAATGTACTTCAGTATAAGTATTAAGTACTAGAAGAAACGAAAAATTGGTACTTAAGTACTAAAGTACTTAAATATTGCCCAGCTCTGCTGGCAAGTCTAGTTATTTCTATTATTTAATTTACAAAAGATAAACCCGTTCGCTAAAAAACTGTATAGCAACAAAAAATTCAGTTCACTACGCTTCATATTTTGTTAAAAGTAAACAAATGGTCGTTCACCTTATAAAGTTTGTTTTCTATTTTCATTTATTTAATTAGATTTTTTTCCTTCTAACATCAAAGGATTACTTATCGATTAATTAGAAGATAATTAAAAAAACAATCATATTTAACGTATTTTGTTATTAAAAATATCAATTAATTATTTTTCAATTGACATTAATTTCTTGTATAATCTAGAAAATATTTTAAGTCTTAAGAAATCAAAATTTCATTTACTTCTTATTTAATTATATGTGATTGTCTCACGATAACAAAATTTATTTATTTGTTACTTTACACAATAGGAACTTAATTCCAATTATAACTTTTCAGAGATAGTAGTATTTTTAAGATAAAAGTTGATGTCAACGAGGTTTGAACTCGTGAATATTCGCTTGTGCATCAAACGTTGTGTTCACTAGACTACGACCATTTTTTTGCTATCTTAATTTTTAGACTCGATGCAATTACTTCCTAATTTTTGTTTTGTCAAATAAAATATTATTTACAGAGATAAATTTAGTCTATATCGGTATTAAATCTGTAATTAATTTAACCCTAAGATCGCATGTATCCCCTTGAGGCCGTTTGACATGATGCAATATTTTGAATTCATAAACAGGCAAATTCATAAAGCGAATTAATGTTAATACCATTTTTACTTTCTTATACGTAGTACAAGGAAGTATTGGAATCGTGAAAGAAATCGTTGACGAGATTTTTCGCGGAAATACGTGTTTTGAGGTCCACTGAATCCGTTTTGATCATTTTCTCAATGATGTCTGTGTGTGTGTGTGGATTGATGGATGGATGTGTGCCCGAGTGTGCAATATCTCATGAACGAGATAAGATTTGTTAACGAAACTTGGTAATTATAAGTTTCATGAAAATAAGAAGAGCTGAGTTGATTTTGAATGAAATTGAAAAACCGGAAGAGGAAGTTTTCTGGACACACAAAACAATAAATTCCATTTATTTCAAAAATGGAAGCAGTTATGAAAAAAAGTTTCAAATAAAAGATGTTGGCAAAAATATTTGGAACGTAAAATGTTATTCGTAATTTTCCTGTATATGCGTCTAATTTTGAGAAAAACTAATTTTTATATTTAATAATATATTTCAATAATCATAGTAGCAATAGAAACAAAAAACATAAATTTTAATTTTCGCTTTATCTAGTTATCTATGTCTTTTTTCGGAAAAACAAATACATCATTAAAATGGTCAACAAATTTGACAACTTTGCCTCAATTTAATCGACTTCGTATCTCACGGTTCTTGAGATACTAAGGGTTAGGCTCGAAAAACGGACAGCCTGTATATGCCTCATCAGTAAAGTTAGACATAAAGTAGTCAACATTACTAAAAAATTATACGTAAACAAATTTGATATTTTATATGTTTCAAACAGATAAATGCTGAAATACTGAAACACTAAATTACATGTTTAATAATATTATATAACATTCATATATTCTAAATGTTAAATATGCTGTATAAGTTTGTACATTTTTTTGAACATTTTTCTGAACGTTATTTTACTATATGCAAACGGCCTTTAAAGTCGATACTTTAAACTTTTGGCGCTGGAAAATTCGTCCAAATTGGCTAAAAATTCGTCAAGTTATGACGGTTTGAAAATTAGGAAAATTTCACGAATTTCAAGTGTTTCTTTTTTCTCACGAGTGTATTTATTTTAATTTATTAAGTTATTCCTTAATTTTAGGAGTTTAATCCAGGGTTTATGTTAGGCCGCTTAAATATGGGACAACCCGCATAGTGTATACAAATTCTTAATTATTGCCAATGATTAAGTAGACACCGTCATGGGCGTCCGCAGGGGGAGGCAAGAGGGGGCGCCCCCCCTGGATATTAACTAGGGTGGTGACCAAGACTCGCGAAAATAGGACTTTAACATGTAAAACTATAATATTTTAATTTCCTGCTTCCTTAAATATTTGAAGCAAAAAAGCTTGAAATAAAAGTGCATCTGAACCAATAAACAAAATTAATTTTGCATACTTTGTAACGACACAAATTAGATTTGAAAATGACGAAAATTTCCTCAAAACTATCGATAGGCATGAAACTGAAACAAAATTAAACATATGTTTGACGTTTTATTTGTCAAAATAAATGAAATAATAAATAAGGAATTTATTCTGACAGTTTTGACAGATTGAACGACAAGCATTTGTTTAATTTTGTGTCAATTTCATAGCTATCGATAGTTTTGAGACAATTTTAGTCATTTTCAGATCTAATTTGTGCCGATCAAAGCATGCAAAATTAATTTCATATTTTATGCTTTGAAGCTTTTTGCTTTTAAATAATTAGGAAGCATGAAATTTAAAACAATGTGATTTTACATGTTAAAGTCCTATGTTCGAGAATCGTGGCCACCACACTGTATATGTATATATAAATTATAATAAAAATATTTAGGATCCAAAATTATAAGTATTTATATATATAAATTAAATAAAAATGAAATTATAAGTTTAAAGATAATAAATTCAAGCTGAAACTGAATTTCCTGCAGTATTCTTAAGGCCAACTAGCGATATGTTCCCTATCGTAACGATTGAGTAATCTAAGTTTAAGTATACACAGACTCAAAATATTAGAAAATAAAAACTGTAAGACTGCTAAATCGAAATTTATTGAAGAAATGGCGTCAATTTATGGAAACTAGTATTTTATTTCACAAATTTAAATATTTTTTTATCCATTTGTTATGTGTATTTGTATTTATGTTATGTAAAAACAAATATTTTTGAAATTTATGTATATTTGAGAGTTTTTGGACACCGTACTGATCACTAAGCTCATCTTTGTGTTTTGACGAATTAAAATCTTTGCAAACAATAAGAACTGATAACAAGTTTCTTACAAAATTTATAAATTTTTTATTTAATTATCAATTTAATGTTTAAAAACAATATTGTTGTACAAACAAGAGATTAAAATTTCTAATATATCCAGACAGTTAAAAACAATTTAAAAAAGGAGTACAAGGAAATATCATTGAAAATAAATTTAAAATAAATTCTTGTATTACAATACCATATTATCAGCTCTGATAAATTTAATTGAAACAAATGTTTTCCATAGATAAAATCACTGTTAATTAAAAATTAGATTTAGCCTCTATCAGATTTACAAAAGTTTATGTCAACACTAATTGCACATCGACTTTATTTATTTACCTATTATTTTATTGATTGTATTTATACCTTTATTTCAATAAAATAATTACACATAAAGATCGAAATCACACTGGTGATGAAGTACATAATAATAACACAGATTAAAGTAATAATAATAATAACAAAAACAAGTGAATGAACCTGAAAAATCAATTAGAAAATGCGCAGTTTAATTTCAAGTCAGAATGCATAATATTTACACAACAAAATGCAAAATATGCAAACTATTTAGTAAAATAATCTTTTGAAAAACAGTATTTGCATTGCAGAATGTCAATTATCGAAATTATTCGTGCTAATTTGAACGGATAAAATGTATGCCGATGCCTTTTATACAGTGTTTCTCAAAATAATTTTCAAGGGAGATATTTCTGTAAAACTTTTAGAATAATAATAAAATAATATATCATGACGCCCTTTACCCATTACTGGGTGTGACACTCTGCCGAAGTGATATATTTATGCGTGTGAAGTGCGGTTACGTCATCATCTCACGGCCCCCAAAGAAGTTAGTGGTGGAAAAGCCACAGGGGTAGTTTTTAGTGTGGTGAAAATGTTTGTCGGCTGTGAGAATCGGACCAGGGTTATCTGGATCCACAGGTCGACTCAAAACCACTGAGTTATCTACCACATAATAATAAATAATTTAAATTATGTTCAAATGTATAAAAATGATAATATAGGGATTGATTTCCACAGCCGACAAACAATTTTCAACATATTAAAATTACCCCTGTGGCTCCCCCACCACTAACGCTTTTGAGGCCGCGATTAGACGGCTGGTAATCGCACTTCTCGCGCATAAATATATCACGTACCCATATCTGCTTCGGCAGAGTTCCACACCCAGTAATGGGTAGAAGGCGTGATGATATATTTATTAATTTAATTTTTATAATAATTTTGGTAGTCTGTGATAGAATAATTTACCCTGGAATTTTTATGTTATTTTCATATATTTTTCTTACTTGTATACATAGTTGTTATTATAAAAAAGAGTGGAATGACAGCTTAATGACAGTTAAATGGGTTAAAATAGGAGGGCAGGGTGAAAAGTCCCTGAAAAATGAAACAAGAAATGATTTATTTGGTCAAAACATATTTTGTTTCTCAACATAATCTCCTTGTAGCTCGATACACTTCGTCCAACGTTTTTCTAATTTTTACGATTTTGGCAATCCTTCAAAATACGTGTTTGTCTCAGCGATGACCTCATCATTGGAGCCAAATCTCTTTCTGCCGAGCCATTTCTTCAAGTTTGGAAATAGATAAAAATCGTAGGGGGCCAAATCTGGAGAATATGGTGGATGACAAACCAATTCGTAGCGCAATTCATGCAATTTTGGCATTGCGACTGCGGTCGCGCTTGTTTTCAACAGAGCAAATGCGGCACCCATCTGGCAGATAGCTTTCTCATATCCAAAAATGTATGCAAAATATTCCGTACTCGTTCGGTTGAGATGCTCATAGCCTCAGCCAGCTCGTGCACTTTAACTCGCCGATCGTCCAATATCATACCATGGATTTTATCGACGATTTCTGGCGTTGTAACCTCAATTGGACGATCAGAACGTTCGGCGTCCTTTGTGGTCGTACTACCACAACGAAAATCAGTAAACCACTTGTGAATCGTTCCAATCGATGGTGAGGAGTCCCCATAATGTTTAACAAGCGATGCTTTGGTTTGCGTAATGTTTTTTCCACGCAAAAAATACTGTTTAATCAAGACGCGAAATTCACTTTTTTCCATGTTTTCAAAAATCTTCAAGGTTGCTTGCTTTCGATGGGTGTCAAAACAGAACTGAATGACATATCAGTCGGAAAATTATAATGCGTTCTAGTATAAGATGGTACATCACAAATGTCACATGAGATTTGCGATTGTGGCGACATCTGTTTTATTTTTCAGGGACTTGTCACCCTGCCCTCGTAGTTTTTTTTGTATTGCGCGAAATGAGGGTTTTTTTTGTTGCACGTGAGAATGTCACTTTCTGTCGAAATCGTCAGATCGAGACAAAAAAGTCATTCGAACACCCCAAAAAACATGAATTTCGTCCACGAAATACAAACAACATTTTTTGTACAACTCTCGAAAAAGAATAAACCAATAATTATTGACGTATTTAAGTAAATAGAAAAGAAAAATAAAAAATAATATTAATTTGATGTGTTGTGTCCAAGGAAACGTGAAAACGTTTAATACATAATTTTTTTAAAGTTGCAAAGATTATGAAATTTTTCATTTCAATGAAAAAAAGTCATTTTTCACGTGTGAAAAAAAAATAATTATTTTTTCACATGTGAAAAAAAACACAAATTTCGCGTATCTATAGCAATGTAAAAATGTCATGTTTATCAGTTGTAGGAAAATATATTTTTTATAATGGCATTTTCATACCAGATCAAAATTAATAAAAATAATATAGAAACCATAGAATAAATTATTTTATCCACAACTCATATATAATGAAGACATTATTACACTGATTTCAGTTGAATTATATGGCTCATACTACTCACACTAGTGTTTTATATTCCATAAAGCTACATTCACAAATCGAAATTAGTTTTTGTTTTATACTTTATGTTTTAGTGTGTTTCTAGGTGCCATTCACAAATAGTTTTGCTTTTCTCGATTTTAGTTAGTAGTGACATCTATCATAAATTTTAGAAAATCGGTAATACAGTAAATGCAACTGTCAGATGTGCTAAGTTAGACATGCTGTCTTATGTTGTTTGTTTATTTTCGTATTTTTTGGAAGAGCAAGGTAAATTTTATCATAATAAGAAAGTAGGAATTAAAATCTTGTTTATATTTTCATTCATTTTGACACTCGCATAAAAACAAACTTAGGTTATCGTCAATGCGAAGGATGATAGAAAGAGACAAGTATATATCACTACATCATTCTACGCTTCGTCCTATTGGTCTATTCCTAAGTATAAAACGTAAAACTAAAACATAAGTTTGGAGTTTGCAAACTTTTGTGTTAAAACCAAAACTAAATACTGATTTGTGAATGGCTGCATAAGATAACATGTCTACAAGGTTATTAAAACAAAAATGGGAAACATATAACCAAAACTAATTTCGATTTGTGAATGTATCTTTAAACACTGTAAACAGCTTGTTACTTAGCAACCACTTCATGATCTACCGTATTTTGCGAAACTATGTATAACTGAATCAACGTTAAACGTTACGACCAATCTTCTTCGGTGCCTATAATTATGAGTTGTGGATAAAATTTTGTATTACACTCGTGTTTTATTGGTATATAAAACACTAGTATAATAAATAACTATTAGTCACAGAAAGTCGAAGTGGTGTTAATCTATAGAATAATAATGAAAAATAGGGGTTGCCATTATCTTATTGATCGGTAACAGATATTGATTTAGTTACAGAATATGAGGGATAAATTATAATCTTCTAATCGTCTTTATGAATAAGCTTGTTAGAAATAAAGATGTTTTTAATATAAAAATAGCAGACTACTCATTGTACTAAAGATAATATAATTATGCGGAAAAGGAAGATTATTTTGTAGTCTCTGTTCAAGATAATCTTAAATACTTAAACTAAGAAAATCTTACGATTACGCGAATAAAGCAAACCAGATAGCATATATTTATTTTTTTTATAACGCCAGCGATAATTTCTAGAAAATGTATTAAAATGAGTTACAACGTAATCTGAAAAATCTACAAACATAAATAAATTTATAAATTAATAAGACAAAAACATAAGCACAAAAGTCGTTATCTTCGCAATCACGAAGAAAGCTTAATAATCACTTGTCTCTAGAATCAAGGCACATGCGATTTTTTCTACACTTTTACAGCCTTGAGTCAACATTCAATTGCTTGGATTTAATTTATGACCAGTGGATCCAAACAAACATCCTATTTTTATAAATCAATATTTATGACATGAATAGTCGAACTGGTAAAATAATTGATTTGTAGTTCAAAAGTCTCTGGTTTGATACCAAACATATTTCGATGAAAAAAAAAACTCAACTATCACTTATGGATGTTATAAAAATAAAATAAATATATCATCACGCCTTCTACCCATTACTGGGTGTGGCACTCTGCTGAAGCAGATCTCGGTCTGTGATATATTTTGCGCGTGAAGTGCGATTACCAGTCGTCAAATCACGGCTCCCAAAGATGTTAGTGGTGGAGGAGCCACAGGGATAGCTTTTGAAATTATTAAAATTGTTTGTCGCCTGTGGGAATCGAACCAGGATTCTCAGGATCCATAGGCCGACTTCATACCACTGAGCTAGCCACCCCATGTTATGATTTAAAAAAAAAAAATTATAAAAATTGTTAATTAATTTTCCATTACTATTACTTATCTGATTACTTTACGGGAAAAAGTTTCAAACAAAAGACCTGCATCTGATTCAAGTAACATATTTTATCCACAACTCATATAAATATAATGAAGACATTATTACACTGATTTCAGTTGAATTATATGGTTCATAAAATACTAGTGTTTTATATTTCATAAAACACTGTAAACAGCTTGTTACTTAGCAACCACTTCATGATCTACCGTATTTTGCGAAACTATAGGCGTATTCCATTTGCCATTTGGATCAGATCTAACTTACATTTACTGAACCAAATCATTTATTTATTTCGCTGTATTACTTTGCTCACTTTATTTTCAGTACTAGAATTGCAGATTCTAATTTACTTTGAAGTAATTCACCCTAATAAGTTCATCAGTGTGCTTAATTCAGTTCATTTTGCCATGTGTCAAATTTATCTGAACTGATTTAAGTGAACCAAGTGGCAAATGGAATACAGCTTATGTATAACTGAATCAACGTTAAACGTTACGACCAATCTTCTTCAATACCTATAATTATGAGTTGTGGATAAAATTTTGTATTACACTCGTGTTTGATTGGTATATAAAACACTTAAGAATATTAAACACTCGACCTTCGGTCTCGTGTTTAAACTTTTCTTGCGTGTTTTATATACCTAGTAAAACACTTGTATAATAAATAACTATTAAAATTAGTATCTACAGGAAAAAGTAATTAAATAGTATGTTATTTTTATAAAGAAAGTATGTAAAGAAAAGCCGAAACAGAGAAATTAGTATTAGATATGTTGCCTTCTGTAACTTGTATTTTAATAAACTAATGTACTGAAATCTGTTTTATATATTAGCTTTCACATCAAAAGAAAAAGGAACAACAGAAATTAATATTTAAAAGAAAGATTATTTGTTTCTTTGTCTTTAAGTTTAGTAATTCGACGTAGTTATAAATGCGCTTCAAATATATGTGTAAAAATAAGGAATTAAAAGTTTGAGAATTCCTGAATGATCAGACGTTTCAAAAAGCAGACAAAAAATTGTTGATAAAAATAATCTTAAATCTATTTGATAAACCAGTGTATTAAATACCTTTAAAATCACGTGAAAATTCTGTGTCTTTCCAGCGTTCAACCAGTGGCAACGTAACAAATGGTTCTTTGATTATTACATTATTTAGAAAAGAAGGTGACTATTTTACCGGCAGTTTAAGAATCACTTTTGCTTCGATTCATATTCTAACACTAATAAAAAAAACATACAATCTATTTATTTCAATTATTTCTTCAACTGTAGACCATTAAAATAATTGCAATGCGTTTAATTAAATTTTAAAATGGAAAAAAAAATTGTAACCAATAAATCTTGAGTTCAAAGTATTAAATTTTAATTTTGACTTATACTGCCAATATCGCATCAAATAAGTAGGTAATAAACAGGACTTCAGTCAACGATTTTTTAATTTAAAATACGATATCGATGGCTAGCACAGTGGTATGAAGTCGGCCTGTGGATCCTGAGGTCCCTGGTTCGATTCCCACAGGCGACAAATTTTCATAATTTGAAAAAGCTATCCCTGTGGCTCCTCCACCACTAACATGTTTGGGGGCCGTGATTTGACGACTGGTAACCGCACTTCACGCGCAAAATATATCACTTACCGAGATCTGCTTTAGCAGAGTGCCACACCCAGTAATGGGTAGAAGGCGTGATGATATATTTATTTATTTATTTATTTACGACATCGACGTTTCCTTATCAATTACAACATCCTCAGGATAGTTAGTACAATAAAAGTTATATACAATTAACAATTGAGATTTATCATTATCAGTTTCTTTATGTTTTCCAAATTTATAAATTTATTGTTTATAACTTTTATTGTACTAACTATCCTGAGGATGTTGTAATTGATAACGAAACGTCGATGTCGTTAGTATTTTAAATTAAAAAATCGTTGACTGAAGTCCTGTTTATTACCTACTTATTCATATTTCCCAGTCACTTAAACTTATAAATCGCATCAAATGTTTGACTGCTATAGCTATATTCCATTTGCCACTTGGTTCACTTAAATCAGTTCAGATAAATTAGACAACATGACTAAATTAACTGAATTAAGCAAACTGATGCATTTATTGAGGTGAATTACTTCAAAGTAAATTAGAATCTGTAATTTTAGTACTGGAAATAAAGTGAGCGAAGTAATGCAGCCAAATAAATAAATGAATTGGTTCAGTAAATGTAAGTTAGATCTGATCCAAATGGCAAATGGAATACGCCTAATGTAAACTTTTCATATGACATTTGACTTTGATGTGTTTTTATTTATTTAAGTAAAATAGTGCATTAAATACAAGTTAAAGAAGGATCTTGTTCGTTCGTGCCCTCACCGCTGCGCGGCTCGTTTTCGAACTCGCGTTAGAATTGTCTTCTGTAACGAGTATTTTATATTATTTTCTCTGATTCGACTTTCCTTTACTCGTATATAATTTGTATATAAAAATAATTGACATTTTCCATTAAGGGAAATTTTTGGTATACTGAAAACGTAATAAAGATCGACTGACGTCGTCAAAAAAATATAACTAGAAGAATGACATAGGGTGTTGCTATGTTTACATGGTATATATTGTAATCGGCTTTTTTTCCGTTGACAAGATTTTATTTTTCTTTGATTTCACAGACATTTTAGAGACCGTGGATTTTCTAATTTTTAGTGCGTCCAGTATTCTTTAATAAATTTGAAATTAATAAATTATTTACTAATTTACCTCACGCACAGTACAGCGTGAAAATTTTTTTTGCAGATCTAAATGAAGTTTGGCGCACATAAACATTGGATAGTCATACGCATCCTGTTAAAATATGAAACACATTCATCGTCTGTGAACAAATATATTCGCTTGTAAAGTTGAGTTCTTATACACGGGGCTTATGGCGATCATCACTCAGAATCGCACATATTTGGTTTGTGTACCTCTAAAATTTTGCAGTTTCATTTGAAAAACTAGTATGATGTTCTAGAACTATCCATGTATATTGTATCAGAAGGAGAAAGTTTTTTATCGTTTAGTAATGGATATATAGCAAAGCCTTGTTTTTAACGAAAAATTAAGAATCCCAATTTATAATGGCAACACCACACGGTGGTATGGTATTTGAAAATTCGCTAGACCAACAACCTGTTAACAATTCATGATATTCAAAACATAATAGGTATAAAACACTTATTTTATTCAATTTTTAT
Organism: Pterostichus madidus; assembly: GCA_911728475.2. NCBI lineage: Eukaryota > Metazoa > Arthropoda > Insecta > Coleoptera > Carabidae > Pterostichus > Pterostichus madidus. The sequence goes on from OU452314.1 coordinate 28,333,882, forward strand.
ATTTTTTTGAGCGTCAGTTTCGCCACTCGACAACCAATGGCGGCACCGTCATACTACAATACAAATTTCTTTCCATCTGCATTGCTATGAATTAGCTTTTAAAAACTATTATAGGTCAAAGTTTAAGTCCTTAACCAGATATTTTAATGTTTAAAACAATAGATCATGAATCTGACAGATCAATGACAACTTGATATAGACAGAAATTGTGTGTTTTGTAAACGAGCAAAATATAAAATATATAAAAAAAATATATATCATCACGCCTTTTTTACCCGTTACTGGGTGTGGCACTCTGCCGAAGCAGATCTCGGTAAGTGATATATTTATGCGCGTGAAGTGCGGTTACCAGTCGTCAAATCACGGTCCCCAAAGATGTTAGTGGTGGGGGAGCCACAGGGGTAATTTTAAATTGGTGAAAATGTTTTGTCAGCTGTGGGGATCGAACCAAAGTTCTTAGGATCCACAGGCCGACTTGATACCACTGAGCTAGCCGGTAAGTGATATATTTTGCGCGTGAAGTGCGGTTACCAGTCGTCAAATCATGGCCCCCAAACATGTTAGTGGTGGAGGAGCACAGGGATAGCTTTTTCAAATTATGAAAATTTGTCGCCTGTGGGAATCGAACCAGGGACCTCAGGATCCACAGGCCGACTTCATACCACTGAGCTAGCCATCCCATATAAACAAAATATAAAATAGTTATTTTTGTTAAAATCGGCGCCATCTATAGTTTCCACCCGTTCCCAAATCTAATTTTCTTTATTTCATGTTTAGCTCTAACTATGAAGCTTAGCCCTTTATATTATAACGAGAGTTTATATTGTTTAGTAAATGTTAAACAAATGTCACTAAATAAGTGTTGTAAACTGTAAACAAATTTTTGTACTGTTTCATTACAGAATTTTTTTATTATCAATTGCATTGTACATAATAAAATGATAGTCATGAAAATGAGCATTATATTGTTGTTAATGAAGATTTAATAGTAGAAATTATATAATTCCATATAGCCTTCGTGGTATTTTTTGTTCGTAACGTGTACTAGTTAATTTAATTAAAAATTGACACTTCAAGGCATAAAATAAAAACGCGTAACTATTTAAATGTTTTCATGTTTTAGAAAGGCCTATTTTCTTTTTATGAATAATGAATAAATTGATTAAAAGATAGTATTGAAGTATTAGTAATTAATTTATGAAAGTGATAAAATTTAAATTGTACCTGGTAAAACCAAACGAGTAATGATTAGTCATTGAATTTGTTGATTAACTTTAATTTTATTTTATAACATGAGATTACTGATTACAAATCAAACTAGTTATTTGAAATATGCACTTGATTTTACACTTTGAAAGTTGTTCTGATATAAATAGAGTTTTATTTTTACTTTCTTATTACAAAAAACTTATGAATAGAATGAATGAAAATACAATATCTTATATTAATTGACTTATTTTATAAATACATAAAATGTGTAATCACATCTATTAACACGTTCACTGCCGTCTCGATCTTATAGACCGAAAATATATTTGTCCATCACGCCGGCTCGGTGTTATAGAGCGAGAATTTATTTGTCCGCTGCGCCGTCTCGGTCGTATAGACCGAGTCAGTTTATATGGCTCATCGCGCCGTAGGTCTGTTCGCTAATGAGCGTTGTTGCTGGTACAGACCGAGACGGTGTTGGCGAACACTTTGCCGTCTATGGTTTGTGGCATAGACCGAGCGGCGCCCACGAACAATTCTTAAATTTGTACGTAAAAAGGTATATTCTATTTATTTTAAAGATATACGACTACGAGTACATTTAAAAATGCATATAACAGTATATAATATGTTTCCACCATGCAGTTATGTTACATACTAAATTTACTGCAGCTTATACCGAACCAAAAACGACAGGCACATAACATGCACAGACCTGCTGTAGACCGAGAAATACAGACCGAGACGGCGTGTGCGAGTAAGATTAATTCGTGTACGCCGACTCGGTCTATAGGACCGACATGAAAATAGTGAAAACTTGGATTTCAGAATCACTTTTTTGAAAAAGTGTGAGCAATTTCTCTACTTAGATTATATTGTCTTTGTCCTGGCATGGACGGCCTGGGAGGACAAATTACATATTTATATGGCCGGCCTAGCGGGAAATAAGCTAAAATTCCTCACGGCTGTGAACGTGTTAAACAATTTCGTTCAATTCTAATTTTAGGTGTTATACATCTAAAATTGCAGATCTTGCTAATGGGAAAGTAAAAGTTCGGTTACAGGTTTACGGTATACTAATGGAAGTTAGTGGATAGTTAGTCACTTGAGTAATTTTCAAATTATTTTTGTTAAATAATTTTGGCAAGATAATACAAATTTTTTCCAAAGTTGCTATGAAAAATTTACAAATACGCGTTCTCAGTTGCCATCGGTAAAGTTGACTCTTTTTGTGGAGCTATCATAAAATAAATGAATGTTTTGTGAATAGTTCTGGGGTTCAAGCTACCCCATTTTATGGGATATATGTTACTGTCGTCGCCAAGAGAGAATGCCAAAGGATTAAGGGAGAGTAATTCACTTAATCACGTCACTGTGAAATTATATTTATTCCACTGGTCTATTACAGTTAGTGTTGGTCGGCAGAGTGGTTCATGTATTACGTGTAACACTAATAGTAAAATATTTCTAATCGCAGTGCCGCTTTATACAGATCCCGCAATCATTTCACATTTTTGAGCTTGGCATACTCTCATGTCGATAAAAGTGTTGATATCGTTAAAAAGAAAAAATGCTTTTTTTAAGAAGTCTCTTGTATTACTATCCGTACTATTTAAAAATGGTATATTCAAGAACTTGTTTCATATGGCATTCTGCTAACGCACGAGCCCAAATTTGGAAAACAAGATGTTCCACTAGCCGTTTTTTGTTTTTAGAATGTTTTTATTTTTATATTCATTTTAAAGGAATGTTATGTTAATATTATTTAGCTAGAAGTGTCAAAATCTTTTTTTTTTTCATTCTATTTAGCATTTTGTTACAAACCTTAGCGCTAGCCACATACTCGTATGTTATATTATTAGTAAAAACATAAAAAAAAATGGTTCATAAATAAAAAAATCATGCATTAATAGGGGTTATTAATGTATGATTTGGTATACATTAATGAAACTCATTAACGAACGATCAACGGAAATATTATATTATACATAATAAGTCACGATAATAAAAACACTTTTCTGACGTATTATGTATACTATTTTTTCTGAAACCGTTTAATTTAATCATTAATTAATCATAAATAATTCAAAATGTTTAAATTTTTTGTTATGAATTGTATTGACAGCAGACTACGTATTTAAGGTTACAACAAAAAAATCAGTCATGTAAAATCTTTACCAGACTGTTATTTTTGTTGTAGTGTTGGATACGTATTTCATTGGTCAGAAAAGTAGGTAGATACTTTGATAATTTATTGTGTAACAGTTCTTCACACCGTTGTTTTCCAGTTGCCATGGATATTGCTTTACTTTACTTTCAATGGGGGATTCAAGTGGTAGAGGTTTTTAATATATATTTATTAAAATAAGTTCTTGACCGTACATCATATTTAATACAATATAAAATCATACCATAAATGATATCTTTATTGCTGAAATATGAAAGTTAAAGTTGAATAATTTGAAACGCTCATTGCAATTACGTAGTTGCATTAAGCCAATCACAGAGTTTTGTCTGAAACGTTTGTCGGTACTCAATTTTACTGAGAGGAAGACGAAGAATAAATAAGCATTCAGCATTCTACGATTCTACCAATGACGTATAATACTAGACGAATTATGCCGTATTCAAGTCAATGCAAACGCCGTTGTTATCCGTCTAGTTATGTTTTGTCTGAGGATTCTACTGACAACGACACACGTTACGTGAAGTTACGTGTTATTTATCTGTCTTATCTGTCTCTCTTTAAGCTAAGATGCAACTACGTCACATTCGTTTGTTTCGAAATTTAAAATATTTTTATCATGCTTAATACTAGTATAAAAAAAAAATAAAAATTTTGGGTATAATAATTTTATTACGTAGATTAATATATAAAAAATTCAAAAAAGTCTTGAAAGGCCCATTGTGGGGAAAAATATTACTGTCTAATAGGGTCGTGAATGAAAAATATACCAGGATATAATGTGCCATGGTCAGAACTAGGAAAAATAAGATTTTTCTTTGATAAGGTAATAAATTAAATTTTTTTAAACAAAAATTCCAATTAAATTTATTATTAGATTACATTAGAATTTGTATCTAATAGTTAGCAATACTAATAGTTCAAATTGCTCAACTCATTTAATTCAATAAACAATATAAAAGATAAGCATTTTATCTAAAAAATATTTCTATTGAAATGTCAACCTCCCTAAATAGAGCCTCTCCTCTTCTCCTCTTATCATCCGAACTGCTAATAATACTCGGAAGCAGCCACTCAACTATCAGACCAATGATAAGAAGCAAACAAATACCTCTTGAGAAAAATTATAAACTATGAACTGTATCCACATACATACACTCGTCAGCAGAGTTGGAATTACTATATTTTGCATTCAAAGGCATTAAATTCGGGCACTTTATGAAAAGTAAACTACTGTCAATATAGGACTTTACAGATGTTTTTATTAACTCAACTGTTTAGGAGATAAATGTAAAAATTAAAAAGGCCTATCAATAAACTTATTTATATAACGGGTTTTCAATAAGTCTTGTCGTCCTGGGTGGCTATGGGCTGTGAAACACATGTCTGTACTTTATTCATACACTTTAACCTTTAAACGTCATAATTTATTTGCCATAAATTAAAGTAAAACTATTATTTATTTTTGAACTGTTTTACAGTACCACTAACATGTTTGAGGGCCGTGATTTGACGACTGGTAACCGCACTTCACGCGCAAAATATATCACTTACCGAGATCTGCTTTAGCAGAGTGCCACACCCAGTAATGGGTAGAAGGCGTGATGATATATTTTTTAAAATTTTTTTTTATGTTTACTGAAGAACAAAAAACATTTATTTAACAAATATATCCTTTCAGCTTATTATACATTCACCAAAAAACATATATAGTGAAGTTTTATTTTCTTAATAGTCAGAGAAATAAAAACGGAATTGCACTTTCCTCATTTTGAATGACGTTTGACATTTTATTTAAAGTTAAATTGTATGAATCAAGTACAGATATGCGTTTCACAGTCCATAGCCACCCAGGACGACAAAATTTAGGGGAGACTGGGTACGGTTGTGCCAGGTTATGGTAGTGACAGTCGTCATAACAGCAAAACTATACGGAATGCGGAAAGGGTGCAAAGGGAGAGGGAAGCGGCATGCATGTCTAAACGCGTTCCCCAGGTTACGTCAGCCAGCGCGCGACGCTAACGTAAGCAGGAGTCTACATTGCTTTTTAACAGTCAAAAGTAAGTTTTTTTGTTTAATTTCTTTTAATATTTACTGTTATTTGTATACAGATAGATTATATCATATATTTTTTTGTTATAAGTTGAATATTAGTAGTTAATTACGAGTGATTAGTTTTTACGTAGATTACTTGGCCCAGTCATGGCGATTGTTTGTTTTCGAAAGTATGTGTTGGGTACGGTTGTGACAAATGTTGTGGGTACGGTTGTGACATATATTATACGTATACAATAATAAAAATTATTCATTTATGTTTCAATTATTAAATTTAATTTATTTTGATTTAAATCAATGATTTAAAAAAAATCTCGTGATTTAAATCATGATTTAAATCAATTTGATTGAAATCTCTCAACCCTGGTTATAATAACATTAGATGCAGTGCATTATTAATTGTAAGAATAGAAGTGATCGTAGATTTAAGTTCATTTGCTGTAATTATGAATGTTAACTTTTTATAGAAGACAGTTATGTTGTGTTATGTTACATATTTCTAACAATAAAAGTAATTATTATGACTGTCACTACTGACCCCAACCACTGTCACAACCGTCCTTGGGGTGTGGTCGGTTGTGACACTTTCTCTTTTTTCTTTTAATTTGATGCTATAACTAATACAGCGTATTTAGGGACAACATTTTGGTATTTTTACGTAGACAAAAGTACAAATTAAGATTTAAATTACTTTTCTCGCAGCTAACTAGTAAATTAACAAAATTATTGGCGATCAAACCAAAATTGTCACATCCGTACCCAGTCTCCCCTACTAAACACCAGTTACAATCGGTAAATAATGTTATCTGTATACTTATAAAACTCATAACTTTTTATGCTTCATATTTACCGAGGAAAGTAAAAAAGCTAAGTACTCCCTAGGGAAATAAAGTGATTCAAACCATTGGTAGTGCCACCTACAAAAAATGTTTTTCTTAGAACTCCGAAACAAATGAACAAAACATAATATTTTTGTTTGACAAACAATTTTGTGAAAAAATAAATAAATAAATTTTTTCGCCAACTGTGCGATTTCTTTGTTATTATGTAACTATTATTGCATTGGTTACGTATGGAAAGTAGACAAATGCGGACCAAGTGCGTTTCTGTAAGCATAGAAACACTAGTGCGGAAAGTAATTTGTACTTTACGCAATTGTCAAAAGAAAATATAAATGAGAGCGATTTAAATTTCGCGCCAAGCACGGAACTTCATATTTTAGGCACGTACGCTTATGGAAGAAGAAGAAATATGCAGTGATATATTTTGACGTTTATAAACATGACCTTAAACTGCAGAATATCTAATCTGTACACTTTACATTGAGCAGACAGGAACTCAAGTATATCATTATTAAATAAAATAAATAAATATATCATCACGCCTTCTACCCATTACTGGATGTGGCACTCTGCTGAAGCAGATCTCGGTAAGCGATATATTTTGCGCGTGAAGTGCGGTTACCAGTCGTCAAATCACGGCCCCCAAACATGTTAGTGGTGGAGGAGCCACAGGGAAATAACCGAACACAGTAAAATATATCGAAAAAATAGTTTTATTTAAAGAGTAAGTGAAATACATAATATTGATTGTTTGTGTATATTAATAACACGTTGTTACAGTTGCTTATATTGACATAATTTGAAGTGGAAACTGTTGTACTACCTAAAGAAACATTGATTTCTTCCGTACCTGTCCATATTATTAACAGTAATATTATTGACAACAATTTCGGTGGTTTTAGAAGTCCCAGCAGCAGGTTGATTGTTATTGTCAAGAATAGATCCAACAATTACCTTTGAGGGTGTATATGATACAGAAGAATCACTCAGTGTAGTATTCCAATCTAAACGTTTGTGAAGAAATTATCTTGAAATTAGTGAAATATTTTTAAATAACGTAGAACAATGTGCAAACAATCAATAAACAAACCATAGCAACGCCGTAAATCATCGTTCTTGTGTAATATCATTAAAATTTTATAAATTCTGATAATAGTTTAGTGAGTTTCTAAATCGCACAGTTGTAGGGAAAATGTTGTTTATAACACGTGCTGAAAAAAGTTACGTGCTCCTGCAGATCTCCGCACTTGCACGTAACAAGACTTTTTCGGCACTTGTTATAAAAATAACTATTATTAATAAAACAAAAGACAAAATGTCTATTGCGATGTGGAATTGAGTCTTAATAAATAAGAAAAAATAGGAAAAAAAATTCCATCACTTGTCTTGTAATTCCACAAAGGTTTTACAGCACGTTTGCATCAACTATCAGGTCATCAACAAACGGCTGGTCAGTTCAGCTTTAACCATAGACGCGTTTCGTCCATACTGATGAGTCCGGAAGGACGAAACGCGTCTATGGTTAAAGCTGAACTGACCAGCCGTTTGTTGATGACCTGAGAAGTTGATGCAAACGTGCTGTAAAACCTCTGTGGAATTACGAGACAAGTGATGGAAAATTTTTTCTTATTTTTTCTTATTAACTATTATTAGTCATTTATTTCTTTCATAACACGCTGATTCCTATGCCATTTAAATTAAATTAGTGTAAATTTTTGTCAAAAATTTTGTAATGTGAGGGTACTGAATTTTATAGTCGTACGGTCCCGTTTAAAATAGGAAAGTTGCACTCCGTATTTTGAGAACTATAATTATATTATTATTTTGGTCAAAATAATGTTTTGTTAATAGTTTTTTAATAGACTTACAAAATGGTACTTCTTGGTGGCACAACTAAATTAAACATTCTTTATATTAATATTTTGGATTTGATGTATTTATGAAATCCATGTTTGTTATCTTTCCGATATTTCATAAGATCAGCGTTTAGATTTTTTTGTTCATTCCTAATTTGAGCATGAAGAACGTATATCGGATGAAAGATTGACGAAGTATGTGAAATTACGAGTGCAAGGACTGTGGACTATTTAGAAATATATAAATGAATGGATATTTTTTGCGTGATCCCGAATGTAAGGAAATATATAAATGAGATTGTATGAAAGTAATTATAAATATGGATGAAACGTGCATGGTATGCAAGGATAGAGGAATATTTGATGAAGATTAATTGCAGGATCAATCTAATGACTACTTAAGGTAGTACTAGTGTGACGGTGGTGTCATCGGTGGTCGAGCGGCGAAACTGACGCTCAAAAAAATATACAATTTGAATAAAATAAGTATTTTATACTTATTATGGTTTGAATATCATAAATTGTTAACAGGTTAATGGTCTAGTGAATTTTCAAATACCATACTACCGTGTGGTGTAGCCATTATAAATTAGGATTCTTAATTTTTCGTTAAAAACAAGGCAAAATTTTAGAGGTACACAAACCAAATATGTGCGATTTTGAGTGATGATTGCCATACGCCCCGTGTATAAAGACTCAACTTTACAAGCGAATATATTTGTTCACAGACGATGAATGTGTTTCATATTTTAACAGGATGCGTATGACTATCCAATGTTTACGTGCGCCACTCAGATCTGCAAAAAAAATTTTCACGCTAGTATTACCTTAAAGGCTTCGTACTACCCAATGGGCCTTTCAAGACTTTTTTGAATTTTTTATATATTAATCTACGTAATAAAATAATTATACCCAATTTTTTAATTTTTTTAAAAAACTTGTATTAAGCATGATAAAAATATTTAAACTTTCGAAACAAATGAATATGACGTAGTTGCATCTTAGCTTAAAGAGAGACAGATAAGACAGAGATAAATAACACGTAACTTGTCGTTGTCAGTAGAATCCTCAGACAAAACATAACTAGAAGGATAACATCGGCGTTTGTTGTGAGTCAGAAAGGGATAGAATAACTGGTTGGTGAGGCGGTTGCGCGGCAAGGAGCAACTTGCATAACATCAAAGTGTACTCGCTCCTAGGCCGCGCATCCGGCGGACCATCAAGTTATTCCATTCCTCTCTGCTTCACAACACTGCATTGACTTGAATACGGCATAATTCGTCTAGTATTATACGTCATTGGTAGAATCGTAGAATGCTGAATGTTTATTTCTTCTTCGTCTTCTTGAGCAGCGACAAACGTTTCAGACAAAGCTCTGTGATTGACTTAATGCAACTACGTCATAGCAATATGGCAGTGCGAACGTTTTAAATTATTCAACTTTAACTTTCATATTTCAGCAATAAAGATATCATTTATGGTATGATTTTATATTGTATTAAAAATGATGTACGGTCAAGAATTTATTTTAATAAATATATATTAAAAAGCTCTACCACTTGAATCCCCCATTTGATGGGACATAGTTAAATATTATGTAGATATGTATATTTGACTTTGTTAGTTATTATCTATTTGTTCAACGTCCGCCTCTGCTTGTCTTTAGTGCCAATTCTCTCCAGCGGCGTGCGGTGAAAGGGGGCCATGATTGAACGAATGAAGAGTGACAGTCAGGGGCGCCGAAACAAGGAATAGCAACACGTGAATACGTTGTTGAAGTAGTTAACAGCCAGTTCAATTATATTTGACATAAGCGGAGAAAGGAATTCTTAATGAATGGTAATAGAGATTGCGTGGCCCCGTCAGGAATTTTTTAAGTACGGTTATGAAGATAATTTATTGGTAATAATAGGAAAAGTATTCTGAATGAATTGATGTCACTGTTTTAAATTATTTTTAATTGTTCGTGATGACATTTTTGTTATAATTTGAAGAAAATATTAATATTAATGTTCAAATTTGATTAAATTTAATAGTTTAATAGAAATAATTGGGTAAGTATTTCCTTAATTGAAAATGTTTAGAAAAGATTTGTGAATACAATTTGTTATAAATTTAAAATAAATATGTCATGTTATATTAGCAGAGTGGATCACTTCAATATGACAACTATGGAGAATACAAGATGTTTAACAGATATGATATTTTTATACAAATTATTCAACAATATGTTATACTTTAATAGAATAATATCATCCTTTAATACTTAGACTCCACGTAAGATAACAAGATCAAAATAGCTATTTACGTAACAGTCCCTATGTTTTCACGTCAAAATGTTGACTTCGCTTATGTGTCAATTGTAAATATATTCTACCAACACTAGCTTCTAACCTACAAAGTGTTTTTGCACTAATTTAACCTGTCGTGATGAATTAATTTGCAGGATGTCAAACCGTTCAGATTGTTTATTGCCCATCAGCTCGAATTAACTTTAAAATGAGTTTGCCCTAAACCCTTGCCTACTTATATTTGCATTAACATATTTGTTGAATATTAAACCTAAATTTTCATTAGATTCTAGAACACAGATATGCTAGCTTGTAAACTTGTTATTGTAAAATTATATTTATTTACTTTTTATTCGGTATAAAGGTAGTAGGTGGTGTGGATAGCGTCACGGTAATCGAATTCAGAAATCCCGAATTCGAATCCCTCTCAAGCTATATATATATATATATATATATATATATATATATATATATATATATATATATATATATATATATATAGCTTGAGAGGGATTCGAATTCGGGGTTTCCGAATTCGATTACCGTGACGCTAGGTGGTGTGGACCTACTACCTTTAAACCGTTGTTAGTTTCGTTATTAGATTCGTTGTTAGGAGTAAACGTGAGTAATTTGAAATTTTTTATGCATACGTTATGTACGTTGAAGAAAGAAAATGAATGGTAAGTGAAAAGGAATGATGTGATTGAAGGTTTGTTGTGTGATAATAATTTCGAGTGTATAAATGAATGAGTTTATATGGAGTGATCTTTGAATGTGGTTGAAGTGAGGGTGGTATGTTTGGATGAAAATGTTTGACGATGACTGGTTGTTTGATGGGTGTGATGAGTGAATGTTTTATGAGTGATTTTAGGGTTCGTGCTACCCCATTTGTTGGGATATAGCGTGAAGATATGTATGTATGTATGTATGTATATATATATATATATATATATATATATATATATATATATATATATATATATATATATATACAGGGTGGTCCATTTAAAGTGTTATCAGGAAATATCTCGGAAACTATAAATTTTACGCAAAAATGACCTAGACGAAAAACAATCGAACAAAAGGGGGCCATAATAACGAAATATTGGTTTTGTCCTAGATGGCGCTGTTGTCGCTAAATCATGGTCAACTCAATTTTTTTAAATGAAAACCCCTATTTTTTATTAAAGAATCAGATTCCTCGTTAAAAAAAATAAGAATTTATTTAGTTCACTTTTTCGTCAGCATGATAGATGACGCTGTAATCGCGAAAAATGATGTTGCTTTCGGACGTTCCTGTATTAGAGCTTATGCTTAGCTTATGACTAGCTCAGTGGTATGAAGTCGGCCTGTGGATCCTGAGGTCCCTGGTTCGATTCCCACAGGCGACAAATTTTCATAATTTGAAAAAGCTACCCCTGTGGCTTCTCCACCATTAACATCTTTGGGGGCCGTGATTTGACGACTGGTAACCGCACTTCACGCGCAAAATATATCACTTATCTAGATCTCGAAGCTTGATGCTGCTCGATACCTTCGAACATGCGTATATATCGGTTTAGTTAAAATTTCATTTCATCGGCGGACAGTTCTTGATGAAAATGGAATCAACAAAATTAATTGATAAAGGTGGGCCACAAGTGAAATTGCATCAATTTAGCGAGTATATTTTAACTTTTTTACTTGTTAAAAGGGAAATGTACTTGACGCCAAACGATCTTTACAACTCGATCAGTGAGACTGGACCTTTGATTTTTAAATGACACGACACGAATGAATACTACACGCAGTGCCGGTTTTACAAATTTGGAGGCCTAAGGCGGAAAGAAATTAGAGGCCAGTGGCGGGGTGGAGGGGGATTATGTACCATATAAAGGTATCCAGAAGAAACAAAATAGTACATAAATGAATATAATGTATATTTATATTTTTAAAATCATAAAATGCGAATAGTCATGTATCGAAAAATAAACAAAAATGCACCTACACAGGATTAAAAAAATTATTATTATTCAGTCAGTACCTACACGAACCTAAAATCACAGTCGAATACTATAATAACGTAAAATTAAAAATTAATTATAAAATGCGAAATTTACGTCAATGCAATTTCTTTTTTCGTGATTCTTCTTCAACGAACTTTGAAATTACATCATTACAATCAATTAATTTCAAAATCTCTGCCTCTATATTTAATATGGCTAGTGATTGCAATCACTCTTGGGCCATGGTCGAGCGTAGATAATTTTGTACTCTTTTTAAGCATGAAAAAGATCATTCAGCGGACGCATTTGATAAAGGATGCGTTAAATATATGTGTAGAAAAGTCATTATATTTGGAAATGTTGCTTGTAATCTATTTTTAATAATCAATATATATTTATTTCTTGAACGTCGCTGATACTGAGGGATTGTGTGGAGTAGGCTGTGCACTTTGCACTATGCGACGACGCTACGTACTACTGCTACTGCCACAACGCGACTACACAGTGCTACCACATGTACTTAGGTATAATATATACCTAAAATACAAAACAATTCGTTGCGGAAAATATGATATGATTTTTTTATATACAAAATTCTAATTTGTATGAGGCCAAATTTTTATGAGGCCGGTATAAATCGGAGGCCTGAGGCGGTCGCCTCATTCGCCTTATGGCAAAACCGGCCCTGACTACACGATACGATTCGACCAGTGTGACCGCTGCCTAATAGTAAAATCAGAGAGTATCCGGAAGAGAAAGCATATTTCCCATATGTGCGTTGATACTTCGGAAATGATTACGTCGACATTAATTTAAAATTATAATGAACTATATTGATCTGTAAAATTTGATTGACGAATAATCAAAATTGTTTTGCTTCTGCCGGAACCGGATATCGAAATTCTAAGTATAGCGGATGAACCACAGAGAAATATATATTAGAAATCTCTTTCTACATTATGAGAAAGAAGCTAAAAGTGTTACATAACTTTTTAGAGCTACTGAATAAGTCTAAAGACTAAATAATTTGATATCCGCGTACACTTCCCTTTAATTCAACGAACGCAAAACATAAAATGACACAAGTATTTACATACACTTATCTCTAAGTCTCTAATTCCGCATTTATATCTTTAAATCCTCCATTTAAAACGCTAGTCATCACAATGTTAATACTGCTAAAATCTTGTTTAAACATTAACGTTGTCTGCGTCTAAGATCTACGTGTATTTCTTACTATATGGGCAAGGTCTCTCGTGAATATAACGTGACTTTTAAGTGTTAAATAATATATGTAACAGATCTGTAATTATATATCTGGCTTGGCATAGACTATACAGAATGTTCAGGAAATGAGTGGCAAGTTTCGGGTAGAAAGATTCTTTGATTAATTCTTAGTCGATAATCCTAATGCGCAAAAAAATGTACGGCATTTCGTAAAGACACATGAAGCCATTAAACTAGAAATGTGCGATTAGAAATAAACGAATATTTAATTTTATTTCTGGAATATCACTACTGTTTACATTCAAAAAAACATGACATTTCTTAAATTTGGTAATCTTTGATACTTAAAAAAAAATTATCAAACATTTTCACATTTCCTTGATTATAACATATCAAATTTATATTATTTTTCATTTTGTCCTTTCAACTTACTTAAATAAATCAATAATTATTGTATTATTCTTTTTTGACAGTGGTAAAAAAATGTTGTTTGTATTTCATTCGTGTTTTTTGGCGCGTTCGAATGACTTTTTTGTCTCGACTTGACAATCTCGATAAAAAGTGACATTCTCACGCGCAACAGAAAAAACACTCATTTTGAGCACTTAAGGTGAAACATACGGGCTGAAGTTCGTTAACCAACAATTTGTTATCGTGTATGTAGAGTTTCTTGCGGTCCTGACAAAAATGTAGATCTGACCAATCACAGAAAATCAGAAAAAAATCTGTATAGAATAGTGGAAGGAGTAATGGCGCGCGGTTTAAAAACTATACAAACTTGAATATTTTCAAGAAAATTATTTTAAATCACAAGAAATATTTCTACATGATCATAATAAAAACTAAAGTTAAAAAAATATATTATTTTATTTGATATTATAATATAAAAATAAAAACATTTTACTCACATTTTTATTTCAGTTATCAATCATATATAATAGTATATTATTTTATAAGGAGCTGAAGTGATACTTTTTGTGCACTCGTCCATTAACTACAGATGAAACACAAAATGTTACTTTCACTGCACATAAAATATGCCATTTTTTCTTCAAACTCCGGAATATTTACCCATTATGTCATATAATTTCTCTGACTCACGTGAGCGGCAGAAAATGTCTTCTGCTAAAGAAATTCTTTGATTTTAACGAGCGCCAGAAAAAGTATTGGACAGAAAAATCTAATTTTAAATGTTTCTATAGATTCTGTGGCATATTCCTGATTTCCTTCTTTGTTTTCGTGAATCAACTTTTTCTTTTACATAAAATGTCTTTAATTTTGGAGGCATCCATTTAACATAGATTCTGCTATGTTATAGCTTTTTATATACAATTTTTCGCCTTTACCATTATGCCAGTGTATGTCATTTATATATTAATATATTCTACAATCATAAGGAATTACAAGTTTCATTTATATGCATAAAAATATTATCCATTGTCCATAAATGCACCAGAAAACCCTATTTTGTATCCCACTGAATGGGGTAATGGGTCAGTGGCATCAAGTCGGACTGTGGATCCTAAGAACCCTGGTTCGATTCTCACAGCCGACAAAACATTTTCACCAATTTAAAATTACCCCCGTAAAAGGACATTTTTGGGAGCCGTGATTTGACGGCTGGTAACCGCACTTCACGCGCATAAATATATCACTTATCAAGATCTGTTTCGGCAGAGTGCCACGCCCAGTAATGGATAAAAGGCGTGATTATATATTTATATTTATTTGATTTTTCTGAATTAATCAGGTTATTTGAAAACTTTTAAAATTTCTTACTTTCCACGTTTCTGGGGCATATTCCTAATCAACATACTTCTATTTTTTCGTGAATCAACTATTTCTGGAGCAAGTTCATTTACTTATATTTTTTTTATTGGAAGCATCCATTGAACACATTCCATCAATTTTTATTGGCTCTACTTTTATACCCTGAGGTGTCTAAATAATAAAATCACATTCTTTTCGTTCTGTTATGAATTTTATTTTGATGAAATGTTTGAGGTTAGAAATGAATTACTTTCTATAACCATACAATTAAAAACTTTTATGTTGAAAATATCGATTATTGGAAGATAAATAATACATTCCAATATTTCAAATGATACTAGTATGATCACCTAAAACTGATGAAATCTTTATATATAAAACAAAGTCGGGTTAGTTACACCATTTATAACTCAAGAACGGCTGGACCGATTTTGATGATCTAAGATTTGTTGGATTCGTCTTCGCCCCGAATAGCAGAATAACTATTAAAATATAGATTTACGTAAAAGAACAAAAAAAATATTACAGGGGTTAGAACACATTGTACTTTTATTTTTCCACTCTGTGGATAGATGTCGCTAAATTGGCTGCGTTTTACTTTTCCACTATGTGAATAGATGTCACTAAATTGGCTGCGTTACAGTATAATTATAAAGAGCATAGAATTCTTAAAAGTAGTGTACTAAATTGGCTGCCTTACAGTATAATTAGAAAGAGCATAGAATTCTTAAAAGTAGTATACTAATTTCACACAGAATATATGAGAAATGGACCATATTACTATCTCAATACGCATGCCCATAATGCACCAATCATATGCTAGGAAGTACAGCTAAAATCAAACCAATGTTTTATTTAAACGTAAATGAATGACAATTTTTTTATACAAGTTATTTTTAATTTTTTACTATCGGATTCTGCCCTTATAATATATAAATAATCAATACAGTAATTTTAAGCGCCAATTTGCTCTTCTGTCATCTGTCACTGGCCGATAACCTCAAACTTACGTTTTGTTGTGATTGTTTTGTGAAGTGTGAATTTTGTTTGAAAAATTCCTGGGTACAATTGTTCCCTCCCGGATTGTAATTTGAATTCATTAATTAATAAGGCAATATCTTTTCATTTCTTTCCCAAGATTAGTAAACAGACCAAAATTTCAAATTAAAGATTTCATGTCAACTTCAAACTGGCGGCAATAAAACTGTCACAATTTATGCGCACATGCGCATATGCATCACCGTTCGAGTCACATGGCGTCACAAACATTAGTATTGCCAACATAATTAGAAAAAAAATAGAAATAAAGTTTGTCACCCTGGCACGCTTTTTTCATTTCATAAATTTGCCGGCAGAGGCGCTATAGAAAATAATATGGTCTATTCTCGGAACATTCCATTGCCGCTGTCTGTCAGTATATAACCAATAAAGTTACCTGTAGATTTGTTAGTTTTTTGCGAGTGTTTAAATAATAAATCTTATTTGTTTTCTTATAATTTGTGCGAGAATTATTATTAAAAATGCCGCGACCCAGAAGATCTAATCTTTCCCAACAAAGCCGTAATGCAATTTGGCTTCGTAACACTGCGAATCAATCCACCGAAGAAGAACGGGAAATCGCACGAGAAGAGCGCCGTGCATCTCAAACACAAGAGCAAATAGAGGCAGCCCGTGAAACAGCTCGGTTGGCAATGAGAAATCGTCGAGCTTATCGCACAGATCAACAAATGCCGCCTGTTCCCGTGTCGGACAACCATCAACATTATTTACATATTTACGCGCCAGAAAACAAAACTAAAAATGTTGTGTATCAAAAAGCATTACAATAAACACTATGTTTTCGAAATAATTATTAATTTAAAATGAATGCCACTTCAAATTGAATATTCATAGTTAAGACAGGACAACGTCTGTCGGGTCAGCTAGTTTTATTATAAAAAAGTACCCATAACTTTGAATTATATAATGTAATATAACACAAAAAACAAAAAAAGACATCTTTCAAAACATGAATTGTGAAATACTCACTAATTTTCATGTATATCTCTATGTAGTACAACATCTTGAAATATGATTATGACAGCTGTCATTATTTCTGATCATTTTAGCGCTGAGTGTACCGCAAACCACATATCACTTGTAGAAAATGAGAATTTCGCGAAGTAGCAATAACAAATTCAAATTTTAAAAAAATATTTCATATATTTAACATCATCCAAATTATATATTTTTAACTTACTGTAACGAATATAAAGCTAGTCAGTCTAGAGCGTTCCAGAAACCATCTCGGGAACAAGAGCGTTGCAGCGGGACCACCCAGATGCATGGAGCGAGCTCGCATATTTGAGCGTGCGGTTGGAGAGCGAGAGGGGGATATTCGGGGACATTCTGGAACTCTTCTAGAAGTCGGACGGCAGTATAAAAGCGGAGCGGACGGCTCGAGTGAGTTAGTTGGCAGTTGACTTCGGACGAGTTACATAAATTCCGTGATATAAATAATAGCTCTAGTGAACGTTATATAAATAATATTAGTCTTTCTTTATTTATAAGTAGTGTTTAAGTTTATATGGGGTGGCTAACTCAGTGGTATGAAGTCGGCCTGTGGATCCTGAGAACCCTGGTTCGATTCCCACAGGCGACAAACAATTTTCATAATTTCAAAAACTACCCCTGTGGCTCCTCCACTACTAACATCTTTGGGGGCCGTGATTTGACGATTGGTAACCGCACTTCACGCGCAAAAATATATCACTTACCGAGATCTGCTTCGGCAGAGTGCTACACCCAGTAATGGGTAGAAGGCGTGATGATATATTTATTTTTTATATTTTGCTTAAGTTTAGTTCTAGTGTTAATTAGTTTTAAATACTCTTATTTAATTATTTAATTCATTAAATAAAGACACTTTAATTTTCGTTTAAGATACATAGATGTGTGTTATTTTTTGTGCCTTAAAAATTCTACACACTTCTAGAAAGACGAAAAACGTTACAATACGATGCAGATTAAATGGCATGTTAAAAATATGCTCTAATTGATCATGGTCTGTCAACTAGCTCTCTCACTAATACGAGATATCTCTTTTTGTTCCCATTTTTAAATATATAACTTCCCATTACCAGGGACTCTAATTTTATATTATGACTTCAATAATTTGTATTTATTAAACAAAAGTTAAATTCACTGGGTTGCTTTCTTTTTTAAACTAAAATGTGTTTAGTAGCAGCATTTAGGGGAAAAACCCAAAACTTCTTGTGTCAGAATTAACTGCCTTAACTCTTATAGAACCCATGCGTGATGCACATAGCTTTCTCGTGTGACGTTGCGTGACGAAATGTGTAAATATGCGTGAATTCGTGAAATTAACCACCTGTTGCGTTGTTGTTCAAAACAATTGATATGTTAGAAGGAAGATTGTTTTGAAACGTGACATGAATTTTTATTTGCGTTCAGGATAACTACAAGATAAATATTTGCTAATGTGAATTGATGGTTTGCTGTTTGGAGTGATGTTAGTACTTTGAAAGATGTTGATCATGGTTTAAATTATTGAGATGATAATTTAATGTGATAATCATGTAATATTTCAGATTCAACATGTCACTTTAGATTTCAAAAGAAAACTACAGGGCGTTTTTTAAATAAGCGTACAACGCTCAACCGATGGTAGAATTGACCACATAGATAGTAAATCTGGCAAAAATTTTTGTTTTATATGCTTCTCTATAAGATAAATAAGAAAAAATAGGAAAAAAATTTCCATCACTTGTCTCGTAATTCCACAGAGGTGTTACAGCACGTTTGCATCAACTTCTCAGGTCATCAACAAACGGCTGGTCAGTTCAGCTTTAACCATAGACGCGTTTCGTCCTTCCGGACTCATCAGTATGGTGCGATCATTTATCCAACTAGATCAACTAGGAAATAGTGGATTGTGATACCGACTTAGCTGAACTGACTGATGTTAACCTATCTACAACGGTAACATGACATGAGAGCTATGGAGCCACTCGTGGTGCCATCTACCGACAATATCGCAAACTGCTTGACAGCTATTGAAATAAAACAAAAGACAAAATATCTATTGCGATGTGTAATTGAGTCTTAATAAATAAGAAAAAATAGGAAAAAATTTTCCATCACTTGTCTCTCAATTACACATCGCAATAGACATTTTGTCTTTTATTTTATTTCAATAGCTGTCAAGCAGTTTGCGATATTGTCGGTAGATGGCACCACGAGTGGCTCCATAGCTCTCATGTCATGTTACCGTTGTAGATAGGTTAACATCAGTCAGTTCAGCTAAGTCGGTATCACAATCCACTATTTCCTAGTTGATCTAGTTGGATAAATGATCGCACCATACTGATGAGTCCGGAAGGACGAAACGCGTCTATGGTTAAAGCTGAACTGACCAGCCGTTTGTTGATGACCTGAGAAGTTGATGCAAACGTGCTGTAAAACCTTTGTGGAATTACGAGACAAGTGATGGAAAATTTTTTCATATTTTTTCTTATTTATTAAGCCTCAATTCCACATCGCAATAGACATTTTGTCTTTTGTTTTATCTCTCTATAAGAATAATATAAAGACAAATTGTCAATGAATAAATAAAACAAAGACAAATTGTCAATTGCGATGTGGAACTAAGTCTTAATAAAATAAGAAAAAAAGGAAAAACATTCCAACACTTGTCAAAGTTCCACAAAATTACAGAACATTTGAATCAACTTATTAGGTCATCATCAAAGGCTGGTCAGTTCAGATCGAAACGCGCCTATAGTTAAAACGGAACTGACCATCCTTTGATGATGACCTAATAAGTTGATTCCAATGTGTTGTAATTTTGTTGAACTTTGACAAATGTTGGAATTTTTTTTCCTTTTTTTCGTAATCTCTATAAGATCTGGAGAGTCTTAAAACTGACCAACTACGTCATGGTTAAAAATTTTGTAAAAAAAATAAAAATCAATGTGTTCTCTCAAAAAAAAGGGACTTGTCAAAACTGACGTAAAACGGTTTTTTGGATTGTTGTACAGTATGCAGACATGCATTTGTTTTATTTTGTACTCATCTCTTTTACTCACTTGTTAGTTTAATTACTTATAGATAGGTTACGACCTTATGAGAAATCGATGTTGTGAAATTTCGAGTTCCCGAAACGATCCATTGTTATTATTGTAACGAATATACTCAATGCATGGGACATCGGATCTAGGGATGTGCGATACTAGAAAAGTATCGATACTTGCATAGGGAAAATATCGAATAAAATGTATCGATACTGATATAGTATTGAAAGAAAAATATCGATATCTTCAAATATCGAAATAAATATATACAAGAAGAAATAAGAAATATAATATTTATACTTTCAAAAGAAGCTTCAATTTAAACTATATTTTTTCGTTTACTGTTATTTTTGAAATAACAAATTTCGTATAAAAACGGAGTTACATTTTTATTTTTAGCGGATATTTTTAAAACTTCTGATACTGGGTATATCATCCTGATACTAGTAACGTATCGAAAGATTGGTATCGATACCAAAATGGTGGTATCGAAACGAAAATATCGGTACTAATATCATTTCATTAATATTTGAACATCCCTAATCGGATCGAGAACGCTCGAGTGTGTTTTAGTGAGCCCGGCCGCACGCATGAGTCATAGCGCGCTGGTCAGGGCACAACTGTGGGAGGATTCTGGAATGTTCTGGAAAGATCGAGTATGTCGGACTTTGGTATGAAAGCAGGGCTTGACTGCTCGACGGACAGTTGACAGTTGATTTCAGACTCAGATAAATATACAATTAGAATAAATAGTACTTCTTATGAACTTGATATAAATAATATTAGTATTAATAACTAGTTTTTAAGTTGTGTTAGTGTTAATTAGTTTAAATAAGTTTCCTTTATTATTATTTTTCGTTTATTAGATGAACACATTTTATTTTCGTTTAATATAATTAATTGTAAGTTATTTTTTATTTTAAAACGTACACACTTCCAGAGAAGACGATAAACGTTAATATGAATTTTTACAATAATAGCTATGGGGTAGCCTAGCTCAGTGGTATCAAGTCGGCCTATGGATCCTGAGAATCCTGGTTCGATTCCCACGGGCGACAAACCATTTTCACCATTTTAAAAAAGCTACCCCTGTGGCTCCTCCACCACTAACATCTTTGGGGGCCGTGATTTGAGGCTGGTAATCGCACTTCACGTGCAAAATATATCACTTACCGAGATCTGCTTCAGCAGAGTGCCACACTCAGTAATGGGTAGAAGGTGTGATGATATATTTATTTATTTTTTACAATAATAGCTAAGTAAAATACCTGAAAATAACAAATATGCCAGGGTAAATTATTATGTTCACAGAATATCAATATTATATTATAATCTGTCAAGTAGGTACTCATGAAATATAAAAAAATTGTTATTGACATATCGATGGAATACAGATAATGATCCAGTTAAAAATAGTAGAGGGGGGGTTATAAATAAATAAATAAATATATCATCACGCCTTCTACCCATTGCTGGGTGTGGTACTCTGCTAAAGCAGATCTCGGTAAGTGATATATTTTGCGCGTGAAGTGCGGTTACTAGTCGTCAAATCACGGCCCCCAAACATGTTAGTGGTGGAGGAGCCACAGGGATAGCTTTTTCAAATTATTATTATTGGGTGTGTCACACTGCCGAAGCAGATCTCGGAAAGTGATATATTTATGCGCATGAGACGCGGTTACCAGCCGTCAAATTGCGGCCCCCAAATATGTTAGTGATGGAGAAGCCACAGAGGTAATTTTTTTTAATACATTGCAGTCTACTCTGTTTCCCTCATTAATAAATATGGGTTTAGTATTATGACGGCTGGTAACCATAGATCGCAATGAGAAATATGTTATCATTCAATAGTTGTTGCCAAGCTTAGAATAAGACATAGGTAATAAAAATATTTTTTATACTCAGTTTCGTCTTTTCCATAAGAAAATATAGGGCACGAGCCCAGGGCCTCCGGCTTAAAGGGAGGTTCAAAATGCCAAGCTCGTTGTTTACATGGAAAATAGAGAAGCTCAATTTTTAGTGCAATTTTGCTAAGAAACTGTCGTTAAAATTTTTTAATTTAAATGTAAATCGAAAACTAAATGAGATTTCTAAATATCTTTTAAACAGTGAGCAAAATTATAACAAAAACAACATTCAAAAAAATACATATTTTAAAATGTTTTTTTTAACCCTATAAAATGAATACAAGTATTAAAATAACTTTAAAATACTTAAGGTAGTACTAGTGTGACGGTGGCGCCATCGGTTGTCGAGTGGCGAAACTGACGCTCAAAAAATTATAAAAATTGAATAACATAAGTGTTTTATACCTATTATGATTTGAATATTATAAATTGTTAACCATACCACCGTGTGGTGTTGCCGTTATAAATTGGAATTCTTAATTTTTCGTTAAAAACAAGGCTTTGCATGGCTATATATCAATTACTAAACGATAAAAAACTTTCTCCTTCTGATACAATATACATGGATAGTTCTAGAACATCATACTAGTTTTTCAAATAAAACTGCAAAATTTTAGAGGTACACAAGCCAAATATGTGCGATTCTGAGTGATGATCGCCATAAGTCCCGTGTATAAGAACTCAACTTTACAAGCGAATATATTTGTTCACAGACGATGAATGTATTTCATATTTTAACAGGATGCGTATGACTATCCAATGTTTAGGGCGCCAAACTTTATTTAGATCTGCAAAAAAAAATTTCACGCTAGTACTACCTTAAGAGAACTATGAGGACATTATAGAAGATTTTGCATAACTGAAATCCCTGAGAAGACTATCGTCATTAGCAAAAGTCGAATTCTCAAAATACGAGTAGTAATCACTTCATTTGATTTGTATAAAGCTAACCATAATAATCAATATAGTCGCTAAATAAAAGTACATACTGATGTTTTCATTCATAGTTTACAGTTTATTTGGAATTTCTAAAAGGGCCCCAAACTCTGTGTGTCCAAGGGCCCCTGCATGGTCTAAGACGGCCCTGATTATACTTTGCGTTCACAATCGTTTTATTATTATACTGAAAATAGTTTAATATTGAAGGCTATGGGGTTAAACTGTTTTTGATAACTTTATATTTTGTAAGATTGGCACTACTACGTAACATTAATAGTGAGTTCACTTAATTTGAAGGATTACTTAAGTAAAAAATCTGGTGTGGGCACCACACGACTTTCTTATACACAGCATATTTAATATTTAGAATATATAATATTATTAAATATGTAATTTAGATTTTCAGTAATTCAGCATTTATCTGTTTGAAACATATAAAATATCAAATTTGTTTACGTATAATTTTTTAGTAATGTTGACTACTTTATGTCTAACTTTACTGATGAGGCATATACAAGATGTCCATTTTTCGAGCCTAACCCTTGGTATCTGAAGAACCGTGAGATACGAAGTCGAATAAATTGAGGTAAAGTTGCCAAATTAGTTGACCATTTTAATGATGTATTTGTTTTTCCGAAAAAAGACAAAGATAACTAGATAAAGCGAAAATGAAAATTTATGTTTTTTGTTTCTATTGCTACTATGATTATTGAAATATATTATTAAATATAAAAATTAGTTTTTCTCAAAATTAGACGCATATACAGAAAAATTGCAAATAACATTTTATGTTCCAAATATTTTTGCTAACATCTTCTATTTGAAACTTTTTTTCGTAACTGATTCCATTTTTGAAATAAATGGAATTTATTGTTTTGTGTGTGCAATAAACTTCCTCTTGCGGTTTTTCAATTTTATTCAAAATCAACTCAGCTCTTCGTATTTTCATGAAACTTATAATTACCAAGTTTAATTAACAAATCTTATCTCTTTCATGAGATATTGCACACTAGGACACACATCCATCCATCCATACACAAACACACACAGATATTTTTTGCAATGGAAATTACAAAATTTTGATGAAATACTTGTAAACGACACAAAGTAAAAAATATACTCGTATATTATACTCTAATAAATTTAAAATATGCATGTACATTATTTACAGATTATAAATTAAGGAAAATAGTAAAATAAAAAGTTTAAAAACAATTTACCATCCTATATTTTTAGCATCTTTTCCTTAAGTGTTAACACTTGCGTCAACTAACTATTCAACATTCTAGCGTCCGTGAATCCGATCTCTCCTTTTTGCGAATTTAATCCTTATACAGTTAGTTCAGTGAGGTCTATGACGTGTGTTGAATTTTGATAATCCCGGTCCGAAATATTCGCGCTGCCAAAACCAGTTTGTAGACATTTAGCAAGCTTGCGTGGCCGTCTGACCAGTTTTTGAACTGTAGATGGGCCCCAAATACTTACTTACATAAGGCAGGTACACTCATTTCGGTGTCTTAGCTGAAAAACCATGGGCGTAGCAGGAGAAATGGAACAATTAATTCGTGACCATTATCAAGTTAATAGAATGTAATTTAGGTAGCAGTTAAATTACAAAGATTTTATATGTTTTAATACACTGCTCAAAAAATAAAACCGGTCACCAACAGAATCCCAAGAAAACGTCACTTTTCAAATCCCTGTCAATTTGTCAGTTTTGAAACAAATTGGATGAATTTTTTTTCCGAAGTCGCCCAAAGTCTAGTCTTTGAAAAGCTGTGAATTGATTTTGACTAACCTCCCTTTCCCTTCCCCCAGCCACCCTCAAACGAGAACCACTTTTTTTTTTAAAAAAAAAGAGGATTTTACAAGCTTATCAGCCGTCAATTGATAAATCTGTCATCAGATAATGAAAATATGGACATTTTTGTTACTGGAATGTAAAACAACATCAAAATCGGATGATTTTTAAAAAAAGTTATGATTTTTTGAAAAAAAAGAGACATTTGCAGAGGTTGGCATTCAATTGTCCGTAGTACGTAGACATTCGAACACATACGGACACTCAAACGCACGCACACGCGAAAATCTTCAAGGTTGCTTGCTTTCGATGGGTGTCAAAACAGAACCGAATGACATATTAGTCTGAAAATTTTAATGCTTCTAGTTACAGATAGTACATCACAAATGTCACGTGAGATTTGCGATTGTGGCGCCATCTGTTTTATTTTTCAGAGACTTTTCACCGTGCCCTCGTACAAACATAAAATATTTCGAACCAGAAGATACCCATTGTTGAATTTATGCCTCTTTCTCATATATAAACGTATTTTGTAAAATTCTTATGAGAACATATTTGTTAATTATAATCAAAAATATTGGAAACACAACATAATTATATTCTGATTGATGAAAATTAGATTTATTTAAACAAAATTATTTCAAATTTATGAAATATGATTAACAAGAAGAACGGAAAACACGGCTGTAACAATATTATTTATATGTAATTCTGTACATAAAAATGCATCAAAAATATTTATTTTCTTTGTTGTAAAACAAAGAAAATCGGAAACGAATCTAATAGTTCTTGAATTTCAATAAAGACACTTATTCCAGACTAAATATCGTATTCGGCCTGGTCCTCACCAACAGAATTACAAATTTAAATCAATATTTATGATACATTTTATCCTAAAAAAATATATTTATAAAGTTGAAAGTTTATAACATTTTAAATTATTGCGGCACGACTATGGAGTAGGCTTGTTTATAAGAATTTTTATTTTTCATTTTATGGTGGTTCACCTGTATTAAAAAGTGGGAATCCCAATTTTTTGTTACACAAATACATCCACAACTCTGAGCACCTATCAAATTAACATTCATCAACTTTCTCGTCGTCATGTATATAAGTAAGTATACGAGTAGTATGCCCCTGAACCCACTAATCTTCATTGGCATATATACTTACTACCAATTGCAAAAACTACATCCTGTTGTCAAATTTTGTATCAAAAATATTTTCAACCACATGGTTTCAGTCTTCAAGTATGGGGTTACAATGGGCCTTTCAAGACTTTTTTGAATTTTTTATATATTAATCTACGTAATAAAATAATTATACCCAATTTTTTTTATTTTTTTTAAACTTATATTAAGCATGATACAAATATTTAAACTTTCGAAACAAATGAATAGTTGCATCTTAGCTTAAAGAGAGACAGATAAGACAGATATAAATAACACGTAACTTCACGTAACGTGTGTCGTTGTCATAGAATCCTCAGACAAAACATAACTAGACGGATAACAACGGCGTTTGTTGTAAAGCTGAAAGGGATAGAATAACTAGTCGGTGAGGCGGATGCGCGGCAAGGAGCAACTTGCGTAACATCAAAGTGTACTCGCTCCTTGCCGCGCACCCGGCGGACCAAAAAGTTATTCCATCCCTTTCTGCTCCACAACACTGCATTGACTTGAATACGGCATAATTCGTCTAGTATTATACGTCATTGGTAGAATCGTAGAATGCTGAATGCTTATTTCTTCTTCGTCTTCTTCTCAGTAAAATTGAGCACCGACAAATGTTTCAGACAAAGTTCTGTGATTGGCTTAATGCAACTACGTAATTGCAATATGGCAGTGCGAAATACAAATCAGCGATTTGAATTATTCAACTTTAACTTTCATATTTCAGCAATAAAGTTATCATTTGTGGTATGATTTTATATTGTATTAAATATGATGTACGGTCAAGAATTTATTTTAATAAATATATATTAAAAAGCTCTATCACTTGAATCCCCCATTAACGTTGTCCAGCAATCTTCTGATGTCCTGATGAAGTTATACGAGTAGTCCCACTAGAGTAGTGGTTTCAAAATAACTTCCTTGGAGGCAAAAATCATAAATAAATTCTTTCGCGATCCCCTAAGTTTTAAGTGACCAAAATTGCAGTTTGTTAAAAATTTATGGGGTGATGGCTCAATGGTATAGAGTCGGCCTGTAGATCCTGAGAACCTCGGTTCGATCTCCACAGCCGACAAACAATTTTCACCAAATTAAAATTACCACTGTGGGTATATTTATTCCTCTTGCACTATTGAAGCTCTCAACTTCGGCTCGCGCTACAATTACAGTGCGCGAGTAATAAAGAACCACTTTACGCACTTAATACACAAATAACTATTAACTACTCGTTACTGGACAATATGTGAGTAATTAAAATTGTTTGTTAAACAGTCATTTTACGAAATGAAAACAATTTCTTTTTCTACAACTGTCAAAAACGAACAAAGAAAAAGTAATTAATAGTTATTTTTATAACAAGTGCCGAAAAAGGTTTGTTACGTGCAAGTGCAGAATGCGTGCGGAAATCTGCACGAGCACGTAACCTTTTTCGGCACATGTTATAAACAACATTTTTCCTACAACTGTGCGATTTAGTAAATCACTAAAATATTATCAAAATTTATATAATCCTAATGATATTACACGAGAACGATGTTTTACGGCGTTGCTATGGTTTGTTTGTTGATTGCTTGCACATTATTCTACGTTATTTAAAAATATTAACTTCAAGATAATTTCTTCAAAATCGTCTAGATTGGAATACTACAGTGAGTGATTCTTCTTTATCATAAACACCTCCAAAGATAATTGAAGCTCCGGATCATGCTATGTTGCATCTATTTTCGAAAATGACAATCAACCTGCTGCTGGTACTTCTAAAGCGTCCGAAATTGTTGTCAATAATATTACTGTTAATAATATGAACAGGTATGAAAGAAATCAATGTTTCTTTAGACAGTACAAAAGTTTCCACTCCACATTATGTTAATATTACCAACTGTAACAACTGTGTTAATAATATACACAAACAATAAATATTATGTATTTCGCTTACTCGTTAAATAAAACCATTTATCGATATATTTTACTTTGTTCGGTTCTTTTTATTAGTTGTCTGCAGATTAGATACACTGCAATTTAAGGTTATGTTTATAAACGTCAAAATATACTACTGCATATTTACTAGCGCTGACTCACTGTATCTTATTCTTCCATAAGCGTCTGTGGCCAAAATATGAATTTCGCGCTCGGCGCGAAATTTAAATCGCTCTCAAAACAACTTTCTTTTGACAGTTACGTAATGATGCATTTTCCGCACTAGTGTTTCTTTGCTTACAGAAACGCACTTGATCTGCATTCATCTACTTTCCATACGTAACCAAGGCAATAATAGTTACGTAATAACAAAGAAATCGCACAGTTGTAGGAAAAATCGATTTTCAAAACCGTGAAAAATGTTCATCAAAACAGTTTGGGTGGTTGTTAAGGTAATATAGGCCTTTTTTTCACGTGTGAAAAAACACCAATTTCACGTATCCATAAGGATATACAAAAGTCACGATTTTTTGACCGTTGTAGAAAAAATAAATTATTTACTTATTATTATTAACTTGTATATTTAATTAAATATAAATTGACCTATGCTTCCAGGGAATTTTCATCAGTAGTTTTCAAGTTTTATTCTTCTATGTAGGTATATTTACTTTAGTATTCTTAGATCTATCTGTTAAATAATTTTTTGTATCTTATATTGTCTATAAAGTTTTAAAATAAATGATGACCTTCATAAAACAATCATATCATATCAGTATATGGAAAAACAGGAATATTTCTCTTAAAGGAAAATAACTTTGAATACAATGATATTTTGGTATAACCTCGTTTGATCTTATAGTCGGGGTTTTCCCCCAATCTAAGGTTCATAACAAAAGGCTATTCCATCCTTGAAATTTGCGCTAATGTTTTCCGCAATGCATAAATTTAAAACTTGAGTTATACTGATTCATCACTTGGGTAAACAACCGTTTAGCAATAAAAGTTTATTGCATATTATTTAATTCAATCTATAATGTTATTATATGATTTAATCTTATGAACCATGAGTTTTAAAATGAGTCTATTTATATGTAAATATTGTTCGCGTTAGAATGGTTATTTTTGCAGTTTTCCTCGTTCTACTAATTTCTAATTTTACGCTGTTAAAATGCAAACAGGACAAGAGAAAAATATTGTTGATCGTAAAATTTTTAATAACAATCTCGGCATAATGATAACGATTCATTGTTTTGACTTTTACCGATAATGTATAATGTATTTGTTTTGAGCACAGAACGAATAAATATTTGTTCATACCATTGTTTTATAATACCTACCTGATGGTTATTTGTTTTTACAAGGTAAAAGAACTAAAACAAAATGTTCTGCTAATATATGCACTATACAATGATATCTATTTTAACTATTATTTAATTAAAATTGTTTGAAGAAACCGTGAAACATATAATCGGTACATATGGCTATATTATCGATATAGTTAAAATCCAGACAATGTGCAAATTCCAAATATAAAAATTATATTATTTACCAATAATTTTTTATATTAGAACGAATTCTTGGCGAGACTCGTCACGCTCGCACTTCTAAGAAACAAATCTCAATTCCATTGAACACATGCTCCACACAAGCCGTTATATTCGATTTTAGCTCAAAGTATTCCGAATTTCATATATTTATTTAAATATTGAACGTGTTGTTGGCAAAGCTCGCTTCGTTCATATTTTTAACAAACTTTATAATAATATACAGTACGTCCATCCAAAACCCGAACATATGCTTATATAATGTGATATCAGTTTTGTGATGCGTATTGCTTCTCAATTAATTGTATAGGAAAATACTTCAAAAAAAGTTGTAGAGAATGAAATTAGGTTTTTTTTTGGTATACACATTTGATTTGTGTATTCCATCAGAGCGCAAAAGTTAATTAAATATTTGTAATATTTATAAAAATAAAGGCTTCCATGAAAAAATTTAAACAATTGTCTACTGTAAAAATATTGACGTTAATTTAATACAAATACTGGGATAATTTTTTTGTAACTTTCACCGCTGTAGGTCCATTTTAATATCTCCAGCTTTTCTTCGTGTGAGAAATCGTACATTTTTTTAGGTGTTTTTCCTTGTTTATTTGTGATTCAATATTAACGTCAATATTTTGACATTAGACAATTGTTTTATTTTTTCATGGACGTCTATATTTTTCGAATAATACAAATGTTTAGTTAATTTTTGTTCTCTGATAAAATACATAAATGAAATGTATTGTATATTTTTCTATAAAATTAATTGGGAAGCAACGCGCACCAACAAACTGATATCACATGTTATAAGCCTATGTTCGGGTTTTAGATGGACACACTGTATACATATATATATATATATATATATATATATATATATATATATATATATATATATATATATATATATATATATATTCTTTGTACTTTGCTAAACTGTTTAGGTTGTTACATATTACATGAACTGGAGATTTTCTGGACAATAAAAGACAGTCGCGTTTCTTGATGATTCTCGTGGAACACATACGAGTATATTGATATACTCTAATAAGATGGAACAATCTAATCTGTACTGCAACAGTTTGGCTAAAAATATTACACAGTTATACTTTCTTCTAAATTCGAGTGACTGAAACTTAAAACGATTTAATATATTCCATCCGTTTTGAATGCAAGATATTTAAGAAATCTTCTTTGAACTGATTCAATATTATGGATGTGCACATTATAAAATGGGTACCACATTAAGTATGCATATTCTAGTTTTAATCTTACAAAACTGTGGTACAGTTTTACTAGGGTGGACTGATTGCAGAAACCTTTTGAATTTCGAGAGATGAAACCAAGGATTTTAAAAACTGATTTAACTACTATCTCTGCGATATGGAGATTGGAAGTTAGCATATAGTCGAAGTAAATTCCTAGATCTGTAATTAGAGTTATCTTTCAAGATTTTGATTGTCTTTATGATAATTAAATAAAATAGGAGACTTCATTCTATAATATGAAACAATTTTACACTTTTTCGTATTTAATTGAAGGTTGTTAGAATCACACCACTCTTGAATGTTGTACAATTCAGTTTGAAGAATGGCGCAATCAGAAATGTTGTTAATTGTAGCATATATTTTTAGATAAATAAGTGGTTACATGAAATTAATTTACTGAGATCGTTTATGACATAAATAAAAAGCCTGTAGGTTTGTTGAAATTTTTTTATTTTTTTTAATAATTGATTTTGATATTTACAGTCTTTTAATACAACAAACAATAAGTAAATTTGTTGACGGTTTAGTTGGCGGTGGGGGGAATTATTGCCCAGTGGCAATATCCCCATGGGTTTATTGTAATCTGTGTGGGATGTCCAGAGGTTTGTGTCGATTTAGTCTTCTTGTCTCTTGGCTGTTGTCCAGAAGGTTCACGGCGGTGTAGTTTGAATGATTTTCCAGCCTTTCTATGTATTTTTTGCTGGCTATTGTGGCTTCTTCTCTTATTGTTCGCATGTTGAGGTCGTTGTGTAGTGCTTAGTTTTGGTTATAGCATGGTGCGTTTGTTATCATTCTTAGGGGTTTGGACTGGAATTTCTGGAGAATTTCCAGGTTTGAGTTACTGGTTGTTCCCCATAGTTGCACACCATATGTCCAGATGGATTTTAATATGGTTTTATAGATTAGGAGTTTGTTGTCCAGCGATAGTTTTGACTTGGGTCCTAGCAGCCAATAATATTGTTTTAGTTTAATATTTAATTGTTGTCTTTTAGATTTTATGTGCTTTTTCCATGTGCCACGTCTTTCGAGATGCATTCCGAGATATTTGGCTTCATCGGATTGTGGTATTGGGCTATTATTGAGATTAACTTGCGGGCATGTATTTCGTCTTATGGTAAATGTAACATGGACAGATTTATTTTCATTTACTTTTGTTCTCCATTTGTGTAGCCATCCTTGAATGCTGCTTAAGTTTTCTTGGAGTTTTTGAGTAGCTATATCAGGTTCTTCGTCAGTGGCTAGGATTGTGGTGTCGTCAGCAAAGGTAACTGTTTCTGTGTGGGGAGATGTTGGCAGGTCGTTTGTGTAGAGCGTCTATAATACTGGTCCAAGGATGCTGCCCTTCGGCACTCCTGCTTTTATTGGGTGAAGTGTTGTAATTTCATTTTTGAGCTTTACTTGGAATGATCTGTCCGAGAGGTATGATTGGAGGAGCAAGTATATTTTGTTTGGTAGGTTTAGTTTTAGTTTGTATAGCAGACCGGCATGCCAAACCTTATCAAAGGCTTGGGAGATGTCCAGAAACACTGCAGTGCAGTATTTTTTTGTTTCTAATGCTTCGTTGATGGGGTTGGCGACTTTATGAATTTGTACAATTGGCGAGTGTTTCTGTCTGAAACCGAATTGGTGGTATGGAATTTGATGAAATATAGTATAATGTTTATCTATGTAAATATTTTTAATATTAACTTATAAAATATTGTGTAATGTAATTTTGGTTTATATTGATTTTCAATTTAAATTAAGATTATTTGTTGATTTTTCGATGTTGCGATGAATCATCTTCTTAATTGAATCTGTACCTGAACAAAAATTATTGTTGTTATAAATGACTCATAATTTGTATCGTAAATATTTTTAAAGTTAAAGGTTAAGATATTGTAATAAATTTGTGCAAATAATAATATAAAATTGTTCCAAAAGTTAGATTTCATTTCTCAAAAACGGTCGAAAGATAGTTTAAAAAAAACAGTATATTTACAAATACACGGTGCTCAAAAAATGGATGAAAAGTAGAACGGTTCTTCCATTAATTCTGAGTCGACAATCGTAAAGCAAAAAATTTGTACGGCTCTTCGTAAAGTCGCACAAATTTTCTTAAAAGAAAATTAACTTTGGCAACACCAAATCAAACTGTTATAACAGTTTTCAAGTAAATATGCAAATCAATCTGACAAACGTTAAAATTTGACAAATATTTTTTTATTTTTATGTCAAACAAAAATTTTCTTTTCAAAGTTGCCGTATGTACTTTAAAAAAAATCTGCTAAATAAGAGTTGAAAAATTTAAAATATTTGTATTAACGATGAGTTACACCCAGAGCTGGGCAAAATCACGATCGAAAGGAATTAAATCACAATTCCCAATTCAAACAAATATGTTTTTGTGACAATTCACAATTCCACTTCATTTTCGAAGTGAATTAATCTACAATTCAAAGTGATTTGTGCTTTATTTATGTAAAATATAAAACACAAGCCTTTTTGTGAATTGGGGCTTGAGGCTTGGGGCTTGGGGCTTAAATCACATTTACAACTACCAAATATTATCAATTTATTTAATATTTTTTTTTTTAAATATTAGGTGTATTGAAATATGCCAAAGATATGTGCACAAACGAATGAAAACAGATATTAATGTTCAAAGGATTCCTTAAAAAATGTAATTAAATGAATGACATGTGTTGGCATGTTTACATTAAATCTGTACCCGGTTTTAAATTGTATTGCATTGTAACAGATTTGTTTTTAAAAGTACTGTAAACTAAAAGTTTTAAAAATACGAAATTTCTTAGTAAAAATTTACAAAATGGCTAGTAATTTGAAACAAATGTTTAGTGTAACACAATTACGAATTAGTGCACAGATCGCCGATAGCTACAGCCAGAAATAACAAAAATAATATACTGTTATATAATCCAAAAAATAAAGAAACAGTTAAAAATAAAAATCATTATTTATAACGCGCTTATCGATAATAGATTTTAAGTCCTTTCAATTGAATTAAGTCAGGTCAATTGAATTAGGCCCGACCAATTGAATTAAGCCCTTTCAATTGAATTAAGCCCTTTCAATTGAATTAAGCCCTTCCATTTGAATTAAGCCCAGAAAAATTATTTAAGCCTTTTTTCAACACAATTCACAAGCCCAAATAAATTTCTTTGAAGGTCTTAAAACACAAGCCTGATTTGCGAATTTTTTAAAAAGGCTTAATTCACTTAATTTAAATCAAAAAATATGATTTTAATCATGCCCAGCTCTGGTTACACCAATGCAATTTTAAACAGTTCATCTTGAATGTACAAGTAAATTGATTCCATAAAAGATTTTTAAAATATTACTTAGTTCTGGTTGCACATTTACAAGTTTGATGGCTTCGTGATGCCGTTTGGATTGTCAATTTAAAATTTATCAAAGAATTGTTTTTCCTAAAACAAAAGACAAAATGTCTATTGCGATGTGGAATTGAGTCTTAATAAATAAGAAAAATAGGATTTTTTTTTTCCATCACTTGTCTCATAATTCCACAGAGGTTTTACGGTAACATGACATGAGAGCTATGAAGCCACTCGTGATGCCATCTACCGACAAAATCGCAAACTGCTTGACAGCTATTGAAATAAAACAAAAGACAAAATGTCTATTGCGATGTGGAATTGAGTCTTAATAAATAAGAAAAGTAGGAAAAAAATTTCCATCACTTGTCTCATAATTCCACAGAGGTTTTACAGCACGTTTGCATCAACTTCTTAGGTCATCAACAAACGGCTGGTCATGTCATGTTACCGTTGTAGATAGGTTAATATCAGTCAGTTCAGCTAAGTCGGTATCACAATCCACTATTTCCCAGTTGATCTAGTTGGATAAATGATCGCACCATACTGATGAGTCCGAAAGGACGAAACGCGTCTATGGTTAAAGCTGAACTGACCAGCCGTTTGTTGATGACCTAAGAAGTTGATGCAAACGTGCTGTAAAACCTCTGTGAAATTATGAGACAAGTGATGGAAAACTTTTTCCTATTTTTCTTATTTATTAATCGTTTTTCCATTCCATTTTCTGAACATCCTGAATAGTGATTTCCTCCTTAGCAAAATTTTATTGCATTTGAATTCCACAATATTAAAATAAGAAGTGCGTTTTTTTAATGAGATAAAATAAAAATCATTATGTGAAGAACAAACAGTAGTTAAAGTAAATATAAAAAGAGAAAATGTTTACATCCACTGACTGGCACAATGACTAGCATTGATTTGTTAGTATGACAATATTATACTTGTAACATTATTATCAGTAAGTAGTTTTTATCATTTTCTTTAGATAAAGAACGTTTCACCTGACGCAAATGTCCTGATTTTCCACGAATTTATGTATTTCTTAACGCTACTGATATAAATTTGATAAACTGTGGATTATAATTATTTAGTTCTTAGAATTCACAACTGCTTTCTTAAAATAATAACATGAGAGTAATGAATGATTATTTTTATTTGCACTTGATTTCCGATCAATCAAGTACATCATGATGTACATTATAATTAGAGATGTTATTGAACCAACAAGATAAAGTGTATATAAAATTTATTACTTTCGTTTGTTTAAAAACAAATACTTTAATAAACAAAATTAACGATCGAGGATCAATCCTGAATATTTTGATTATTTTCAAAATAATATACATTATAACCACGCCTCTCGATCATAGGACTTTAACATATAAAATTATATTTTCGTGATTTTCTGCTTCTTTAATTTTTTTTTTCCAAAAATGTTCAAATATTTTAAAATTCTCATCTAAATCAATAAACAAAATTCATTTTACATACTTATAAAGCCAGAAATGATGTTTTAAAATGTCGAAAATTACCTAAAAAATTAAACAAAAAGATAAATAAATATTTTATCTGTCAAAATTGTATATTAAAAAGTAAGTGTTACAATTTGACATTGTAACACGTGCTTTCCATATTATTTTGAAATTAATTTATTTGACATTAATTAGTTAGGTTAGAGTAAGGTGACCATTTATTTTTGGACACAAAATGGAAGAAATTAAGGAATATGAATATGAGATGGCTAGCTCTGTGGTATGAAGTCGGCCTGTGAATCCTGAGAACCCTGGTTCGATTCCCACCAGACGACAAACAATTGTCATAATTTCAAAAGCTACCCCTGTGACTCCTCCACCACTAACATCTTTGGGGTCCGTGATTTGACGACTGGTAACCGCATTTCACGCGCAAAATATATCACTTACCGAGATCTGCTTCGGCAGAGTGCCACACCCAGTAATGGGTAGAAGACGTGATGGTATATTTATTTATTTATTTTTATTTATGAATATAAAGATATCTGAAATATTTTTATTTAATATTTTACAAAACTCAAAAAATAAATAACACATTTCTGACAAAAAATAAAATAAATATTTAAATTAAGATGAAATAAAAATTTACATTTAATTTTTATTTATTTATTAGTATAAAGATGTTCAGAATTAAAATTTGTTCACTTAAATGAGAAAATAATTGTATGAAATTATTTGAAATACTTACAAAATTATATAAAATTTTGAATGAGGAACAGTAATTATGTACTATGAAAATTAAGCACTAGTTTAATTAATTTATACAATTTCAAAATAATTTTAAAAATTTGATACATTATTATTAGTGATGAAACGATTAGTACTTTTCCGATTACGATTACGATCACGATATGTTCAACCATAATCGTACGATTACGATTACGATTACGATTATAATTATGAATAAAACAGAACAAGTTATAAAATAAAGTGCTTTTTATTAAATAATTGTCAAAATACATAGATATATACAAACGATATATATTTGTATTTAGAAAAATAAAACATATTTTTTGGTGTGTTAATTACTAATATTCCAAATTAAAAGCTTTTAAATTTTTATTTAAAAAGCAAAGTTTTCTTAAATGTTTGAGGGTTAGGCGGTTTATTTTTTCATTTTGAATCAACCCAGCGGTGGAAAATAGTCTCTCTGATGAGACGCTAGATGGTTTATATCAGAAGTACTTCATCGATAGTTTACTTAGGCGTGATAAATTATGGTTTACCATCCAGTATATAATCGGGTCTGAAACATGACTCATATTTGGAGATGTTAAATACTATTTGCTCGATCATAATTCATTGCTGCGTATTAAGATCATTTTGGCAATTAAGTTTTGGAAGTACGGCTTGTATGGCGACGCGCTGTTCAGATTATCTGCTAAGCATATGCTATATAGCATCCCAACGGGTTGGAACATCCTTAATAAGCACATGTTGTGGAACATTATATGATTCTTGTGCTTCTTGAAGTATCTTCATTGCTGTAGTTGATTGGCTAAAATATCCAACTATTTTTCTTGAAATTTTTACTATGTCTTTAACATTGTCATGGTGTAATAAATCGTTGTGTAATGCAAGATGCACTATATGGGCCATGCAAGGAATATGTTCAAAACCGAGTTCTTTGATGGAATTTACAATATTTCGGGCGTTATCTGTAGTAATTGATTGAACCCTGTCAGAAATGTCCCACTCTAGGAACGCCATATTTGGGGCTATATTCTCACTAGTGTGGTTTTCGTCTTCAAAGGGCAATACTTCTAAGCAAACATTTTTCATCTCAAAATCGTTACTCACGCCATGTGCAGTAACATTAATAAAATCACCGATATGTGAGGATACATCACTAGTCAAAAGATCTTCTGTGATAGATATGTTATGGAATATGTTTCAATTCTGATTGCACTTTAGCTTTAACTCGTGAAAACATGTCAGGCAAAATTGTTTGACCTATGTGAGTCCTAGATACCATTACGGACTTTGGACAAAGTTTCTTCATAAGTCTTTTAAAACCTTCTTTATTTACGTGATCCAAAGGCTCCATGTCGATACATATCTGTTCAGCAATCAGCTGTGTTATTTCTTTGGTACGAGCATGATTAGCATCGTAACATTGTGAAAACACTTTTGGAATTGTTGCCTGCGTCAGTACTACAGATATACCCGGTAAATCACCTGGGATAGAATTATAATCACTTTCATCACACTTATTAACCTTGTTAATTTCAACTGGATGAAATCGCTTGACATGGGCCCACATATTGCTAGTCGTAAATCCCTTAATTACTGCATTCTTACCACCCCGAGAAATGTCAACTGCACAGTATTTACATGTCGCTTGGTTAAAGTCGCCTGTATTTTTGGTAAAATGTTTCCAAACATCACTTATATTTTTACGCTTGACAGACATAATAAGATAGAAAAAGTTCACAATTATTTCAAAACTAAATTTTTTTAATATAGGTACGTACACAATTTACGCGCAAACGAAACACACTGATTTAGACGTTCAGAGCATCAGAGCACAGTACGGTAATTCCCCGTATTCTGAACGTGCACGTACTATTATGTGCAGATGTTAAACAAGCAAGTAGGTACTTGTCGAAAATTAATCGTATATTAATCGTAATAATAATCGCCGGTTACGGTTAATCTGAAAAGCACGATAATCGCCGATTACGATTAATCTCCATCGTAATCGTTTCATCACTAATTATTATATAGTAATTTAAATTTCGAAATTGATTTTTTTATTATTAAAATATGATTAAATAGCAATTATACTTATAAAATCAAAGAAAAGAAATAAATTTTAAAATGACAGCGACTCAATAATTTCTTTTTGACTTGTTAGTTTTGTTGTTGCTATTAATCCAATAATTTTAATTTTTTTCCCAGTTGAAATTATTACTATTTTTATTCTATTGTCTATATTTATTGTATTTCCAACACAAACCTAATGACATATGATAAATACGGCATAGAATTGACTATATATTACAGCATAACAAGAGATAGCATTACCGCAGCTAACTCTCTCTTACAAAACAATGAAAGACTATGTCGAAAGTATGTAATCTGCAAACTTTGTGTTTATGCGTAGCGACAAAGACAAAGACTAAGACTAAAACAGTAGCTAGAAACGCTCAGCTGTATTCACATATGACAAACTCGCAAGGTTATGTCGAAAAACTAAAACTAAGACTATGTTAAGAGGTGGAAACAAGATTTTAACCAGACACTTAAAAAAAAATGTAAACAGTTTTGTATGCATCTTTTGATCCTGAACATCTTTGCACTTAGTTTTTCCCATAAAATTAATGAGAGAACAGGAAATTGCATAAAACTAAAATCCCATTTTAAATCTCTAAGTTCGCCGATACTAAGCATCACTCGGTAAGTAATTCAAGTAAAAGTTGAATTAAATCAATGTATAGTCCTCATTACTCACAGTTAACACTGATGCGTTCGTCAATTGCTTTTTGAAAAGTTATTCCGAGTTATACCGAGTTTGCAATCAAATTAAGGTTCTTAGACAGAAAATTGTAGTAAAAGTATCAAAAGAGTGTCAAGCGATGACCAATTGTTTTTCCAAAATTTATCAAATTAGACCGTGTTTAGTATCAAATTAAAGATCTTAGGCATCACAGAAATCTAGTAAAAATTACATCTAACTGATCGTCAATTGTTTTTTTCAAAAGTTATTTATTATACAAGTGTTTTATTAGGTATACAAAACACGTAAGAAAATTTTAAACACAAGACCGATGGTCGACTGTTTAATATTCTTAAGTGTTGTATATACCAATAAAACGCAAGTGTAATACAAAATTTTATCCACAACTCATAATTATAGGTATCGAAGAAGATTGATTCAGTTTTTTTAGTTTCTCAAAATACGGTAGATCATGAAATGGTTGCTAAGTAACAAGTTGTTTATAGTGTTTTAAGCTACATTCACAAATCGAAATTAGTTTTTGTTTTACGTTTTCCATTTTTGTTTTAATAACCTTGTACACATGTTATCTTATGCAGCCATTCACAAATCAGTATTTAGTTTTGGTTTTAACACAAACGTTTGCAAACTCCAAACTTATGTTTTAGTTTTACGTTTTATACTTAGGAATAGACCAATAGGACGAAGCGTAGAATGATGTAGTGATATATACTTGTCTCTTTCTATCATCCTTCGCATTGACTATAACCTAAGTTTGTTTTTATTCGAGTGTCAAAATGAATGAAAATAAAAACAAGATTTTAATACCTACTTTCTTATTATGATAAAATTTACCTTGCTCTTCCAAAAAATACGAAAGTAAACAAACAACATAAGACAGCATGTGTAACTTAGCACATCTGACAGTTGCATTTGCTGTATTACCGACCTTCTAAAATTTATGATAGATGTCACTACTAACTAAAATCGACAAAAGCAAAACTATTTGTGAATGGCACCTAAAAACACACTAAAACATAAAGCATAAATCAAAAATTAATTTCGATTTGTGAATGTAGCTTTATGGAATATAAAACACTATTGTTTTATGAGCCATATAATGCAAGTGAAATCAGGGTAATAGTGTCTTTATTATATATGAGTTGTGGATAAAAGTTGTTAAAATTATGCCGAATTTATCTAAATTTAAGTTTTCATTTTGATATTGTGGTCAATTAATAAAAATCATGATTAAATACATATAATCACACTGCAATCTCTTACCGAGTAGACTATAATTTTAAATTCCATTATTTTCTCAGAAAATAATGTTGAATTAATACACAGACAGTTCAGTCACCTAAGCAAAACAAGTAAACAATAAAATGTTGACAGATTTTATTTTTTTATTAACTGTCATTAAAAATGTGAAAACACATACTTTACTACTCTTAAATTCTACATAAACAAAGAAAGTACATACGAAACTATATCTCATAATGTTTATGTAAATCTATATTACTTTTCATAAATATTAATTATGTTTTGGTTCTGTTGCTATGAATGTGAACATACATGCAAACAAAATAGAAGTCATTGGCGACTAAAGTCAGTGATATACTTAAGATTTTTGTCTACGTAGGGCGGTACAGTGATTTAATTTTTCAACTCTGATTCCCATTAATTATGTAGTGTATATTCTATTTTTTTTAATGAATTTTAATTAGTTGTTAATTATTTATGCCTTATCTATAAAATAAATATTTCTGGCGACATGTAGACTCCAGTTATATAATTGCAGAGATGGAAACAATGGAGTCCATTTAAAACTTTGCCGAAGCAGATCTCGGTAAGTGATATATTTATTTATTTATTTATTTGTTACTCTGCACAACAGGAAGTAAATCCCAATTAGGCAGCGGTCTCACTGATCGAGTACCGTCAATCGTGTGCTATCGAGCAAATGGATGTTATTGTTTGTACTTCAAATTGGCTATTTTTATAAACTATCATATTCACCTAATTTGTAAATTAACAAAGCGAATTCTTACTCGATTAGAATGTGTGACGGTGAATCCGAAAGTAATTCTTCTAATTATTTTGTTGTGTATAACTTCTTTCAGAGAAAGTAATGATAACGCTTTAAAATTGGAATCTTTCTTGCAATTTTCAGGACTGAAGTTACAGTTATTTACATTCTAAGTTCGGTAATTAAGTTTTTACGATACGAGTCTGGAATTTCGAAATGCGTACCGTAAAAAATTATTAACGGACGTACTCGTATGATGAACAACGTTTCGTTTCATATTGTGTCACATTTAATTATTAAACATTATTTGCATTTCCAAATCTTGAAAGTGACATCCACAGATCATAATATACTACTATAGATAAGAAACTGCCATGTTACGCACTGGGACTGTATTTTGCGCCATCTGAGTAGTGGAAGTCTAACTAACGTCATGTATATAGGCAACCCGATATGCAGCTTGTTATTTTTCTTATTATTTTATATTTATTTAAACTACATAAAATAAAAATTCATAATTACAATATAACTATTTATTAAAATATTTACCTGTACACAATTTATTTATAATTTGAACTGTTTCAATCGCAGTTTTATCCAACTCTTGTGAACTTGAAAATATATTATGACTTCCTCATCTAAATATTATTTATTATATGATCACTTACTTGCCAGTAGCAGTGCAGTTTTTTACACAACAATTCATATTAGTTGATGACATTATTTATATGAAATTATTTCACAAATAAAAATTCATTGGATATTTGACAGATTACAAAATTTGAAATATTTACAAATGACAACTATAGGAACAATCTAGTCACCAATGATTGCCGATATTGTAGTTATCTAAACTGCATGTCTTCAGATAAAGACTATCAGCGCCATTCCTTAGGTGGAAGTCTAACTATAAACACAGTCCCATGGTTACCTATATAACTTTCTGCTGCCTGGAGACATCTTAAAATAATTATAATTAAATGTCAAAAACTATTTGTTACCCAGCAACGGCCCGATAACAGTACCGTTATATTTATTATAGTACTAGTACTGTAAAATATCACTTTCCTGACTGAATCTCCTACTGTAAATATGGAAACGCGATACAGTATGAATAATATATTAAAAAACAATTTACAAAAGGCAACCTATTCTAAACACGAGTTTGAAATTTCTAGCCCCACAGCGGCGACGGGACGAACGAATGAATGCTAGAATTACCTTCTGTAACGAATGTTTTATATTATTTTCTCTGTTTCGGGTTTCCTTACCGTAATTTCTTTATAAAAATAGTTGACATTTTCCATTAAGGGGAATTTTTGGTATAAAAGTTGGCGACAGTGATTTGCGATTGATTTTTTCCGTTGCCTATAAGTCGTGTTTTTTTTAATTTTATCCGTTGCCTAGATATTTTGTGTATTTAATGTAGTTATACCAATCTGTGATAACAATATGTCACCAAAAACCGTTTCAGAATGAAGCTCATTCTAGCATCAATATGCGTACGAGAATATATTATTCAAATGCCGAAACAGAGAAATAAATATTATTGTCCGTTATTTGTTTCTGATGCACTTCAAATAAAACAACAATTTTGATAGATTAATTTAAATCAATTTATATTATTTATATTATTTATATTGATTATATAGGTAGGATAAGATGACCCTTTTAAAAATATGATGAAATATTAGATGATTTTCAGCTTGTCGAGTCAAAAAGACGAGGTACGATGTATGTATGATCGGCAATAATCCCGAACAAAGTCCCTTTAATTCGTTAGGTGAGAAATTGCAATGTGGTTGTGGTTATAAAATGGATGCGCCTAACCTTTATATCTGCCAAAAACAAACTACGAAAGCAAAATGGCTGATCATGTCAACCTCAGACCAACCATAAGTAGACAAATTCTGTCGTATTCAAGTCAATGCAGTGTTGTGAAGTAGAAAGAGTTAAAGTAACTTGTGGGTGAAGCGGGTGCGCGGCAAGGAACGAGTACCCTTTGATGTTATGCAAGTTGCAAACATTTGTATAGTTATTCTAATATTCAATTACTTACTGTTTATACATCAAAGTAAAGGTTAGTTTTTGACATATTAAGTGTTTTGTATACGTACTTTTGTGTTTAAATAAATAAAATGCTCGCGTCAGATAACTGTCATCAACAAAAATGCAACCCGCATAACACCAAGTGGTACTAGCTCTTTGCCGCGCACCCACCTCATCACCCAGTTATTCTAACCCTTTCTACTTCACAACAAACGCCGTTGTTCTTCGTCTAAGTTATGTTTTGTCTGAGATGTCAACATATGTTGGAAACATGTGTACCAACGTAAAAAACAAAAAAAATCGAGAATCTAATATACGTAGCCCGCGAAATTTGAAGTCACCTTTTTTTAACAAACCTCGTATATTATTCACAACGCATAAAACTCATATTAACTTATTTGTTATTCGCCAAATACCTTTCACTATTGCTTGTTCTGTGCAACTCGGTCTGAAATATAGCGAAACGAGCACACCGTTCAGTGGATCAAGCAGTAATCGCTTTTTGCTTATTTAGCAATTGCTTGTTTTGTTTGGCTTATAATTTTTTAATCCGATTGGACATTACTGTTTTGCTAGATAATTTGTAGAATAATCAAGTACCTACTCGTATACATTTTATTTGTAAAAATATTATATAATCCAAGGCGGAATCATAAAAATGAATGTTTACTTCAAGATGTTTTGACGGTGTGTTGTTTATACAACTTATGAATCATGTTTGAAGAACTTTTATGTATTGTTTAATTTTTTGCTAGATATGTTTTTAAAATTCCTTTGTTTATAAATAAACGGGTATACAACTGTTTCACAACTTTTAATATCTGCCTGATTTACTCGTATCTTTCAATTACAATTTATGAAAAAATGTTTTGTAATTAAACGCCATAAGATTTCA
The DNA here is from genome assembly GCA_911728475.2 of Pterostichus madidus. Lineage (NCBI taxonomy): Eukaryota > Metazoa > Arthropoda > Insecta > Coleoptera > Carabidae > Pterostichus > Pterostichus madidus. The sequence goes on from OU452314.1 coordinate 28,378,201, forward strand.
AATTGTGTAATAAAAACGTAAAATATGAATTTACTAATAAAATACCAAGTATTAAAAAGTCTATGACAATTTTGACAACTTTCTAGGTTATATTTTTTGCTATAAAATAAGTAACCTATTGTTGTTATAATTGACACAGGTTATATATGTAAATTTATGTGGCCGTAAAGCTATTTATAAAACAAATAACATGCTTTTATCCTATTCTGCGGTTTTATTCAAACAAACATAGCATTTAAGTTTTAATTATTTATTTTATTTTTAGCATACATTGTTTAGGGAAGTACCAGTGAATAAGTACTAACTTTGTCTGTTTTGATTTAAACTTTACAAATAATATATAATTTTTTCCTACGGTTTTGTAAGAAGTGATTTATTTTGTACTCATTTTTTATGCAGAAAGTGACTATGTTTACCTTTTATTTAATTTAATATCGTAATATACTAAAAGCATGTCGTAATGAGTTTTATTACGATACAAGTCTTGTAATGAATTTTTTCTTACTGAGTAGAAAATAGACTTTTCCAACTGTCAGTTGAAGCAGAAAGTTGACATTTGCCGCTTGCCGAGCGGTAATGTAAGAATGTTAGGTTAGAGTGACTCTGGAGTTACCTAAACTGCTAATTCGAAAGCAGTGATTGTAACCATGGATACATGAAAACTGTCGGCCGAATTTCCAAACAGAAAAACGGTCAAAAAATATTTTTCCTACAACTGTGCGATTTCTTTGTTATTACGTAACTATTATTGCCTTGGTTACGTATGGAAAGTAGATGAATGCAGGCCAAATGCGTTTCTGTAAGCAAAGAAACACTAGTGCGGAAAATGCTTCGTTACGTAACTGTTGTTTTGATAGCGATTTAAATTTCGCGCCGAGCGCGGAGTTCATATTTTTGCCACAGACGCTTATGGAAGAAGAAGATACGGTGAACCAGCGTTAGTAAATATGCAGTAGTATATTATGACGTTTATAAATATAACCTTAAATTGCAGTATATCTAATCTGTACACAACTAGTAAAAAGAACCGAACAAAGTCAAATATATCGATAAATGGTTTTATTTATGAGTAAGTGAAATACATAGTATTTATTGTGTGTGTATATTATTAACACAGTTGTTACAGTTGCTTATATTGACATGATGTGAAGTGGAAACTTTTGTACTGTCTAAAGAAACATTGATTTTTTCCATACCTGTTCATATTATTAACAGTAATATTGTTGACAACAATTTCGGAGGCTTTAGAAGTACCAGCAACAGGTTGATTGTCATTGTCAAAAATAGATGCAACATAGCATGATACGGAGCTTCAATTATCTTTGGAGATGTTTATGATAAAGAAGAATCACTCAGTATAGTATTCCAATCTAGACGATTTTGAAGAAATTATCTTGAAGTTAGTGAAATATTTTTAAATAACATAGAACAATGTGCAAGCAATCAACAAACAAACCATAGCAACGCCGTAAAACATCGTTCTCGTGTAATATTATTAGAATTATATAAATTTTGATAATATTTTAGTGATTTACTAAATCGCACAGTTGTAGGAAAAATGTTGTTCACAACTATTAAATTCTATTTCAAGCGTTTCTAAATGGCCGTAGAAAAAATATTATGTGCACCTTGAACAGAAAGTGTCCTTGTCGTTGTTCTTGCATGGTTGCTGCTCTCGGCAACACATCGATCAACAATCTCTGTGCGCGAGCAGCAATAGAATACTTTCTGCTCTAGATACACAAATAACTATTTGACAGTAAAATAACAGTCTGACATAAACAAACAATGAAACTAAGATTTTATGGAAATTGAATCAATTTACTCACGCCTCAAAATATAAAATTAAAAATATGCCAATTTTGCAATATTTTTTTCATATATACGTGAAACATTGAACGATATAAGTATTGTAATGTATTGTACAATGTATTATAAAATTCAGTCTACGGTCTAATTCGACAATTTTTACCACTTGTATTGTAATATGATACATTACAATACTTATATCGTAAATAACTATTATTGTACACTGCTAATGGCAACCACGTGGTAAAATAGTTGCTGCATAATCTAAGATAATTAACAGCATAAATGATTTTGGAATGTAATTAATAAAATTATTATAACTAGTTAAAGATGAATCGTAGAAAAATGTATGCAACTTGTATTAAGAGTGTCTTTATTTCACTCAAGGGTTTGCCACACTTACCTACGGCTTATGCTGTAAGCTTTCCACTCATGTAATAAAATGATACTTTCAATACTAGTTGCATAAATAACTATTATTAACAAATAATGATAATTTAATTAGTTTTTCTCTTTCAATTAAATAATTAACAATTGATGAAACTTAACTTTATTAAAAAAATAAATATAAAAATATCATCACGCCTTTTACCCATTACTGGGTGTGACTAGGGTTACCACCTCAGAACTAAGTCTCGCCCGGAGACGATGACTATTTTTTTAAAGAAGATCTTGCAATTTTAAAAGTGTTACATTGTTTTGTTAAAGACAAGCGTTTTTGTTTTCATGGTAAAATAATTACATATAAAATAAAGTACAAAAAGATTGGAAGTGATAAATCTACTGTAACAATAAAATTAGTGTATTCAACGTCATACATACGATTAAACTGTAACAATATTGACTAAATTTAAGATAATCACATGCAACAGAAGACATCCTCACCTAAAATTATGTGTACTTCTGAAAACTTGATACAATTCAAAAAAATTTGATGATATATCAACTATTAGAACCGAAATTAATTGTATAAATTCTTACTAAAAATCATGAGGACAGAATCAAGAAATTGGAAGATTTAGTGACAGAAATTAAACTAGATAACAGTAAAATATAGATCATCAAAGAAAATTTTTTAATAATTTAGCGGCGTAGAAGATTTGTCCTGGACAACTAACTACATAGCACTACATATTCAATTATACTTACACAACCCGGAGAAATAATAATTAAACCCGGAGCTCGGAGATAACTCACTGAAACTCGGAGTCTCCGGGTCAAACCCGGAGAGGTGGCAAGCCTAGGTGTGACACTCTGCCGAAGCAGTTCTCGGTAAGTAATATATTTATGCGCGTGAAGTGCGATTACCAGCCGTCAAATCGCGGCCCCAAGGATGTTAGTAGTGGGGCAACCACAAGGGTAATTTTAATGTGGTGAAAATATTTATAGGCTTTGGGAATCGAACCAGGGTTCTCAGGATCCACAGGCCATCTACCTATATTTATTTACTTTATTATAGAGAGAAAAATTAGGATACTGGCAGAATTTGAACTTGGGACCTTTAAAATGTTCAAATATAAATTTTTGTCCATATAATAAATTTAAATAATAGTTATTGATGCACAACCGGGGCGAAAAGCATGTGTTTTAGCCCTAAGAAGCGGGCTTAAGAGAAGAAATAATTCCTATGGATACATAAATAAAATGACAATTTTTATTTATTGTGAATACTTGATTCTGCAAAATGTCATTTTGACATATAACTTATTTACATATTTTAATATTTTAAATATATAATTAAATGTTATTTTGTTGTGCATAAAATATTGTATGTACCACGGGAGAAATTAGAGTTTCTGACCCTGAGCATATTATTAGCCCTCGGAGCTTTGAGCTTTGAGCCTCCTGCCACGGGCCAGAAATGCCTGTTTTAACCCTTGGATAACTATTATGTATTAAGGACATAATCAAAAGATTATTGCATTGAGAGAATCTTTAATGATCAAAGCGTTGCCGAGATCTTGATCCTGATCCTGATTATGACCGTAGTACATAAGTTTATTTTTATTTTGATCCTCGAAATTAAAGGATTCAGTTAGTAGCAGGGCCTGGACAGCTGCATTAGTTACCCTGTTACGCGATTTGTAACGCCATCTCTTGCTGCCCCAAATGAACTAAATCAATTTAAAATTATTAACAGGAATCATAGCAGGTAAAATTTAAATGCTTGACTGTGAAACAGATTACTTATTTAAATGTTTGACAAACGTTGTTTTATTTTTTGACAAGTAAAATTTCTAAATAATAAACATATCTGTCGTCATTATTGCAATCTATATTTAATGGTGAGTAGGTATCTTTTATAATTTTATATTTAATTTTATACTATTTTATAATTTTAGGCGTGTCTGGTATCACATTGTTAAAAATTGTAAGAATATGTTTTTCCATGTTTTACCACGAAATAATTTATTACGAAAAACATTGATGGAAAACAATAACAATAGAAATGATTTAATTGATGTGCCTTATTGTAGTACTCTTAAGTACAATGTAGTATGTAGTCTTCATTTTCAAAATTGACAGTATCGATATACATCATAAAAAAAATTAAATATTGGGGCTGTTCCATATATTGCCCAATGTAAATAATTAATACAATATTGTGAAATTTTAGACTAATTATGAAAATTCTTTTTTAGTAAATATAAATTCATTTTCAACAATTCGAAATGAAAATATCTCATATCTATCAATAATAATAGTAACAATAACATACTCGTATAAGAATACGGATACTGAAGAAAGTAGCGAACTGATAAATGAGAGTGTGCATAAGAAGGCGAAAATGTATATTATTCATATTTATTTGTATTGCATACTAGTATGTGTTTAATTAATATTTTAAATATGATTTAATAAAACTAGCTTTTCACTAATTGTTTGTTTTTGTTGATTTGTAATATATTTTGATTTTAATAATTTTGAAATATTTTAGTCATTACGATCATGAGAATGATAAATATGTATCCTATATTATCGGTATTTTTAATAATAATTACATGGGGCAACAAGAGATGTCACCAGTAACTGCGTAACAATTTTTTGTTATAGCTGTCCCTTCTTCTATGGTTACTTGTTCGGTGGTTAGTAGGTATTCGTTATCCTTTTGCTGGTGTTATTAATTTCAGGTATGCTGTGGTTTCTATGCATATAGGTACATAGATTGTTGGTATTGTTATATTATTTTTTTACGAACAATATTTTTTTCGTTTATTGTCAAATAAAAATAGAATATATGAATAACTATTTCAAAGAAATATTGGATGAATTTCAGTACAACAAAACTCAAAAGAGCTTTACGAAAAACAATACGAATTTCTTGTGTTGTCTGACATTTATCCATAAATCACGATTTTGATTTGTTTGAATAGCTGTTGTTTGGAAACTTTATACGCCCCAGGGCTATAATAGTCAAAGTACACCCGCTTTTTATGGGGTGGCTAGCTCATATGAAGTCGTCCAGTGAATCCTGAGAACCCTGGTTCGATTCCCACAGGCAACAAACAATTTTCATAATTTCAAAAACTACCCCTGTGTCTCCTCCACCACTAACATCTTTGGCTGCCGTGATTTGACGACTGGTAACCGCACTTCACGCGCAAAATATATCACTTACCGCTTTTGAAGGCTTATTAACAAGTTTATAATGCCAAAATAAAATAATGGTGATATACAACATAATAAATGAAAATGTCCCAAATATATAACTTGAAAAAATAAGTACCTATAGTCAAGCATTTAACGAAATATATCGATAAATATAAGAACATTTCATTTTGTACGATTTTCAAAATTCTAATTAAAAAATTGTTTACTCACTTTGCGATGTGCATACTAGTACGTATATTAGAAGTCTAGATGTTTATCAGAATGTCCAAGGAATCTACTACAATAAAAGGAAATAATTAAATAATAAATTATTATAAGTATACGACAAACAAGTTAAAATAATAAAAATATTACATGACTTTATAACAATTTGCAATTTAAATTAAATTTAAAAAATATATTTAGGAAAACACGTAACTATGCCTCACTATTTAATAAAATAATATAAAGAATTTAATATAATTCTTAAAGATGTAATTATGCGTTTTATCTATTACTGGATGTGGCACTCTACCGAAGCAGATCGAGTTGGCCTGTGGAATTCCACCACCCCTGTGCCTCGCCCTTAACTACTTTATTAATATGTATATTTAAATATTATGTTTATTTCGTTTATCACAAAATACGTAATAACTAAAATGGAGTGTAGTGCAGTTGGCAGGCGTCAAATTACGGCCCCCAAAGATGTTAGTTTAAAGAAGCACAGAAGTTATTTTATATAAAAATACATATATCTTCACGCATTTTACGTATTATTTACTGTGTATGGTACTCTGTCATAGCAGATCTAGGTAGATGATATACGAGGGCAGGGTGAAAAGTCCCTGAAAAATGAAACAAGAAATGAGTTCTTGGTCAAAATATATTTTATTTCTCAACATAATCTCCTTGTAGCTCGATACACTTCGTCCAACGTTTTTCTAATTCGATCCCTTCCAAATAATACGATTTTGGCAATCCTTCAAAATAGGCGTTTGTCTCAGCGATGACCTCATCGTTGGAACCAAATCTCTTTCCGCCGAGCCATTTCTTCAAGTTTGGAAATAGATAAAAATCGCAGGGGGCCAAATCTGGAGAATATGGTGGATGACGAACCAATTCGTAGCGCAATTCATGCAATTTTGAACTTGTTACACGGTCGCGGTTGTTGTCAACAGAGAGCAAATGTGGCACCTATCTGGCAGATAGCTTTCTCATATCCAAAAATTTAAGCAAAATGTTCCGTACACGTTCGATTGAGATGCTCATAGCCTCAGCAAGCTCGTGCACTTTAACTTGCCGATCGTCCAATATCATACCATTTCTGGCGTTGTAACCTCAATTGGACGACCAGAACATTCGGCGTCCTTTGTGGTCATACTACCGCAACGAAAATCAGTAAACCACTTGTGAATCGATCCAATCGATGGTGAGGAGTCTCCATAAAGTTTAACAAGCGATGCTTTGGTTTGCGTAATGTTTTCACTAATTTCAAGATAATTTCTTCAAAATCGTCCAGAATGGAATACCACACAGAGTGATTCTTCTTTATCATATAAACCTCCAAAGGTAATTGTTGGATCTATTCTTGACAATGGCAATCAACCTGCTGCTGGTACTTCTAAAACCTCCGAAATTGTTATCAATAATATTACTGTTAATAATATGAACAGGTACGGAAGAAATCAATATTTCTTTAGATAGTATAACAGTTTTCACTTCAAATTACGTGAATATAAGCAACTGTAACAACGTGTAATTAATATACACAAACAATCAATATTATGTATTTCACTTACTCTTTAAATAAAACCATTTATCGATATAATTTACTTTGATTATTTTTATTAATTATCATATTTAATAATGACATACTTGAGTTCCTTTCTACTGCATGTGATGTGTACAGATATACTGCAGTTTAAGGTTATGTTTTTAAACGTCAAAATATATCACTGCAATTTCTTCTTCTTCCATAAGCGTATATGCCTAAAATATTAAATTCCGTGCTTGGCGCGAAATTTAAATCGCTCTCACTTTAATTTTCTTTTGACAATTCCGTAAAGTACAAATTACTTTCGGCACTAGTGTTTCTTTGATTACAGAAACGCACTTAGTCTGCATTTGTTTACTTTCCATACAATCAAGGCAATAATAGTTAGGTAATAACAAAGAAATCGCACAGTTGTAAGAAAAATAATAAAATTATCACGTCAATTTCATTTGCAATTCAAATAAGAAAAAAATGTATATATTTAGAAAAATACTAAACAATGCCTAATTATATCACAAACTAATATGAAAAATTTAATTCATATGTTAAAGATGTTAAAAAATTAGTATTCTATATCCTTCACATTCTATTCTACTCAAATAATAAATAAATAAATATATCATCACACGCTTCAGCCATCACTGGATATGGCACTATGCCGTAGCAGATTTCGGTAAATGATATATTTTTGCGCAAGAAATGCAGTTACCAGACTTCAAATTATGGCCTCCCAACATAACCCACAGAAATAGTTGAAAATTTATTTGTCGGCTATGGGAATCGAACTCGGGTGTTTAAATCTACATTCCAATTCGCTTCCACTGATCTATGATATTATTTACCCTAATATTATTTATTTCCAATATTCAAAGATCAACTGGATAAAATCACAATAAATTTGAAATCGTTTTGTGTCTCGTCAATAACTAGATTTGAGTTACTGACCAAAGCTGCTCGCTGCATCCTGGTTTGTTGCAATTAAATCTCTATAGACCACAGAAGTAAACGTCACCAGGAGGCGTGACTTAAGCGTTCTATCTCTTTCTATTGTAAGGCAACGTATGGCGTAGCACACTTCTTATGAAACAAACATTTGATTTTTAACCTAATTTTTGTTTACATGTTTTGTTTTGCGCTTTTTTGTGCAATAAATTAAAATGGGGTGGTGTTTTGCACCTGGCTCTAATCACAACGAAATATACAAGTGCAAAAAATTCAAAATTCAAAATTGTGAGGTTATGATTATAAGTTCACTACGACATACGTTTCTTTTCAAATTTAAAATAGGCATAAAAAACTATTACATGACATTTCAAAACAATAACCATTTATATTGGTAACATTAAAACAGTAATTTGTTGCAGCATTGGTCGTTTCCCTTAAAAATTTCAATTTTGATACTTATAAAATAAAAACGCGATAAGACAATGGTAACTGCATATACCATTCGACTCGCATTCAAATTTACCGCCCTAATATGGACCGCCCACTTCTGTGGTCTATTATTCTTATTCTAAACTATTATGAAACATCCGATCTCAGACTTTTTAACACACTCACACTTGTACTAGTTCAACATCATCCAGGAGGTTGATTCTGTATCTTGCGTGACTACTTGCGGCACTCATACTAACACGATTTGTCACATGCATACTGTAAACCATCTGACGGATATTTTACGAACTTATTGATATGACGTCACGAGTTGCGAGACACGCAAATATTGTTGCGTGACCAACGTAGGTCCTGTTTCTAATTTGCGACACTATCTATCTCATTCTAAACAGTATATCTTTCGTTCATTTACTGTTTATCTGTGTTTTTCTAACCAAACTTCTGTGCTGTGCTTGAACAATTTATGACAAATTATTTACAAAAATAATTATATTATATTTCTGTATTTATTAATTTAGCCCATAGAATAGTGTAACCTTGTAACTGTGTATTTTTTTTAAAACTTTAATCTTTAGTTTTATTTATTGCCATCAGAGTTACATTAGCGTATATATTTTATTGTAACTTATCGAAATCAGTAATCGTTAAAATTGTTTTAGATTATCGTTTTTTAATAATAATAGCTTTAGCGGGCATTTTTTTACCAACATTAAATTTGGCGTGAAAACTTAAGGTACTAAATTCCCCATGAAAGTTACTAGAAAGACTACAGTGACGTCAGACATTTTACTCACGCAAATGTAGTCACGCAAATGCTAACGCAAGATACAGAATCAACATCCTGTAACTCAGTTTATTTTGAATTGCTCAAAAACTATCGAAGAATCGTTATTATAGATGACAATTAACACGAAGAACTGACTTGACAACTGCATCACAAAAATTGATGGAGTAAATGAGAAATTTAGCATTCATTTACCTACGTAACAGTTAACTAATTACTAATTTAATGAAGTTACGTTAACGTAATCATAATAAACCTCTTTTCGTAATGCAAATGCAATAATGGTTTCTAAATAAAAAACATGTTCATAGCTGGAGGCGTAGAGTTTTATTTTGAATGTGGGTTTATCTACATTTTGTAAGCGCCTATGTACTAGCATACTATACAAAAAGCATGGCATGGTACTCATTATACACGAGTATGAAAGTTTCATACGAGGGAGAAATAGACATTCCATACGACGAGTTTGTACATTACGAGAGCAGGGTGAAAAGTCGCTGAAAAATCAAATAAGAAATGATTTATTTGGTCAAAACATATTTTATTTCTTAACATAATCTCCTTGTAGCTCGATACACTTCGTCCAACGTTTTTCAAATTTTTCGATCCCTTCCAAATAATACGATTTTGGCAATTCTTCAAAATAGGCGTTTGTCTCAGCGATGACCTCATCATTAGAGCCAAATCTCTTTCCGCCGAGCCATTTCTTCAAGTTTGGAAATAGATACAAATCGCAGGTGGCGAAATCTGCAGAATATTGTAGATGGAGAACCAATTCGTAGCGCAATTCATGCAATTTTGCCATTGCGACTGCGATCGCGCTTGTTGTCAACAGAGAGCAAATGCGGCACCCATCTGGCAGATAGCTTTCTCATATCCAAAAATTTATGCAAAATGTTCCGTACCCGTTCTGTAGAGATGCTCATAGCCTCAGTAATCTTTTGCACTTTAACTCGCCGATCGTCCAATATCATACCATGGATTTTATCGACGATTTCTGGCGTTGTAATCTCAATTGAATGACCAGAACGTTCGGCGTCCTTTGTGGTCATACTACCACAACGAAAATCAGTAAACCACTTGTCAATCGTTCCAATCGATGGTGAGGAGTCCCCATAATGTTTAAGAAGCGATGCTTTGGTTTGCGTAATATTTTATCCACGCAAGAAATAATGTTTAATCAAGACGCGAAATTCACTTTTTTCCATGTTTTCAAAAATCTTCAAGGTTGCTTGCTTTCGATGGGTGTCAAAACAGAACTAAATGACATATCAGTCTGGAAATTTTAATGCGTTCTAATTAAAGATGGTATATCACATATATCACATGAGATTTGCGATTGTGGCGTCATCTGTTTTATTTTTCAGGGACTTTTCACCCTGCCCTCGTACAGTGCCATCTTTTGGCAAAATATCAAAATAAGACAAGAGGGTATACTGGAATTTTACTCCACACTTCACGCGCATAAATATATCACCTACCAAGATCTGCTACGGTAGAATGCCACACCCAGTAATAGGTAAAAGGCGCGATTATATATTTATTTTATTTTATAAATATCAAATTTGTTATTTTCTCATAACAACCATTTTAATGTCTAATGACCTAGGCTGTAAAAATATACTTTTAATATCAATCGGTAAAAATCTTATTTATTTTATAACGAAAAATACAAAAATTCATGTTATTTTCTCCAGTTTGCACTTTGTAAGTACTGCATAAATAATAATAATAATAATATTTATTGACGCAAGTCAAAGGCAGGGTTCAGCCAAGGCTGTTCTACCACCCAACCATACATAATAAATACAAAAGAAAATAACAATAATGTCAACGAGATACAAAGGACGAACAAATTAACAAACAGCGAAAAATTATAACAGAATCTTTACAAACTGATCTAAAATTGTGGATTTCAAAATAGCATTTGGTTAAAATTATTACAGGTTAGAACATATTATTTACATGATATTTAAAAGTACACAGAGATAGCGATTTTAATGAAGGCGGAACGGTGTTATATAAAGTGGGCGCCAGATAAGAAAAAGAATTCTTAAATTTAGTTTTACAAAAAGTTGGCGCAATATATAATTCTTTCATACGAAGAGAATAATTGTAGAATTTAAGTACTAATTTGTCACATAAATATGATGGAGTGCCGGTCTGCCTTATTTTGTGTATCAAACAGAGATACGCTATTTTTACCCGATCTTCAATCAATTTTATCTTAGCCTCCTTACGATACAAACTAATGTGGTCATACTTACGCACACCATACACATATCTTAAACAGGAGTTTTGTAAAAGGGTTATTCTATTTTTATCAGATTGCGTGAGATTTGGAACGTAAGTGCAGGCGCAATAGTCAAACAATGGCAAGACCAAGGACTTAATAAGGTGTAGCTTGATCGGAGAGCTTAAATCTGTACGATAGTGATATAGATGACGCAGTTTCATGCGAGCAGCTGTTAGTTTCTTGTTTAAATAAAGAATATCAAATCGAATATTTGAGAGCAACTGCGCAATAATAAAACAAGATATTGACGATTATTTTCTCCAATTTACCTTTGATATCACTCACTCGTCATTTATATATCTTCTTACTCTTATTCTTAAACATGAATTTGTACCCATTACTTATGCTGATAAAAAAGCTATTAAAAATTATTGATTAGCTAAATATGAATTCATATATATTTTTAAGTGGACTCTGAAATAAGATCTGGCACTAGATAAAAAATAATTTTTAAAATAATTATCTCGTACATACTCAAAATTTTGACATCATGATTAAATTGATCAAATATTTGAAAAGATAATGTTACAATTAGTTCGAATGAGGCAAGGGGGCAAGGCAACATTTATCTTTTACGTCAGTGTAGAAACTTCTAATTATAATACACTTGAAAGTGAATACGTACATTATAGGTTTAGCTGGTTACCAAGCATTATAAATAAATATGAAAATAATTATTAATTATAATTATTTAGTTTCGTATTCTTTTCAGTTTCACTTTTAATTTCACATTTATATAAGTGCATTTTTAATTTTTCTGCTTTCAAGTACCAATTTATAACTAGTCTTATTTAGATTAGTTTAGTTTTTAGTTAGATTCAGTTTGTAACAAGGTTTTTTGCCTAACTTTCTTAGTACTTCAGCTCGGTTTCTGATACAAAATCATTCAGGGAAATTGTAGTCGCAAGTCAAAAAGTTTGCTTTTGCGCCCAGGACGAATTTTTTTTGAAAACTAAAATGTTTTCTTAGATGTATTCATTTTAAGCTTGCAAGAGCAAAAAGTTCACGTATTTTCATTGAAAAATAACAGAATGGTCTTAGTTTGAAAATTTAGACAATTTCAGTAAAATGACGAAATTTAGATTTTTCGCAAATGTGTTTAAATAACAAGAACAAGTGAATTATATCCAACAAACATGGGCGTCCACAGACATTTTTCCAGGGGAGGCGAGTCGCAAAAAACTCTCAGATGTACATAAATTTCTAAAATATTTTTTTTTACATAACATAAATACAAATACACATATGGATAAAAAATATTTAAATTTGTGAAATAAATTACTAGTCTTCATCGTCTGGGTTGAATTGAACAGGAAGGACAATTTTCTAATAACTCTTCCATAAATTGACACCATTTCTTCAATAAATTCCGATTTAGCAGTTTTACAGATTTTATTTTCTAATATTTTGTGTCTGTGTACACTTAAACTTAGATTACTCAATCGTTACGTTAGGGAACATGTCGCTAGCTGGCCATAAGAATACTGCCGGAAATTCAGTTTCAGCTTGAATTTATTATCTTTAAACTTATAATTTCATTTTTATTTAATTTATATATACATATACAGTGTGGTGGCCACGACTCTCGAACATCGGACTTCAACTTTACCATGTAAAACTATATTTTTTTAATTTCCTGCTTTAAATATTTGAAACAAAAAAGCTTCAAAAAAAATTTTTGGGGCATAAAATATGAAATTAATTTTACATGCTTTGTATCGGCACAAATTAGATCTGAAAATGACTAAAATTGTCTCAAAACTATCGATAGCTATGAAATTGACACAAAATTAAACAAATGTTTGTCGTTTAATCTGTCAAAACTGTCAGAATAAATTCCTTATTTATTATTTCATTTATTTTGACAAATAAAACGTCAAACATATGTTTAATTTTGTTTCAATTTCATGACTTTCTATAGTTTTGAGGCAATTTTCGTCATTTTCAAATCTAATTTGTGTCGTTATAAAGTATGTAAAATTAGTTTTGTTTATTGGTACAGATGCAGAATGTTATGCCCTAAAACTTTTATTTCAAGCTTTTTTGCTTCAAATATTTAAGGAAGCAGGAAATTAAAAAATTATAGTTTTACATGTTAAAGTCCTATTTTCGAGAGTCTTGGTCACCACTCTAGTTAATATCCAGGTGGGGGGCGCGCCCCCCTTGCCTTCCCCTGCGGACGCCCATTCCAACGAATAGCATATAACGCTTCCTAATGAGTTACTCTAGGGATACAAATAGCAAAACTTCAATATTTGGCCGTAAAATTTGAGTTACGATTTTTTATTTGCCGATTTTTAGGGATACTTTAATGAAATTTGAGGGTTTTTTCAAGTTTCTGGCCTATAACTTTCGGAAATCCGCTTGTATGCTACTTTTGGCACTTTGGCTGACTTCTCCATACATTTCTCTATAAGTTTAGTCAGAAACAACAAGTACTAAGTTATGGATATATAGAGTTAATTCAGCATATTCGTGAAAACATTTGTGTTTTAAAAAAAAATTCGCCCTGGGCGCATAAACAAACTTTTCGACCTGCGACTATGATTTTCCTGAATGATTTTGTATCAGAAACCGAGCTGAAGTACTTAGAAAGTTAGGGGTTGCACAAGAAGAATGTTTAATTTTAACAAATTTTAATATCAAAACAAAGATTAACTGGTAATATCAATTTAACAAATAAAGTGGTGGTTGAATAAGTGTGGCGACACTTTTTCCGAACAAGGACTACGTCGCCGTGGGTACAACGAGAGTATAAGCCCACACTGAAATAAGTCAGTAGAGCCTGAGCCACTACTGAAAAAAACATATTAGTTTATTATACAGTGTGTTCATCCAAAACCCGAACATAGGCTTATAACATGTGATATCAGTTTTTTGGTGCGCATTGCTTCCCAATTAATTTAATAGGAAAATACTTCAAATAAAAGTTGTAGAGAATGAAACTACGAAATTTTTTTATATAAAACACATTTCATTTGTCAATTTCATCAGAGCGCAAAAATTAATTGAATATTTGTAATATTCCTAAAAATAAAGATGTCCATGGAAAAATTAAAACAATTGTCTAATGTCAAAATATTGACGTTAATATTAAATCTCGGACAAAGAAGGAAAAATACCTAAAAAATGAATGATTTCTCACACGAAAAAAAGCTGCAGATAATAAAATGAACCTATAGCGATGAAAATTACAGAAAAATTATCCCAGTATTTCTATTAATTAAACGTCAATATTTTTGACAGTAGACAATTGGTTTAATTTTTTCATGGAAGCCTATATTTTTAGGAATATTTCACATATTTAATTAATTTTTGCGGTCTGATGAAATACACTAGTGAAATGTATTTTATATCAAAAAATTCATAATTTTTTTCTCTACAACTTGTATTTGAAGTATTTTTCTATCAAATTAATTGGGATGCAATGCGTATCAAAAAACTGATATCACATGTTATAAGCTTATGTTCGGATTTTGGATGGACACACTGTATAGTCAGGCATTATTTTGTATTTTCCATAATACGTAAATAATTGTTTTTTTAATTTGAATTACGAATTGAATTTAATGTGAAATTTTATTATTTTAACTTGTTTTTCATATATTTATAATGGGGTAATGGCTCAGTGCTATCAAGTCGGCCTGTGGACGCCTTTTACCCATTACTGGATGTGGCACTCTGCCGAAGCAGATCTCGGTTCATGATATATTTATTTATTTATTTATTTATGTTACTCTGTACAACAGGAATTGATTCCCAATTATAGTACAGGGCCACCCCACCGTACTGACGGTTTATGCGCGTGAAGTGTGGTTACCAGCCGTCATGTCACGGCCCTCAAAGATGTTAGTAGTAGGGAAGCCACAGGGGGTAATTTTAAATTGATGAAAATTTTTTGTCGGCTGTGGGGATCGAACCAGGGTTCTTAGGATTCACAGGCCGACTTGATACCACTGAGTCATTATCCCATCATCATCACCAGTTTGCTTAATTCAGTTCATTTAGTCATATGTCTAATTTATCTGAACTGATTTAAGTGAACCAAGTAGCAAATGCAACACAGTTAATGATAATGTGTAACCTAGGTAGAGTAGCTAATAGCAAAAAAGAGGCGATCTTTATAATTAATCTAGCAGATCTTACATTCTTAAACTGAAAGAATTATCTATCCAAAGATTAGCATCTTTAAAGATTAGGTACAGTAATTAAGCGCTAAAATGAGAATATATCTCAAATTTTTTATCTTAGATATCCGTCAGATCAATTTGACTAAGTCATATAACAATCAGTATCCTTCGGTATCTCGTTGGTAACCAGGTATGGGTTTCTACAACGCACAACGCTGTTCGCTGTATCGTTAGCGGTCAGTCACGGTCCTCAACAGTCCAAAGCTGCTCGCTGCGCCATCAAGACTCAATCACGATCTTCATATGCAATACCATCGTCTAACTCAGCGGTTCTTTTTATCAAATTTCCTAAATATTTTTCGCGCCGCCCCAGTTTCTTGTGAACGTAAGAATATTATACTGATTTTTCAATAAGGTCTGATAAAATAAAAACCTCAAAAATTTCAAATATATCAATTTTATTTTTTCATATATAACCAGAAAACAGTGATACGAAGTCGGCTGGTGGATCCTAAGAACCCAGGTTCGATCCCCACAGCCGACAAACATTTTCACCAATTTAAAATTATCTCTGTGGCTCCCCCACCACTAACATCTTTGTGAGCCGTAACATGACGGCTGGTAACCACACTTCACGCGCATAAATATATCACTTACCGAGATCTGCTTCGACAGAGTGCCACACTCAGTAATGGGTAAAAGATGTGATGATATATATTTTTTTTATTTTTACAATTAATTTTCAACATTTTTAACTAAATTTAACATTAAATATACCTTAAGCACAAAATGTGTAGCAGTATAACTCCCATTTTTTTTCTTCACATAAACTAAATCAACACACAAATGAACTATCATGGTTATTATTTTGTGGGCAGTTTTGCGGATGAAATTGAAGTTAATTATTATTTAAAACAAATTTTGTTACTATACAGTTTTTTAATAAAACAATTTTTTTTAGTTAAAACAGAAATGTTTACTTCCTCTTTCAATGGCTGTCATTTCTAAATGTATGTATCGATTGACTTAAAATTTTATCTGTGTATTAACAACATACTAGTATATGTCTCATTAAAATTACATTTCATTTTCTTGTATACTACACGAGAAATAAAACTCTAAAATATAACATCAAACGAAAAAATAAAATTGAGCCAACTGAAGTGGGACCGGGCTCGTATATGTGAATTGTGATAAAATTCTAAGTTGTTCAACAATGCTAGAGGGATATTCGGACAGAAATTTAATTGGTTATTTTCTCAACTTGATTATAAATGGACGAATTCGACTGGATTCCCGTTTCTACCTATGGAGTAGGTGATTTAGAGGTATCGGGTCTGCTTGTAGATTTGAGAACCTGTGTTCGATTTTCACAGCCGACAAACAATTTTCACCAAATGGAAATTACCCCTATGGCTCCTCGTACACTAACACCTTTGGGGAGCGTGATTTAACGACTGGTAATCGCACTTCACGCCCACAAATATATCACTTACCAAGATCTGCTACAGCAGAGTACCACATCCAATAATGGGTAAATGGCGTGGTGATATATTTTTATTTTTTATTTTCGCACACGTGATTAAAAATGGATGAATTTAACTGGATTTCTATTTCAACTAAAAAAATATCTTTTCAAATATAAAGAAGGGAAATATACCTTTCCAACAAAAACCAATGCCGATATGCACTATCACTATGAAGGATAAAGATATATGTAGATAGAGTAGATATCTATATAGATAATGATCTAAAACTCTAAAAATAATCCATTTATCAAATAAATTAAATTCTGATGCAAAAAATTAATATGTTACAAATACTTGCAAATTCATTGAGCAAACATTGGACCTGAAGTTCCGGGTTCAAAATAACAATGAATATAAAATTAATGTAGAAGAATTCTTCAATATGAAGATAGCATACCAGTTTAAACAATCTAAATAATATAATTTATAAAATAAAAAATTATTCTCAGTAATAATATAACAGAGTGAGAATAAATTGAAAATAATTTGGCAGATCTTTCGGAAACTTGTTGCCAGGCAATAGTCACGAAAGCTTCTAAATGGCAACAAGTTTTAGAAAGATACTGGAGAATTTTTTTTTTGTGTGTGGCTTCTTTTGCGGACCAACTACTTAGGTCATATGCCGCCATTACGCCCTGATCTGCGTTTTAGTTGTTATTGGTCAACAGCAACGCGGGTTTTCTCTGGACGGTCACCCATCCAAATACTACCCGCGCGCAACGTTACTTAACTCGCGTTATCGCTTAGATCAGTTCCAACGAGTGCAGCCATGGCCGTTGACAAACTGGAGAATTATTTTCTAATTTATAGAACTCTCGAGTTATATTTAATTAGATAATTTTTTTTGATTTAGCTGTTGAGGTCGATTCATCCAACTTAAAATATTTTGAACTAGGTCCATACCGGTTGATTACTTATTAATGTATTTTTGGAAGTTGTTTCCAAATTTGTTTGTGTATTTTCCGTATCTGAAATACAACTAAATAGATTTTTTTCACACAGTTTACTTGACGCGTTGACAATTTTAAGTAATTATTTGACAACTACCTATCATTTGTTATAAACAAAAGCATCTACAGAGATTATTCCCGGGAATAATCACAAGAGCTTTATTCTCAGTAATAATATAAGAAGAGAGTGAGAATAAATTGAAAATAATTTGACAGTGTTAGAAAGATATCCGTAATTAAAAGTAATATTTCGACAACAATAATTTACAATTTTGAGGTTATATGCCATTCCTATAAAATGAAATGCGCCAAAAAGAGTGCCTTTATGGATAGATCTCCTTAACGACGTGTTTTAAGTGCGAAATAGAAAAAAAATATCTGGTCTCGTAGGTATATTCGAATTTACTTATGGGATAGATAGCTCAGTGATATCGTGTCGGCCTATGAATTTGAGAACCCGAGTTTTATTTCAGCAACCGATAAACTTTACTCCACATTAAAATTACCATCCCTTCCACTAATATCTTGGAAGGCATAATTTGAGAACAGGTAATCACATTCTGCTACGGCAGAAAAGGCGTAATGATATATTTATTTTTACTTTATTATGCTGTATTCGATATTCTATTTGTAAATACAAATTTTTAATGATTCTATAATATTCTGCCCGATTCTCAAAAAAATTATTTTGTGTTATACTCCATTCCCTGTATCAAAACGATGACGTCATATGTGGACGATGTTATCATAGATACGTTGAAATATAGCTATCTTTTTTTAATAATATTATTCGTACCCATGCGAATGAGACAACGTATGTCTTAATAAGTTAAGACACACGTTTCATGTTTTTTCACGTTCTATCACATTTATGATTTTAATGAAAACGTATGACAGTTCTTACTAATACAAAAATTTACATTTACTTTGTTCACATTTGTTTATAAATAAAAAATAGAGACCTATGGTCAAGATTTTGTTATTTTCTCACCTGTCATTTCTAAGTTTGTGACATTTTTGATACATAAATACAGACTGAGAAATAAGAAATGGCTACAAAAATTTTGGGTAATCAAATGGGATGGCTAGCTCAGTGGTATGAAGTCGGCCTGTGGATCCTGAGGTCCCTGGTTCGATTCCCACAGGCGACAAATTTTCATAATTTGAAAAAGCTATCACTGTGGCTCCTCCACCACTAACATGTTTGGGGGCCGTGATTTGACGACTGGTAACCGCACTTCACGCGCAAAATATATCACTTACCGAGATCTGCTTCAGCAGAGTGCCACACCCAGTAATGGGTAGAAGGCGTGATGATATATTTATTTATTATTTTTTCAAATAATATCAAAGATTTCATTGTCAGTAATTTTTGTTGTATTTATAACAACAGAAAACAATAACATAATTCTTTTGACACATGAGTGCAAAAAAATATTACTTTCCGCACGCAAATGATTATGGAAAGTAAGTACTTTCTGCACTGTCGTACGAAAAAATATTTTATCCACAACTCATATATTATAAAGACATAATTACACTGATTTCAGTTGAATTATATGGCTCATAAAACACCAGTGTTTTATATTCCATAAAACACTGTAAACAACTTGTTACTTAGCATCCATTTCATAATCTACCGTCTCTTCAGAAACTACATATAATTGAATCAACGTTAAACGTTACGACCAATCTTCTTTGATACCTATAATTATGAGTTGTGGATAAAATTTTGTATTACTTAAGAAAAAGTATACACGAGACCGAAGGTCGAGTGTTTAAACTTTTCTTGCGTATTTTATATACCTAATAAAACACTTGTATAATAAATAACTATTATCCACAACTCATATATAATAAAGACATAATTACTCTGATTTCAGTTGAATTATATGGCTCATAAAACACTAGTGTTTTATATTCCATAAAACACTGCAAACAACTTATTACTTAGCAACCACTTCATAATCTACTGTATTTTGAGAAACTATATAACTAAATTAACGTTAAACGTTACGACCAATCATCTTCGATACCTATAATTATGAGTTGTGGATAAAATTTTGTATTACACTTGTGTATTATTGGTATATAAAACACTTAAGAATATTAAACACTGTTACATGCAAGTGCAGAATTTAACGCACGAGGCACGGGCTTCGGTCTCGTGTTTAAACTTTTCTTACGTGTTTTATATACCTAATATGTATAATAAATAACTATATTTATCTATATGTTATTATCATTACAAAGAGCAGATTAGAAAATAATAATTGCGCATATTAAAAATACAAAAAAAAAAATTATATTTAAAAACATAAATTCTTGGAAGGGGCAATTATCCGCTATGCCCCCGCTGGATCCGCCCCTGATTTTACGAGGAATAATGTATCTAGCGCCCAATTTTTACATGAAATAATCCTGACCTATCTACAAACCATACTTTAACACAATTTGACTAAACCAAAAATTAATATTACCTAAAACTTATTTGCGAATCAGGTTCCTTATTATAATCAAATTATAATGTCTCCCCTAACTTATAAAATATCCCAGGGCCTCATAAATCATGAAGACAGCTCTGAACGTCGCCTCACAATCCCCACACGCACACATCACACTTCGTAACTCTCGCACCGCAAAGCACATCGCCACGCGACGCTAGCGTCGAGCGAGCCGTCATAAGCGCGCGTTGAGTTAAATTCAGCGCAGTTAGCGGCCGATATCGCGAGAGATAGCTCTTAGTACGAACCGAATAGTTTTGACAGGTCGTTCTGTAAGATTATTCTATTAAGTTTTTGTTTGAAAATGCAGAATTGATTGTTTGTTGATTTTGTTACATTCCGTGACCGTGGTTTGATTTAAAGTTGTTGGTTGTTAAGTTTTGTTGCAAAGCGGGTATTTTTGAATTTAGTGAAAATGGGCCAGGGTAAAGGAACCCAAGCTGAGGCAGAGGGCAAGAATGTGGTGAATTTGACCATGGGTGTTTTCGATGGTGTCTTGGATGCTGAAGTGCAGAAACCGCAAAGTAAGTTTTATTTTCTTTATTGTGCTTAATTTTGGAGGTTGTTCTTAAAACGTAGGTTTAATTTGATAATAGAAAAATAGTTTTTGGTTATTTTAAAGGACACAAAATAGTTTATTCAATATTTTTAACGCAACACAATGTTCCTTTACACCAATGAAACTAAAATTTAGGTCTGACTTAAATAAATAAATGCAAATCGGATTAAAATGATGAAATTTACATTGCTGTCAAACCTTTAATACAATAGCTGTATTCCATTTGTCATTTGGCTCACTTAAATCAGTTCAGATAAATTAGACAACATTACAAATTAACTAAATTAAGCAAACTGATGCACTTATTGGAGTGAATTACTTCAAAGTAAATTAGAATCAGTAATTCTAGAACTGGAAATAAAACCAGCGAACCAATACATCGAAATAAATAAGTGATCTGTTTCAGTAAATGTAAGTTAGATCTGATCCAAATGGCAAATGGAATGCGCCTAATATTGTTTATGTCAAATTTAAAATTTAAATTTGTATTTTAAAGGACACAAAATTGTTAGTCAGTATTGTTAACAAGTACAAAAAGATGCTTTAATAATGTTTGTTTAAAAAAAAAAAATAAATATATCATCACGCCTTCTACCCATTACTGGGTGTGGCACTCTGCTGAAGCAGATCTCGGTAAGTGATATATTGCGGTTATCAGTCAAATCACGGCCCCCAAACATGTTAGTGGTGGAGGAGCCACAGGGATAGCTTTTTCAAATTATGAAAATTTGTCGCCTGTGGGAATCGAACCAGGGACCTCAGGATCCACAGGCCGACTTCATACCACTGAGCTAGCCATCCCATCCCATCCCATGTTTGTTTACACCAACGAAATTAAAAATTATGTCATATACTCGTATGTCGGGTGATTCATCAATCTGTTCTTGTTTTTAATTCTTTTATTTGAAACTCTTCAAATAAAATGTACATACTATGTATACATATGTATACAGGGAGCCCCATTTGACATTTTTTTAAAAAATATTTTAGACACTTTATTATATTATACTTTTTTAAAAAGAATCTATCTTGCTATAAAAATCAGCTTATATTTATATGGTGTGCTATTAAGAAATATGAAGTTGCATATTGTTTCGCTTAAATGAAGCACCCTGTTGAAAATTGAATTGTTCGTAAATTTTATTTAACATATTTATTTTTGTAACAAAATATGGAAGCGACAAACTTTTTTTCACGCTTTGCATTTTATTGACAATATGGATGGCTAGCTCAGTGGTATGAAGTCGGCCTGTGGATCCTGAGAACCCTGGTTCGATTCCCACAAGCGACAAACAATTTTCATAATTTCAAAAACTACCCCTGTGGCTCCTCCACCACTAACATCTTTGGGGGCCGTGATTTGACGACTGGTAACCGCACTTCACGCGCAAAATATATCACTTACCGAGATCTGCTTCGGCAGAGTGCCACACCAAGTAATGGGTAGAAGGCGTGATGATATATATATATATATATATATATATATATATATATATATATATATATATATATATATATATATATATATATATATTTGCTGTATATTTAGCTAAAATTGTGTTTATAAACTTAAGTTTTTCAGACATTCATTTTAAGTACTTAGTTTCGATTATCAAAAAAGCAAAAATCTAATTTTCGTTGAAAGACATATTTATCTTAATCAACTAATTAAATGATTTGATTGAATATTACTCTAAACAATCAATAGCATTTCATTATTTGACAACGTTGACATAGAAATGAGTGAATTAATAACTGAGTGCAATTATCGCGATAATTTTCTATACATAAAATTGATAGTTGTTCTTTAATTTTTTTTTAGTTACCTAGCATCAAAGTTGTCTGACATATAATATTGAAATGACTATAATATTAGAAGCAATTGTTTTCGTAGGGCAATATTCTTACCGAATATAAAACGGGCATTGAATATTATCAAAAAAAAAATCCCCGTGAGCTCAAAAAAATTATCGGTAATATTCAATGCGTTAATTATATTATAAGTGAACATTTAAAAACAAATATCCTAAATTATTTGTTTACTAAACATTTGTTATTTACACTAAACAAAACATATAAATATAACTACTGAACAGGTAATTGTACCACTTTTTTCCATCGTTTTTACTTACTGATAATGATATATTTTTAATATTACGAGCTCGGTCCCACTTCAGTTGGCCCAATTTCGTTTGATGTTATATTTTACAGTTTTATTTCTCGTGTAGTATGCAAAAACATGAAATGAAATTTTAATGAGACATATAATAGTATGTTGTTAATACACAGATAAAATTTTAAATCAATCGATACATACATCTAGAAATGACAGCCATTGAAAGAGGAAGTAAACATTTCTGTTTTAACTAAAAAAAAATTGTTTTATTAAAAAACTGTATAATAATAAAGTTTGTTTAAAATAATAATAAACTTCAATTTCATCCGGCAAACTGCCCACAAGATAATAATCATGATAGTTCATTTGTGTGTTGATTTAGTTTATGTGAAGTAACAAAAATTGCTACACATTTTGTGTTTAAGATATATTTAATGTTAAATTTAGTTAAAAATGTTGAAAATTAATTGTAGAATTTAGTAAATGTAAGATACCTGGGTTTTTAGCATTATTTAAATTTTTAAGGAAAAATTAGATTCGGGCCAACTGAAGCGGGAACGGGCTCGTATATGTAATTACCAATAGATACTGACTCGACAAGTTTATAGTTGAATATTTTTTGTTACTTTAAATTTTATCAAATACAGATAAAAAACAATTCTATTGCTCCATTTAGGTCTTCATTTTTTGTCTACTAAAAATTATTGAAATAAAAATGTTGAACTTGAATTAAAACAGGCTATTATTATTATTATTACAAGTAATTGATCTCATTTTAATAACACGAGTTCTAAAAGATTTTATTATTTAACATTTATGTAATATATGTATACGTGCCTATCAGATCATAAATTATGAATTAAAGATAAAAATAATGAAGAAGAATAATTTTTATCGATTATTATCCAATATTTACCTAAAAATGGCGAGTTCATTAGCACTATCTCGTATTCAATGTCGAAGTGATAATTTAGCCTCGCCTTGAAACTTGCTAAAACGTGAAATACGTTGAGGATCTTCTAAATTCTTACTACTGAAATATAAAGCAGTGGGAGAGCTGAATGAATATGTGCGAGGTCCTCACATCGAGGTTAAGTTGACAATCTTGGCAGAACAATATACGTGATTAAATTTAATTATTAAACATGTTAAATTCTATACACATTTCGCATTTTTGCTAGATATTAAATAAACTTGACAGGGTAATAATTTTAGCTCTAGTTTATACTTTAAATACCTAGAAAGTGGGTCGCTAGTATCGCTTGCGCAATTTGGATTTTAATAGTAATTTATGCACCAAGGGCGTTAAGTAGAGAAGATAATTCATATATCATGTGACATGTTTCATCAGCAATGAGAATCTTCCATATCTGCATGTCTGTCACAGCAATGACAAAAAACAAATGAATTTATCACCTTATGTTGTAATTTAAAACATATAGTATACTACGTACCATGAACTGTAAGTAGGCTTGCCACCTCTCCGAGTTTGACCCGGAGACTCCGGGTTTCAGTGAGTTATCTCCGGACTCTGGGTTTAATTATTATTTCTCCGGGTTGTGTAAGTAAAATTGAATATGTAGTGCTATGTAGTTAGTTGTCCAGGACAAATCTGTCTCACTTTCGGAATCTTCTACGCCGCTAAATTATTAATTTTTTTTCTTTGATCATCTTCTACATCTTACTCTTATCTAGTTTAATTTCTATCACTAAATCTTCCAATTTCTTGATTCTGTCCTCATGATTTTAAGGAAGAATTTATACAATTAATTTCGGTTCTAATAGTTGATATATCATCTTGTATCAGATCAAATTTTTTAGAATTGTATCAAGTTTTCAGAAATACACATAATTTTAAGTGAGGTTATGTCTTCTGTTGCATGTGATTATCTTCAATTTTGTCAATATTGTTACAGTTTAATCGTATATATGACGTTGAATACACTAATTTTATTATTACACAGAGCTGGGCAGTAACTAGCTACATTTGTAGCTTAGCTACTAGCTTAGCTACTAGCTTAGCTACTAGCTTAGCTACTAGCTTAGCTACTAGCTTAGCTACATTTACCTTAGCTGTAACTGTAGCTTAGCTAACTGTGAAAAAATATAGCTGTAGCTTGTAGCTAGCTACTTTTTTTTCTATTAGCTTAAAAATAACAATTGAAGCTACTTTTAAAGCTACTTTTTGTAGCTTCAAGCTACTTTTTAAGCAGAAGGTCAACAAAGTACGCATGCGTACAAGCTAAACCCACACAAAATAATTATTTGTTGCCGGTTCTAACTGGCTCTAATACGCAAAAATACAGAGTAGGTGCCAGATGGTATTTGCTATTTTTGATATTTATGTACATAATAGTAAATTAACAGTCATTATAACAAAAGAATGATCATATGACAATGGCAAATTTAATTATTTCACAATAATTTAAAAAGTAGCTTTAAAATTTAACAGCTACTTTAACGAAAGCTTTTAGCTGTAGCTTAGCTATATTTTACAAAATATAGCTTATAGCTGTAGCTTAGCTACTTTTTTAAAGAATAGCTGTAGCTCTAGCTTAGCTACTTTTTTTAAGTAGCTTGCCCAGCTCTGTTATTACAGTAGATTTATCACGTCCAATCTTGTTTTACTTTATTTTATATGAAATTATTTTACCATGATAACAAAAACACTTATCGTTAACAAAACAATGTAACCCTTTTTTTTATCAAATATGGTAAAAACAATAAAATTGCAGGACCGTCTTTAAAGAAAATAGTCATCGTCTCCAGGCGAGACTTAGTTCTGAGGTGGTAACCCTAACCAAACATCCAGTTTACAATGTTCAACTTATTGAATCAGCCTTCCCGTTACTTATATCTCACTGACTCTAAATTAAACATTTAAGCAGCTAAACAATGATTAAAACAATTTTAATTAGAAACAAGAAAACATCCTTGAAACAAAGGTATTTTGCGATAAATTCACACATAAATAAGGCATTCATAAAATTTATTTCTCTATAAACATTTAACGTCGGAGCAAATCGATGTCAGACAAATCTGAAAAATTCTAAACTAATTACTAACAAGAATTTATTGAACCATTTACGGAGATCAGTTAGAAAAACTGATCTCGTTAGATTTAAACCTGTCTACTGAACTCAATTTTCAGTTTTTCATCAGTTTTTTTAGTTCACGCATAGGATTTCTTGTTAGATTTTATTATTAATAGCTCTTAGTTTCTACTTTACTTAGAAATCATAAAATATATCATTAATCATGGTTCATGCGCTTTTAATTTAATGCCAAAAAAAATGGAAACTTAAATTTTAATAGGTCATAAAATATATTTAAATAATTCTTAGCTGTATGCAAGGCATATTGCAAAATTCAGCTTTATACTTATTGCAAAATAATTGTGAAATTTATTTTTTATGACCATTTTTTGAAATTTTAAAAAATAATAGCAATGAACAGTATAAAATAAATAAATAAATATAAACAAATATGTTGTATTTTCAATTCCGCATGACTTCAGTCAATAACTGATTTTTATTTATACAACCGGCCACAGCGACGTTTCGTTTCCCACTGCAACTTCTTCAGGAATAGTCAGTAATTTTAAAAGAAAAATATTAACATTGATTTTAAAAAACATTGAAATACATAATTTTTTTTATGTTTTTAAAATCAATGTCAATATTTTTGTTTTAAAATTACTGACTATCCCTGATCAGTTGCAGTGGGCAACGAAACGTCGCTGTTGTCGATTGTATATATAAAGATAAGTGGTATTAATGTAATGATAATTGTTTATTTGGGTGTGGGGATCAAATTCGGGTTCTCAAATCCACAACCCTACTTGATACAACAATTTTATCTAAAAATAATGTAACCCAAATTAAGTAGACATCCGGTATACATCAACCATTTTCTGCAATTGCTTCTTTCTACTTTACTCCCAGAATTGGGTTAAATAAACTATAAAATTTGATATACAGTTTACGACCTAATTATTTACAAATATATTAACTACTAACATCTTTAGGGTGATTTAACGACTGGTAACTGCATTTCACCAGCAAAATATATCACTTACCGAGATCTGCTACGGCAGAGTGCCACACCCAGTAATAGGTAAAAATAATAATAATAATAATATATCATCACGCCTTCTACCCATTGCTGGGTGTGGCACTCTGCTGAAGCAGATCTCGGTAAGTGATATATTTTGCGCGTGAAGTGCGGTTACCAGTCGTCAAATCACGGCCCCCAAACATGTTAGTGGTGGAGGAGCCACAGGGATAGCTTTTTCAAATTATGAAAATTTGTCGCCTGTGGGAATCGAACCAGGGACCTCAGGATCCACAGGCCGACTTCATACCACTGAGCTAGCCATCCCATCATGATAATATATTTATTTATTTATTTTATGATGTAATAAAAGCAAAACAATTAATCTTTTTAAATAATCTTGCTGCTACCTGTCCAATATCAGATTGTCTTAAAATAACAATATCAAAAACCAAAATATTACGTATGATTTTACTTCGCTCTTTGTTTTATTAACAAAATCATCATGGGCGTCCACAGACATTTTTCAAGGGGGGGGGGCGAGTCGCAAAAAACTCTCAGATATACATAAATTTCTAAAATATTTTTTTTTACACATAACAAATGGATAAAAAAATATTTAAATTTGTGAAATAAATTACTAGTCTTTGTCGTCTGGGTTTGAATTGAAGAGGTAGGACAATTTTTGAATAACTCTTTCATAAATTGACACCATTTCTTCAATAAATTCCGATTTAGCAGTTTTACAGTTTTTATTTTCTAATATTTTGTGTCTGTGTTATACTTAAACTTAAGAATACTGCTGGAAATTCAGTTTCAGCTTTACTTTATTATCTTTAAACTTATAATTTAATTTTTATTGAATTTATATATACATATACAGTGTGGTGGCCACGATTCTCGAACATAGGACTTTAACATGCAAAATCACATTGTTTTAAATTTCCTGCTTCCTAATTATTTAAAAGAAAAAAGCTTCAAATAAAATTTTTAGGGCATAAAATATGGAATTAATTTTGCATGCTTTGTATCGGTACAAATTAGATCTGAAAATGACTAAAATTGTCTCAAAACTATCGATAGCTATGAAATTGACACAAAATTAAACAAATGTTTGTCGTTCAATCTGTAAAATCTATCAGAATAAATTCATTATTTATTATTTCATTTATTTTGACAAATAAAACGTCAAACATTTGTTTAATTTTGTTTCAATTTCATGCCTATCGATAGTTTTGAGGCAATTTTCGTCATTTTCAAATCTAATTTGTGTCGTTACAAAGTATGCAAAATTTATTTTGTTTATTGGTTCAGATGCACTTTTATTTCAAGCTTTTTTGCTTCAAATATTTAAGGAAGCAGGAAATTAAAATATTATAGTTTTACATGTTAAAGTCCAATTTTCGAGAGTCGTGGTCACCACACTAGTTAATATCCAAGGGAGGGCGCGTGCCCCCCTTGCCACCCCCTGCGGACGCCCATGAAAATCATAAGTTTAAATTTTGCTTATAAGTACTACTTGCACTAGCTTATTAAAGATTTAACCGGATAAAAGATAACAACAAGCCAATAATCAAAAAAATTATAAAAGAATGTTGCAAAGATCAATAACAATAAAATGATAAAATCTAAGATTAGCACATTTCAATGATTGCAGATTTCATCTTTTTATACTCTGACACGTGTGAATGATAAAATTAAAAGTAATTTGCAACATTCTTTGTTTTCTGTTTACTGTCAGATTATTCTCAGTTACTAAATATAAAGTAATGAGACTACATTAAATAATTATCTTACATTAAAAACAATGTGTAATCTTATTCCGCATGATACTTAGAAAAGCATGTATATACAGGGTGTTCAGAGAAAAACGGCAAATACGCTAGATAAGTTTATTCGCTATCGTTACTTTACCGAATTATAGTTACTCTCCTCTTTTCTCTATTGCTTGGCAACAAGTTTTCGCAAATCTGTCGCATTATTTTCAATTTATTCTCACGCTAGTTTTATTATTCATTAATAGTTATCTGCTTGACGCAGGTTCTAAATGACTTTTCGAACTTCTACTCATAGCCAGTCTCTTCAGATTCACATAACATCAGTGGCGGATTAACTCCTTCGAAGGCCCGGGGCGGCCTCTAATACCGGGCCCATTATATTGAATAGGAAAAGAAAACAATGAAAAAAAATACACAGTCCATTGGAATCTATATTAAATTACATCATGTATAATAGTGGGGTAGCTAGCTCAGTGGTATGAAGTCGGCCTGTGGATCCTAAGAACCCTGGTTCGATTCCCACAGACGACAAACAATTTTCATAATTTCAAAAGCTACCCCTGTGGCTCCTCCACCACTAACATCTTTGGAGGCCGTGATTTGACGACTGGTAACCGCACTTCACGCGCAAAATATATCACTTACCGAGATCTGCTTCGGCAGAGTGCCACACTCAGTAATGAGTAGAAGGCGTGATGATATATTTTATGAATAAGTAGTTTTATAAAACATATTTTCTAGCCTTAATTTTACTGAACTTATCTATAATGTCATCAAAATTCTCTGGTACAAACAGTCGGCAACAAAAACAATACAATTTAATTTCTCATGGTGAATAAACCATCCACTTTCGAAGGTATTTAGTATCATCAGCAAATCAGTCGGGGAATCCCCTGGACATGAGCGGCATATTTATTGCGCTATCACTCAGTGTGGCCAACTATGTTGAAAGAAAAAATCCTAACTGTGAATAAAAAATCACCAAATAAATCATGATTGCTTTTTTATTTAGTTACTATTTCTTTTAACCTGGAAACGGCGGCCCCTCTGTCTCGTAGGGCCCGAGGCGGACCGCCCCTGTCGCCCCTCCCTTAGTCCGCCAGTGCATAACATCCTCCTTCTTTCGGATCGTCTACATCTTCCTCCTCCTCCTGCCTCTTTTACCTTTTCCTTCTACTGTCCCTTCTATTACGTTCTTCATTAGAGTATTCCTTCTAAACGTATGGCCCACCCACATTCTCTTCCTTTTCAAATTAGTCTTATACAGTGTCCATTTCTCTTCTACTCTTTCCTTGATCGTTGCCAACTCTATCAGACCACATTTCTATGGCATCAACCCGTCCCCTATCTCTTTTATTTATAACTGTCATGGGCGTCCGCAGGGGGGGGGGAAGCCGCCCCTTACCCCCTGGAGATTAACTGTGGGGGTGACCAATTTATGGAGGAATTATTCGAAGATTGTCCTTCTTCTTCAATTCAAACCCAGATGACAAACACTAGTAATTTATTTCACAAATTTATTTTTTTTTTTGTCTATTTGTTATGTGTCTTTGTATTTATATCTAGTAAAAAAAAATATTTTAGAAATTTATGTATATACTTCACGCGCATAAATATATCACTTACCGAGATCTGCTTCGGCAGAGTGCCACACCCAGTAATGGGTAAAAGGCGTGATGATATATTTATATTTATTTATTTTATATTTTTTACATTGATAGTAGAAAAAGAAATTTTCGTTTTATGTATTTTTCATTTAAAGCATGGACACATAATATTAATGATATGCATATGTCAAATGTCGATTTGTAAGTAAATATTTCATGTTTAGCAAATAATCAAAATATAGTTTTATTCGTAATTATTTAAATTAAATACTGTACAATTGTTTAAATCTAATGTAATTGATACTAATTTACATTTAATAATATTTCAATTTGATACAATAATTGTATAATTTCGCTCTAAATAATATTAAATTTGATTCGAAATAATATAATTTGGAGTTTCATTGGACACTCTGTATACATGTGTACGTTTGTATGTATGTGTCGCATAGAAGTAAGATATTTGGATTTGCGCCAGACGGAGAATTCTTAAAAGAAGAAAAGTTAAGAAACTATAAATAGTTTTTATTTTTAGTATTCTTTTAGACAAGTTCTAGCCACATATTCTAAGATTACGCTATTAAGTGGGGGTCTTCTAGGAAAATATTGCTAATTATACAAATATTATTATCTTAGTCACGAGATTTTTAATTTGCATATTTTTTGCCATAAATTTAAGTTTAAGATTTTATGTACACTGCAAGATTCATTTGAATAATATTTACACTGTAAATAATAATTATGAGATGATAAATGCGTAAATCTTCTTGTAACAATTTTATATTTCAACTGATATTCTACAAAGATACAAATGAATTTTTATAATATATACAGTACTTATTTTCGGTAATATACATAAAACATTTCATTGGTTTTAAGAAACGTCAAAAAATAAACCAGGTTATCCACAAAAGATGTTAATATTTGAGAATTGTTATTTTTATCAATTTTAAATTTACACAAAAATATTATCTAAAAAAATATCACTTTAATACTGGGTTGCAAGAAAATAATAAAGAGCTCTTTACTTAAAGAACGGTTTATGTAGCAAAAGTATCAATAGGAATTTTCTGAAATTTATTGAATCGTTAGTTGCTAATGAACCGATAAAACTTTCATGCAACCCAGCATTAGTGGTATCTGGGGGGTCTATTCTAATTCATAGCGGGATGTGTCTGTGGCTACGGCTATGATATTTTGCGTCACAGCTATACTCAATTTCCTCTATAGCGGGACTAGTATCAAGTTAGGAAATTATATTTATAATATTGGTATTAAAAATATAGTATAGTAGTCAACCCTTGCAATCATTCACAAATTTATAAAATAAAATAAAATAAATATATCATCACGCCTTCTACCCATTACTGGGTGTGGCACTCTGCTAAAGCAGATCTCGGTAAGTGATATATTTTGCGCGTGAAGTGCGGTTACCAGTCGTCAAATCACGGCCCCCAAACATGTTAGTGGTGGAGGAGCCACAGGGATAGCTTTTTCAAATTATGAAAATTTGTCGCCTGTGGGAATCGAACCAGGGACCTCAGGATCCACAGGCTGACTTCATACCACTGTGCTAGCATCCCATTTATGAATAAATAATTATATCATCACGCCTTCTACCCATTACTGGGTGTGGCACTCTGCCGAAGCAGATCTCGGTAAGTGATATATTTATGCGCGTGAAGTGCGGTCACCAGTCATCAAATCACGGCCCCCAAAGATTATAGTGGTGGGGGAGCCACAGGGGTAGTTTTAAAATGGTGAAAATTGTTTGTCGCCTGTGGAAATCGAACCAGGGTTCTCAGGATCCATAAGCCGAGTTGATACCACTGAGCTAGCTACCCCATAAATAAATTTTCATGTCAAATTGTTAAATTTGTTTGATTTCATGATATAAATGCATTTTCTATTTGAGTTCTATATCTGTCATTAAAGAAAATTATTATAAATCAATCAATCAAAAAAAAATCAAATATCGAATGATAGTGAGTGTGACTACGATCATAGCGGGACCAATCCAGCTCCCACTATAAAGTTGCAACGTGGCTAAATGACGTCATACAACCTTTTTTATTTATACCGCCAGGTGGATCCTTGTTGTGGCTACCGATACCACAGTGGCTATGTCAATTAGAATAGACCCCCTGAATAATTTATACTTAGATATATAGTAAATAAATATAAATAAATATATCATCGCGCCTTTTACCCATGACTGGGTGTGGTACTCTGCCGGAGCTGATGTCGGTAAGTGATATATTTATGCACGTGAAGTGCGGTTACCAGCCGTCAAATCACGGCCCTTAAATGTGTTAGTGGAGAGGGAGCCACAGGGGTAATTTTAGTGTGGTGAAAATTGGTTGTGGCTATGGGAATCGAACCGAGGTTCTCAGGTTCCACAGGCCGACTTGATACTACTGAGCCACCAATCCCACTATATAATAAATGATAAGTATTTATTTGAAAAAAAAATAACCCAACGAATTGAACCTGGAACCCGCAGAAAAGATCTTGAAGTTGAAGTTTTATACCCAAAAATGTAACAGCGTCAAAGTGGTTCGAATTCCACTATATGTTAAGTTACTGTAATTGAGACTAATTATCTTTTGTATTCATGTCGTGTATGAATACATAAATATATTATACTTTCTGATTTGTATTTTCAAATAAAACAGCATGATGACATTTATCATTAACATTTATATATTAAAAAAATTAGGCTATTATCTAAACTACAGAGTGAGCAAAAGTAAGTATTTCAGTGGGCAATTAAAAAAAAAACTACTTAAAGTTGGTATGATTAGTACATAAATTTATTTCCTGTTGTTGACAGTGACATTTGAAATTTTAAATGAATAAAAATCGTTGTTTCCCTTACACACATCATTTTATTTCTTAACATTACTCACAGAGCAATAATCTAAAGTATTTCTATCACTCAACCTATTTGTATTTATTATGCTTGTTTTACATTGAGCAAGCCCAACCTGCAATTGCAACTTGCAAGTTTTACGTCCAACTAGTTGCACCAAAATGTTGCAGAGATATTTTTTTCACTTTACATTCAGCTACTTGCAACTGTAATATAATATTAATTTGTTTACAAATTTTTGTCGTTACTAACTTCATATTATATCAGCTTAACCTCTTATATCACTCGTATTATTGATATTCGTTTCATATGTTATTTTGCATTGATATAAAAATTTATTCTTATAAGTATTTGCACATTTATTTGCAATGCAGTAAATCATTTTAATATCTTTAACCCAACTTTATCGTTTTTGACATTTATAATAAGTTGGTATTGGTAGCATTCTAACAAACTTAAAATTACTAGAAATAACTAACAGTGGCCTTGCAAGTCTTGCAAAAATTAGAACATGTTCTAATTCGGGCAAGAGGTTGATGCAAGATTGTTTCTGCCTTTTGCACTTGCAATTTCTGTATTACACTCGTTCAAGATTGCTTCAATATTGCTCAGTGTAAAACAGGCATTATAAAAATGACATATCAAATAGTATTTCCGTCTTTACATGGAGTGCCAACTGTGGAATAAAAAGATCCCCAGAATTGTATTGCCACCTGAAACATTTACTTCTGTTCACTCTGTATAGTGGATAGTGTTTATGTTATAAAATAATTTGAAGCATTAACCTCAAACTTTTGAAGATTTTGAAATGTCAACGCAGCACTTCAAGATATAATAATTTATTTTTAAAAGTGTTTAACTTGTTTTTAACCGCGAAATAATAAAATACATGACATAAGGTTAAGTATGACATAAAAACAAAATATACTGCGGTTGGTTATCACTTTTCTAATTTTAAGAAATAACCTAAAAGATGAAAGTTACGTATCTTTTTAGTCAAATTGTGTAAAACGTTATAATTAACATTTACCTTTCTAAGTGTTAATAGTTATTAAACTAACTAGTATGTTAATGAGGGCGATTAATAATCGAGACATTTTTAATTGTTGAGATTATTAATTGCTGTTTAAAGCCGCATTCACAGCTCGAAATTTGGTGAACTTCGGTGATATTAGTAGAGTTTGACATATAGCTTTGTATACGAGTATATCCGTTCACAGCTCTGAAATTTGATGCGCACAAATTTTACTTTCTACAAAAGTTTCCAAACTCCAAACTTTTTAACCAAATTTAGGGACCGTTATAAAAATAAAGTACATTGATGATACAAATTGAACGGATTCTCTTTGAACAATTGTCAAAAATTGTTGAGTTTTTTTTTTGTACGTCAGCTATAAAAGTTAAAATATATAATGAATAGACCCCGATGATGTAAATATCGTAAATATTGTCTTGTCGTTCCTGTGTTTAACATGTGGTCAGTAACAAACCAATCGAAAAATAGCTGATAGATGGTACATTGAAAAGATAATAGATGTCGATATTACATAAATTTTGAGTTGTAAATGCAAGTTCATTTACAGAAATTACGTGTTACAAATTTCGAGATGTGAATGCAGCATAAGTTAGTTACATTATTTTGATCGTATCTTTTTAATTTGGAGAAAATATAATTTTCTCCATGACAAATTTGTTAGGTTAGTAACGTTTGTAATATGCTCAGACAAAACATACCTTAGACAAAGTCTGCCGTATTCAAGTCAATGCAGTGTTGTGAAGCAGAATAAGTTGGAGTAACTTGTGGGTGAGGCGGGTGCGCGGCAAGGAGCGAGTACACTTTGATATTATGCAAGTTGCAAACATTTGTGTAATTATTTTTATATTCAATTACTTACTTTTCTTACATCAAAGTAAAGGTTAATTTTTGACATATTAAGTGTTTTATATACGCACTTTTGTATTTAAATAAATAAAATGCTCGCGTCTGAAAACTGTCATCAACAAAAATGTAACCTGCATAACACCAACTTGTACTAGCTCTTTGCCGCGCACCCGTCTCATCGTCCAGTTATTCTAACCCATTCTACTTCACAACAAACGCCGTTGTTCTCCGTCTAGTAATGTTTTGTCTGAGGTAATATGTCAGGTTAGGAACGTACCTGTCACAAATGTTTTGACAACAGTGGATGCGTTCAGTTAACTTAACATTAGCGAGCACCAGCAGTTTTTTCGTTTTTAGAAAAATGTTTTTATTTTTATATTCATTTTAAAGGAATGCTACGTAAATATTTCGTTTAATTCTTTTTAACATTTTGCTACAACTTTGCGCTAACCAATATATGCTATATTACGTGTGTTGTACGCATCCAAAAAAATGTTCATTAACAAAAAATCATGCGTTAATAGGCGTCATTAATGTATAACTTTATATACATTAATAAAAGTCATTAATGAACGATCAACGGAAAAAAATATTTGCGTAAATCGAGCATGACATTTGATTTATTAAATAAAATAAATATAATTATATCATCACGCTTTCTACCCATTACTGGGTGTGGCACTCTGCCGAAGCAGATCTCGGAAAGAGATATATTTATGTGCATGAAGTGCGATTACCAATCGTCAAATCACGGCCCCCAAAGATATTAGTGGTGGGGGAGCCACAAGGATAATTTTAAATTGTTGAAAATGTTTTGTCGGCTGTGGGGATCGAACCAGGGTTCTTATGATCCACAGACCGACTTGATACCACTGAGCCATTACCCCATATTTATTTAAAATAATAAAATAAATATATGATCACGTCTTCTACCCATTACTGGATGTGGCACTCTACCGAAACAGATCTCAGTAAGTGATATTTTTGCGCGTGAAGTGCGGTTATCATTCGTCAAATCACGTCAAATCACGGCTCCCAAAGATATTAGTGGTGGAGGGTTCTCAGGATCCACAGGCCGACTTCATACCACTGAGCTAGCCACCCCAATTATATTATTTATTTATATACTTAAATATGTATTTTAAATGATAACAAACTTTCAAGTAATAATTAATTATTTAATTGCTCAATTTTAGTTATAATGTAATGATTTTATTAAACTTACTTTCATACTAATTAAAACCATACATAATTTCAAATAATTATAATAAACCAATTAAAAAACTTGCTTTATCTGTTTAAATAATTTACGCTTTCTTACTTCCTTGAAAAAATCAAGTAAATATTTAACTAATCCCACAGACTTTAATATAATCGCAGACAGATTAATTTCACCATAAAAATCGAGATTTGCTATCAGCTCGCAGGAAAATCTGCCGTTGACACACATCTGATAAGATCTGGGTAAACAGCGGTGACATTGCACTAAATGCAATCAATTATAATAATCTGTTTAATACTTTAATCTTTTACGACAGATTTTAATTTTACTGGTTTTAAAGCATTATTAGCTAACATCGTTCGGTAAACACATGGTTTCCGAAAAATTTTGAGATCTGTAAAATTGTTAATGTCGGACGGTGGCGCGAAATAGTTATTTATGTATCAAGGGTGAAAACAGGCGTTTCTGGCCCGCGGCATGATTATTAGCACGAGGCACAAAGCGCCGAGGGCTAATAACATGCTCAGGATCAGAAACGCTAATTTCATCCGTGGTACATACAATATTTTATGCACAACAAAATAATATTTAATTATATGTTCAAAAGATTAAAATATGTACATAGGTTATATGTCAAAATGAGATTTTGTAAAATTAAGTATTCACAATAAACATAAATTGTCATTTTATTTATGTATCTACAGGAATTATTTTTTTAAGGCCCTAGGGCCAAAAACAAGTTTTATGCACGCTTTTTAGGGCTAAAACACATTAATTTCGGCCCGGTTGTACATAAAAGTATTTTCAGTGGCGTACCTAGGGAGGGGCGGTGGATGCGGTCCGCACCGGGCGGCACATATTTTGGGGCGGCATTTTTTATATTTAGTTTTAGTTGTAAAAAACAACTTGTTCACTTCATAACTTTACTATTCGATTTCTACGAATTATGAATTACATATGATTTCGAATATTTTTCTTCATCGTCAAATCAATGTAGGGTTGAAAATATTATCTCGAAAAATTTCTTTATTACTGCCTAATTTAAATATGCCAGCCAATGGTAAAAAAGTTCTCCACTTATAGTTTGTCTCAATTACAATTATTTATTTATGTTTATTAATTTAATGAGGTAATGGCTCAGTGGTTTCGAGTTGGCCTGTGGGTCCTAAGAACTCCAGTTCGATTCCTACAGCCGATAAACATTTTTTACCAAATTAAAATTACCCCTGTGACTCCCCCACCACTATTATCTTTGGGGGCCGTGATTTGACGGCCGGTAACCGCAGTTCACGTACATAAATATATCACTTACCGAGATCTACTTCGGCAGAGTGCCACGTCCAGTAATGGGTAAAAGTCTTGGTGATATATTTATTTTTTTAATTTATAAAAACCACTATTTGATTGACTTAGAAAGGGCGGCAAATTGGAGACCGCCCTGGGCGACAAAAGTTCTAGGTACGCTACTGAGTATTTTTGTCTAAATTTTGCTTGCAAATACTGGTTTCTGTTCGCATTTGTTTTTCTATCATTTTAAGATATATAAATGTAGGTTAAGGTACGTACGTCACGGATCGCGAAGTCATACTTAATAACAAAATGTTTTTGTTTGAATTTCTAACAATGTAACGACATTATAATTGTTCATATTATCATACCATTACGCACATTTCTATTTTTGTTGCTAAAATAATATACAATTCCTGTTTACTTTTCATAAAAGCATTTAATTTTTTTTAAATATCTATTCATAAAAAAATTATAATTAGTTATAAACATAGTTATCGGTATTATTCATAATAGAATTTAGTTGTTTGTTAGTGTTCTCACATATTTTAATAAATTATTTAAAAAAAATATTAAGAATATCTTAGAATATACATAAAAAAAGATAAATATTTTAACAAAATAATTATTTTAAATAAGGAATCAAAAGATCCCGGGTTATTGGATGAAGGCTTGAGAATTTAGTAAGATAAATCAATTATTTATTTCAATAAAAACGACGACGTTTCGAACACATGTTCGTGTTCATCTTCAGATCTAAACCACTAGGTTTTGTATAATTTATTCTTATGTTTGCTGGTCAGTCGCCGTTTTGACTCGGAGGTTTGCAGTCTTGCATACTCCTTAAATAAATTTAATAATTTATTTTTTTGTTAAAAACATGTAATTATTTATATAAAATATTTATCTTTTTTAAATTGTTAATAACCACGTCGTGGTTAAAATTATATTCGGTAAGGAATTTATATTTTGTATCTTATTATATTTTTAATGTAAGTTTGTTCACTTTTAGACCTGAAGATGAACACGAACATGTGTTCGAAACGTCGTCGTGTTTTATTGAAATAAATAATTGATTTATCTTACTAAATTCTCAAGCCTTCATCCAATAACCCTGGATCTTTTGATTCCTTATTTAAAATACTTTAACGGCTTAATAATCTAAACTTCAAAAAAAATAATTATTTATAAAAATTAGACAATGCCGCGTATTTCCATTAAATATATTTGTTATTCTTTGCGTAAAGTATTTTAAATTATTAGCATAGATTAAAAATATCTTGATCATACATCAAAGAAAATAAAAACGCAAAAAGATATGCAAAATTATTTGAGAACTTCTAAAAATAATTCAGGAAACATAAAAAAAATTCACAAAAAAAGTTACATTCCTAATTTCTGCCGTAAACAGAATAATCAGTATGCAAATTTGACAGTAAACAAAATTTACATTTTTTTTCTCTCTTCACATTTTTATTCGTAAAGTCAAACAATAAGAAAGGAAATTTCGCACCTGTTAAATAAAGTGTATTAACTTTGTCCTTGTCGTGTTTATTATAACCATGTTGATAATTATAGCACATTTATGGCTTTTTGTTGTATTTATAACCATTGATATAACATATGTTACCTATTCGATTGTGGTGTCGCTGTATTAAATTTTATTTATTTTATTTTTTTATGGTGAACCCCAGTTCGGTTTCCACAGCCGGCAAACATTTTCACCACATTAAAATTACTCCTTTATTACTACCTAATTTAAATATGCCATCCAAAGGTAAAAAAGTTCCCCACCTATAGTTTGTCTCAATTACAATTATTTATTTATGTTTATTAATTTAATGGGGTAATGGCTCAGTGGCTTCGAGATGGCCTGTGGATCCTGAGGATCCCGGTTGGATTCCCACAGCCGACAAACAATTTTCACCAAATTAAAATTACCCCTGTGGCTCTCCCACCACTAATATCTTCAGGGGCCGTGATTTGGCGGCTGGTAACCGCACTTCACGTGCATAAATATATCACTTACCGAGATCTGCCACGGCAAAGTGCCACACTCAAAATGGGTAAAAGGCGTGATGATATATTTATATATTTTACTTTAATTTTTTTATGGGGTAGGTGGATCAGTGGTACCGAGTCGGCTTGTTGATTTGAGAAACTTGGTTCAATTCCCATAGCTGATAAACAATTTTCACATTAAAATTATCCCTGTCACTCCTGCTCTACTAACTTATTTGAGGGCCGTGATTTGACGGCTGGTAACCGCACTTCATGCGCATAAATATATCACTTACCGAGATCTGCCACGGCAGAGTGCCACACTAAGAATGAGTAAAAGGTGTGATGATATATTTATTTAATTTATTTATGATTGAAACCAATTGAAAACTGTAGGATAATAAGTACATACATACATACATATCTTCACGCTTTATCCCAACAAATGGGGTAGCACGAACCCTAAAATCACTCATAAAATATTCACTCATTACATTCATCAAATAATCATCCCTCGTCAAACATTCTCATCCAAATACACCACCCTCACTTTAACCACATTCATAGATCACTCCATATAAACTCATTTATTTATCACACTCGAAATCATTTATCACACAACAAACCTTCAATCACATTATTCCTATTCACTTATCATTCATCTTCTTTCTTCGACGTACATTACATA
Organism: Pterostichus madidus; assembly: GCA_911728475.2. Lineage (NCBI taxonomy): Eukaryota > Metazoa > Arthropoda > Insecta > Coleoptera > Carabidae > Pterostichus > Pterostichus madidus. Next base: position 28,419,028 of record OU452314.1, read on the forward strand.
TGCATAAAACATCTCAAATTACTCACGCTTACTCCTAACAACGAATCTAACAACGAATCTACAAAGATTAGAAAAGATGAAAGCGATAGCCTGCACTTGTATATGAAAGAAAAGTTCACACAATGCAGTAACTGAAAATGAAACAAAAAGATAAATATAAATATATCACTTACCGAGATCTGCCACGGCCGAGTGCCACACCCAGTAATGGGTAAAAGGCATCATGATATATTTATTTTTATTTAAAACTACTCCTGTGGTTCTCACTCCACTAATATCTTTTGAGGCCGTGATTTGACGGCAGGTAACCGCACTTCACGCGCAAAATATATCATTTACCGAGATCTGCTACAGTAGAATGCCACACCCAGCAATGGATAGAAGGCGTGATGATATATTTATTTTATTTATTTATGATTGAAATCAATTCAAAACTGTAGGATAATAAGCAAGTAAAGTAAATAAATATATCATCAGGTATTTTATCCATTACTGGGTATGGAATTCTGCAGTAGCATATCTCGGTAAGTGATATATTTATGCATCTAAACTGCGATTACAAGCCGTCAAATCACGTCCCCCAAAGATGCTAGCTTGGACGGGAGTTACAAGAGAAATTTTAATGTAATGAAAATTGTTTGTTGGTTGAGGGAATCGAACCCGGGTTCTCAAATCCATAGTCCAACTCATTACCACAATTTTACCTAAAAATAATGTAACCCAAATTAAATAGACATCCGGTATACATTCACCGTATTCCCGATTCTCAAATTTACAGTCCGGGTTGATACCACTAATGCTGGGTTGCAAGAAAAAATAAAGAGCTCTTTAGTTAAAGAATTGTTTATCTAGCAACAGTATCAATAGCGATTTTCAGAAATTTATTGAACCGTTAGTTGCTAACGAACCGATAAAAATTTCATGCAACCCAGCGTATGCCATCTATCCCATAAATAAACAAGTATTGTAATAAATTTAAGTTATGCTCACATTCGAATAATAATAGAAAATTATTTCAAAATTGTGATTAAATTTCTCAAAAACGGTTGGAAGATAAAAAAGTGTCTGGGAATGAAAATTTGCGGATGTAAATCACGATAGTTATAAATAAACGGATTTTTTAAAAAAGTCATTGACATTTTGAAATCATTTTCTACTGCGCGTATTATATATACATTAATTTTATACATATTTTCAAATTTGTTACAATACGTTCAACCTTATCTTGAAAAATATGTACAATACAAAATATGTTTAATTTATAATAGCAATATTTCGTTTAAAAAGTCGGAACAATTGTTCAGGTGCCAATTTCAAGCCCAATTAACTGTATGTTACATGTTAACTTAAACACGCTCAGTTAAACATTCTATTAAAACCTATTATTATTTTTATTCAAGAATATTATTTTTGTAGAAATATTTGGCTACGTTTCTAGACACCATAAAAATGTCTATAGTTTTAAAATTTGATTGTTTGCTATAAGAAATTTTTGGCTTCATATGATTCCCCGTCCGAGTGATTCTAATTCTAAATAATACAAATCCGATAATATGATGGTATGGATAGCGTTACGGTATTAGAATCCGAAGAGTCCGAGTTCGAATCCCATTCAAGTTAAAAATCTATTGGGATTAAATTTCTGTTGTACAGAGTAGCGTAAATAAATTCTTGTCTGTCCGTCTACCTGCATCGGTTTTAACGATTTTGATCTAATAAGTCTCATCCTCTAGAAAATTCATTTAGTATGTCATTCAGAAAGAAAATTGGGGACAAAATTCATGAAAAATGTAGGCATGTGAGTACTTCAGAGCAATGTATTTTCATCCAAGAAATCAATTGAGAACAAAATCTACTCGATATAAAACAAAAAACAAAATGCCTATTGCGATGTGGAATTGAGTTTTAATAAATAAGAAAAATAGGAAAAAAAATTCCATCACTTGTCTCATAATTCCACAGAGGTTTTACAGCACGTTTGCATCAACTTCTTAGGTCATCAACAAACGGCTAGTCAGTTCAGCTTTAACCATAGACGCGTTTCGTCCTTCCGGACTCATCAGTATGGTGCGATCATTTATCCAACTAAGAAGTTGATGCAAACGTGCTGTAAAACCTCTGTGGAATTATGAGACAAGTGATGGAAAATTTTTTCCTATTTTTCTTATCTACTCGATATCATGAATTGTTGTTTCTTTTATTTTTTCTTGGTTTGATATATATTTTTCATTGTAATCTTTTCATCTGTCGTTATTTCTCGAGCGAAACTCGGCCTTCAAGATATTATAAATTATGCCTGTGGATTTAAGAACTCGGATTCTATCCCCACATCACCAAAACATTTTTCATCACATTAAAATTACTGCTTCCACTAACATCTTTGGTTGCCTCCATTTGACAGCTAGTAACCACATTTCAAGCGCAATAATATTTTTACCGAGATCTGCTTCAGCAGAGTGCCACATTCAGTAAAGGATAAAAAGCGTAATGATTTACTTATTTATATTTCGTTCCTTCCAAAACATTTTTTAGAAATAAAATCAAAATTTTGAAATCAGTTTCTATTATTATTTGTAAATAAATTTAATGTTTACAAATTTATAACACTATTGTCAATTTTAAACTTCATAAATATGTACAATACATAACATGTTCCATTTATAATAACAATAATACTTTGGATTAAGAGAGCAGCATTCAGGTGCCAACATCAGATCTAAGTATGTGCATGATTCACCTTATATACATTAACTCTCACATATGAAGTTTTGTTACACTTTAAAAATGATTTTTTAAACAAACAAGCATACCATACTTTGCATACTGTCACCATGGAAATATTCAAAACAATTGATAAGTAAACACGACAAGAAATGTAAACTCTTACTCAGGCAAAACATGCATGATTGTTAATCTATCACGGTATTCACTAATCTGTAAACAATTTGTCCTTACTGATTAAATGATATTCAAATTGACAACATGGCTTTGAGAGTTGTAGTATTCTGTTTTCATTTTGGGAAATACAATAATTTTCAGGACACGTAAAAAAATCGTGCGACCTCGAAAGGCTTTTGTTATTTCGGGTCAATGTCAAACACGCATGTCAAAACAAATGAAAAAACTTATTTTCATCAGGATCCCATTAGAATCGAAGGTGGCCTTGATCTTGACAAAGACGCAATAATGCATTTTTGCAAGATTGTTTATTATTATTATTATAGCATTCTGATGAATTTTTAAACGATTATGACATCATACAGTGGAATTCGATTAAAGAGCTTTATAATACCTGGATTTTTTAATTTAATTTAATTTATTTATTTATGGGGTAAGTGGCTTAGTGGTGTCAAGTCGACCTGTGGATTTGAGAACTTGGGTTTGATTCCCACAACTAACAAACAATTTTAAAATAAATACATAAATATATCATCACGCCTTTTACTCATTACTGGGTGTGGCACTCTGTCGCAGCAGATCTCGGTAAGTTATATATTTATGCGCGTGAAGTGCGGTTATCAGCCGTCAAATCATGGCCCCCAAAGATGTTAGTGGCGGAGGAGCAACAGGGGTAGCTTTTGAAATTATGAAAATTGTTTGTCGCCTGTGGGAATCGAACCAGGGTTCTCTGTCGATTATATTTTGAATCAACTGATTGTCAGTATCAGTGATGTTGTCAACATAAAAAATCTGTAGTATTTAATATTCGAAAAATATCATCACACCTTTTACCCATTACTGGGTGTGGCACTCTGCCGAAACAGATCTTGGTAAATGATATATTTATGCGCGTAAAGTGCGGTTACCAGCAGTCAAATCACGACCCTTAAAGATATAAGTGGTGAGGGAGCCACAAGGGTAATTTTAATGTGGTGAAAATGTTTCTTGCCTGTGGGAATCGAACCAGAGTTCTCAGGATCCACAGACCGATTCGATACCACTAAGCCATTATTTCATAAATAAATTAATAAATTCATTTAAATCGGAAATCAGAAATTTTTTGCGGGTAATTGCAATTTGCAAGCTTCGCCTTTTGCTTAGCTCAACAAAATATGCTCCCACTCACAAAAATCGAGTTTCTAGCCTAGTAATACAAATAATTACTTCTGTCCTCAATTGAGAGAAGAAATTCATACTTTTTATCCCTAGAGAGTAAGTAATTTTTCTACGGAATGATCAAAAGGAAGTGTTTTAGTTGGCAATACAATTCTTGGAATCTTTTTATTCCACAATTGGCATAACGCCAGATAAAGGCGAATATACTATTTGAGATATTATAAATTTTATAACAAATACAGTCAGGAGCAGAGCTGGGCAAGCTACTTAAAAAAAGTAGCTAAGCTACAGCTACAGCTATTCTTTTAAAAAGTAGCTAAGCTACAGCTATAAGCTATATTTTGTAAAATATAGCTAAGCTACAGCTAAAAGCTTTCGTTAAAGTAGCTGTTAAATTTTAAAGCTACTTTTTTAAATTATTGTGGAATAATTAAATTTGCCATTGTCATATGATCAGTCTTTTGTTATAATGACTGTTAATTTACTATTATGTACATAAATATCAAAAATAGCAAATAACATCTGGCACCTACTGTGTATTTTAGCGTATTAGAGCCAGTTAGAACCGGCAACAAATAATTATTTTGTGTGGGTTTAGCTTGTAGACATGCATACTTTGTTGACCTTCTGCTTAAAAAGTAGCTTTAAGCTACAAAAAGTAGCTTTGAAAGTAGCTTCAGTTGTTATTTTTAAGCTAATAGAAAAAAAAGTAGCTAGCTACAAGCTACAGCCATATTTTTTCACAGTTAGCTAAGCTACAGCTACAGCTAAGGTAAATGTAGCTAAGCTAGTAGCTAAGCTACAAAAGTAGCTAGCTACTGCCCAGCTCTGGTCAGGAGTCTGACAGATAATAGGATTTTAAGTGACAGAAATAAAATAAATATAAATAAATATATCATCACGCCTTCTACCCATTGCTGGGTGTGGCACTCTGCTAAAGCAGATCTCGGTAAGTGATATATTTTTGCGCGTGAAGTGCGGTTACCAGTCGTCAAATCACGGCCCCCAAACATGTTAGTGGTGGAGGAGCCACAGGGATAGCTTTTTCAAATTATGAAAATTTGTCGCCTGTGGGAATCGAACCAGGGACCTCAGGATCCACAGGCCGACTTCATACCACTGTGCTAGCCATCTTTGGATTATTGCTCTATGAGGAATGTTAAGAAATAAAAAAATGTGGGTAAGAAGAACAACGATTTTATTTATAAATTGTAATTGTACTCAAATGTCACTATCAAAAATAGTAAATACATTTTTGTGTCAGTCTTACCAATTTCAAGAAGTTATTTTTAAATGCCAACTTAAACACTTAGTTTTGATCATCCTGTAATTTTGATAATAAACATTCGTTTGACTGTTTTAAAATTATATTTAATCCAGGAAATGGTATTTACGCATTTTACAAACAATTTTAAACGATATTTACTGACGTAACTAATCTTGTTACCGCCTACATATTGCTGAATTCGCAGTAATCCATGAAATCAGCAAATCAGCTCCATGGCATGTTCACAAACATATCTTATTCAGCATATTATTCGTACGAGTTTTATGCTTATTTTGGAATAATCATAGGTTAACTACCTTATAATTTGTAATTTGCGTACCCAATTTTTAATATTTACATGTGCGCAGTTTCTTATGTAAGGAGGTTTATTTTTAAATAGTAATATAGATTACTTCAAAGAAGTTACAAGTTTAAGTTTTGCGAATCGTACCTATTTTCGTTGTAAGATAAAAGATGCATTTAACCGCCAAAATTATTTCACTTTCTATAAATAAATATTCTTTGAAAATAAGTAAGAAACTGATCCAAATATAATAGTAAATTAAAATAAAATAAATACATCGTCACGCCATTTACCCATTATTGGATGTGACATTCTGCCGTTGCAGATCTCGGTAAGTAATATATTTATGCGCCTGAAGTGCGGTTACCAGCTGTCAAATTACGCTCCCCAAATATGTTAGTGGAAGAGCAACCACAGGGGTATTTTGAATATGATTAAAATTGTTTGTCAGCTGTGGGAATCGGACTCGGATTCTCAAATCCTCAGGCCGATTAGATATCACTGAGCAATCTACCCCATAACTAAATTAATTTAATTTTCACCACATAAAAACTACCCCTATGGCTCCTTTTCCACATCTTTGGGAACCGTGATTTGATGACTGGTAACCACAATTCACACACAAAATATAACACTTACAGAGATCTGTTACGGCAGAGTGCTACATCCAACAATAGGTGGAAGGTATGATGATATATATTATATATTATTATTATTATTATTATTATTATTTATTCGTTGAATACGGTAGGAGGAAATAAAAATTATAAAATAAAAAATGCTTATTTCTAGAAAAAGGTGTGTTATTTAACATGAAATACAGACAAAACATAGTTAAAAAAATCTGGTGTGGGCACCACACGACTTTCTTATACACAGCATGTATAATATTTAGAATATATGAATGTTATATAATATTATTAAACATGTAATTTAGTTTTACAGTAATTCAGCATTTATCTGTTTGAAACATATAAAATATCAAATTTGTTTACGTATAATGTTGACTACTTTATGACTCACTTTACTGATGAGGCATACACAAGATGTCCGTTTATCGAGCCTAACCCTTGGTATCTCAAGAACCGTGAAATACGAAGTCGATTAAATTGAGGCAAAGTTGGCAAATTAGTTGACCATTTTAACGGTGTATTTGTTTTTCCGAAAAAAGACATAGATAACTAGATAAAGCGAAAATTAAAATCTATATTTTTTTGTTTCTATTGCTACTATGATTATTGAAATATATTATTAAATATAAAAATTAGTTTTTCTCAAAATTAGACGCATATACAGGAAAATTGCAAATAACATTTTATGTTCCAAATATTTTTGCTAACAACTTTTATTTGAAACTTTTTTTCGTAACTGATTCAATTTCTGAAATAAATGGAATTTATTGTTTTGTTTGTCCAGTAAACTTCCTCTTCCGGTTTCTCAATTTCATTCAAAATCAACTCAGCTCTTCATATTTTTATGAAACTTATAATTACCAAGTTTCGTTAACAAATTTTATCTCGTTCATGAGATATTGCACACTCGGACACACATCCACACACACACACACACACAGACATCATGAAGAAAATGATGAAAACGGATTCAGTGGACATCAAAACACGCGAAAATCTCGTCAGCGATTATTTTCACGATTTCAATACTGTGTATAAGAAAGTAATAAACTACCTACAATTGATAACAATGACCCTTTGCTCTTCCTAAATTTAGATACAAAATTAATCCGTTAACATTGATACAAAATAATTGATATCAGCAAAATACTATCAGACGGTCTAATATACACATCCATTCGATGCCACAGCATTAGTATATAGTTAAAATGTCATTTTTATGTGCATACGCATAAGTAAGAGTAAGAAGTAAGTCGATACGAGAGCCAGGGTCGCAACCTTGTAATCTTTACCGATTACGGAGACAAACTAGAGAATTAATTTCTACTTTTCAACTTGAATAAACAAACCGATTTGTAGAAATTACGCGCGTGCTGCAAGTTTAACACACAGATTCTCAAAAACTTTAGGGTAATCTTGAATTTTAGATTCGCTAACCTTATTTATTTAACCGGGTAAGTGGCTCAGTGGAATCAAGTTGGTCTGTGGATCCGGAGATCCCTGGTTCCATTCCCACAGCCGACAAACATTTTCACGACATTAAAATTACCTCTGTGGCTCAGTAATAGGTAAAAGGCGAGATTATTTATTTGTTTATTTATTTATATTTATATATTCATGCTACTCTGTACAACAGGAACATAATCGCAATTACAGGTTCCGATTAACTAATCTTATTCGGAAGAGAATTTTTAAAAATTCATCCAAAACATGTTCCGAACACTAAATGTTAACAAGATTATATTAGAGTTTATTTAAATTTTTTTGAGAATATGATTTAGCTTAATTTGTTTAATCTAAAATTCAGGATAAGCTAAAATTCTTTTGATTATTTTTTGACGTTTTTCAAAACCAATGAAATGCTTCATTGTATATCAGGTGTCTCCGTTTTAACCAATCCTGCCATTATTAGACTGAAAATAAAGCTCTTGTGATTATTTCCGGGAATAATCTCGGTAGATGCTTTTTAGTTTGTGACAAGTGATAGGTGTCAAATAATTATTTAAAACTGTCAACGCGTCAAGTAAAATGTGAGAAAAAAATCGATTTAATTGTATTTCAGATACAGAAATATACGAACTAATTTTGGAAACAACTTCCAAGAATACATTAATAAATTATCAATCGATATGGACCCAGCTCAAAATCTTTTAAGTTGGATGAATCGATCTCAACAGCTAAGTCAAAAAATAATCTAATTAAATATAAGTCGAGAGTTGGATAAATTAGAAAACAATTCTCCAGTATCTTTCTCAAACTTGTTGCCATTTGGCAATAGCCACTCAAGCCCTACGGGCTTTCGTGACTATTGCCTGGCAACAAGATTTCGAAAGATCTGTCAAATTATTTTCAATTTATTCTCACTCTCTTGTTATATTATTATGAGAATTGCGTTGATAGTTTTTCGTTGGATAATTGTAATAATATTAATTATTTAATAATTTTAATGTGGTGAAAATTGTTTGTCAGCTGTGATAATCGAAGCCAGGTTCTCAAATCCCCAGGCCGATTTGATACCACTGAGTCACCTTCCCCATAAATATCATATTTAATGTAAACAATATATCAAATTTGTTATAAAATCGTTAGTGTCATTAAATTATATTACAATTTTTATTACTGATTTTCAATTAAGATGTTTAAATTAGCATCATGTTTTAAAATTATTAATTACTCTAATTGCATGCACTTGATTATATTGAAAAAATATACGTATTAGCAATTACTTCAAGGTCTGCACATACTATAGTTAATTTTTTTAAAAATCTGAATTTGCAGAAGCTACTGAAAAAATTACATTTTTATTTTAAACAAATAGTTTTTCTTTGTTTTCCTGTAACTTCAAAAATTCTGAAAATATATTAGTTTATGTATTTATGATTTTTTTCATTACAATCACGTGTATGCAATTAAAGTAATTAATAATTTTGTAGTATGAGACTAATTTAAACATGTTAATTAAAAACTAATAATAAAAATTGTAAATAGCACTAACAATTTTATAACAAATTTGATGTGTAGTTTATTTTAAATATAACAAAAAGAATTATATAATATATATATATATATATATAGTTAGTACTATGTGAAGCGACTTCACCTTAATACTTATTTTTTTTTGTTATTAAATAAGGCGAATAGAATAATTTTAATTATTGGAATAATCGGATCACAGGCTTAACGTAGTAATAAAATTGGAAAAAGTTGAAACAATTTCTGGTTTAAATTTTATTACGACGTTTCGGCACAAAATTTTGGCCATTTTCAAGCAATTTTTAGAAAATTATAATAGTTACATTGTAAAAATTGAATTAAAACTATGGTTCCATGAACTACTTCGTAAAAAAAATTTTAAAGTTGAGGTAACATCTCACGATTTTTACCCATTACTGGGTGTGGCACTCTGTTGAAGCAGATCGCGGTAAATGATATATTTATGCGCGTGAAGTTCGGTTACCAGCCGTCAAATCACGGTCCCGATAGATGTTAGTAGTTGGAGAGCCACAGGGATAATATTAATGTGGTGAAAATATTTGTCAGCTGTGGGAATCGAACCAGGGTTCTCAGGATTCACAGACCGACTCAATACCACTGAGAATACTTATTTAATAACAATTATACCTTTTACTATATTTTGTTTGAGTATGTTACTCTAAAATTGCAGATCATAGTAGACAAATATTTTTGCTGGAAAATTGCTTACCAACTATTACACACCCACAATAATGATTAGCATTAAAAATTAATTTTGTGAAAATATTTATCCATATTTACGTATATTTAAATGAAAACAAAAATTTTTGAGGTTTATGTAAAATTAATATAATTGTTTCCCAGTAATTATTAAAATTCATATTCTGTGGTTTCTTTGATATTATTAAATAATAATTATTATAAACTCTCAGCAATAACAATTTCTACTACAGTGGATTAAATTAAAATCATAATTTAAAATTCTAATTTATTTAATGCAGCATTTAATATCATGGAAGGTCAAGGTTTAATGCGATTGTCATATGTTTTATTTACCCACACCCTCTACATGGAATAATTAAAACCACGCATGAAATCTCTGCACGTACTTCTGATAATAATAATAATAAGAGAAATTGAAATTATGAATGAAATAACAACTACTTGTTGATTAAGATTCAATTCACGAACTAGACACTAATATAATTAGTCGCTCATGATTGTCATTTGTCTTACAGTTGATTCTGATTGGAGCAGCATTTGCAACTGTTTTTCAAGGCTCATGTGATCGTCATATGTCTCACGAATTTGTTTTGTTTTTAAAGGTTATTAATCAAATAGTTTCATAGTTTAAACGAGTTCAAAAAACAATAAAAATGATTTAATCTACAAAACTTAATAAGCAATATGATTGGTTAGAAACTAATAAACAATTATTTGATTAAAAGTGTAAACATTGTAATATATTCAAGTATGAAAATATTTTGCAAATATTTGCACATATGGTTTTAACACCTGTTTCTATTTTGAATAACTGTATTATTTTTACTATTGTAAAGATAAATAAAAATGAAAATTGTAAACAGGAAATTATGAATTAACCGTAAAAACGACTTACAAAAGTCATGTATGATAAATAAGAAAAAATAGGAAAAAATTTTCCATCACTTGTCTCGTAATTCCACAGAGATTTTACAGCACGTTTGCATCAACTTCTCAGGTCATCAACAAACGGCTGGTCAGTTCAGCTTTAACCATAGACGCGTTTCGTCCTTCCGGACTCATCAGTATGGTGCAATCATTTATCCAACTAGATCAACTAGGAAATAGTGGATTGTGATACCGACTTAGCTGAACTGACTGATGTTAACCTATCTACAACGGTAACATGACATGAGAGCTATGGAGCCACTCGTGGTGCCATCTACCGACAAAATCGCAAACTGCTTGACAGCTATTGAAATAAAACAAAAGACAAAATGTCTATTGCGATGTGGAATTGATTATTAAGACTCAATTCCACATCGCAATAGACATTTTGTCTTTTGTTTTATTTCATGTATGATACTAATTGCTATTAATCAAAATCAAAGTGATTTCTGTTATATTCAAGATTAGTCAAGTACATCAAGTATACAAATTTTTTCGGGACCCTTAATATCAATTATTATTTTCAATTTCACATATAAGACAATGATAACTTAAAAATTAAATTTATATGAAAATTCGGCCTGGATTCAAATCATGGACCTTACGACGTCTTGGAAGGAGCAGGGTAAAATATATTTTTGGCTAAATTCCCGACTTTTAAACTAGGCTTTCCGACTTTTAAACTCGGGATCCGACTTTTTATACTCGGGATTCCGACTTTTTAAACTCGGGATCCGACTTTTTAAGGTCGAGATTCCGACTCCGAATATGGACGAATAACGGAAATATTCAGATCTCGAGTTTAAAAAGTCGGACCCCAAGTTTAAAAAGTTATATTTTACAAATGTCAGAATTAATTATTTATTCCTGAAGAACGGAAACTATTCCTAAATCTTGACCTAGGACAGAATAGTAATTTGCCTTACTAGTGATCAAAAGAAATTGTTACAGTTGGCAATAAAAAAAACTACTTGAAATTGGTAAGCCTGGCACATAAATTCATTTCCTGTTGTTGACAGTGACATTTAAAATTTAAATTTGAGTACATTTATTACTACATTTATTTCTAAAGTATTTCTATTACTTAAAAAGTCAAAATTCTATTAGCTGTCAGACTCCTGACATATATATATATATATCATCACGCCTTCTACCCATTGCTGGGTGTGGCACTCTGCTAAAACAGATCTCGGTAAGTGATATATTTTGCGCGTGAAGTGCGGTTACCAGTCGTCAAATCACGGCCCCCAAACAAGTTAGTGGTGGAGGAGCCACAGGGATAGCTTTTTCAAATTATGAAAATTTTTCACTCCTGACATAACCTATTTATTAGAAATATCAAATAGCATTTCCGCCTTTATCTGACGTTGTGCCAACTGTGGAATAAAAAGATCTCTGGAATTGTATTGCCAACTATAACAATTCCTTTTGATCACCCTGTGGTTAACCAGAAGAAATTAGTAACAAACCCGGAATCTGAGGTGTCCGTATCAAAAAAGCAAGTATCACTAGTATCAGTAATGAGGTGTCATCATCACTTTAAAAATAAACTGTCCATGTTCTAGACGTCTCATTTTTTGTAAATTTAACTTTAATATACTCATATACCTGTACTCTATGGAGCAAAAAATAAAAGACTTTTTTTTATTGCATTTTTCTAAAATTATTTTATTTTCATTGTCTGGGTTTTCCCTGACTTATTGTTTTATAATGACATGTCCTGGATATATTTGTACCTCTTCTTGCTTCTTACATATTTTATAAGTTAAATCGGTGTAATACGATTAATGTTTTCACCATTTAATAACAGTTTCGTATGTCAAACACAAAAATATAACGTTACTTCATACAATTTAGCCAGATACTCTAAATATAAACATTTTTTATTTTGGCATACAATTTGATTCGACTATTGTAGTTTTAGCAGATCAATGGCCAGTTTCAACAACAAAAGTTAAATTTTGAACTTGGTTTAAATTAATAAAAGCAAGTTAAATGTATGACAGCAATAGGCGAATTCCATTTGCCATTTGTATCAGATCTAGATTACAATTACTGAACCAGATCACTTATTTATTTCGCTGGATTACTTCGCTGACTTTATGTTCTGTACTAGAAATACTGATTCTAATTTACTTTGAAATAATTCACCCCAGTAAGTGCATTAGTTTGCTTAATTCAGTTCATTTAGTCATGTTGTCTAATTTATCTGAACTGATTTAAGTGAACCAAGTGACAAATGGAATATAGCTATTGTCAATTATTCCATTTTACATGCAATTTTTTATTTATTTTTTATATTTTATTTCTTACCAAGGTGGTTAGCTCAGTGGTATGAATTCCATCGTATCGTATCGTATCTGGATCATTCATCTGTAGGCTAGACTCTGCTAGACTTCTAGATTTTTAATCAGACGTTTTCAAACTTGAATCGCAACTTTCAACTTTATATGTATTAATAAGTTTAGTTAAAATTTTTTTTTTTCGTAAACCAGAAGTACTCAAATAAAAAAAAATATAATAAATGCGGTGGTTAGCTCAGTGGTATGAAGTCGGCCTGTGGATCCTGAGAACCCTGGTTCGATTCCCACAGGCGACAAACAATTTTCATAATTTCAAAAACTACCCCTGTGGCTCCTCCACCACTAATATCTTTTTGAGCCATGAATTGACGACTGGTAACCGCACTTCACGCGCAAAATATATTACTTCGGCAGAGTGCCACACCCAGTAATGGGTAGAAGTCGTGATAATATATATATATATATATATATATATATATATATATATATATATATATATATATATATATATATATATATATATATAATTTAACTTTTGTTTGTAAACCAAATTTGTCTAGAATATCGTAATTATTTCTTTTTTCTATTCCAGTGTTCTTATAAATTTATTAAACGCAATGAAAGCTCGTTCAGAATATTTATAAGCTATTTTCATTTACTAGGAATGGTATGATATGGGATGGCTAGCACAGTGGTATGAAGTCGGCCTGTGGATCCTGAGGTCCCTGGTTCGATTCCCACAGGCGACAAATTTTCATAATTTGAAAAAAGCTATCTCTGTGGCTCCTCCACCACTAACATGTTTGGGGGCCGTGATTTGACGACTGGTAACCGCACTTCACGCGCAAAAATATATCACTTACCGAGATCTGCTTTAGCAGAGTGCCACACCCAGCAATGGGTAGAAGGCGTGATGATATATTTATTTATATTTATATAGGAATGGTATGAAAGCTTTTAAATCTGACAGATGAATGACATATAACCTAAAAATAGTAAATTGTTGGTGTGGAAGTATTACTTTTAATTATAAATCTTTTATCCTTTCTCTAGAAGATAGGATTAAAAAGAATATGCTATAATCAGACAAAGTTTACAGCATTCATAATGGGGGATTCAAGTGGTAGAGCTTTTTAATATATATTTATTAAAATAAATTCTTGACCGTACATCATATTTAATACAATATAAAATCATACCATAAATGATATCTTTATTGCTGAAATATGAAAGTTAAAGTTGAATAATTTAAAACGTTCGCACTGCCATATTGCAATGACGTAGTTGCATTAAGCCAATCACAGAGCTTTGTGTGAAACGTTTGTCGGTGCTCAAGAAGACGAAGAAGAAATAAGCATTCAGCATTCTACGATTCTACCAATGACGTATAATACTAGACAAATTATGCCGTGTTCAAGTCAATGCAGTGTTGTGAAGCAGAGAGGAATGGAATAACTTGAGGGTCCGCCGGATGCGCGGCAAGGAGCGAGTACACTTTGATGTTATGCAAGTTGCTCCTTGCTGCGCACCCGCCTCACCAACCAGTTATTCTATCCCTTTCTGACTCACAACAAACGCCGATGTTATCCGTCTAGTTATGTTTTGTCTGAGGATTCTACTGACAACGACAAGTTACGTGTTATTTATCTCTGTCTTATCTGTCTCTCTTTAAGCTAAGATGCAACTACGTCATATTCATTTGTTTCGAAAGTTTAAATATTTTTATCATGCTTAATACAAGTTTTTTAAACAAATAAAAAATTTGGGTATAATTATTTTATTACGTAGATTAATATATAAAAAATTCAAGAAAGTCTTGAAAGGCCCATTCAGAAACAAATATTGATTAATTGACAAAAAATTTGTAATTTTAATTGTTTATGTTATGAGTAGCGTTACCAACACAACTGTAACTGATAAAAAACACCAACTTATATTTTTGACAAATCACATTTTTTTTAAATCGAACAGAATTATAAAATTACTTCAATAGAAAAAAAATTATAAAGAACACGTTTCATAAGGCCTGTTATTGCTCTCGTTCTCTAAATTTGGACTCGTGCGTTAACACAGTGCCTTATAAAACTAGTTCTTTAATATACTATTTTATTCGATTGAGAAGTAACGTTTTTTGATTAAGATATTTGTACGAAAAGTTAACTTTTTCAATAAAGTATTAATTTCTAGGTGATGGTTATCTCTTAGCCGCTAAAATTATATTAAAATCAAAAACTGGCTTAGAAACAAGAATTCTTTATCGTCGAATAAAAAATAGTATATAACACAAGGACAAAAAACTGTATTTTTCGTCCTTTGTATCACAAATAACTATTTAATCATTTATCAATTTAAAAAATAACATGCCTTTTATTCATTACTGGGTGCGGCACTCTGCCGAAGCAGATCTTGGTTAGTGATATATTTTGCGCATGAAATGCGGTTACCAGTCGTCAAATCACGACCCCCAAACATGTTAGTGGTGGAGGAGCATCTCGATATCCCATCAAAATATAACCTCCAAAAATGTGAGTAAAGAGGGAGCCACAGGAATTATTTTAATATGAAAATTGTGTGTCGGCTGTTGGAATCGAACCCGAGTTCTTAAATCCACAGTCCGACTCGATACCACTGAGATCATTTATCAATAATAATGATAATTTAAATAGACGTTGTATTATTTATGTCGGAATATTTAAATAGTATTAATGAAAAATACAATTTGTAAATCAAAGTTGAAGGACGATTTCATTCCCAAAAATTGCAAAGAGCGTAATCAAAAGTGGGCGATATTGAAATTACTACAGCGGTTCAAAGATTTTGATAATTTAGTCTCCAAGCGCGCTGTGACGAAAGTCGACGCTTGTTTAATAAATTTGATAACGCCTTCCTAATCATATATTTTACACGTGCAAAAAAAATGTATACTTCATGTCTTGCGGAAATAGAGTTACTACATGTTTTTATCAACGTCATATTTTAATTTATTTTCTTATGTATTTCTTTGTTATGTAAAAAACCACAAACTAGAATGAGTTATATGTTTTGTAAAAATATTTTTCACCTTGATATTTGCGGTTTGATATAAAGGTATTACGAAATAAAATAATAATGTTTAAATGATGTTAATACGAGTATAAGCTTACAAGGTTGAAGTAACGAATAACAAATGGAATTTCTGCAAATTTGTACAGCAGAACCAAGTGACATTACTTCACCTAAAAACTTATGACAATTTACTATTTTTACTTTCTTATACGTAGTATAAGGAAGTATTGGAATCGTGAAAAAAATCGTTGACGAGATTTTCGCGGAAATACATGTTTTGAGGTCCACTGAATCTGTTTTGATCATTTTCTCAATGATGTCTGTGTGTGTGGATGGATGGATGGATGGATGGATGTGTGTCCGAGTGTGCAATATCTCATGAACGAGATAAGATTTGTTAACGAAACTTGGTAATTATAAGTTTCATGAAAATACGAAGAGCTGAGTTGATTTTGAATGAAATTGAAAAACCGGAAGAGGAAGTTTACTGGACACACAAAACAATAAATTCCAGTTATTTAAAAAATGTAATCAGTTACGAAAAAAAGTTTCAAACAAAAGATGTTAGCAAAAATATTTGGAACATAAAATGTTATTTGCAATTTTCCTGTATATGCGTCTAATTTTGAGAAAAACTAATTTATATATTTAATAATATATTTCAATAATCATAGTAGCAATAGAAACAAAAAACAAAAACATGTTTAACATTTATATGTCAAATAATAATTGTTAAACGCAAGGAGCAAGTCATAAGTGTTCAATTCAGCGTTTTTAATATGAAATATGCTGTGTATAAGAAAGTCGTGTGGTGACCACACCAGATTTTTTTAAGATAGCACTGTCCTACAGAAATTTTACTTCTTGAACATATACATATAATAGGACAAGTATTGTGATTCTGATTTTCATCGATATTTTTATAAATCTGCACGTTTTAACACAGTGAAAAGTTAAAATGTTTTTAAAAAGTCGGTTCGTATGTCTGTATGTACGATATCTCAAATACGTGTCGGAGTTTTGAAATGAAATTTCATATGTAAGTTTTTGGTCAAAAAATAAAGGTAAAATAAATAAATAAATAATATTATCCCGCCTTTTACCCATTACTGCTTGTGGCACTCTGCCGAAACAGATCGCGGTAAGTGATATATTTATGCGCGTCAAATATATCACTTATCGAGATCTGTTACGGCAAAGTGCCATGGCCAGTAATGGGTAGAAGACGTGATGATCCGAGGTGTGGCTATTAAATAACGAGACTGACGCTGCTACAGACGAAGTACACCAGCGAAACACCAGCAACCGTCAGCTTTTTAGCGTGAAGCTTTCTCTTTCGAATGCAGCACCTCTCGCTTCCATAAACAAATCCGTTTAGCCGTATCATTCGTTCTAATTAGAGTTATTTTTTGTTTCGCCGAAAAAATGTTAAGTGCAACATTAGAGCAACGAATTGTTGTGAAATTTCACATGAAACTTGGCAAAATTGCTACTGAAACTTATAATTTATTGAAAAAAGTACTCGAATTGTGGAAGGACAAGTCATGGTTACTCCATCAAAACAATGCGCTGGCTCATTCCGCAATGTCTGTCAAGAGATTTCTAGCCAAGTACAGCATCCCAGTGTTGGACCATCCGCCTTATTCGCCAGATCTTCCACTGTGCGACTTCTATTTGTTTCCTAAGGTGAAATTTGCCTTAATAGCAACAAGATTTGAGCTTTGAAAGAGAAATCGGCACGCGTTCTGAAGGAGCTGACAGAAGAAGACTTCCAGCACTGTTTCTGACAATGGAAGATTCGCATGGAGCATTGTAGGGATAGAGGAGGGGTATATATTGAAAGTGATAATAAGTAAATAGGTATGGAATCAAAATAAAATCCTAAAGCAGCATCAGTCTCGATATTTAATAGCCACACCTCGTATATTTATTTTATTTATTTATTTATTTATGTTTGGTGTACAAAAAATTGATCTGAAGATGAGAATAAAATACACGATACCTAGCTAATTCAAATTAAAAAAGTGATGTTTTGAATATTTTCGTTCTACATATTTATTATAATAGTGATTTTTTTATTTGAGTACTTCTGGTTTACAACAAAAATAATATTTGAAGTAAACTTGATAGTTGCCATTCAAGTTTGAAAACGTCTGGTGGAAAGTCTAGAAGTCTAGCAGAGTCTAGCCTACAGATGAATGATCCAGATACGATGGAATCACTGACGTCACATCACGTCTGGTTCATTCACATGTTCATTACGTCACGGATTTCTCGCGAATAACGAACTTTGTAGACGCGTGTATCATTATAAGAAACATCAATTCCAATTCTTATCAAGTGTGCCATGACAAGAATTAAAACAAGTGAGCGCTGCATGCAAATGACGGCGCGTTGGTGTGAGACTGTGACAAGGTCGTTCAACTTGCAATACGTCCAACGTCATGTACATAAATGCCGGGAGAATAGCAATCTACGCGGCACTTGATTGTGATTGATTTCGTAATAGACGGAATTCTCTCGTGTTTGGGTTGGACGGTATGGTATTGACTCTGATTTGGTTCAGTGATTTTTTGGTTCGCGAGGTTTTTCAAACTAATTGATTGTTAGTATAATTATATGCGTTATATTAGCGTAGAAATTAATGCTGCGTAAAGGACAAAAACTATTTATATATACTTATTTATTCACGGTATTGGCTTTTAATAAATATAAATAGGTCCAATGACTTACACGAAATTTAACATTTTTAAAAGAAAATACAAGGGCTGTGGAGCCGTGAGAGCAGATAAAAAATTTCAAAAGGAGCTGAGCCCACGTTGATTTTATATAATTATCCAATTAAATGCATTCTTTTCTATTCATGTGTGCGAAATCAACCAATCAGAACAAAATTACATTGAAATTTCTTTGACGAACTTACAAGCCAATCACATTCGTTCATTTCTAATCACGTGGACATTATCACTAGCTTGTTGCCGCAACAAACAGTTTTTGATATTTAACAAAATATGTATTAGTTCTTTAAATTTAAAAATGTTATTTTGACTGTATTTAAAATCACAACAAATTTTCTCACCGAATATTTTACAAGAATTTTCTCAAGCACGTTGCTTTTAGAAAACAACCCTCCGCTTTCGGCGTCGGGGAGGTTCCAAGCAACGTGCTTTCGGATTGTTGTAAAATTATTTCACATTATCTGTGCCTTTGGGAGACTACAGCTGATAATTGCTCTAGGGCAGGGGTCAACATGTCCCCCACAATGATTTTTTTTTTCAAGAGCCACAAATATAATTTTTTCTACAACTGTGCGATTTCTTTGTTATTACGTAACTATTATTGCCTTGAATGAAAAGTAGACAAATGCAGACCAAGTGCGTTTCTGTAAGCAAAGAAACACTAGTGCGGAAAATAATTTGTACTTTACGCAATTGTCAAAAGAAAATATAAATGAGAGCGATTTAAATTTCGCGCCAAGCACGGAACTTCATATTTTAGGCACATACGCTTATGGAAGAAGAAGAAATATGCAGTGATATATTTTGACGTTTATAAACATAACCTTAAACTGCAGTATATGTAACTGTACACATCACATTGAGCAGACAAGAATTCAAGTGTATCATTATTAAATATGATAATTAATAATAAATAAACGAACTAAGTAAAATGTATCGATAAATGGTTTTATTTAAAGAGTAAGTGAAATACATAATATTGATTGTTTGTGTATATTAATAACACGTTGTTACAGTTGCTTATATTGACATAATGTGAAGTAGAAACTTTTGTACTGTCTAAAGAAACATTGGTTTCTTCCGTACCTGTTCATATTATTAACAGTAATATTATTGACAACAATTTCAGAGGTTTTAGAAGTACCAGAAGCAGGTTGATTATTATTGTCAAAAATAGATCCAACAATTACCTTTGGCGGTGTATATAATAAAGAAGAATCACTCAGTGTAGTATTCCAATCTAGACGATTTTGAAGAAATTATCTTGAAATTAGTGAAATATTTTTAAATAACGTAGAACAATGTGCAAGCAATCAACAAACAAACCATAGCAACGTCGTAAAACATCGTTCTCGTGTAATATCATTAAAATTTTATAAATTCTGATAATATTTTAATGATTTTCTAAATCGCACAGTTGTAGGAAAAATTTTGTTTATAACACGTGCCGAAAAAGGTTACGTGCACGTTAATTCTGCACTTGCACGTAACAAGCCTTTTTCAGCACTTGTTATAAAAATAACTATTACATTACCTGTACTGTAAATTACCCATTAATGACAAAATTTAAATAGAATAAGTGGAAGTTTTATTTCCATGGTTACATCAGGACTATAATATTTACTTTCCATCCGTCGTGAACAGTAAGTAAACATTATAGATCAATGTCCTATTTAATTGACAACAAATTGACAGCTGTTAATGTTGAACCTTATTTTTCCTTTCTTTCTATATCTGCAGGTATTGTAAAAAATAGCTTACTAACCTCGAACTGTAAGTGATTATTAGGTCACGCATATTTAGGAACTCTCAATCCTACGGACTTCAATTTCTCAAACTACATTCTTGACCTAAAAACTGTCATTTACAGTCCATGGTACGTAATATATTATTAGCAGTGTTTCTGTAATAAAATTCGCTTGAAAATGTTGACAGTTAACATATATCCGCACGGCGAGCGGTAAACGTCAACTTTCTGCACTCCACTGACAGTTGAAAATCTCTACTTTCTGCTCTGTCGAAGAAAAAATCTAAACCTCTTGTGGTGTTGTCCTCAATAAAAATGCAACCTCGGCCACAGCTATAGTTGAAGATTCTTAACAAAATAGTAAACGACCTCTTACATTTATTGCACGTGCCTATTTGTTGACAAAATTTCAAAAATTTGCATTTGAGTTCAGTGCCAAACAATACTAAGTATTCCGTGCTTTCCAATCTTACATTGAGACAAATATAAACACTACTCTCTTTTATAAATTTATTTATATCTCCCAATTTTCATACTTTTCATTCCTACATTTCGAAATTCGCACCTCAAGTAAAATTATTACTTTGAGAGCTTTTAATTGGCACAGTCTTTCAGGATTATATTTATTGAAAATGTTTCTGACGAAATACAAACTGGTGGAAATTTCTAGAAGCAATGTACTATGTACATGATCAAATATTTGAATAAATATTTTTAGGACGATACAGAGACGTATAATAAAAATAGTAGGAATATTTCAGGTCAAGGACTCATATCCTTGAGTGAGGATTCTGGTGTCGTCTTGCCAATATTTATTTTGAATCTGCGGACGCGAAACTTACGTGCAAATACAGTGAAAGTACGACATACAAATGAATATTATAATGTTGATCATTAACATTCTAAACTCTTGTTTTATTGCCTGTAATTAACTATTGCTAAATACGACTATACATTTTAAACAGTGGTTATCGTGTCGGCCTGTGGATCCAAAGAACCCTGGTTCGATCCCCACAGGCGACAAAACATTTTCACCAATTTAAAATTACCTCTGTGGCTCCCCCACCACTAACATCTTTGGGGGCCGTGATTTGACGACTGGTAACCGCACTTCACGCGCATAAATATATCACTTACTGAAATCTGCTTTGGCAGAGTGCCACACCCACTAATGGGTAAAAGGCGTGATGATATATTTATTTATTTATTTATTTATATAAATAAATATTTTAGAATGAGTTTTATGCAAGTCTATATGTATCAGTTCTGTAATTGCAGATCTCTGGAGATAATATACTCCCATATTCTGCATGGGCGTTCACAGACATTTTTTCAGAGAAGGGCGGATCACAAAAACTTTCAGATATACATAAATTTCTAAAATATATTTTGTATTTACATAACACAAATACAAATACACCTAACAAATAGACAAAAAAATATTGAAAATTGTGAAATAAATTATTATTATTTGACGTCAGGGGTTTGAATTGAAGAAGAAAGACAATCTTCGAATATCTCTTCCATAAATTGACACCATTTCGTCAATAAATTCCGATTTAGCAGTTTTACCGTTCTGATTTTCTAATTTGTCTTTATGAATAATTAATAAACTTAGATTACTCAATGGGGGGAATGATATTTTCAAGTTATATATGAATATTTTTCTTTATACTGCATATTCGTATAAGCAATTCAAGTGGTAAAGCTTTTTAATATATATTTATTAAAATAAATTCTTGTCCGTACATCATATTTAATAAAATATAAAATCATACCATAAATTATATCTTTATTGCTGTAATATGAAAGTTAAAGCTGAATAATTTAAAACGTTCGCACTGCCATATTGCAATGACGCAGTTGCATTAAGCCAATCACAGAGCTTTGTCTGAAACGTTTGTCGGTGCTCAAGAAGATGAAGAAGAAATAAGCATTCAGCATTCTACGATTCTACCAATGACGTATAATTATGAGGCGCCGTTTGCGACAAAACGTTTTGAATATTTCATGTAAATTAAAACAATATATTCTATGATTAAACGTATATACAAGATTTATGTAGTAAAATATTACACATTTTGAGGAAATATACTAAATAAATTGAAAAATAGCAACTGTGTAAAATATTACCTCTTGCATTTTGTCGTACTTCAAATGCGTATATCAGACATAATTCTAGAATACAGACTAGGATTAGAACATTTGCCGCAAGATGGCTCTGCTTATTACAGTGTTCTGTAGCAATTTAAATTCATTTCCTACTTTACCAATAGTGTAAAAATCAAGGATGACCAAAGTTTTAGTGAGTAAATGGTTGCCTATTTCATTGACGCCAACAAATATTTTTAATTAAACAATAAATAGGTATAGTTTTCTATTTTGTTCTCCCAAGACAAGAGAAAACAAATATTTGACTAATAAATGACAAAACTTTTACAAATAAATTATTACTTTTTATTTCACAACTTAGCCAAATAAGTTTTATGTACTATATCTTGAATACTCAAGGTATTAAGCAGCTCCACCGGCTATAAATTTAAAAATAATTTTTTGCGCAGCCGTTGTGTCCCAATAAAATTTAAAGAGAAAATATTCAAATAAAAATTGTAGATATTTCAATATTGCGTATGTTTAGTTAACATTTCTTGTTTTACTTGATTAGTTACTGTAAAAACTAGATTAAAATTAACTAAGTATGTGGAAGATGATCGAAATGCGAACAAATAAAATTTTTAAATGTAGAAGATGTCAATGAATAACACCGATTAATAAACAACGTAGATAAACAATAGATTTGCATAAGTTATCTCATCTGCACCCCGGTACTCCTTTTTATGAGTACTTATGTGATTTATTTGCCTCGATTGATTACAAACACAAAGTTTAACTTCTGTCTATGTACAAAAATAATAATTATTATTAATGCAAAGTATCTTTGGTCTCAACTAAAATTATTGTTTTTTTTTTTGGTAATGGCGTCATTTTTGAAACATGTATTATAAATTTATGTTTACTTTATGGTTTTTTTTTATTTTCGGAATATTTTGTTGTTATTCACAAGACTACTACTTTATTTTAATATTTGGAATAATTGCTTTGCAATAATTATTGGTTACCTTAGAGATCAACATTTTTTTTTTTACTCTTTATTCCCTAGTTAAATAAATAATCATCACACCTTTTACCCATTTCCATGTGTGGCAGTCTGCCGGGACAGATCTTGATAAGTGATTTATTTATACGCGTGAAGTGCGGTTACCAGCCATCAAATTACAGTCTTCCAGAGATGTAAGTGGTGAGGGAGCCACAGGGATAATTTTAAATGTGGTGAAAATCAGTTGCCGGCTATGGGAATTAAACGCGGGTTCTAATTTCCACAACCCGGCTAGCTACCATTGTGCCATAAGTTGATAAGTAGCCCTTAATAAATAATAGTCAAATGTTCAGAAAAAACAGAATAAAAAATCGGAGAAATTATAAATTTACTATAAATGGCTCAAATATTAAATAAAACATAAATAATAAATATATGTGGGGATGTAACTATGACTATAACTAACAACGAAAGCAAAAAATATTTGTAAAACAAATGAAGAGAACATTTTTTTCATTACATAAAAAATATATATAGGAAATATCTATCTACATTAGACAACCAAATACACATCCCGAAATAAGACACATTGCAGAAGGTACTAATGACAAACTGTTACCCGATAAATCCAAGAAAAGATATTGCACTAACTGTAATGTCAATATAAACTATTTTGATTCAAAGAAATAAAATATTACCCTCATTCTACTAGTCATGTCAATATAAACTATTTTGATTCAAATAAACAAAATATTACCCTTAGGGCCAGTTTTTCAATCACCGATTAATGTTAACCATGATTAAATAATAATGGAAACTATGGTTTCCATTATTATTTAATCATGGTTAACATTAATCGAGCGTAAACCGGCGATTGAAAAACTGGCTCTTATTCTACTAATCTTTTCTTAAAATGTATTGAAGGTTCGAGACAATCGTTTTTAGAAACATGTCGTGAAAAAATGTGGTGTCTAACACGAGAAGAAACAGTTTTTTCCACTCTCGCTCGAATTGCCTCATGAGCGAGTGGAAAAAAGAGGCACTTTCTTCTCTAGTTTAACAAATAACTATTTATAATGTCTCTATGTAATATGAATTTATCATAACAATGATATAATTTTCCATAACATACAAATTTAGAAGTATTTATTTTTAGGTTACTTAAAAATTGTAATCTCATTTCCGTTAGCTATAAAGAAATTCCAGTTTTGTTAATGTTACTTAAACTAAATCTAAGATAGTTATTTTAAATCTGGAGAAAAAGATTAAAAATAATATTTTGTACACCCCTTGGGTGTACATTTCATAGCGCCATTTCGTTCGAATGTTGCACTATCTCTCCAAAATGCAGCGTGAACTACCTGAAATTCAGCGCCATCTCTGAATAAGTGGCACAATCCTATTCTGTATATATTTTTAACGCGACAAAAATATCACAATATACAGGTTTATAATATACCCGATTTTCTTAATACAGTACACAAAATTTGTATATATACAATCTTTTTTGTGATATTGTAATAAATTTAATATATATACAATATTTTATGTGATATTGTCAAAAATTTAGTATATATTGTGAAAAGAATTGTATATTTACGAGTCTGTATATTGTCGCAAACGGCGCCTCATATATAATACTAGACGAATTATGCTGTATTCAAGTCAATGCAGTGTTGTGAAGCAGAGAGGAATGGAATAACTTGAGGGTCCGCCGGATGCGCGGTAAGGAGCGAGTACACTTTGATGTTATGCAAGTTGCTCCTTGCCGCGCACCCGCCTCACCAACCAGTTATTCTATCCCTTTCTGACTCACAACAAACGCCGATGTTATACGTCTAGTTATGTTTTGTCTGAGGATTCTACTGACAACGACAAGTTACGTGTTATTTATCTCTGTCTTATCTGTCTCTCTTTAAGCTAAGATGCAACTACGTCATATTCATTTGTTTCGAAAGTTTAAATATTTTTATC
Organism: Pterostichus madidus; assembly: GCA_911728475.2. Taxonomy (NCBI): domain Eukaryota; kingdom Metazoa; phylum Arthropoda; class Insecta; order Coleoptera; family Carabidae; genus Pterostichus; species Pterostichus madidus. The sequence goes on from OU452314.1 coordinate 28,444,814, forward strand.
ATGCTTAATACAAGTTTTTTTTTAAATTAAAAATTTGGGTATAATTATTTTATTACGTAGATTAATATATAAAAAATTCAAAAAAGTCTTGGAAGGCCCATTGTTACGATAGGGAACATGTCGTTAGGTGGCCAGGCAATCGTAGCTCAGTGGATAAAAGCGAGGTAAAACTTGCGTGTCTTAATTAGCAAGCAAGAGGTCGTGCGTACAAATCTCACTGACTTCTACTTATATCCAAAAAAATACGATTGTGTCTGAGTGGTTCGGATTCCACTATAAGCTGTAGGCCCCCTGTACTGTAATTGGGATTTACTTCCTGTTGTGCAGAGTAACAAAATAAATAAATAAATAAATAAATAAATAAATAAATAAATAAATAAATAAATAAATAAATAAGAATACTGCTGGAAATTTAGTGTCAGCTTAGGTTTGTTATCTTTAAACTTATAATTTATTTTTTTACTTTATGTATATATTTATATTGTATTTGGTTAGTTAATAACCAGAGAGGGGCGAGCGCCCCTCCTTGCCCCCTCCCGTACGGACGCCCATGATATTCTGTAACTGTATCATTTCTGTTAACGATCGAAAAGTCAATGATAAGTTTTATTTTTCATCGTTATTTTACAGATGATCACAATTTCGGTATTCGGAGACCAGAATAATTTACCCTGACATTTTTATGTTACATTCATGCATTTTGTTTATTAATATACGTAGATGTTATTATGAAAAATAATATAATAAAAATCCACTGATAGTTCCGTAAAAAGTGTGGTTAAACATAATATTTAGTTTTTATACTGGCAGTTTTGTACGAGAGCAAAATGCATAAAAATAAAATAGAAGTAACAGTATAAATGATTTTGATCACAGAATGTCGAAATAGTGGTAATCTGCAGTTTTATCATAAAAAGGAGGGTTGTCGTTAACTTATTGATCATTAACAGATAATGATTAATGATAAAAATTAATTAACATTAAGTAACCTAGGTAACGCAGGTAGCTGTATATTGTAAATTACCCAAAAATGACAAAATTTAAACACAGTAAGGGGCACCTTTGGCTGTATTCCATTTGCCACTTGGTTCGCTCAAATCAGTTCAGAGAAATTTGACACATGACTAAATGAACTGAATTAAGCAAACTGATGCATTTAATGGGGTGAATTACTTCAAAGTAAATCAGAATCTGTAATTCTAGTACTGGAAATAAAGTCAGCAAAGTAATCCAGCGAAATAAATATGTGAACTGGTTCAGTAAATGTAAGTTAGATCTGATCCAAATGGCAAATGGAATACGCCTTTTATTGCATAGTTGTTTCCTTAGTTACATCAGGACTATAATATTTACTTACCATCCACTGTGTACAGTAAGCAAATATTATAGATCAAGGTTTCGTTTATTTTGACAATAATTTGACAGCTGTTAATTTTGAACCCTATTTTTCTTTTCCTCCTCTTTGTGCAGGTATTGTAAAAAATAGCTTACTAACCTCGAACTGTAATTAATATTTTTAGGTCGCGAATATTTAGGAAATATCGTCCCTACGGGCCCCGATTTCCCAAACTACATTCTTGACCTAAAAACTGTCACTTACAGTTCATGATACGTAATAATATTTTGATACCGATAATTCACAATTTTGAGGTTATATGTCATTCATCTGTCAAATTTAAAAGAATTCATACCAATCCTGAACAACGTTTATAGACTTACAAGAACATCGAAATAGAAAAATTAATCATATTGAATCGAATGTTAACTTTGATACGTAGCTTCGATTAACTTTTATTTACTAAAACATAGTTTAAAATTTAAATTCTGTTGATGCATCTAACTATAAGTAATGCATTCAGCAAAGCTTCAATAAGAAGAGGGAGCTTGAAAATGGGCTAATCGACAATTTAACGCGACTCTTCTGCCGGTGTACTTTGCACGCACTCAACGAGTGAAACTAATAATAAAGCTACCTACGCTCTCGCTAGACGCTCTACGCATCTCTGTCTAACTGTAGGCGTCGCGTACTGTCACGTGACGACGCCGGAGTCTGGCGAAGCCACGTGGATCGCTCAAACACGTGGTTGGAATTGAAAATAAATTAAGGAATATTATTTTTATATTTTTGACATATTTTTGTTTATGCTAAAATTTCAACCAAAAGAAAAGCAGTTAAGGACAGATTTAAGGTTCAATTTTATTTCATATTTAAAAGTGGTTTAAACTGGTGTGCACTAGTAGGTTCGGGTCTATTTATAAAATTCATTATTAAAGATTTGATAAAGATGGCTCAGTGGTAACGAGTCGACCTGTGGATTAGAGAATCCGGGTTCGATTCCCACAGTTGACAAACAATTTTTACCACATTAAAACTACCCCTGTGGCTCCCACTAATATCGTTGAGGGCCGTGATTTGAACCTAGATCTCCAACTATCAGGATCTACAGGCCGACTCGATACCATTGAGCTATCTACCCCATAAATAGCAGTACCTGATTATAATATTTTTATTTTGGTAGCAGTACTTTTTATATTGGAACAATTTTAATTGCATTTTTAATAGCTAAGTGACTAATAAAATTCAGAGAAATATAATATACCGCAAGTTGTAAACATGTTATACATAAAAATTAAATTAAAGTTACATAACAAAATACAATAAGTATGTATGAAGCACAAACCAATATCTATCAATCATACCAATTGCAAAACTACTAAAAATAACCCTACACCATTACGTCAACAAAAACCATTTAGTTTTATTTATAATCCCATTACCCTACAGTACTTCTATGACAACGACCAGTAATAAAAACAAACAAAACAGATTTCATAGCCAACTGAACCCTGACGTATTGCGCCGAGAATGCAAACATATTTGGCGCCTTTTCTCCTTCCTAACATAGCTGCACCTATTGGGTCCCACTCATGACATTGTGTTACGTTGTCAGGGAATTCCTGCCAAAGGTACAACGTATCAGGAAAGTTTTGTTGGCGACCAGCCAACGGGGCATTCAACAGGAGACGTGATCTGCGTCATCGCACGCGATTGTTTTATGTGTTGCCTGTTTAGAGAAACTTTGAGTAGTCTTTGGTGAAATTTAAGCCTGTTGCGTTGGCTACCTGTTCGACGGACGCGTGTTGCTGGTTGACGTTAAAGTGAATCTTTTTTTTTTGTTTTTAAGAAGACTTATGTTTTTGAAAGAAGATATACCCCTCTACTCTGTACCTCGATCATTGCCTGTTAACGATCGATAAATTAATGACAACCCTGATTTTTTTTATAATTAATCTGTAGGTTACCTCCATTTCGGTATTTTGAGACCAAAATAATTTATTCTGTTATTTCTACTTTACTTTCATGCATTTTACTCTCTCACAAAGTAATGGGTAATGGCTCAGTGGTATCAAGTCGGCCTGTGGATCAAAAGAACCCTGGTTCGATCCCCAGTGCCGACAAACATTTTTACCAATTTAAAATTACCCCTGTGGCTCCCCCACCACTAACATCTTTGGGGGCCGTGATTTATTTATTTATTTACAAAGTTTTCAGTAATCAAGAGAGTGAGAATAAATTGAAAATAATTTGATAGATCTTTCGAAAACTTGTTGGCAGGCAATAGTCACGAAAGTCTGTAGGGCTTTCGTGACTATTGCCAAATGGCAACAAGTTTGAGAAAGATACTGGAGATTTATTTTCTAATTTATCCAACTCTCGAGTTATATTTAATTAGATTATTGTATGACTTAGCTATTGAGGTCAATTCATCCAAATTAAAAGATTTTGAACTGGGTTCATATCGATTGATTACTTATTAATGTATTCTTGGAAGTTGTTTCCAAAATTTGTTGGTGTCATTTATCACAAACAAAAAAAGTATCTACAGAGATAATTCCCGAGAATAATCACAAGAGTTTTATTCTCAGTATAATAATGACAGGATTGGTTAAAACGCATACATGTGACATACAATGAAGCAATTCATTGGTTTTAAGAAACATAAAAAAATAGTCATTAACAGATAATGATCGAATTATAGAATAGACGGGGGGATAGTAATTATAAATGAAATATATGAGGTAAGTGGCTTAGTTGTATCGAGTCAGCCTGTTGATTAAATAATCCGGGTTCGATTGCCACAGCGGACAAACAATTTTCACCACATTAAAAACTAACCCTGTAACGACAACGAATCTACAAATAATAGAAAGGAAGAGAGCGGCAGACTGGAATTGTATTTGAAAGAAAATTTCATACAATTGCAGTTAGACAGTCTATTGTTATGGTAACAATATATTAATCATCGCAAATAATAAAAATTTGACATGATTGTTATAGTAATAATACATTAATCATTGCCAATAATAAAAAATGACAATATTGTTATGATAACAATACATTAATCATCGTAAATTACCACTTGACAGATATATTTCAAAATATTTTAAACATTTTAATTTATTTTTCGATGTTTACACTAAAACTACATTAAACATACTGAAAATACATCAGGTAAGGCTTATGGCGCCTTTTTTAGTATAATATTAATTAATTTGAGATAATTATAATTAATGCTACGAAAATGGTTATGGAACATATTTTTCGGGTTTAGAGTGCATTCGAATGTTGAGTCTATCTTTGTCCGGTAGTACGGTGGTGTGCATAGTATTCCGGCATTCTAATCCGGAGATCCCGAGTTCGAATCCCAATCAAGCTAAATATATATTAACCATCGTATTACGACTTCGCTCGTGCTTTAAAATTGCGCTCATGTGCAGAGTATGTCTTCCCGCACTAGTTATGTAAGTAGCTATTTCGCGCGCAAAAATAACTACTGAAATATCATTTTCCGCGCGTTTTCAGTGGCAACACGCGACAAAGATATTCTTCGATTGTTCCAAAAAAAAAAACAACTTTGTGTTGACAAATTGTCAACTTTTCATAGCAACCGTAGAAAATGGTCTTAGTTACATTTAGGGCCAGTTTTTCAATCACCGTTCAATGTTAATCGTGAATAAACTGGCGACTGAAAAATTTGTCCTTAGTGGCATTTATTATGACGGAAGTCAATCTTCTAAATGTTTCTACTACATCAGCAAGTGAAATTACGAAATTTCATTATTTTCCCAATATACATAATTTAATTCATTCTATGTAAAACAAAACAAGTATAGCCATCTATCGTGAACAACACAAACATCAACCTTCAAACAACTACTCCCAGATAGCAGTACAATCACAATTTAAACATATTATGTATGACTAACTCTGTGCGTGCGTGTGTGTGTGAGTGAGATCACGTGACTCCATAACTTATCAGGCATGTAGCGAGGTGAGAAGCAAAGGCTGACATAACTATAGTGGTTAGGTATCAAAGTCACTGCTGATAATGATATTCAACTCGTTAGAGCTGGCTTCAACAGGTGGCGCTTTCCAGAAACGCGACGTAATATGCGACAGAGGTTCTCAATCAGTATCGATGAGGGCGAGAATGATATTTTGCAGTAGTAGCAAAAGATTGTTTTATAATAGGCGTATTCCATTTGTCATTTGGATCAGATCTAACTTACATTTACTGAACTAGATCAAGTATTTATTTCACTGGATTTCTCTGTTAACTTTATTTCCAGTAGTAGAATTACAGATTCTAATTTACTTCGAAGTAATTCACCCTAATAAGAGCATCAATTTGCTTAAGGTAGCACTAGCGTGAAAAAAAATTTGCAGATCTGAAATTTGGCGCACGTAAACATTGGATAGTCATACGCATCCTGTTAAAATATGAAACACATTCATCATCTGTGAACAAATATATTCGCTTGTAAAGTTGAGTTCTTTTACACGGGGCTTATGGCGATCATCACTCAGAATCGCATATATTTGGTTTGTGTACCTCTAAAATTTTGCAGTTTCATTTGAAAAACTAGTATGATGTTCTAGAACTATCCATGTATATTGTATCAGGAGGAGAAAGTTTTTTATCGTTTAGAAATGGATATATAGCCATGCAAAGCCTTGTTTTTAACTAAAAATTAAGAATCCTAATTGATAATGGCAACACTACACGGTGGTATGGTATTTGAAAATTCTCTAGACCAACAACCTGTTAACAATTCATGATATTCAAATCATAATAGGTATAAAACACTTATTTTATTCAATTTTTATATACATTTTTGAGCGTCAGTTTCGCCAGTCGACAACCGATGGCGCCACCGTCGCACTAGTACTACCTTAATTCAGTTCTTTTAGTAATTTGTCGAATTTATCTGAACTGATTTAAGTGAACCAAGTGGCAAATGGATTATAGCTAATAATTATAATATATAGTCGTAGTTCATTAATTGTCGCAATGTAGGAGTACAAGTACAATAATGGCGTCTTTCACTAATTTTTATTTTTTAATATATTTTTTAAAACTACTTAGGCCCGATTGCATAAAACGTTGTCACCTAATCACGTCGTTAACTACACGAAAAAGTTCAATTACAATAAATAAACGCATCTATAAAAATGTCTAAATTTTTGACAGTTCAATATTTACATCCATACATACATACATGTATGACAGTTCAATATTTTAAAACATTATTTCTATAGTATGCATTAAAGTAATAATTATTTGTTACAAATATCGTCTTATCATTGTTATTTAAGTAACAGCATTTAAAAAAAAAATTAATATATCATGACGCCTTTTATCCATTAATAGGTGTGGCACTCTGCATATCAGATCTTGGTACGTGATATATTTATGCGCGTAAAGTGTAATTACCGGCCGTCAAATCCCGGTCCTGGAAAATGTGTTGGGACCTCAGACAAAACATAACTAGACGAATAACAACGGCGTTTATTGTGAAGCAGAAAGGGATAGAATAACTGGTGGGTGAGGCGGGAGCGCGGCAAGGAGCGAGTACAAGTTGATATTATGCAGGTTGCATTTATGTTGATGACAGTTATCAGACGCGAGCATTTTATTTATTTAAATATAAAAGTGCGTATACAAAACACATAATATATCAAAAACTAACCTTTACTTTGATGTATGAAAAGTAAGTAATTGAATATAAAAATAATTACACAAATGTTTGCAACTTGCATAACATCAAAGTGTACTCGCTCCTTGCCGCGCACCCGCCTCACCATCAAGTTATTCCATCCCTTTCTGCTTCACAACACTGCATTGACTTGAATACGACATAATTCGTCTAGTATTATACGTCATTGGTTGGGAGAGTCACAGGGATAATTTTAATGTGGTGATAATGTTTGTGGGCTGTGGGAATCGACCAGGGTTCTCAGGATCAACCGGCCGACTCGATACCACTGACCCACCTACCCCAGATAAGCATTTTAATACTGCTATTAATTAATTATAACATTAAAACAGAAAATATGTAAAATGTTAGGCTTCTTGGCTTAATTTTTAACAACATAGTTAACATTACTTTATCCATCGAGGCCAAAGTTTTATAATTATGATTTTTTAAATTTCTTTAAAATTTACACGTGACGTCACTATTGCAGATTCCATGAATGACTGCTAACTCAAGTGAATAAAGTGTGCATTATGTAGCGTCAGAGCTGGGCAGTAGCTAGCTACTTTTGTAGCTTAGCTACTAGCTTAGCTATATTTACCTTAGCTGTAGCTGTAGCTTAGCTAACTGTGAAAAAATATAGCTGTAGCTTGTAGCTAGCTACTTTTTTTTCTATTAGCTTAAAAATAACAACTGAAGCTACTTTTAAAGCTACTTTTTGTAGTTTAAAGTTACTTTTTACAGCTTAAAGATACTTTTTAAGCAGAAGGTCAACAAAGTACGCATGTGTACAAGCGAAACCCACACAAAATAATTATTTGTTGCTGGTTCTAACTGGCTCTAATACGCAAAAATACACAGTAGGTGCCAGATGGTATTTGCTATTTTTGATATTTATGTATATAATAGTAAATTAACAGTCATTATAACAAAAGGCTGATCATATGACAATGGCAAATTTAATTATTTCACAATAATTTAAAAAAGTTGCTTTAACAGCTACTTTAACGAAAGCTTTTAGCTGTAGCTTAGCTATATTTTACAAAATATAGCTTATAGCTGTAGCTTAGCTACTTTTTTAAAGAATAGCTGTAGCTGTAGCTTAGCTACTTTCTTTAAGTAGCTTGCCCAGCTCTGTGTAGCGTGCCATAAATGATATTGTCAGTGTGTTTTCGTTTTTGGAATAACATATTTATTTATTTATTTATATTTATACAATAACAAACTTACCTTTTTTATTTATGTCAGAGTCAAGCTGAATAACAACAAAACAAGTTTTTAGGTTTTGTTATGACTTTTAGCAGTTCTCTCAAAGGACACTCTCCTTGCAAACTATAAATGTCACATATTTTGATATATTTCATTTTTACAACTTATAACGTAAACTAGGTACCTAAAGTATCTTTATATTATGTTATATAAAACTATACGAATTTACATTTGTGACGTCAAACTGAATAGCACTAATTGTTTTATTAAATTTATTATGTTTTTGTTTTAAACATTTTAAAATTTGCTATTCTTAAGCAATTACTTAAAAAAAGTACTATTATTACTTTCTTATACGTAGTATAAGGAAGTATTGGAATCGTGAAAAAAATCGTTGACGAGATTTTCGCGGAAATAAGTGTTTTGAGGTCCACTGAATCCGTTTTGATCATTTTCTCAATGATGTCTGTGTGTGTGTGTGGATGGATGGATGGATGGATGGATGGATGTGTGTCCGTGTGTGCAATATCTCATGAACGAGATAAGATTTATTAATGGAACTTGGTAATTATAAGTTTCATGAAAATATGAAGAGCTGAGTTGATTTTGAATGAAATTGAAAAACCGGAAGAGGAAGTTTACTAGACACACAAAACAATAAATTCAATTTATTTCAAAAATGGAATCAGGTACGAAAAAAAGTTTCAAATAAAAGATGTTAGCAAAAATATTTGGAACATAAATTGTTATTAGCAATTTTTCCATATATGCGTCTAATTTCGAGAAAAACTAATTTATATATTTAATAATATATCCCAATAATCATAGTAGCAATAGAAACAAAAAACAAAAACACGTTTAACATTTATATGTCAAATAATAATTGCCAAACGCAAGGAGCAAGTCATAAGTTTTCAATTCAGCGTTTTTAATATGAAATATGCTGTGTATAAGAAAGTCGTTTGGTGCCCACACCAGATTTTTTTTATATGATTTTACTTGTTAAAGCCCTATGTTCACTTTTACCAAGCTCCACCCGGTATATTTATAAATTAAAAGCTGATTACGTAATACTTCTACATTGTTTTTAATTAAATTTCACAATTAATTTAGCTGATTACAGTTTACTTACTTATGATAAACTATATGTTATCTTACCTACGTAGTTTTTACGTGTTAGCACAGAATTTTCATCTGATGACAAATGACACACCTACATAATTATTTTATCTTTTAAAAATGAACAAAACAAAATTGGGACAGATTGTTGAGCGCATTAAAGCGAATGTTTATAGCCAAAAAATTCGAAATTCGATCTCAAGTAAGTAAAAAAAATAAATAAATATATCATCACGCCTTTTACCCATTACTGGGTGTGGCATTCTGCCAAAGCAGATCTCGGTAAGTGATATATTTATGCGCGTGAAGTGTGGTTACCAGCCGTCAAATCACGGCCCCCAAAGATGTTAGTGGTGGGGGAGCCACAGGGGTAATATTAAATTGGTTTGTTTTGTCGACTGTAGGGATCGAACCAGGGTTCTTTGGATCCACAGGCCGACACGATAACCACTGTGCCATACAAATTAATTAATTATTTATGTATCACGGTTAAAAATTAAGCATGTTATCATGCCACGGGCCAAAAACTCTAATTTCGCACGTGGTGCACAACAAAGGAACATTTAATTTTATATTTAAAAGATTTAAAACCGGTACACTTTTATGTGAAAGTGACATTTTGCAAAATCAAGTGTTGACAATAAACAAAAATTGTTTATGTATTCATAGGAAATTATTTTATTATGGCCTTGGAGCCAAAAAGATGTGTTTAAGCCCGCTTTTCATGGATAAAACACATGAATTTCGGCTCGGTTGAGCATAAAATACTCGTATATAATAAAAGCAATGACTCATATCTGTAGGTGCATTACATGAAACATCAATAATTTCACTTCGCAGTCTGTCATCAGTCGAGATCTGCAACAAAATATAGTTATTTAGTAAACTAGAGTAGAAAAACCGCTTTTCTCTAGTATTAGACACATTTGTTTGTTCATGAAACGTCAAAAAAAAGATGACATTTTAAAACTTCATAGAAACAGTTATAATTTGACTTTTCTGACAATTACTTTTTCTGACGCTTGTTAAAATCAAGGAGTTTCATTGATTCACCAGCCGCAGAAATAGTTATTTGTTTCATTAGGACTAAAATTACAATTTTTCGAGTTGATTAATAAAGCTTGCCGAACGACGCTTAGCGAAGTTTAGCAATATACGAGACTCGAAATAGTATTTTTAGTCAAATTGAAACATATTTTTTTTTACTAAATTATTTAGAAAATTTCGCAGATTTATTAAAATTATAATGAAACAAATTGACAAAATTATTTTTATCACCATGGCAACTGTAGCAAAAATTCTATGTTTGGTTTTAAGGCCAAAGAACGATGACGTATCCATGGTAACGTAAACATTCCTGAAACATCGTATTATTAACTACTGAAAAATTTGAAATAATAGTGTCATATTCAGGTGAGTGAAAAAGGGTATTTTTCTGCTACTCACAAAAAAATATATGACAAAAATGTTTAATTGGATAAATTTACATAAGCCAATAGCAAAAAAATAATTGTATTTAAATTTATTCCAGTTTTTAGGGTTTTTTTGGTACAAATGATGTCCAATTATTATAATTGTTAACTGTATATATTCACTAATTATAATAAGTTGATGATAAGTAATAATTGACTAATTTCATTTTTCATTGTCAAACATTCCTAAATTATTCGTTTATAAAAACTACTATGGAACTTCCATTTTTGTCATTTATTTAATATCGAAAAATTAGACAATAAAATTGAACGCAAATTCATTACCTTTCATTTAAAAGTTAAATTTTTACCGGTCTAGATCGGAAATAAGCTGTGTTTGAACGATTCTAAGATTACAAAATTAGTGTATTTGGACGAAGGCACAAAAAAATTTAATGATGAGGCTGGAAGTCATTTTGAATATTTATAAGAGCTATTTGTTTATTAGACAAAAAAATTGCAGTAAATCAACTTTTTTGCCGTGTCCACCATATAATTTTTTGGCGGTTGTTTAATATTTATTTTGTGATTATTTTAATTATACAGTTCAACTCAATAAAATATTGTTCATTAAAAAAAATAAATAAGTAACCACGGTGAAACTAGCCATCAAAGAATTTGTTATAAGCTTGATAGTAAAATACAACTAATTCTTTAAACTATTATACCCAGTGGCGTACCTAGAACTTTTGCCGCCCAGGGCGGTCTCCAATTTGCCGCCCTTTTTAAGTCAATCAAATGCTGGTTTTTATAAATAAGAAAAATAAATATATCATCACGACTTTTATCTATTACTGGGTGTGGCACTCTGCCGAAGCAGATCTCGGTAAGTGATATATTTATGTACGGAAAGTGCGGTTACCGGCTGTCAAATCACGGACCCCAAAGGTGTTAGTAGTGGGGGCGTCACAGAGGTAATTTTGATTTGATGAAAATTGTTTGTCGGTTGTGGGAATCGAACCGAGGTCCTCAGGATCCACAGGCCAACTCGAAACCACTGAGCCATTATCCCATTAAATTAATAAACATAAATAAATATAAATGTAAATATATCATCACGCCTTCTACCCATTACTGGGTGTGGCACTCTGCTAAAGCAGATCTCGGTAAGTGATATATTTTGCGCGTGAAGTGCGGTTACCAGTCGTCAAATCACGGCCCCCAAACATGTTAGTGGTGGAGGAGCCAGAGGGATAGCTTTTTCAAATTATGAAAATTTGTCGCCTGTGGGAATCGAACCAGGGACCTCAGGATCCACAGGCCGACTTCATACCACTGTGCTAGCCATCCCATATAAATAAATAATTGTAATTGAGACAAACTAAAGGTGGAGAACTTTTTTACCATTGGATGGCATATTTAAATTAGGCAGTAATATAGGAATTTTTCGAGATAATATTTTCAACCCTACATTGACTTGGCGATGAAGAAAAATACTCGAAATCATATAGTAATTCATAATTCGTAGAAGTCGAATAGTAAAGTTATGAAGTGAACAAGTTGTTTTTTACAACTAAAACTAAATATAAAAAATGCCGCCCCAAAATATGTGCCGCCCGGTGCGGATAAAATCTTAATAAGAACTTTTGTCTTCCCTAATTTCTGAAATCGTGGTTCTATATTTATAATGTACATATTAAAGGAGCCTTTTACAACCTGCAATTTTGATCACATAAAAGTAAAGAGGTCGTGAAATAATTTAGTTGTGATTTTTGCTTCAAGGGGGTCATGGCTCCAAAAAGTTTGAAAATCACTGTTGTAAAGTTTTTGATATACTCCATTCCCTGTATGAAAACGATGACGTCACATTCGGTATCCATGTGGTTCAAGATTTTGTACTTAAAACGTTTACATTGGTATTGGATTGACATTTTTAAAACATAACCTAAAATTTAAATGTCAGATTAAAATATTTATTACTGTTTTAATTAGTTTATAAATGAAACCAAATACTGCATAATTAAATAATAACCAAATATAAATTTATCTTATCCCACGAAATATATTACCTACCTTATTGAAATATGTAATTTTGTAAAATAAAACTCAAAGAAAATGCAGTATACGGCCTTGTTTGTTACGTCCACTTAGTCTGCTTTGTTGCGCATGCGCTAAATTTCATGAATCAGCGATTCTAAAACAAGTTTGATTCTACGTTTTGAAATAAAACGACAGGTTGGTTCCTCAAAACGGAAAACGTATTTTCTGTTGAGTGTGAGTTTTACGGGCTTAGGGTTTGTTTGTTTAAAATGCGAGCGAAGCGAGCTAACCTAAAAAATGAGTTCCATTAAGATCAAATATAATGGCTTGTTTCTGTTGGGCTTGAGTTCTATGGGCTTAGGGTTTGTTTATTAAAAGTGCGAGCGAAGCGAGCTAACCTAAAAAATAAAATCCACGAAGATCGAATATAATGGCTTGGTCCTGTTGGGCGTGAGTTCTACGGGCTTAGGGCTTGTTTGTTAAAAGTGCGAGCGAAGCGAGCTAACCTAAAAAATTAGTTCTTCCACCAATATCGAACATAATGGCTTGTTTCTGTTGAGCGTGCGTTCTATGGCCTTAGGGTTTGTTTGATAAAAATGCGAGTGAAGCGGGCTAACCTAAAAAATAATGATCAAAGTTGAGTTATTTAAAATAAAATGATACTAGGGTCAGGATCTAGAAGTAATAAAAATAGAGAGAATTGGCTAGTGAGATATTCCTTCAATATCCGTGAATAATTTATTTACTTATACCATTGCTTTGGAGCCACTGTAAATCTTTCATTTTGTTATTACAGACCACTATGCTGCCATCTATCAACAAAATAACAAACTGGGCAAGGCCGTATACTGCACTTTTACCATACATTCTTCTATATATTATTATTATATATAAATAAATAATATATGAAAATACAAAATACAATGCACATTACCTCTTGTACTACAGTTAAATTAATTAAAGGTCCTCGATTATCTAACTCCAGCGCAAAATAATCATTAAGATGACAAACGCATTTCTGCATTTGATTACGCAAAATTTTATAAGCCATTTCTTATTTCTCAGTCTTTATTTATGTATCAAAAAGTCACAAACTTAGAAATGACAGACGAGAAAATAACAAAATCATGGCCATAGGTCTCTATTTTTATTTTATAAACAAATGTGAACAAAGTAAATATAAATTTTCGTATTAGTAAGAACATTTTCATTAAAATAATTAATGTGATAGAATGAGAAAAAACATGTAACATGTGTCTTTACTTATTAAGACACACACGTTAATGCCATTCGCATAGGTACGAATAATATTAATAAAAAAAGATAGATATATTTCATCGTATCTATGATAACCTCGTCCACATATGACGTCATCGTTTTCATACAGGGAATAGAGTTTATCACTTATTTGTTAGATGAAGTGTCTGTCATTTTATTCCATTACCTTATTTCAAATATGTAATTTTATAAATGAAAAGTAAAGTTAACCAACTACTAGTTAATCTAACTATTAGTTAGTCACGTGTAAATCTCTACTAAATAGTCACCACACAAATGAATGAACTTTATTTATAGCCTTCGGCAAATTTTAATTAAAACACCCAAAAATGCAAATTAAATTTATTGCTTAACGACAAAAAACCTTCCACTTGGAAATAAACCCGCCCAACAAGTTTCTAGTTTCTAAGAGCATAACTGCGATTGTCAACTGTTAAACAGTTAATAATCATACGCAACTAGATGCAGTGTTTGCATTGAAGAAACAGAAGTAGTGACGTCATCACAAGAGCGTGGCCTGATTGGCCGAGGCGGGAAAGTTGAATAAACTAACAAGGCTGTCGCGATGTTTACTCGAAATACATCGTATTTCATATCTTGAGACAGAATCCTGGTTAAGACAATTAAGAATCACTCATGTGTCATGTTTGTTAGAAAATAATAATAATAATAATGTGTAATTTAATCCTATTTTTGGAATTTAAAACAATTTGTTTTTCAATAGTTTGTTTAATTAGGGAATTAGCTAGTTAAACAGACAAAGTGCTGCACGCGTAATTATATTTTTAATTTGTGTACTTCGGACGTAAAATTTGTAGAATCAATTAAATATTAAAAATAGATCCAATTATTTTCGACTTAAAGTGAATCATTTTTAAACAATCTTAGGTTGGAGACAAAAATATACTTTTTCAAAATTTTATTTGCTGCATAAATATAATAAATAAACTAGTACAAACCAAAATAAGACAGTTTCAGAGGAATTTTTTTATCGTAAATAAAATAAATATAATAAAATTATTTATCCAATTCTGGGTGTAAATCTTTGCATCTGAATTTTAATCATAAAATGTGCAAATATTTGTAGACATATTCAGTTAGCAACCATCATCTTGACATGCATAAAAAGTGACAGATTATGAGGGATTACATTACAGGTTTCTAGGGCCACAAACCATTGTTGAACATACAATTATGAAATAAAAGAAGAATTTACAATTCAAGGCACTGTTTAATTTTCCTATTAAAAATAATTCGATATAAAATTTGTGCTTTATTTTAAACTGATTTTCAATTTTGTCTAATGCCATTATTTTGCATTATTCAATTATAGAGCACATTATTCTATTTAATATTTACAGAGTGATCAAAAGGAATTGTTACAGTTGGCAATAAAAAAAACTACTTGAAATTGGTAAGCCTGATACATAAATTCATTTCCTGTTGTTAAAAGTGACATGTAAAATTTAAATTTGAGTACATTTATTTCTAAAGTATTTCTATTACTTAAAAAGTCAAAATTCTATTAGCTGTCAGACTCCTGACATAACCTATTTGTATTTATTAGACATGTCAAATAGCATTTCCGCCTTTACCTGGCGTTGTGCCAACTGTGGAATAAAAAGATCTCTGGAATTGTATTGCCAACTATAACAATTCCTTTTGATCACGCTGTAATAATAAAATTAGAACAACAGTAAGTAATGCTACGCAGCACTGATATTAATGACTATAATTATCTGGTTTGGCTAACTGTTTGCATTTACCGAAAATATGAGTATGTTAATTTGACAATATGAAATCCGCATTATTTTAATGTTCAAGGTGTTTATTGTTTAGATTTTTGAATTCATTTGTTTATTAGAATGTGCTAAAATTTTGCAGCTAACCTAAATATCTGAAGTATTTGTTAAGAACTGTTCGGTAATTCGAACATATTCATTCATTATTTTTATTTGACTATTCGGCCTTATTAACTATTTGAGTATTAGAACTATTCGGGCTGTTCGGTTATTCGAATATTCTATCAGTTCAGATATTCGAGCTATTCGGATATTTGAAGTATTCGGATAACCGAACTATCCGGGTAGCCAAACCGGATATCTGTTATGTAAATATCCGAATATTCACATATCCGGAGAAAATCAACATCCTTAGTCAAATACAAATATTTTGAATTGAATTAAATTTTAGTAGAGTCGTATTGTTATTATAATAAGTGGTATCGAGTCTGTCTATAGATTTAAGGACCCGGGTTTGATTCCCACAGTCGACAAACAATTTTTCTAACATTAAAATTACCCCTGTTGCTCAAGCGATAGTTTTTCTTCAGCTTCATTTGAGATGAGAAAAATATGTTTATTATGAGGTAATGGCTCAGTGGCATCAAGTCGGCCTGTGGATTCTAAGAACCTCGGTTCGATCCCCACAGGCGACAAAACATGTTCACCAATTTAAAAAATTACCCCTGTTGCTCCCCCTCAACTATCATCTTTGGGTGTCGTAATTTGACGGCTGGTAATCGCACTTTGCGTGCATAAATATATTACTTACCGAAATCTACGACAGAGTACTATACCCAATAATAGATAAAAGGCGTGCTAATATATTTATTTTATTAACACAATACGGCATTTCTAAGGCCCAGTTGCAAAAACTATGTTAACTATGTTGTTGTTAACAATATAGTTAACAGTTAATAATAGCCAAAATGGCTGACAACCACGTTTTATATATTTTGTGATTTTTATATTATATAAATAAAAAATAAATATATCATCACGCTTTCCACCCATTACTGAATATGGCACTCTGCCGAAGCAGATCTCGGTAAGTGATATATTTTTGCGCGTGAAGTGCGGTTACCAATCGTCAAATCACGGCCCCTAAAGATGTTAGTGGTAGAGGAGCCACAGGGATAGTTTTAAAATGGTGATAATTGTTTGTCGCCTGTGGGAATCGAACCAGGGTTCTCAAGATCCACAGGCCGACTTGATACCACTAAACTAACTACCCCATTAATGTTTGATAATATTTTTTAAAATACAAAATAAAAACACCTGGTTGTTTCAAAGAAAATATTTATTTTTACACTTAATACGTATTTTGGCTTTTACACCATCATCAGGACTTGGTGTAAAGTCGAAATACGTATTAACTGTATAAATAAATATTTTCTTTGAAACAACCAGGTGTTTTTACTTTATATTATCAAGAATTGGTAATAACAAATGATCCAGATTGACATTGACCTAGTTTTTGGCATTTTGCAACCCTCTAATGAAAATAAATGGAAAATTTGAGTGAACTAATAGTTTCAACACAAAAATTGACCTCAATTAAAATAGCAATCTTTGTAATCACACCGTGGCGATCCTGCAACTTAAGCAGGAAGTTAATACAAGCCAGGAAATTTGGCAATTAACTTTTGATTAGCAGAATGAAAGACTAGTTGCTATACCATCATTATCCTTTATTAAATTCTTGTTCTATTTCTTAGCAACTGGCAAACTTTAAACAAATTTTGGATAGCAGTTTTTAAGATGACTTTAAAACAATTAGATGTGTCGTCATACGACAGCACGCGTTTTAATTTAAATAGCAATTGTTTGATGAACAAACAGTGCGATTTGCGTAAAATAAATATGATTCTGCGTGAGATAACAACAAGTGTGGGAAAATACAAATTTTTGTTATTGTTGACGACAACATAATTTTACGTCATGAATATGGAAACAAAATTTATAATTACCCACATTTTAAGACAGTACACACATCTAATATAGCATTAAAATTATCCCTGTGGCCAAGACTGGTCGAAGTTATGTGAGCCTTCGAAAAAAACTATTTTAAAAGATAAGTATTACAACTGATCATGCTAATACTTTTTTTTTCTTACTATTTTTTCTATATCGCATTAATTTACTTTTATTTCAAAATTTGTATTAAGTATAAAATATAAAAATAAAAAAATATATCATCACGCCTTCTACCCATTACTGGGTGTGGCACTCTCCCGAAGCAGATTTCGGTAAAAAATAATCATAAATTTTAAGCTGGTATACTGACAGATTCCATAAATATTTGAAATTTATTTATTTTGATATTTATAAGTTAGGTTAGAGTTCAAATTAATAATTATCTAGGTTATGTTATAAATCTAAATACCAGTAATTTTTAATAAAGAAGCGTTTTACAGTTTAATGTTAATATTTTATTACAAAAACAATCTTACATGAGTCGAGTCATGACAGCTAAACTGATAGATTTATGTTTGATATTTTTACAACTTGACAACTTCACCAAACATATCCCATAACATAAGTAAATCCCTTAAAAATTTCAACTACGAGGGCAGGGTGAAAAGTCCCTGTAAAATAAAACAGACGGCGCCACAATCGCAAATCTCATGTGACATTTGTGATGTACTATCTTTAACTAGAACGCATTAAAATTTTCAGACTGATGTGTCTTTCAGTTTTGTTTTGACACCCATCGAAAGCTTGAAGATTTTTGAAAACATGGAAAAAAGTGAATTTCGCGTCTTGATTAAACAGTATTTTTGCGTGGAAAAAACATTACGCAAACCAAAGCATCGCTTGTTAGACATTATGGGGACTCCTCATCATCGATTGGAACGATTCACAAGTGGTTTACTGATTTTTGTTGTGGTAGTATGACCACAAAGGACGCCGAAAGTTCTGGTCGTCCAATTGAGGTTACAACGCCAGAAATCGTCGATAAAATCCATGGTATGATATTGGACGATCGGCGAGTTAAAGTGCACGAGATGGCTGAGACTATGAGCATCTCAACCGAACGGGTACGGAACATTTTGCATATATTTTTGGATATGAGAAAGCTATCTGCCAGATGGGTGTCGCATTTGTTCTCTGTTGACAACAAGCGCGACCGTGTGACAAGTTCAAAGGACTGTTTGGCGATGTTCAAGCGCAATAAGATGGACCATATTCTCCAGATTTGGCCCCCTGCGATTTTTATCTATTTCCAAACTTGAAGAAATTGCTCAGCGGAAAGAGATTTGGCTCTAACGATGAGGTCATCGCTGAGACAAACGCCTATTTTGAAGGATTGCCTAAATCGTTTTATTTGGAAGGGATCGAAAAATTAGAAAAACGTTGGACGAAGTGTATCGAGCTACAAGGAGATTATGTTGAGAAATAAAATATGTTTTGACCAAATAAATCATTTCTTGTTTCATTTTTCAGGGACTTTTCACCCTGCCCTCTTATTCTTTTTTGGGAATATGGTTTAGCTTAATTGGACAAATCTAAAACTCAGGATTAGCTAGATTCTAGTTAAAACTCTTTTGAAAATTGGGCTGTACATGTTTTATAATTCTATCAATAAAATTTGAAATTTTGCAAGCCATTTTCTTTTTATTGTGGTGATAATACTTTTTTAATTCCCACGGAAATATAAATTATTTATGAGTACAAAATAAACAATTAAGTATTATGTTCGTAATAGTTCTTTTGTATTTTTTTCGTGTCTATAAATAAAAATTGCGCATTTTGAAAATTGTTTGCATGTCAATTAATTCCGGCGGATATAAACGAACTGAACCGGAACTTTAAAACATTAAACCGATGATTACCGATAGCATTCGAACCGTGAGGATGACAACTAGACACATCCTGGATGGCCTAGACCTTGACAAACATCGCAAATCTATCATTTCAATTGTTTAAATGTTTCGTAATAATCGTATTGTAATTACCGTTAATTAACATGAAATATGACTGTCAAAAAGCGTTAAACTACGTATTTATTAGTGTTGACCGTTGGCATCATCGTTAATTAAGAATGATTAACTTTATATTTTATGCTGAGTTTATGCAGCAGCACCGTTTGATAAAACTTTTGTCCGACATTCACAAAAATTTGAGCCCATTTGAAACAATTTTATTGGATTAATAATTTGACTTTTTTATTGAAGATTTATATTATTTTAAGAAAATAATTAACAGCGGTGCAACCGGCCATACAAAAACTTATTTTTATTTTCTTTATTTCAGTGTTCTTATAAATCTATAAACGCACTGAAAACACGTCGGATATCTACGAGGGCAGGGTGAAAAGTCCCTGAAAAATGAAATAAGAAATGATTTATTTGGTCAAATCATATTTTATTTCCCAACATAATCTCCTTGTAGCTGGATACACTTCGTCCAACGTTTTTCTAATTTTTCGATCCCTTTCAAATAATACGATTTTGGCAATCCTTCAAAATAAGCGTTTGTCTCAGCGATGCCCTCATCGTTGGAACCAAATCTCTTTCCGCCGAGCCATTTCTTCAAGTTTGGAAATAGATAAAAATCGCAGGGGGCCAAATCTGGAGAAAAAAGTTCTTCTTATTACGCTTGAACATCGCCAATCATTCCTTTGAACTTGTCACACGGTTGTATAAGCGAACTGTTTTTGGTGCTTTTAATTTTCTAGGAGTGGTACGAATGACACGTACGTTCCTATATATTTTGTCTGAGGAGTGGTACGAATGACATAACCTCAAAATTGTAAATTGTTAATGTCGAAATATTGCTTTTAATTGTAGATCTTTTATCACGTTCTCTAGGTCATGGGACTAAAAAGAATTTACATAATCAGACAAAATTCACATCATTAACAGTCATCATCACCAATAGTTACATGCTTGACCCAGGTCATAAATGCCTTCTTCAACTTCTTCTATTCATAACCAGCCTCTTTATTTCAACATAACTTCTTCCTTCTTTCAAGTCGTCTACCATCTTCTTCCTCTTCTCCTACCTTTTTAACTTCTCCTTCTAATGTCCCTTCTATTACGTTCTTCATTAAAATATCCCTTCTCAACGCATGACCAATACCAAGCATTCTTCTCCACTAATTTTAAATTACGATTATTTGTGTTATGAGAAGCGCTACCAACACAATTGATAAAAAACTCCAAGTTATATTTTTGACAAGTCGCATTTTTAAAAAATCTAACAGAATTATAAAATTACCTCAATATGAAAAATTGTACAAAGAACACGTTTCATAAGGTCTGTTGTCGCCGCTCGTTTTCCGAATTTGGACTCATGCGTCATCAAATTTCGTTATGAAACTAGTAGTTAGAGAGCTAGGGTGCAAAATGATGTCTCATTTATTCTAGTGACAGAAATGGATTTTTTAATAGATTATTTCATGATAAACATAAAAAAAAGAAAATTAGATTTGGGAACGGATGGAACTATAGATGGCGCCGATGTGAATGCGCCGATTTTAAGGGTAGTAGTTGACATATTTTTTACAGGCTAATTTTCAGTTTAAATTCCAGACTTTGGTATAATTAAGTAATAAAAATGATAGACAGAATTTTTGGCCGATGGCGCATGCGCGACAAAACAGTTCAAAATAAGCAATTTTTATGATGTCGTGTGATATACTGGCCGTATTTGTTTGGGAAATTTTGATCCAACCCTGAACTGACCTAGAACTAACTCGTGTTACTTCCAAATAAATGATGCATCTCAAGTGTCAGTTGTAAATATTAGCGGTAAATTTAAAATCTGAATGCATGTTCGATGTGACATCTGCTTAGTTTTGTTTGTGTGTTAAATTGCGCTTTTAATTGGATGTTTTGAGTCATCTTTATATTTTTTATATGTAGTCAAAAAGCAAATAACGTCAGGGTCTGTTTTTTTTATAATTTTGTCATCAGCACTATCAAAATAATGAATTTCGGAGTCGTAATAATGTGTCGTAATATTATCCTCTGTGACTTATATTGCAAGAAGCACATAATGCATATTGCTCTTCCATAATCTGCATAAATAATAGTTTAGTATATTTTTTCAAAATATTATTATAAAATTACTTACGTTTTTCATAAAAATAACTTCTAACCTCTCTATACTATTACAAATCGCGATGCCGCCACGAATAACAAGGAACACAAGTTGATTAGATAGAGATAGTAAACGGGTTGAATCTACCAACCCGCTAAAATAGCTGGGGCAGTAGGCTCATTTTAAGGTTAGTTCCAGGTTACTTAAAGTGTGCCAAGTAACCTGCAGGTTACTTTAAAAATCCCAAATAAATACGGCCATTACTACTTGTTCACAACGAATACATAACAAACAAATTATTGACAGAAATTATTGCTGGTTGCTCGTTGGTGACAGAAGCTCTGAAAGTGGACTGGTGTAGGGATCAACAACCACCCTTAAAATCTGCGCATTCACATCGACGCCGTCTATAGTTTCCACCCGTTCCCAAATCTAATTTTCTTTTTTTATGTTTATCATGACATAATCTATTAAAAAATCCATTTCTGTCACTGGAATAAATGCGACATCATTTTGCATCCTAGCTCTCTAACTATAGTACTTTAATATGAAGTCGGTCTGTGGATCCTGAGAACCCTGGTTCGATTCCCACAGACGACAAACAATTTTCATAATTTCAAAAACTACCCCTGTGGCTCCTCCACCACTAACATCTTTGGGAGCCGTGATTTGGCGACTGGTAACCGCACTTCACGCACAAAATATATCACTTACCGAGATCTGCTTCGGCAGACTGCCACACCCAGTATATGGGTAGAAGGCGTGATGATATATTTATATTTATTTTAATATACTATTTGAGAAAAATAAATAAACGGTAGAATACTGAATTCTCTGTATCATTTACTTGAAGAAATGAGGTAATAGCTCAGTGGTATCAAGTCGGCCTGTGGATCCTAAGAACCCTGGTTCGATCCCCACAGCCTACAAACATTTTCACCAATTTAAATTTACCCCTGTGGCTCTTCCACAACGAACATTTTTGGAGGCCGTGATTCGACGGCTGGTAACCGCACTTCACGCGCATAAATAGATCACTTATCGAGATCTGCTTCCGCAGAGAGCCACACCCAGTAATGGGTAAAAGGCGTGATGCTATATTTATATTTATTTATTTATATTTACTTGAAGTATATTTTGATAACATAATTCAGGAACTATAAATTTTTTTTTTTTAAAGCAATGAGCGTTCCCCGGATTTGAACCCAGAACCTTCCGCATGGTGACTGCTCTAACCAATTGAACACTCGGCGAATACTCATGCTTTTTCGCCGAGTGTTTGTAGCTCAATTGGTTAGAGCAGTCATCATGCGAGTGGAAGGTTCTCGGTTCAAATCCCGGCGAACGCTAATTGCTTTTTCAAAAAAAATAATTCTACTATCTACTAACAGACAATTGTGTCAATAAACTAATTCTTATAATTCAGGAACGTTTAAGAACTATTAATAAAATTAATCACTTTTAATCGATTGATCGCTGATTTATATTTAATTGCTATAATTGATCTCATCGAGAATTTTTCTTCAATTTAATTTATCTTAATGGATACAGACTAAAAGTGTGATAATTACAGTGTATTAATATAAAATGTGATTGCCAAAAATGTCAAAAAGTATGTTTAATATTGTTTTGATTGCTTGTTTATATTGATTTTATCGAGAAAACTTTCTGTTGGCGTCAACAGACTGTCAATCAATTTGTAGTCATTGATTTTTTATTAGATAAATGACATCTTTGTGTTTTTATCAGTTTGTAAATACGTTATTAGATTATATCGAGTTTTTACTTATACGAGTAGTTCCGGATAAATTACGCAATTTGCAAAACAGTTCTCAATAATTTAATTTAGCTTGAACTAACCTCAATTTTAATCTTCGATCAGATGTTTAATCTTGTACTGTCGTCTGACTTTATTGACAACTACTCAATTGTTTTGGGTTTATTACAAGAATGCGTCATGTTTAAATTTATTCATGGCTATTTTTACAAAAAATTAAATCCAAATTTATTTAGAATTCCCTATTATAAATGGGACTTTAACTAATTTACCTTACCATAATATTCATATTTCTTGGTTTTTTTTACTAATTGGTTTTGATGATTCTATGACCACAATCTGCAAAAGTGAGTTTGACGTCTTTTCTCACACTTTCTAATTCTCAAATCCTCAAATTTATTAAAATAGGTGGTTGATGCTGGCTTGCAAGAAAAAAAAAGATCTCTTCAGTTAAAGAATTGTTTATCTAGCAACAGTATCAATAGCGATTTTCTGATATTTATTGAACAGTTAGTTGCTAATGAACCGATAAAACTTTCATGCAACCCAGCAGTAGTGTTACTGACTCGGTTACCAGCCGTCAAATCACGGTCCCTAAAGATGTTAGTGGTGGAGGAGCTACAGGGGTAATTTTTTTTAAATTGGTGAAAATGTTTTGTCGGCTGTGGGGATCGAACCAGGGTTCTTAGGATCCATAGGCTGCTTCGTGTGACATAACATAGGTTATGAGCAAAATATCTGTGTTGAACTTGCATTGTCTTTATTGATTTGAACAAATGTACAAAAAATATTTCACGTTTCGAGTGTTGTAATCTACAGTCGTCTTCAGGTGATACTGACATAGGTTATGTTTGCTGGTCTAATCAAAAGAATGATCGTCTGATACATCTAGTTTCCTTCATACGTCAAATTGTATGATATGACGTCATTATACATTATTTAACAAACAAAAATAAAGTAAACAGTGACCATGTGGTATAATATGTGGTTATAGCGAAATCATAAATGACAAGTAATTATTTATTTCATTAGGAATAAAAATTCAAGTTTTCGGGTCGAGTAATGATAGTTGGCGGACGACGCGTAGCGGAGTTTGACAATATTATGAGACTCGATACATTTAATTTTTTTTACCAATTTATCTAGAAAATGTCGCAGATTTATTGAAATTAAAATAAAAGAAATTGACAACATTATTTTTATCGCCATGACAACAGTAGTAAAAATGGTATTTTTGGTCCTAGGACCAAAAACCAATCACGTATCCATGGCAATGTAAACATTCCTGAAATAACGCTCTTTAAATAAATAAATATATCATCACGCCTTCTACCCATTACTGAGTGTGGCACTCTGCCGAAGCAGATTTCGGTAAGCGATATATTTTGCGCGTGAAGTGCGATTACCAGTCGTCAAATCACGGCCCCCAAAGATGTTAGTGGTGGAGGAGCCACAGAGGTAGTTTTTTGAAATTATGAAAATTGTTTGTCGCCTGTGGGAACCGAACCAGGGTTCTGAGGATCCACAGACCGACTTCATACCGCTGAGCTAGCCACCCCATAATGCTCTTTTACTATTGAAAAAGTTTAAATAATAGTGTCACATTCAAGTGGATGAAAAATAACTAATTTTGAATACATTTTTGAAGCGTTTGATTTTCCAGAACATTCGATCGATCAAATTTCGTCATTATAACAAAACAATAATTAATAATTGCACATGTGTGAACTCGTCAGCAAAAACAAACTAAATAGTTGCATCCTAAGCAGTCGTCAAAAAGAAAAGTAAATCGCTGTGCTCATCGTTTTAGAACCGCTGGCCGTTCCATATCAGCGCGACAAGAACTCGCAGTAATAACCGACATACGTCACTCGCCACAGTCTGACCACGTGGTTCACAGCGCGCGGGCGCGACGCGTTTGTCTTCTGTTTAGTTATAAATACCCCAGTTTTATTTTCAACGCTAGTTCAGTTTTACTCAAACAGCGAAGCATTTCGTTATCTACTTACTAGTAATTTTTTACTAACTTGCAACTTAATATCATCAACACGGGTTTTTATCAAACTAAAAGTATACTTCAAGTGAATTCAAACCAAATTTTACGTCTACAAAGTGTTTAAATAGTTTCTACAACCTTTCAAAGACAGTGTTAGTGACATTAGCATTGATAAAAAACTTATAAAACAGTTCTACATTAGCTGTCGAGTGTCTTCATGAGAATGTCGAGAAAACAAAATGGAGAAAATCGCGCTCGCAATGGTCACATCCTGGTTTGGGAGCAGCCAGGGTTGCAAGACAGCCCTGACAGGGTTAAAAAGCGGGGTAAGTCTCCTCAAAAAAGAGGTAAAGTACTTCTGAACCGGTGCTGTCGTGAGCACGTGTTACTCAGCCGGCATGTTGGCCGTTCGTTGGCTTGTTAGAATGCAAAGTGAATGCCACTAAGTTGGCAGTACAAGGTTTGAATCGTGCTGCTGATTGGTGGAAATTGTAGAACGCCGAGAATGCAGTGACGGAGAATGTGGGGATGGTTTTCTTACAGGAATTTACATGAATATGTAGGTTTTATTGAGGAAAACTTACTAACAATTAAATAAAACCTCCGTTTCAATAAAAAAATCTTCATCTTTTCAACAAGCAGTGAAATACATAAATAAATAAAAATACTATTGTGTTTTAGTTATTTGAATTCCACTTAAGCTACTACTATAAATGGGATTAAGTTTCTGTTGTATATAATTATAAAATAATAAGTAAGAAAAGAAAGTATTTTATATCTGGTACGATAAATAAATATACCTACAAGTAAATAAAATGTATTCATTGATATGACAGTCGACCTTTTGACACTAATTTTATTTTATTTTGTTACTCTGCACAACAGGAAGTAACTCCCAATTACAGTACAGGGGGCCTACAGCTTATAGTGGAATCCAAACCACTCAGATACAATCGTATTTTTTTGATATAAATAGAAGTCAGTGAGATTTGAACGCACGACCTCCTGGTTGCTAATTGGAATATGCATGGGGTGCAACAACATGGGCACTACTAATTTTCATCACTCAAAAACGAATTTTTCGTAATCTGGCAGGAGTTACAAGTCGCGAACATTGTAAAAAGATATTCGTCGATATGAAAATCCTAACGCTTATTAGCTTATTTATTTTAGAAATGGCATTGTATAATACCGTAATAAAAATAATTTTGAACTGCAGAAAGACATTCACAAGCATAATACACGACAGAAAATAAACTTTTCTTTACCTAAACATAAGATAAGAGTAGTCGAACTTTTACCTCAGATCTTAGGTTTAAAAATATTTAATAAATTGTCAGAATGCATTAAAAGGTCTAATACTCCTTCTAGTTTCAAAAAATTACTGAAAGAATACTTAATTGTAAAAGCATATTATAATATATTAACTGTTTTTGAATTGTATGATAATTTCTATACCCTTTTTTTGTGTCAATAGAATGTAGAATTAATAATAATAATAATTAAGAAACGCAAGTTTTACCTAGCTTTTATCCACTAAGCTACGATTGCTTGTGTTATATATGACATAATAGTTATTTATGTATTAAAGGCATAATCAAAAGATTATAGCACCGAGGGAATGTTTAAAACTCAACGTATTGTGGGGAGCTTTAAATTTCCTGAGTACTATAACCTTGATTATGCCCGTGGTATAATAATACATACATTTTATTTTATTTTGATCCCCGAACTTACAGGATTCAGTAGATATTCGTTATCGTTTTGCTGGCGTTGTTAATTTTAGGTATGCTGTGGTTTCTATGTGTGTACGTGGATTGTTGGTGCTGTGATATTGTTTTTTCACGAACAAAAAAATTTAATTGATTGTCAAATAAAAATAACTATTCCAAACAAATATTCGATGAATTTGAGCCTGTACAGGGAAAATTAGTATCACAGAAATCAAAAGAGCTTTACAAAAAACAATATGAATTTATTGTGTTGTCTGACAATTATCCATAAATCACGATTTTGATTTGTTTGAATAGCTGTTGCTTGGAAGCCCCAGGGCTATAATAACCAAATTACGCCCGCTTTTGAGGGCCAATAAACAAGTTTACTACTAGTCATTAGCAACCCAATTCTCAAAAAGGTTTTAGTTAATCCTGAATTTTAGATTAGTCTGATTAAGCTAAACTATATTCTCAAAAAAGTTTAAATAAACTCCAATATCATCTTCTTACCATTTGGTTTTTGAAAAGTAAATTGAATTTTTTAAATCGGAATAGATTAAGGTTAGCTATTCCAAATTCAGGATTAACTCAAACTTATTTGAGAATCGGGCTGTAAATTCTTATATTTTTATTAAGGAAACAAGTGTAATTTTGAAATTTATAGAATGATAATAATTTCGCAAAAATGTGTTGGTATCTTACTCAAATAATAACGTAGCATAGATATAATTTTTAGGCGATAATCTGATATATTTTACAATGTGATAATTGCTTAATCACATTGATAAACATTTATTGTATTTACATGATTTACAGAAATTAAAATTAACATGGTTTATTTCTAATTTAAAGAATTATTTTATAGACAGAAAAAGTCTAGAATTTGAACTTAAAACATTTGATATCCTGTCAAACTTGCGATATTTATTTTAATCTCTCTGATAAAAACTTACAAGAGGTTACAGATATAAAATTTAAACACTCTTTCCTTTTAGATCAAACATTCGGAAACTTATTTTATAAAACAGAGCATTTTAGTAATCTGTCAAAATGGATTCAAATTTTGTCTAAAATAATTATACATATGTCATCAATTGATATCGATTTATTGACGAACGTATTTACACAAAAATATTAATAAATAAAAATAAATAAATATATCATCACGCCTTCTACCCATTACTGGGTGTGGCACTCTGCTGAAGCGGATCTCGGTAAGTGATATATTTTGCGCGTGAAGTGCGGTTACCAGTCGTCAAATCACGGCCCCCAAACATGTTAGTCACAGGGATAGCTTTTTCAAATTATAAAAATTTGTCGCCTGTGGAAATCGAACCAGGGACCTCAGGAGCCACAGATGATACATTTATTTGTTTTATCAGATTATTATTATTAAAATTTTGTAGCTATTCCAAATACTTTGCCAATATTGTCAGCTGTAATTTGAAATATGAAACTTACGAAATTGAACTAAATTAACCTGTCTAATTGTGCTATACTCAACTACATTTCTATTACTTTAATTTTATACATATAAACAATTTTGATTGTTTTGGGTAGATAGGTCAGTACCGCGCTGTGAATATGAGAACACGGGTTCGATCCCCACAGCAGACAAACTTGACTCCACATTAAAATTAAACTCTGTGGCCTCCCACATCACAAACATTTTTGTGAGGAGGCATAATTTGACGGCTGGTAACCCTATTTAACGTGCAAAATATATCATCTACCGAGATCTGCTACGACCGAGTGCCTCACCCAGGTAAAAGGCGTGATGATATATTTATTTTATTATTACAATACGATATTTTTAAGTCAAATAAAGATAATAAAAGTTACTAAATTAACAAGAATTGATAATTACAAATTATTCAAACTGAATTTACTGTTAGCTGACAGCAATATAGAAAATACAATGTTAATTTTTTCATATAACGATATGTCGTACCCTACTGATTTTTTGATTAAAATTATTTAATAAATTTGGTAGATAATTGAATTCTGCGTCTAAGCTCCTAATCATATTTAATTTTATGTCTTTTTTAAGATGTAAAAACTAAGTTCAAAATATCATGAAAGTACTTATTTATAGTGATAGCCATGGAATTTAAACAAAATTACAAACAAATGCAAAACAATTTTTAATAGTTCGACAGTTCATGCAAGTCTTAATATTATTATTATTACATAGTTCTCGGATGTCATCCTTAATTAAAAAGAACTAATAACGGGAATAATAATGCTTGCGCGAACAGTCAAAATATTGAAAATTATTTTGCATTTGTTTGTAATTTTGTTTAAATTTCATGGCCATCACTATAAATATGCACTTTTACATAATTTTAAACTTGATTTTTACATGTTACAAAAGATGTAAAATACATAAAATATTTTGCTAAAAATTAATCAATAGCAAACGATATATCAATGTACAAAAATTCCTATAATGCATAATGCCAATGGCACACTGGTCAAGGAGCATGAATGAGCATCGAGGAACTCATCGATGAAACAACAGAACGCACCCTGACTGATAAAATAAACAAACACGAAAAAATAGCACAAAGCAAAATCAGAATGACAGCCCACGCTAACATGAAATGAGACACAATAATACGTGTGAAATAAGACACAATCGTTTCATCGAGGAACTCCTCGATGGAAATAGAGGCGCCTCTATTTTTCATCGATGACGGGTGCGTTCTGTTGTTTCATCGATCAGTTCCTCGACGCTCATTCATGCTCCTCGACCAGTGT
The DNA here is from genome assembly GCA_911728475.2 of Pterostichus madidus. Taxonomy (NCBI): domain Eukaryota; kingdom Metazoa; phylum Arthropoda; class Insecta; order Coleoptera; family Carabidae; genus Pterostichus; species Pterostichus madidus. Next base: position 28,474,987 of record OU452314.1, read on the forward strand.
GCCATTGGCATAAATAAATCCTTGTATGTTTATTTTGATGCTTTTTAATTTAATTTTAAATATTCTCAATTAAAGAATAAGATTAATACAGTAAAAAACCGTATAAATACAAATTAATATTATTTTATTCAAGTGTTATAATTTTATTAGGAACATAATGAAGATAAATCAATGCTGTGAAATATATTAAAAATCAATTCGAACATTCCAATTATTTATAATTGAATGTTTTTGTATACTCGTTTTCAGTTACATAAACAACCATTTATATACTATAGATATAATAATATTAAAATTTAATTGAACGACATAAAGTAACAAGTATAATAAATAACCATATTTAATTTTGTTTGCCCCTGCGAGAAAAAACTCTCTTCCCCGGCTATGTGTTCGCCTTACTCACCTTACCCTATTTTAAGCGCGAAACCCACTCGATTGTATTGTTCGGGGTAGGGGATAGCACCTTGTGGTTTTACTGCTAGGGGATGATTCATCCCCACCCTAATATTGTAAAACAAAAACCTACAAGTTAGAACCTGTTCCGGAGTAGCCCTACACCGCATCCAGCGGTTGACAAAATGTTTATCGTGAATAAATTGGCGGGAATTTTGTTGTAGTAATTTCCTGGAGTTTGTCGTACGTAATAATTTCAAATCTTATCGTATTGTTTGAACAGATTTCCGGTTGATACAATATATGATTGTGAATACAAAATGTGGATAAATTATTGATTGTTTTGTGACTGAAGGTTGATTATTGATGATTATGAATTACTCATCGAAATAGTTAAAGCGTTTGACTTATTATCAAAATGTGTTGAGTTTAATTTCGGCGTAATTCGAATAATTCTGTTTAAAATAATTCGCTTTCAAAGTCATTTTAGCACAACAAAATTCCAATTAAAGTTAGTTATGCTGGATTTATACAATCATCTAAATTAAGAAAGTAAATTAAAACTAAAAAAACTATTAGTTTTAATGTATGGATTTATCGAAATAAACTAGAAAATTAAAATAAGGAAATTAATTTTATGGGGTGGCTAGCTCAGTGGTTTGAAGTCTCCCTGTGAATCCTGAGAACCCTAGTTCGATTCCCACAGACGACAAACAATTTTCATAATTTCAAAAGCTACCCCTGTGGCTCCTCCACCACTAACATCTTTGGGGGCCGCGATTTTAGGACTGGTAACCGCACTTCACGCGCAAAATATATCAGTTACCGAGATCTGCTTCGGCAGAGTGCCACACCCAGTAATGGGTAGAAGGCGTGATGATATATTTATATTTTAATTTTCTCAGTTTCGGCATTATTTTCTCGCACGCATATTGATGCTAGAAAGAGCTTCATTATTAAACGATTTTTGGTGGCGTTGTTATCATAGATTGGTAAAACAGCATTAAATACACAAAATGTGTAGGCAACGGACAAAATAAAATACACAATTTAAAATTAATCTAGACAACGGAATCAATCGCAAATCACTGTCACCAACTGAACTATTCTATCAAAAATTTCCTTCAGTGGAAAATGTTAACTATTTTTATAAAGGGACATGTAAAGGAAAGCCGAAAGAGAGAAAATAGTATTTTCAAACGTCTACTTATGAAAGTACCCATAACAACATTATAAACTACTACGGAATGTTGAAAATAACATACACTGATATGTTAGTATAACGCACAGTTTTAACATATCAGGTGAAGTTTCACTGATTGACAACAGATGGCGTTATGATGAAAGAAAATAATAAAATAAATGAAAAGAATTTGTAGTATTATTTCAATCGAAGTTTTGGCAGATTTTTCAGCAAATTTCCACAGATAAATAAATAAATATATCATTTTGTCAACGGCCATGGCTGCACTCGTTGGAACTGATCTAAGCGATAACGCGAGTTAAGTAACATTGCGCGCGGGTAGTATTTGGATAGGTGAGCGTCCAGAGAAACTCGCGTTGCTGTTGACCAATAACAACTAAAACGCAGATCAGGGCGTAGTGGCGGCATATGACCTGAGTAGTTGGAGCACCAAAGAAGCCACAAAAAAATATATATATATATATATATATATATATATCATCACGCCTTCTACCCATTACTGGGTGTGGTACTCTGCCGCAGCAGATCTCGGTAAGTGATATATTTTGCGCGTGAAGTGCGATTACCAGTCGTCAAATCCCGCCCCCCAAAAATGTTAGTGGTGGAGGAGCCACAGGGGTAGCTTTTGAAATTATGAAAATTGTTTGTCGCCTGTGGGAATCGAACAAGGGGTCTCATTATCCACAGGCCGACTTCATACCACTGAGCTAGCCACTCCATTTACAGATAAATCTTATTTTCTTAAATTAATAATTACTAATATTTTAGCATCATTTAATATTTTGACATTACGGTTAGTACTGTTGGTATCACAATATCAAACGCCAAACGTCAACGTTTACCTACAAAAACACATCAGCTGTCAAAGTGTAATAACACTGCTCCTGTAAACTTTTTTTAGAAATATTTTGTGGTCGTCTGAAAAATAGTATACATAACTCGCTCGAAAGTGTGATAACTGGCTAACTCAGTGGTATGAAGTCGGCCTGTGGATCCTGAGAACCCTGGTTCGATTCCAACAGGCGACAAACAATTTTCCTAATTTCAAAAACTACCCCTGTGGCTCCTCCACCACTAACATCTTTGAGGGCCGTGATTTGACGACTGGTAACCGCACTTCACGCGCAAAATATATCACTTACCGAGATCTGCTTCGGCAGAGTGCCACACACTGTAGTGGGTAAAAGGCGTAATGATATATTTATTTTATTTTATTTAGTGTACTTAAATCACTCGGCGCTGCGCGCCTCGTTATAATGAAACATTGACCATATGACACCAGCTTCACGAAACAACTTTAAAATATGAATACTTTAAATCGTTTTAAAATAAGTGTACTTATTGGTTAGTGTATCTCTCGGTTAAGAGCAATTACAAGCAAATTTAACTTGTTGTTAGTAGATCAAGGATGGCGGCCTTGCATTGAAATCGCTGAATAATTTCGCTGATTAAAATACACTTGAATTTCATACGATTTTGTGCCGTATATCCGGTATTTTAATTACATTTTTATGGTTTCGCTTTTTATTTCTTTATTTGGGCAAGGAACTAATTTATTTATAATAATTTAATCATTGTATAACATACAGTAGTAATGAATCTAATAATAGCTTATTTAAAAGGTTGTACTTTAATAGAGAATTAAGAAGAATTACTGTAATTATAATTAATGTTATTCAATTTTGTACGATTGAAACTACGTCTACAACTTCTTAATTAGTAATTATAATTAGCTATTCAATTGTTTGTTTTATGTGAAATAATGCTAGCGTGTACACTGTCAAAATTAAGACATTAATTGTATATACAGTAATTGAAATGTTTGGAAACTCCAAACATTTTAATGGCCAGCTATACATTAAAAATTTTTACATCACGCCGAGCAGAGATGCATGGGAACAAAACAGAAAGAGATATCTCGTATTAGTGAGAGAGCTAGTTGACAGACCATGATCAACTAGAACATATATTTAACATGCCATTTAATCTGCATCGTATGTTACAAGTTTGTTCTAGTTAGTCGTGGTCTTTCAACTACGAGTACCTCTGTTATGCCAATGGCACACTCGCACACTGGTCGAGAAGCATGAATGAGCGTCGAGGACCTCATCGATGAAACAACAGAACGCACCCGTCATCGATGAAAAATAGTGGCTCCTCGATGGAACGATTATGTCTCATTTCACACGTATTATTGTGTCTCGTTTCATGTTAGCGTGGGCTGTCATTTTGGTTTTGCTTTGTGCTATTTTTTCGTGTTTGTTTATTTTATCAGTCAGGGTGCGTTCTGTTGTTTCATCGATGAGTTCCTCGACGTTCATTCATACTCCTCGACCAGTGTGCCATTGGCATTACTAGTGCGAGATATCTCTTTCTTTTGTTTCCCTTCCATCTCTCAGCAACATAATGGTAATTGTAAAACTCGTCGTTTTGGCACATTAAAATTAACCTTGTGGGTACCCCTCCACTAACATATGCGGCGGTTGTGATTTGACGACTGTAACTGAACTTCATGCGCATAAATATACAAATGTAAAATATATATATATATATATATATATATATATATATATATATATATATATATATATATATATATATATATATATATATATATATATATCATCACGCCTTCTACCCATTACTGGATGTGGCACTCTGTCGAAGCAGATCTCGGTAAGTGATGTATTTTTCGAGGAAAAGTACGTCAAATTACGGCTCCCATAGATGTTAGTGTTGAGAGAACCACAGGGGTAGATTTTTAAGGTAGTACTAGTGTGACGGTGGCGCCATCGGTTGTCGAGTGGCGAAACTGACGCCCAAAAAATATAAAAATTTAATAAAATAAGTGTTTTATACCTATTATGATTTGAATATCATGAATTGTTAACAGGTTGTTGGTCTAGTGAATTTTCAAATACCATACCACCGTGTGTTGTTGCCATTATCAATTAGGATTCTTAATTTTTCGTTAAAAACAAGGCTTTCCATGGCTATATATCCATTACTAAACGATAAAAAAACTTTCTCCTTCTGATACAATATACATGGATACTTCTAGAACATCATACTAGTTTTTCAAATGAAACTGCAAATTTTTAGAGATACACAAACCAAATATGTGCGATTCTGAGTGATGATCACCATAAGCCCCGTGTATAAGAACTCAACTTTACAAACGAATATATTTGTTCACAGAAGGTGAATGTGTTTCATATTTTAACAGGATGCGTATGACTATCCAATGTTTACGTGCGCCATATTTCATTCGGATCTGCAAAAAATTTTCACGCTAGTACTACCTTAAAATTGTGAAAATTGTTTGTCGCCTGTGGGAATCAAACTTATCGAAATCTGCTTCGGAAGAGTACCACACCTAGTAATGGGTAAATGACATGATGATATATTTATTTTTTATTTTATATAAATATTTAGAATTATAATAAAAAAAAATAAATAAATACATATATCTTCACGCCTTCTACCCATTACTGGGTGTGGCACTCTGCTAAAGCAGATCTCGGTAAGTGATATATTTTGCGCGTGAAGTGCGGTTACCAGTCGTCAAATCACGGCCCCCAAACATGTTAGTGGTGGAGGAGCCACAGGGATAGCTTTTTTCAAATTATGAAAATTTGTCGCGTGTGGGAATCGAACCAGGGACCTCAGGATCCACAGGCCGACTTCATACCACTGTGCTAGCCATCCCATAAAAAATTATAATGTATGACCCAATAAAAAACATTTCTATTTAGAGTATTTGATCAAATTGTAGAAGTAATATCATATTTTTGAGTTTGTCAAAAAAATGTTTTATCAATTGGTGAACACATTGACCGTGTAATACCAGCTTTATCTCTAAAATAATTGAATGATATGCTAGAAATATGCACATATTTTTAAAAATAGTATGTATTGTATTTGACTGATTAATCATTTATTGTGAAATGTCCTTATTGCAATATTTCAACGCTGTACTATATATTTATAGTGTCAAGTGACTCACATGGCTGTACTTGAAACCTCGGATAAATGGAATTACACTCTAGATAGCAAAGAATCCGTATGGAGTGCACATTTGACTCAAATTGTATTCATGTTTACGATGGCATTGATAATGACTCTGTAGCATTTTGATAACGTTCCGTTCTATCCTGCACGCATCTGATAAATTATACTAATGGCTTATAAGATTAAAAATAGTTTAAAACTATTATATTAAAACGCGTACTTTATTTTCACAATATTTTTACTAATAAGAAGGTTAGATTAATCATTACTTCTTTATCTTTGGAGATTTGATAAGACTTTGGAATTTTACATCCTTTTAGTAAGATAGAAAAATTGGCGAGTATACTCCATGTCAAATGGCTAGACAATTACGTCACTTTTTAATGAATGAAATATGCTGTTGTTATTGACAAATATTGCAAATACCACTGGAGAGAAAAAAAAAACGAAACACTTGAAATTTTCCCAATTTTGAAATCTTCAAACTTGGCAAATTTTTAGCTAATTTAGACAAAATTTCGAGGGCAAAAAAGTTTAAAGTGTACTTTAAAGGGCTATATGCCATCTTAGTTTTAATAGAAGAAAATGTTTTCAGTGGAAAAAACGTTCATCTTCGACGATCTGGGCTATTATTGTCTATAAATTTGGTGGATCTTCGATTCCCACAGGCGACAAACAATTGTCATAATTTCCAAAGCTACCTCTGTGGCTCCCCCGCCATTAACATCTTTGGGGGCCGTGATTTGACGGCTGGTAACCGCACTTCACGCGCATAAATATATCACCTATCGAGATCTGCTTCGGCATAGTACTACACCCAGTAATCGCTAAAAGGCGTGATGATATATTTATTTTATATTTCATAAACGGAAGGGTTTATCACAAAATCTATAATTTATTTATTTATATTAGTCTCTAAAACAGGAACTTAATTTCAATTACAGAACAGAGTCCAGACTCACCGAGCCGCAGTGTGGTAGTTCGTATATTTTTAGCTTGAGTGGGATTCGAACTCGAGATCTTCAAATTCGAATACCATAACGCCAAACACACCACCGTACTGTCGGATTGAAATGAACTATAATTTGATTCAAAATAATACTTTAAACATTTTTCGCAATTATTACAAATTCATTTTTTTGTGGTAGGGAAAGTCCCAGTTTATTTTTATATTACTCGAAGATGGAATTGAAACCGGGCTATCTAAAGTCACAAATCATCGCTTTATTTATTTATTTATTTGTTACTCTGCACAACAGGAACTTAATCCCAATTACAGTACAGGGAGCCTACAGCTTATAGTGGAATCCAAACCACTCAGACACAATCGTATTTTTTTGATATAAGTTGATGTGAGCGTGATTTGAAGGCATGACTTCTTGCTTGCTAATTTAATTAACAAACGCAAGTTTTACCTCGCTTTTATCCACTGAGCTACGATTGCCTGTAGCACACTTGTCCATTAATTCCATATGGAAATTTTATCTCACTTGCAATTGAACATATTTGATTCTTGACTAGCAATTGTCGGTTTTTTTGTTGATTATTAATTTTTGTATTTAATTAATATTATTTATCTGTGACGTTATTTGTTTGGAATATTCGTATCTTTATAATAGGATTAAATATGTTGTTCTCATTGTAATAAAACAACGAAATAAAATAATTATTGTTGTGTACAACGAACACGAGTGGAAAATTCACAAAATAAACCAAATATTTATGTAAATTCAGTTTTATTTAGTAAATTTCAAAAACTGTTTATTTGACTTTCGACTAACTATAATTTAATTTGGAAAACAGCATTTCCTAAATATATCATCACACTGTTTATTTAGTTGTGGACGCAGTAGCTCTGCAATTCCAGAGCTTGGTAGATGATATCATAATATGATTTGTAGTTACCAGTCGCCAAATTACAGTATATCTTGTACAGATTTTATATTAACTTCTGTTTAACGTTTTTTTAAATGATTTGACGAAAAAGTAATAATTTTGTTGATGATGATAAAGAAATGAAACAAAAAATTATCAATATAACTAAGCGAACTAAAATATTATCTTTAGAAATTGTTTTTTAAAAATGAATTATCCCTATGATCTTTGATAGTAAGTTAGATATTCAGTGTTTATATAATAGTATATTATATACCAAGGGACTAAAGGGCATAATTTAATGGTTTGGGTGAAGTTTGTCACTAGTCGCAGGCGAGGGAAATAATCATCTGGGGGATTAAATGCACTTTCGTCTAGTGATATACCTGTATACACTATTTTTTGCACTTCCAGCAATTCATTTTGATTTAATAATTAATTTTGATATTGACTTGACATAAATTGATAATGACAGCATTATACAAATTTTTAAGTAACTTAGGTGAAATAAAGTAAGTGAAATATTTTGAAGTTTATAGCTGTATTCCATTTGCCAGTTGGTTCACTTAAATCAATTGAGATAAATTTGAACATGACTTAAATGAACTAAATAAAGCAAATTGATGCACTTATTGGGGTGAATTACTTCAAAGTAAATTAGAATTCGTAATTCTAGTACTGGGATAATGACTCAGTGGTATCAAATCGGCCTGTGGATCCAAAGAATCCTGGTTCGATCCCCACAGCCGACAAAACATTTTCATCAATTTAAAATTACCCCTGTAGCTCTCCCACCACTAACATCTTTGGAGGCCGTGATTTGACGACAGGTGACCGCACTTCACGCGCATATATATTTCACTTACCGAGATCTGCTTCGGCGGAGTGCCACACCCAATAATGGGTAAAAGGCGTGATGATATATATATATTTTTAATGGGGTGGCCTAGCTCAGTGGTATGAAAGCTACCCCTGTGGCTCCTCCACCACTAACATCTTTGAGGGCCGTGATTTGACGACTGGTAACCGCACTTCACGCGCAAAATATATCACTTACCGAGATCTGCTTCGGCAGAGTGCCACACCCAGTAATGGGTAGAAGGCGTGATGATATATTTATTTATTTAATTTTATATATTTATTTATTTATTTATTTAGTACTGGAAATAAAGTCAGCGAAGAAATTCAGCGAAATAAATAAGTGATCTAGTTCAGTAAATGTAAGTTAGATCTGATCCAAGTGGCAAATGGAATACGCCTTATAATATACTTGTTGCTTGTTTAATTCCTGTGGGATTAAATTTGAATTTTTATCTCTCCGGGATTAAAAGTGACACTTCAGTCCCCGAAAAGGAAGAATAAAGTAGATCATTTACTTCCAGAACTGCGAAAATACTTTTAATTTGACATATTTTGACAAAATTATAATATAGTTCACATATTTTCTAGGCTTCATTTCCCTTTGGTTGTACTGTATCTCTGAATTTCGCGGTAACAACACTTATTCTGTCGTATTCATATGGTTTTGACCTGCAGAATAAAATATTCCGTTGGAATAAGCCTATTGGTTTATTATTCACTTAACCTAAATTATTAAAGTTGAAGTCGAAACAAATACAAATTTATTATTAATTAAAATTATCACCGATACAAAAGAAGAACTACAAATACAAAATTATGCGGTCAACCTAATAAAAAAATGAAAGTAGTTTGGGTAAATATCTTATTGGTTGCTCTTGTTAACCTATTTGAAGCTGTTAAAACCAGCTATTACCGGAAACAAATAATTGTTTTTTCAAGTACATCAGACGGCTCCAGAATTTGTGTTTTCCGGTAAATACATCCCGATGTTTACTTGTTTTGTCTTACAGCGACAGTAAATAAATAACTAGATCTGAGAGATGTTGTATTTCTCCATAGAATGTTTTAATTATTTTAGTTTAATTATAAGTTCGATAACGTGTTTGTTTATGATGTCGTGTATTCAGAATGATGTTGTTGTAAATGTAACTATTTTATTGATAGCAGAGTCGTATAATTAATGTAATAATTATTGCCAATTATGTTCTTAAGTTATTAAAGGAAATCTAGAATAATTTCTTCTTGAAATGATGAAATACTTTTAAAATTTGTTGTTTTCCGGTTTATATTAATAGACGAATATGTCTATTCATGTTTTAAATATTGGCTATTAATAATACTTGCTAATTAAATTAAAATTTGAGATGACACAGAAATATTTTAATCTCAATTATTTCGGCTTAAATGGGATCAAAAATCAGAACTGATGCCGTTGAGTTTTTAGTTACATACTAGTGTGAAATTAGTGAGTTTTGAATGCTGTAAATGTTGCTTATACCGTTACAGGTTTTATTATAAACATATTTTTTTGTACTCGCATCATTCAAAATAAGGTTTACATTACCTTTGAAACAGATAGAAAGTTTGATTTTGCGCACTAGCGCGCAAAGTAATTGAAACAAACATCAATTTTTTATTATTCTATGAAAAGTCTGATTATACTTATATATACACATTTTAATGGGGTAATGGCATACTGGTAGTAAGTCGGCCTGTAGATCCAAAGAACCCTGATTCGATCCCCACAGCCGACAAAACATTTTCACCAATTTAAAATTATCCCTGTGGCTCCCCCACCACTAACATTTTTGGGGGCCGTGATTTGATGGCTGGTAACCGCACATCACGCGCATAAATATATCACTTACCGAGATCTGCTACGGAAAAGTGCCAAACCCAGTAATGGGTAAAAAACGTGATGATATATTTATTAAAAAATAAAATAAATTAGTCATATAGTTTTCTCTCCATTGATATCGCAGTTTGACAGCTGGTAACCACATTTCACACGCAAAAATGTGTATTTATTACCCTCAAAAGTGGGTAAAATAGCGTGATGTTATATTTATTTAATTTATAATTTCAGCAGAAGAAATAGGTAAAAGGCGTGATGATATATTTATTTATTTATTTATACACATTTTAAGGGATTTATAAAAGAAATAGATACATTAGGTTATAACGCCATCAAACATTCACGAGAAAAATAAACAATTTGTTTTCAAATAATAAATGTCAATTCATGGCATACTTAACTGTCAATATAAATTCACGCTTCAAATTTAATAAATTTCCTCATTGTCGATTATATAATTTTTGCTTGGTAGAAAAAGCATTGTACAAAACTCGTGCATGAAGACGTCATTTGCACCATTCGCACAAATTAAAGCACTCGCTTCACTCGTGCTTTAAAATTGCGCTCATGTGCAAAGTATGTCTTTGCGCACTTGTTATGCAAATGGCTATTTCTCGTCTTTTTGAGAAAATGAAGCTGAAGAAAAACTATGGCATGAGATTGTAACGAAAAATTAATAATTGTCTTTAATCCTTTCTTTCTGTAACTTTTTTATTTTTTTATTAATTTGTGTTTATTGATGGTAGATACTACATGATACACTGATTTCAATGAAATAATGTTTGTAATTTGGGAAATTAAGTGCGTTTTACCTGAAGTACATATTTTTAGTACCACTGGCTTCAGGATTATTTCAAATATATTAATAATTAAATTATAATAATTATTATGGTATTGGACTGTGGATTTGAGAACTTGGGTTTGATTTCCACAGCCGACAAACAATTTATTCAACATTAAAATTACCCTTGTGGTCATTATCATTTTTGAGAGCCGTAATTTGACGGCTGGTAACCGTACTTCACGCGCATAAATATATAACTTACCGAGGTCTGCTACGGAAAATTGCCACACCCAGTAATGAGTAAAAAGCGTGATGATATATTTATTAAAAAATAAAATAAATTAGTCATATAATTTTCTCTCCATTGACATCGCAGTTTGACAGCTGGTAACCACATATCACACGCAAAAATGTGTATTTATTACCCTCAAAAGTGGCTAAAATAGCGTGATGTTATATTTATTTAATTTATAAATTTAGCAGAAGAATTATTGCACAAGTATTACGCTTTATGTTTTTGTTGTTACCGTTAAAAATATGTCACATTATGTAATAACAAAAACAGATCAAATTCAAGTGGTTTATGACTCACATTTAATTGTAAAAAACATCTGAAAATGACCTTTGTATTCGGGATTTTGTACCTATCAAGAAACAACGACAATTTCCTGAAACTCATCACATGTGCCGTGACGAATTAATTACAATTTAAAACGTTGTAACAACTCTGAGAATTCTATCAGCATTGAGGTGCAATTGTCTGTGACGTCATAGACTTTTTATATCTCCGTGACAATACTTTGAACTGTCAAACTGAGGTTATATTTAAAGATAGACATCAATCAAACATTTGATCCACGATGATAAAGCAATTCGTTTATTAATTGATAAAATCAAGAGTTCTATTTGTGGTTTGCAATGCGCATGTATTTCAAGCAGATGTTTAGATCTTTGTTTATTTTTAAATGGTTAAAATTTCTGATATTCTATCCGCGCGGTATTTGAATTAGATGATTAGGTTTCTTTTGCGCATCAGTGATGGTATAAGAAAACTCCAGGACCGGACTTGACTGCAGGATAAAGGAAATTCAAAATACAGTTCAAGAAATTATAGGTTTTGACACAGATAAAATTTCTTTACCTTCATGTCAGTTACTCTGGACAGTTGTTACCAAGCAAGCATTTGCTCGTAAATAAAAAATATACCAGCAACTTGATAGCAAGATGCATAAAATTAAAATAAATAAATATATCATCACGCCTTTTACCCATTATTGGGTATGGCACTCTGCCGAAGCAGATCTGAGTAAATGATATATGAAGGGCGGTTGCCAACCGTAAAATCACGGCCCCCAAAGATTTTAGTGGCGGGGGGGGGGGGCACAGGGGTAATTTTAATTTGGTAAAAATGTTTGTCAGCTGTGGGGATCGAATCAGAGTTTTCAGGATCCACAGGCCGACTCGATACCATTGATCCATTACTCCATATAAAATAAAAATATAAAATAAATTATTTTTTTGTACGATAATCCTTGTTTTTAACAAGCTAAAAAGCATGCGAAATCGCAAATTAAAACACGCAGTTTTAAAATTGCTAAGCAACAAAAAAAATATTTTGCTCTTTAAATACATCCATATTTATCACGACAAATGCATTGGCGTACCTAGAACTTCTGCCGCTAAGGGAGGTCTCCAATTTGCCGCCCTTTCTAAGTCAATCAAATGGTGTTTTTTATAAATTAAAAAAATAAATATATCATTACGACTTTTACCCATTACTGGGTGTGGCACTCTACTGAAGCAGATCTCGGTAAGTGATATATTTATGTACGTGAAATGCGGTTACCAGCCGTCAAATCACGGCCACAGGAGTAATTTTAATTTGATGAAAATGTTTGATGGCTTTGAGGATCGAACCGAGGTACTCAGAATCCACAGGCCAACTCGAAACCACTGAGCCATTACCCTATTAAATTAATGAACATTTATAATAATTGTAATTGAGACAAACTATAGATGGGGAACTTTTTTACCATTGGATGGCATATTTAAATTAGGCAATAATAATCGAATTTTTTGAGATAATATTTTCAATCCTACATTGACTTGACGATGAAGAAAAATATTCGAAATCATATAGTAATTCATAATTCGTAGAAATTGAATAGTAAACTTATGAAGTGAACAAGTTGTTTTTTACAACCAAAACTAAATATAAAAAATGCCGCCCCAAAATATGTGCCGCCCGGTGCGGACCGCACAAACTTATTCTTCTTGTCAGTACGACTCTGACAGAAATGCAGACATTAAAAGAATGTTGTGCATTTTCCTTCTAAAACTGATGATTGTTTACACTTCTGAGAAATCATTGACTGCTAACTCTAAGACAATAATATTATATAAATAAGTACCTGACCATACTTAAATCAGAAAGTATCAATTTTACCAGAATTCATTATTAAATATGATAAATATTTGTTGTTTTTCGCACGCGATGTGAATTTCAATTACTTGTGAAAGACAATCATCATTGAAAAATAAATATTTAAGTCATAAAAATGTTCACGTATTTGTTTAAAAAACAATAAAAAATAACCTTGTGCATAACAACTTAGGCAAAAATATCGTTCTTATGATTATGATATCATATTTTCTTATTTAAAGTAAGGAGGCGTGAAAAATAATGAGTATACTGCGAAATTTAACAAATTGTCCTAAATTATATAAACATTCACCTTGAATAAGAAGACATTATTTACATTCTGTGTATGCGAGAGTTTTGTATTTCGTACTTCATAAATCGGGAAGTTATATGAAATGTGCGTGAATTAAGTGTGTAAGTAAAATAGGAAATGAATGAAATTAAGGTTATGTTTCAAAAGAAGCATATCAGGTTTCAATATCCCAGGAGGACAAAACGTAGAAGAGAATATACTCGTATAATATGCACGAAATTAGTCGAATTTCAATTGTACGTGAAGTTAGATCAAGACAGGCGTTTGCAATTTGCCTCCGCACAAAATTAAACAGAATCATGACGATACCAATTGCGATTTTTAAATAAGAATGCGCTTTAGTGGCGAAAATTGAAACTATGACAAAGATATAGTTTGCTACTTCCTAATAATTAGAACTTAAAAAAATAAATAAAAATGAATACCCGATATACAACCCACTGAGAGATCATTACATTTCCAATTATCTCACCAACATAGAGCCTGAAAAATACAAAAAGGAACTGTTAGCATGGCTTAACCCAGAAAAGCTATATAATTTATTCTACTTTGTAACTGGAGCAATCAAAATAAGAGATTTCATAGCCAACCTGTAGAACGAAATTATTTATTAGAATTTATATGACTGTGAATTGTTATAAGTATTATATTTCAGTATGTTATACCTCCCTCTTTGTATAAGCAAAGCTTAAAACAAATATATATTATTATTATTATTATTATTAAAAGTACTATTTACATTAATGAAGTAATGGCACAGTGGTAGCAAGTCGACCTGTGGATCCAAAGAACCCTGGTTCGATCCCCACAGCTGATAAAACGGTTTCACCAATTTAAAATTACCCCTGTGGCTCCCCCATCTCTAACATCTTTAGGGGCCGTGATTTGACGGCTGGTAACCTCACTTCACGCGCATAAATATTTCACTTACCGAGATCTGCTTCGGCAGAGTGCCACACCTAGTAATGGGTAAAAGGCGTGATGATATATTTATTTTATAAAACTATAATTAACTATTATACTAAAGGAACTAATTTTTACTAAGAAAAACCTACACTATTAAAAGAACTTATGAACTATATACATACATAAATTTGTACCTAAAAGTTAGATTAAAACTACAACTAACGACAATTGATAACTATATTCTATATAAAGAAGTAAAAAAAACCCTACTAGCAAAGACAAAATAAAGAAATACAAGTGAACATCAATGGTAAGCTTATGAAGACCAACTGAAAGTGTACCTTTGTCTCAAGTTTCACATATCGTGATCAACGCCATCTCTTAGTAACTAAATATCTCATTTATGTATAAATCTAGTCAACTCGTACTAAATTTAAAATTTGTAACACTTGTTTACAATGAAATAATGTTTGCTAAATAATGTTTTTTTGTACTTGCAGGATGGCTCGGAGCTCGACACATCATGACCTTTATGTTGTTCTTGGGGATGGCGAACGCTTACGTCATGAGGACCAATATGTCGGTGGCCATCGTTGCCATGGTGAACCACACCGCACTTACCAAAAACCCAGAGAAGTTGGACGACGAGTGTTTAGCTCCAGGAGCGAATGTAACGGTGAGTACAAAATGAATATATGAAAATAAAGCTAAATTAAGATTGATTTGAAAAGAAAGTTCCCTTTCTGCATGAGAAACACTATTTTTTCAACGATCAAAACGAAAAAGTAGTTGAAAATATTTCATTTTTCCATTTTTGTTGTGAACTTTTGATTCGTTCCATTCTACAATAGCCATGTTCAACAGTTTCAATTATTTTAAATTACTTTTTTTGCGTTCAGGTGAATATTTCACAAGCCACAATTTAAATTATGTACTTTAGTCACTTGGTATATAATATATTATTACACCACGAATAGTATATTACGTGCCATGTATTGTAAGTGACGGTTTTAGGTCAAAAATGTTTAAATATTCGTGTCCTTAAAAATCACTTACAGTTTGAGGTTAGCAAGCTATGTTTTACAATACCTGCACAAATAAAATAGTTTTCAAAATTAACAGCTGTCAAATTGTTGTCAAAATAAACGGGACCTTGATCTATAATATTTACTTACTGTCCACGGTAGATGGTGAGTAAATAATAGCTGTATTCCATTTGCCACTTGGTTCACGCCTATTATAGTCCTGATGTAACCATGGAAACCAATTCCGCAAAAAAAGTTTTAAGCTACATTCACAAATCGAAATTAGTTTTTGTTTTATGTTTTAGTGTGTTTTTAGGTGCCATTCACAAATACTTTTGCTTTTGTCGATTTTAGTTAGTTGTGACATCTATCATAAATTTTAGAAGATCGGTAATACAGTAAATGCAATTGTCAGATGTGCTAAGTTATACATGCTGTCATATGTTGTTTGTTTACTTTCGTATTTTTTGGAAGAGCAAGGTAAATTTTGTCATAATAAGGAAGTAGATATTCAAATCTTGTTTTTATTTTCATTCATTTTGACACTCGAATAAAAACAAACTTAGGTTATCGTCAATGCGAAGGATGATAGAAAGAGTCAAGTATATATCACTACATCATTTTACGCTTCGTCCTATTGGTCTATTCCTAAGTATAAAACGTAAAACTAAAACATAAGTTTGGAGTTTGCAAACTTTTGTGTTAAAACCAAAACTAAATACTGATTTGTGAATGGCTGCATAAGATAACATGTCTACAAGGTTATTAAAACAAAAATGGAAAACATGTTTAAATTTTGTCATTAATTGGAAACTTACAGTACAGATATTGTAAAAAAAATTGATGTTATTTTCTTCTTGAGATACAACAATAATGTTTTCTTTCTTGCAGGTATCAGCAGGCCCTGATCCAACCGCCGACGGCGACTTCGTCTGGGACTCCAACCTTCAAGCCATCATCCTCTCCGCCTTCTTCTACGGGTACGTTGTCACCCAGATCCCCTTCGGCATCTTAGCTAAACGCTACGGCTCGTTGTGGTTCCTCGGTGTTGGTATGCTGATCAACTCTGTGTTCGGTCTCCTGGTGCCTCTAGCCGCTGAATGGGACTACCGATGGCTGATCGCTGTGCGTTTCATCCAAGGCCTTGGCGAGGTAAGTGTGTCTGCAAGCGTCTGGCGCGTGCCAAGCCCGGCAGCATCCTGCCCGCTGTCGGGCCGCAAGCGCTATACCCTTGTCTTACTCAACGTGTACATTTCTGGTTAGGGCCCTATTGTACCATGTACGCACGCTCTACTGGCAAAGTGGATCCCTCCTAATGAGAGAAGTCGTATGGGGGCGTTCGTATACGCAGGTATAGAAACTGAATCATGATTTACTACCCCGATCCACCATGTACAGGGACTCAAGCAGATGCTGATAAGTAGGATACAATGCTGATAGTACAATCTGATGTTTACTGTATTCGGATTTGTATCTCGTATTCTGAATAGTAATAGACTACAAAAGTACTATAGTTTGTTCCATTTAAGAATGCAGGTTTATAGATGCATTAACGCTTCGATGGCTAATTAATATTCACAACTTTCCACCTTACAGCATTCTTATGTGAGGTGAGGCATATTAAGTCAATTCTAAATACAAAACGAACATCTGTTTATATTGGTGTAGCCCTTTTTTGGACTATATATATATATATATATATATACGGTGGGGTGGGTAGCGTTACGGAATTCGAATCCGGAGATCCCGAGTTCGATTCCCGCTCAAGCTAGAAATTATAATTACTACCACTTTGCGGCTCGGTGAGTCCGGACCCTGTACTGTAATTGGGAATCAATTCCTGTTGTACAGAGTAACATAAATAAATAAATAAATATATATATATATATATATATATATATATATATATATATATATATATATATATATATATATATATATATATATTAGATAGATACTGGGTTGCAAGAAAAAAATAAAGATACACATATAAATTAATTAAACACTTGATGTAGTTTCACAGAATTTATTTAACCAAAAAAATACAACGAATTTGTTTATTGATTTCGGCTTAAGACCATCGTCAGAAGCAAACGTCGATTGAAGAATATACAAAATGTTTCTGTTTAAATAATACAGAGCGATCAAAAGGAATTGTTACAGTTGGCAATAAAAAGAACTACTTGAAATTGGTATACCTGATACATAAATTTATTTCCTGTTGTTGACAGTGACACTTGAAAATTTAAATTTAAATTTGAGTTCATTTATTATTACATTTATTTCTAAAGTATTTCTATTTCTCAAAAAGTCAAAATCCTATTAGCTGTCAGACTCCTGACATAACATATTTGTATTTACTAGAAATGTCAAATAGTATTTCCGCCTTTATCTGGCGTTGTGCCAACTGTGGAATAAAAAGATCTCTGGAATTGTATTACCAACTGTAATAATTCCTTTTGATCACTCTGTAGTACACAATAACGGATTAACGGGAAAATTTATTAACTAGAGTCTTAAAACTATCTGAATGAAACAAATCTACCTGATCATTTAACACATTTGCACCGTTAAAAGAATAAAGAGCTCTTTAGATAAAGAATTGTTTATCTGACAACAGTATCAATGGCGATTTTCTGTAACTTATTGAACCGTTAGTTACTAATGAACCGATAAAAGTTTTATATATCCAAGCAATAACATGAAAAGCAGGTGACTGGCATATAACATGGGAAGTTAGTTTTTCGGTGCTATTATTTCTCAATTTATTTTAAAGAAAAGTGCTTTAAACAAGAATTGCAACATTTAAATCATTCATCTATAAACAAATTTTGCCTACAACTAATTATTGTATGTGTATTAAATGTGATTTTTGCTACATAATGCCAGGTATAAATGTAAAATATAAAAAATGTTCTTGAATAGTTATTTACATAACAAGTGCACGAAGAAGTACTTTGTACATGAGCGCAATTTTAAATCACGAGCGAAGTGAGTACTTAAATTTGCTCGAATGGGGCAAATGCATTCTTCGTGACGAGTTGTGTACAATCAATGATGTATAATACTAGACGAATTATGTCGTATTCAAGTCAATGCAGTGTTGTGAAGCAGAAAGGGATGGAATAACTTGTTGGTGAGGCGGGTGCTCGGCAAGGAGCGAGTAGACTTTGATGTTATGCAAGTTACAAACATTTGTGTAGTTATTTTTATATTCAATTACTTACTTTTCATACATCAAAGTAAAGGTTAGTTTTTGACATATTAAGTGTTTTGTATACGCACTTTTGTATTTAAATAAATAAAATGCTCGCGTCTGATAACTGTCATCAACATAAATTCAACCTGCATAACATCAACTTGTACTCGCTCCTTGCCGCGCACCCGACTCACCCACCAGTTATTCTATCCCGTTCTGCTTCATAACAAACGCCGTTGTTATCCGTCTAGTTATGTTTTGTCTGAGTGTACAATGTTTTTTGTAACGGAAAAAAAGTTATATAACTGATAATGAGAAAATTTATTAAATTTAAAGCGTGAATTTATATTATTAAAGTTTAGTATGGCATGAATTGACATTTATTATATGAAAACAAATTGTATAGTTTTTCTCGTAAAACTTATGAAAATATGTTTGATTTATTTTAATATTTACTTTCATATACGCCTACAAATTATGTAGTTAATATTTTTACCATTTTAATAGTCAAAATTTAGAATAATAAAAATGAGTGTTTCTTCAATTACATTGACGCACTAGGGCGCAAAATCAAACTTTACATCAGTTTCCAGAGTAATGAATGTAAAAGTTATTTACATAAAAAAAATTACACCCACATTTAGGGGTTGCTGTGGTAATTTGAAATTAACTGTAGATGGTACATGCTTTTTCATTAAAAAAAAAAACTACATCCCGTGACGTAATTGTCCTCTTGAGTAGTATTTTATATCACGACAATATGAATAGCAAATTATTAATAGCTGCTGCTAAACACTAAACAATCTCCATTAATTTTAAAATTGATGGAATTTTCGAATAATTTATTGGCTTTTTACGACTACACCATTGTAAACTTCCCGTGCGGATGTGACGTTAGCATTTTTGTAGTCTATTAATTGATAACGAATATACCTTTTCTACGAATTTCATTCTTAGCCAGGTACAAATAAAACCGAATATTTCGAATCTTAAACGGAATGTCCGGGAAACCTATTTTGTAACTAGAATTAAATATGACTGTAACAAATAAACATAATAAGCCTAAAATGAAATAGAAATTGCTTTATTCTGTGTGAATACTAGTTGTTATCGCTTTCTAGTTAAAAAATAGTTACCCAGAATTCAGATATCAGTAGTTTTAATAGGCGAATTCGAGATTAAGTCAGAATTTAGTAAACTGTTGGTAAATACATAAAACTTGCAAGACAATTCAAAAACAGAAATCATTCCATCCATGTCCAAGATCCAAAGAAGAATAAGAGATCAAGAGAAGAAGATGAAGAAGCAAGAAGACAAGGAAGAAGATAAATTTGAGTTAGTCTTGTGTAGTATTTACCAGCCTGATTGTATTGGAGTCATTGAAAGTACTTACATCATCTGTACAAGTCCCTGCAAATAAATAGAAACAATTGACGTGTCCTTGAACATCAAGGTAACGTCAAATCCGTCAAGAAAAATTGACGGTTGAGTCACTAACTGCCAGCTGTCAATTGTCATAAACCACCGAGCATTAAATAAGAACAGAAATATAAAAAAAAACCGCAAAAATGGAACTAGATTCTCTCACTTCTAAACACTAACAGTTATTATACATATTGAAACGTGGTCTAAGATTCTATAAAAATATTAGAATCTCTAATGACCAGTTGTACCAATAAAGTTGGTTTAAATTAACAAAAGCAAATCGAAATTACGTGTCATATGAAATCATTGTTATTGCTGCCAAATATTAGATACATACATACATACATATCTTCACGCTATATCCCAACAAATGGGGCAGCATGAACCCTAAAATCACTCATAAAACATTCACTCATCACACTCATCAAACAATCAGCCCTCGTCAAACATTATCATCCAAACACACCACCCTCACTTCAACCACATTCATAGATCACTCCATATAAACTCATTAATTTATTACACTAAAATCATTTATCACAAAACAAACCTCCAATCAGAGCTGGGCAGTAGCTAGCTACTTTTGTAGCTTAGCTACTAGCTTAGCTACATTTACCTTAGCTGTAGCTTAGTTAACTGTGAAAAAATATAGCTGTAGCTTGTAGCTAGCTACTTTTTTTTCTATTAGCTTAAAAATAACAACTGAGGCTACTTTTAAAGCTACTTTTTGTATCTTCAAGCTACTTTTTGTATCTTCAAGCTACTTTTTGTAGCTTCAAGCTACTTTTTAAGCAGAAGGTCCACAAAGTACGCATGCGTACAAGCTAAACCTACACAAAATAAATATTTGTTGCCGGTTCTAACTGGCTCTAATACGCAAAAATACACAGTAGGTGCCAGATGGTATTCGCTATTTTTGATATTTATGTACGTAATAGTAAATTAATAGTCATTATAACAAAAGACTGATGACAATGGCAAATTTAATTGTTTCACAATAATTTAAAAATGTAGCTTTAAAATTTAATAGCTACTTTAACGAAAGCTTTTAGCTGTAGCTTAGCTATATTTTACAAAATATAGCTTATAGCTGTAGCTTAGCTACTTTTTTTAAAGAATAGCTGTAGCTGTAGCTTAGCTACTTTTTTTAAGTAGCCTGCCCAGCTCTGCCTTCAATCACATCATTCCTATTCACTTATCATTCATATTAGATCTGCTTTTATTTATTAAAACTAAGTTTAAAATTAAGTTTTGTTGGGAAAACTGACCATTAGGGTATTACTAATTTCAAAATTAGATAAACCACCTTATTTAGTAACTTAAATTTGGTATTTTGTAATCAGAATAATTTAATCTGGTATTTTATTGTTATTTTCATGCATTTTGCTAACTTATATTGACATAGCTGTTATTATAAAAATTAGTAAAATGGCAGCTCATTGACAGTTTCGTAAAAAGTGTAGTTAAAAAGTAATGTGTTAAGATTGGCAGCTTCGTACGAAAGCAAAATGCATAAAAGTTAAATATAAATAACAGAATAAATGGTAAAAATGAGGATTTTCATTAATTGATCGATTGGTAACAGATACCGATCGAGTTACAGAATTGGGGAGGTGGTCTTTATATCCTTAAAACATTTATTAAATAATTATTCAGTAGATCATCTGGCAAACCACTTTGTCTTCATCCACATTCATAATTCCTTTCATACAAGCTCGGAATTATTTGTTGCTGTAACAAACATTCACTCATAACCATCCTTTTATTCTTTGATCGTCTATGAAATTTATCACTATTATGTCCGATATTTAATGAGGAAATTCGATGTAAATCTATAAGTTTTATAGGTCCATAAATCTGTAATAGCCTGATTCTCATAAAAGTTTTTGATAATCCTGTATTTTATTATTATTCTAGTTTGATTTTTAAAAGTTTATCCAAATAACTTGCCAAAAACCAAATGCTGGCAAGACAGTATTACAATTTATTAAAACTTTTTTGATAATATGATTTGACTAATTCTAAATTTAGAATTAATTAAAACTTCTTTGAGAATCGGGCTGTACATGATGAACAAAATCACAACGAAACTTATGACTTTATGAAATATGTTTTACTTATACGTTGTTCCACGTATGAATACAGTAAAGAGGTAGTTATGACGGTGTCTGATCACTAATCACTGTGAGAGAAACCAAATTTAAATTTACAAAGTAATTTTGTATATACTTTCCATCATTTTTATGTTTTGGGAGCTAATTCAAATTAACAATTTATGAGCATATATTCAATAATAAATTTTGAATTACTATATAGTTACGTGGAATAAAGTTTATCATTAAATATTTCAGAATTTCACCATAAGTCTCGTAACAAAAGCCGTATTCCATTTGCCATTTGTATCTTATGTAACTTACATTTACTTCTAGTACTAGAATTACAAATTCTAATTTACTTTGAAGTAATTCACCAGAATAAGTGCTTCAGTTTGCTTAATTCAGTTCATTTAGTCATGTGTTAAATTTATCTGAAGTGATTTAAATGAATCAAACTGGCAAATAGAATACAGCTATAGTTTCTAATAAATTTATCTCTCAAACAAACAAACAAATAATATAGCATCGAAAACATAGTTCAAATTAAAAATATTTTACCAAATGTCATATTTTGATACGCCATTTATTGTATAAATTTATTAAGAGATTGAAATATCGGCCCTTCATTTCACCAGTCTCTTCTAAAATATGTTGTATATCAGCAGTTGATTTATTCTAACATTTCTAACAATCTGCCGGTGATCATACACTAATGAATCTCTAAAGCAATGGAGAGTTATAGAATTGACGTCGCGTCGGGGAGAGATGGAAAAGAACGAAAAGAGACATCTCGCACTAGTGATAGAATTAGTTGACCGACCATAACTAACCGGAGCATACATTTAACATACGATCATGTTCTATTGACTAGCTCTCTCACTAATACAAGATATCTCATTTTGTTCCCATTTTTAAAAGTATAACTCGCCATTATTCGCTGCTCATGCTTTCTCATCCACACCTAACATTCACTACCACACACCATTATAAACACAAGTATATTTATTAATAAATTAGAAAAAATAGGAAAAATTTTCCATCAGTTGTCACAAATTCCACTGATGTTAAAGTATGTAAGCCGGTAACATGACATGAGAGGTACGGAGCAACCCATGTTGCCATCTATCGACATAAATCGCAAACTGCTTGACAACTATTGAAATAAGCATCAGTCTTTGTATTATTTCAAGAGCTGTCAAGCAGTTTGCGATTTTTGTCGGTAGATGGCACCACGGGTTGCTCCATAGCTCTCATGTCATGTTACCGACTTACATAGTTTAACATCAGTCAGTTCAGCTAAGACAGTATCACAATTCACTAGTCCCTAGTTGGTCTAGTTGGATAGTTGATCACACCATACTGGTGAGTCCCTAAAGGACGAAACGCGTCTATGGTTAAAGCTGATCTGACCAGCCGTTTGTTGATGACCTGATAAGTTGATTCAAACGTGCTGTAAATTTTTGTGGAATTTGTGATAAGTGATGAAAAATTAGTTTTTTCCTATTTTTTCTTATTTATTAAGACTCGATTCCACATCTCAATTGACATTTTGTCTTTGTATTATATTTCTTAATATCCTACTAGTCCACTATTAGTTTTGGTGTGATAGTAATGAGGAAACGTTAAATTCACTATGTTATCACTTGTTCTTATTTATTGCTCGTTGGTCCTAGCCACCTATCACATCTTCCCCAGTTCTAACATGAACTAATCATTTGCCGATTTTCCCTACAGGCGCACAGTTTGGTACTGTGATCTCAATGCCGTTGAGCGGCCTCCTAGCCGCCTCTGATCTCAAATGGCCGTCGATATTCTACGTCTTCGGAGCTATTGGAGCTGTGTGGTCCGTCGCCTTCTTGTTTATGTGCTACGAGGACCCGGAGGTTCATCCGAGAATAGATGCGGAAGAGAAGAAGTATATCTTGAGCTCTCTTTGGGGAACAGCTGGTGCTTCGGTAAGTATGCTCTCTTTGAAGGAGAACTTTATTTATTTACAGGAAGTATCCATCACAGTGCTGGTGCTTCATGAACTTACTTCGTCTAGAGTATCTTCAAAAGATCTTCATGTATTCAACGTCTTTATAGATTTCAAATGTTTGTCAACTGTAATAGATTTATTTGCAAAAAGTTATTTTACTTCTTATTACTAATAACTTACAGGTCGATTCTCATTTTTGTTAGTTAATCCTGAAGATTGGTTTAGTCAAATTAAGCTAAAGTAAATTCGCAAATAGTTTAAATAAATTCTGGTATTTGGATTCACTTTTAATACTAATCTAAAATTAGGATTAGGTAAAACATTTTTGAGAATCGGGGAATTATTGTTCAAAATAAGTTTTAAATATATACCGAACGTCCCACATAAATAGAGAATTCTCGGTAAACAATTATGGTACGTACCAAATTGCAAATGGAAATTGTAAATCTGCCCACACACCCTTTTTACTAAAGATTACCTTATTTTAATATAATAAATTAGAGCAATTTATTAAAATAGTTTGATTTTTAATGACACCTAAGTCATGGAAACAATAACTAACACTTTATTATATATTAGTAGGTGCTTTTTTCCTCGTCTTATTGTAGCACGAGCCCAATTTACTCCTTGGGCAAAAATCATGCACTTCTCTCCCTTATATAATATACTATTTCTAATTTGTGACAATAAAATGAAATAAACTGTATTCAAAATAAAGTGTGGGTAGATTTTTTAAATATTTCGATAAAATTTCATAATAATTTATAAAATTTATAACAAATCTGACAGTCACCGTCATCATTAATAGTTATTAGTTTGACGCAAGACCTACATGCCTTTTCCAACTTCTTCTATTCATAGCCAACCTCCTTACTTCAAATAACGTTCTTCTTTCAAGTTGTCTACCATCTTCCTTCTCCTCCTTCCTCTTTTACCTTCTCATTCTACTGTCCCTTCTATTACGTCCTTTATTATAGTATCCTTTCTCAACGTATGTCGAAACCATATTCTCTTCTTAAAATAGTCTCATACAGTGCCCTTTGTTCTCCTATTCTTTTCAACATTTGTTCGTTGATAACTCTATCAGTCACCGTAGCAGCTGATATTTCCATGGCATAGTTGTCACAATCATAATTAGTAGATATAAATAATATCAATTTTCAACTCATCTCATTGAACTTCACGTGCCGTTGTCATACCATCGGCAACGAGCAACGGAGATGGCATATAACTTTAAAAGTTGAACCCGCTTAATGGCGAGTTATACAATTGACGTCACGTCGGGGTGAGATGAAAAAGAAACAAAAGAAAGAGATATCTCGCACTAGTGAGAGAGTTAGTTGACAGACCACAACTAGCCAGAGCATACTTTTAACATATGACGCAGATTAAATGGCATGTTAAAAATATGCTCTAGTTGATCATGGTCTGTCAACTAGCTCTCTTACTAATGCAAGATATCTCTTTCTGTTTTGTTCCCTTCTCTTTCTGCCCGGCGCACAGTGGGTCAAATCGGGATTTTACTGTTCAAAAATCGGTGGAGACCCAGATTTTTAAATGACTCTGTCAAATTTTATTAATTACATAATAAACTGTCAAAAAACTGTAAAAAATATTAAAAATTTAGACAATGAAAATTATTTATTCTTATATTATTTTTATATATTACAGCAACATGACAGATTTTACAAAGCTATTGACAGATGTCAACATAATATAAAGTTGACATCTGTCAACAGGTTTGTAAAATCTGTCATGTTGCTTTAATATATAAAAATAATATAAGAATACATAATTTTCTTTATTTAAATTTTTAATATTTTTTACAGTTTTTCGACAGTTTATTATGTAATTAATCAAATTTGACAGAGTTATTTAAAAATCTGCCTCGACAGATGTGTAGGGAATTTAATTACCTTTAATTAGAAAAAAAAATATCCAGATCCGATGGATATTAAGGTCTCCACCGATTTTTGAACAGTAAAATCCCAATTTGACCAACTGTGCGGCGTGACGTAAGAATTTTAAGTTATAACTCGCCATTTAAGAAAACATAAATTATTGACAATTTTGCAAAATGCAAAATTTGAAACCTTTTCCTATAAAGTAAGCAATGGTAGCAGAGAAACTGATTTTCACCTATTGCAGCGTTTGATAGTATTAACTAAAATGTCAAGATCTTTTGAAAATCCTACGTAAAGTATCTTCAAGTTTGTAATATTTTTCTTATCAATTTTTAGAGTCCTCCAATCCCATGGAAAGCTATTGTCACCTCATTGCCTTTCTGGGCTATCCTGATTGCCCATATGGGTCACAACTACGGGTACGAAACCTTGATGACAGAGTTACCAACATTTATGAAACAAGTGTTGAGGTTCAACATTAAAGACGTAAGTTAAAAAGAATTTGAATGATGCTGAAGATTTGGTAAATAATGATTGTTGATTTTACAGAATGGTATTTTGTCTGCGTTACCATATCTCGCTATGTGGATCTTCTCTATGGCTGTGAGTCATGTAGCTGATTGGATGTTGTCGTCAAACAGGTTTTCACATACTTCAGTGAGGAAGATCATTAACGGCATTGGTAAATATTAAATTTTCATTTATTTTTATAAAATAGTTTTTTTGTTTGTTTAAACAAATAGTCACTTCTTCTATTCTGTAACTAGATCACCATGTGGGCTACACTGTAGAATAGTCCACTTGTCATGTCACATGTTAAAAATCGCTCCCTACCACTTTTTTATCAGTTATTCTGAATTTTTTCGAGTAGAAAATACACTTTTCCAACTCTCAGTTGAAAGCAGAAAATTCCGAGCGACAATAATATATTTCCGCTTATCGAGTTTCAATGAAAGAGTGTATCATCGTAACCATGGATACATGAAAACTGTCAAAAATTATTTTAATCTAAAACGGCCAAGAAAGTGCCTATTTTCGGACCAATTTTAGTATGAAAAGTAGATTTTTACCAAACCAGTGCGTATTCAAGGCTACAACAAATATAACAATCTGGTAAAGATTTTACCTGATTATTGTGTATTTTACTTGGCTGTTTTTTTTTGCAGTAACCTTGGGTACGTAGTCTGCTGTCAATACAATTCATGTCAAAAAAATTAAACATTTTGAATTATTTATGATTAATTATTATTTTAATTAAACGGTTTCAGGAAAAATAGTATACATAATACGTCAGGAAAGTGTTTTTATTTGACTCAGCGGATTAAAATATTTGGCCTGCAGCCTCATATTTCAAACAACCACCTCGTCAAGTAAAACATCACTTTCCTGACTTATTATGTAATATACTATTAAATTACTACTACTTTCTGCTCTAGATACACAAATAACTATTCTCAAATATAATTTTGTTTTATTTCTCATTTTACAACATATGGGTCTTCAGAAAATATCGGTTTGTATCCACTGGAAATGGAAACTTAAAATAATTATTTGTGAGGCTAAAATGCAGTATCACTGACCAATTTTTCAAATTTTCCGACCACTATAATGACATTTACTTATCAGTGATCCTAAAACTTTTCAGAGATTTGAAGCTCATCGCAAAGGAGTATAAATGTCATAAATGTATGAAAATGGCAAAGATTGAGATAAGGTTTGGTTAGGTTAGAAAGAATTATTTTTTTATTTCCTGATAATTGTAGATTACATTATGTTTGAGGTTTGAAGCTAGAAAATGTTTTTCAAATAACAGTTTCGAAGCACTGGTTTATTTAGTAATTTTTAGGGAGTTTTGAAATTCACAAAATTTTACCAACCTAAAATTACATTTTTATAAATTGGTCAGTGATACTGCACTTTTGCCATTTGTTATTTTACATAAGGATAAATTGTCCTTATAAAATATTTACAAGAAAAGAAACTTATATCGTACATATGATCTGATTTTATCACTGGCGATCCCGTGATCAATAAGCTAATAATCATTATGATAGGAGTTTTTTTTTTAATTTAATTCATTTTAAATGATATGATAAGAATTTTTTTGATATATTTCTGGATAATATTGATGTCCAGCAGGTTAATGATCTTGACGACATTTCTTAAATGTTCCCTGTTTTAATTCAATCTTTGTTCTTTTTTTTTCTTCTACTGGCAGCTTTGCACGAGACCAAAATACATAAAAGTAAACTAGAAATAACAACTAATGATTTGAAATTATGGTAATCTATAGAATAAGTTAAATCTGATCCAAATGGTAAATGAAATACGCCTATGGACTATACTTACAACTATTTTTAGTTTCATCTTACTTCTAATGATTACCAAATACAACAATACACCTTTTTCTCCTTTCTAGGTCAATACAGTCCTGGCATCGCCCTGATCGGGGCCTCATACACTGGCTGCAACCCAGCCCTGACAGTCGCTGTTCTCACCATCGGCGTGGGTCTCAACGGTGGTATCTACTCTGGGTTCAAAGTCAACCACTTGGACATCTCGCCTAGGTTCGCAGGCATTCTTATGGCCTTCACGAACTGTTTGGCCAATCTTGCTGGTTTGCTTGCGCCCATCACTGCTGGCAAAATTATCCACGAAGAGGTAAATATTGTATAGAGTTGCTTGAATTCATTTATGTGGATTTACTCAATTCTGAATGTGGTAGATTTGAAACTACAAAAACCTTGGTGATATTTTATTTATTTATTACTCTGTAGAACAACTGCTTATAGTGCAGACGTATGTTTTTTAATATAAGTTGAAGTAAACGCAAGTTACATTTACTGGGCTTCGATGGAATTGTATACAGAATGTCCTATGAAATCTGGGTTATAGGCGAATAACATAGAAATAAGTAAATTATGTAATTGAGTCCGTTAATTTTTAACAGCAGTTAAGGTTTTTAACCAATGAAAACTATCATAGCAAGTGTAGTTTTATTTATTTCTTACTCATTTCTAAACTTCATTCATTCAAACTGTTTTCCGACGTATTATGTAATATACTATTACCATGCTAGTAATAAATAAGAAAAAATAGGAAAAAACTAAATTTTCCATCACTTGTCAAAATTCCACAAAAATTTACAGCACGTTTGAATCAACTTATCAGGTCATCATCAAACGGCTGGTTAGTTCAGCTTTAACCATAGACGCGTTTCGTCCTTTAGGGACTCATCAGTATGGTGCGATCAACTATCAAACTAGACCAACTAGAAGCTAGTGAACTGTGATACTATTTAAGCTGAACTGAAGGATGTTAAAAACTATGTAATCCGGTAACATGACATGAGAGCTACGGAGCAACCTGTAGTGCCATCTACCGACAAAAATCGCATTTTTTTGTGGAATTTTGAAAAGTGATGGAAAATTTAGTTTTTTCCTATATTTTCTTATTTATTAAGGCTCAGTGTCACATCGCAATTGACATTTTGTCTTTGTATTATGCTAGTAATGTAATACACTATTAACGAATGTTAAAAATTAACATTATGGGGTGGCTAGCTCAGTGGTATGAAGTCGGCCTGTGGATCCTGAGGTCCCTGGTTCGATTCCCACAGGCGACAAATTTTCATAATTTGAAAAAGCTATCCCTGTGGCTCCTCCACCACTAACATGTTTGGTGGCCGTGATTTGACGACTGGTAACCGCACTTCACGCGCAAAATATATCACTTACCGAGATCTGCTTAAGCAGAGTGCCACACCCAGTGATGGGTAGAAGGCGTGATGATATATTTATTTATTTTATTTTTAAAAATTAACGAAGTTAGTTACAGAATACGCCCAACAATAAGTTTTTTGCATCCATTGTTTCCTTGATTATTTTACAGAAAAAAGTTATAAATAAAAGTTACTGCATGTAACTTTACTTATTTTTGTTACATTACTTATTTAGTTACTATTAATATCAGTTTTAAAAATTAAACGTTTATACACTTTAATGATTATATAAATAACAGAGGTATCAGATTTTTACAAATTTTAAAATAAGTTTCAGCAGTAAATGAAATAAGTAAAATTAAATATATTTATTGATTTATTAAATGCAGAATTTAATTCTATATACATTATTTATTTAAAACATTTTCCTGTAAAGTAATTAGCGAAGCAAAAATAGTGGAAAACTCATTTCCTATATTATTCGTCCGTGAAGCAGTTTTCATTATTCTGTATAGTTAGTAGCCATCAAATTTCGATATCCACAAATGTGGAGAATGAGCCATAGAAGTTACTTTAGCGTTGAAATAAAGTTTTGACACATTGGCGTGTTTGGATCCAATCTGAAACTTTTCGTGTTTAATAAACGTATTCAGCTGGTAAATCTATATTGAATATTATGCAGAACTGCTGAACTCATTTATGACTATTTGTTTCATTTTGCACATGGATGCTCTGCAATTCCAGATCTAGATAGATCGTGTAGATTAAAAGATATATTGTAGAATTAGCAAGTACATTCTATGTTGATGCAAAGCCAGAGAAAGATTTTTTCAGCACAGAAATAAAATTTAAAATTAATGGTGGCCTGTAATAAAATCGGAAATATTTGTACTTGCAAGGCGCTTTTCATTATACAGTTGGTATATTAATAGTCAGTAATTTCTTTAAAATGCATTATGCATTAATGGTGACTACTCATTTCTGAACAATTGTAACACAATAGCAGCTTTCTATTTTCGTGCAAACTTACTAGATATTTGAAAAATGAAATATTTTTGTCGAAAATCAGATACCCATGAAAATAAAAACAAAAACAAATAAAACAAAATCTTATTCTGACAACTCAGTTAAGATTTAACTGATTTTATCCACAACTCATATATTATAAAGACATAATTACACTGATTTCAGTTGAATTATATGGCTCATAAAACCCTAATGTTTTATATTCAATAAAACACTGTAAACAACTTGTTATTTAGCAACCACTTCATGATCTACCGTATTTTGAGAAACTATATATAACTGAATCAACGTTAAACGTTACGACCAATCTTCTTCGATACCTATAATTATGATTTGGGGATAACATTTTGAATTACACTTCTGTTTTATTTGTATATAAAACACTTAAACCTTCGGTCTCGAGTTTAAACTTTTCTTTGCCTGTTTTATATACCTAAAAAACACCTGTATAATAAATAACTATTAATTATGGTCCATGTCAGTTAAGAATGGATTATAGAGTTAGATAAGGTCAATCATTTTTGTCCTCTGATTGGTTAAAATACAAATGAAGTTCACAAAGAAAAAAAATAAATACATTATGTACAATAGTGACAGATGTTCGACATTAGGCTCTAATTAATCAAGTATTTCAATTCAGGTGAAATACATATAATATCTAATTTGATAATTTGTTTAGTAAATTACTTTATTACGGATGATAAACCTGAGCATTTAAAATCGGTCGCGTACACAGTGCCATCTACTCTTTTCTGAACTGGAATAGAGTATACATACATATTAGTATAATAAATTGTACTTGGAGCGACAATTTTCACACATTTTAAAAATACTGCATTAAACTTCAATGTTTCGCGTTTCTGTGCACACTTGTATATGGGTCTACTATAAACAAAAATCTAGAAAACTTATATTGAGTATTGAGTTCGAAAAGTATGAGCGGAAAAATATTACTGCATTTAATAGATAATTTTGATGAAATTGTTTCACCAAGTGCCTACGGCTCAAATCTTCAATTCTATAATTTGAATTAATTTGTTCAGCGTAGAAAATAAATAAATAAATAAATAAAAATTATATTATCCCCCAGTGGCGTACCTAGAACTTTTGCCGCCAAGGGCGATCTCCAATTTGCCGCTCTTTCTAAGTCAATGAAATGGTTGTTTTTATAAATTAAAAAACATAAATAAATAATTGTAATTGAGACAAACTGTAGGTGGGGAACGTTTTTACCATTGGATGCCATATTTAAATTAGGCAGTAATAAAGGGTGGCTAGCTGAGTGGTATGAAGTCGGCCTGTGGATCCTGAGAACCCTGGTTCGATTCCCACAGGCGACAAACAATTTTCATAATTTCAAAAGCTACCCCTGTTGCTCCTTCACCACTATCATCTTTGGGGACCGTGATTTGACGACTGGTAACCGCACTTCACGCGCAAAATATATCACTTACCGAGATCTGCTTCGGCAGAGTGCCACACCCAGTAATGGGTAGAAGGCGTAATGATATATTTTTTTTTAAAGGAATTTTTCGATATAATATTTTCAACCCTACATTGACTTGACGATGAAGAAAAATATTCAAAATCATATAGTAATTCATAATTTGTAGAAATCGAATAGTAAACTTATAAAGTGAACAAGTTGTTTTTTACAACTAAAACTAAATATAAAAAATGCCGCCCCAAAATATGTGCCGCCCCGTGCGGACTGCACACATCGACTCCCTCTAGGTACACCACTGTTAACCCCAAAACTGTCTGAATATGAGCTATATTATCAACTCAACATTCTTGAAATCCTGCTAATATCTCTTATTATTTCTCAGCCTACTCAAGCCGCCTGGCGCGTCGTCTTCATAATCGCCGCAATGGTATACATTCTCTGCTGCACATTCTACACGATATTCGCGTCGGGTGAGCGGCAACCCTGGGACAACCCCGAGGACGACGAGGTCGCCGAGAGTCGGCGGAAATCCAATGACGTAGAGGCCAGCAATGGCAACGGCACCCAGACCACCCAGCACTGACGTCATTCCATCGTCGCCTAGGTAGAACTCAGTGAAGAAAGAACGCCGTTGAAGATGATGTCAGTGCCTTATAACGGACGTTTGTTGCTAGTGTACAAATGACAGCATCGCTGGACTTCTAATTTGTTCCCAGTTTGTTGATTTTGAGAGTGTAGTTTTATTTATGAAATTTTATTTATTAGTAACTATTTACGTTTTTTATGATTAACGACAGTTTAAATGCGACGAAGAGAGATTGAAGTATGTATGTGTTTGTGCCCTAGTGGTCCAGTGATATTGTCTGTCGACTTCGATAGGTCAGGCGGTTTTTATATTTTTGATGATATTTCTATTGTCAATGCTATATTTATTGTTATTACGCGTAATTTTAAGACATACAGTAATGCTGTAGTATTTACAAAACTACTTCAACTTTTAGCTTCGTAAAGTTTGTACTATCAAACGCTTCTAAATGTAAAGAAAGTTTGAAATATTTAGTCGTACTTATTTGGAATTTTTAAAGTAACCCAGTAGGTTACTTTTGTTTAATGGGGACTTATACAATTCATATTTTTCGGTTACCATCTAGTGAGTAAGAATTTTTCTGAAACCGATAAGAAAATGCCTACTTTATTTGATCAATTTTAGTATGGAAAGTAGATTTTTACCAAAACAGTCAAGTAAAATACGTATCCAAGACTACAACAAAAGCTGTATTCCATTTGCCACTTGGTTCATTTAAATCAGCTCAGATAAATTAGACAACATGACGAAATGAACTGAATTAAGCAAACTGATGTATTTATTGGGGTGAATTACTTCAAAATAAATTAAAATGAGTAATTCTAGTACTGGAAATAAAGTCAGTGAAGTAATTCAGCGAAATAAATAAGTGATTTGGTTCAGTAAATGTAAGTTAGATCTTATACAAATGACAAATGGAATACGCCTAAAAATAACAGTCTGGTAAAGATTTCTTTGTACTCGCAGCATTCAAAATAATGTTTATATTACCTTGGAAACAGATGGAAAGTTTGATTTTGTGCACTAGTGCGCAAAGTAATTGAAAAAACACCCGGTTTCTTTATTCTAAATTTTGACTATTAAAACGCTAATTGTACTTACGTATATACATACGTTTTAAGGAATTTATAAAAGAAATAGAAACAGACATATTTTAACAAGATTGACAAAAAAAGTAAATAATTTGTTTTCAAATAACAAATGTCACTTCATGGCATACTTAACTGTCAATATAAATTCACGCTTCAAATTTAATAATTTTCTTCATCGTCGATTATATAATTTTTGCTCGTTACAAAAAGCATTGTATAAAACTCCTGCACGAAGACGTCATTTGCACCATTCGCTCAAATTAAAGAACTCACTTCGCTCGTGCTTTTAAAATTGCACTCATGTGCAAAGTATGTCTTCGCGCACTTGTTATATAAATAGCTGTACCAGCTCCCAGATCGCGCGCGATATAGAATTCTATTTCGAACAATAGAATTGCTGCCATCTGTCAAGTAAAAATTATGATTTTCCCTAATACAGCATTTAATAATCGGTGCTTTTTGTATCAAATAGTGCACAAATGATGTAAACTACATTTTTACTGCAAAATTATCTAGAATGGAATATTAATTTCACGATTTCAAAATTATCGCCTGAATTCTATTTCGAACAATAGAATCGCTGTCATCTGTCAGGTAAAAATTATGATTTTTCCTTAATATAGCATAAAATAATCGGTGCTTTTTGTATCAAACACTGCACAAATGATGTAAACTACATTTCTAGAGCAAAATTATTTAGAGTGGAATATTAATTTCACGATTTGAAAATTATCGCCTGAATTCTATTTCGAACAATAGAATCGCTGCCATCTGTCAAGTAAAAATTATGATTTTTCTCTAATATAGCATAAAATAATCGGTGCTTTTTGTATCAAACACTGCACAAATGATGTAAACTACATTTCTAGAGCAAAATTATCTAGAATGGAATATTAATTTCACGATTTGAAAATTATCGCCTGAATTCTATTTCAAACAATAGAATCGCTGTCATCTATCAGGTAAAAATTATGATTTTTCCTTAATATAGCATAAAATAATCGGTGCTTTTTGTATCAAATACTGCACAAATGATGTAAACTACATTTCTACAGCAAAATTATTTAGAATGTAATTCTAATTTGACCATTTGAAAATTTTCGGCTGAATTCTATTACAGAATTTTATACGGCGCGATCCCACTACTGACTGTTTTTTTAGTTACAACCTTAGATACGTAGTCTGCTGTCAATACAATTCGTATACAAAAAATAAGATTTTGATTTATTTATGATTAATTATTAATTAAATTAAACGGTTTCAGAAAACTAGTGTACATAATACGTAGGAAAGTGTTTTTACTTGACTCGGCAGATTAAAATACTCGACCTGCGGTCTTGTATTTCAAACAACCGCTTCGTCAAGTAAAATATCACTCTTCTGACTTATTATGTAATATACTATTAATGATTTGTTATGTAGCGAACATGGTATATCTTTACAGTTTGACGTTTATCACTTAAACCAAACGTTAAACGTCAAACATCCTGTGTTGTCTGAATAACAAATGTAGAAATCTGCGAGGAGAAGTGCTGAAAGAAGAAAGCAGTTGACCGACTTGGCCATAGTGCCACCTCGCTCTTTCTACAATTTTGTTGTTTCCCATAAAATTGTGTGCATGTAACGTCAAAATTATAAGTCCCCATTGGCACATTTTAAGTAAACAAGAACAGTTCCTGAACTGATCCTACTGCCTCAGTTATTTTGGTGGGTTGGCAGGTTGAACCCGTTTTTATCTTTTTCTAATCAACTTGTATTCCTTGTTATTCGTTTTGAACTGGTGGCATCGTAATTTGTATTTAAGCAAATGCTACTTAGTACGTGCATTTAGATTTTCAATTCATCGCTAACGTTTACAACTGACACTAGATGCATAATTTATTTGGAAGTAACACGAGTTAGTTCTAGATCAGTTCAGGATTGAATCCAAAGTTCCCAAACAAATACGGTCTAGGATAATGTAAAATGAACGATGTTAAACGTTGAAGACAATTTGAAAATGCTATACTTGCCAGATTTCTAATACTTAGAAGTATTGTAAAGTCCATTTCATTTCAGGAAATAATATGTCATGTTTGTGACTATAGATGTAACGTACGTCATAGTTTAGTTGTAAAATATGACGGAAACAAAATGAGTAACATATGTCTTGTTTAACAAACAAATTGAATGATGTAACAGTTTGCTGTAATGACATGAACTTGTCGAGTTTTAGAAATCTAGACATGTTTATAATTATGTAACATTTTACATATTTTTAATTTTGATTATCAAGTTTTATTTACTTGTACATAGTATATCGATTTAATACTATATTATTCATACATATTTTGATTAGAAGAAACAAAAAAACTCAACTTATTGAAATATATAAATCTACAATACCAACCGTATATATGTGTTTCATTTCTTCCTAAATAATATACTGGCTTCATAAAAAATCTCAACATAGTACTATACGGATGGACTGACGTCATCAAAAAATATAACTAGATGAAAAATATTGGATGCACAAGATTTAATTTTTTTACCAATACCTGTACTACAAGTTCGAATTTTCGAATTATTCGAATTGTGAATCTGGATCCTAACATAAACACGGCATGTTGATATGAATTATTTTCAGAATAAACTCATTTGCAAAGTTTTTGTATTAATTCATTAATTATTATTATTTGCCAAATTAATTCAATTTAGACTTAAAATTTCGCTACACTGTCAAAAACGTTTTAACTAAGACGTTTTTGTATCCTTTTTATTCTCATATTAAAACGTTTTACTAATAGTGTATTCCGAAAATGAACCGGTTAGTTTTTTCAGTAACCGGTTTCATTACGGAACACGGTTTTTGAAAATTGTGGTTAGTTTTTAATAACCAAACTAACCGTGCTCGAGCGGCGGTTAGTTTGGTTACTTCACAGCTGTTGTTGACAAGTTTGAAACGTGTTTGGCGGCTTTTGCAGTGTTTGTGGATTTTTGTCTTATAAAACTATATTTTTATGATGACTGATAAATAAACATGTGATACAAAATGTATTTTTATTATTTAACAGTATATATTCATATTAGATGAATTGATTATTTGTTCTGAAGCTCATATTTACTTTTTTCTTTGTGTTATTTTTATATCCCTATATTTAAGTTAAAGCAGGTGTGATGCAGAATACAATATTTTTATATTATAAACATTTTTCCATATTAAATAAATTTCACATTTCGAAACTCATCTGTCAAGTAACAACTGTCATCGTGAAAGTGTTCCGTTATGACGTCATTCTAACCGTAACCGTGGTAAAATTGAACCGCATCGTGGTTCATTTTCGGAATATCCGTAGCATTTAGATGGGCGGTAAGAGAATAGATATCTTAATTAAGACGCATAAACTTGCCGAATTTTTGCAGGATACTTCGTCGAGTTTATTTTTAATTCGTGGCCGACTTTTCGCTAATTATGCGTGAGCATGTTTGGAGATGACAGATGGCGTTAATTCAGAGACAAAAAATTCAAGAATTCGAAGCTTTGAAAAATTCTAAAATTCGTAAATTCGAAGCTTCAAAAAATTCGAAAATTCGAAGCTTCGAAGTTTTTCTGACGAAGTTCAAAACATTCGAATGTTCGAACGTTCAGAAATTCGAACTTCGGTGGAAATCAACGACCCTACAAGTTACCCATTATTGACAAAATTTAAACCCAGTTAATGGAACTTTTATTGCCCAATTGGTTTTCATCAGGTCTATTTATATTTACTTACCATGCACCGTGGACAGTAAGCAAATATTATAGATCAAGATCCTGTATATTTTTACAACAATTTGAGAGCTGTTAATTTTAAAACCTACTTTGCTTTCCTTCTATTTGTGCAGGTATTGTAAAAAGTAGCTTACTAACCTCGAACTGAAAGTGATTTTTGAAATCGCAAATATTTAAGAAATCTCGACCATACAAACCTCGATTTCCCAAACTACATTCTTAACCTAAAAACTGTCACTTGCAGTTCATAGAACGTAATATCACTGGCGGACTAAGGGGGGGTGGCGACAGGGGCGGTCCGCCCCGGGCCCTACGAGACAGAGGGGCCGCCGTTTCCAGGTTAAAAAAAATTGTAACTAAATAAAAATACAATCATGATTTATTTGGTGATTTTTTTTTCACAGTTAGGATTTTTTCTTTCAACATAGTTGGCCACACTGAGTAGTAGCCCAATAAATATACCGCTCATGTCCGGGGATTCCCCGACTGATTTGCTGATGATACTAAATACCTTCGAAAGTGGATGGTTTATTCACCATGAGAAATTAAATTGTATTGTTTTTGTTGCCGACTGTTTGTACCAGAGAATTTTGATGACATTATAGATAAGTTCAGTAAAATTAAGGCTAGAAAATATGTTTTATAAAACTACTTATACATAAAATATATCATCACGCCTTCTACTCATTACTGAGTGTGGCACTCTGCCGAAGCAGATCTCGGTAAGTGATATATTTTGCGCGTGAAGTGCGGTTACCAGTCGTCAAATCACGGCCTCCAAAGATGTTAGTGGTGGAGGAGCCACAGGGGTAGCTTTTGAAATTATGAAAATTGTTTGTCGTCTGTGGGAATCGAACCAGGGTTCTTAGGATCCACAGGCCGACTTCATACCACTGAGCTAGCCACCCCACTATTATACATGATGTAATTTAATATAAATTCCAATGGACTTTGTATTTTTTTTCCATTGTTTTCTTTTCCTATTCAATATAATGGGCCCGGTATTAGAGGCCGCCCCGGGCCTTCGAAGGAGTTAATCCGCCACTGCGTAATATACTATTTCTTTGACTTCGCAGATATTTTAGAGACCATGGAGCTACTACCTTTAAGTGCGTCCGGTAGTCTTTAATAAATTTTAAAGTAATCATGAAA
Source organism: Pterostichus madidus (assembly GCA_911728475.2). Taxonomy (NCBI): domain Eukaryota; kingdom Metazoa; phylum Arthropoda; class Insecta; order Coleoptera; family Carabidae; genus Pterostichus; species Pterostichus madidus. The sequence continues at coordinate 28,514,012 of OU452314.1, forward strand.
ATTAATGACATATATAATAATTTATCTGTCGTACAGCACTTAAGTATAAAAGCGGTTTATTATTTGCATATTCTTGTTCAAAAGAAATTATTAAACGAAGAAGCAATTAACATTCCTTTGACAATATTTTTTCCTCGTCCTTGTTATAATTATAACCTTTAAAAACGACTGTAGGTCAAAGGACATTTCTTAAACAGATTTTTTTTACAACACTTGTATTATAAGTTACCTATTAATGATAAAATTGAAACACAATTAGTGAAACTTTTAAGCTACATTCACAAATCGAAATTAGTTTTTGTTTTATGTTTCATGTTTTAGTGTGTTTTTAGGTGGCATTCACAAATAGTTTTGCTTTTGTCGGTTTTAGTTAGTAGTGATATCTATCATAAATTTTAAAAAATCGATTATACTCAGAAGATCCAGGGTTCCCAACTTAGGGGTTTTCCCCCTAAATTTAGGGGATAATAAAGTGAGATGGGATTTTTTTAGGGGGGTTATATTTTTAGGGATATTTTTAGGGTTTTTTTATTTAGAATATTTATTTATTTTTGTTTATTAAAAAAATGAGTATGATAATGGTCCGATTCACATTGCAACGAAATGGTGGATCATGCACAACATTTAATCCATCCACAAAGATTTTAAGTTTATTTAATGTTAACATGTATGATTTCAAAAAGTCTTCTGAATCAGAAGAAAACGAAGTTATATTTGAAGTATTAAATAATTTGTAAATAAAAAAAATATTAAAAAGTATTACAGATTGTTATTTATTATTTATTAAGTATTATTACTTTAATATTTATTTTATGAATGTTTTTTGAGTGATTTCAGGGTTCGTGCTACCCCATTTGTTGGGATATAGCGTGAAGATATGAATGTATATTTATTTATTATTTATTTAATAATATTTATTTATTTATTTTTTAAATATTTTTTTTGGGGGTTTTTCTGAGTAATTGTGGGAGTTTTAGGGGTTTTTAAGTTGAGCTTTAGGGAGATAAATTTTTGAGAGTTGGTAACCCTGAGAAGATCGGTAATACAGTAAATGCAACTGTCAGTTATGCTAAGTTACACGTGCTGTCATAAGTTTGTTTACTTTCGTATTTTTTGAAAGAGCAAGGTAAATATTATTGTAATAGGAAGGTAGGTATTAATTTGTTATTAAACTATTTTAGATGATTTGATTAGCAAAACTACACTTAAAATCTTTTTATTTTCATTCATTTTGACCCCTGAATAAAAAAAAATTTAGGTTATTGTCAAAGTGAAGGATGATAGAAAGAGACAAGTATATATCACTATATCATTCTACGCTTCGTCCTATTGGTCTATTCTTAAGTATAAAACGTAAAACTAAAACATAAGTTTGGAGTTTGCAAACTTTTGTGTTAAAACCAAAACTAAATACTGATTTGTGAATGGCTGCATAAGGTAACATGACTACAAGGTTATTAAAACATAAATGGAAAACATAAAACAAAAACTAATTTCGATTTGTGAATGTAGCTTTATTGCACAGTAGTTGGTTTCCATGGTTACATCAGGATTATAATATTTGGACCGTTTATTTTGAAAGTGGTGTAAGTCCATTTAAAAAAAATCTGGTGTGGTCACCACACGACTTTCTTATACACAGCATATTTAATATTTAGAATATATGAATGTTATTTAATATTAATTAACTTGTAATTTACTTTTTCAGTAATTCAGCATTTATCTGAATTTATGAAAATTTTGGGATTTTACTGATTTCTTTTTAATTTTCATTACAGATAATCAACTTCCTAACAAAATTTTATATAAATGAACTTATATTAATAGAAATAGATATATAAAATTACTTACTATTTGATCAATGAAATTGCTATAGCATCAAAAACGCTGAATTGAACACTTATGACTTGCTCCTTGCATTTGGTAATAAGTTAAGCATGTTTTTGTTTTTTGTTTCTATTGCTACTATGATTATTGGAATATATTATTAATATAAATTAGTTTTTCTTAAAACCGTGAGATACAAAGTCGATTAAATTGGGGCAAAGTTGCCAAATTAGTTGACCATTTTAATGATGTATTTGTTTTTCCAAAAAAAGACATAGATAACTATATAAAGCGAAAATTAAAATTTATGTTTTTTGTTTCTATTGCTACTATGATTATTAAAATATATTATTAAACATAAAAATTAGTTTTTCTCAAAATTAGACGCATATACATGAAAATTGCAAATAAAATTTTATGTTACAAATATTTTTGCTAACATCTTTTATTTGAAACTTTTTTTCGTAACTGATTCCATTTTTGAAATAAATGGAAATTCATTGTTTTGTGTGTCCAGTAAACTTCTTCTTCCGGTTTTTCAATTTCATTCAAAATCAACTCATCTCTTCGTATTTTCATGAAACTTATAATTACCAAGTTTCGTTAACAAATCTTATCTCGTTCATGAGATATTGCACACTCGGACACACATCCATCCCCACACCCCCCTCCCAAACACACACACACACAGACATCATTGAGAAAATGATGAAAACGGATTCAGTGGACCCCAAAACACGTATTTCCGCGATAATCTCGTCAACGATTTTTTTCACGATTCCAATACTTCCTTATACTGCGTATAAGAAAGTAAAAAAACAAAGAAATACAAGTGACAGTAATGATAAGCTTATGGAGATCAACTGCAAGTGTATCTTTGTCTCAAGTTTCGCATATCGTAATCAACGCCATCTCTTAACAATTGAATATTTCAATTTTATTTTATTTTTATATAACAGGAAAGGTAAACCCAGTGGAAAATTCATGAACCAATGACATTGTTTACATTTTTATTTACTGCGAGTAGAATTTCCGGTTCATTTATATATGTAATTGAGGGTTATTCAATCATTTTATACAGATCTTTTGCGTTTTGGGTTGAAGGTTGAATTCTACTATATGATGAATGAAAAGCTTGACAATATGTACATGTAATTGAAGTTTAGCGATTGAATGGTCGTCAGAAAAGTAAATATAGGCTATAGAATGATATATTAATCAATAAAAATTAGTATAAAAACAATTCTTTGGAATTCAGTCAACTTTTTTATTTTTTATAATATCAACGTTTCGAGTGACACTTCAGTCTTCATTAGGACACTAAATAAAAATTAATAATAATACAAAATTATAAACATAAATTATAAAGTACTTACAAATAAATTATAAAATATATAACATATTTTTTAAATACATTTTTGATAATTCTTAATAAATACAATAGTAAATTAAGCAGATAAATATGTATTTTTAGAAATATATTTAACGTCAAATATTTTTTAAAATGAACAAAAACCGTTTTTACTTTCTTATACGTAGTATAAGGAAGTATTGGAATCGTGAAAAAAATCATTGACGAGATTTTCGCGGAAATACATGTTTTGAGGTCCACTGAATCTGTTGTGATCATTTTCTCAATGATGTCTGTGTATGGATGGATGGATGGATGGATGGATGTGTGTCCGGTCGTGCAATATCTCATGAACGAGATAAGATTTGTTAACGAAACTTGGTAATTATAAGTTTCATGAAAATACGAAGAGCTGAGTTGATTTTGAATGAAATTGAAAAACCGGAAGAGGAAGTTTACTGGACACACAAAACAATAAATTCCATTTATTTCAAAAATGGAATCAGTTACGAAAAAAAGTTTCAAATAAAAGATGTTAGCAAAAATATTTGGAACATAAAATGTTATTTGCAATTTTCCTGTATATGCGTCTAATTTTAAGAAAAACTACTGTATATATTTAATAATATATTTCAATAATAATGGTAGCAATAGAAACAAAAAACAAAAACATGTTTAACATTTATATGTCAAATAATAATTGTCAAATGCAAGGAGCAAGTCATAAGTGTTCAATTCAGCGTTTTTAATATGAAATACGCTGTGTATAAGAAAGTCGTGTGGTGACCACACCAGATTTTTTTATAAATATATTTAACGTCAAATATTTTTTAAAAGGAACAAAACCCGTTTTTTTTATAAACAAATAGAAAAATTGACGTATGATTACTTTACAAAATTTTAATAACTTTTTAAAAATTTTTTAGTGTGCGAAACATGAATACTGAATTCGGACCATTGTCTATACCAGGAGTGCCAAACTGACGGCCATCAAAATTATTTTATACAGGAAAACTAACAACCTAATAAAAAAAAAACTTATTATAAGAAAAGCTAGATGTTAGATGTATGTTTCATAATTATGTGAACATTAAAACATTATTATGGGATGGCTAGCTCAGTGGTATAAAGTCGGCCTGTGGATCCTGAGAACCCTGGTTCGATTCCCACATGCGACAAACAATTTTCATAATTTCAAAAAAAAACAGCCCTGTGGCTCCTCCATCACTAACATGTTTGGGTGCCGTGATTTGACGACTGGTAACCGCACTTCACGCGCAAAATATATCACTTACCGAGATCTGCTTCAGCAGAGTGCCACACCCAGTAATGGATAGAAGGCGTGATGATACATTTATTTATTTATTTATTATAAAAACTGAATCCAGCCGGTTGTTTTTGAGAAAAAAAATGTTAACTGAAGACTATAATATTTACAGTTACCCCTTATTTATTATAGAACAAATTTATTTCATGGAATGATTCAAAAATAGATGGAATTTTTATATTTGTTTAGTCTGCCTAAATATTCAGGACAGTGCAAAAATTCTGACAACACTAAAAATACATACTACGATTTGTTTCATTTTCATTTATCGCTGAAAGATTTTTATTAGAGATCTAACAATAAAATTAAAATATACTGTTAATTTTTCTTCTTCGTCAGTGTTGATGACACACACTCGTAATGATGACTTCGTGAGGGAGAAACAATGGAAAACCACTATTTCTTTTTGAGCTTCTGGAAAACGTTATATCTACATAAAACAAAAGACAAAATGTCTATTGCGAAGTGGAATTTTATTATTTTGTCGGTAGATGGCACCACGAGTGGCTTCATAGCTCTCATGTCATGTTACCGTTGTAGATAGGTTAACATCAGTCAGTTCAGCTAAGTCGGTATCACAATCCACTATTTCCTAGTTGATCTAGTTGGATAAATGATCGCACCATACTGATGAGTCCGGAAGGACGAAACGCGTCTATGGTTAAAGCTGAACTGACCAGCCGTTTGTTGATGACCTGAGAAGTTGATGCAAACGTGCTGTAAAAACCTCTGTGGAATTATGAGACAAGTGATGGAAATTTTTTTCATATTTTTCTTATTTATTATATCTACATGCAAGGCCCTGCCCTCCCAATATCTCATGAACGAGTTAAGAATTGTTAACGAAACTTGGTAGCTATAAGTTTTATGAAAATATGAAGAGCTGAGTTGATTTTGAATGAAATTGAGAAACCGGAAGAGGAAGTTTACTGGACACACAAGACAATAAATTCCATTTATTTCAAAAATGGAATCAGTTACGAAAAAAAGTTTCAAATAAAAGATGTTAGCGAAAATATTTGGAACATAAAATGTTATTTCCAATTTTCCTGTATATGCGTCTAATTATGAGAAAAACTAATTTTTATATTTAATAATATATTTCATTAATCATAGTAGCATTAGAAACAAAAAACATAAATTTTAATTTTCGCTTTATCTAGTTATCTATGTCTTTTTTCGGAAAAACAAATACATCATTAAAATGGTCAACTAATTTGGCAACTTTGCCTCAATTTAATCGACTTCGTATCTCACGGTTCTTGAGATAACAAGGGTTAGGCTCGAAAAACGGACATCCTGCCTATCAGTAAAATTAGACATAAAGTAGTCAATATTACTAAAAAATTATACGTAAACAAATTTGATATGTTTCAAACTTATAAATGCTGAATTACTGAAAAACTAAATTACATGTTTAATTATATTGTATAACATTTATATATTGTAAATATTAAATATGCTGTGTATAAGATAGTCGTGCTGTGACCACACCAGATTTTTTTTCTGTGGATTAATTGAAGGAACTCATCATATAATAAATTTGTACAATTTTTACCAATTTGTTTATAAATTATAGTAATTTATTATACAACTGTTTTATTAGGTATATAAAACACGCAAAAAAAGTTTAAACAAGAGACCGATTAACGTTGATTCAGTTATATAGTTTCACAAAATATTGTAGATCATGAAGTGGTTGCTAAGTAACAAGTTGTTTACAATGTTTTATGGCATATAAAACACTAGTGTTTTATGAGCCATATAATTCAACTGAAATCTGTGTAATTATGTCTTTATAATATATGAGTTGTGGATAAAATTAATTTTTTTTTCGCCATTATTTACAAAATCGTTTCAAAACAGTCTGATTTAATAAGAAATTTAATTATTCTTTTTCAACAGAAACCAGCGATAAACCACTTAATCTTTTTGGAATTATTGTATTATGAGCATAATTTTTAATTCACTTTAATGTAGAAACTGATCTCTCAGGAAAAGCTGTTGAAAAGGAAAATGTAAATATTAAATTTATTATTCACATGTTGAGTAAGTGACGATATATTTATATTTTGGAAAGTTTCTGAGCGATAAATAACACAAAATTCGTTTGCATATCTTACAAAAATCAAAACAACGCAGCTATTCTTGCTAATACCAAAGCAAGTGCACAAATTCATAATGCACGCGGACCAGCCAGACTGTTCCTCGTTGCAAGAATGTAGGATGTAAGCTAGAGCTATGATAATATTGCCAAGTCAACCGTGTTGGTAAAATGGCAGGTAATAGTTATTTTTATAACAAGTGCCGAAAAAGGCTTGTTACGTGCAAGTGCAGAATTTAACGCACGAGGCTTGCCGAGTGCGGAAATCTGGACGAGCATGTAACCTTTTTCGGCACGTGTTATAAACAAAATTTTTCCTACAACTGTGCGATTTAGTAAATCACTAAAATGTTATTAAAATTTATAAAATTTTAATGATATTACATGAGAACGATGTTTTACGGCGTTGCTATGGTTTGTTTGTTGATTGCTTGCACATTGTTCTACGTTATTTAAAAATATTTCACTAACGTCAAGATAATTTCTTCAAAATCATCTTGATTGGAATAGTACAGTGAGTGATTCTTCTTTATCATTAACACCTCCAAATATAATTGAAGCTCCGGATCATACTATATTGGATCTATTTTCGACAATTACAATCAACCTGCTGCTGGTACTCCTAAAGCTTCCGAAATTGTTGTCAATAATATTACTGTTAATAATATGAACAGGTACGGAAGAAATCAATGTTTCTTTAGACAATACAAAAGTTTCCACTTCACATTATGTCAATATAAGCAACTGTAACAACTGTGTTAATAATATACACAAATAATAAATATGACGTATTTCACTTACTCTTTAAATAAAACCATTTATCGATATATTTTACTTTGTTCGGTTCTTTTTATTAGTTGTCTACAGATTAGATATACTGCAAATTAAGGTTACGTTTATAAACGTCAAAATATACTACTGCATATTTACCAGCACTGGTTCACCGTATCTTCTACTTCCATAAGCGTCTGTGGCCAAAATATGAACTCCACGCTCGGCGCGAAATTTAAATCGCTGTCAAAACAATTTTCTTTTGACAGTTACGTAATGAAGCACTTTCCGCACTAGTGTTTCTTTGCTTTCGGAAACGCACTTGGTCTGCATTCATCTACTTTCCATACGTAACCAAGGCAATTATAGTTACGTAATAACAAAGAAATCGCACAGTTGTAGGAAAAAAAAAATTAATTTCCTTTGTGTTTTATTTCACTTAAAAATTCAATTGATGACGTTACGATTCTTTGGTTGGGACCATTATCTAGTCTAAACTAGAGTTATATACATTAACTACATAAACAGAAATTCATTGATAAAATTAAAATGTAAAAAATAAAGAAAAAGAAACAAATCGATTATTAGAAAAACAAACATGTTACAAAAAAATCACTAGATATATAGATTTTCATAAAAGTTTTTACAAAATTACTAAATTGGCTACAAAATCACCAAATTCACTAGACTTGGCAACGTGCACGACCGATGCCTGCACGTCATCTATGCACAAAGATTTAGTTGGCGCAACACGGTGGACGCGCTCGTATTTATGGTTGCATAAATACTTCATTTTATATTTTCCATACATACATACATACATATCTTCACGCTATATCCCAACAAATGGGGTAGCACGAACCCTAAAATCACTCATAAAACATTCACTCATCACACTCATCAAACAATCAGCCCTCGTCAAACATTTTCATTCAACACACCACCCTCACTTCAACCACATTCATAGATCACTCCATATAAACTCATTCATTTATTACACTCAAAATCATTATCACACAACAAACCTTCAATCACATCATTCCTATTCACGTATCATTCATTTTCTTTCTTCAACGTACACAAAATATTCCTCGTAACAACGAATCTAATAACGAAACTAACAACGAATCTACAAGATTAGAAAATATGAAAGCGATAGCCTGCACTTGTATATGAAAGAAAAGTTCACAAAATGCAGTAACTGAAAATGAAACAAAAAGATAAGAAAGGGTCCCTCCCTGCGCTTGTTTTTGAAAGTGAATTTCACACAATTGCAGTTAAACACTCTACGTAAGAACTGAAAACAAATTAAAAGATAAGAAAGGAAGGGAGTGTCGCTCTACGCTTGTTTTTGAAAGTGAATTCCACACAATTGCAATTAAACACTTAATGTAAGATCAGAAAACGAATAAAAAAAAAATAAGAAAAGAAGGAAGTGTCGTCCCTACGCTTGTTTTTGAAAGTGAATTTCACACAAAAATTTAAATATGAATAAAATATAAAGTAGTCATATTATTAATTTTAATCTTGTAATTTCTGATATATTTCTAGGGTATGTACTGCACACCTTGCACATATGGAATGCACGCCACTGCGATCAATAAATGCTACTTTGCATTATTTTTGAAATTTATTTTCAGTGATATTTGTTCTTTGATAATACGGGCAGTGTAAAAACTGGTACTAGATGAATCAACTAATGGCAGTGGCGTAGCCAGGAATTTTGAAATAGGGGAGTCCAAAATTAATTTAGATTATTTATATTATTTATAATAAAATAAAAAGATATTAGGTACATTTTAAAACAGTTTATTTAGCACAAAATTTTCAAAAAATAAATAAATTTAGACATCTTATTTACCAAAATAAAAAGAAATTCTTTAAGAAATATTTTGGCGTTTTAAACAAAAAGGATTCAAATAATTAGGTAGATATTAATAACTGCACCTTACACTATTGCAGTGGTTTTCAAACTTTTCAGAGCCATGACCCCCTTGGACGCAAAAAAAATCTTTCACGATCCCCTTAATTTTTATGTAATCAAAGTTTGTAAAAGGCTGATTTAATAATCTGCATTACAAAATAGAAAGGAATTATGAATGTGGATGAAGCAAAAGTGGTGTGTCAGGATAGGATCGTTTGGCGAAGATTAATTGCGGAATGAATCTGATGATTTCAGAAAAGCGCAGGGTTTTAGATTTTAGTTTCGTTGTTTAGTAATTTCATTAGAGTGTTTACCTGTAATTGTGTGAAATTCACTTTCAAAATCAAGCGCAGGGACGACACTCCCTTCGTTTCTTATCTTTTTTATTCTTTTCTGATCTTACATTGAGTGTTTAACTGCAATTGGCTCCTCCACCACTAACATCTTTGGAGGCCGTGATTTGACGGCTGGTAACCGCACTATATCACTTACCGAGATCTGCTTCGGCAGAGTGCCACACCCAGTAATGGGTAGAAGCCGTGATGATATATATATATATATATATATATATATATATATATATATATATATATATATATATATATATATATATATGTATATATAAATCATGTATGAAAATATAAATCCACAGGCAATCGTAGCTCAGTGGAGAAAAGCAAGGTAAAACTTGCGTTTCTTAATTAGCAAGCAAGAGGTCGTGCGTTCAAATCTCACTGACTTCTACTTATATCCAAAACATACGATTGTGTCTGAGTGGTTCGGATTCCACTATAAGCTGTAGGCCCCCTGTACTGTAATTGGGATTTACTTCCTGTTGTGCAGAGTAACAAAATAAATAAATAAATAAATAAAATACAGTGCACAATACCACAGGGGTAGTTTTTTCTGAAATTATGAAAATTAAATAAAATATATTCTAATTAATTTTATTTTAAATAAGCCGAATATAATTATATTTTAACTATTTATATTAAATGGATTACAGGCTTAACGTGGTAATAAAATTGCAAAAATTGAACCAATTTTTAGTTTAATTTTATTAAAACAGCGACGTTTCGGAGCAAAATTTTGGACTTATCAAGCCATTTTTAAAAAAAATTTTAATAGTTATATTTTAAATTTCAGTAACGACAATATAATTAAATATAAAATCATGGTTCAAGGAACCACTTAGTAAAAATATTAATAAATTGAGGCGAACATATCATCAGTCAACAAACTCTCCTCTTGGCTACGCCACTGATTAGAGGTTCATCCTTTTCCATTTTCTGGGACAAACTGTAACGTTTATGTATAATATGTAAAATGTTACGGAATGCTGATTAATATAATATAACGAATATAATAGAAGTGTGTAAACAAGTTACTTGAAATATTTTCCACAGTGTTAAATCTTCATTGACGCATTTGATAAACCATCATCAAATCTCTCTTAATTGATACGTTTAACCAAATGGTTACAAAGTTAATCATAAGGTCAAGGTCATTTAATTCCTCGTCGATTAGATATGCATTGTCATTTTGTTTTTAACTTTTTAGCTTCGTTGTGTAGTAAGCAACAATAAACAAGCAAATGGCCGAAACAAGAAAAAGTTTCCGCGTTGAAAATACTCGCTGCTCGACTGTTTGAAGGACTGTCACAGTAAATAAATAAACAAAACGTAAACGGCACCGGTCTGTTTTAAATATTTCATAACCCGTGAAGCCTGAAATGTACCTCATGAAAAATCCATAACGAAGGGTCTACACTTCAATCAACGAGGTAAAAACACAAAAAAATGTCCATTTTCTCAGTAACAAATCATTTTAGAGCCATCTACATTGAGAAATCGCAACAATTCGTACATACACGAACACCAGCCCACTCTGCATTGAGCATTGGATTCTAATTTAGTTCGATCCGCTGTTTCACGCATGCGCAGTACCTTCCTTACCGCGCACCACACCCTTCCCCAGCTCCATCTTTCTCTACCCACCTATACAACATGACGCGCAAGTGAGAAGGAAGTATAGACGTATGTGTATTCTTGTAGTTGGCGTGTGTAGCCCGTGTGGATTGACATTTCTCGCCGTAGTGCTTGTCTAAGCGCGGTGAGGTCTGCTCGCGGTAGAAGTGTTCGTTTCGAGGTCCGCTCGCGTCCGTGCCGTGCAATGGCGGAAGAAGACAGTCTGAACGATGATCAGGCCGCCGACACGAAGTTCGGGATGCGACTTCGGGGTCGCAAAGGCGCGTTAAAGAAGAAGAATGTCTTTAACGTCAAGGATCATAGGTTTATGCCGCGGTTTTTTAAACAGCCGACGTTCTGCTCACACTGCAAAGATTTTATCTGGTGAGTGACATACACTCTCTTTTAAATGCACAATAAACAATAGTCTAATTATTAATATTTATATCTACAACTATCAACTCTGGATTGGAGCTGTACTCAACAGCGTAGCTGCCACCAAATGTGACATACAAACATTGTAAATACAACGTAGTATTCTTGCGGCTCTTTAAACATTTTATCCGGCCAGGTTCTCGTTCTACGAACTATGAAATTGATAATTTCAAGCTATATATATAAATAAACATCTTAGCACATACATCCGAAATTTTACAAGAGGCAACAAAACTGTTTGTGTATTTTCCGCTCCCAAATGTTTATAAATTGTTGCAGAGGAAAATTCTTCAAATAAAAGTGATAGAAAATTTAGTTTTCCGGAACTTTTATTTGAAGTATTTTTCTTTAAAATATCTCAGAAACATTTGACAGCTCGAAATGTACAAACATGTCAAAATTAGTTTTGTTTTTACTGTTATTAATTAGTGTTTGCACTATAATACTGAGTGATCAAAAAGAATTGTTATAGTTGGCAATACAATTCCAGAGATCTTTTTATTCCACAGTTGGCACAACGTCAGATAAAGGCAAAAATGCTATTTGACATTTCTAATAAATACAAATAGGTTATGTCAGGAGTCTGACAGCTAATAGAATTTTGACTTTTTACGTAATAGAAATACTTTAGAAATAAATGTAATAATAAATGTACTCAAATTTAAATTTTAAATGTCACTGTCAACAACAGGAAATGAATTTATTTATCAGGCTTACCAATTTCAAGTAGTTTTTTTTATTGCCAACTGTAACAATTCCTTTTGATCACTCTGTACAATAATAACAAAAACATTAATAGTTTAATGGTACGTTAGTTGTACCAACCAAATTTAAATTTAAAGCTTGCTTTAAGTTTAAATACAACAAATACATCCGAAAACTTTTGTAACTAACTTTATACAGAAGGCATGAAACATGTTTGTGTATTTTCTTCTGTCAAATATTTATAAATTATTTTAGCAAAAAATGATTCAAATAAAAGTGGTAGATAATTTAGTTTTCCGTAATTTCTATTTGAAGTATTTTTTCCGAAAATAATTTAGAAACATTTGACAATAGAAAATAAACGAACATGTAAAAATTTTGACTGGTTTGTTATTACAATAACAACTAACTAATATCAGATAAATTATTAATAGTTAATTTAAATTTATAGTTTGCTTTAAAGTATAAATAAATAAAACAAAAAAATTGTTCCATTTTGTGAGTATACTATAACAAACTAAAATTTTATTAATTAAAATATTTAAAGATTATTAAAAATTTAGTATAGACAAATATAAGTTATGAATTGACATTCCTGTCAAATATCCAATTTGATATTGTCATTTTAAAGGACGTACATACAATTAAAGTGTTAAGCATTGTTTCAACCTTTTAACATAGTCTCTGTTTTTGTTTTTTTGTTTTTGTTTATGTCGGAAAAATTCCAGCCATTTCCAGCTCTTAACATAAACATAACCTTAATTCATTATTCTTGTAAAGGTTTGTTCACTTAAATGAGAAAATAATTGTAAAAGACTATTTGAAAAACTTTAAAAATGACATAAAATTAAGAATTAAAAAAATATATCATCACGCCTTCTACCCATTACTGGGTGTGGTACTCTGCCGAAGCAGATCTCGGTAAGTAATATATTTTTGCGCGTGAAGTGCGATTACCAGTCGTCAAATCACGGCCTCCAAAGATGTTAGTGGTGGAGGAGCCACAGGGGTAGCTGTTGAAATTATGAACATTGTTTATCGCCTGTGGGAATCGAACCAGGGTTCTTAGGATCCACTGGCCGACTTCATACCACTGAGCTAGCCACCCCACAAAATTATTAATGAAGAACAGTAATTACTATTAAAATTAAGCACTAGTTTAATTAATTTATACAATTCCAAAATAATTTAAAAAAATTGAGACATTATTGTAGTGAACAAAACCAGAATTTTTCAAATATAGTAATTTAAATTTCGAAATAGATTTTTATATTATTAAAATATGATTAAATGGCAATTATACTTATAAAATCAAAGAAAAGAAATAAATTTTAAAATGACAGCGACTAAATAATTTCTTTTTGACTTGTTAGTTTTGTTGTTGCTATTAATCCAGCAATTTTTATTTTTTTCTCAGTTGAAATTATTACTATTTTTATTCTATTGTCTATATTTATCATATTCCCAACACAAACCTAATGATATATGACAAATAAGGCATAGAATTGACTGTATATTACAGCATACCAAGAGACAGCATTACCGCAGCTAACTCTCTCTTACAGAACAGCGACGAAAGACTATGTCGAAAGTATGAAGTCTGCAAACTTTGTGTTTATGCGCAGCGACAAAGACAAAGACTAAGGCTACAACAGTAGCTGGAAACGCTCAGCTGTATTCACATGTGACAAACTCTCAAGGTTATGTCGAAAAACTAAAACTAAGACTACACAGTGTGTCCCAAAAATAACAAAAATCTTTAGATATAGAACAAAATACGCATTGTATTATGTTTGAAACTTAATATTTATTGAATCAATACACTTTTTAGAACGATCAACTAGAGCATGCATAGATTTTTTTATGCCATCTAAAGGAACGTTCTTTAACACCTGTGTCACGGCTGCTTGAATGGCTGGAATATCATCATAAAACGCTCCTTTCATGGCAATTTTCAGTTTTGGGAAAAGATAATAGTCACATGGTGATAGATCAGGCGAATACGGAGGGTGCTCGATGACACAAATATGTTTTTTCATAAAAAATTCGTTGATTTACATGAGCGACTTTTTGGTCTTCATTTAATTCATGTGGAACAAAACGTAAACAAACCTTTCTTTTACCCAAATCTTCAGTTAGAATTCTCCAAATAGTATATTTACTCGTATTTAATTCTTCACCCAACATTCTAACAATAAAATTCGCATCGACAGCAATGATTTCACGAACTTTTTCGACTAATTCAGCACAATTTCCGGCTTTTGGACGTCCAGATCTTTCATCATCATTGAAATCTTCACGAGCATTTTGAAATTCCAAATAGTATATTTACTCGTATTTAATTCTTCATCCAACATTCTAACAATAAAATTCGCATCGACAGCAATGATTTCACGAACTTTTTCGACTAATTCAGCACAATTTCCGGCTTTTGTACGTCCAGATCTTTCATCATCATTTAAATCTTCACGACCATTTTAAAATTTTGCAAACCATTTATAAACTTGTGAACGAGATAAACAATCATCACCATAAACTTTTTTCATCAATTCGTATGTCTCAGCAAAATTTTTTCCAAGTTTAACACAAAATTGAATATTTGCTCGTTGATCCATTGTATTTTTACAACATAAACACAAAAACTACTGTCATTAAAATGCGCGTAAATTTTTAACCTGTCCCCTGATTGCATGAAGTTGTGTGCGTTCGAAAGAGGAAAGATGTATCTTTCTAACAATATGCGTATTCTATTTACCATTTTGATCAGATCTAACTTACATTTACTGAACCAGATCATTTATTTATTTCGCTGGATTACTTCGCTGACTTCATTTTCAGTACTAGAATTACAGATCCTAATTAACTTTGAAGTAATTCACGCCAATAAATGCATCAGTTTGCTTAATTCAGTTCATTTAGTCATGTGTCGAAATTATCTGAACTGACTTAAGTAAACCAAGTGGCAAATGAAATACAGCTAATGTGTATGTTCAATGGGATGGCTAGCACAGTGGTATGAAGTCGGCCTGTGGATCCTGAGGTCCCTGGTTCGATTCCCACAGGCGACAAATTTTCATAATTTGAAAAAGCTATCCCTGTGGCTCCTCCACCACTAACATGTTTGGGGGCAGTGATTTGACGACTGGTAACCGCACTTCACGCGCAAAATATATCACTTACCGAGATCTGCTTTAGCAGAGTGCCACACCCAGCAATGGGTAGAAGGCGTGATGATATATTTTTTTATTATTTTTTTTTACAATAGATTTCGCTACGTGTTCTATGATTTAAATTAAAAGTTTCCTTATTTTTGGGACATACTGTGTATGTCAAGAGATGGAAACAAAGCTTTACTGATATAAGTTGATTATAAAAAGCGCAAGAACTGTTTATACGCATCATATTTTTTTATGGGATGGCTAGCTCAGTGGTATGAAGTCGGCCTGTGGATCCTGAGGTCCCTGGTTCGATTCCCACAGGCGACAAATTTTCATAATTTGAAAAAGCTATCCCTGTGGCTCCTCCGCCACTAACATGTTTGGGGGCCGTGATTTGACGACTGGTAACCGCACTTCACGCGTAAAATATATCACTTACCGAGATCTGCTTCAGCAGAGTGCCTCATCCAGTAATGGGTAGAAGGCGTGATGATATATTTATTTATTTTATTTTATATTTTTTTGGTGAAAAAAAAACAAATCTTCAAAAAGTTTATAAAAATTAAAAAAAACAGTTTATATTTATTGTTTTATTTCATAATCAAGAATAAAACTAAAATATCGTTTTGCCGATTAGCTTTCGATAACAATTGATAGGCTGTAAAAATGTTGCTATGGACAAACAACATATTTGACATTTATGATTTAATTTAATAAACATAATTACAATAGTTCTTTAATCGCGGATGGGGTTAATATGCCTTCGTCGCTTGCCATTATATATTGTAAAGTTAATTAATATTCGCTGATTGACAACATACACAAAAAGCAGAATGATATTTATGAGATTATAAACGTCAAGTTTGTTATTACATAGTCACCTACAATGACCATTGTGATATGAGTACAGTTTGTGTAATGGAGCCATACGCGAGTTACGCAAATTACGAATATTTCAATTGGTCGTTGAAATCTGTATTTTGCATAATATTTTTCGTATATCGCAGTCGTTTACTATTATTCCCAAATTTTGTAGTAAAAAAAAATAAATAATAAAATTTCAATGTGGTAATATTGACAGGTTCAATAAACATTTGAAATTTAATTTATTTTGACATTTATTAGTTAGGTTAGAGTTGAAATTCAAAATTATCTAGGTTATGTTATAAAACAAAATACCTTTAACTTTTAATAAAGAAATATTTTGCAGTTTAATGTAATTATTTAATTATTAAAAAAAATAAAAATAATAATTGCAATAATTTTACATGAGCTGAGCAATTACAGCAAAAGTGACACTTTTGCAACAATTTCTAAAAAATATATCCCCAATAACAATTGTACAAAATAGAATTTTGTAGCATTATTTTAACAAAAACAGTTGCACAAAATTGTCAGTAATAATACAAGACACTGAGAAAAATTGAAAATAATTTGAGAAAGATACTGGAGAATTATTTTCGAATTTATCCAACTCTCGAGTTATATTTAATTAGATTATTTTTTGACTTAGCTGTTGAGGTCGATTCATCCAACTTAAAAGATTTTGAACTGGGTTCATATCGATTGATTACTTATTAATGTATTCTTGGAAGTTGTTTCCAAAATTTGTTGGTGTATTTCTGTATCTGAAATGGAACTAAATCGATTTTTTCCACACATTTGTCTTGACGCGTTGACAGTTTTAAATAATTATTTGACAACTACCTATCATTTGTCACAAACAAAAAAGCATCTACAGAGATAATTCTCGGGAATAATCACAAGAGCTTTATTCTCAGTATAATAACGACAAGATTGGTTAAAACGCAGACACGTGACATAGAATGAAGCATTTCATTGGTTTTGAAAAACGTCAAAAAATAATCTTTGTAAACGCGATACAGGGAAAAACATTTGTTCAACTGCAAAAAAAGCTGATTTACTGCCTATATATTTGCGGTATTAAATCTGGCACTGTTTTGCCTAGTTAAACAAATAACAATTTTTCCTTTAAAATGTTTATCACAATTAACTTTTTGCTAAAAATCTAAATCCCAACTCATTTAACTGATATAGGCCGTATTTATTTGGGATTTTTAAAGTAACCTGCAGGTAACTTGGCACACTTTAAGTAACCTGGAACTAACCTTAAACTGACCCTACTGCCCCAGCTATTTTAGCGGGTTGGTAGATTCAACCCGTTTACTATCTCTATCTAATCAACTTGTGTTCCTTGTTATTCGTGGCGGCATCGCGATTTGTAATAGTATAGAGAGGTTAGGAGTTATTTTTATGAAAAACGTAAGTAATTTTATAATAATATTTTGAAAAAATATACTAAACTATTATTTATGCAGATGATGGAAGAGCAATATGCATTATGTGCTTCTTGCAATATAAGTCACAGAGGATAATATTACGACACATTATTACGACTCCGAAATTCATTATTTTGATAGTGCTGATGACAAAATTATAAAAAAAAACAGACCCTGACGTTATTTGCTTTTTGACTACATATAAAAAATATAAAGATGACTCAAAACATCCAATTAAAAGCGCAATTTAACACACAAACAAAACTAAGGAGCTGTTGCTTCGAACATGCATTCAGATTTTAAATTTACCGCCAGTGTTTACAATTGACACTAGATGCATCATTTATTTGGAAGTAACACGAGTTAGTTCTAGGTCAGTTCAGGGTTGGATCCAAATTTCCCAAACAAATACGGCCATAGTTATTCTAAATGGCGAACCTAATAATAAAGGACAAAAATTGATTTTGAAGAAATAAATAAAGCTAAAGGTATGGTCTCCATTGTTATACACCAAAATATTGTTCCATGCATCTGCTCTATCGAATTCGAAATTTTATAGGTAATTTATAATTACAATTAAATATTCATATATTCTAGCATGGCATAACTACCAAATATTTGCAATGTACAATACTAGTCACTTGTTTGGGAATTTCCAAAATAAATTTAAAAGTTAATAATCTATTGCATTTTAACAATCTGTTCCTGTCTTATTCGTCACATAAGGAAAAAACTTATTAATTGTTTATTATGTTTGATAGTTGGATTAATATCATATGTGTTAGTATTAACAAATAGTTTTCACATGAAAAATTAAATAACCTATATACGAGGTGTTCCGTGAAAAATGTGCCATATGTGATTAACATGAGAAATAACGAAATAAGTTTTTTTTACTATTTTTTCCCTGATTTCATTACAAGAGACCTATTCTAATTATTAGCGACTGCTTGGCGACTAATATCAGTCGCTAAGTAATGGCGTCACAGTGCAATCAATATCATAGGGATTTTAATTTCTTACGTTGGTATTAATCGGAACTTATGGTTGGTACCTACTTATAATTTCTGACAGCCACTTGTTGATATTTGTTTTTCTTTGTTAAACTTAAATATATGTATGTTATTGCTTAAACTTGACATATCACAAATTGACGGAATTTTTAATAATTTTCAAGCACTTAGTAATATTTGTAAAATAAATCATATAAATTTTAATAAAATCTTAAATAAACATTGTTACATTAAAAATTATTATCAATATGTAAACGACGATATTGTTGTTCTAATTATTGGTAATGTACATCTGCAGCTGGATTTTGTTCAATAATTGGCAGATCCTACTAGTATTTACATTTTATAATAATAATATACAGTGCACAGTGGTATGAAGTCGGCCTGTGGATCCTGAGGTCCCTGGTTCGATTCCCACAGGCGACAAATTTTCATAATTTGAAAAAGATATCCCTGTGGCTCCTCCACCACTAAAATGTTTGGGGGCCGTGATTTGTCGACTGGTAACCGCACATCACGCGCAAAATATATCACTTACCGAGATCTGCTTTAGCAGAGTGCCACACCCAGCAATGGGTAGAAGGCGTGATGATATATTTATTTATTTATTTATATACAGTGCACAAAAATATAAAACTTTTCTAACTTCAAAATTATAATCAACCAAAAAATGCTAAGCGACTGACGCCATGACACTTCGCAACAGCCTTGTACTAGTCGCCAGCATGCGCGACTCCCTAAACGACCAGTCGTCAACAGTGACGTCAGGGCTGTACTTTTTAACTATACCAACAGATGGCGCCAGTATCAAAGTCGCCAAATATGACGTCAAACAGTCGCTAAATCCAGTCGCCAACGAATTAGAATAGGTCTCCTGGAAAAATAGTTTTAAATTTTGCTTCTAAATCAATCTAGATATTACATTTTATTTATTTAGTTACTGTTGAAATCAAGTTTAAAATATGTATATGACAATTAAACGTTATACGTTTGTTCAACTAAAGATTGCACGAAAAAGCATGAGTATTTGCCGAGTGTTTGTAACTCAATTGATGAAAGGTTCTGGGTTCAAATCCCGGCGAACGCTCATTGCTTTTTCAAAAATTATTTCTAATAAGCATTTTAATGCTGATATTAATTAATTATAACTTATGGGGGGTTAGCTCAGTGGTATGAAGTCGGCCTGAGGATCCTGAGAACCCTGGTTCGATTCCCCTAGGCGACAAACAATTTTCATATAATTTCAAAAACTACCCCTGTGGCTCCTCCACCACTAACATCTTTGGGGGCCGTGATTTGACGTCTGGTAACCGCACTTCACGAGCAAAATATATCACTTACCGAGATCTGCTTCGGCAGTAATGGGTAGAAGGCGTGATGATATATTTATTTATTTTTATGTAACAAAGTGGTTTTGAGTTGACTGTAGATATCCTGCTGGTTTGCTTCCCGATTTTGTGCGATAAGATTCTGAGGAAGAATCTTATCGTGACAACGAATATTTGTGGTTATCTGCAGTCGTCAGCCATCGTTGCACCCCTGAAAATACCACCCTTCACCCCGCTCAAAAACATAGCGTCTGTTTTTGAGCGGTAGAGTCAGTGATGTCACGTTCGCGTCTTCGGCTGGTCAAGATGTGACCAGAACGCATCCGCTCCCGCTTTTCGCGCGGATATTTAGTATTTTACGCTTTAGTTTGTATTTTGTTTCATTAGTCTATTAAGTTTGTTAATTTATAAAGTTATCTGTGTTTTATTATGTGTGCGTATTATTAACCAAATAATAATCGCTTCCGTTTCAATTAATTACGTTTGATTAATCGTCATCCAAAGATTCGATTCACACTCGCGATGTATAGATCCACGTGGTGTTACATTTATTTAAAAATCAGAAAATATGTAAAAAAATTGTCAGCCATATTTCTTTAAGCAACTGGGTCTAAATCCCTCTATGGTCACAAAATCTATTTTCAATTTTTATTTTAAACATTTTCCTGTCATCAAAGCAGTAATATTAGTGCAATCTAATTCGCCTATGAGAGTATTCCTTGGACACCCTGTATACATGCCCAAAACAATACGACAATTTAAGTAATTTAAAGTAAACATTAGTATGACACTAACAAAACTAAATAACCATCATCACGACTATTAAATGCTATTGTGTGTCACTACATTAACTATTAAAGTTAGAGAAAAGACAAGTATTATCTCGATCATAATAAAAGACCTTGGTCAAACCTTGGCTAGTGTCGACCATGAGTACCAACACAACAATCGCACGGATTAGCAGCAGGCTAGCAGCTTACAGACTGCTTGTCTGTCAGAAGAGAAATCGCTTTTTGTGGGAGAATGAATTGATTGAGGGATTGGCAGAAGTACAAGTTTTTATTTTGTTTGCTGCGAGTGTAATCTGAGTTTTTATCAGAAGTATGGTTCCGTTTTAGATTAAGTGGACTAGTGGAACCATAATGTAATAAACTTGGTTTTTACTAGAGGTGCGCCGAATATTCGGTTATTATTCGGTATTCGGCATATTCGGCAACTTTTTGTTTATTCGGTTATACGACCGAACATTCGGCATTTTTTTATTTGTTTATGGGATGGCTAGCACAGTGGTATGAAGTCGGCCTGTGGATCCTGAGGTCCCTGGTTCGATTCCCACAGGCGACAAATTTTCATAATTTGAAAAAGCTATCCCTGTGGCTCCTCCACCACTAACATGTTTGGGGGCCGTGATTTGACGACTGGTAACCGCACTTCACGCGCAGAATATATCACTTACCGAGATCTGCTTTAGCAGAGTGCTACACCCAGTAATGGGTAGAAGGCGTGATGATATATTTATATTTATTTATTTAAATTAATAATTTATTCAAAACAAAAATATTTTGTCATATTAGTAATTTTTATTTATTTGAAAACGATTATAATGCATCTCGTAATAGAGTAAATTATTTATTAGAAAAAAAAATCGCAATTCTTAAGATAATACATAGAAACAGAAACATAGTATGAACACTTTTTAAAATTTAACATATAGAAATAATATGTAGGTACATATACTTAATAGTCATTTAATGATTTACTAAAGGTAAGTTGTGGTGAAGAAAAACTAAACTTTCAGCTCTGTCCGGCAATAAACGATCCTTTTCTCTTCATAGACATTTCCAGCTTCAGAAAAAAGTCTCTCACTGTAAACAGTGCTAGCTGGTAGTGATAAGAAAATTCTAGCTATGGAGGTTATGTACGAATATTTTTCTGAAGCTGAAGTAGCTGCAGATTTTCCAGTGCCACCACGAGATATCAATATACCGCATAAACTACATTTTACTTTGCTTTTCTCTTCCGTCTCTTCAAAAAAAATCCACACTCGTGATTTTTTGCGTCCACTCATTTGAAAAAAAAATTAATTCTTAAGACGATATGCCTGAATCTGAAAACAATAATTACTAATTAGATTACTGAAACTTGAATGTAACGTTTCGATGCACACTGCGTAATTGCGCGGTGTGCGCACATTTTAACTAGAACCGAATATTCGGTTCGGCCGCTATGAAATTCGGTAATGTTCGGTATTATTATTACAGGCAATCGTAGCTCAGTGGATAAAAGCGAGATAAAACTTGCATTTCTTAATTAGCAAGCAAGAGGTCGTGCGTTCAAATCTCACTGACTTCTACTTATATCCAAAAACTACGATTGTGTCTGAGTGGTTCGGATTCCACTATAAGCTGTAGGCCCCCTGTACTGTAATTGGGATTTACTTCCTGTTGTGCAGAGTAACAAATAAATAAATAAATAAAATAAATAAAATAAATTCGGTTATTCGGCCAAAATTGTATTCGGCGCATCACTAGTTTTTATATGATAAATTTGAAACGGGTTTTAGTGTCTGTGGATCTAGCAAATGTTGGTGTGTTCAATATGACTCATAAATTTTATTAGTATTTAAAAAAAAATACTTATCAACTCAATAAATAAATAAATATATTGTCACGTTTTTTGCCTATTTTTAGGTGTGGCATTCCGCAATAGCAGATGCGATAAGTGATATGTTTATGCGCGTGAAGAGCAGCCATCAGTCGTCAAATCACAGCCCCCAAATATGTTACTGAAAAATGTTTGTCAGCTGAGGAAATCGAACCCGGATTTTCAAATCCACCGGCCGACTCGATATTTTTATAGTTTTTGTCACAGCTGATGATGAGACGAAACAATCATTAATATAATTGAAATATTTAACCAAGGATTCCTTAATCCTTTTTATTCCATAAATATTCCAATAATAAATAAATATAAATAAATATATCATCACGCCTTCTACCCATTGCTGGGTGTGGCACTCTGCTAAAGCAGATCTCGGTAAGTGATATATTTTGCGCGTGGAGTGCGGTTACCAGTCGTCAAATCACGGCCCCCAAACATGTTAGTGGTGGAGGAGCCACAGGGATAGGATTCCTTACAAATAATACGATTTTGGCAATCCTTCAAAATAGGCGTTTGTCTCAGCGATGACCTCATCGTTGGAGCCAAATCTCTTTCCGGCGAGCCATTTCTTCAAGTTTGGAAATAGATAAAAATTGCAGGGAGCCAAAAAATCCTTCTTATTGCGCTTGAACATCGCCAAACACTCCTTTGAACTTGTCATACAGTCGCGCTTGTTGTCAACAGAGAGCAAATGCGGTACCCATCTGGCAGATAGCTTTCTTATATCCAATATGCAAAATGTTCCGTACCCGTTCGGTTGAGATGCTCATAGCTTCAGCAATTTCGTGCACTTTAACTCGCCGATCGTCCAATATAATACCATGGATTTTATCGACGATTTCTAGCGTTGTAACGTCATTTGGACGACCAGAACGTTCGGCGTCCTCCTTTGTGGTACACTACCACAACGAAAATCAGTAAACCACTTGTGAATCGTTCCAATCGATGGTGAGGAGTCCCCATAATGTTTAACAAGCGATGCTTTGGTTTGCGTAATGTTTTTTCCACGCAAGAAATAATGTTTAATCAAAACGCGAAATTAGCTTTTTTCCATGTTTTCAAAAATCTTCAAGGTTGCTTGCTTTCGATGGGTGTCAAAACAGAACTGAATGACATATCAGTCTGAAAATGTTAATACGTTCTAGTTAAAGATGGTACATCACAAATGTCACATGAGATTTGCGATTGTAGCGCCATCTGTTTTATTTTTCAGGGACTTTTCATCCTGCCTGCGTAATTGCAGTATTTTGTTCAATCATTTTGTTTAGATCATTGCCTGCTGATTAAATTAATTATTAATTTAGAAGGAAAAACTTCATATTCATCGGGATTCGTTCCCGGGTCTCGTTGATTCTAACAATTCGATTTCCACAACTGATAAACAATTTTCGCCATAATAAAATTACTCATGTGGCTCTCCTCCACTAACGTTTTTGGGAACCGTGATTTAATGATTGATAACCGTACTTCACGCGCATAAATATATCACTTACCGACATCTGCTTCGGCAAAGTACCACATCCAGGCGTAAGGTAAAAGGCGTTCTTCAATTAATTTAAATATTGATTTTTTTCTCCTGATTCCGTAGTTAGAACATTTGCCTCACAAACAAGAGATTGCGGGTGCAAATCTTGTAAATTTCAACCTTATAAACAAAAATACAATAATGTTCAGATTATGGCCGTATTTATTTGGGATTTTTAAAGTAACCTGCAGGTTACTTGGCACACTTTAAGTAACCTGGAACTAACCTTAAACTGACCCTGCTGCCCCAGCTATTTTAGCGGGTTGGTAGATTCAACCCGTTTACTATCTCTATCTAATCAACTTGTGTTCCTTGTTATTCGTGGCGGCATCGCGATTTGTAATAGTATAGAGAGGTTAGGAGTTATTTTTATGAAAAACGTAAGTAATTTTATAATAATATTTTGAAAAAATATACTAAACTATTATTTATGCAGATGATGGAAGAGCAATATGCATTATGTGCTTCTTGCAATATAAGTCACAGAGGATAATATTACGACACATTATTACGACTCCGAAATTCATTATTTTGATAGTGCTGATGACAAAATTATAAAAAAAAAACAGACCCTGACGTTATTTGCTTTTTGACTACATATAAAAAATATAAAGATGACTCAAAACATCCAATTAAAAGCGCAATTTAACACACAAACAAAACTAAGCAGATGTCGCTTCGAACATGCATTCAGATTTTAAATTTACCGCTAATATTTACAACTGACACTTGAGATGCATCATTTATTTGGAAGTAACACGAGTTAGTTCTAGGTCAGTTCAGGGTTGGATCAAAATTTCCCAAACAAATACGGCCTATGCAGATTCTGCATAAGCTGTAGATGTCTTATACTGTAACTGAAATTAACTTCCTTTTGTTCATTGTAGTAATACATAAAAACAAAATAAATAAATTTACGTATACGATAAGAAAGTACTTTTTAATAACTTTAGTTTTTAAAATTTATCCATCTACTTTACTTTTGTTTTAGTATACTGAAAACAGTGAAAACTGAAACCTGAAACGTGAATTTTGTGAGCGCATAAATATAGATATGACTGAATTTCAAGTAGGTAACTGAATATCTTTGCAATTGTAAAGCAATAACTTTCGCATCAACTTCGATTGTGCATACTGCATATCGCTAGAATGTAGAATTATGTATTGAAATAAACTAGAATTCTGATACAATTATCGGGAATTCAAATTCTGTTTACACTTATTTAAGTGCATAAAGACAATTGCCAAATGTAACTTACTGATCAATAAATATAAATATTTAGCGGCTACACCTCAGCTATAAATCTGGCCAAAGTAGTAAATCTGTTTTTTCTTTCGTGTTGAACTCATTTTTTTGTCGATTGTTTAAAATTAATATTAACTTTGTGATTGTTTTGCATATTTTAAATGTTATCGGTATCTTTGTAGTCATTCTGTTGTTATGTATTTGTTACACGGTGGCTATGTAAAATCAAATTTGACATTTATAATTTCATAATAATATTCTGATTGTTTGCAAATGTTGTCTGTCACTATATATTAATTAAATTTGCAAGCTATAATGGAAAGTGATGTATAATTGTTAATCTTACCCGAAATAAAGAAGAGGCATGCTGTTGTAATTATATTTTTATATACCTGTACTACTAATTACCCATTACTGACAATATTTAAACACAGTAGAACTTTTATTGCACAGTTGGTTTCCATGGTTATATCAGGGCTATAATATTTATTTATCCTCCCCATGGACAGTAAGTAAATATTACAGATCAAGGTCCTGTTTGTTTTGACAATAATTTGACAGCAATTAATTGTGAAACCTATTTTTCTTTTCCTTCTATTTGTGCAGGTATTGTAAAAAAGCTTATTCTAACCTTAAACTGTAAGTGATTTTTTTAGATCGCGAATGTTTAGGAAATCTCGACCCTACGACCCTCGATTTCCCAAACTACGTTTTTAACCTAAAAACTGCCACTTACAGTTCATGGTACGTAATATACTACAGAGTGATCAAAAGGAATTGTTACAGTTGGCAATAAAAAAAACTACTTGAAATTGGTAAGCCTGATACATAAATTCATTTCCTGTTGTTGACAGTGACATTTAACCCTTTCACTGCTCATTTGTTTTATACAGTCCTTCGCTGTGTGCGCAATTTTCTACTGTGTTCCGTATATACAGGGTCGTCCATTTAACTGGACTTGTTCAAATATCTTGCGAATTAAGCCCTTAACAAAAAACTTTTATGAACAAAAGTTTAACCATTTTGAGGGGGCCATTCAATCTTGTTAACATTTTTCGCCCCCCACCCCCCAGGGGGCCGGAGAGGAGGTGAACTTAGATATCTTAAATAGGAACCCTATTTTTTTATTACATATTCGGAATCTCCATAAAAAATATGAAGGTTTAATTTGAGAATTTTTTTCATATTCTTGATAGATGGCGCTGTAAACCGGGTGGTTCATTTAACTTGACTTGTTCAAATATCTTGCAAATTAAGCCCTTAACAACAAACTTTCATAAACAAAAGTTCAACCATCAAGAATATGAAAAAAATTCTCAAATTAAACCTTCATATTTTTTATGGAGATTCCGAATCTGTAATAAAAAAATAGGGTTCCTATTTAAGATATCTAAGTTCACCCCCTCTCCGGCCCCCTGGGGGGTGGGGGGCGAAAAATGTTAACAAGATCGAATGGCCCCCTCAAAATGGTTAAACTTTTGTTCATAAAAGTTTTTTGTTAAGGGCTTAATTTGCAAGATATTTGAACAAGTCAAGTTAAATGGACAACCCTGTATACGTTAATAGCAGTTTACTGTACGCAATGCACAACAAATAAAATTACGCAATCATAGAAAAAAATTAAAATATTCAGTTTTTATTACAAAACAATAATTACATTAATAAATTTCACAATTCTTTATCAGAAAACGATAAACGTATATATACGTCCAGAGCAGCGAAAGGGTTAAAATTTAAATTTGAGTACATTTATTATTACATTTATTTCTAAAGTATTTCTATTACTTAAAAAGTAAAAATTCTATTAGCTGTCAGACTCCTGACATAACCTATTTGTATTTATTAGAAATGTCAAATAGCATTTCCGCCTTTATCTGACATTGTGCCAACTGTGGAATAAAAAGATCTCTGGAATTGTATTGCCAACTATAACAATTCCTTTTGATCACCCTGTATTTATACTATGTGACATTAAAATGAGATTATTTCTATTAAATAAATTGTTTGTATAAATCTACGTTTTATTTTGCAAAAGTCTGATTTTCCTCTGCCAACATTTTTTTGTTACCACACTGTATATTGAAAATGTAAACAACGAAAACAAAATGAGTAATGCACATCTTTATAAAGGTGTGATATCTCAAAAGACAAACATACACGAACAATCAATTAAAAACATGAAAAGGTTTACCAGAATTTTTAATTGGATAACTTAAGTACCTAAATTCTAGAACAAGCATACAGCGAGGAAATCCCGAACATTTTTCAACAATTTATCCTCTCTAATTGAAATTGAACGCCAAGTGGCCTGGACGAGGATTGATTTCATCATTTAATTTACTTTAATAATATTGTGTGTGGAGAACTACCAGCAGATAGTTAAACTAACAATCTATTAAGAGATGATTTTAAAATAAACATGCTTTTAATTTGATTGGCAGCAACTCTGGCGCCTGAGTAATTTAACCTAATAATCACAACTAGAACTAAACTATAGCACTCACTGTTTCTCTACACTCGATATTGTCTTAACTTCGTTTTTTGTTTTATTTTGCACTTTAAAGTTTTAAAGGAGAAAATAGTATTTTCTGTTTCGGCATTAGAGTAACATCTCTTGCATTGCTTATTTTACATTACAGATTGCTTTACTTCAATATAAATTGTTTTAACTTGTTGTCTTACCTACTACTTTTGTGTAGCTTCTTGTGTTACTTCATTATAATTCCAGCTTAAAAGGACAACTGCGTCTTGATGATTCACAGATCACCAGTTAATGTTTCATAAATGCAAGACCTAAAGCTTGATCTTATCTTCATCTTGATGGAAATCAAGATCAAAGTTGTTATATCTTGATCTAAATTATAGATACTTAAGAAACTGGATCTATATACCTTATCCCACGTATGAATGCAGAGAAGTACTTGTGACCCTATTTTATTACTAATCGCTGTGAGAGACACCCAATTTAAGTTTATAAAATAGTTTTGTAGATACTTGCCTTCATTTTAACGTTTTGGAAGTTAATTAAAATGGACAACTTATGTGAATATATTCAATAATATATTGCAAACGCCTGCATAGTTACGTGGAATAGAATTTATTAAATAATTTTAATTAAATTTTGAATATAAAAAATAATTTTAGTTACGGAGTGCAAGAATGCCACTTTCTTGATGAGGTATACGAGATGTATCTTTTTTCACTACGAGCTACGGCTACTCGGATTTGTTTACAGAAGCGAAAGATACTGCATTCGAAAGAGAAAGCTTCACGCTAAAAAGCTGACGGTCACTGGTGTTTGGCGCATGCATACTTCGTCTGTAGCAGCGTCAGTCTCGTTATTTAATAGCCACACCTCGTATATATCCCATCAGTAAATAATTTTTTTAGAAATAGGTCAAAAAATTAACTTACTTCTATTATTTAAGTTAAGTTAGTGAAAAAAGTAAATACTACAATTTCATTTGTTTAATTTCATTTTTTTTTCAATATTTTAAATTATTTATCTCTTTGGAGATCATTTAAAACTTTTCTACATAATATTGAAATTTGGACATCTATTAAAATGATTTTAAATTTTTATCTACCTAAAATAAATCTGTATATCAAACTCAGCTATCTTACAAAATTTTTCATATTTGCATTTCTTTTCTCTTATTTTCGAATTCTGTCTTGTTTTATCTAATTGTTTAATTAATTTTTATGTTTAATTTTATATTATTAAGTAAATATGTACATTATTTTGTGTGCCTCCGCCCGCGATTTATAGTTTCAAATGTCTCAAAATCATTCGAAATCCATGTGTTTCCGAACGCCGTTTGGTAAAAACTAGAGACTTTTGTAATGTTAACATTGGCATCACTGGCTATTAGTGTCAGTAAGTGCTTGGAGGTTAGAAACTTTTACCATTTTTAGAGCTAATTAGTGCATTGTAAACTCAAATTAAGTAACTATCATTCAATTTACAGTTGCTGTATTCAACCAATAAAAAATATGTATATAGATAATTGAACTATCTGTAATTAATAATATTTATAGTGTAATATGTGGTAGAGAAAATTCAGCTGGGCGAGTCCAATATGTGAAAGTAGGGATGTTACGATCTTGTGAAACTGACTGTCAATTTCGTGCTTGGAGGTTAGAGATTTTCACCAATTTTAAAATAATAATTTCATTTTAATCGATGCGAAAAATGTCCAAAAACTGTTTTGCGAAAACTAGTAATTTGCAAGCCTCATCTTCGTATCTGTCTGTTAAAATATTCTCATATATATCATCATCACGCCTTCTACCCATTACTGGGTGTGGCACTCTGCCGAAGCAGATCTCGGTAAGTGATATATTTTATGCGCGTGAAATGCGGTTACCAGCCGTTAAATCACGGCCCCCAAAGATGTTAGTGGTGGAAGAGCCACAGGAGTAGCTTTTTAAATTATGAAAATTGTTTGTCGCCTGTGGGAATCGAACCAGGGTTCTCAGGATCCACAGGCCGACTTCATACCATTGAGCTAGCTACCCCACAGATATAAAATATTCTCGTACTCGCAAAAGTTCAGTTTCCGGCCGAATGATACAAATAGCTATATTTGTAGTTTTATTAAAACTATCCAGTACATTTTTTTCTGCACTAAATTGTATGAATATCATTTATCTTCATAAATTAATATTTCTTCTACAGAGGACACTAAAAAAAGTGTTTCATGTAAAAATGGTCGCGGATTAAAAAAAGTTTGAGAACCTCTACTGTAAATTGTAGCTGTATTATCATTTTGCTCTTATTGAAATTAATTTCCTTTTGCAGTGCAGCGTAATACAAGTAAATAAATAAAGAGCATCAATAACTTGTAAGACTGAAAACTATGTCACCAGGGATAAATGTTTCATTGTCTTATCTGTCAATAATCAAATACTTTATGACCAGTTACATCAAAAGTATATAAAATATAGTTGGACAGTTTGGCAGTTTTACTATAAGAAATGAAAACTTGTGAGTGTAATATGTCAAATAAAATATTTATCACTGTTGCCAGAAGATCAATTAATACTCAGTCGACATTGCATTAGCAGTTTATTCGGACAGTTTCGTTCATGATCTATCGTCCAATGAAATCACAGTAGTTTGATGGATTGAGCCAATCACTATTGAGTATGGTCGGCAATCGGCAATCGTTGCTTTTAGTTACAACATCAGTTGATTTTCACTTTATAATGTGTCATATAATAGTATATTATGAAACTAGTCTATAAGTAAATCTTTAAAGCACGTGTGACAAATTTAAAAAAACGACGCAAAAAGGAATACTTTATAGTATATTACATAACAAGCATCGAAAGTGTAAGATAACGTGCGAGTGCACAAATTAAAAAACGAGGCGCGCAGCGCCGAGTGATTTAAGTACATGAGCACAGTTATCACACTTTCGAGCGAGTTATGTACACTATTTTTCAGACGACCACAAAATATTTCTAAAAAAGTATACAAGAGCAATGTTGTTGTACTTTGACAGCTAATGCGTTTTTGTAGGTAAGCGTTGACGTTTGACGTTTGAGGTTAGGTATTGTGATACCAACTGTACTAACCGTAATGTCAAAATATTGAATAATGTAAAAATGTTAGTAAATAGTAATTATTTATTTTTAAAAATAAGATTTATTTGTGCAAATGTGTTGAAAAATCTGTTAAAACTTAAATTTAAATAATAATACAGATTCTTTTCATTTATTTTATTATTTTCTTTCATCGTAACGCCATCTGTTGTCAACCAGTGGAACTTCACCTGATATGTTAGAAGTGTACGTTATACTAACATACGATGTGTATGTTATGTTCAACTTTCCGTAAGTAGTTTATGATGGTGTTATGGTTACTTTCGTATGTGGTCGTCTGAAAATGACATTTATGTACGTGTATCAAGTATTGGAATCGTGAAAAAAATCGTTGATGAGATTTTCGCGGAAATACGTGTTTTGAGGTCCACTGAATCCGTTTTGATCATTTTCTCAATGATGTCTGTGTGTGTGGATGGATGGATGGATGGATAGATGGATGTGTGTCCGTGTGTGAAATATCTCATGAACGAGATAAGATTTGTTAACGAAACTTGGTAATTATATGTTTCATGAAAATACGAAGAGCTGAGTTGATTTTGAATTAAATTAAATAGCCGGAAGCGGAAGTTTACTGGACACACAAAACAATAAATTCCATTTATTTCAAAAATGGAATCAATTACGATAAAAAATTTCAAATAAAAGATGTTAGCAAAAATATTTAGAACATAAAATGTTATTTTTTCTGTATATGCGTCTACTTTTTAGAAAAACTAATTTTTATATTTAATCATAGTAGCAATAGAAACAAAAAGCATAAATTTTAATTTTTGCTTTATCTAGTTATCTATGTCTTCTTTCGGAAAGAAACTAAATTACATGTTTAATAACATATATTCTAAATATTATATATGCTGTGTATAAGAAAGTCGTGTGGTGACCACACCAGATTTTTACTTTCTTATACGTAGTATAAGGAAGTATTGGAATCGTGAAAAAAATCGTTGACGAGATTTTCGCGGAAATATATGTTTTGAGGTCCACTGAATCTGTTTTGATCATTTTCTCAATGATGTCTGTGTGTGTGGATGGATGGATGGATGGATGGATGTGTGTCCGAGTGTGCAATATCTCATGATCGAGATAAGATTTGTTAACGAAACTTGGTAATTATAAGTTTCATGAAAATACGAAGAGCTGAGTTGATTTTGAATGAAATTGAAAAACCGGAAGAGGAAGTTTACTGGACACACAAAACAATAAATTCCATTTATTTCAAAAATGGAATCAGTTACGAAAAAAAGTTTCAAATAAAGATGTTAGCAAAAATATTTGGAACATAAAATGTTATTTGCAATTTTCCTGTATATGCGTCTAATTTTGAGAAAAACTAATTTATATATTTAATAATATATTTCAATAATCATACTAGCAATAGAAACAAAAAACAAAAACATGTTTAACATTTATATGTCAAATAATAATTGTCAAACGCAAGGAGCAAGTCATAAGTGTTCAATTCAGCGTTTTTAATATGAAATATTCTGTGTATAAGAAAGTCGTGTGGTGACCACACCAGATTTTTTTATTATACATTC
The DNA here is from genome assembly GCA_911728475.2 of Pterostichus madidus. NCBI lineage: Eukaryota > Metazoa > Arthropoda > Insecta > Coleoptera > Carabidae > Pterostichus > Pterostichus madidus. Next base: position 28,546,802 of record OU452314.1, read on the forward strand.
AGCGTAATCTGGAAAATAAAGTTGGAAACCATCATTTTCATTTTAATTCATTTCTTAATTTTGTGTGTGATCGTAATCGATTTTGAAAAATATTGTCGAGCGATTTCCGTTAAATTCTGCATTTGCACGTAACAAGCCTTTTTCGCCACTAAAAACTATTGTATATAAAACCGTAGTGTATTGTCGGTATATTTTCACGTAAAAACTAAGCAACAAAACTATCTGCGTATGTGGATTATTGCATTCATTGCATTTTCGACAATGACAATGACAATGATCTGTTATCGTGGGTCCCCATTTATATCTCTTGAACCCCCACTTTTTTGTTCGCTAATATGGACCCCTTACAGGTCGTTGTCGACCCCTGGAGGTCGATATAGACCACTTTGGGTATCACTGCATTAATTGATAATTATAATTGCTAATCGACAGCTATGTACGTAGTTTACAGAACTCAAAAGTTGGCATTTGTTTCTTTACTATAATGTATAAAATATAAGTACAGTAAGTTGTGCGTATATACAACTATATAAATAAAAGTTGATGTAGGTCTGATGGAATGATTTTAATATGCAGAAATGGTTTTTGTCCTGACTAGAATAATAATTAAATTTCAAATCATTTCACACTTAATATGCCGAGTCGTTAAGCTATCACAAATCAAAATTTATATTTTAAATATGCTAATGAGGAAGACTACCAAATTTATTACACATATAAATAAATTTAGTACAATAGTATACTGAAAAATGAGTACGAATTACAATTCATTTAGTATTATTTCAAAATTTTTATTAAAAAAAAAAAAATAAAATTTCAAGGTGGTAATAATGACACCTTCAATAAATATTTGAAATTTAATTTATTTTGATATTTATTAGTTAGGTTAGAGTTCAAATTCATAATTATCTAGGTTATGTTATAAAACAAAATACCTTTAAAGTCCCATTCACAACACGAAATTAGTGGTTAGTGTTAGTAGTTATGGTTAGCGTTAGAAGTTTGACATATGTATACCTCTAGTAGCGGTCACAACAACGAACTTAGCCCAGCGCAGATCTACGCTAATCGTGGTTAGCGTAGAAGTTTGTAAACTTCAAACTTTTAGTTAGTGGTTAACGGCACAGCCAATCAAAATCGAGGAGTAAAGTGACAGTTGGTTTTCTCAGTTTGAATTTTATGTAACGAAAATGAATCGAAGCACAATAAAAAAGTTGTTTCTTGCAACTTTAATTGTGCAAATGAAAAGAAATAAAAAAACAAATAGAAGATGGTGGGTTCGCCCAATCAACCAAAACCGAACAAATCAGGGAGACTGGGATAATTTGATTCAAGAAATGAGGTCATATGATGAAGACATGTTCTTTAATTACACCAGAATGACCATAGCTCAATTTGATTTGTTGTTAGAACTTGTAGAACCAATTTTAAAGAAAAATGGTAGAAGAAACCAGTTCTACCAAATCAAACTACAGACAAAATATCAGAACTCAAACAAACAAAACTGTAACTATTTGTCAAAATTTTAAATTGACAACTGTGACATCTATTATAATTTCTTGTAATATATATAATTTTCAAAAATGTGCACTACATTACCGGCAGAAACATAAATTCGAAATCATTAATTTGGGACATTGTGAACGATGTATTTTAATCTATAACTACTAACTATAACCACTAACCATAACCACTAACACTAACTACTAATTTCGTGTTGTGAATAAGACTTAAGTCTTTAATGTTTTGCAGTTTGTTATATGTATTTTATAAAATGATATAGTTTTTATTTAACTGTAGTTGAAAATAGTATGATAAAAGATTATTCGGAATTCAGTCAAATTTTTTAATTTTTTTTATTTCGTCTACGTTTCGACTTTCACTTCAGTCTTCGTCAGGACAAAATAAATTACAATTATATAACAATCTTTTTAAATAAATTATTAATACTTTTTTCACAAATCTGTTGCACAAAATTCACTTTGTAAGCGCGATATAGGAAGAATTTTCTTTTAAATTCGTCTTTTGAACGCATAAGAATTTAAATAGTTAAAAAAATAATCTATGTTAGTGATTCACAAATAGTTATGGTTAGGTGGTTAGTGCCGTAGTTTAACCATCATCGAATTCAAATATCAATACAAAATATACTAGATGATTCCGATGCGACTCTACGCGTCAGTGGCGTGACCAGGAATTTTGATAGGAGGGGGAATTCAAAATTAGTCTAGGTTATTTCTACTATTTATAATAAAAAAAATCTGGTGTGGGCACCACACGACTTTCTTATACACAGCATATTTAATTTCAAAAACGCTGAAATGAACACTTATGACTTGCTCCTTGCGTTTGACAATTACTATTTGACAAATAAATGTGAAACATGTTTTTGTTTTTTGTTTCTATTGCTACAATGATTATTGGAATATATTATTAAATATATAAATTAGTTTGTTTCAAAATTCGACGCATATACAGGAAAATTGCAAATAATATTTTATGTTCCAAATATTTTTGCTAACATCTTTTGTTTGAAACTTTTTTTCGTAACTGATTACATTTTTGAAATAAATGGAATTTATTGTTTTGTGTGTCCAGTAAACTTCCTCTTCCGGTTTTTCAATTTCATTCAAAATCAACTCAGCTCTTCGTATTTTCATGAAACTTATAATTACCAAGTTTCGTTAACAAATATTATCTTGTTCATGAGATATTGCACACTCGGACACACATCCATCCATCCACACACACACACACAGACATCATTGAGAAAATGATCAAAACGGATTCAGTGGACCTCAAAACACGTATTTCCGCGAAAATCTCGTCAACGATTTTTTTCATGATTCCAATACTTTCTTATACACAGTATAAGGAAGTATTGGAATCGTGAAAAAAATCGTTGACAAGATTTTCGCGGAAATACGTGTTTTGAGGTCCACTGAATCCGTTTTGATTATTTTCTCAAAGATGTCTGTGTGTGTGTGTGGATGGATAGATGTGTGTCCGGTCGTGCAATATCTCATGAACGAGATAAGATTTGTTAACGAAACTTGGTAATTATAAGTTTCATGAAAATACGAAGAGCTGAGTTGATTTTAAATGAAATTGAAAAACCGGAAGAGGAAGTTTACTGGACACCCAAAACAATAAATTCCATTTATTTCAAAAATGGAATTAGTTACGAAAAAAAGTTTCAAACAAAAGATTTTAGCAAATATTTGGAACATAAAATGTTATTTGCAATTTTCCTGTATATGCGTCTAATTTTGAGAAAAAACTAATTTATATATTTAATAATATATTCCAATAATCATAGTAGCAATAGAAACAAAAAAAACATAAACATGTATAACATTTATATGTCAAATAATAATTGTCAAACGCAAGGAGCAAGTCATAAGCGTTTTTGATGCTATATCAATTTCATTGATCTATATTCTAAATATTAAATTTGCTGTGTATAAGAAAGACGTGTGCTGAAAGACTACATTTTTAATTTTGAAAAATTTAAATAAATAAATTTCATTTGTATATTACGAATATTTTATTTTAAAATCGTTAAGGGGGAGGGGTTCGGCCCTGATAACCCTCCCCTTGTCTACGCCACTGATTCGAGTAGCTCTCTAGCTCTACTGTACAGTAATTGAGATTTATATCCTGATGTACAAGAAAGATAATAATAAAAATGTAACAAATAACTTAAGAATGCTTTTAAGAAGATTATCAAAACAAAACGAAAAAGTTATTTCTCTAGTTTCTATTTTCAACAATGGCTGCAATCATGAGTGAGGTATTCTATTGTAACAGATCTCGGTGATTTAATTTTGTTCTTTAAATGATATTATCAGCCGTCAAATAACAACCAACAAAGATTATAAGTGGAGAACGCGATGGAGATGGAACAGAAATTAATGCACCTCATTTTAAATTAATATAAATAAATATATCACCACGCCTTTTACCCATTACTAAGGGTGGCAATCTGCCATAGTAGGTCTCGGTAAGTGACATATTTATGCGCGTGAAGTGCGGTTACCAGCTTTAAAATCACGACCCCCAAAGATGTTAATGGTGGGGGAGTCTACAGGCCTACTCGATAACACTAAGCCACCTACCCCATAAAATAATTTGTCCACGTTGGGATTCGAACTTCACTCAACAGTCTGTTTACATATCATCCCAGAACTATTTTCAGGAATTGCGTAACTTTAAAATTATAATCTTACGAGTAATAAAAGATGATTAAAAAATCTGGTGTGGTCACCACACGACTTTCTTATACACAGCATATTTAATATTTAGAATATATGAATGTTATATTATATTATTAAACATGTAATTAGGTTTCTCAGTAATTCAGCATTTATCTGTTTGAAACAAAATATCAAATTTGTTTACGTATAATATTTTAGTAATGTTGACTACTTTTTGTCTAACTTTACTGATGAGGCCTATACAGAATGCCCGTTTTTCGAGCCTACCCATTGGTATCTCAAGAATCGTGACATACGAAGTCGATTAAATTGAGGTAAAGTTGCCAAATTAGTTGACCATTTTAATGATGTATTTGTTTTCGGAAAAAAGACATAGATAACTAGATAAAGCGAAAATTAAAATTTATGTTTTTTTTTTCTATTGCTACTATGATTATTGGAATATATTATAAAATATATAAATTAGTTTTTCTCAAAATTAAACGCATATACAGGAAAATTGCAAATAACATTTTATGTTCCCAACATTTTTGCTAACATCTTTTATTTGAAATTTTTTTCGTAACTGATTCCATTTTTGAAACAAATGGAATTTATTGTTTTGTGTGTCTAGTAAACTTCCTCTTCCGGTTTCTCAATTTCATTCAAAATCAACTCAGCTCTTCAGATTTTCATGTAACTTATAATTATCAAGTTTCGTTAACAAATCTTATCTCGTTCATGAGATATTGCACACTCGGACACACATCCATCCACACACACACACACACATAGACATCATTGAGAAAATGATGAAAACGGATTCAGTGGACCTCAAAACACGTATTTCCACGAAAATCTCGTCAACGATTTTTTTCACGATTCCAATACCTACTTCCTTATACTGCGTATAAGAAAGTAATAAAAATGTATTATTTAAGTAGCGAGGTTATTTATAATATAATTTTTAGTTTCACATTAAATGAAAAAGAGTTATTTATCAACAACGGAAAGTAATGTTAAGCGTTCAACAGTACCTAAAACATAGTTTTGCATTTCGGGTATTACTTAAAACTTAATTTTATTTTGTACCAATAACTTGAACAACAGAACATTATTTTGATTTTGACGTACAATAGATATAACCTACAAATAATGGAGTTGAGAAATGGATATATAGTCATGCAAAATCTTGTTTTTAACGAAAAATTAAGGATCCCAATTTATAATGGCAACACCACACGGTGGTATGGTATTTGAAATTTCACTAGATCAACAACCTGTTAACAATTCATGATATTCAAATCATAATAGGTATAAAACACATATTTTATTCAATTTTTATGTTTTTTTGAGCGTTAGTTTCGCCACTCGACAACCGATGGCGTCACCGTCACACTACAACTAGAGTGCCTACAATGAGAGTGATGACATACGGTTACGGCCGCCATATTTGTTCCAATTTAACATGGATTGTATACAGGCAAAACACGAAAATATTATTTTATGAATGTATTACTTGAATTTAATATATTTTTTATTTATACATTTCAAGCATAGACATATTTGAAAATTAAAAAATATGTATAGACTAATGAAATGATAGTAAAATCATTATATTTAAATAAAAGTATAATTACTGTCAGAACAGAATTCATGCATAAGATGAAATATCATATCATTAGTATCAAACTAAAAAAGAGCAATAATAAATAAAATAAACCAATAAATTTTACATTACCAGAAGAAATACTATTTATTGTATAAAAAAATTACTCCATCGAGTTGTATAAGTATATTGAAATACGGAATGGATGGTTGATACTCGATATATATATATGTACAAACAGATTACAATAACAAAAAAGAAAAGAAAAAAACTCAAATTATAAAGTGGAAAACAGTTTTTTACCTGCAATTTTAAGTCTAAATAATATAAATCGTTATATTATTTTTTAGGTTTAGTAGCTAATAAAATTGTAACAATCTTCTAAAGAAAATATAAATGTAAAATATAAATAATGACAGCAGCAAAGGTTATGTATCATTTGACAATTTGATTTCGATTCGATACAATTAATTTAAAAAATGCTTAATACCTAAATCACAGAGGTACAACTGGCCATTAATGTTTACAAAACTTTACATTATATTTATTTATTGTATAAATTTGGTTTATGTTACTTACTTTGTTATTAAATAATCTTTTGTCAACGGCCATGGCTGCGCTCGTTGGAACTGATCTAAGCGATAACGCGAGTTAAGCAACGTTGCGCGCGGGTAGTATTTGGATGGGTGACCGTCCAGAGAAAACCCGCGTTGCTGTTGACAATAACAACTAAAACGCAGATCAGGGCGTAATGGCGGCATATGACCTGAGTAGTTGGTCCGCCAAAGAAGCAAAGAAGAAAAAAAAAAAAAATCTTTTATTCAACCACTTATCACAAATTGTGTCCTAATAAGCACTTAAACTGTACTAAAACTACTAAGTATATAAAAACTAACACGTAATAATACACAGCAAACTAAATTAAACAATTTTAACTAATTAAATTTAACAAAAATTGACAAACAAACACAAATTTCCTATACCACGCAATCTAAAACAGCAACAGATTGGAACAAATATGGCGTAGCCAATGAAAATGAAGACCACTACTGGCATCACTCTCATTGTAGGCACTCTAACTAGAACTACTTAAGGCGAATATTAGATTTAGGTCTAATATAGGTCTGCGATGTAAACGTGGTCAATATCATCAATCTCTTTTAAAAACAAATAATATATAAGTTAAACGATATTTTACAAGTTTCGTCTAACCTCTAAATCTATCTATTCTCGTTTACTAGCATGAATTTAATGTAAAGTTAGTAGCTCTTCAACTACTTGAACTAGTAGGTAACAAGTTTTGAAGTGCAGGTCCAAGTTGCTGATTGGATTGTTGCACATCGAAACCGCTGTGCATGTAAAACAGTAAAACGCAAACAGTTAAAAATAGCCGCGCACCTTGTAAGTATTTAACGGAAGCCCGGTAACTCGGAAATATTTCAATTGTCCTTGACGAGCTCTGCTCAGTGTTCGCAGTCGCTACTCGACCCATTTCTCACTCTCTGTCAGTGTTGCCAACTTGTGGAATTTTTGCCGAACTGAGGGAATTTGTACATGTAAAGCAGGAGTTGCAAAATTAAATGCAGCAAAGACAAAGAGACAGTAGGTTAGCTGTATAAATGATGCGGGTCGTAATCAATAGTACTTTTTCTGAACTAAAATATGTACAAACAAATTAAAATATTTCTATTTTGATTTGTGCCTTTTTGTCAATAAATATTTTAATATTATATTCTTAACGTTTGATTTATAATTAGATATAATGAAATTTACTTAAAAATGGAATATTGATATGTTATAAAAAATTGGAAAAATACATATACATACATATCTTCACGCTATATCCCATTAAATGGGGTAGCACAAACCCTAAAATCACTCATAAAACATTCACTCATAACATAATCAAATAATCAGCCCCCGTCAAACATGATCAATCAAACCCACCACCCTCACTTCAACCACATAGATCCCTCCATATAAACTCATTTATTTATCTCACTCGAAATCATTCCTTACATAAAAAACCCTCAATCACATCCATCCAATCACTCCTATTCACTTATCATTTATCTTCTTTCTTCAACGTACATAACACATGCACAAAACATCTCAAATTACTCACGCTTACTCCTAACAACGAATCTAATAACGAATCTAACAACGAATCTACAAAGATTAGAAAAGATGAGAGTGATAGCCTGCACTTGTATATGAAAGAAAAGTCTACACAATGCAGTAACTGAAAAATAATGTTATATTATATTATGGGGTGGCTAGCTCAGTGGTATGAAGTCGGCCTGTGGATCCTGAGAACCCTGGTTCGATTCCCACAAGCGACAAATAATTTTTAAAATTTCAAAAACTACCCCTGTGACTCCTCCACCACTAATATCTTTGGGGGCCGTGATTTGATGACTGGTAACCGCACTTCACGCGCAAAATATATCACTTACCGAGATCTGCTTCGGCAGAGTGCCACACCCAGTAATAGGTAGAAGGTGTGATGATATATTTATATTTATTTATATTAATTTAATGGGGTGGCTAGCTCAGTGGTATGAAGTCGGCCTGTGGATCCTGAGAACCCTGGTTCGATTCCCATAGGCGACAAACAATTTTCATAATTTCAAAAACTATCCCTGTGACTCCTCCACCACTAATATCTTTGGGGGCCGTGATTTGACAACTGTACTTCACGCGCAAAATATATCACTTACCGAGATCTGCTTCGGCAGAGTGCCACACCCAGTAATGGGTAGAAGGTGTGATGATATATTTATATTTATTTATATTAATTTAATGGAGTGGCTAGCTCAGTGGTATGAAGTCGGCCTGTGGATCCTGAGAACCCTGGTTCGATTCCCATAGGCGACAAACAATTTTCATAATTTCAAAAACTATCCCTGTGACTCCTCCACCACTAATATCTTTGGGGGCCGTGATTTGACAACTGTACTTCACGCGCAAAATATATCACTTACCGAGATCTGCTTCGGCAGAGTGCCACACCCAGTAATGGGTAGAAGGCGTGATGATATATTATTATTTACGTTATATTATATTACATAACAAACATCGAAAGTGTAAGATAACATGCGAATCTACAAATAGAAAAACGCGACGCGCAGCGGCGAGTAATTTAAGTACAGGAGCACAGTTATCACACTTTCGAGCGAGTTGTGTACACTATTTTTCAGACGAACAGTATTAAATATTTCTAAAAAAGTTTACAAAAGCAATGTTGTTACATTTTGACTGCTGAAGCGTTCTTGAAGGTAAGCGTTGACGTTTGACTTTTCAGGTTAGGTGTAGTGATGCCAACTGTACTAACCGTAATGTCAAAATATGGAATAATACTAAAATACTACTATATAAGTAATTATTAAATTCAAGAATTAATTATGGGGTGGCTAGCTCAGTGGTATGACGTCGACTTGTGGATCCTGAGAACCCTGGTTCGATTCTCACAGGCGACAAACAATTTTCATAATTTCAAAAGCTACCCCTGTGGCTCCTCCACCACTAACATCTTTGAGGGCCGTGATTTGACGACTGGTAACCGCACTTCACGCGCAAAATATATCACTTACTGAAATTTGCTTCGGCAGAGTGCCACACTCAGTAATGGGTAGAAGGTGTGATGATATATTTATTTATTTTATTTAAGAATTAAAATTTATTTGTGAAAAATCTGCCAAAACTTCGATTTAAATAGTAATACAAATTCTTTACATTTATTTTATTATTTACTGTCATCGTAACGCCATCTGTTGTCAATCAGTGGAATTTCACCTGATATATTAGAGGTGTGCGTTATAATAACATATCAGCATGTGTTATTTTCAACTTTCTGTTGTAATTTATGACGTTGTTATGGTTACTTTCATAAGTAGGCCAAAAACAAGTATTTAAACCCGGTTTCATGCTAAAACACATGCATTTCGGCCCGGTTGTGCATAAAAATATATATTAAGGTCACGGGTCGAGTAAAGAGCCTTCATGGGCCGTATTTAACCCGCAGGCTCCAGTTTGCGATCCCTGATTTAAAGGGAAAGAATTGTATAAATCCTTTGTTTTCTGGGCATTTTACGATACATATTTTTGGTGTAAAATAAATAAATAAAAATAAATATATCATCACGCCTTGTATCCATTACTTAGTGTGGCTCTCTGTCGAAGCAGATCTCAGTAAATAATATATTTATACGTGTGAATTGCGGTTACCGGCCGATAAATCACGGCCTCCAAAAATGTTAGTGGAGGAGATGCCACGTTGGTAATTTTAATATGGTGAAAATGTTTGTCGGCTATGGGAATCGAACTAGGGTGACATTGATATATCGACTTTACACTCATGGCGCATGTGCATAGTTGCCACTGTTGCTGCAAATACTGTATGTCATTTTTAATGCAAAAGGTTGGCAACATTGGTCGTAGTCTTCACTTCTACGTAGTAATTTTGCTTCCTCGAGAGAAAAAAATATCATGTCAGAAATCAATAAGTATCCATGAATTTACAATGAGACCATCAACCAGATCTCATCTTGCTGCTCGTCGTGCTTCGGAACTCTTCGGACGAGATCGACACGGCGACAAGGCATTTGTTTTGTGGAATTGAATGTATTATGGCGCGTTAAAACGGAACGACTTTGTTTATTCTGTGTTGGGGAGATGTGCAGTGTTCAACGAGGGTTTTATTTGGGAGGAAAAAGAAGAATTGGAGTTTATTCAGAATCTAAAATAGATTTTAGGAAGTTGTTTGTTGATGGTGACGTACATTAAGATTACTAAATTGATACAAGAACAAAATTTTGTAATAGTTATAAACAACATTTTTCCTACAACTGTGCGATTTAGTAAATCACTAAAATATTATTAAAATTTATAAAATTTTAATGATATTACATGAGAACGATGTTTTACGTCGTTGCTATGGTTTGTTTGTTGATTGCTTGCACATTGTTCTACATTATTTAAAAATATTTTACTAACGTCAAAATAATTTCTTCAAAATCATCTTGATTGGAATAGTACAGTGAGTGATTCTTCTTTATCATTAACACCTCCAAAGATAATTGAAGCTCCGGATCATACTATGTTGGATCTATTTTCGACAATGACAATCAACCTGCTGCTGGTACTTCTGAAGATTCCGAAATTGTTACCAATAATATTACTGGTAATAATATGAACAGGTACGGAAGAAATCAATGTTTCTTTAGACACAAAAGTTTCCACTTTACATTATGTCAATATAAGCAACTGTAACAACTGTATTAATAATATACACAAACAATAAATATGAAGTATTTCACTTATTCTTTAAATAAAACCATTTATCGATATATTTTACTTTGTTCGGTTCTTTTTATTAATTGTCTACAGATTAAATATACTGCAAATTAAGGTTACGTTTATAAACGTCAAAATATACTACTACATATTTACTAGCGCTGGTTCACCGTATATTCTTCTTCCATAAGCGTATGTGGCCAAAATATGAATTCCGCGCTCGGCGCGAAATTTAAATCGCTGTCAAAACAATATTCTTTTGACAGTTACGTAATGAAGCACTTTCCGCACTACTGTTTCTTTGCTTTCGGAAACGCACTTGGTCTGCATTCATCTACTTTCCATACGTAACCAAGGCAATTATAGTTACGTAATAACAAAGAAATCGCACAGTTGTAGGAAAAATATTTTTTTTATTCAGGAACGGCAAGTTATACATTTAATATTCTTACGTCACGCCGCACAGTGAGGAAAATCCGGATTTTACTGTTCTGGATAATTATTAAAAAAATAAAAATATCACGCCTTCTACCCATTACTGGGTGTGGCACTCTACCAAAGCAGATCTCGGTAAGTGATATATTTTGCGCGTGAAGTGCGGTTACCAGTCGTCAAATCACGGCCTCCAAACATGTTAGTGGTGGGGGAACCACAGGGGTAGTTTTTGAAATTATGAAAATTGTCACCTGTGGGAATCGAACCAGGGTTCTCAGGATCCATAAGCCGACTTCATATCACTGAGCTAGCCACCCCATAAATGATTTTTTTAAAATTAAAGACAATTAAATTCCTTACACATCTATCGAGGCAGATTTTTAAATGACTATCAAATTTTATTAATTAAATAATAAGCTGTCAAAAAACTGTAAAAAGTATTAAAATTTAAATAATGAAAATTATTTATTCTTGGGGAATGGGAATGGAATTGATGTACACGAGCACAATGTAACACCCATTTTTTTTTTTAGAATTTATAATTTTTTTAGAATTTGTTTTAGAATTATTTGAAAACCCTAATGGGGACTAGTGACGTGTCAATTTTATGCTCGTGTACATCAATTCCATTCCCATTTGTGGTGATCACAGCGCCATCTCCGAACAAAAATAACTTGAATCGTAGATAAAATTAATGTAAAATTTTCTGGAGATTCCAAATTTGCAATAAAAAATGGGTGTTCCCATTTAAGATTACAAAGTTGTCCCCCGCCCCATCCGTTGGAGGCGGGGGTGGGGATCGAGTTTGGTATCGTTGGATAGATTTTTGAAAAATATTTGACATGTATTTTGTCGTTTATCGATCCAATATGTATTTCGCAAGATATTTAACCGTCCCGCAACTTATTCCTCACCCAGTATAAATATATAAGAATAAATCATTTTCAAGGTTTAAATTTTTAATATTTTTTTTACAAATTATTATGTCATTAATAAAATTTGACAGAGTCATTTTAAAATCTGCCTCGACAGATGTGTAGGGAATTTAATTACTTTTAACTTAAAAAAAAAATGATCCAGATCCGGTGAATATTAAGGTCTCGACCGATTTTTGACCAGTAAAATCCAAATTTGTGCCGGGCAGAGATGGAACACAGAAAGAGATATCCCATTAGTGAGAGAGCTATTTGACAGACCAAGATCAACTAGAGCATATTTTTAATATGCCATTTAAACTGCATCGTATGTTAAAAGTATGCTCTGGTTAGTCGTGGTCTGTCAACTAACTTTCTCACTAGTGCGAGATGTCTCTTTTGGTTCCCTTCCACCTCTCCCCGATGTGATGTCAATTCTATAACTAGCTATTCAGTACCGAATCATAAATGTAAATATATAAATATAATATATATCATCACGCCTTCTACCCATTACTGGGTGTGGCACTCTGCTGAACCAGATCTCGGTAAGTGATATATTTTGCGCGTGAAGTGCGGTTACCAGTCGTCAAATCACGGCCCCCAAACATGTTAGTGGTGGAGGAGCCACAGGGATAGCTTTTTCAAATTATGAAAATTTGTCGTCTGTGGGAATCGAACCAGGGACCTCAGGGCCCACAGGCCGACTTCATACCACTGAGCTAGCCATCCCATTTGTATGTAAATATACAAACTGTAATTGTTGAAATAGCCTAGTAATATTCTATACAATTTTCGAGTAATATTGAAGTTTATTGCTTGTAAATTGTTCAATTGTTCAATTTAACAATCAAATAAATAGCTATTATGTATCAAATTATAGGTGGCTCCCTGAATCAATGTTGCGTCATGTCATACGTCATAAATTTTTATGACGTTTCATCGTACAACGTTTATAGTTAATATCAAAATGTTAAAATACCAAGCAGGAATAATGCAATTTATTAGCACTGACATCGCGCTGTATACAAAGTGAAAATCGATGCTGCCACACGAGTAAAATTAAAAGTGCTTTTAAAATAGTTTCATTTTAGATCATTTTAATATTTATTTGAAATTTTAGTAGTATAGCAGTATAAATAATATGAAAGTTTGTTATTTTGGCGAAATAAAAAGGTTTGTTTTTATTTTTTTATACACAGTATAAGGAAGTATTGGAATCGTGAAAAAAATCGTTGACGAGATTTTCGCGGAAATACGTGTTTTGAGGTCCACTGAATCCGTTTTGATCATTTTCTCAATGATGTCTGTGTGTGTGGATGGATGGATGGATGGATGTGTGTCCGAGTGTGCAATATCTCATGAACGAGATAAGATTTGTTAACGAAACTTGGTAATTATAAGTTTCATGAAAATACGAAGAGCTGAGTTGATTTTGAATGAAATTGAAAAACCGGAAGAGGAAGTTTACTGGACACACAAAACAATAAATTCAGTTACGAAAAAAGTTTCAAATAATAGATGTTTTCAAAAATATTTGGAACATAAAATGTTATTTGTAATTTTCCTGTATATACGTCTAATTTTGAGAAAAACTAATTTATATATTTAATAATACATTCCAATAATCATAGTAGCAATAGAAACAAAAAACAAAAACATGTTTAACATTTATATGTCAAATAATAATTGTCATACGCAAGGAGCAAGTCATAAGTGTTCTATTCAGCGGTTTTGATGCTATATCAATTTTTTTGATCAAATAGTAAGTAATTTTATATTTCTATTTCTATTAATGTAAGTTTATTTATATAAAATGGAAGGAAGTTGATTATTTGTAATGAAAATTAAAAAGAAAAATTATTAAATATGCTGTGTATAAGAAAGTCGTGTGGTGACCACACCAGATTTTTTTCTATTCTAAGGTTGATTAAGCGATTAATGACACAATTTGACGAACTTAATTGATTCATTTAACAGACACTTATATATCTTAATAATTCCTTTATAGTAAATTTTGAATGAAGATAATGATGGGGTAATGGCTCAGTGGTATTAAGTCGGTCTGTGGATCCTGAGAATCTTGGTTCGATCCCCACAGCCGACAAACATTTTCATCAAATTAAAATTACCTCTGTGGTTCCCTCACCACTAATATCTTTGGTTGCCGTGATTTGACGACACTTAACCGTACTTCACGCGCATAAATATATCACTTACCGAGATCTGCTTCGGCAGAGTGCCACACTCAGTAATGGGTAAAAGGCGTGATGATATATTTATTTTATTTATTTTTGTATAACTCATAAATGTAGAGTGATCTTTACTAAGATAATTTATCAAATAGAGTATTTTATTCTACCGTTCCAAAGATAATGAAGATAAATGAAAGCTTATCCATGTACAAACAATTTTTTTTTACAATTTTATATGACAGATGTTGCTGCATGGAATTTTTGAACATGAACCAAATTATCGAAAGAAAAATATCTCTAAAAATATATTTAGTCAGTATAAGTACTTACCCTTAAGTACTTTGATAGTCGACTGTCGGTAGTTGATTCCATGTATTTTCCATATCTGTAAAAAAAATAATTTTTTGTTAATTGAAAAAATTCTAATTTGCTCAATACTCAAAACGACTCAGCCAATCGATGCTTCCATCCTAGATGATTTATTTATTTGTAACTCTGCACAACAGGAACTTAATCCCAATTACAGTAGCATATAATGGAATCCGAACCACACAGACACAATCCTATTTTTTTAATAAAAGTTAAGGTCAGCGAGATTTAAACGCACGACCACAAACTTGTTAATTAATAAACGCAAGTTTATCTCGGTTTTATCCACTGGCCTACGATTGCCTATCATTTGTTTAATAATCTGTTAATTTCTCAATATACTAAAGAACACAACGCATACTGTCTTGAAGGCCCGTACCTCGGAGGCTCATATTAACCTTATTAGCCAGGTCTGTCCGCTACAAGCTGAATGCTGAATAAACACAATTTGATTAATTGTCAAACAATAAGAATTATAATATTCTATTCTACCGGGTGACTATAATAGACTGATAAATATTTGAGTTCGCTACCCTGTTTAATTAGCAAACTTCGTAACTGTCAACATGACATACACAGTATGTCCCAAAAATAACGAAACTTTTAATTTAAATCATAGAACACGTAGCGCAATCTATTGAACATACACATTGTTAGAAAGATACATCTTTCCTCTTTGGAACGCACACAACTTCATGCAATCAGGTGACAGTTTAAAAATTTACGCGCATTTTAATGACAGTAGTTTTTGTGTTTATGCTGTAAAAATACAATGGAACAACGAGCAAATATTAAATTTTGTGTTAAACTTGGAAAACAAATTGCTGAGACATACGAATTGATGAAAAAAGTTTATGGTGATGATTGTTTATCTCGTTCATAAGTTTATAAGTGGTTTGCAAAATTTAAAAATGGTCGTGAAGATTTAAATGGTGATGAAAGATCTGGACGTCCAAAAGCCGGAAATCGTGCTGAATTAGTCGAAAAAGTGCGTGAAATCATTGCTGTCGATGCGAATTTTACTGTTAGAATGTTGGGTGGAGAATTAAATACGAGTAAAAATACCATTTAGAGAATTCTAACTGAATATTCAAAAGGAAAACAGCTCTTTTTATTGCACGATAATGCACCACCTGACAAGACTAAAAAAGTCAACGAATTTTTGATGAGAAAACATATTTCTGTCATCGACCACTCTTCGTATTCGCCTGATCTATCACCATGTGACTATTATCTTTTCCCAAAACTGAAAATTGCCATGAAAGGAGCGTTTTATGATGATATTCCAGCCATTCAAGCAGTCGAGACACAGGTGTTAAAGAACGTTCCTTTAGATGGCATAAAAAAATCTATGCATGCTCTAGTTGATCGTTCTAAAAAGTGTATTGATTCAAATGGAACCTATTTTGAATAAATATTAAGTTTCAAACATAATACAATGCGTGTTTTATTCTATATCTAAAGAGTTTCGTTATTATTGGGACATACGGTGTATATAAATATATCATCACGCCTTTTACCCATTACTGGGTGTCAAATTACGAACCCAAAGATGTTAGTGGTGAGGGAGCCATAGGGGTAATTTTTAATATAGTGAAAAAGATTGTGGGAACCAAACTAGGGTTCTCAGGATCCACAAGCCTACTCAATATCACTGAGCCATCTACCAAACATACAATTTAAAATATATAGATATCACTAAAAAAACAATGTCAATCTTTTATATTCACCTTGTACAATATTTCCGTCCTTAAAATGCGGAAAACCAACAAAATACAACCCTGATTAACCTGCGGTTAAATTTTCGGGTAAACGAACTAAAATATTAAGATGCTAGTTTCTTAACCAATTCCATCTAAAAATACCAAAACAAAATTAGAAACCATCTTTCGTAAACCGTTACTTTCATTTCTGTCATTGGCGAATTGACCACATCATTAAATAACGTGTTGTGTACATTTCTATGATAGCTTCTTTCTGGAATTCAGTTGAATTTTTGTATTTTATCAGTAGGCGTTTGTGGTGTGTTATCTTTGTTTCCTGTGATGACGTCACCGGTATTACCTATCTGTATGTTATTTTCCGCATAATTGTAAAACATGTACTATTATTAATTATAATTATATGAATGTGTTTTGTTATTGAATTAGCTGTTTACTTTCTTATCTAAATAGTATATTAGTAGCTGTTGTTACATAATTATTCATGAATATAGTAAAACTGCGATAAGCTAAGTAGAAAATTGATTTATGAATACAGTAATTTTTGACGCAATATTAATTATAATTCATTATAGTTAGTTTGAAATTTGCATATTATGAAAGTAATGCAGTTAAAATTTAATAACTTTACTAGTATAATGAGATACGCCAGTAGCGTACTTAGAACTTTTGCCGCCCATGGCGGTCTCCAATTTGCCGCCCTTTTTAAGTCAATGAAATGGTAGTTTTTATAAATTAAAAAAATACATACATATCTTCACGTTATATCCCAACAAATGGGGTAGCACGAACCCTAAAATCACTCATCACATCCATCAAACAATCAGCCCTCGTCAAATATTATCATCCAAACACACCATCATCACTTCAACCACATTCATAGATTACTCCATATAAACTCATTTATTTATTACACTCGAAATCTTTATCACACAACTAACCTTCAAACACATCACTTCTATTCACTTATCATTCATTTTCTTTTTTCAACGTACATGACATATGCATAAACCATCTCAAATTACTCACGTTTACTCCTAACAACGAATCTGATAACGAATCTGATAACGAATCTAAAAGATTAGAAAAGATGAAAGCGATAGTCTGCACTTGTATATGAAAAAAAAGTAACACAATGCAGTAACTGAAAATGAAACAAAAAGATAAGAAAGAGAGGCAGTGTCGCCGTGCGCTTGTTTTTGAAAGTGAATTTCACATAATTGCATTTAAACACTCAATGTAAGATCAGAAAACGAATAAAAAAGATAAGAAACGAAGGGAGTGTCGTCCCTGCGCTTGTTTTTGAAAGTGAATTTCACACAATTGCAGGTAAATACTCTAATGAAATTACTAAACAACAAAACGAAAATCTAAAATCCTGCACTTTTCTGAAATCATCAGATTCATTCCGCAATTAATCTTCGTCAAACGTTCCTATCCTGACACACCACTTTAGCTTCGTCCACATTCACATTCATAATTCCTTTCATACAAGCACGTTTGTTCCTACTCGGAAACTTTCGTTCACGCAACAATCCTTCAATCATATTCATCCGTTTATTCATAGGTCGCCCATGCAATCTTTTACCCTCAATTTCACCAACATATACCTGTTTCACTAATCGCTCATTCGACATATGTTCTACATGCCCAAACCATCTCAACTGACTTATACCTACTTTAAATTTAAAAAATAAATATAAAATAAATATATAATATATAATTATACTGGGTATGGCATTCTGCCGAAACAGATTTCGGTAAGCGATATATTTATGTACGTGAAGTGCGGTTACCAGCCGTAAAATCACGGCCCCCAATGATTTTAGTGGTGGGGGAGCCACAGGAGTAATTTTAATTTGATGAAAATTGTTTGTCAACTGTAAGAATCGAACCGGGATCCTCAGGATCCACAGGCCAACTGGAAACCACTGAGCCATTACCCCATTAAATTAATAAACATAAATAAATAATTATAATTGAGACAAACTATAGGTGGGGAACTTTTTTACCATTGGATGCCATATTTAAATTAGGCAGTAATAAAGGAATTTTTCGAGATAATATTTTCAACCCTACATTGACTTGACGATGAAGAAAAATATTCGAAATCATATAGTAATTCATAATACGTAGAAATCGAATAGTAAACTTATGAAGTGAACAAGTTGTTTTTTACAACTAAAACTAAATATTAAAAATGCCGCCCCAAAATATGTGCCGCCCGGTGCGGACCGCAACCACCGCCCCTCCCTAGGTACGCCACTGGAATACAAATCAGTGTCAACACTTTGTATAGTGGATTTTAAAATCTAAACGATTTTAGAAATCGATAAATTGATTTTCACTACATTATAAATTATCTCCGAGATTCCTTTTTTACTAATAATTTATAAATAAAAATAAATAAATATATCATCACGCCTTCTACCCATTACTGGGTGTGGCACTCTGCCGAAGCAGATCTCGGTAAGTGATATATTTTACGCGTGAAGTGCGGTTACCAGTCGTCAAATCACGGCCCCCAAATATGTTAGTGGTGGAGGAACCACAGGGGTAGCTTTTTGAAATTATGAAAATTGTTTGTCGCCTGTGGGAATCGAACCAGGGTTCTCAGGATCCACAGGCCGACTTCATACCACTGAGCTAGCCACCCCATAATAATAATTTGACGACTGATAATTGTTCTTCGAAGTTACAATACATTATGAGAATTGTTGCTAAGGAAACAGTAATTCAACAAATTATTAACGCCTAATAACTTACAAAATAGATTGTGTATTTTCGGACATGACTACGAATAGTCATATATTAGGATTGACTCACACATTACCCAAATATTGTCCTTTATTTTTCGAACATCCAGTATATTAAAATGAAATGAAATTACCATTTGTTGATTTGCGGCTTCCAGATGTGCTAGTAAATGAGAAACGTATATTGAAGAATGAAATTAATTTAATAACAGATCTGAAATTGACACTTAAACACAGATCTTTATGAAATAAGATATTATTGTTATAAAAAAAAACATAATTATGTGTTGCACGTATTTTTCAAGGTGAAGGTTGAAAGTATTGTAGTAAATTTTAATACATTATATTTATATGTAAATAATAATAGAAAAATAAAAAAAAAACTAAACATGAAATATAAAGATATAGATCAAATTACAGAAGAAGGAGAAATATTTTGTTTAAAAAATATGCCAACATATCAGACCAGTTTAGACAGACGCATGATTTACCATAAATTAAATGTGTTTTCCTACAACTGTGCGATTTCTTTGTTGTTACGTAACTATAATTGCCTTGTTTACGTATGGAAAGTAGATGAATGCAGACCAAGTGCGTTTCTGAAAGCAAAGAAACACTAGTGCGGAAAATGCTTCATTACGCAACTGTAAAAAAAGTTTTTTTGAGAGCGATTTAAATTTCGCGCCAAGCGCGTCATTCATATTTTGGCCACAGACGCTTATGGAAGAAGAAGATGCAGTGAGCCAGCGCTAGTAAATATGCAGTAGTATATTTTGACGTTTATAAAAATAACCTTAAATTGCAGTATATCTAATTTGTACACAACTAATAAAAAGAACCGAACAAAGTAAAATATATCGATAAATGGTTTTAAGTAAGTGAAATACATAATATTTATTGTGTGTGTATATTATTAACACAGTTGTTACAGTTGCTTATATTGACATAATGTAAAGTGGAAACTTTTGTATTGTCTAAAGAAACATTGATCTTCCGTACCTGTTCATATTATTAACAGTAATATTATTGACAACAATTTCGGAGGCTTTAGAAGTACAAGCAGCAGGTTGATTGTCATTGTCGAAAATAGATGCAACATAGCATGATCCGGAGCTTCAATTATCTTTGGAGGTATTTATGATAAAGAAGAATCACTCACTGCACTATTCCAATCTAGACGATTTTGAAGAAATTATCTTGACGTTAGTAAAATATTTTTAAATAATGTAGAACAATGTGCAAGCAATCAACAAACAAACCATAGCAACGCCGTAAAACATCGTTCTCGTGTAATATCATTAAAATTTTATAAATTTTGATAATATTTGAGTGATTTACTAAATCACACAGTTGTAGGAAAATGGGGCGACTGTACAACCTTCTCGTGGTGTACATCGGGTAACGCTAATACCGGCGGTAAAATGATGTTCCTTTACGACAATGGTAAAAAATTACTGGTTTCAATCCTCCGCCATCTATCGCAAATCGAAAAAAAATGTTCAGACAAAACTTACTTATTTTTAAGCGCAGAATCCAAATATGAAACAAAAAGTGGGGGTCCGTATTTAAAATTTCAAAGTTACCCCCCTCCCCGACCACGTGGGGGTGGGGGGAGGAGAAATTATTACAGCATCGCGTTACCCCCTCAAAACCAATACACTTTTGTTTGAAATATTTTTTTGTCTGATGCATATTTTTCGAGATATTCCAGTGCATTATTTAATGGGTCACCTGGTATGACCGGTCATTTTACCAATTTATAAATTACCGTCATTTTTTCAAGCCTAAATTATAGTATCAATTTATGAATCATATTTGAATCAATTCATATCTCACAAATCGTATTTGAGACAGATATAATTTAGCTGTCATCAATGAATTTATCAAAAATAAATAACCGTTCTTCCTGAAATATTCTCAAGTTAAAAATATTTGTCAATTGAAATTCCCATCAAGTTAGCCTTGCTTATTTTTAATTACTTCTTGGTTAATCGATCCTTTAATTTACTAGAACGGCTCGTGGAACGGGGGGAACAATTTCACTTGCAAGTTTTCAGCTAATTAAGTTGCGTATTTCGTTGTAGTAATTTTTAAAAGGTAATTAATTTCCTAATTAACGATACAATAACTTGCAATAACAGTTGACGGTGAAGACCTTGGATGCAATGTTGAAATTGTTTCTTCCGTTAATGAAAGAAATTTCTTAGTTCTGACGGTTTGTTTATTGTTTGTGGTAATTTTAAATGACCCTAGCAGCACAGGACCGTACTGTGATTTTTTCTGGTCTAAAAATATTTTTCTTTGAAGTTTTTTTTATTTTGTTTGTTCTTTTTAAATTTGTAAACTAGTAATACTTAGGGTTTATTTATCTTTATCAATTTTAGAACAAAATGACAAATAGATTATTTGTCAGATGTTATGACCACAGATCATAATATACTACTATAGATAAGAAACTGCCATGTTACGCACTGGGACTGTATTTGCGCCATCTGAGTAGTGGAAGTCTAACTAAAGTCATGTATATAGGCAACCCGATATGCATATTTGGGCAACTTGTATTTTTTATGATTATTTTATATTTATTTAAACTACATAAAATAAAAATTAATTATTACAATATAAATATTTATTAAAATATTCTTCTGTATACAATTTATTTATAATTTAAACTGTTTCAATCGCAGTTTTATCCAACTCTTGTGAACTTGAAAATATATTATGACTTCCTCATCTAAATATTATTTATTATATGATCACTTACTTACCAGTAGCAGTGCAGTTTTTTTACACAATAATTGATATTAGTTGATGACATTATTTATATGAAATTATTTCACAAATAAAAATTAATTGGATATGTGACAGATGAAAAAAATTTGAATATGTACAAATGACAACTACAAGAACAATCTAGCAACCAATGATTGCCGATATAGTAGTAAACTAAAATCGATGTCTTCACATAAAGACTATTAGCGCCATTCCTTAGGTGGAAGTCTAACTATAAACACAATCCCATGGTTACCTATATAACTTTCCGCTGCCTGGTTATGACATTGATATCGCAGATTAAATTATAAAAAATAAAATAAATTTCATCTCGCATTTTACCCTGTAGGGTGTGTCAATCTGCTGTAGCAGATCTCGGTAAATAATATATTTATGCGCGTGAAGTGCGGTTACCAGCTGTGAAATCACGGCCCCAAAAGATGTTAGTGGAGGGGGAGCCACAGGGATAATTATAATATGATGAAAATTGTTTGTCGACTGTGACAATCGAACCAGAGTTCTAAAATCCACAGTTAGGCTGCGCCACCTATAAGCTGTGATACGGTTGCGCCATAGCTCTCATGTCATTCATACCGGCTTACATACTTTTTAAGGCAGTACTAGCATGAAATTTTTTTTTGCGTATCTGAATGAAATTTGGCGCACGTAAATATTGGATAGTCATACGCATCCTGTTAAAATATGAAACACATTCATCGTCTGTGAACAAATATATTCGCTTGTAAAGTTGAGTTCTTATACACGGGGCTTATGGCGATCATCACTCAGAATCGCACATATTTGGTTTGTGTACCTGTAAAATTTTGCAGTTTCATTTGAAAAACTAGTATGATGTTCTACAACTATCCATGTATATTGTATCAGAAGGAGAAAGTTTTTTATCGTTTAGAATTGGATATATAACCATGCAAAGCCTTGTTTTTAACGAAAAATGAAGAATCCCAATTTATAATGGCAACACCACCCGGTGGTATAAATAAATATAATAAATATATCATCACGCCTTCTACCCATTGCTGGGTGTGGCACTCTGCTAAAGCAGATCTCGGTAAGTGATATATTTTTGCGCGTGAAGTGCGCTTACCAGTCGTCAAATCACGGCCCCCAAACATGTTAGTGGTGGAGGAGCCACAGGGATAGCTTTTTCAAATTATGAAAATTTGTCGCCTGTGGGAATCGAACCAGGGACCTCAGGATCCACAGGCCGACTTCATACCACTGTGCTAGCCATCCCATGGTATGGTATTTGAAAATTCACTAGACCAACAACCTGTTAACAATTCATGATATTCAAATCATAATAGGTATGAAACACTTATTTTATTCAATTTTTATATTTTTTTGAGCGTCTAATTTCGCCACTCGACAACCGATGGCGCCACCGTCACACTAGTACTACCTTAACATGAGTCAGTTCAGCTTGAAAAAGTATCACAGTTCACTAGTCCCTAGTTGGTCTAGTTGGATAGTTGATCACACCATACTAATGAGTCTCTAAAGGACGAAACGCGTCTATGGTTAAAGCTGAACTGACCAGCCGTTTGATGATGACCTGATAAGTTGATTCAAACATGCTGTCAATTTTGTGGGATTTGTGACAAGTGATGAAAAGTTTTTTTTCCTATTTTTCTTATTTATTAAGACACAGTTCCACATCGCAATTGACTTTTTGTCTTTGTATTATTTCAAAATATTAAAGTTATTTTGAAAAATTATTACGCTATTTATTATAGAAAACAGAGAACAATGTGTAATTGAAATTAATTAATTATTTATTTTAAATGGGATGGCTAGCACATTGGTATGAAGTCGGCCTGTGGATCCTGAGGTCCCTGGTTCGATTCCCACAGGCGACAAATTTTCATAATTTGAAAAAGCTATCCCTGTGGCTCCTCCACCACTAACATGTTTGGGGGCCGTGATTTGACGACTGGTGACCGCACTTCACGCGCAAAATATATCACTTACCGAGATCTGCTTTAGCAGAGTGCCACACCCAGAAATGGGTAGAAGGCGTGATGATATATTTTTATTTTTTTTATTTTTTAAAAACAACATTTCTTTGAAGTTATGCTTATAATTCGTTATCATGCTCTTTATTACGACGTTTCACTATTTTATTTTAATAGTGAAGTATATTACATGATTACGCTATGGTAATTCAGAACACAGCATTTTGAATCATCTTTATTCGTTTGTGCTTGTAACAATAAAGTTAAAACTTTATAGTAGATACGCTTTTAACTTTGAAAGAGATTATTTAAATGCAATGTTTATTGTTTCAGTGTAAAATGTTGAAAATTTGGAAGTCCTTTCATAAAAAGTGTCAACAAGTATGTCAAATAATAATTTAAATAGATTTTCGTTTTCATAACGATCTGTTACTTGTATAAAAATAAAATAAAGACAAAAAGTCAATTACGATGTGGAACTGTGTCTTAATAAATAAGAAAAATAGGAAAACAAAATTTCCATCACTTGTCACAAATTCCAAAATTTTTACAGCACGTTTGAATCAACTTATCAGGTCATCATCAAACGGCTGGTCAGTTCAGCTTTAACCATAGACGCGTTTCATCCTTTAGGGACTCATCAGTATGGTGTGATCAACTATCCAACTAGACCAACTAGGGACTAGTGAACTGTGATATTTTTACAAGCTGAACTGACTGATGTTAAAGTTAAAAATTTTGGAATTTGTGACAAGTGATGGAAATTTTGTTTTCCTATTTTTCTTATTTATTAAGACACAGTTCCACATCGTAATTGACTTTTTGTCTTTATTTTATTTAAATTGCTGTCATGCAGTTTGCGATTCTGTCGGTAGATGGCACCACGGGTTGCTCCCTAGCTCTCATGTCTTGTCTACCGACGTAGTTACTTTAACATCAGTCAGTTCAGCTTGTAAAAATATCACAGTTCACTAGTCTCTAGTTGGTCTAGTTGGATAGTTGATCACACCATACTGATGAGTCCCTAAAGGATGAAACGCGTCTATGGTTAAAGCTGAACTGACCAGCCGTTTGATGATGACCTGATAAGTTGATTCAAACGTGCTGTAAAAATTTTGGAATTTGTGACAAGTGATGGAAATTTTGTTTTCCTATTTTTCTTATTGTATAAAAATATTTATTTGTTGACAGCTACATCGTTAGTTCTTTTTGAATATGTTTCATAGAGTTTCCAACTACATAATATTTTTTGAAGTATACAATAGTGGATTTAAAAATATTGTCTCTACTTTTTTGTACAGTTAATATTTATAAAATTTTACAAAACATATTTTTATTATATTACATTGGTGTTTCGACAACGTTGGGCATTAACACCCGGTACAATATATTTTGTTTACATTTATTTGTTACATTAAGTTTGTTGCTATTTTGTATTTATATTTTTGAAAATAATTGAGTTTCTTTAGGAATGCTATCATTTTCGTTATGCTTGTAGTGTCTTCTTTCAGTGTGTTTGGGATCTGGAATTTTAGTCTTGTTGCGGTGTACTGGGGGCATTCTGTGACAATATGGTTTACTGTAATTCTTGTTTGACAGTTGTTGCATATTTCTGGATCTTCCTTCTTGAATATATGATTGTGGGTAATTTTGGTATGTCCTATTCTCATATTAAAATTTAAATCAATTCGAAATATTTATATTGATTTTACACGTTAAAATTACCCCTGTGGCTCCCCCACCACTAACATCTTTGGAGGCTGTAATTTGACGGCTGGTAATCGCACTTCACGCGCATAAATATATCACTTACCGAGAGGGATAGATTGCTTAGTGGTATCGAGTCGGCCTGTGGATCCTAAGAACCCTGGTTCGATCCCCATAGCCGACAAAACATTTTTACCAATTTTAAATGGCTAGCTCAGTGGTATGAAGTCGGCCTGTGGATCCTGAGGTCCCTGGTTCGATTCCCACAGGCGACAAATTTTCATAATTTGAAAAAAGCATTCCCTGTGGCTCCTCCACCACTAACATGTTTGGGGGCCGTGATTTGACGACTGGTAACCGCACTTCACGCGCAAAATATATCACTTACCGAGATCTGCTTCAGCAGAGTGCCACACCCAGTAATGGGTAGAAGGCATGATGATATATTTATTTTTTATTTTTAAAATTACTCCTGTTGCTCCTCCACTACTAACATCTTTGGGGGCGGTGATTTTACGGCTGGTAACCGCACTTCACGCACATAAATATATCACTTACCGAGATGTCACGTATCTGCGTTTTAACCAATCCTGTCATTATTATACTGAGAATAGAGCTCTTGTGATTATTCTCGGGAATAAATTCTGCTTTTTTGTTTGTGACAAATGATAGGTAGTTGTCAAATTATTATTTAAAACTGTCAATGCGTCAAGTAAAATGTGTGAAAAAAATCGATTTAGTTTTAGATACAAAAATACTCCAACAAATTTTGGAAACAACTTCCAAGAATACATAAGTAATCAATCGATATGAACCCAGTTCAAAATCTTTTAAGTTGGATGAATCGACCTCAACAGCTAAGTCAAAAAATAATCTAATTAAATATAACTCGAGAGTTGGATAAATTAGAAAATAAATCTCCAGTATCTTTCTCAAACTTGTTGCCATTTGGCAATAGCCACTCAAGCCCTACGGACTTTCGTGACTATTGCCTGGCAACAAGTTTTCGAAAGATCTGCCAAATTATTATCTATTTATTCTCACTGTCTTGTTATATTATTACTGAATAAAAGCAAACCAAAATTACATATAAAATGGATTAATTGACATTGCGGTCATTCATTCGATTTGATTTATTTAAACTACATTTAAAATTTAACTTTTATTATTGAAACCGGCCATTTGCCGAACAAATTTATTAGGAACTTTGTTAGGAAATTGAAATATTAACCATAATAACAATAAATGTGTTTTATTTTTCACTTATTAGAACTACGTTTATTGTTGTTCAAAGTGAACACTTACTTAGACGTGAGTGTTTCAATGATAAAATAATTAAATGTTGCAAGTTGTACTCAGTTCCTTTTATGATTACTTCACGTCGTATGATGTAAATGAGGTTTTTTTCTCTCCAATTTATTCCGCTAATTGGAAATTTCTGTTTTAAATAAGAAGCGAAGTAATGAAGTTCGATAAAATTGTTGACACAGCACTGTGTATTTTCTTGTTTATTTACTCTTGAGCACGTAAATATTTTGTGCGAAATTGTTATTAGTTTATAAACAAAAGTTTAGAAGCAATACTGAAATGTCAACGAGAATTTTCTTTACATAATATCGGAATATACATACATAATGTAATAGTAACAACGCTATACCAATTTTATTGTGTCACATTTTTAAATGTTGGTAGATAATAACCGTATTTATTTGGTATTTTTAAAGTAACCCGGTAGGTTACTTTTGATTAATGGGCTCCTATACCTATTTTTTACTTTCTTATATATAAGGAAGTATTGGAATCGTGAAAAAAATCGTTGACGAGATTTTCGCGGAAATACGTGTTTTGAGGTCCACTGAATCCGTTTTGATCATTTTCTCAATGATGTCTGTGTACTCCAGTCATTTGGTGCTTAAAAAGGGGGTTACCTTACAAGTTTTATGGGAGTTTTGAAAATTGGCATATTTATAGATTTCGACGTGCTCTTTTCGAATTTCTATTTTGCCACCTTCTATTTTTTCCGGAAGTAGCCGCCATATTAGAAAAATGGCGCTACAAAACAGTTTTTCGACGATATTTCCTCTCCGACTCACTTTACGGGAAAAATAGTTATGTAATAAATTAAACTAGAGAATATTTCCTATAATTTATGTTCTAACCTTTTTTTTGTGAAATGAATAGTTTCGGCGTACGAGCGCCGCGAAGTATACTCCAACGAGCGTATTGGCCAACAAACTCATTTGCTTCAATCGTTCAATTTTTTGATCGGGAGCAATAGCATTTCTAGATGTTATACAATGGATACCGCCCATGGCATGAAAAGTGTTATGACCATCTAATGTCTGCGTATTGAAATCAGCGTTGTCGAAAACAAATTGCGAAAATGCGTCATTATCGATATCCAACGGTGAGCGCATTATAGCCGAAACTTGAAAAAGCGTCGCTTCGGTGTACGAGGAGCAAAATCCAAAAGATGACAATGTATCTATTAGTCGCCGAGATCCATACTTTTGTAACAAAAATACTGCTACTCCGATTTGCATGGGGGACAGAAATGATTTCGGCCTTGCTGCGGCAATTATGCAATGGGCAAGAGCAATACTTTTTTTCTTCCATTTCTCAAGAGAAGCGCGTTTGTTCTTCAATATCACATCGTCCAGGAGAACGCAGGTATATCAGACTCTATGTTTTCCAAAAAATTATCTGATGGAGGATAATGTGTTGTCTGGTAGACCGTGGAGCGAATATCCTCTATAATGATTGCTGCGGCTGTCTTTATAATACGCCGACGTTCTTCAGTCTTGTCTTCGTCTCGTTGGTTGTACCAGACATCCGTCAGTAATTTATACCCTGTGTTTCTGAAGCAAACCACAGGAGCCTTATTGGCAGTGAGGGCGATTAAAATATCGTCACCGTATTTTTTTAAGAGTTGTGTCTTCACGGTTCGTATGTCTGGGCGGTAATCGCATTCAATTTTGGTCATCAGTTCATCCAGAGAAAACTGACACTCTTCAGAATTTTCATCGAGGTAAGAGTAAATATACTGCATTGCAGTATCAATCTCGTTTGTAAACGGACCTCTTCTTTTTAAATTTCCCGTCCTTGGTGCTTGGTACAATTTTCTCATGCATAAGTTGTGATACTGTGCATCGGCTGCGACCAAATCGTTGATTTGCTCGAGACGCAATTCTTGAAATGCTGTCTTTCATTCCTAATTTACGCACGCTATACACAATAATACAATCGCGCGAACGCGCCCGTTTCTGTTTCGCTATAAACTCTGCTGTTATCTTAAAGGCGCACAAGAAACAATGATCTTTGAATGAGAATGTTGAGGTAGTACTGGATCGCAGTTGTGGATGCACAGATGCGACATCACCTCCTCTACGTAAAAATGCAGAGATTAGTTTCTCATTGTTGTAGCGTTTTCGACACACGTCGTGAACCACTACCGATTTCAGTCCCACCAAGAATCTCCTCTTGTTGTCCTTCCTTTTGATACTTGACTTACGAAATGTCTCCAGTCCTTTTTCCTTCACCACAATCACCTTACTTTCTTGCAATGGATTTTCACAAATGAAACAGTTCCCTTCCTCGGAAGCCATGACTCTGAAAATGCGAACGACGCTGTTGATCGACGCACTCGTACTGATTTTCAGGCAAAATATTTGATCTCTATTGGCAGATGTTCCGTAGAAGGGATCCCAAGGTAAAAGGGGAGTGTCCCTTTATACCTGTGACTGACCGTACAGGCCATAGTAAGCCGGTTTTTCAACGCGTAGTAAAATATTTTTCGTTGATTTACGAAATACGCGCGTTGGAGTATACTTCGCGGCGCTCGTACGCCGAAACTATTCATTTCACAAAAAAAGGTTAGAACATAAATTATAGGAAATATTCTCTAGTTTAATTTATTACATAACTATTTTTCCCGTAAAGTGAGTCGGAGAGGAAATATCGTCGAAAAACTGTTTTGTAGCGCCATTTTTTCAATATGGCGGCTACTTCCGGAAAAAATAGAAGGTGGCAAAATAGAAATTCGAAAAGAGCACGTCGAAATCTATAAATATGCCAATTTTCAAAACTCCCAAAAAACTTGTAAGGTAAAACTACCAAATGACTAGACTAGTGTGTGTGGATGGATGGATGGATGGATGTGTGTCCGTATGTGCAATATCTCATAAACGTGATAAGATTTGTTAACGAAACTTGGTAATTATAAGTTTCATGAAAATACGAAGAGCTGAGTTGATTTTGAATGAAATTGAAAAACCGGAAGAGGAAGTTTACTGGACACACAAAACAATAAATTCCATTTATTTCAAAAATGGAATCAGTTACGAAAAAAAGTTTCAAATAAAAGATGTTGGCAAAAATATTTGGAACATAAAATGTTATTTGCAATTTTCCTGTATATGCGTCTAATTTTGAGAAAAACTAATTTTTATATTTAATAATATATTTCATCATAGTAGCAATAGAAACAAAAAACATAAATTTTAATTTTTGCTTTATCTAGTTATCTATGTCTTCTTTCGGAAAGAAACTAAATTACATGTTTAATAACATATTCTAAATATTATATATGTTGTGTATAAGAAAGTCATGTGATGGAAAATTTGTTTTTTCCTTTTTTTCTTATTTATTAGGACTCAATTCCACATCGCAATTGACATTTTGTCTTTGTATTATTTCAATTGCTGTCAAGTAGTTTGCGATTTTTGTCGGTAGATGGCACCACGGGTTGATCCGTAGCTCTCATGTCATGTTACCGGCTTACATAGTTTAACATCAGTCAATTCAGCAAAGACGGTATCACAGTTCACTAGTCCCTAGTTGGTCTAGTTGGATAGTTGATCGCACCATACTGATGAGTCCCTAAAGGACGAAACGCGTCTATCGTTAAGGTTGGACTCACCAGCCGTTTGTTGATGACCTGATAAGTTGATTCAAACGTGCTGTAAATTTTTGTGGAATTTGTGACAAGTGATGGAAAATTGGTTTTTTCCTATTTTTTCTTATTTATTAAGACTCAATTCCACATTGCAATTGACATTTTGTCTTTGTAAAATACATATAAATTTAACATGCATTTTTCTCAGTTATTTTGTTACATTATGTCCAATCGTAGAAAAAGTACGCTGTCAAAATGCTGACTCCAGCGCCCATGTGACAATCGCGAACAAATGAAATAGCGTAACAATAAATTTACTTTATCTGATACTAGTGCTTTTCATGTTAGAACCAAATACCAATTCAATAACTGTTGCAGTACGTACTACCAATATTGATAGTAGTAATAGAATATTCATAAATAAAACCAACTTATAAAATATGTATAGAATAAAATACATCTATCAAAAATTACTTTCGTTCTATTCTCACACACGTCAATCGCACGATTCGAAACAAATACCGTCGGTTTTCACTTGTCGTTGCCAAGGGATTCCGCTGATCGATCCTGAAACAACAAAGCCGCGCTGCTGCTGCAGGATTCCAGCTGGACCGAGAGAGAAACTGAAAACATTGCAGAGGAACACTTTGAACTTTGTTCTGCAGAGTTGTGACAAAGTACAGTCGCTGCAAAGACAAACACCAAAACCTAGCAGGAGAAATGTTGTTTGACATACTTTGGTTTATTGACTGTGGTTACGTAGGCAGATTGGTTTTATACGCGTATTGTTGTCCGCTTTAGAAATATCATCTTATCACATTTTTTTTAAGGAATATATAAAGTGGTTTATTTTAAGTGTCATCATTGCTATTTCGAAAATTATAAGAGCTACAAGGTTGGTTAAATTGCAAGCCTATTTTTTTTTAATTGCTTATTTCATTCAGTATTTTTTTTAGTGCTATGTGAGAAACAAACGATAGTTTTTTTTCGCCCACTTGAGTATAAATAAATAAATATAAATATATCATCACGCCTTCTACCCATTACTGGGTGTGGCACTCTGCCGAAGCAGATTTCGATAAGTGATATATTTTTGCGCGTGAAGTGCGGTTACCAGTCGTCAAATCACGGCCCCCAAACATGTTAGTGGTGGAGGAGCTACAAAGGTATTTTTAAAGTGGTAAAAATTGTTTGTCGGCTGTGAGAATCGAACACGGGTTTTCAAATCAACAAATAATATAATTTTAAGTAGCTTTTGAAATTATGAAAATTGTTTGTCGCTTGTGGGAATCGAACCAGGGTTCTCAGGATCCACAGCCCGCTTCATACCACGGAGCTAGCCACCCCACTTGAGTATAACACTGTTATTTTAACTTTTTCAATAGTTCAATAATGTTTAAGTTGCCATTGATATGTCATCCTTTTTTGGTCGTAGGATCAAGTTGTTGTAAATAGTATATTACATACCGAGGTGGAAAGAGTTTCATTACAGCCGAGAGTTTAGCTATCTATAACCCGAGGCGTAATGAAACTTTCCACCGAGGTTTTGTATAGGTACTATTTCATTCACAATCAGAAATTAATCATCGAAATTAATATATTTAAAATAACATTAGTTTGCTTATTTCGACAAAATATTTCTATTTATTTTTTAGTAGGTGATGAATTTCATATTTGTTTCTGAAACAAATTTCAGTGTGTCATTTTTCAACAATTATTTTCTTGTTACATCTTTTTATTTAACACTAAAAATTATATTATTTGTTATTTTCTAATTGTTTATAATCAAAATAAAATTAAATATTTTTTGAAGTGACAATTTTATTTCAAAGTCAAAGGTCCAATGTTTTCTCAGGTGGGAAAGTAAAAGTCAATAGTAGCTACTGATTGTGAATAAATTGTTATTTATTATACAAGTGTTTTATATACCAATAAAACACAAGTGTAATACAAAATTTTATCCACAACTCTTAATTATAGGTATCAAAGAAATCTGGTCGTAACGTTTCACGTTGATTCAGTTATATATAACTTCTCAAAATACGGTAAATCATGAAGTGATTGCTAAGTAACAAGTTGTTTACAGTGTTTTATGGAATATAAAACACTAGTGGTTTATGAGCCATATAATTCAACTGAAATCAGTGTAATAATATCTTTATTATATATGAGTTCTGGATAAAACAATTTTGTCATTTTGTTTCATTTTAATAATCTGCCAAACTTTCTAAATAAGTGCTTGATATGGACTAAAAATATATTTTCGAGTCTCGTAATATTATTAGGCTTCTAGTCGTTCGGCAATCTTTTTTACTCGACCAGAAAATTTATATTTTTAGAACTAAAGAAATAAATAACAATTAAGTTGTTAATTCTTCAGTTTTTGGTTGGCTGCAATTTTAAATTTGGTATTTCGTGTGTTTTAAGTACTTTTTTACAAGAAATTAAAATTGATACCATAAATGATCAATTCTCTGGTTATTTAATTTTTATAAGGAGTAAGAATTTGTATTTTGTATTACTTTTTTTGTACATTTTCTTTTTAGTTATGGTTTTGATTAAATTTTATTAGAAAAATGTCGTCTCCTAGTGGGCTTTATACGAGCTATATCCTTTAAATTTGAGAGAATTAGATGTTGGAAAAACGATTTTTTCTTTGTCATGAATGGCGGTTTTTGAAAGTTAGTCTCGGACGGCAAAATGTCTTTAGGTTGCACTCGCAAGTCTTAAAACACACGCTTTGCTCGCATTTTAACACTAATCCACTCATGATTAAAGACTAGTTCTACCTATTAAAGCCTTGTTTTCACCTCTTAACATAGTCTTAGTTTTAGTTTTTCGACATAACCTTGAGAGTTTGTCATATGTGAATACAGCTGAGCGTTTCCAGCTACTCTTTTAGTCTTAGTCTTTGTCTTTGTCGCTGCGCATAAACACAAAGTTTGCAGACTTCATACTTTCGACATAGTCTTTCGTCGCTGTTCTGTAAGAGAGAGTTAGCTGCGATAATGCTATCTCTTGTTATGCTGTCAATTCTATGCCGTATTTATCAAATGTCATTAGGTTTGTTTTGAAAATACGATAAATATGGACAATAGAATAAAAATAGTAACAATTTCAACTGTGAAAAAAATAAAAATTACTAGATTAATAGCAACAACAAAACTAACATGTTAAAAAGAAATTATTTGGTCGCTGTCATTTTAAAATTTATTTCTTTTCTTTGATTTTATAAGTATAATTGCAATTTAATCATATTTTAATAATATAAAAATCAATTTCGAAATTTAAATTACTATATTTGAAAATTCTGGTTTGTACACTACAAAAATGTCTCAATTTTTTCAAATTGTTTTGGAATTGTATAACTTAATTAAACTAGTCCTTAATTTTAATAGTAATTACTATTCTTTATTAATAATTTTATATAGTTTATAAAGTATTTCAAATAGTTTTATACAATTATTTTCTCATTAAGTGAACAAACCTTTACTAGAATAATGAATTAAGGTTATGTTTATGTAAAGAGCTGGAAATTTTCAGACATAAACAGAAACAAAGAAACCAAAAACAAAGACTAAAACAGAGACTATGTTAAGATGTCGAAACGTAGCTTAATATACACGGTATGTCCCAAAAAGAACGAAACTCTTTAGATATAGAATAAAACACGCATTGTTTTATGTTTGAAACTTAATATTTATTCAAAATAGGTTCCATTTGAATCAATACACTTTTTAGAACGATCAACTAGAGCATGCATAGATTTTTTTATTCCATCTAAAGGAACGTTCTTTAACAACTGTGTCACGGCTGCTTGAATGGCTGGAATATCATCATAAAACGCTCCTTTCATGGCAATTTTCAGTTTTGGGAAAAGATAATAGTCACATGGTGATAGATCAGGCGAATACGGAGGGTGGTCGATGACACAAATATGTTTTTTCATCAACAATTCGTTGACTTACACGAGCGACTTTTTGGTCTTCGTTTAATTCATGTAGAACAAAACGTGAACAAACCTTCTTTTTATCCAAATCTTCAGTTAGAATTCTCCAAATAGTATTTTTACTTCTATTTAATTATTCACCCAACATTCTAACAGTAAAATTCGCATCGACAGCAATGATTTCATGCACTTTTTCGACTAATACAGCACAATTTCCGGCTTTTGGACGTCCACATCTTTCAACATCATTTAAATCTTCACGACCATTTTTAAATTTTGCAAATCACTTATAAACTTGTGAACGAGATAAACAATCATCACCATAAACTTTTTTCATCAATTCGTATGTCTCAGCAATTTTTTTTCCAAGTTTAACACAAAATTTTATATTTGCTCGTCGTTCCATTGTATTTTCACAACATAAACACAAAAACCACTTTCATTAAAATGCGCGTAAATTTTTAAACTGTCACCTTGCATGAAGTTGTGAGCGTTCGAAAGAGAAAAGATGTATCTTTCTAACAATGTGTTTGTTCAATAGATTGCGCTACGTGTTCTATGATTTAAATTAAAAGTTTCGTTTTCTTTGGGACATACTGTGTAAATTAATAATATCCACACTCCGCAAACCAAATGAAACAATTTATCAAGAAACGCACAAAACCCTGCTCGTCAAAATCAATACCACAAAAAACAGTTAAAAAACCTCTCAACAAATCATTCTGTCAGCGGCTCAACGAGTGTCCATCCCATCAGCCAGTGACATGACATTGTCTCTGCTGCGATCTTCGCTGTAGCTGAATCCGCAGCAGCCTCGCAACATCTCCACTTGATGCGAGAGATCTGTCTGTTCAGTCTTGGACACTCGTGACGTCGGGACAGTCAGTTCGGCGTGTGTGCTGATTGGCCCTGATTGCACTGGACCTTAATTGGGTCCAGTGTAACAAAAAGTCACTCGTAGTGAATCTAGAACGGCAGTGGCGGAGAGTGGAGAGGAAGTGGAAGAGGCTGATGTGATGTGGGTGAATGTTGGGATTTTTGAATAAGAATGTGTTCATGGTAGCGAAAATTGAAACTATGGTAAAGATACAGTTTGCTACTAACCTAATAATTAAGTACTTACAAAAATAAAGGATAATACCACTAATATTTATAATAAAGAAGGTAATAAAACTATTATTAACTAACATTGTACTAATGGCCGGTTTCACAAACGAAAGTTAATTTTTAAACATGGTTTAAATAAATAAAAGGTAATCAAAATTACATGTCAAATAAAATAATTGACATTGCTGTCATTATACAGTATGTCCCAAAAATAACGAAACTCTTTAGATATAACTAAGAATAAATTAAACCCCTAAGCCTTAATAAATATAAAGAAAAATCTAAATACGTATTTCGAGAACTAAGTTCTCATCATCTGTAGATGAAGCAAAGGGAAAACCCAAGATTACACGACTTGTGAACCAAGCTAGTGGTCAAGGTTGAATCCAACTTGCCGAACAAGTACATACCTATTTATACTAAAACGAAGCAATGAGCCGTGTCTAAAGAACCAATAAGCAAGAAGCTTGAGTCAACTTACAAAACTAATTACCTACGAAAGCAAACAATTTACTATTAGGGATGAGACCCAGGTCAGAGTTAATCAAGCGGTGTTTATTTTTAAATATGTTTATACTTTCATACGCGTCTAATTGTCTAATATTATTCACAGATTTTAGTAATTTTAAATTATTTATGTTAAAAGTTATAAAATATAAAGGTGGAGAAACCGCCATTGCATGTAATGGAAATTACATAACATAATAGATATTAGTAAAATTAATATTTAAATTATTTTCAAATAATGAAATTATTTTTACATGCAAATGTGAAAAATTTACTTTTCCTACAACTGTGCGATTTCTTTGTTATTACGTAACTATAATTGCCTTGGTTACGTATGGAAAGTAGATGAATGCAGACCAAGTGCGTTTCCGAAAGCAAAGAAACACTAGTGCGGAAAGTGTTTCATTACGTAACTGTCAAAAGAATATTGTTTTGACAGCGATTTAAATTTCGCGCCGAGCGCGGAATTCATATTTTGACCACAGACGCTTATGGAAGAAGAAGATACGGTGAACCAGCGCTAGTAAATATGCAGTAGTATATTTTGACGTTTATAAACCTAACCTTAATTTGCAGTATATCTAATCTGTAGACAATTAATAAAATGAACCGAACAAAGTAAAATATATCGATAAATGGTTTTATTTAAAGAGTAAGTGAAATACTTCATATTTATTGTTTGTGCATATTATTAATACAGTTGTTACAGTTGCTTATATTGACATAATGTAAAGTGGAAACTTTTGTGTCTAAAGAAACATTGATTTCTTCCGTACCTGTTCATATTATTACCAGTAATATTATTGGTAACAATTTCGGAAGCTTCAGAAGTACCAGCAGCAGGTTGATTGTCATTGTCGAAAATAGATCCAACATAGTATGATCCGGAGCTTCAATTATCTTTGGAGGTGTTAATGATAAAGAAGAATCACTCACTGTACTATTTCAATCAAGATGATTTTGAAGAAATTATTTTGACGTTAGTGAAATATTTTTAAATAACGTAGAACAATGTGCAAGCAATCAACAAACAAACCATAGCAACGCCGTAAAACATCGTTCTCATGTAATATCATTAAAATTTTATAAATTTTAATAATATTTTAGTGATTTACTAAATCGCACAGTTGTAGGAAAAATGTTGTTTATAACACGTGCCGAAAAAGGTTACATGCTCGTGCACGTAACGAGCCTTTTTCGGCACTTGTTATAAAAATAACTATTTACATTTATTAAAAAAATATAATGTGCACCTAATTAATAATTCATATAAATGTGAAATAACGAATTTAATTATTTATATGGAAACTAATTAATTTCGGTATTTATATAAACAGTCAATTTGCAATATATAATTATAATCGAAACATCATTAACAGTCATTCATTTACTGCAAATACCAGAAACTATCCGTCCGAAATATTTAATATCTCGTTTAATATTGTCTGTTTCAATTGAGGACAAATGTCGCAAACTAAATTTATTCATTAGGTTTGTAATTGATATATCTATGAAATTTTCAGAAGAGCGTAACAATGACGTCATCAATAATGCGCGTATATTTCCTGTTGTCAAACGTGCCTAATTCAATTTAGGAAAGAATATTTATAAAATAATAGAATAAAGGAATACAATTTTCTGCCATTATTAAAAAGATGGATTTTCTGCAATATAAAATAGGAATTTAATTATAAATAAAAAATAAATATATCATCACGCCTTTTACCTATTTCTGGGTGGGGCATTCTGCCGAAGCAGATCTCGGTATGTGATATATTAATGCGCGTGAAGTGCGATTATCAGCTATCAAATCACGGCTCCCAAAAATATTAGTGGTGGAGAAACCACAGGGGTAATTTTAATTTTGGTGAAAATGTTTGTCGATTGTGGGGATCGAACTAGGGTTCTCAGGATCCACAGGCCGACTCGATACCACTGAGCGATCTACCCCTAATTGTAATTAATACAAACTACGAAAACAATACAAACAGAATAAAAATGTAAAAAAAATTGCATATGTGGTCAAAGAGCCTCTTTGACAATAGAAAGAGGGTGCAAAAATCCTGGCCTGCAATTGTTTACTTTCAGTCACCGAAAGACTCTTTTTACACTATGTTAAGAGGTGGAAACAAGTCTTAACAAACAAAATAAAATAAATGATACGGAATTTTTATACATGAGATGAACTTTATTTTCACAAGTAGGTGATTTTTTTTGGGAATGATTCAGCATTATTATAACCTGCCATCTACCGTAGAGTGTTGAAAACTTGCTGAGTGTTTGCAGAAAGGTTTATTTCCAGAGCCACCCTTATTTTTATTTTATTCATAAATTTTTGTCAACAATTAAAATTTAAAACTGTTTGCTGCTCTCCACGTATTGTGTGTCGAGGAAAACATGAATTTGTGTAATGTAAATATGCAGGGCAGGGGCAGGGGCGGACTGGCCCCAGGGAATACAGGGTATCATTTCCAGGTTGTTAATTTTCTAATGGAAAAAATAATCTTGTTTATTGCTCCCCACTCCGCTGGGAAGTACAACGTTATGTAGAACCAAGTGCAGCTTATTTTCACATTTTCTTGTTGACGCGATCTTATTTTTTTTTAAATTTTTATCTGGTGAAATTTACTTAATACTGTTGTTGAATCAGTCGTACATGTCATAAATAAAAGTAACTAAAAACTATGACATCATATCTTACTACGTTTATATGTAGATACCGTAATCATATTGCAAATTTTTTTCCGCCTCTTAATATTCAGTTTAATTTGTAATGAGTTGTTGACTTTACTGACCCTAAGTCTTCGACATTTTTAGTATTCATTGAATATTGACCACATTCAGCTGTCACAATATGCGGTTTAAGAATTGTTAATGAACATCGTAGATTCGTATTTCAGTATTGCCAATAGAAGTAAAACTAAAAAAAAAACATTTATCGATGTAACACTGTAATAAAACAGTGTTTGTTGCAATTTAATACTTAATATTTTTATGCAATAGCAAATATACAAGTCTATATATATATAAAAATTAATGTTTGTTTATTTGTTTGTCCCGTATGCGTTCCTATATCATTCATCCGATTGCGATGAAACTTTGCTAAGTTATTGTGTGCACGCCCGCGATCGTTTCTGACAGCACAAGTTCAATCCGCCATCTTGAAACAAAATGGCCGCTAGCTATCTTGAAAAGTATTGCATTGATTCGATTCAAATTTGGTATAGGCATAGAGGAGAACCAATCTTAACATATAGACATAATAAAGCTTCAGTCCGCCATCTTTAAACAAAATGGCCGCTAGCCATCTTGAAAAGTACTGTACTGATCCGATTAAATTTTGGTATAGACATATACGAGAACCAAACTTAACATATAGGTATAATAAAGCTTCAGTCCGCTATCTTGAAACAAAATGGCCGCTAGCTATCTTGAAAAGTACTGCACTGATTCGATTCAAATACGGTATAGACATATAAGGGAACCAATCTTAACATATAGGTATAATAAAGCTTCAGTGCGCCATCTTGAAACAAAATAGCCGCTAGTTATTCTAAAAATTACTGCACTGTTTCGATTCAAATTTGGTATAGACATATGCGGGAACCAATTTTAACATATAGACATAATAAAGCTTCAGTCCGCCATCTTAAAACAAAATGACCGCTAGCTATCTTGAAAAGTACTGCACTGATTCGATTCAAATTTGGTATAGACATAGACGGGAACCAATCTTAACATATAGATATAATAAAGCTTCAGTCCTATGCCATTCGAATTCAGATGTTTGCAGTTTCCGGTACGACTCGCATTTGCAATGACCATCAACAATCGCTACAAGTGTGTGGACTAAACTTGGAAAATCAATGCTTCTAACATGGACAGCTGTACACAAACACTTTCTTTGAGTTGCAGTGCAACATATGCCGGGTACTCGCATTAAATTGTAGACCACGCGAACGAAGTCGCGGGTAATAGCTAGTATAATAATAAAATATATAAATAAATAAATATAAATATATCATCACGCCATTTACCCATTACTGGATGTGGCACTCTGCCGATGCAGATCTCGGTAAGTGATATATTTATGCGCGTGAAGTGCAGTTACCAACTGTCAAATCACGGCCCCCAAATATTTTAGTGCTGGAGAAGCCACAGGGGTAATTTTAAATTGGTGAAAATGTTTGGTCGGCTGTGGGAGTTGAACCAGGGTCCTTTAGATCCACAGGCCTACTTGATACCATTGAGCCAAAACTTTGATTCAATTAATAATACAAATTCTTTTCATTTATTTTATGATTTTCTTTCATCGTAACGCCATCTGTTGTCAATCAGTGAATTTCACCTGATATGTTAGAAGTGTGCATTATACTAACATATCAATGTATGTTATTTTCAACTTTTCGTAGAAGTTTATGATGTTATGGTTACTTTTAAAAGTGGCCGTCTGAAAATTTAATTAAGATATGCCATCTAATTTTATTTGATTATTCAGGCGATTGAATAATATGTAATGAAAATGTAACATTTTTAAAAACGTCTGTAAACTATATTAGCGTTTTAAAGATAAAAATGCTCATAAACTTTTATCTTGCACTTTACTTAAATAACTGGAATAATAAAATATATTATTACTTATAAAGATTATTTGCACGAACTGTTTCATTCCATCACATTATTATCTAATACGCAGTAAATAGATTTGTGGCAGCATATCGTATTCGGGTATTAAGGACTAGAATTTGATTCCCACTGCTGCACATTGATTTTAATTTTACTCCTGAATTGACATATATATTTAATTTTTGTGCTAAAGCTGGGTGTGTTAAGGTAGTACTAGTGTGACGATGGCGCCATCAGTTGTCGAGTGGCGAAACTGACGCTCAAAAAAATATAAAAATTGAATAAAATAAGTGTTTTATACCTATTACGATTTGAATATCATGAATTGTTAACAGGTTGTTGGTCTAGTGAATTTTCAAATACCATACCACCGTGTGGTGTCGCCATTATAAATTGGGATTCTTAATTTTTCGTTAAAAACAAGGCTTCGCATGGCTATATATCCATTGCTAAACGATGAAATACTTTCTCCTTCTGATACCATATACATGGATAGTTCTAGAACATCATACTAGTTATTCAAATGAAACTGCAAAATTTTAGAGGTACACAAACCAAATATGTGCGATTCTGAGTGATGATCGCCATAAGCCCCGTGTATAAGACCTCAACTTTACAAGCGAATATATTTGTTCACAGACTATGAATGTGTTTCATATTTTAACAGGATGCGTATGACTATCCAATGTTTACGTGCGCCAAATTTCATTCAGATCTGCAAAAAAATGTTCACGCTAGTACTACCTTAATAAAAATTCATGGTCACCGCCACTCACGAAAACAATTTTCTTTCACGCCCGTTCACACCCGATATTAAAAATGAATCACACTCACTCACGCTCACGATATACAATCTTAAATTTGCTCACAATCAAAACCACGGCTCGCGCCCGCCTCTATTCTGTGCATCAAATAATAAAATTGAAGTCTTCGTCAAAGAAAAATTTGAGGTTAACCTCAAAT
This sequence comes from Pterostichus madidus, assembly GCA_911728475.2. Classification (NCBI taxonomy): domain Eukaryota; kingdom Metazoa; phylum Arthropoda; class Insecta; order Coleoptera; family Carabidae; genus Pterostichus; species Pterostichus madidus. The sequence goes on from OU452314.1 coordinate 28,588,790, forward strand.
TTTCACTAATCTGGGCGACTATAGATATTCAATGTTAATCTGTCTAACTTTCCCAATATAGCTGATTTTAGTTTTAAGTGTTACAATGTTTCTATGCTTTCTTTACAACGGTATATCAAAGGTTTCAACGCATTTTTAGAATAGCTCCCATTTTGATAATGCTACAACTCTGCCATCTACTGTTAAGTGATAAAACTTGTCAGGTGTCAGTAGGCAGGTTTAAATTAAGACGTATTACAATTCCTTTCTCTGAGTAAAGCACACTTGGATAAAAAAAATACTGCTACCAACGCAATAATTAATATGAAAGTTTTAAATAAGAATGCTCTTATATAACTGGTAGTACGGTGATGTGGGTAGCGTTATGGAATTCGTATCTGGAGATCTCGAGTTCCTATCCCATTCTAGCTAAATATGTATATATATATATATATATATATATATATATATATATATATATATATATATATATATATATATTATATAAACACCCCATCTTCTCCAAAATAAATTTTTGAAGGGCATGAAAAACTCGGAAAAAGTATCTAGTTTTCAACTATGAGTGGCGAAATTGATACCGTCAATTTGATACCAACCTCAGCATATTTTGAATAACAAAAAAAAAACAGTTGACTCATGAGGACTCTAATTTTATATTATGATTTTAGCCACCTTTGTTCTTCATATGTTTTATAATAATATACAGATTTTAAAAATTAATAAAATGTTACTACTTATTTATAATAAATGAAACGATAATTGTTTCGAAAAATATTTTAAGTAAATGTTTGAAATCAAATTATGGTCTATTATACTTACTACGTATTTTGTTATAAACACTACAGTTTATGAAATAAACATAAAGAGTCCAATTTTCAATAAAATTTTAACTAAAATCTGACTAATCCTTAATTTTGGATTTGTCAAATTAAGCTAAACCATATTCCCAAAAAAAGTTTAAATTATCTTTAACATAATCTTAACATTTAGTTTTCGCAAAGTGACTTGAATTAACTTTTATAAATCGGACTGGCATAATATTAGCTAAACCAAAATTCAGGATTAGCTAAAACTTTTATGAGAATTTGGTTGTAAAACTAAAAGATCCATCAATAAGAGGGCAGGGTGAAAAGTTCCTGAAAAATGAAACAAGAAATGATTTATTTGGTCAAAACATATTTTATTTCTGAACACAATCTCCTTGTTGCTCGATACACATCGTCCAACGTTTTTATAATTTTTCGATCCCTTCCAAATAATACGATTTTGGTAATCCTTCAAAATAGGCGTTTGTCTCAGCGATGACCTCATCGTTGGAGCCAAATCTCTTTCCGCCGAGCCATTTCTTCAAGTTTGGAAATAGATAAAAATCGCAGGAGGCCAAATCTGGAGAATATGGTGGATGATGAACCAATTCGTAGAGCAATTCATGCAATTTTGCCATTGCGACTGCGGACCTGTGTGCCGGTGCAGAGAGCAAATGCGGCACCCATCTGACAGATAGCTTTCTCATATTCAAAAATTTATGCAAAATGTTCCGTACCCGTTCGGTTGAGATGCTCATAGCCTCAGCAATCTCTTTAACTCGCCGATCGTCCAATATCATACCATGGATTTTATCGACGATTTCTGGCGTTGTAACCTCAATTGGACGACCAGAACGTTCGGCGTCCTTGGTGGTCATACTATCACAATGAAAATCAGTAAACCATTTGTGAATCGTTGCAATCGATGTTTTCAAAAATCTTCAGGGTTGCTTGCTTTCGATGGGTGTCAAAACAGAACTGAATGACATATCAGTCTGAAAATTTTAATGCGTTCTAGTTAAAGATGGTACATCACAAATGTCACATGAGATTGCGATTGTGGCGCCATCTGTTTTATTTTTCAGGGACTTTTCATCCTGCCCTCGTAAAGTTGTAGTATTACTGGTTGTACTTGTATATTGTATATTTCAGTGGTTGGGAAAGCAAAAAAGGTCAAAATATCCATGCAATATGTACTAAAATGAGGTTAAAATTGGAAACGGACACATTTATAAAGAAAATCCGAATATGTATAAAATCTACAAAATATGCCGATGCATATAATCCGGTTAGATTCAAATCCTGATATCTTTGATTACGAGTATCTTCATCTTTTTACTGATCTAACAAAATGACAAAAGAATAAACCAAGCAAATTTTAAATAAAATTTCATATGAAACAGTCCCTTTCTGGCTTTAAAGTGACTGTGACACAATAACATCTCAAGAATGGAAGCTGCAATATAAAATGTTCATTTTTACAACCTACAGAGGCAGAACTGAACATACTGCAAGACATATTTTTATTTTTCATTTTATTGGAAACACAGAGCGAAGCAATATATGAAAAGCAGAAAAGCTTTTAAAAAATTCCAATTCAGTTTCAGTTTTACGATGAATCTGAAGCTGAAGTATGTTGCAGGATCGATGAACAATTCAGCAGGATTAGAGTTGACCTGTGTGACCTTCGCAGGAAATGTCAGCACGGGTTTTATATTATCCTATGTGGGAATAACATAATGTTGCATGAGAATCATACTTTTTTATTACACTTTAATATCAAGGTGGATCGTGAAGTCACGACTGCAATTTTGTTCACACATTTTAGTTAGTTGCAATTACAGTGTAATTGTAACATTATTTTGTAATATTCCTGGCAAGTTTCATTGTTTTCATTTAAATTTTAAGGATTACTTAAATAAAAAATCTGGTATGGTCACCACACGACTTTCTTATATACAGCATATTTAATATTTAGAATATATGATAATATAATATTATTAAACATGTAATTTAGTTTTTCAGTAATTCAGCATTTACCTGTTTGAAACATATAAAATACCAAATTTGTTTACGTATAATTTTTTAGTAATATTGACTATTTTATGTCTAACGGATTTCGAGCTTAACCCTCAAGAGTCGTGAGATACGAAGTCGATTAAATTGAGGCAAAGTTGCCAAATTAGTTGACTATTTTAATGATGTATTTGTTTTTCCAAAAAAAGACTTAGATAACTAGATAAAGCGAAAATTAAAATTTATGTTGTTTGTTTCTATTGCTACTATGATTATTAAAATATATTATTAAACATAAAAATTAGTTTTTCTCAAAATTAGACGCATATACAGAAAAATTGCAAATAACATTTTATGTTCCAAATATTTTTACCAACATCTTTTATTTGAAACTTTTTTTCGTAACTGATTCCAGTTTTGAAATAAAGGGAATTTATTGTTTTGTGTGTCCAGTAAACTTCCTCTTCTGGTTTTTCAATTTCATTCAAAATCAACTCAGCCAAGTTTCGTTAACAAATCTTATCTCGTTCATGAGATATTGCACATACGGACACACATCCATCCATCCATCCATCCATCCATCCACACACACAGACATCATTGAGGAAATGATCAAAATGGATTCAGTGGACCTCAAAACACGTATTTCCCGCGAAAATCTCGTCAACGATTTTTTTCACGATTCCAATACTTCCTTATACTGCGTATAAGAAAGTAGAAATGCCGCCTCAAAATATGTATGCCACTATAAAGACCCAATGAAAATGAATTATTTTCTTAAAACTGCATATTGAAATAGTACAAAATAGCATGGTACTAACACATGTCTAATTGTGTAACCATAGCAACTAGTTTAATTTATTTTAATTGGCCTAATGTACAGTTGATGTGCTTGCATTCTACAATAGAACAACAACAAACGAATCATCTCGACCGTCTTTGCTTTCTGCTACAATTCTAGTTGGCGCTTCTTTCGTTCTTCCCCACTGTCTGTTTGTAGTGAAGTATTTTTGTTTTGTTTTATTCGAGCGTGCCTGAGTCTGGCTCTGCGCCAGAGGTTAACAAGACGATTTCACTCAATATTTTCAGATTTATTGAATGCCAAATGTTTTTGATATTCGAACGTTTTATTAGGAGTAATTGGTCGTTTAGTCATGTTTAAAGTGTTATAAATTAAGTGTAGGCACTTAAATTTTAGATCGTTTCTTTAATTGCAGTTTTAGGAAGTGATGTCATGTAAATAAAAATAGGTTTTGATTAAAAGAGTAAGTTCATAGTTGACTGATTTACATAGCGAAGAATTATTATAAAGAATTCTTTTTAAATCCATGAAATCTTACCAAAATCACAGAATTATGTAAAACTGTGAAAACGATACATTGACCAAGTTGACCGATCATTTATTGAAGATTTGTTGACAACGTTTCGGCTAAGGTTACAGCCATCTTCGGGTCTAACGATAAAACACAATATCGTAACAATGAAAGAATTACAAAGGATTTATTTATACCTGAAATTGTTTGGGTGGTTCTCTTAATTAAACTGTAAAGTAATAGGTTACAATTAAAAAAAAAATAGGATGGCTAGCTCAGTGGTATGAAGTCGGCCTGTGGATCCTGAGAACCCTGGTTCGATTCCCACAGGCTACAAACAATTTTCATAATTTCAAAAGCTACCCCTGTGGCTCCTCCACCACTAACATCTTTGGGGGCCGTGATTTGACGACTGGTAACCGCACTTCACGCGCAAAATATATCACTTACCGAGATCTGCTTCGACAGAGTGCCACACCCAGTAATGGGTAGAAGGCGTGATGATATATTTATTTATTTATTTTACAAATAAAAAATCTCGATTACATAAAAATGTCCACGCCAAGATTTTATGAACACTGGGCCAAAACAATTATTTCATTTGATTGTCAACAGATTACATGAACATAACATCCACGCTTCAAATTCGAATAGCTATATTTTCTCCGTAACAATGTCTTTACGTTTACATTTACTAAGTTTATATGCAGTTTTCAAACTAGTTTAAGTTTTTAGCTAAAATTATGTGAAACTAAAATAAATAAAATAAATAAATGTATCATCACGCCTTTTACCCATTACTGGGTGTGGCACTCTTCCGAAGCAGATCTCGGTAAGCGATATATTTTGCGCGTGAAGTGCGGTTACCAGTTGTCAAATCACGGCCCCCAAAGATGTTAGTGGTGGAGGAGCCACAGGGGTAGTTTATGAAATTATGAAAATTGTTTGTCTCCTGTGGGAATCGAACCAGGGTTCTCAGGATCCTCAGGCCGAATTCATACCACTGAGCTAGCCACCCCATAAAATTATGTGAAACTAAAATAAAATAAATAAATAAATATATCATCACGCGTTTTACCTATTACTGCGTGTGGCACTCTTCTGAAGCAGATCTCGGTAAGTGATATATTTATGCTCGTGAAGTGCAGTTACCAACCGTAAAATCCCGGCCCCTAAGGATGTTAGTAGTGGGAGAGCCACAGAGGTAAGTTTAAATTGGTGGAAGTGTTTTGTTGGCTGTGGGTATTGAACCAAGGTTCTTTGTATCCACAAGCCGACTTGATACCACTAACCCATTCCCCATATATAGCTCAGTGGTATGAAGTCGGCCTGTGGATCCTGAAAACCCTGGTTCGATTCCCACAGGAGACAAACAATTTTCATAATTTCATAAACTACCCCTGTGGCTCCTCCACCACTAACATCTTTGGGGGCCGTGATTTATATATATATTATAAAACTACCCCTGTGGCTCTCCCACTACTAACATCCTTGGGGTCCGTAAGATGTGTAATGAATCTAATTACCTTTAATTTATTTATGGGGTAATGGCTCAGAGGTATCTAGTCGGCCTGTGGATCCTGAGAACCCTGGTTCGATCCCCACAGCCGACAAAACATTTTCACCAATTTAAAATTACCCCTGTGGCTCTTCCACAACTAACATGATTTGACGGCTGGTGACCGCACTTTCCGCGCATAAATATATCTGTTTCGGCAGAGTGCCACACCCAGTAATGGGTAAAAGGCGTAATAATATATTTATTTATTTATATATTTATTTTACGTTTTGACTTAAGCGAAGAAATTGGCGCAGTGTGCATTTTATGAAGCGATTTTGTAAATCATTTAACTACAACTGAACTATATTAAATTTACACAAAAACTAGATGATTGCATCCCTCAAACCTTTTAAAGAACAGATTCGTAAGGAAATTTGCAGCAGTATAAAATAATAGAATCTCAAGTAATTCGCGTGCGCAATTATGTCATTCTAATCTATTTCTCGAGTTGAACACAATTTGCTAATGACTTTGATTACATGTAATCTGCTCGCTACATTATCGACAAGACAGACAGCGAAGACGTGAACAAGAACAACGCGTGTTGTTATCCTGTCAGGATCTGATATTACAAAGGATATTCGATATTCCTAACAAAAGCTAATCATTTTATTCATCAGTATTCAAAATAGATACATGCTAATGTACCGTATTATGGAAATTAAAACTCTGCTTCGACAACTTAAATTTTCACAATATAAATATATAATCAAAAATGGCAAAATAGCGACCTAATATACAGGATGATCAAAAGGAATTGTTATAGTTGGCAATACAATTCCAGAGATCTTTTTATTCCACAGTTGTACGTCAGATAAAGGCGGAAATACTATTTGACATTTCTAATAAATGCAAATAGGTTATGTCAGGAGTCTGACAGCTAATAGAATTTTGACTTTTTAAGTAATCGAAGTACTTTAGAAATAAAAGTAATAATAAATGTACTCAAATTTAAATTTAAATTTTCAAATGTCACTGTCAACAACAGGAAAAGAATTTATGTATCAGGCTTACCAATTTCAAGTAGTTTTTTTTAGTGCCAACTGTAACAATTCCTTTTGATCACTCTGTATTTATCATTTACGTACGCGATTCTGTTCACGAAGTTTATTTTTTTTTTGTACAATAACTACAGTATTTTATTTTTTTATTATGAACAGGAGATCAAAAAATTACATAAAACTAATATCATATCGTAAACCCTTGTATTTGCTCCTTACCAGCACCAGAGCCGGGCAAGTACCAGAACCATAGTACTTAAGTATAAGTACCAGGACTAACCATGGTTAGTACTAGTTTTGCAGTACTTTTTCAAGCACGGCTTGAATATACTTCAGTAAAGTACCAGTTTTTTTTAGACCGAAGTACTTAAAAATAAGTATTTTGCAAGTACCAGTATTGGGTATATTCGTATGAAATAGTTTTTCTGTTATTGTTTATTTTAATAACAACATATTCTAAATATATATTTTGAAAACATGATTAAAAATCTGGTGTGGTCACCACACGACTTTCTTATACCTACACAGCATATTTAATATTTAGAATATATGAATATTATATAATATTATTAAACATGTAATTTAGATTTTCAGTAATTCAGCATTTATCTGTTTGAAACATATAAAATATCTAATTTGTTTATGTATAATTTTTTAGTAATGTTGACTACTGTATGTCTAACTAAGAACCGTGAGATACAAAGTCGAATAAATTGAGGCAAAGTTGCCAAATTAGTTGACCATTTTAATGATGTATTTGTTTTCCGAAAAAAGACATATATAACTAGATAAAGCGAAAATTAAAATTTATGTTTTTAGTTTCTATTGCTACTATGATTATTGGAATATATTATTAAATATATAAATTATTTTTCTTAAAATTAGACGCATATACAGGAAAATTGCAAATAACATTTTATGTTTCAAACTGTTTAACCGCAAACTCAGAGTACTTCAAAGTTTCGAAATATTTAAGTACTTTTCGTGATTTTAGTAATATTGACGTACTTAATTATTTGAAAAGTACTTCAATATTTTTTACTTTTTCTATTCAAAAATGTAAGTCTTAAGTACAAGCTGAAATTTAGTAATAATACAAAAGACAAAATGTTTTTTTTTTAAATTTAGTACTTAAAAATTTCAAGTATTAAGTAACACAAAAATAAATATACTTCAGTATAAGTATTAAGTACTAGATGATACGAAAAATTGGTACTTAAGTACTTAAGTAATTAAGTATTGCCCAGTTCTGACTAGCACCACCTGGTATCTATAAACCTCGTGAGAAAAATGTTACTATTACTTCCCTTAAATGAAGTAATACTCAAGTGAAATTAGAAGCATTACGTTCGTATCCATCTTTCCAGTAAAAAAAACCCTACATAAAAGTAGGTAACCATCATATAATTTTATCTAAATTTCATTTTATTTTACCTCGTAAACCGATACTAAAACCCTTGACAGAAAGTGCTTTTAAAGGAGTAATCCTGCACCATATTTCTAAAATCTAATCCGATGTTTTACTCCCGTGCAGTCCACTGTAAAAACTCTCAAATCTGTTACGAAGTGTAAAAGCTCTCGAAGAAATCGCCTTCACTCAGCTGCGCTCTATCGACGTTCGCTGTGCGTTGAATGAGTGACAAGGACGGAGAGATATAATGTCAATGTGTGGAAAGAGGAGACGAGTGCTGGTTGATCGTTACTGACAAGTTTCCGTTTCTGGAGATGCGGGTTTCTTAACACTCGATGCTGGTGAGGTAGGTTGTTGCTATGACAACGTGACTGTTTTCTTGTTGTCGTGAAATGAGCAATAATGGATCGTATTGAAGGTGGGAATACGACTATAAAGGCAAACAAACGGGATTGTCATTTTGTTGAAATTGTTTGTATTGGGGTGTTTGACAAATTAAAAATGGTGTCGCTGTTTTGAAGTTGTTACAGTGAAGCTACGGTCATAGTTCCAATTACAATTAATGCAATAGATGTATTAATCAGTACGGTATTCGAATACGTACGAGGGCAGGTTGAAAAGTACTTGAAAAATGAAACAAGAAATGATTTATTTGGTCAAAAATATTTTATTTCTCAACTTAATCTCCTTGTAGCTCGATACACTTCGTTCAACGTTATTCTAATTTTTCGATCCCTTCCAAATAATGCGATTTTGACAATCCTTCAAAATAGGCGTTTATCTCTGCGATGACCTCATCGTTGGAGCGAAATCTCTTTCCGCCGAGCCATTTCTTCAAGATTGGAAATATATATAAATTACAGGGGCCGCAAATAGTCCTTATTGCGCTTGAACATCGCCAAACACTCCTTTGAACTTGTTACACGTTCGCGCTTGTTGTCAACAGAGAGCAAATGCGGCACCCATCTGGCAGATACCTTTCTCAAATTTATGCAAAATGGTCCGTACCCGTTCGGTTGAGATGCTCATAGCCTCAGCCAGTTCGTGCACTTTAACTTGTCGATCGACGATTTCTGGCGTTGTAAACTCAATTGGACGATCAGAACGTTCGGCATCCTTTGTGGTCATACTACCACAACGAAAATCAGTAAACCACTTGTGAATCGTTCTAATCGATGGTGAGGAGTCCCCATAATGTTTAACAAGCGATGCTTTGGTTTGCGTAATGTTTTTTCCACGCATGAAATAATGTTTAATCAAGACGCGAAATACACTTTTTTCCATGGAAGGTTGCTTGCTTTCGATGGGTGTCAAAACAGAACTGAATGACATATCAGTCTGAAAATTTTAATGCATTCTTCTTAAAGATGGTACATCACAAATGTCACATGAGATTTGCGATTGTGGCGCTACCTGTTTTATTTTTCAGGGACTTTTCACACTTTATGATTCTGCTTGTTAGAAATCAATTACGTAACCGACAAAAATTTGATTGAACTTTTTTTTGGTCAAAATAGATTTTTTTTAAGATAAAAAACTAAAGAATTTACTACGATGTTGAATGAGATAAGTAAAGTTTTACAAAATGAAAAGTAGGTCGCAAATTCCAAGTTTGTATCGGATTGAAAGCTCGGGGCGGAAATACGCGCATTGGCCCAAGACTAACCCAAATCCACTATCAGGAACGTGAGATAGATCTTTTAAAGTTCGTTTGTATTACGTGAAAATAGGATACGAGTAAAATTGAGACAAGTAAAAATTTATATATAGTATTCCTGTATATCTACTTCAAGATTTAGGTAGTAAAAAATAAATATATCATCACACCTTTTACCCGTTGCTGGATGAGGCATTCTGCTGCATCAGACCTCGGTAACTGACATATTAAGGTAGTACTAGCGTGAAAATTTGTTTTGCAGATCTGAATGAAATTTGGCGCACGTAAACATTGGATAGTCATACGTATCCTGTTAAAATATGAAACACATTCATCGTCTGTAAACAAATATATTCGCTTGTAAAGTTGAGTTCTTATACACGGGGCTTATGGCGATCATCACTCAGAATAGCACATATTTGGTTTATGTACCTCCAAAATTTTGCAGTTTCATTTGAAAAACTAGTATGATGTTCTAGAACTATCCATGTATATTGTATCAGAAGGAAACAAATATATTCGCTTGTAAAGTTGAGTTCTTATACACGGGGCTTATGGCGATCATCACTCAGAATAGCACATATTTGGTTTATGTACCTCCAAAATTTTGCAGTTTCATTTGAAAAACTAGTATGATGTTCTAGAACTATCCATGTATATTGTATCAGAAGGAGAAAGTTTTTTATCGTTTAGTAATGGATATATAGCCATGCAAAGCCTTGTTTTTAACGAAAAATTAAGAATCCCAATTTATAATGGCAACACCACTACCTTAAGGTAGTACTAGTGTGACGGTGGCGCCATCGGTTGTCAAGTGGCGAAACTGACGCTCAAAAAAATATAAAAATTGAATAAAATAAGTGTTTTATACCTATTATGATTTGAATATCATGAATTGTTAACAGGTTGTTGGTCTAGTGTATTTTCAAATACCGTACCACCGTGTGGTGTTGCCATTATAAATTGGGATTCTTAATTTTTCGTTAAAAACAAGGATTTGCATGGCTATATATCCATTACTAAACGATAAAAAACTTTCTCCTTCTGATACAATATACATGGATAGTTCTAGAACATCATACTAGTTTTTCAAATAAAACTGCAAAATTTTAGAGGTACACAAACCAAATATGTGCGATTCTGAGTGATGATCGCCATAAGCCCCGTGCATAAGAACTCAACTTTACAATATATTTGTTCACAGACGATGAATGTGTTTCATATTTTAACAGGATGCGTATGACTGTCCAATGTTTACGTGCGCCAAATTTCATTCAGATCTGCAAAATTTTTTTCACGCTAGTATTACCTTAAATCAGAAATTTGTACTTGTTAAATAAAATAATATTTTATAAGTAAAATGTGTATCTACCGTAATAAGCGAGAAAAACAGAAAAACAATTTTCCAAACACGCTGTATTTATTTATTTAATTTCGTAAACTAAATCTCGAATGTAAATATTACCTTTTTTGACAGTTGCAGAAAATCTGTATTTTCCAGCGTTGTATTTCTATTTTCAGACCTGAAATTTATTTGTTCCGGCGCTGATTCTGCCTTAAATCCTTCCAGCGAGAAAATTGCATTCATAAATACATGTCTCTCTTTGCCGCTTTCGCATTAGTGTGAGCAGAACAAATTCTCGCTTTGGTGAAAACACACACACTCACATGCAGTGTCAGTGCCGACTAGAGACTCTTTTTACTTTTACACAGTGACATTTACAAAATGTAACAGCTCATAAAAATAACATGGCTTCTGGCTACCCACAACGCCTGATATTTTGTGGTTAGTGCGTACAGGGTTGGATTTACAAATTTTATACGTGAAGCTCACGACATTGTACATTTTTTGCTCTGAAATGGCTTCTAAATTATTTCGGAAAAATATATTAAATTTTCTACTTTAGTATTAATTTTATTTTAAATGTTTCTTTCTAAAAACATAAGAAAGGTTTATAGCAGAAATTATATGACATTTTTTATGCAAATATTTTGACCATTATGAGAATAATTTAACAATGACTTCGTCATAAATGTGTGGATCTTTCTCGCTATCAAACATTCCCAATAAAAGAAAATTTCAAAGAAATGAAAGTACTAGTACTTTTTTTTCGAATTTAAATTTTAATACACGATGGCGATGCAGGAGTGTATTAATCAAATATGTGAAAAAGATGCTTCCATTACGTGTTGTACATATAATTTTTTTATACTTGATTTTACGGACAAATATTATTTTGACAAATGTCAACATTTCGATAGTTTGTTTTTGAATTTTATATAATATCCAACGAGATAAATGAATAAAAATAGTGAAAAAGTAAATCTAAGCCAATTAAAATGTAGTACATACTTTTCACTACTAACTCTTTTTCACGATTTTTAAAATAGTTGATAAATGTATGATTTTACGTTAAAAAGACGACTTTCATGATCAATATGTTAAAAACTATTTTATGACATTTTAATAATATTTTTCTTCGAATGAAATTGTTTCAAACATTTTTATTAATTAATTAATTAAATGTTTTCTAAGTAATATGCCAAAATCATAAAATATAAATTAAAATACCATAAAATTAATATTGCAATTGTGTCGTTTTATACTTATCTTGGAGATTTTAATATTAAAAAAATCTGGTGTGGGCACCACACGACTTTCTTATACACTGCATATTTAATATTTAGAATATATGAATGTTATATAATATATTAAACATGTAATTTAGTTTTTCAATAATTCAACATTTATCTATTTGAAGTATATAAAATAACAAATTTGTTTACGTATAATTTTTTACTAATGTTGACTACCTACCTTACTGATGAGACATATACAGAATGTCCGTTTTTCGAGCCTAACCCTTGGTATTTCAAGAACCGTGGGATACGAAGTCGATTAAATTGAGGCACAATTGCTAAATTAGTTGACCATTTTAATGATGTATTTGTTTTTACCGAAAAAAGACATAGATAACTAGATAAAGCGAAAATTAAAATTTATGTTTTTTGTTTCTATTGCTACTATGATTATTGAAATATATTATTAAATATAAAAATTAGTTTTTCGCAAAATTAGACGCATATACAAGAAAATTGCAAATAACATTTTATGTTCCAAATATTTTTGCTAACATCTTTTATTTGAAACTTTTTTTCGTAACTGTTCCATTTTTTAAATAAATGGAATTTATTGTTTTGTGTGTCCAGTAAACTTCCTCTTCCGGTTTTTCAATTTCATTCAAAATCAATTCAGCTCTTCGTATTTTCATGAAACTTATAATTACCAAGTTTCGTTAACAAATCTTATCTCGTTTATGAGATATTGCACACTCGGACACACATCCATCCATCCATTCACACACACACGCACACACACCCACACACACACACCCTCACCCACACACAGACATCATTAAGAAAATGATCAACTCGGATTCAGTGGATCTCAAAACACGTATTTCCTCGAAAATCTCGTCAACGATTTTTTTCAGGATTCCAATATTTCCTTATTATTATTATTATTATTATTTATTATTTATGTTACTCTGTACAAGAGGAATTAAAGCCCAGTTACAGTACAAGGTCCGGACTCACCGAGGCGTAGAGTGTTGTAATTATAATTTCTAGCTTGAGTGGGAATTGAACTCGGGATCTCCGGATTCGAATTCCGTAACGCTACCCACCCCACCGTACTGCCTGATATATTATACTGTGTATAAGAAAGTACAAAGGAGACATGTGCATTTTATCGAGAAAAAGGACTATTAATTATTTATTATTATTATTTAAAATAAAAACATAAATTCAATATAAAAAATAATAAACATTTATTAATTGTTTATTACAAAGATAAATAATAATAATTACATGCATACTTGCATACATAACATCAGGCTATATCCCATTAAATGGGGTAGCATGAATCCTAGATTCCTTCATAAAACCCTGAAATTTGAACTACTTAAAAATCGGCAAGATAGCAACCATGATTTTTTTTTAATTATAAAATTTCAAAAGTTAAATCTAATTAGCAGAATTCCACTTTCTACAACATATATTTGATCTGCTACGGAATAGTGCCACACCCAGTAATGGGTAGAAGACGTGATAATATATTTATTTAATTTTTTTGAATCATTTTTATGTAAAGTAACTTGGTGGAAAAAAAACTAATGTACCATGTTAAATTCCTATGTCACATCTTTCAATTAACACTTTGTACGTAAATTTATAATGACATCATTGTCAAATAATATAAAATCAAGGCTTAAGGAATCCAATATATTTTTATTTTAAAATATTTGACGTTTCGAACTAAAAGAACTAGTTCATCATTAGAAAATCTCAATAAAACGTAAAATATAACATAAATAAAATATCATAAAATAAATTCAAATATATGTCAAAACAACAAAATAGATGCATATATTCCTTATTATTATTGGATTATTGGATTATTGGATTCCTTAAGCCTTGATTTTATATTATTTGAATAATTTTTGGATCCACCTTAAATATTTATAGACATCATTGTCAAGTTATTTTGAAAATAGTATACTAAGTTCTGCATATAAAGAGCTTTGCCACACCCACTCATAGGTAAAAGGACATGTTTATTTACATTAATATAAAAAATTACCAACATGGGAATTTCCAAAAAATATTACCATTTAAATTGGAGCACGCCAATGTATTTCCTAGTTGACGTACGACACTGACCTCTCAACGTTGGCCCTGACAAAACATATGAATAACGTGAATATTGCACGTCAGAAATTACGCCAACACCGTCTCGAGTTTCATAAAACATTCCATCACTTTGCGCTAGCTTCAAGTCTTGTAAAACCAAATAGGATGCAGGTAACGCCAGGACGAAGTAATTGCAATCTTTTAATGAATCTGGTTCTGAGGTACTGTAGATATATTTGAATGTTTCATTATCGACTGGAATTATGATTGCACGTACGTTACGGACAAAGTACGAAGGACGTATTACGTGAAGAAATATCGCGTGAAATTTTAATCTTGAAAATTTTACATAATTTGCATTCATTAAGAACGAAATATCAATGAAATTTTTATTGCGTGGCATTATATATATTTTTTGTTGCGGTTTCAAGGTATGCACTATTAAATTTTACCGGTTTTTTTTTGCATATAAATCTAGTAAAATTAACCGGAAGAGGTTCCTATTGGGATATCTCACTAATAAGAGATGGCGCTGAACAAAGGAGCATTTTTGTCTGCAGTCTATAGTAGTTATATATACAGGGTGGTGAACGCAACTCTCGAACATAGGGATTTAACATGTAAAATCACAATTTTGTAATTTCCTGCTTCCCTAATTATTTTAAGCAAAAAAGCTTCGAATAAAAGTTTTAGGGCATAAAATTCTGCATCTATGCCAATAAACAATATTTAGTTTGCATGCTTCGTAGCGGCACAAATTAGATCTGAAAATAACAAAATTAGCCTCAAAACTATCGATAGCCATGGAATTGAAACAAAATTAAACAAATGTTTGACGTATAATTTACTCAAAAAATTAAAAACATTACATATAGTGGCCGTATTTGTTTGGGAAATTTTGATCCAACCCTGAACTGACCTAGAACTAACTCGTGTTACTTCCAAATAAATGATGCATGTCAGTTGTAAACACTGGCGGTAAATTTGAAATCTGAATGCATGTTCGAAGCGACATCTGCTTAGTTTTGTTTGTGTGTTAAATTGCGCTTTTAATTGGATGTTTTGAGTCATCTTTATATTTTTTATATGTAGTCAAAAAGCAAATAACGTCAGGGTCTGTTTTTTTTTATAATTTTGTCATCAGCACTATCAAAATAATGAATTTCGGAGTCGTAATAATATGACGTAATATTATCCTCCGTGACTTATATTGCAAGAAGCACATAATGCATATTGCTCTTCCATCATCTGCATAAATAATAGTTTAGTAAATTTTTTCAAAATATTATTATAAAATTACTTACGTTTTTCATAAAAATAATTCCTAACCTCTCTATACTATTACAAATCGCGATGCCGCCACGGATAACAAGGAACACAAGTTGATTAGATAGAGATAGTAAACGGGTTGAATCTACCAACCCGCTAAAATAGCTGGGGCAGTAGGGTCAGTTTAAGGTTAGTTCTAGGTTACTTAAAGTGTGCCAAGTAACCTGCAGGTTACTTTAAAAATCCCAAATAAATACGGCCCTTGTCTGTTCTTTTATGACCAAATTGAGAAATAAAATTTTGATAAATTAATTCCCAGCATGAATTTTTCTTTTTGTTCATATAATTTCTCGCATTCTTATTTTCAATCATTAATATATTTTATGCACAACCGGGCTGAAAACCATGTATTTTAGCCCTAAAAAGCGGGCTTAAACACTTATTTTTGGTCCATGGACCAAAAAGAAATCATTCCTATGGATGCATAAATAAAATGACAATTTTTGCTTATTTGCGAATACTTGATTCTGCAAAATGTCATTTTGACATATAACCTATTTACATATTTTAATCTTTTGAACATATAATTAAATGTTATTTTGTTGTGCATAAAATATTGTTTGTACTACGGGTGAAGTTAGCGTTTCTGACCCTGAGCATGTTATTAGTCCTCGGCGCTTTGCGCTTCGTGCTAATAATCATGCCACGGGCTAGAAACGCCTGTTTTCACCCTTGATATATAAATAACTATTCTTTGCATTATTTTTTTTTTTCCTATCTTCCAATTTTCTGACCGTTTTGTCTAAGTTTTATAAATGCATTCTAAATTACCTTGAATGTGAATTATTGAATTTTAACCTAACATCTATTCAATTATGACCGATGCAATAATTAATTTGTGTCCCACTTCATATTTTCATAACCCCCTTTTTTTAAACAGTGTTTAAATATTTAATAACCATGTTCCTGAATAAACAAAAATTTTATTAACGTGTACTATATTGAACAGTGTTAAGGTGAACCACTCGATCTGAAGATAACAACAGAACAGTGGTGAAACGACGATCTGTCTTGATCTATTTGAAATAAAATATCTCTTTTATTATAAATGAAACATATTATTTATTATACATATTTTTGTAGTCAAAGGTTTAAAGTTTTATAATAATATTACTAATTTGAAATATCTTTCATATAGTAAAAGAAAATAAATTATGTATTACACCAAATTTAATTTGAATTTATTTAAAAATGGGCCCTACGATATCAATATAAAAAATACAGTAAATTATAAATACGACAGACTAAGCCTGATGAAATTTTCAGCCAAATTAAACACGACAATTTTTATCAAAAAAATAAAATAGGCAAAAATAGCATGAAAAACGAAGTTTTTCTTTTTTTTCTCAAAAGTGTTGTGTTTAATTTGGCTGATTTTTTTTTGTGTTATAGACTATCTGAATTTTAAATATACATATTTTTTTAATTAAAAACGTAGGGCCCAATTTTGAGAAAATCTGACTCAAAATTGTGAATTTGGCTGCTTCATTTATATAATTTTTTTCATGTATTTTCATGATTTATTTGCTCTTGAATAGTATTTATTCATGAACTAGAATGTTATATGTAAGTAATACACTGCTTTATATTTATCTATATAATGACATTCGTAAGAAATTAATTGTTGAAATTCAAATTTGCATAGATTTATTGTTGGTGTTCTTGAATCATGAGTTTTCGGTGTGTGATTCGGATTTTTGATGACGTATGATGTACACTCAAGTATCGAAGTTTTATTCGAAATTAAATTTGGCTGACAGATATGTAAAAATGATTGACTAGTAATGATAACAATAATGAATATATATACATTATATGTTGTTTACAAAATAATAAAGTAATAATAACATTTTTGGATATGGTTTTAACCTCAAACGTCAAATGTGTGTAAGGTAAGTATATTTGTATTTATAAGAGTTTATTTATTAATATTAAAGTTTTTATTTAACAGTTTTGAAGTGGACACTGCCTTAATAAGATCTGGGGTACTTTGGCAGTTGGAAAGGGTTTCTCGGGACTGCAAGATATTCTGGGAACGATGAATATTCCAGTGATGTCTGAAAAACTCTTCAGGAAGTGTCACAATAAAGTAGGAGAGCACTGGCAGAATTCATTAACTCTTGGCATGGAAGAAGCTGCAAAAGTGGAATTGGAACATGCACGAGAAACTGGAGATATGATGAATGATGATATTGGAATGTGCACCGCTGTTGTTGATGGAGGTTGGTCGCACAGAAGCTACGGTCACAGCTATACTGCGAAATCTGGTGTTGCGGTCATAGTAGGTCATTATTCTAAGAAATTATTGTTTTTAGGAATTCGAAATAAGTACTGCAGCATTTGTGCCGTGGCAGAGAGGAGAGGAATGAATTTCCCAAACCATAAATGCTTCCGAAATTGGCATGGATCTTCACCAGCAATGGAAGCCGATTTGATTGTTGAAGGATTTTGCGTAAGTGAAAAACTGTATAATTTACGGTATACAAGATTTATAGGTGATGGAGATTCATCAGTTCACAAACGTTTGTTGGAATGCGTACCGTACAGTGCTTCCATAAAGAAGATTGAATGCACAAAGCATTTAGTGAAAAGGGTGAAGAAACAGCTCTATGAATATCCTACACGTAAAGGTAACAACAGACGTATATTAACAAACGTTAAAATAACGTTTATATGTAAGTATACAAACAAAGTAATTACAAGTAATTGTAATGATATTGAACCGTCTGAAGATTTATTACGTTTTGATTTGCTGCAGATTATTCCGCATTGTTTTGGAAACCATGATGGCTGTCGGGCTTAAGTGTAGTAATGCAGCCCTAATTGACGATAACAACACATATGACATTTTTACTAGTGCCATGAAAGTAAAATTATGAATCTGTTGGTAAGAAATTCTTCTTTTGTAGTGCGGAGGAATATATGCATTTTGTAAATAAGTTTACAGGCGGAAAACAAGTGTTCTATGGCAGAAGAGATTCATATAATGTCAGATGTTATGGTGCTGGACTTCACTATCAGTATGGACCCGAGTGGAACTATAAAGTGTGGAAAGCCAATCAGGGTCAAAGTCCGGGCAAATATGTAAAAGATGTAATATAGCGGCGTCAGGAAAAACTTAGACTACTTCAAGCATTATCTAGGAGAGATATAAGAAGGAAAGTACTGGAAACCTCTAAGAAGGTAACAAATGTTGATTATGGTACTAAGTCTCAGAGACCGGATATGAGTGTTACGGAATTATATGATGTAATTTGTAAATTAATATTTACGTTGCGTGTAGATATAAACAAGTGCAATGAGTTGGAAATAAAAACGCGTGGACAATCTGAAAACATGTTATGGATGGAGGAAAGAAAGCATAGATTAACCGCTTCAAACTTTGGTGAAGTATGTAAACGAAAACTTCCAGCGGGACCACTTGTGGAAAGAATGCTTTACGTTCGAAATATTACAACTGCAGCAACTGATTGGAATAAAACTAGAGAATCTGTGGAATTACAAGTTTATGAGCATGTAACGGAGTTACAGTAAAATCATGTGGTTTATTTGTAAATTTAGAACGTAATGCAGGATATTTAGCTGCTTCGCCAGATGGTTTAGTTGATCAAAATAAGATAATTGAAGTGAAATAATATACAATTATATAGTTTTTATTCTGTTAATGAATATATGTCTTATGTATAAATGTTCTTTAGCTTATAATTATAATTTTGTTTTTACTGTTTAGGTATCCATAGAATAATGTATTTTTTTTGTCTGTCATCATATATCATTGTATTTGATCGATGGAAATAAATTTATTATTATTATTATTATATGCTTATGTATAACGGAAATAAAATTGTAAGTAAAATTTTTTATTTTTATATTATAATATCAAATAAAATACTATATTTTGTTAAATTTTAGATTTTATTGTGTTGACATGTGGTTTAAAATCATTTTCTTGAAGATCTTCAAGTTTGTTTAGCTTTTAAACGCGCGCCAATACCCCTTCCACTATTCTATAAAGAATATTCCTGATTTTCTGTGATAGGTCAGATCCACATTTTTGTTAGGACCACAAGAAACCCCACTTACGCAATAACAAATTATTGGTTAACGAACTTCAGGCCGAATGTTTCACCTTAAAGTTAAACACTGTTTAAATATTTGTTTCTGAATAGGCGTGTTAGTCTATATTTATTTGGCACATATTGTATGAATAGGTATTTAATGGATTTAAATAAACATAGTTAAGCATAATTTAGTTTTTACTTATATGTTTGTAAACAATTGAAGAGCAATAACAATGACACCTATTTTGCAAACAATAGAAACACTAAATCAGAGCAGTTTATAATTCAACATAATTTATAGGTTTCATAGCGGGTTTGATAGATCAATTACATTTTATATAACTTTTTTATTTACTTCAGCATACAATTTTGTACATGTGATCAAAAAAACATAGTTCTGATTTATATACATATAATCATTTATTGAAAATTAAATAAATTAGTAATTACTTTTTCTGTTTATAATTAATTTAAATATAAATATAAATAAATATATCATCACGCCTTCTACCCATTACTGGGTATGGCACTCTGCCGAAGCAGATCTCGGTAAGTGAAATATTTTGCGCGTGAAGTGAAGTTACCAGTCGTCAAATCACGGCCCCCAAAGATGTTAGTGGAGGTGGAGCCACAGGGGTAGTTTTTGAAATTATGAAAATTGTTTGTCGCCTGTGGGAATCGAACCAGGGTTCTAAGGATCCACAGGCTGTATGATAAATGATTTTGAAGGACTGATTGTTTGATGAATCTGTTGAGTAAATGTTTTATAAATGATATAAGGGTTCATACTGCCCCATTTGATGAGCTATGGCCTGATGTTATGTATGTATGTACGTATAAATCAATTCGCCACCTACCCAGGACTTTTAAATTAGCTTTTTCACTGATCGTCATATATTTCCATGAAGTTTTATACAAAAAATAAACTAAATACAATTGAGGAGCCAATTTTAAAACTATTACAAATACAAATAATTTATCGTAGTTAAAAAATTTACACAATTATAGTTCAGCACTTCACAGTCATCATAACTTAATAAAGTTATTATCAATCAACAAACTTCTGAGACAAACTAAACAAAAATCCAGCTCAACTGAGCAACGAATCTCCTCGACTTCCGAGTGTTCCCCAGGGACTCTAGCGACGTCCCAGGTCCCGGTAAAACGCAATTAGTGATCGGAAAACTCGGCAGCAGTGCGTGAAAACCGAGGAAACCCACGCAGCCGTCATAGTCGCCGCGTTTGTTCTGCGATTGTGGACTTTGTGCGACGCCGTGATTACAGAAATTGAACAGATTGAAAAACAAGACTTTGTACAACAAGAGACAAAGAACACGGAGTTAATTAAATATGGCGTGTAGAGGATAATTACATGATACTGTTGTTTAGATTAGAGTTGGATAATATCAGGTACAGGTGTTTTTTTAGCAGAACGGAATGGATGTAGCATGTTTTGTTTTCAGATTTTATATTGGTGTGATATTTTGTCACCAAAATATGATTTTGGGTTGTTCGATACAATAATTGTATATTCTAAAACAAGTGTGGCAATGGCGATTGCCACACGTATGTAATATACCAAACTGGTAAGAAAAAAAAAACTAAACATTTTAAAGGCCATAGCCGGGTAAGATCGTCAAATCTGCCCCCAAAGGAAATCACATGGGGATATGATTTCCATCTTATTTACACGAAAGTAGAATTTTCTGACCAATTTTCAGCGCCATTTTGTTAAAAATCTAAATTTTCTAAATCCAGCCCGTAGTTTTTTAGAGTATACATCAGAGATTAAGAAAACATATCCCTTTTTGTTCCATGTCCATTGCTGTTCCCGAAATGTTTTCGCCCGATTTGCCCGACGCGCCGAGAGGAGTCGCCATTTTTTTTAATTTCTGACGACAATTTTGAATATTTTCTTTCAAAAAAATTTTTAAATAAAGTTTAAAGAGCACTAAATAAAGATCCAAAAACAGTTCTTAAGCAGCACGTTTAGATTTCGTGAAAAAAAATCTAGAAAATGACCCTTTTTTCCTTGCCTAGAGTGGTCTTACCCCTTAAGGCAACAACGGGTGAGGACTGAAATATTAATCGAAATTCTTATATTTACGTTTTTGTCGTTTTTATGCTTCCAACTTCGTATTACTGAAATTGACGCTACGTCGTTGATTTTTATCCAAATAACGTGAATTTTAGTCTGTCTGAAAGCCTATTTCATAAGCTTTCTGGCAGTTATCTTGAAATATTTGTAGGTCTAAATCATAAAAAGTTATGTATAAAAGTATCAGAACAAGCAATTTTCCCATTTAAACTACGTGCAAATATAGAGCCCTCTTGCCCTTTTAACGTCATTTGACAGACCTGGGATATCGGCTCAATTTAAAAAAGTTTATTATGAGTAGATTTAGAGGATGAGAGCATCAAATTGCCGACTTTGCCAAAATAACGGACACTCTAATGTACATTTATGGGTTTTGGCGTAAAAATGTGTTATTTGTTGGGGAGGAGAATTGCAGGGTGCAAAAGGGATAATCCTAATTTCAGGTACAGCCCATTAAAGTACAGATAAAATAGTTTTTTTTTCTGTAAGAATCGTCTAATTTTGTCGAAAAGTTGCTGAGTTATGACAGCCCCTTAAAGTAGAGACAAAATAGTTTTGTTTTCTGTAAAGCTACATTCACAAATCGAAATTAGTTTTTGTTTTATGTTTTAGTGTGTTTTTAGGTGGCATTCACAAATAGTTTTGCTTTTGTCGGTTTTAGTTAGTAGTGATATCTATCATAAATTTTAAAAAATCGGTTATACTCAGAAGATCGGTAATATAGTAAATGCAACTGTCAGATATGCTAAGTTACACGTGCTGTCCTAAGTTTGTTTACTTTCGTATTTTTTGGAAGAGCAAGGTAAATATTATTGTAATAAGAAGGTAGGTATTAATTTGTTATTCAAGTATTTTAGATGATTTGATTAGCAAAACTACACTTAAAATATTTTTATTTTCATTCATTTTGACACTTGAATAAAAACAAATTTAGGTTATTGTCAATGTGAAGGATGATAGAAAGAGACAAGTATATATCACTACATCATTCTACGCTTCGTCCTATTGGTCTATTCTTAAGTATAAAACGTAAAACTAAAACATAAGTTTGGAGTTTGCAAACTTTTGTGTTAAAACCAAAACTAAATACTGATTTGTGAATGGCTGCATAAGGTAACATGACTACAAGGTTATTAAAACATAAATGGAAAACATAAAACAAAAACTAATTTCGATTTGTGAATGTAGCTTAAGAATCGTCTAATTTTGTTGAAAATTTGCAGAGTTATTCCACTTCAAACACGCATTACTTTATGCCAAATCATCGTAGGAACTTCGTTCTGTGCGTCTTTTGATGGTGAATGTAGTCCACAAATCTTTCTTAAGGGGGGACCCCACCCTGGAGAGTCAAAAAATAAGCAATTTTAACGATTTTTTTTCTGGTATTAAAAATGAAGCAATCTCTTTAGCGTTTTTTGTATAATATTCAGCTATATTTCATCTTTACTTGACAATTTTTTTACGTAAAAATATCGATCCGTTATTCCGTGGCACGGGTACACACGGGTCACCTTCTCAAAACTGCTCCTCGCTGGCTGCATGCACCGGGAAGTCTTGAAACATCGCAGAACATTCCGATTTGAAAAACCCAAAACTATATGAAATTATCTAAGATGGAGCATAGCGATTTTTTAAAATTCGAAAAATTACAAAAATTGCAGCGATTTCAAAAAAAGTTTCATTTTTTGTAAAAAAATTCGTCATTCAAATGTTCATAAAAAATCGAAAAATTGAAATATCAAAAAAATCCTATGCTTCACCATAGAGAATACATTTTTACGTATTGGACACAAAAAAGAGCGAAATCGGTTGGATAGATCCCGAGATTTTTCTGCAGCCAGATAAAAAAACATGGTTTCGAGAAAAACGCGTTTAAAGTTTCAAGTTCAGTTTACAGTGTGATTATATATGATAACATTTCTCGATGTATCTTTGCAACGAAGTTATATATCGAAAAATCGTTTTACGACAACATTGTAGAGGCCCAAAGGATCGCAAAAATGCAAAAAAAAATCGATTTTTTGAAAGTTCCAGGGTGGGGTCCATACAGATCGTCAAAAATTTACTCTTTTCACTAAAAACATTATTTTTCTTCGAGGGAGTTGAAGGGTGCAAAAAATTAAGACAATAATTTTGTTAAATTCAAATCTTTTACAATGATGTAATATACTTCATAGAGTAGCAAAAGCTCAATCTTTAGAGCTGTAGTTAGATGTTTGAAATTAAATGAATACTTTACTTTCAAAGAAAAAATTTAAAATGTAATTTCATCCCCAAGCTCTCCTATACAGTTACTTAATTTTTATATAAAATTTACAAATAAATAAACAAAAACTTTTACTGTAGCACTGCAATAACTAGTTCTGCTTGGATGCAAAAGATAAAGAAGTTGCATAATTTAAAAAAAAAATTAAATTAGTTTTGAAATTAAATTGAGAAACTTTATAATACTTATGTACTTTCTGATTAAAACATTTGCACAAGAAGATGCAATTTATTATAATTACACACAAGTTTCTCTATCAACAGAATAATTTTAAAATATAGTATTACATGCAATGACCTTGATATTACCAATGTTTATATAAAATTCCATAGCAAAATTGTTATTCAAATTTAGCTATTGTGAAACAACTTTTTAAATAATTCACATGTTACAATTAAACCGGAAATCCTTACTGACCTCTATTACCAACATAAAAAATTAAATTTCACTCGCGTATGCTAATGAATATAAACATAATTTCATAAAAATGCAATATATTCTTCATAAAATTACGGGTGAAGTAACATAATTGCAGTGTTACCAGATTAAACTATACTGATAAATGATTAAAAAAAGAGAATGTGTTGGAGTTCATTTTGTTTTTTAATGTATGCAGCACATGTGGTCCGCAATTTACCACGATTTGCAATTAATAATCATCAAGTCATTTGTAATATGGAGTGATGAATGACGCTGGCTTTAATTATCTGTGTAAACCTGTAATGTTTAAACTTGAGTAAGGCAAGTATTTGATGATGAGATTACTACGACTGTGTGTGATTTTATAGCATTTGACTAATTTATCGAATAAACGTATTTTAGCAAGTTTTCTTTAATATATAATTATGGGGTAATGGCTCAGTGGTATCATGTCGGCCTATGGGTCCTAGCCGACAAAATATTTTCACCAATTTAAAATTACCTCTGTGGCTCCTCCACCACTAACATCTTTGGGGGCCGTGATTTGACGACTGGTAACCGCACTTCACGTGCATACATATATCACTTACCGAGATCTACTTCGGTAGAATGCCACACCCAGTAATGGGTAAAAGGCGTGATGATATATTTATTTATTTATTTATTTATTCTTTAATATAACTTAAAAAAAAATTTTCATAATTTGAAATAGCTATCCCTGTGGCTCCTCCACCACTAACATGTTTGGGGGCCGTGATTTGACGACTGGTAACCGCACTTCACGTGCATACATATATCACTTACCGAGATCTACTTCGGTAGAATGCCACACCCAGTAATGGGTAAAAGGCGTGATGATATATTTATTTATTTATTTATTTATTCTTTAATATAACTTAAAAAAAAATTTTCATAATTTGAAATAGCTATCCCTGTGGCTCCTCCACCACTAACATGTTTGGGGGCCGTGATTTGACGACTGGTAACCGCACTTCACGCGCAAAATATATCACTTACCGAGATCTGCTTTAGCAGAGTGCCACACCCAGTAATGGGTAGAAGGCGTGATGATATATTTATTTATTTATTTATTTATAACTTAAAAATTAAATTTATATTGTCTCTCTATTTACGGTGTAAGTTGCTCAGTGGTATTGAATTGAATAGTCGATTTGAGAACTCTGATTCGATTCTTACAACCAACAAACAATTTTCACCACTTTAAAATTACTCCTGTGGTTCCCCTTCCATTATAATCTTTGGGAGTCGTGATTTGATAGCTGGTAACCGCAATTTACGTGCATAAATACATCACTTACCGAGATTTGCTACAGCAGAGTATCAAACCCAGTAATGTGTAAAAGGCGTGATTATTTTTCACTTGGAACATTATTTATTTTATATAAACTCCATAACGACCGGGGCATTATATGCGAGCATTATAATTTGTAACGTCTGCTGCGTTTACGCAACGCCACAGTTGATTAATACACTTAAGCCTTGTTTCTACATCCTAACATAGTCTTTGTTTTAGTTTATCGACATAACCTTGAGAGTTTGTCATATGTGAATACAGCTGAGAGTTTTCAGCTATTGTTTTAGTCTTAGTCTTTGTCTTTGTCGCTGCGCATAAACACAAAGTTTGCAGACTTCATACTTTCGACATAGTCTTTCGTCGCTCTTCCGTAAGGGTAATGCTATCTTATTTATTATACTTATACTATATTGCATATGGCACACTTTTCGTGTTATTTACCTCTTTTTATTTTATACATAAATTGTTAAGCTTTTTTATTAGTTATATGCACAATAACTACTCTGTGATCATTAGAATTGTATTTAATTTGTAGAAATGCGAATTTTGAATTTGTTAATTTATGTAAATAAAAAAAATTGCATATGTACGCATTTGCTTTCGTCGCTGTTCTGTAAGAGAGAGTTAGCTGCGGTAATGCTATCTCTTGTTATGCTGCAATATACATTTAAGTGAACAAACCTTTACTAGAATAATGAATTAAGTTTATGTTGATGTTAAGAGCTGGAAATGGCTGGAATTTTTTCCGACAAAAACAGAAACAAAAACCAAAAACAAAGACTAAAACAGAGACTATGTTAAGACGTGGAAACGTAGCTTTATACTTATTATTATAAAAATAAATAAATAAATATATCATCACGCCTTCTACCCATCACTGGGTGTGGCACTCTGCCGAAGCAGATCTCGGTAAGTGATATATTTTACGCGGAAAATCACGGCCCCCAAAGATGTTAGTGGTGGAGGAGCCACAGGGGTAGTTTTTTTTTGAAATTATGAAAATTGTTTCTCGCCTGTGGGAATCGAACCAGGGTTCTCAGGATCCGCAGGCCGACTTCATACCACTGAGCTAACCACCCCATAATAATAATTATTATAAATTAAAACTAATTTTATATATTCTAGTGAAAAATAAAATCATGTATACACCACGGACGTTACTACTACTATTAATGCACAGAAAGCAACAGTATTCAGTCCAAGGACCTCTAGCCCATAAAATGGATGTCGTCCTTGGTTCATAAATTGCTATTATCAACTGTTAAGTATACGTTTAAAAAAATTATAACAAAATAAACATACGATACACACAAACAATTAAAATTGCAATGAAAGGTACTCAAATATATTCAAATGCGTTACATTTGCCAGCGGTAGCTTCAGCAAGCTTTAGAGATTTCGTTAAGCTTCATGTCCGGCAGACCGCGCTTTGCATGACAAAGCTTCCAAGCTCCGAACTTCTACAAATGAGGCCAAGACACATCATGGTCCCACACAAATTTTCCACTCACTCTCGCACTCCTTAAGCCAGCCCTGCGCTTTGTGTCCTGGCTGTGGATACTTGTTTATGTGTTAGTATGTTTGTTTTTATTAGGGCGGAAAGGGTGAATGTGTAAAATGAGGGATGAAATAATGGATTGCGTTTTTGGACCAGTGTAAAGTGGGTTAACATTGGTATGAGTACTTTTATTTTGTTGGGGTGCGAAGTGGATATACAGGGTGGTGCTTACTAGGGCGAATATAGGGATTTAACATGGAATATTAGTTTTATGCAATTTTCTGCTTTTCTATTCATTTTACGGAAAAAACTGTAGAGTGCAAAGATGATCAGAATTAAAAGATGTATACAAGGCTGTTTTTACATGTTTTATTACGTGTCTGATTTAGCTGTAACTTTAAAAATAAATTTCAAAATTTCTGTTAAATTGTAGCAATAGCTATGACTTTTGTTTTTCGTGAATTATTTATAAAAGTTTATGTTTGAAGGTTATAAACAGGGCATGGACAGCTGCATTAGTTACCCTGTTACGCGATTTTTAATGACATCTCTTGCTGCCCCAAATGAACTAAATCAATTTAAAATTAATAACAGGAATCATAGTAGGTAAAATTTAAATGGTTGACTGTGAAACAGATTACTTATTTCAATGTTTGACAAACGATGTTTCATATTTTAACAAGTAAAATTTGTAAATAATAAACATATCTGTCGTTATTATTGCAATCTATATTTAATGGTGAGTAGGAGTCTTTTATAATTTTATATTTAATTTTATACTATTTTATAATTTTAGGCTACCACATTGTAGTAGAAACAAATTGTAAGAATATGTTTTTCCATGTTTTACCACGAAATAATTTATTACGTAAAACATTGCTGGAAAACAATAATAATAGAAATGATTTAATTGATGTGCCTAATAGTAGTACTCTTAAGCACAATATCGTATGTAGTCTTCATTTTCAAAATTGACAGTATCGATACACATCATCAAAAAAATTAAATATTGGGGCTGTTCCACATATTGACCAATGTAAGTAATTAATACAATATTGTGAAATTTGAAACTTTTATAATTATGAAAATTCTTTTTTAGTAAATATAAATTCATTTTCAACAGTTTGGGATGAAAATATCTCATATTTATCAATAACAACAACATATAAGAATACGGATACTGAAGACAGTAGCTAAATGATAAATGAGTGTGTGCATTAGAAGGCGAAAATGTATATTATTTATATTCATTAGTATGTGTTTAATTAATATTTTAAATATGATTTAATAAAACTAAGCTTTTTACCAATTGTTTGTTTTTGTTGTTTTGTAATATATTTTCATTTTAATAATTTTGAAATATTTTAGTCATTACGATCATGAGAATGATAAATATGTACCCTATATTATCGGTACATTTAATAATAATTACATGGGGCAACAAGAGATGTCACCAGCAACTGCGTAACAATCTTTTGTTATAGCTGTCCCTTCTTCTATGGTTACTTGTTCGGTGGTTATAAAATAGATTGATGTTTATAACCTTGAAACATTGACGTTTATAAATCATTCATGAACAAAAACATAGATAACTGTATTTCGAGCGTAAATATATATTGTCGATTTCGAGAGAATGCTGCACTCGTGCATTAACAACCTCGCAATTGATAATGTACCATTTTGCGCCTTTAATACACAAATAGCTATTTTCTACGAAAAAGCATAAAATGGAAATTTCCAACTGTCAATTGAAAACAGAAAGTTGACATTTGCCGGCACTAAAATTTTGCCGCTCGCCAAGTGGTAAA
Organism: Pterostichus madidus; assembly: GCA_911728475.2. Taxonomy (NCBI): domain Eukaryota; kingdom Metazoa; phylum Arthropoda; class Insecta; order Coleoptera; family Carabidae; genus Pterostichus; species Pterostichus madidus. Next base: position 28,618,042 of record OU452314.1, read on the forward strand.
ATAAGAGTGTATTATTTTTAATTCTTTTTCAAGCGTTTCTGAATGGTCGTAGAAAAAAATATTGTGTGCATCTCGAGCAGAAAGTGTTCTTGCCGCTCTTGCATTATTGTTACTCTCGGCTATGTGCGAGCGACAATATACTACTTTCTGTTCTAGGTACGCCTAAACCAGACTCTTAATAAAACATGTAAAAACAGTTCAGTATGCTTCTTTTAATTCTGATCATCATTGCACTCTACAGTATTTCTGTAAAATTAATAAGAGAGCAGGAAATTGCATACAACTAATATCTCACGTTAAATCCCTATGTTCCCCTTACCAAGCACCATCCTGTATGATAAATTGATAATAATTTTATTAATGATAATTTTGTTGTTGTTATAAGTGATTTAAATGCGGTAATATTGCCACGGTTATGTAATTTAAAATGATAAAATACTGCCCATGTTACGGTTCCTTTATTACTGTCGATAATTTTGTCGATTGACATTAATGGCCAATTGCACCAACAAAACTTAAATTTTAAACTTAGTTAAATAAAAGCATAACGAATGTTTGACAGCAATATGAATTATTCCACATGACATATAACTTCGATTTGCTTTTATTAATTTAAAGCAAGTTTAAAGTTATGATTATGCAATTGGCTATTAATGTGTAATTTTATGGACAACTGACAGGTTGTAAAAGTGTTGCTATGGAAAAACAATGAATTTGACATTTATGATTTAATTTTTTAAATATAATTGCAATAAATGTCACTTGGGTCAAGCTCGATTGGAGTTAACTCCCCGCCGTCATTTTCCATTATAAAGGGAATCCGAGACTTAAATCACCTAACTTAAACAATGGATTGAACACCTAAAAATATGGTTAAAAGTTCATTTGCAGCAGCAATAAATTAAATTTAAAATGAATAGTTATTAACTAATTTCAATTTGAGTTCGTATCAATTCAATGAAATGCCTCCGTTCTGCATTTTGAACAAATGTTATAACATTAAAAGTTTATGAAGCTTTTTAATATGGTATTACATTATTTTTAACAATAAATTGGTGGGATTTTATGGATACTTCTCATTTTTACCCAGAAATTAGTGAAATAGGAAAAATAGGAACATCTCTGGAATAAAGTATTTATGGATATTAATTTTCACTCCCTTTCTTTATTATCTATTTGATTCGTTTTAGTTCTTACATATACCATCTAACTGTAATTGTGTGAAATTCAATATCAAAAATAGGTATAGAAAGACACTCCCTTCCTTTCTTATTGTTTTGTTTCATTTTCAGTTCTTATAATAGTGTTTCATTTCAATTGTGTGAAATTTTCTTTCAAATACGAGCGTAGATTGTCGCTCTCTTCTCTTATAATCTTTAGGCATATTCCATTTGCCATTTAGATCAATCTAACTTACATTTACTGAACTAGATCACTCATTTATTTCATTGGATTACTTCACTCACTTTATTCCTAGTACTAGATTTACTGATTTGGATTTAGTATCAAGTTATCCTCCTCAATAAGTGCAGTAGTTTGCTTATTTCAACTCATTTAGTCATGTGGTATGTAACAAGATTTTCTGCCTAACTTTTTTAGTACTTCAGCTCGGTTTCTGATACAAAATAATTCAGGAAAATCATAGTCACAAGCCAAAAAGTTTGCTTTTGCGCCCAGGGCGAATTTTTTTAAAAACAAAAATGTTTTCACGAATATGCTGAATTAACTCTATATAACCATTAGTACTTGTTGTTTCTGTCTAAACTTATAGAGAAATGTATGGAGAAGTCAGCCAAAGTGCCAAAAGTAGCATACAAGCGGATTTCTGAAAGTTATAGGCCAAAAACTTGAAAAAAACCCTCAAATTTCATGAAATTTCACCTAAAAATTGGCAAATAAAAAATCGTAACTCAAATTTTACGGACAAATATTGATGTTTTGCTGTTTGTATCCTTAGAGTAACTCATTAGGAAGCGTTATATACTATTCGTTGGTTATAACTCACTTGTTCTTGTCATTTAAACATATTTGCGAAAAAATCGAAATTTGCGAATTTGAAAGCAACAATAAAACTATTTATTTAGTGTTGAAACCTTAAAAGTATTGTGTTAGTTTGAAAATTTCACTAAAATGACGAAATTTCGATTTTTTCGCAAATGTGTTTAAATGACCAGAACAAGTGAATTATAACAAACGAATGTCATATAACGCTTCCTAATGAGTTACTCTAGGGATACAAATAGCAAAATATCAATATTTGTTCGTCAAATTTGAGTTACGATTTTTTATTTGCCGGTTTTCAGGGAAAATTTCATGAAATTTGAGAGTTTTTTCAAGTTTTTGGCCTATAATTTTCAGAAATCCGCTTGTATGCTACTTTTGGCACTTTGGCTGACTTCTCCATACATTTCTCTATAAGTTTAGTCAGAAACAACAAGTACTAAGTTATGGTTATATAGAGTTAATTCAGCATATTCGTAGAAACATTTTTGTTTTAAAAAAAAATTCGCCCTTGACGCAAAAGCAAACTTTTCGGCTTACGACTAGGATTTTCCTGAATGATTTTGCATCAGAAACCGAGCTGAAGTACTAAGAAAGTTAGGCAGAACAAAAAGTCTAATTTTGTTACATAGTGTAATTTATCTGAACTGATTTAAGTGAACAAATGGCAAATGGAATACAGCTTTTATAGATTCGTGGTTAGATTCGTTGTTAAAAGAGTGAGCTCGAATAATTTGAAATGTTTTGAGTATATGAAACGTACGTCGTAGTAAGATTAATGAAAAGTGTACAGAAGTAATTGGATAAATGTGATTGAAGGTTTGTTGATGAATGATTCCGACTATGATTAGAAAATGATATTATTTGGAGGAAACTGTGAATGTGGTTTAAGCGAGGGTGATGTGTTAGGATGAGAATGTTTCACGAGGATTGTTTATTTGATGAATTTGATGAGTTTTTATGAACGAGTCTAGGGTTCGTGCTACCCCATTTCAAGTGATATTGCGTGATGTTAAGTATGTATGTTTTCACAATTCAAATGATAGTTTATAGAAATAAACCCTGTCAATATTTTTACTGTTTACAATGCTACTTTGTTTACTCAATATTTTGTAGAAGCTCTTTTATGCATAAAATATCTCGTTAGTGTATAAATTAACCAGCTAATTAGCCGTAGGTAACATACTTTCATATTCATTTGTAGAAGTTAGTTTAACAAAAACATGTTTCTATTCCATATTCTGTGTGTATTCAGCAGTTTAGCGTTGTACACTTAAAACTGAAACACAGTAAAAGACTAAAACATTGTTTCTTTCAGTTTTCATTACTTTCAGAATTTCAGGCTATAGCATTTATAATCCTGCTGATCTTTTCCTGCAGCGTGAAATGAATTTTAATACCCAAGCCTTTGTGAAATATTTCGCGTCTTTTCTTTTTACCTTTTTAATTATCTCCTTAAGCAAATATTTAACCGTTCGCCTACCATTTTGGGTTTCAGCTTTTATTTCAGGAATTTGAAAATTTGCAGCCGATAATCTGCATTTTAAAAGACGAACAATTGCGAATAAGTAACATTATTATGATCTACTGATTTATTTTTTACTGATCAAAAAAACAATTATCTTTTTCATACTTTACAATTTTGTGTGGCCATGATTGATCTATAATTGTGAATTTTGACAGATGACAGATGACTTTTTTTTGTAAATTACAGTTACTAACCGTTATAGTTCACACATTTGTAGTAAATGGGGTAATGGCACAGTGGTATCAAATCGACCAGTGGATCCAGAGAACCTTGGTTAATAATAGAGGCCGTATTTATTTGGGATTTTTAAAGTAACCTGGTAGGTTACTTGGCACAGTTTAAGTAACCTGGAACTAACCTTAAACTGACCCTGCTGCCCCAGCTATTTTAGCGGGTTGGTAGATTCAACCCGTTTACTATCTCTTTCTAATCAACTTGTGTTCCTTGTTATTCGTGGCGGCATCGCGATTTGTAATAGTATAGAGAGGTTAGGAGTTATTTTAATGAAAAACGTAAGTAATTTTATAATAATATTTTGAAAAAATATACTAAACTATTATTTATGCAGATGATGGAAGAGCAATATGCATTATGTGCTTCTTGCAATATAAGTCACAGAGGATAATATTACGACACATTATTACGACTCCGAAATTCATTATTTTGATAGTGCTGATGACAAAATTATAAAAAAAACAGACCCTGACGTTATTTTTGACTACATATAAAAAATATAAAGATGACTCAAAACATCCAATTAAAAGCGCAATTTAACACACAAACAAAACTAAGCAGATGTCGCTTCGAACATGCATTCAGATTTTAAATTTACCGCCAGTGTTTACAACTGACACTAGATGCATCATTTATTTGGAAGTAACACGAGTTAGTTCTAGGTCAGTTCAGGGTTGGATCAAAATTTTCCAAACAAATACGGCCAGAGATGATAAATTAAGTTAAAGATAAGGTAACTATTACCAACGACACCCATTGATACTAAATATCTCAAGATAAAATATCGCAACAAGCTACAGATTTCCCCTAATAAATCCCATAAAATATTCTGTTTAAAACCCCTGACAGCTACGATAATCTTAATCTTATCTATTAGTAAATGGGTTCGCGGCGGAGGGGACAGAAGCTATTCGTATTCGTCGCAGCGCAAAACAACGCAATAACGTAACACCAGACCGGAAAATTGGTCGGGAAGGGATCCCGCTCGAAGTACATGAAACTATACAATACACTAACTTCTGTATTGGGTTCTTGCTAAACTGGAGCAATGCGGAGTTTCAAACTTATGTCTGCAGGATACGTGAATTATCTGGGTTACTGAATGTTGTGTTTTGGAATAATGATATATTACTACAAATTCGAAATACGTAAATGAGAACTGCAATTTGCTGCCAACCCTAAATTGATACAATACTATTAATAGTATATTATACAACGACGCTATAATAGGTATTATAGTGAGTTGTATACTATAATCCCGCATTAATAGTGTAACATAATTTTTTTTTTAAATTTTTTTTTATATGGACACATGTCCTGGTACTGAAACTGGTCAAAAAGGACCAACCATCAATTTATCTTTAATCTATACTACTACATCAATATAATACTATTGTTTATTCAAAAATTCACAATAGTTTGTGTTATTTAGCACTATCCCGCACTTTACTCTGCTTTTCACTCACTCACTTCACTGGCGACTAACAAGTTCGAATGGTTTCGTCCTTATTAGTCTCCTCTTGATGCCTTCATTGTCCAGTAGCTGAATTGCTTCAATGTTGATGTGTTGATGGAGTCTGGCCTCATGCTTTGTTGCAAAGCGTCGTATAACATAATAAGCATAGGTAGTGTGTTTTAATAAGCCAAAAGTAATATAGAAATATAATTAAAGGTCATAGGCTTAAGTTGTATTCGTTTATTGAAGATAAGTTGACAACGTTTCGGCTACGAATGTAGCCATCTTCAGGTCTAAATATAAAACAATTTTAATAATTAGGGAATTGTTGATCAATATATACTAGAACAAAAAACTCATCAGCAGTAAAGATGTTAATAACAATGAACAACTAAGAAAAACTAAGAAAAAATTAAACCCGTGAGCCTTAAAGACGAACCAAGGGAAATAACATACACTGATATGTTAGCATAACGCATACTTCTAACATATCAGGTGAAGTTCCTCTGATTGACAACAGATGGCATTAAGATGAAAGAAAATAATAAAATAAATGAAAAGAATTTGTATTATTATTTAGATTGAAGTTTTAGCAGATTTTTCAACACATTTTGTACAGATAAATCTTATTTTTTTAAATTAATAATTACTTATTTACTAATATTTTAGCATTATTTAATATTTTGACATTACGGTTAGCACAGTTGGTATCACAATACCTAACCTCAAACGTCAAACGTCAACGCTTACCTTCAAAAACGCATCAGCTGTCAAAGTGTAACAACATTGCTCTTGTAAACTTTTTTAGAAATATTTTGTGGTAGCCTGAAAAATACTTTACATAACTCGTTCGAAAGTGTGGTAAGAGTGGTCGTGTACGTAATTCACTCGGCGCTGCGCCGTGTACTCTCGCACGTTATCTTACACTTTCGATGCTTGTTATGTAATATACTATTACCAGACTGTTTTGTACTTTACCAGATTGTTATTTTTGTAAAATTTTGGTAAAAATCTACTTTCAATACTAAAATTGGTCAGGAAAGTAGGTTGCCGGTTTCAGGAATTAAAAAACATATCTTTGAACAACCTCTATGGATTACTATGCCTTTCCTTGACGCGAAAAAGATAAATCTAGCGCTAAAGAACATATACATTTCAAAATTCCACTCAATTTTCTCTTCTTTAAACAAAATCCAAGTTCAAGAGCTTGAATTAACTCCTCCCAACATTTTTTCTTTGGAATCATGTTTTAATTCAAAATTAAACTGCGTTGTACAACATTATCGTTACCAGCGGAGTGCTCGTTGCCTAGCAACCATCCAGAACGAAGTTCAAGTAAACAACTCCAGGACCGAACCGCGAAGTTTCTGGGGTTTTTAATTAAATTTGCACAATGCGACGCTAGGGCTACGACATAACGCGGGGAACGCGTAACGTAAACTTAACGCAAGGTAATGGAGCAGAAGTTGTACGGTGTAACTAAGAAGGAATTTCTTAGTGACGTAAGTTATTTGTTATTTTTTTTTGTAACTATGGAAATAAATATAATTTATGTGACAATATTTATGCTCGGTGTCATGAAAACAAATTAAATCGCTGATTAATAAATTGATAAATTAGTTTTAATCAATGATTAAATAAATTTTCATTTCATGAATTTAATCTGTATGTTAACTTTGATTGATTTAGTAATCGGGTCGTTAAATTAAAATTTGGGGACTTTCTTTGTTATTGTTGATACCTGATACCATAACCAACTTCATGTGTGTCTGTACAAGTGTTTGACAGCTACATCTTATTAAAAAATTTAAATAAAAACCAATGTCTAAAAAGGAAAGAGGACCAAATTATATTTTGAAATCGTCATTATTGAAAAAATAATTACGATCTCCAAATATTCTTCAACTTAGTAAATTATTTACCATAATATCAATAAAATCGTCATCGCTGTCAGTACTGTCCCCCTGATGTTGACATATTGAATAAAATAAATATATCTTCACACCTTTTATCCATTACTGGGTGTGGCACTCTGCCGAAGCAGGTCTCGGTAAGTGATATATTTTGCGCGTGAAGTGCGGTTACCTGCCGTCAAATCATGGCCTCCATAGATGTTAGTGGTGGTGGAGCCACAGGAGTAGTTTTAAAATGATGAAAATTGTTTGTCGCCTGTGGGAATCGAACCAGGGTTCTCAGGATCAACAGGCCGACTTGATACCACTGAGCTAGCTACCCCATGTTGACATATTGGCATTATAAAATATATTTTTTTCATAATTATGCATTAAATCATTTTATTATAATTAGTTCAAAATATTAAATTTTTACTATTTATGTTATACCTAGCAAAAAAATATTTATTTCAGTATGAAAATTAATTGACGTGTCAAAATTTAACCAGTCAAATTTCTCTGATTAAATTATTCGAAACTTTAACACCTCGATTAAGCTAATTAACTGTCATGAAACAATATATCCAGTTTAATCAGGTAATTAAAATTTAATCATTGATTAAGGAATTAACCGACTTTCATGAAACCGGGCATTTGAATCTCAGCTGTATTTTAATTGTGCATTGAATTATTATCAAATACAAATTTTGGTGTGCACCGTCTATGATTTCGTCCAATTTAAAGAAACCAATTATATAAATATAAAAAAAATATATCATCACGCCTTTTACCAATTACTTGGTGTCGCACTCTGCAGAAGCAAATTTCGATAAGTGATATATTTATGCGCGTGAAGTGAAGTTACCAGCCGTCAAATCATGGCTCCCGAAGATGTTAGTGCTGGGGGAGACCGCTACGAATTTTCGAATTTTTCGAAGCTTCTAATTTTTTGCCATTGAATTAACGCCATCTGTCATATCCAAAAACTCTGCAAGGTTAGGCGCAGGCAGCGGGAAGTTGTATAGGTAACCATGGGACTGTGTTTATAGTTAGACTTCCACCTAAGGAATGGCGCTGATAGCCTTTATGTGAAGACATCCATTTTAGATAACTACAATATCGGCAATCATTTGTTACTAGATTGTTCCTGTAGTTGTCATTTGTAAATATTTCAAATTTTTCTATCTGTCAAATATCCAATGAATTTTTATTTGTGAAATAATTTCATATAAATAATGTCATCAACTAATATGAATTGTTGTGTAAAAAACTGCACTGCTACTGGCAAGTAAGTGATCATATAATAAATAATATTTAGATGAGGAAGTCATAATATATTTTCAAGTTCACAAGAGTTGGATAAAACTGTGATTGAAACAGTTCAAATTATAAATAAATTGTATACAGGAGAATATTTTAATAAATATTTATATTGTAATAATGCATTTTTATTTTATGTAGTTTAAATAAATATAAAATAATAATAAAAATTACAAGCTGCCTAAATATGCATATCGGGTTGCCTATATACATGACTTTAGTTAGACTTCCACTACTCAGATGGCGCAAAATACAGTCCCAGTGCGTAACATGGCAGTTTCTTATCTATAGTAGTATATTATGATCTGTGGTTAGGCGTCTTAATTAAGACATCTATTCTCTTACCGCCCATCTAAATGCTATGGACTTTTAGTAAAACGTTTTAAAATGACAATAAAAAGGATACAAAAACGTCGTACTTAAAACGTTTTTGACAGTGTAGCGAAATTCTAAGTCTAAATTGAATTAATTTGGCAAGTAATAATAATTACTTACGAATTAATACAAAACTTTGTACATGAGTTTATTCTGAAAATAATTTATATCAACATGCCGTGTTCACGTTAGGATCCAGATTCACAATTCGAATCATTTGAAAATTCGAAAATTCGGAATATTCAAAAATTCGAAAGTTCGAATCTAAATGCGAAGGTTCATAAATCCGAACAATCGAAGTCTCGACTATTCGTAAAATAAACAACCCTACCATTAATTAAGATTAAGTGTTATTAATACCATGGGCATGGATTTGTTTTTAATTGATTTAATTAGAAAATTTAAATTTTCTACGATAAATCTAGAGATGATGAAAGAAAATGTTTGGAAAACAATTGCTCGTGAAATGAAAGTAATACTCATAGTTAACATTTAACTACTGTTACATTCGGAATAATTTTGGATTTAATTTAACCGAAAAAGATTTTGCAATTTTAATTGCATTACTAACAGTACACCAGGGCATGGACAGCTGCATTAGTTACCCTGTTACGCGATTTTTAATGCCATCTCTTGCTGCCCCAAATGAGCTAAATCAATTTAAAATTAATAACAGGAATCATAGTAGGTAAAATTTAAATGGTTGACTGTGAAACAGATTACTTATTTAAATGTTTGACAAACGATGTTTTATATTTTGACAAGTAAAATTTGTAAATAATAAACATATCTGTCGTTATTATTGCAATCTATATTTAATGGTGAGTAGGTGTCTTTTATAATTTTATATTTAATTTTATACTATTTTATAATTTTAGGCTACCACATTGTAGTAGAAACAAATTGTAAGAATATGTTTTTCCATGTTTTACCACGAAATAATTTATTACGTAAAACATTGCTGGAAAACAATAATAATAGAACTGATTTAATTGATATGCCTTATAGTAGTACTCTTAAGTACAATGTCGTATGTAGTCTACATTTTCAAAATTGACAGTATCGATACACATCATCAAAAAAATTAAATATTGGGGCTGTTCCACATATTGACCAATGTAAGTAATTAATACAATATTCTGAAATTTGAAACTTTTAAATTATGAAAATTCTTTTTTAGTAAATATAAATTCATTTTCAACAATTTGGGCTGAAAATATCTCATATTTATCAATAACAACAACATATAAGAATACGGATACTGAAGACAGTAGCTAAATGATAAATGAGAGTGTGCATAAGAAGGCGAAAATGTATATTATTCATATTCATTAGTATGTGTTTAATTAATATTTTAAATATGATTTAATAAAACTAAGCTTTTTACCAATTGTTTGTTTTTGTTGTTTTGTAATATATTTTCATTTTAATAATTTTGAAATATTTTAGTCATTATGATCATGAAAATGATAAATATGTATCCTATATTATCGGTATTTTTAATAATAATACACGGGGCAACAAGAGATGTCACCAGCAACTGCGTAACAATCTTTTGTTATAGCTGTCCCTTCTTCTATGGTTACTTGTTCGGTGCAGTACACTAAACCAAAGATTTTTAATAATATTCTGTTAAAATGTAAATGTCAACATTTTTCGTATCTTTAGCTTCAAAATGGCTCAAACCTCGAGCCGAAACATTGCCAAATAGATCATAAATAAAAAACTAGAAATCTAACAAAAATAATTGATTTCCATTAAGTTTTTACTTTAAATAATACAAAAGTACATAAGAAGAAAAATAGAAATTTACAATAGAGCAAGTTTTGTTATAATACGAGTCGTTGGTATTTCTGCAGTTTAACTACTCTAGTTTCTGATTGGCTAATTCTCATGTTTTATGCACGGTGTTTAAATTGATGTTATTACTATGGTTATGTATTATTATAGAACTATGTTTTATTCATATTCCTTACGGCAAATTGCATAAACTAAGCTTAATAATTTAATCTGTTTACCTTCTACTATGAAAATTATTATAATTTACAATTAGGCAGAATATTAACTCTCATTCATTTAGTTGCAAATATTTCTGTGCACAACCGGGCGAAATTAATGTGTTTTAGCCATGACAAGCGGGCGTAAACACTTGTTTTTGGCCCTCAGGCCATAATAAAATATTTACTGTGACTACTTAATCAAAATGACATTTTTATTTATTGTGAATAGGTACTTGATTTTGCAAAATGTCATTTTGACTAATCTACACATTTTAATATTTTGAACAGAAACTTAATTGTTCTTTTGTTGTGTATAAACTATTGTATATACCACGGTGAAATTAGCGTTTCTAACCCTAGGCATGTTAGCCTTCGGTGCTTCGTGCCTCGTGCTAATAATCATGCTACGGGCCAGGAACGCCTTATTTCACTCTTGATACATATATAATTGAACGGTTGACAATTTTGTTGTTTTCATTTGATTTATAGCAAGTGAATTGACATCGACATTGGACTAGAATAAAATTAGTTAACCCAACATTCATTATTAGCTAATAGTGAAATTCTGTGATAAATCCATAAATTTATAGATCCATAAATCTGTAAATAATGAACAAAATCACATCATTATTTATTGATAAGTTAAAAACATTTCATAAAGTCATAAATTTCGTTGCGATTTTGTTCATCATTTAAAGATTTACGGATCTATAAATTTTATAGATCTACACAGAATTCCTATAAAACTGTTTCTAGAACCAGATTATTAATGATTACTTTACAAATCGTTATATTTTTGCTATTTTGTGACCAGAATAATTTATCCCGACATTTTTATGTTATTTTCATGCTTCACCTATATCGTAGCTATTATAATGAAAGAAATATAAAGACACCTTTATAAAAAGTGTGGTTAGAATAGTATATTGAAAAATAAGTGTTACAATTGGTCATTGTCACATGCGTTTTGTATACCTACTATTTTTCCTTCGCATTTATTTATTTAATTTAATTTCAAAAATTTTATTAAAAAAATAATAATAATAAAATTTCAAGGTGGTAATACTGACAGGTTCAATAAGCTATCAAAATTTAATTTATTTTGACATTTATTAGTTAGATTAGAGTTCAAATTCATAATTATCTAGATTATGTTATAAAACAAAATACCTTTAATTATTAATAAAGAAGTGTATTGCAGTTTAATGAAATTATTTTATATAAAAAATAATAATTGCACTAATTTTAAATGAGCTGAGCAACGACAACTAAAGTGATAAGATTTTTTCCTACAACTGTGCGATTTCTTTGTTATTACGTAACTATAATTGCCTTGGTTACGTATGGAAAGTAGATGAATGCAGACCAAGTGCGTTTCCGAAAGCAAAGAAACACTAGTGCGGAAAGTGCTTCATTACGTAACTGTCAAAAGAATATTGTTTTGACAGCGATTTAAATTTCGCGCCGAGCGCGGAATTCATATTTTGACCACAGACGCTTATGGAAGAAGAAGATACGGTGAACCAGCGCTAGTAAATATGCAGTAGTATATTTTCACGTTTATAAACGTAACCTTAATTTGCAGTATATCTAATCTGTAGACAATTAATAAAAAGAACCGAGCAAAGTAAAATATATCGATAAATGGTTTTATTTAAAGAGTAAGTGAAATACTTCATATTTATTGTTTGTGTATATTATTAATACAGTTGTTACAGTTGTTTATATTGACATAATGTAAAGTGGAAACTTTTGTGTCTAAAGAAACATTGATTTCTTCCGTACCTGTTCATATTATTACCAGTAATATTATTGGTAAAAATTTCGGAAGCTTCAGAAGTACCAGCAGCAGGTTGATTGTCATTGTCGAAAATAGATCCAACATAGTATGATCCGGAGCTTCAATTATCTTTGGAGGTGTTAATGATAAAGAAGAATCACTCACTGTACTATTCCAATCAAGATGATTTTGAAGAAATTATTTTGACGTTAGTGAAAATTTTTTAAATAACGTAGAACAATGTGCAATCAATCAACAAACAAACCATAGCAACGCCGTAAAACATCGTTCTCGTGTAATATCATTAAAATTTCATAAATTTGGATATTTTTGTTAAATTCTGCACTTGCACGTAACGAGCTTTTTTCGGCACTTGTTATAAAAATAACTATTGTTTGACATTTTTATAACTAGACAACTGAACAACTTCACAGAAAACAGTTGTACAAAATTCTCCTTGTAAACATGATATAGGAAATAGTTATAAACAACATTTTTCCTACAACTGTGCGATTTAGTAAATCACTAAAATATTATCCAAATTTATAAAATTTTAATGATATTACACGAGAACGATGTTTTACGGCGTTGCTATGGTTTGTTTCTTGATTGCTTGCACATTGTTCTACATTATTTAAAAATATTTTACTAACGTCAAGATAATTTCTTCAAAATCGTCTAGATTGGAATAGTACAGTGAGTGATTCTTCTTTATCATAAACACCTCCAAAGATAATTGAAGCTCCGGATCATGCTATGTTGCATCTATTTTCGACAATGACAATCAACCTGCTGCTGGTACTTCTAAAGCCTCCGAAATTGTTGTCTATAATATTACTGTTAATAATATGAACAGGTACGGAAGAAATCAATGTTTCTTTAGACAATACAAAGGTTTGCACTTTACATTATATCAATATAAGCAACTGTAACAACTATGTTAATAATATACACACAATAAATATTATGTATTTCACTTACTTAAAACCATTTATCGATATATTTTACTTTGTTCGGTTCTTTTTATTAGTTGTGTACAGAATAGATATACTGCAATTTAAGGTTATGTTTATAAACGTCAAAATATACTACTGCATATTTACTAGCGCTGGTTCACTGCATCTTCTTGTTCCATAAGCGGCTGTGGCCAAAATATGAATTACGCGCTTGGCGCGAAATTTAAATCGCTCTCAAAAAATTTTTTTTACAGTTGCGTAATGAATCACTTTCCGCACTAGTGTTTCTTTGCTTTCAGAAACGCACTTGGTCTGCATTCATCTACTTTCCATACGTAACCAAGGCAATTATAGTTACGTAATAACAAAGAAATCGCACAGTTGTAGGAAAAGTATATTTTTTATATAGTCCATATTTATTTGGTATTTTTTAAGTAACCTGGTAGGTTACTTTTGTTTAATTGGCTCCTTTTAAGTAACCCAGAACAGTTCCTGAACTGATTCTAGTGCCTCAGCTATTTTGGTGGGTTGGCAGGTTGAACCCGTTTTCTATCTGTTTTTAATCAACTTGTGTTTTTTATTATCCGTTTTGAATTGTTGGCATCGCAATTTGTATTTAAGTAGATGTCACTTAGAACGTTCATTCAGATTTTAAATTTATCTCTAATTTTTACAACTGACTCTAGAAGCATCATTTATTTGAAAGTAACGTGTTAGTTCTAGATCAGTTCAGGGTTGAACCCAAAGTTCCCAAACGAATATGGCCATTGTTAGCTTTGTATAAGAGCAAAATGTATACAAACAAAATAGAAACAACAGAATAAATTATTTTGGTCTCAAAATGACGAAGTGGTGGTAATCTATAGAATAATCATACAAAATAAGGGTTGTCATTAACCTATCGATCACAGTAACAGAAAACCGAAAATTTCCCTAAACGATGACATAAATTATTTGATTCGATAACTACCATACAACAATTCCACTCGGAACTTTATCAAATCATTCCAAATACCTAAAACTTATTATCGCTGGTGTGAATGACATAGCTCGCCGTCAGCATGACATGTTCACCTCGACTGTGAAGCCCCACATCGTCTAATTACAGCGGCGGGATGCGAAGCCCGACCCTAGTTAAGCCCTGATTAACCCACATACCGCAGTACGGCGCGGTGATGCGGGCTGCCAACGCTACATGCTGTGTGTGTTTTTATTTCGTTCATTCTTGACATACTTTACAAAAATGTTTCGAGCGCCAGCATCAAACGATTAGGATTTAGATTAGCTTGGTTTGGGTACTGCTCATTTTGTGTAAATTTAGTCGGGATAATTTTAATATTTTTAGTAAATTGTAGATTGAAAATTTGGTAATGTTACAATCAGAGCTGGGCAAAATAGTCAAAATAATTAGCCAGTCTTATAAGCTTGAATTAAATTATACTTTTTTTGTCTTTTGTAAAATTGTTAATTTGGAATAATTCGTAAAAAGTCGAAATTACTCGATTATGGGCGAATGCTTTTAAAATAATAGTTATTTATTATACAAGTGTTTTATTAGGTATATAAAACACGCAAGAAAAGTTTAAACCCGAGACCGAAGGTCGAGTGTTTAATTTTTGTTAAGTGTAAATATTATCCACAACTCATAATTATAGGTATCGAAGAAGATTGGTCGTAACGTTTAACGTTGATTCAGTTATATAGTTTCTCAAAATACGGTAGATCATGATGTAGTTGCTAAGTAACAAGTTGTTTACAGTGTTTTATGGAATATAAAACACTAGTGTTTTATGAGCCATATGATACAACTGATATCAGTATAATCATGTCTTTATAATATATGAGTTGTGGATAATAGTTATTTATTATACAAGTATTTTATTAGATATATTAAACAGATATTCTTAACATCCGTCATTTCAGCCTAAACAGTATCACAGTTCACTAGCCCTAGTTGGTCTAGCTCCATACTGATGAGCTCCCACAGAGCGAAACGCGTGTATGGTTAAAGCTGGACTGACCAGCTGTTTGATGATGACCTAATAAGTTGATTCAAATGTGCTGTAATTTTTGTGGAACTTTGACAAGTGTTGGAATTTTTTTTTCTATTTTTCTTATTTATTAAGACTCAGTTATATATTATATTCGTTTTATAAGACGTTCTATAACATTAAGGTAGTTCTAGCGTGAATTTTTTTTTGCAGATTTGAATGAAATTTGGCGCACATTTGGTAAACATTGGATAGTCATACGCATCCTGTTAAAATATGAAACACATTCATCGTCTGTGAACAAATATATTCGCTTTTACAGTTGAGTTCTTATACATGGAGCTTATGGCGATCATCGCTCAGAATCGCACATATTTGGTTTGTGTACCTCTAAAATTTTGCAGTTTCATTTGAAAAACTAGTATGATATTCTAGAACTATCCATGTATATTGTATCAGAAGGAGAAAGTTTTGTATCGTTTAGTAATGGATATATAGCCATGCAAAGCCTTGATTTTAACGAAAAATTAAGAATCCCAATTTATAATGGCAACACCACACGGTGGTATGGTATTTGAAAATTCACTAGACCAACAATCTGTTAACAATTCATGATATTCAGATCATAATAGGTATAAAACACTTATTTTATTCTATTTTTATATTTTTTTGAGCGTCAGTTTCGCCACTCGACAACCGTCACACTAGTACTACCTTAAATTCTCTGGAGTATTCATCGTTGCGGTTATCGTACTCTACTTGTGCGATAATATATCACCTCATAAAACACGTATATTAAAATACTATTTTAAATTTTGTAGAAAATTTCAAATTATTTTTGGAGAATGTTAGTTTGTAGATAGGCACACAAAAATCTACGTTTTTTGTCAATAACAATTTATTCCAAAAACAAAAAAACTACAATCTAATGGACAGTTGTACCGCAAACAGTTAAATTTTAAACTTGGTTTAATTATTTAATAAATAAAAGTAAATCGATTGTTTGAAAAAAATTACAATTATTCCAAATAATTATTTGCTTTGATTTATTTAAATCTAGTTTTAAATGTAACTTATGTTGGTATAACTGGATATAAAAATAATCCGAGGTATATTTTGCAAAGCATTTCCTTTTTGTTTCCATCCTTCAATGTCAACACGTTGCAAATGTTTCAAAGCAATCATTCATTTTTCTTAGTAACTTTTATTATTTCCGTTGACAGTTCAACACTTTACGATATTTTTTGTGATTACTGTTGAAAACATTATTTTTCAAATTCATAAATCTTGTGTAAAGCTTTTCCGCCAGTGTCAACTTTCCTGGAATTGTGGAAACTCATCCGTGCGCCTAAGACAGATTTCTTTAATTTTGTCGTCTGAGTCGTTTAATCAAAATAATTCAGAGTCGCGTCGGGTGTATAATTGAACAAGTAAATTTGATAAGAAGAGGCAGCAGATTTCTCCTGTCAAGTACACGGCTGCCAACCTTTACGAGTGAAATTTAATCTACAGAAGTGAACGCATTTAGATTTTGAGTAACGTGCTTTATAGACGTCGTTAACGGCGTATTGTTAAACGATTTCTTGGCGAAGGCCGAATTCGAATTCAGAAGAGTTGGAAATTTGTAAAGCACGAAGACTTTTCCTAATGAACTTGGTTCATAGTGAGTATATTTAAAGTGCAGTTTTAAACTACTATCACAATAGGATGGTTAGGATTATTATATTCAGAAGACAATGACGTGTATCAGTAAATTGAAGAAGTACATAATGCAGGATTTTATGGACGAGGCTGATAAATAAGGCGAGTCATATAAAGTCCGTTTATGTATGAATTGCATAAAAAGCTTTTTGGTCGGCTGCCTTGGAGGCGATTGATTTTCTTAAAATATTTAAAATCTTAGTTGATTTTATTTAACAATGATTTTTATAATCATAAAACTGTCGAATTTGTTAAAAACAAATGAAGAAATGTGTTCACAATATCACAGGACTCAGAAGAATCTCAAAAGACGTCATTGAAATTACATACATACATATCTTCACGCTATATCCCAACAAATGGGGTAGCACGAACCCTAAAATCACTCATAAAACATTCACTCATCACACTTATCAAACAATCAGCCCTCGTCAAACATTTTCATCCAAACAAACCACCCTCACTTCAACCATATTCATAGATCACTCCATATAAACTCATTCATTTATTACACTCGAAATTATTATCACACAACAAACCTTCAAACACATCATTCCTATTCACTTATCATTCATTTTCTTTCTTCAACGTACATAACATATGCATAAAATATCTCAAATTACTCACGTTTACTCCTAACAACGAATCTAATAACGAATAGATTTATGTTCGACATTTTTACAACTGGACAACTTACAATTTCACAAAAAGTATCTCAAAAAACTGTTGAACTTTGTAGCATTATTTATACAATATTGACTTTGTATACGCGATACAAAAAAATATTTTTTCTAACTACACATTTTTTAATTATGGTGCAATTTATGATTTTTTTTTAAGACTCCAATACTTTTAAAAATATCCAGAATCCGAGTTTGATTCTCAAAGCCGACAAACCATTTTTCTTCAAATTAAAACTGCCCCTATGGTTCCTTCTCTACTTGAATATTTAGGGGCCGTTTTTGACAGTTGTTAATCGGACGCGCAATAATATATCACTATGAGATCTATTACGGTAGAGTGTCCTACTCAGTAATCGGTAATATGATGATATATTTATTTAAATATTATTTATTGTTCTAAAATATCACATTCGTTTATCCTGAACATTTTGCATCTACTCGTAACTATGGAATTTTGATGGATTTAAATTTGGTATATGTATTTAATAGCAAGAATTCGTGTGTGTTCCTGTTGTAAATCTACTATTATTTTCAGCTAAGCTAATAATAAGAACGGTATAGAGCCGGAAACTTTGTTTTCAATAACTGTGGAAATTTATTTCCTGTACGTTTGGAAATCATCTACGCTTTGGGAAAATTATTCAATGATACAATTACTTCTAATTGTAATTATTTCAATTTACAAAATAATTTTGAAAATGTTGTAAAAACCACACAGAGAAATAAAACAAATTGGAATAATTGTACCGTATATGTAAATATATCAACAGACTAAATACGTTTCAATAAATAAATAAAATGTAGCAGACCATATTTTATTTATTTATTTATTGTCGCAAAATGATATACAGGATGATCAAAAGGAATTGTTATAGTTGGCAATACAATTCCAGAGATCTTTTTATTCCACAATTGGCACAACGTCAGATAAAGGCGGAAATGCTATTTGACATTTCTAATAAATACAAATAGGTTATGTCAGGAGTCTGACTGCTAATAGAATTTTCACTTTTTAAGTAATAGAAATACTTTGGAAATAAATGTAATAATAAATGTACTCTAATTTTAATTTTAAATATCACTGTCAACAACAGGACATGAATTTATCTATCAGACTTCATTGAGTGTTTAACTGCAATTGTATGGAATTCGCTTTCAAAAACAAGCGCAGGGCGACACTCCCTTCCTTTCTAATCTTTTTGTTTCATTATCAGTTACTGCATTGTGTGGACTTTTCTTTCATATACAAGTGCAGGCTATCGCTTTCATCTTTTCTAATCTTGTAGATTCGTTGTTAGTTTCGTTTTAGATTCGTTGTTAGGAGTAAACGTGAGTAATTTGAGATGTTTTATGCATATGTTATGTACGTTGAAGAAACAAGATGAATGATAAGTGAATAGGAATGATGTGATTGAAGGTTTGTTGTGTGATAATAATTTCGAGTGTAATAAATGAATGAGTTTATATGGAGTGATCTATGAAAGTGGTTGAAGTGAGGGTGGTGTGTTTGGATGAAAATGTTTGACGATGACTGGTTGTTTGATGGGTGTGATGAGTGAATGTTTTATGAGTGATTTTAGGATTCGTGCTACCCCATTTGTTGGGATATAGCGTGAAGATATGTATGTATGTATATACTTACCAATTTCAAGTAGTTTTTTTTATTGCCAACTGTAACAATCCCTTTTGATCACTCTGTAATAGTATATTAAAATACACGTTACAGAAGACAATCTATTCTTGCATGAGTTTGAAATTCTGTCAGCGATGAGGGGACGAACGAACTCATGCTGGAATTGTCTCTGTAACGAGTGTTTTCATACTATTTTCTCTATTTCTGCTTTCTTTTATATAATTTCTTTAAAAAAAATTGTTGACATTTACTTAAAGGGAAATTTTTGGTAGAATAGTTAAGTTGGTGACAATGATTTACGATTGATTTTGTCAATTGTCTCATTCTAGCATCAATATGCGTGCGAGAATATGTTATTCCAATACCGAAACAAATAAAATAACATTTTTAATTTGCTAAGCAACCGTTAAAAAAGCCTTATTTTAGTAGTGTTTGTAGAAAAGTAATTATAATATAACATGTATTCGTTGTGTTTTGCAACAGAATTAAGCTACATTCACAAATCGAAATTAGTTTTTGTTTTATGTTTTCCATTTTTGTTTTAATAACCTTGTAGACATGTTATCTTATACAGCCATTCAGAATTCAGTATTTAGTTTTGGTTTTAACACAAAAGTTTGCAAACTCCAAACTTATGTTTTAGTTTTACGTTTTATACTTAGGAATAGACCAATAGGACGAAGCGTAGAATGATGTAGCGATATATAGTTGTCTCTTTCTATCATCCTTCGCATTGACGATAACGTAAGTTTGTTTTTATTTGAGTGTCAAAATGAATGAAAATAAAAACAAGATTTTAATACCTACTTTCTTATTATGATAATATTTACTTTGTTCTTCCAAAAAGTACGAAAGTAAACAAACAACATAAGACAGCATGTGTAACTTAGCACATCTGACAATTGCATTTACTGTATTACCGATCTTCTAAAATTTACGATAGATATCACTTCTAACTTATGTTTTAGTTTTACGTTTTATACTTAGGAATAGACCAATAGGACAAAACGTAGAATGATGTACAGATATATACTTGTCTCTTTCTATCATCCTTCGCATTGATGATAACCTCAGTTTGTTTTTATTCTAGTGTCAAAATGAATGAAAATAAATTAATACCTACTTTCTTATTACGATAATATTTACTTTACTCTTCCAAAAAATACGAAAGTAAATAACATATGACAGCATGTGTAACTTCTGATACATCTGACAGTTACATTTACTGTATTACCAATTTTCTAAAATTTATGATAGATGTCACTATAAACTAAAATCGACAAAAGCAAAACTATTTGTGAATGGCACCTAAAAACACAATAAAACATAAAGCATAAAACAAAAACTAATTTAGATTTGTGAATGTAGCTTTAATAATTATTTTCAGACGACCACATATGAAAGTAACCATAACAACATCATAAACTACTACGAACAGTTGAAAATAACATGTTAGCATAACACATAGTTTTAACACATCAGGTGAAATTCCACTGATTGACAACAGATGGCGTTAAGATGATAGAAAATAGTCAAATAAATGAAAAGAATTTGTATTATTATTTGGATTGAAATTTTGGCAGATTTTTCAATACATTTAAATAAATAAATATCATCACGCCTTCTACCCATTACTGGGTGTGGCACTCTGCTAAAGCAGATCTCGGTAAGTGATATATTTTGCGCGTGAAGTGCGGTTACCAGTCGTCAAATCACGGCCTCCAAACATGTTAGTGGTGGAGGAGCCACAGGGATAGCTTTTTCAAATTATGAAAATTTGTCGTCTGTGGGAATCGAACCAGGGACCTCAGGATCCACAGGCCGACTTCATACCACTGTGCTAGCCATCCCAATACATTTGTACAGAAAAAAAATAAATGTCGTCCCTGCGGGTCTCGTTTATTTAACTCTTTCTAGTCATGTTTTGAGGCGCACTTCTAAATTTTATAGTATAGTTTTTATACTGTTTTACACAATAACAAAAATTCAATACAAAGAGAATAGTATACAACATTTGTATCACCCAGATATTTTCTATTTTCTTTTTCTTATGTTCACCGTTCAATATTCTCAAGTTAGAAAGAGAGAAAGAACTTATAAAAATATTGACAGATATGTTCGCAAAACGTTAAGAAAAGCAAGGAAATGTTTTAGTATCAGTCCTCCGTGAAATGGTGTTTTCCGAGTGCTGAGATCAAAGTGATCTATTTACATAGAGCTATCATACTTCTGTTACGAATATATCGCAAATATATACGTTACAATAACTAACCTCTGTATGAAAACATTCTACGGTGTTTATTTTTTTGTGCGCCGTGATGTAGTTTATTGCTGGCTGGATCAATATAGGTGTGCATTTCACCAGAATTTTGTTATACTACAGTGAATCAGAGAATACCGCGAAATGGAAAATTTATTTGTTTTGAGCATGCGAAAGTAATGCCTCTTTTTAAAATGAATCACATACCTTACTTTTTCTATAATTGAAAATTAAGACTAGAAAAATAAAATTTTATTAATTATTTGAAAAGTAAGGATAAGTTACAATGGCAGATGTTGCAAACTAATTTTATCCAGTTCTTAATATGTCATTCAAAGCCAAAGAATGCCATTAAGATGGTTCTATCATGACAGTCTCATACAAAAGTAGAGGTAACCTAAAAAGTTTATAAAAATAATTATTACATTTTTGTATGGTATAGGTTATTAACAGAATTAACATTTCGCTGCAAATATCGTATAATTAACAATAACATTGAATATATTAAATAAAACTATATAACTAGTTTATAAAATTCAGTAATATAACAAAATTTTTGGAAGTTAATGTTTCATGTCAACCAATAGCAGTGTAAGATTTTACACAGCAGAAGCTATGACAACAAGGCGAGAACTACAAGCAGCATGATATTACCAGTCGGTACGAAACGTGACTGTATTATCGATACATCCTGTTGACAGTTCATAAGAAAAATGAGAAAAATGCACCAAAGCAATTATTATCAACTGTAACAACAAATAAATAAATAAAAAATGCTGTAATATTTTTTTTGTATTAAAATTAATATATTTTACTTATCGAAATAATAACTTTCATAGTTCTTGCCTTGTCATTCGTGCGACCATCTCTGTCTACGCCTGTGACCATATCTGTTTACGCGTGCGACCATCTCTGTCTACCCGTGCAACGTTGCCAAGCATTTCGGACAGTTTCATTGAAAATCATAGAATATCCAACTTTCATCGCCAATTTCTTTGAAACTAATCCGGTAAGGCATAGATTTTTTTTAATTCTCATATCTTTATCTTTACATGATGTACTGTGTGTTAGTTTTTTATTAAAAAATAACTACAATATATGAATTTATTACGCAGTAAGCTGCCTCGCGAGGTACATTTCCTATCACGCCTATGCATTTTTGGTCGACTTTAAGTTTACATTACTCAGCTCAACAAAGGTAAACTTAAAAAAAAAATGCATACTAGTGTAGAAACACATGAAAAATAACATACGAGGGTCGTTCAATAAGTCCTTAGAAAAAAGTAGAAAAAACACTTTTTTTGGGTAGATTTTTTTTTATTTTTCTACATAATCTCCTTTTAGCTCTATACACTTCTCTAATCGTTTTCCCAAATTTTTTAAGCCATCCAAAAAGTAGGATTTCGGATGCTCCTCAAAATATGCCTCCGTTTGGGCGATGACCTCCTCATTGGTCGTAAACCTTCGTCCGCCAAGCCATTTCTTTAAGTTTGGAAATAAGAAAAAGTCACTGGGGGCCAAATCTGGTGAATACGGTGGATGTTGCAATAATTGGAACTTTAATTCCGTAATTTTGGCCATCGCAACTGTGTGGTGTGCACACGTGCATTGTCTTGATGAAAAAGGACCTTTTTGCGTTTCAAATGAGGACGATTTTCTTTTATTTCTTCGCTCAGCCGGTCCAATAACGACGCATAATACGCTCCTATTATCGTTTTTCCCTTTTCCAAATAGTCGATGAAGATGATTCCGCGTGCATCCCAAAAGACCGTTGTCATAACCTTGCCAGCCGATTTCGCCGTCTTCGCCTTCTTCGGAGCCCGTTCGCCTTAAAAAAATCCACTGTTTTGACTGTTCTTTTGTCTCTGGAGTGTAGTAATGTATCCAAGTCTCATCCACAGTTATGTATCGACGCAGAAAATCTTCAGGATTACGACGGAAAAGCGCCAAAACAGCCTCAGAGTCCACCACACGATTGCGTTTATTCTCCACTGTGAGCAAACGCGGCACCCATCTTGCCGAGATTTTTTTCACACCTAATTTTTCGTGCAAAATTAAAGCGAATGTGCCTTGTGATATGCCTGTAGCCTCAACTATTTCGCGCACTTTGATTCGTCGGTCACTTAAAACCATATCGTGAATTTGGTCAATCATTTCGGGGGTAGACACTTCTACAGTGCGTCCGGAACGATGTTCATCTTTTGTGGATGTACGGCCACGTTTAAACTCATTCACCCAATTGTAAACAGTTGCAAACACAGGAGCAGATGTGCCATGAACTTCATCCAACTCAGCTTTAATTTCTTTCGGCGTTAAGCCTTTTAAATACAAATGTTTAATCAGCGCTTTTATCCATTATTATAAACGATCAAAAGTTTTTTACTACAATTGACAACAACAATGAAACTACGTGACGGCTAAAGCTAAAACTCTAACAGTTGACTAGTTAGGAGTGCTGCTTACTATCGAAAAAATTCATTTTCGATAGTAAGAGCACCATCTCTTGGATTTTCTAAGGACTTATTGAACGACTCTCGTATTTACATTTCATTAAAATCCGGGTTAAATGCTTCCCTGATAGTACCACCTTAATTAAGAAACACAAGTTTTATCTCGCCTTTATCCACTGATCTACAATTGCCTGTATGTAACCATTTATCTTATATCTTTATTTAATTGGGACATTGGGTATGAATAAAGCAATTATTTATTTATCAGTTCATTTCTTCTTTTGTAAAGTACTCGCAAAGCCTACTGTATTTAATATCTTGCATCTACAATTTGATAATTTCATATCACACACAGTGGTCGTCTAGTAATTAATCCATTTAATTACCTACGCAGAATAATCATCACAACAAACGACAACCACCGGCATAACGCAATGCGTAACGCAATTAACGTAGCGTATAACAAGACCAACAGGATTCCCTGCAGAGTGCAGGCTGCAGGGGCGTTTGTCAAAGGAGGGCCACAGTTGTAAATCACAGGGGAACAACGGTCAATTTGCAAATAGTGTGATGTAACCGACAGGGGGTGTTAGAAGAGGGTGTGCGATTTATTAGCTTGTTTGGATTTAGAGAGGGTAGCACGGGGCTCACCAGGAGTTGAAACCAGAACCTTTTACCACAGATAAAATATATACATCTAAGGGCCGGTTTCTGAAAAAATATTTAACGGGCATGTTAACTAACTGTCGCTTAAATTTATTGAAAGGTTAAAATTACGTCGGGTTTCTGGAAACAAACGTCAGTTAATTTATATGTTCGATAACTAACTCATGGTTCTATCCAGGACTAACATTTATTCTTGAATCTAATAGATGGCGTTACTATCGTTGTCGGTAAATGTCGGTAATTTTTGACGTCAATTTCAAACTTCAAAATAATTAATTTGATGTCAATTATTGTACTTCGTATGTGTGGTTTGAAATTGTAACAAAATTATGGAAGAAAAGCGAATTCGAGGAAAGAACTTCACAGAAACTGAAAAGAATGTTCTTTTTGAGTTGGTGACAGGGAAATATAAAGTTATAATAGAAAATAAAGAAAGTGATGCCGTCACAATCATAAAAAAAGTTTAGCATGGCAACAAATTGCTAAAGAATTTAATTCGCCAAATCAGACAGGGCACAGAACTTGTTATTCTTATAGAAATGATATCTGTCTCTAAATTCCGCATCACTATAGATCTCAAAGGGATTACGTCTTTCTCTAAAAACTCTGACTTTCTGCATAGCCCTAAGGTCCGGTTTCTGAAAACAAATTTAACTGGTCAGTTAGTTTAACTCTTCGATAAACTGTCAAATGGGTTTCTGAAACAACATATTGGTATTTAACTGGCCGTTAAGTTAACGCGGCAAATTGGTCCAGTTAAATTATATGACGCATGCGCAGTTGAAAATAATGGCTGACGGTGACAGTGCTCATCTTTCCTAACCTTGTTTTAAAAACCAATTTGTTAAACCGCTGTGTTAGTTTCGTTCGGCTTTGTTGGTGATTGAAAAATGGTTTAAAAACACAGTTATTACTAAAATCTATTATTTTGAGAACTTTATAAATTCCTTCGAACATACTTTTAACTCCAGTGCTTGTGTGATTTTACCTATTTATCATAACTTGTTAGTATGCAGCTTCAAGAATACTCGAATTCTAGTTCATCGTCATATGAAGAACTATTTGACATTGTGGAGGCTGTGCAGAAAGTCAGAGTTTTTAGAGAAAGACGTAATCCCTTTAAGATCTATAGTGATGCGGAATTTAGAGACAGATATCGTTTCTACAAGAATAACAAGTTCTGTGCCCTGTCTGATTTTGCGAATTAAATTCTTTAGCAATTTGTTGCCATGCTAAACTTTTTTTTGCGATTGTGACGGCATCACATTCTTTATTGTCTATTATAGCTTTATATTTCCCTGTCACCAACTCAAAAAGAACATTCTTTTCAGTCTCTGTGAAATTTTTTCCACGAATTCGCTTTTCTTCCATAATTTTATTACAATCACAAACCACAAACACGAAGTATAATAATTGACACGTCAAATTAATTATTTTGAAGTTTGAAATTGACGTCAAAAATTTCCGACATTTACCGATAACGATAGTCACGCCATCTATTAGACTCAAAAATAAATGTAAGTTCAGGATAGAACCATGGGTTAGTTATGGAACATATAAATTAACAGACGATTGTTTTCAGAAACCCGATGCAATTTTAACCTTTCAACAAATTTAAGCGACAGTTAGTTAACATGCCCGTTAAATATTTTTTCAGAAACCGGCCCTAAGTAAATGTATTCAAATGGCAACGCTTTTTCCAATGAAATTTGTAGTTCTGTAGCTAATGTCCGTTACGTGGTAGGTGGCTCAGTGGTATCGAGTCGGCTTGTGGAGTTAAGAACCTGGATTCGATTGCCATAGCCGACAAACAATTGTCATCACATTAAAATTACCCCTGTGGCTTCCCCTCTACAAACATCCTTGAGGGCGGTGATTTGACGACTGGTAACCGTACTTCACGCGTATAAATATATTAATTTTCTAATCTTAATAGATTCGTTGATAGATTCATTATTAGATAGGTTGTTAGGAGTAAGCATGAGTAATTTGAGATGTTTTATGCATATATTATGTACGTCGAAGAAAGAAGATGAATGATAAGTGAATAGGAGTGATTGGATAGATGTGATTGAAGCTTTGTTGTGTGTTAAATAATTTCTAGTTTAATAAATAAAATAAATAAATAAATATATCATCACGCCTTCTACCCATTACTGGGTGTGGCACTCTGCTAAAGCAGATCTCGGTAAGTGATATATTTTGCGCGTGAAGTGCGGTTACCAGTCGTCAAATCACGGCCCCCAAACATGTTAGTGGTGGAGGAGCCACAGGGATAGCTTTTTCAAATTATGAAAATTTGTCGCCTGTGGGAATCGAACCAGGGACCTCAGGATCCATAGACCGACTTCATACCACTGTGCTAGCCATCCCATAAATAAATGAGTTTATATGAAATGATCTATGAATGTAGTTAAAGTGAGACGACCAAATTTGTAATAAATTTGATACTAATGAATAGTCTTTTTAACTCAAGTTAAAATAAACTTGTTTCTCATATTGGAAAGAGAGTTACAAACGAAATAAAAAATTGTGTTAGCGCTAATCTGCTTTGTGAATCTGCCTGGAAATATTTTAAAACGGTTCCAAAACAACATTCAAACTTAATAAGTAGCTTGGTAAGTGATACATTATACGCGTGAAGTGCAGTTACCGGCCGTCAAATCACTGCTCTCGAAGATGTTAGTGGAGAGGGAGCCACAGGAGTAGTTTTAATATGATGAAAATTGTCGGCTCTGGAATTTGAAATCAGATTCTAAAATCCACAGTCCGACTCGAAATTTGGATGTCACATCATTCTTAAAAAAAAATAAACAAATCAATATATAATCGCGCTTTCTACCCATTACTGGGTGTGGCACTCTGCCGAAGCAGATCTCTGTAAGTGATATATTTTGTGCGTGAAGTGCGGTTACCAGTCGTCAAATCACGGCCTCCAAAGGTGTTAGTGGTGGAGGAGCCACAGGGATAGTTTTTTTTGGAAATTATGAAAATTGTTTGTCGCCTGTGGGAATCGAACCAGGGTTCTTAGGATCCACAGGCCGACTTCATACCACTGAAAATTAAACAGTTTATAAATATATGCTCGAAGATAGATCCATCCCAGTATTCTATCCAACCAATTATTATCTGTCTTTTTAAATTCAAAGTTAGTAATTCCCTAAATATGACCGATGTCTCTTCCAACATTCACGAATCCTATCGAAAGTGATTTAATCCCTAATTCATATCGGACAAGTTGAAACTTCATTTTGATGAAACAGCGTCCACCGTAACCGTGTTATAAATGCGGTTAACCGAGTTTGACGTTGTCATTAACCGCGGTTAATTAAACGGCGCCGTCAGTCGACCGTGACTGACGCGCGACGTCGCGATACCCAGCGACAGTCAGATGTCTCCACGGTGACACCGCCGACGAGAAGTTGGCGTTGATGACCACCTGTTGACGCGATGAAAAATCGAATTATAGGATTTGTTGGCGTTTATTTCTCCGAGATTCTTTACTGTGATGATAACGGTTTTATTTGCGGTATAAAGTTTCATGATAGAGAGTATTGTATTTTATGTCTAGTTAGTTCTGATTTGTTTGATTATTTGTGTGTTGACTAGGTATCTTGCGGTATTTAATTTATTTAGCTGTGAACAATAATTTACATAAAATTAATTATTATTTAATTTGGATTTTCTTGTTTAAGGTAGTACTAGCGTGAAAAATAATTTTGCAGATCGGAATGAAATTTGGTGCACGTAAACATTGGATAGTCATACGCATCCTGTTAAAATATGAAACACATTTATCGTCTGTGAATAAATATATTTGCTTGTAAAGTTGAGTTCTTATACACGGGGCTTATGGCGATCATCACTCAGAATCGCACATATTTGGTTTGTGTACCTCTAAAATTTTGCAGTTTCATTTGAAAAACTACTATGATGTTCTAGAACTATCCATGTATATTGTATCACAAGGAGAAGGTTTTTTATCGTTTAGTAATGGATATATAGCCATGCAAAGCCTTGTTTTTAACGAAAAATTAAGAATCCCAATTTATAATGGCAACACCACACGGTGGTATGGTATTTGAAAATTCACTAGACCAACAACCTGTTAACAATTCATGATATTCAAATTATAATAGGTATAAAACACTTATTTTATTCAATTTTTATATTTTTTTGAGCGTCAGTTTCGCCACTCGACAACTGATGGCGCCACCGTCACACTAGTACTACCTTAAGGCGAATAGGATATTATTTTGTTTCCCACTCAAGCTAAAAATATATGAACTAGCACATTGCGCCTCGGTAATTCTGGATTCTGTACTACAATTGGGATTGAGTTCCTGTTGTACAGAGTAGCGTAATTTTTATGTATGAACGGCATAAGAAAAAAAATTTTTGCTCTGAGGAAATGTTTAAATTTCTTGAGTGTTGTAAATTATGCTCGTGGTGTACACAACGTTTTATTTTGACGATACACTTGGTATTTGTTTCACAAAATTTGATAAGTCCTTGTTATATAATTTCGGCAGTTACGCCATCAGAAGACAAGTACATACATACATACATATCTTCACGCTATATCCCAACAAATGGGGTGCAGCACGAACCCTAAAATCACTCATAAAACATTCACTCATCACACTCATCAAACAATCAGCTCTCGTCAAACATTTTTATCCAAACAAACCACCCTCACTTCAACCACATTCATAGATCACTCCATATAAACTCATTCATTTATTACACTCGAAATCATTATCACACAACAAACCTTCAATCACATCATTTCTATTCACTTATCATTCATCTTCTTTCTTCAACGTACATAACATATGCATAAAACATCTCAAATTACTCACGTTTACTCCTAACAACGAATCTAAAACGAAACTAACAACAAATCTACAAGATTAGAAAAGATGAAAGCGATAGCATGCACTTGTATATGAAGAAAAGTCCACACAATGCAGTAACTGAAAATGAAACAAAAAGATAAGGAAGGGAGGGAGCGTCGCCCTGCGCTTGTTTTTGAAAGTGAATTTCACACAATTGCAGTTAAACACTCTACGTAAGAACTGAAAACGAATTAAAAGATAAGCAAGGAAGGGAGCGTCGCTCTACGCTTGTTTTTGAAAGTGAATTCCACACAATTGCAGTTAAACACTCAATGTAAGATCAGAAAACGAATAAAAAAACTTCAAATAAATAAAAGCAAATCTAACATAATTTATTCCATATTATACATACCTTCGCTTTCTTTACATTTTTTCAAACTAATTTTAAATTTTTACTATTTGCGATGCATCTGTTCAGTTCCAAAAATAAAATAAAAAATCTAAGTATTTTTTTCTAACATAAAGTGGCTAGCAATAGTGACGGAAAAAAGATAAAAGCTATAAATTCGATTAAATAGGTCTTTCTTTGCACATTTCGAGGGTCACCTCAAAATCGTCTTTGTTTTCCCAAAATTTACATAGGTCACTACTAAGGTTGTTGATTTTTCGAATATTCGAGATTTCGAATGTTCGGATTTATTGAACCTTCGAATTTAGATTCGAACTTTCGAATTTTTGAATATTCCGAAGTTTCGAATTTATGAATATTCCGAATTTTCGAATTATTCGAATTGTGAATCTGGATCCTAACGTGAACACGGCATGTTGATATGAATTATTTTCATTATTATTATTTGCCAAATTAATTCAATTTAGACTTAAAATTTCGCTACACTGTCAAAAACGTTTTAATTAAGACGTTTTTGTATCCTTTTTATTGTCATTTTAAAACGTTTTACTAAAAGTCCATAGCATAGATGGGCGGTAAGAGAATAGATGTCTTAATTAAGACACATAAACTTGCAGAGTTTGTGCAGGATACTTCGCCGAGTTTATTATTTAATTCGTGGCCGACTTTTCGCGAATTATGCGTGAGCATGTTTGGAGATGACAGATGGCGTTAATTCAGGGACAAAAAATTCGAGAATTCGAAGCTTTGAAAAATTCGAAAATTCGTAAATTCGAAGCTTAAAAAAATTCGAAAATTCGAAGCTTCGAAGTTTTTCTGACGAAGTTTAAAACATTCGAATGTTCGAACGTTCGGAAATTCGAACTTCGGTGGAAATCAACGACCCTAGTCACTACATAATCGAATTCATAGCTCATTTAGGGTAGAAGATAGCAAATGAGAATTTGTCTGAAAAATGACAAATTTTTAGCGTCATTTAAAAGAATCATCTCCTTTATAGTAACTAAAATATTCACATATTCACTCGCGCGGAATTAATCAACGCAATTATTTATAGCCCCCTCCTTTGTCTAGCACACTGACCTATCCATGGGCGTGCGTATTCGCCTGGTTGGGGCACTCAACCGTGCCCCCCTAATTCGCCTCTTCGCCGCAGTTGGCAGCGTGATCGCTCATGTATTTGTTTGCGGTTGTCCTATTTGACATTAAATGTATTTACATAGGAATAATTGAATTACCCGCAGTGTGCAGGGCACGGGCGCCACTGGTTGAACATGCTGTTATTTTTAACGGGTAATCAATGCAGCTTTGTAGTGAAATATGTAGTACGTAGTATTTGTTGCAGTTTGCAGGTTTAATTAAGATTTTTATCACTATAACTTTGATATCAATTTGTGTGTAGTTTGTTTCTGTTTTCAATTTTCGATGTTTTGTACCTATTTCAACAAGTTAAACTTTTTTACTTCATTTATAGGGTGGCCATTTTTATTGGTTCATTTGAAATTTTGAGAATCGTATGAAATTGGTTAGGGTAGTACTAGTGTGACGGTGGCGCCATCGGCTGTTGACTGACGCTCAAAAAAATATAAAAATTTAATAAAACAAGTGTTTTATACCTCTTATGATTGGAATATCATGAATTGTTAACAAGTTGTTGGTCTAGTGAATTTTCAAATACCATACCACCGTGTGGTGTTGTTATTATAAATTGGGATTCTTCATTTTTCATTAAAAACAAGGCTTTGCATGGTTATATATCCATCACTAAACGATAAAAAACTTTCTCCTTCTGATATAATATACATGGATAGTTCTAGAACATCATACTAGTTTTTTAAATGAAACTGCAAAATTTTAGAGGTACACAAACCAAATATGTGCGATTCTGAGTGATGATTGCCATAAGCCCCGTGTATAAGAACACAACTTTATAAGCGAATATATTTGTTCACAGACGATGAATGTTTTTCATATTTTAACAGGATGCGTATGACTATCCAATGTTTACGTGCACCAAATTTCATTCAGATCTGTAATTTTTTTTTCACGCTAGTACTACCTTAAGATTACGCTACGATTGCACAATGTGATTGCTTGCAGCATGGGCGTCCATAGACATTTTTCCAGGTGGTAGGGGCGAGTCGCAAAAAACTCTCAGATATACATAAATTTCTAAAATATTTTTTTTACATAACATAAATACAAATACACATAACAAATGGATTAGAAAATATTTAAATTTGTGAAATAAATTACTAGTCTTCGTCGTCTGGGTTTGAATTGAAGAGGAAAGACAATTTTCGAATAACTCTACCTTAAATTGACACCATTTCTTCAATAAATTCCGATTTAGCAGTTTTACATTTTTTATTTTCTAATATTTTGTGTCTGTGTATACTTAAACTTAGATTACTCAATCGTTACGATAGGGAACATGTCACTAGCTGGCCATAAGCATACAGCTGGAAATTCAGTTTCAGCTTGAATTTATTATCTTCAAACTTATAATTTAATTTTTATTTTATTTATATATAGATACACAGTGTGGTGGCCACGACTCTCGAACATAGGACTTTAACATGTAAAATCATATTGTTTTAAATTTCCTGCTTCCTAATTATTTAAAAGAAAAAGCTTTAAATAAAAGTTTAAGGGCACAAAATACGAAATTAATTTTGCATGCTTTGTATCGGCACAAATTAGATCTAAAAATGACTAAAATTGTCTCAAAACTATCGATAGCTATGAAATTGAAACAAAATTAAACAAATGTTTGACGTTCAATCTGTTAAAACTGTCAGAATAAATTCTTTATTTATTATTTCATGTATTTATGCCCGGTTTCATCAACAAAAATTAAATTTTAAACATGGTTTAAAGAAATAAAAGCAAATCGAATGTATGACAACAATGTTAATTATTTCTTTTGACATGTAATTTTGATTTGCTTTTATTTATTTAATCCATGTTTAAAATTTAATTTTTGTTGGTGAAATCGGCCATTAGACAAATAAATCGTCAAACATTTGTTTAATTTTGTTCCAATTTCATGCCTATCGATAGTTTTGAGGCAATTTTCCTCATTTTCAAATATAATTTGTGTCGTTACAAAGTATGCAAAATAAAATTTGTTTATTGGTTCAGATGCAGAATTTTATGCCCTAAAACTTTTATTTCAAGCTTTGTGCTTAAAAAATTTAAGGAAGAAGGAAATTACAAAATAATAGTTTTACTTGTTAAAGTCCTATGTTCGAGAGGCGTGGTCATCACCCTAGTTAAAATCCAGGAGGGGCGTGCGCCCCCCTTGCCCTCCCGGCGGACGCCCATGGCTTGCAGTTGAATTCATTGACCCAATATTTCACAAATTTAAACCAAATTC
The DNA here is from genome assembly GCA_911728475.2 of Pterostichus madidus. Taxonomy (NCBI): domain Eukaryota; kingdom Metazoa; phylum Arthropoda; class Insecta; order Coleoptera; family Carabidae; genus Pterostichus; species Pterostichus madidus. The sequence continues at coordinate 28,651,594 of OU452314.1, forward strand.
TAAACCTTAAACCTAAACTCTTATGTGAATGCACCTTAAGGGAGCAAATACAAAAACATCCAAGTGTGCTGAACACCCAGCCATCACCCTAAAACATAACCCATCTCTCACAGAAGATTTCCCAGCAATAATTTCCATCCCATCGCTTCTATACAACTTCCTTCAAATCAAGTGACCACATTCCCCCCACCACTACCACCACCACCGTTCGATATCACACCTGATGCTAATAATAGCCTACCCATCCTGCCGCCGCTAGCAGCGGTCACAAACGCTTTCAGCCGCCACTCGTCTGTGAAGCTGTGTCTTCAGACCCTCTGTCTCTCTCTGGCGCACTGAGTTCGGGATGAGACTCACTCTGTCGGTTCCGGTGATCCGGACAGTTACGCGAAAGAGTGAGAGAGATAGGTGATGGCTCTATTCAGAGACGTGTAATGTGATAAAGACAAGAGGAGGGATAGTCGTTGAAAGTTGGATGGGATGGATGTGGCAACTACGCAGTAAGATATTTTGTTTTAAAGATATGAAATATCGTGAGTATAAATTAGTCAAGATGTAGATTCCTGGATTTCGGAAATCCGGTGTCTTGAAAGATCGAATCATTAAAATCGACCGCCAAATTTAACATTTAATTTTGGTCAAATTATATGTACCTAATAAATAAGAAAAATAGGAAAAAACTTTCCATCACTTGTCACAAATCCCACAAAATTGACAGCACGTTTGAATCAACTTATCAGGTCATCATCAAACGGCTGGTCAGTTCAGCTTTAACCATAGACGCGTTTCGTCACAGTTCAATAGTCCCTAGTTGGTCTAGTTCGATAGTTGATCACACCATACTGATGAGTCCCTAAAGGACGAAACTCATCTGCATTTAGTAAAATTATCCGTAATAATTTTTGTACAAAAAAGTTGCTCAAAATTAGTTTTTAAATCCCTAATTCTAATATTTGGCGCATATTTCAACAGTCCAGATACGTTTTATTAATTACATTCCAGATTAAAAGTTGACCGGAGTTTCTGCGCCCGGATTTGGCGCAGTGAATCTGGAATTTCATTTAAGCGACACGAACTTTCCATTGTTTTACCCGTTACCTTTGCCTACCATGATTTTATTACATTCGTACATCGTGCTTATTAAATTGTAATTTAGTTAATTACCTAATTAGATAAACAGATTTGTTGTCCTCCAAAATTAAATAATGCGCTAAATCAAAATACAGCTCTCTAGATTAGAGGTTCTTAAACCTTTTTACCCGTGATCCCTTTTATACGAAACATATTTTTAATGACCCCTGTGCAAGATACATTAATTAATGAAGATAAATGATCTTCATACAATTCAATAATACCAAAAATGTACAGGATTGTTTTAATTAAAATAGAATAAAATATGTTCAGGTTTATTTTATACAGGGTGTAACATAAGTAAAAAATATTGATATTATCTCCTGAAATAGGGGTAGGTATCTCACTGGTATCGAATCGGGTTGTGGTTTTCAGAACCTTGGTTCGATTTCCACAGTCGATAAACAATTTCACCATATTAACATTACCCCGCTGTTTTTCACTCCACTAACATTCTTAGGGGTCGTGATTTGACGGTTGGTAGCTGTACTTCACGCGCATAAATATATCACTTACCGAAATCAGATACGGCAGAGTGCCACACCTAGTTATGGGTAAAAGGTGTTATGATATACATATTTTATTTATTTTTTCTCTTGAAATAATCGTTAAATCTAAATAATTTAAAACAAAAGAAACGTTTCAATGGTTTATGGTTGCGGATGTTTTGACAAGGTCAAATATTTTTTATCGATAATTATTTCACAGTGAAGGGAACGGCATTTTTTTTTAAATAACACGCTATAATTATTTTTGTCCTAGTCTGAAAGAATATTTTTTATACAAACATATAAAAAAAATACTAAAACTTTATTTGAAATAAAATTAAGAAAAATCATGTTCAATAAATGCAATTTTACTGATTTTTACCGGAAATGAATTTTATTTGCCATAGGTACACTAATGACAAAATAACCAAAAACCATAGAGACGACCACTAATATATCTATTACAATTAAAATCCATTTTCGATAAAATAAGTAAAATTGCATATATTCAACAGGATTTTTTAAAGGTTTTTCAAATAAAGTATTATAATTTTTTTTGTATGTTTGTATAAAGAAAAAAAAAATTCTTTCAAATGGGATCAAAAATTACAGTATGCCATTAAAAAAAAAATGCCTTGACCTAAACTACCGATAAAAAATATCTGATCTCATCAAAATATCTGCCATTATAAACCCACGAAACGTTTTTTAAACAGTATAAGTATTGGAATCGTGAAAAAATTCGTCGACGAGATTTTCGCGGAAATACGTGTTTTGAGGTCCACTGAATCTGTTTTGATCATTTTCTCAATGATGCCTGTGTGTGTGAGTGTGTGTGTATGTGAACGAGATAAGATTTGTTAACGAAACTTGATAATTATAAGTTTCATGAAAGTATGAAGAGCTGAATTGATTTTGTATGAAATTGAGAAACCGAAAGAAGAAGTTTACTGGACACACAAAACAATAAATTCCATTTATTTCAAAAATGGAATCAGTTACGAAAAAAAGTTTCAAATAAAAGATAGTAGTAATAGAAACAAAAAAAAATAATTTTCGCTTTTCTAGTTACGTATTTCTTTACTCGGAAAAACAAATACATCATTAAAATGGTCAACTAATTTGGCAACGTTGCCTCAATTTAATTGACTTCGAATCTCACGGTTCTTGAGATACCAAGAGTTAGGGCTCGAAAAACGGACACCTGTATATGTCTCATCAGTAAAGTTAGACATAAAGTAGTCAATATTACTAAAAAATTATACGTAAACAAATTTGATATTTTATATGTTTCAAACAGATAAATACTGAATTACTGAAAAACTAAATATGCTGTGTATAAGAAAGTCGTGTTGGTGATCACACCAAATTTTTTTTTAATTGTTTAGATTAAAAGATTATTTCAGGAGATAATATCAATATTCCTTATTTATTTTATCTCCTGTCTATAAAATTAAATATAAATTAAGCAAACAGATAAAGTAAAAAAGAATTCGAAAAACAGAGAAAACAAACATAAATATAAAAAAAAAATTACTGAGATGGCTTAGCTTGCTTTTTTCACATAATAACTCTAACCTTAATTTTTGACAGCGCAGATCTTATAGTAATATATGCGTTGTTAAAACCAATACATGTTTTTATTCATACCAGCATAGAAGATACTGATTCACATAAATATGTAGTTCGATAATCGAATTTTACTCCTGTCCAAAAGACAAGTGACGTTTAATATTTTAAATAAAAATCATAAGCTTACATACGAGCACATTCATTTATTAATATTTTCTATGGCCCTAAATTAAGAACCACTGCTCTAGCTCATAGCTTTCAAATCTGACGATACATTGAAATCTTTTTTTAGTGACGTGAGAAATGATTTATGAGTATGAAAATTTGCTGTTTCTTACCTTGGCATTAGTAGCCCTGTTCTCCGGAACCCTCGTCGCAACTCCTGTAACAAAAAAGAAAGGTTAAAGGTCAGGCCGAACCAGCAAGATAACATTCAACAAGTAGGCACTCTCGCGAGCTCGGGATTTACAACAATTGAGCATTTTCTTGTTACAACACCTACGGATGCTGTGATAGTGGTGAATGAGCCACAAAAGGAAACTAAAGTTGAAGCAATCCTGATTTTGATACTTTTTATTTCTCCTGCTGTTAGTACATCTGTTTTATGCTGAATAATCTTTCTGGTATTTTATAAATCACATGAGTATGTTTGTGAATTAATATTGTATTTAATTACTTTCCTAATTGCAGAAAAAGTTTTAATTAAATTCTGCATTGAAATAAAATAAATGTATCATCACGCCTTTTACCCATTACTGGGTGTGGCACTCTGCTGAAGCAGATCTCGGTAAGTGATATATTTATACGCGTGAAGTGCGGTTACCAGCCGCCAAATAACGGTCCACAAAAATGTTAGTGATGGGGGACCCACAAGGTTAATTTTAAAGTAGTGAAAATGTTTGTCGGTTGTGGGAATCGAACCAAGGTACTCAGAATCCACAGGCCTATATATTTATACGCGTGAAGTGCGGTTACCAGCCGCCAAATAACGGTCCACAAAAATGTTAGTGATGGGGGACCCACACGGTTAATTTTAATGTAGTGAAAATGTTTGTCGGTTGTGGAAATCGAACCAAGGTACTCAGAATCCACAGGCCTATATATTTATACGCGTGAAGTGCGGTTACCAGCCGCCAAATAACGGTCCACAAAAATGTTAGTGATGGGGGACCCACACGGTTAATTTTAATGTAGTGAAAATGTTTGTCGGTTGTGGAAATCGAACCAAGGTACTCAGAATCCACAGGCCTATATATTTATACGCGTGAAGTGCGGTTACCAGCCGCCAAATAACGGTCCACGAAAATGTTAGTGATGGGGGACCCACACGGTTAATTTTAATGTAGTGAAAATGTTTGTCGGTTGTGGGAATCGAACCAAGGTACTCAGAATCCACAGGCCTATATATTTATACGCGTGAAGTGCGGTTACCAGCCGCCAAATAACGGTCCACAAAAATGTTAGTGATGGGGGACCCACACGGTTAATTTTAATGTAGTGAAAATGTTTGTCGGTTGTGGGAATCGAACCAAAGTACTCAGAATCCACAGGCCTACTCGATACCACTAAGCCACCTACCCCATAAATCATTAAAATCAGTAAGAATATTTCATTTTAATTATTTAGTTACTAATATACAAAGACAAAAATGTCAATTGCGATGTGGAATAAAAATAGGAAAAACGTTTCTATCACTTGTCAAAAATCCCACAAACATATACAGCACGTTTGAATCAACTTATCAGATCATCATCAAACGGCTGATCAGTTCAGCTTTAACCATAGACGCGTTTCTTCCTTTAAGGACTTATCAGTATGGTGTGACCGACTCTCCAACTAGACCAACTAGGGGCTAGTAAACTGTGATACTCTTTAAGCTGTGCTCCCCCACCACTAACACCTTTGGAGGCCGTGATTTGACGGCTGGTAACCGAACTTCACGCGCATAAATATATCATTTACCGAGATCAGCTTCGGCAGAGTGCCACACCCAGTAATGGGTAAAAGGGCGTGATGATATATTTATCCGGAGATCCCGAGTTCGATTCCCACTCAAGCTAAAAATAATAAGAACATCCACTCTTCGACTCGGTGAGTCCGGACCCTGTACTGTAATTGGGATTCAATTCCTGTAACAGAGTAACATTAATAAATAAATATATTCACTAAGAATGTGCTGACTTTGTCTTGTTAAAGTATTTCTATCACTTAACCTATTTGCATTTATTATAAAAATGACATGTCGTATAGCATTTTTGCCTTTACTTGGCACTTTGTCAACTGGGAAATAAAAATATCTCCAAAATTATTTTGCCAACTGAAACACTTACTTTTGATCAATTTGTTGCTTACCAAATTGTAATACCATTACAAATTGACCTTTTTACTGTAGTTTCTTAATTAATAATATTATTAAATTAACGAAAGATTGAACAGCACAGGAAAACTCTTCAATGCATTGAAAGGAAAATTTCTAAGTAAGAAAGAAATACCGCAAGAAACGAAAGTTACAGTACATAAAACAATATTTGTACCTATACTGACTTACGCATGCGAGACATGGACACTAACAAAGAAACACGAAAGCAGATTACAAGCCATGGAGATGAGAGTCCTAAGAAAGATAGTAGGAAAAACAAGAAGAGATAAAATAAGAAATGAGACATTCCGAGATGAACTGCAAGTAAAACCAATTCTAGAACACATACAAGAAGCTCAACTTCGTTGGTACGGCCATGTACAAAGGCAGGCGGAGGGAAGAATAGCAAAAAGAGCCAGTGAAACTAGAGTAACCGGAAAGAGACCCAAAGGGAGACCGCGGAAGACATGGATAGAGGGTATCCAGGAAGCAGCAACCAAGAAAGGAATAGATTGGAAGAATATAAAAAACCTAACTCAAGACCGACAAAAATGGAAAGAACTTTGGAAGGCCAAATTATGACGAATGAAAGTATTAATAAAATATACTCGACACCGTAAGGTAAAAGAGTCTAGATTAAGAAGAAGAAAATTAAATATTTATATGGGATGGCTAGCACAGTGGTATGAAGTCGGCCTGTGGATCCTGAGGTCCCTGGTTCGATTCCCACAGGCGACAAATTTTCATAATTTGAAAAAGCTATCCCTGTGGCTCCTCCACCACTAACATGTTTGGAGGCCGTGATTTGACGACTGGTAACCGCACTTCACGCGCAAAATATATCACTTACCGAGATCTGTTTCAGCAGAGTGCCACACCCAGTAATGGGTAGAAGGCGTGATGATATATTTATTTTATTTATTTTATTAAATATTTATCTGAGGTTGAAAATTATTTCAAATTGCAATGAAAGAATATTCTAAAATATTTGTGTTTATCATTTTGAAATGACATTAAACGTATGGCTGCGTAGTAGTACCAATCTTACAAAATAAAAAGTTACTAAAAACAATTTAATAATAGTCCCTGTTATTAAAAATAATATACTGAAAATCAAGTGTTATAATGACCCTTACTGTAGTATGAGTATAGTTTGTGTAGCGAACCGCAGGTGAGCTACGCAAACGTGTAGCACTCTGCCGTAGCAGAACTAAAATTTTGTTGGTTTTCATTTCATAAAACTCTGAAAATTTCAAATCGGCAAAAAAACTGGCAACACTCGTAGTCTCCGCACCAGAATAAACAACGCAGTGACATATAAAAGTGTTTAGAATCTATAAACTCAAAAAGCAAACTTAAATCGGTTGAATAACTACCTTCAGGGAACCATAGCAACTAGTAAAACACCAAACCAACACAACATTCTCCATTTCAACAAGTGTGACACAGGAATTCATTAAACACCCAGCTGGAATCCTGCAAGACACTGGTATGCGAGCAGCCGTCCTGCTGGTCTCCTGCACGTTTTAATTATCAGGAGTTACGTGTTCCTACTGAATCTAATTAAACACACGTGTTCGTGCCGGATGTTCTACTATCTGAATATGTTTTGAGAAAATTTTAGAATGAAGTGGAATTCATTTGGGTATTGGCAGGAAGCCAAGTTATATATTTTGAGTGAAATTCTAAAATGTGTTTATTGGCTTATTGTATCAAGTTTGTTTTGTTGTAATTTATTAGTGAATATTCAAATATTAGTATAACTAAATTTAGCAATGATTAACATAAAACAAAATTGACCGGATATGATCCTTGAGTGTGATTGTTGTAAATTGCTTCTTTTTACTTTCCTATACACAGTATTGGAATCGTGAAAAAAATCGTTGACGAGTTTTTCGCGGGAATACGTGTTTTCAGGTCCATTGAATATGTTTTGATCATTTTCTCAATGATGTCTTTCTGTGTGTATGTGTGTGTGTGTGTGTGTGTGTGTGTGTGGATGGATGGATGAATGTGTGTCCGAGTGTGCAATATCTCATGAACGAGATAAGATTTGTTAACGAAACTTGGCAATTACAAGTTTCATGAAAATACGAAGAGCTGACTTGATTTTGAATGAAATTAAAAAACCGGAAGAGGAAGTTTACTGGACACACAAAACAATAAATTTCATTTATTTCAAAAATGGAATCAGTTACAAGAAAAGTTTCAACATAAAATGTTATTTGAAATTTTCCTGCATATGCGTCTAATTTTGAGAAAAACTAATTTATATATTTAATAATATATTCCAATAATCATAGTAGCAATAGAAACAAAAAACATAAACAAGTTTAACATTTATATGTCAAATAATAATTGTCAAACGCAAGGAGCAAGTCATAAGTGTTCAATTCTATTAATATAAGTTTATTTGTATAAAATTTTGTTAGGAAGTTGATTATCTGTAATGAAAATTAAAAAGAAATCAGTAAAATCCCAAAATTTATTTAAAAAAACGATATAATCAAACTAAAAGGATTCAAAATGAATACAGAGAAAAAGAAAATAATATTCGGAACGAAAATTTAATGAGAAAAAGAGTTATCTAACAAATACATCATTAAAATGGTCAACTAATTTGGTAACTTTGCCTCAAATTAATCGACTTCGTATCTCACGGTTCTTGAGATACCAACGATTATGTTCGAAAAACGGCCATTCTGTATATGTCTCATCAGTAAAGTTAGACATAAAGTAGTCAACGTTAGTAAAAAATTATACGTACACAAATTTGATATTTTATATGTTTCAAACAGATAAATGCTGAATTACTGAAAAACTAAATTACAAGTTTAATAATATTATATAACATTCATATATTCTAAATATTAAATATGCTGTGTATAAGAAAGTCGGGTAAAAGTGCAGTATCACTGACAATTTTTTTAAATGTAATTTTAGTTTGGTAAAATTTTGTGAATTTCAAAACTTCCTAAAAATTACTAAATAAACCAGTGCTTCGAAACTGTTATTTGAAAAATATTTTCTCGCTTCAAACCTCAAGCATGATGTAATTACTACTATCAGAATATAAAAAATAATTCTTTCTAACCAAACTTTATCTCAGTCTTTGCCATTTTTATACATTTATGACATTTATACTCCTTTGCTATGAGCTTCAAATCTCTGAAAAAGTTTTAGGATCACTGATAAGTAAATGTGGGGGAAATTTTAAAAATTGGTCAGTGATACTGCATTTTAGCCGAAAGTTGTGTGGTGGCCACACCAGATTTTTGGGAATATGGTTAAATTTAATTTGACAAATCCAAAATTCAGGATTAGCCAGATTCCAGCTAAAATTCTTTTTCCTACAACTGTGCGATTTCTTTGTTATTATGTAACTATAATTGCCTTGGTTACGTATGGAAAGTAGATGAATGCAGACCAAGTGCGTTTCCGAAAGCAAAGAAACACTAGTGCGGAAAGTGCTTCATTACGTAACTGTCAAAAGAATATTGTTTTGACAGCGATTTAAATTTCGCGCCGAGCGCGGAATTCATATTTTGACCACAGACGCTTATGGAAGAAGAAGATACGGCGAACCAGCGCTAGTAAATATGCAGTAGTATATTTTGACGTTTATAAACGTAACCTTAATTTGCAGTATATCTGATCTGTAGACAATTAATAAAAAGAACCGAGCAAAGTAAAATATATCGATAAATGGTTTTATTTAAAGAGTAAGTGAAATACTTCATATTTATTGTTTGTGTTTATTATTAATACAGTTGTTACAGTTGCTTATATTGACATAATGTAAAGTGGAAACTTTTGTGTCTAAAGAAACATTGATTTCTTCCGTACCTGTTCATATTATTACCAGTAATATTATTGGTAATAATTTCGGAAGCTTCAGAAGTACCAGCAGCAGGTTGATTGTCATTGTCGAAAATAGATCCAATATAGTATGATCCGGAGCTTCAATTATCTTTGGAGGTGTTAATGATAAAGAAGAATCACTCACTGTACTATCCCAATCAAGATGATTTTGAAGAAATAATTTTGACGTTAGTGAAATATTTTTAAATAACGTAAAACAATGTGCAAGCAATCAACAAACAAACCATAGCAACGCCGTAAAACATCGTTGTCATGTAATATCATTAAAATTTTATAAATTTTAATAATATTTTAGTGATTTACTAAATCGCACAGTTGTAGGAAAAATGTTGTTTATAACACGTGCCGAAAAAGGTTACGTGCTCGTGCAGATTTCCGCACTCGGCAAGCTTCGAGCGTTAAATTCTGCACTTGCACGTAACGAGCCTTTTTCGGCACTTGTTATAAAAATAACTATTGACAATTGAACTATTTGAGAATATGGTATAGTTTAATATAATAAAACCATAATTCTGGATTACGTATTAACCTTTTTAAGGGACTATTGACATTTAAGCAGAAGATCTTAACTGTAATTCCCATCATTTCAATTACCTACTACGCGTTTTCAAATCAGATTTATCATCCCATCCTCCAAACTACCGCACATCTCTCGTACATTTACTCCACATGTACCTAACAATTTCCACATGATTGGCGGGATATTGGCATCTAGTGCAATCAAGAACGTAAGCGATTGCATCAGCGCAGTTTGTGAGCGCGCACGCGCCCGGAACACGGCTCCGGTTCAGCGCGGCGACAACTGATGAACTAGAAATTGAGTTATGTATTGATTGATTTGGCACAAGAGTGCATTGTTTTCACGGGAGTCACGTTGCAGTGTGGACTGTTGCAGGTAGAGTTGAAAATGGAGGTAGATGGTATTTTGTTATTTGTTGAATATGAACATTAATTATCTTGAAAACACATCGTGATGTACCTATGTGGAAAATAAGTTTAATGAAGGAAACTGAATTATAATAATATTTGAAATGTATACTCTATATTCTTATACCTATTTTTTTAATGATTTTTTTTATGAAACTACATGATAATAGGCATGGGCGTCCGCAGGGGGGCAAGCAGAGACTCTCGAACATAGGACTTTAATATGTAAAATTATAATTTTGTAATTTCCTGCATCCCTAAATATTTTAAGCAAAAAAGCGTGAAATAAAAGTCTTGGAGCATAAAATTCTGCATCTGAACCAATAAACAAAATTAATTTTTCATACTTTTTATGGGGTGGCTAGCTCAGTGGTATGAAGTCGGCCTGTGGATCCTGAGAACCCTGGTTCGATTTCCACAGGTGACAAACAATTTTCATAATTTCTAAAACTACCCCTGTGATTCTTCCACCACTAGCATCTTTGGGGGCCGTGATTTGACGACTGGTAACCGCACTTCACGCGCAAAATATATCACTTACCGAGATCTGCTTCGGCAGAGTGCCACACCCAGTAATGGGTAGAATGCGTGATATATTTATTTTATTTTATACTTTGTAACGAATTAGATTTGAAAATGACTAAAATTACCTCAAAACTATCGATAGGCATGAAATTGAAACAAAATTAAACAAATGTTTGACGTTTTATCTATCAAAATAAATGAAATAATAAATAAAGAATTTATTTTGACAGTTTTGACAGATGGAACGTCAAACATTTGTTTAATTTTGTTTCAATTTCATAGCTATCGATAGTTTTGAGACAATTTTAATCATTTTCATATCTAATCTGTGCCGATACAAAGCATGCAAAATTAATTTCGTATTTTATGTCTTAAAATTTTTATTTGAAGCTTTTTTCTTTTAAATAATTAGGAAGCAGGAAACTAAAATAATATGATTTTACATGTTAAAGTCCTATGTTCGAGAGTCGCGGTCACCATTCTGTATATCAGGGTACCCAGTGACCTGGAAAACCGGGAAAACCGGGAAAAGTCAGGGAATTTATATAAGTCAGGGAAAAACCAGGGAGATTCCAAAGAATAAAAAATTATCAGGGAATTTTAAACTATTTTCTGGAAAAAGATGCAAATTGTCTATTTATTAAAAAAATTGTTTTTTTTTGCTGCTAATATAGTTAATTTTGTCATACAAATACGTTGAAACTTTTTATTATTTGAATTACACGATGAACGGCGAAATAAACCGAACAGATATTTTCTTTATTGTTCAAAAAAGCTGTGCGCCTCAATTAACAGAGAAGCAAATTTTAGATATCGGGTCGTGCGGTCTACATATTGTAGACGTAGCACTACAAACAGGTCACAAAGACTCACCGAGAAGACGCAATGATTTTACAGGCCTCACATAATGCGAAGTATTTCCAAAAAATTGTTGTGGAACCCGGTGGGTGGAAAATGCAGAGACAGCTAAAACTGCACTTAAATTATGAGATAATATAAAACTGTTCGTCGAACATAAAGATACTAAATTACCGTTGAATATTTCAATCAAAAATTGGTTTAAGTGATAAACTAATGAAAGTAAAATTGGCATCCTGGAAAACCTGGAGAAGTCAGGGAATTTTAAAACTCACGTTGGCTGGGTACCCTATATATATATATATATATATATATATATATATATATATATATATATATATATATATATAAAATTTAAATTAAATTATAAGTTTAAAGATAATAAATTCAAGCTGAAACTAAATTTCCAGCAGTATGTTTACGGCCAGCAAACGACATGTTTCCTATCGTAACAATTGAGTAATCTAAGTTTATTAAGTATACACAGACACAAAATATTCGAGAATAAAAACGGTAAAATTGCTAAATTGGAATTTATTAAAGAAGTGGTGTCAATTTATGGAAGAGTTATTCGAAGTTTGTCCTTCCTCTACAATTAAACCCAGACGACAAAGACTAGTGGCAATCGAACCCGGATTCCCAAATCCCAAATCCGAATCGATACCACTGAGCCACCTACTTTTATGGGGTATATGGCCCTGAGAAATGTGTCGCTAATATAGCTTGTAGAACATGGATTTTAAAATATCGTAAAGCCCGTTTTACATTCAGCAACATTTACAGCAACATGTTGCGTAACTAGTTCAGCAACTTGAAGTTGCGCAACATGTTGCTGGTGTTCAGTTTTCTTGTATTACATTTAGCAACATATTTCCGCAACTTTACTAGTTCTTTTAAGTATTATACCAACATAAATCTCAGGAAAGTTGGTAGTCCGTGACAGTTGACAGTTATTAGATTTGTTCATGTTGCTTTGTAACCTCAAATTTTTATAATCATATGTTCATCGTTTGATTTTGAGAACAAGAATGGATTGCAAAAAACAAAGAAAACAAAACGCTATTTTGACACATGTAAAACTAGGTTAACCAACTTACAAGATTTGCATTGGCAAAACAAAAAGTAACCAAAAAATACTGAATCTGGGGGAGAGTTGCGAGTTGCCCGCAACAAAAATAGAACATGTTCTAATTTCTGCAACAAGTTGCGCAACTAGTTCAGGAACAAATGTTGCACGCAACTTCAGTTTTACATTTGGCAACTCGTGTTGCGCAACTAGTTGCGCAACATGTTTCTGTAAATGTTGCTGAATGTAAAACGGGCTTAACAAGGAATAAACATGTATATTTTTACTGTATTACATGTTTAAATAATGCTTCAAATAAATTTAAAACGTTAGTAATACTTGGGTGACCCAAATAGTTCACTTTTCTGCCGCAACTCATATGTCTTTGTCATATATCTATTATTTAGAACATATCTCAAATTCTCAATCTGATGCGATTCCACTGACAAGGCCATTTCAACATATCCCTATATGTAAAATAGCAAAACCCGCTAACGACGTAGTAATGTAAACTACCATCCACAAATATCAGATATCATATCTACTCCAATGACAAATAAAGTAAAAAAACCATTCGAACACATCAATCTTCTTGTCACAACATCGAACATCAGTTATAGTGTCAGTTCCAGCACATTGCTTTCCCCGAGATCACTGAGATCACTTCCATGCTGAACGGATCATTAATTATGTGATCCAGGTTGCGCGAATCCCCGATGAATTTGTAATTACCTCCGTGGAGCCGCGTTGCCATGGAAGCAGAGAGGTAAAACTGCTGACGGGGATGTTGATTTTGTGTACGGTGATTAATCAAAAATTGAATTTTCAACGATTTTTAATATAGGGCTTGGATATATTTTTTTTGCGGTGTAAACACAATTAATATGGTCCATAATTATAGATTTACGAGGGTGTCTTTTTATGTTATTTACCTAGCCATTAAAAAAAATATCATTAACAAAATTTGTTCTTCTGATCGAATGATAACTGACATCTTTCTTGTGTGTTTTGTGTTCGCAAAGTGGTTTATTCCAGTATTATAGTGTTGTTGCTGGACTACGAGAAAGAGAGAATATTTTTTCTCTGTTTCGGCATTAGAATGACATATTCTCGCATGCATATTGATGTTACAATGAGCTTCATTCTTAAATGATTTATGATTAGGCTTGTCACCTCTCCGGGTTTGACCCGGAGACTCCGGATTTCAGTGAGTTATCTCTGGGCTCCGGGTTTAATTATTATTTCTCCGGATTGTATAAGTAAAATTGAATATGTAGTGCTATGTAGTTAGTTGTCCAGGACAAATCTGTCTCACTTTCGGAATCTTCTACGCCGCTAAATTATTAAATTTTTTCTTTGATGATCTTCTACATCTTACTGTTATCTAGTTTAATTTCTGTCACTAAGTCCTCCAATTTCTTGATTCTGTCCTCATGATTTTAAGGAAGAATTTATACAATTAATTTTGGTTCTAATAGTTGATATATCATCTTGTATCAGATCAAATTACGGAGCATTGGGAATTAGAATTGTATCAAGTTTTCAGAAATAGGCATAATTTTTGGTGAGGTTATGTCTTCTGTTGCATGTGATTATCTTCAATTTTGTCAATATTGTTACAGTTTAATCGTATATATGACGTTGAATACACTAATTTTATTGTTACAGTAGATTTCTCACTTCCAATTTTGTTTTACTTTATTTTATATGTAATTATTTTACCATGATAACAAAAACACTTGTCTTTAATAAAACAATGTAACCCTGTTTTTATTAAATATGGTAATAATAATAAAATTGTAGGATCTTCTTTAAAAAAATAATCATCGTCTCCGGACGAGACATAGTTCTGAGGTAGTAACCCTATTTATGGTGACATATTGTTATCATAGATTGGTATAACTGCATTAAATACGCAAAATATCTTTGCAACTGACAAAATGAAGAAACATAATTTATACAAATATCAAGGCGACGTACAAAATCAATTGAAAATCACTGTCACCAACTTAACTATTCTACCAAAAATTTCCCTTAATGGAAAATGTCAACTATTTTTATAAAGAAATTGACCAAGTGCGTTTCTGTAAGCGAAGAAACACTAGTGCAGAAAGTAATTTGTGTTATACGCAACTGTCAAAAGAAAGTTTAGTTGAGAGCGATTTAAATATCGCGCCGAGCGCAGAATTTCATATTTTAGCCACAGACGCTTATGGAAGAAGAAGATGCGGTGTCAGCGGTATAGTAAATATGCAGTTGTATATTTTGACTTTTATAAACATAACCTTAAATTGCAGTATATCTAATCTGTACACAATTAATAAAAAGAACCGAGCAAAGTAAAATATATCGATAAATGGTTTTATTTAAAGAGTAAGTGAAATACGTAATATTTATTGTTTGTGTATATTATTAATACAGTTGTTACAGTTGCTTATATTAACATAATGTGAAGTGGAAACTTTTGTACTGTCTAAAGAAACATTGATTTCTTCCGTACTTGTTCATATTATTAACAGTAATATTAATGACACCAATTTCGGAGGTTTTAGAAGTACCAGCAGCAAGTTAATTGTCATTATCGAAAATAGATACAACATAGCATGATATGGGGCTTCAATTATCTTTGGAGGTGTTTATAATAAAGAAGAATCACTCAGTGTAGTATTCCAATCTAGACGATTTTGAAGAAATTATCTTGAAATTAGTGAATTTTTTTTAAATAACATAGAACATTGTGCAAGCAATCAACAAACAAACCATAGCAACGCCGTAAAACATCGTTCTCTTGTAATATCATTAAAATTTTATAAATTTTGATAACATTTTAGTGATTTTCTAAATCGCACAGTTGTAGGAAAATGTTGTTTATAACATGTGCCGGAAAAGGTTAAGTGCTCGTGCAGATTTCCGCACTAGACAGGCCTCGTGCGTTAAATTCTGCACTTGCACGTAACAAACCTTTTTCGGCAATAAAAATAACTATTACTTTGCGTAACTCGTCTGCGGTTCGATACACAAACTGTACTTATATTACAATAAGGGTCATTTCACATTTGTTTTCAATATACTATTGTCAAATGTTGACGTTTAATTTTAATGGAATAATGGCTCAGTGGTATCAAGTCGGCCTGTGGATCCAAAGAACCCTGGGTTAATCCCCACAGCCGACAAAACATTTTCACCAATTTAAAATTACCCCTGTGGCTTCCCTATCAATAACATCTTTGGGAGCCGTGATTTGACGGCTGGTAACCGCATCTCACGCACATAAATATATCACTTATCGAGATCTGCTTCGGCAGAGTGCCACACCAGGAAACCTATTCTAATTCGTGGCGACTGCTTGGCGACTAGTTTCTATCGCTAAATCAATGACGTCACGGTGCAGTTAATATCATAGGGATTTTAATTTCTTACGTTGGTATTAATCGGACCCACGGAGTATTTTGTGTTGGTACTTATAATTTCTGACAGCCATCAGATATTTGTTTTTCTTTGTTAAATTCAAATATTTGTATAAAATAAAATAAATAAATATATCATCACGCCTTCTACCCATTACTGGGTGTGGCACTCTGCTAAAGCAGATCTCGGTAAGTGATATATTTGTATGTTATTGCTTAAATTGACATATCACAAATTGACGGAATTTTTAGTAATTTTCAAGCAACTAATCAACCGAAAAATGCTAAGCGACTGACGCCATGACACTTCGCAACTGCCTTGTACTAGTCGCGACTTCGTAAGCGACCAGTCGCCAATAATGACGTCAGGACTGTACTTTTTAACTATCCCAACAGATGTCGCCAAATATGACGTCAAACAGTCGCTAAATCCAGTCGTCAACGAATTAGAATCGGAGACCAGTAATGGGTAAATGCGATATATTTATAATTATTTTTCAATTTTGACGTTTGTCAGATTGATTTGCATAGATATCTGATAAATGCTATAACAGGTGTTTGATTCGGTGTTGCCAAATTTATATTTCTTTTAAGTAGCTTATGTGGCTTTACAAATTTTTACTTTCGCCTCAGAATTAACCAAATAATTGTTTTACCTGAAGCTTATCACCCTTTTTCTGAACATCCTTTATTATATCACATATTTACATTTTGCAAAAAGCTACAATATTGCTCATTCAACCACCTTTCAGGTTCCTCAAAAACAAACATTATCACAACGTACCATTTGTTCAATTCAATCTCAACGGCTATTCATTATACTTTGTTTATTCTGCTTCTACCCTTTATAAAGTTCATAGTTCACCTTCCTAACACTGTACCCCTTTTTTGTGGGCGTATACGCGTAATCCAGTATTCGCTGCGTGGAGCACGATGCGTAGGTGTCTGCCGCGGGGTCCTGTTGCGTTCCAACACGCACCTACAGGAGTGGGCGCCACGCAGAAAGGTTATAGGTCACTAGACAGATTGGTATTTACTGGGACGCAGCTTTGAATTTGAATAAAATTGAATTATGCGTAGGAGGTGTGATTATTTCTTATATAAATGTAGAAGATGATTTCAAATTGAATGTAAACTTCATTCCCTGTATGAAAACGTTTACGTTATATGTGCACCAGGTTATCATAGATACCATAAAATAGAGGTAACTTTTTACTTTCTTATACACAGTATAAGGAAATATTGGAATCGTGAAAAAAATCGTTGACGAGATTTTCGCGGAAATACGTGTTTTGAGATCCACTGAATTCGTTTTGATCATTTTCTCAATGATGTCTGTTTGTGTGTGTGTATGTGGATGGATGGATGGATGTGTCCGAGTGTGCAATATCTCATGAACGAGCTAAGATTTGTTAAGGAAACTTGGTAACTATAAGTTTCATGAAAATACGAAGAGCTGAGTTGACTTTGAATGAAATTGAAAAACCGAAAGAGGAAGTTTACTGGACACACAAAACAATAAATTCCATTTATTTCAAAAATGGAATCAGTTACGAAAAAAAGTTTCATATAAAAGATGTTAGCAAAAATATTTGGAACATAAAATGTTATTTACAATTTTCCTGTATATGCGTCTAATTTTGAGAAAAACTAATTTTTATATTTAATAATATATTTCAATAATCATAGCAATAGAAACAAAAAACATAAATTTTTAATTTTCGCTTTATCTAGTTATCTATGTCTTTTTTCGGAAAAACAAATACATCATTAAAATGGTCAACTAATTTGGCAACTTTACCTCAATTTAATCGACTTCGTATCTCACGATTCTTGAGATACCAAGGGTTAGGCTCGCAAAACGGACATTCTGTATATGCCTCATCAGTAAAGTTAGACATAAAGTAGCCAACATTACTAAAAAATGATACGTAAACAAATTTGATATTTTATCTTTCAAACAGATAAATGCTGAATTAGTGAAAAACTAAATTACATGTTTAATAATATTATATAACATTCATATATTCTAAATATTAAATATGCTGTGTATAAAAAAGTCGTGTGGTGCCCACACCAGATTTTTTAATTAATATTATTCCTATCTATGCGAATGACTTTAACGTATATCTTAATAAGAAAGACAAACGTTTCATGTTTTTTTCACATTCTATCGTATTTATTCTTTTATAGAAAACGTATAGCAGTTCTTACTAACATGAAAATATATAATTACTTCATTTACGTTTATAAAATAAAAATAGAGACGATTTTGTTATTTTTTCGCCTATCATTTTCAAGTTTATGACTTTTATTTTTGATACACAAATATATAAAGACTGTGAAATAAGAAATGGCTAGATAAATGTTGGGTAGTCAAATGCAGAAATGCGTTTGTCATCTTCATGATAATTTTGCACGGCAGTTGGAATTGAATTGCGTTACGCTTATTATGGCCGTTTCATTTCATCATTTTGCCATATAAAAATTTGTCGTAAGTTTTTTACAGTTTTGGCACGTCAAGTAATGCCATCTAGTGCTTTGTATTTCTATTAAAGGAAAGTGGAAACGCTGTCAAGTTATAAAAACAACCTTAAAATATTTGATAACTGAAGTTTATGTCATCAAACCAAACACATTTAATGGAACTTGGTATTTTATTTATACATTCAATATTATTAAATATTATGACTAGAATTCTGAGCTTTCGACTAAAGTGACTAGCTAGTCTAGACTAAGTGAATTTCATGTGGCAACGTAGCATTATCTGTCACTTTTAGTAAATAATACCGCCATATTGTCTACACATTTAAAATGTTTGAAGTGTTTATAGGTCAAAAGAAGGAAGTATTATTGAATTATTGGTGCCAACGGTTAGTATTTTATTGTAAAGATCGTATGATAATAAATATACAATGACTAGGCTTGTTTTTAGGATTTTTTCAATCAATCTAATCGGCAGTATTTTAAAATAAAATAGTCATGGCCAACTTCATTGAATTGCGCTACGCTTATTATGGCCGTGTCATATGTCATTAAAATTCCTAGTTTCAAATTTACAGAGCGGGTACGTCAACCAGCGCCTCTAACGAGATATGTCGTAATTAAATACTGTCGCATGCATTGATGAAAAAATCCTAAAACCAAGCCTAGTCTTTATATATTTATTATCATACGATTTTTACAGTAAAATACTAACCGTTGGCACCAATAAATACCATACCACCGTGTGGTGTTGCCATTATAAATTGGTATGAAGTGGTTTCGAAGCAATTTTCATAATTTCAAAACTACCCCTTTGGCTCCTCCACCACTAACATCTTTGTAGGCCGTGTAACCGCACTTCTCGCGGAAAATATAGCATTATTAAAATTCCTAGTTTCAAATTTACAGAGCGGGTACGTCAACTAGCGCCTCTGACGAGATACGTCGTAACTAAATTTGAAAATACTGCCGATTGCATTGATTGAAAAAATCCTGAAAACAAGCCTAGTCATTATATATTTATTATCATACGATCTTTACAGTAAAATACTAACCGTAGGCACTAATAATTCAATAATACTTCATTCTTTTTACCTATAAACACTTCAAAATGTTTAAATAGGTAGACAATATGGCGGCATCATTTACCTGAAGTGACAGATAATGCTACGTTGCCAAATTAAATTCACTTAGTCTAGACTAGCTAGTCACTTTAGTCGAAAGCTCAGAATACTAGTGATAATATTTAATAATATTGAATGTATAAATAAAATACCAAGTTCCATTAAATGTGTTTGGTTTGATGACATAAACTTCAGTTTTCAAATATTTTAAGGTTGTTTTTATAAATTGACAGCTTTGTCATTTTCCTTTAATTGAAATAAAAAGCACTAGATGGCATTACTTGACGTACCAAAACTGTAAAAAACTCACGACAAATTTTTATATGGCAAAATGATGAAATGAAACGGCCATAATAAGCGTAGCGCAATTCAATGAAGTTGGCCATGCCATAGTGTAACGGTGGCCACATCGGTCGTCGAGTGGCGAAACTGACGCTCAAAAAAACAAAAAAATATAATAAAATAAGTATTTTATATTGTTAATAAGTTGTTGGTCTAGTGAATTTTCAAATACCGTACTACCGTGTAATGTTACCATTTTAGATTGGGATCCTTAATTTTTCATTAAAAACAAGACTTTGCATGGCTATATATCCATTTCTCAACGATAAAAACTTTCTCCTTTTGATACGATATACGTGGGCACATAGCGTCCGACGGAGATGTCTCACTGCTCCCTACGTAGCTGGAGACGTGGGATTGCCACACCCAGAGTTCTGGCTAGGTAGAGTTCTCACAGAGAGCGTCCTCCACCCTGGTGTCCCTCCTCCTGTATAGCTTGGTCAGCGGCAACAGCTTTTGCAGAAACAAGCCGGGGTTTTAGTTCCAGTGCCACTGCTTATGGCTGCTACTGGCCATGTCTCGCTAGAAACATGGTCATTCCCCTATCCGCTACCTGGGGACGCGCCCGGTAGTTAGCCCAAACCCCGGGAATCAAACCTATCTTAACCAAACATAACCTAACCTACGTAGCTGGAGACGTGGGATTGCCACACCCAGAGTTCTGGCTAGGTAGAGTTCTCACAGAGAGCGTCCTCCACCCAGGTGTCCCTCCTCCTGCGTAGCTTGGTCCGCGGCAACAGCTTTTGCAGAAACAAGCCGGGGTTTTATTTCCAGTGCCACTGCTTATGACTGCCACTGGCCATGTCTCGCTAGAAACATGGTCACTCCCCTATCCGTCACCTGGGGACACGCCCGGTAGTTAGCCCAAACCCCGGGAATCAAACCTATCTTAACCAAACATAACCTAACCTACGTAGCTGGAGACGTGGGATTGCCACACCCAGAGTTCTGGCTAGGTAGAGTTCTCACAGAGAGCGTCCTCCACCCAGGTGTCCCTCCTCCTGCGTAGCTTGGTCCGCGGCAACAGCTTTTGCAGAAACAAGCCGGGGTTTTAGTTCCAGTGCCACTGCTTATGGCTGCCACTGGCCATGTCTCGCTAGAAACATGGTTACTCCCCTATCCGTCACCTGGGGACGCGCCCGGTAGTTAGCCCAAACCCCGGGAATCAAACCTATCTTAACCAAACATAACCTAACCTACGTAGCTGGAGACGTGGGATTGCCACACCCAGAGTTCTGGCTAGGTAGAGTTATCACAGAGAGCGTCCTCCACCCAGGTGTCCCTCCTCCTGCGTAGCTTGGTCCGCGGCAACAGCTTTTGCAGAAACAAGCCGGGGTTTTATTTCCAGTGCCACTGCTTATGACTGCCACTGGCCATGTCTCGCTAGAAACATGGTCACTCCCCTATCCGTCACCTGGGGACACGCCCGGTAGTTAGCCCAAACCCCGGGAATCAAACCTATCTTAACCAAACATAACCTAACCTACGTAGCTGGAGACGTGGGATTGCCACACCCAGAGTTCTGGCTAGGTAGAGTTCTCACAGAGAGCGTCCTCCACCCAGGTGTCCCTCCTCCTGCGTAGCTTGGTCCGCGGCAACAGCTTTTGCAGAAACAAGCCGGGGTTTTAGTTCCAGTGCCACTGCTTATGGCTGCCACTGGCCATGTCTCGCTAGAAACATGGTTACTCCCCTATCCGTCACCTGGGGACGCGCCCGGTAGTTAGCCCAAACCCCGGGAATCAAACCTATCTTAACCAAACATAACCTAACCTACGTAGCTGGAGACGTGGGATTGCCACACCCAGAGTTCTGGCTAGGTAGAGTTATCACAGAGAGCGTCCTCCACCCAGGTGTCCCTCCTCCTGCGTAGCTTGGTCCGCGGCAACAGCTTTTGCAGAAACAAGCCGGGGTTTTAGTTCCAGTGCCACTGCTTATGGCTGCTACTGGCCATGTCTCGCTAGAAACATGGTCATTCCCCTATCCGCTACCTGGGGACGCGCCCGGTAGTTAGCCCAAACCCCGGGAACTAAACCTATCTTAACCAAACATAACCTAACCTACGTAGCTGGAGACGTGGGATTGCCACACCCAGAGTTCTGGCTAGGTAGAGTTCTCACAGAGAGCGTCCTCCACCCAGGTGTCCCTCCTCCGGCGTAGCTTGGTCCGCGGCAACAGCTTTTGCAGAAACAAGCCGGGGTTTTAGTTCCAGTGCCACTGCTTATGGCTGCCACTGGCCATGTCTCGCTAGAAACATGGTCACTCCCCTATCCGTCACCTGGGGACACGCCCGGTAGTTAGCCCAAACCCCGGGAATCAAACCTAACCTAACCAAACTTAACATAACCTAACCTAAAACATCATATTAGTTTTTCAAATGAAAGCGCAAATTTTTAGAGGTACACAAACCAAGTATATGCGATTATGAATGCCGATCGCCATAAGCCCCGTGTATAAGAACTCAACATTACAAGCGAATATATTTGTTCACAGACGGGACGATGAATGTGTTTCATATTTTAACAGGATGTAAACGTTTTAAATACAAAATCTTGAACACGTGGATACTGAATGTGACGTAATAGTTTTCATACAAGGAATGAATTATATAATATCTACTGATTTAATTTTACATTTCGTGATTTCTTTTTGAATTATATTCGCTTTAATAATTTTTTGTTGTCTTGTTAAACAGAGATGAGTTTCTGAGAATGAATTCGGAAGATTTACGTGAATAATGAGTGTCATTATAAAGTAATTAAAGCCTAATGATACTTGGTATCTGCTACCGAGACCAAAATGGAAAGTACTTATATCTAAACAGACCTCATTTACAAGGGTAGATTCACAAATAATGCGTCCAATTTATTTGAATTCGTGCGTTACTTCATTTAGGGGAAAGTAATGGGTACACGTGATAAGTTAAACCTTCCTTTTATCATTCTACAGTAGGGTTTTGAAAACTTTCGTTTTTTTTTTTTTTTTTTTTTTCCGGCTTCTTTGACGGACCAACTACTCAGGTCATATGCCGCCATTACGCCCTGATCTGCGTTTTAGTTGTTATTGTCAACAGCAACGCGAGTTTTCTCTGGACGGTCACCCATCCAAATACTACCCGCGCGCAACGTTGCTTAACTCGCGTTATCGCTTAGATCAGTACCAACGAGCGCAGCCATGGCCGTTGACAAACTTTCGTATTATAATCAATGCTATTCGTACATACATACATACATATCTTCACGCTATATCCCAACAAATGGGGTAGCACGAACCCTAAAATCACTCATAAAACATTCACTCATCACACCCATTAAACAAACAGCCATCGTCAAACATTTTCATCCAAACACACCACCCTCACTTCAACCACATTTATAGATCACTCCATATAAACTCATTCATTTATTACACTCAAAAACATTATCACACAACAAACCTTCAATCACATCATTCCTATTCTCTTACCATTCATTTTCCTTCCTCAACGTACATAACATATGCATAAAAAAATCTCAAATTACTCACATTTACTCCCTAACAACGAATCTAATAACGAAACTAACAACGAATCTACAAGATTAGAAAAGATGAAAGCGATAGTCTACACTTGTATATGAAAGAAAAGACCACACAATGCAGTCACAGAAAATGAAACAAAAAGATAAGAAAGGGAGGGAGCGTCGTCCTGCGCATGTTTTTGAAAGTGAATTTCACACAATTGCAGTTAAACACTCAACGTAATAACTGAAAACGAATTAAAAGATAAGAAAGGAAGGGAGCGTCGCTCTACGCTTGTTTTTGGAAGTGAATTCCACACAATTGCAGTTAAACACTCAATGTAAGATCAGAAAACGAATAAAAAAAATGTCCTATTAAAACAAAATTAATTAGGTGGCAATGACCAAAAAAAAACACAATTTAACAATTGCAGATGTACCATATGTTTGGAACAAAATTACTTAACATTTAAATGTTACATGTAAATGATTAATTATGTTTCATATTTTGTTACTAATTATAATTAACTGTTTTACTTCGTTCGTGATTTCGTCTGGTCTAATTTTTTTTCAATGATTAAATTGTTTACAGCCACGTAATTTATTTGTTTTCATTGGATATTAATATTAATTTAATAGGATAGGGTAATAGTTCAGTAGTATCAAGTCGGCCTGTGGAACCTAAAAACCCTGGTACGATCCCCACAACCGACAAAACATTTTCACCAATTTAAATTTACCCCCCTGACTAGCTCAGTGGTATGAATTCGGCCTGTGGATCCTGAGAACCCTGGTTCGATTCCCACAGGCTACAAACAATTTTCATAATTTCACTAGCTACTCCTGTGGCTCCTCCACTACTAACATCTTTGGGGGCCGTGATTTGACGACTGGTAACCGCACTTCACGCGCAAAATATATCACTTATCGAGATCTGCTTCGGCAGAGTGCCACACCCAGTAATGGGTAGAAAGCGTGATGATATATTTATTTATTTTTAAAATTACCCCTGTGGCTCCCTCACCACTAACATCTTTGGGGGCCGTGATTTGACGGCTGGCAACCGCACTTCACGCTCGTAAATATATCACTTACCGAGATCGGCTTCGGCAGAGTGCCACACAGTAATGGGTAAAAGGCGTGATGATATATTTATTTATTTATATTATTGTTCAAATAAAACAAATGGGTAGTGTAAAGTTAATAGAAAAGTTATCTCTTTGCAAAAGAATAAAAATATGGATAAAATGTAAATTTGTCAAATTTCGAAAACTATGAAGTAAAAATAATCTTTTTATTTCCTAATGTCAAGAAAGCTTTGATATCTACAACTTCTATTTGAAACTTTTGTTTCTGCCTGCCACCATTTTGTAATTAAAATGTTTGAATGAAAATAGCTAATTTCACATTTTTTCTCAGATCTAAACACCTGTGCATTTTTTTTTACAAAAACAAAAACATTAGTATCTCCCCAAAAATTTCCCTACTTTGATAATTTAACCGAAGTCGTAGAATTTATAGTTCTCAAGATCCCAATGGTGGCAAAAAAAACCTCTCCCTATTTATTCCTCGAGATACTAAAGTACGGATAAAAAAATAGAACAACGTTCGATTAGTTTTCCTGTGGGTGCGCTATTCCACAACTGGAATTAATTTCCAGTTGTGCAACATATAAATAAATAAATAACTAGCGTACACAAATCAATCACCAGTCTCTATTTTATTTACCCTTGTGGGAGACTAGTGTGTTGGCGCGTTGGCGGTGCCGGTAACACAGTCCGCGGCGGTATCGACCGAGCTTGCTGCCTCCAGGAGGTTGATTCTGTATCTTGCGTTAGCATTTGCGAGACTACATTTGCGTGAGTAAAATGTCTGACGTCACTGTATTCTTTCTAGTAACTTTCATGGGGAATTTAGTGCCTTAAGTTTTCACGCCAAATTTAGTGTTGGTAAAAAAATGCCCGCTAAAGCTATTATTATTAAAAAACGATAATCTGAAACAATTTTAACGATTACTGATTTCGATAAGTTACAATAAAATATATACGCTAATGTAACTCTGGTGACAATAAATAAAACTAAAGATTAAAGTTTAAAAAAAAATACACAGTTACAAGGTTACACTATTCTATGGGCTAAATTAATAAATACAGAAATATAATATAATTATTTTTGTAAATAATTTGTCATAAATTGTTCAAGCACAGCACAGAAGTTTGGTTAGAAAAACACAAATAAACAGTAAAATGAACGACAGATATACTGTTAGACTGAGACAGATAGTGTCGCAAATTAGAAACAGGACCTACGTTGGTCACGCAACAATGGCCGTATTTGTTTGGGAAATTTTGAACCAACCCTGAACTGACCTAGAACTAACTCGTGTTACTTCCAAATAAATGATGCATCTCAAGTGTCAGTTGTAAATATTAGCGGTAAATTTAAAATCTGAATGCATGTTCGAAGCGACATCTGCTTAGTTTTGTTTGTGTGTTAAATTGCGCTTTTAATAGGATGTTTTGAGTCATCTTTATATTTTTTATATGTAGTCAAAAAGCAAATAACGTCAGGGTCTGTTTTTTTTTTATAATTTTGTCATCAGCACTATCAAAATAATGAATTTCGGAGTCGTAATAATGTGTCGTAATATTATCCTCTGTGACTTATATTGCAAGAAGCACATAATGCATATTGCTCTTCCATCATCTGCATAAATAATAGTTTAGTATATTTTTTCAAAATATTATAAAATTACTTACGTTTATCATAAAAATAACTCCTAACCTCTCTATACTATTACAAATCGCGATGCCGCCACGAATAACAAGGAACACAAGTTGATTAGAAAGAGGTAGTAAACGGGTTGAATCTACCAACCCGCTAAAATAGCTGGGGCAGTAGGGTCAGTTTAAGGTTAGTTCCAGGTTACTTAAAGTGTGCCAAGTAATCTGCAGGTTACTTTAAAAATCCCAAATAAATACGGCCTCTATTATTAACCAAGGTTCTCTGGATCCTCTGGTCGACTTGATACCACTGTGCCATTACCCCATTTACTAAAAATGTGTGAACTATAACAGCTAGTAACTGTCATTTATAAAAAAAGAGTCATCTATCATCTGTCAAAATCCACAATTATAGATCAATCATGGCCACACAAAATTGTAAAGTATGAAAAAGATTTTTTTGATCAGTAAAAAATAAATCAGTAGATCATAATAATGTTACTTATTCGCAATTGTTCGTCTTTTAAAATGCAGATTATCGGCTGCAAATTTTCAAATTCCTGAAATAAAAGCTGAAACCCGGAACGGTAGGCGAACGGTTAAATATTTGCTTAAGGAGATAATTAAAAAGGTAAAAAGAAAAGACGCGAAATAATTCACAAAGGCTTGGGTATTACAAATCGCGATGCCGCCACGAATAACAAGGAACACAAGTTGATTAGATAGAGATAGTAAACGGGTTGAATCAATCAACCCGCTAAAATAGCTGGGGCAGTAGGCTCAGTTTAAGGTTAGTTCCAGGTTATTTAAAGTGTGCCAAGTAACCTGCCAGGTTACTTTAAAAATCCCAAATAAATACGGCCATTATTTGCGTGTCTCGCAACTCGTGACGTCATATCAATAAGTTCGTAAAATACCCGTCAGATGGTTTACAGTATGCATGTGACAAATCGTGTTAGTATGAGTGCCGCAAGTAGTCACGCAAGATACAGAATCAACCTCCTGGACCAACACACACACATCCTTACCCTCACACTCCTGCTGCCGTCAGCTCTTCAGCTATTCCGTTCGGTTGAGTCAATCTGGGAAGTTGTTACGATGTTATGTACATTGGGCCATTAGAGGTTCGTGAGACGGTTGCTTCTCGTAGTTTAGGTAGACTCGAGTTTCCTGTAGACGGGCAGCTGTGTAGGTTTACCTTTTAGGATTACTCGTAGATATATTTGATGATGGTGATTTTAAATAGTTTATGGTAGTATATAAGGGTATCGTGTTAAGGTTGAGGTTAGGATAAACAATAGATTAATTACAAATTACTATTTTTGGTATATTTGCTGCTGTTTTATCAAGTAATTAATGGTGAGTTATATTTTTTTTTAACAACTCTGCGATTTCTTTGTTATTACGTAACTATTATTGCCTTGGTTACGTATGGAAAGTAGATGAATGCAGACCAAGTGCGTTTCTGTAAGCAAAGAAACACTAGTGCGGAAAATGCTTCGTTACATAACTGTCAAAAGAAAGTTTAATTGACAGCAATTTATATTTCGCGCCGAGCGCGGAATTCATATTTTGGCCACAGACGCTTATGGAAGAAGAAGATGCAATGAGCCAGCGCTAGTAAATATGCAGTAGTATATTTTGACGTTTATAAACATAACCTTAAATTGCAGTACATCTAATCTGTACACATTAATAAAAAGAACCGAACAAAGTAAAATATATCGATAAATGGTTTTATTTGAAGAGTAAGTGAAATACATCATATTTATTGTTTGTGTATATTATTAACACAGTTGTTACAGTCGCTTATATTGACATAATGTGAAGTGGACACTTTAGTATTAACAGTAATATTATTGACAACAATTTCGGAGGCTTTAGATGTACCAGCAGCAGGTTGATTGTTATTATCGAAAATAGATCCAACATAGCATGATTTGGGGCTTCAATTATCTTTGGAGGTGTTTATGATAAAGAAAAATCACTCACTGTAGTATTCCAATGTAGACGATTTTGAAGAAATTATCTTGAAATTAGAGAAATATTTTTAAATAACGTAGAACAATCAACAAAGAAACCACAGCAACGCCGTAAAACATCGTTCTCGTGTAATATCATTAAAATTTTATAAATTTTGATAATATTTTAGTGATTTTCTAAGTCGCACAGTAAATAAATAAATAAATATATCATCACGCCTTCTTACCCATTACTGGGTGTGGCACTCTACTGAAGCAGATCTCGGTAAATGATATATATTGCGCGTGAAGTGCGGTTACCAGTCGTCAAATCACGGCCTCCAAACATGTTAGTAGTGGAGGAGCCACAGGGGTAACTTTTGAAATTATGAAAATTGTTTGTCGCTTGTGGGAATCGAACCAGAGTTCTCAGGATCCACAGGCCGACTTCATACCACTGAGCTAGCCACAGTTATAGGAAAAATGTTGTTTATAATACGTGCCGAAAAAGGTTACGTGCAAGTGCAGAATTTAACGCACGAGGCTTGCCACAGGGTTAATTTTAAATTGCTGAAAATGTTTTGCCGGCTGTGGGGATCGAACCAGGGTGCTTTGGATCCACAGACCGACTTGATACCACTGAGCCATTACCCCATAAGAAGTAATTTTAATGTGTTAAAAATTGTTTATCGACTGTGGGAATCAAATATTATATTCCAAAATCCGTTCAAAATCTTCTTTTATTTAATACCACATCTTTATTCCAAGTTAAAAATATCTCCCCGTGTCTATAAATCTTGTGAATTTCGTTCAAACCAGAAATAATCGCCTCACCTGAATAAATCTCCCAAACAAAGACCGAAAGAAACAAAACAAAAGCGATGATCACCAAACAATCGTACAATCGTGCATTTCAGATCAGTCTTCAAACAGACAAAGAAGCACTTACACACAATCCTGTGTTGTAGACAGAAATAGCAACCGATGGCGAAGGATGAAGTAGGGTCTTTACCGATGCCGAATCTGATCGTAATCTGATGGAAAATGCCGCCGTTTCTACGCATCGAAGAGAAGCAGTATAGGCAGGGAGGAATTTAGGAGGGAGAGAAGAATGTATAAATGTACAAGAAGAGCATTAATAGCAGAAGGACAAAAGTATTATTATTATACGAGTTTTGTAAATCCATGTATTGTTATACAAGTTACTTGGACTATGATGAGCGAAGCGAGGAGTGCTTCAATGAAACGAGTGTGACAATATATCGTATAAAACGAATATAATATATAACTTTGGGTAATTTCATTAGATTATTTTTTGACGTTTCTCAAAACCAATGAAATGCTTCATTGCATGTAACGTGTCTGCGTTTTCACCAATCCTGTCATTATTATACTGAGAATAAAGTTCTTGTGATTATTCCCGGGAATAATTTCTGTAGGTGCATTTTTGTTTGTGACAAATGATAGGCATGGGCGTCCGCAGGAGAGCAAGCAGGAGCGCTATTATTTTCAATTTATTCTCACTCTTTTGTTATATTATTACTGACAATTTGTTTTAGCCTGTTTTCATCAATAAATATATTATCACATCTTTTACCCATTCTACCGTAGCAAATCTCGGTGATATATTTATGCGCGGAAAGTCCTCAAAGATGTTAGTGAAGGGGAAGCCACGGAGGCAATTTGAATGTGGTGATAATTATTTGTCATCTATGGAAATCGAACACAGGTTTTCAAATCCACGGACAAATATGCCACCACTGAGCTATCTACCCCATAAAAATAATAATACTTCGGAGATATTGAAAGATGGTGAGTGACACCTGACATCACTAAAGCGAAGACATTTAAGCTGTACTCGTAAAACACTAACGGAAGACTTTTATGAGGTGTAACTTTAAGAAATAGTATGTTATAAAATTCAGAATATGTACGAGTATATACTCGTAAAAAGGTTTATTTATTAAGTAGAGATGTAAAGTTTTCATCTTGCATGCGAGTGCAACTAAATAAGTATAGAATTTTCAAAAGGACTTAATAATGGCACCATCAAAAATGTGCACTACTTTCCTTGACAAACATTTCTAATTTAGCTTATGCATAACCGGGCCGGAAAGCATGTGTTTTAGCCCTAAAAGGCGGGCTTAAACGCTTCTTTTTGGCCCTAGGGCCATAAATTCTTTTTCAAAATGTTATTTTGAACACAAAATTAGATGTCATTTTGTTGTGTATAAATTATATACCTACAATAAGTACTATTATTAATATTTTATTTATTCTTTTAATTTAGGAAATTTACTGATATCTTATTGTTAGTTGAAATTGTTAATTTTAACATTGAATAAAAGGACCATAAGGTACATGGTTTTTTTGAACATGATATGATAGAAAAATACGCCAAAAGTACGTTTTCGGTGTAACTACTTATCTTCTTTTTTTTGCTACCAAAAGTAGATTTTTTCATACAGTTGTTTTGATTTTAACGGCAATAATTTCAGATTCGCATTATTAGCAGCTTCTTTTACATCAGGCGGAGTACAAGCCAATTCATTATCCCTGCTGTCACTCATTTTCACACAATACAAATTTTCAAAAGTAAACAAACTGATTTTTATTGTTTGTTATGGATACATAAACAAAATTACTATTTTTGCTTATTGTGAACACTTGATTCTGAAAAATGTCATTTTGACATATAAATATACCTATTTTAATATTTTGAACATAAAATTAAATGTAATTTTGTTGTGCATAAAATATTGTATGTACCACGGGTGAATTTAGCGTTTCTAACCTTCAGCATGTTATTAGCCCTCGGCGCTTTGCGCCTCGTGCTAATAATCATGCCGCGGGCCAAAAACGCCTGTTTTCACCCTTTGTATATAAATAACTATTTTGTACTCGCATAATTCAAAATAAGGTTTACGTTACCCTGGAAACTGATGTAAAGTTTTATTTTGCACACTAGTGCTTCAAGGTAATTAAAAAACACCCATTTATATGGTTCTAAATGTTGACTAATAAAATGCTAATTGTACTTATTTGCTTTATTTGTAGCTTTCCGTACTTCGGGAAGCATATTTGAAATTAAATATTTAGATGAATCAGATATATTTTCACAAGCTTTACGAGAAAAACTAAACAATTTGTTTTCATATAACAAATATCAATTCATAGCATACTGAACTGTTACTACAAAAAGTATTGTAGAAACCTCGTGTACGAAGACGTCATTTGCAACGTTCGCGCAAATTAAAGCACGAGTGTAGCAAGTGCTTTCTAATTGCGCTCCTGTAAAAAGTATGCCTTCGCGCACTCGTTATGTAAATAGCCATTATGTATGACCGTGTGTAAAATAGACTTTTAGTTGACTGTTTCCAGTTCGTAAAATGACTGTTTAATTACAAGATTTCGTAGTCACTAACTTCAGTTCATATTAATGCGTCAGCTATTAACGTAACGTCATGACTAAAACGTTCGCAGCCACAGTTTGTCAACATGTGATTATGATGTTATTTTTTGCCATGGAAACCGGCACGTGAAATGACATTTTAATAACGGGAGTACAAAAAAATACTTCATCTAAGACCACCGAACAAATAACCATAGAAGAAGGGACAGCTATAACAAAAGATTGTTACGCAGTTACTGGTGACATCTGTTGTTGTCCCAAGTAATTATTATTAAAAATACCGATAATATAGGATACATATTTATCATTCTAATGATCGTAAGACTAAATATTTTAAAATTATTAAAATCAAAATATATTACAAAACAACAAAAACAAACAATTAGTAAAAGCTAGTTTTAAATAATATTTTAAATAATATTTTAAATAGAAACACTTGGTAATTTTTCACAAATTTATTTATTTTATTTTACACTACGCGTTACGACTCTTCAGTCATCGTCAGGTGTATTACTATAACAAAATTTACAAATTGACGTCACTTATAACTAGAACAAAATATTAAGAAGAGGGGAGGTATTTGCATCTATCTGTTCGTTGACAATGTTTTTCTTTGAATTAGCCGCTTTTCGTATTTCCAAATTCTCTAATGAATTAAGCTTAACGCCTTTCGGTTCATTTTCTATAAAATAGTCATTTTTCCAAAATGTCTCCCATATCGTCTCAATACAGTTAATTTCCAACAAAATGTCTATCAATTGACATGAACGGCAAACATTTGATTAATTTTGTTTCAATTCCGAGGCCATCGATAGTTTTCAGGCAATTTTCGTCATTTTCAAATCTAATTTTGTTTACTGGTTTAGATGAAAAATTTTATGGCCTAAAACTTTTATTTGAAACATTTTTGCTTAAAATATTTAGTGAAGCAGAAAATTACGAAATTATGATTTTACATGTTAAAATCCTATGTTCGACAGTCGCGGTTACAACGTGATAATGATTTTACGCTTATTTTGTCCACTGCAATCGCTGCAGTCGATTCGGCTGTCCCCGCCATGACTCTGCACTTAGCGAATTGATACTGTTGCTGGTTAAACAACTCTATTACTAAAGAGCTCTTTATTTTTTTCTTGCAATCCAGCATGAGTGTTGCAAAAAGATATTTTCCACACTCATTTTGAATGTTGGTACGAATATATGACTTCAGAAAAAATGGTGAATTTTTCATTTTTCAAGAATATCATTTATGTCAATGATTTGACATTTTTCGGCGTAGACAAAATATTGTACGATACACATACCTAAAGCGTCTTTACTCACAAATGAATCAGAATTGCGAGCAAAGCGAATTTCAAGTAACATTGTTGAGTACATTAGTGCATAAAAGTTAAATAGAAATATAAATAAGAAAAAATAGGAAAAAATTTTCCATCACTTGTCTCGTAATTCCACAGAGGTTTTACAGCACGTTTGCATCAACTTCTCAGGTCATCAACAAACGGCTGGTCAGTTCAGCTTTAACCATAGACGCGTTTCGTCCTTCCGGACTCATCAGTATGGTGCGATCATTTATCCAACTAGATCAACTAGAAAATAGTGGATTGTGATACCGACTTAGCTGAACTGACTGATGTTAACCTATCTACAACGGTAACATGACATGAGAGCTATGGAGCCACTCGTGGTGCCATCTACCGACAAAATAACAGATTGAGTGATTTTTAGTCACAAAATGTTAAAATGATGATACTCTACAGAATCATCATGAAACATAAGTGTTTTCATTAATTTATCAATCGATAACAGATACTGATCGAGTTAGAGTATTCGGAGGAGAGGTTATCAAGTAAGATTATCTCTAGTATTGAAACAACATAAATTACTTGATGAATCTATTTGAATTTGTGATACAGAAACTAACCCTTTCGCCTGAAACTACAATTCCTCGTCTCTATCTAATTAAAAATAAACATTACAAGTTGAGGTTGTTCAAACACTCCGAGTTCTGAGTTCTGTGTTCGTAACATCGTAACCCCAAGCACCATTTTGTTTCCATTACGATAATTTAATTTTTTGTTTCATTGCACACCACTCGGTCTCAAGAACTGTGGAAGAGCAAATTAAAATAATCTGTGTAATATATCTGCGCTTTCAGAAGGATTCTGCCTTTTTATGAATTAAAATATATCATCACGCTTTTGCTCCGTTTTTTAAGGACGAGTATTTTTAGCTTTGAGGCACTTGTCATCCTAGCATTATACATTGGGGTACTGGAAACATATTCAAATTTGTTAATTAAAATTTCATGACGTGCTTCAGATGCAGAACAGAATTATAAATCGTACTCTCTGTACTGTTCAGTGTTGCCACTAAAATTTTAGAAAAATCTGTTTTACCGACCAAAAAAATTTGTAGAAGACTGTAGAAAATCTGTATATCTAAAATAGCTACTTATCTATAATATGCAAAACACGTAAATCAATAAATTCATAAATAAGAACAAACTAATTTTCCATCACTTGTCTCATAATGCCACAAAGGTTTTACAGCACGTTTGCATCAACTATCAGGTCATCAACAAACGGCTGGTCAGTTCAGCTTTAACCATAGACGCGTTTCGTCCTTACAGACTCATCAGTATGGTGCGATCATTTATCCAACTAGACCAACTCGGGAATAGTGGATTGTGATACCGACTTAGCTGAACTGACTGATGTTAACCTATCTACGACGGTAACATGACATGAGAGCTAAGGAGCCACTCGTGGTGCCATCTACCGACAAACTCTGAAACTGCTTGACAGCTATTGAAATAAAACAATAGACATTTTGTCTTTTGTTTTATTTAAATAAATTCATTATTGTTATATAAATATATATTTAATATTATAAATATTACAATTTTGGTATAGAATCACATGAACACATTTCAAATTTTTATTGCAAATTAAGTACTATAAAATTAAAAATTACAGGCATAAGTAAGATATTGCAACTGTAAATAGACAACTACTATTTTTTTTTAATTATACAATAATATATAAAAAAAATATATCATCACGCCTTCTACCCATTACTGGGTGTGGCACTCTGCTGAAGCAGATCTCGGTAAGATAAATATATTGTGCGTGAAGTGCGGTTACCAGTCGTCAAATCACGGCCCCCAAACATGTTAGTGGTGGAGGAGCCACAGGGATAGCTTTTCCAAATTATGAAAATTTGTCGCCTGTGGGAATCGAACCAGGGACCTCAGGATCCACATGCCGACTTCATACCACTGAGCTAGCTATCCCAATTATACATTTGTTTGTAATTGAATATATTAAGGTGGTTCTATCATGACAGTCTCATACAAAAGTATAGGTAATCTAAAAAGTTTATAAAAATCATTATTACATTTTTGTATGGTATAGGTTATTAACAGAATTAACATTTCGCTACAAATGCCGTATAATTAACAATAACATTGAATATATTAAATAATAGTTATTTTTATAACAAGTGCCGAAAAAGGCTCGTTACCTGCAAGTGCAAATCTGCACGAGCATGTAACCTTTTTCGGCACGTGTTATAAACAACATATTTCCTACAACTGTGCGATTTAATAAATCACTAAAATATTATTAAAATTTATAAAATTTATAAAATTTTAATGATATCGTATTACATGAGAACGATGTTTTACGGCGTTGCTATGGTTTGTTTGTTGATTGCTTGCACATTGTTCTACGTTATTTAAAAATATTTCACTAACGTCAAAATAATTTCTTCAAAATCATCTTGATTGGAATAGTACAGTGAGTGATTCTTCTTTATCATTAACACCTCCAAAGATAATTGAAGCTCCGGATCATACTATGTTGGATCTATTTTCGACAATGACAATCAATCTGCTGCTGGTACTTCTGAAGCTTCCGAAATTGTTACCAATAATATTACTGGTAATAATATGAGCAGGTACGGAAGAAATCAATGTTTCTTTAGACACAAAAGTTTCCACTTTACATTATGTCAATATAAGCAACTGTATTAATAATATACACAAACAATAAATATGAAGTATTTCACTTACTCTTTAAATAAAACCATTTATCGACATATTTTACTTTGTTCGGTTCTTTTTATTAATTGTCTACCGATTAGATATACTGCAAATTAAGGTTACGTTTATAAACGTCAAAATATACTACTGCATATTTACTAGCGCTGGTTCACCGTATCTTCTTCTTCCATAAGCGTCTGTGGTCAAAATATGAATTCCGCGCTCGGCGCGAAATTTAAATCGCTGTCAAAACAATATTCTTTTGACAGTTACGTAATGAAGCACTTTCCACACTAGTGTTTCTTTGCTTTCGGAAACGCACTTGGTCTGCATTCATCTACTTTCCATACGTAACCAAGGCAATTATAGTTACGTAATAACAAAGAAATCGCACAGTTGTAGGAAAAACTATTTAACTAGTTTGTGAAATTCAGTAACTTAACAAAATTTTTGGATGTGAATGTTTCATGCCAACCAATAGCAGTGTAAGATTTTACACAGCAGAAGCTATGACAACAAGGCGAGAACCACAAGCAGCATGATATTACCAGTCGGTACGAAACGTAACTGTATTATCGATATATCCTGTTCACAGTTTATAAGAAAAATGAGAAAAATGCACCAAAGCAATTATTATCAACTGTAACAACAAATAAATAAATATAAAATGCTGTAATATGTTTTTTTGTATTAAAATTAATATATTTTACTGATTGCAATAATAACTTTCATAGTTCTTGCTTTGTTATTCGTG
Source organism: Pterostichus madidus (assembly GCA_911728475.2). Classification (NCBI taxonomy): domain Eukaryota; kingdom Metazoa; phylum Arthropoda; class Insecta; order Coleoptera; family Carabidae; genus Pterostichus; species Pterostichus madidus. The sequence goes on from OU452314.1 coordinate 28,688,148, forward strand.
CGACATCTCTGTTTACGCTTGCGACCATCTCTGGAGACCTATTCTAATTCGTTGGCGACTAGATTTAGCGATCGTTTGACGTCATATTTGGCGACTTAGGCTTAGGGAGCCGCGTAGGCAGGCGACTAGTACAAGGCTGTTGCGAAGTGTCATGGCGTCAGTCGCTTAGAATTTTTTGATTGATTAGTTTCGAAGTTATAAAAGTTTTATATTTTATGTGCACTGTATATTATTATTATAAAATGTAAATATGAGTAGAATCTGCCAATTATTGAACAAAATCCAGCTGCAGATGTACATTACCGATAATTAGGACAACAATATCGTCGTTTACACATTAATAATAATTTTTAATGTAACAATTTTTATTTAAGATTTTGTTAAAATTTATATGATTTATTTTACAAATATTACTAATTGCTTGAAAATTACTAAAAATTCCGTCAATTTATGAAATGTCAAGTTTAAGCAATAACATATATATATATTTGAGTTTAACAAAGAAAAACAAATGTCAACAAGTGGTTGTCAGAAATTATAGTAGCAACACAAAATACTCTGTGGTTCCGATTAATACCAACGTAAGAAAGTAAAATCCCTATGACACTGATTGCATCGTGACGTCATTGACTTAGCGACTGAAACTAGTCGCCAAGCAGTCGCTAAGTATTAGAATAGGTCTTCTATTTACGCGTGCGACCATTTCTATCTAGCCGTGCAACGTTGCCAAACATTTCTGACAGTTTCATTGAAAATAATAGAATATCCAACTTTCATCACCAATTTCTTTGAAACTAATCCGGTAAGGCATGGATTTTTTAATTCTCATACCTTGACCTTTACATGATATACTGTGTGTTAGTTTTTTGTGAAAAAATAACTACAATATATGAATTTATTACGCAGTAAGCTGCTTCGCGAGGTACAACTTTAAAAAAAAAATTGCATACTAGTATAGAAACACGTGAAAAATAACTTATTTACATTTTATTAAAATCCGGGTTAAATGCTTCCATTATATACCACCTTAAGGATTTGTTGGTGCAACTAATTATTAAAGATGTTAAAATTTTCAAAACGAGTTGATATTTTCAGCACTTTTGTTTTATCTTAGATGGTAGTATTTATCTCTCTACCTATTTAATTTATAGCGGACATTTCTAAAATCGGTCGCGTAGAACCCACAGAGGTGTGATGATAAATGGAATGGAGACAATATCAACATTTCCAACAGAAAAATACGCTTACAAAAGGAAAAAAGAAATAATTCGTTCGCCTCAAAGCATTGAAAATAATCTGCAGACCGATTTTTATTCCTTATCTTTGACACATGCTCATTTCTCCTTCTGCAAACGGCATAGCCAACCTGGAAACTGGAACTTGGATACAAACTGCGACGTCGCACAAAGGCATCTTTAAAATATTTATACGCGCTACTTCTGCGAATAATCCATAGCAACGTAACACGGTACATAACAAATCATATAATTTCTTGTTACCTGAATTTAAAATTATACGAATCCATTTACAATCTTCATTCTTCATAAACATTACACATTTTCTTGTGATATGAAGAATTTCCCTCTTTATTTATTTATTTTTATTAAGTACAATAAAACAAAGTTTCAATATATAATGGACTGTAGACTCCTAAATATGGCAGTAGACATGGGCGTCCACAGACATTTTTCCAGGGGGGGGGGCGAGTCGCAAAAAACTCTTAGATATACATAAATTTTGAAAATATTTTTTTTACATAACATAAATACATAGACATAACAAATGGTTAAAAAAATATTTAAATTTGTGTAATAAATTACTAGTCTTCGTCGTCTGGGTTTGAATTGAAGAGGAAAGACAATTTTCGAATAACTCTACCTTAAATTGACACCATTTCTTCAATAAATTCCGATTTAGCAGTTTTACAGTTTTTATTTTCTAATATTTTGTGTCTGTGTATACTTAAACTTAGATTACTCAATCGTTACGATAGGGAACATGTCACTGGCTGGCCATAAGAATACTGTTGGAAATTCAGTTTCAGTTTGAATTTATTATCTTCAAACTTATAATTTAATTTTTATTTTAATTATATATTATATATACATACACAGTGTGGTGGCCACGACTCTCGAACATAGGACTTTAACATGTAAAATCGTATTGTTTTAAATATCCTGCTTCCAAATTATTTAAAAGAAAAAGCTTCAAATTAAAGTTTAAGGGCATAAGATACGAAATTAATTTTGCATGCTCTGTATCGGCACAAATTAGATCTAAAAATGAGTAAAATTGTCTCAAAACTATCGATAGCTATGAAATTGAAACAAAATTAAACAAATGTTTATTATTTCATTTATTTTGACAAATAAAACGTCAAACATTTGTTTAATTTTGTTTCAATTTCATGCCTATCGATAGTTTTGAGGCAATTTTCGTCATTTTCAAATCTAACTTGTGTCGTTACAAAGTATGCAAAATTAAATTTGTTTATTGGTTCAGATGCAGAATTTTATGCCCTAAAACTTTTATTTCAAGCTTTGTGCTTAAAAAAATTAAAGAAGCAGGAAATTACAAAATTATAATTTTACATGTTAAAGTCCTATGTACGAGAGTCGTGGTCAAGTTAAAATCCAGGGGGGGCGCGCGCCCTTCCTTGCCCCCCCTGCGGACGCCCATGGCAGTAGAGAGAGTCAATTGAAGGTTATATTGAAATTTTAATGTTCTCAGCTTAACAGTTAAGGTACGTTTTACATCTTAACATAGTCTCTGTTTTAATCTTTGTTTTTGGTATTTTGTTTCGGTTTTTGTCAGAAAAATTCCAGCCATTTCCAGATCTTAACATAAAGATAACCTTAATTCATTATTCTAGTAAAGGTTTGTTCACTTAAATGAGAAAATAATTGTATAAAACTATTTGAACTAACTCAAACCCCCCCCATCATCATATCACCATGTACCAACCTCAGACAAAACATATCTTAGACAAAGTCTGCCGTATTCAAGCGAATGCAGTGTTGTGAAGGAGAAAGAGTTGGAGTAACTTGTGGGTGAGGCGGGTGCGCGGCAAGGAGCGAGTACACTTTGATGTTATGCAAGTTGCAAACATTTGTGTAATTATTTTTATATTCAATTACTTACTTTTCATACATCAAAGTAAAGGTTAATTTTTGACATATTAAGTGTTTTGTATACGCACTTTTGTATTTAAATAAATAAAATGCTCGCGTTTGATAACTGTCATCAACAAAAATGTAACCTGCATAACACCAACTTGTACTAGCTCTTTGCCGCGCACCCGTCTCATCCCCAACTTATTCTAACCCATTCTACTTCACAACAAACGCCGTTGTTCTCCGTCTAGTAATGTTTTGTCTGAGGTACAAACACATAGCTATCACTGTAATGCGCATGCGCTGCTCTGCGCATCCGCTGCCACGCTGCAGCAGATCCACTTGCCCGCACTCCCCCACCACTCACCCCCGATGCCAGGAAACGTAACAAGTGGCGTCGCACCACCGGAATTATTTTACATACGTTTAGCGAACGCTAGTACATGCACTTGTATCGCTGTGTTGCGAGTGGGTGACCTAATATGCGAAATGGCGAAACGTGCTCTAAACGGAAATGGGGTGGGATGTAGGTTAGTGGGATGTTTGAAGGGGAAGCGAGACGTGGGTTTTTTGCATATTACGGAGTTGTAGACGGCGGGTTTTAAAATAATTTGCTAAATATATATATATATATATATATATATATATATATATATATATATATATATATGATTTAAAATTATAGTCGTCAGTCAAGTATGAAGATGAATATTGGTCGTATTCTGTAATTAACTGGTTTCAACCGATTTTTGCAATACCTGTGCTGTAAGTTACCCATTAATAACAAAATTTAGACACAGTAAAGCTACATTCACAAATCGAAATTAGTTTTTGTTTTATGTTTTCCATTTTTGTTTTAATAACCTTGTAGACATGTTATCTTATGCAGCCATTCACAAATCAGTATTTAGTTTTGGTTTTAACACAAAAGTTTGCAAACTCCAGGCTTATGTTTTAGTTTTACGTTTTTTACTTAGGAATAGACCAATAGGACGAAGCGTAGAATGATGTAGTGATATATACTTGTCTCTTTCTATCATCCTTCGCATTGATGATAACCTAAGTTTGTTTTTATTCGAGTGTCAAAATGAATGAAAATAAATTAATACCTACTTTCTATTATGATAATATTTATCTTACTCTTCCAAAAAATACGAAAGTAGACAAAGAACATATGACAGCACGTGTAACTTCTGACACATCTGACAGTTACATTTACTGTATTACCGATCTTCTGAGTATAGCCGATATTTTAAAATTTATGATAGATGTCACTACTAACTAAAATTGACAAAAGCAAAACTATTTGTGAATGGCACCTAAAAACACACTAAAACATAAAGCATAAAACAAAAACTAATTTCGATTTGTGAATGTAGCTTAAGTGGAACTTGTTAGATATAGTTACTAGGACAATAAAATAGATATAGTTGCTATGACAATAAAAAAATATATGTTTGATATAAATGTATAACAAGTTTCGTTATTAAATAAAATAATGAAAATATTAATTTCTGCTGTTAATTCTGGGAAATGAACTCTAAAACACAACAGAACTTTTATTGGACAGTTGATTTACATGGTTACATCAGTACTATAATATTTACTTACCAGTCACCGTGGACAGTAAGTAAATATTATAGATTAAGGTCCTGTTTATTTTATATTTTTTTCGTTTCCTTCTCGAACTGTAAGTGACTTTTTAGGTTTAGGGAATTTCGACCCTATGGACCTCGATTTCTCAAACTACATCCTTGACCTAAAAACTGTTACAGTTCATGATACATAATATACTATTTTTAATTTTTTAATAATATAATAGTATCTCGCGTTTATTTCATTAAAAAAAATTGAAAAACAAATGACGTGCTTACGAGTACATTTAAAAAAGTGTTGTTTTTAATGAAAAATATTCAAGGATCTTATTAACATTGATTTTTTAAGTGTTTTTAAAATTTTATATCTACAAAAATTTACTATAGTTACAGCCAAAATTATATTATGCAAATGAAATCATCAAATCAAAAAACAAGAAATTTGCTGGTTCATCTTTAACTAGATGATAGCCTCTATTAATTATTAACAGTTATTGCACTTTAAATTTAATTATCCATTTTTATTTATTTAGCATATATAAAAGTTTGTTTAACAACATACTAAACCATTCATTCGTAATGGATATAATTCTCATGTATAATGGATGAGACAGTAAAACGACAGAAATAATTGAATTCACTTTGCTATCGATTGCAAGGGAATAAAACGCAGGAAATCTGATATCTCACAGGAAACGCTGAGAAGGGAACGAACGAGAACGAGAACGAGATGATTCTGAATCACCAGGAAGATTTCCGTATCCGGGTTTCACCTGTGGCTCACGGGATAACCGCACCAAAGCAACGTTACCCTCAGTGGCGGATTTAGAGGAGGGGCACCCAGGCCCGTGCCCCCCCTGTCATTTGGACTTGATTTGTCAGTTTGTAACAATACAGTAATAAACATTTTACATTACATTACTTAAATAAAATCATATGATAATAGTATATTTCTTTTTCTTTTTTGCCAGTAGATGGCATTTCTATATTAAAAATATTGGTATTTTGCGCCGACGCATAGGCTTTGCGCGTTTCGTTTTGTACACTTCGTACTTCAGTTCATAATTTGGGTGTGGCGCATGATTGACCATTGACGTTCTTTACGGTTATGTGATTGCTGAAAATACTATGTGTTATTCCTGTCACAACTTGTACATCAGAAGGGTCATTTAGTTCCCTTCGAAGAATGAAAACATATCTTCGCACTTCAATGGGCCAAGATAGGCTCAATGGTTATCGATGCTTCATATAAATAATGAAGAAATAAAGGCTAAAGAAGTCTTAGATTTATTTGTAGAAAACATTCACGAAGGCTATGACTTGAACACATGTGAATTTTTGCCTTTATATTTAATTGATTTTTTTTCTAATTATATGTATTTTCTTGTATGTAATCAATGTTACTTGTCTTTTTCTTTAATATTTTGTTTGTATTTGTAAGTTATGTTACACTAGAATAACCATTACTTCATATTTTTATTTCTGATTTTTTTAATATTTAGATTTCTGGCCCCCCTCTCAAAATTTCCTAAATCCGCCACTGGTTACCCTCATTCTTGCCTTTATTAGCGGATAATGCATGATTATAAACATTATTAAGAGTCTATATATCCAACTTGTAAACGGAAGTAATAGCTATGTAGGTAACGAGAACATAATAGATATTTATGTACCTAGGGTATTATGAAGATGTTTATGCCCAAGGGGTATAAACATTAACTAATGCCCGTGCTCCATATAATATTATTTCTATATTGAGTTTACAAAGTGAATTTTGTGCTACTATTTTTTTGTGAAAAACAGTGCTAGAAAATTAAATTATGTAGAACTATTTTTCGAGATATTTTTTGTGAAGTTGTTGAATTGTATAGTCGTCAAAATGTCAAACATAAATCTATCATTTTAGCTGTTATTGCTCAGCTCATGTAAATTACAAAAATTATGTATGTAATAATTGAAATTTAAGTAAAAGCGTGCAACGGGCTGAATTTTTGGAAACATGTTTTTAAAAATTTGTAAACAGCATCCGATGATTCTACACCACGTCTTCACGATCCCTTACCAATATCTTCGCGACCCCTCCGATGGATTATGACCCACAGATTAAAAACCACTGCCATGGGCAATTATGAACTAAATAATGTACTTTGTATCCAAGGTATTAATAAACAATAATTAAATAAGAAGACATAAATTCCGATTATGTACGCATTGCATACAAAGTTTTATGTTCGTTTGTCTTGGTTGCAATTTATGTCGATTTGCTTCTATTTATTTAAACCTTTAAAATGCAAGTTTCGTTGGTGCAGCTGGTCATAAAACTCGTGAATTTTCGCATATGAGGCGAAAGTACAAGTTAGGAATATTTATCTTAATATCTGCAGTATTGAGTTAATGTTAATGGACTGTATTTCTTCATTTATAATGTTCAAAAACCAATATATTTTCATTGTACTTTCATGTCGTGTAACTGTTATATATTTCTCGGTGTTTCAATTTCAAACTAAATGACTGAGGTTCCTTTATTTTCATTTTATTTACTATGCTGCAAAATATGAAATTAGTTCCAATTCTAAAACAGAGAACATATAAATTACAGCGGAATATTTAACTATAAATTCAAATCTGACTGTTAGTTTAAATAAATTATCGAATAAAAGTAGTTAGATAACATTTATTATAAATATTCAATAGATTTCCATGGTTACATCAGGACTATAATAGCTGTATTCCATTTGCCACTTGGTTCACTTAAATCAGTTCAGATAAATTCGACACATGAGTAAATGAACTGAATTAAGCAAACCGATGCACTTATTGGGGTGAATTACTTCAAAGTAAATTAGAATCAGTAATTCTAGTACTGGAAATAAAGTCAGAGCAGTAATCCAGCGAAATAAATAAGTGATCTGGTTCAGTAAATGTAAGTTAGATCTGATCCAAATGGCAAATGGAATACGCCTAATATATCATCGTGTTTTTATTAAAATATATTTTTTTATAAAACCATATCAAGTGTTAAAACTTTTCTTAAAAAATTTATTTTAACATGTTTCACCAAGTTCCCACCAACCAATCAATTAACTTGTTAAGGTGGTTCTATCATGACAGTCTCATACAAAAGTATAGGTAACCTAAAAAGTTTATAAAAATAATTATTACAATTTTTGTATGGTATAGGTTATTAACAGAATTAACATTTCGCTGCAAATATCGTATAATTAACAATAACATTGAATATATTAAATAAAATTATTTAACTAGTTTAAGAAATTCAGTAACATAACAAAATTTTTGGAAGTGAATGTTCCATGCCAACCAATAGCAATGTAAGATTTTACACAGCAGAAGCTATGACAACAAGGCGAGAACTACAAGCAGCATGATATTACCAGTCGGTACGAAACGTAACTGTATTATCGATACATCCTGTTGACAGTTCATAAGAAAAATGAGAAAAATGCACCAAAGCAATTATTATCAACTGTAACAACAAATAAATAAATATAAAATGCTGTAATATTTTTTTTGTATTAAAATTAATATATTTTACTGATCGAAATAATAACTTTCATAGTTCTTGCTTTGTCATTCGTGCGACCATCTCAGTCTACGCCTGCGACCATCTCTGTTTACGCCTGCGACCATCTTTGTCTACCTGTGCAACGTTGCCAAGCATTTCTGACAGTTTCATTGATTATCATAGAATATCCAACTTTCATCGCCAATTTCTTTGAAACTAATCCGGTAAGGCATGGATTTTTTAATTCTCATACCTTTATCTTTACATGATGTACTGTGTGTTAGTTTTTTTGTTAAAAAATAACTACAATATATGAATTTATTACGCAGTAAGCTGCCTCGCGAGGTACAGTTCCTATAACGCCAATGCATTTTTGATCGACTTTAACTTTACATTACTCAGCTCAACAACGGTAAACATTTAATAAAAAATTGCATACTAGTGTAGAAACACATGAAAAATAGCATACTTACATTTAATTCAAATCAGGAATAAATGCTTTTATGATAGTACCACCTTAAACAGAGTGGATTATGTGGCTTAGACCGAATGAAAGTAACTAGTGAAGTAATAATGGGGATTGTAACAGGAATTCCTGTAATTTTTCAAAAAATAATTTGTTATTCAGGGATTTTATTTTTTGAAGTTAACATATTGTGACGTGCATGACAATTTCAGTATATAATATATTTATGATATGTTTCTAATTAAGAAGATTATAGATAGATATTATTTTAATTACTATCCTATAAAATACATTAAAAAAACATGACATATAATTAAGTAATTTGTTAAATTATATATTCGTATAGTGCAACTAAATACAAAATACAATTTAGTATACCATTTCATAAATTTTGAGGATGTAAATGATACTTTTTTCAACACGAAGTCTAATTATGACAAATAAAGTAAGCACAACAATTACAATCCATTATAATAATTCAAATATTTTTATTACGATGATTATTTTTTGCCGTTTCTCAGAACCAATGAAATGCTTCATTGTATGTCACGTGTCTGTGTTTTAACCAATCTTGTCATTATTATATTGAGCATAAAGCTCTTGTGATTATTCCCGGGAATAATCTCTGTAGGTGCTTTTTTATTTGTGACAAATGATACGTAGTTGTCAAATAATTATTTCAAACTGTTAACGCGTCAAGTAAAATGTGCTAAAAAAATCTATTTAGTTCCATTTCAGATATAGAAATACACCAACAAATTTTGGAAACAACTTCCAAGAATACATTAATAAGTAATCAATCGATATGAACCCAGTTCAAAATCTTTTAAGTTGGATGAATCGATCTCAACAGCTATGTCAAAAAATAATCTAATTAAATATAACTCGAGAGTTGGATAAATTAGAAAATAATTCTCCAGTATCTTTCTCAAACTTGTTGCCATTTGACAATAGCCACTCAAGCCCTACGGACTTTCGTGACTATTGCCTGGCAACAAGTTTTCGAAAGATCTGTCAAATTATTTTCAATTTATTCTCACTCTCTTGTTATGTTATTACTGAAAATTATTGCATATTATATATACCCTGTATAATGATTTGATAAATATCGTTCGACGGTTCAATAAGTAATTCACCCCAATAACTGTAGCAGTTTGCTTAATTCAGCTCATTTACTCATGTGTCTAAATTATCTGAACTGATTTAAGGTAGTACTAGCGTGAAAAAAAATTTGCAGATCTGAATGAAATTTGGCGCACATAAACATTGGATAGTCATACGCATCCTGTTAAAATATTCATCGTCTGTGGACAAATATATTCGCTTGTAAAGTTGAGTTCTTATACACGGGGCTTATGGCGATCATCACTCAGAATCGTATATATTTGGTTTGTGTACCACTAAAATTTTGCAGTTTCATTTGAAAAATTAGTATGATGTTCTAGAACTATCCATGTATATTGTATTAGAAGGAGAAAGTTTTGTATCGTTTAGTAATGGATGTATAGCCATGCAAAGCCTTGTTTTTAACGAAAAATTAAGAATCCCAATTTATAATGGCAACACCACACGGTGGTATGGTATTTGAAAATTCACTAGACCAACAACCTGTTAACAATTCATGATATTCAAATCATAATAGATATAAAACACTTATTTTATTCAATTTTTATATTTTTTTGAGCGTCAGTTTCGCCACTCGACAACCGATGGCGCCACCGTCACACTAGTACTACCATAAGTGAACCAAGTGGCAAATGGAATACAGCTAATGAATATCGTTTTCATATTTATATGATCCCACTCCGGATCAGTATTTTTAAAAGTCATCTGGGATTTTTAAAACGTATCCCTATTTTTAATCTTCTCAAAATAATTTATGGTCCAGTTCTACCCTTCGTAAACATATTATTGAATGATTATCTTACCCTCGTAGGGTCCTTTGCCCTCGCATCAGGATAATTTCGTAACCTGTCTTGATTGGATATTATAAATGGCAGCCTTGCGTTCATTGGCTGCAAACATTGAAGGTGATTGCCTCACCCTGCTGCGATTTTCATTTGTTAATTTAATTGGAATTTAAATAGCGGAAGGGTAGGGGGTTGTAAGGTGAATTGTTGACTGCAGAATGAGCGAGTATAAATTGGCCACGATTGATTTTATTTTATTTTTAGATGTCGGCAATTTGTGGAATTATGTTACAGGATTTTGTATAGGTAATTGGTATTATATGATGAAGGATTGTTAATGATACAATTTAAATTTAATAAGATTCAGTCATGATGATAATGAAGAAGATTTTTGGGAAATAAAATATTGTATTCACGGTCGGATTTAAATATAATTTTTCCTACAACTGTGCGATTTCTTTATTATTACGTAACTATTATTGCCTTGGTTACGTATGGAAAGTAGATGAATGCAGATCAAGTGCGCTTCCGAAAGCAAAGAAATACTAGTGCGGAAAGTGCTTCATTACGCAACTGTAAAAAAAGTTTTTTTGAGAGCGATTTAAATTTCGCGCCTAGCGCGTGCCACAGACGCTTATGAAAGAAGAAGATACGGTGAACCAGCGCTAATAAATATGCAGTAGTATATTTTGACGTTTATAAACATAACCTTAAATTGCAGTATATCTAATCTGTACACAACTAATAAAAAGAACCGAACAAAGTAAAATATATCGATAAATGGTTTTAAGTAAGTGAAATACATAATATTTATTGTGTGTGTATATTATTAACATAGTTGTTACAGTTGCTTATATTGACATAATGTAAAGTGGAATCTTTTGTATTGTCTAAAGAAACATTGATTTCTTACGTACCTGTTCAAATTATTAACATTAATATTATTGACAACAATTTCGGAGGCTTTAGAAGTACCAGCAGCAGGTTGATTGTCATTGTCGAAAATAGATGCAACATAGCATGATCCGGAGCTTCAATTATCTTTGGAGGTATTTATGATAAAGAAGAATCACTCACTGTACTATTCCAATCTAGACGATTTTGAAGAAATTATCTTGACGTTAGTAAAATATTTTTAAATAATGTAGAACAATGTGCAAGCAATCAACAAACAAACCATAGCAACGCCGTAAAACATCGTTCTCGTGTAATATCATTAAAATTTATAAATTTGGATAATATTTTAGTGATTTACTAAACCGCACAGTTGTAGGAAAAATGTTGTTTATAACACGTGCCGAAAAAGGTTACGTGCTCGTGCGGTAAATTCTGCACTTGCACGTAACAAGCCTTTTTCGGCACTTGTTATAAAAATAACTATTTTATAACAACAAAATCTTAATAGATATATTACAATTTTTCCCTTTCTTCCATAACAAAGGAATACTTATTTTCAAGTTTACCTTCATTTTATTTTCTTTGAACCAAATTCATTTCGGAAATACTTTGCAACAGATTCAATAACTCTCAAGTTTTGTTCTAAAATTTAGCTATAAATAATTAATTATGTACCAGAGCGGTAAGTGATATTTTATGGCCGAAGGGTATATTTGACGCAGACGCACTTTAAAAAAATCTAAGACCTTTAAATGCACTTAACGCTTGTGATATATACTGATTATCTGAGCGGTCCAAAAATAGAATATTTAGGTTTAACAATATAAACATGAAAAAAAAATTAAATTAAAAATTATGGGTTGGCTAGCTCAGTGGTATGAAGTCGGCCTGTGGATCCTGAGAACCCTGGTTTGATTCCCACAGTCGATAAACAATTTTCATAACTGCAAAACCTACCCCTGTGGCTCCTCCACCAATAACATCTTTGGGGGCCGTGATTTGACGACTGGTAACCGTACTTCACGCGCAAAATATATCACTTACCGAGATCTGCTTCGGCAGAGTGCCACACCCAGTAATGGGTAGAAGGCGTGATGATACACAGCGGTATCAAATATAGTTAGAGAGCTAGGGTGCAAAATGATGTCTCATTTATTCCAGTAACAGAAATGGATTCTTTAATAGACTATGTCATGATTTGGGAACGGATGGCAACTATAGATGGCGTCGATGTGAATGCGCCGATTTTAAGGGTGGTTATTGACATATTTTTTACAGGCTAATTTTCAGTTTAAATTATAGACTTTGGTATAATTAAGTAATGAAAATGGTAGACAGAAGTTTTGGCCGGTAACGAATACGCGACTAAACCGGTCAAAGTAAGCAATTTTTATGGTGTCGTGTGACATATTACGACTTGTTCACGACGAATACATGACAAGAAAATTATTGACAGAAACTATTGCTGGTTGCTCATTGATGACAGAAGCTCTGAAAGTGGACTGGTGTAGGGATCAACAACCACCCTTACAATCGACGCCAATTATAGTTTCCACCCGTTCCTAAATCTAATTTTCTTTTTTTCATGTATATTATGACATAATCTATTAAAAATTCCATTTCTGTCACTGGGAATAAATGAAACATCATTTTAAACCCTAGCTCTCTAAGTAATAGGCCTATGGTTCGATTCCAACAGTCGACAAACCATTTTCACCACAATAAAACTACCCTTGTGGCTCTTCCTCTACTAACATCATTGGGGGCCGTGATTTAACGACTGGTAACCGCACTTCACCCGAAAACTATTTCCATTACCGAGATCTGTTATTGCAGACTGCCACACCCAGTTATGGGTAGAAGGCGTAATGATATATTTATTTACTTTACATAGAGTAATTTTATTGAATTTCTAGCACATACTAGTACATACTGCTCTATATACAATACATTACAACAATTGCGCACCAGAATTTAAAATATTAATTAAATATTTTCAATGATTAAAACATATTCGTACCCCATATTAAAACACTCTTTATGTTAGTTTTCATCTCACAAAGCTGCAGAAGACCAATCCCATCAAAACTCCAAACAAAAGACGTTCTTTCAGTCTCAAAAAACGACCAGAAAACACAAAAAAATAAAATAATCTCCACAAAATGCAAGGAACCTCCGCCCCGTGCTTCTCTCTGCATTGAACAAAGTATGAAAATAACTCGTACGCAACAGTGGGAGAGCATGAGCGTCGGTAATGGGGAGTGGGGCAAGTTCACGTACGCCACTGACTGTAGACTGGTCCATTGCATAAGGAGGAAATCAATACTGTCTCAGTTGGGGTTGTTTCACCTTTGCGTCGGGGGGATGCTCAATGTTTAGATGGAATGGAGTGATTCATTTTCCTAATGGATTTATAGAGAAACTGTAATTACGAAGTATATTTTGTTCTTATATAACTATTTTAATTTGTATTTTCTTACATTAAAATTGAATTTTGTAGATACCTACTTGTAGGATTTAAAATATTCTATTCATTCTATATTTGTTGTTAAATGATACTCTTGTAAATATGTAGATATTAATTTCAGAACGACTTGTTTGGAGTTTAAATTAATTTTAGAAAAAATTCTTGAAATAAATGTTGAAAATTTATTTCTTCAAATCATTTTCATTATCCACTAGGGTTGTTGATTTTACGAATATTCGAGAATTCGTATGTTCGGATTTATTGAACCTTCGAATATTTTGAATTTTGCGAATTATTTGAAATGTTTTAGATCCTAACGTGGTATGAATTATTTTCAGAATAAACTCATTTGCAGAGTTTTGTATTAATTCGTAAGTAATTATTATTAATTATTATTGTTTGCCAAATTAATTCAATTTAGATTTAAAATTTCGTTACACTGTCAAAAACGTTATATTTAAGACGTTTTTGTATCCTTTTTATTGTCATTTTAAAACGTTTTCCTAAAAATCCATAGCATTTAGATGGTCGGTTAAGACAGTAGATGGCTTAAATAAGACGCCTAACCTTACAGAGTTTTTGCAGAATACTTCGCCGAATTTATTATTTATTTCGTGTCCGACTTTTCACGAATTATGCGTGAGCGTACTTGGAGATGACAGATGGCGTTAATTAATTGGCAAAAAATTCGAAAATTAGAAAAGTTAAAAAAATTCGTAAATTCGAAAATTCGAAAAGTTCAAAAAATTCTAAAATTCCAAGATTCGAAGTTTTTTTGACGAAGTTAAAAAAATTCGAATGTTCAGAAATTCGAAATTCGGTGGAAATCAATAACCCTATTATCCACAACTCAATAAAAATATTTTTTCTTTTTAATTTTCATTACAGATAATCAACTTCCTAACAAAATTTTATATAAATAAACTTATATTAATAGAAATAGAAATATAAAATTACTTACTAATTTATTCTATCGATATATATAAAAAGAAAAGTTTAAAAATTTTATGTGCCATACAAATTTAAATGTATATTCTTCTGAACTAGAACTTTAAAAATGTCAAAATTTATTCGGCAGTGTTACCACATATCACATAAAACCCTAGATCGTAGTTCGATATTGACATTTCAACTATAGTCTGTTTTTTAACCAGGAGGAATAAATGCACAAGTCAGATTTACACTATAGAAAGTTACCAACGAAAGTTACTAGATTTTTGTTGGCAATACAAAAATTTCTTACACATCTGCACTGATTAAGTCTCATGGAATTTATTTAAAAATACAAATGACATTATAAACTCTAATTTGTCACTCCGTATATTATTAGTTCTTAAAAGAACTGATTTATGTTAATGTCACAGAAATGCAAAAAACCAACAAGAAAACAGATAACCTCAAAACTTATGACAGCTCTAATAAATCAAATGTAAAATCTATGTACAGTGTAAACTGGACGAAGCACTAGCCAATCAGAAGCGTCAGTTTTAGCGGTTAAAATTTAAATTACTCCTCCTGGTTAAAAAACAGAGTATAACAATATTCTTCTCAATGTCAAAGTTTTCCGGACGCTCTATAGAACCATCAAATAATTTTAAAAAGTATTGGCGTAACGCGCAACCCGCCGTAGAAGAATAGAATATACAATATTCATTGAAGCACCATCAAAAATCCATTTGACTGGTGAGTTTCTTGGCCGTATCAGCCGGATTTTCTGGTTCCGGTGGCCGCCCCCCGGAGCCGGGAGTGGAGGATGGACAGTGATTGATGTTCATCTGTCTTATCTTCCTGCTCTCAAAAGCCAATAACCATCGGTCAATATAGCACACGAATTTGCAGGAAATTATTTTTTTTAATTTTTTTTGGAAGAGTCAACGAGATAAATTGAACGTGATAATGGAGCAATAAGATAATGAATAAATAATTAATTCACCATAATAGATGGTTCAAGGTCAAGGGCTAATTTGAAATCACATTATGTCAAAGTATGTCATATTAACGTGGGAAATAAATTTTCCACTAATATTGCTTTCCCAATTACAGGAAAATGTTTAAAATAAAAGTTTTAGAGGATTAAATTCTACGTATACATAAATAAAAAAAAAATGGATAAATATGATTGAAGGATTGCTGCGTGCACGAAAGTTTCCGAGTAAGAGGAACAAACGTGCTTGTATGAAAAGAATTATGAATGTGGATGAAGCTAAAGTGGTGTGTCAGGATAGAAACGTTTGGCGAAGATTAATTGCGGAATGAATCTGATGATTTCAGAAATGCGCAGGATTTTAGATTTTAGTTTTGTTGTTTAGTAATTTCATTAGAGTGCAATTGTGTGAAATACACTTTCAAAAACAAGCGTAGGGACGACACTCCCTTCTTTTCTTATCTTCTTCATTCGCTTTCTGATCTTACATTGAGTGTTTAACTGCAATTGTGTGGAATTCACTTTCAAAAACAAGCGTAGAGCGATACTCTCTTCCTTTCATATCTTTTTGTTTCATTTTCAGTTACTGCATTGTGTGGACTTTTCTTTGATATACAAGTGCAGGCTATCGCTTTCATCTTTTCTAATCTTTGTAGATTCGTTGTTAGTTTCGTTATTAGATTCGTTGTTAGGAGTAAACGTGAGTAATTTGAGATGTTTTATGCATATGTTATGTACGTTCAAGAAAGAAAATGAATGATAAGTGAATAGGAATGATGTGATTGAAGGTTTGTTGTGTGATAATGATTTCGAGTGTAATAAACGAATGAGTTTATATGGAGTGATGTATGAATGTGGTTGAAATGAGGGTGGTTTGTTTGGATGAAAATGTTTGACGAGGGCTGATTGTTTGATGAGTGTGATGAGTGAATATTTTATGAGTGATTTTAAGGTTCGTGCTATCCCATTTGTTGGGATATAGCGTGAAGATATGTATGTATGTATATATGTATGTATAAATCAATAAACAAAATTTATATTATTTATTTCATTGCTGCTAAAATTAAATTTAAAACTTGTCAAAAATTTATATGATCTGGAACAAATGCAAACAACTGTGGAACGTTTAACTGTCACATACATATTTTAAACTTAATTTGAATAATAACTACATAAGTACGAGGTGTGACTATTAAATAACGAGACTAACGCTACTACAGACGAAGTACGCATACGCCAAACACCAGCGACCGTCAGTTTTTTAGCGTGAAGCTTTGAGCGGGTACATACATTTTTTTTTTTTACCGACACCCTAATATATATATATACAGGGTGGTGAACGCAACTCTCGAACATAGGGATTTAACATGTAAAATCACAATTTTGTAATTTCCTGCTTCCCTAATTATTTTAACTTCAAATAAAAGATTTAGGGAATAAAATTCTGCAGCTAATACAATAAACAAAATTAATTTTCCATGCTTCGCAAAGGCACAAATTTCATCTAAAAATAACGAAAATAGCCTGAAAACTATTGCTGGAAGTAAAACAAAATTAAACAAATGTTTGTCGTTTTATCTGTCAAAATAAATGACATAATAAATAAAGAAATTATTTTGACAGATTATACGTCAAACATTTGTTTAATTTTGTTTCAATTCCATGGCTATCGATAATTTTGAGGCTATTTTTGTCATTTTCAGATTTAATTTGTATATATATATATAGTTATTATATTGGATCTTGAAGCTTTTTTATTTATATTTATTAATTTTATGATTTGGATCCTAAACTTATATTTTTTGAAAATATAGTATAAAAATATATTGTACTTAATTAATAATCTGTTCTAATAAATAGTTGTAAGAGTTATTAGAAATATATTTTATTTAATTAATAAACTCTGTTTCGAGAAATATTCTTTAGAAATACACTTCTAGCTTAGGTTCATTATTTATATATCTCATTTTTTACTCAAATACTTTTTATCTGATGCAATTTTGTATTCGAATAAATTTGGATTTATAATCAAAGATAATATCCCTCCAGCTAAAGCTTTCGAGTATTATCAGATTATAAATTCCGAAATTCATCTTATAAAAAATTTCCAGACAAATGCCTTTTCGTGAAACCTTTCGATATATCGATAATACACCTAGCTATCGCTATATTACCTATGAAAATACTATAGCCAGTGGCGCCTTAAAGCATATTACCACCCGGGGCTGATTTAAAAACCTCCATTCTTGACAAAGAAAATTCGTTTTTCCAACATTAAACTGTTTTAAATTATAAAGGGTACATACAATCTAATTAAATTTTATTAAAATCATAACGAATAACAATATATAGAACAAAAATAAAAAACAAAACAAAAATTCTTTAAAAAAATTAAATACAGTAACAGGTCTTCTGCCTAATCAAAATAAATTAAGGTGGTACTATCATGGAAGCATATAACCCGGATTATAATGAAATGTAAATATGTTGTTTATCATGTGTTTCTACACTAGTACGCAATTTTTTTTTTAAAGTTTGCCGTTGTTGATCTGAGTAATGTAAAGTTAAAGTCGACCAAAGTCGATCAAAATTGCATTGGCGTTATAGGAACTGTACCTCGCGTGGCAGCTTACTGCAAAATAAATTCATATATTGTAGTTATATTTTAACAAAAAAACTACCACACAGTACATCATGTAAAGATAAAGGTATGAGAATTAAAAAATCCATGCCTTACCGGATTAGTTTCAAAGAAATTGGCGATGAAAGTTGGATATTCTATGATTTTCAATGAAACTGTCAGAAATGCTTGACAACGTTGCACGGGTAGACAGAGATGGTCGCTCGCATAAACAGAGAGGGTCGCAGGCGTAGACAGAGATGGTCGCACGAATGACAAAGCAAGAACTATGAAAGTTATTATTTCGATCAGTAAAATATATTAATTTTAATACAAAAAAAAATATTACAGCATTTTATATTTATTTTGTTGTTGTTACAGTTGATAATAATTACTTTGGTGCTTTTTTCTCATTTTTCTTATGAACTGTCAACAGGATGTATCGATAATACAGTCACGTTTCGTACCGACTGGTAATATCATGCTGCTTGTAGTTCTCGCCTTGTTGTCATAGCTTCTGCTGTGTAAAATCTTACACTGCTATTGGTTGGCATGAAACATTCACTTCCAAAAATTTTGTTATGTTACTGAATTTCATAAACTAGTTAAATAGTTTTATTTAATATATTCAATGTTATTGTTAATTATACAATATTTGCAGCGAAATGTGAATTCTGTTAATAACCTATACCATACAAGCATGTAATAATTATTTTTATAAACTTTTTAGGTTACCTATACTTTTGTTTGAGACTGTCATGATAGAACCACCTTAAAAAAGAGTGTAATGACTCCAATTTCAGACAAAATTAGGCGCATGATTCACATTAAGGATATGATAATGTAACAAGTAAAAAATTAAAGAAAACCTATCCCTAAAAAATGTACTACCCATTATTTAAACTTAACCTAATTTCTTCTTCCCCTAAATTCAAATAACAATAAAAACACCACCAAAAAAGCCCGTAAACAACCATTACCAAGGATACCTAAGATTACCCTTAATCTCGCTACATGTTACCTCCGTAGCATCCAGGACCTCATCCAGGAATTTCCATCACTAGATTTACTTTCCCCAAGTAGGTGGAAGGTAATTAATCACTCCTGCAGCCGGCCCTGGCCGGCGAAACAGATGTAATGGCGAGGACGATAAAAACAAGACAATGCGTAATTGTTCTAAATCCCCAGAGTGCCTACTTGTTGAATGTTATCTTGTTGGTCGTGGTCTGACCTCTAACGATTCTTTTTTGTTACAGGGGATTCGGAAAGCAGGGTTACCAGTGCCAAGGTAAGATACACTTTAAAACGCGTAAATCATTTTTCATTTTGTAAAGAATTTCTGAAATATATGTTGGGCTTAGTGAAAGTTTTATTATGATTTTTTGTGTTATTTAATTTTAGTAAACAGTGAATCTGTTTATCTAATTAGGTAATTAACTAAATTATGATTTAATGAGCATATACCTATACGAGTATATTATTTTATTTGGCGAATTAGTTTTCCGCAATCATTGCTCTCAATGGGGTAGGTGTATTGATGTGAGTTGGGTAAATATCCAGTCGGTAAATAAATAAAAATTGGGTATTTACCCGATATTACTCGAGGTGTATTTACCTACCCATTTTTTTTCTTTTTAAATTGTCGACTCAAATACTTCGGAAACAAAAGGGATTAAATTCTAGTCTAAATTTTTATTTTATAAATAGGTTAATATACTAAAAACGTTATAAAAAATGATTGAAGTCATCCACCCTGGTAAAACTTAATAAAATCATAAGGAACTGGTACAATATTTAAATGACAATTAAAAAAAAAAAGCATTGAAACGTAAATCTTATAGGAATATTGAATAGTAGCTATATTTACTATCGATTAATATATTGAAAATAATTATTTTTAATTTTTTTCATTATTTTATATTTTGCACGTTAACATGACAGATTCAGGGAAATATTTTGAGCTTCGTAATATACTTATTACTACGGTAATGCTCGTTTACCTATTAAATTTGAAATTTAATCCCTCTGGGATTAAAAATGATACTTAATGCCTCAAGGAGGAAGAATAAATTAGGGTATTTACTTCCGGAAGTGGGAAAATACTGTTTTTTATACATTTTGGGTTACAATGTAGTAAATAATAGTTTTTTTGGGGGCCGTGATTTGACGACTGGTAACCGCACTTCACGCGCAAAATATATCACTTACCGAGATCTGATTCAGCAGAGTGCCACACCCAGTAATGGGTAGAAGGCGTGATGATATATTTATTTATTTTATTTATTTTCAATCATAATTATTACATTATTTTGTATTACTAATTTTATACAAAAATAACAGTAAATTGCAAATATGTTCAGAATTAAAAAAAAAACCGTTGTACAAAATTTACTTTGTAAATGCGATGTAGGAAAAATATGTTATGCAGTGTTAATAAGCGTAATTAATTATAACGAAATTAATTAATTAATTGTCAACGGCCATGACTGCACTCGTTGGAACTGATCTAAGCGATAACGCGAGTTAAGTAACGTTGCGCGCGGGTAGTACTTGGATGGGTGACCGTCCAGAGAAAACCCGTGTTGCTGTTGACCATAATACCTAAAACGCAGGGCGTCATGGCGGCATATGACCTAATTAGTTGGTCCGCCAAAGAAGCCACCAAAAAAAAAAATTAATTAATTTTTCAAACAACTATAGAAAGAAATTAAATTTCTACTACACAGAATGTCACATAACCCTTAGACAAAAATACAAAATGGTTAATTAAAAATGATTTATAATTGTCTCCATTCACAGCAACACACAATTCAGCACGTTTTATGTATTAGGAAAACGGTACAGGCTTGACGAAAATAATAATTGTGTTAATTCAATTGTGTATTACACAATTCCTACCTATTTAAATTGTAATTACTTATTATCTAATGTTTATGTCCAATAAATAAGAAAAAATAGGAAAAAATTTTCCATCACTTGTCTCGTAATTCCACAGAGGTTTTTACAGCACGTTTGCATCAACTTCTCAGGTGCGATTTTGTCGGTAGATGGCACCACGAGTGGCTCCATAGCTCTCATGTCATGTTACCGTTGTAGATAGGTTAACATCAGTCAGTTCAACTAAGTCGGTATCACAATCCTCTAGTTCCTAGTTGATCTAGTTGGATATATGATCGCACCATACTGATGAGTCCGGAAGGACGAAACGTGCGTCTATGGTTAAAGCTGAACTGACCAGCCGTTTGTTGATGACCTGAGAAGTTGATGCAAACGTGCTGTAAAACCTCTGTGGAATTATGAGACAAGTGATGAAAAATTTTTTCCTATTTTTTCTTATTTATTAAGACTCAATTCCACATCGCAATAGACATTTTGTCTTTTGTTTTATTTCAATAGCTGTCAAGCAGTTTGCGATTTTGTCGGTAGATGGCACCACGAGTGGCTCCATAGCTCTCATGTCATGTTACCGTTGTAGATAGGTTAACATCAGTCAGTTCAGCTAAGCCGGTATCACAATACTCTAGTTCCTAGTTGATCTAGTTGGATATATGATCGCACCATACTGATGAATCCGGAAGGACGAAACGCGCGTCTATGGTTAAAGCTGAACTGACCAGCCGTTTGTTGATGACCTGAGAAGTTGATGCAAACGTGCTGTAAAAACCTCTGTGGAATTACGAGACAAGTGATGGAAAATTTTTTCCTATTTTTTCTTATTTATTAAGACTCAATTCCACATCGCAATAGACATTTTGTCTTTTGTTTTATTTCAATAGCTGTCAAGCAGTTTGCGATTTTGTCGGTAGATGGCACCACGAGTGGCTCCATAGCTCTCATGTCATGTTACCGTTGTAGATAGGTTAACATCAGTCAGTTCAGCTAAGTCGGTATCACAATCCTCTAGTTCCTAGTTGATCTAGTTGGATATATGATCGCACTATACTGATGAGTCCGGAAGGACGAAACGCGCGTCTATGGTTAAAGCTGAACTGACCAGCCGTTTGTTGATGACCTGAGAAGTTGATGCAAACGTGCTGTAAAAACCTCTGTGGAATTACGAGACAAGTGATGGAAAATTTTTTCCTATTTTTTCTTATTTATTAAGACTCAATTCCACATCGCAATAGACATTTTGTCTTTTGTTTTATTTCAATAGCTGTCAAGCAGTTTGCGATTTTGTCGGTAGATGGCACCACGAGTGGCTCCATAGCTCTCATGTCATGTTACCGTTGTAGATAGGTTAACATCAGTCAGTTCAGCTAAGTCGGTATCACAATCCTCTAGTTCCTAGTTGATCTATTTGGATATATGATCGCACCATACTGATGAGTCCGGAAGGACGAAACGCGCATCTATGGTTAAAGCTGAACTGACCAGCCGTTTGTTGATGACCTGAGAAGTTGATGCAAACGTGCTGTAAAAACCTCTGTGGAATTACGAGACAAGTGATGGAAAATTTTTTCCTATTTTTTCTTTTTTATTAAGACTCAATTCCACATCGCAATAGACATTTTGTCTTTTGTTTTATTTCAATAGCTGTCAAGCAGTTTGCGATTTTGTCGGTAGATGGCACCACGAGTGGCTCCATAGCTCTCATGTCATGTTACCGTTGTAGATAGGTTAACATCAGTCAGTTCAGCTAAGTCGGTATCACAATCCTCTAGTTCCTAGTTGATCTATTTGGATATATGATCGCACCATACTGATGAGTCCGGAAGGACGAAACGCGCATCTATGGTTAAAGCTGAACTGACCAGCCGTTTGTTGATGACCTGAGAAGTTGATGCAAACGTGCTGTAAAAACCTCTGTGGAATTACGAGACAAGTGATGGAAAATTTTTTCCTATTTTTTCTTTTTTATTAAGACTCAATTCCACATCGCAATAGACATTTTGTCTTTTGTTTTATTTCAATAGCTGTCAAGCAGTTTGCGATTTTGTCGGTAGATGGCACCACGAGTGGCTCCATAGCTCTCATGTCATGTTACCGTTGTAGATAGGTTAACATCAGTCAGTTCAGCTAAGTCGGTATCACAATCCTATAGTTCCTAGTTGATCTAGTTGGATATATAATCGCACCATACTGATGAGTCCGGAAGGACGAAACGCGCGTCTATGGTTAAAGCTGAACTGACCAGCCGTTTGTTGATGACCTGAGAAGTTGATGCAAACGTGCTGTAAAAACCTCTGTGGAATTACGAGACAAGTGATGGAAAATTTTTTCCTATTTTTTCTTATTTATTAAGACTCAATTCCACATCGCAATAGACATTTTGTCTTTTGTTTTATTTATGTCCAATATTGTAATACTAAAAGTTGCTATGAACTCAGTGGCCCAAAACTGTTCATTTGTTTAGACCCATTTTTCAATTTATGAATTTCAGCAGAATTCTTTTTGATTCATGATCAGTTCTAGTTACCCCATTTATAAAAAACAGTTGGTATTTTCCGTTAATATTTAAATAAGAAACAAAAAAACTCTTATTACTGTATACTTTCTTTCTAACTTTCCTTAACATAAACCAGTATTCAACTAAAAAAATCCAACAAAAAACCCTAACTGTTGCCAACCTAAACATGGTTCCATCATTAAAACTTTCCAAGTTAAAATACTAAAACACAAAATACCAATTGAAGTAAAAATCAGGAGACATCTTATGAATTTGACAATAACAACAGCATGGCTCCTAGCAGTTACAACTTTTAATTAATCTAATTTGATTTGACGTGAAACTCAATCCATCTTTCAGCCGAGCTGGAGTTTAGTCAGGTGCGTAGACACAGGGGTAAAGGGGGGCTTGATTAAAGGGTTGATTAGTTTTGAATGTGATTACGTAGTGCTGAAGCAGCTGTACACAAGATGTCGGTTGGCGTGAAGGTGGAATGAAATGTAATACATAAATTTCATTATTTCTTTGCATTGGTCAACAAGTACTTTATTACATTGTAATATAGTTAAATAAATAAATAAATAAATAAATCATTGTCAACGGCCATGGCTGCACTCGTTGGAACTGATCTAAGCGATAACGCGAGTTAAGCAACGTTGCGCGCGGGTTGTATTTGGATGGGTGACCGTCCAGTGAAACCCGCGTTGCTGTTGACTCTAAGACCTAAAACGCAGGATCAGGGCGTAATGGCGGCATATGACCTTAGTAGTTGGTTCGCCAGGAAGCCTTTAAATAAAAAAAAAATAAATATATCATCACGCCTTCTACCCATTACTGGGTGTGGCACTCTGCCGAAGCAGATCTCGGTAAGTGATATATTTTGCGCGTGAAGTGCGGTTACCAGTCGTCAAATCACGGCCCCCAAAGATGATAGTGGTGGAGGAGCAACAGGAGAAGATAAGAGGAATTTGTTTTGCTAATTTATTTATTTATTTATGCTACTAAGGTAGTACTAGTGTGACGGTGGCGCCATTGGTTGTCGAGTGACGAAACTGACGCTCAAAAAAATATAATAATTGAATAAAATAAGTGTTTTATACCTATTATGTTTTGAATATCATGAATTGTTAACAGGTTGTTGGTCTATTGAATTTTCAAATACCATACCACCGTGTGGTGTTGCCATTATAAATTGGAATTCTTAATTTTTCGGTAAAACAAAGCATTGTATGGTTGTATATTCATTACTAAACGATAAAAAACTTTCTCCTTCTGATACAATATACATGGATAGTTCTAGAACATCATACTAGTTTTTCAAATGAAACTGCAAAATTTTAGAGGTACACAAACCAAATATGTGCGATTCTGAGTGATGATCGCCATAAGCCCCGTGTATAAGAATTCAACTTTACAAGCGAATATATTTGTTCACAGACGATGAATGTATTTCATATTTTAACAGGATGCGTATGACTATGCAATGCTTACGTGCGCCAAATTTCATTCAGATCTGCAAAAAAATTTTTCACGCTAGTACTACCTTAATATATTTTTGCTTCAGTAGGATTCGTACTCGGGATTTCTGAATTCGAAAGCCGTAACGCTAACCGCACCACCGTACTGTCATGTATATGGGACACTAGAATGTTTATTTAAAATAGCGAATTTAAAATTAAAATATTCAGGTATATGTATTAGAAGTATACTTTCAAAAATGCTGCTTTGCGCATTTTTTGAAATTTTTATCAACCTATATATAATATGAACGTAATTGATTAAAAAATAATAGCTATTTATGTAACAAGTACATAATGTAGGACTTTAATGGACGAACCGTAGTTTATAGCTTTTCAAGCGCAACGAACATGGCTGATTATGCATGAGGTGAATTATTTTCTTAAAATATTTTAATATGAAAAACTTATATCAAAGTATGCTTTGTTGTTGTTGTTTTTGTTTAGCAATTTATTTATAATTATTTAATGTCAAATTTGTCAAAAAAACAAAAGTAAAAGTGTCTCAAGTCTAAAAGAATTCAAAAAGAAATAAAATAAATTGCATTCAAGATAAAAGAATGAATTAACACACAGTATGACCCAAAAATAACGAAACTCTTTAGATATAGAACAAAACACGCATTGTATTATGTTTGAAACTTAATATTTATTCCATTTGAATCAATACATTTTTAGATTTTTTATACCATCTAAAGGAACGTTCT
Organism: Pterostichus madidus; assembly: GCA_911728475.2. Taxonomy (NCBI): domain Eukaryota; kingdom Metazoa; phylum Arthropoda; class Insecta; order Coleoptera; family Carabidae; genus Pterostichus; species Pterostichus madidus. The sequence continues at coordinate 28,714,276 of OU452314.1, forward strand.
TTAACAGCTGTGTCTCGGCTACTTGAATGACTGGAATATCATCATAAAACGCTCCTTTCATGGCAATTTTCAGTTCTGGGAAAAGATAATAGTCACATGGTGATAGATCAGGCGAATATGGAGGGTGCTCGATGACACAAATATGTTTTTTCATAAAAAATTCGTTGACTTACACGAGCGACTTTTTGGTCTTCATTTAATTCATGTGGAACAAAACGGGAACAAACCTTTCTTTTACCCTAATCTTCACTTTTTTTACTCGTATTTAATTCTGCACCCAACATTCTAACAGTAAAATTCGCATCAACAGCAATGATTTCACGCACTTTTTCGACTAATTCAGCACAATTTCCGGCTTTTGGACGTCAAGATCTTTCATCATCATTTAAATCTTCACAACCATTTTTAAATTTTGCAAACCACTTATAAACTTGTAAACGAGATAAACAATCATCACCATAAATTTTTTTCATCAATTCGTATGTCTCAGCAAATTTTTTTCCAAGTTTAACATAAAATTGAATATTTGCTCGTTGTTCCATTGTATTTTTACAACATAAACACAAAAACTACTGTCATTAAAATGCGCGTAAATTTTTAAACTGTCACCTGATTGCATGAAGTTGTGTCCGTTCGAAAGAGGAAACTTGTATCTTTCTAACAATGTGTATGTTCAATAGATTGCGCTACGTGTTCTATGATTTAAATTAAAAGTTTCGTTATTTTTGGGACATACTGTGTAATTAGGTTAAATAAATATATCATCACGCATTTTACCCATTACTGGATATGGTATTCTGCCGTAGCAGATCTCGGTGAGTGATAAATTTATGCGCGTAAATTGCGTTTACCAGGCGATCACAAACCCTAAAGATTTTAGTGGAGGAGAAACTACAGGATTAAATGATAATACATTATATACCCATGGGCGTCCATAGGAGGAGGCAAGGGGGGGCGCCCCCCTTGTCTATTAACTAGGGTGGTGACCACGACTATCGAAAATAGGACTTTAACATGTAAAACTATATTTTTTTAATTTCCTGGTTCCTTAAATATTTGAAGCAAAAAAGCTTGAAATAAAAGTTTTAGGGCTTGAAATTCTGGTTCTGAGCCAATAAACAAAATTAATTTTGCATACTTTGTAACGACACAAATTAGATTTGAAAATGACGAAAATTGCCTCAAAACTATCGATAAGCATGAATTTGAAACAAAATTAAACATACGTTTTATTTGGCGAAATAAATGAAATAATAAATAATGAATTTATTCTGACAGTTTTGACAGATTGAACGACAAACATATGTTTAATTTTGTGTCAATTTCATAGCTATCGCTAGTTTTGAGACAATTTTAGTAATTTTCAGATCTAATTTGTGCCGTTACAAAGCAGAAAATTTAAAACAATATGATTTTACATGTTAAAGTCCTATGTTCGAGAGTCTTGGCTACCCCACTGTATATGTATATATAAATTAAATACAAATTAAATTATAAGTTTAATGATAATAAATTCAAGCTGAAACTGAATTTCCAGCAGTATTCTTATGGCCAGCTAGCGACATGTTCCCTATCGTAACGATTGAGGAATCTAAGTTTAAGTATACACAGACACGAAATATTAGAAAATAAAAACTGTAAAACTGCTAAATCGGAATTTATTGAAGAAATGGTGTCAATTTATGGAAGAGTTATTAGAAAATTGTCCTTCCTCTTCAATTCAAACCCAGACGACAAAGACTAGTAATTTATTTCACAAATTTAAATATATTTTTATCCATTTGTTATGTGTATTTGTACTTATGTTATGTAAAATAAAATATTTTAGAAATTTATGTATATCTGAGAGTTTTTTGCGACTCGCCCCCCCCTGGAAAAATGTCTGTGGACGCCCATGTATATACCAGTGCACAATTTAATACTGAAGGTGATGCTTATTAAATAACTAATCCCCTGAGGGAGTATATGCACTAACTACACTATTTTTCGCACATTCAGCCATATATTTTGAATTAATAATTAATTTTGATATTGACATGATATACACAGTTTGTCCAAAAATAACGAATCTTTTAATTTAAATCATAGAACACGTAGCGCAATCTATTGAACATACACATTATTAGAAAGATACATCTTTCCTCTTTCGAACGCACACAACTTCATGCAATCAGGTGACAGTTTAAAAATTTACGGGCATTTTAATGACAGTAGTTTTTGAGTTTATGTTGTAAAAATACAATGGAACAATGAGCAAAAATTAAATTTTGTGTAAACTTGGAAAAAAAATTGCTGAGACATACGAATTGATGAACAAAATTTATGGCGATGATTGTTTATCTCGTTCACAGGTTTATAAGTGGTTTGCAAAATTTAAAAATAGTGATAAAATTGCGTTATCAGAAGTCAAGAATGAAGACAATGTTGATTACTTTCTACGACTAACAAGGCATTGTCCACAAGGAGTTTGTCCCAAAGGGTCAAACTGTTACTGGAGAATACTATTTACAAGTTCTAAATCGTTTGTGGTCAAGAATAGTTCGTGTTAGACTTGAATATTCAATAGGAAAACAGCTCTTTTTATTGCACGATAATGCACCACCTCACAAGACTAAAAAGGTCAACGAATTTTTGACGAAAAAACATATTTGTGTCATCGGCCACCCTCCGTATTCGCCTAATCTATCACCATGTGACTATTATCTTTTCTCAAAACTGAAAATTGCCATGAAAGGAGCGTTTTATGATGATATTCCAGCCATTCAAGCAGCCGTGACACAGGTGTTAAAGAACGTTCCTTTAGATGGCATAAAAAAATCTATGCATGATCTAGTTGATCGTTCTAAAAAGTGTATTGATTCAAATGGAACCTATTTTGAATAAATATTAAGTTTAAAACATAATACAATACGTGTTTTATTCTATATCTAAAGAGTTTCGTTATTTTTTGGACATACTATGTATAATTTACAATGCCAGCGTTATATTTGTACAAATTTTAGGTAATTTAGGCAACATAAACAATGTGAAATATTTTGAGGTTTATAATATAACTGTTGCTACGCTAATTCTTGTTATCCTGTCAATTTAATCTCGACGGGATTACATTTCAAATTTAATCCGTCTGCATTAAAAATGATACTTCAGTCTGCAAAAAAGAATAATAGAGTAGATCATTTGCTTCTGGAAGTGCGAAAAATAAATATTTTATCACGGCTTATATCCATAACTGGGTGTGGCACTCTGCCGAAGCAGATCTCGGTAACTAAAATATATTTATACGCGTAAAGTGCGGTTACCAGCCGTTAAATCACGACCCCCAAAAATGTTAGTGATAATTTTAAATAAAATATAAAAATAAATAAATATATCTTCACGCCTTTTACCTATTACTGAATGTGGCACTCTACCGAAGCAGATCTCGGTAAGTGATATATTTATGCGCGTGAAGTGTGGTTACCAGCATGTTACTATTATAACTATTGAGTAATCTAAGTTTATTAAGTGTACACAGACACAAAATATTAGAAAATAAAAACAGTAAAACTGCTAAATCGGAATTTATTGAAGAAATGGTGACAATATATGGAAGAGTTATTCAAAGATTGTCCTTCCTCTTCAATTCAAACCCAGATGACAAGGACTAATAATTTATTTCACAAATTTAAATAGTTTTTTATCTATTTGTTAAGTGTATTTGTATTTATGTTATGTAAAAAAAAAAATATTGTAGAACATTATGTATATCTGAGAATTTCTTGCGAGCTCCCCTCCTGGAAAAATGTCTGTGGACGCCCATGGTTACCAGCCGTCAAATCACGGCTCCCAAAGATATTAGTGGTGTGGGAGCCACAGCGATTATTTTAAATTGGTGAAAATGTTTGTCGGCTGTAGGGACCGAACCAGGGTTCTTAGGATCCACAGGCCGACTCGATTTTAATGTAGTAAAAATACCGTTTAGCTTCGACAAGTACCTATTGAATTGACTACCGCTCAAACAGGATTTTCTTTCTTCTTTCCCTCAATCTACCTACTTATTCATTTACTTATAAAGATGGCATACAGAATGAACAATTTCAAAAATATAATCTCTCCATCAGAATTTCAATTATCTTTCAATTAACAAAAGACCTACACCCCATTATATCACATTCAATCTTCCATGATCCCTTTAATTATATCTTAATCTTCTCTTCGACGGTTTCACCATTTGTCTTATCAGCACTTAGGACTAAATTCACTAGCTTATCAGGACAAATCCCGGAAGATATCTACACTCCATTCCATTTACACTCGCCACAATACCAGTACAGACCATTCCGGGAAAATAGGAAATAGTGGTGTTATCTTGTCCTAGTTTGAAACTGATCTCAAACTATCGATTACATAAAATTGTATGACTTTATGCGCAATTTTGCGGAGCAGTTTGAGCAGAAATGGCATAAGGAGGGGGAAGTTGTCGTTATGAGGCTATTTGGAAAACTGTTGGTGAAGACATTAACTGAGGAAACTACTTTGATGATGTTATAGTAAAATGTTTATAGATAGATAGAAATAGTTTTATGTTTGTTGTCTATTGGTCTGTTTGTAGATGCTCGATTGTTATTTGTTTATTTTCCTTTTGCATTCTTGCGATGCGTTCCTGACAAAACTTGTTTATCAGTTCTGCGATTTAGTAACAAATAATTCATCTATTACATACCGGGTGTATCATGAAAAGGGGGCTATGAAAACGGAATAAAAAACTATCACTTTCTTCTTTCAAATGAGGGAAAAATATGTTTTTTACTTTCTTATACACAGTATAAGATGTTACACTTTGACAGCTGATGCGTTTTTGTAGGTAAGCGTTGACGTTTGACATTTGAGGTTAGGTATTGTGATACTAACTGTATTAACAGTAATGTCAAAATATTAAATTATGCTAAAATATTAGTAAATAAGTAATTATTAATTTAAAAAAATAAGATTTATGTGTGCAAATGTGTTGAAAAATCTATCAAAACTTCAATGCAAATAATAATGCAAATTCTTTTCATTTATTTTATTATTTTCTTTCATCGTAAAGCCATCTGTTGTCAATCAGTGGAACTTCACTTGATATGTTAGAAGTGTGCGTTATACTAACATATCAGTGTATGTTATTTTCAACTTTCCGTATACTCTGTTTTTTTTTAACCAGGAGGAGTAATTTAAATTTTAACCGCTAAAACTGACGCTTCTGATTGGCTAGTGTTTCGTCCAGTGTACACTGTACATAGATTTTACATTTGATTTATTACAGCTGTCATAAGTTTTGAGGTTATCTGTTTTCTTGTTGGTTTTTTGCATTTCTGTGACCTTAACATAAATCAGTTCTTTTAAGAACTAATAATATACGGAGTGACAAATTAGAGTTTATAATGTCATTTGTATTTTAAAATAAATGCCATGAGATTTAATTAGTGCAAATGTGTAAGAAATTTTTGTATTTCTCGCGCCAACAAAAATCTAGTAACTTTCTATAGTGTAAATCTGACTTGTGCATTTACTCCTCCTGGTTAAAAAGCAGACTATAGTAGATTACGATGTTGTTATGGTTACTTTGATAAGTGGTCGTCTGAAAAGCGATTTTTTACTTATTTGTTTCGCTGGATTAATTCGTTGACATTATTTCTAATACTAGAATAACTGATTCTAATTTACTTTGAAATAATTCACTTTAATAAATGCTTTAGTTTGCTTAATTCAGTTCATTTACTCATGTGTCAAATTTATCTGAACTGATTTAAGTGAACCAAGTAGCAAATGGAATACAGCTTATATTACCAAACATATCTTTTAACGGCAAATGTCAACTATTTTTATAAAGAAATTATTTCAAGGAAAGCCGAAACAGAGAAAACTATATAAATCATTCGTTACAGAAAGCAATTCTAGCTCAGCGTGGCTCGTGTCCGAATTTCGAACTTGCTAGAATTGGTTGCCTTCGGTATCTTGTATTTTAATATACTATTATTTGTCTGGGGAAATTATTTTATCAAATAGAATGCGACTTGTCAGATTTTGTCCAGATACATTTTTTTTTTTGCTTGTAGAAAAATCGTACAAAAAAACATAAAAACTCTCATCCTATGGACTCGGAATTTACATGCAGTTTGCTGTCTCACTTGTTGCTAAGTAAAACAAAAATTTATTGATAAAATCAGAAGATCTACTCTCCAGCGCTATTTACTTGTGAAAAACTTCTCGTGCGAGTATTTATTAGTTTTTCAAGTGTATTTTGTCATAGTTTTGATGGTTTTATTATTTTCACTTATAATACAACTGGTGTATTGAATATTACCGATATTTTTTTTGAGCTCACGAGTGCTTTTGTTGCTACGGAATAGATTTCCTAAGAGTAACAAAAGCCCTAGTGAATAGAGATAAATTTGTATCTGATTATTTTTCAACGTTTCTCAAAACTAATGAAATGCTTCATTGTATGTCACGTGTTTGCGTTTTAACCAATCCTGTCATTATTATACTGAGAATAAAGCTCTAGTGATTACTCCCGGGAATAATCGCTGTAGCTTTTGTTTTTGTTGACAAATGGTAGGTAATTGTCAAATAATTATTTAAAACTGTCAACGCGTCAAGTAAAATCGATTTAGTTCCATTTCAGATACAGATATACATCAACAAATTTTGGTAATGTAATGGCTCAGTGGTACGAAGTCGTCCTGTGGAACCTAAGAACCCTGGTTCGATCCTCACAGCTGACAAACATTTTCACCAATTTATAATTACCCCTGTGGCTCTCCCACCACTAACATTGGGGGCCGTAACTTGAGGGCCCGTACTTCACGCGCATAAATATATCACTTACCGAGATCTGCTTCGGCAGAGTGCCACATCCAGTAATGGGTAAAAGGCGTGATGATATATTTATTTTATTTTAAATATGAAATTTAAGTTTTGTTGATGAAACCGGTCATAAAACTATAAATTTTAATTGCACTAGTGCAAATTATCACTTATTAATTCACTCATTTCCATGACAACGTGGTCAAATAATGAAACGCTATTGGTTGTTTAAAGTTATGAGGCAATATTCTACATAACATACAGGGTAGTGAACGCAACTCTCGAACATAGGGATTTAACATGTAAAATGACAATTTTGTAATTTCCTGCTTCCCTAATTATTTAAAAAAGCTTCAAATAAAAGGTTTAGGGAATACAATTCTGCAGCTAATACAATAAACAAAAATAATTTTGCATGCTTCGTAACGGCACAAATTTGATCTGAAAACAACGAAAATAGCCTGAAAACTATTGATAGCCATGGAACTAAAGCAAAATTAAACAAATGTTTGTCGTTTTATCTGTCAAAATAAATGACATAATAAGTAAGTAAATTATTTTGACAGATTATACGTCAAACATTTGTTTAATTTTGTTTCAATTCCATGGCTATCGATAGTTTTGAGGCTATTTTTGTCATTTTCAGATGTAATTTGTGCCGTTACGAAGCATGCAAAGTTAATTTTGTTTATTGTATTAGCTGCAGAATTTTATTCCCTAAAACTTTTATTCGAAGCTTTTTTGCTTAAAATAATTAGGGAAGCAGGAAATTACAAAATTGTCATTTTACATGTTAAATCCCTATGTTCGAGAGTTGCGTTCACCACTCTGTATATTTATTTTGTCTGTAAGAACCAAGTTCAATGCAGTACTAGTCGGAAATATTCCTTATTCAATTGAAATATTTAGAGAAACTTGCTACAAGTTTTAATTTAATATCCAAATATAATTTCGCTGTTTGGCAACATTGCGAGACGAGAATCAAAGTAGAATTTCTCGAAGTAAATACGGAATTTCTGCAGAGCCAGGGGCGTCCGTAGAGGCGGGGCGATGGGGCCAATTCCAGAGAAAACACCTGGGTTGCTGGGTTTGTTTACACGGAGATTTGTTTACATAAACTTTAAGTACGCGTTTGTTTGCAGAAACTTGCAATTGGAACGAGCTTTGTGGCTCAAGCTTAGCTTATTAAATACACAGAAATGTACTAATATTCTTGTTTTCATTTCGAGAAATTTTTCGTAAATATGTAATCATTTGAATTCTAAAATATATTATAAATTCAGGACTGGAAATAAGAAGATCAATATAAATATATTATAAATAAAATAAATAAATAAATAATCATCACGCCTTCTACCCATTACTGGGTGTGGCACTCTGCCGAAGCAGATCTCGGTAAGTGATATATTTTGCGCGTGAAGTGCGGTTACCAGTCATCAAATCACGGCCCCCAAAGATGTTAGTGGTGGAGGAGCCACAGGGGTAGTTTTAGAAATGATGAAAATTGTTTGTCACCTGTGGGAATCGAACCATTGTTCTCAGGTTCCACAGGCCGACTTCATACCACTGAGCTAACCACCCCATAATAATATATTAGCATTATTTTATATTCTCCAAGACTTTGCTACAGCAGATTTCGGCAAACAAAATTATTGTAATTTATCCTATAATCTAATACGAGTTATTCTTCTTCTTCTAACTGTCTGTATGTATCAATGATTTCGAAATCGGCTCTAACGATTTTGATTCTATTGTTCTTTTGGTCTCCGAAAATGATCTAGCTAAGTTTCAACCTTTATGTCTGTTTTTGCGGACGATACATTAATTTTCTACAGTGGAGATGATCATACGGATATCATACAAAAAGTAAACAATGACCTTCATAGTGTTGAGCAGTGGATGAACAATAATAAATTAAAACTAAATTGTGATAAATGTAAATGCATGTTTATGGCAACAGAAAATGCACTCATTAGAATATATAATAATGATAAGAAAGTTCAGATAGGTAATGTCCAGTTAGATACTGTACATAGCATCAAATATTTAGGTGTTGTTATTGATAATAAATTTAAGTTTGATGTACATGTACAATACATATGTAAAAAGGTTGCGAAAAAACTCAATTTCATGTCACGTTTAAGTAAGAACTTATCAACTTGGACATTACATTTGATTTATAATTCAATTATTTTACCACATTTCACTTATTGTAATACCATTCTATATCTATGTAACCAAAAAGATATCAATAAGTTCCAAGTATTACAGAACAGAGCTATGAGAATGATTTTAAAATGTTCTAAATACAGTAGAGTAAGTGATATGATGAATGTGTTAGGATGGTTGAGTATAAATCAACTGTGTGAGTACTATGCTATGATATTCATATTTAAAATTGTTAATGGGCAGTTACCAGATTACCTTAAAAGTAACTTAAAATATCACAAGGATATGCATATGTACAATACAAGAAATGGTGAATGTTTTTATATAGATCAGAAAAGTAAAAAAAAAACTTTTAACATGATATTTCATAAAGGTTTACAGTGTTACAATGGATTGCCTGTTGATATTAAAACATTCCAAACTCTAAAACTTTTTAAAAATCGATTAAAATGTTATTATTTAAACAAATAGATTAAGTAATAATACGAGTATATAATTATGTTTTTTTCTTTTGTATATTTTATAAGACTTTTTGTTATATATTTGAGTTTAAATTTTGTTCAATGTTATGTATTAGCCAAGCTATTAAATAAATACATTATTATATATTATTATATTGAGCAATATTGCAAGTGCAACTGCAACTTGCAACAATATTGAACGAGTGTAATACAGAAATTGCAAGTGCAAGAGACAGAAGCAATCTTGCAGCAACCTCTTGCATGAATTAGAACGTGTTCTAATTTTTTTAAGACTTGCAAGGTCATTGATAGTTATTTCTAGTAATTTTAAGTGGCACTTGCAATATTGCTCATTGTAAAACAGGCATTAAAATTTACTGCATTGCAAATAATTCTGCAAATACTTATAAGAATAAATTTTTATATCAATGCAATAACATATGAAACAACTGTCAAGAACACTATGTAACAAAATTTGACTTTTTGTTCTGCCTAAATTTCTAAGTACTTCAGCTCGGTTTCTGATGCAAAATCATTCAGGAAAATCGTAGCCACAAGCCTAAAAGTTTGCTTATGCGCCCAGGGCGAATTTGTTTTGAAAACTAAAATGTTTCCACGTTTATGCAATTAACTCTATATAACGATAACTTAGTACTTGTTGTTTCTGCCTAAACTTATAGAGAAATGTATGGAGAAGTCATCCAAAGCCAAAAGTAGTGTACAAGCTGATTTCTGAAAGTTATAGGCCACAAACTGGAAAAAAACTCTCAAATTTTATGAAATTTCCCCTAAAAATCGGCAAATAAAAAATCGTAACTCAAATTTGACGGACAAATATTGATGTTCGGCTGTTTGTATCCCTAGAGTAACTCATTAGGAAGCGTTATATGCTATTCGTTGGTTATAACTCACTTGTTCTGGTCATTTAAACACATTTGCGAAAAAATCGAAATTTCGTCATTTTAGTGAAATTGTCTAAATTTTCAAACTAACACCATTCTGTTATATCTGAAAATACGTGAACTTTTCGGCTCTTGAAAGTTAAAAATGAATACTTTTATGTTTCAACACTAAATAAATAGTTTTATCGTCGTTTTCAAATCCGCAAATTTCGCAATTTAGTTTTAGTTGTCAAAAACAAATTGTTCACTTCATAAGTTTACTATTCGATTTCTACGAATTATAAATTACTACATAATTTCGAATATTTTTCTTCATCGTCAAGTCAATGTAAGGTTGAAAATATTATCTCGAAAAATTCCTTTATTACTGCCTAATTTAAATATGCCATCCAATGGTACAAAAGTTACTCACTTATAGTTTGTCTCAATTAAAATTATTTATTTATGTTTATTAATTTATAAAAACCACCATTTGATTGACTTAGAAAGGGCGGCAAATTGGAGACCGCCCTGGGCGGCAAAAGTTCTAGGTACGCCACTGTTAACTGCCATCAAACATCGAAATATATCCTCGTCAACATTTGAGAAATTTGAACACCACAGAATGTCGTCAACGGCGATAAATTTACCGGAGTTAACGGTTCATGTAAATGTAGAATAACGATCATTATTATTATAACCCAATTTTAAGCTTGAATACATAACATCATGGTATATCTTATTTAATGGGATAGAACAATATTCATTGAATATTTATACATTAGATTCATGAATTACACTCCACTTAACATTCCTAGTAGCTATACAGCACTTTTCCTTCATACACTTTTATGAATCCTATATCTATCAAACGCATGTCGAATGAAAGATTGGTAAAACAGGTGTATATTGGTGGAACGAAGGATGAGAGATATAATTGAAGGATTGTTGTGTGAATTAAAGATTCCTTGTGAGAGGAATAAACGAACTTGTATTATGAATGTGGTTGAAGCAAAAGTGGTGTATCAGGATAAAAAATATGGTGAAGATTCATTGTTTAGTTATTTGGTTAGAATGTTAACTTGGAATTGTATGGAATTCACTTTCCAAAACAAGATTGTGAAATTTCACCCATGTAACCTTTTCCACAAGAGCTACATGGAACTTTGTAAACAACATTTTTACAGCCTTTATGTAAAAGATTATACCAACATAATTATCATTGCAAGCTTCTTGATCCAAATTATAGTGCTTTAACTCGTTACCATCAGGAGACTAGATATATTTTCGATTATTGATGTTATGGAAAATAAATTTCACAGACTAATTTTAGAAACTTTATATATAAATATACACTTTGATATTGAGAATTTAAAATATGCTTAAAATTTTGTAGGGAATTAAAAAATTTAATTTTGTTTATGGGGTGGCTAGCTCAGTGGTATGAAGTCGGCCTGTAAATCCTGAGAACCCTGGTTCGGTTTCGACAGGCGACAAACAATTTTCATAATTTCAGAAACTACCTCTGTGGCTCCTCCACCACTAACATCTTTGGGGACCGTGATTTGATGACTGGTAACCGCACTTCACGCGCAAAATATATCACTTACCGAGATTTGCTTCGGCAGAGTGCCACACCCAGTAATAGGTAGAAGGCATGATGATATATTTATATTTATTTATAATTTTGTTTAATATTTATTATTTTGAATTTCTTGTTTTTTTGCTTTTTCTATTTTTTTTTATACATATGTATCTATTTTACGGTGCTGATGTTTTTTTTTATAATATAATATTGTATTCCTGAACCTTTTTTATTTATTTTGTATAAACAATTGTTTTGGATCCATCTTAAATACTTATCAAAAAATATATTTTTCTAAATATTTTAATAATACAATAAATAATTAATTATCAAACAGGAACAATAGGAGTATGAAAAACAAAACATAAAATAAATAAATTTTCATTATTATATATGTCTTTAAAGAAAAAATAAACAAGTTTTTATTATTGGTATAAATAAAATAAAAACAAAAAACCTTATTTAATTAAAAATTAGACATCATTAGGTATCAAAGAGGGGGCTTATCGATCCATTGGATCCTCTCCTGTGGGCGCCCATTGATGTAAATTACGGTTTATTGTACATGATAATAAATTTTAACTGTGAGAATTAAACTAACTTGTATGGAGAGAAATATGGCGTTGAAGCGAGGATGATTTGTTATGATGAAATGTTTGACGAAGACTGATTATTTGATTAATTGATGAATGATTCTAGCGAGTCTTCTAGGGTCCATGCTTAAGCTTGAGTAACATTATATATTTTTCGTCTAGATTCTAATTTGAGTTTCATCCAAGAAGTTCCTAGCCATTTCCAGCATAATGTAATTAAAAAATTGCGATCCGAGTTTCATTTGAGTTTCGTACTAGTTTCTGTAGGTTCAGCTCTATTTTTCTATTCGATTTTCATACTAGATTCGTCTACGTCTGCGTAGATATCAGAGAAATAGAGTAGTGGGAGAAGACGCTTGAAGCTGCGCGAACCTTGTAAAATTGAAGACCGCCATTTTTAAGGTTGGTTGATGCGAGAAATTTAAAAATTCAGTACGGCTAAGCCTCATGAGCAACATTTCTAAAGTTATTGCGTAATATATTATTAATAAATACATAATATGGCAAATTTTACTTAATATAACCATGGCAATATTGGAAAATATTTCACTTTAAAGATGGTTGTTCGTATCTCTGAAGTTGAAGGCTGTAGAGAAAAAGCTGTAGATAATGAAATAATAAATAACTTTTTCTACGACTGCTATGAAAAGTTGACATTTATGCTTTCAGTTGTCATCGTAAAGTTGATGGTTACCGAGTAACGAATAATAAAATACTTTACCGCGCGTCTCCCATGGCAACAAGCGGTAAAATACTTTACCGCTCGCCTAGAAAAATATAAATTGTTCCTGAAATCTTAATTTATTGAAACAATACTTGCAAAATCTAAAATATAGGTTAGATTCATTTTGACACTTTTATACATATTATACATGAAGTTTGCGGCGCTATGATTTGAAGTTGAACCTGAACTTTACTAATATCCATATAATTTTTAACTGCTAGTGTTGATATTATCATTGAATAAATGGACCAAAGAGAAGACGATTTCATTACTTTAGATTTTTCCAAAAAGTAAGCAAGTATAACATTTTCGCTATAAATCTTGATTTTTTTTGTCTTACACCATGCAATGAAGAGGTTATAATTTGTTTCGTATAATGCTCTTGATTTTGCAGGTAATAAACTCAAGATAGCATTTTGCGCTGTTTCAAATATATCTGGAGGAGTGCAGGGAAAATCACTTTTATCACTATTTTCTGAGATTATTGAGCACATTTTTTTATTTATGTGTCAAAATTTATCATAAACAATGATTGTTGATAACAGAATAGATACTGATATCGTCATGGTTACATACAATACAGAAATTGGTGGATTCTTGATACACAAATAACTATTTTGCAACAAAATATCAACATTATTTTATTTATAAAAACTATTATTTGCGAAAATAATTATTCTTTGTTTTTGATTATAAATATTGTTTGTAATTTTAATGATCTTATTGTACATTTATTTTATCAAATAAAATCGCTGAAAAACTTTGTAGTACTCTGAAACAACTCTATAAAGTTTGAAAATTTGAATTGTCAGATATTTTTCGAGTTTTTCAGACTGTTTAAAGAATTATATGTTTTCCTTAAAAAAAGTAAAAATTCCCCCTCTCCTTGAAAATTTTCTAGATTCGCCCTTGCTACATTCTTATGAGACCTAAATAATAAATAAAAAACCTAACAACATAAATAATGAGTACCCATCTCATTTTGAGCTTGCTTACTCCATCAAAAAATATCTCCACGCTCAAATTTTCCGGAGGCAAAGTTTTCCAAGCGCAAAAATTCTCATCGCTCGCTGAAGATTTATAAATTAACACTCGAGCGTACACGATTCAAGATCAAAGTGTGCGGCATGTAAAGAGATGAGCATCGAGCATCGCTTAGTTCGCTGTCGTCCCGCTGCGTCTGTGTGTCGCGTGGCAGCACATGTCCGCCTCGCACCGCGACGCGCAACAGCGCGGGCAAACGGAAATTAAACACAGGGAGGTTGGCATAATAGCTATTAGATATGTACGGTGAATATGATGGTACGAGAAATATGTAATACTATATCATCATGCCTTTTATTCTTGCCTGGTGTGGCACTCTGCCGTAGCCGATTTAGGTAAGTGATATATTGTGAGTGTAATACACGTATTACCAGGTGTCAAATCATGGTCGCCAGAGTGATAGAGCAACTAAAGGATCATTTTCCGAGGGTAGGGTGAAAAGTCCCTGAAAAATAAAACAGATGGCGCCACAATCGCAAATCTCATGTGACATTTGTGATGTACCATCTTTAACTAGAACACATTAAAATTTTCAGACTGATATGTCATTCAATTCTGTTTTGACACCCATCGAAAGCAAACAACCTTGAAGATTTATGAAAACATGGAAAAAAGTGAATTTCGCGTCTTGATTAAACATTATTTCTTGCGTGGAAAAAACATTACGCAAACCAAAGCATATTTAATATTTAGAATATATGAATGTTATATAATATTATGAAACATCTAATTTAGATTTTCAGTAATTCAGCATTTATCAGTTTGAAACATATAAAATATCAAATTTGTTTACGTATAATTTTTTAGTAATGTTGACTACTTTATGTCTAACTTTACTGATGAGGCATATACAGGATGTCCATTTTTTCGAGCCTAACCCTTGGTACCTCAAGAACCGTCAGATACGAAGTCGAATAAATTGAGGTAAAGTTGCCAAATTAGTTGACCATTTTAATGATGTATTTGTTTTTCCGAAAAAAAACATAGATAACTAAATAAAGCGAAAATTAAAATCTGTTTTTTTTTCTATTGCTACTATGATTATTGAAATATATTATTAAATATAAAAATTAGTTTTTTTCAAAATTAGACGCATATGCAGAAAAATTGTAAATAACATTTTATGTTCCAAAGATTTTTACCAACATCTTTTATTTGAAACTTTTTTAGTAACTGATTCCATTTTTGAAATAAATGGAATTTATTGTTTTGTGTGTCCAGTAAACTTCCTCTTCCGGTTTTTCAATTTCATTCAAAATCAACTCAGCTCTTCGTATTTTCATGAAACTTATAATTACCAAGTTTCGTTAACAAATCTTATCTCGTTCATGAGATATTGCACACTCGGACACACATCCATCCATCCATCCATCCACACACACACACACACACACACACACAGACATCATTGAGAAAATGATCAAAACGGATTCAGTGGACCTCAAAACACGTATTTCCGCGAAAATCTCTTCAACGATTTTTTTCACGATTCCAATACTTCCTTATATTGCGTATAAGAAAGTAAAAAGTTCCTTTTTAGAATATTTTACCAAGTTGTATGAGATGACATTTGTATATTTGTCAAACCCCCCTTTCAAAATTCCTGTCTACGGCACTGTCTGGTGTAAGAAAGTCTAACTGCATTCAGATCTCGTATTTCTTTGGTAAACCCTATTAATTTTGCATGTCAAGTGGCCCTACTTGGAACCCCATTCCCACTTCCCGACAACAGTCGAATCGACCTTCGAAGTACCTAAATAAATTCACCGTCTACCACCAAAGAACTAACCCTCTAGGAAATACTCTTTTCTTCGTGTTTTCGTAATATATTTACACTTTCAAGATTTGTGTACCGTAAGAATGCCACAATTGAAATTTATTTCTAAAATTATTCAGAATTATTCACAGAAATAAATCTTTTCATTTTTTTGTAGCTTGCTGCGATCTGTTTTTCCTTGTTGATTGTGTTTATTCACAAATAACAATGGAACAAGTGAAGGGAAAATTCAATACCAACTGAGATGATTTGAATATAAAAGCGACGTGAAATGTGTAGCAAAATTCTGTTCGTTTTTGACGTGAAACACTGAAAATATTTATTTATTTAAACCTGCTAAGAAGGGCGATTTGTATAAAGCTTATTTTTAAATTTACTGAATTATTTATTTTGGATTTAAATATTATCTTTACTTTTTGAATATTTATATTTTAAATTTAAATATTTCAGCATTATTTTCTAAATGAGAGAACATTTATTTATTTTGAAAATTTAAATAAGCATTAAGCGCAAGATTTGATTAGCATAAATATTATTCAATATTCATGGGGTGGCTAGCTCAGTGGTATGAAGTCGGCCTGTGGATTCTGAGAACTCTGGTTCGATTCTCACAGGCGACAAACTATTTTCATAATTTCAAAAACTACCCCTGTGGCTCCACCACCACTAACATTTTTGGGGGCCGTGATTTGACGACTGGTAACCGCACTTCACGCGCAAAATATATCACTTACCGAGATCTGCTTCGACAGAGTGCCACACCCAGTAATGGGTAGAAGGCGTGATGATATATTTATTTATTTTATTTAATATTCAATATTCAGAAATTCGTTATGTTATAATAGTAGGCTTGCAGGTATTTGTGTCAGAAATATTTTGTTTCATATTTGATAAACAATTTTAATTTGAAAAATTAGAAGTTTACAAACTTTAAACTTTAAATTGAAATTTTAAATTAGTATGACGTTGGTCTTATCCTTGTCATTTTATGAGAACGTGATAAATTAAATTAATTTTATACTCTCCTTTATAATAAAGAAGAACTCGGCTTATAATGGAACCGTGGAAGTTTGAATAAGAGGTGGTTGTATATTAGGATGTCCGTTATTTTGGCAAAGTCGGAAATTTGATGCTCTCACCCTCTAAAACTACTCATAATAAATTTTAAAAAATTTAGCTGAAATCCCAGGTCAGAGGGCTCAATATTTGTTTAAAAGGAAAAATTGCTTATACCCCTACTTTTATACATAAGTTTTTATGATTTAAGCTACGTTTCGACCTTTTAACATAGTCTCTCTTTTAGTCTTTGTTTTTGTTTTTTTTGTTTCTGTTTATGTCGGAAACATTCCAGCCATTTCCACCTCCTAACATAAACATAATCTTCATTCAATATTCCAGTGAAGGTTTGTTCACTTAAATGAGAAAATAATTGTATAAAACTATTTGAAATACTTTAAAAATTATATAAAATTATTAACGAGAAACAGTAATTACTATGAAAATGAAGCACTAGTTTAATTAATTTATACAATTCCAAAATAATTTAAAAAAATCTGATGAGGACACCACACGACTTTCTTATACACAGCATATTTTATATTAAAAACGCTGAATTGAACACTTATGACTTGCTGTTAAACATGTTTTTGTTTTTTGTTTCTATTGCTACTATGATTATTGAAATATATTATTAAATATATAAATTAGATTTTCTCAAAATTAGACGCATATACAGGAAAATTGCAAATAACATTTTATGTTCCAAATATTTTTGCTAACATCTTTTATTTGAAATTTTTTTTCGTAATTGATTCCATTTTTGAAATAAATGGAATTTATTGTTTTGTGTGTCCAGTAAACTCCCTCTTCCGGTTTTTCAATTTCATTCAAAATCAACTCAGCTCTTCGTATTTTCATGAAACTTATAATTACCAAGTTTCATTAACAAATCTTATCTCGTTCATGAGATATTGCACAACCGGACACACATCCATCCATCCATCCATCCATCCACACACACAGACATCATTGAGAAAATGATCAAAACAGATTCAGTGGACCTCAAAACATGTATTTCCGCGAAAATCTCGTCAACGATTTTTTTCACGATTCCAATACTTCCTCATACTACGTATAAGAAAGTAAAATTGAGGCATTATTGTAGTGAACCTGCCAGAATATATCAAATACAGTAATTTAAAAATTAAAAAATGTTTTACGTAAATAAAATATTTCCTTTGTTCTGCTGTTCATATTTATTTTAATACTTTTCCACAAAAAATGACAGATGAGAATGAGAATAAAATATAGAATTGACTGTCTATTGCAGCATGAGACAGCAATACCGCAGCTATCTCTCTCTACAGAACAGCGATGAAAGATTATGTCGAAAGTATGAAGTTTGCAAACTTTGTGTTTATGCGCAGTGACAAAGTCAAAGACTAAGACTAAAACAGTAGCTGGAAACGCTCAGCTGTATTCACATATGACAAACGAAGACTATATTAAGAGGTGGAAATGAGGATTTAGACCTAAAATTATTTCAAGATAACTGCGAGAAAGCTTATGAAATAGGCTTTCAGGGAGACTAAAATTCAAGTTATTTGGATAAAAATCAACGCCGTAGCGTCAATTTGAGTAATACGAAGTTTGAAGCATAAAAACGACAAAAACGTTAATATAAGAATTTCGATTAATATTTCAGTTCTCACCCGTAAAATGTGTTCAAAAAGGTCAAAAAACAAGATCTCCAAAGTTTATATACAAAAAAATTAAAATTCATAATTGTTCCCTTAAGGTGATGTCGAAAGTCTACTGCAACGAGACTTTCTTTGCAAGAAACTAATTATTTAATATTTCTTGATAGACTGACCAGAGCAGCATTCTGTGCTCATGGGAGAATGATTCGGAGCCCATAAGCAAACTGGACCAATATTGTAATACAGGGTGATTGAAAAAATAGGGACAAATGGCTATTTTCGTTTAATTTACAAAGTTGGCTAACTGTTTCCTTCTGACTGTTGACATGTGTTATAAACTACTTTTTTTCTACAACTGATAATTTAGAAAAGCACTAAAATATTGTCAGGATTTATAAAATTTTAATATTACACGATAACGATGTTTTACAGCGTTGCTATGGTTTGATTGTCGATTGCGTCATTGTTCTACGTTATTTAAAAATATTTCACTAATTTTAAGATAATTTCTTCAAAATCGTCTAGATTTGAATACTACACTGAGTAATTCTACTTTATCATAAACACCTCCAGAGATAATTGCTGCCCCAGGTCAAGCTACTTTAGATCTTTTCCTGGCAATGACAATCAACTTGTTCCTGATACTTCTAAAACCTATGAAATTGTTGTCAATAATATTACTGTTGATAATATGAGTAGATACGGAAGAAATCAATGTTTCTTTAGACAGTATAAAAGTTTCCATTTCACATTATGTCAATATAAGCAGTTGTAACAACTATCAGAGCTGGGCAGTAGCTAGGTACTTTTATAGCTTAGCTACTAGCTTAGCTACGTTTACCTTAGCTAAAGTTGTAGCTTAGCTAAATGTGAAAAATATAGCTGTAGCTTGTAGCGAACTATGTTTTTTTCCTATTAGCTTAAAAATATTGTTATAACAACTGAAGCTACTTTTAAAGCTACTTTTTGTAGCCCAAAGCTACTTTTTGTAGCTTAAAGCTACCACTGTTCATTAAGAAATACCAGTTAATTTTTGTTTTGTATTTGAATTGTACCTTCTTTATTGTTTTCTATAAATGTAGGATAACAAGTTATTATAAAGTGTAAAATCTATTAACGTATTTTAAAACTCTCAGATAGACATAAATTTCTAAAATCTTTTTTTTTACATAATATAAATATAAATGCACATAACAAACAGGCAAAAAAATATTTAAATTTGTGAAATAAATTACTAGTCTTTGTCGTCTGGGTTTGAATTGAAGAAGAAAGACAATCTTCGAATAACTCATTTCTTCAATAAATACCGATTTACAGTTTTTATTTTATAATATTTTGTGTCCGTGTATACATAATAAACTTAGATTACTCAATCGATACGATAGGGAACATGTCGCTAGCTGGCCATAAGAATACTGCTAGAAAGTTTCAGCTTGAATTGATTATCTTTAAACTTATAATTTAATTTTGATTTAATTTCTATATATACATATAAAGGGTGGTGACCGCGACTCTCGAACATAGGATTTTAACATTTAAAATCATATTGATTTAATTTCCAGTTTAATAATTATTTAAAACAAAAAAGCTTCAAATAAAAGTTTTAGGGAATAAAATACGAAATTAATTTTGCATGCTTTGTAACAGCACAAATTAGTTCTGAAAATGACTAAAATTGTTTCAAAACTATCGATAGCTATGAAATTGAAACAAAATTAAACAAATGTTTGACGTTCAATCTGTTTAATTTTGTTTCAAGTACATGTCTATTGATAGTTTTGAGGAAATTTTCGTAATTTTCAGTAATGGGTAGAAGGCGTGATGATATATTTATTTTATTTTTTCTTAGAAACTTTTATACATTTGCGCTCGTAACAGTTACAGTTAGCATTTACCGGTGACACCAGTCCAAGTAAATCTACCTCCACACTATAATTCCTCATCAATCCATGTTTCTTCCTCTTCAATTTCTCCAGATCACTCTTCGTGACTTGATCTTGTAAGTGCGCGCAGCGCGGCATGTCTTGTAGTGAGTGTGTTGTAAGGTCTTCAGCAATTGGTCGGAAGCACGCGACGGCACGCGATCCAGGCGGCTATAAAGGAGTTATTATGTGATATGTCGTGATGTAATCACCGCGGGGTCGAGGTCAGTCGGTCAAGGATAACGGGAAGTAGACAAGATTGCTCGGGTATTTTTAGCGTGGTGGAGGGGATTTGCTGGAGTTGAGATATAGGGGAAGGATTATGATGGAAGTTGGAAGGTTGTTTTCTAATTTTCTTAAGTTCTTCTGCGTTTTCATAAATTTTTCCGATATTGCGTTTATAAAGTTTTGTATAACTGGTTTTTTCCTATATCGCGTTTGTAAAGGGAATTTTGTGCAACTGTTTTGATCAAAAACAATTCTACAATAGTTATTTTTATAACAAGTGCCGAAAAAGGCTCGTTACGTGCTAGTGCAGAATTTAACGCACGAGTCTGGCCGAGTGCGGAAATCTGCACGAGCACGTAACCTTTTTCGGCACGTGTTATAAACAACATTTTTCTTACAACTGTACGATTTAGTAAATGACTAAAATATTATCAAAATTTATAAAATTTTAATGATATTACACGAGAACGATGTTTTACGGCGTTGCTATGGTTTGTTTGTTGATTGCTTGCACATTGTTCTACATTATTTAAAAATATTTTACAAACGTCAAGATAATTTCTTCAAAATCGTCTAGATTGGAATAGTACAGTGAGTGATTCTTCTTTATCATAAACACCTCGAAAGATAATTGAAGCTCCAGATCATGCTATGTTGGATCTATTTTCGACAATGACAATCAACCTGCTCCTGGTACTACTAAAGCCTCTGAAATTGTCAATAATATAACTGATAATAATATGAACAGGTACGGAAGAAATCAATGTTTCTTTAGACAGTACAAAAGTTTCCAATTCACATTATGTCAATATAAGCAACTGTAATAACTGTGTTAATAATCTACAGAAACAATAAATATTATGTATTTCACTTACTCTTAAAATAAAACCATTTATCGATATATTTGACTTTGTTCGGGTCTTTTTATTAATTGTGTACAGATTAGATATACAGCAATTTAAGGTTATGTTTATAAACTTCAAAATATACTACTGCATATTTACTAGCGCTGGTTCACCGTATATTTTTTTTTCATTAGCGTCTGTGGCTAAAATATGAATTACGCGCTTGGCGCGAAATTTAAATCGCTTTCAATACAACGTTTTTTTACACTTGCGTAATGAATTACTTTCCGCACTAGTGTTTCTTTGCTTACAGAAACGCAGTTGGTCTGCATTTGTCTACTTTCCATAGGTAACCAAGGCAATAATAGTTACGTAATAACAAAGAAATCGCACAGTTGTAGTAAAAATATATTTCTTTAGCTGCCATTGCTTAGGTCACGTAATATTATTGCAAATTTTTTTTATAGTAAAATAACATTAAAATGCAAAATACTTATTTATTGAAAATTAAAGGTATTTTGTTTTATAACATAAAATAGATAATTATGAATTTTAAGTCTAACCCAACTAATAAATGTCAAAATAAATTAAATTTCAAGTATTTATTGAATTTGGCAGTATTACCACCTTAATATTTTATTAGTATTTTTTTTTTTATATTTCAAATCAAAGTATATAACTGCGATATAGGAAAAAATTGAGGAAAACTAGTGTGAAAAACACATGTTATAATGACCAATTCGTATTTTACTGTACTTATATCTTATCAAAAAATTTAAATATTTTAAATTATTTATTATTAATTTTCTATTATATTAAACTGTTTCAGAAAATATAATATACATAATACGTCAGGAATGTGTCATTAATGGACTCAGCGGATTAAAATACTCGGCATGCGGCATTATATTATTGCTATTATTTATATTATTCTGTATAACAGAAATTTAATCCCAAGTACAGTACTTGGTTCGGATTCACCGAGCCGCAATGTGCTAGTTCATATATTTTTAGCTTGAGTGGGATTTGAACTCGGAGCTATCGTATTCGTATTCTGTAATTCTAACCACGTCATCGTACTGCCGGGCCACAGTAACAGTGCAAATACAAAGACCCTCGAGCAGTGTTTCCCAAAGTGTGGTACGCGTACCCTCTGGGGTACGCGAAGAGTTTGAAGGGGTACATATGGCTCCGGGCTTTTGCTGCGCCTGGTGCAACAAGCAACTTATTATTATTATTATTATTTCGATTAGAAACAAAAAAATAATAAAACTTCGTTTCTGGTGCCACTGATTATAATGAATGTTATTTATAATATATATTTTATTTATATTCTATTATGAATTAATTTTATTTTTTGTTCATTATTATTTTGTTTATATACTAAAATATGAGAAAAATAAATATATTTTGATTGTTATTAAAGTATATGCAGTGTTACCAAAATTACAGAAGGGGTACACATATGTTGAAAGTTTGGGAAACACTGCCCTAGAGTATATAGTGAAATTCGAACTACACAGACGCAATAATACTTCTGATTATAAATAGAAGCCACCCAGACATGACCCCGCGACCCCTCACACCAACAAATCTACAACAACCTACTACAACAATTATTTATAAATTTCCACCCCGCCGTATCACTATAAATATTTCCAGTCCCAGAATATAACCACAGCTATTTCATCCAACCCCATGTAACAATAACCCTCGTGCACGGTCGACTATCTCTACAGGACCGCGAGTGGAGACGCGGTGACCTGTGACTGATCCCCGCTGCTCCCTGCCCCGCACACGGCGCACCTGACTTCACCCCGGTGATGGGGTCGATATATGCTCGGCTAACACGCATCGGAGAATCATAGCGCTATCAACATCGTTCTACATGCGACGTGAGCGGAAAATGGTGAAATGATGTAGTGGATGTATGTATGATGAATGATATCGTGATAGCAAAAATGTTAACTGTTTGATGGTTTCATAGTTTGTTGTAAATTTGGAGGCTCGAATATCTTTGGAAATTGGGGTTTGTGTCTCAATTTGATATTTTTTTATACGGGTAAATACTTGAAAGCTGAATATATGGTGCGTTCAATGAGCCCAGCAAAACAAGCAATTGCTAAGTAAGCAAATGCGATTTATTGCTTGGTCCACTGAACGGTTTGCTCGTTTCGCTACATTTTCAAGACCGAGTTGTACCGAACAAGATATCGTGAAATGTGTTCGGCTAATGATAAATAATATGAGTGCGCACGTTGTATGTGCTTTTTATGCGTTTTGACTTTTGACAGATTGAAATTTGCTCTAAAAATTTTAAGCCAAGTTTGTGTTGGTGATGTTAGGCTATTGTTTGGAATATGGTATTCAATATACATTTTTTAAGAACCATGATGGCAAAATTCATTAAATCTGATGACGGCTATTTTATAGCCCTTATAATAATAGTAATCCTACCGATAATAGCTTGATATAGATCAATTCCATCATCTACGAAAAGCTGAATATATTCGTTTTCCATTTTTCATATATGTAAATTAATTATTGTTTGCCAATTATCAAAATAGTTTCGATCTTTCATGTTATAAACTTACAATTTGAAATTCCCGCAAAAATATTTGAATATTTAGCAGTTCGAGCGAGAAATTTCTCGCTTGTTTTGCTTGCGAGCAAAACGAGCAAATGCTAGCCTAGCAAAACCGTTCAATGATTCTTACTTCCGGTTTGTTTGTTTTGCTTAGCACGTTGAACGCACCTATTGACTGTTAAGGTGGTTCTATCATAACAGTCTCATACAAAGGTAACCAAAAAAATATATAATAGTTATTTGTGTACCAAGAGCATAAAGTGAATCTTTATTGCTCGTGCTCGGTAATTGAAGCGCGAGCGAAGCAAGCGCTGCAATAGAGCGAGAGCAATAAAGATACTTTACGCTTGAGGCACACACATAACTTTTTCTACGACTTTACTTACTAAAAAATAAAAATAAATAATATGGGACTAGTTCAATTCACGTTCCACCAATTTCTGTATTGTATGTAACCATGACGATATCAATATCCAAATAAATAATTAAAAAGTTCTGTTATCAACAATCATTGTTTGTGATAAATTTTCACACATAAATAAAAAATGTGCTCAAAAATCTCAGAAAATAGTGATGAAAGTGATTTTCCTGCACTCCTCCAGATATATTTGAAACAGCGCAAAATGCTACCTTGAGTTTATTACCTGCAAAATCAAGAGCATTATACGAAACAAATTATAACCTCTTCATCGCATGGTGTAAGGTAAAAAAAATCAAGAATGATAGCGAAAATGTTATACTTGCTTACTTTTTGGAAAAATCTAAAGTAATGAAATCGTCTTACCTTTGGTCCATTTATTTAATGATAAAATTAACACCAGCAGTTAAGAATGATATTGATATTAGCAAAGTTCAGGTTCAATATCAAATCATAGCGCAGCAAACTTCATGTATAATATTCTAAAAAATCAAGTATTGACGTACTAACTGAAAATTCTAATGAGAATATCATAGAATCTAATTTATCCTCAAATATATCAAACACCATTTCAAGTTCCGGAATAAATATACAAAATGGTCAAAACTACACTTTCAATTTTAACATTCCTCATACTCATTAAGTTGGCACTGTTGCCAAGCTGAGTTCAGGTTCCACTTCAAATCATAGCGCAGCAAACTTCATGTATAATATGTGTAAAAGTGTAAAAATTAATCTAACCTATATTTTAGATTTTGTAAGTATTGTTTCAATAATTTAAGATTTCAGCAACAATTTATATTTTTCTAAGCGAGCGGTAAAGTATTTTACCGCTTGTTTCTACAGGAGACGCGCGGTAAAGTATTTTATTATTCATTACTTAGTAACGATCAACTTTACGATGACAACTGAAAGCATAAATGTCAACTTTTCATAGCAGTCGTAGAAAAATATAATTATAACATTTTTGTATGGTATAGGTTATTAACAGAATTAACATTTTGCTGTAAATATCGCATAATTAACTATAACGTTAAATATATGAAATAAAACTATTTAACCAGTTCATGAAATTGAGTAACATAACAAAAATTTTGGAAGAGAATGTTTCATGCCAACCAATAGCAGTGTAAAAATGTATACCGCAGACGCTATGGCAACATTGCGAGAACCACAAGGAGCATGATATTACCAGTTGGTACGAAACGTAACTGTATTATCGATACATTCTGTTGATAGTTTATAACAGAAATGACAAAAATGCACCGAAGCAATTATTATCAACTGTAACAACAAATAAATAAATATAAAATGCTGTAATATTTTTTTTTGTATTAAAATTAACATTTTTTACTGATCGAAATAATAACTTTCATAGTTGCTGCTTTGTCATTCGTGCGACCATCTCTGTCTTTTGTATCATTGTGAAGCTAATTTTATGTATATATATAAAAATATGGATTCTCTATGCTAGATTTAAAGTTCAAACAAATCATATTCGTTATTTGTGGATATAAATGTTAAACATCACAATAAATTCGTATTGTTTTTCGTAAGCTCTTTTGACTTCTGTGCTACTAATTTTCTCTGTGCAGACTCAAATTCATCCAATATTTCTTTGGAATATTGATATCTTCCATTTTTATTTGACAATAAATTAAAATGTTTAGTTTGTTAACAAACAATATAGCAACACCAACAATCTAGGTACATATATAGAAATCATAGCATACATAAAATTAACAACGCCAGCAAAATGATAAGCAATACCTACTGACTATATTCTTTAATTTCGGGGAAGAAATAAATAAAATGTTATATGCACCACGAACATAATAATGCTTATAGCACTCGGGAAATTGAAAACTCTCCGCTACTCGTTGAGCTTTAAAGATTCCCTCAGTTCAATAATCTTTTAATGATGCCCTTAATACATAAATAACTATTAAGGTAGTACTAGTGTGACGGTGGTGCCATCGGTTGTCGAGTGGCGAATCTGACGCTCAAAAAAATATAAAAATTGAATAAAATAAGTGTTTTATACCTACTATGATTTGAATATCACGAATTGTTAATAGGTTGTTGGTCTAGTGAATTTTCAAATACCATACCACCGTGTGGTGTTGCCATTATAAATTGGGATTCTTAATTTTTCGTTAAAAACAAGGCTTTGCATGGCTATATATCCATTACTAAACGATAAAAAACTTTCTCCTTCTGATACAATATACATGGATAGTTCTAGAACTTCATACTAGTTTTTCAAATGAAACTGCAAAATTTTAGAGGTACACAAACCAAATATGTGCGATTCTGAGTGATGATCGCCATAAACCCCTTGTATAAGAACTCAACTTTACAAGCGAATATATTTGTTCACAGACGATAAATATGTTTCATATTTTAACAGGATGCGTACGCCTATCCAATGTTTACGTGCGCCAAATTTCATTCAGATCTGCAAAATAAAATTTCACGCTAGTACTACCTTAAATTTTAATACATAATCGAAAATATATCCAAATCGAGCACAATCTAGCTAAAAAAACGTTAGTAATATTTTACAGAAGAAACCTAACACACCCAGAAAGAAATTCTATTGAATATATTCTGTTGAAAGAATGAGGTCATTATCCTTTATTACAACCCTGCAAGAATTTAACAATAACCCAGATATAAATTTAACTGTCAAATTACAAAAACGAAAACGAAAAGCCCGATCAAGTAGAAAACCGTTTCACTCTATAACTTGAACTAGAACTTTACGATCTTGCTCGCCAAACTTCTGTAACTTCCTCGCCGGTCCATAGGCGCCGGCATGGGGCAGCGCCGGGTTTAACAAATTCATAATGCTTTTATAGTTTAATATAGAAAAATATCAATTTGTCGTCTGTTAGGAGTCATTTAATAATAAGCAAAAATAATTTACAATAAATTAAGTTTTCGCTAAGAAAAAGGAGAATTTACAGGCAGTTACAAGCGGATTACCAATGTTTAAACTAGTTTTAACGCGAATTCAAAAAACAATACTAATCTCTCATTTTTAAAATTTCACGGAGCCATTTTTATTTTCTTATACGCAGTATAAGGAAGTATTGGTATCGTGAAAAAAATCGTTGACAAGATTTTCGCGGAAATACGTGTTTTGAGGTCCACTGAATCCGTTTTGATCATTTTCTCAATGATGTCTGTGTGTGTGGATGGATGGATGGATGGATGGATGGATGTGTGTCCGAGTGTGCAATATCTCATGAACGAGATAAGATTTGTTAACGAAACTTGGTAATTATAAGTTTCATGAAAATACGAAGAGCTGAGTTGATTTTGAATGAAATTGAAAAACCGGAAGAGGAAGTTTACTGGACACACAAAACAATAAAATCCATTTATTTCAAAAATGGAATCAGTTACGAAAAAAAGTTTCAAATAAAAGATGTTAGCAAAAATATTTGGAACATAAAATGTTATTTGCAATTTTCCTGTATATGCGTCTAATTTTGAGAAAAACTAATTTATATATTTAATAATATATTTCAATAATCATAGTAGCAATAGAAATAAAAAACAAAAACATGTTTAACATTTATATGTCAAATAATAATTGTCAAACGCAAGGAGCAAGTCATAAGTGTTCAATTCAGCGTTTTTAATATGAAATATGCTGTGTATAAGAAAGTCGTGTGGTGCCCACACCAGATTTTTGTTGTTGCTAGCTCAGTGGTAAGTCGGCCTGTGGATCCTGAGAACCATGATTCGATTCCCACAGGCAACAAACAATTTTCATAATTTCAAAAAACTACCCCTGTGGCTCCTCCACCACTAACATCTTTAGGGGCCGTGATTTAACGACTGGTAACCACACTTCACGTGCAAAATATATCACTTACCGAGATCTGCTTCGGCAGAGTACCACACCCAGTAATGGGTAGAAAGCGTGATGATATATTTATTTTATTTTTTTAATTTTTATTGTTGTTACTTTCCGATTCTATAATTCCTAAAACTGATTTTCTAGACTTGATAAATAGTATATTAGATAATAAATCAGGAAAATGATGTTTTATTAACGACGCATTTGTTTAAAATACGAGGCCGTAGACCAAGTATTTTAATCCACTGAGTCAAATAAAAACACTTTCCTGATGTATTATGTATACTATTTTTTCTGAATCAGTTTTATTTAATCAATAATTAATCATGAATTATTCAAAATATTTAATTTTTTCAGATAAAGTCTTTACCAGACTGTTTTAGTAAAAATCCACTTTCCATACTAAAATTAATTCGAATTGCTGGTTTCGAGAAAATATATATTTTGTTGTTATTTCACAGGTGTTTTGTTTTTTTCTCTTTTAAGAGTCATTGGCACTTGGTGTCAGATATTGATCTAACCTGACTCTTGAAGGAGCATATTTTTTCACACTTGTCTATAGAAAATTCCAATTTACCTTTCTAATTTTTGTGACAAAAGGATCATATTTTCTCCCCGAGAGGAAAGGGACATTATTGCCTCTCTCCAGGTTATTTTCCGTAATCAACATAAAATTAAAACAGCTTATTACAAATAAATTTCATATTTATCGTAAAATAAACTAAAAGCATAATTATAAAATCTTTGACAAAAATTGCACTATAGTACTTCATTTTCAACTGAAGCTCACAATGTACGTGCGAGAATGAGAAGTTGGTGTAACTGGTGAATAAATGGGTGAGGAAAAGGAAACTTTTTGCATTTAAAAAATATAATCCTAGTAACATGTAAAATTGTAAATAAATGCAGAACAACAAATGAATTTGAATTTGTAAATAATTTTCAGTAATAATATAATTAGAGAATGAGAATAAATTGAAAATAATTTGACAGATCTTTCGAAAACTTGTTGCCAGGCAATAGTCACGAAAGGTCGTAGGGCTTGAGTGGTTATTGCCAAATGGCAACAAGTTTGACAAAGATACTGGAGAATTATTTTCTAATTTATCGAACCCACGAGTTATATTTAATTAGATTATTTTTTGACTTAGCTGTTGAGGTCGATTCATCTAACTTAAAAGATTTTGAACTGTGTCCATATCGATTGATTACTTATTAATGTATTCTTGGAAGTTGTTTCCAAAATTTGTTAGTGTATTTCTGTATCTAAAATACAACTAAATCGATTTTTTCACACATTTTACTTGACGCGTTGACAGTTTTAAATAATTATTTGACAACTACCTATCATTTGTCACAAACAAAAAAGCATCTACAGAGATAATTTCCGGGAATAATCACAAGAGCTTTATTCTCAGTATAATAATGACATGTTTGGTTAAAACCAGGCAGCAGAAAGTTATATAGGTAACCATGGGACTGTGTTTATAGTTAGACTTCCACCTAAGGAATTGCGCTAATAGTCTTTATGTGAGGACAACCAATTTAGGAAACTACAATATCGGCAATCATTGGTTACTAGATTGTTCCTGTAGTTGTCATTTGTATATATTTCAAATTTTTTAATCTTTCAAAATATCCAATGAATTTTTATTTGTGAAATAATTTTATATAAATAATGTCATCAACTAATATCAATTGTTGTGTAAAAAAACTGCACTGGTACTGGTAAGTAAGTGATCATATAATAAATAATATTTAGATGAGGAAATCATAATATATTTTCCAGTTCACAAAGATTGGATAAAACTGCGATTGAAACAGTTCAAATTATAAATAAATTGTATACACGAGTATATTTTAATAAATGTTATATTGTATTAATGAATTTTTATTTTATGTAGTTTAAATAAATATAAAATAATAATAAAAATTACAAGCTGCCTAAATATGCATATCGGGTTGCCTATATACATGACTTTAGTTAGACTTCCACTACTCAGATGGCGCAAAATACAGTCCCAGTGCGTAACATGGCAGTTTCTTATCTATAGTAGTATATTATGATCTGTGGTTAAAACGCAGACATGTGACATACAATGCAGCATTTAATTGGTTTTGAGAAACGTCAAAAAATAATGGCCTGAATTTGATCATCGTGCTGCCATCTCTGATTATTGTGTAGTTTAACTTACCCTTCACCCTTGCCGTGCCTTGCCCACAATACTAACTAAAAATAAAAAAACTGGTTGACTGCTTCCCAGATATTTAATTGTCTTTATTTACTAATTAGTCAAAGCAGAATATTTAACATTATAATGCTTATTGTTATTTATTTTCATATAAGACATTACTTGAAAATCCTACTTCAGCCGCATAATACGTAAAACCGACTCCGGTCGAGGACTTCTTCTCAGGGGCCAAGGACATTACTTGTCGAGGATAACTCGATTATGATTGAGTTGTATGAAGATGTTCCGCGTTGTGGGTACAAGCGAATCACACGGGTAATCATATTAGTGAAGTTTGTTCACGTACGACGCTGTGTACAAACAGCCGCCAGTGGCGTTCGTTCAGGGTGGCGGAGATGTTATTGAATGAGGGTTGCATGAAAACGAGTTAACACAAGAGTCAGGTCCCTCGATGGGTTAGAGGGTAATCTGAGAATGTTCTCTAATTACAAACAAATTTCAAGATGGTTGGCATTTTCAAGGGAGGGTGAAGGATATTTAATAGAAAGATCTTGTTTCAAGAGGTGTTAATGAGAATATGTATAAATATATCATCATGCTAACAGCAGGCTTCATTAGGTGATGATATATGAGTATTTTGCGCGTGAAGTGCGGTTACCAGCTGATAAATGACGGCTCCAAAAAATTCTAGTGGACCAAGTAAGCAAAAGGGTAAATTGAAGACTTTCAAATCCTTTTGTATTACGAGGGCAGGGTGAAAAGTCCCTGGAAAATGAAACAAGAAATGATTTATTTGGTCCAAAACATATTTTATATCTCAACATAATCTCCTTGTAGCTCGATACACTTCGTCCAACGTTTTTCTAATTTTTCGATCCCTTCCAAATAATACGATTTTGGCAATCCTTCAAAATAGGCGTTTGTCTCAGCGATGACCTCATCGTTGGAGCCAAATCTGTTTCCGTCGAGCCATTTCTTCAAGTTTGGAAATAGATAAAAATCGCAGGGGGGCAAATCTGGAGAATATGGTGGATGACGAACCAATTCGTAGCGCAATTCATGCAATTTTGCCATTGCGACACGGACGCGCTTGTTGTCAACAGAGAGCAAATGCGGCACCCATCTGGCAAATAGCTTTCTCATATCCAAAAATGTATGCAAAATGTTCCGTACCCGTTCGGTTGAGATGCTCATAGCCTCAGCAGCCTTGTGCACTTTAACTCGCCGATCGTCCAATATCATACCATGGATTTTATCGACTATTTCTGGCGTTGTAACTTCAATTGGACGACCAGAACGTTCGGCGTCCTTTGTGGTCATACTACCATAACGAAAATCAGTAAACCACTTGTGAATGTTGTGAAGAAATAATGTTTAATCAAGACGCGAAATTCACTTTTTTCCATATTTTCAAAAATCTTCAAGGTTGCTTGCTTTCGATGGGTGTCAAAACAGAACTGAATGACATATCAGTCTGAAAATTTTAATACGTTCTAGTTAAAGATGGTTCATCACAAATGTCACATGAGATTTGCGCCATCTGTTTTATTTTTCAGGAACTTTTCACCCTGCCCTCGTATGTTAAATAAAAGGCTATTTTTGAATGACTCTGTTTACATTCAAAAACATTTAATCTGTAATTGTGGTTGTTAGTTCAATCTCACTAACTTCAAGCTTAATTTTCGAATTAATATTAACTAATAATTATGTATTTTTTAAGTAAATACGACAATTGATGAAATCTATTTCTTTTACTATTTATGTATCTAGGATATAATGAAGATGTTTATGCCTTTCGACGGCGATGCTTATAACGTACGTGGTGTCTGGCTCGAGGATTTGTAACTCGCTTGAGAGGCATAAACATCAAGTAATGCCCGTGGTGCATACAATATTTTATATCTTACTAGTATATTTTAATAACCTAAATAATAAATAATGGATTACTCGTATCTGGTAACACTAAATGAAAGAAATGTCAAATTGTTGACAGTATTACCACTGTAAAATCACTCTTAATGCCCTAGGCCCTATTATTAGTTATTTGTGTCACTAGGCGAGAAACTATATTATTACGAGTGCGAGCATATTTTGATATGCTCAGCCGAAGGTGAGACATGAAAATTATGAGTATTCGCAAAACAGTTTGTGGACGTGTGATATACATGTCCCATAACATCGTAACATCCCTACATTCGCAAGTTGGCCTTGCCCAGCTGAATTTTGATATTTACGGCTTATTATACTATAAATATTATTTATTGAAGATAGTTTAATTGTCTGTATACATACATTTCATTAGTTGTACACAGGAATTGAAAATTGAATTATAATTATTTACATTTAAGTTTATAATGAACAAATTAGCTCTAAAATTAATTTAAAAAATAATTCACTATTTTAATACAAAGACAAAAAGTCAATTGCGATGTGGAACTGTGTCTTAATAAATAAGAAAAATAGGAGAAAACTTTCCATCACTTCTCACAAATCCCATAAAATTTACAGCACGTTTGAATCCTTTCGGGACTCATCAGTATGGTGTGATCAATTATCCAACTAGACCAACTAGGGACTAGTGAATTGTGATATTTTTCAAGCTGAACTGACTGATGTTCCACATCGCAATTGACTTTTTGTCTTTGTATTATTTCAATTGTTGTCAAGCAGTTTGCGATTTCTGTGGGTAGATGGCACCACGGGTTGCCCCGTAGCTCTCATGTCATGCATACCGGCTAACATACTTTTTAACATCAGTCAGTTCAGCTTGAAAAATATCACAGTTCACTAGTCCCTAGTTGGTCTAGTTGGATAGTTGATCGCACCATACTGATGAGTCTCTGAAGGACGAAACGCGTCTATGGTTAAAGCTGAACTGATCAGCCGTTTGATGATGACCTGATAAGTTGATTCAAACGTGCTGTAAATTTTGTGGGATTTGTGACAAGTGATGGAAAGTTTTTTCCTATTTTTCTTATTTAATAATTCACTATTATATTTTTTTGATTTATTGTAACACATTTACAACTAAAATTGAAATGCGTTAAATATTTCTTTAAACGCCGTACTGTCGAAATAATTTATTCTACAATAATGCGAGCTAGACCTTAGTTTTTATTGACACGGAAGTAAAAGTTGTATGTAAGTCTTTTAATGTACATCATAACAAACTTCTCATATCACTAATTACCAATCTCATCCAGCGATTATTTACCAGCCAACTAATTTTAATATATTTGTCTGTTTCAGTGTGCAGTTTCGTGGTACACAAGCGATGCCACGAATACGTAACATTCACGTGTCCTGGGGCCGACAAGGGCGCCGACTCCGACGTAAGTGTCGCGCCGATCGGGTTGTAAACACACACCAACACTAACACACACCTACACACCCTCACACACACTCACACACGCAACATACGCACATGGACACTACGACATGCATGCAGATACTAGCGTGAATATACGCGGAAAGTCTCGAGAACGCGAGAAGATGGACAAATAGGTGACGAGCACAGGTAGCATAACCGTGGAAAGATCGACAAAATGGTGGAAAAGTTAGGGAGTGTTTGAAGGAAAAGAAAATATGTGGAAGGTGTTAATAGATATGTGTGTAATAAGATTGACATTGTTTTTAAGTAAGGGTAGTTTTTTTTAGGAAATGTGAGCGTTTTTTCCTGGAATTTAACTAAGTAAAAGTATGATGCTCGTTTACACCAACGAAACTTAAAACCGACTTAAATAAATAAAAGTAAATCGAAGTAGTAGATATATATAGGAGTCTATACACTCCAGTAGGGGCTTCATCGCTTCGAATGTATATATATATATATATATATATATATATATATATATATATATATATATATATATATATATATATATATATATATATATATATATATATATATATATATAGGGGTTTATACACCCCGGTAGGGGCTTCATCGCTTCAAAGAAGCTCTCTAAATCCTTTTTATTTTTAGGGTTTTATATTTTAAATTTATATTTATTCTCTTCATATCTTCTTATTTTTTGCATTTTTCCCAGTTTTTAATCCCTGCTTTGTAAATGTCATCTTTTACTTCTTTCGACCATTTTGATCTTGGTCTTCCTCTTCTACTCCTGCCTCCTGGATCCCATTTTACTATAGATTTTATTGTGTCCTGTTCTTTTGATCTTCATATATGTCCTAGCCATCTAAACCTTTGCTGTTTTATCCTTCTTACTACATCCTCTTCCAATTCATGTTCATGTCATATGAAGAAGTCAAATATTTGCTGCGATATTGTCAAAATTAAAATTTAAGTTTCATTGGTTAAAACGGGTATTAGTATGCTTTGTTTTCGCTATGCTTTATTCGTTTTAACTATAAAGCGTTGAGTGAGATAGAGCCTTCTATGATTGGATCAAACGCATACCTACTTGGCACAACTAAATAATTGACGCGAAGTTACAATCAACTGACAGAAAGCGTCTTAACCTACAAAAGAAAATTTGGATACATGTAAAAAGAGTCCCGCTTGAAGCGCCATAATACTTCATAGTTAAAACAGATAAACCATTTTATCCTGTAGATGACAGTTTTTTACAATCAGTAAAAAAAGTTGGCTTCTCAAACCTCATTTGATAACAGAAAATGAACAATTGCACACCAAGGCTCTTTGATGACTGTTATTATTGCCAACGGGATTTTTTGCAAACCGTTGCTATCGGCAACGACCAACAAGGCTCTTTGCAGATCACAGATAATGTCAAAGACGTTAATAGACGATAATGATCTCAGGTGACTTCTATCCCTCGGGTTGGATACCGTCGTTATCTGTGCATTATCATCTACCTAACGTCCTTGGTGCGTAAATTACTATTATTGCCTTTTTTTCGTCCATTTTGGAGAAATAAAACGTAAATTTTGAAACCGTATTCTATTATTATTTGCACATAAATTTAATGTTTTCAAATTTAATACAATACTTTCGATCTTTAACTTAGAAACATGTATAATACATAATAATACAGAGTGATCAAAAGGAATTGTTACAGTTGGCAATACAATTCCGGAGATCTTTTTATTCCACAGTTGGCACAACGCCATGTAAAGGCGGAAATGCTATTTAACAGTTCTAATAAATACAAATAGGTTATGTCTGAGTCTGTGAGTCTGACAGCGAATAGAATTTTGACTTTTTAAGTAATAGAAATACTTTAGAAACAAATGTAACAATAAATGTACTCAAATTTAAACTTAAATTTTCAAATGTCACTGTCAACAACAGGAAATTAATTTATGTATCAGGCTCACCAATTTCAAGTATTTTTTTTATTGCCAACTGTAACAATTCCTTTTGATCACTCTGTTGGTATCTTTTATTTATAATAACAATAATATCTTGTTTCAATAAGTTCTCAAATGCTAACTTTAAATCAAATAGTCGCATTATTCACCTTCAAATAGACATATATACTGTTGTGTATTAGTAATTTACTTTAGTTAAAATTCTAAGGAAAAAACAAATCTCGCATTTTCCGATGAAATGTACGATACGCCGAATAATATAAACATGTCAATCTTCTTATATACTCGTATATTTATTAAATACTGGATGAATGTGGATGCTATTCATAGACAGATACATAAGTTCATTTTATTTATATCGAAATCATAGTTAATCAATAAATATCCACGGAGAGATGATTGTCATAAAAATAAGCTTAAAATCTAAGTATGAATAGCGCCACTAGTAACGTAGTAACATTAGTTTTGTTGATATCATAGTGACTGGATAGTAACCATAGTCACAGACAAAACATATACAGACGTCTAATTAAATTTATTCACATGGTAGCGCTTTATATCAACGAAATTTGTAGTTCTGGATGTGTCTGCATTGCTGCGCTAATGTCGATTATTAATTAGTTCACAAACCATAAATTTAGGCTTGTGTGTTTACAATTAATTTTGAATTGTGAATTAATTTCCTTCAAAATGACTTGTGTATTGTGAATTACAATTCCTTTCAGGCAGATTAAGAAAACGGATTAGCGCTAACACCTTTTTTAATATTATCTATAACTCTGTTTCAAATTAAAACAGAATTAAGAAATTAACTAAATTTGATGCTAATTAACTTGTGTATTTTTAGTACCCTACAGGCAGATTCATAAAATAGATTAGCGCTAACACCATTTTTTATTTCGTTTTTAACTCTTTTTCCAATGTATGAAACAAGTTTATTTTAACTTGAGTTAAAAAGGTAGTTAATTAGCATTAAATTTAGTTCATTTCTTTAATCTATTTCAATTTGAAACAGAGTTATAGATAATATTAAAAACGGTTTTAGCGCTAATACGTTTTATGAATCTGCCTGTTTATTTTTAGTACCTTACAGGCAGATTCATAAAACAGATTAGCGCTAACACCATTTTTTATTTCGTTTTTAACTCTTTTTCCAATGTATGAAACAAGTTTATTTTAACTTGAGTTAAAAAGGTAGTTAATTAGCTTTAAATTTAGTTCATTTCTTTAATCTATTTCAATTTGAAACAGAGTTATAGATAATATTAAAAACGGTTTTAGCGCTAATACGTTTTATGAATCTGCCTGTTTATTTTTAGTACCTTACAGGCACATTCATAAAACAGATTAGCGCTAACACCATTTTTTATTTCGTTCTTAACTCTCTTTCCAATGTACGAAACAAGTTTATTTTAACTTGAGTTAAAAAGGTAGTTAATTAGCATTAAATTTAGTTCATTTCTTTAATCTATTTCAATTTGAAACAGAGTTATAGATAATATTAAAAACGGTTTTAGCGCTAATACGTTTTATGAATCTGCCTGTTTATTTTTAGTACCTTACAGGCACATTCATAAAACAGATTAGCGCTAACACCATTTTTTATTTCGTTCTTAACTCTCTTTCCAATGTACGAAACAAGTTTATTTTAACTTGAGTTAAAAAGGTAGTTAATTAGCTTTAAATTTAGTTCATTTCTTTAATCTATTTCAATTTGAAACAGAGTTATAGATAATATTAAAAACGGTTTTAGCGCTAATACGTTTTATGAATCTGCCTGTTTATTTTTAGTACCTTACAGGCACATTCATAAAACAGATTAGCGCTAACACCATTTTTTATTTCGTTCTTAACTCTCTTTCCAATGTATGAAACAAGTTTATTTTAACTTGAGTTAAAAAGGTAGTTAATTAGCATTAAATTTAGTTCATTTCTTTAATCTATTTCAATTTGAAACAGAGTTATAGATAATATTAAAAACGGTTTTAGCGCTAATACGTTTTATGAATCTGCCTGTTTATTTTTAGTACCTTACAGGCAGATTCATAAAACAGATTAGCGCTAACACCATTTTTTATTTCGTTTTTAACTCTTTTTCCAATGTATGAAACAAGTTTATTTTAACTTGAGTTAAAAAGGTAGTTAATTAGCTTTAAATTTAGTTCATTTCTTTAATCTATTTCAATTTGAAACAGAGTTATAGATAATATTAAAAACGGTTTTAGCGCTAATACGTTTTATGAATCTGCCTGTTTATTTTTAGTACCTTACAGGCACATTCATAAAACAGATTAGCGCTAACACCATTTTTTATTTCGTTCTTAACTCTCTTTCCAATGTACGAAACAAGTTTATTTTAACTTGAGTTAAAAAGGTAGTTAATTAGCTTTAAATTTAGTTCATTTCTTTAATCTATTTCAATTTGAAACAGAGTTATAGATAATATTAAAAACGGTTTTAGCGCTAATACGTTTTATGAATCTGCCTGTTTATTTTTAGTACCTTACAGGCACATTCATAAAACAGATTAGCGCTAACACCATTTTTTATTTCGTTCTTAACTCTCTTTCCAATGTACGAAACAAGTTTATTTTAACTTGAGTTAAAAAGGTAGTTAATTAGCTTTAAATTTAGTTCATTTCTTTAATCTATTTCAATTTGAAACAGAGTTATAGATAATATTAAGAACGGTGTTAGCGCTAATACCTTTTATGAATCTGCCTGTAAATTGATTGTCCATGAATTAAATCTACAGAATCGCTGGGATACATACTCGTCCACAACATGTATCTTTGATAAAACGCACTGCTATGTGAATACAATTAATTAGACGTCTGTTTATATATTTTGTTGGTGCCATATTGTACCTATGTTCCAACTAATCAGTGTAAATAACTGTTATAATGCGCTATAACCCATTAGTTAATATGTGTTTATTTCACAGTAACTTATCTGCCAGTTTAGAGTTTAATTAGTCGCACACCTTTTTTTACAGGTTCGTCAATCTTTTTTAGGTTATGCTATCTGTGGCTAACTTTGACAAAGTGTATAAGAGACTGGCCTAATGAAATACCAGCCATGTAAAGAAAATGTAGTAACATTGTAGCGCTTAAATCAGCTGAGGTGTGAAAATTTATCAGATTATTTGATTGAACCGACTACAGTCGCCTAAATGAAAGAAAATTTGAGGTTAACGTCGAATCAATCTTTCCTCCTTATTCTGTTTTCCGGCCATTATCAATTTCCAATCGATAAATTAATGACAACCCTTATTTTTCGTTAGATTACTATTATTTCGGCATTCTGTGACTAAATTATTTGTTTCACGACCCTGTCAGAATTTGTTATTATTTTTTTATTAATTGAGGGATGAAATTGACAGATTTTATCCCTAAGGAAGAAAGTACATTTTACTTTCCTTTCCTAGGACACTCAAGACAGGTGTCTGATGATGTCCGGAAGGATGAAACGTACGTAACAAGTTATAAATAAATATTTTAGTGGACAAATCAAGTGTGTATTTGATTTTCTTATAATAATCTATAAAGTAATCATCGAAAATAAAAATTGTCATTAACTTATCGATCATTAACAGATAATTATCTACTTACAGAAAAGAGGGGAATAATCTAGTTTAAGAAAAATGGAATATGATGTTTTTTTA
Organism: Pterostichus madidus; assembly: GCA_911728475.2. Taxonomy (NCBI): domain Eukaryota; kingdom Metazoa; phylum Arthropoda; class Insecta; order Coleoptera; family Carabidae; genus Pterostichus; species Pterostichus madidus. The sequence goes on from OU452314.1 coordinate 28,754,059, forward strand.
ATGGAAATTAAAAGTAAGCAAATTCACGAGAAAATATTGTATAAGACACAGATTTTTTGTATTAAAAATGTTTAATTTCGACGATTATAGTCGTTCATGAATAATCTGGCCAACTTTTCCATCGCAACTGTTTCCTCGGCGATTGTCAACCTTATAACTAGTATATTGTGCTAGCCAATTCAACATGGCCGCTCTCTTATATACCAGGTCTATGGTGGCTGTGCTCGTTCATCGCGATTATCCCCTATGTTACAGCCATCTTTCCTAGTTTCAGGTCAGTGGTGAGGGTGACGAGTCATTTGACGAAAGAAACAACAAGATTGGGGGGGGGTTGAAAATATTTTGAGTCTCTCTTAATGTCTATTATCAACGCAGATTAGTGGTTCGCAAATTTCACTTATACACGATTCTTAGATGGTGGTATGTGCATCACTATATTGTTAATAAATCATACTAACTTTTATTCCACACTAGTTCTACTTTAATGGACGGTTTTTTAATCTCCTAACAAAGATACTAATACGTGTATCTGTCATATAAACAAAAAATATCGCATCGAAATTATAGTTCAAATAATGAAAATTATATTAACTGTCATTTCTTGATATGATATTTTTTGTTTGTTAGACGGATAAATTTGTTAGGACCTTTGGTAGGAGATTGAAATATCGGTTTTAATAAATTTTATTCATACAGGGTGTTTTAAAACTAATGTTAAATATTTGTAGGATATAGCAAAGAGCCCAAAATAAGTTGTTTTGTACAATGTATCGTTTCGGAGATATGTAAGGTTTTTATTTAAATTTAATTAGTGCAAAATCGATAAATATATTTTTTATAAATCTATCAAGAAAACAAAAAAATGCTTTATTTTCTTGACAAATTTATAACAAACAAAAACTTTGTAGTGATTCAATTTAAATAAGAACATCCCATCTCTCTGAAATGATGCATTTTAAAAAAAATGTATATATATATATATATATATATATATATATATATATATATATATATATATATATATATTATCGATATTAATTATTTTGTCCTCTTCTGTAGGTCCTACAAATATTTAACATTTGTTTTCCATCAGCCTGTATTATAAAGTGTTTGAAAACACATATGATATTAATATTCGCATATTTTTCGCTACGGTACTAAATTATTTCAGAGAAATGTCTCACAAAAACTGTACCACAAGCGAAAAATATACGAAATACGTTTTTCGTTACCATTGCTTCTCTGAATAATTTACAAGATATTCAAATGAAAGTTTAGAGTATAAAATTCTGCTACTAAATTAGTCTAGATATTACATTTTACTTATCTAGTTACTGTTAAAATCATGTTTTACATTTATTCCAGTGTCATGACTTACTATCAGTTTTTGACAAGTTTTAAAATTCATTTTAGCAGCAACGAAACAAGTGAAATGAATTGTGATAATTGATTTAGATGCAGAATTGAATTCTATACAACTTTTATTTGAAACATTTTTTTGTAAATTAAACAGAGAAGTAATATTAGTGGAAAATTTATTTCCTATATTAATCACTTATGGGAATATTTTTGTAGGACAACTATATATCGTATAAGTACTCGTATATCTTAAATGAAGAGAGACACATGTACGTGTAACATAGGAAATCAGTTTTTGCAAATCAACAGTGCCCAGCAAACAATTATTGTACTAAAGTACAAACAACTGGCTTATCTTATTTATATCAGTTTACTGCATTTGATAACCACGAATTTGAAAAATTAATTAAAATGGTTTGAGATAATCATCTACTATGTTTTTTTAGAATTAGGCATTAGTAGACAGAAGCGGATTTAAAATATTTCGGGCGCTAGGCAAAATATTTATTATGGGCCCTTTAAATATAATATATACAGGGTGGTGAACGCACCTCTCGAACATAGGGATTTAACATGTACAATCTTAATTTTGTAATTTCCTGCTTCCCTAATTATTTTAAGCAAGAAAGCTTCAAATAGAAGTTTTAGGACATAAAATTCTGCATCTAATCCAATAAACAAAATAAATTTTACATGCTTCGTAACTGCAAAAATTAGACCTGAAAATGACATTTAGCGATAGCCATGAAATTGAAACAAAATTAACAAATGTTTAACGTTTTATGTGTCAAAATAAATAAAGAAATTATTTTGACAGATTTAACGTCAAATATTTGTTTAATTTTGTTTCAATTCCATGGCTAGTGATAGTTTTGAGGCTATTTTCGTTATTTTCAGATCTAATTTGTGCCGTTACGAAGCATGCAAAATTAATTTAGTTTATTGGATTAGACGCAGAATTTTATGTCCTAAAACTTTTATATGAAGCTGTCTTGCTTAAAATAATTAGGAAAGCAGGAAATTATAAAATTATGATTTTACATGTTAAATACCCATGTTCGAGAGTCGCGGTCACCATATATATATAAAATAAAATAAAATAAATAAATATATCATCACGCCTTCTACCCATTACTGGGTGTGGCACTCTGCTGAAGCAGATCTCGGTAAGTGATATATTTTGCGCGTGAAGTGCGGTTACCAGTCGTCAAATCACGGCCTCCAAACATGTTAGTGGTGGAGGAGCCACAGGGATAGCTTTTTCAAATTATTAAAATTTGTCGCCTGTGGGAATCGAACCAGGGACCTCAGGATCCACAGGCCGACTTCATACCACGGAGCTAGCCATCCCATATATATATATATATATATATATATATATATATATATATATATATATATATATATAAATATAAATATATATATATATATATATATATATATATATATATATAATATATATATATATATATATATATATATATATATATATATATATATATATATATATATATATATATATATATATATATATATATATATACATTATAAGGGAATAAAATTAATTATATATTTCTATTATTTAAACTAAAAGTTTGAATCCGGGCCCTAAAATTTTTGGGCCCTAGGCTATTGCCTCTTTAGTCTAGGCCAAAGTCCGCCTATGTTAGTAGATGTCTAGTTTGGTTAATTTTTCATACTTGTCGCATTAAACAAAGGTAATCTGTTTTAAATAAAATGTGTGAAGAGGTCTACTATTGCCATGTATAGGTATAGTTCGGCGGTACAGTAGTGTTGTTAGAGTTACGATATTTGAATTCAAAAATCCCGAGTTCGAATCCCACTTTGCTATAAATATATGAACTATCACACTGCGGTTTGGTGAGTCCGGAATCTGCACTGTAACTGGAATTAAGTTTCAGTTTTACAGACTAGCAGAAATAAATAAATATATTATTATTTGTAAAATCCTTTTGATTTGTGAAAACTGATCTTTCATGTTAAACGTCTATGTCCCTATTTATTTGGAACATACAATATGATATATTTTTCTCTACAATTAATTTGGAAATTTCAATAGTGGAAAATACTCGAATATAATGTTTAATAATCTTACATAGTATTTTATTCTGAGTAAAACGAATTAACGGAAAGTTAGCTCTCCATTTTGAAACAAAATGGCGACGACTAATTCAACAAACTGCTGTATAAGTTTGCATAAAATTGAAATGGTTGTTCTGCCCTTGTTCAATTTAACTATATTTTAGTAATCTGCTAGTTTTAAATGAATATAGTGATGTACATTCCACATTTCACAATTTGTCCCAGTCTGCTTGCATGCATCAACATCATTGACATTACACATGTTAGGAAACTCCAGTATTACACGTGATACACATAGGGAGTCATCAGGCCGAAGCATGATTGTGGTTAGAACAAATATGTTTGTGCACATTATATATAAAACAATAACATGCATAAACACCAGAATAATAATTCATTGAAATTAAATGTGCTACACTATTTTAATACAAATCAAATAATTAATTAATTATATAAACTGATATTATAATAAAAATTGAAAATATTATGTGCACAAACATATAACGATCCTAGATCACACTTTACAAAATAGAATTTGTACAACATACAAATTCTACTTTATATTCTACTTTTTTTATTTATAGTTTATAGACTATAGTTTTTAGAAAATGAGTAGTTTTTTAAATCTACCAAATATGGCGAAATAGAACTTTAATTTCTAGTAACAAATTGTGTCGAATTCTCAAAAGATCTTCGAACATCAAAAACTTAATTATTACAATAAAATAAGAAAATAATAAATTCAATAGGAAAAATTTAAAGAAAAATTCGTTATTATGAATAATTTTACATAAAATATTTTTAAAGGACCTTGACGCATAAATACACATATATTTCTTGCCATCAACTGATTCATAAATTACTTTAGATAAAATTACTTCAAATACAAGATACATGAAACTATCTTTATAACTTATATTTGTAACATTTATTTCTAAAATAATTTAGAAAAATTTGACAATTGAAAAATAAAGTTGTAATAATTGATAATACAAAGACAAATTGTCAATTGCGATGTGGAACTGAGTCTTAATAAAATAAGAAAATAATAGGAACAAATTTTCCAACACTTATCAAAGTTCCACAAAATTACAGCACATTTGAATCAACTTATTAGGTCAGCATCAAAGGCTGGTCAGGTCAGCTTTAACCATAGACGCGTTTCGCTCTTTAGGAGCTCATCAGTATGGTGCGACCAACTATCCAGCTAGACCAACTAGGTGCTAGTGAACTGTGGTGCTATGTAAGCAGAACTGACAGATGTTAAGAATACTTATGAAAGTATCATGACATGAGAGCTACGAAGAACCATGCAGTGGTCATAAGTATTCTTAACATCTGTCAGTTCAGCTTACATGGTATCACAGTTCACTAGCCCCTAGTTGGTCTAGCTGGATAGTTGGTCGCACCATACTGATTTCTTTTCATTCTTTGAACATAACACATTAATAACCTGGGAATAATAATATTTGAAATCCAGGAATGACGCCAGAATTTGGATATATGTAAAAAGAGTCGCGCTTGAAGCGCCATAATACTTCATAGTTAAAACTGATAGATTATACAATTCATTAGTATTCTTAATATCTGTCAGTTCAGCTTACATAGTACCACAGTTCACTAGCCCCTAGTTGGTCTAGCTGGATAGTTGGTCGCACCATACTGATGAGCTCCCAAAGAGCGAAACGCGTCTATGGTTAAAGCTGAACTGACCAGCTTTTGATGATGATCTAATAAGTTGATTCAAATGTGCTGTAATTTTGTGAAACTTTGACAAGTGTTGGAAAATTTGTTCCTATTATTTTCTTATTTTATTAAGACTCAGTTCCAAATCGCAATTGACAATTTATCTTTATATTATCAATTATTACAACTTTATTTTTCAATTGTCAAATTTCTCTAAATTATTTTAGATATAAATTGTTAAAATATAAATTATAAAGATAGTTCCATGTATCTAGTATTTGAAGTAATTTTATCTAAAGTAATTTAGAATCATTTAATGGCAGGAAATATATGTTATGTAAAATTATTCATAATAACGAGTTCTTTTTTTTAATTTTATGTTATATTTGATCTGTAATTAATACAATTCAGATAAAATTTATATCAAGAAAAGAAAAATTTTGGACCAAAATGTTAAATTGGCATTAAGACCAAATTGGAGGCAAGCTTAAATTATACAAATATGACTAGATAATGACGAAACCATCACCATATTCAAAATAATCTATACGCTGTCGACTTTTGAAAATAGAAATTCAATGACGCAGTTCCTTGCCATATTCTGGCATTTTCAACGCAAATAAAAACTAATTATTTATTTATTTTTTTTATAAAAACTAATTAACTATATTATTTTCACTATCAGTATCAAATTAAAAGATATCTCCCCATAATTGGTAGGTTTAACTCAACATGCTTAAAATCGCAGTGCGTTATCGCCAATCAATTATTGATTTTCACTTATTACCTTTATGACAACATTTTGATGATGTTTATTTATGATTGAGTTACCTATGACTTCAAACAGTTGTGGTGTCGTTGTCATTGTCGATTAACAGTTGACGAGCGCATTGCGGTTTTAATCATGAATTTAGGGTCTGTTCACAATTGCATGAAGCAATTCTATTGTATCGTTAGGTAGATTTAGAATATGCTACAGAAAGAAAGAATGATTAAATTATTAGTATTTTCAAATTTCCTTCTTGGAGGAAAATTAAATTTTTCTTGATATGTTTGACAGCTGTTTTGCATATGTTTTCTTGAAATAATCAAAAGTAAAATTGTACTGTCAATCTGAAAACGATTCCTTTTTGTATTTTAAAATATTCATGAATATTTATAATACCAGTAGTAAAAATAATCAAATGAAATTGAAAATTTAAATTTTCCAGTCCATGAAATCATTTAAATCCTGCTCTTAAAAACAATTGAAATTTAATTTAATCAAGGATCATTTGGGTGTATTTGAAACACTCGTAGTTGGAACTTCAATTAATGTCGTATTTTCATGCAAATTTCTATAGGCTTCCGTTTATTTTTTCATTAAAACAATACAACAATTTCGAAGCAAATGCTTTATAAAATATGTCTATACGCCTTTATCTATTCAATTCTACGATAGGTTACTCTGCAATTGCAGATTTCGATAATTAACAGTTCTCAAAAGTGGATAGGTCGTTACAAAGTATTTAGGAAAAATTAATCGAATCTAAAATATTATTTTAAACAAAAATACAACCCTGATGAAAGTAAATTCAATTGGTGATGTTGTTGGCACTTGATGAAACATGATTAAAAATAAAATAAAATAAAAACACTTCGTGTTGTTTCACAAATTTGATAATAAACCTTTATTATACAATTTCGGCATTTACGCCATCTTCAGAAGTTGAATTAGATTTGGATTTAGTAAATCTATTATTTATACTTTTTTTTAAATGTTTAAAATAGTTGTCATTTGCTACATTTCTTTTTGTCAGAAAAGATAATTTTATGATCAATAGCAAAAAAAAAGAATAAAATGTAAAAATGTTAAAACTTTTCAAATTAAGTTATGTGCTGGACGTTTTAAAAATTTTAAATGTTTTAGGTAGCCTCATAAATATTTTCCAACATAAGCACTACTTCAGATTAGTTCTTAATTTAAATGTTAATAATAAATGGCGCTGCAAATGGCAAGCATTACAAATTCACGAATAGAAACTTCTCTGACAAAAATTTATAATTAAAATTACAACTACGTCTACTACTCGTTTGCATCAACCAAACTTAAATTTTAGATTCAACTTCAATAAATAAAAGCAAAGTAAAATACCATAAAATAATATATTACATAAAAAGCATCGAAAGTGTAATGCCTGTTTTACACTGAGCAATATTGCAAGTGCAACTGCAACTTTCAACTAGTTGAAGCAATATTGAACGAGTGTAATACAGAAATTGCAAGTGCAAGAGACAGAAGCAATCTTGCATCAACCTCTAGCACGAATTAGAACGTGTTCTAATTTTTGCAAGACTTGCAAGGCCACTGTTAGTTATTTCTAGTAAATTTAAGTTTGTTAGAATGATACCAACTTAATATAAATGTCAAAAAAGATAAAGTTGGGTTAAGGATATTAAAATGATGTACTGCATTGTAAATAATTGTGCAAATACTTATAAGAATAAATTTTTATATCAATGCAAAATAACATATGAAACAAATGTCAATAATACAAGTGATATACAAGGTTAAGCTGATGTAATATGAAGTTAGTAAGGACAAAAATTTATAAATAAATTAATGTTATGTACATTGCAGTTGCAAGTTGTTGAATGTAAAGTGAAAAAAATATCTCTGCAACATTTTGGTACAACTAGTTGAACGTAAAACTTGCAAGTTGCAATTGCAGGTTGCGCTTGCTCAGTGTAAAATAGGCATAAAATAACGTGTGAGTGTACAAATTGAAAAACGAGGCACGCAGCGCCGAATGATTTAAGTACACGAGCACAGTTATCACACTTTAGAGCGAATTTTGTACACTATTTTTCAGACGACCACAAAATATTTCTAAAAAAAGTTTAGAAGAGCAATGTTGTTACACTGTGACAGCTGATGCGTTTTTGTAGATAAGTGTTGACGTTTGACGTTTGAGGTTAGGTTTTGTGATACCAACTGTACTAACCATAATGTCAAAATATTGAATAATGCAAAAATATTAGTAAATAAGTAATTATTAATTTTAAATGTGTTCAAATGTTTTGAAAAATCTGCCACAACTTTGATTTAAATAATAATACAAATTCTTTTCATTTATTTTATTATTTTCTTTCATTGTAACGCCATCTGTTGTCAATCAGTGGAACTGCACCTGATATGTTAGAAATGTGTGTTATACTAACATAAACTCCATTCCCTGTATGAAAACGATTACATCATATGTGGACGAGGTTATCATAGATACTATGAAATATAGCTATCTTTTTTTAATAATATATATGCGAATGACATTAACGTATGTCTTGATAAGTAAAGACACACGTTTTATGTTTTTTCACGTTCTATCATGTTTATTATTTTAATGAAAGCGTATGACAGTTCCTACTAATACGAAAATTTATATTTACTTTGTTCACATTTGTTTATAAAATAAAAATAGAGACCTATGGTCATGATTTTGTTATTTTCTTGCCTGTCATTTCTAAGTTTGTGACATTTTTGTTACATAAATACAGACTGAGAAATAAGAAATATCTAGAAAAAGTTTGAGTAATCAAATGCAGAAAAGCGTTTGTCATCCTGATGATTATTTTGCGCTGGAATCAATCCAATACCAGTGTAAACGTTTTAAGTACAAAATCTTGAATCACATGGATACCGAATGTGACGTAATAGTTTTCATACAGGGAATAAAGTATATCAGTGTATGTTATTTTCAACTTTCTGTAGTAGTTTATGATGTTGTTATGGTTACTTTCATAAGTGGTCGTCTGAAAAGACATTTATATTGCAGTCAAACAATTGACGCTATATTATCAAACTTAAAACTTAGTACAAACGAGCTTAAGTTTCCTGTATAAGTTGTAGCTAATTAAGATTTCCTCTTGTACAATATACTGTACCAAATACCAACCTAATAATAAGTAAATAAACATACAAAACAGCTTCACAACAATCACCATCAATCATCTTTCAAATCTCTATCATCTTGACTGTTTTCTCTTTCTTTCTGTGGTATACCATCTCGCGGGGTATGTTGGTTGGGAGGGGTATCTGTACGGGTATGGGTCACGTGGTGTTGGGGTTGGCAGGACACGCGCACGCGCCACAACTTCAAGGTGCATACGTACTCGTCGCCCACATTCTGCGACCACTGCGGCTCGCTCCTCTACGGCGTCATCCACCAGGGCATGAAGTGTTCAGGTACGGCGGGGCGTGGGATGGTGAATGGGGTGCTTGGCATGGCATGGGATGTGTGGAGGTGAGTAGCGAAGGGTGGAAGGTTGAACCAACAAGAACAGTTCATGAGAAAGCTAATGAGATACTGCCTCATATATTGGACGTTTGACAATTTTTAAATACATACTAACGCTCGTATTCTTAAAATTGTTGATCGAGTTTTTTAGGTAACAATTCGATGAATAATTGTTTGTTTGTAGATTGCAGACAATGATGTATTTTTTAGTAAAACATCTATGTTGGACTTGCATTGTCTTTATTTATTTCAACAAAAATGTACAAAAAAATAAAGACAATGCAAGTTCAATATAGATGTTTTACTAAGAGTAATTGTTTGTCGCGGTAACGAAGCATTAACGTTAACGAATTGTTATAAATACAGACATAAGATTAAGGACTTCTTTACATTCAATGAGTGGTAACTCTTACTGAAATGTGTGTGTGTAGCAGCGAGACATATACTTAAGTGGTTAATATGCAAAATTAGTTTGTAGGTAGGTGTTGCCTCCCAAATTATGAAATAAATAATAGATATAGAAATTTTCAGTCTTTATCTACGTTACATGATAACATTTCTAATTTTATTTGATTAGTTACAGTAAACATTAGATTTACAATTAATTGAAACAATATGCGAACAAATGAACAGCGCAATAATTGTGAAATATAGTTATTTATTATAAAAGTGTTCTATTAGGTATATAAAACACGCAAGAAATTACGAAAATACGAGACCGTAGGTCGAATGTTTAATTTTTCTTAAGTGTTTTATATACCAATAAAACACAAGTGTAATACAAAATTTTATCCATAACTCATAATTATACATAGGAAGAAGATTGATCGTAACGTTTAACGTTGATTCAGTTATATATAAGGCGTATTCCATTTGCCATTTGGATCTGATCTAACTTACATTTACTGAACCAGATCTTTGATTAATTTCGCTGGATTACTTTGGTGATTTTATTTCCAGTAATAGAATGATAGATTCTAACTTACTTTGAAGTAATTCACCCCAATAAGTGCATCACTTTCCTTAATTCAGTTAATTTTGTCATGTATCGAATTTATCTGAACTGATTTAAGTGAACCAAGTGGCAAATGGAATACAGCTACTGTTTCTAAAAATACGGTATATCATGAAGTGGTTGCTAAGTAACAAGTTGTTTGCAGTGTTATATGGAATATAAATCACTAGTGTTTTATGAGCCATATAATTCAACTGAAATCAATGTAATAATGTCTTTATTATATATGAATTGTGGATAAAATATTTTTTCTACAACTGTCAAAAGAAATACAACATTTTTACATTGTTATGGATACGTGTATTTTTGTATTCTTTTCACACATGAAAAAATAACTATATTACATTGACAACCACTCAAACAATGAAAAAACTATTTTTCACTGTTTTGGTAAACCTTTTTGCACGGTTTTGAAAATCAATTTTTATTACTCTTTTTTGAGTGTTGAAGAAAAAATGTTGTTTTGTATTTCGTAGGCGAAATTCTCGTTATTCTGGCTCATTCGAATACCAAAAATTACGTATTTTTTGTAAAAGAATACTTTCAAAATCTATGTAATAATAAGGTTTTATATATCGAGTGGATGAAATATAGGAAATACACCTTTTTTAACTTGTATAATCCAGCTTAAGATTTTATAAAGATGCTCATATGTGATGATAGCTATAGAATTTAAACTGAATTATAAACAAATGCAAAACAATTTTCAACAGTTTAGCAGTTCGCGCAAACCTTATTATTGCCATTAATATATAGTTTTTTAAAAGAATTTCTTAAAAAAACTATGCAATAATGGTAATAATAATGCTTACATGAACACTCAAACTATTGATAATTGTTTTCAAAATTGTTTGTAATTTTGTTTAAATTCCATGACTATCACTACAAATAAACACTTTTACTAAATTTTAAACTTGCTTTTACATGTTAAAATAAATGTAAAATAATAGTATATAACGTCAGGAAAATGATATTTTACGTGACGAATCGGTTGTTTGATTTTAATCCGTTGTGTCAAGTAAAAACACTTTCCTGACGTATTATGTATACTATTTTTTCTGAAGTCGTTTAATTTAATCAATAATTAATCATAAATAATTCAAAATGTTTAAATTTCTTGATATGAATTGTATTCACAGCAGACTATGTATCCAAGGTTACAACAAAAAAAACAGTCAGGCAAAATATTTACTAGACTGTTTTGTACTTCACCAGACTCTCATGTCATGTTACCAGCTTACATAGTTTAACATCAGTCAGTTCAGCTAAGACAGTATCACAATTCACTAGTCCCTAGTTGGACAAGTTGGATAGTTGATCGCACCATACTGATGAGTCCCTAAAGGACGAAACGCGTCTATGGTTAAAGCTGAACTGACCAGCCGTTTGATGATGACCTGATAAGTTGATTCAAACGTGCTGTATATTTTTGTGGAATTTGTGACAAGTGATGGAAAATTTGTTTTTTCCTATTTTTTCTTGTTTATTTACCAGACTGTTAATTTTGTTGTAGTCTTGGATACGTATTTTACTTGACTGTTTTGATACAAATCTACTTTCCATACTAAAATTGGTCAGCAAAGTAGGCAGTTTCTTGCCGCTTTCAGAAAAAATATGAATAGTGACTTAGACGCAGAATTCAATTATCTGCAAGATTTGTTTGAAGCATTTTGTTCTAAAATCAATAACAAACGACTTATCACAATATGAAAACGAAAAAATACATTACATTTCTTATTTTGCATAAATAAATTCACCACCCGTTATGAAACAAAGAAAACCAACACTTACCTAATCGAATAATAATTGTATCCAAATAATATAAATACTTATCTACTAAAAATTATTTTTGGTACAATTTATATTTTTATACGTATCGATTACCCGTCTTGAAACTCTCTCTCGAAGTCAAAAATAACTTCCAAGCAGCGAGGCAGTATCTAAATTACTTAGAGTAAATAAATCCCCTTTGCGAGGGAAGTAAAAACCCTCGGGACGTCTTTGGTTCCACCCACCGCCGCTCGCTCGATCTCCGACACAATATTGCACGAGTTATGCCGTACTTATATTTAGAAAGATGCTCTTTAGTTCTTGCTTACATCAGACTATCTTAGTATTTGTGTGTTACATGACATTGGAATATTATCATACTTTCAAAATTAAATAGTTTTGGAAGGTATTGCATGCTTATCAAGATGATATTGGTTTTGTTATGAAGTGCTTGCAGATGTTGTGAACAATGATGCCAGTGTTAGCAATATAACTTAAATTTTAATATTGGTTTATATACATAAAAATATATCAATAAGTTGCAGTTACATATTATACGGAATAGTTTATATAGGCTGTTAAAAAGGGTATAAAACTTTGAGGATATATACATGTTGATGTGCTGATTTTTAAAACACAGATTTTTTTTAAAATTTGTAAAATGAAGGGTGGTTTACCTTAAGTAAATATTTTAATACCATTGGTTAAATTAACATTATACAACAAACATGATTAAATTAAAATGGCAAAACATATTTGTGCCTACTTATTGAAAATATCTATTAACTTAATATTATCAAATTACAAATATATAACAAAATAATACTGTATTATAAAAGAAAGAAAAAACTAACATAACATAAATCTGTTATTGCAAAAAAATAAAGGGTATACTCTATTCCCTGTATGAAGACGATGACGTCACATTCGGTATCCATGTGATTCAAGATTTTGTGCTTAAAACGTTTACATTGGTATTGGATTGACATTTTTAAACTAATTAAATTTTATAAAGTAATAAATATATTAATCTGACATTTAAATTCTTACGCAAAATATAACTCGCAATATGATAATTGTCATATAATATTTAGACATAAATTTAAATTTGTTGTTAGGGAAATAGGAAATACAGGTCCAGCAGCGCACTCGCTATATTTCCATTTTCTTAAAATCTCATAATTCATGTCAAAATATTATCGGCAATTATCATATCACTTGCTATATTAGTTATGATAATGCAAAAACTAATCTTTTCAAATTTCGCATCTATAATTACACATTCTTTAGAGCGAACATTTTTTGTGCCACTGAACTGGTAGGTTACAATAAGGAATACAAATTTAGAAAATATACATCATCACGTATTTTACCCATTATCGTGTGTGGCACTCTGCCGTAGCAAATTTCGGTAAGAGATATATGTCACAAAGATTATTTGAATGTAGTGAAAGTTGTTGTCGGCTGTGAAAATTGAATGAATAAAAATTATTATACATAAAGAATAATTTGATTTAATTGAAGTTGTGTAGAAGTTTCATATAACTTCATTTAATTTAAATTAATATTAATGATGAATAATTTTTATTCATTATTGTGACCGACCAGTCCTGTGGCGGAAAAATAAATGTTAGCTCTAGATAATGTGCAAAAAAATTTTTCCCTACAACTGTGCGATTTCTTTGTTATTACGTAACTATAATTGCCTTGGTTACGTATGGAAAGTAGATGAATGCAGACCAAGTGTGTTTCCGAAAGCAAAGAAACACTAGTGCGGAAAGTGGTTCATTACGTAACTGTCAAAAGAATATTGTTTTGACAGCGATTTAAATTTCGCGCCGAGCGCGGAATTCATATTTTGACCACAGACGCTTATGGAAGAAGAAGATACGGTGAACCAGCGCTAGTAAATATGCAGTAGTATATTTTGACGTTTATAAACGTAACCTTAATTTGCAGTATATCTAATCTGTAGACAATTAATAAAAAGAACCGAACAAAGTAAAATATATCGATAAATGGTTTTATTTAAAGAGTAAGTGAAATACTTCATATTTATTGTTTGTGTATATTATTAATACAGTTGTAACAGTTGCTTATATTGACATAATGTAAAATGGAAACTTTTGTGTCTAAAGAAACATTGATTTCTTCCATACCTGTTCATATTATTACCAGTAATATTATTGGTAACAATTTCGGAAGCTTCAGAAGTACCAGCAGCAGGTTGATTGTCATTGTCGAAAATAGATCCAACATAGTATGATCCGGAGCTTCAATTATATTTGGAGGTGTTAATGATAAAGAAGAATCACTCACTGTACTATTCCAAACAAGATGATTTTGAAGAAATTATTTTGACGTTAGTGAAAATTTTTTAAATAACGTAGAACAATGTGCAAGCAATCAACAAACAAACCATAGCAACGCAGTAAAACATCGTTCTCATGTAATATCATTAAAATTTTATAAATTTTATAAATTTTAATAATATTTTAGTGATTTACTAAATCGTACAGTTGTAGGAAAAATGTTGTTTATAACACGTGCCGAAAAAGGTTACATGCTCGTTAAATTCTGCACTTGCACGTAACGAGCCTTTTTCGGCACTTGTTATAAAAATAACTATTGCGTTATCGTGGATACTTCAAATAATATATTCCTATTCCTTTGTAAATAAATATCCAGCATTTGAATTATTTTAGTTTTTTATTTGGTTTTCTACAGAAGTTTTATTTTATTACATTTTTGTAGTCCCATAAATATCAAATAAATTGTAAAATTTTAATTCAAGTATTAACAGTTTTAATTATTCTACTTTTGTTTTTTTTTTTCGAGTTTTTATTATAATTTTCCAATTTATAAATGATAAAATTTCAATATAAATGTTATGCTTCTTAAATAAATAATTAATTAATTTTTACATATTTATTCTAGTATCTGTAACTGGGTTTTCAAATTTAAAAACCGGTTATTATTATTAATTTATCTAAAAAAAAGTTTTTTAAACCGACAATCCTACTGTCCATAGTTGATATTTAAATTTAAACTATCAAAAAATAAATCAAATATCGTCGGTAAGGATTAAAAATAAAGGCAAAATAATATATCTATAGCATTAATTGTAAATAAAAAGATAAAAATTTACAAATATTTCATTTACTACCTACTTACAATTAATGTATCAATTTTGTCGGTATCATTTGATATAAGACAAACAATAACTTTTAATTATATATCACTTACCGAGATCTGCTTCAGCAGAGTGCCACACCCAGTAATGGGTAGAAGGCGTGATGATATATTTTTATTTATTTTATTTTTTTATGTTTAATTGTAATCACTAATTGGATATCTACGAAGACTATTTAAAACTAATGTAATTATCAATAAAACATAGAATTCAAATTATCTAGTGTTACCATCTGTAAATTAAATACTTGAAGATTTAATGTAGATAAATTTAAAATTACTTCTCGCAAATATCACGCAAGATTGAAATATTGATTTTATATAAAATTCAATATCAGAATACATGATATGTATATAAAATTCAATTTAAATTTGTAGTTTGTACCTGCTACAACATTCGATATTTCTGCAAAAATACGACATGCCTGCACGATATTTTCCACACAAGGAAATGAAAAAGTTTTGATATTTCAATAGCAATGTCGTTTCTGTTTGATTTATTTGATTGATATACTGAAACAAGTTATGGGTTTGACGTAGATTTATTGCAGTCGTTGGAATCTTACATACATGCAATAAATTTTCTTCAGTGATTCCTGAATCTCTCCTTTTTCAATATAATCGCTGATATATTTCAATTTTATTGTTTAATCAAACTCTGATATGTAATCTAATAAAAAGATGAACATGTTATTAATCTCAATCAGATATACACGATGTTTCGCAAAAAACTCTCAGATATACAAAAATTTCTAAAAAAAATGTACATAACATAAATACAAGTACACATAACAAATAGACAAAAAAATATTTAAATTTGTGAATTAAATTACTAGTCTTTATCGTCTGAATTTGAATTGAAAAGGAAGGACAATCTTCGAATAACTCTTTCATAAATTGACACCATTTCTTCAATAAATTTCGATTTAGCAGTTTTACCGTTTTTATTTACCAATATTTTGTGTCTGTGTATACTTAATAAACTTAGAATATTCAATCGTTACGATAGGAAACATATTGCTAGCTGGCCATAAGAATACTGCTGAAAATTTAGTTTCAGCTTGAATTTATTATCTTTAAACTTATAACTGAATTTTTATTTTATTTATATATACATATACAGGGTGGTGACCGCAACTCTCGAATATGGGACTTTGACATGTAAAATCATCTTGTTTTAATTTCCTGCTTCCTTAATTATTTAAAACAAAAAATCTTCAAATAAAAGTTTTAGGGCATAAAATTCAAATTTTATTTTGCATGCTTTGTAACGGTACAAATTAGATCTGAAAATGACTAAAATTGTTTCAAAACTATCGATAGCTATGAAATTGAAACAAAATTAAACAAATGTTTGACGTTCAGTCTGTCAAAACTATCAAAATAAATGAAATAATAAATAAAGGATTTATTTTGACAGACAAAACGTCAAACATTTGTTTAATTTTGTTTAAATTTCATGGCTATCGATAGTTTTGAGGCAATTTTCGGCATTTTCAAATATAATTTGTGTCGTTACAAAGTATGCAAAATTAATTTTGTTTATTGGTTCAGATGTAGAATTTTATGCCCTAAAACTTTTATTTCAAACTTTTTTGCTTAAAATATTTAGGGAAGCAGGAAATTACAAAATTAGAATTTTACATGTTAAAGTCTTATGTTCGAGAGTCGTGGTTACCACCCTTGTTAAAAACCAGGGGTACTAACAATTTATATTTTAAGTAACCACCCTTAATTTAGCGAACTAAAATAAAATATTTTTAAAACTTAACCTTCATGTTTAGAAACCTCCTGTATATTGAATTAAACAATCATACTCGTAGTCATTAAAGGATATTATATTTACATAATCTAATTAAAAACAAAACAATTATTTCGTAGCACTAGACCTTCGTTAACATTTTAATAAAATAAATTTACAAATTAAAACAAAAATAAAATAAACAAAAGTTCTCAAAGCTTATTCAGTAAAAGTTATAAAACAATATCATGTACGACACAAATGCATAGACATCGCTGGTAGCTTTTTAGATTTAGTTTGCTGCATGTCCGCATGTGCGCTGCTTGCATCATTTCTACACCATGTATATAAGAAATAAAACATCACATCACCATACACCCAATACTACTGTGTGTTCTTCAAAACTCTTTTTGAACTGTCTTTTTGTACAATGTCACTAATTTCTCAGTATCAGTATCTCAGTGTATATCTTGTTGTTCGGTGTTTTAAAACAGATTTTAAACAACAACTGATAATTACTCCAATTAAATAATATTTTCTACGGATATACAGTCCATTCAGAGTAGAGTGATCTTAGTTGTTTATAGCATTATCGGTAGAAATTGGTGTGATGTCTATTTAATGGTGACACATTGTATTGTCTGCTGTCAAATTCTTATAAATGATTTTAGAGAAAAATATTTCGGATAAAAGTTGTTGATAATATAGTTGTCTACATCTTTTGTTTGAAGTATTTTTCTGTAAAATAATTTAGAAAGGATTTACGAGGGAAAATATACTTAGTCACACTTAATCGGTTGTTATACAAGTAGTAGGCATTGTTAATTATCGGAGTCTCTTTTGTTTTTATAACATAATAAATACCATGGTATAAACTTCATTTAGCATTAGTTTCTTCCGTATTAATTTTAGAATTAAGTTTAAATACAACAGATGTTCAGAACCAAAAACTGAATCCAAGGAGTTCCAATTTATTGATATAATAAGTTTCTGTCACGAGACAGACGTAAATTAAAAGAATTATTTATTGCTATTTACAGATTGCTATGAAAAATAAAAGAAATAATTTGACTGACCTGTCACATAGGCAATCGTGCCCAGTGCAGTGGCGTACCTAGAACTTTTGCCGCCCAGAGCGGTCTCCAGTTTGCCGCCCTTTCTAAGTCAATCAAATGGTGGTTTTTATAAAATAAAATAAATAAATAAATCATCACGCCTTTTGCCCATTACTGAGTGTGATACTCTGCCGAAGCAGATCTCGATAAGTCAAATCACGGCTCCTAAAGATGTTAGTGGTGGAGGAGCCACAGGGGTAATTTTTAAATTGGTAAAATGTTTTGTCGGTTTTGGGATCGAACCAGGGTTCTTAGGATCCACTGACCGACTCGGATACCATTGAGCTGTTACCCCATATATGGGATAGTTTTTATAAATTAAAAAAATAAATATAAAATAAATATATCATCACGACTTTTACCCATTACTGGGTGTGGCAATCTGCCGAAGCAGATCTCGGTAAGTGATATATTTATGTACGTGACGTGCGGTTACCAGCCGTCAAGTCACGGCCCCCAAATATGTTAGTGGTTGAGGAGCCACAGGGGAAATTTTTAAATTGGTGAAAATGTTTTGTCGTTTGTGGGATCGAACCAGGGTTCTTAGGATCCACAGGCCGACTCGGATACCACTGACACTGGTATGCATAGTCGTTCGCCCAGCGACGCGCTGAGGAAGCGCCCATAAGCGATACACTTGGCGAAACGACTATGAATACTAGTGTGAGACATTACCCCATATATGAGGCGGTTTTTATAAATTAAAAAAATAAATATAAAATAAATATATCATCACGACTTTTACCTATTACTGGGTGTGGCACTCTGCCGAAGCAGATATCGGCAAGTGATATATTTATGCGCGAGAATTCTGGTTACCAGCCGTCAAATCACGGCCCCCAAAGATGTTAGTGGTGGGGGAGCCACAGGGGTAATTTTAATTTGGTGAAAATTGTTTGTCGGCTGTGGGAATCGACTTGGGGTCCTCAGGAGCCACAAGCCAACTCGAAACCACTGAGCCATTATCCCATTAAATTGATAAACATAAAAAAAAACTGTAATTGAGACCTACTATAGTTGGGGATCTTTTTTACCATTGGATAGCATATTTAAATTAGGCAGTAATAAAGGAATTATTATATTTTCAACCCTACATTGACGATGAAGAAAAATATTCGAAATCATATAGTAATTCATAATTCGTAGAAATCAAATAGTAAACTTATGAAGTGAACAAGATGTTTTTTACAACTAAAAACTAAATATAAAAAATGCCGCCACAAAATATGTGCCGCCCGGTGCGGACCGCACCCACCGCCCCCCTCTAGGTACGCCACTGGCCCAGTGGATAAAAGCGAAGTAAAACTTGCGTTTCTTAATTAGCAAGCTAGATGTCGTGCGTTCAAATCTCACCGACTTCTACTTATATCAAAAAAATACTAATGTGTCTGAGTGGTTTCGATTCCACTATATGCTCTAGGCCTACTATACTATAATTGGGATTAAAGTTCTGTACTGCAGAGTATCAAAATAATATTTTTTTTTCTTTTTTATTATATTGTATATTTACAACTGGCTTATTAGCCAACCAATAAATTAGATATATGTTTTTCGCATGCAAGAAGGTGATATTTAAAAATAATAATAGTTATTGTGTGTACCACGAGTAGCAAGTATCGCTATTGCTCCCGACTGCGCCTTGATAAACAATATCCATGCACGAGCATCAATAGACTACTTTCTCCTCTAGGTACACAAATAGATATTATACGGCCAAATAAAACGCTTGCAAAATAATTTTAAAACTTTTTAAACAAGCGGAAGTGTTACTTTTCCCTTTATTGCTATTGGGGACAAGCGGGAATGTTATTTTCTTCTTTGCTGCTATTGGGGACAATCGGGATAATAAAATAAATGTTTATTGTTCGGAAAATAATAACTTTCCGTTGTCAAATGTCTTGTGAAATAGCATACTTTTCGTTGAGGTCGTATATAAAAATATATTTCTTTTATTTCTCTTGGCAGTCTGTAATTAGCTATAAATGTCATTTTAATTTACGTCTATATCGTGACAATAACATATAACAATAAAATTGAGCTCATGGCATGCAATTTTAAATTTTGAACATCTTTTTAATTTAAAATTTTGTTTTATTTTTATTCTACAATTAATAGGGAGGAAACTATCGACAAATTATCATTTTACCATTACATTTGTTATACAACAAAAACAAAGACATCCTGTATATATAATGTATTAAAAATAAAAGATTGTTAATAAATTAAATGCAATGGGTTAGTCTAGTGGGTTAAGATGATGGATTGTGTGTTTTAAAGTTTTGGATTTTAGCTAATTTTGTAACTTTATCCAATTAGTATTGAAAAATCACTACTAAAATCAACTACCTATACCTTGGGCGAATTCGAAACCTTATAAAGTCATATTACCTTATTAAGTCATGTTACAAGTAGAGTGTCTACAATGAGAGTGAGGACATACGGTTACGGCCTCCATATTTGTTCCAATTTAAAATGGATTGTATACGGGCAAAACACGAAAATATTATTTTGCGAATGTATGACTTGAATTTAATATATTTTTTATTTATAAATTTCAAGCATAGACATATTTGAAAATTAAAAAATATATATAATATATAGACTAATGAAATGATAGTAAAATCATTATTTTTAAATAAAAGTATAATTACTGTCAGAACAGAATTCATGCATTTGAAATTAAATATTTCATATCATTAGTATCAAACTGAAAAAGAGCAATAATAAATAAAATAAACCAATAAATTTTACATTACCAGAAGAAATACTATTTATTGTATAAAAAATGACTCCTTAGAGTTGTATTAGTATATTGAAATATAGAATAGATGATTGATACTCGAAATATATATATATATATATATATATATATATATATATATATTTATTTCATAATAATTATAATTGGACGTTTCGAATCGACAACGCGATTCATTAGCAGCATAACCATATTAATTACAGGTGTTAAACGTATATTTTAAATATAATAAGAGTAAAAACTCAAAATTACATAAACCAACATAATCGTGTCAAAGTCATGAAAAACACAACATCTCCACATGGAGATTGGAACTGTTAATACCTAAATAATAGAGGTACAACTGGCCATTATTGTTTACGAAACTTTACATTATATTTATTTATTGTATAAATTTGGTTTATGTTACTTACCTTAATATTTTATTCAATTACTTATCACAAATTGTGTCCTAATAAGCACTTAAACTGTACTAAAACTGCTAAGTATATAAAAACTAACACGTAATAATAAACAGTAAACTAAATTAAACAATTTTAACTAATTAAATTTAAGAAAAATTGCCAAACAAACACGAACTCCCTATACAACGCAAGCTAAAACAGCAACAGATTGGAACAAATATGGCGTAGCCAATGAAAATGAAGACCACTATTGGCATCACTCTCATTGTAGACACTCTAGTTACAAGGTACAATGCAAGCCATCTAGCGAGTAAAAATTAAAACAATAACAAGGTCCATAATAAAAAGAGACTTACCACCTCAAATTGACATTGACATTGACAATTAATTTAATATCCCATGGAGGTTAGAATAGATATTTTTACTTTCATTGAAATCCGATTGTGTATTAATAGATTAATGGCAGGTTTCATCAACAAAAATTAAATTTTAAACATGGTTTAAATAAATAAAAGCAAATCGAATGTATGACAGCAATGCCAATGATTCAATTTGACATGTAATTTTCATATGCTTTTATTTATTTAATCAACGTTTAAAATTTAACTTTTGTTGGTGAAACCGGCCATTAGGGCCAGTTTTTCAATCACCGATTAATTTCAATAACTGTATTCCATTTGCTACTTGGTTCATTTAAATCAGTTCAGATACTTCAGACAACATGATAAAATGAACTGAATTAAGCAAACTGATGCATTTATTGGGGCGAATTACCTCAGAATAAATTAAAATGAGTAATTCTAGTACTGGAAATAAAGTTCTCAGCGAAATAAATAAGTGATTTGGTTCAGAAAATGTAAGTTAGATCTGATCCAAATGGCAAATGGAATATGCATAATCATGATTAAATAATAATGGAAACTATGGTTACCATTATTATTTAATCATGATTAACGTTAATCAAGAGTTAATCGATGATTGAAAAACTGGTCCCTTAATGTCATTGTTGGTATGACAGCTCTCAATAAACAGACGTTTTCTTAAATTAGATTCCTTATGGAGGATTGTGAGTCATCTCTTTTTGCTTTCTTTAGATTAATAATGATTTTTTTTCATTTTCTATATGTTTGTCCTGAATATTAAACTTGCAAATTTAATTTACTTTAAGTATTGTTTTACGTTATAAAAATCACGTTTGGTGAGTTATTTATTTGTTTTGACTAACAATTTTTTTTTATTGTTACAATTTTGTTATTTTTTTTATTATATAAACCTGAAGATGGCCATAACCTTAGCCGAAACGTTGTCAATGAATCTTCATTAAATAATTTACAACTTAAGCTTATCTCCGTTATTACATCCCCATAATATTTGAAGTGTTTTCGCAAAAATACCTCAGGATCTTTTGACATCTTTGAAAATGTTAGTGTCAACTGAAAGTTAGCCACTCCTTCGTTGTTACTAACGGCCATTTTCCTTTAAAATACTTTCCATATTATTTATAAATAAAATAGTAATAATTAAATAATTTGTTTATACCCATTCTTCGTTATGGTAGCTTTTTACTTCCAGATTGCGCTAGACGACATTTTCAACATGGATCAAATCCATGACTCCCACAACACAATCCATCACCTAGCGCACAATTCACAAAGCTCTCGACCATGAATAGAATCATGTCAACAAGTTGTATTTATAAAATAAATCAAGTATTTGCCAAGTGCTGTATGCATATAGATCACTCTATTCTACTTGTAATGGATTATAGATGAATTTCTGTTGCGGTTGGTAATAAATAAATTCCCCGCGTGATTGGAGTGACAAGTTTACAAGTTAGAGAATTTAACAAATTGCCGAATCGGAACGGAACGAGAAACTCAAATTCGATTTGGGTTTGAATGCCGCACAGTTATGGTAGTAACATTACGCGCTCTCTTACGCTCACGTTCAATAACGTTAAGTTTGATTCATGATGTTGAGTGAACGCTCTGAGGAAACTCATCAGGAAACGAACTGACAGAAAAACGATTTACGATTTCTCTCTGACTACGTGAACACTGCTTCTCAAACTGCGCCGAGAAAATAAAAGTTATTTTCTCTTACCTGAAATTTGTGCGGTGTGATATTATACAGTATAATTGTGTCGGATGTATTTGATTTTGAGTCTGATTTGTTGATCAAAACGTCAAAATAAAGACGTGTTTACATAGAGTACAAATTTATGACAGTGACAGCGCTGGACCAATTTTATTATTTCACATTTTTATACCGGATGGTTGAAATATAGGACATATAATGTTGATCTGCGTATAAGTCACTAATTATATTTGATTTTACACCCATTTTAATTGGTATAATCAAGTGTGAGATTTCATAAAAGGGTAGTGATGGCTATGGAATTTAAACTGAATTACAAACAAATGCAAAACAATTTTCAATAATTTGACAGTTTACGCAAACCTTATTATTACCATTAATATATAGTTTTTTAAAAGAGTTTCTTAATAAAAAACACTAGGTAATAATGGTAATAATAAGTGTTACGCGAAATTTCAAACTATTAAAATTGCTTTCAAATTGTATGCAATTTTTGTTTAATTTCCATGACTATCACTACAAATAAACACTTTTATTAAATTTAAAAGTTACTTTTACGTGTTAAAATAAGTGTAAGATAAAATATAATTAGTGATCTAGACGCAGAATTCAATTATCAGTAATAATATAACAAGAGAGTGAGAATAAATTGTAAATAATTAAGGGTACATACAGTGTGTCCATCCAAAACCTGAACATAGTCTTAAAACATGTGGTATCAGTTTTTTGGTGCGCATTAATTCCCAATTAATTTTATAAGAAAATTCTTCAAGTACAAATTGAAGAGTACAAAATTACGGATTTTTTTATATAAAACACATTTCATTTCTGAATTTTAGCAGAGCGCAAATGTTAATAAAATATTTGTAATATTTATAAAAATAAAGGCTTCCATGAAAAAATTAAAACAATTGTCTACCGTCAAAAATATTGACGTTAATTTAATACAAATACTGGGATAATTTTTTTGTAACTGGACATACAACGGTGGTTGTAGGTTCATTTTATTATCTCCAACTTTTATTCATGTGATTATTTTTTTACGTTTCTCAAAACCAAATGCTTCATTGTATGTCACGTGTCAGCGTCTTAACCAATCCTGTTATTATACTGAGAATAATGGTCTTGTGATTATTCCCGGGAATAATCTCTGTAGCTTTTTGTTGGCAAATGACATGTAGTTGTCAAATAATTATTTAAAACTGTCAACGAGTCAAGTAAAATGTGTGAAAAAATCGATTTACTTCTGTTTTAGATACAGAAATACACCAACAAATTTTGGAAACAACTTCGAAGAATACATTAATTAGTAGTCAATAGATATGGACCCAGTTCAAAATCTTTTAAGTTAGATGAGTCAATCTCATCAGCTAAGTCAAAAAATAATCTAATTAAATATAACTCGAGAGTTGGATTGTAGAAAATAATTCTCCAGCATCTTTCTCAAACTTGTTGCCATTTGGCTATAACCACTCAAGCTCTACGGGCTTTCGTGACTATTGCTTGACAACAAATTTTCAAAAGATGTGTCAAATTATTTTCAATTTATTCTCACTCTCTTGTTATATTATTACTGAGAAATCGATCATTTTTTAGGTGTATTTCCTTCTTTGTCTGTGATTCAATATTAACGTCAATATTTTGACATTAGACAATTGTTTTATTTTTTCTGGACGTCTATATTTTCTATACAAATATTTAATTAATTTTTGCACTGTGATGAAATACACAAATGAAGTGTGTTTTATGTCAAAAAAATCGTCATTTTATTCACTACAACTTTTACTTGAAGTATTTTCCTATAAAATTAACTGGGAAGCAATGCGCACCAAAAAACTGATCACATGTTATAAGCCTATGTTCGGGTTTTGGATGGACACACTGTATGTACCCTTAATTTTTTTCCACGAATTATAAAACATCCTGTATAGAACATTTTAGAACATATATCCAAATTGTACGCCATGTTTATTTACAGGATAATTAGTGCTACCGCAATCACAAATTTATTATGCTATGTACACATGTTTTCATTGTGATGTTTTGGTCAGCCAATAGGGAACAGAATAAATTACGTCATATGCTACTATAATGTATACTCTCGCCGATAATTTGTTTTTGACACTAAAGTAAAAAGTAAAAATCTAAGGCTAAGATATAACTAAGAAAAAATTAAATTCCTGAGCCTTAAAAATATAAAGATAAATCTAAATACGTATTTCGAGAACTAAGTTCTCATCTTCAGTAGACGAAGCAAGGGAAAACTAAGATTACACAACTTGTGAACCAAGCTAGTGGTCAAGGTTGAATCCGGATTCAACTTGGTTCACAAGTTGTGTAATCTTGGTTTTTCCCTTGCTTCGTCTACTGATGATGAGGACTTAGTTCTCGAAATACGTATTTAGATTTATCTTTATATTTTTAAGGCCCAGGGGTTTAATTTTTTCTTAGTTTTGTCTTTGACACCATAAATTTTCTATTTCACATATTATTTGAGTCGACAAATTTGGAATTTTACTCTGTTTTTGTTATTATTATATTTTATTTTAAAATATTAGAAGTGCTAACAATATTCTGGTATGTTTTCACATAAAAAAGTTGTTAATTACGAATGCAAATTCTATTCAAAACGTACCAACAGATTCGGCAAACATAGGAGTATGTTACATTGTAAAATCTGACTTTTTATAAGATGTCTAATCATTTTATGAAACGCGATCATATGTTCAAATTTTTGTTGTCTTAGCATTATTTTATTATCTGGCTACTCATTTTATAAACCGTTTAAACATTTTATAAAACGATAATAGCATACGACAGCATTGATAAAATCATTTAGTTATTCAAAATTATGGCCAAAGTATTTCAGTTATTTTATAAAACAGTTATGTTATTCAACGTCTAAAATAATCCTTTCATTTTATGTAAAATAATGTTTTGATAAATAAATCTAAATTATCATAACTTAAGATCATATTTTTATTATAGGTATATTTAGGACCAATTCAGATGCTCATTACACTATCAGTTTTCAAATTTAAAATGAAAGAACAAATGTAAAACGTTCCTGGGTTCTTTACATGGGCGTCCGCAGGGGGACAAGCCCCCCCCCCCCTGGATATTAACTAGAGTTGTGACCACGACTCTCGAACATAGGACTTTAACATGTAAAATTATAATTTTGTAATTTCCTGCTTCCTTAAATATTTTAAGCAAAAAGCTTGAAATAAAAGTTTTAGGGCTTAAAATTCTACATCTGAACCAATAAACAAAATTAATTTCACATACTCTGTAACGACACAAATTAGATTTGAAAATGACGAAAATTGTCTCAAACTTATCGATAGCTATGAAATTGAAACAAAATTAAACGAATGTTTGGCGTTAAATCTGCTAAAACTATCAAAATATAATCTTTATTTATTATTTCATTTATTTTGACAGATAAAACGTTAAACATTTGTTTAATTTTGTTTCAATTTCATGCCTATCGATAGTTTTGAGGCAATTTTCCTCATTTTCAAATCTAATTTGTGTCGTTACAAAGTATGCTAAATTAATTTTGTTTATTGATTCAGATGAAGAATATTATGCCCTAAAACTTTTATTTCAAGCTTTTTTGCTTAAAATATTTAGGGAACCAGGAAATAAATAAAGCAATATGATTTTACATGTTAATGTCCTATGTTCGAGAGTCGTGGTCACCACCACCATAGTTAATAACCAGGGGGGGTGCACCCTCCTTGCCTCTCCCTGCGGACGTCCATGCTATTGGCTATTTTATTTAATGGAGAAATAAAGTTAAATGAATTAATAAACATTGCTGTCAACAAGTTGATTCGATGTTTTTTAGTTAAATGACACAGTGATGGAACTGGCTATAAAGTGTACAAAATGATGTTACATTTTTGTGTTTATCATACAAACATTTTATCAAATGGTGAAAACATTGACCGTGTAATACCGGCTTCATATAACGTTCTCATTTCAAGTACGTACATCATGAACAATTCAAAGGATAAATATTTTATTTGCAAAACTACACTAATCTAATAATTTAAATTTGCTTTAGAACTAGCGTCTACAAAATAACTAATTTACGAAACTATTAAAGCATAAAGCAATATAATGAATAATAAAACAGTTTGAGAAGTACTGTTCATCTGGCGGAACCATCTGCGAAACAAGGGTAATTTAACTGTCAAACAGTGCTAATATTCATACACATACATACAGGCATACAAACATTTCATCCCTCTACAAATATATGTAGTATTCCCGTGCCACCAAATACACAGACACAATAGAATAGAAAATATATATTTCACTACACACGAGACATCTAGCGATGCATTCGCGAACCATACATATTTCATGGGCTCCAAGTGGGCAGAGAAAATGGGAAGTACAACCTCCTGAATAAAGGGAGGGGGTGATACGCTAAAAGGGAAAATCGGGTTTTTCATTTACAGATTTTCGTTGTTTATTTCGTTCAGTGATTTTGAATGTGTTCTGAATACATTTGATTTAATGGGGATTTATTGAACGATATCAACAACAAAATTAACATTTTTATTTATTATTAATAAAAATGTGTACGTCTATTTTGTTGTTCAAAATTAAAATTTTCTTGTGTTGTATAAAAAAGGAAAAAGGGCAAACATATAGCGAGATACGACGTTACATACATCAAAAGATCTTGGCACAACTGGACTCAAAAATTGTCATATTTTTTTTGCTATCAAATGTTCCTAAATTATTAATTTTTTTTTATTTTTATATGAAGAATTTGCTCTACAATAGTTTGGAAACATTTGCCAGCTATATATATACTAATATTCTTGAAGCTAAACATGGTAAGATCTTGTGAATATCATATATATATATATTACAAATATACAGGCTGGTGAACGCAACTCTCGAACATAGGGATTTAACATGTAAAATCACAATTTTGTAATTTCCTGCTTCCCTAATTATTTTAAGCAAAAAAGCTTCGAATAAAAGTTGTAGGGCATAAAATTCTGCATCTATGCCAATAAACAAAATTAATTTTGCTTGCTTCGTAACGGCACAAATTTAATCTGAAAATAACGAAAATAGCCTGAAAAGTATTGATAGCCATGGAACGAAAACATAATTAAACAAATGTTTGTCGTTTTATCTGTCAAAATAAATGACATAATAAATAAAGAAATTCTTTTGACAGATTATACGTCAAACATTTGTTTAATTTTGTTTCAATTCCATGGCTATCGATAGTTTTGAGGCTATTTTTGTCATTTTCAGATCTAATTTGTGCCGTTACGAAGCATGCAAAGTTAATTTTGTTTATTGGCTTAGATGTAGAATTTTATGCCCTAAAACTTGTATTCGAAGCTTTTTTGCTTAAAATAATTAGGGAAGAAGGAAATTACAAAATTGTAATTTTACATGTTAAATCCCTATGTTCGAGAGTTGCATTCACCATCCTGTGTGTGTCATCAGTAGTTGAAAAATAATAATTTTGTAAATGTACCATGCACCATTAATTTATTAATTAGTAAGGTTATTTTTATTGAAGCGCACTTTATTCTTTACAATATTATAAAAAGATTGTGTGTATCGTAGTAGTTACGCAAGAAATTGAAATAATGAGATTTTAAAGCTAAATTTATATGACAGAGAAATTGGGACAACGCCTGGACTTGAACCACAGACCTTCTGCTTACCGAACAAATACGCAAATATTGGGCCACAACACCTATGTACAAGAAAAAGTGTCATCCGAATTTTTCTGTCATAGAAATTTAATTTTAAAATTGTCATTATCACTATCCATTCTTATTTATTCTTGTATGAGAAACTGATAATAAGAATTTATGCAATTTCCTGCTCTCCTGTTAATTTCATGTAAAAAACTAAATATGCGAAGATGTACAGAATTAAAAGATGCATATAAAACTGTTTAAATTTATTTTTATATCGTAGACTGGGATAGCGCAGTAGTAGAGTGCTAGCCTCTGGAAACAGAGGTCGTGGGTTCCAATCCGGGTCAGGTCGGGATTTTTCTTGTCTGGCCTTGATCGGTATCCACTCCCGTATCCATTCCAAGTTGGGATATATTAACTTGGCATCCCCCAGCTATCGGGCACCGGCTAGGGGATGTAACAAGGACTTGCGCGAGTTGGCCGGCAACACACATTACAGTAAAGTAAAAACGTGGCAATGCAAAGTAAAAATTTGTAATATGAGTGTTCCAATAGTCACCCTAGGGACATACTACTACTACTACAACATTTTTTTATTACGTGTCTGGTTTACCCGTAACTTTAAAAATAAATTTCAAATTTTCTGTGAAATTTTGCAATAGCCATGACTTTTGTTTGCCCTGAATTATTTGTAAACGTCAATATTTGAAGGTTATAAACAAATCAAACAAACATAACTATTATTATTTTGGAATAGAAGTTCTGTTATGTTTAATTTTAATTAATTTATAAAATAGATTAATGTTTATAACCGTCAAACATTAGCTGTATTTCACTTGCCATTTGGTTCACTTAAATCAGTTCAGATAAATTCGACACATGACTAAATGAAATGAATTAAGCATACTGTTGCATTTATTGGGGTGAATTACTTCAAAGCAAATTAAAACTTCAGTGAAATTAGTAGAGTTTGACATATAGCTTTGTATGTATCCGTTCACAGCTCTGAAATTTGATGCGCCCAAATTTCACTTTCTACAAAAGTTTGCAAACTCCAAACTTTTTACCAAATTTAGAGACCGTTCTACAAATAAAGTACATCGGTGGTACAAATTGAACGAATTCTCTAACACGTGGTCAGTAACAAGCCAATCGGAAAATAGCTGAGAGATGGTACATTGAAAAGATAATAGATGTCGATATTACATAAATTTCGAGTTGTGAACGCACGAAGTAATTTGCAGAAATTCGTGTTTACAAATTTCACCAAATTTAGAGATGTGAATGCGGCTTAATTCTAGTACTGGAAATAAAATCAGTGAAGTAATCCTGAGGAATAAATAAGTAATTTTGTCCAGGATGGCTAGCACAGTGGTATGAAGTCGGCCTGTGGATCCTGAGGTCCCTGGTTCGATTCCCACAGGCGACAAATTTTCATAATTTGAAAAGGCTATCCCTGTGGCTCCTCCACCACTAACATGTTTGGGGGCCGTGATTTGACGACTGGTAATCGCACTTCACGCGCAAAATATATCACTTACCGAGATGTGCTTTAGCAGAGTGCCACACCCAGTAATGGGTAGAAGGCGTGATGATATATTATTATTATTATTTTATTATTTTGTCCAGTAAATGTAAGTTAGATCTGATCCAAATGGCAAATGGAATACGCCTATTGACGTTTATTAAAAATGAATGAAAAACAAAAGTCATGGCTATTGCTATAATTTAACAGAAATTTTGAAATTAATTTTTAAAGTTGCGGCGAAACCAAACACTTATTAAAAAAATGTAAAAATAGTTTTGTATGCATTTTTAAATTTTAAACATTTTTGCTCTTTGCACAGTTTTTCCGTAAGATTCATAAGAGAGCAAGAAATTGCATAAAACTAATACCCTATGTTAAATCCCTGTTCGGCCCTACCAAGCACCACCCAGTATATAATTTTGTATATCTTATATCAAGATGGCGGTTAGAGTCGGTCTAATCTAATAATATTAATCATTCATAGAAAAGTCTCTGCTTTATTTTACCATTAATTGTGGAACAGTCAGAGCTGCAAGTAAGTGTATAAGTAGTAGCACTATGATTGCGCTGTCAAGGCACAAGCTACAGTTTGCGAGTTCGAATTTTGCTGACTACATAAAAATCCATTTGTATACGATAAAAAATTAATTAATACTTGTTCATTAAATTTTGCTTAAATTCTGCTGAACAGCGTATTCACAGAAGTTAAAGTGGGGTGCAAATTACTCGAGGTTCGGGCTCTATCAAGGAGCCCGAAGGCCAGAAAAATATAATTTTTTATAAAATAAATTACATACATATATTCCGGCAGTACGGTAGTGAGATTAACGTTAGGGCAATTGAATCTTAAGGTCCCAAATTCAAATCCCACTAAAGCTAAGAATATGTAAACTAGTACACTGCGATACGGTAAAACCGGCAGAGAACTCCGGAGCGCCCTTAACTTCACACGCAAGTTCAAACCTTACTAACTTGCGTTTAATACAAGCAAAAAGTCGAGCGTTCGAATCTCATCGACTTTAACTTATATAAGAAAATATGATGAAGCAAGAGTAGTTCGGATTTCACTATCTCGTAATCTGCTTTGGGATTAAATTCCTATTGTGCAGAGTAACAAAATAAAATAAATGTTGCACTCTGCCATAGCAGATCCAGGTGCTAACCGTTAAATTACGCCCTTCCAAAGATGATTGGGGAATCAAATCCGGTATCTCAAATCGACAGGCCGACTCGATACAGTATTGCACTATATACTGTATAATAAATATATCATCACGCCCTTTTACCCATTACTGGGTGTGATACTCTGCCGTAGCAGATCTAGGTAAGTGATACATTTATGCGCATGATGTGCGATTACCAGCCGTCAAATTATACCCCCTCATAGATGCTAGGGGAGGAGGTGCCACAGGGATAGTTATAAATATGATGAAAATTGATTGTCGGTTGTGGGGATCAAATCCGGGATCTCAAATCGACAGGCCGACTCGATACAGTATTGCACTATATACTGTATAATAAATATATCATCACGCCCTTTTACTCATTATTGGGTGTGATACTCTGCCGTAGCAGATCTAGGTCAGTGATATATTTATGCGCATGATGTGCGATTACCAGCCGTCAAATTATACCCCCTCATAGATGCTATGGGAGGAGGTGCCACAGGGATAGTTATAAATGTGATGAAAATTGTTTGTCGGTTGTGGGGATCAAATCCGGGATCTCAAATCGACAGGCCGACTTGATACAGTATTCCCCTATAAACTTATTAAATAAATATAAATAAATATATCATCACGCCTTTTACTCATTACTGGGTGTGATACTCTGCCGTAGCAGATCTAGGTAAATCGACAGGCCGCCTCGATACAGTATTCCCCTATAAACTTATTAAATAAATATAAATAAATATATCATCACGCCTTTTATCCATTACTGGGTGTGATATTCTGCCCTAGCAGATCTAGGTAAATGATATATTTATGCGCGTGATGTGCGATTACCAGCCGTCAAATTATGCCCCCCCCCCAAAGATGCTATGGGAGATGTCACAGGGGTTGTTATAAATATGATGAAAATTGTTTGTCGGATTTAGGAATCAAACCCGGGATCTCAAATCGACAGGCCGACTCGATACAGTATTCCACTATAATCTTATTAAATAAATAAAATAAATAAATATATCATCACGCCTTTTACCCATTACTGGGTGTGATACTCTGCCGTAGCAGATCTAGGTAAGTGACATATTTATACGCATGATGTGCGATTACCAGCCGTCAAATTATGGCCCCTAAAGATGCTAGGGACGGAGGTGCCACAGAGGTAGTTATAAATATGACGAAAATTGTTTGTCGGTTGTGGGGATCAAACTCGGGATCTCAAATAGACAGGCCGACTCGATACAGTATTCCACTATAAACTTATTAAATAAATAAAATAAATATAAATAAATATATCATCACGCCTTTTACTTACCCGTTGCTGGGTGTGGCACTCTGCCAAAGCAGATCTCGGTAAGTGATATATTTATGCGCGTGAAGTGCGGTTACGAGCCATCAAATTACGGCCCCCTAAGATGTTAGTGGTGGGGGAGCCACTTTTTACCCCATATAAACTTATTAAATAAATATAAATAAATATATCATCACGCCTTTTACCCATTATTGGGTGTGAGACTCTGCCGTAGCAGATCTAGGTAAGTCAAATTATGCCCCTCCCCCTCCCAAAGATGCTAGTGGAGGAGGTGCCACAGGGGTAGTAATAAATATGACGAAAATTGTTTGTCGGTTGTGGGAATCAAACCCGGGATCTCAAATCGACAGGCCGACTTGATACAATATTCCACTATAAACTTATTTACATAAAACTTAGTAAATAAATAAATATCAAGCCTGAAATTCTACTTGAAATAAAACTGAAGTTAGTATTATTCCAAAATGTCATCGTCCCTACTGTACAACTATTTCTACCATTAATAACCACCCAACATATTTCCATTTCTCCAAAATTCAAATTTCCCTGTATCAAATCCCCCACCCGGTGTACACATGTGTTATGCTGGCTGCGTCAGCGCTATCAGTAACATAACGCAGGACATAGCGCACAACGTTAGGATGGAAACGTGCCCGGACTAAGTTCACAGCGCCTGGAACAAATCCCGGCGTTTTATGCTTCCGGGGAAGTTAAATAGAGGCGAGGATATGAGACAATGTTGTTGAACCAGCCAACTGGGATCTCTGCGAGATATTGGGTTTCATATTGATAGGAGATAAGGGAGAGTCGCTACGAATTTTTTATATATTGGATGATGTAGTTTTTGGGAGATTGGAATAAATATGAACGAAGAATGTCAAGTTTAGGGTGGCCATGAGCGTCGACAGATTTTTTTCAAAGTAGGTGCAAACATAGTGACTATTTTTAAATGTAATACGTTTCGACGTCAACATAGTCTCTGTTTTAGTCTTTGTTTTTGGGTTTTTGTTTCTGTTTATATCGGAAAAATTCCAGCTGTTTCCAGCTCTTAAGATATACATAACCTTAATTCATTATTTTAGTAAAGGTTTGTTCACTTAAATGAGAAAATAATTGTATAAAACTATTTGAAATACTTTAAAAATTATATAAAATTATTAATGAGGAACAGTAATTACTATTAAAATTAAGGACTAGTTTAATTAATTTATACAATTCCAAAATAATTTTAAAAAATCTGGTGTGGGCACCACACGACTTTCTTATACACAGCATATATAATATTTAAAATATATCTTATTAAACATGTAATTTAGTTTCTTTCCGTAAGAAGACATACATAACTAGATAAAGCAAAAATTAAAATTTATGTTTTTTGTTTCTATTGCTACTATGATTAAATATAAAAATTAGTTTTTCTCAAAATTAGACGCATATACAGAAAAATTGCAAATAACATTTTATGTTCCAAATATTTTTGCTAACATCTTTTATTTGAAACTTTTTTCGTAACTGATTCCATTTTTGAAATAAATGGAATTTATTGTTTTGTGTGTCCAGTAAACTTCCGCTTCCGGCTATTCAATTTCATTCAAAATCAACTCAGCTCTTTATATTTCCATTTAACTTATAATTACCAAGTTTCGTTAACAAATCTTATCTCGTTCATGAAATATTGCACACACGGACACACATCCATCCATGCATCCATCCATCCATCCACACACACGCACGCACACACACACACACACACACACACACACACACACACACACACATACAGACATCATTATGAAAATGATCAAAACGGATTCAGTGGACCTCAAAACACGTATTTCCGCGAAAATCTCGTCAACGATTTTTTTCACGATTCCTTTACTTCTTTATACTGTGTATAACAAAGTAAAAATTGGGACATTATTGTAGGGAACAAACCAGAATATTTCAAATATAGTAATTTAAATTTCAAAATTGATTTTGATATTATTAAAATATGATTAAATTGAAATTATACTTATAAAATCAAAGAAAAGAAATAAATTTTAAAATGACAGCGACCAAATATTTTTTTTGACTTGTTAATTTTGTCGTTGCTATTAATCCAGTAATTTTAATTTTTTTTCTCAGTTGAAATTGTTACTATTTTTATTCTATTGTCTATATTTATTGTATGCTCAACACAAACCTAATGACATATGATAAATACGGCATAGAATTGATAGTATAACAAGAGATAGCATTACCGTAGCTAACTCTCTCTTACAGAACAGCGACGAAAGACTATGTCGAAAGTATGAAGACTGCAAACTTTGTGTTTATGCGCAGCGACAAAGACAAAGACTGAGACTAAAACAGTAGCTGGAAACGCTCAGCTGTATTCACATATGACAAACTCTCAAGGTCATGTCGAAAAACTAAGACTAAGACTATATTAAGAGGTGGAAACAAGGCTTTAGGGTGTTCGAGTTTCCATTTTATTTAGGTCCTTTTCTGACGGCGATAAAATTGCTAAAATACAAGTTTATAGGCGGCTGATACATAAATACATAAATAAACCTTTTTGGTTGTGAACGACTACTCTACGGCCGTTTTAATTTCACGACCGCATTTATTTTACGGTTATAGCCATTCGTTTGTTTAAAGAGCAAATTACTCGTATTTACCGGCCATGGTAGTCGAGTGGCTAGTGCAGCAGTTGCTTAACATTGCATGCCGTAGGTCGCGGGTTCGAATCCCGCCCAGGGTACGGATGTTAGTGATGTATTTGTAAGGGTTAGGTAAAAGAACAGCCCTTAATTAAATCTCTCTCTTGATCCTAAGCAGTCAATAAAGCCAAATAAAATAAATTAAAAATAATGTATTTGCTTTCGGGTAATGTTTTAATGCATTTTTAATAATGTTAGAATGGTTCTACGTACAGGAACGTTATTTTCATTATATTTGAGGGGTTAATGCCCAATAGACACTTCCAAAGATAATATTAACCCTTTGCACTCCGTTGGCGCCGTCACAGCGACATAGGAATCATTCTAACAAATCCAATGGCGCCGCAGCGGCGACATAAACAATAGGATTACATTTTATTGTTTAATAAATTAAAGGATCCTTTTACAAGTTTACAAATAGTTCTATTCAGTTGTATACAGTACACACTGGTGATACGTTGTGCTTTTTGCTATGTTTTACATTTATAACAGTAAATACGCATTCATTCTATTCGAATAATATAAATATGGAGGAGAATGTTGAATTTAGTGGTAGTGAAGACGAGTTTGTTTTTGAAGTGCAAAGTGACTTTTCCGATGAAATTTCGATAGAATATGACAATTTTATTATAAGTTCGAGTAGTGAGAGTGCTTTGTAGGACATAAACGAAAAAATCGCGTGTTTTGGACTAGTGAATACTGTGACAATTGTCCTAACAAACCACATATGCATTTGGGAGACTGTTTTCTAAAATACCACATTAAAAATTTATAAAAATTAGAAAATGCTTATTTTTCTTTGATTTCCAATATTATATCATAATAAATATATATTTCTTAGCATAACTACATTTTTTTATTTAATACCTTACCAAAAAATATAGTTTTCTAATTTTTAAAAAGTTTAGTAATTTTTCCTAATAATTTCGCATTATAACCTAAAGAGTTGCCGGTATACCACATAAAAAAAAAATGGAGTGCAAAGGGTTAATTTATGGTTCCAACCTATTGGTACTTTTACGATGTTAATAGGTTACCACAACACAAACAAATTTGTGTCAATTGTCAAAATATAGAAAATAATAAGAAGTTTGTATTAACAAACCATTCTCAGTACAAGAGATGCTGCTTCAAAAATTATCAGGGTTTATGTTTGTTCAACTACTAGAGATAAAAAATAAGTAATCATATAAACGAAAAGGGAGTTTGTACTGCAAATATTTTATCTTTTTCTAATATTCACTACATCTCTTTTGTACGTGACGTCATGTTTTAAGTGCTATTAACATCATGGACGAGCCGTTACTGATTCCACCATATTTTTACATCGAAACGATGGCTTCATATATTTGTTAACTACTACGAATTGTTTAAAGTTTACTTGATGGTTTATCCTGAATTTGTTTTTTGATCTACTGGTGACACAAATTTTATTACCGTGACCACAGACAAAATATACAGATATCTAACTAAATATATTTAAATGGCATCATTTTTCATTTTAGACCTTCACGCGTCCGTATTGCAACTCTAATATCGATTAGATCATGAAACATAATAATCGATCTTAGTACTACAATGCGGCCTTATCCAGAACTACAACAAAAACTGCAGTCATTCTAATACGTTTCGTTAGATGTCTATATTTTATGTGTACTATGAGTACGTCGAAATCTCGCTATATGTACAAGTGATTGGGTGGTGGCTCTGTTTTCCCCATGTGACTGAGTATATTGTATTGTAAAGGCGGATGCGAAACACAAGTGGGAAACGTTCACGTACCTGACGCCGACGTTCTGCGACCACTGCGGCTCCATGCTGCACGGCATCGCTCACCAGGGACTCAAGTGCACAGGTATACACATTGAGAGTGCCGGAGTGCCGGAGAGGTAGCCCAAACGTTCATAATTACACACATACACACGCATTCATAGGTGAACACACATGGTTGTAGGACAGGAGTTTGGTTGTAAGAAGGAAGGAAGAGAAAGATGAAATAAACTGAGGTTTGTTTTAATTCTGGTTAATGGTGATTCGGTTAAATTGTGCACTTAGTAATGTGGAAGAAACTAGAAGATAATTAAACCAAGCAGACGTATGAACAAGTTAAAGTCTGTTAAAATGTATCTGTTTTGAAGCAATGAAAATAAAGACTATCTTGATTTTGTGTCACATATTTAATACAAGGCTCCTATACCAAAATCTTCATAGCAAGAATGAATGATAAAAATATTAAATATATACAGGATGATTCATAACGTACGGAAAATATTGAAAGTGTATATAGGTGGATCCAAAATAATATATTTTCCTTAATAAACTTTTGACAAAAACTCAATACCCAAAAAGTTACAGTAAATCAAAGTTCTTTTAAATTAATGCCCACTTATTGAATATTGCTGAAAATAATAGAGAAGAATTAGTTCTTGTTTCCATACATATCTTTTATAGAAATCTTTCTAAATATATACGTCTTCAAAAAAATAAAATAAATAGCTTTTATGATACTCCATTGCTATGAATTTTTGTAACTAAACATTGTTCACGTCAACGGCCATGGCTGCGCTCGTTGGTACTGATCTAAGCGATAACGCGAGTTAAGTAACGTTGCGCGCGGGTAGTATTTGGATGGGTGACCGTCCAGAGAAAACTCGCGTTGCTGTTGACCATAACACCTAAAACGCAGATCAGGGCGTAATGGCGGCATATGACCTTGGTAGTTGGTCCGCCAAAGGAGCCAGAAAAAAAAAAAAAAAACATTGTTCAATTAACTTTCAAATATTCCCAGCTTTAATTTAAAACTAAGTTAACTACTATAGTTTGTAACGACTGCTTATTATTTGATTAAATTTTAATTTGCAGTAACTTTTTAAATTTTTGTCAAACGTTTATAAAAGAAAAGACATTATTTTGAACCCTGCCCCTTAGCTACACTTTCAATGTTTTCCGTACATTAGGAATCACCCCATCTATTAAATTATTACTATTAGCAAAAAAATTAGTTCAAAATAGTGTTTTATTCCAAAGATTTAAGGGATAAAATATAGTGGTACCATAAGTATTGAAACGTTCTCATTGGCCACTAAACTAAACATGTATTATCGTCAGGAATAATATTCATAATTTTCCTAACAATAAAACAAGTATACCAAATTTTAGATTAAATTTTACAGAAGCAAAAATTGTTTTAATTATTTTGATTTTGGTTATGAAAGCTTTTTTCCTATGCTGAAATTATTCAACATTAAATTACAGTTTTGAATCCGATACTAATATAATCTCTACAGTTGATATTTGAAATTAATAATAGAGAATTTTGCAGAGATTGTAATTTTAACTATATAAAATACGGAACAGCGCTCCAAATTATGTTCGATTAATAATGTAGGTACTAGATAGCTCTTAAGCAATTTGCCAATTAAGGCCGAATCACCTGATTTCCAAACCTTGTCACGAGAGCAAATGCAGCATTATAAATTCCGATGACTTCTTTCTGATTGCTTAAAATTGTTGAAAACTTTGAAACTTACTTCAAGTGAACAGCCAAACTCCAAGTTTGTATACATTAAAAATTCAATTTGAAAATCTCTACATATTCTAAAATACTACTTTAAATTCAGAAAGTTTTAAATTTAACTCTGGCCAAACAAAACACAAACGCCTCTAACGACGAACACAGAAACTACTTTACGTGCAACACTGTAAAATTCATTTTTATATGGGTTTAAAATACGTGGTCCCGAATAATAAATAAAACTGAATAAAAATAAAGAATAAATATGAACATCAGTTGTGGAACAATTGATGGTATAACCTTTAAAATTTGCTTGGTATTCAGTGTGTAATTTATTTTAGTATATGTCGTAACATTATTCAATATCTGTCTATGATTTAAACCCCTGTAAATTTGCTCACTGTATTTTTGTGCCCTTTACACGACTTTCTTGATAACAGTGTAAAGTACACTGTGCACCGAAATGCCTCAAGTATTTTGAGTTACTCAAGCTATAACTAAAGCTACTCAGCTTTGCTATATTTTATATTATCAGCTCAATAAGCTCTAAAGTGTGTGTACATTCTTTTTATTTATAACATGTTACACTAATCAATGCCTAGGTTTAAGTTCTATACGGTTGTCTTTCAATACTGACAGTTCTGAATAGAGAGAATTATTTACTACCATTTGTTTCTAGCAAATAGCAGAATTATATAAAATTTTACTTTCAATATTAGCATTTGTTTTATTCCATAATTTTATCATTATATAATTTAAGTCCCCATCATATCATTTATTGTTGTCACCACGGAAATTGGGGGGTGAAGATCAACGTACAATGCAACTTTTTCATATTAAGAATGAGACATCTATTGATAATTATAGAAACTTCAAATTGTATTCTCTACAGCATGACAAAAGACCTCTATATTGTTAACTATCACCGGAACGATGTATGAAACATTTCAATAAAAAAATTAAAATATATTTAATTTTTATGTTCCAATTAATGTTAATTTGTAGTGTACAATTATAACGAGAGGAAAATAACTAATTCTGCAGAAGATGAAAAATATAAAAGGCTATTCTGCAGACTGCAAAATTTTTAAAGCTAAAATATTATCTTCTGTTATTACTGAAATAAAAAAGGCAAAAAACTCTCAGATATACATAAATTTCTAAAATATTTTTTTTACATAACATAAATACAAATACAAATAGACAAAAAAATATTTAAATTTGTGAAATAAATTACTAGTCTTAGTCGTCTGGGTTTAAATTGAAGAGGAAGGACAATTTTCTAATAACTCTTCCATAAACTGACACCATTTCTTCAATAAATTCCGATTTAGCAGTTTTACACTCGGTAAGTGATATATTTTGCGCGTGAAGTGCGGTTACGACAAGGACAA
Source organism: Pterostichus madidus (assembly GCA_911728475.2). Classification (NCBI taxonomy): domain Eukaryota; kingdom Metazoa; phylum Arthropoda; class Insecta; order Coleoptera; family Carabidae; genus Pterostichus; species Pterostichus madidus. Next base: position 28,794,882 of record OU452314.1, read on the forward strand.
TCTTCGAATAATTCTTCCATAAATTGACACCATATTTTCAATAAATTCCGATTTAGCAGGTTTACAGTTTTTATTTTCTAATATTTTGTGTCTGTGTATATTTAATAAACTTAGATTACTCAATCGTTACGATAGGGAACATGTCGCTAGCTGGCCATAAGAATACTGCTGGAAATTTAGTTTCAGCTTGAATTTAAACTTATAATTTAATTTTTATTTTATTTATATATACATATAAAGGGTGGTGACCGCGACTCTCGAATATAGGACTTTAACATGTAAAATCATATTGATTTAATTTCCAGCTTCATAAATATTTAAAACAAAAAAGCTTCAAATAAAAGTTTTAGGGCATAAAATACGAAATTAATTGTGCATGGTCTGTAATGGCACAAATTAGAACTGAAAATGACTAAAATTGTCTCAAAACTATCGATAGCTATGAATTGAAACAAAATTAAACAAATGTTTAAAGTTCAATCTGTCGAAACTGTCAAACTAAATTCTTTATTTATTATTTCATTTATTTTGACAGATAGAACGTCAAACATTTGTTTAATTTTGTTTCAATTACTTGCCTATCAATAGTTTTGAGGTAATTTTCGTCATTTTCAATTCTGTGTTTTGTTTATTGGATCAGATGCAGAATTTTATGCCCTAAAACTTTTATTTCAAGCTTGTTTGCTTAAAATATTTAGGGAAGTAGGAAATTACAAAATTATAATTTTACATGTTAAAGTCCAATGTTCGAGAGTCGTGGTCACCACCGTAGTTAATATCCAAGGGGGGGCTACTTGCCCCCCCTGCGGACGCCCATGATTACATATCATTTTTCCTAAGATAACTTAACATGTTGCACTACATGAAATTATTTAATTTTTGGAATTGTTTTTAATTTTCTCGAATAAAGTCAAAGATTGTTGCGGATTATTAATTTTTTCTATTTATGACAAAACAATAATAGCTGTATTTCATTTGCCATTTGGTTCACTTAAATCAGTTCAGATAAATTTGCCACATGAGTAAATAAACTGAATTAAGCAAACTGATTCATTTTTTGGAGTGAATTACTTTTAAGTAAATTAAAATAAGTAATTCTAGTATTGGTAATAAAATCAGCGAAGTAATCCAGCGAAATTAATAAGTGATCTGGTTCAGTAAATGTAAGTTAGATCTGATCCAAATGGCAAATGGAATACGCCTTATGTTGACAAAATGAGTGCAGAAGATAAACACTTTCCGCACGCAAGTGAGTGTGGAATATGAGGACAAATCTTGTTCAATATTTAGTGTTATACAACGAGTTTAAAAGATACAAAGTTAGTTAAATTAAGCACCAAAAACATGTCATTTTCGGATATAATTTTAATGGTGAGAACTATTGTATTTTGTATTGTATTGTCCTTTTTAATACTTCTTTGAATACATCATCGCTATTAATTAAAATAAAGCACATATAAAATCGAACAGAAGTAAAATCTTTTTCTCTTTGATGATCTACCATATATTTAACTGGAACAAAACTGTCAGTATTGAAATCAAACACCACCACACATATCTCTATCACACACTAACAACCCACTGCGTCTCAAATCCGCTACACATACTATGTGTTACATCCTCCTCGTGCGTCGTGTTGGGGTGTCGTGGCGGGCGCGTGCAGCATGCGACATGAACGTGCACAAGCGCTGCGAGGAGTCCGTGCCGAATCTGTGTGGATGCGACCACACCGAACGAAGAGGAAGGATGTACCTCACCATCACGTGCACTGGGAATAAGCTGACTGTGTTTGGTGAGTGACTTTTTATTACTTTTTATACTGTGTGATCAATTCAGCGTTCGTCTTTAACTTAACGATCGGCTCTAGTAACCATTAATTTAGTGTTGAATATATCTTTCATCATATTGTTATTTTTAGAGAAGCTACTTTAGTTAGAGATGGGTGCTGAATTGTCTTCTATATAGGGTTTTATGGAATACCTATAGGTATTTTCAATTTGCCTTGATTTCGTTGTCAAATTATTCTGAATTGATTTTTAGTTTTTATTTAGCAAGCGTACACAACTGTGTTGCTTGTTATCAATGGTGTGACAACGGTACATGGTGTTAGAAGATATATGTGACGCTCATTTTCTACTCGTACACAGTATTATGCTGGATTTATACACAGTATACCGTAACGTATCGTAACCTAACGTAAGAGATGAAAATACTGTTTTGAATGTGAACATTTATACAGCGTAACGTCGTAGCCTTGACTATCGTAACCTCAGACTAACCATACCTTAGACAGAGAACAACGGCGTTTGTTGTGAAGTAAAAAGAGTTAAAGTAAGTTGTGGGTGAGACGGGTGCGCGGCAAAGAGCTAGTATCCCTTGGTGTTATGCGGGTTGCATTTTTGTTGATGACAGTTATTAGACACGAGCATTTTATTTATTTAAACACAAAAGTACGTATACAAAACACTTAATATGTCAAAAACTAACCTTTACTTTGATGTATAAACAGTAAGTAATTGAATATAAGAATAACTATACAAATGTTTGCAACTCGCATAACATCAAAGGATACTCGCTCCTTGCCGCGCACCCGTCTCACCCACAACTTACTTTAACTCTCTCTACTTCATAACACTGCATTGACTTGAATACGACAGACTTTGTCTAAGGTATGGTTAGTCTGAGATCGTAACGTATCGTATTCTAAGCGGCGAGATAACCATCTTTTATCTTTTTACGTTACGGCAGCTTATGGTGTTAAAATTATAGGCAATGCGCATGCGTGGTTTCTCGATGTGCAGTTCACTTGAAGCAATCTAATAATATCTGGGTTTTAAAATAAAGTTAAAAATCTTTTCGCTTTTCATACTGTGTTTTATACAAGATCTTATTTACGTTAATTTAGTTTGAAGTCAGTTTCTGTCAGATTAGTTGAAACTGTGCGCATGTGCGATCTGATAAATTACGCTATGTTACTTTCGTGTATAAATAACCATTAGCAAATAGTAAAGTACGATACGATATATTACGATACTTTACATTAGGATACGTTACGGCATACGCTGTATAAATCCAGCTTAACATTTCTTGCGTTACTGGGCTAACCGGAATAAATATAGCCGTATTTGCTCTAAAATAATTTTGCAATAGAAATGATACAAACATTATTTTTAATTTCAAATTTGTTAAGATTTTTTGAAAATACTTATAGTGTGTCAACAAAATGAAACCTGCAAATATGTCAGTTATTTACTGATATAGTGTATCCTACAAACGTTGGGCCATAGGACCTGAATTAAAAAAGTTTTGTTTTGTAAATCATCAAAATCTCAATATTACGATGTGATATTGCGCATAATCTTAGTTAAACTTATTTTTTTATTGATTTTAATAGTAATTAAGTTCATTGTAGAATTGATATAATCATTAAAATTTAATTTTGTCATTTGTATGTAGATACCTTATAATACTATTTTAGGTGTACTTTGTAACATACCTTAACGACCCATTAAAGCTTTAACCAATGGCATCAGAGGGCAAAGATAAAACATGAAAATTTAATTTGACATATATATTTTTACGATAATTTTTTTTTCTGACACTTATAAATTAACGGATCCGTTACAGAATATGCCTTTTATCGCTAATATCTGTCAAAAATGTGGTCGCTTGACAATATATTCGCTTTTAAAATAACAGATGTTAGTTGTGATAATAGTATTTATGACATAAGGACGAAAAATGCATTTTTTTGTACAAAAGAAGAAAATTGCCGGACGAGACGAAACTTTTTCATCCGTGTGTCATACATTATTTTTTACCATTTTAATTCAAATATTATTTTACGGCCGAAAAGTAGTTTTTATCCTAGACTGAAAAGTGTTTTCCGATAAAGTAACCGTCACCTAACAACCACAGTAAACATTAATACTTCGCTGAAAAGATCAACCTTTCGTATAAGTACCCTAACTAAATAACGTCTCTTTTTGATACAATCAAATAAAAATAATATTATACATGGTACATGACGTTAATGTCTAAATTAAATGTTATTAATTAATTATCTTAAATTTACAATGATATCAAAAACTATTGATTATTAAAATTAATGGAAAATAACTTAGACAAAGACAATGCAAATATTTACATCATAATTATGTGTTAAACATGCATGATTTGGAAAAAAACTATTTTGCCATGTTCCTATAGCGCAACTTAATATTATTATAGCATAAATTTGTGACTAAATATAAAACAATCACGCTCCTCTTTAAATTTACGAGCAGTTGTAACCAAACGGTTAACACGCTCGTTTCATAAGTGGGAATTTCAAATCTAGCTAACATCAACTAATATTAAAAAAAATACGATTGCGTCCTAGAAGTCCGAAGAACGAAGTTTGCTACAAAAGGTAAGTCCCTTGTGAGGATAATTTCCTGTTGTGCACAAAAATTAAGTTCGTTCTTAGCGAGCTTTTCAACTTTACAAAATATTTTTGTATACAGTCTTCATATTAATGTTTTGGTAGCGAATTATAAATATTATCATAATACTGCATTTTTATGTGAGGTGGAATATGAAATAGATACGTACATCTTAAAGTATTTTTTAAGTATCAAAAGTAATATCCTTAAGCGCTGATTTTTTTTTATTTGGTAGGGTTAAGTGAAAGAACTGCCTTGGCTGAATCTCGCCCTTGATCTTAAATGGTCAATAATGTAAATAAATAAATAAATATTGATAGATAGCAGAAATGCTTATGCTCTAATGCTCTATCAAAATTGTAATATAATAGTTATTTATTATACAAGTGTTTTATTAGGTATATAAAACACACAAGAAAAGTTTAAACAAGAGACTGAAGGTCGAATGTTTAAATTTTCTTAAGTGTTTTATATACCAATAAAACACAAGTGTAATACAAAATTTTATACACAACTCATAATTATAGGTATCGAAGAAGATTGGTCGTAACGTTTAACGTTGATTCTGTTATATATAGTTTCTCAAAATATGCTAGATCATGAAGTGGTTGCTAAGTAACAAGTTGTTTACAGTGTTTTATGGAATATAAAACACTAGTGTTTTATGAGCCATATAATTCAACTGAAATCAGTGTAATAAAATCTTTATTATATATGAGTTGTGGATAAATTTCTAGAATAAATATAATATAATAATATATAATAATAGTGTCTTATAATAAATCGGGTTTCTTTTGAAGACAGATCAAAGATGATCCAATTATACATAACACAAAACAAAAGAACTAATTATGTTCGTATTTTTTAAATATAACCAGTGAAAGAATTGATAATATTCCGTATGGTAATTTTTTGAAGAATTCTGTGTGTTGAAGATAAGACTCATTTGATGTTGTTCTCAGGTTGCTTTGTTTTCAAGCATCTAATAAATTCATTTAATCTCTGAATACAACTTCTATGATTAAATTTCTAAATAATATGCGTCGATGTTCTTTCAATGTTTTCGCGACGCATGGAGTTGTCATTTTTTATCAAAAATAAAAACGTATAGTCACTCACCTTTTTAATTACAGACATTTTGTTTATCAAAATAATACAGTTTTCAATAAAGTTGAATAAAATTACGCCGTATGAAATTAATTCCCTTATGTTTGAATTATAGGCAATTTAAAAATATAAAATGACGATGTTTCAGTCCTTTGGTTAGGACCATTATCAAGTCTAATCTAGAGATAAATACAGTGACAAAGTAAGAGTTATATTATAGCAATATTATTTTTAAAAATAATTTAATATATAATAATAGTACAAGTCTATAATTGACTCTGGAAGAGATTACTTCCACTGCACTTTTTAGGTATTTAATATATAATATTTGTAAAAAATGAAGAAACAAATAATTATTATTTATGTATTAAGCGCGTAGTGAAGCTTTTATGACGTGAAACGTGATTTTGAGCCTGAGGCACTAACTGTGTGTTAAAAACACGTCAAAGGCCATTAAAGTAAGTTACACCCGTTGTACAAACATAACTTTACACGATCAAAAATTTTCTAATTTAGAAATAATTATTTTTATAAGAAGCCTTTTTCGGCTTCTTACGTGCAAGTGCAGAATTTAACGGAAATCTGCACGAACACGTAACGTTTTTCGGCACGTGTTATAAACAACATTTTTCCTACAACTGTGCGTTTTTGAAAATCACTAAAATAATGCCAAAATTTATAAAATCTTAATGATATTACACGAGAACGATGTTTTACGGTGTTGCTATGGTTTGTTTGTTGATTGCTTGCACATTGTTCTACGTTATTCAAAAAATATTGCACTAATTTCAAGACAATTTCTTCAAAATCGTCTAGATTGGAATACGACAGTGAGTGATTCTTCTTTATCATAAACACCTCCAAACATAATTGAAACCCCAGATCATGCTATGTTGCATCTATTTTAGACAATGACAATCAACCTGCTGCTGGTACTTCTAAAGCTTCCGAAATTGTTGTCAATAATATTACTGTTAATAATATGACCAGGTACGGAAGAAATCAATGTATCTTTAGACAGTACAAAAGTTTCCACTGCACATTATGTCAATATAAGCAACTGTAACAACTGTGTTAATAATATACATATACATATAATGTATTTCACTTATTCTTAAAATAAAACCATTTATCGATATATTTTACATTGTTCGGTTCTTTTTATTAGTTGTTTACCGATTAGATATACTGCAATTTAAGGTTATGTTTATAAACGTCAAAATATACTACTGCATATTTACTAGCGCTGGCTCACTGCATCTTCTTCCATAAGCGTCTGTGGCCAAAATATGAATTCCGCGCTCAGTGCGAAATTTAAATCCCTCTCAATACAACTTTTTTTTACAGTTGCGTAATGAATTACTTTCCGCACTAGTGTTTCTTTGCTTAGAGAAACGCACTTGGTCTGCATTTGTCTACTTTCCATACCTAACCAAGGTAATAATAGTTACGTAATAACAAAGAAATCGCACAGTTGTAGGAAAAAATGTTTCTGAAAGAATTTTTTTTACACACATTAGGGGCTGTTTTAGATACATTTTTTTGTGTGTAACTATGGGAGCTGCAAAACTACAACCACTTTAGCTGCCGCTACAACTTAAACGGTTTAATCGAATGTTTATATTTTTTTAGGATTTCAAGAATATTTGGGACTATTACCTTTTGGATATTTCAGATTTTTTGGAAGTGTAGTCCGCGTGGAGTTAATTAAAAATGTTGCAAATTTTTCATGATCGAAGAATACAGGTGTTGCTATGCATTTGAAATTGGCACTTTTAAGGTGAATAACGTTCGAAGATGCAACTTTTGAAGTTACGAAAGAAACTTTTTATATAATTATTTATATATCTGGACAAATTAGAGAGATTTTGTAAATTGATTTAAATATTGGAGGATTGAGGATATATGTTGTGAACTGTTACAATTAATTTTATGATCCCGAGTTCGATTCCTACCCAAGCTAGAAAATATAATTACAACCACTTTGCGGCTCGGTGAGTTCGGACCCTGTACTGTAATTGGGAATCAATTCCTGTTGTACAGAGTAATATAAATAAATAATAATAAATAAATGAAAGTTTTAAGACTAAATGTTAACTTAACAACTGTTTATGACACTATTGTTTGACGTTTCATTATGGCCCGCGAGCTGTAATGAGGACCGAGGGCTATAACACAGTTATTTATGTATCAAGGGTGAAAACAGGCATTTCTGGCCCGTGACATGATTATTAGCACGAGGCGCAGAGGGCTAGTAACATGCCCAGGGTCAGAAACGCTAATTTCATCCATGGTACATACACTATTTTATGGACAACAAAATAACATTTAATTATATGTTCAAAAGACCAAAATATGTACATAGGTTATATGTCAAAATGACATTTTGGAAAATCAAGTATTCACATATATACATACATACATATCTTAACGCTATATCCCATCAAATGGGGTAGCACGAACCCTAAAATCACTCATAAAATTTTCACTCATTACATTCATCTATAATCAGCCCTCGTCAAACATTTTCATCCAAACACACCACCCACACTTCAACCACATTCATAGATCACTCCATATAAACTCATTAACTTATTACACTCGAAATCATTTATCACACAACAAACCTTAATCACATCATTCCTATTCACTTATCATTCATTTTCTTTCTTCGACGTACATAACATGTGCAAAAAACATCTCAAATTACTCACGCTTACTCCTAACAACAAATCTAATAACGAATCTAACAACGAATCTACAAAGATTAGAAAAGATGAAAGCGATAACTTGCACTTGTATATGAAAGAAAAGTCCACACAATGCAGTAACTAAAAATGAAACAAAAAGATAAGAAAGGAAGGGAGTGTCGCCCTGCGCTTGTTTTTGAAAGTATTCAGAATGAACAAAAATTTTAGTTTTATTTATATATCCATAGGAATGATTTTTTATGGCTCTAGGGCCAAAAACAAGTGTTAAGGCCCGCTTTTCATAGCTAAAACATATGAATTTCGGACCGGTTACGCATAAAGACGTTTATGTCAAAGAAATTCGTGTATATTTATTAAATTTTGATATTACCTTGTATAAATACTAATGATGTCAACGGCCATGGCTGCGCTCGTTGGTACTGATCTAAGCGATAACACGAGTTAAGCAACGTTGCGCGCGGGTAGTATTTGGATGCGTGACCGTCCAGAGAAAACTCGCGTTGCTGTTGACAATAACAACTAAAACGCAGATCAGGGCGTAATGGCGGCATATGACCTGAGTAGTTGGTCCGCCAAAGAAGCCAGAAGAAAAAAAAAAATACTATTATTACTAACTTGTAATTAAATTTTTTTCTCTAAAATAATTTAGCAAAGTTAAACAGTGAATAATATATGTTCCTCAAAATTGTATAATGTATACAAAGTTATCAATCAAATTCGCTATATTTCATCATCAGTACACCACTAACAAAAAATGTCAGTCATGCCAATAATTATCCAATTACTTTGAATCTGCCGCCATTATCCCGTTCAGGATCGCAGTTTGCCGTGTAATTTGACACTAATTCCAGCTGGCGCGACACCGACAAGTGACAATCAAGGTGACATGTGCTAGACGCGTTTCGCGGCTCTTGTTGTTGTAATCGTATTACATCGCAGGCGGTTGTGAAACGGGCAAGGGAAAGTTTTTGTTAGTTGTTGTGATCCTGAACAATCTGTAGTTGTTTTGTGAATTGTTATTAATTTGCGGGGTTGTTGGGTTTAATTTGGGGAAGGTATAGAATGAAACCTGTAATATGTTTGTGTTATGATGACTGTATAAAATTAGGTTTTTAAGTCACCCGGTAGGTTATTTTTGTTTAATTGGTACGTTTTATGTAACTTAGAACAGTTCTTGAACTGATCCTTCTGCCCCAGCTATTTTGATGGGTTGGCATGTTGAACCAGTTTTCTATCTCTTTCTAATCAATTTGTGTTCCTTGTTATCCGTTTCTTACCTTTTTGTTTCATTTTTAGTTACTGCATTGTGTGGACTTTTCTTTCATATACAAATGCAGGCTGTCGCTTTCATCTTTTCTAATTTTGTAGTTTCGTTGTTAGTTTCGTTACTAGATTCGTTGTTAGGAGGTAAACGTGAGTAATTTGAGATGTTTTATGCATATGTTATGTACGTTGAAGAAAGAAGATGAATGATAAGTGAATAGGAATGATGTGATTGAAGGTTTGTTGTGTGATAAATGATTTCGAGTGTAATAAATGAATGAGTTTATATGGAGTGATCTATGAATGTGGTTGAAGTGAGGGTGGTGTGTTTGGATGAGAATGTTTGACGAGGCCTGATTGTATGATGAGTGTGATGGGTGAATGTTTTATGAGTGATTTTAGGGTTCGTACTACCCCATTTGTTGGGATAATCTAAATAATAAAATACTTAACTGTAATTGGCGAAAACAGCTCTTAGTAATGAGCTCATATTTTCAGCAAGAATTTAAATAATACATTTTCCTCAAATATCAATTAATAGAAATTATTTGTTTATTACATTATTTGTCACGAAACAAAATGAAATAGAAGGCAGGACAACTGAAAGAACAGCTTTTGACATAATCACAGTTTTTTCATCGATTAACAATATTGATCGTATATCTCCACATTTTAATATTACGCATAATGAGTTTTTATAACTAATTACTATACTTTCCATTCTGACAAGCGAATAGATGACTACTATTATATTTTTTTGTGATATTTGTTTACAAGCTACGAGACAAAATTGTACTCCCTAGGGTAGAGCGTACTGTAAAGAATTGAGGGTTGCTTTTAGGGTCGTGAGGTCAGGGCTACGGCCTCGTTGCCTTGGCCTGCATGTGAGTAAAAAATAGCTGAACATCAAGTAGGAAGGGACGCCATATTTAAATCCTGACAGAGGAAATATTTACTCCCAGAGGGATGTTAATAATTAACAAATATAACGAAAGAGAAATGATGATGTGGCCTTGAGAAAGTGGACGAAAGCGGCCATTCTCGTTTTACAAATTACAAATTATTTCTTGTAGAAATTTATGTTCTGCAACAAGCAATGAGGTTTTTCATCACAGTCACAAACTAATAAATTAATCATTTATACAGAATGATCAGAAGTAACTGTTTCAGTTGGCAATACAATACTGGGGATATTTTTATTCTGCAGTTTGTACAGCTTCAGGTATTGGCAGAAATATTATTTGGCAAGTCATTTTCATAATAAATACAAATAGGTTATGTCGTAGGCCTGACAGCTAATAGAATTTTGAGTGAAATAATTTAGATTATTGCTCTGTGAGTCATATTAAGAAATAATAGGATGAGAGTTGGATGTTGTGCAAAGCAACAAAAAAAAATCTAATACTCACTTTATTTACGCAGGGACATGTCATTAACATATCATTAACATTTACATTATTTTATTATTTTATCATTGTCACTGTACGTCAAAGTCATTCGTATGACAAAAATTTGAATTTATTTCGGAATGAGATTTTGTTTTGTTGGTTTTTGATCTTCTTTGCTATCTGATTTTTGACATTTTATTTTTTAAATACAACAGACTTCCTAATATAACATATTTAAACTTTTTAAACTTAAAATTTTATTTCACACAATCAGTTATTCTTTTACTTTTGTTCTAAAATATGCAGAAGAGACAATTTCTGCACATTTTTTAAATCTTACGTTAATTTTCTATAATTCCGCATTTCTGTGCACAATCTGTATTTATGAGGAACATACATTTAAAAAAAAAGAACATTTAAATGGCAAGATAAATTATTCTGTTCACAGAATATCGAAATTATAAACAACCATAAATTATAAAAAATTGTCATTAATGTATCGATCGAATACAGATAATAATTTAATTGCAGAATACGGGGCTTATTTTTTTGTATCGCACATAAAATAAACACTTGGTACAAGAAAAAATACTTCACAATATATTTCTTTGTATTTTCCACTTAGAAAAGAGTTCTAAGGTTGAGAAGTTTGTACTCGTTAATCATCAAATATGTATTAACTTTTACGTACTTTTCTTTTGTTTGTTTGAAGAAACTTTTCTTTTTCTACCTAAGTGAAACAAAAAAGTGTAGAAGGCTGTTGTGTTTCAGTGTTTCTCCATTTTGTGAAAAGCCCTTATTTCGTTGTAGGAAAGGAAAGTTTTTATGTTTTGTTTAGGTAACTTCCGTTGTTATGATCATTTCAATTGTAAATTTGTTTTTCAGTTTTTTCGATGGCATTCAAGTCACTTTAAAATTTAAGTTGGTTTTTATTCTGCCTTTTATATCTTTGAAATATTTGAGATAAATATTTTCGTCTAAGATCCAATTGCACCAATAACACAATTTTAAAACAATTATATATATATATATATATATATATATATATATATATATATATATATATATATATATATATATATATATATACAAAATAAGCAAAAATTCAAAAATCCAACACTTGTCAAAGTTCCACAAAATTACAGCACATTTGAATCAACTTATTAAGTCATCATCAAAGGCTGGTCAGCTCAGCTTTAACCATGGACGCGTTTCGTCCTTTAGGTCGTCATCAGTATGGTGCGATCAACTATCCAACTAGACCAACTAGGGGCTAGTGAACTGTAATACTTTTTACGCTGAACTGACGGATGTTAAACTATGTAAGCCGGTAACATGACACGAGAGCTACGGAGCAACCCATGGTGCCTTCTACCGACAAAAATCGCAAACTGCTGAATAGCAATGAATAAATTATACAAAGACAAATTGTCAATGAATAAATAAAACAAAGACAAATTGTTAATTGCGATGTGGTACTAAGTCTTAATAAAATAAGTAAAATAATAAATTTGCGATATATATATATATATATATATATATATATATATATATATATATATATATATATATATATATATATATATATATATATATATATATATATATATACAGGGTGGTGAACGCAACTCTCGAACATAGGGATTTAACATGTAAAATCACAATTTTGTAATTTCCTGCTTCCCTAATTATTTTGAACAAAAAAGCTTCAAATAAAAGTTATAGGGAATAAAATTCTGCAGTTAATACAATAAACAAAATTATTTGACATGCTTCGTAACGGCACAAATTTGATCTGAAAATGACGAAAATAGCCTGAAAACTATTGATAGCCATGGAACTAAAACAAAATTAAACAAATGTTTGTCGTTTTATCTGTCAAAATAAATGACATAATAAATAAAGAAATTATGTTGACAGATAAAACGTCAAACATTTGTTTAATTTTGTTTCAATTCCATGGCTATCGATAGTTTTGAGGCTATTTTTGTCATTTTCAGATCTAATTTGTGCCGTTACGAAGCATACAAAGTTAATTTTGTTTATTGGCTTAGATGTAGAATTTTATGCCCTAAAACTTCTATTCAAAGCTTTTTTGCTTAAAATAATTAGGGAAGCAGGAAATTACAAAATTGTGATTTTACATGTTAAATCCCTATGTTCGAGAGTTGCGTTCACCATCCTGTATATATATATATATACTACCCCTGTGGCTTCCCCACCACTAACATCTTTTGGAGCCGTGATTTAAGGGCTGGTAACCGTACTTCACGCGCATACATATAACATTTACAGAGGTCTGCTTCGGCAGAGTGCCACACCCAGTAAAGGGTAAAAGGCGTGATGATATATTTATTTGATTATTTTTACTAAAAAAAATATAATTACAAAATGGTTGATGAGCCTATTAATTTTCAGGCATTTTCGATTAAAAAAAAACTGATTTCTCATTTTATATCTCTTCACCAACATTTTCTTATTATTATTACATGCAAAGAATTAATAAGATTTCAAATTAATTATCACATTCACCGTATCAGATTTCACTCAAGGCCTATTTAGATTTCCTGACCAGGGAAACTTTCTGAAATTCAAATTCGTACCCTCCCCCACATTTTCCTTCAACTCCGCATCGAATTAATTATAAAGCCGGCTGAGGCGGCCGATGTAAATGATGCAAGCGCTTTACCGGGCAACCAGTGCGGTTCGTTGCCCAGGGCACAGAGCGGCGGTAGATTAGCACTCTGGTAACGCACGCCCATGGTACTTTCTTGTCCCTAGAGAGGGTAGGCCGTGCATAAGTGATGGAATTTTAATGGTGTTAGGTTGGCATATGCAGGGCATTTAAATATTGTTGTCTCATACTGATTAATTTTATGGATTAGGTTTATCCTTTCTCACACTTCAAGGATGATTTGGTTATGGAAAGTGTCCTTCTATTTATGGTAATTTGCTATAAGTTTACAGGATTTTTTATTCTGATTTGAATGCACAGATTTTGTGTGATATTTTATTACGTTTTGGAACTGGGATATTAAACTCTTTTATTTAAAATAAAGATAGCCTGATTGGAGGTAAATCCTCGGGTGTTTTGATCAAATGAAGCTTGCTTTTTGTCTGTAATTTATTTGCAAAGTGAGCATACATACATACATAACATTATGCTATATCCCATAAAATGAGGTGGCGCGAACCTCAGAATCATTCGCAAAGCATTCACTCCTCAGATTCATCAAATAATCAGTCCTCATCAAACATTCTCACAATAACACATCACCCCCGCATCAACCACATTCCTGGTTCATGCACATAAACACATTAAAGCTACGCTTCGACATCTTAACATAGTCTCTCTTTTAGTCTTTGTTTTTGTTTCTGTTTATGTCGGAAACATTCCAGCCATTTCCAGCTCTTAACATAAACATGACCATCATTCAATATTCCAGTGAAGGTTTGTTCACTTAAATCAGAAAATAATTGTACAAAACTATTTGAAATACTTTAAAAATTATATAAAATTATTAACGAGGAACAGTAATTACTATGAAAATGAAGCACTAGTTTAATTAATTTATACAATTCCAAAATAATTTTAAAAAATTGATGCATTATTGTAGTGAACCTGCCAGAATATATCAAATACAGTAATTTAAATTTCGAAAAAATGTTTTACGTAAATAAAATATTTTCTTTGTTCTGCTGTTCATATTTATTTTAATACTTTTCCACAAAAAATGACAGACGAGAATGAGAAATAAAATATAGAATTGACTGTCTATTGCAGCATGAGACAGCAATACCGCAGCTATCTCTCTCTACAGAACAGCGACGAAAGATTATGTCGAAAGTATGAAGTTTGCAAACTTTGTGTTTATGCGCGCAGTGACAAAGTCGAAGACTAAGACTAAAACAGTAGCTGGAAACGCTCAACTGTATTCACATATGACAAACTCGCAAGGTTATGTCGAAAAACTCAAACGAAGACTATGTTAAGACATGGAAATAAGGCTTTACTTAGCACACTCGGAATCACACAACAAACCTTCAATCATATTCATTCAATAACTTCTATATACTTTTCTTTCTTCGATGTGCCTTCATATGCTCAAAACATCTCAAATTAATCACGCTTAATCCTCTAACAACAAATCTAATAATGAATTTTTTATTTGTTTTGGTGATAAAGATAAAAGCGGTACCAAATATTATGGTTAATGACACACCTTCACATTTTTTAAACCGGCTCTGGCCCAGCGCGCAAAAATGTCCTGATTACATCCCTGCGTTCTGTAGCTTATTAAATAAATACCACAATTTTCATAAAAATAAAGATAAAACAAAAGTACTAGCAATTTCATCTCAAATAATATCAAATACAAGGAAATATGCTTCGTTTAAATTTGCCAGAAATTTCTCAGATATCTCAGAATTCTAAATATTACATTTACTATATAATATTAAGGTTATAAAACTACAAAAAAGTAAGTATTCCAAGTGATTGTATATTCTCCGTTCTTTTTACTTTTGCAGAAAAATTTCTGCGCCATTTCTCTGGAAACTTATTTTGCCAATTTTACTTTATTGAAAGACTAAAACCTGAAAAGAACGTTGATATTAAACAACAACTGTAGTCGCTACAACAAATTGCACATCGACAATAGCATTTACATAACAAATGCGCGAAAACATATTTTTAGATTGTGCTTTAATTTGCGTGAATGGTGCAAATGACGTCTTCGTGCACGAGTTTTGTATAATGCTTTTTGTAACGAGCAAAAATTATATAATCAACATGAGCAAATTTATTAAATTAAAAGCGTGAATTTATATTGACAGTAAGTATGCCATGAATTGACATTTGTTATTTTAAAACAAACTGTTTATTTTTTCTCGTAAAGCTTGTTAAAATATGTCTGATTGTTTGCGTTATAGGCTAACGTCTCTACTTCTTTTACAAATTCCTTAAAATGTGTGTATATAAGTACAATTAGATGGGGTAACTAACTCAGTGGTATGAAGTCGGCCTGTGGATCCTGAGAACCCTGATTCGATTCCCACAGGCGACAAACAATTTTCGTAATTTCAAAAACTACCCCTGTGACTCCTTCACTACTAACATCTTTGGGGGCCGTGATTAGACGACTGGTAACCGCACTTCACGCGCAAAATATATCACTTACCGAGATCTTCTTCGGTAGAGTGCCACACTCAGTAATGGGTAGAAGACGTGATGATATATTTATTTTATTTTATAAGTACAATTAGTGTTTTCATAGTAAAAATTTAGAATTTCATTCAATTACTTTGAAGCACTAGTGCGCAAAATCAAGCTTAGCTTTAGTTACCTGAATAATGTAAACCTTATTTTGAATGATGCGAGTACAGAAAGTCGCTAATTAAATATTTCCGCTTTTCTGCAACTTTAGATAGTTTGCCTTTCTATCACTGTTGCGTTCTGTCGCTACTGTCGCCCGTCACAGAACGAAGTGCGTGACAAAAGGCAAAAAAGTTCTTGCGGGTTCATTCGAAACCGTTCACAAAGTTCTTCAAGTGCTTTGTTATTTTGTGAAGTTTAAAAGAGCTCTAGACGTTAATGTTTCTTGTTTACGAAAGAAATTCTTTGTAAACTTGCCTACTACGACAAATTAATTACAGTAAATTTATGTGTAACTTCATTTCTTTAAATGTTGACTTTGTTTTGTTCATAACAATTTTTTCCACAAAATGTGATACGTATCGTGAGTAATGAGTAAAGTATCATTTACATAGAGCCATGGGCGTCCGCTGGGGGAGGCAAGGGGGGGCGCGTGCCCCCCCTTAGATATTAACTAGGGTGGTGACCACGACTTTCATATGTAAAACTATAATTTTTTAATTTCCTACTTCCTTAAATATTTGAAGCAATAAAAGTTTTAGGGCATAACATTCTGCATCTGAACCAATAAACAAAATTAATTTTGCATACTTTGTAACGACACAAATTAGATTTGAAAAGGACGAAAATTGCCTCAAAACTATCGATAGGCATGAAATTGAAACAAAAATAAACATATGTTTGACGTTTTATTTGTCAAAATAAATGAAATAATAAATAATGAATTTATTCTGACAGTTTTGATAGATTGAACGACAAACATTTGTTTAATTTTGTGTCAATCTCATAGCTATCGATAGTTTTGAGACAATTTTAGTCATTTTCAGATCTAATTTGTGCCG
This sequence comes from Pterostichus madidus, assembly GCA_911728475.2. Classification (NCBI taxonomy): domain Eukaryota; kingdom Metazoa; phylum Arthropoda; class Insecta; order Coleoptera; family Carabidae; genus Pterostichus; species Pterostichus madidus. The sequence continues at coordinate 28,811,991 of OU452314.1, forward strand.
ATACAAAGCATGCAAAATTAATTTCATATTTTATGTCCTAAAAATTTTATTTGAAGCTTTTTTCTTTTAAATAATTAGGAAGCAGAAAATTTAAAACAATGTGATTTTACATGTTAAAGTCCTACGTTCGAGAATCGTGGCCACCACACTGTATATATATATATATAAATTAAATAAAAATTAAATTATAAGTTTAAAGATAATAAATTCAAGCTGAAACTGAAGGCTGGCTAGCGACATGTTCCCTATCGTAACGATTGAATAATCTAAGTTTAAGTATACACAGACACAAAATATTAGAAAATAAAAACTGCAAAACTGCTAAATCGGAATTTATTGAAGAAAAGACTAGTAATTTATTTCACAAATTTAAATATTTTTTTATCCATTTGTTATGTGTGTTTGTATTTATGTTATGTAAAAAAAAATATTTTAGAAATTTATGTATATCTGAGAGTTTTTTGCGACTCGCCCCCTCCCCCTGGAAAAATGTCTGTGGACGCCCATGCATAGAGCAATGGTTTACAAACCGTGACCCCCTTGAAGGCAAAAATCACATACAAATTCTTTCGTGACCCCCTTACTTTTTATGTGACCAAAATCGCAGTTTGTAAAAGGCTGATTTAATAATGTACATTACAAACATAGAACCACGATCTGAGAAATTAGTAAAGGAAAAACTTTTCATTAAGGTGGTTCTATCATGACAGTCTCATACAAAATTATAGGTAACTTAAAAAGTTTATAAAAATAATTATTACATTTTTGTATGGTATAGGTTATTAACAGAATTAACATTTCGCTGCATATATCATATAATTAACAATAACATTGAATATATGAAAGTCAGTAACATAACAAAATTTTTGGAAGTGAATGTTTCATGCCAACAAATAGCAGTGTAAGATTTTATACCGCCGAAGCTATAACAACAATGCGAGAACCACAAGCAACATGATATTACCAGTCGGTACGAAACGTAACTGTTTTATTGATATATCCTATTGACAGTTCATAAGAAAAATGAGAAAAATACACCAAAGCAATTATTATAAACTGTAACAACAAATAAATAAATATAAAATGCTGTAATATTTTTTTTGTATTAAAATTAATATATTTTACTGATCGAAATAATGACTTTCATAGTTCTTGCTTTGTCATTCGTGCGACCATCTCTGTTTATGCGTGCGACGATCTCTGTCTAACGGTTTCATATCAAACTTTCATCGCCAGTTTCTTTGAAACTAATCCGGTAAGGCATGGATTTTTAATTCTCATACCTTTACCTTTACATGATGTGCTGTGTATTAGTTTTTTGTTCAAATTTAGCTATAGTATATGAATTTATTACGCAGTAAGCTGTCTCACGAGAAACCGTTCCTATAATGCCAATGCATTTTTGATCGACTTTAACTTTACATTACTCAGCACAACAACGGTAAACTTTTTACAAAAATTTGCATACTAGTGTAGAAACACATGAAAAATAGCATTCTTACATTTCATTCAAATTAGGAATAAATGATTCCATGTTAGTAACACCTTAAGGGCGTTCCGGACTATAAAAATTTTTCGTATTTGCGCCTTACTTTTGTACATCTCCCAAAATTATATAATAGGAACATACCGGGTTGCAAAAGAAGAAAATAATTTTAGACAGTAAAAAACCATAAATCAAATAAAAGGGTCTACATGAATGTTCTATTGAAACAGCAAATTTTTGTTCGTCTGAGATTCACGATTTTATTGTGAGATCTCTTCTGAAATATAAGTTCGGCTGTTGATAAAGATCAGTGTAGATTTAATATAATATGTACTAAGTGGTACTAGTACCAATAATATACCGTTAAACAGTATGTCTGTTTCCGGTTCGCAACAGCAATTTCCCATGTTAAATTTTCAATTAAATTTTATTTTTCTATTTATTTAGAATAGTTTGTTAAAAAAGAATTAATAGTATTTTGCTATCAAGCTTGTAATAAATTCTTTAATGGCCAGTTGCATCGTTGTTACTTAAATTTGTAGTTTTCTTTAAATGAACAAGATTTTATTGAGACGAAGTGTCAAATGAGTAATTTAACATTGCTGTCAAACACTTGATTCGATATTTTTCACTTAAGTAATCCTTAAAATTCAAGTGAACATGGTGCAACTGGATGTTAAGAAAGCAAAGAACGAAGTTCCTACGATGGTTTGACACAGAGTGATGCGTGTTTGAAGTTGAATTTGCATTTGGTGGTTTTTGGCCTAAAAATGTGTTATTTGTTAGGTGGGATTGAAGGGTGTAAAAGGGGATAATCCTTAAATAGAGAAAACAGTTTTTTTCTGAAATAATCATCCAATTTTGTTGAAAAGTCGCCAAAATCCACCAAATGAACATACAACTTCGAACACGCATAACTTGGTGACAAATGATCGTAGGAACTTCGTTCTTTGCGTCCTTTGCAGGGAATTGAATAAACTTTATTGCCCTGATGGTGAATCGAGTCCACAAATTTTTCGTAGTTCCGTACAGATCGTCAAAGGTGGACCTTTTTCCAATAAAAACATTTTTTTCTTCTAGGGGCTTAAGGGGCGGGGCGGACGGGGTTAACCCTAAGATAGTATGTATACCCTTATAGTTGACACTTTAAACTCTTTCGCTCTCGAAAATTCGTCCAAATTAGATAAAAAATCGCCATGTTATGACGGTTGAAAAATTGGAAAAATTTCATAAATATCAAGTGCTTCGTTTTTTTTCTCACCAGTATATATAAATAAATAAATAAATATATCATCACGCCTCTTACCCATCACTTTGTGTGGCACTCTGCCGAAGAAGATATATTTATGCGAGTGAGGTGCGATTACTAGTTATCAAATCACGGCCCCCAAAGATGCCAGTGGTGGGGGAGCCACAGGGGTAATTTTAAATTTGTGAAAATATTTTGTGGGCTGTTGAGATCGAACCAGGGTTCTTAAGATCCACATGCCGACTTGATACCACTGAGGCATTACCATTATATGTATATATAAATTAATAATTCAATAATTTATAATAAAAACCAATGCAAATTTCAATTGTTTCTGTTATGAGAAGTGTTACTACCACAACTGACAAAAAACACCAACTTATATTTTTGATTGCAGTTTTTCTAGAACTAATAGAATTATAAAATTACCTCAATAGAAAAAATTGTATAAAGAACATGTTTCATAAGGCCTGTATCGACTCGCCCTTTGTAAAACTTCAAAAAAGGAAACTTTTGCAACCTTGATACGCAAATAACTATTGTTTATAAAATTTTAGATATATCAATGCTCTGACCTTGTATATTATTTGTTTACGAATTTTCAATTTTTTATTTAATTAAAAATTAATGAATTATTTAATGAATACGATTAGAACACAATATATAATAATTAAATCAATTAAAAAATTAAATTTTTAAAGACTTTTCGCTTTATATACCCGAGTATAACATATATGAACGTGTCATTATTGTAAATATTATATTTCCAAGCAAATTTTAAAAGAGATTCAATGAGTTCCAAAGTGAATGTTTTAATCTACATTTTCTTGCTTTCGTTTGGTAAGTCAACTTCAAGTTTTCTCTTTATTTATCTACTACATTATAGTATTTTAAGAGAATTAGTTGAATTAAATTTTATTATTCAGAAACCGGGTGTATACTTTTTTTGTTATATAAGAAATATAATGGTAAAATTTTCTATTGGCCATAGATTTTTCTCTGTTAATTTTAGAAAAAAATTGTAAATACCATTTTAAAACTACCCCTGTGGCTCTTCCACCACTAACATCTATGGGGCTGTAATTTGACGGCTGGTAACGCGCATAAATATATCACTTACCGAGATCTGCTTCGGCAGAGTGCCACACCCAGTACTGGGTAGAAGGCGTAATGATGTATTTATTTATTTATTTTTATTTATTGAATTCTTCTCAATAAGTGCATCAGTTTTCTTAATTCAGTTCATTTAGTTATAATAGGCGTATTCCATTTGCCATTTGGATCAGATCTAACATACATTTACTGAACCAAATCACTTATTTATTTCACTGGATTACTTCGCTGACATCATTTTCAGTACTAGAATTACTAATTCTAATTTAGTTTGAAATAATTCACCTCAAAAAGTGTATCAGTTTGCTGAATTCAATTCATTTAGTCATGTTGTCTAATTTATCTCAACTGATATAAGTGAACCAAGTGGCAAATGGAATACAGCTAATGTCTAATTTTTCTGAACTGATTTAAGTGAACCAAGTGGCAAATGGAATACAGCGAAATAAATTAGTGATAGGAATTAGTGTAATAATTGGAATCTTCTTCTAATGAAAATCTGTATGTTTTATCCAGTTGGTACCAACAACATCACTGCAAGAAAATCAAAACCACCCTTTTGTTATTTACCGATAGATTCAGGTCCTTGTATTGACTGGAGTTTAATGTGGTTCTACGATTACGTCATCGACAAATGTTCACAATTTATTTATGGGGGATGCGATGGAAACAACAATAGATTCACAACTAAGGCCGAATGTAGGAGGCTGTGCCAGAATATGTAGCCTCGTCCGCCTAATTTTCTTCCATAATTAAAAAATTATCATGAAAGATGCGGGAGAATTCTTGGCAGCTCACAATTTAGGTGTAATAGAAAATACCTGCTATGTAGTTTGATATATTATGAAAAATTAAATGATTTCTAAATTAATAAATATTTTGTTTTTTACCTATTTAATGTGTTTGATAATAGCTATTTACATAACGAGTGCGCTAAGACATACTTGTCACATAAGCGCAATTATAAAGAACGGGAGAAATAAGTGTTTTAATTTGAGAGAATGGTGCAAATGAAGTCTTCGTCCACGAAGTCTGTATTATCGTTGCCAAGAGAGACTGCCAAAGAGGTAAGGGAGAGTAATTCACTTATTCGTGGTGTTACACAATAAAGCATGGGCGTCGCATTTGTGCAATTTGCTACTCTAGATTGAAGTATGATCTTCTGATCTTACGAGTATATAGAGTGTAACTGCAATTGCATGGAATTCACTTTAAAAAATAAGCGTAGAGCGACACTCCCTTCCTGTCTTATCTTTTAATTCGTTTTCAGTTCTTACATACAGTGTTTAACTGCAATTGTGTAGAATTTACTTCCAAACAAGCGCAGGGCGACACTCCCTTCCTTTCTTATCGTTTTGTTTCATTTTCAGTTAATGCAATGTGTGGACTTTTCTTCCATATACAAGTGCAGGCTATCACTTTTGTTTTTTCTAATCTTTGTAGATTCGTTGATAGATTTGTTATTAGATTCGTTGTTAGGAGTAAGCGTGAGTAATTTGAGATGTTTTATGCATATGTTATGTATGTCGAAGAAAGAAGATGAATGATAAGTGAATAGGAGTGATTGGATAGATGTGATTGAAGGTTTGTTGTGTGATAAATTATTTCGAGTGTAATAAATGAATGAGTTTATATGCAGTGATCTATCAATGTTGCTAAAGTGAGGGTGGTGTGTTTGGATGGTAATGTTTGACGAGGGCTGATTATTTGATGAATGTAATGAGTGAATATCTTATGAGTATTTTTAGGGTTCGCTACCCCATTTGTTGCGATATAGCGTGAAGATATGTATGTATGTAGATTGAAGTATTTTAATTTTTTTCTTAAGTTTTCGCTGATAAATTTATCTTTAGTGCTCCATTATCGCTCATCTATATAACATTTGCAAAAATATCCCAGCATTCCACTACGAATAGTGTTGCCCTGTACAGATTTCATTTTGCTACAATTATGTGCTGCGCTTATCGCAGCTTGCAAACGAAGTGGGAATACAGTGGTACAACTGTACTCTCGACAGAACGTCACTGTGAAGTTGTATTTATTCCACTGGTCTATTATAGTTACATAGTGTTGGTCGGCATAGCGGTTCATGTATTACGTATAACATTAATAGTAAAATATTTCTAATCGCAGAGCCGCTTTATGGCTTGTTTCCATGCATCCGTCGCGTCCGTTGCAGTGGATACAGCGCTGCACGCTGCACGACGGACGAAAATATAGGCGTTCACATGCATCCGTCTTTTTGTTTAGTTATAACCTAAAAAATGTCGGCTAATAATATATTTATTATTTCATATTTATATTTTTATGGGATGGCTAGCACAGTGGTATGAAGTCGGCCTGTGGATCCTGAGGTCCCGGGTTCGATTCCCACAGGCGACAAATTTTCATAATTTGAAAAAGCTATCCCTGTGGCTCCTCCACCACTAACATGTTTGGGGGCCGTGATTTGACGACTGGTAACCGCACTTCACGCGCAAAATATATCACTTACCGAGATCTGCTTAGCAGAGTGCCACACCCAGCAATGGGTAGAAGGCGTGATGATATATTTATTTATTTTATTTTTTTATATTTATATTTCAAATATGTTAAAAAGCAGCAAATGAATTGTTCCCGCATCGTTAACAAAATTTTACCTATAAATTTATAATAATCATTAACCAAATGCAAAGTATTTCTTTAAAATTAAAATATATTTACAAAAGACATATGTAGATAATATAAAATAACTAACCAAGCCGTAAATACGCGGTATTTGACATTTGTCAGTAGTGCTATCTCATATTATATGAGAGAGATGCTTCCGTCATCAAGGTCGCACTGCAAGGAGTAGAGAGTAGACGAACTCTGTCCGTCACTGCAAGTAGCTTCGCGCCCTTTTCAATTATTCAAATTCAACCAATCAAATTTCGCGACGGACGCACTGCAACGGACGAAACGGATGCATGGAAACGAGCCATTATACAGATCCAGCAATCATGTCACGTATTTGAGCTTGGCATACTGTCGTGTCGATAACAGTACAATGCTTTTTGTAACGAGCAAAAAGTATATAATCGATAGTGAGCCAATTTATTAAATTTAAAGAGTGAATGTATATGAATGATAATTAAGTATGCCATGAATTGGCATTTGTTATATGAAAACAAATTGTTTATTTTTTCTCGTAAAGCTTGTGAAAATATTCCTACGAGTATATTATTACACGTTAGGAAATATATTATTTTCTACGACCAAGCAGAAAGTATATAATTCCGACTGTCAGTTAAGTGCAGAAAGTTGACATTTGTAATTCGCCGAACGGTAACATGCAACCTGTCAATATTTTCAATCTAATTTCAAACCAGAAATATAATTTAAAATTAATAAATTATTATTTTTTGCATATTACCTATGCGAGTCGCGTTTTTTTAATCGAAAAATTATATTTGCAACCTTGATACGTAAATAAACAATTATTTTTAAAATTTTAGATACACCAACGCTCTAACATTATTAGATTTTATCGAGATGAACTGTCAAATAAGTAATTTACCAACACAACTGATAAAAAACACCAACTTATATTTTTGATAAGTTGCAGTTTTTCTAAAACTAACAGAATTATAAAATTATCTCAATAGAAAAAATTGTATAAAGAACACGTTTCAAAAGATCTGTTATCGCATTCGTCCTTTGTTAAACCCCAAAAAAGGAATACTTTTGCAACCTTGAGACTGAAATAACTATTGTTTATAAAATTTTGCATATTTTCAATTTTTTATTTTTTTAAAAATTAATGAATAATTTAATGAATACGATTAGAATTCAATAATATATAATATTTAAATAAATTAATCAATTAAAATTTTAATTAAACTTTATATACGCAGGTATTACTATGTATGAACGCGTTATTATTGCAAACATTATATTTCCAAGCAAGTTTGAAACGAGATTCAATGAGTTCCAAAGTGAATTTTTTACTCTGCATATTCTTGCTTTCGTTTGGTAAGTCGCCTTTAAGTTTTCTCTTAAATTATCTATTACATATTACATGTTTTAATGGCAGGATATTTGAATTAAATTTTATTATTCATAAATAGTGAGTAGCAGAGCTGGGCAGTAGCTAGCTACTTTTGTAGCTTAGCTACTAGCTTAGCTACATTTACCTTAACTGTAGCTGTAGCTTAGCTAACTGTGAAAAAATATAGCTGTAGCTTGTAGCTAGCTACTTTTTTTTCTATTAGCTTAAAAATAACAACTGAAGCTATTTTTAAAGCTACTTTTTGTAGCTTAAAGCTACTTTTTAAGCAGAAGGTCAACAAAGTACGCATGCGTACAAGCTAAACCCACACAAAATAATTATTTGTTGCCGGTTCTAACTGGCACTAATACGCAAAAATACACAATAGGTGCCAGATGGTATTTGCTATTATTGATATTTATGTACATAATAGTAAATTAACAGTCCTTATAACAAAAGATTGATCATATGACAATGGCAAATTTAATTATTTCACAATAATTTAAAAAAGTAGCTTTAAAATTTAACAGCTACTTTAACGAAAGCTTTTAGCTGTAGCTTAGCTATATTTTACAAAATATAGTTTATAGCTGTAGCTTAGCTACTTTTTTAAAGAATAGCCAAGCTACTTTTTTAAGTAGCTTGCCCAGCTCTGGTGAATAGGTATATCGGGTATCTACTTTTTTTTGTTATACAGGCTGGTTTGATTTTCAACGTCCAAGTGATATTTCGTAAGTTTAGCTAATAACACAGAAATATGTATTTTTTATTTAGGCGTTCTTATTGAACAAATTTTCTTACTATTTTTTTAAATATAATCATAGGGTCGTTGATTTCCACCGAAGTTTGAATTTATAAACGTTCGAACATTCGAATGTTTTGAACTTCGTCAAAAAAACTTCGTAGCTTCGAATTTTCGAATTTTTTGAAGCTTCGAATTTACGAATTTTCTAATTTTTTGAAGCTTCGAATTCTCGAATTTTTTGCCACTGAATTAACGCCATCTGTCATCTCCAAACACGCTCACGTATAATTCTCGAAAAGTCGGCCACGAATTAAATAATAAACTCGGCGAAGTCTCTTGCAAAAACTCCGCAAGGTTAGGCGTCTTAATTAAGATATCTATTCTCTTACCGTCCATCTAAATGCTATGGACTTTTAGTAAAACATTTTAAAATAACAATAAACGGATACAAAAACGTCTTAATTAGAACGTTTTTGACAGTATAGCGAAATTTTAAGTCTAAATTGAATTAATTTGGCAAATAATAATAATTAATAATAATTACTTACGAATTCATACAAAACTCTGCAAATGAGTTTATTCTGAAAATAATTCATATCAACATGCCATGTTCACGTTAGGATCCATATTTACAATTCGAATAATTCGAAAATTCGTAAATTCGGAATATTCCAAAATTCGAAAATTCAAAAATTCGGAATATTCGAATCTAAATTCGAAAGTTCAATAAATCCGAACAATCGAAGCCTCGAATATTCGAAAAATCAACAACCCTATATAATCAACAATTGTTTTATATTTTTCAAAAGGTAGTAAAGTTCAACAATGTATCACTTTTATATTTTGCAATTAAAATTTAAGAAAAAGAAAGTACTTTGTTTACATAATAACCTGAAAATATTGAAATAAAAATTTAATTAAATTGTGGAGCATAGTAGCCTATGAAAATATTTTATTGTTTCATTATTATAATTCGAAATTACATAATATTAGTAAGAACAGTGTGTACAATAATAAGGCTGATAATAAATAATTAAAAAATTATCCCTGTGGCTCCTCCACCACTAAAATCTTTGGAGGTCGTGATTTGATGAGTGGTATACTCCATTCCCTGTATGAAAACGATGACGTCACATTCGGTATCCATGTGATTCAAGATTTTGTACTTAAAACGTTTACATTGGTATTGGATTGACATTTTTAATACATAACCTAAAATTTAAATGTCATATTAAAATATTTATTACTTTATAAAATTTAATTAGTTTATAATGAAACCAAATTCTGCATATATTAAATAAAAATCAAATATGAATTTATCTTAACGCACGAAAAATATTACCTACCTTATTGAAATATGTAGTTTTGTAAAATAAAACTCAAAGGAATATACATTTTTATTTGTATTATTATTATTTATAAATAAATACTATTTGAAAATACAAAATACAATGCACATTACATCTTGTACTACAGTTAAATTAATTAAAGATCCTCGATTCTCTAACTCCAGCGCAAAATAATCATGAAGATGACAAACGCATTTCTGCATTTGATTACCCAAAATTTTTCTAGCCATTTCTCATTTCTCAGTCTGTATTTATGTATCAAAAATGTCACAAACTTAGAAATGACAGGCGAGAAAATAACAAAATTTTGACCATAGGTCTCTATTTTTATTTTATAAACAAATGTGAACAAAGTAAATATAAATTTTCGTATTAGTAAGAACTGTCATACGTTTTCATTAAAATAATAAATGTGATAGAACGTGAAAAAATGTGAAACATGTGTCTTTACTTATTAAGACATACGTTATGTCATTCGCATAGGTAGGAATAATAATATTAAAAAAAAATAGCTATATTTCATCGTATCTATGATAACCTCGTCCACATATGACGTCATCGTTTTCATACAGGGAATGGAGTATAACCGCATTTCACGCGTATAAATATATCACATCTGCTACGGCAGAGTGCCACATCCAGTAATGGATAAAAGGCGTGATGATATATTTATTTATTTTAATTTTATTTATCTTCGTCTTATGGAAATCTGTATGTTTTGTCCAGTGAGTACCAACATCATCACTGCTATAAAATATAGACCAACCTTCTGTTATTTATGGTCAAGTCAAGGTCCTTGCAAGAAATGGTGTACAAGGTGGTACTACGAGTCCTTGAAGGACGAATGTTTGGTATTTCTTTATGGAGGATGCGGTGGAAATAAGAATAGATTCAAAACTGAAGCTCAATGTCTTAAGACGTGCCGGCTTCCGAGAACTCCGCCCTAATTATAAGCAGTAATTAAAAAAAAAAACATAAAATATGCGAGCGATTTCATGGTAGCTCACAATTTATATGTAATACAAATTATCTTCTATGTAGTTTGATATATTTTGAAAAATTAAATGATTTCTAAATAAATAAATATTTTGTTTTTACATATTTAATGTGCTTGATAATACAGAGTGATCAAAAGGAATTGTTACAGTTGGCAATAAAAAAAAACTACTTGAAATTGGTAAGCCTGATACATAAATTCATTTCCTGTTGTTGACAGTGACATTTAAAATTTAAATTTGAGTACATTTATTTCTAAAGTATTTCTATTACTTAAAAAGTCAAAATTCTATTAGTTGTCAGACTCCTGACATAACCTATTTGTATTTATTAGAAATGTCAAATAGCATTTCCGCCTTTATCTGACGTTGTACCAATTGTGGAATAAAAAGAGCTCTGGAATTGTATTGCCAACTATAACAATTCCTTTTGATCACCCTGTAGTATATTACATAACAAGCATCGAAAGTGTAAAATAACGTGCGAGTCTACAAATTGAAAAACGAGGCACGCAGTGCCGAGTGATTTAAGTACACGAGCACAGTTATCACACTTTCGAGCGAGTTATGTACACTATTTTTCAGACGACCACAAAATATTTCTAAAAACAGTTTACAAGAGCAATATTGTTATACTTTGACAGCTGATGCGTTTTGTAGGTAAGCGTTGACGTTTGACTTTTGAGGTTATGTATTGTGACACCAACTGTACTAACCGTAATGTCAAAATATTAAATAATGCTAAAATATTATACTCTGTTTTTTAACCAGGAGGAGTAATTTAAATTTTAACCGCTAAAACTGACGCTTCTGATTGGCTATGGCTTCGTCCAGTTTACACTGTACATAGATTTTATATTTGATTTATTAGAGCTGTCATAAGTTTTGAGGTTATCTGTTTTCTTGTTGGTTTTTTGCATTTCTGTGAAATTAACATAAATCAGTTCTTTTAAGAACTAATAATATACGGAGTGACAAATTAGAATTTATAATGTCATTTGTATTTTAAAATAAATGCCATGAGATTTAATTAGTGCAGATGTGTAAGAAATTTTTGTATTTCGCGCCAACAAAAATCTAGTAACTTTCTTTGGTAACTTTCTATAGTGTAAATCTGACTTGTGCATTTACTCCTCCTGGTTAAAAAACAGACTATAGTAAATAAGTAATTATTAATTTTAAAAAATAAGATTTATCTGTGCAAATGTGTTGAAACACTTCGTTTTAAATATTAATGCAAATTCTTTTCATTTATTTTATTATTTTCTTTCATCGTAACGCCTTCTGTTGTCAATCAGTTTAACTTCACCTGATATGTTAGAAGTGTGCGTTATATTAACAAATCAGTGTATGATATGTTCAACTTTCAGTAGTAGTTTATGATGTTGTTATGGTTACTTTCATAAGTAGTCGTCTGAAATAGCTATTTACATAACGAGTGTTTAAAGACTCACATTTTACATAAGCGAAATTTTAATGAGCGAGCGAAGCGAGTTCTTTAATTTGCGCGAATGGTGCAAATGACGTTTACGTACACGAGGTTTATACAATGCTTTTGTATGACAGTTGTGAATTCTCTACAATAAAGTCCTTACAGCTTATCAGTGTGTAGAAAGTGAAAATGGTAGATGAAGATGTTCTAATTGATGATGCAGTTCATTTACATAAAGTCGTGTATGATGTTTGTATAATGCATACAAGGTGTGGCTATTAAATAACGAGACTGACACTGCTACAGACGAAGTAAGCATGCGCTAGACACCAGCGACCATCAGCTTTTTAGCGTGAAGCTTTCTCTTTCGAATGCAGTATCTCTCGCTTCTGTAAATAAATCCGTATAGCCGTAGCATTCGTTCTAATTAGAATTGTTTCGCCGAAAAAATGTTAAGTGCAACATTGGAGCAACGAATTGTTGTGAAATTTCACAAGAAACTTGGCAAAACTGCTACTGAAACTTATAATATATTGAAAAAAGTACTCGAATTGTGGAAGGACAAGTCATGGTTTCTCCATCAAAACAATGCGCTGATTCATTCCGCAATGTCTGTCAAGAGATTTCTAGTCAAGTACAGCATCCCAGTGTTGGACCTTCCGCCTTATTCGCCAGATCTTGCACCGTGCGACTTCTATCTGTTTCCTAAGGTGAAATTTGCCTTAATAGCAACAAGATTTGAGCTTTGGCGAATCGTTAGGCGAAGAAGCTTGTGTCAAGTTTGGGAATCTGATAAATTATATTGATATACTAAAAACGTTGCAAAGATTGACTGACGTCATCAAAAAATGTAACTAGATGAATGACATAGGGTGCTGTTATGTTTACCTGTAATTAGTTTTAAATTTTATTAGTGAGATGAGAAGATTTAATTTTTCGTGCGTTAACAAATTGCCTTAAGCCTCATTTCCACCTCTTAACATAATCTTCGTTTGAGTTTTTCGACATAACCTTGCGAGTTTGTCATATGTGAATACAGCTGAGCGTTTCCAGCTACTGTTTTAGTCTTAGTCTTCGACTTTGTCACTGCGCATAAACACAACGTTTGCAAACTTCATACTTTCGACATAATCTTTCGTCGCTGTTCTGTAGAGAGAGATAGCTGCGGTATTGCTGTCTCATGCTGCAATAGACAGTCAATTCTATATTTTATTTAAATAAATTTAAAATAGTTGCTGTAATTTTTAAATATTTTTATTTCCTTTGAGTTTATAATATAATGCAATTCTATCATATTTTATTTACGTAAAACATTTTTTCGAAATTTAAATTTATTTGATATATTCTGGCAGGTTCACTACAATAATGCCTCAATTTTTTTAAATTATTTTGGAATTGTATAAATTAATTAAACTATTGCTTCATTTTAATAGTAATTACTGTTCCTCGTTAATAATTTTATATAATTTTTAAAGTATTTCAAATAGTTTTATACAATTATTTTCTCATTTAAGTGAACAAACCTTCACTGGAATATTGAATGAAAGCCATGTTTATGTTAAGAGCTGGAAATGGCTGGAATGTTTCCGACATAAACAGAAACAAAAAAACGAAAACAAAGACTAAAAGAGAGACTATGTAGCTTTATAAAACTAGTTCTTTAATATACTATTATCTCATTTTATTTGCTAAATTGGGCTTTCTACGCAGTTGAAAATTTCAGACTCGGCCAAAAACGTGCACTTTTACAACCTTGATACGCAAATAACAATTATTTTTAATATTAGATACACCAACACTCTTACCTTGCATATTATTAGTGTGCGCATTTTCAATTTTTTAGTTAATCAAAAATTAATGAATTATTTAATGCATTTAGGATACAATAATATATAATAATTCTTCAATTAAAATTTTAATGAAATTTTGACTTTATATACGCGAGTATAACATATATAAGTGAGTCTTTATCACATTTTTACGCAAATTTTAAAACAGATCATTGAGTTCCAAAATGAATGTTTTAATCTGCATATTCATTCTTGCGTTTGGTAAGTCGACTTCAAGCTTTCTCTTAATTTATTTTACTCTTCAGTATTATTTTTTTATTCTTAAATAGAGAGTGGGTACATTTATACAAAGGCGATTATCTTGAAAAATTATTTTTTTTCATTTGGGGCCAGTTTTTCTATCTTCGTTTAAGGGGTCTATCTTGTTTTTTTGGGGTTAGAAAAGGAGCTTTTAAATGATTTTTTTTTATATTTAAATCAAAACCATTTATTAAATAGCAATTTTTATAGACAATTATATATACTTTAAGGAATACACAAAAAAAAAATCTCCATAATTTCCTTTGATATTAGGCCATACGCGCGTGCACAAAAATGATCCATCGATAGTTTTGAGGCAATTTTCCTCATTTTAAAATCTAACTTGTGTCGTTACAAAGTATGCAAAATTAAATTTATTTATTATTTATCACCCTAGTTAAAATACAGGGGGGGCGCGCGCCTCTCCTTGCCTCCCCCCGTACGGACGTCCATGGTATCAATGTAATAATTGAAATCTTCTTTTTGTATGTACGTTTTTTCAGTTGATTTCAATACCATCACTGCAAGAAGACCAGAACCCCCATACTACTGTTTTTTGCCGCCAGATTCCGGTCCTGGCCGTGCACTTGTCAGGAGATGGTACTACAACTATCACACGGATCAATGTAGAGCATTTTGGTATAGTGGATACGGTGGAAACCGAAACAATTTCATGTCTTTACCCGAATGTAAACTCAGATGCCAAAATGAACGGGTTTGTGAGTTTCCCCTCTGAAAGAATCAGAGTGTGCCACCGCTGAATCTTACAAAAATACCACAAATAAATAAGAAATACACAGGGTGATTCATAACGTATGGAAAAGATTAAAAGTGTAGCTAAGCAGGCCAAAAAATAATGTCTTTTTCTTAACAAACTTTTTACATAAACTTAGTACCCAAAAAGTTACAGAAAGTTAAAGTTGAATCAATTATTTAGCAGTCGTTATAAACTATAGTAGTTAATTATGTTTTAAACAGAAATTGGGAATATTTAAAGTTGGATGAATAATGTTTAGTTAAAAAAAATAATAGTTATGTAGTATTATAAAAGTGACGGTGATTAATTTTCATTGCTCAAAAATTGGTGTCCACATAGTTGTGAGTAACTTAATAACACAAATACAACTAGAAAAAAAATTGTCGTTGAAATTTGTTTAAATATCAAAGTTAAATATTAAGATAAAAGTGTTAATATATTAAAACAAAAGACAAAATGTCTATTGCGATGTGGAATTGAGTCTTAATAAATAAGAAAAAAAAGGAAAAAATTTTCCATCACTTGTCTCGTAATTCCACAGAGGTTTTACAGCACGTTTGCATCAACGTCTCAGGTCATCAACAAACGGCTGGTCAGTTCAGCTTTAACCATAGACGCGTTTCGTCCTTCCGGACTCATCAGTATGGTGCGATCATTTATCCAACTAGATCAACTAGGAAATAGTGGATTGTGATACCGACTTAGCTGAACTGACTGATGTTAACCTATCTACAACGGTAACATGACATGAGAGCTATGGAGCCACTCGTGGTGCCATCTACCGACAAAATCGCAAACTGCTTGACAGCTATTGAAATAATACAAAAGACAAAATGTCTATTGCGATGTGGAATTGAGTCTTAATTCTTATTTATTGATAATATATTAATTGGAATTCAGTCAATTTTTTTTAGTTCTTTTATTTTTTATTATTTTGTCGACGTTTCGACTGTCTCTGCTAGTCTTCATCAGGACACTAATAAAATTAGCATTAATAATACAAAAATAATAAATATAAAATATAAATACTTACAAATAAATATAATACGTCGACAAAATAAAAAAATAAAAGAACTAAAAAAAAATTACTGAATTCCAATTAATATATTATCACTTTGATTTTAATCTACAGTCAAATAAAAAATAAACATTTCTTAAATATTAAGTACAAAATAAGTAATAATTAGAGTAAGTAGGAATACATAGACAGAAAATTGTAGCAAAATCTTAATCAGCAGTCGTTACAAACTATAGTAGTTAATTATGTTTTAAATAGAAATTGGGAATATTTAAAGTTGGATGAATAATGTTTAGTTAAAAAAAATAATAGTTATGTAGAATTATAAAAGTGACGGCTATTTATTTTCATTGCTCAAAAATTGGTGTCCACATGGTTGAGAGCTACTTAATAACAAAAATACAACTAGAAAAGAAATTGTCGTTGAAATTTGTTTAAATATCAAAGTTAAATATTAAGTACAAAATAAGTAATAATTAGAGTAAGCAGGTATACATAGACATGATGATGGTTGCTGAAACTGCTGAAGAAACGCAGCACATGCAAAACGTATGTATATCTAGATCGACAAACACCAAATTGCCCCAAATAATTAGATTTTGTAAGAAGTATGTTTCCATGGGAACGAGAACTAATTTGTCCCTTTTATTTTCAGTGGTATTAAATATGTGGGCTGTAACTGTTTGTGTATTGAGTTTTTGTCAAAAGTTTATTAAGGAAAAGACATTATTTGTACCTTGCCTAGCTACAATTTCAATCTTTTCCGTACAATGTGAATCACCTTGTGTATAACACAAGAAAATTTATGAGTAATACAAGTTATCTTCTATATAGTTCAATATGTTATACAAAAATAAAAGGATTATATTTTAAATTAATAAATATTTTATTTTTTACCTTTTTAATGTGTTCGGTAATAAGTTTCTGTACTTGCATCATTCAAAATTACGCTTTCATTGACCTAGAAACTGATGTAAAGTTTGATTTTGCGCACTAGTGCTTCAAACTAGTTGAAAAAACACCCATTTTTATGGTTCTACATTTGGGCGATTTAACCTCTAATTGTACTTATCTATACAAATGTTAAGGGAGTTATAGAAGAAATAGAAACATTAGCTTATAACGCCATCAATTAGACATATTGTCACAATCTTTAAGAACAAAATAAAGTATCTATTTGCATATAACAAATGTCGATTCATGACATAATAAACTGTCATTAATGTGAATTCACATTTAAAATTTAATTAACTTCGTCATTGTCGATCATATAATTTTTGTTCGATACAAAAAGCATTGCACAAATCTAGTACACAAAGATATCATTTAAATCATTCGCGCAAATTAAAGCACTCGCTTAGCTTGTTCTTTTAAAATTGCGCTCATGTGAAATGTAAGTCTTCGCGCACTTGTTATGTAAATAGCTATCTTCAGAAAACTATAGTTATCGCGACAGTAACCTAAGTTGAAAATATCGTACATTATACTGTGTTCGCTGATACTTTACAGTGACAGTAAGTTAGATTTACAATGGCCAAAATAAAGAGTATATTCTGGGTTGCTTATTACCCGGCGTAGTAAATATTTCAGGACTTTCGTTAATTGATTAAAATTAAAAATGACACATTTTCAACAAGTTCAAAGGATGCGCATGTGACGGCCTCACCTTCGCCAACAATCATCTCTCTCCGGATATCAAAAAGCTGTGTAGCCAGGAAAGTGTTTTTACTTTCCTAACTTATTATATAATACTTATACTATTTTAGTTTCATCTGATTTGCTAACTTGGGGCTTTTTCTCCTGTCTTAAGTTGAATTAGTAAAAATCTACTAATTTATAGTGAAAATGTCCAATGTATACCACTAGTAAATAGTAGTTGTTTACTTTTTCAATTAGTGAAACTTGTCACATTTTTAATTAGTGAATTTTTTACTAATAAAAAAGGAAAATTCACCAAATGAAAATGTGATTTATTTACTAATGAAATAGTGAAAATTCTACTATTGAAAAAGTAAATTTTCTACAAATCAAAAAAGTAAAACTCTTTTTAATGAATATTTAATAATAATTTATTGAAAACGTAAAAATTCGATTGTTATAAATAATAAATATCCATTGATAATTATAGTGATATAAAACCTTACAAATAAATATATAAAACAACAATAATTGACATATTTTCAAATTTCTAACCTTAAATAATTTACGTCAGTAGTGATATTGAAAAAAAAAACAACATTGGAGTCAATTTATATTCAGAATTAATGTGGACATGTAACATAGTTGAAATGTGACAATAATACGGAAATTACAACATTTTATTTATTTTCATTTTATTGCTTACTTTAAAAAAATTGATTTGCACAACGGTAGATCTTCTCAATGTTCTATACAGGAACCAAGTACACACACGCGTAAAACTTATACTGTTGACACGGTGGCGCCACTGAATCGCTTGAAGACTACTAATTCGATAGTAGCTTTGGATCTTATCACCATTTTAATTAGTAGAAAACAACCGATTAAAAAGTGAAGCTATTACCTTACTAAAATTTTAGTAGATTCAATCTTAAACTACTAATTTTTATGTAGTTTTCATACTTACTATTTCAATTAGTGAATATTCTACTAATTCAACTTAAGAGAGTCGGTTGCAAACTTCAGATGCGGCTAAAAACAATCACTTTTACAACCTTGAAATGCAAATAATAATTATTTATAAAATTTTAGATACACCAACGCTTTCTTATATAATTAAAAATTAATGAAAAATTTAATGAACACGATTAGAACACAATAATCTATAATACTTAGATAAATTAATCAATTAAAATTTTAATGAAACTTTGGCTTTATATACGCGAGTATAACATATATAAGTGAGTCTTTATCACATTTCCAAGCAAATTTTAAAGTTCCAAAATGAATGTTTTACTCTGCATATTTTTACTTTCGTTTGGTAAGTCGACTTTAAGTTTTCTCCTCATTTATCTATTACACAACAGTGTTCTAATGCGATCTTTATTAATTTTTTATTATTATTTCATCAATAGAGAGTGGATACATGTGTACCATGGCGATTAACATGGCAAATAGTTATTTGTTTCATTAGGATTAAAAATACAAATCACAATTTTATCACAATATCTACAAAATTGAAGCATGCCATGCCGTCGACAAACCATGCGACCTAAAAGCCACCTGGCCTAAGCCTTCCCCCACCACAATGATCGTTCAGCATAAATCGGTGTGTGTAGGTTTTGAATGGCGTATTTATAAATTTTGCCAAATCGGAGCTTACTTGTGGCGAGCGTACGTTCTGCGGCCTTAGAATGGTTTTCAGGTCGCATGTTTTTTCGACGGCGTGGCATGTACTTTTTTTAGTCGGCGTGGTACGCTTCGTATTGGGGAGCTGGCCGCAGCTATCTTCGGTTAAAGTTCCCAATAACTATCAGCGAGATAAATAAAATAATATCGCATAGAAATCATAGCCCAATTGGTAATAATTATACGGAATGTAATTTTTTGACGCGATATTTTTTCAATCATCCTGCCATAGTTATCGGAAACTTTATCCAGAGATGGAAAACCGACCCTAATACTAAAAATACAAGTTTTTGTGCAGAGTAATAAAGGTTATTGGTAGCGATGTCTGGCTTAATTTCGAGACTCAAAATAGTATTTTTGTACTCGCAGCATTCAAGATAAGGCTTATGTTACTTCTGAAACAGATGAGAAGTTTGATTTTGCGCACTAGTACGTAAGGTAATTAAAAAAACACCACAGGCGGACTTTGGCCTAGGCTAAAGAGGCAATAGCCTAGAGCCCAAAAATTTTAGGGCCCGGATTCAAACTTTTAGTTTAAATAATAGAAATATATATATATATATATATATATATATATATATATATATATATATATATATATATATATACACAGAGTGGTGACCGCGACTCTCGAACATGGATTTTTAACATGTAAAATCATAATTTTGTAATGTCCTGCTTCCCTAAATATTTTAAGCAAGACAGCTTCAAATGAAAGTTTTATGGCATAATTCTGCATATAATTCAATAAACAAAATTAATTTTGCAAGCTTCGTAACGACACATATTAGATCTGAAAATAACAAAAATAGCCTCAAAACTATCGATAGCCATGGAATTGAAACAAAATGAAACAAATATTTGACGTTTAATCTGTCAAAATAATTTCTTTATTTATTATGTCATTTATTTTGACACATAAAACGTCAAGCATTTCTTAATTTTGTTTCAATTTCATGGCTATCGATAATTTCGTTATTTTCAGATCTAATTTGTGCCGTTACGAAGCATGTAAAATTATTTTTGTTTGGGCCCAAAATATTTTAAATCCCCATTATATATGATTCTAAATTTTGACTATGGAAACCCTAATTGCAGTTATAAGCACACATTTTAGGAAATTTATAAAAGAAATAGAGACTTTAGCTTATGACGCCATCAAACAGACATATTTTAACAAACTTTATGAGAGAAAATAAACAATTTGTTTTCAAATAACAAATGTCAATTCATGGCATACTTAACTGTCAATATAAACTCACGATTCAAATTTTATAAATTTCCTCATTGTCGATTATATAATTTTTGCTCGTTACAAAAAGAATTGTACAAAACTCGTGCACGAAGACGTCATTTACACCATTCGCGCAAAGTATGTCTTCGCGCGTTTATTATGTAAATAACTATTTTAATTCGATTGAAACAAATTATTTTTTTTATCCACTTATTTAGAAACTTTCGCGGATTTATTCAATTTCAAATACAACAAATTTTAAAAATCATGTTGAAAAGTACAAAGAAAATGTTAAAAATGGAAAAATAGTGTCATATTATTTATTGGTTGAATTTTAGTTTGTTTCAACATTTTAATTTATTTATCTTCTTTTATTATTATGGAATAAAAGTTCTGTTTTCACTGTTTTAAAATATATTGACGTTTATAACATTCAAACATTGATGTCTACAAATAATTCGTGTAAAGCAACGGTATATATGCTTTGTGATGTCAACGTAAAGTTGATTATTACTAAGAAACAAGCAAATAGACATTTTATCGCGTAATTCTCAGTTCTTTTTTAGCCTAATCTGTTTTGTTAATCTGGGCTTTCTGCTCGGCTGAAAATTTCAAATTCGGCCAAAAAAAGAGCAGTTTCGCAACCTTGATACGTAAATAAATGTTAGTTATAAAATTGTAGATACTCCAACGCTTTAATCTTCAATATTATTATTTTGCGTTTTTAAAATTTTTTATTTGCTTAAAAGTTAATGAATGCGATTAGAACACAATAGTATATAATAATTAGATCAATAAATTAATTAAAATTTTAATGAAATTTTGGCTTTGTATGTGCGAATATAACGTATATGAGTGTGTCATTATTTCAAACATGACTTCCAAACTGAATGTTTTATTTTGCATATTCTCACTTTTGTTTGGTAAGTCGACTTCAAGTTTTCTCTTTATTTATCTACTATATTATACGAGGGTAGGGTGAAAAGTCCCTGAAAAATTAAACAAGAAATGATTTATTTGGTCAAAACATATTTTATTTCTCAACATAATCTCCTTGTAGCTCTATACACTTCGTCCAATGTTTTTCTAATTTTCGATCCCTTCCAAATAATACGATTTTGGCAATCAAAATAGGCGTTTGTCTCAGCGATGACCTGATCGTTGGAGACAAATCTCTTTCCACCGAACCATTTCTTCAAGTTTGGAAATAAATAAAAATCACAGGGCGCCAAATCTGGTAGATATGGTGGATGACGAACTAATTCGTAGCACAATTTATGCAATTTTGCCATTGCGACTGCGGACCTGTGCGCTGGTGCAAGAGAGAAAATGCGGCACCTATCTGGCAGATAGCTTTCTCGTATCCAAAAATTTATGCAAAATGTTCCGTACCCGTTCGGTTGAGATGCTCATAGCCTCAGCCAGCTCGAGCACTTTGACTCGCCGATCGTCTAATATGTCACAGTATGCTAAGAGATGTGCATTAATACGCTCGGCTATCTCGCGCGTGTGACTTGTACTGAATATGCTTGATTCTAAACTTGTTATAGATTATACTCTTTCTCACCTGTTGCTATTGGTGACAATCGGATAAGTAAAGTAAACGCTTGTTGATAATTTTCCATTGTCAAATGCATGAGATAAAGATCAATGTAATAATTGAAATCTTCTTTTTATATGCATGTTTTTTTTCAGTCGATTTCAATATTATCACTGCAAGATACCCAGAAGCACCATACTTCTGTTTTATGCGGCGAGATTCTGGTTATGGGATTCCATATACCTTGAGATGGTACTACGACAACCATATGGATAAATGTAGAAGGTTTTGGTATAGTGGATCCGGTGGAAACCGAAACAATTTCAAATATGAAAACGAATGTATGCGCGTGTGCCAAAACAGACTCGTTTGTCCATCTGGGAAATGAGGACCGAATTGTCCCTGAATTTTATAAAAATACCACAAATAAATAAGAAATATACAGAGTGATTCATAACGTACGAAAAAATTTGAAAGTGTGGCTGGAGGGGGGTAAAAATAATGTCGTTTTCTTAACAAACATTTTACAAAAACTCAATATCCATAAAGTTATAGAAAATTGTAGCAAAATCAATTAATCAGCAGACATTACAAACTATAGTAGTTAATTATGTTTTAAAAAGAAATTGGGAATATTTAAAGTTGGATGAATAATGTTTAGTTAAAATAAATAATAGTTATGTAGAATTATAAAAGTGACGGCTATTTATTTTCATAGCTCAAAAATTGGTGTCCGCATGGTTGAGAGCTACTTAATAACAAAAATACAACTAGAAAAGAAATTGTCGTTGAAATTTGTTTAAATATCAAAGTTAAATATTAAGTACAAAATAAGTAATAATTAGAGTAAGCAGGAATACTTAGACATGGTTGCTGAAACTGTTGAAGAAACACAGTACATGCAAAACGTATGTATTTCTAGATCGACAAACACCAAATTGCCCCAAATAATTAGATTTTGTAAGAAATATGTTTCCATGGGAACGAGAACTAATTTGTCCCTTTTATTTTCGGTGGTATTCAATAAGTGGGCTGTAACTGTTTAGGTATTGAGTTTTTGTCAGAAGTTTATTAAGGAAAAGACATTATTTCACCTTAACTACAATTTCAATATTTTCCTTACATTATGAATCACCGTGTGTATAATACAAGAAAATTTATGTGTAATACAAGTTATCTTCTATGTAGTTCAATATGTTATAAAAAATTAAAAGAACTATATTTTAAATTAATAAATATTATATTCTTTACTTTTTTGATGTATTCGGTAATAAGATTTTGTACTCGCATCATTCAATATTACGCTTTCATTGACCTAGAAAGTGATGTAAAGTTTGATTTTGCGCACTAGTGCTTCAAAGTAGTTAAAAAACTCCCGTTTTTATGGTTCTAAATTTGGACTATTAAACCTCTAATTGTACTTATCTACACAAATGTTATGGGGTTATACGCACTAAGAAGGCAGGAAAAAGACGTTTTCTTAAAAAAAAATTGTGAAATAGTTATTTTTATAACAAGTGCCGAAAAAGGCTCGTTACGTGCAAGTGCAGAATTTAACGCACGAGGCTTGCCGAGTGCGGAAATCTGCACGAGCATGTAACCTTTTTCGGCACGTGTTATAAACAACATTTTTCCTACAACTGTGCGATTTAGTAAATCACTAAAATATTATTAAAATTTATAAAATTTATAAAATTTTAATGATATTACATGACAACGATGTTTTACGGCGTTGCTATGGTTTGTTTGTTGATTGCTTGCACATTGTTCTACGTTATTTAAAAATATTTCACTAACGTCAAAATAATTACTTCAAAATCATCTTGATTGGAATAGTACAGTGAGTGATTCTTCTTTATCATTAACACCTCCAAAGATAATTGAAGCTCCGGATCATACTATGTTGGATCTATTTTCGACAATGACAATCAACCTGCTGCTGGTACTTCTGAAGCTTCCGAAATTGTTACCAATAATATTACTGGTAATAATATGAACAGGTACGGAAGAAATCAATGTTTCTTTAGACACAAAAGTTTCCACTTTACATTATGTCAATATAAGCAACTGTAACAACTGTATTAATAATATACACAAACAATAAATATGCAGTATTTCACTTACTCTTTAAATAAAACCATTTATCGATATATTTTACTTTGTTCGGTTCTTTTTATTAATTGTCTACAGATTAGATATACTGCAAATTAAGGTTACGTTTATAAACGTCAAAATATACTACTAAATATTTACTAGCGCTGGTTCACCGTATCTTCTTCTTCCATAAGCGTCTGTGGTCAAAATATGAATTCCGCGCTCGGCGCGAAATTTAAATCGCTGTCAAAACAATATTCTTTTGACAGTTACGTAATGAAGCACTTTCCGCACTAGTGTTTCTTTGCTTTCGGAAGCGCACTTGGTCTGCATTCATCTACTTTCCATACGTAACCAAGGCAATTATAGTTACGTAATAACAAAGAAATCGCACAGTTGTAGGAAAAGGTCATTTAAAAACAAAATTGAAAAAATTGTAAATTTATGACTATAAATTGTTTTAAACATAAAGTGTTTCGAATCATATCGAGTTTCATGTCATATGAAAAGGCTTTAAAAGAACTTTCACACAAAATTCAAAAAAGTTAATATTTTTCGAAAGGCAATTGTTTCAAACAAGTATCAAGTTCCAATTCATCATTTTCGTCAGAAGCCTCTTCACTTTTTGATGACAGAATATTAATATTAATTAATTAATAATTAATATTCTTCTGAAAATAAAATATAAATAAATATATCATCACGCCTTCTGAATGTGGCACTTTGTTATAGTAAATCTCAGTAAGTGATATATTTTTGCGCGTGAAGTGCGGTTATTTGCCGACAAATTACGGCCTCCAAAGATGTTAGTGTCACCTACAGTACATGGTACGTAATATACTATTTTCTGAAACCGGCAAGAAAGAGCCTACTTTCGTGACCAATTTTAGTATGGAAAATAGATTTTTACCAAAATAGTCAAGTAAAGTACGTATGCAAGGCTACAATAGAAATAACAGTCTGGTAAAAAATTTTATTTGATTGTTTTTTTGTTGTTGTAACCTTGGATATGTAGCCTACTGTCAATACAATACATAATTTTTTAAAAAATTATTTATGATTAATTATTGTTAAAATTAAACGGTTTCAGAAAAAATAGTATATATAATACGTCAGGAAAGTGTTTTTATTTTTCTGGCTTATTATAAATAAAATAAATAAATATATTATCAGGCCTATTACAAATTACGGAATGTGGCACGCTGCCGAAGTAGATCTCGGTAAGTGAAATATTTCTACACGTGAATTGCGGTTACCAGCCGTGAAATCACTGACTTATTATAAATGAAATAAATAAATAAATATATCATCACGCCTTTTACCCATTACTGGATGTGGTACTCTGCCGAAGCAGATCTCGGTAAGTGAAATATTTCTGCACGTGAAGTGCGGTTACCAGTCGTGAAATCACTGACTTATTATAAATGAAATAAATAAATAAATATATCATCACGCCTTTTACCCATTGCTGGGTGTGGCACTCTGCTGAAGCAGATCTCGGTAAGTGATATATTTATGCGCGCGAAATTCGGTTACCAGTCATCAAATTACGGCCCCCAAAGAAGTTAGTGGTGCGGGAGCCACAAGGGTAATTTTAAATAAAAAATAAATAAATATATCATCACGCCTTCTACCCATTACTGGGTGTGGCACTCTGCTAAAGCAGATCTCGGTAAGTGATATATTTTGCGCGTGAAATGCGGTTACCAGTCGTCCAATCACGGCCCCCAAACATGTTAGTGGTGGAGGAGCCACAGGGATAGCTTTTTCAAATTATGAAAATTTTTCGCCTGTGGGAATCGAACCAGGGACCTCAGGATCCCCAGGCCGACTTCATACCACTGTGCTAGCCATCCCATAAGGGTAATTTTAAATTGGTGAAAATGTTTTGTCGGCTGACTTATTATATCATATACTATTTTAGTTTCATCTGATTTGCTAACTTGGGGCTTCTCTTCGGTTGCAAACCTCAGAACACTTTTGCAACCTTGAAATGCAAAAAACAATTATTTATAAAATTTTAGATACACCAACGCTCTAATCTTGTGTGCATATATTTAATTTTTGATATAATTAAAAATTAATTAAAAGTTTAATGAATACGATTAGAACAAAATAATCTATAATACTTAAAAAAATTAATCAATTAAAATTTTAATGAAACTTCGGCTTTATATACGCGAGTATAACATATATAAGTGAGTCTTTGTCACATTTTCAAGCAAAGTTAAAATTTCCAAAATGAATGTTTTACTCTGCATATTTTTGCTTTTGTTTGGTAAGTCGACTTCAAGTTTTCTCTTCATTTATCTATTACACTACAGTGTTCTAATGCGGTCTTTATTAATTTTTTTATTATTAATTCATAAATAGGGAGTGGATACATGCGTACAAAGGCGATAAACATGGAAAATAGTTATTTGTTTCATTAGGACTAAAAATACAAATCATAATTTTATCACAATATCTACAAAATTAAAGCATGCCTCGCCGCACAATGGTCAAATCGGGAATTTTACTGTTCGAAAATCGGTGGAGGCCTTAATATCCATCGGATCTGGATAATATGTTTGTTAAAATTAAAGGTAATTAAATTCGCTACACATCTGTTGAGGCAGATTTTAAATGACTGTCAAATTTTATTAATTCATGTATATATATATATATATATATATATATATATATATATATATATATATATATATATATATATATATATATATATATATATGGCGCGATGGCCGAGCGTGTTAATGCACATCTCTTAACATGCTGTGACGTCATCCGAACCAAGGTTCGTCAGTTCGAATCCGCCTGTCGACAAAGTATGATTTGTCGTTAAAATAAAAAATACAGTTACTTGTATTAATCATACTCGGGCGCTATAAGCTAGTCACTTATACATATGCCTTAAAAAGTAAGTAACATTGACTGCGGCTCGGTGTGCCCGGTAGGCCCAGGCCCGACTCGGGCTGTAGCGCCATTAAAGAAGAAGAAGATATATATATATATATATATATATATATATATATATATAATTCTAAATTTTGACTATTGAAACGCTAATTGTAGTTAAAAGCACACATTTTTAAAAATTTATAAAAGGAAGACCCTTTAGTTTATGACGCCATCAAATAGACATATTTTAACAAACTTTATGAGAGAAAATAAACAATTTGTTTTGAAATAACAAATGTCAATTCATGGTATACTTAATTATCAATATAAATTTACGCTTCAAATTTTATAAATTTTCTCATTGTCAATTATATAATTTTTGCTCCTACAAAAAGAATTGTACAAAACTCGTGCACGAAGACGTCATTTCCACCATTCGCGCAAAGTATGTCTTTGCGGATTCGAACTGACGAACCTTGGTTCTGATGACATCACAGTATACTGACAGATGTGCAAAAAGGTAGTACTAACGTGAAAAAAAAATTTGTATATCTGAACAAATTTGTTTTCATATAACAAATGCCAATTCATGGCATACTTAATTGTCAATAATATAAATTCACTCTTTAAATTTAATAAATTCACTCATTACCGGTTTTATACGTTTTGCTCGTTGCAAAAAGCAGTGTACTGTTATCGACACGATAGTATGCCTAGCTCAAATATGTGAAATGATTGCAGGATCTATATAAAGCGCCACTGCGATTAGACATATTTTACTATTAATGTTATATGTAATACATAAACCGCTCTGCCGACCAACACTAACTGTAAAAGACCAGTGGAATAAATACAATTTCATAGTGACGTTCTATCGAGAGTACAGTCAGAAGCGGATTTAAAATATTTCGGGCCCTAGGCACAATATATATTTCGGCCCTTTAGGACATAAAATTCTGCATCTCATCCAATAAACAAAAAGAATTTTACATGCTTTGTAACAGCACAAATTATATCTGAAAATAACGAAATTATCGATAGCCATGAAATTGAAACAAAATTAACAAATGTTTCACGTTTTATGTGTCAAAATAAATGACATAATAAATAAAGACATTATTTTGACAGATTAACGTCAAACATTTGTTTAATTTTGTTTCAATTCCATGACTATCGATAGTTTTGAGTCTATTTTTGTTATTTTCAGATCTAATTTGTGCCGTTACGAAGCATGCAAAATTAATTTAGTTTATTGGATTAGATGCAGAATTTCATGCCCTAAAACTTTTATTTGGAGCTGTATTGCTTAAAATAATTAGGGAAGCAGGAAATTATAAAATTATGATTTTACATGTTAAATACCCATGTTCGAGAGTCGCGGTCACCACTCTGTATATATTTCTATTATTTAAACTAAAACCTTGAATCCGGGCCCTAAAATTTTTGGGCCCTAGGCTATTGCCTCTTTAGCCTAGGCCAAAGTCCGCCTGTGAGTACAGTTGTACCACTATATCGCCACTTCGTTTGCAAACTGCAATAAGCGCAGCACGTAATTGTAGCGGGGATATTTCTGCAAATATTATATAGATGTGCGATAATGAAGCACAATATAAAGCACTAAGGTTAAATTTTTCAGCGAAAACTCAAGAAAAAGAATGCAGGTAGTACTAGCATGAAAAAATATTTTGCAGATCTGAATAAAATTTGGCGCACGTAAACATTGGATAGTCATACGCATCCTGTTAAAATATGAAACACATTCATCGTCTGTGAACAAATATATTCGCTTGTAAATTTGAGTTCTTATACACGGAGGTTATGGCGATCATCACTCAGAATCGCACATATTTGGTTTGTGTACCTCTAAAATTTTGTAGTTTTATTTGAAAAACTAGTATGATGTTCTAGAACTATCCATGTATATTGTATCAAAGGGAGAAAGTTTTTTATCGTTTAGTAATGGATATATAGCCATGCAAAGCCTTGCTTTTAACGAAAATTTAAGGATTTCAATTTATAATAGCAACACCACACGGTGGTATGGTATTTGAATTTCACTAGACCAACAACCTGTTAACAATTCATGATATTCTAAATCATAATTGGTATAAAACACTTATTTTATTAAATCTTTATAATTTTTTGAGCGTCAGTTTCGCCACTCGACAACCGTCACACTGAATATGCTTGATTCTAAACTTGTTATAGATTATACTCTTTCTCACCTGTTGTTCTTGGTGACAATCGGATAAGTAAAGTAAACGCTTGTTGATAATTTTCCATTGTCAAATGAATGAGATAAGTATCAATGTAATAATTGAAATCTTCTTTTTATATGTATGTTTTTTTCAGTCGATTTCAATACCATCACTGCAAGCAGACCAAATGTACCATCCTACTGTTTTTTGCCGCCAGATGCCGGTTTTGGCGCTCCATTTATCAGGAGATGGTACTACGACTACGAAATGGATAAATGTAGAATGTTTTGGTATAGTGGATCCGGTGGAAACCGAAACAATTTCAAATATAAAATCCAATGTATGAGCATGTGCAAGAACATACCGGCTTGTCCATATGGTCCATGGGCACCGGGCCGTCACGGAACTTGATAAAAATACCACAAATAAATAAGAAATATACAGAGTGATTCAGTACATACTAAAAAATTTGAAAATGTGGCTGGAGGGGAGGCAAAAATAATGTCGTTCTCTTAACAAACTTTTTACAAAAACTCAATATCCATAGAGTTACAGAAAATTGTAGCAAAATCTTAATCAGCAGTAGTTACAAACTATAGTAGTTAATTATGTTTTAAATAGAAATTGGGAATATTTAAAGTTGGATGAATAATGTTTAGTTAAAAAAAATAATAGTTATGTAGAATTATAAAAGTGACGGCTATTTATTTTCATTGCTCAAAAATTGGTGTCCACATGGTTGAGAGCTACTTAATAACAAAAATACAACTAGAAAAGAAATTGTCGTTGAAATTTGTTTAAATATCAAAGTTAAATATTAAGTACAAAATAAGTAATAATTAGAGTAAGAAGGAATACATAGACATGATGATGGTTGCTGAAACTGTTGAAGAAACACAGTACATGCAAAACGTATGTATTTCTAGATCGACAAACACCAAATTGCCCCAAACAATTAGATTTTGTAAGAAATATGTTTCCATGGGAACGAGAACTAATTTGTCCCTTTTATTTTCAGTGGTATTGAATAAGTGGGCTGTAACTGTTTAGATATTGAGTTTTTGTCGAAAGTTTATTAAGGAAAAGACATTATTTGTCCCCCACCTTAACTACAATTTCAATCTTTTCCTTACATTATGAATCACCCTGTGTATAATACAAGAAAATTTATGTGTAATACAAGTTATCTTCTATGTAGTTCAATATATTATAAAAAATTAAAAGAACTATATTTTAAATTAATAAATATTATATTCTTTACCTTTTTGATGTGTTCGGTAATAAGATTTTGTACTCGCATCATTCAATATTACGCTTTCATTGACCTAGAAAGTGATGTAAAGTTTGATTTTGCGCACTAGTGCTTCAAAGTAGTTAAAAAACTAGTTTTTATGGTTCTAAATTTTGACTATTAAACCTCTAATTGTACTTATCTACACAAATGTAATGGGGTTATACGCACTAAGAAGGCAGGAAAAAGACGTTTTCTTAAAAAAAAATTGTGAAAAGATATTTTATTTTACAAAAACCAAAAGTATTGATACATTTACTGGCAACATCTAAGTTTATAATGGCACAAATGATTTGTAAAAATATTGATCTTGTGTGCTCCTGCAGACGATCTCCTGAAGGTTTTTCAAAAAAAGGTGTTCGACGGTGACCACGATTTCTCCGGTATAGTCCATTTGAAATAAAAAAACCAAAAAGATTCATTTAGTGTATAAATAAAACTAAGTATTGATCGAAGGAATAATCGAAATTTCGATTATTGACAAAATGGCGGCTTCGTAAAACAAATTTTCGACCAAAATTGCCACGTAAAATTAAAAAAATTTAGAAATAATTATCCGAAATCTTATTCCTTCGATTAATACCTGAGGAATATATCTGAGAAAGTTGTGTTAAAATTTCAAACCGATCGATTGAGCCGTTTTTTACAAATCTGGGTCACCGACTTGGAAAACATAGTTTTCAGAAAAACGCGTTTAAAGTTTCGGAAGAAGTTTACACATAGATAATTTAATTATTTTTTTACTTACATGTTCACGTATTTCTTACAAGAAATAACTCGATTTAGTCTTCAGGTATAACATGAACCCTTCATAAGGTAATTTATACCTAGGAATACAAAGAAAGAAAAGCGCAGCTGTACTCCACCTACTTTCTAACAGTCCGAGACGTCTTAACAACTATGCGTATATCTCGGAAAATACTTATCGGATCGATTTGAAATTTACAGGGAACCACTACGGAGCAATTCTTTCAAATTTCATCTTTTCTTAATCATACCGTGTTTGGTATCATACGAAAGGGCGTAAAAAGGTCATTTAAAAACAAAGTTGAAAAAATTGTAAATTTATGACTATAAATTGTTTTAAACATAAAGTGTTTCGAATCATATCGAGTTTCATGTCATATGAAAGGGCTTTAAAAGAACTTTCACACAAAATTCAAAAAAGTTAATATTTTTCGAAAGGCAATTGTTTCAAACAAGTATCAAGTTCCAATTCATCATTTTCGTCAGAAGCCTATTCACTTTTTTATGACAAAATATTAATATTAATTAATTAATAATTAATATTCTTCTACAAATAAAATATAAATAAATATATCATCACGCCTTCTGGATGTGGCACTTTGTTATAGTAAATCTCAGTAAGTGATATATTTTTGCGCGTGAAATGCGGTTATTTGCCGACAAATTACGGCCTCCAAAGATGTTAGTGTCACCTACAGTACATGGTACGTAATTTACTATTTTCTGAAACCAGCAAGAAAGTGCCTACTTACCTGACCAATTTGAGTATGGAAAGTAGATTTTTACCAAAACATTCAAGTAAAGTACGTATCCAAGGCTACAATAGAAATAACAGTCTGAAAAATTTTATTTGATTGTTTTTTTGTTATTGTAACCTTGGATATGTAGCCTACTGTCAATACAATACATAATTTTTTTTAAAATTATTTATGATTAATTATTGTTAAAATTAAACGGTTTCAGAAAAAATAGTATATATAATACGTCAGGAAAGTGTTTTTATTTTTCTGGTTTATTATAAATAAAATAAATAAATATATTATCAGGCCTATTACAAATTACGGAATGTGGCACGCTGCCGAAGTAGATCTCGGTAAGTGAAATATTTCTACACGTGAATTGCGGTTACCAGCCGTGAAATCACTGACTTATTATAAATGAAATAAATAAATAAATATATCATCACGCCTTTTACCCATTACTGGATGTGGTACTCTGCCGAAGCAGAACTCG
Organism: Pterostichus madidus; assembly: GCA_911728475.2. NCBI lineage: Eukaryota > Metazoa > Arthropoda > Insecta > Coleoptera > Carabidae > Pterostichus > Pterostichus madidus. The sequence goes on from OU452314.1 coordinate 28,844,796, forward strand.
GTAAGTGAAATATTTCTGCACGTGAAGTGCGGTTACCAGCCGTGAAATCACTGACTTATTATAAATGAAATAAATAAATAAATATATCATCACGCCTTTTACCCATTGCTGGGTGTGGCACTCTGCTGAAGCAGATCTCGGTAAGTGATATATTTATGCGCGCGAAATTCGGTTACCAGTCATCAAATTACGGCCCCCAAAGAAGTTAGTGGTGCGGGAGCCACAAGGGTAATTTTAAATAAAAAATAAATAAATATATCATCACGCCTTCTACCCATTACTGGGTGTGGCACTCTGCTAAAGCAGATCTCGGTAAGTGATATATTTTGCGCGTGAAATGCGGTTACCAGTCGTCCAATCACGGCCCCCAAACATGTTAGTGGTGGAGGAGCCACAGGGATAGCTTTTTCAAATTATGAAAATTTTTCGCCTGTGGGAATCGAACCAGGGACCTCAGGATCCCCAGGCCGACTTCATACCACTGTGCTAGCCATCCCATAAGGGTAATTTTAAATTGGTGAAAATGTTTTGTCGGCTGACTTATTATATCATATACTATTTTAGTTTCATCTGATTTGCTAACTTGGGGCTTCTCTTCGGTTGCAAACCTCAGAACACTTTTGCAACCTTGAAATGCAAAAAACAATTATTTATAAAATTTTAGATACACCAACGCTCTAATCTTGTGTGCATATATTTAATTTTTGATATAATTAAAAATTAATTAAAAGTTTAATGAATACGATTAGAACAAAATAATCTATAATACTTAAAAAAATTAATCAATTAAAATTTTAATGAAACTTCGGCTTTATATACGCGAGTATAACATATATAAGTGAGTCTTTGTCACATTTTCAAGCAAAGTTAAAATTTCCAAAATGAATGTTTTACTCTGCATATTTTTGCTTTTGTTTGGTAAGTCGACTTCAAGTTTTCTCTTCATTTATCTATTACACTACAGTGTTCTAATGCGGTCTTTATTAATTTTTTTATTATTAATTCATAAATAGGGAGTGGATACATGCGTACAAAGGCGATAAACATGGAAAATAGTTATTTGTTTCATTAGGACTAAAAATACAAATCATAATTTTATCACAATATCTACAAAATTAAAGCATGCCTCGCCGCACAATGGTCAAATCGGGAATTTTACTGTTCGAAAATCGGTGGAGGCCTTAATATCCATCGGATCTGGATAATATGTTTGTTAAAATTAAAGGTAATTAAATTCGCTACACATCTGTTGAGGCAGATTTTAAATGACTGTCAAATTTTATTAATTCATGTATATATATATATATATATATATATATATATATATATATATATATATATATATATATATATATATATGGCGCGATGGCCGAGCGTGTTAATGCACATCTCTTAACATGCTGTGACGTCATCCGAACCAAGGTTCGTCAGTTCGAATCCGCCTGTCGACAAAGTATGATTTGTCGTTAAAATAAAAAATACAGTTACTTGTATTAATCATACTCGGGCGCTATAAGCTAGTCACTTATACATATGCCTTAAAAAGTAAGTAACATTGACTGCGGCTCGGTGTGCCCGGTAGGCCCAGGCCCGACTCGGGCTGTAGCGCCATTAAAGAAGAAGAAGATATATATATATATATATATATATATAATTCTAAATTTTGACTATTGAAACGCTAATTGTAGTTAAAAGCACACATTTTTAAAAATTTATAAAAGAAGACCCTTTAGTTTATGACGCCATCAAATAGACATATTTTAACAAACTTTATGAGAGAAAATAAACAATTTGTTTTGAAATAACAAATGTCAATTCATGGTATACTTAATTATCAATATAAATTTACGCTTCAAATTTTATAAATTTTCTCATTGTCAATTATATAATTTTTGCTCCTACAAAAAGAATTGTACAAAACTCGTGCACGAAGACGTCATTTCCACCATTCGCGCAAAGTATGTCTTTGCGGATTCGAACTGACGAACCTTGGTTCTGATGACATCACAGTATACTGACAGATGTGCAAAAAGGTAGTACTAACGTGAAAAAAAAATTTGTATATCTGAACAAATTTGTTTTCATATAACAAATGCCAATTCATGGCATACTTAATTGTCAATAATATAAATTCACTCTTTAAATTTAATAAATTCACTCATTACCGGTTTTATACGTTTTGCTCGTTGCAAAAAGCAGTGTACTGTTATCGACACGATAGTATGCCTAGCTCAAATATGTGAAATGATTGCAGGATCTATATAAAGCGCCACTGCGATTAGACATATTTTACTATTAATGTTATATGTAATACATAAACCGCTCTGCCGACCAACACTAACTGTAAAAGACCAGTGGAATAAATACAATTTCATAGTGACGTTCTATCGAGAGTACAGTCAGAAGCGGATTTAAAATATTTCGGGCCCTAGGCACAATATATATTTCGGCCCTTTAGGACATAAAATTCTGCATCTCATCCAATAAACAAAAAGAATTTTACATGCTTTGTAACAGCACAAATTATATCTGAAAATAACGAAATTATCGATAGCCATGAAATTGAAACAAAATTAACAAATGTTTCACGTTTTATGTGTCAAAATAAATGACATAATAAATAAAGACATTATTTTGACAGATTAACGTCAAACATTTGTTTAATTTTGTTTCAATTCCATGACTATCGATAGTTTTGAGTCTATTTTTGTTATTTTCAGATCTAATTTGTGCCGTTACGAAGCATGCAAAATTAATTTAGTTTATTGGATTAGATGCAGAATTTCATGCCCTAAAACTTTTATTTGGAGCTGTATTGCTTAAAATAATTAGGGAAGCAGGAAATTATAAAATTATGATTTTACATGTTAAATACCCATGTTCGAGAGTCGCGGTCACCACTCTGTATATATTTCTATTATTTAAACTAAAACCTTGAATCCGGGCCCTAAAATTTTTGGGCCCTAGGCTATTGCCTCTTTAGCCTAGGCCAAAGTCCGCCTGTGAGTACAGTTGTACCACTATATCGCCACTTCGTTTGCAAACTGCAATAAGCGCAGCACGTAATTGTAGCGGGGATATTTCTGCAAATATTATATAGATGTGCGATAATGAAGCACAATATAAAGCACTAAGGTTAAATTTTTCAGCGAAAACTCAAGAAAAAGAATGCAGGTAGTACTAGCATGAAAAAATATTTTGCAGATCTGAATAAAATTTGGCGCACGTAAACATTGGATAGTCATACGCATCCTGTTAAAATATGAAACACATTCATCGTCTGTGAACAAATATATTCGCTTGTAAATTTGAGTTCTTATACACGGAGGTTATGGCGATCATCACTCAGAATCGCACATATTTGGTTTGTGTACCTCTAAAATTTTGTAGTTTTATTTGAAAAACTAGTATGATGTTCTAGAACTATCCATGTATATTGTATCAAAGGGAGAAAGTTTTTTATCGTTTAGTAATGGATATATAGCCATGCAAAGCCTTGCTTTTAACGAAAATTTAAGGATTTCAATTTATAATAGCAACACCACACGGTGGTATGGTATTTGAATTTCACTAGACCAACAATCTGTTAACAATTCATGATATTCTAAATCATAATTGGTATAAAATACTTATTTTATTAAATCTTTATAATTTTTTGAGCGTCAGTTTCGCCACTCGACAACCGTCACACTGAATATGCTTGATTCTAAACTTGTTATAGATTATACTCTTTTCCATCTGTTGCTATTGGTGACAATCGGATAAGTAAAGTAAACGCTTGTTGATAATTTTCCATTGTCAAATGAATGAGATAAGTATCAATGTAATAATTGAAATCTTCTTTTTATATGTATGTTTTTTTCAGTCGATTTCAATACCATCACTGCAAGCAGACCAAATGTACCATCCTACTGTTTTTTGCCGCCAGATGCCGGTTTTGGCGCTCCATTTATCAGGAGATGGTACTACGACTACGAAATGGATAAATGTAGAATGTTTTCGTATAGTGGATCCGGTGGAAACCGAAACAATTTCAAATATAAAATCCAATGTATGAGCATGTGCAAGAACATACCGGCTTGTCCATATGGTCCATGGGCACCGGGCCGTCACGGAACTTGATAAAAATACCACAAATAAATAAGAAATATACAGAGTGATTCAGTACATACTAAAAAATTTGAAAATGTGGCTGGAGGGGAGGCAAAAATAATGTCGTTCTCTTAACAAACTTTTTACAAAAACTCAATATCCATAGAGTTACAGAAAATTGTAGCAAAATCTTAATCAGCAGTCGTTACAAACTATAGTAGTTAATTATGTTTTAAATAGAAATTGGGAATATTTAAAGTTGGATGAATAATGTTTAGTTAAAAAAAATAATAGTTATGTAGAATTATAAAAGTGACGGCTATTTATTTTCATTGCTCAAAAATTGGTGTCCACATGGTTGAGAGCTACTTAATAACAAAAATACAACTAGAAAAGAAATTGTCGTTGAAATTTGTTTAAATATCAAAGTTAAATATTAAGTACAAAATAAGTAATAATTAGAGTAAGCAGGAATACTTAGACATGGTTGCTGAAACTGTTGAAGAAACACAGTACATGGAAAAACGTATGTATTTCTAGATCGACAAACACCAAATTGCCCCAAACAATTAGATTTTGTAAGAAATATGTTTCCATGGGAACGAGAACTAATTTGTCCCTTTTATTTTCAGTGGTATTAAATAAGTGGGCTGTAACTGTTTAGGTATTGAGTTTTTGTCAAAAGTTTATTAAGGAAAAGACATTATTTGTCCCCCACCTTAACTACAATTTCAATCTTTTCCTTACATTATGAATCACCCTGTGTATAATACAAGAAAATTTATGTGTAATACAAGCTATCTTCTATGTAGTTCAATATGTTATAAAAAATTAAAAGAACTATATTTTAAATTAATAAATATTATATTCTTTACCTTTTTGATGTGTTCGGTAATAAGATTTTGTACTCGCATCATTCAATATTACGCTTTCATTGACCTAGAAAGTGATGTAAAGTTTGATTTTGCGCACTAGTGCTTCAAAGTAGTTAAAAAACTAGTTTTTATGGTTCTAAATTTTGACTATTAAACCTCTAATTGTACTTATCTACACAAATGTAATGGGGTTATACGCACTAAGAAGGCAGGAAAAAGACGTTTTCTTAAAAAAAAATTGTGAAAAGATATTTTATTTTACAAAAACCAAAAGTATTGATACATTTACTGGCAACATCTAAGTTTATAATGGCACAAATGATTTGTAAAAATATTGATCTGGTGTGCTCCTGCAGACGATCTCCTGAAAGTCTTTCAAAAAAAGGTGTTCGACGGTGACCACGATTTCTCCGGTATAGTCCATTTGAAATAAAAAAACCAAAAAGATTCATTTAGTGTATAAATAAAACTAAGTATTGATCGAAGGAATAATCGAAATTTCGATTATTGACAAAATGGCGGCTTCGTAAAACAAATTTTCGACCAAAATTGCCACGTAAAATTAAAAAAATTTAGAAATAATTATCCGAAATCTTATTCCTTCGATTAATACCTGAGGAATATATCTGAGAAAGTTGTGTTAAAATTTCAAACCGATCGATTGAGCCGTTTTTTACAAATCTGGGTCACCGACTTGGAAAACATAGTTTTCAGAAAAACGCGTTTAAAGTTTCGGAAGAAGTTTACACATAGATAATTTAATTATTTTTTTACTTACATGTTCACGTATTTCTTACAAGAAATAACTCGATTTAGTCTTCAGGTATAACATGAACCCTTCATAAGGTAATTTATACCTAGGAATACAAAGAAAGAAAAGCGCAGCTGTACTCCACCTACTTTCTAACAGTCCGAGACGTCTTAACAACTATGCGTATATCTCGGAAAATACTTATCGGATCGATTTGAAATTTACAGGGAACCACTACGGAGCAATTCTTTCAAATTTCATCTTTTCTTAATCATACCGTGTTTGGTATCATACGAAAGGGCGTAAAAAGGTCATTTAAAAACAAAGTTGAAAAAATTGTAAATTTATGACTATAAATTGTTTTAAACATAAAGTGTTTCGAATCATATCGAGTTTCATGTCATATGAAAGGGCTTTAAAAGAACTTTCACACAAAATTCAAAAAAGTTAATATTTTTCGAAAGGCAATTGTTTCAAACAAGTATCAAGTTCCAATTCATCATTTTCGTCAGAAGCCTATTCACTTTTTTATGACAAAATATTAATATTAATTAATTAATAATTAATATTCTTCTACAAATAAAATATAAATAAATATATCATCACGCCTTCTGGATGTGGCACTTTGTTATAGTAAATCTCAGTAAGTGATATATTTTTGCGCGTGAAATGCGGTTATTTGCCGACAAATTACGGCCTCCAAAGATGTTAGTGTCACCTACAGTACATGGTACGTAATTTACTATTTTCTGAAACCAGCAAGAAAGTGCCTACTTACCTGACCAATTTGAGTATGGAAAGTAGATTTTTACCAAAACATTCAAGTAAAGTACGTATCCAAGGCTACAATAGAAATAACAGTCTGAAAAATTTTATTTGATTGTTTTTTTGTTATTGTAACCTTGGATATGTAGCCTACTGTCAATACAATACATAATTTTTTTTAAAATTATTTATGATTAATTATTGTTAAAATTAAACGGTTTCAGAAAAAATAGTATATATAATACGTCAGGAAAGTGTTTTTATTTTTCTGGTTTATTATAAATAAAATAAATAAATATATTATCAGGCCTATTACAAATTACGGAATGTGGCACGCTGCCGAAGTAGATCTCGGTAAGTGAAATATTTCTACACGTGAATTGCGGTTACCAGCCGTGAAATCACTGACTTATTATAAATGAAATAAATAAATAAATATATCATCACGCCTTTTACCCATTACTGGATGTGGTACTCTGCCGAAGCAGAACTCGGTAAGTGAAATATTTCTGCACGTGAAGTGCGGTTACCAGCCGTGAAATCACTGACTTATTATAAATGAAATAAATAAATAAATATATCATCACGCCTTTTACCCATTGCTGGGTGTGTCACTCTGCCGAAGCAGATCTCGGTAAGTGATATATTTATGCGCGCGAAATTCGGTTACCAGTCATCAAATTACGGCCCCCAAAGAAGTTAGTGGTGCGGGAGCCACAAGGGTAATTTTAAATAAAAAATAAATAAATATATCATCACGCCTTCTACCCATTACTGGGTGTGGCACTCTGCTAAAGCAGATCTCGGTAAGTGATATATTTTGCGCGTGAAATGCGGTTACCAGTCGTCCAATCACGGCCTCCAAACATGTTAGTGGTGGAGGAGCCACAGGGATAGCTTTTTCAAATTATGGGAATCGAACCAGGGACCTCAGGATCCCCAGGCCGACTTCATACCACTGTGCTAGCCATCCCATAAGGGTAATTTTAAATTGGTGAAAATGTTTTGTCGGCTGACTTATTATATCATATACTATTTTAGTTTCATCTGTTTTACTAACTTGGAGCTTCTCTTCGGTTGCAAACTTCAGAATACTTTTGCAACCTTGAAATGCAAAAAACAATTATTTATAAAATTTTAGATACACCAACGCTCTAATCTTGTGTGCATATATTTAATTTTTGATATAATTAAAAATTAATTAAAAGTTTAATGAATACGATTAGAACAAAATAATCTATAATACTTAAAAAAATTAATCAATTAAAATTTTAATGAAATTTTGGCTTTATATACGCGAGTATAACATATATAAGTGAGTCTTTATCACATTTCCAAGCAAATTTTAAAGTTCCAAAATGAATGTTTTATTCTGCATATTTTTGCTTTCGTTTGGTAAGTCGACTTCAAGTTTTCTCTTCATTTATCTATACACTACAGTGTTCTAATGCGGTCCTTATTAATTTTTTTATTATTATTTCATAAATAGAGAGTGGATACATGCGTACAAAGGCGATAAACATGGAAAATAGTTATTTGTTTCATTAGGACTAAAAATACAAATCATAATTTTATCACAATATCTACAAAATTAAAGCATGCCACGGCGCACAATGGGTCAAATCGGGATTTTTACTGTTCGAAAATCGGTGAAGGCCTTAATATCCATCGGATCTGGATAATATGTTTTTTAAAATTAAAGGTAATTAAATTCGCTACACATCATAATATGTTTTTAGCTAAGTTGTCTTATTACAACTTTTCTGAAATGGCTATTCGGTTGTGTAGTAATTATTTAAAAAATAGAAATTTCAGTGTCGCTATGGTAACAAACTCGACTGTAGTAAATTCAACAGTATTTTTATCTAAATGTGGCGTGCCTCAAGGATCTATCCTGGGCCCTTTGTTCTTCCTGCTCTATGTCGCGGATATGCCCTCAGTCCTTAATTTTTGCTCTGTCCACTCCTATGCTGATGACACACAAATATTAGCCTCGGTACCCCTACTGAAATATGCGGAAAAGTTGCAATTATTAATGCTGATCTAGAGAACTTAGTCTCATGGATAAACAATAATGGTCTCAAAATAAATGCAGAAAAATCAGCTCTGGTATTATTTGGTTCCAATGACACACCTGATATTGTGCTTGATGGAGTTCGTCTTACTCGTAGTGTATTTGTAAAAAGTTTAGGAGTATATATTGATGAGCTCTTAAATTTTAGGAAGCATTTGTCAATTAAGCTAACAGCTGCCAGATTAAAATTGCGACATCTTTATAAATTTCGTAATGAACTTTCAGAATTAGTCAAATTGCGCCTAGTAAAATCAGTGATCCTGCCAATATTAGACTATTGTTCTTTGGTATATGTTCCAAATCTGTCTCAGATAGATAAACATAAAATAATACTCATGCAGAATTCCTGTCTAAGGTTCGTATATAATGTTCGTAAATATGACCATATTTCGAGATACCGAGAGCTTGCTGATTTGGATGATATTGATATTCAAGTTAAAAGATCGTATCTCTGTCTCATTCATAAGATCAGACTTACTGCTACTCCCTCATATTTATCTGAAAAACTAGTTCACAAGAATTATAATTACACTTTACGTGGAAAAGATTTATATGCTGTACCTACTTTCAATAAGTCCAAATTTAAAATTTCCTTTTCCTATCTGGCTCCATCACTTTACAATGACATTCCAAAGTTTTTGAAATCTTTATCATTAAATTCTTTTAAGACTCACATCAAAAATGTACTTTAAGATTAGAATATAATGTAAACTATGTTTCGCTATTGCACTAAAATTACTATGACTATGTAGTTAAGGATAATTTGACTTGTATTTTGAATTTTGTATTTTAACATATTATTTCTAGGTGATAAGTGTATAAGTTGATTTTGTTTAAATATGTTGGCGTGTTTATTACACACTCTGTATTATTTGTCTTATTTTGTATGGTTAGGTGGAAGAACAGCTTTTAGCTGAACCTCGCCATTGACAGATTGTCAATAAAGTTATATTATTATTATATTATTATTATTATCTGTTGAGGCAGATTTTAAATTACTCTGTCAAATTTTATTAATTCATATATATATATATATATATATATATATATATATATATATATATATATATATATATATATATATATGTATATATATATATATGTATGTATATATAACTCTAAATTTTGACTATTGAAACGCTAATTGTAGTTAAAAGCACACATTTTTAAAAATTTATAAAAGGAAGACCCTTATCTTATGACGCCATCAAATAGACATATTTTAACAAACTTTATGAGAGAAAATAAACAATTTGTTTTCAAATAACAAATGTCAATTCATGGTATACTTAATTATCAATATAAATTTACGCTTCAAATTTTATAAATTTCCTCATTGTCAATTATATAATTTTTGCTCCTACAAAAAGAATTGTACAAAACTCGTGCATGAAGACGTCATTTCCACCATTCGCGCAAAGTATGTCTTTGCGGATTCGAACTGACGAACCTTGGTTCTGATGACATCACAGTATGCTGACAGATGTGCAAAAAGGTAGTACTAACGTGAAAAAAAAATTTGTATATCTGAACAAATTTGTTTTCATATAACAAATGCCAATGCATGGCATACTTAATTGTCAATAATATAAATTCACTCTTTAAATTTAATAAATTCACTCATTATCGGTTTTATACGTTTTGCTCGTTACAAAAAGCAGTGTACTGTTATCGACACGATAGTATGCCTAGCTCAAATATGTGAAATGATTGCAGGATCTATATAAAGCGCCACTGCGATTAGACATATTTTACTATTAGTGTTATATGTAATACATAAACCGCTCTGCCGACCAACACTAACTGTAAAAGACCAGTGGAATAAATACAATTTCACAGTGACGTTCTATCGAGAGTACAATTGTACCACTATATCGCCACTTCGTTTGCAAACTGCAATAAGCGCAGCACGTAATTGTAGCGGGGATATTTCTGCAAATATTATATAGATGTGCGATAATGAAGCAAAATATAAAGCACTAAGGTTAAATTTATCAACTCAAGAAAAAGAATGCAGGTAGATCTAGCATGAAAAAATATTTTGCAGATCTGAATAAAATTTGGCGCATGTAAACATTGGATAGTCATACGCATCCTGTTAAAATATGAAACACATTCATCGTCTGTTAACAAATATATTCGCTTGTAAATTTGAGTTCTTATACACGGAGCTTATGGCGATCATCACTCAGATTCGCACATATTTGGTTTGTGTACCTCTAAAATTTTGTAGTTTTATTTGAAAAACTAGTATGATGTTCTAGAACTATCCATGTATATTGTATCAAAGGGAGAAAGTTTTTTATCGTTTAGTAATGGATATATAGCCATGCAAAGCCTTGCTTTTAACGAAAATTTAAGGATTTCAATTTATAATAGCAACACCACACGGTGGGTATGGTATTTGAATTTCACTAGACCAACAATCTGTTAACAATTCATGATATTCTAAATCATAATTGGTATAAAATACTTATTTTATTAAATCTTTATAATTTTTTGAGCGTCAGTTTCGCCACTCGACAACCGTCACACTGAATATGCTTGATTCTAAACTTGTTATAGATTATACTCTTTTCCATCTGTTGCTATTGGTGACAATCGGATAAGTAAAGTAAACGCTTGTTGATAATTTTCCATTGTCAAATGAATGAGATAAGTATCAATGTAATAATTGAAATCTTCTTTTTATATGTATGTTTTTTTCAGTCGTTTTCAATATCATCACTGCAAGCAGACCAAATGTACCATCCTACTGTTTTTTGCCGCCAGATGCCGGTTTTGGCGCTCCATTTATCAGGAGATGGTACTACGACTACGAAATGGATAAATGTAGAATGTTTTCGTATAGTGGATCCGGTGGAAACCGAAACAATTTCAAATATAAAATCCAATGTATGAGCATGTGCAAGAACATACCGGCTTGTCCATATGGTCCATGGGCACCGGGCCGTCACGGAACTTGATAAAAATACCACAAATAAATAAGAAATATACAGAGTGATTCAGTACATACTAAAAAAATTGAAAGTGTGGCTGGAGGGGCGGCAAAAATAATGTCGTTTTCTTAACAAACTTTTTACAAAAACTCAATATCCATAGAGTTACAGAAAATTGTAGCAAAATCTTAATCAGCAGTCGTTACAAACTATAGTAGTTAATTATGTTTTAAATAGAAATTGGGAATATTTAAAGTTGGATGAATAATGTTTAGTTAAAAAAAATAATAGTTATGTAGAATTATAAAAGTGACGGCTATTTATTTTCATTGCTCAAAAATTGGTGTCCACATGGTTGAGAGCTACTTAATAACAAAAATACAACTAGAAAAGAAATTGTCGTTGAAATTTGTTTAAATATCAAAGTTAAATATTAAGTACAAAATAAGTAATAATTAGAGTAAGAAGGAATACATAGACATGATGATGGTTGCTGAAACTGTTGAAGAAACACAGTACATGCAAAACGTATGTATTTCTAGATCGACAAACACCAAATTGCCCCAAACAATTAGATTTTGTAAGAAATATGTTTCCATGGGAACGAGAACTAATTTGTCCCTTTTATTTTCAGTGGTATTGAATAAGTGGGCTGTAACTGTTTAGGTATTGAGTTTTTGTCGAAAGTTTATTAAGGAAAAGACATTATTTGTCCCCCACCTTAACTACAATTTCAATCTTTTCCTTACATTATGAATCACCCTGTGTATAATACAAGAAAATTTATGTGTAATACAAGTTATCTTCTATGTAGTTCAATATATTATAAAAAATTAAAAGAACTATATTTTAAATTAATAAATATTATATTCTTTACCTTTTTGATGTGTTCGGTAATAAGATTTTGTACTCGCATCATTCAATATTACGCTTTCATTGACCTAGAAAGTGATGTAAAGTTTGATTTTGCGCACTAGTGCTTCAAAGTAGTTAAAAAACTAGTTTTTATGGTTCTAAATTTTGACTATTAAACCTCTAATTGTACTTATCTACACAAATGTAATGGGGTTATACGCACTAAGAAGGCAGGAAAAAGACGTTTTCTTAAAAAAAAATTGTGAAAAGATATTTTATTTTACAAAAACCAAAAGTATTGATACATTTACTGGCAACATCTAAGTTTATAATGGCACAAATGATTTGTAAAAATATTGATCTTGTGTGCTCCTGCAGACGATCTCCTGAAGGTTTTTCAAAAAAAGGTGTTCGACGGTGACCACGATTTCTCCGGTATAGTCCATTTGAAATAAAAAAACCAAAAAGATTCATTTAGTGTATAAATAAAACTAAGTATTGATCGAAGGAATAATCGAAATTTCGATTATTGACAAAATGGCGGCTTCGTAAAACAAATTTTCGACCAAAATTGCCACGTAAAATTAAAAAAATTTAGAAATAATTATCCGAAATCTTATTCCTTCGATTAATACCTGAGGAATATATCTGAGAAAGTTGTGTTAAAATTTCAAACCGATCGATTGAGCCGTTTTTTACAAATCTGGGTCACCGACTTGGAAAACATAGTTTTCAGAAAAACGCGTTTAAAGTTTCGGAAGAAGTTTACACATAGATAATTTAATTATTTTTTTACTTACATGTTCACGTATTTCTTACAAGAAATAACTCGATTTAGTCTTCAGGTATAACATGAACCCTTCATAAGGTAATTTATACCTAGGAATACAAAGAAAGAAAAGCGCAGCTGTACTCCACCTACTTTCTAACAGTCCGAGACGTCTTAACAACTATGCGTATATCTCGGAAAATACTTATCGGATCGATTTGAAATTTACAGGGAACCACTACGGAGCAATTCTTTCAAATTTCATCTTTTCTTAATCATACCGTGTTTGGTATCATACGAAAGGGCGTAAAAAGGTCATTTAAAAACAAAGTTGAAAAAATTGTAAATTTATGACTATAAATTGTTTTAAACATAAAGTGTTTCGAATCATATCGAGTTTCATGTCATATGAAAGGGCTTTAAAAGAACTTTCACACAAAATTCAAAAAAGTTAATATTTTTCGAAAGGCAATTGTTTCAAACAAGTATCAAGTTCCAATTCATCATTTTCGTCAGAAGCCTATTCACTTTTTTATGACAAAATATTAATATTAATTAATTAATAATTAATATTCTTCTACAAATAAAATATAAATAAATATATCATCACGCCTTCTGGATGTGGCACTTTGTTATAGTAAATCTCAGTAAGTGATATATTTTTGCGCGTGAAATGCGGTTATTTGCCGACAAATTACGGCCTCCAAAGATGTTAGTGTCACCTACAGTACATGGTACGTAATTTACTATTTTCTGAAACCAGCAAGAAAGTGCCTACTTACCTGACCAATTTGAGTATGGAAAGTAGATTTTTACCAAAACATTCAAGTAAAGTACGTATCCAAGGCTACAATAGAAATAACAGTCTGAAAAATTTTATTTGATTGTTTTTTTGTTATTGTAACCTTGGATATGTAGCCTACTGTCAATACAATACATAATTTTTTTTAAAATTATTTATGATTAATTATTGTTAAAATTAAACGGTTTCAGAAAAAATAGTATATATAATACGTCAGGAAAGTGTTTTTATTTTTCTGGTTTATTATAAATAAAATAAATAAATATATTATCAGGCCTATTACAAATTACGGAATGTGGCACGCTGCCGAAGTAGATCTCGGTAAGTGAAATATTTCTACACGTGAATTGCGGTTACCAGCCGTGAAATCACTGACTTATTATAAATGAAATAAATAAATAAATATATCATCACGCCTTTTACCCATTACTGGATGTGGTACTCTGCCGAAGCAGAACTCGGTAAGTGAAATATTTCTGCACGTGAAGTGCGGTTACCAGCCGTGAAATCACTGACTTATTATAAATGAAATAAATAAATAAATATATCATCACGCCTTTTACCCATTGCTGGGTGTGGCACTCTGCTGAAGCAGATCTCGGTAAGTGATATATTTATGCGCGCGAAATTCGGTTACCAGTCATCAAATTACGGCCCCCAAAGAAGTTAGTGGTGCGGGAGCCACAAGGGTAATTTTAAATAAAAAATAAATAAATATATCATCACGCCTTCTACCCATTACTGGGTGTGGCACTCTGCTAAAGCAGATCTCGGTAAGTGATATATTTTGCGCGTGAAATGCGGTTACCAGTCGTCCAATCACGGCCCCCAAACATGTTAGTGGTGGAGGAGCCACAGGGATAGCTTTTTCAAATTATGAAAATTTTTCGCCTGTGGGAATCGAACCAGGGACCTCAGGATCCCCAGGCCGACTTCATACCACTGTGCTAGCCATCCCATAAGGGTAATTTTAAATTGGTGAAAATGTTTTGTCGGCTGACTTATTATATCATATACTATTTTAGTTTCATCTGATTTGCTAACTTGGGGCTTCTCTTCGGTTGCAAACCTCAGAACACTTTTGCAACCTTGAAATGCAAAAAACAATTATTTATAAAATTTTAGATACACCAACGCTCTAATCTTGTGTGCATATATTTAATTTTTGATATAATTAAAAATTAATTAAAAGTTTAATGAATACGATTAGAACAAAATAATCTATAATACTTAAAAAAATTAATCAATTAAAATTTTAATGAAACTTCGGCTTTATATACGCGAGTATAACATATATAAGTGAGTCTTTGTCACATTTTCAAGCAAAGTTAAAATTTCCAAAATGAATGTTTTACTCTGCATATTTTTGCTTTTGTTTGGTAAGTCGACTTCAAGTTTTCTCTTCATTTATCTATTACACTACAGTGTTCTAATGCGGTCTTTATTAATTTTTTTATTATTAATTCATAAATAGGGAGTGGATACATGCGTACAAAGGCGATAAACATGGAAAATAGTTATTTGTTTCATTAGGACTAAAAATACAAATCATAATTTTATCACAATATCTACAAAATTAAAGCATGCCTCGCCGCACAATGGTCAAATCGGGAATTTTACTGTTCGAAAATCGGTGGAGGCCTTAATATCCATCGGATCTGGATAATATGTTTGTTAAAATTAAAGGTAATTAAATTCGCTACACATCTGTTGAGGCAGATTTTAAATGACTGTCAAATTTTATTAATTCATGTATATATATATATATATATATATATATATATATATATATATATATATATATATATATATATATATATATATATATATATATATATATATATATATATATATGGCGCGATGGCCGAGCGTGTTAATGCACATCTCTTAACATGCTGTGACGTCATCCGAACCAAGGTTCGTCAGTTCGAATCCGCCTGTCGACAAAGTATGATTTGTCGTTAAAATAAAAAATACAGTTACTTGTATTAATCATACTCGGGCGCTATAAGCTAGTCACTTATACATATGCCTTAAAAAGTAAGTAACATTGACTGCGGCTCGGTGTGCCCGGTAGGCCCAGGCCCGACTCGGGCTGTAGCGCCATTAAAGAAGAAGAAGATATATATATATATATATATATATAATTCTAAATTTTGACTATTGAAACGCTAATTGTAGTTAAAAGCACACATTTTTAAAAATTTATAAAAGAAGACCCTTTAGTTTATGACGCCATCAAATAGACATATTTTAACAAACTTTATGAGAGAAAATAAACAATTTGTTTTGAAATAACAAATGTCAATTCATGGTATACTTAATTATCAATATAAATTTACGCTTCAAATTTTATAAATTTTCTCATTGTCAATTATATAATTTTTGCTCCTACAAAAAGAATTGTACAAAACTCGTGCACGAAGACGTCATTTCCACCATTCGCGCAAAGTATGTCTTTGCGGATTCGAACTGACGAACCTTGGTTCTGATGACATCACAGTATACTGACAGATGTGCAAAAAGGTAGTACTAACGTGAAAAAAAAATTTGTATATCTGAACAAATTTGTTTTCATATAACAAATGCCAATTCATGGCATACTTAATTGTCAATAATATAAATTCACTCTTTAAATTTAATAAATTCACTCATTACCGGTTTTATACGTTTTGCTCGTTGCAAAAAGCAGTGTACTGTTATCGACACGATAGTATGCCTAGCTCAAATATGTGAAATGATTGCAGGATCTATATAAAGCGCCACTGCGATTAGACATATTTTACTATTAATGTTATATGTAATACATAAACCGCTCTGCCGACCAACACTAACTGTAAAAGACCAGTGGAATAAATACAATTTCATAGTGACGTTCTATCGAGAGTACAGTCAGAAGCGGATTTAAAATATTTCGGGCCCTAGGCACAATATATATTTCGGCCCTTTAGGACATAAAATTCTGCATCTCATCCAATAAACAAAAAGAATTTTACATGCTTTGTAACAGCACAAATTATATCTGAAAATAACGAAATTATCGATAGCCATGAAATTGAAACAAAATTAACAAATGTTTCACGTTTTATGTGTCAAATAAATGACATAATAAATAAAGACATTATTTTGACAGATTAACGTCAAACATTTGTTTAATTTTGTTTCAATTCCATGACTATCGATAGTTTTGAGTCTATTTTTGTTATTTTCAGATCTAATTTGTGCCGTTACGAAGCATGCAAAATTAATTTAGTTTATTGGATTAGATGCAGAATTTCATGCCCTAAAACTTTTATTTGGAGCTGTATTGCTTAAAATAATTAGGGAAGCAGGAAATTATAAAATTATGATTTTACATGTTAAATACCCATGTTCGAGAGTCGCGGTCACCACTCTGTATATATTTCTATTATTTAAACTAAAACCTTGAATCCGGGCCCTAAAATTTTTGGGCCCTAGGCTATTGCCTCTTTAGCCTAGGCCAAAGTCCGCCTGTGAGTACAGTTGTACCACTATATCGCCACTTCGTTTGCAAACTGCAATAAGCGCAGCACGTAATTGTAGCGGGGATATTTCTGCAAATATTATATAGATGTGCGATAATGAAGCACAATATAAAGCACTAAGGTTAAATTTTTCAGCGAAAACTCAAGAAAAAGAATGCAGGTAGTACTAGCATGAAAAAATATTTTGCAGATCTGAATAAAATTTGGCGCACGTAAACATTGGATAGTCATACGCATCCTGTTAAAATATGAAACACATTCATCGTCTGTGAACAAATATATTCGCTTGTAAATTTGAGTTCTTATACACGGAGGTTATGGCGATCATCACTCAGAATCGCACATATTTGGTTTGTGTACCTCTAAAATTTTGTAGTTTTATTTGAAAAACTAGTATGATGTTCTAGAACTATCCATGTATATTGTATCAAAAGGAGAAAGTTTTTTATCGTTTAGTAATGGATATATAGCCATGCAAAGCCTTGCTTTTAACGAAAATTTAAGGATTTCAATTTATAATAGCAACACCACACGGTGGTATGGTATTTGAATTTCACTAGACCAACAATCTGTTAACAATTCATGATATTCTAAATCATAATTGGTATAAAATACTTATTTTATTAAATCTTTATAATTTTTTGAGCGTCAGTTTCGCCACTCGACAACCGTCACACTGAATATGCTTGATTCTAAACTTGTTATAGATTATACTCTTTTCCATCTGTTGCTATTGGTGACAATCGGATAAGTAAAGTAAACGCTTGTTGATAATTTTCCATTGTCAAATGAATGAGATAAGTATCAATGTAATAATTGAAATCTTCTTTTTATATGTATGTTTTTTTCAGTCGATTTCAATACCATCACTGCAAGCAGAACAAATGTACCATCCTACTGTTTTTTGCCGCCAGATGCCGGTTTTGGCGCTCCATTTATCAGGAGATGGTACTACGACTACGAAATGGATAAATGTAGAATGTTTTCGTATAGTGGATCCGGTGGAAACCGAAACAATTTCAAATATAAAATCCAATGTATGAGCATGTGCAAGAACATACCGGCTTGTCCATATGGTCCATGGGCACCGGGCCGTCACGGAACTTGATAAAAATACCACAAATAAATAAGAAATATACAGAGTGATTCAGTACATACTAAAAAAATTGAAAGTGTGGCTGGAGGGGCGGCAAAAATAATGTCGTTTTCTTAACAAACTTTTTACAAAAACTCAATATCCATAGAGTTACAGAAAATTGTAGCAAAATCTTAATCAGCAGTAGTTACAAACTATAGTAGTTAATTATGTTTTAAATAGAAATTGGGAATATTTAAAGTTGGATGAATAATGTTTAGTTAAAAAAAATAATAGTTATGTAGAATTATAAAAGTGACGGCTATTTATTTTCATTGCTCAAAAATTGGTGTCCACATGGTTGAGAGCTACTTAATAACAAAAATACAACTAGAAAAGAAATTGTCGTTGAAATTTGTTTAAATATCAAAGTTAAATATTAAGTACAAAATAAGTAATAATTAGAGTAAGAAGGAATACATAGACATGATGATGGTTGCTGAAACTGTTGAAGAAACACAGTACATGCAAAACGTATGTATTTCTAGATCGACAAACACCAAATTGCCCCCAAATAATTAGATTTTGTAAGAAATATGTTTCCATGGGAACGAGAACTAATTTGTCCCTTTTATTTTCAGTGGTATTAAATAAGTGGGCTGTAACTGTTTAGGTATTGAGTTTTTGTCAAAAGTTTATTAAGGAAAAGACATTATTTGTCCCCCACCTTAACTACAATTTCAATCTTTTCCTTACATTATGAATCACCCTGTGTATAATACAAGAAAATTTATGTGTAATACAAGCTATCTTCTATGTAGTTCAATATGTTATAAAAAATTAAAAGAACTATATTTTAAATTAATAAATATTATATTCTTTACCTTTTTGATGTATTCGGTAATAAGATTTTGTACTCGCATCATTCAATATTACGCTTTCATTGACCTAGAAAGTGATGTAAAGTTTGATTTTGCGCACTAGTGCTTCAAAGTAGTTAAAAAACTAGTTTTTATGGTTCTAAATTTTGACTATTAAACCTCTAATTGTACTTATCTACACAAATGTAATGTAATGTGGTTATACGCACTAAGAAGGCAGGAAAAAGACGTTTTCTTAAAAAAAAATTGTGAAAAGATATTTTATTTTACAAAAACCAAAAGTATTGATACATTTACTGGCAACATCTAAGTTTATAATGGCACAAATGATTTGTAAAAATATTGATCTGGTGTGCTCCTGCAGACGATCTCCTGAAAGTCTTTCAAAAAAAGGTGTTCGACGGTGACCACGATTTCTCCGGTATAGTCCATTTGAAATAAAAAAACCAAAAAGATTCATTTAGTGTATAAATAAAACTAGTGCTTCAATCGAAGGAATAATCGAAATTTCGATTTTTGACAAAATGGCGGCTTCGTAAAACAAATTTTCGACCAAAATTGCCACGTAAAATTAAAAAAAATATAGAAATAATTTTCCGAAATCTTATTACATCGATTAATACCTGAGGAATATATCTGAGAAAGTTGTGTTAAAATTTCAAACCGATCGATTGAGCCGTTTTTTAGAAATCTGGATCACCGACTTGGAAAACATAGTTTTCAGAAAAACGCGTTCAAAGTTTCGGAAGAAGTTTAAAATAGATAACTGCAAAAAACAATTATTTATAAAATTTTAGATACACCGACATCTTGTCTGCGTATATTTAATTTTTTATATAATGAAAAATTAATGAAAAATTTAATGAATATGATTAGAACACAATAATCTATAATACTTAGATAAATTAATCAATTAAAATTTTAATGAAACTCTGGCTTTATATACGCGAGTATAACATATATGAGCGAGTCTTTATCACATTTCCAAGCAAATTTTAAAGTTCCAAAATGAATGTTTTACTTTGCATATTTTTACTTTCGTTTGGTAAGTCGACTTTAAGTTTTCTCTTCATTTATCAACTACACTATAGTCTTCTAATGCGGCCTTTATTATTTTTTTTATTGTTATATAAATAGAGAGTGCTATTGTTATATAAATAGAGAGTGTTATTGTTATATAAATAGAGAGTGGATACATGCATACAAAGGTGATTAACATGGAAAATAGTTATTTGTTTCATTAGGATTAAAAATACAAATTACAATTTTATCACATACATACATACATACATATCTTCACGCTATATCCCATCAAATGGGGTAGCACGAACCCTAAAATAACTCATAAAACATTCACTCGTAACATAATCAAATAATCAGCCCCGTCAAACATTATCATTCACACTCGAAATTATTCCTTACATATAAAAATCACATCCATCCAATCACTCCTATTCACTTATCATTTATCTTCTTTCTTCAACGTACATAACACATGCATAAAACATCTCAAATTATCCACGCTTACTCCTAACAACGAATCTAATAACGAATCTAACATCGAATCTACAAAGATTAGAAAAGATGAAAGTGATAGTCTGCAATTGTATATGAAAGAAAAGGCAACACAATGCAGTAACTGAAAATGAAACAAAAAGAGAAGAAAGGAAGGGAGTGTCACCCTGCGCTTGTTTTTGGAAATAAGTACCACACAATTGCAGTTAAACACTCTGCGTAAGAATTGAAAACAAATTAAAAGATAAGAAAGGATATTGGTTTAATTTTAGTTTGTTTAAACATTTTAATTTATTTATCTCCTTTTATTATTATATAATAAAAGTTCCGTTTTCACTGTTTTAAAATATATTGACGTTTATAACATTCAAACATTGATGTTTATAAATAATTCGTGTAAAGCAACAGTATATATGCTTTGTGTTGTTAACGTAAAGTTGATTATTACTAAGAAACAAGCAAATAGACATTTTATCGCGTAATTCTCAGTTCTTTTTTAGCCTAATCTGTTTTGCTAATCTGGGCTTTCTGCTCGGTTGAAAATTTCACATTCGGCCAAAAAAAGAGCAGTTTCGCAACCTTGATACGTAAATAATTGTTAGTTATAAAATTGTAGATACACCAACGCTTTAATCTTCAATATTATTATTTTGCATTTTTAAAATTTTTTATTTGCTTAAAAGTTAATGAATGCGATTAGAACACAATAGTATATAATAATTAGATCAATAAATTAATTAAAATTTTAATGGAATTTTGGCTTTATATGTGCGAATATAACGTATATGAGTGTCATTATTTCAAACATGAGTTCCAAACTGAATGTTTTAATTTGCATATTCTTGATTTTGTTTGATAAGTCGACTTCAAGTTTTCTCTTTATTTATCTACTATATTATACGAGGGTAGGGTGAAAAGTCCCTGAAAAATTAAACAAGAAATGATTTATTTGGTCAAAACATATTTTATTTCTCAACATAATCTCCTTGTAGCTCGATACACTTCGTCCAACGTTATTCTAATTTTTCGATCCCTTCCAAATAATACGATTTTGGCAATCCTTTAAAATAGGCGTTTATCTCAGCGATGACCTCATCGTTGGAGCCAAATCTCTTTCAGCCGAGCCATTTCTTCAAGTTTGGAAATACATAAAAATCGCAGGGGGCTAAATCTGGAAAATATGGTGGATGACGAACTATTTCGCAGCGCAATTCATGCAATTTTGCCAATGCGACTGCGGACCTGTGCGCCGGTGCAAGAGAGCAAATGCGGCACCTATCTGGCAGATAGATTTCTCGTATCCAAAAATGTATGCAAAATGTTCAGTACCCGTTCGGTTGAGATGCTCATAGCATCAGTCAGTTCGTGCACTTTAACTCGCCGATCGTCCAATATCACACAGTATGCTAAGAGATGTGCATTAACACTGTAACTCTCCCTTATTCCCTTATTATTAACTAAATTTCGTTAAAATGTTTAATAGTTTATTGTAATATTTAATTTTTTTTATTTACAATTGTTATTGTGTTTTCGATTGTAGCGGAAATTCCAAAGAATCAATAAGACTTATGTTTAAGATACTATCTGAATTAAATCAAAAGAGAAAAGGAAGGTAGGTCGAGGTTTTTGGCTCGAGATATGTTGAATATTACAATATAAAAAATAGAAACAGTAATTCTAAACATTTTCTTTAGGTTTTAACGGTTACTATTATAATAAAACAAAAGACAAAATGTCTATTGCGATGTGGAATTAAGTCTTAATAAATAAGAAAAAATAGGAAAAAAATTTCCATCACTTGTCTCATAATTCCACAGAGGTTTTACAGCACGTTTGCATCAACTTCTCTGGTCATCAACAAACGGCTGGTCAGTTCAGCTTTAACCATAGACGCGTTTCGTCCTTCCGGACTCATCAGTATGGTGCGATCATTTATCCAACGGAAGGACGAAACGCGTCTATGGTTAAAGCTGAACTGACCAGCCGTTTGTTGATGACCTGAGAAGTTGATGCAAACGTGCTGTAAAACCTCTGTGGAATTATAAGACAAGTGATGGAATTTTTTTTCCTATTTTTGCTTATTTGTTACTATTATAAGTGCGAATCATGTCATATTAAAACACGTTGTTGTAACCAATGTTTTGTTGCATAAAACATTGTTGTAATCAAAATATTGTTATAATCACAATATGATAAGGCCTTGCACCTTGATTGCGGCACCCATGTGGAGAAATACAAGTCGTGATGCTTTAAATCGTTGAACTCTGTAGAACGTCTACTGATAAAATGGGCACTGCAAACTTTAAAGCTCTTGGATCGGAATCTGTGCAACCGACTGTCCCGGAGCGAAGAAACCCGATGTTCCTTCCGTTGTAATATTGTGATTATGACAATATTTTATATTACTTTTTTATATTATTATTTCAAGTTATAAACAACTTATAGCTATTTCAGAGCCAAAGAGTTCTTTTTTTCCTTTTGATTCATTTCAGACAGTATATTAAACATTCGTCTCATCGATTCTTTGAAATATCCGCTACAATCGAAAACACAATAACTATTATAAATGAAAAAATTCAATACTACAGTATAATACCACAAATTTTAACGAAATTAGTTGATTTTGAAAACGTTGACGTAAAATGAACTATTCAAACTTCAATAAAAATAAAACTACTGTATATTATAATAATTACTTGGCTTTACACTATGAAGTAAACATATATCATTATTTTAAAAAAAAATTATTTTATATCTGTTAACGATATAAACACTATAAAATTGTAAAAGTATGCACTCCCGGCACATTCTTCAAACTGCGTTTCATTTGATAAAATAAATCATACACTTTGTCATGCACAAAATGATGCTCAGAATAGAAACTTGTCGCTTTTGGAATTATATGCACATACACTTGTTAAAAATATATTTTATTTATACAATGTAAGTCGCACATTTAATACTGAAGTGACAGTCACGAGTTTGACAGTTACGGAGCACATCTAAAATCGTGACGTCACACGCCCATGGTCTATAGGGGACCTAGCTGCAGCTCCTCTATCTGTGCTTGCGTTCAAACACATTTAGTTAGAGAGCTAGGGTGCAAAATGATGTCTCATTTATTCCAGTGACAGAAGTGGATTTTTTTATAGAATATGTCATGATAAACATGAAAAAAAGAAAATTAGATTTGGGAACGGGTGGCCACTATAGATAGCGTTGATGTGAATGCGCAGATTTTTAGGGTAGTTGTTGATATATTTTTTATAGGCTAATTTGTAATTATAGACTTTGGTATAATTAGGTAATACAAATGGTAGACAGAAGTTTTGGCCGGTGACGCATGCGCGACAAAACTTGTCAAAGTAATCAATTTTTATGGTGTCGTGTGACATATTACTACTTGTTCACGACGAATACATGACATAAAAATTATTGACAGAAATTATTGCTGATTGCTCATTGGTGACAGAAGCTCTGAAAGTGGACTGGTGTAGGGATCAACAACCACCCTTAAAATCAGCACATTCACATCGACGCCATCTATAGTTGCCAACCGTTCCCAAATCTAATTTTCTTTTTATCATGTTTATTATGACATAATCTATTTAAAAATCCATTTCTGTCACTGGAATAAATGAGACATCATTTTGCACCTTAGCTCTCTAACTAATTGTTCTACGCACATCTTAACAACCGTAAATAATCTTTATTAATAATCAGCGATTACAGTTAATCGTTAAATATTCATAATCGATGATTACGATTAATCTTAAAAGTAAGCGTTACGTCACTACTATTTTTTATCAAATATTAAATTCGATTATTTCGGCTACGGAACGTGTAAAATAGAATATAATTACTTAGTTAGATGCAAAACTTAATTGTTTACAACTTGTACTTGAAGCATTTTTGTTTAAAATTAACTGGTCAATTTTTCGAAAGGAAAACGTTATTTTCCATGTTAAACTCATATGGCCAGGTTCTCATGTTACACCCAGTATAATTTTATTTAAATTTATCATTGTTATGTTTTCTTATTTCAATTAAATTTATCGAGAATGTACAGTCAGTACGAGAGCAGGGTGAAAAGTCCCTGAAAAATAAAACAGATGGACGCCACAATCGCAAATCTCATGTGACATTTGTGATGTATCATCTTTAACTAGAACGCATTACAATTTTCAGACTGATATGTCATTCAGTTCTGTTTTGACACCCATCGAAAGCAAGCAACCTTGAAGATTTTTGAAAACATGGAAAAAAGTGAATTTCGCGTCTTGATTAAACATTATTTCTTGCGTGGAAAAAACATTACACAAACCAAAGCATCGCTTGTTAAACATTATGGGGACTCCTCACCATCGATTGGAACGATTAACAAGTTGGTTTACTGATTCTCGTTGTAGTAGTATAACCACAAAGGACGCCAAATGTTCTGGTCGTCCAATTGAGGTTACAACGGCAGAAATCGTCGATAAAATCCATGGTATGATATTGGACGATAGGTGAGTTAAAGTGCACGAGCTGGCTGAGGCTATGAGCATCTCAACCGAACGGGTACGGAACATTTTGCATAAATTTTTGGATATGAGTAAGCTATCTGCCAGATGGGTGTCGCATTTGCTCTCTGTTGACAACAAGCGCGACCATGTGACAAGTTCAAAGGAGTGTTTGGCGATGTTCTAGCGCAATAAGAAGGAATTTTTCTCCTGATTTGCCTCTCTGCGATTTTTATCTATTTCCAAACTTGAAGAAATGGCTCGGCGGAAAGAGATTTGGCTCCAACGATGAGGTTATCGCTGAGACAAACGTCTATTTTGAAGAATTGCCAAAATCGTATTATTTGGAAGGGATCGAAAAATTAGAAACACTTTGAACGAAGTGTATCGAGCTACAAGGAGATTATGTTGAGAAATAAAATATGTTTTGACCAAATAAATCATTTCTTGTTTCATTTTGTAGGGACTTTTCACCCTGTCCTCGTAACATGCCTGAATTGGCTCTTGCGCTCTCGTGGAAGCAAGACTCTTGTACTAAAAATGCCTTATTCTATACTTATTATTGATTATACACTTTTTCGCTTGTTGCTATTTGGTGAAAGTAAAGTAAACGCTTGTTGATAATTTTCCGTTGTCAAATGAATGAGACAGGTATCAATGTAATAATTGAAACCTTCTTTTTATATGTATGTTTTTTCAGTTAATTTAAATATCATCACTGCAAGAATACCAGGAGTACCAGACTACTGTTTTTTGCCGCCAGATCCTGGTCCTGGTGTTCCATTTGCCCTGAGATGGTACTACGACTACGTCAAGGAAACATGTAGAACGTTTCTGTATAGTGGATCCGGTGGAAACCGAAACAATTTCAAAATTAGATACGCATGTATACGCGTTTGCCAGAATGGACCGAATTGTCCATTTGGAGTATAATTCAGAGGGGCTGAATCCCCGCCGAAAGAATCAGAGTATACTACCATTGAATTTTATAAAAATACCACAGATAAATAAGAAATATACAGAGTGATTCATAACGTACGGAAAAGTTTGAAAGTGTGGCTGGGGAGCCAAAAATAAACTTAATAAACTTTTTACATAAACTCAATATCCATAAAGTTACAGAAAATTGTAACAAAATCAATTAATCAGCAGTCGTTACAAACTATAGTAGTTAATTATGTTTTAAATAGAAATTGGGAAATCTTGAAAGCTGAACGTTTAGTTAAAAAATAATAATAGTGATGTAATTACGGGTATTTATTTTGATTGCTCAAAAATTGCTGTCCACATGGTTGAGAGTCACTTAATAACAAAAACACATCTAGAAAACAAGTTGTCGTTGAAATTAATTTAAATGTCAATGTTCAATATTTGGTGCAAAATGAGTAATAATTATAATAACGAGAAGTACATAGACATGATGATGGATTATGGACTTGTTGAAGAAAACGCAGCACGTGCAAATAAATAAATAAATAAATATATCATCACGCCTTCTACCCATTACTGGGTGTGGCACTCTGCTGTAGCAGATCTCGGTAAGTGATATATTTTGCGCGTGAAGTGCGGTTACCAGTCGTCAAATCACGGCCCCCAAACATGTTAGTGGTGGAGGAGCCACAGGGATAGCTTTTTCAAATTATGAAAATTTGTCGCCTGTGGGAATCGAACCAGGGACCTCAGGATCCACAGGCCGACTTCATACCACTGTGCTAGCCATCCCAAAATGAGTAATAATTATAATAACGAGAAGTACATAGACATGATGATGGATTATGGACTTGTTGAAGAAAACGCAGCACGTGCAAAGCGTATGTATTTCCCGAACGATAAAAACAAAATTGCCGAAAATAATTAGATTTTGTAAAAAATATGGGAAACGAGAACTAATTAGTCCCTATTAGTTTCAGTGGTATGTGGGTAGCTAGCTCCGTGGTATCAAGTAGGCCTGTGGATTCTGAGAATCCTGGTTCGATACCCACAGGCGACAAACAATTTTCACCATTTTAAAACTACCCCTGTGGCTCCCCTACCACTAACATCTTTGGAGGCCGTGATTTGACGACTGGTAACCGCACTTCACGCGCAAAATATATCACATACCGAGATCTGCTTCGACAGAGTGTCACACCCAGTAATGGGTAGAAGGCGTGATGATATACGAGCCCTGCCTTATATCAGTTCACCCGAATCTTATTTTTTCCTTTGATGTTTTATTTTGCAGTTTTATTTCTCGTGTAGTACGCAAGAGAAAGAAATGAAATTTTAATGAGACATATACTACTGTTGTTAATACACAGATGAAGACAGCCATGAGAACAAGTAAAAATTTCTATATTAACTAAAAATTTTTCGTTTTATTCAAAAACTGTATATTTCTATTTCATTCTTCAAGCTGCCTACAAGATAAAAATCATGATAGTCCAAAAAAAATAATTTCTCGTTATACTGCTATACATTTTGTGTCTAAGGTATATTTAATGTAAAATTTAGTTAAAAATGTTGAAAATTAATTGTAGAATTTAGTAAATGTCAGATATCTGCATTTTTAGTATTATTTAAATTTAAAACAAAAAATAAGGTTCGGGTTATCTGAAGTGAGACAGGCCTCACATATATATATATATATATATATATATATATATATATATATATATATATATATATATATATATATATATATATATATATATATATATATATATATATATATATTAGGGTGTCCGTTGTTTTGGCAAAGTCGGAAATTTGTTGCTCTCTCCCCCTAAAACTAATCTCTATCCATTTTGACTACAATTTTATCATTTTTAGCATCGAATAATGCAAATATGATGCAATATTGTTTGGCAGTTTATTACCAACAATTTGATTGGCAATGTTTCCAATGATAAATAAATTTTCACGTAAGTGATAACGGCTGTCATTTTGTGTGACGGAAAACGGAACGAAAGCGCAATTTGAGGTTATAACGAAGATTCTAAGTTGCGATTCAAAGTTATGGCGCATTCTCATACATTTTGTCTTGAATACAATTAATATAAATTTAACAACATAAAGTTAGAATTATAAAATGGGCAATAAAATTAATAATTAATTAAATTTGCATCATATTTGCATTATTCGATGCTAAAAATGATAAAATTTTAATCAAAATGGATAGAGATATGGAGTCCGGAAAATGACACTTGTAGAACAAAACAGTTCAAATTGGCGCTATTTCGTTAATTTGAAGATAGTTAAAATGAATTTCAGAATGTAGTTATCATATTGTTGTTAGTGGTCCATTAATTTTTGAGGTAAAAAATAAAATATTAATCGAAATTCTTATATAAACATTTTTGTCGTTTACATACTTCAAAGTTCGTATTATTCAAATGACTTGCATTTTAGTCTGTTTGAAAGCTTATTTTATTAGCTTTCCGGTAGTTATCTTGAAATATTTTTAGCTTGAACATATAAAAAGTTATTTATAAAAGTATCAAAAATGGCATTTTCCCCATTTAAACTACATGTAAATTTTGACCCCTCTACAGGCACGTGTTAACGTCATTTTTCTGACCTGCGATGATGACTCAAATTTTTTTTTATTTTATCTGATTAGTTTTACGGGGGGAGAGCAACAAATTTCCGACTTTGCCAAAATAACGGACACCCTAATATATATATATATATATATTAGGGTGTCCCGTTATTTGGCAAAGTCGGAAATTTGATGCTCTCACCCTCTAAATCTACTCATAATAAATTTTAAAAAATTGTGTTAAAATCCCGGGTCTGTCAAATGACGTTAAAACGTGCCGCAAGAGGGCTAAATATTTGCATGTAGTTTAAATGGGGAAAATGCCTTTGCCGATACTTTTATGTATAACTTTTTATGATTTAGACCTAAAAATATTTCAAGATAACTGAAAGAAAGCTTATGAAATAAATATATCATCACGCCTTCTACCCATTACTGGGTGCGGCACTCTGCCGAAGCAGATCTCGGTAAGTGATATATTTTGCGCGTGAAGTGCGGTTACCAGTCGTCAAATCACGGCCCCCAAAGATGTTAGTGGTGGAGGAGCCACATGGGTAGCTTTTGAAATTATGAAAATTGTTTGTCGCCTGTGGGAATCGAACCAGGGTTCTCAGGATCCATAGGCCGACTTCATACCACTGAGCTAGCCACCCCATAATAATAATAATAATTTTTGTTTTGTATTTGAATTGTACCTTTTTTATTGTTTTCTATAACTGTAGGATAACAAGTTATTATATAGTTTGAAATCTATTAACATATTTTATTTTTCACTTGTTCTTAACCTATCCTACTTTTGTATTAAATATTAGATGAACTAAACATTGACTGTTTAGGAGTCTTCTGTTAATAAGACTGTTAATTTATTCCGATATAAATAAGAATTATAGCATAACAAATTAACAGTACAGTTGTCCATTTGCGTTTTTTATATTTATTAACAGTCATTATGGGATGGCTAGCACAGTGGTATGAAGTCGGCCTGTGGATCCTGAGGTCCCTGGTTCGATTCCCACAGGCGACAAATTTTCATAATTTGAAAAAGCTATCCCTGTGGCTCCTCCACCACTAACATGTTTGGGGGCCGTGATTTGACGACTGTTAACCGCACTTCACGCGCAAAATATATCACTTACCGAGATCTGCTTTAGCAGAGTGCCACACCCAGTAATGGGTAGAAGGCGTGATGATATATTTATTTATTTTTTTTATTATAACAAAAGACTGATCAACTGATCATATGACAATGGCAAATTTAATAATTCATAATAATTGAAAAAAGTAGCTTTAAAACTTAACAGCTACATTAATGAATGCTTTTTAGCTATAGCTTAGCTATATTTTGCAAAATGTAGCTTATAGCTGTAGCTCAGCTACTCTTTTAAAGAGTAGCTGTAGTTGTAGCTTAACTACTTTTTTAAAGTAGCTTGCTCAGCTCTGTATATATGATTATTAAATGACCTCGAATGTAATTAGTTAAAATTATATTTAAAAAGTCAATTAAAAAATTATTCATAGTTTCAAGTATTCCATCAAAAAGCAATGCAATAAAATCGAATCAATCACAACTTTAATGCACTTTTAACTCATAAACAGAAGTATAACATATATGAGCGTGACTTTATTAAAAATATCATATTATTGCAAAGCAAATTTTAAGGCAGATTCATTGAATGCCGCAATGAATGTTTTAATCTGCATATTTTTGCTTTCGTTTGGTAAGTTAACTTGAAGATTTTCTCAGTATTTTTTTATTACACTATTTATTTTTATATTGCCTCATAATAAGCCCTCAAACCATTTAAAAAAAGAAAGAGATCTCTCGTTTTAGTGAGAGAGTTAGTTGATAGACCACGGCCATCTAAAGCAGTGATTGGTCAACCTTTTTGAGTCTAGGCCTCCCATTTGGTGACAAAATTTTTGGTAACGTTCTATTTCTGTCTAATTTTATATTTCTCGTTTTGACTTTCGCTTCTGGTAATATTCGATGTCACTAGTACGAGATGTCTCTTTCTTTTGGTTCCCTTCAATGTGTCCCCGACGTGACGTCATTTGTCATTATCCTGTCTAAATTTATTAATTCGTCTCCTCTGCTTATGGGACTCTGTATATTTTGTCTAGTTGTCTTCAGCATCGCCAATGCATATGAAAACATACCAGATTTTTGTGTTCTTCCAAAAAACGAAGGCGGACCTTGTTTTATACTCGAACAAACTCAAATGTGGTATTACGACTACTATTCAAACACATGTAGAAAATTCTTTTATTATGGATGCAATGGAAACCGAAACAGATTCTACTCGAAACATGATTGTTGGTTATATTGTAAAAGATTCCGATCGCGCTTTTCACGATAATTATCGATAATTTTTAAAATGTTTTAAAAGAATATCTTCTATGTTGATGGATAATTTGTATCATATATGAAAATTAAACGAATACTATTTTAATTTGATGTACTTTTTATTTGTACCTAGTTAACATGTTGTATACAGAGCTGGGCAAGCTACTTAGAAAAAGTAGCTAAGCTACAGCTACAGCTATTCTTTAAAAAGTAGCTAAGCTACAGCTATAAGCTATATTTTGTAAAATATAGCTAAGCTACAGCTAAAAGCTTTCGTTAAAGTAGCTGTTAAATTTTAAAGCTACTTTTTTAAATTATTGTGAAATAATTAAATTTGCCATTGTCATATGATCAGTCTTTTGTTATAATGACTGTTAATTTACTATTATGTACATAAATATCAAAAATAGCAAATACCATCTGGCACCTACTGTGTATTTTTGCGTATTAGAGCCAGTTAGAACCGGCAACAAATAATTATTTTGTGTGGGTTTAGCTTGTACGCATGCGTACTTTGTTGACCTTCTGCTTAAAAAGTAGCTTTAAGCTACACAAATTAGCTTGAAGCTACAAAAAGTAGCTTGAAGATACAAAAAGTAGCTTTAAGCTACAAAAGTAGCTTTAAAAGTAGCTTCAGTTGTTATTTTTAAGCTAATAGAAAAAAAAGTAGCTAGCTACAAGCTACAGCTATATTTTTTCACAGTTAGCTAAGCTACAGCTACAGCTAAGGTAAATGTAGCTAAGCTAGTAGCTAAGCTACAAAAGTAGCTAGCTACTGCCCAGCTCTGCTATTTAACATGTTGTATACCTCTGGTAGTGGCGTACCTAGAGGGAGGGAGTGGTGGGTGTGGCCCGTACCGGGCGGCACATATTTTGGGGCGGCATTTTTATATTTAGTTTTAGTTGTAAAAAACAACTTGTTCATTTCATAAGGTTACTATTCGATTTTTACGAATTATGAATTACTATATGATTTCGAGTATTTTTCTTCATCGTCAAGTCAATGTAGGGTTGAAAATATCTCGAAAAATTTCTTTATTACTGCCTAATTTAAATATGCTATCCACCAGAAAGGGCAAAGTTATGAAAATAAAAATAAATGTGATATATGTAAATAAGAAAAATTGCGGCATAGAATGCCGCTGCGCGCCCGCCGGAGGGTTAACACATAACGATTCAGTTAAAGACTTTTTAGACGACCACTTATGAAAGTAACCATAACAAAATCATAAACTACTATGGAAAGTTGAAAATAACATACATTGATATGTTAGTATAACGCACATTTCTAACATATCATATGAAGTTCCACTGATTGACAACAGATGGCATGCCGATGAAAAAAAATCATAAAATAAATAAAAAGAATTTGTATTATTATTTAAATCGAAGTTTTGGTAGATTTGTCAACACATTTGCACAGATAAATCTTATTTTTTAAAATCAATAATTACTTATTTACTAACAGGCCGATTCATAAAACGGATTAACGCTAACACCGTTTTTAATATTATCAATAACTCTGTTTCAAATTAAAAGAGATCAAAGAAATGAACTAAATTTGATGCTAATCAACTCTCGTTTTAACTCAAGTTAAAATAAATTTGTTTCGTATATTGAAAAGACAGTTAAAAACGAAATAAAAAATGATGTTAGCGCTAATCTGCTTAATGAATCTGCCTGTAATATTTTAGCATTATTTAATATTTTGCCATTAATGTTATAATTAATATTTTATTAATAATTTGATAAATAATGACGTTTGTTGTTTCAATAAATACACAAAATATTACTTCTCAACACTCAGGGAGATTCAAAAGAAAGAAACTTTAAAAACTGACTAACAACTTGATTTTATGAGAAATTAATCGTAATGTTATATGGGACACCCAGGGGACATTATGTTCTTGAATATCTTGAAAACAATGCATCGAAACAAAAAGTGTTATTTAGCAAATTATTAATAAAATATTAATTGGTTAATTTTTTTCTCGCAAATTCACATCTTTACGATTACATCTATTGGGAGTACAAAAAAGTTTCCGAATAAAACCAACAATTTTTTTACGCTCTTTCCGAATCTGCATTAAAAAATAGGGGTTCCCATTTCAGATTTTTAAGTTAACTCCCTTTCCCGCCTCCCCTGGAAAGGTCGGTGGGGCCATTTTCTCAATATCCGATGTCACCCCAGAAACTATGAAGGTTTTGATTCGGCACACTTTTTGTTACAATGCATTGTTTTCGAGATATTCAAGAACGTAATGTTATATGGGACAGCATATATATATATATATATATATATATATATATATATATATATATATATATATATATATATATATATATATATATATATATATATATATATATATATATCACGGCCGTCCACAGCCATTTGTCCAGGGTGGGGGGGGGGCGGGTGGCGAGTCGCAAAAAACTCTCAGATATACATAAATTTATAAAATATTTTTTTTTTACATCACATAAATACAAATACATATAGCAAATGGATGAAAAAATATTTAAATTTGTGAAATCAATTACTTTGTCGTCTGGGTTTGAATTGAAGAGATAGGACAATTTTCAAATAACTCTTCCATAAATTGACACCATTTCTTCAATAAATTCCGATTTAGCAGTTTTACAGTTTTTATTTTCTAATATATTGTGTCTGTGTATACTTAAACTTGGATTACTCAATCGTTACGATAGGGAACATATCGCTAGCTGGCCATAAGAATACTGCGGGAAATTCAGGTTCAGCTTGAATTTATTATCTTTAAACTTATAATTTAATTTTTATTTAATTTATCTATACATATACAGTGTGGTGGCCACGACTGTCGAACATCGGACTTTAATATATAAAATCACATTGTTTTAAATTTCCTGCTTCCTAATTATTTAAAAGCAAAAAGCTTCAAATAAAATTTTTAGGGCATAAAATATGAAATTAATTTTGCATGCTTTGTATCGGCACATATTAGATCTGAAAATGACTAAAATTGTCTCAAAATTAAACAAATGTTTGTCGTTCAATCTGTCAAAACTGTCAGAATAAATTCGTTATTTATTATTTAATTTATTTTGACAAATTAAACGTCAAACATATATTTAATTTTGTTTAAATTTCATGCCTATCGATAGTTTTGAGGCAATTTTCATCAATTTCAAATCTAATTTGTGTCGTTACAAAGTACGCAAAATTAATTTTGTTTATTAAAACTTTTATTTCATGCTTTTTTGCTTCAAATATTTAAGGAAGCAGGAAATTAAAAAATTATAGTTTTACATGTTAAAGTCCTATTTTCGAGAGTCTTGGTCACCACCCTAGTTAATATTCAAGGAGGGACGCGCCCCCCCTTGCCGCCCCCTGCGGACGCCCCTGATATATATATATATATATACTATAATTATTGTTATCCGGTAAAACACTGAGCAATTTATACAAATATCTAGGCAACATATGTACAAAATCAATCGCAAATCACTGTCACCAACTATTCCATCAAAAAATTTTCTTAATGGAAAATGTCAACTATTTTTATTTAAAAAAAATTATATGATGAAAAGCCAAAATTTCATTAAAATTTTAAATGATTTCATTTAATTTTTATGTTGATTGTTTTTTGATGGATCACATAAAATTATTAACTATTCTTTAATTAACTTAAAAATTGAAAATACGCAATATAAATTATGCATAATTAAGCACATTCAAGATCAAAAGAAATATGAAGTCCGTTACATATCTCGAAAGGTAGAAATAAATAGTTATTGTTTTTTTTTCTCATGGCACTCTGATAGTTGCCTTAAATAGTGTATTTTCTTTTGCTTGTAACTCGTGCATAAAAAGCAATTGAACAACTAGCTTAAGAGTAACTGACTGCAGCTTTTCATCCTCAACATTTTTCTTCATTACACTTTTGTTCTTAAATTAATAGGCAAAGAGATATCGCCTAATGCCACTTTTAACATTGAATGTATTATTTAATAAACAACGACAAAAAATGTCAATTGCGAAATGGAACGAATCTTTAAGTAAGAAAAAAGATCCTAACATTTGTCTAAGTTCCACAAAAATACAGCAACTGAGTCAACCTTCTAAGTCATCGTCGTTACCAGTTCAACTCTGTCGTTACCACTGTTCACTAGTCCGTAGTTGGTCTAGTTGAATAGTGGGTGGCACCATACTGATGAGCTCCACTAGAGCGAAATGCGTCTATGGTTAAGAGTTGAACTGACCAGCAACTGACGATGACTTAGAAGGTTGACTCAGTTGCTGTATTTTTGTGGAACTTAGACAAATGTTAGGATCTTTTTTCCTATTATTTTTTCTTACTTAAAGATTCGTTCTATTTCGCAATTGACATTTTTTGTCGTTGAAAATTTTCAAAAAATCGAATTTTTTTTTTGCATTTTCGGCATCTTTATGTCGTCTAGAATCTTGTGTGAAAATAGTAATTCGATATACAAAGTCGTTATGAAGATGCAGCGAGAAATAGGGAACCGAGCAGGTATAAAAAAAACGACGAAAATCGCATCGCCAAGGCTGTGGTGAAGCATTACGCGAGCAGCAAAGAGGCACAACTGTTTGCTGTTTCGAAAAAGGATGACGAGCGGTATCTGCAGTCCGAAGGATTTATTTTGCCGGAATAACAGAATGAATTAAGTCGCTGTTAATCTTTAAAGGCGTTTTTCTCGGATCCACATTTTTTGTACCTTGCGGGACAGAGATTTCTGAAACTATTCGATCAATTTTGCTGATTCTTTCGGTTTTCTATACATACATACATACATACATATCTTCACGCTATATCCCAACAAATGGGGTAGCACGAACCCTAAAATCACTCATAAAACATTCACTCATCACACTCATCAAACAATCAGCCATTGTCAAATATTTTCATTCAAACATACCACCCTCACTTCAACCACATTCATAGATCACTCCATATAAACTCATTCATTTATTACACTCGAAATTATTATCACACAACAAACCTTCAATCACATCATTCCTATTCACTTATCATTCATTTTCTTTCTTTTACGTACATAACATATGCATAAAACATCTCAAATTACTCACGTTTACTCCTAACAACGAATATAAAAATGAATCTATAAGATTAGAAAAGATGAAAGCGATAGTCTGCACTATTTTTTTTTTTTAATTTACGTGGTAATTTTGGTCGAAAATTCGATTTTTTTACGAAGCCGCAATTGTGTCAAAAATAAAAAATTCTATTATTCCTTCGATCAATACCTAGTTTTATATATCCACTAAAAGAATCTTTTTGGTTTTTTGATTTCAAATGAACTATACCGGAGAAATCGTGGTCACCGCTGAACACCTTTTTTTGAAAGACCTTCAGGAGATCGTCTGCAGGTGCACACCAGATCAATATTTTTACAAATCATTAGTGCCATTATAAACTTAGATGTTGCCACTAAATGTATCAATACTTTTGGTTTTTGTAAAGTAAAATACACTTTCACAATTTTTTTTAAGAAAACGTCTTTTTTCGGCCTTCTGTCTGCGTATAACCCCTTAAGGTAACTATCAGAGTGCCATGAGAAAAAAAAACAATAATTATTTATTTGTACTTTTCGAGATATGTAACGGACTTGATATTTCTTTTGATCTTGAATGTGCTTAATTATGCATAATTTATATTGCGTATTTTCAATTTTGAAGTTAATTAAAGAATAATTAATAATTTTATGTGATCCATCAAAAAACAATCAACATAAAAATTAAATGAAATCATTTAAAATTTTAATGAAATTTTGGCTTTATATATATGCGAGTATAACATGTAGGAGTGTATCTATACATCATCAAAAGAGATTCACTAAGTTTCTTAATGAATATTATAATCTGCTTGTTCTTGTTCGCTCTGGGTAAGTAAACATTTTTTTTTATGCATTTAAATTATTATTATTGATCTCAAAACACACACGAAAAGGAATTAATTAATTGTATATTAAAATATAAGTTACAGAAGGCAACATATTCTGCACGGCTCGTTTCCGAATTTCGATCTCGTGGTAGAATTGCTTTCTTTCACAAGTGTTTTGTACTATTTTCTCTGTTTCGGCTTTTCATCATATATTTTTTTTTTATAAAAATAGTTGAAATTTTCTATTAAGAAAATTTTTTGATGGAATAGTTGGTGACAGTGATTTGCGATTGATTTTGTCTGTTGCCTAGATATTTGTATTAATTGCTCAGTGTTTTACCGGATAACAATAATGGTAGTATCAATAGAAAGAGATAATTTTTCTGAATCCAACGATATAAAATACATTACCATATAGTAGTAATTTGATCACGTAAATT
This sequence comes from Pterostichus madidus, assembly GCA_911728475.2. NCBI lineage: Eukaryota > Metazoa > Arthropoda > Insecta > Coleoptera > Carabidae > Pterostichus > Pterostichus madidus. The sequence goes on from OU452314.1 coordinate 28,882,410, forward strand.
AATATTTTATTTCATAAAAATTTATTAAATTTTTATCGAAAATAAATATCGATATCTATGACTGTTTTGTTTTGATTTTTTTCAAATGTCAGAAACTTCAAATAAATCATTTGAATAAAAAAAAAGCAGTCGTAGGTAACGATATTTATTTTCGATAAAATTGAATAAATTGGTGAATTTTCAAAATTTTAAAATTAATTTACGGGGTCAAATTACTACTAAATGGTAATGTATTTTATATCATTGGATTCATAAAAATTATATCTTTCGACTAATACTACAATCATTGTTATCCGGTAAAATACTGAGCAACGACAAGCAAAAAACTGATTTCCCATGTTAATCTCCTATGTACAGTTTTAAGACAGACACCCGGTATATGTCTCTAGAATATTCAATTTAGTTGTGCCAATTAAAAAATTACTAAAATAATATATATATATATATATATATATATATATATACCCCACCTTCTCCAATATTTTGTCTCGTGTCAATATATCTAAAAAGTTACGCTTCTTATTTGAAATTTACCAATTTTTTTCTCTAAAACAAGGCATCCACGAAAAAAAATTGTAACAAAAAATTATTGGTATTCATTAATTAAAAAAAGCACGTTTTCCTTGATAAATTCTAAACAATTTCTGGTCTTTGATTTTTTTTCTAGAAATTTGATCCTTTCCGAGTAAAAAAATCATAAAATTTTAGAATTTCAAAATTCTGCAGTCCCAAAAAAACAATTTTTTTTAAAATGAATCAAAAAATTCTAAAAAAAATCACACGTATTGTTTTATGCATTCTAATAATTATTTATTACATAATTTATTTCGTGCGGTGCCTTGTTTTTGAGTAATATTTTGGTAGATTTCAAATATTAATTATTTTCTCGACTCACTTTTGCTAAAAAAAGCGTAACATATAGAATGACACGGACAAAATATTACAGTTTTTCGATAAGAAACGAGATACCGCCCTCAAAATGTAAAATAAACCAAACTCAAGTATATTTTCAACTTTAAAATCTTGTTTCTTAAATCTGCAGCCAAAAAAGTATCTAAAACACTCTAAAATCATGAAGATTAGCAATTTCGCTATTCATAGTTGAAATCTATATACTTTTGACGATTTATTTGACGCTTCAAATTTTAGTGAAGCTGGGGTGTCCGTTTGACAGAGAATGGCCCAGTTATTTTTTAATTAAAGTAATTTTTGCTTACTGTTTCGACCGATTATATTTTTTAAAAATATTTAATTTGAAGTAATAATTTAATGCCGAGTTATACATTTAAAATTCTTACGTCATACCGGGCAGAGATGGAAGAGAACAAAACAGAAAGAGATATCTCACATTACTGAGAGAGCTAGTTGATAGACCATGATCGACTAGAGCAGGGATGGCGAACCAATGGCACGCGTGCCACAAGTGACACGTTTGAAAATTTTGATGGCACGCACAAAAACAAAGTTATATTTTTTGATAGAAATGAATTAAAAATTATTAATCTACACTTAATTTATAATTTATGATATAAATTTGTAGTACTGAATACCTATCTTAGTATGTTAACTAGAACCGTTAAATTATACATTTTATTATTAAAATATCGCATGAATTCTCTCGAAGTATATAAAGATACGCATTAGATAAATTTTTTTGCGTATCCAGTTTCGACGTGGGCATGTGAATCTCTATTTTTAGAATTAAATTTTATAAAAAAATAAATATAGGAATAGAATGACGGATGAGTCGAGCTCTGCATGCGTACTGTTGAAATTAACTAAATATGAACCAGATATTAAATCTTAATCATCTTGTGTACAGTAACAAAAATCACATTAAAAACAATTGTTTCCGAGTACGAGGAACAAACGTGCTTGTATGAAAGGAATTATGAATGTGGATGAAGCAAAAGTGGTGTGTCAGGATAGGAACGTTTGGCGAAGATTAATTGCGGAATGAATCTGATGATTTCAGAAAAGCGAAGGGTTTTAGATTTTAGTTTCGTTGTTTAGTAATTTCATTAGAGTGTTTGCCTGTAATTGTGTGAAATTCACTTTCAAAAACAACCTCAGGGACGACACTCCCTTCGTTTCTTATCTTTTTTATTCGTTTTCTGATCTTACATTGAGTGTTTAACTGCAATTGTGTGGAATTCACTTCCAAAAACAAGCGTAGAGCGACATTCCCTTCCTTTCTTATCTTTTAATTCGTTTTAAGTTATTACGTAGAGTGTTTAACTGCAATTGTGTGAAATTCACTTTCAAAAACATGCGCAGGGCGACGCTCCCTCCCTTTCTTATCTTTTTGTTTCATTTTCTGTGACTGCATTGTGTGGTCTTTTCTTTCATATACAAGTGTAGACTATCGCTTTCATCTTTTCTAATCTTGTAGATTCGTTGTTAGTTTCTTTATTGGATTCGTTGTTAGGAGTAAATGTGAGTAATTTGAGATTTTTTTTATGCATATGTTATGTACGTTGAGGAAGGAAAATGAATGGTAAGAGAATAGGAATGATGTGATTGAAGGTTTGTTGTGTGATAATGTTTTCGAGTGTAATAAATGAATGTGTTTATATGGAGTGATCTATAAATATGGTTGAAGTGAGGGTGGTGTGTTTGGATAAAAATGTTTGGTGATGGCTGGTTGTTTGATGGGTGTGATGAGTGAATGTTTTATGAGTGATTTTAGGGTTCGTGCTGCCCCATTTGTTGGGATATAGCGTGAAGATATGTATGTATGTATGTATGTATGTTTTTAACGTGAATTTTGTTTCTAGCATATTGCTTTTTGTAAAACATTGATTAATAAAAAATTGTTTAAAGAAGAATTGCTTTTATTTGTTTATTTAATTATACTTACGTATAGTTTCACCACGCTAACATTTCGAATGAAATTTTATTGTGGCACGTTACCTAGTTAAAAAAGAATTTTTATGACTTTGTGGCACGGACATCAAAAAAGGTTCGCCATCCCTGGACTAGAGCATATTTTTAACATGCCACTTAATCTGCATAGTATGCTAAAAGTATGCTCTGGTTAGTCGTGGTCTGTCAACTAACTCTCTCACTAGTGCGAGATGTCTCTTTCTTTTTGTTCCCTTCCATCTCACCCCGACGTGACATTAATTGCATAACTCCACATCTTTCAAAAGTTGGACTTTTCTGCCAGTTTCTTCCAATTGTTTTTGTTAAATTTTTTGCTGTTTTGGCAAAATCTTATGCTTTATAAGCACTTTTTTTACAAGCAAATTTACTTATTCATCTACTAATCATACACTAACGTAATAGAGTTATATTTTTCTCTAGTTGTTCCCAACATCCTCAGTAGCGATATACCAGAGTTATGTTACTTCCCAAAAGACCCAGGTAATTATTGCGGACCACGAGTGTACAGGTGGTACTACAGTATGCGCAAGAGGGAATGTATAAGATTTGTTTATCTTGGATGCGCTGGAAATGAAAATAGATTCCGAACTAGAGAAGCATGTGTATATGTGTGTCAGGCAGCTCATTTGGATGAAAGTGGTGCTTTCGGATGCACACATCATACATAATAAAGATATGAAAAAAGTATCATCTATGTAACTTCATAATATGTATCATTACACAAAATGAAGTAAATACTAATTCAAATTAATAAATCTTTTATTGTTTTACTTATTTAATGTGTTTCCTAAATATTCTCGTCCAATACTCGTCTGCACTTTATTCTCTGAATTTTTATTAACAAATATATAATCAAGTTAATAATAAATAAATTTAAAAGTTCATAATTATATTTTTTGTGCTGTATCAATTAGCATTTTATAAATAAATTTTTTATATATGGGCCATTCTTTGGAACACGGACACCTCACCTTCTTCAAAATTTGATGCATCAAAAACTTTTTGAACGACATGAAAAAATCTAGAAAGTATATAGTTTTGAAATATGAGTAGTGAAATTGATAATTTTTATGATTTTGGGATGTTTTGGCCATTTTTTGCACAAAGATTTTTTTAATTTAAAGTTGAAATAATGTCAAAAAACTGAAGTATTTTGTCTCTTGTCAATTTTTCTAAAAAGTTACCCTTCTGTAGCAAAAGTGGATCAAAAAAGTAATTAATATTTGACACCTATCAATTTTAATACTAAAACAAGGCATCCTACGAAAAAAAAATGATTAGGATTGATCAAGGAATACATGCGAATTTTTCAGTATTTTTTGGTACATTTTTAAAATTTTAGTTTTTTTTGTAAGGGATGTTTTGTCAGAATGTTTGGTGAGGATTTCACTAAAATAATAAAACACAAACACTTTGAAGCACAACGAAGAATGACAATCTATTTGCCACGAACGCATACAAAACAGTAATGGCTGCATCTCTTCACTGGCGAACATGCTACATCCTTGTAGCATTTCATGCTACTAGCGCCATCTACTGACGTACACCTGAACTTATAATTGTTTTCTTAAGGTGAAGCATTCCGCCTGAAGTTCGTTAACCAACAATTTGTTATCGTGTATGTAATTGGCGCGCGTTTAAAAACTATGTAAACGTGAAGATTTTCAAGAAAATTATTTTAAATCACAAGAAATATTTCTATTTGATGTCAACACAATAAAAACTAAAATTTAATAAAATATATTTTATTTGATATTATAATATAAAAATAACATTTTACTTACATTTTTCTTTCTGTTATACATAATCATATATAATAGTATATTATTTTATAAGGAGCTGAAGTGATACTTTTTGTGCACTCCTCCATTAACTACAGATAAAGCACAAAACGTCACTTTCACTGCACATAAAATATGCCATTTTTTCTTCAAACGCCGGAATATTTACCCATTATATCATATAATTTCTCTGACTCACGTGAGCGGCAGAAAATGTCTTTCTGCTAAACAAATTCTTTGATTCTAACGAGCGTCAGAAAAAGTATTTGATAGAAAAATCAAACTTTAACTGTTTCTTTGGATTCTGTGGCATATTCCTGATCGACATACTGCTTTCTTTTCGTGAATCAACTATTTCTGGAGCAAGTTCTTTTACATAAAATGTCTTTAATATTGGAAGCATCCATTTAACAAACTCTACTTCTATACCCTGAGGTTTCCAAATAATAAAATCACATTTCTTTCGTCCTGTTATGAACAACTGGCCTTGTATTTGCTAATAATAATTGTGATTTGTCTTTAATTTTAACTTATTACCATCTAAAACAGAACAGAAGTTTTTTATTTTAACAGCAGCTTCTTTTGGTGACAAATGTCGAGCTGTACATGGACATTTCACTAGCAGCTAAATATCCTGCATTACGTTCTAAATTTACAAATAAACCACATGGTGTTACTGTAACTCCAGATACCTGCTCATAAACTTGTATTGCCACAGATTCTCTAGTTTTACCCCAATCAGTTGCTACAGTTGTAATATTTCGAACGTAAAGCATTCTTTCCACAAGTGGTCCCGCTGGAAGAAGTTTATAATTTTGAACCGAATTTGGAATCTTCTGATTTAGTTATTAAACTATTATTTCCGTTTAAGTACCATAATCTGATTTATAATAAAATTAGGTACAAAATACTTGCAATATAAAAATATAAATAAAGCGAAAGTAGATTTCATTTATGGAATGTATAGTTTATTCCTGGGCAACATTTCGATAGTTCTGATGTATTTACTTTGTCAGCCTAATCTTATTAAGGCAGTGTCCACTTCCAAACTGTTAAATCAAAACTTTAATATTAATAAATAAACACTTATAAATACAAACCTACTTACCTTACAGACATTTGACGTTTGAGGTTAAAACCATATCCAAAAATTGTATTATTACTTTATTATTTTGTAAACAACATATAATATATATATTCATTATTGTTATCATTATTAGTCAATCATTTTTACATATCTGTCAGCCAAATTTAATTTTGAATAAAACTGCGATACTTGAGTGTACATCATACGTTATCAAAAATCCGAATCACACACCAAAAACTCATGATTCAAGAGCACCAACAATAACTCTGTTTTTCATGGTATTTTGGCCTATTTTATTTTTTTGCTAAAAATTGTCGTGTTTAATTTGGCTGAAAATTTCATCAGGCTTAGTCTGTCGTATTTATAATTTACTGTATTTTTTATATTGATATGGTAGGTCCCATTTTTAAATAAATTCAAATTAAATTTGGTGTAATATATAATTTATTTTCTTTTATTATATGAAAGATATTTCAAATTAGTAATATTATTATAAAACTTTAAACCTTTGACTACAAGAATATGTACAATAAATAATATGTTTCATTTATAATAAAAAAGATATTTTATTTCAAATAGATCACGACAGATCGTCGTTTCACCACTGTTCTGTTGTTGTATTCAGGCGGAATGCTTCACCTTAAATTAAATTATCTTACATTTTGAACTTTAGGAAAAAAATTAAATTCTGAAAAAATTCATATGTATTTTTTGATAAATGTTAAGCAATTTTTGTTCTATGAGATTTTTCTGGAAATATGATCTTTTTTGAGTAAAAAAAATCATGACATAACATTCTCTAATTCTATTGACAACTCCAGCGCTCGAATACGCCAACTAGCGGTAAAAAAATAACTTGTCGTGGTGGGACTGTTTCATTTATTGTGCATGTTTGTATGGTAAAAGTACGTGTTTTTATAACGTGAATTTTAAATTTTTGCTATGAAAATCCTATAAAAAGAAAATCTAATACGAAGTGTTGCTTTTACGGATGCAAATCGCTCTGAACTATTGCAACATATGATAAAAGAATCATTCTCAATTAATAATTTGTAATACTCCGGCAGCAATTTTTTAATTTAAACATTACACTACTAATAAATAAGAAAAATAGGAAAAAAATTTTCCATCACTTGTCTCATAATTCCACAGAGGTTTTACAGCACGTTTGCATCAACTTCTTAGGTCATCAACAAACGGCTGGTCAGTTCAGCTTTAACCATAGACGCGTTTCGTCCTTACAGACTCATCAGTATGGTGCGATCATTTATCCAACTAGATCAACTAGGAAATAGTGAATTGTGATACCGACTTAGCTGAACTGACTGATGTTACCGTTGTAGATAGGTTAACATCAGTATAGGAGTTTTTTTAATCACGTTGAAGCCTAGTGCGCCAAATCAAACTTTACTTACTGTAAAATATCTGCGAAGTCAAAGAAAAATGAATGAAAAATGTTGAGGATGAAAACCTGCATCTAATAACTGCTGAGTTAGTTGTTCAATTATTTATTATGTACAAGTTAGAAGCAAAAGAAAATACAAAATTTTAGACAACTATCAGAGAAAGAAAACAATAATTAATTTTTTTTTCTTTATGACATATCTCACGGATTTAATGTTTCTTTTGACCTTGAACGAGTCTAATTATGCCTAATTTATATTGCGTATTTTCAATTTGTAAGTAAATTAAAGAATAATTAATTTTATGTGTTACACTAAAAAACAATTAACGTATCAATTAAATTAAAACAATTAAAATTTTAATGAAATTTTGTCTTTATATATGGAAGTATAACATGTAGGAGTGTGTTTTTATTCTATACACCATATTTCAAAGTCAATTTTAAAAGAGATTCACTAGGTTTTTCAATGAATATTATAATCTGCTTGTTCTTGTTCTCTCTGGGTAAGTAGGCTATTTTTTTGATACAATTAAATTTCATTATTCATCTCAAAAAACACACGAAAGAGAAATAATAGTATATTAAAATTAGGGTTGTTGATTTTACAAATATTAGAGACTTTGGTTCGGATTTATTTAACTTTAGAATTTTGATTCGAACTTTCGTATTATGGAATATTCCGAATTTTTTAATTATTCGAATTATGAATCTGGATCCTAACGTGAACACGGCATGTTGATATGAATTATTTTCAGAATAAACTCATGTGCAGAGTTTTGTATTAATTCGTAAGTAATTATTATGAATTATTATTATTTGCCAAATTAATTCAAGCTAGACTTAAAATATCGCTACACTGTCAAAAACGTTTTATTTAAGACGTTTTTGTATCCTTGTCATTTCAAAACGTCTTACTAAAAGTCCATAGCATTTAGATGGTCGGTAAGAGAGTAGATGGCTTAATTAAGATGAACAACCTTGCAGAGTTTTTGCAGGATACTTCGCCGAGTTTATTATTTAATTCGTGGCCGACTTTTCGCGAATTAAGCGTGAGCTTGTTTGGAGATGACATATGGCGTTAATTCAGTGGCAAAAAATTCAAGAATTCGAAGCTTTGAAAAATTAGAAAATTCGTAAATTCGAAGCTTCAAAAAATTCGAAAGTTCGAAGCATCAACGTTTTTCTGATGAAGTTCAAAACATTCGAATGTTCGAGTCAGAAATTTAAACTTCGATGGAAATCAACGACCCTAATTAAAATTCAAGTTACAGACGACAACCTATTTTAGCACGAGTGTTTTATACTATTTTCACTGTTTCGGCTCTCCGTTACATAATATTTTTATAAAAATATTTGAAATTTATCATTAGGGGGAATTTATGATAGAATAGTTAAGTTGGTGACAGTGATTTGCGTTTGATTTTGTCTGTTGCCTATATTTGTATAAATTGTGTTTTTATTTTGTCCATTGTCTACATATTTTGTGTATTTAATGCAGTTATACCAATCTATGATAACAACATGTCACTAAAAATTGTGTAGGAATGAAACTCATTCCGGCATCAATGGCCGTATTTATTTGGGATTTTTAAAGTAACCCGGTAGGTTACTTTTGTTTAATTGGCACGCTTTAAGTAACCCAGAACTAACCTTGAACTAACCCTACTGCCCCAGCTATTTTAGCGGGTTGGCAGGTTGAACCCGTTTGCTATCCCTTTCTAATCAACTTGTGTTCCTTGTTATCCGTGGCGGCATCGCGATTTCTAATAGTATAGAGAGGTTACAAGCTATTTGTATTAAAAATTTTATAATAATTTTCTTAAAAAAATGACAAAACTACTATTTATGCAGGTGATGGAAGATGAAGAGCAATGCAGTATGTGTTTCTTGCAATATAATAGTCACAGAGGATAATATTATGACAGATAATTGCGACTCCGAAATAAATTATTTTGACACTGCTGATGACAAAATTATTAAAAAATGGACAGACTCTGATGTTATTTGCTTTTTGACTACATATAAAAAATATAAAGATGGCTTAAAACATCCAATTAAAAGCGTAATTTAACACACAAACAAAACTAAAGAGATGTCGCTTCGAACATGCATTTAGATTTTAAATTTGCCGCTAATGTTTACAACTGACACTTGAGATACATAATTTATTTGGAAGTAACACGAGTTAGTTCTAGGTCAGTTTAGGGTTGAATTAAAAATTCCCAAACAAACACGGCCAATATACAGGATGGTGAACGCAACTCTCGAACATAGGGATTTAGCATGTAAAATCACAATTTTGTAATTTCCTGCTTCCCTAATTATTTTAAGCAAAAAAGCTTCGAATAAAAGTTTTAGGGCATAAAATTCTGCATCTATACCAGTAAACAAAATTAACTTTGCATGCTTCGTAATGGCACAAATTTGATCTGAAAATAACGAAAATAGCCTGAAAACTATTGACAGCCATGAAACTAAAACAAAATTAAACAAATGTTTGTCGTTTTATCTGTCAAAATAAATGACATAATAAATAAAGAAATTATTCTGACAGATTATACGTCAAACATTTGTTTAATTTTGTTTCAATTCCATGGTTATCGATAGTTTTGAGGCTATTTTTGTCATTTTCAGATCTAATTTGTGCCGTTACGAAACATGCAAAATTAATTGTGTTTATTGGCTTATCTGCAGAATTTTATGCCCTAAAACTTTTATTCGAAGCTTTTTTGTTTAAAATAATTATGGAAGAAGGAAATTACAAAATTGTGATTTTTACATATTAAATACCTATGTTCGAGAGTTGCGTTCACCATCCTGTATATGCGAGAATATGTTAGTCTAAACATAATAATATTATTCTATTTTCTGTAACTGAATTATTAATATCTTTTAGTGATAAAGGATGTAAGTGTATTTTTTATTTTTCATGATAGCAGATTCTTTTGGTATTCTGTGATCCTGGCATTTTAATGTTATTTTCATGGCAAAATGGTACACATTTTGAGCCCTTTTCTTACAAATAACTGTACTTTTTTATGTACTAATCATGCACTAACGTAATAGAGATATATTTTCTCTAGTTGTTCCCAACATTGCCATTGTGGAATATCCATATAGATGTCGTTTACCAAAAGATCGAGGTTACTATTGTAAACCATCGGTACTACTGTGGTACTACAATCCAAGTAAGATGAAATGTATAAGATTTTGTTTCCTAGGATGCGGTGGAAATGAAAACAGATTCAAGAGTAAAAAAGATTGTATACATAGTTGTAAGAAAATACACGAGCACTCGCTTAAACAAGAGAGGGACGGCTGGGCAAGCAAATTATTATAAATGTATGAAGAAAATATCTTCTATGTAACTTTATGATATGTATCATTGAAGAAAATTAAGTAAATAGTATTTTAAATTAATAAATATTTTATTGTTTTTCTTATTTAACATTTCCCCTAAATATTCTCGTCCAATACTCATCTGCACTCTTTTCATCTCTGCATTTTAATTTACAAATATATAATCAATATATAAAATGATCAAAATTATATTATTTGAGTTGCACCAATTGGCATTTTATAGATAAATATTATATATGTGCAGAGCTGGGCAAGCTACTTAAAAAAAGTAGGTAAGCTACAGCTACAGCTATTCTTTAAAAAAGTAGCTGAGGTACAGCTATAAGCTACATTTTGTAAAATATAGCTAAGCTACAGCTAGAAACTTTTATTAAAGTAGCTGTTAAATTTTAAAGCTACTTTTTCAATTATTGTGAATTATTAAATTTGCCATTGTCATATAATCAGTTGATCAGTCTTTTGTTATAATGACTGTTAGTAAATATAAAAAATCGCAAATGGACAAATTTACTGTTAATTTGTTATGCTATAATTCTTATTTATATCGGAATAAATTAATAGTCACATTAACAGAAGACTCCTAAACAGTCAATGTTTAGTTCATCTAATATTTAATACAAAACTAGGATAGGTTAAGAACAAGTGAAAAATAAAATATGTTAATAGATTTTTACACTATATAATAAGAAGGTACAATTCAAGTACAAAACAAAAATTAATAGGTATTTCCTAATGAACAGTGGTAGCTTTAAGCTACAAAAAGTAGCTTTGGGCTACAAAAAGTAGCTTTAAAAGTAGCTTCAGTTGTTATAACAATATTTTTAATCTAATAGAAAAAAAACATAGCTCGCTACAAGCTACAGCTATATTTTTTCACATTTAGCTAAGCTACAGCTACAGCTAAGATAAACGTAGCTAAGCTAGTAGCTAAGCTACAAAAGTAGCTAGCTACTGCCCAGCTCTGTATATGTGGATCCTGAGAACTCTGGTTCGATTCCCACAGGCGACAAACAATTGTTATAATTTCAAAAACTACCCCTGTGGTTCCTCCACTACTAACATCTTTGGAGGCCGTGATTTGACGACTGGTAACCGCACTGCTTCCGATCTGCTTCGGCAGGGTGCCACACCCAGTAATGGGTAGAAGGCTTGATGATATATTTATTTATTTATATATATACATATATATTAAAATTAAAGAAATGTTTGACGTTTTATCTATCAAAATAAATGAAATAATAAATAAAGAATTAATTTTGGCAGTTTTGACAGAATGAACGTCAAACATTTGTTTAATTTTGTTTCAATTTCATAGCTATCGATAGTTTTGAGACAATTTTAGTCATTTTCAGTTTTAATTTGTGCCGTTACAAAGCATGTAAAATTAATTTCGCATTTTATTCCCTAAAACTTTTATTTGAAGCTTTTTTGTTTTAAATAATTGTGAAGCTGGAAATTGAATCATTATGATTTTACATGTTAAAATCCTATATTCGAGAGCGCGGTCACCATCCTGTATATGTATATTTATATAAGTTAAATAAAAATTAAATAACAAGTTTACAGATAATAAATTCAAGCTGAAACTTTCCAGCAGTATTCTTATGGCCAGCTAGCGACATGTTCCCTATCGTAACGATTGAGTAATCTAAGTTTATTAAGCATACACGGACACAAAATATTAGAAAATAAAAACTGTAAATCGTAATTTATTGAAAAAATGGTTTCAATTTATGGAAGAGTTATTCGAAGATTATCCTTTTTCTTCAATTCAAACTCAGACGGCAAAGACTAGTATTTTTTTTCACAAATTTAAATATTTTTTGCTCTATTTGTTTTGTTATGTGTATTTGTATTTATATTATGTAAAAAAAATATTTTAGAAATTTGTCTGAGAGTTTTTTGCAACCCCCCCTGGAAAAATGTATATACAGAGTGTTAAAAAAGTTCCGGGACGGAGAAATATCTCGAGAAAAACACATCGAATCAAGAAACACGTGTTTCATATTTTGCAAAAACTTATCTAAGCACACCAAACACAAACCCCAACCCCCACCCCCAGGGGGTGGGGCGGGGGTCAACGTTGAAACCTTAAATGGGAACCCCCATTTTTTATTACAGATTCGTATTCTGCGAAAAAAATAAGTTAATTTTATCTGAAACTTTTTTTCCAATTCGGAATAGATGGCGCTCTAAACGCAAAAATAAGTTTTGACATGATTCTGAAAGAAAAGTAAAAAACGGTCTAATATCACAAGAAATAAACACTGAATCAAATAAAAAAATAAACATAATCACAAGTAGTCACAAGCCTTTTTTTGCAAAATATGAAACACGTGTTTTTTGGTTTCTTGATTCGATGTGTATTTCTCAAGATATTTCACCGTCCCGCAACTTTTTTAACACCCTGTATATATATATAATTAATTTTTTGTTCTTTATTGCATATCTGACGGATTTAATAATTCTTTTGACCTTAAACGTGACTAATTATGCCTAATTTATATTGCGTATTTTCAATTTGTAAGTAAATTAAACAATAATTAATTTTATGTGTTACACTACAAACAATTAACGTATCAATTAAATTAAATCAATTAAAATTTTAATGAAATTTTGTCTTTATATATGGGAGTATAACATGTAGGAGTGTGTTTTTATTCTATACACCATATTTCAAAGTCAATTTTAAAAGAGATTCACTAGGTTTCTCAATGAATATTATAATCTGCTTGTTCTTGTTCTCTCTGGGTAAGTGGACAATTTTTTTGATACAATTAAATTTCATTATTGATCTCAAAAAATACACGAAAGGGAATTAATAGTATATTAAAATTAGGGTTGTTGATTTTACAAATTTTCGAGACTTCGATGGTTCGGATTTATTTAACCTTCGAATTTAGATTCGAACTTTCGTATTATGGATCGAATTATTCGAATTGTGAATCTGGATCCTAACGTGAACACGGCATGTTGATATGAATTATTTTCAGAATAAACTCATGTGCAGAGTTTTGTATTAATTCGTAAGTAACTATTATGAATTATTATTATTTGCCAAATTAATTCAATTTAGACTTAAAATTTCGCTACACTGTCAAAAACGTTTTATTTAAGATATTTTTGTATCCTTGTCATTTCAAAACGTCTTACTAAAAGTCCATAGCATTTAGATGGGCGGTAAGAGAGTAGATGGCTTAATTAAGATGAACAACCTTGCAGAGTTTTTGCAGGATACTTCGCCGAGTTTATTATTTAATTCGTGGCCGACTTTTCCCGAATTATATGTGAGCATGTTTGGAGGTGACATATGACGTTAATTCAGTGGCAAAAAATTCAAGAATTCTAAGCTTTAAAAAAATAGAAAATTCGTAAATTCGAAGCTTCAAAAAATTCGAAAGTTCGAAGCATCGACGTTTTTCTGATGAAGTTCAAAACTTTTGAATGTTCGAATCAGAAATTTAAACTTCGATGGAAATCAACGACCCTAATTAAAATACAAGTTTCAGACGACAACCTATTTTAGCACGAGTGTTTTATACTATTTTCACTGTTTCGGCTCTCCATAACATAATATTTTTATAAAAATAGTTAACAGTTTTCATTAAGGGAAATTTATGATAGAATAGTTAATTTGGTGACAGTGATTTGCGATTGATTTTGTCTATTGCCTATATTTGTATAAATTGTGTTTTTATTTTGTCCATTGCCTACATATTTTGTGTATTTAATGCAGTTATACCAATCTATGATAACAACATGTCACTAAAAATTGTGTAGGAATGAAATTCATTCCGGCATCAATGGCCGTATTTATTTGGGATTTTTAAAGTAATCCGGTAGGTTACTTTTGTTTAATTGGCACGCTTTAAGTAACCCAGAACTAACCTTGAACTAACCCTACTATGTTATTCTAATGCTGAAACACAGCAATATTATTCTATTTTCTGTAACTGAATTATTAATATCTTTTAGTGATAAAGAATAAGTAAATGATATATTTTATTTTTCATGATAGCAGATTCTTATAATTTTGGTATTCTGTGATCCTGGCATTATAATGTTATTTTCATGGCAAAATGCTACACATTTTGAGCACTTTTTTTTACAAAAATCGGTACCTTTTTATGTACTAATCATACTCTAACGTAATAGAGTTATATTTTCTCTAGTTGTTCCCAACATTGCCATTGGGGAATATCCACTGAGATGTCGTTTACCAAAAGATCGAGGTTACTATTGTAAACCATCGGTAGTTCTGTGGTACTACAATCATATTAAGAGGAACTGTATAAGATTTTGTTTCCTAGGATGCGGTGGAAATGAAAACAGATTCAAGGATAGAAGAGATTGTATATATGGGTGTGCGATACCTCACGACGACTCGCTTATAAAAGTTTACGATCATTAAATAAATACTATTTGAAATTAATAAATATTTTACTGTTTTTCTTATTTAACATTTTTCCTAAATATTCTCGTCGAATACTCATCTGCACTCGTTTCATCTCTGCATTTTAAGTTATCCATTTAGGGACTCATCAGTCTGGTGTGATCAACTATTCAGCTAAACCAACTAGGGACTAGTGAACTGTGTTATTTATCAAGCTGAACTGACTGATGTTAAAAGTCTGTAAGCCGGTATGCATGACATGAGAGCTACGGAACATGGCCAACCTCATTGAATTGCGCTACGCTTATTATGGCCGTTTCATAGTTTCAAATTTATAGAGATACGTCGTAACAAAATTTGAAAATATTGCCGCTTGCATTGATTCAAAAAAACCTAAAAACAAGCCTAGTCATTGTATATTTATTATCATACGATCGTTACAGTCAAATACTTACCGTTGGCACCAATAATTCAATAATACTTCCTTCTTTTGGATTATAAACACTTCAAAAACTTTAAATAGGTAGAAAATATGGCGGCATTATTTACCTGAAGTATCAGATAATAAAACGTTGCCAAATGAAATTCACTTAGTCTAGACTAGCTAGTCACTTTAGACAAAAACTCAGAGTACTAATCATAATATTTAATAATATTGAATGTATAAATAAAATGCCCAATTCCATTAAATATATTTTGTTTGATCACATAAACAGTTTTCAAATATTTTAAAGTTGTTTTTGTAACTGCACAGTGTTGTCACTTTTCTTTAATAGAAATAAAAAGCACTAGATGGCATTACTTGACGTACCAAAACTGTAAAAAACTCACGACAAATTTTTATATGGCAAAATAATGAAATGAAACGGCTATAATAAGCGTAGCGCAATTCAATGAAGTTGGCCATGCTACGGAGCAACCCGTGGTGCCATCTACCGACAGAAATCGCAAACTGCTTGACAGCAATTGAAATAATACAAAGATAAAAAGTCAATTGCGATGTGGAACAGTGTCTTTATAAATAAGAAAAATAGGAAAAAACTTTCCATCACTTGTCACAAATCCTACAAAATTGTTGTGGGATTTGTACACAGTACGAGAGATACACGCGACATACTGCATATATATATATATATATATATATATATATATATATATATATATATATATAAAATAAAATATAAATAAATATATCATCACGCCTTCTACCCATTTCTGGGTGTGGCACTCTGCTAAAGCAGATCTTGGTAAGTGATATATTTTGCGCGTGAAGTGCGGTTACCAGTCGTCAAATCACGGCCCCCAAACATGTTAGTGGTGGAGGAGCCACAGGGATAGCTTTTTCAAATTATGAAAATTTGTCGCCTGTGGGAATATATATATATATATGTATATATATATATATAAATAAATAAATAAATATATCATCACGCCTTCTACCCATTACTGGGTGTGGCACTCTGCTGTAGCAGATCTCGGTAAGTGATATATTTTGCGCGTGAAATGCGGTTACCAGCCGTCAAATCACGGCCCCCAAACATGTTAGTGGTGGAGGAGCCACAGGGATAGCTTTTTCAAATTATGAAAATTTGTCGCCTGTGGGAATCGAACCAGGGACCTCAGGATCCACAGGCCGACTTCATACCACTGAGCTAGCCATCCCATATATATATATATATATATATATATATATATATATATATATATATATATATATATATATATATATATATATATATATATATATATATATATATCACACGCCTTTTTGGGAGTCTGTAGACCCCCATTATTCCTAAGGAGAAATTTGGCGGACAGGGCGCACCGAGCCGCAGATTTTTACTCTGCCGTACTACCGGATTTCGTAGTCAGTTGTTTTTAAGGCGAATATGTGACTAGCATAGAGCGCCCGAGTGTGGCAAATACAAGAAGCTGTATTTTTTATTTTAACGACAAGCCACACGTTGTCGATCGATGGATTCGAACTGACGAACCTTGGCTCGGGTGACGTCACAGCGTGCTAAGAGATGTAGCAATAGCACGCTTGGCCACCACCACCGGCATACTGCTTATAATTTTGTACATATTCAGTTTTACTTACACAACCCGGAGCCCGGAGACCACTCACTGAAACCCGGAGAGGTGGCAAGCCTAGGCACAACTTCCACACCTAGTCAGGGCCTCCCTGATTGTGAATTGGCTTACGTTACAGAAAGAAGTGAATCCTACGTCAGTATCCGCGGAGCCTAGCGTGAAAGTCATTCTAGATATGCCGACACACTGATTTTCAATGTTATTAGTTATGCGTAATCTACGTTGTATATTTTCAATTTTCTAATTAATTAAAAAATAATTAACCATAAAAAACAATAAAGCCATAATAATTAAATCTGTCAATTACAATTTTAATGAAATTTTGCCTTTATATACCTTTGTAATAACATATCACATTTCAGTGCAAATGGAAAGAGAAGTTCATTGAATTTCACAATGAATATCCTAATTTATACTTTCTTGTTTTTGCTTGGTAAGTCGACTTTAACTTTTCTCGTATGTTTTCTATCGCACTGTAATTATCTGATGCATTCATAGTTAACAGCCACATTCTTAAAAAAGTTTGAGTTAAACTGGAATTTTAGATCAGTTACTTAACCAATTGGTATAAAGATTATATTAGAGTTTATTTAAACATTTTTGACAATACGGTGTAGCTTAATTTGACTAAAACAAATTTCAAGATTAACTAAAACTCTTTTGAGAATTTCATTGGTAATTTATTTTACTAGGCAAAAACGTATAAAATAAAAACTAATTATTCTACATAAAAAACAACATTTTTATGTCGCTATGGATACGCGAAATTTGAGTTTTTTTCATTGATATGTCAAATTTCATAATCTTTAACACTTTAAAAAATATGTTTATCAAACATTTTCACGTTTCCTTGGTTACAACACATCAAATTTATATTATTTTTGATTTTTTCCTTTCAATTTACTTAAATAAATCAATCATTATTGTATTATTCCTTTTTGACAGTTGTAGAAAAAATATTGTTTGTATTTCGTGGGAGAAATTCGTGTTTTTTGACTTTTTTGTTTCGACCTAATGGTCTCGATCAAAAGTGACATTCTCATGTGTAACAAAAAAACACTGATTTCGCGCACTTAAAACAAAAATAACCATTGTAATAATTTTCAATATTACTAATGTTATCGGCATCATCATTGCTATCATGTTGTTATGCATTTGTTTAGCGGTTGCTATGTAAAAACAAATTTGACGTTTATAATTTCCTAAATGTAATTTTGCTTTTTGTGAATGTTATCAATCTCTAGGTGTTAAGTAAATTTTTAATATTTAAAGAAAAGTGGTGATGGAATGTTAGTCCCACCCGTGATTAAAAAACCGGCATGCGGTTGTTATTATATTTTTCTGAAGAAAAGTGTCTACTTTCTTGACTAGGGTTGTTGATTTTACGAATATTCGGGACTTCGGGATTGTTCGGATTTATTGAATCTTCGAATTTCGATTCGAACTTTAGAATTTTTGAATATTCCGAATTTTCGAAATTTTCAATATTCCGAATTTACGAATTTTCAAATTATTCGAATTATGAATCTGGATCCTAACGTGAACACGGCATGTTGATATGAATTATTTTCAGAATAAACTCATGTGCAGAGTTTTGTATTAATTCGTAAGTAATTATTATTAATTATTATTATTTGCCAAATTAATTCAATTTAGACTTAAAATTTCGCTACACTGTCAAAAACGTTTGAATTAAGGCGTTTTTGTATCCTTTTTATTGTCATTTTAAAACGTTTTGCTAAAAGTCCATAGCATTTGGATGGGCGGTAAGAGAATAGATGGCTTAATTAAGACGCCTAACCTTGCAGAGTTTTTGTAGGATACTTCGCGGAGTTTATTATTTAATTCGTGGCCGATTTTTCGCGAATCATGCGTGAGCGTGTTTGGAGATGACAGATGGCGTTAATTCAATGGCAAAAATTCGAGAATTCGAAGCTTCGCAAAATTAGAAAATTCGTAAATTCGAAGCTTCAAAAATTCGATAGTCGTTGCTATGGTTTGTTTGTTGATTGCTTGCACATTGTTCTACGTTATTTAAAAATATTTCACTAACGTCAAAATAATTTCTTCAAAATCATCTTGATTGGAATAGTACAGTGAGTGATTCTTCTTTATCATTAACACCTCCAAAGATAATTGAAGCTCCAGATCATACTATGTTGGATCTATTTTCGACAATGACAATCAACCTGCTGCTGGTACTTCTGAAGCTTCCGAAATTGTTACCAATAATATTACTGGTAATAATATGAACAGGTACGGAACAAATCAATGTTTCTTTAGACACAAAAGTTTCCACTTTACATTATGTCAATATAAGCAACTGTAACAACTGTATTAATAATATACACAAACAATAAATATGCAGTATCTCACTTACTCTTTAAATAAAACCATTTATAGATATATTTTACTTTGTTCGGTTCTTTTTATTAATTGTCTACAGAGTAGATATACTGCAAATTAAGGTTACGTTTATAAACGTCAAAATATACTACTGCATATTTACTAGCGCTGGTTCACCGTATCTTCTTCTTCCATAAGCGTCTGTGGTCAAAATATGAATTCCGCGCTCGGCGCGAAATTTAAATCGCTGTCAAAACAATATTCTTTTGACAGTTACGTAATGAAGCACTTTCCGCACTAGTGTTTCTTTTCTTTCGGAAACGCACTTGGTCTGCATTCATCTACTTTCCATACGTAACCAAGGCAATTATAGTTACGTAATAACAAAGAAATCGCACAGTTGTAGGAAAAATATTTTATATATATCTTGTTGTTATTATTGGACCTTGAGTTAAGCTATGCTGTGCTATGTAAACTGCAGCTTAATAGAGTTATATTTTCTTTAGTTGTATCCAACATCGTGAATGGAAAACTGCATTCGTTCTGTTATGAACCTGCTGACGAAGGCGGTCCGTGCAGAGGATCATATAAAAAGTGGTTCTACGATCTTAATTCGGGTAAATGTAGACCGTTTAGATGGGCTGGTTGCGGTGGAAACGGAAACAGATTCAAAAGTAAAAAGGCTTGTAAGCGTTGGTGTCACGAAGATGTAGATCCCATGCCGGATTCTGAGCATGATGAAATTGGAGGTGCAGGTCGTTTACCAGCACATTTCCTTCCAGGGCCAGCATAAGAAAGTATATTCTATGTAGCATAAAAGAGAATTAAATGAATTTTAAATTCGTAAATGTTTTTCGTTCCTATTTCATGTTTCCTGAATATGCCCTGTTTAATTGTTTTTTTCATGAAAATCTATTCATAAATGAGGAGCAGAAATTCAAAACGCAGTTTTGCCAAAAAATTCGAAAAAAATATATGCATCAAATCCGCTTCCTTCTAGTAATGAAATATGTTATTTTCAAAACTTAATTTTTTTCCGAGTTACGATATAAGACTTTCAAAGTTGGATGGAATATCAAAACGCAGTATTTAGAACCATATATGAAAATTATGAATATCAAAACGAAACTTTTACCTGTTTAAGTTTCAGAAATTAGTAAAGGAATTTTTTTTTAATTAATGTGTTTCTATCATGACTTTCTCATAAACGTATAGGTAACCGAAAAAGTTTATAAAAACAAGTATTTAATTTCATGTATTACTAACGTAGAAACTCATGAAAAATAATATTTAAATTTCATTAATATCTGTGGGAATACTTCGATGATAGTACCACTTTAAGAATTAATTTAAAATAATATGATACTAGATATGAAGTTGAGAATTTCATCATTCGATTCCACATATATTTTTGCGTAGATATGCATATTTCGATCCTCAAAATATTTTTTTAAATCATCGGTGTCATGATCGCAAAAATTTCTGTTAATGAAAAAATGTGTATTTTTTGGTTCAAGCAGTATAAAAATCGAAAAATTTTAAAATACATTTCTATATAGTTCAAACTACGAGAAATGCCGTTGAGCGCATCTTCATATCTTTTTTAGTTTCCGAGTTACAGCGATTTTTGTCTTCTTAAAAATCTCAACTTTGAAGGCCTATATCTCGAAAACTAAAAGAGATATGAAAATGCGGTTTGAACGAGTGTATTTCTCGAGGGATCGCGATCCAAACTTTCAAAATCACTGTTCTAGAAAAACAATTTCTGGTATGTATGATTTAAAAAAAAAAATAAAATACAAAACAGCCAGTTAAAGTCTTTACCAGACTGATTTGTAGTTTACCAGACTGTTACTTTTGTTGTAACCTTGGATACGTAGTTTACTTGACTGATTTGGTAAAAATCTACTTTTCATACTAAAATTGGTGAGGAAAGCAGGCACTTTCTTGCCGGTTTCAGAAAATAGTATATTACAATACAAGATAGGTATGTGTATCACAACAGGACGAGAAAAAGTTATAAAATCAACACAATGGTGAGTTTTTAAAATGTTCGAATCGAGAAAATTTCATGTAACTGTAACTACAATAGAAAAGTATAGTGTAATAAAAAATAAACAAATCCTGAAATCGACTTACCAGACAACAGCAAGAACATGCAGATTAAAATATCCATTGGGAAACACATTTTTCTCTCAAAATTAATATGATATTTAGAAAAGAGACACATTTATATTTGTTAGGTTTGTGTATATAAAGCTAAATTTTAATTATAATCATAACTGATTGATTGATTTAAATCTTATATTTAATAGTTTTGTAAAATGCATTAAATTATTAATTACTTTTTAATTAACTTTTATTAAAATTTAAATATTCATTATAACTAATTACTTTGAATCAAGGATTTTACAATTTTTTTTAAATTTGTTATTTATATGTGGCATTATTTTTATGTATAAATGATAAACATGTTATTTCCGGTTTAACCCAAAGCAGCATTAACTTTCTTATTTTAAATAGAATATCCTGTATATTTTTACATTTTTTAATTCTACTTTAAATTAATTATATTGTAAAGAGTTACGGCAAGAGTTCCGCAGCAGTGTTTTAATTTAAACTCAAAACATTTCCCAAACAAAAATGAGTGATTTCATTGCTAAACAAGAAATAAAATTTTGATAAATCAAAATGTCGCGAAGATAATATATTAAAATAAATATGAATTTAGAATACGCTTAATAGATACTGCATAACAAAAAAAAGTTTTGCTAATAGATGTGTATACTTTAATTTCTTTAATTTATAATTTCTAATGTCGAGTTAAACATTAAACACACCGAGCAGAGATGGAAGAGAACAAAATAGAAAGAGATATCTAACATTAGTGAGAGAACTAATTGGCAAACCATGACCAATTAGATCATATTTTTAACATGCCTTTTATTCTGCATCGTATATTAAAAGTATGCTCTGGTTAGTCGTGGTCTATCAACTAACTCTCTCACTAGTGCGAGATGTCTCTTTCTTTTAGTTTCCATTCATCTAGTAACACTGTTATTATATATTTTAAGGTTATTTGTGGGGGTAAATAGAAAGCTAAAAACATATGAATTAATATAAATTCTTGTTTGTTTAATTATCATCTGTGATACATTTGATCAAACTACATAGTACTCATAGATAATTAGGGTTGGTGAAGATGGACACATCGTTACAAGCAGGTCTCCAAACATTCTTCTTTCGAACAAAATTTATTTTTGTTTCCCCCGCATCCACCATAAATAAATGTTTTACATGTCATTAGCTGAGGATCGAAGTACCACTTTCTGAAGTAGGCTAGGCACTGGCTTGGATCTGGTGGTAAATAACAAAACCGTGGTCTTGCAAAGATGATGCTCGGACCAACTAAACAAAATATAACACTATTAGTATATTCCGAACATAAATTAGGTGACAGATACTTTTTAGTTTTTATGATGAGTTCGTGAACTTCCCTGATCATTCCCGAATATAATTTCCGAAATGTTTCTTTTTTCGCTGTGATCGTTTACCAGAATTATCATTATCCCGAATAATGGTTTTTCTGAATGCTATTTTCCCATTTGTTAATTTCTTGTATTTCTCAAATAATTATTTTCTCGAATATACAGGATCTTAATTATGCTACCAGTGCCATCTCGAGAACTTTAGGAGCTACAAGGTTGGTTAAAGTAGCAAAGAAATACCATTATGTAAAGCTATTACAAAACTATTAACAAAATTTTTTTTTCGTCCTGTTTCTCAAAATACCAAGTTCAACTTTCTTATTTTAATTGGGAACCTATATTTTTAATTTGCTTGTTTGATTCATTATTTTTTTCTGAATTCAACGTCTTCAATCGTGTTTGAATGAATTCCAGAGGAATTTCCCAGAGAACGAAAAAAAATTCCTGTCGGAAGTTTGCGGCTACCCATCACTAATTACCGTACATTTTTTTTGTGTTAATTTTTTTCGAATAATATTTTCATAGCATACTACTTTCCAGAATATTATTTTTCCTGACATAAATTTTATGAATGCACTTTTTACTTCTGGTCTATTTCCGAATAATCATTTTATCGAATTGTAATTTTTCATCATGTCATATATTCTAAAAAAAGAACAATTTCCAGTGCAAAGTATTTAAAAAAACAGCCAAGTCACTGTTCTAGAAAAACAATTTCTAGTAAGTATAATTTAAAAAAATAATTTAAATACAAAACATCCAATTAAAGTCTTTACCAGACTGAATTGTAGTTTACCAGACTGTTATTTTTTTGTAACCTTGGATACGTTGTTTACTTGACTGATTTAGTAAAAATCTACTTTTCATACTAAAATTGGTCAGGACATAGAGCACTTTCTTGCCGGGTTCAGGAAATAGTATATTACAATACAAGACAGTTATGTGTATCACAATAGGACGAGAAAAAGTTAAAAGATCAACAACAATGGTGAGTTTTTAAAATGTTCGAATCGAGATAAAATTTAAAGTAACTGTAATTGCAGTAAAAAAGTATAGTGTAATAAAAGAATCAACAAATCCTGAAGTCGACTTACCAAAAAACACCAAGAATACGCAGAGTAAAATGTTCATTGGTAAACTCGTTTTTTTTCTTCAAATTAATATGATGTTTAGAATAGAGACACATTTACATTTGGTAGGTTTGTGTATATAAAGCTAAATTTTAATTATAATTATAATTGGTTGATTGATTCCATTGTTATATTTAATTGTTTTCTAAAATGCATAAAATTATCAATTATTTTTCCCATGTTAATCTTTTCTACTTACAAAATGGTATTTCTTTGCTAATTTAACAAAACTTCCTTTATAAATATAGAAATTAATATGGGTGCCTCGCTTTCTGTGGACACTCGGTATAATGATAATGTTATTAGAAATAACAAATTAAAAAAATTGTAAAATTTTATATGCTCCATGCCCTAACTTTTGAACGTAATTAGTTGTGCTTTATCTATATTGATTTTTTTTAAATTTTTATGTAAGTTAATTAAAAAATAATTAATAATTTCACGTATTTCAGAAAACAATAAAATATAAGAAAAAAATTAATTACGTTTTTAATTAAAATTCAGTTTTATATACATGAGTCTAACAAATGTGAATTTGTCTTTATTCTAAATATCATATATTGAAGTAAATATTAAGAGAGATACAAGTTCCACAATGCATAACTTTATCTGCATATTGTTGCTGTCGGTTGGTAAGTCGACTTGAAGATTTGTCGTATTTTTTTATTACATTACACTTTTTTTATACAGTTATAATTACATTAAATTTTATAACGCTTCGAACATTTAAAAACTCTCCATTGCGGGTCTTGCTTTTCTAACTCTTGTCCTGTTATGATACAAATACCTATTTTGTATTGTATTATACAATTTCCTGAAACCGGCATAGTATACATTCGTTTATGTTAAAATGTAACATCGCAAAACATTGTTTGCTGTTGCGTCTGCGCGAGTGAAAATTTCAAAAATTTTTCCTTATTCCTAGAATTTCCTCGTTTATTTCCAGGAATTTCCCTTATTTAATTCCTGCAAAAAGTTTTGGTAAGTATAATCGTGTTTGCATAAATTCCCGAGAAATTTCCCAGGGAACGAAAAAAAATTAATGTGGGAAGTTTCCGGCTACCCATCACTAATTGCCGTACATTTTTTTATAAATATTTTTATTGAGGTTTGTTTGACATTTTGTATTATTTATTAGTTTTACTTTATTATTGTATTGTATTTTAGATTTTCTGATGATGAACTAGTTCTTTTAGTTCGAAACGTCAAATATTTTAAAATAAAAATATATTGGATTCCTTAAGCCTTGATTTTATATTATTTGTACATTTTTTTGTTTAATTTTTCTTCGAATAATATTTTTAGAGCGTACCAATTTCCCGAATATTATTTTTCCAAGCAAAAATTTTATGAATGCACTTTTTACTTATGGTCTATTTCCAAATAATCATTTTATCGAATTGTAATTTTTCATCATGTTATATATTCTAAAAAAAAAGCAATTTCCTGTACGAAGTATTTAAAAAAACATTTTTTTTATATTCAAAACAGCCAAGTAAAGTCTTTACCAGACCGTTATTTTTGTTATAACCTTCGATACGGAGTTTAATTGACTATTTTGCTATAAATATATTTTTCATACTAAAATTGGTCAGGAAAGTTGGCACTTTCTTTTAGGTTTCAGGAAATAGTATATTACAATACTAGATAACACAACAGGACGAGAAAAAGTTACAAAAGCAAGGGTAAGTTTTTAAAATGTTCGAATCGAGATAAAATTTCATATAACTGTAACTACAATAGAAAAGTATAGTGTAATAAAAAATTCGACAAATCCTGAAGTCGACCAGAAAACAGCAAGAATACGCAGATTAAAATATTCATTGGAAAACACATTTTTCTCTCAAAATTAATATGATATTTAAAATAGAGACACATTTATATTTGTTAGGTTTGTGTATATAAAACTGAATTTTAATTATAATCCTAACTGATTGATTGATTTAATTCTTATATTTAATTGTTTTCTGAAACGCATAAAATTATTAATTATTTTTTAATGAACTTACATAAAACTTAATATATATTTCTAATAAAATTTATATATGTAAACTTAACATATGTGGCATCATTTTTATGTATAAATGATAAACATGTTACTTCCGGTTTAACCGGAAGCAGCATTAACTTTCTTATTTTAAATAGAATATCCTGTATGTTTTACATTTTTTAATTCTACTTTAAATGAATTATATTGTAAAGAGTTACGGCAAGAGTTCCACAGAGATGGAAGAGAACAAAACAGAAATAGATATCTCACTTTATAGTATATTCCGAAAATGAACCACGGTGCGGTTCAATTTTATCACGATTACGGTTAGAATGACGTCATAACGGAACACTTTCACGATGACAGTTGTCACTTGACATTTGAGTTTCGAAATGTGAAATTTATTTAATATGTAAAAATGTTTATATTATAAAAATATTGTATTTTGCATCACACTTGCTTTAACTTACATATAAGGATAAAAAAATAACACAAAGAAAAAAGTAAATATGAGCTTCAGAACAAGTAATAAATTCAACTAATGAATATATACTGTTAAATAATAAAAATACATTTTGTATCACATGTTTATTTAACAGTCATCATAAAAATATAGTTTTATAAGACAAAAATCCACAAAAACTGCAAAAGCCGCCAAACACGTTTCAAACTTGTCAACAACAGCTGTGAAGTAACCAAACTAACCGCCGCTCGAGCACGGTTAGTTTGGTTATTAAAAACTAACCACAATTTTCAGAAACCGTGTTCCGTAATGAAACCGGTTACTGAAAAAACTAACCATGGTTAGTGTGGTTCATTTTCGGAATACACTATTAGTGAGAGAACTAGTTCACAAACCATGATCAATTATATCATTTTTTAACATGCCTTTTAATCTGTATCATGTTAAAAGTATGCTCTGGTTAGTCGTGGTCTGTCAACTAACTCTCTCACTAGTGCAAGATATTGTCCCCGCCAATTCTCCCCGGCGGCGTGATGTTAGTTGTACACCACGTCATTCTAGTAATAATATTATTATATATTGTAAGGTTAGTTGTGGGGCTAAATAGAAAGCTAAAAACATATGAATTAACATAAATTCTTGTTTGTTTAATTATCTTCTGTGATACATTTGATCAAACTACATAGTACTCATACATAATTAGGGTTGATGAAGATGGACACATCATTACAAGCAGGTATACAAACATTCTTCTTTAGTCCAGAATCTATTTTTGTTTCCCGCGCATCCACCATAAATAAATGTTTTACATGTCATTAGCTGAGGATGGTAGTACCACATTTTGGTGTAGGCTAGGCACCGGCTGGGATCTGGTGGTAAATAACAAAACCGAGGTCTTGCAAAGGTGATGCTCGGACCAACTAAACAAAACATAACACTATTAGTATATTCCGAACATAAATTAAGGTGACAGATAGTTTTTAGCTTTTATGATGATTTCGTTAACTTTCCTGATCATTCCCGAATGTAATTACCGAAATGTTTTTTTTGCAGTATGATCGTTTACTAGAATTACCATTTTCCCGAATAATAATCATCACGCCTCTTAACCATTACTGGGTGTGGCACTATGCCGAAGCAGATCTAGATAAGTGATATATTTATGCACGTGAAGTGCGGTTACCAGCCATCAAATCACGGCCCCCAAAGATGTAATTGGTGGGGGAGCCACAGGAGTAATTTTAAATTGGTTAAAATGTTTTGTCGGCTGTGAGGATCGGACCAGGGTTCTTTGGATCCACAGGCATATAAATAATTACCCGAATAATTATTTTCTCGAATATGGACGGAATGTACAATGGAAATATTTCCGGACAAAAATTATTTCACTTTATTTGTTTCTTTACGAAATAAATTTCAGAAATATTGTTAGTTGTTTGTTAAAAATAAAAATAAACATATAAAATAAATAAACAAATTAAAAGGAACACTTGTGACATCTAGAACATGTTTTGCCATTCTTGTTACATTTTTAACAGTGTACACTCAAGTATAATGTTTGCATTGATAAACTGTTTTGGATTTCTTATCATTAGTTGTAAACTGATTTAAGGTAG
This sequence comes from Pterostichus madidus, assembly GCA_911728475.2. Classification (NCBI taxonomy): domain Eukaryota; kingdom Metazoa; phylum Arthropoda; class Insecta; order Coleoptera; family Carabidae; genus Pterostichus; species Pterostichus madidus. The sequence continues at coordinate 28,910,449 of OU452314.1, forward strand.
TTCTAGTCATGGAGAACTTAATTGAATTGCGTTAGGTACGGTTTCGGGATATATTATATTACAAAACAAGATAAGTATGTGTATCATGGGCGTCCACAGACATTTTTCCAAGGGGGGGCGAGTCAGAAAAAACTCTCAGATATACATAAATTTCTAAAATATTTTTTTTTACATATCATAAATACAAACACTCATAACAAATAAATATAAACAAAAAAAATATTTAAATTTGTGAAATAAATTACTAGTCTTTGTCGTCTGGGTTTGAATTGAAGAGGTAGGACAATTTTCGAATAACTATCCCATAAATTGACACCATTTCTTCAATAAATTCCGATTTAGCAGTTTTACAGTTTTTATTTTCTAATATTTTTAGGGCATAAAATATTAAATGAATTTTGCATGCTTTGTATCGGCACAAATTAGATCTGAAAATGACTAAAATTATCTCAAAACTGTCGATAGCTATGAAATTGACAAAAAATTAAACAAATGTTTGTCGTGCAATCTGTCAAAATTCCTTATTTATTATTTCATTTATTTTGACAAATAAAACGTCAAACATATGTTTAATTTTGCTTCAATTTCATGCCTATCGATAGTTTTGAGGCAATTATCGTCATTTTCAAATCTAATTTGTGTCGTTACAAAGTATGCAAAATTAATTTTGTTTATTGGTTCAGATGCACTTTTATTTCAAGCTTTTTTGCTTCAAATATTTAAGGAAGCAGGAAATTAAAAAATTATAGTTTTACATATTAAAGTCCTATTTTTGAGAGTCTTGGTCACCACCCTAGTTAATATCCAGGGGGATGCGCGCGCCTCACCCTTGCCTCCCCCTGCGGACGCCCATGATGTGTATCACAACAGGACGAGAAAAAATTACAAAAGCAAGGGTGAGTTTTTAAAATGTTCGAATCGAAATAAAATTTTATGTAACTGTAACTACAATAAAAAAGTATAGTGTAATAAAAAAATCTACAAATCCTAAAGTCGACTTACCAGACAACAGCAAGAATATGCAGATAAAAATATGCATTGGGAAACACGATTTTCTCTCAAAATTAATATGATATTTAGAATAGAGCCACATTTACATTAGTTAGGTTTGTGTATATAAAACTAAATTTTAATTAAAATTATAATTGATTTATTTATTTCTTATATTTAATAGTTTTCTGAAATGCTTCAAATTATTAACTATTTTTTAATGAGCTTACATAAAAATTAATATATTAATATAACTAATTACGTTGAATCAAGGATTTTTAAAAGTTTTTAAATTTGTTATTTCTAATAAAATTTATAAATGTAAAATAATATATGTGGCTTAATTTTTATGTATAAATGATAAACATGTTACTTCCGGTTTAACCGGAAGCAGCATTAACTTTCTTATTTTAAATAGAATACCCTGTATATTTTAACATTTTTTAGTTCTACGTTGAATTAATTTTATTGTAAAAAGTTACGGCAAGAGTTCCGCAGCAGTGTTTTAATTAAAACTCAAAACATTTCCCTAACAAAAATGAGTGATATCATTTGTCAACAAGAAATCAATTTTGATAAACCAAAATATCACGAACATAATAAATTAAAATAAATATTAATTTAGAATACGCTAGTATTGTATTCTTTAATTTCTAATTCCTAATGTCGAGTTATTTATTTAATTCTTACGTCACGCCGGGCAGAGATGGAAGCGAACAAAACAGAAAGAGATGTCTCACATTAGTGAGAGAACTAGTTGACAGACCATGATTAATTAGATCATATTTTTAACATGCCTTTTATTCTGCACCGTATATTAAAAGTATGCTCTAGTTAATCGTGGTCTGTCAACTAACTCTCTCACTAGTGCAAGATGTCTCTTTTGAGTTCCCTTCCATCTCTCCCCGGCGTGATGTTAGTTGTACACCACGTCATCTAGTAACACTATTATTATATATTATAAGGTTATTTGTGGGGGTAAATAGATAGCTAAAAACATATGAATTAACATAAATTCTTGTTTGTTTAATTATCTTCTGTGATACATTTGATCAAACTACATAGTACTCATAGATAATTAGGGTTGGTGAAGATGGACACACCATTACAAGCAGGTCTCCAAACATTCTTGTTTAGAAGAGAATATATTGTTGTTTCCCCCGCATCCACCATAAACAAATCTTTTACATGTCATTAGACGAGGACAAAAGTACCAACTTCTGATATAGGCTCTGCACTGGCCGGTATCTGGTGGTAAATAACAAAACCGTGGTCTTGCAAAGATGATGCTCGGACCAACTAAACAAATCATAACACTATTAATATATTCCGAATATAAATTAGGGCGACAGATAGTTTTTGGCTTTTATGATGATTTCGTGAACTTTCCTGATCATTCCCGAATATAAATAAAATATAAATATATCATCACGCCTTTTACCCATTACTGGGTGTGGCACTCTGCTGATGCAGATCTCGGTAAGTGATATATTTTTGCGCGTGAAGTGCGGTTACCAGTTGTCAAATCACGGCCTCCAAACATGTTAGTGGTGGAGGAGCCACAGGGATAGCTTTTTCGAATTATGAAAATTTGTCGCCTGTGGGAATCGAACCAGGGACCTCAGGATCCACAGGCCGACTTCATACCACTGAGCTAGCCATCCCATAATTATTATTTTCCCGAATAATGGTTTTTCTAAATTCTATTTTCCCATTTGTTAATTTCTTGTATTTCCCGATTGACAATTTTCCCGAGTGTTATTCTTACATCTAAATAATTTACCGAATAATTATATTTTCGAATTTACAGGGTGGTAATTATGCTACCATTGCTATCTCTAGAACTATAAGAGCTACAAGATTGGTTTAAGTAGCAACGAAATACCATTTTGTAAGGCTAGTACTAAACTATTAACAACATTTTTTTTCGTCCTGTATTTCTCAAAATACGGGATCCAACTTTCTTATTGTAATTGGGAACCTATATTTTTTATTTGCTTGTTTGATTCATTATTTGTTTCTGAATTCAACGACTTCAATTGTGTTTGAATGAATTCCCGAGAAATTTCCCATGGAACGAAAAAAAATTCCTGTCGGAAGTTTCCGGCTATCCATCACTAATTACCGTACATTTTTTTGTTTAAATTTTTTCCGAATAATATTTTTACAGCATACCATTTTCCCGAATATTATTTTTCCAGACACAATTATTATGAATGCACTTTTTATTTATGGTCTATTTCTAAATAATCATTTGATCGAATTGTAATTTTTCATCATGTTATATATTCTAAAAAAAAGCAATTTCCAGTACGAAGTATTTAAAAAAACATTTTTTTTATATTCAAAACAGCCAAGTAAAGTTTCTACCAGGCTGTGTTGTAATTTACAAGACCGTTATTTTTGTTGTAACCTTTGATATGTAGTTTACTGGACTACATGGGCGTCCGCAGGGGGGGCCAAGGAGGGGCGCGCACCTCCTCTGGATTTTAACTAGGGTGATGACCACGACTCTCGAACATAGGACTTTAACATATAAAACTATAATTTCAAAGTTTTAGTGCATAAAATTCTGCATCTGAACCAATAAACAAAATTAATTTTGCATACTTTGTAACGATACAAATTAGATTTGAAAATGAGGAAAATTGCCTCAAAACTATCGATAGGCATGAAATTGAAACCAAATTAAACAAATGTTTAACGTTTTATTTGTCAAAATAAATGAAATAATAAGTAAAGAATTTGTCTGAGAGTTTTGTCAGATTGAACGTCAAACATTTGTTTAATTTTGTTTCAATTTCATAGCTATCGATAGTTTTGAGACAATTTCAGTCATTTTTAGATCTAATTTGTGCCGATACAAAGCATGCAAAATTAATTTCGTATTTTATGCCCTTATATTTTTTTCTATTTGAAGCTTTTTTTTTAAATAATTAGGAAGCAGGAAATTTAAAACAATATGATTTTACATGTTAAAGTCCTGTGTTCGAGAGTCGTGGCCACCATACTGTATGTATATATAAATAAAATAAAAATTAAATTATAAGTTTGAAGATAATAAATTCAAGTTGAAACTGAATTTCCAGCAGTATTCTTATGGCCAGCTAGCGACATGTTCCCTATCGTAACGATTGAGTAATCTAAGTTTAAGTATACACAGACACGAAATATTAGAAAATAAAAACGGTAAAACTGCTAAATCGGAATTTATTGAAGAAATGGTGTCAATTTAAGGAAGAGTTATTGGAAAATTGTATTTCCTCTTCAATTCAAACCCAGACGACAAAGACTAGTAATTTATTTCACAAATTTAAATATTTTTTTATCCATTTGTTATGTGTATTTGTATTTATGTTATGTAAAAAAAATATTTTAGGAATTTATGTATATCTATCTGAGAGTTTTCTGCGACTCGCCCCCCCCTGGAAAAATGTCTGTGGACGCCCATGCTTGACTATTTTGGTATAAATATATTTTTCATACTAAAATTGGTGAGGAAAGTAGTCACTTTCTTGCCGGATTCAGGAAATAGTATATTACAATATAAGATAGGTATGTGTTTCACAACAAGACGAGAAAAAGATACAAAAGCAAGAACGGTGGTGAGTTTTTAAAATGTTCGAATCGAGATCAAATTTAATGTAACTCTAACTGCAGTAAAAAAGTAAAGTGTAATAAAAAATTCGACAAATCTTGAAGTCGACTTACCAGAAAACAGCAAGAATACGCAGAGTAAAATGTTCATTGGGAAACTTGTTTTTCCTCTTCAAATTAATGTGGTATTTAGAATAGAGACACATTTACGTTTGGTAGGTTTGTGTATATAAAGCTAAATTTTAATCAAAATCATAACTGATTGATTGATTTATTTCTTATATTTAATTGTTTTCTGAAATGCATAAAATTATAAATTATTTTTCCCATGTTAATCTCCTCTACTTACAAAATGGTATTTGTTTGCTCATTTAACAAAACTTATTTTTCTGAAATTTATTTCGTACAGAAACAAATAAAGTAAAATAATTTTTTCCCGGAAATAGTTCAGTTGTACATATATATTTGAGAAAATAATTATTTGGGTAATTATTTATATGCCTGTGGATCCAAAGAACTCTGGTTCGATTCCCACAGACGACAAACAATTTTCATAATTTCAAAAGCTACCCGTGTGGTTCCTCAACAACTAACATCTTTGGGGGCCGTGATTTGACGACTGGTAACTGCACTTCACGCGTAAAATATATCACTTACCGAGATCTGCTTCAGCAGAAGGCCACACCCAGTAATGGGTAGAAGGCGTGATGATATATTTATTTATTTATATTTCCAGGAATTTCCCTTATTTAATTCCTGAAAAAAATTTTGGTATGTATAATCGTGTTTACATAAATTTCCGAGCAATTTCCCAGAGAACGAAAAAAAATTCCCGTGGGAAGTTTCCGGCTATCCATCACTAATTACCGTACATTTTTTTGTTTAATTTTTTTTCGAATAATATGTTTACAGCAAACCAATTTCCCGAATATTATTTTTTACTTATGGTGTATTTGCGGAATAATCATTTTATCGAATTGTTTTTTTTCTTTTTGTGGTTTCTTTGGCGGACCAACCAAAGACGTTGCATCAGAATTCTAACAAACAGTACTTACCGTGCTGATACTAAACCACTTTTCGTAAAATTGGGACTGTTCACATTTCCCAGCTTGTACATTTATCGTTGTCTAATCTATATTAAAAATAATCTACATAATTATCAACCAACTTGCTCATTGCATTCCTTCAACACCCGAAATAAGACAAACTTGTATCAACCCTTCCTACGTTTAAATAAATCCAAATACAGCATTAACCACTACGCCGTACAACTTTACAACAACCTACCAAATTATTTACGTGATTTAAGTTGTAACAAATTTAAAATTAAAATTAGAGAAATTCTCATCACTAATGCACCATTCACTACTGATGAATTTATGCAACAAATTAATGTTAAGTAATTACCGATTGTTTATGTATATGTATTTTGACTTGTGTAAATACTTATGTATATTGGCACTAAATAAATATTATATTATATTATATTATACTTAGGTCATATGCCGCTATTCCGCCCTGATTTGCGTTTTAGGTATTATGGTCAACAGCAACGCGGGTTTTCTCTGGACGGTCACCCATCCAAGTACTAGATTGCCGGTATTTTTTTTTCAAATAAAATGGCTTGTGGTAAAGCTTTCAGCAAAGATTTAAGGTGGTCTATAATAAATGCTCATAAAAATGGTATTTCTGCAAGAAAATATCTATTTCTCATTCTATTGCGAGATCTATGATACAAAATATTATAACGTTATATAAAAAAAAATTGGTAGAATATCTGAAAGTTTGAAAAATGTCCGTTCTTCAACCATGCTGATCTACAAGGTTTAAGAAGAATTTTGAAAGTAAATCATGGAACGTTTTTAATTAAAATTCAGTTTTATATACATGAGTCTAACAAATGTGAATGTGTCTTTGTTCTAAATATCATATTTTGAAGTAAATATTAAGAAAGATGCAAGTTACACAATGCATAACTTTATCAGCATATACTTGCTGTCGGTTGGTAAGTTGACTTCAAGATTTGTCGTATTTTTTTATTACATAACACTTTTTTTATACAGTTATAATTACATTAAATTTTATCTCGATTCGAAGATTTAAAAAACTCTCCATTGCGAGTCTTGCTTTTCTAACTCTTGTCCTGTTATGATACAAATACCTATTTTGTATTGTATTATACAATTTCCTGAAACCGGCATAGTATACATTCGTTTATGTTAAAATGTAACGTCGCAAAACATTGTTTGCTGTTGCGTCTGCGCGAGTGAAAATTGCAAAAATATTTCGATTATTTCAAAAACTACTCCTGTGGCTCCTCCAACACTAACATCTATGGGGGCCGTGATTTGACGACTGGCACTTCACGCGCAAAATATATCACTTACCGAGAGCTGCTTCGGTAGAGTGCCATACCCAGTAATGGGTAGCTGGCGTGATGATATATTTATTTATTTATATTTCCAGGAATTTCCCTTATTTAATACCTGAAAAAAGTTTTAGTAAGTATAATCGTTTGTATGAATTCCCGAGATATTTCCCAGGGAAGGAAAAAAAATACCTATGGGATGTTTCCGGCTATAAATCACAAATTACCGTAAATTTTTTTATTTAAATTTTTTCGAATGATATTTTCACAGCATAACAATGTTCCGAATATTATTTTTCCATACACAAATTTTATGAATACATTTTTTACTTATGGTCTATTTCCAGAATAACCATTTTATCGAATTGTTATTTTTCATCATGGTATATATTCTAGAAAAACAATTTCGAGTACGAAGAATTTAAAAAGATTTTTTTTTATTTACAGAACAGCCAGGAAAGGCATTATCAGACTATTTGTACATTACCAGACTGTTATTTTTGTAGTAACCTTGGATACGTAGTTTACTTGACTGTTTTGCCGGTTTCAGGAAATAGTATATTACAATAGAAGATAAGTATGTGTATCACAACAGGACGAGAAAAAGTTACAAAAGCAAGTGTGAGTTTTTAAAATGTTCTAATCGAGATAAAATTTCATGCAATTGTAACTACAATAAAAAAGTATAGTGTAATACAAAATTCGACAAATCCTGAACACGACTTACCAGAAAACAGCAAGAATTTGCAGATTAAAATATCCATTGAGAAACATGTTTTTCTCTCAAAATTAATATGATATTTAGAATAGAGGCACATTTGCATTTGTTAGGTTTGTGTATATAAAACTGAATTTTAATTATAATCTTAACTGATTGATTAATTTAATTCTTATATTTAATTGTTTTCTGAAATGCATAAAATTATTAATTATTTTTTAATTAACTTACATAAAAATCAATATATATTTCTAATAAAATTTATATATCTAAACTTAAGATATGTGGCATCATGTTTTATGTATAAATGATAAACCTGCTACTTCCGGTTTAACCGGAAGCAGCATTTTTTTTCTTTTTTTTTTTAGTTCTACGTTTAATTAATTTTATTGTAAAAAGTTACGGCAAGAGTTGCGCAGCAGTGTTTTAATTAAAACTCAAAACATTTCGCATACAAAAATGAGTGATATCATTTGTAGACAAGAAATAAATAATATCGAGTTATACATTTAAAATTCTTACGTCACGCCGGGCAGAGATGGAAGAGAACAAAACAGAAAGAGATTTCTCACATTAGTAAGAGAACTAGTTGACAAACCAAGATCAATTAGATCATATTTTTAACATGCCTTTTAATCTGCATTGTATATTAAAAGTATGCTCTGGTTAGTCGTGGTCTGTCAACTAACTCTCTCACTAGTGCGATATGTCTCTTTCTTTTAGTTCCCTTATATGTCTCCCCGGCGTGATGTTACGAGAGTTGTACACCACGTCATTCTAGTAACACTGTTATTATATATTTTATCCACAACTCATATATAATAAAGACATTATTACACTGATTTCATTTGAATTATATGGTTCATAAAACCCTAAGGTTTTAAATTTTATAAAACATTGTAAACAACTTGTTACTTAGCAACTACTTCAATCTACCGTATTTTGAGAAACTATATATAACTGAATCAACGTTAAACGTTACGACCAATCTTCTTCGGTGCCTATAATTATGAGTTGTGGATAAAATTTTGTATTACATTCGTGTTTTATTGGTATATAAAACACTTAAGAATATTAAACACTCGACCTTCGGTCTCGTGTTTAAACTTTTCTTGCGTGTTTAATATACCTAATAAAACACTTGTATAATAAATAACTAGTAAGGTTATTTGTGGGTGTAAAAACATGAATTAACATAAATTAACATAAATTCTTGTTTGTTTAATTATCATCTGTGATACATTTGCTCAAACTACATAGTACTCATAGATACTTAGGGTTGGTGAAGATGGACACACCATTACAAGCAGGTATACAAACATTCTACTTCAGACCGGAATCTATTTTTATTTCCCCCGAGTCCACCATAAAAAAATTTTCTACATGTCTTTAGTAAAAAATGGTAGTACCAACTTCTGATGAAGCCTTCGCCTCCATAATAGCCGGCCTTTGGTGGTAAATAACAAAACTCTGGTCTTGCAAAGATGATGCTCGGACCAACTAAACAAAATATAACACTATTAGTATATTCCGAATATAAATTACGTGACAGAAACTCTTTAGTTTTTATGATGATTTCGTGAGCTTCCCTGATCATTTCCGGATGTAATTACCAAAATGTTTTTTTTTGCAGTATGATCGTTTACTAGAATTACCATTTTCCGGAATAATAATTTTTCTGAATGCCTTTTTCCTAAATGTTAATATATTGTATAATAAAAAAATCAACAAATCCTGAAGTCGACTTACCAGAAAACAGCAAGAATATGCAGATTAAAATATTCATTGGGAAACACGTTTTTCTCTCAAAATGAATATTTTATTTAGAATAGAAGCACATTCACATTTGGTAGGTTTGTGTATATAAAGCTAAATTTTAATCAAAATCATAACTGATTGATTGATTTAAATCTTATATTTAATAGTTTTTTGAAATGTATAAAATTAATAATTTTTTTTTATCAACTTTTATAAAAATTAAAATATTCATTATAACTAATCACGTTGAATCAAAGATTTTACAAATTTTTTAAATTTGTTATTTCTAATAAAATTTATAAATGTAAACTTAATATATGTGGCATTATTTTTATGTATAAATGATAAACATATTACTTCCGATTTAACCGGATGCAGCATTAACTTTCTTATTTTAAATAGAATATCGTGTATGTTTTACATTTTTACTTTCTTATACACAGTATAAGGAAGAATTGGAATCGTGAAAAAAATCTCGGACGAGACTTTTGCGGAAATACGTGTTTTGAGGTCTACTGAATCCGTTTTGATCATTTTCTCAATGATGTCTGTGTGTGTGTGTGTATGGATGGATGTGTGTCCGAGTGTGCAATATCTCATGAACGAGATAAGATTTGTTAACGAAACTTGGTAATTATAACTTTCATGAAAATATGAAGAGATGAGTTCATTTTGAGTGAAATTGAAAAACCGGAAGAGGAAGTTTACTGGACACACAAAACAATAAATTCCATTTATTTCAGAAATAGAATCAGTTACGAAAAAAGGTTTCAAATAAAAGATATTAGCAAAAATATTTGGAACATAAAATTTGCAATTTTTCTGTATATGCGTCTAATTTTAAGAAAAACTAATTTTTATATTTAATAATATATTTCAATAATCATAGTAGCAATAGTAACAAAAAAACATTAATTTTAATTTTTGCTTTATCTAGTTATCTATGTCTTTTTTCGGAAAACAAATACATCATTAAAATGGTCAACTAATTTGGCAATTTTTCCTCAATTTAATCGACTTCGTATCTCACGATTTTTGAGATACCAAGGGTTAGGTTCGAAAAACGGATATTCTGTATATGCCTCATCACATCAGTAAAGTTAGACATAAAGTAGTCAACATTACTAAAAAATTATACGTAAACAAATTTGATATTTGACATGTTTCAAACAGATAAATTCTGAATTACTGAAAAACTAAGTTACATGTTTAATATTATATAAAATTCACATATTCTAAATATTATATATGTAGTGTATAAGAAAGTCGTGTGGTGACCACACCAGATTATTTAATTCTACTTTAAATTAATTATATTGTAAAGAGTTTCGCAGCAGTGTTAATTAAAACTCAAAACATTTCCCTAACAAAAATGAATGATATCATTTGTAGACAAAAAATAAATTTTGATAAATCAAAATGTCACGAAGTTAATAAATTAAAATAAATATTAATTTCGAATACGTTTAATAGATATTGCACAACAAAAAAAGGCTTGCTAATAGAATTTGTATACTTTAATTTCTAATTCCTAATGTCGAGATAAACATTTAAAATACTTACGTGACGCGGGGCAGAGATGGAAGAGAACAAAACAGAAAGAGATATCTCACATTAGTGAGAAAACTAGTTGACAGACCAAGATCAATTAGATAATATTTTTAACATGCCTTTTAATCTGCATCGTATATTAAAAGTATGCTCTGGTTAGTCGTGGTTTGTCAACTAACTCTCTCACTAGTGCGAGATGTCTCTTTTAAGTTCCTTTACATCTCTCCCCGGCGTGATGTTAGTTGTACACCGCGTCATTCTAGTAACACTATTATTATATATTATAAGGTTGTGGGGGTAAATAAAAAGCTAAAAACATATGAATTAAAATAAATTCTTGTTTGTTTAATTATCTTCTGTGATACATTTGATCAAACTACATAGTACTCATAGATAATTAGGGTTGGTGAAGATGGACACATCATTACAAGCAGGTATCTAAACATTCTTCTTCAGAAGAGAATCTATTTTTGTTTCCCCCGCATCCACCATAAATAAATTTTTTACATGTCATTAGATTAGGATCGAAGTACCAGTCTCTGAACATGGCTAGGCACAGGCCACGATCTGGTGGTAAATCACATAACTCTGGTCTTGCAAAGATGACGCTCGGACCAACTAAACAAAATATAACACTATTAAAATATTCTGAATGTAAATTAGGGTGACAGATAGTTTTTAGCTCTTATGATGATTTCGTGAACTCTCCTGATCATTCCCGAATGTCATTTCCGAAATGTTTTTTTTTTTCGGTGCGATCGTTTACCAGAATTATCATTTTCCCGAATAATGATTTTTCTGAAACCTATTTTCCTATTTGTTAATTTCTTGTGTTTTCCGATTGACAATTTTCCTGAATAATAATTTTACATCTAAATAATTTCCAGAATAATTATTTTCTCGAGTATAAACCTACATTCACAAATCGAAATTAGTTTTTGTTTTATGTTTTCCATTTTTGTTTTAATAACCTTGTTTTAACACAATAGTTTGCAAACCCCAAACTTATGTTTTAGTTTTACGTTTTATACTTAGGATTAGACCAATAGGACGAAGAGTAGATTGATGTAGTGATATATACTTGTCTCTTTCTATCATCCTTCGCATTGACGATAACCTAAGTTTGTTTTTATTCGAGTGTCAAAATGAATGAAAATAAATTAATACCTACTTTCTTATTATGATAATATTTACCTTGCTCTCCAAAAAATACGAAAGTAAACAAATAACGTATGACAGCACGTGTAACTTCTGACACATCTGACAGTTACATTTACTGTATTACCGATCTTCTAAAATTTATGATAGATGTCACTACTAACTAAAATCGACAAAAGCAAAACTATTTGTGAACACACTAAACATAAAGCATAAAACAAAAACTAATTTCGATATGTGAATGTAGCTTTATGGAATATAAAACCTTAGGGTTTTATGAACCATATCATTCAACTGAAATCAGTGTTATAATGTCTTTATTATATATGAGTTGTGGATAAAATATATAATAACAGTGTTACTAGAATGACGTGGTGTACAACTCTCGTAACATCACGCCGGGGAGACATATAAGGGAACTAAAAGAAAGAGACATCTCGCACTAGTGAGAGAGTTAGTTGACAGACCATGACTAACCAAAGCATACTTTTAATATACAAGATTTTAATACATACTTTCGTATTATGATAAAATTTACCTTGCTCTTCCAAAAAATACGAAAGGAAACAAACAACATAAGACAGCATATGTAACTTAGCACATCTGACAGTTGCATTTACTGTATTACCGATCTTCTAAAATTTATTATAGATGTCACTACTAACTAAAATCGACAAACGCAAAACTATTTGTGAATGGCACCTAAAAACACACTAAAACATAAAGCATAAAACAAAAACTAATTTCGATTTGTGAATGTAGCTTAAAAGGTGTTAATTATGCGACCAGTGCTATCTCGAGAACTATAAAAGCTACAAGGTTGGTGAAAGTAGCAAAGAAATACCATTTTGTAAAGCTATTACAAAACTATTAACAACATTTATTTTCGTCTTGTGTTTCTTAAAATTCGGGGTCCAACTTTCTTATTTTAATTGGGAACCTATGTTTTTTATTTGCTTGTTTGATTCATTATTTTTTTCTGAATTCAACGACTTTAATTGTGTTTGAATGAATTCCCGAGAAACTTCCCAGGGAATGAGAAAAAAATCCTGTGGGAAGTTACCGGCTACCCATCACTAATTACCGTACATTTTTTTCTTTAAATTTTTTTCGAATAATATTTTCACAGCATACCAATATTCATTTTTCCATGCACAAATTATATAAATAATCATCATAATCATTTGATCGAATTGTCATTTTTCATCATGTTATATATTCTAAAAAAAAACAATTTCCAGTACGAAGAATTATAAAAATCTATTTTTTTTTATATACAAAATAGCCAAGTAAAGTCTTTACCAGACTGTGTTGTACTTTAAAAGACCGTTATTTTTGTTGTAACCTTCGATACGAAGTTTACTTGACTATTTTGCTTACTTCTATCATTTTTATTACTTAATTACACCAAAATCTATAATTTGAACTGAAAATTAGCCTGTAAAAAATATGTCAAAAACCACCCTTAAAATCTGCGCATTCACATCGACGCCATCTATGTCCCACCCGTTCCCAAATATAATTTTCTTTTCTTCATGTTTATCATGATATAATCTATTAAAAAGTCCTTTTCTGTCACAGGAATAAATGAGACATCATTTTGCACCCCAGCTCTCTAACTAATACGTAGTTTACTTGACTATGTTGGTATAAATCTATTTATCAGACTAAAATTGGTGAGGAAAGTTAGTACTTTCTTGCCGGGTCCGGAAATAGTATGTTACAATACAAGATAGGTATGTGTTTCACAATAAGACGAGAAAAAGATACAAAAGCAAGGACCAGAGCTGGGCAAGTACCAGGACCAAAGTACTTAAGTATAAGTACCAGGACTAACCTCTTCAGTACTTGTTATGCAGTACTTTTACAAGCACAGCTTGAAAATACTTAAGTAAAGTACCAGTTTTTTTAGACCAAAGTACTTAAAAATAAGTATTTTGCAAGTACCAGTATTGGGTATATTCGTATGAAATAGTTTTTCTGTTATTGTTATTTATTTTTATAACAACATATTCTAAATATACATTTTGATAAAATTATTAAAAAATAAATTTTTTTTTTATTTCAAAATAAATAGGTACATGCAAAATTTAGTATGTAATCGGATATTACAAAAAAATCAGTCTTATATATAAAAATAAACATATGTAATACTAGTGTACTAATTGTATAGGTATATAAATAAAAATGTACATAGTTGATAAAGTAATGTAATATATTATTACAACAACAAAAAATAAAAATACACATGTCTGTGCTCCTCACCGTCACGTCACAGTACAGCACAATAAAAAAAACTGCATTAACCGCAAACTCAAAGTACAATGTTTCGAAAGTACTTTTCGTGATTTTAGTAATATTGACGTACTGAATTTTTTGAAAAGTACTTCAATATTTTTTACATTTACTATCCAAAAATGTAAGTCTTAAGTACAAGCTGAAATTTAGTACTTAAAAATTTCAAGTATTAAGTAACACGAAAATAAATATACTTCAGTATAAGCATTAAGTACTAGAAGATACGAAAAATTGAAATTTAAGTACTGAAGTACTTAAGTAATGCCCAGTTCTGGCAAGGACGATGGTGAATTTTTAAAATACTCGAATCGAGATAAAATTTAAAGTAACTGTAACTGCAGTAAAAAAGTATAGTGTAATAAAAAATTCGACAAATCCTGAAGTCGACTTACCAGAAAACAGCAAGAATACGCAGAGTAAAATGTTCATTGGGAAAATCGTTTTTTTCTCTTCAAATTAATATGATATTTAGAATAGAGACACATTTACATTTGGTAGGTTTGTGTATATAAAGCTAAATTTTAATTATAATTATAATTGGTTGATTGATTTCATTGTTATTATTATTATTATTATTAAATTTAGAAAGTGCCGAGGATGAAAATCCTATTAGCTTTTACTCATAAAAAAGTGAAAGAATACATTACCTTGTGCGTAGAAATTAATATACAATAGAATCTATAAAAATAAAACTAAACAATAAAATATAGTGACTTTTGTTTCGATTGTGTGGTAATACAATGAAAGCAGCAGAGCACGAACAAAACAAAACGAACTTAATTAACAAGTAAAGATGGCGACAACTGAAGAGCGCGAAGAGTGTAAATAAAAGACTCGTCACAATTTGCATTTGTAAATATATATTTAATTGTTTTCTAAAATGAATAAAATTATCAATTATTTTTCCCATGTTAATCTTCTCTACTTACAAAATGGTATTTCGTTGCTAATTTAACAAAACTTAATTTTATAATTGTGTACGATTGTAAGATTTGTTGTGTTTTCGTATTTTGCTCCAGTTACAGTAATTAATTCGTGGTGCAGTGGCGGACTAACTCCTTCGAAGGCCCGGGGCGGACTCTAATACCGGGCCCCTTATATTGAATAGGAACAGAAAACAATGGAATAAAAATACAAAGTGCAATGGGATCTATATTAATGTATAATAGTTTTATAAAACATGTTTTCTAGCCTTAACTTTACTAAACTTATCTATAATATCATCAAAATCTAATGTCTTCGCTGCTTTCCGCTCTATAGATAGAATTGGCAAATTTATTAGCCTATCCTCGGTCATAGTGGATCTCAGGTAATTTTTTATTAATATAAGTTTCGAGAAACTCCTTGCACATGACGCCACGGAAACACAAATTGTTAAAAAGTATTGAATAATCAGAGGTATGTTGGGAAGGGTTTCAGTGAAGTCTCATTTAATAATAAATTGAAGAATTTCTAGTGCTGTCCAGGTGAGAAATGTTTCTGCATTTGTATTGGTGGCGGATAAATGGTGTCGAAATCTCTTTACTTCTTGCACCACTTGCCACTTGCACATGAGCGGTATATTTATTGCGCTACCACTCAGTGTTGCCAACTATGTTGAAAGAAAAATTCGTAATTGTGAATAAAAAAATCACCTAATAAATCATAATTGCATGTTCATTCAGTTAAAAAAAAATTAATCTGGAAACGGGGGCCCCTCTGTTTGGTAGGGCTCGGGGCGGGCCGCCCCTGTCGCCCCCCCCTTAGTCCGCCAGTGTCGTGGTGGTTTGGTTTCCAATGATATTTCGTAAACTAATAATGTAAGAGAATAGTTTTTCAAATAAAACTAATGCAGTCATATTCCATTTTACAGAGTGATCAGAAGAAAGTGTTTCAGTTGTCAATGAATAAAACTACTTGAAATTGGTAACATTTAAACATACATATATTTCCTGTTGTTAACAGTGACATTTGAAAATTTTAATTAATAAAAATCGTTATTTCCCTTACCCACATCCTTTTATTTCTCAACATTACTCACAGAACAATAACCTAAAGTATTTCTATCACTCAACCTAATTGTATTTATTATAAAAATGTCAAATAGTATTCCCGACTTTCCCTGCTGGAGATTCTCAGGGGGTGGCAAGGGGAGGCGCGCGCCCCCCCTTTGATATTAACTAGGGTGGTGACCAAGACTCTCGAAAATAGGAGTTTAACATGTAAAACTATAATTTTTTAATTTCCTGCTTCCTTAAATATTTGAAGCAAAAAAGCTTGCAATAAAAGTTTTAATAAACAAAATTAATTTTGCGTACTTTGTAACGACACAAATTAGATTTGAAATTGACGAAAATTGGCTCAAAACTCGATAGGCATGAAATTGAAACAAAATGAAACATATGTTTGATGTTTTATTTGTCAAAATAAATGAAATAATAAATAAGGAATTTATTCTGACAGTTTTGACAGATTGAACGACAAACATTTGTTTAATTTTGTGTCAATATCATGGTTATCGATAGTTTTGAGACAATTTTAGTCATTTTCAGATCTAAATGTGCCGATACATAGCATGCAAAATTAATTTCATATTTTATGCCCTAAAAATTTTATTTGAAGCTTTTTGCTTTTAAATAATTAGGAAGCAGGAAATTTGAAACACTGTGATTTTACATGTTAAAGTCCGATGTTCGAGAGTCGTGACCACCACACTGTACATGTATATATAAATTAAATCAAAATTAAATTATAAGTTTAAAGATAATAAATTCAAGCTGAAACTAAATTTCCCGCAGTATTCTTATGGCCAGCTAGCGACATGTTCCCTATCGTAACGATTGAGGAATCTAAGTTTAAGTATACACAGACACAAAATATTAGAAAATAAAACCTGTTATACTGGTAAATCGGAATTCATTGAAGAAATGGTGTCAATTTATGGTAGAGTTATTCGAAAATTGTCCTACCTCTTCAATTCAAACCCAGACGACAAAGACTAGTAATTTATTCCACAAATTTAATTTTTTCCCTAACAAAAATGAGTGATATCATTTGTAGACAAGAAATAAATTTTGATAAATCAAAATGTCACGAAGTTAATAAATTAAAATAAATATTAAATTAGAATACGTTTAATAGATATTGCATAACAAAAAAAGGTTTGCAAATAGATTTGTATACTTTAATTTCTAATTCCTAATGTCGAGTTATTCATTTAAAATTGGAGATGGAAGAGAACAAAACAGAAAGATATATCTCACATTAGTGAGAGAAATAGTTGACAGACCTAGATCAGTTAGATCATATCTTTAACATGCCTTTTATTCTACATCGTATATTAAAAGTATGATTTGATTAGTCGTGGTCTGTCAACTAACTCTCTCACTAGTGCGAGATGTCTCTTCTAAGTTCCTTTACATCTCTCCCCGGCGTGATGTTAGTTGTACACCACGTCATTCTAGTAAAATTATTGTTATATATTTTAAGGTTATTTGTGGGGGTAAATGGAAAGCTAAAAACAGAAGAACTAATATAAATTCTTGTTTGTTTAATCATCATCTGTGATACATCTGATCAAACTACATAGTACTCATAACTAATTATGGTTAGTTATGATGGTGACACGAATACAAGCAGGTATACAAACATTCTTCTTTAGAATCGAATTTATTTTTGTTTCCCCCGCATCCACCATAATTAAATAATTTACATGTCATTTGATCAGGATCGAAGTACCACCTACTGTCCATGGCTAGGCACTTGCCATGATCTGGTGGTAAATAACAAAACCGTGGTCTTGCAAAGATGATGCTCGGACCAACTAAACAAAACATAACACTATTAGAATATTCCGAATATAAATTAGGGTGACAGATAGTTTTCAGCTTTTATGAAGATTTTGTGAACTTCCCTGATCATTCCCGGATGTCATTTCCGAATTTTTTTTTTTCGGTTTGGTCGTTTGCCAGAATTATCATTTTCTCGAATAATGGTTTTTCTGAATGCTAGTTTCCCATTTGTTAATTTCTTGTGTTTCTCGATTGACAATTTTCCCGATTGTTAATTTTACATCTAAATAATTCCCGAATAATTATTTTCTCGAATATACAGGGTGTTAATTATGCTACCAGTGCTATCTCGGGAATTATAAGAGCTACAAGGTTGGTTAAAGTAGCAAAGAAATACTATTTTGTAAAACTATTACAAAACTATTAACAAAATTTTTTTTCGTCCCGTTTCACAAATTTTTCATCATGTTATATATTCTAAAAAAAAAAAATTCCCAGTGCGAAAAATTTTAAAAAACATTTTTTTTATATACAAAACAGCCAAGTATAGTCTTTACCAGACTGTTTTGTACTTTACCAGACCGGTATTTTAGTTGTAACCTTCGATACGAAGTTTACTTGAATATTTTGGTATAAATCTATTTTTCAGACTAAAATTGGTGAGGAAAGCAGGCACTTTCTTGTCGATTCCAGAAAATAGTATATTACAATACAAGAAAGGTATGTGTATCTCAATAGGACGAGAAAAAGTTATAATATCAACAACAATGGTGAGTTTTTAAAATGTTCGAATCGAGATAAAATTTAAAGTAACTGTAACTGCAGTAAAAAAGTATAGTGTAAAAAAAAAATTAACAAATCCTGAAGTCGACTTACCAGACAACAGCAAGAACATGCAGATTAAAATATCCATTGGGAAACACGTTTTTCTCTCAAAATTAATATGATATTTAGAATAGAGGCACATTTGCATTTATTAGGCTTGTGTATATAAAGCTAAATTTTAATTAAAATTATAATTGGTTGATTGATTTAATTGTTATATTTAATTAGTTTCTAAAATGCATAAAATTATCAATTATTTTTTCCATGTTAATCTTTTCTACTTACAAAGTGGTATTTCTTTGCTAATTTAACAAAACTTTCTTTATAAATATAGTAATGAATAGGGGTGCCTCGCTTTCTGTGGACTCTCGGTATAATAATAATGTTATTAGAAATAACAAATTTAAAAAATTGTACAATTTTATATGCGCCAACGCCCTAACTTTAAACGTAATTAGTTGTGCTTTATCTATATTGATTTTTTTTAAAATTTGTATGTAAGTTAATTAAAAAATAATTAATAATTTCACGTATTTCAGAAAACAATCAAATATAAAAAAAAATCAATTACGTTTTTAATTAAAATTGAGTTTTATATACATAAGTCTAACAAATGTGAATGTGTCTTTGTTCTAAATATCATATTTTGAAATAAATATTAACAAAAATACAAGTTTCACAATGCATAACTTTATCTGCATATTGTTGCTGTCGTTTGGTAAGTCGACTTGAAGATTTGTCGTATTTTTTTATTACTTTACAATTTTTTATACATTTATAATTACATTAAATTTTATCTCGATTGGAACATTGAAAAACTCCCCATTGCGGGTCTTGCTTTTCTAATTCTTGTCCTGTTATGATACAAATACCTATTTTGTATTGTATTATACAATTTCCTGAAACTGGCATAGTATACAGTCGTTTATGTTAAAATGTAATGTCACAAAACATTGTTTGCTGTTGCGTCTGCACGAGTGAAAATTGCAAAAATATTTCTCCATTCCTGGAATTTCCTCGTTTATTTCAAAATCTACTCCTGTGGCTTCTCCACCACTAACATCTATGGGGGCCGTGATTTGACGACTGATAACCGCACTTCACGCGCAAAATATATCACTTACCGAGATCTGCTTCGACAGAGTGCCACTCCCAGTAATGGGTAGAAGGCGTGATGATATATTTATTTATTTATATTTCCAGGAATTTCCCTTATTATAATCGTGTTTGTATGAATTCCCGAGAAATTTCCCAGGGAACGAAATCAATTCCTGTGGGATGTTTCCGGCTATATCCATCACAAATTACCTAAAAAATTTTTGTTTAAATTTTTACGAATGATATTTTCACAGCATACCAATTTACCGAACATTATTTTTCCATACACAAATTTTATGAATACATTTTTTACTTATGGTCTATTTCCAGAATAACCATTTTATCGAATTGTTATTTTTCATGATGCTATATATTCTAGAAAAACAATTTCGAGTACGAAGAATTAAAAAAAAATTTTTTTATTTACAAAACAGCCAGGTAAAGTCATTAGCTGTATTCCATTTGCAACTGGGTTCACTTAAATCAGTTCAGATAAATTCGATACATGACAAAATTATCTGAATGAAGCAAACTGATGCACTTATTGGTGTGAATTGCTTCAAAGTAAATTAGAATCTATAATTCTAGCACTGAAAATAAAGTCAGTGAAGTAATCCAGCGAAATAAATAAGAGATCTGGTTCAGTAAATGTAAGTTAGATCTGATCCAAATGGCAAATGGAATACGACTATTATCAGACTATTTGTACATTACCAGACTATTATTTTTGTTGTAACCTTGGATACGTAGATTGTTGACTGTTTTGGTAAAAATCTACTTTTCATAATAAAAAGTAGGATATTTCTTGCCGGTTTTGGGAAATAGTATATTACAATACAAGATAAGTATGTATATCACAACAGACCGAGAAAAAGTTACAAAAGCAAGGGTGAGTTTTTAAAATGTTCCAATTGAGATAAAATTTCAAGCAACTGTAACTACAATAGAAAAGTATAATAAATAATTCAACAAATCCTGAAGACGACTTACTAGAAAACACAAGAATATGCAGATTAAAATATCCATTGAGAAACACGTTTTTCTCTCAAAATTAATATGATATTTAGAAAAGAGACACATTTATATTTGTTAGGTTTGTGTATATAAAACTGAATTTTAATTATAATCTTAACTGATTGATTAATTTAATTCTTATATTTAATTGTTTTCTGAAATGCATAAAATTATTAATTATTTTTTAATTAACTTCCATAAAAATTAATATATATTTCTAATAAAATGTATATATGTAAACTTAACATATGTGGCATCATTTTTATATATAAATGATAAACATGTTACTTCCGGTTTAACCGGAAGCAGCATTAACTTTCTTATTTTAAAGAGAATAACCGGTATATTTTTACATTTTTTAATTCTACTTTAAATTAATCATATTGTAAAAAGTTACGGCAAGAGTTCCGCAGCAGTGTTTTAATTCAAACTCAAAACATTTCCCTAACAAAAATGAGTGATATCATTTGTAAACAACAAATAAATTTTGATAAATCAAAATGTCACGAACGTAATAAATTAAAATAAATATTAATTTAGAATACGCTTAATATATACTGTTTAACAAAAAAAGGTTTTGCTAATAGATTTGTATACTTTAATTTCTTTAATTTCTAATTCCTAATGTCGAGTTAAACATTTCAAATTCTTACGTCACGCCGGGCAGAGATGGAAGAGAACAAAACAGAAAGAGATATCTTACATTAGAGAGAACTAGTTGACAGACCATGATCAATTAGATCATATTTTTAACATGCATTTTAATCTGCATCGTATATTAAAAGTATGGTCTGGTTAGTCGTGGTTTGTCAACTAACTCTTTCACTAGTGCGAGATGTCTCTTTTAAGTTCCTTTCCATCTCTCCCCGGCGTGATGTTAGTTGTACACCACGTCATTCTAGTAATACTAATATTATATATTTTTGGGTTATTTGTGGGGGTAAATAGAAAGCTAAAAACATATGAATTAACAAAAATTCTTGTTTGTTTAATTATCTTCTGTGATACATTTGATCAAACTACATAGTACTCATAGATAATTAATGTTATTAATGATGGTGACACGAATACAAGCACGTATCCAAACATTCTTCTCTAGAATCGAATCTATTTTTGTTTCCCCCGCATCCACCATAAATAAATTTTCTACATATCATTAGACGAGGATCGAAGTACCACATTCTGAAAAAGGCCGTGCACTTGCCATTTTGTGGTGGTAAATAACAATACCGTGGTCTTGCAAAGATGATGCTCGGACCAACTAAACAAAACATAACACTATTAGAATATTCCGAATATAAATTAGGGTGACAGATAGTTTTTAGCTTTTATGATGATTTCGTAAACTTTCCTGATCATTCCCGAATGTCATTTCCGAAATGATTTTTTTTCAGTATGATCGTTTACCAGATTTATCATTTTCCCGAATAATGGTTTTTCTGAATGCTATTTTCCCATTTGTTAATTTCTTGTGTTTCCCGATTGACAATTTTCCCGAGTATAAATTTTACATCTAAATAATTTCCCGAATAATTATTATCTCGAATATACAAAGAGTTAGTTATGCTACCAGTGCTATCTCGAGCACTATATGAGCTACAAAGCTGGTTAAAGTGTTTCTTAAAATACGGGATCCAACTATCTTATTTTAATTGGGAATCCATATTTTTTTATTTGCATGTTTGATTCATTATTTTTTTCTGAATTCAACGACTTCAATCCTGTTTGAATGAATTACCGAGAAATTCCCAGGGAACGAAAGAAAATTCCTGTGGGAAGTTTTCGGCTGCCCATCACTAATTACCGTAATTTTTTTTGTTTAAATTTTTTTCGAATAACATTTTTACAGCATATCAATTTCCCAAATATTATTTTTCCAGACACAAATTTTATAAATGCACTTTTTACTTATGATCTATTTCCGACTAATCATTTTATCAAATTGTAATTTTTCATTATGTTACATATTCTAAAAAAAAAAACAATTTTCAGTGTGAAGTATTTAAAAAAAACATTTTTTTTATATACAAAACAGCCAAGTAAAGTGTTTCTCAGTCTGTGTTGTACTTTATAAGACCGTAATTTTTGTTGTAACCGTCGATACGTAGTTTACTTGACTATTTTGGTATAAATAGTATATTACAATCAGAGTTGGGCAGTAGCTAACTACTTTTGTAGCTTAGCTACTAGTTTAGCTACATTTACCTTAGCTGTAGCTGTAGCTTAACTAACTGTGAAAAAATATAGCTGTAGTTTGTAGCTAGCTACTTTTTTTTCTTTTAGCTTAAAAATAACAACTGAAGCTACTTTTAAAGCTACTTTTTGTAGCTTAAAGCTACATTTTGTAGCTTAAAGCTACATTTTGTAGCTTGAAGCGACTTTTTGTAGCTTAAAGCTAGTTTTTAAGCAGTAGGTCAACAAAGTACGCATGCGTACAAGCTAAACCCACACAAAATAATTATTTGTTGCCGGTTCTAACTGGCTCTAATACGCAAAAATACACAGTAGGTGCCAGATGGTATTTGCTATTTTTTATATTTATGTACATACTAGTAAATTAACAGTCATTATAACAAAAGACTGATCATATGACAATGGCAAATTTAATTATTTCACAATAATTTAAAAAAAGTAGCTTTAAAATTGAACAGCTACTTTAACGAAAGCTTTTAGCTGTAGCTTAGCTATATTTTACAAAATATAGCTTATAGCTGTAAGCTACTTTTTTAAAGAATAGCTGTAGCTGTAGCTTAGCTACTTTTTTTAAGTAGCTTGCCCAGCTCTGATTACAGTATAAGATAGGTATGTGTATCACAACAAGACGAGAAAAAGATACAAAAGCAAAAACGATGGTGAGTTTTTAAAATATTCGAATCGAGATCAAATTTAATGTAACTCTAACTGCAGTAAAAAAGTAAAGTGTAATAAAACATCCAAATCCTAAAGTCGACTTACCAAAAAATAGCATGAATACGCAGAGTAAAATGTTCATAGGGAATCTCGTTTTTTTCTCTTCAAATTAATGTCGTATTTAGAATAGAGACTCATTTACATTTGGTAGGTTTGTGTATATAAAGCTAAATTTTAATTTAAAATATAATTGGTTGATTGATTTAATTGCTATATTTAATTGCTTTCTAAAATGCATAAAATTATCAATTATTTTACCCATGTTAATCTCTTATGTACACATTTAAGATAGACACCCGGTGTGTATGGATATATATATATATATATATATATATATATATATATATATATATTAAAATCATAACTTTGTAATTTCCTACTTCTCTAATTATTTTAAGTAAAAAAACTTCAAATAAAATTCTGCATCTAAATCAATAACCAGAATAAATTTTGCATGCTTTGCAACCCCACAAATTAGATCTGAAAATGACGAAAATTGCCTCAAAACTATGGACAAAATTAACAAAATTAAACAAATGTTTGGCGTTTTATCTGTTAATATAAATGAAATATTAAATAAAGAAATTATTTTGACAGTTTTGATAGATTTAACATCAAACATTTGTTTAATTTTGTTCCAATTCCATGGTTATTGATAGTTTTGAGAAAATTAATTTTATTTATTGGTTTAGATGCCTAAAGTTTTATTTTAAGCTCATGTATATATATATATATATATATATATATATATATATATATATATATATATATATATATATATATATACAGGATGGTCCATTTAAAGTGTTATCAGGAAATATCTCGGAAACTATAAATTTTACGCAAAAATGACCTAGACGAAAAACAATCGTACAAAAGGGGGCCATAATAACGAAATATTGGTTTTGTCCTAGATGGCGCTGTTGTCGCTAAATCATGGTCAACTCAATTTTTTTAAATGAAAACCCCTATTTTTTATTAAAGAATGAGATTCCTCGTTAAAAAAAAGAAGAATTTATTTAGTTCACTTTTTCGTCAGCATGATAGATGACGCTGTAATCCCGAAAAATGATGTTGCTTTCGGACGTTCCTGTATTAGAGCTTATGCGCGCGGCTGTGTGTGTGTGTGTGTGTATTATTTGAGTTTGTGTGCGTGTGAGTTTGTTTGTGAGTTTGTTAGTTTTTGTTTGTGTGCGTGCAAGCGCATCCACTAACACGCACATCTAAAATCACAAATAGTCTCATTACATTCAATTGCCATTTTTATAAAATATGGTTCATCTGATTGTTTACATTCTGTCTAAAATCATATGGTGTAAATTTAAATTGCATTTTATTTTAGATTTTAATTAAATTAAGCATAAGCTCTAATACAGGAACGTCCGAAAGCAACATCATTTTTCGCGATTACAGCGTCATCTATCATGCTGACGAAAAAGTAAACTAAATAAATTCTTCTTTTTTTAACGAGGAATCTGATTCTTTAATAAAAAATAGAGGTTTTCATTTTAAAAAATTGAGTTGACCATGATTTAGCGACAACAGCGCCATCTAGGACAAAACCAATATTTCGTTATTATGGCCCCCTTTTGTACGATTGTTTTTCGTCTAGGTCATTCTTGCGTAAAATTTATAGTTTCCGAGATATTTCCTGATAACACTTTAAATGGACCACCCTGTATATATATATATATATATATATATATATATATATATATATAAATTTTCAATTAGATTTCTATTTCTTTATGGAGTAGGTGGCACAGTGGTTATATCGTGTCGGCCTTTGGATCCTGAGAACCCTGGTTCGATTCCTACTGGCGTAAAACATTTTCATTACATTAGTACTACTCCTGTGGCTCCCCCTTCACTAACATCTTTAGGGGCCGTGATTTGACGGCTGGTAACCGCACTTCACGCGCAAAAATATATCACTTACCGAGATCTGCTTCGGCATAGTGTCACACCCAGTAATGGGTATAGAAATGCATAAGGGTGCCTCGTTTTCTGTTTACACCTGGTATAATAATAATGTTATTAGAAATAACAAATTTAAAAAATTGTAAAATTCTATATGAGCCCTGACTTTTAACGTAATTATGTAGTTGTGCTTTATCTACATTGATTTTGTTTTCATTTTTATGTAAGTTAATTAAAAAATAATTAATAATTTTACGTATTTCAGAAAACAATAAAATATAAGATTTAAAAATCAATTACATTTTTAATTAGAATTTAGTTTTATATTCATGAGTCTAACAAAAGTGAATGTGTCTTTATTCTATCATATTTCGAAGTAAATTTTAAGAGAGATACAAGTTCCACAATGCATAACTTTATCTGTATACTCTTGCTGTCGTTTGGTAAGTCGACTTCAAGATTTATCGTATTTTTTTATTACATTACACTTTTTGTACAGTTATAATTACATTAAATTTTATCTCGATTCAAACATTTAAAAAACTCTCCATTGCGGGTCTTGCTTTTCTAACTCTTGTCTTGTTATGATACAAATACCTATTTTGTATTGTAATATACTATTTCTTGAAACCGGCAAGTAAATGCCTATTTTTCTCACTAATTTGTACATGGAAAACAGTACCAAAACAGTCTAGTACGGTACGTATCCAAGGTTACAACAAAAATAACAATTAATTAAAGTACAAAACAGTCAGGTAAAGTATTTACCAGACTTTTATGAACTGTCAAAATTTTAAATATATCAAACATATAGTTTTATAATTATATTGTATTTTCAAGTGAAGTTTAATGTTTTTTTATGAAAGATTCAGTATTAATTGATATAGGTCAAGACACAGTTTAAAACTTCTCGTCTTGTTCTTCTTTTTTATTTTTATCAATGATTGTCTGTCAAACTGACGAATGACAGATTTCACGTCATATAATTTGAGATGACTTGTTAGTCGTGAGGGGGTGAAAGGCGAAACTCCTGAGCCTTAAAAATTGAACTTCTTAGCTAAGGGAGAAAACCCTAACAGAAAATCCTGGTCCTCCAAGTATGGAGGTCAAGGCGGAGGGCCAGCAACTCACCACTTGGAAAAATAAATTTCACTGCTAAAAACCTCAACAACCAGCCTCGGAAAGAAGATGGAAATAATAATAATTTACGACGACGATTAGCTTTGAAAAGGATACTGAAACTGGGAACCTGGAACGTACGAAGTATGTTTGCAAAAGTCGCAGAAATATTAACCACCCGGAAGAAACAAGAGAGGACGACCTCGTAAATCATGGAAAGAGGGAATACGGCAGGCAATGAGAGACCGAGACCTAGAAGAAAATATGGTGTATGATAGAGAGGAATGGAGGTTGAGATTGGGAAGACAACACCTTGTTGTATAATTGCTGTATATATTTGACTTGTACACAATTAATCCCAATATATATATATATATATATATATATATATATATATATATATATATATATATATATATATATATATATATCTGGGAGTCTATTTTAACTGACATAGCCACTGTGGCAACGGTAGCTACATCGCTAAATAACAAAGATTCACCTGGCGGTATAAATAAAAAAGTTTTTATGACGTCATCATTTGGTCACATAGCAAATTTATAGCGGGAGCTGGATAGGTCCCGCTATGGTCGTAGCCACACTAACGGTGATTCGATGTTTATATTTGTATTATGAAATCGAACAAATTTGATAATTTGACATCAATATTTATTTATAAATAAAACGGTTGACAACTATATTAAATTTTTAATACTAATATTAAAAATATAATTTCCTAATTTGTTACTAAGTCCAGTTATGAAGACAATAGAGTATAGCTGTCACAAAAAATTATAGTCGTAGCCACAGCCACATCCCGCTATGAATAAGAATAGACCGCCTGACTGTTATTTGTTGTTGTAACCTTGGATACGCACGAGTACTATACCTGACTGTTTTTTTCTATTGTAACCTTGAATTCGCACGAATACTTTACTTGACTGTTTTCGTACAAATCTACTTTCCATTAGGGTCGTTGATTTCTACCGAAGTTTCAATTTCTGAACGTTAGAACATTCGACTGTTTTGAACTTCGTCAAGAAAAACATCGAAGCATCGAATTTCCGAATTTTTTGAAGCTTCAAATTTACGAATTTTCCAATATTCTAATTTTTCGAAGCTTCGAATTCTCGAATTTTTTGCCTCTGAATTAACGCCATCTGTCATCTCTACACATGCTCACGCATAATTCGCAAAAAGTCGGCCACGAATTAAATAATAAACTCGGCGAAGTATCCTGCAAAAACTCTGCAAGTTTAGACGTCTGAATTAAGACCGTCTAGATGTTACGGACTTTTAGTAAAACGTTTTAAAATAACAATAAAAGGGATACAAAAACGTCTTAATAAAAACGTTTTTGACAGTGTAGCGAAATTTTAAGTCTAAATTGAATTAAATAAATAAAATAAAATAAATATATCATCACGCCTTCTACCCATTACTGGGTGTGTCACTCTGCTGAAGCAGATATCGGTAAGTGATATATTTTGCGCGTTAGTGGTGGAGGAGCCACAGGGATAGCTTTTTCAAATTATGAAAATTTGTCGCCTGTGGGAATCGAACCAGGGACCTCAGGATCCACAGGCCGACTTCATACCACTGAGCTAGCCATCCCATAATTAATTTGGCAAATAATAATAATTACTTATGAATTAATACAAAACTCTGCAAATGAGTTTATTCTGAAAATAATTCATATCAACATGCCGTGTTTACGTTAGGATCCAGATTCACAATTCGAATAATTCGAAAATTCGGAATATTCAAAAATTCGAAAATTCGAAAATTCATAATATTCAAAAATTCGAAAGTTCGAATCTAAATTCGAAGGTTCAATAAATCCGAACATTCGAAGTCTCGAATATTTGAAAAATCAACAAAATTGATTAGGAAAGTATACATTTTCTTGCCGGTTCCAGAAAAGCAAATAAGTATTCAAATAAATGTATTAAACTTGTGGAAATTTGATGCCGTGCGAACGCAAGGGATATCTTATACAAAACAGTTTTATACCGAACGTATATTGTGGTGGGGGAAAGCTTAATCCGAGTTGTTTTTATGCCGCATGGCTTATCGACGGCGTGGAAATTAGGCCGCGTAATTTTAGTTGGCGTGGCATGTACTCATTTGAACCATCATCTCAACTGATTCACTCCCTTCATCTAACACCATTCTTTATTATGAAGAAGAATAAATATGATTTCTGCTGATTATTTGAATTTCATGGCTTTAATAAGAATAAAAATACGATGACATTTGAAATCGGTTCCGATTAATTTTTAATACAAATACAGGGTGTTTCTTAACTTCGATTATATACGTTGAGGGTATATGTTCTTTTATATGCTGATTGCGAATCAAAAATATATTTCTTTTTAAATCACAAAATTAATTTCTATGTGCCCAGTAAAAAAATTTTCTATTCCACTGCCACTGGGTTGATGGTTTCGTTAAACTTAATAAATAAAGACAATATCTATTAAAAATAACTGCTAATAATTAAATTGTGTAATTTTGTTTGTTTATTTCACTAGTATTATGTAACTTATGTTGTTGATTATCTACTTGTATTGTTTGTTTTTAATAAAAAAACGATATATATTATATATATATATATATATATATATATATAGTACATCTTGACGCACATGATTATAACAACTGTCATTCTTTCCGATCATTTTAACGCTGAGTGTACGTCAAAGCCCACATCACATGTAGAAAATAAGAATTTCACGAAGAAGTAACAACAAATTCAAATTTCAAAAAATATTTCATATATTTAATTTCATCCAAATGAAGAAACAAGTAGTACTACATAATCTCTGAACATTCAGATTTTTTATATGTGTATGAACAAGAATATTTAATCTTTATAATACAAATAAATTGAAATTGAAATGTAGGAGAGCATAATATCAAAATTTTAGATCTGATTTTCTCAAAAATGCTAGGAACGATTTTAATAAAAAAATTCTGTATATTTGAGAATATGGTCCTCTATTACTCAGAAAAAATTTTATCGTATTTGAATTTACAGTTTTGGAGAAAAAACAAAAAATACACGAAAAAGTCCTGTTTTGAGCCATTTTCCGCATATTTTATTTTTTTTCTCCAGAACTAAATTCAAATTGGATAAAAATTTTCTGAGGTATAAAGGACCATATTAATAAAAATACAGAATTTTTAAATTAAAATCGTTCCTAGCATTTTTGAGACATAAATTCAAATTTTGAGTGTAATTTCTTTCAATATTTGTACATAATAAGGAAATCAAACACACACTTGGTTTGTCTACTAAAATTTTTATTTAAAACTTGTTACGTATGCACAGACTAAATACCATTAAAAGTATAGCTGCAAATAATGGTTATAATATAAACATGATAGATAAAATGATACATTTAATATTAAAACAAATATATTGTGAATCTCAAGAGTTCATCCATAATCCCCGATGGTATTATATTAACTATATTCCAAATTTATCACACAAAATTATGCAGAATTTAAAAAAAATTTACATAAAAACAATATGTGTAAACAAAAATAATATTGGTAAATTACTTTCAAATAATAAGGAAAAACCCGATAAATCTGAACTATCAGGTGTATATCAAATTCAATGTAATGACTACCGCTATTTATATAGGACAGAGCGGTAGGAATTTTAAACATCGTATGAACGAACATTTAAACTCTAGTCATAAACAAACAAATCGCACGGGGTTTTCTGACCATTGTTTTGATTCCAAACATAATTATAACGGCAACTTTGAAATTCTGCATATAGCCGAAAAGGGATTACGGATGAACTGTTTAGAAAATTTAGAAATTAAGACAGCAGTAAATTCTGAAAAATGCATTGTTAACGAACAGGTAGATGTATCTAACTCTCCCCTCTTAAATTTGTCTACTATATAAGGACCATGTTTGTAATTTAATTTTAAGTGTCTGATGATGTTCGAAAGGACGAAACGTACGTAACAAGTTTTAAGTAAATATTTTTAAGTGTGTGTTTGATTTTCTTATATTCATTATGTTTCACCAAGTACCGACTACAAATTCTCTTTTAATTATTTGTACATAACATTAATGGTATCTAGTTTATTCCCATACTTTGAAGTTTTGGCTTCAAAATTATATACAATACTTAATAAGTTTCATTCATAATAAGAATAATATTTCGTTTAAAAGAGATCTGATATAATCTTCAGCCCGTATGTTTCACCTTAAACCTGCGCTGTTTAAAATTTACCCCAACAAAATCGGTGAATTTCGCATCTGTTTACGAATTATAAGTAATCTGTCGTAAAACTATGATAATTAACAAAGCCTATGACTTGATAACCAGTGGAAATGAGCCTTAACAGTGTTATATTTTCTTTAGTTGGTTCTCACATCGTCAATATATATGCACAAATGCCACAGTTGTGTTATTTGCCGCAAAAAAGAGGACACTGCACAAGATATTTCCCTATGTGGTACTACGATTACCCTAACAGCAGTTGTAAAAAATTTATATTTGGTGGATGTCGAGGAAACAAAAACTTATTCTATACTGAAGCAGAATGTCTGATGACGTGCAGACTATATGATAGGCGTTTCCTGCCGATCACTACTGAACGTAAACGTCGAAGTAGCCATAATAATTATAAAAATGTCTTGAAAGATGCAGCAGATGACATTATAATTCCATAATTTATGTGTAATGTAGATTATTTTATATGTAGTGTGATAATATGTACCACGGAAGAAAATTAAACGAACATTAATTTGCATTAATGATTATTTAATTTTTTACCTCATAAGTATTACTGTTGCAATAAGCTGGTGTAATGACTTGTAAAATTTATAGCTGACTTGTAGTAGTATATTCAATACCGAGCCGATATACATAGTATGTCCCAAAAATAATGAAACTTTTAATTTAAATACAATGACGTATAATACTAGACGAATTATGCCGTATTCAAGTGAATTCAGTGTTGTGAAGCAGAAAGGGATGGAATAACTGGTGGGTGAGGCGGATGCGAGGCAAGGAGCTAATACACTTTGATGTTATACAAGTTGCAAACATTTGTGTAATTATTTTTATATTCAATTACTTACTTTTCAATCATCAAAGTAAAGGTTAGTTTTTGACATATTAATGCTGGGTTGCAAGAAAAAAATAAAGAACTCTTTAGTTAAAAAATTGTGTATCTAGCAACAGTATCAATAGCGAATTTATTGAACCGTTAGTTGCTAATGAACCGATAAAACTTTCATGCAACCCAGCATAAGTGTTTTGTATACGCACTTTTGTATTTAAATAAATAAAATGCTCGCATCTGATAACTGTCATGAACATAAATGTAACCTGCATAACATCAACTTGTACTCGCTCCTTGCCGCGCACCCGCTTCACCATCCAGTTATTCTATCCCTTCTGCTTCACAACAAACGCCGTTGTTATCCGTCTAGTTAAGTTTTGTCTGAGTTTAAATCATAGAACATGTAGCGCAATCTATTGAACATACACATTGTTAGAAAGATACATCTTTCCTCTTTCGAACGCACACAACTTTATGCAATCAGGTGCTTATGTTGTAAAAATACAATGGAACAACGAGCAAATATTAAATTTTGTGTTAAACAAGGAAAAAAATTTGCTGAGACATACAAATTGATGAAAAAATTTATGGTGATGATTATTTATCTCGTTCACAAGTTTATAAGTGGTTTTCAAAATTTAAAAATGGTCGTGGAGCTTTAAATGGTGATGAAAGATCTGAACGTATAAAAGCCGGAAATCGTGCTGAATTAATCGAAAAAGTGCGTGAAATCATTGCTGTCGATGCGAATTTTACTGTTAGAATGTTGGGTGAAGAATTAAATACGATTAAAAATACTATTTGGAGAATTCTAACTGAAGATTTGGGTAAAAGAAAGGTTTGTTCACGTTTTGTTCCACATCAATTAAATGAAGACCAAAAAGTCGCTCGTGTTAGTCAACGAATTTTTGATGAAAAAACATATTTGTGCCATCGACCACACTCCGTATTCGCCTGATCTATCACCATGTGACTATTATCTTTTCCCAAAAATGATAATTGCCATGAAAGGAGCGTTTTATGATGATATTCCAGCCATTCAAGCAGCCGTGACACAGCTGTTAAAGAACGTTCCTTTAGATGGCATAAAGAAATCTATGCATGCTCTAGTTGATCGTTTTAAAAAGTGTATTGATTCAAATGGAACCTATTTTGAATAAATATTAAGTTTCAAACATAATACAATACGTGTTTTATTCTATATCTAAAGAGTTTCGTTATTTTTGGGACATACTGTGTATGTTCCATTACAGCCGAGCGCGAATTAGATATAAGCGCGAGGCTGGAATGAGCATCCGGCGTCCAAAACGTCCATTTTATTTATACTTTTTTCTGACAGATTTATTATTGTTTTGTTAAGTCTTCTTTAACATAGATATTTATGATAATGTTGTTATTGTATCTGTCAGTTGACTAATCTCAACTGTTTTGAAAATTTGTTTTTTTTCTCATACATACATACATACATATCTTCACGCTATATCCCAACAAATGGGGTAGCACGAACCCCAAAATCACTCACAAAACATTCACTCATCACACCCATCAAACAACCAGTCATCGTCAAACATTTTCATCCAAACATACCACCCTCACGTCAACCACTTTCATAGATCACTCCATATAAACTCATTCATTTATTACACTCGAAATTATTATCACACAACAAACCTTCAATCACATCATTCCTTTTCACTTATCATTCATTTTATTTCTTCAACGTACATAATGTATGCATAAAAAATCTCAAATTACTCACGCCTACTCCTAACAACGAATCTACAAGATTAGAAAAGATGAATACGATAGTCTGCACTTATATATGAAAGAAAAGACCACACAATGCAGTAACTGAAAATGAAACAAAAAGATAAGAAAGGGAGGGAGCATCGCCCTGCGCTTGTTTTTGAAAGTGAATTTCACACAATTGCAGTTAAACACTACGTAATAACTGAAAACGAATTAAAAGATAAGAAAGGAAGGGAGTGTCGCTCTACGCTTGTTTTTGGAAGTGAATTCCACACAATTGCAGTTAAACACTCAATGTAAGATCAGAAAAGAATAAAAAAGATAAGAAACGAAGGGAGTGCCGTCCCTGCGCTTGTTTTTGAAAGTGAATTTCACACAATTACAGGTAAACACTCTAATGAAATTACTAAACAATGAAACTAAAATCTAAAACTCTGCGCTTTTCTGAAATCATCAGATTCATTCCGCAATTAATCTTCGCCAAACGTTCCTATCCTGACACACCACTTTTGCTTCATCCACATTCATAATTCCTTTCGTACAAGCACTTTTGTTCCTCGTACTAGGAAACTTTCGTTCACGCAACAATCCTTCTATCATATTCATCCATTTATTCATAGGTCGCCCACGCAATCTTTCACCCTCAATTTCACCAACATATACCTGACTGTAATAATATAACAAGAGAGTGAGAATAAGGGCCAGATTTTCAATCATCGATTAATGTTAATTCATGATTAGATAATAATGGAAACTATGGTTACCATTATTATTTAATCATGATTAATATTAATCGAGAGTAAACCGGTGATTGAAAAACTGGCCCTAAATTAAAAATAATTTTACAGATTTTTAGAAAACTTACGGGCTTTGGTGACTATTGCCAAATAGCAACAAGTTTGAGAAAGATACTGGAGAATTATTTACTAATTTATCCAACTCTCGAGTTATATTTAATTAGATTATGTTTTGACTTAGCTGTTGAGGTCGATTCATCCAACTTAATAGATTTTGAACTGGGTCCATATCGATTGATTACTTATTAATGTATTCTTGGAAGTTGTTTCCAAAATATCTTGGTGTATTCTGTATTTGAAATACAACTAAAACGATTTTTTTTACACATTTTTCTTTATTTTTTTATTTTATTTTATGGGGTAATGGCTCAGTGGTATCAAAATCGGTTTGTGGATCCTAAGAACACTGGTTCGGTCCCCACAGCCGACAAAACATTTTCACCAATTTAAAATTACCCCTCTGGTTCCCCCACCACTAACATCTTTGGGGGCCTTGATTCTTCACTTCACGCGCATAAATATATCACTTACCGAGTTCTGCTTCGGCAGAGTGCCACATCCAGTAATGGGTACAAGGCGTGATGATATATTTATTTATTTATTTTATTTTACTAGACATATTGGCAGTTTTACATAATTATTTGACAACTACCTATCATTTATCACAAACAAAAACACCTACAAAGATTATTTCCGGGAATAATCACAAAAGCTTTATTCTCAGTATAATAATGACAGGATTGGTTAAAACGCAGACACGTGACATACAATGAAGCATTTCATTGGTTTTGAGAAACGTCCAAAAATAATCTGTCTAATAAGTATAATTTTCATAATCATGTTTGATAGTGAATTAGAGTTTACTCCATCAGAACTGCGAGAAGCTGCGGCAAAAGCTACTGAAAGTTTGCTTTCGGAGAAAATCAAACAATAATTATTTCACTCTTTACCAGTTGGAAAGTGACATAATTTAAGCAGCAAAGTAACATTAGCTAGTCAGAAAAATGTTTGCTAGTTAGCTGCAAAAGTGAAGTAAACAATGACACACTTCCCAATTGTTTGGTTGGTTGGAAACGTATAGATTACTGACTGATTGTGAATAAAAAATACAAACGAAGCATGCCACGCTGACTAAAACTAAGTCGTTGAAAAGCCATTCGGACTAAACTTTCTCCTGCTTAAATGATCGTTCAGCATAAACCGTTCTGTGTAGGTTTTAGACGACGAATTTGTAAATATTGCCAAAAACAAGTATCGAGGGTTATGGGGAGAGTGCGTTCTGCGAATTTACGATAGGTTTTATTAGTTTGAAACGCGGGAGAAACGAGATTGATAAATGTATTAAATATAGAAAAAAATTACGACGTGCGAACGCAAGAGATTTCTTAAGCTCGTCTGACATAATCAATTATTTATTTTTATTCTAAATT
The DNA here is from genome assembly GCA_911728475.2 of Pterostichus madidus. NCBI lineage: Eukaryota > Metazoa > Arthropoda > Insecta > Coleoptera > Carabidae > Pterostichus > Pterostichus madidus. The sequence goes on from OU452314.1 coordinate 28,946,615, forward strand.
TTTTACAAAGTTTAGGGTAGCATACATGGTAGATACTTAAAAAATTATAATTAAGGAAAACGATCATTTTGGAAAAATACATGCAGGAAATTACATTCGGGAAAATGATCGGGAACGTTTACGAAATCATCTTGAAAACTAAAAACTTACTGTAACTACAATTTATATTTGGAATATAATCATAGTGTTATGTCTTCTTTAGTTGGTCCGAGCATCATCTTTGCAAGACCACAGTTTTGCTACTTACAACCAGATCCCGGCCCTTGCAAAGCCTACTTCAAAATGTTCTACTTCGATCCTGTTCTAAGGTTATGTCGATCATTTATTTATGGCGGATGCAAGGGAAACAAAAATAGGTTTAATTATAAAAAGGATTGTTTGAAGATCTGCAAATAATGGTGTCTCCTTATCAACATTAATTATCTATCAGTATTATGTAGTGTGATCAAATGTATCACAGAAGATAATTAAACAAACACGAATTTATGTTCATTCATATGTTTTTAGCTTTCTATTTACCCCCACAAATAACCTTAATAGTTATTTTTATAACAAGTGCCGAAAAAGGCTTGTTACGTGTTAAGTACAGAATTTAAATCTGCACGAGCACTTAACCTTTTTCGGCACATGTTATATACAACATTTTTCCTACAACTGTGCGATTTAGTAAATCACTAAAATATTATCAAAATTTATAATATTTTCATAATATTACACGAGAACGATGATTTACGGCGTTGCTATGGTTTGTTTGTTGATTGCTTGCAAAATGTTCTACGTTATTTAAAAATATTTCACTAACTTCAAGATAATTTCTTCAAAATCGTCTAGATTTGAATAGTACAGTGAGTGCTTCTTCTTTATCATTAACACCTCCAAAGATAATTGAAGCTCCGGATCATGCTATGTTGCATCTATTTTCGACAATGACAATCAACCTGCTGCTGGTACTTCTAAAGCCTCCGAAATTGTTGTCAATAATATTACTGTTAATAATATGAACAGGTACGGAAGAAATCAATGTTTCTTTAGACAGTACAAAAGTTTCCACTTCACATTTTGTCAATATAAGTAACTGTAACAACTGTGTTAATAATATACACAAACAATAAATATTATACCCTGTTTCGATCCCCATAGACGACAAAACATTTTCACCAATTTAAAATTACCCCTGTAGCATTTCCAACTGCTCTTTTGGAGCACGAAACAAAGATATTTTGTCATGATTTGAGTCATACCCGCTGATATAATTGAGCGCAAAACACTTACGACCCATTGCAAACTAATTGTTTATAACTATTTATCACCAAACAACACTAATGATTGAAAAAAGTAACCTACGTTCATATGGTGTTGAGTAAATGCCGGTCTCTTTATAGCATGCGCGCGAATGACATAAAGCTGGACGTTTACTAACTGCGCTTATATACGAAGTTGCCTAGGGCTGGTATGCTTTAACATAGATACTTATGATAGTATTGCTAAGTAACTTGACAAAATGTTTATTGAATTATCTCAACTGTTTTGAAAATTTGTTGATTTTCTCTGCCTATAATAAGTATAAATTTTATAATCATATCTGATAGTGAATTAGAGTTGACTTCAGCAGAACTGCGAGAAGCTGCGGCACCCGTTTTACCAGTTGTATCACTTTTCAGAAAGATGTATGCCAGTTAGCTGTAAAAGTGAAGTAAACAATAACTCACTGCTCAATTGTTTTGTTAGTTGGAAACGCATAGATTACTAACTAATCGCTGACTAAAACTACGTCGTCGAAAAGCTATTCCGACTAAACTTTCTCCTACTTCAATGATCGTTCAGCATAAAACGTTCTATATTGGTTTTAGACGACGAATTTGTAAATATTGACAAAAACAAGCATCGAGGCTTATGGGGAGAGTGCGTTCTGCGAATTTATGATGGGTTTTATTAGTTTGGAACGCGGGTGAAGCGAGATTGATATTCAAATAAATGTATTAAATATGTGGAAAAATTTTACGACATGCGAACGCAAGAGATTTCTTAAGCCCGTCTGACGTAATCAATTATTTATTTTTATTGTAATTTTTTTACAAAGTCATAAATTGAAGGTATACTCCATTCCCTGTATGAAAACTATTACGTCACATTCGGTATCCATGTGATTCAAGATTTTGTACTTAAAACGTTTACATTGGTATTGGATTGACATTTTTAAACATAATCTAAAATTTAAATGTCAAATTAAAATATTTATTATTTTTTTTAATTTAATTTGTTTATAATGAAACCAAATTCTGCATATATTAAATAAAAATCAAATATAAATTTATCTTAACGTACAAAAATTTTACCTACCTTATTATAATGTAATTTTGTAAAATAAAACTCAAAGGTATATACATTTTTATATGTATTATTATTATATATAAATAAAAATATTTGAAAATACATAATATAATGCACAATACCTCTTGGACTACAGTTAAATTTATTAAAGATCTCCGATTCTCTAACTGCAGCGCAAAATAATCATGAAGATGACAAACGCATTTCTGCATTTGATTACCCAAAATTTTTCTAGCCATTTCTTATTTCTCAGTCGGTATTTATGTATAAAAAATGTCACAACTTAGAAATGACATGCGAAAAAGTAACAAAATCATGACCATAAGTCTCTATTTTTATTTTATAAACAAATGTGAACAAAGTAAAAGTAAATTTTTGTATTAGTAAGAACTGTCATACGTTTTCATTAAAATAATAAATGTGATAGAACATGAAAAAACATGAAACGTGTGTCTTAACTTATTAATACATACGTTGTGTTATTCGCATAGGTACGAATAATATTATTAAAAAAAGATAGCTATATTTCATCGTATCTATGATAATATCGTCCACATATGACGTCATCGTTTTCATACAGGGAATGGAGTATAGCATACATGGTAGGTACTTATTATTATTTTGGAAAAATACATGCGGGAAATTACATTCGGGAAAATGATCGGGAACGTTTACGAAATCACCATGAAAACTAAAATGTAACTGTAACCATAATTTATATTTGGAATGTACTAATAGTGTTATGTCTTCTTTAGTTGGTCCAAGCATCATCTTTGCAAGACCAAAATTTTGTTACTTAAAACCAGATCCCGGCCCTTGCTATGCCTACTTCAAAATGTGGTACTTCGATCCTGTTCTAAAGTTATGTAAACCATTTATTTATGGCGGATGCGGGGGAAACAAAAATAGTTTTTATTATAAAAAAGACTGTTTGAAGACCTGCAAATAATGGTGTCTCCTTACCAACCTTAATTATCTATCAGTACTATGTAGTTTGATCAAATGTATCACAGAAGATAATTAAACAAACAAGAATTTGTGTTAATTCATATGTTTTTAGCTTTTATTTACCCCCACAAATAACCTTAAAATATATAATAATAGTGAAATAATACAAAGACAAAATGTCAATTGCGATGTGGAATTGTTAAGTTGATTCAAACGTGCAGTAAATTTTTGTGGAATTTGTGACAAGTATTGGAAAATTCGTTTTTAATTTTTTTCTTATTTATTAAGACTCAATTCCACATCGCAATTGACATTTTGTCTTTGTATTATTTCAGTAGCTGTCAAGCAGTTTGCGATTTTTGTCGGTAGATGGTTCCACGAGTTGCTCCGTAGCTCTCATGTCATGTTACCGGTTTACATAGTTTTACATCAGTCAGTTCAGCTATGACAGTATCACAATTCTCTAGTCCCTAGTTGGTCTAGTTGGATAGTTGATCGCACCATACTGATGAGTCCTAAAGGACGAAACGCGTCTATGGTTAAAGCTGAACTAACCAGCCGTTTGTTGATGACCTGTTAAGTTGATTCAAACGTGCTGTAAATTTTTGTGGAATTTGTGACAAGTGTTGGAAAATTAGTTTTTTCATATTTTTCTTATTTATTAAGACTCAATTCCACGTCGCAATTGACATTTTGTCTTTGTATTATTTCAATAGCTGTCAAGCAGTTTGCGATTTTTGTCGGTAGATGGTACCACGAGTTGCTCCATAGCTCTCATGTCATGCTACCGGCTTACATAGTTTAACATCAGTCAGTTCAGCTAAGACAGTATCACAATTCTCTAGTCCCTAGTTGGTCTAGTTGGATAGTTGATCGCACCATACTGATGAGTCCTAAAGGACGAAACGCGTCTATGGTTAAAGCTGAACTAACCAGCCGTTTGTTGATGACCTGTTAAGTTGATTCAAACGTGCTGTAAATTTTTGTGGAATTTGTGACAAGTGTTGGAAAATTAGTTTTTTCATATTTTTCTTATTTATTAAGACTCAATTCCACGTCGCAATTGACATTTTGTCTTTGTATTATTTCAATAGCTGTCAAGCAGTTTGCGATTTTTGTCGGTAGATGGTACCACGAGTTGCTCCATAGCTCTCATGTCATGCTACCGGCTTACATAGTTTAACATCAGTCAGTTCAGCTAAGACAGTATCACAATTCTCTAGTCCCTAGTTGGTCTAGTTGGATAGTTGATCGCACCATACTGAAGAGTTCCTAAAGGACGAAACGAGTCTATGGTTAAAGCTGAACTGACCAGCCGTTTGTTGTTGATAAGTTGATTCAAACGTGCTGTAAATTTTTGTGGAATTTGTGACAAGTAATAGAAAATTAGTTTTTTCCTATTTTTCTTATTTATATAATAATAGTGTTACTAGAATGGGGTGGTATACATTTAACATCACGCCGGGGAGTGATTTAAGGAAACTAAAAGAAAGAGACATCTCGCACTAGTGAGAGAGTTAGTTGACAGACCACGACTAACCAGAGCATACTTTTAACATACGATGCAGATTACATGGCATGTTAAAAATATGCTCTAGTTGTTCATGGTCTGTCAACTAGCTCTCTCAAAAATGCGAGTTAACTCTTTTTGTTTTGTTTAATAATAATAATAATAATCATAAATTTATTTGATTTTAGACATTACAAAAATGCATAATCTTGTCACATAAATATTGGTAGTTACATTGTAATAATTGTATGATGTAGTTGTAAAGAGAAAATATCAGTTAGCTTGTACATACAATTTGATGAGTATATTCTTTACAATTTTCTTAAACATTTTACAAGGTAAGTTTTTTATATCATCATTTAATTTTTTCATTTTATCTCTACCCGACGTGACGTAAGAATTTTAAATGTATAACTCGCGATTAAGAATCAGAAATTAAAGAATGCAAATTCGATTAACAAGCCTTGTTTTGCTAAGCAATGTTTATTAAGCGTATTCTAAAGTAATAGTTAATTAAAATATAATAGTGTAGTAGTGTAGTATATTATGTAGTTTGGGATTTGAACCTAAGTGGTTTATATCCCTAGGGTGACTTTATTGGAACACACATTACTAATTTTTAATTTTTTCCTTGCTACGTTTTACTTTACTGTAACGTATATTATCAGCCAACCCGCGCGAGCCCTACATACATCCCTTAGCCGGTGTCCGATAGCTTGGGGAGGGCAAGGTAATATGTCCCAACTTGAAATGGATACGGAAATGGATACCAATCAAGGCCAGATGAAAAAAATTCCGACCTAACCCGGATTCGAACTCACGACCTCTATTTTCAGAGGATAATAATTTTATACATATCAGAAAACAATTCGTCTCCTGGACGCCTATTCTATAACTTTACACCGATTTTCGGTGATATTCTGATGACGTCATATCACCTTTGGCTCAGTGGTATCAAGTCGGCCTGTGGACAAAACATTTTCACCAATTTAAAATTACCCCTGTGTCTCCCCCGCCGCTAACATCTTTGGAGACCGTGATTTGACGCCTGCTAACCGTACTTCACGCGCATAAATATATCTCTAACCTAGCTCTGCTTCGGCAGAGTGCCATACCCAGTAATGAGTAAAAGGCGTGATGATATATTTATTTATTTTTAAATATAAAAAGATTGAAATGCTGCCAACCCATTATGCTTACACAACATACAATACCTGGTAGAAATGTTTTCCGCCAATGTCTCACATTTTAGATTCAATGAAATATTACAATAGTATATTATTTTACCTAAATAATTATATTTACTACTAATTACTATGTATGGAATAGTACTCAGTTTACACCAGTAGCTTGTTTGTAAATAAAAAATGTCCGGCAAGAAATTATGGGACTAAATTTTATATAATAATACTGCCAATATCCCTACATCTTGTTTAATACTAGGGTTGTTGATTTCCACCGAATTTCGAATTTCTGAACATTCGAACATTCGAATTTTTTGAACTTCGTCAAAAAAACTTCGAATCTTCGAATTTTTTGAACTTTTCGAATTTTCGAATTTTCGAATTTTCGAATTTACGAATTTTTTTAACTTTTCGAATTTTCGAATTTTCGAATTTTCCGTTGCTTCGAATTTTCGAATTTTTTGCCTATTAATTAACGCTATCCGTCATCTCCAAGTACGCTCACGCATAATTCGTGAAAAGTCGGACACGAATTAAATAATAAATTCGGCGAAGTATTCTGCAAAAACTCTGTAAGGTTAGGCGTCTTAATTAAGCCATCTACTCTCTTAACCGCCCATTTAAATACTATGGATTTTTAGTAAAACGTTTTAAAATGACAATAAAAAGGATACAAAAACGTCTTAAATATAACGTTTTTGACAGTGTAACGAAATTTTAAATCTAAATTGAATTAATTTGGCAAACAATAATAATTCATAATAATTACTTACGAATTAATACAAAACTCTGCAAATGAGTTTATTCTGAAAATAATTCATACCACGTTAGGATCTAAAACATTTCAAATAATTCGCAAAATTCAAAAAATTCAAAAAATTCGAAAAATTCGAAAAATTCGAAAATTTGAATATTCAAAAAATTCTAAACTTCAAATAATCGAAAATTCGAAATATTCGAAAATTCGAATTTAAATTCGAAGGTTCAATAAATCTGAACATTCGAATTCTCAACAACCCTATTTAATACTCATTATTCCATTTTAATAGCGTAATTTAATGATATTAATAAAAAATATTTTCTAATTTTCCGACTACTCTTTTATTGCTTCTGACGTAAAGTGCTTGCAATTTGTTTTAAATATTTTAATCTGTCACTAATGTACTATGGGAGGCACAGTACAAGACTAATAACTAAAACACCCGACAAACAATTTTTACCTCAATATAACTACTCCTGTGGCTCTTCCTCTATTAGTATCTTTGGGGGCCGTAATTTGATGGCTAGTAATTGTACTTCACGCTCAACATATATTACTTACCGAGATCTGCTACGGCAAAGTACCACACCCAGTAATGTGTTTCCAACGGTACCTAGATTACACATTATCATTAATTAAATTTGATTCATTTTATAGAGATTCAGACGAAATTACACTTTAGTTCATTTCTCCTTGGTTGCACTGTATAATATAATTTTGTTAAAGTTTGATGAGAAGGAAAATTTTATTGAAAGGACAAGCGTTTAAAGTAGTACTAGTGTGACGAGGACGCCATCGGTTGTCGAGTGGCGAAACTGACGCTCAAAAAAATATAAAAATTGAATAAAATAAGTATTTTATACCTATTATGATTTGAATATCATGAATTGTTCACAGGTTGTTGGTCTAGTGAATTTTCAAACACCATACCACCGTGTGGTGTTGCCATTATAAATTGGGATTCTTAATTTTTCGTTAAAAACAAGGCTTTGCATGGCTATATATCCATTACTAAACGATAAAAACTTTCTCATTCTGATACAATATACATGGATAGTTCTAGAATATCATACTAGTTTTTCAAATGAAACTGCAAAATTTTAGAGGTACACAAACCAAATATGTACGATTCTGAGTGATGATCGCCATACGCCCCGTGTATAAGAACTCAACTTTACAAGCGAATATATTTGTTCACAGACGATGAATGTGTTTCATATTTTAACAGGATGCGTATGACTATCCAATGTTTACGTGCGCCAAATTTCATTCAGATCTGCAAAGTTTTTTTCACGCTAGTACTACCTGCAGCAGAAAGGATAGGTCTGGTCATCGTAATAAAACAGATTTTAATGTGTCATTATTGTATATATTATATTTCAAAGCAAATTTTAAGAAAGTTTCATTGGGTTGCACAATGTGTATCTTAATTTACATGTTCTTGTTGGTCTTGGTCTTTAATAAGTCATTTTCTACCGTAGTATCAGCCGCTTTGATCGAATGGTAATACCATATTGTTCGTATGTACATAATGTACGAATTAACTATCGAAAGAAAACACTAAAATATACATTTTATTAGTATTTTTGTAAATACCTAAATATTTAACAGATAATAAAATCAAATGTATTTTAGAGAGAAAAATTCAAACACCTGAATTTGATCCTTGTATTATTTATTTATTTATTTTTCTTATTTGGCTTTAATCAGCACTTAGGGTCAAAGTCAAGGTTCAGCCACTCTACCACTGGGTCATATTGTACCATTAATTTCAGTTTGGTATTCAACGACATTCAAATGGACCTGGGTTCAAAACCCGGTGTTGAAAATTTCCTCTTGCTATTTTAGACCCATAGTTTAAATTAGAAATTTAGGGACCAATTTAAATGCCACTTTTTGATATGACAAGATCCTGAATTCTCCTTCCGTAAGCTATGTCATTGTTGATTTATTAAAATGGAGTGATATACTTGTTTTTATATTTTTTGGAAGCATTTCGAATTAGCCAAAATTAAATTAACCTAATTATAAATAAAATAAATAAATAAATATATCATCACGCCTTCTACCCATTACTGGGAGTGGCACTCTGCCGACGCAGATCTTGGTAACTGATATATTTTGCGTGTGAAGTGCGGCTACCAGTCGTCAAATCGCGGCCCCCAAAGATGTTAGTGGTGCAGGAGGGCTACCAGTCGTCAAATCGCGGCCCCCAAAGATGTTAGTGGTGCAGGAGCCACAGGGGTAGTTTTTGAAATTATGAAAATTGTTTGTCGCCTGTGGGAATTGAACCAGGATTCTCAGGATCCACAGGCCGACTTCATACCACTGAGCTAGCTACTCCATTACCTAATTATTAATTATAAAAATTATATATTTATGTATATATATATATATATATATATATATATATATATATATAAATAAAAAAATAAATATATCAGCACGCCTTCTACCCATTACTGGGTGTTGCACTCTGCTGAAGCAGATTTCGGTAAGAGATATATTTTGCGCGTGAAGTGCGGTTACCAGTCGTCAAATCACGGCCCCCAAACATGTTAGTGATGGAGGAGCCACAGGGATAGCTTTTTCAAATTATGAAAATTTGTCGCCTGTGGGAATCGAACCAGGGACCTCAGGATCCACAGACCGACTTCATACCACTGAGCTAGCCAGCCCATATATATATATATATATATATATATATATATATATATTAACCTGATTATTTGGAATTCAGTCATATACTTATTTATTTTGAAAAATTAATAACTACGTTAATTTATGATGAAAATTCAAATATTTGGCATAACTGTAAAGCTAATTTGAAATACTTTCAGAATATATAACAAAATATATATCATTCCATTTAAAAAATCAACATAAACATCACTTCCGGCGAAACCAGAATTAGAATTCAGGAGCTTTTCACACAAAGAAGTTATACTTAAGTTCATCCTTAACTTTGTAGTTTAACCAAAAGTTCTAAAATTGTACTAAAGAAAATAGCCATCTGTTCCTAATTTTTCAATCAGCCTGTATACAAAAATTACTACTTACTTTTTATAATGTATTTAAAAATGAAAAAAACCAACATTTTTTCACAATTAAAATGACATTTCACAGAAACAAAATATATCAAGAATTTGTTGTTTCTTAATTTAACATATACTGGAACTAAGCAGCATGTCTTCCGACCAATAATGTTATATTTTATCATATATTTACTGTAACAGATTTCTGTATAATTAGTAATGAATCCCTCTATTCTATAACTGAATCATTATCTGTTACTGTGCGATAAGTTAATGACAACCCTTGTATATTTCATAATTACTGCATAGATTACCACCACTTCGACATTCCGAGATCTAAGGGCCGGTTTCTGAAAACAAATTTAACTGGTCAGTTAGTTTAACTCTTCGATAAACTGTCAAATGGGTTTCTGAAACAACATATTGGTATTTAACTGGCCGTTAAATTAACGCGGCAAATTGGTCCAGTTAAATTATATGACGTATGCGCAGTTGTTTCATAAATTGAAAATTACGGCTGACAGTGACAGTGCTCATCTTTCCTAACCTTGTTTTAAAAACCAATTCGTTAAGCCGCTGTATTAGTTTCGTTTGGCTTTGTTGGTGATTGAGAAAAGTTTAAAAACACAGTTACTACTAAAATCTATTATTTTGAGAACTTTAAAAATTTTTTCGAATATACTTTTAACTCCAGTGCTTGTTAGTATGCAGCTTCAAGAATTCTAGAATTCTAGTTCATCGTCATATGAAGAACTATTTGACGTTGTGGAGGCTGTGCAGAAAGTTTTTAGAGAAAGACGTAATCCCTTTGAGATCTATAGTGATGCTGAATTTAGAGAGATATCGTTTCTACAAGAATAACAAGTTCTGTGCCCTGTCTAATTTTGCGAATTAAATTTTTTAGCAATTTGTTGCCTGCTAAACTTTTTTTTTGTGATTGTGACGGTATCACTTTCTTTATTTTCTATTATAGCTTTATATTTCCCCGTCACCAACTCAAAAAGAACATTCTTTCAGTTTCTGTGAAGTTTTTTCCACGAATTCGCTTTTCTTCCATAATTTTATTAAAATTACAAACCACAAACACAAAGTACAATAATTGGCGTCAAATTAATTATTTTGAAGTTTGATATAGAAGTCAAAAATTACCGACATTTACCGACAACGATAGTAGCGCCATCTATTAGATTCAAGAATAAATGTTAGTCCAGGTTAGAACCATGAGTTAGTTATCGAACATATAAATTAACTGACGTTTGTTTCCAGAAACCCGATGCAATTTTAACCTTTCAATAAATTTAAGCGACAGTTAGTTAACATGCCCGTTAAATATTTTTTCAGAAACCGGCCCTAAATCATTTTATTTTTACGTAGCGGTTAGCGTGTTATCATTATTTTTTTTATATATAATAACATAAAGATATAGGTGAAACGATTACCGTCCACTTTCCCGAATACAATTTTCTGAACGACAATTTCGATGAATGGCAATTTTAAAGAACAAAAATTTTCCGAATGACAATTTTACCGAAATAAAATTGTAAAGAATAACAATTTCATGAATGCAGATTACACGAAGGCATTTTCACGGATGGCAACCTTCCGGCATAACCATTTTCCCGAATGACCATTTTCTAACATGCTAATTTGCAGAGTGTAATTTCCCGAACGCAAGTTTTAAAAAAATCTTAATTAAAAATAAATAAATATATCATCACGCCTTCTACCCATTGCTGGGTGTGGCACTCTGCCAAAGCAGATCTCGGTAAGTGATATATTTTTGCGCGCGAAGTGCGATTACCAGTCGTCAAATCACGGCCTCCAAATATGTTAGTGGTGGAGGAGCCACAGAGGTAGCTTTTGAAATTATGAAAATTGTTTGTCTTTTTTCAGAATAACTGGAATGCAAATATCCTAAATGATCATTTAACAAAATAATAATTTTCCCGCATCCTCATTACACGTATGCCATTTCCACCACATAATTGATTTAAATTATTTTATAATTAAAAGGAGGTACTATTTTGTAACATTTCTGTGTAAAAAAGCATTAATCTAGTTACTGGCTAATTTTAAAAAATTCACTTTAAAATTCATTATATTGGAACTTGTTTTTCTATAATTTATAACATGATGGAAAAGGGCAATTCGAGGAATTGGTAATTCTGGAAATAGACTATAAGTATAAATGCATTCATAAAATTTGTGTATGGAAAAATGTATTCAGAAAATTGGTATACTGTGAAGTAGTTATTCGAAAAAAAATTAAACAAGAAAATGTATGCTAATATATTCGGGAAATCTACTTTCGGGAAATTATTTAGATGCAAAATTGTAATTCGGGAAAATTGTCAATCAGGAAATACAAGAAATTAGTATATGGGAAAATTATTATTCCACAAAATGGAAATTCTGGAATAATGCATTCAGGAAATAATTATGCAGGAAAATTATTACACAAGAAAACGTCAGTCCAAAAAAAAAAAATTCATAGAATAAAAAAGGTGTTATAAACTATAATGTAGTAATGAAAAATTATGTTTGTCATTAACTCATCGAAAATAATCCAGTTACAAAATATAGGCGTAAGTAATACATTTTTTCACATGCTTAAACTCAGATGAGTAAAAAACACATAGTTTCATTCTGTGTTGAATGCATAATTTTTTATATTGATATTAAATTGAATTTATTTCGATAAAAATTTATAATTATTTCCATAGATGTCAAAATAAAGATAGTATGTTGAAAATGATAAAAAAATAAAAATACTGGAAAAAATTATAGTATTCTATAACTTATGTCCAGTTGCACCAACAAAAACTAAATTGTAAACTTAGTTTAAATAAATAAAAGCATATCGAATGTTTGACATTAGCTGTATTCCATTTGCCACTTAAATCATTTCAGATAAATTTGACACATGACTAAATGAACTGAATGAAGCAAACTGATGCACTTATTGGGATGAATTACTTCAAAGTAAATTAGAATCTGTAATTCTAGTACTGGAAATGAAGTCTGCGAAATAATCCAGAGAAATAAATAAATGATTTGGTTCAGTAAATGTAAGTTAGATCTGATCCAAATGACAAATGGAATACGCCTTTTAAAATCAATAAATTATTTCATATTGCTTGAAACTTCGATTCTCTTTTATCCATTTAAACCAAGTTTAAAATTTAAGTTTTATTTGTGCAAATGGTCATCAGTTAAAATTTGTAACTAAAGAAATAATACGTAGTAGGTGTAATTTTATTTTTGTATTTAATATCATCTATTTAAAATAAATAAACATTTTAATTTCTTTTACGAGTTTCAAAATAATTGAAAAATGTATCACTTTCTCTAAGTTCGACTTTTTTATTAAAAATAGCCAACTTTCACAAAAAAATATTAAATCTCAATCAGTTATCAAAATATAAAAAATAATCAATTGACGTTCAACTTACATGATTACTTGCGAAATAAATACGAAAATTTAAGCTCATTCGTGTTCAGTTAATTTACATATTAACCGGGAGACATGCTGCTAAGTTCTAGTATAACTTCTAGTATTTGCTTCTTGGTTTACTTATATAGAGCAGTTCAGAGAAAATCAGGTGACTCAGTAAAATTAATTAACTGACTAAAGTAGAAATGTGAATTAGTTCAGGTTGAGTATTTATCAGTAAATAAAGTAATGGGGGGTAAAGTAACAAAATGAGCCAATGAGAGACCAAGGCGCGGTTGCTAACGGCGTAAATGGCCAAGATGGCTGATACAATATTTAACATTTTTTGTTTTCTTTTTTGTGTAAAATTTAATTAATTCTCAACAGTAAAATACTTGTTGTTAATTAAATAACAATAGTAAGACAGTATTTGTAACAATTATTATATTAATTCATATTATCATTATTATTATTATGGAGTGGCTAGCTCAGTGGTACGAAGTCGGCCTGTGGATCCTGAGAACCCTGGTTCGATTCCCACAGGCAACAAACAATTTTCATAATTTCAAAAAAAAAAACTAAAACTACCCCTGTGGTTCCTCCGACACTAACATCTTTGGGGGCCGTGATTTGACGACTGGCAAACGCACTTCACGCGCAAAATATATCACCGAGATCTGCTTCGGCAGAGTACCACACCCAGTAATGGGTAGACGGCGTGATGATATATTTATTTTATTTAATTTGATATTGAATCAAGTCGGCCTGTGGGTCTTGAGAACCCTGGTTCGATTTCCACAGGCGACAATTTTCATAATTTCAAAACTACCCCTGTGGCTCTTCCACCACTAACATCTTTGGGGGCCGTGATTTGGCGGCTAGTAACCGCACTTCATGCGCAAAATATATCACTTACCGAGATCTGCTTCGGCAGAGTGTCACACCCAGTAATGGGTAGAAGGCGTGATGATATATTTATTTTATTTTATTTGATATTGAATCAAGTCGGCCTGTGGGTCTTGAGAACCCTGGTTCGATTCCCACAGGCGACAATTTTTATAATTTCAAAACTACCCCTGTGGCTCTCCCACCATTAACATCTTTGGGGGTCGTGATTTGACGACTGGTAACCGCACTTCACGCGCAGAATACATCACTTACCGGGATCTGCTTCGGCAGAGTGCCACACCCAGTAATGGGTAGACAGCGTGATGATATATTTATTTTATTTTATTTGATATTGAATCAAGTCGGCCTGTGGGTCTTGAGAACCCTGGTTCGATTCCCACAGGCGACAATTTTCATAATTTCAAAACTACCCCTGTGGCTCTCCCACCACTAACATCTTTGGGGGCCGTGATTTTACGGCTGGTAATCGCACTTCACGCGCAGAATACATCACTTACCGAGATCTGCTTCGGCAGAGTGCCACACCCAGTAATGGGTAGAAGGCGTGATGATATATTTATTTATTGAAATTATTACATAAATACATATTAAATTTCTTAAATGCGTCTTTTTCTATTCCAATTAATTATTTTCTTAACAATACAATTATCTGGGCACGTGTGTCCGAAATCAATTGAGAGAGACGTAGGCGTGTAAAATGGGTAATAATTTTTTTTTGTAATTAAAAAGTATCCGAGAAACAATAGTCCATAATCGAAATAACAAGAATTAATGATAAGAACATAAAATGTATATATTGAATTATAAAATAGTAAAAAAAATTTGAAAATAATGCTTTACTGCAGAGCTATAAGCGATTAAAAATATAGTGACATCACAAGTACTGAAGCGTTGTCATTGGCCATTTTTTCGCGCGGTTAAGCTATCAAAACAATTTCTCAATATTATTATCTACATTTATTTTGACAGTATTGACAGATAAAACATCAAACATTTGTTTAATTTAGTTTCAATTCCATGGCTATAGATAGTTTTGAAGCAATTTTCTTCATTTTCAGATCTAATTTATACCGTTACAAAGCATTCAAAATTAATTTTGTGTATTGATTTTAATGCAGAATTTTGTGCTTAAAGTAATTAGGGAAGCAAAAAATTACAATAAATGTGTTTTCATGTTAAATCCTTACCAAGCACCACCTGTATAATTTAAATTAAAATATTTACTCAGATATTAATTGTTCAAAATTTTCAATCTCTTATGGATAATCAGTAATGGATGTTTCAAGTTTTGTTTGAGAAATTATTTTGACTTGACTTGTTCAATGCAGTTGAATACTTTCAGAAATAAATGATATATTTCATTCCCTGTATGAAAACGATTACGTCACATTCGGTATCCATGTGATTCAAGATTTTGTACTTAAAACGTTTAAATTGGTATTGGATTTATATTTTTAAAACATAACCTAATATTTAAACGTCAGATTAATATAATTATTGCTTTATAAAATTTAATAACCAAATTCTGCATATATTAAATGAAAACCAAATATAAATTTATTGATATATTTAATTTCATAAAATAAAACTCAAAAGAATATACATTATATATGTATTATTATTATATGTAAATAAATAATGTATGAAAATACAAAATACAATGCATATTGCCTCTTGTACTACAGTTAAATTAATTACAGGTCCTCGATCGTCTCCAGTGCAAAATAATCATGAAGATGACAAACGCATTTCTGCATTTGATTACCCAAAATTTTTCTAGCCATTTCTTATTTCTCAGTCTGTATTTATATATCAAAAATGTCACACACTTAGAAATGACAGGCGAGAAAATAACAAAATCATGACCATAGGTCTTTATTTTTATTTTATAAACAAATGTGAACAAAGTAAATATAAATTTTCGTATTAGTAAGAATTGTCATACGTTTTCATTAAAATAATAAATGTGATAGAACCTGAAAAAAACATGAAACGTGTTTCTTTTCTTATTAAGACATACGTTAATGCCATTCGCATAGATACGAATAATATTATTTAAAAATGATAGCTATATTTCATTGTATCTATGATAACCTCGTCCACATATGACGTAATCGTTTTTATACAGGAAATGGAGTTTACTAAAAGTATAAGTCAAAATAAAAACAACCCAAGAAACACAAATCATATCACACTGATAATACGTGCGAGATTTAAAATGTTAATAAAGTGATATTTTTTTATTAAAAGTTGACTTGTTTGGTACCATTATAAAGCTAATGCAAAATACTTTCAGAAAAAGAATATAAAAAATATATCATTACATTTAAATATTACTGAAATCGTTTCCGGTGAAACCGGAAGTGCGATTCAGGACTATACATACACAAAAATGTAGCATTAAACTATAGATCTAAAATTAAAAATTAAATAATTAGTTATTTGTCCTTATTTTTTCAATGTCTTTGTAAAATAGATATTTTTTATGAGAGCTCCTTAATTTACAATTCCAGTGCACGCCACTGTCTTGACAACCTATAAACTTAAAGTAAAATTGTTAAGGAAACTGTAGGCGGCAGACAAGCGTCAAGAAAATACTTTGTATCTTTCCGAATAAATGTTTAACTAATTTTTGTACTTGTAGTACAGAATTTCAAATACAGATGGCAGACGTGCTGCGAATAAAGGTGCTACATATATATTTTCTTTTTAAGAGCAGTGCTCGAAACATATCACGATCTTATTCTTTTATTTTTTATTTTGTTTTACTTAAGCAATTATCAATTAAACTACCATTAGTTCTTTGTATGTAGGTACGGAGCGTATAAATATGACCATATGTGTCGCCAAATATTGAATTTTAAACATGATTTAATGGGGTGGCTAGCTCAGTGGTATGAAGTCGGCCTGTGGATCCTGAGAACCCTGATTCGATTCCCACAGGCGACAAACAAGTTTAATAATTTCAAAAACTACCCCTGTGGCTCCTCCACCATTAACATCTTTGGAGGCCAGGATTTGACGACTGGTAACCCCACTTCTCGCGCATAAATATATCACTTACCGAGATCTGCTTCGGCAGAGTGTCACACCCAGTAATGAGTAGAAGGCGTGATAATATATTTATTTATTTATTTATTTTTATTATTTAAAGAAAGAAAAGCAATAAAATCAAATTATGAAGATTATTTTTTGACGTGATGGGATAATGACCGACAAAACATTTTCACCAATTTAAAATTACCACTGTGGCTCCCCCATCATTAACATCTTTGGGGGCCGTGATTTCACGGCTGGTAACCGCATTTCACGCGCATAAATATATCTCTTACCGAGACCTGCTTAGGCAGAGTGCCACACCCAGTAATGAGTAAAGGGCTTGATGATATATTTATTTATTTATTTATTTTATTTTTTGACGTTTCTCAAAACCAATGAAATGCTTCATTGTATGTCACATGTCTGCGATTTAACCAATAATTATTATACTGAGAATGAACTCTTGTGATTATTCCCGGTAATAATCTCTGTAGGTGCTTTCTGTTTGTGACAAATGATAGGTAGTTGTCAAATAATTATTTAAAACTGTCAACGCGTCAAGTAAAATGTGTGAAAAAAATCGATTTAGTTGTATTTCAGATACAGAAATACACCAACAAATTTTGGAAACAACTTCCAAGAATACAGTAATAAGTAATCAATCGATATGAACCCATTTCATAATCTTTTAAGTTGGATGAATCGACCTCAACAGTTAAGCCAAAAAATAATCTAATTAAATATAACTCGAGAGTTCGATAAATTAAAAAATAATGGCTGGCAACACGTTTTCAAAAGATCTGTCAAATTATTTTCAATTTATTCTCACTCACTTGTTATATTATTACTGAGAATTTGGCTTAGGTCAATTTCATTAATTCAAAAATCAGGATTAGCTAAAACTCTTGCGAAATCCGCTGTTATTGACAACTCAAATCAACTATAGAAGCGCTGCGTTCGCCAAACTTTGATAGGATAAATATTTTGTTTACATTATAGACCACGGGCGTGTGACGTCACGATTTTTGATGTGCTCCGTAACTGTCAAACGAGTGACTCTCACATCAGTATTAATTGTACGATTTAGACTGTATAGATAGAATATATTTTTAACAAGTATATGTGCATATAATTCCAAAACTGACAAGTTTCTATTCTGTGCATCATTTTATGCGTGACAAAGTGTGTGATTTATTTTATCAAGTGAAACGTAATTTGAAGATTGTGCCGCGAGTGCATACTTTTACAATTTTATTGTGTTTATATATTTAAAGTCACTCGTTTAACAGTTACGGAGCACATCTAAAATCGTGACGTCACACGCCCGTGGTCTATTGCACATACAGGGTGGTGAACGCAACTCTCGAACATAGGGATTTAACATATAAAATAATGATTTTGTAATTTCCTGCTTCTCTAATTATTTTAAACAAAAAAGCTTCGAATAAAAAATTAAACAAATGTTTGACGTATAATCTGTCAAAATAATTTCTTTATTTATTATGTCATTTATTTTGGCAGATAAAGCGACAAACATTTGTTTAATTTTGTTTTAGTTCCATGGCTATCAATAGTTTTCAGGCTATTTTCGTTATTTTCAGATCAAATTTGTGCCGTTACGACGCATGCATAATTAATTTTGTTTATTGACTTAGATGCAGAATTTTATGCCCTAAAACTTTTATTCGAAGCTTTTTTGCTTAAAATAATTAGGGAAGCAGGAAATTACAAAATTGTTCACCATCCTGTGCATTTTAATTATTTTCGAAAGATCTGTCAAATTATTTATCTTCACTCTCTTGTTATATTATTACTGAGAAAAATTGAAAAGTAGTTTTTTTTAAACATTTATAATCAAAAAATGATCCAGGTAACTCCATTCCCTGTATGAAAATGATGACGTCACATTCGGTATCCATGTGGTTCAAGATTTTGTACTTAAAACGTTTACATTGGTATTGGATTGACATTTTTAAAACATAACCTAAAATTTAAATGTCAGATTAAAATATTTATTATTCTATAAAATTTAATTTGTTTATAATGAAACCAAATTCTGCATATATTAAATAAAAATCAAATATAAATTTATCTTAACGCACGAAAAATATTACCTACCTTATTATAATATGTAATTTTGTAAAATAAAACTCAAAGGAATATACATTTTTATATGTATTATTATTATATATAAATAAAAATATTGGAAAATACAAAATACAATGCACATTACCTCTTGTACTACAGTTAAATTAATTAAAGATTCCAGCGCAAAATAATCATGAAGATGACAAACGCATTTATGCATTTGATTACCCAAAATTTTTTAGCCATTTCTTATTTCTCAGTCTGTATTTATGTATCAAAAATGTCACAAACTTAGAAATGACAGGCGAGAAAATATAGCTCTCTATTTTTATCTTATAAACAAATGTGAACAAAGTAAATGTAAATTTTCGTATTAGTAAGAACTGTTATACGTTTTCATTAAAATAATATTATTTTATTTCGATTTGTCGATGTTTGTTACGATTTGTTTTTGAATGATTTTGACATTTGATACAAACTTTAAATTATGTTGAGTACAACAAATTTAATTTCTACGTAATTTTGAGTTATTGACATAACATTGACATAAGGTATGTGGCCCAGGCTTCAGATGAAATTACACATATTTTTTTTGTCAAAATACGGAGTGATCAAAAGGAATTGTTACAGTTGGCAATAAAAAAAACTACTTGAAATTGGTAAGCCTGATACATAAATTCATTCCCTGTTGTTGACAGTGACATTTAAAATTGAAATTTGAGTACATTTATTATTACATTTATTTCTAAAGTATTTCTATTACTTAAAAAGTCAAAATTCTATTAGCTGTCAGACTCCTGGCATAACCTATTTGTATTTAATAGAAATGTCAAATAGCATTTCCGTCTTTATCTGACGTTGTGCCAACTGTGGAATAAAAAGATCTCTGGAATTGTATTGCCAACTATAACAATTCCTTTTGATCACCCTGTAGGATAAGAAGGAAATTTTATTGAACGAAAGAGAAAATCAAATTGATATGTCTTTATTGTAAATATTATATTTCAAAGCAAATTTTAAAAAAGTTAATTGAGTTCCAAAATGAATATCTTAATCCACACATTATTATTATTTTTGTTCTTCAATAAATCATCTTCTAGCGCAATCTCAAACATTTTGATCGAATAATGATTGCATTTTGTTGGTAAAGTGTAAAATTAGCAATCATGATAAAATCTGTAAAATATAATAATATTAGTAAACCTGCATATCATATAATTTAGGAAATACTTACTTTGCTGTTAATAACTTATTTACAAAGAGAAAACAAGTTTATATAAATCAAATGACTGTTTACAGAAACAAAAAGTATCAACAAGATGGTGTTAAAAACGCTGCGTAAATTACTAAATTTAATTGCCTTAAATTTAACACCTATCAGAACCAAGCTGCATGTCCTCCGACCACTGGTGTCGTTTTTTTGTCATATTTTATTGGAAAAATATTCAATGTAAAATACTGTAAAAATATTAAATATATGAAGACATGTAATGTAGGATTCGACAATTATGTAGATGGATGACAAGGTTTCAAGTTTCTATGTTTTAATAGTTATTTGTACAACTAGTAATAAAAGCAATACTTTTTTCACGAATTTGAAGTTTGATTCATGATAGCGATGCCGGAATAGATCAATCAAATAAGTGAAAAACAGATGCTTTCATTACGTATTGTACATGTATTTTTTTATATATTAGGTTGATTTTAAGTTCAATAGTATTGTAACGAATTTAAAGCCAGACAGTCGAGAACATTCCAGAAACCTTCTCGAGAAACAAGTGCGTAGCAGCGTGACCTCACTTGAGTTCGCTCGCATGTCTGAGCGTGTGGTTTGACGGAATATTCTAGGACATTCTGGAATATTCGAGAACTGTTCTACGCACGGGAGTATATAAGCCGAGGTCGAGTGGCTGAGTGGACAGTTGACAGTTGACAGTTGACAGTTGACAGTAGACTTCGAGCTCGTAATATAAATGTGGTGAAATAAATAACAGTGCTAGTGTACGTAATATAAATAATAGTTTTAGTGACCGTTATATAAATAATATTAGTGTTTAAATACTTATTAGTAGTGTTTAAGATTTATTGTAGTGTTAATTTGTTTTAAATAAGTTTGTGTTATTTTTATATTCATTCATTAAATAAATACTCTTATTTTCGTTTAACATAAATAGTTGTGAGTCATTTCTGTGCCTTAAACATTCTACACACTTCTAGAAAGACGAAAAACGTTACAGTATGTTGGAAAATTTTAAATGATCTCCATAAATAAATAAAATAAATATATCATCACGCCTTCTACCCATTACTGGGTGTGGCACTCTGCCGAAGCAAATCTCGGTAAGTGATATATTTTGCGCGTGAAGTGCGGTTACCAGTCGTCAAATCACGGCCCCCAAAGATGTTAGTGGTGGGGAAGCCACAGGGGTAGTTTTGAAATTATGAAAATTGTTTGTCGCTTGTGGGAATCGAACCAGCGTTCTCAGGATCCACAGGTCGATTTCATACCATGAGCTAGCCACCCCATAAATGATCTCCATGGAGAAATAAAAATGGGAAAAAATAAAACTAATGAAATTTTACTATTTTTTTCAATATTTTTAAAAAAATTTTACATGATTTTTAAAATTCGTTTGTTTAAATAACAAAGTTACTATTTATTTTCGCGTAAAAAATTCTTTATCAAGTCGTTATTATTCCCTTTAATTAATTTATTTATATAGTTATTTTACAGAATGATCAAACGGAATTGTTTCAGTTGGCAATAAAAATAACTACTTGAAATTAGTAAGCCTGATACATCAATTAATTTTCTGTTGTTGACAGTGACATTTGAAAATTTAAATTTAAATTTGAGTACATTTATTATTACATATTATTTCTAAATTATTTCTATTACTCAAAAAGTCTAAATTCTATTAGCTGTCAGACTCACAGACTCAGACATAACCTATTTGTATTTATTAGAATTGTTAAATAGCATTTCCGTCTTTGCCTGGTGTTGTGCCAACTGTGGAATAAAAAGATCTCCGGAATTGTATTGCCAACTGAAACAATTCCTTTTGATCACTCTGTATTTTCATTTTTATGTTTAAAAATATTTTGACAGTAAACAGGATGTTTTGTTAATTATTATCCAGGTGACAACAAACCACTTTACACGTCACATGAAACCATTAGATATGAAATTTCTTTTTTCATAAAAATTTAGAACTTTTTGCAATAGCAACACAAAAGTTGTGTACATCTCGGTTGAGAAGTTCTTTTTTAGTCTTAATTTGGCTTTCACCTCGATGCAAACTTTAGATTCCTCAAAAAAAGAACACTTTTACAACCTTAATATACAAATAACTATTAAAACTCGGATTCCTGAATCCTTTTTACCCAGCTAAAGAAATATGATAATTAAATTTGATCCAACTTACTTGTTTCACAACAAAATGGTTTCAGTAATTCAAATTTGTATAAAATGTCAATTTATTTCACATATTGGTCGGGAGACATGCCGCCTGGTTCTAATGTCAGTTGTATACAATTTGCTTCTTAGTTTACTTATATCAATTCAAATAAAAATCAGGTAACTAACTAAAGTTAATTAACTGATTGACCTAGAAGGTAAATTAGTTCGAGTTGAATATTAATTAGAAAATATAATAGTGGGAGCATAGTAACAAAGTAATCCAATCAAACTAATGATAAATTCTGTGTCCCCAAGTTAATTGAAGCGTGGGCGTTCAACATGGATAATAAGTTTATTGCAAATAAAGTGTGCGGTAAGCAATTGTGACACCAAATTACATATGTAACACAGATTATCTTATTTTAATGTCACTAATTAAAGAAATTAAATAATATAGTTGTTAGTTTCGTTATTAGATTCGTTGTTAGCAGTAAACGTGAGTAATTTGAGATGTTTTATGCATATGTTATGTACGTTGAAGAAAGAAAATGAATGATAAGTGAATAGGAATGATGTGATTGAAGGTTTGTTGTGTGATAATGATTTCGAGTGTAATAAATGAATGAGTTTATATGGAGTGATCTATGAATGTGGTTGAAGTGAGGGTGGTTTGTTTGGATGAAAATATTTGACGAGGGCTGATTCTTTGATGAGTGAATGTTTTATGAGTGATTTTAGGGTTCGCGCTACCCCATTTGTTGGGATATAGCGTGAAGATATGTATGTATATACTATATACTACTGGTTTTCAAACTTTTCGTAGCCAGTAAAAAACACTACAACATCTCTCGCAACCCCCTAACTTTTTATGTAATAGTTATTTTTATAACAAGTGCCGAAAAGGCTTGAAATCTGCACGCGCACGTAACCTTTTTCGGCACGTGTTATAAACAACATTTTTCCTACAATTGTGCGATTTAGAAAATCATTAAAATATCAGAATTTTAATGATATTACACGAGAACGATGTTTTACGGCGTTGTTATGGTTTGTTTGTTGATTGCTTGCACATTGTTCTACGTTATTTAAAAATATTTAATTAATTTCAAGTTAATGCCTTCAAAATTGTCTAGATTGGAATACTATACTGATTGATTCTTCTGCACTTGCACGTAACGAGCCTTTTTCGGCACTTGTTATAAAAATAACTATTTTAACACTGTTTTTATTATCTCACATTTTATTTGAGATTTTTGTAATAGTATTTAGTGAAAGTGGTTCAGAAAATTCCTACATAAATTAATGAAAAACGCAAAATGTGTAGTACGAAATATTGCATCACCGAAATACAGAATACAATAATGATTGCCTTAAGTTTCTATAATAGGTGATATTTTGCATTATAAATTTTAACCTAGATCTTAGATGAATAATAATTTATTATTAACCGTTTCTAAGCAAGAGGCAGTGAAAAACAAATTCTTGAATCAAGAAGAGGTAAATAATCGTTTGTTGCTTAGTTACGAGAAAAAAATAATAAAAACACGACCATATAGACAAATGCAGCTAAGCGATACACCACCTAGCGGTAATTTTTAGAACTACTGTATCCATGACTCATTTTGAACTGCGTTATATATTAGATACATATATTTTGAAATATATTCGGTGTGTTAACTCTAATAACTCTTTTTTATGGTAAGTAGTTAATCAAGTAGTTTGTAAATAGAACTGTTGCCAAATAAAATTTTTCACTGTACATCTCAAATGAAATGCAATACCTATTAATTTGTTAAAGCCAAAGAAAATATGATAAATAAATTCAAAAGAGTGACAGAATTTTGAGAATGATATACAAAATTTCGCACAAAGTGAACATTAAAACGCTACGCATAATAATGTCGAAATAGAGAAATGTCACGATATAAATACAGTAGAAGAGACAGAAACAGTAGATACTATAATAAATTTATTAAATAATCAACCGAAAATATTTGGGGAGACCAGAAAGATTGTTGTACATTTAATAAATACAGAAAGAGCTCTTAACCATTTCAGGCTTAGATAATTTAGATATTTTAATTTTTATTCTAAATTTAATAGATTTAATATATAGTGACAATCGTGTAAATAAATTAAATATAAAACAGAGAGTTATTTTGTGTTTTATAATATTAAAGTGGGATTTAAGTTTTGTAGTTTTAAAACGTCAAAAATCTATCCTGGATACAATAGTTCGCGAAGTGTTCCAGATGGCGCAGCGATCTTCATTTTATTTGCCTATTACGTCAGAAACATTCTCTTACGAACTTATAAAATTAAAGTAAAATTGTTAAAGTGACTGTAGGTGGCAGACAGGCGGACAAGCGTCAAGAAAATACTTTGTAGCTTTCAGAATAAATTTTTCACTAATTTTGTACTTGTAGTACAGAATTTCAAATGTACATGTCAGACGTGCTGCGAATAAAGCTACTTTATTTTTTTTCCTTTTAAGAGCAATACTTGTTTTACATAAGTAATTTTCAAGTTTATGAAAGATAGAAAATGAGACGGCCATTAACAGAAATCTGAGAAGTTATGAGAAATAAGTTTTTAACGTTTATTTTTTTATTTTCTTTACTCTTCTACAATATTTCTTAGATTACGATTGAGCCGCAGTAAGGTAGAACATGAGTATTTTTAAATTGAGTGGGAGTCCAAATGGAAATCTTCGAATTCGAATAGGAATATATATTTTTTCTTTTTTGTTTTTCAGAATTAAATAAATATCAGTACCGTCACATTTAAATTTTTTTGAGAAAAATGCATTAAAGTGCAAATATTTAATTGAAATTGCATAAAAATCAGCATCTTATGAAAGCAGAGCTGGGCAATACTTAATTACTTAAGTACTTAAGTACCAATTTTTCGTATCTTCTAGTACTTAATACTTATACTGAAGTATATTTATTTTTGTGTTACTTAATACTTGAAATTTTTAAGTACTAAATATCAGCTTGTACTTAACACTTACATTTTTGGATAGTAAATGTAAAAAATATTGAAGTACTTTTCAAATAATTAGGTACCTCAATATTACTAAAATCAAGAAAAGTACTTGAATATTTCGAAACATTGAAGTACTTTGAGTTTGCGGTTAATGCAGTTTTTTTTATTGTGCTGTACTGTGACGTGACGGTGAGGAGCACAGACATGTATATTCTTGTTTTTTGTTGTTGTAATAATATATTACATATTACTTTATCAACTATGTACATTTTTATTTATGTACCTATATATTAGTACACTAGTATTACATATATATGTTAATTTTTATATATAAGACTGATTTTTTTGTAATTTCCGACTACACACTAAATTTTGCATGTACCTATTTATTTTGAAATAAAAAAATGTTTTTATTTTTTAATCATGTTTTCAAAATGTATATTTAGAATATGTTTTTATTAAAATAAATAACAATAACAGAAATACTATAGCATACGAATATACCCAATACTGATACTTGCAAAATACATATTTTTACATAAAACAAAATACGAAATGTCTATTGCGATGTGGAATTGAGTCTTAATAAATAAGAAAAAATAGGAAAAAATTTTCCATCACTTGTCTCGTAATTCCACAGAGGTTTTTACAGCACGTTTGCATCAACTTCTCAGGTCATCAACAAACGGCTGGTCAGTTCAGCTTTAACCATAGACGTACGTTTCGTCCTTCCGGACTCATCAGTATGGTGCGATCATATATCCAACTAGATCAACTAGGAACTAGTGGATTGTGATACCGACTTAGCTGAACTGACTGATGTTAACCTATCTACAACGGTAACATGACATGAGAGCTATGGAGCCACTCGTGGTGCCATCTACCGACAAAATACATATTTTTACCTTGGTCTGAAAAAACTGGAACTTTACTTAAGTATTTTCAAGCTGTACTTGAAAAAGTACTGCAAAACAAGTACTGATCATGGTTAGTCC
The DNA here is from genome assembly GCA_911728475.2 of Pterostichus madidus. NCBI lineage: Eukaryota > Metazoa > Arthropoda > Insecta > Coleoptera > Carabidae > Pterostichus > Pterostichus madidus. The sequence goes on from OU452314.1 coordinate 28,973,235, forward strand.
TGGTACTTCTACTTAAGTACTTTGGTCCTGATACTTGCCCAGCTCTATACGAAAGAAACAAATGAACAAATCATAATATTTTTGTTTGTTTGATTAATCGCTAACAGGCAGATTCATAAAGCGGATTAGTGCGAACACCATTTTTTATTTCGTTTTTAATTCTCTTTTCAATGTACGAAACAAGTTTATTTTAACTTGAGTTAAAAAGAGAGTTAATTAGCATCAAATTTAGTTCATTTTTTTAATCTGTTTTAATTTGAAACAGAGTTATAGATAATATTAAAAACGGTTTTAGCGCTAATCCGTTTTATGAATCGGCCTTTAAATGTCAATATTATTTTGTGAAAAAATAAATAAATAAATTTTGAATTAATTATACATTTTTCTCAAAAATTTTGTATTCGTTAAATTTAGAATAAAATTCCCTATCGAACAAAAAAAAATAACATGGTCTCATTTAAAATAAGTTGCACCCGTATTTTGAGAACCACTAGTCGAAAACAATTTTTGTATATAGTTTTGTAATAGATTAACAAAATGGTATTTCTTTGCTAATTAAACCAACCTTGTAGCTCTTACAGTTCTCGAGATAGCAATTGTGGCACTCTTAAATTGAACATCTTATATTCGTGTAAAATATAAAAAAAAACTAAATCTGCATCTTTCGTATTACAATGACTAACGAAGTCACCCTGAATTCAACCCTGCATTGCGTGGTTGAAACTCGAAGACAATGAAACAAAGAACCGAATCAATATGACAGGCAAGCGTGCATATGCATTACGTGATGATTTCATGATAGGAAAATGCGAGCAAGCGGGAACACTCACACTGCGGACTGCGGACGATTCGACGTCAGTGTGAGTGAGAAAAGTGAAAATGTATGTCGCGGGAAATATTCCAATACGTGCACGAGATATTTATGTTTTCGCACTGAAAGGTATCACAAATTTTCGTGAAAATTTGTATCGTAGAAATGTATGGTTGTTCCGATACAGGCTGTTTTTATTTTGGCATAGTGTTGGAAAGAAAACTTAAAAAAAAAATAGAAAAATTATTAAATTTTGTTAATTTTATTACCGGGTTTAATAGAAAACGCGAGCCATAGGTTCATATGAACTATTCCTGATAGTGAACGACACGAACTAGTTCGTGAGTTTATTAAAGACTAGTTCACTGCGAACTATTCGGATATGATTCACCACCACGGCGGCACGATCGATGAGGTCGAATCGATAGCGGAGAACGGAGAACAAGTGAACGAGTGAACGAGACTAATTACTAGAGGAGCTTACTAAGCTTACTTCACACTTCGTTCGTTCGTGGTCGTTGCTTTGATCATCGCTCTGCTTCTGCTGTCTGCTGTCAAATTATAGTAGAACCAGATCCTAAAAGTTCACTTGTTCTCGCTCGTGAATCACAATACAATACGATTTCCGTTCATCATAGTCTTAAAAATTTCGTGAACGAAAGTGAACTAATAAACTAGTTCAGTGAATTAATCTTTTTGGTGAACGAGAACGAATGAACTAGAATTCCCATCTCTAATACAAATGATATTTTAGTGGCTGTAAAGTATTATATTTCATATTGTGTCAAATTTTTATGTTTACAGGAGTGATTTCAGTCCAAAAAGTGAGTTTTTACAGTATTAGAATCCAAATAATCCTTACGATACTATTATCGCAAGGTAATATAATAGATATCCAACTGTTTTTTTACTTTTAATTAAATTTAATTATAGTTATTTTAGGATTTCACTTTTAAGATTAGGAAATGAAAATAATGTTTAAAAACTAAATGCGACACGGTATCAAATAAACCATTATCTATATTCATTTTGAACTTCCTGGATACCTCTTACTCGTACCATGAAAACTTATTTACCGGACTTGTAATGTAAATATCTATTACGGACGCAAAAATAACCATCATCTAATAACCTTAGTAAAGATTAATATTTCACTGAATGTTTCAATTTTCGTACAAATATTCTAACCAAAAAAAATCACTTCAAAAAAAAAAAAAAATATATATATATATATGTATATAACTTAACGATATCTGCTTCGGCAGAGTGCCACACCCAGTAATGGGTAAAAGCCGTGATGATATATTTATATTTTAATTAATTAGTTTGGGGAATTTCTAAATTGATTACAGAGGACTTTGATTAGCAAAAAATTATTTGAGAAGTTTGACGCCAATGCTTCTATTTATTTAGGATGTACAGTATATTTATGTCTAAACATAAATTTTGTGCGAAATATATAGTAATAAAGTAATCTTGAAAGAATCTTTCTGAAAGCATCTTCCGACACAAGTATCTCTTCATTTCTATTGAAAAAATAAACCAAAACAAAACACACATCTTTATTTCATTGTCTCCAGCCTACATCTTCCAACAGTTTCTTTCTTGTGCCAAAAATACCCATTCAATTCATCTGACAACAGCCATCTCTTTCCTTTGTTTCTCCGTCTCTCCTGAAGACATTTGGTAGAGTTCCAGGCGGCTAACTGTAATTTCATCTTAATCACTATTATCCAATTAACGCGAACAATTAACGGGTGCCCGAGCGAAATTATCGCGCGAGACGGCGAACGAATTACGTCGCGGCGGTGGCGATGGTGGCGACGGTAACTCAATTACTCGGAGCAACGCGAGTCCGGTGACTTCACTGTGGAATCCGGGACGCCGGCATCCGAAGCTAAGGGTCAAAGAGTATACGTAAGGTTGAAAAGAGATTTTATGGTTGTGTTTAATCATTGATTAGAGAACAATGGAATTTGAATGTGATTATAGGACTTGTTGTTTAGTTAATAATGGGTGGAACAAATGAAATACGGTTGATTTATGCGGCAATATCATTTATTATTAACATTTGTATTTATGAATTAAGTTAACACTGTCGATATGGTCAGCCAACTACCAAATGACTGTACACAATAATGTATGCTGATGACACGTCCATAGTGATATCGGATAGGGACGGTAACGCGCTGCAGGAAAAATGTAATGATAGTATGCAGTGTCTAGAGGTGTGTAATTCGTGAACGAACTAGTTCATATGAACTATTCCTTATAGTGAACGAAACTAACTAGTTTGTGAGTTTATTAAAGACTAGTTCTCTGCGATCTATACGGATATGATTCACCAACACCGCGCGGCGGCCGATGAGGTCGAATCGAAAGCGGAGAACGGAGAACAAGTGAACGAGTGAACGAGACTAATTACTAGAGGAGCTTATTTCATACTTCGTTCGTGGCACAAATACTATTTTTAAATAGTAATTTTTAATTTCTTTCATTTGCTGTTATTTTAGATATCTTTGCATCTCGTATTTATATTGTCTCTATTGTTGTTTTTTTTATTTTTATAATTTTATTTTGTGTATTTTTTATTTATTTAAAACACAACTTTAAAAAACCAATTTTGTCTTTTATTTTTTTCTTCTGTCATACTTGCTGCCAAATTATACTAGAACCAGATCCTAAAAGTTCACTTGTTCTCGCTCGTGAATCACAATACAATACGATTTCCGTTCATCATAGTCTCAAAAATTTCGTGAACGAAAGTGAACTAATGAACTAGTTCAGTGAACTAATCTTTTTGGTGAACAAGAACGAATGAACTAGTTCACTCAAATGAACTAGAATTCCCATCTCTAGCAGTGTCTATCACGGTGGTTTCTCTTTACTGGCGCTACAGCCCGAGTCGGGCCTGGGCCTACCGGGCACACCGAGCCGCAGTTTTTACGCTGCCGTACTGCCGGTTTTCTGAGTCAATGTTACTTACTTTTAAGGCATATGTATAAGTGACTAGCTTATAGCGCCCGAGTATGATTAATACAAGTAACTGTATTTTTTATTTTAACGACAAATCATACTTTGTCGACAGGCGGATTCGAACTGACGAACCTTGGTTCGGATGACGTCACAGCATGTTAAGAGATGTGCATTAACACGCTCGGCCATCGCGCCTGTATCACGGTGGTTTAGTAAGAATAATTTGTACTTGAATGATAGTAACACGATATTATTACGCTTTCATTCTTGGCAACACATCAATAATTTAAAACTAGATGTCCAAATATGTAATGAATCAAATCTAATTCTACGGAATTTTTAGGATTAAATATGGAAAATTCTACAATGGAAATTACAATGTGTAAAGCCCACTAAACAGCTGAACACTGCATGCTACCAGATTAGACATTTGAAAGGATAATTGCATACACACTATCTTCTCTGGCACTACTATGCATTTGTTAAGTCAAGGCTGCGTTACGACATATGCTTTTAGTGTGCAACAACAGGTGCACTACAAGTTTTCATCACTCAAAAATGAATTGTTCGGCATTTAGCAGGAGTTACAAGTCGGGAACATTGTAAATAGATATTCGTCGACATGAAAATCCTAACGCTTATTTGCTTAAAAATATTTAATAATTTGCATTAAAAGGTCTAATACTCCTTCTAGCTTCAAAAGATTACTGAAAGAATTCTTAATTTTAAAAGCATATTATAATATGGACGAATTTTTTAACGATATACAATTATTTAACTGTTTTTGAATTGAATGACAATTTCTATACTCTTTTTTGTGTCGACGGAATGTAATATTAATAATGATAATATGAATTCATATTTTGGTTTTCTTACAATTCGGATTTTTCATTATCATCTCAGCTTTATGAAATACAGACTAATTAAATATTCCTAAGTATTTTCTTAAAGTTGACTTTTATTTGGTAATTAATTAACTAAACTGCACAACAGGAAATTAATAGTAAATACAAGGGACAAGCTTATGGTGTAATTATAACCAATTGAACGCAGTCGTGTTTTTTCAATTATTAGTTGAAGTTAGCTAGGTTTGAACTCATGAACTTCACTTGTAGAGGAGTGTTCTATCTAGGCAACCACGACTGTCGGTCAGTAATAATACAAAACACGCAGATTCAAACTATACATTGTATTAAATGTTGTGCTCTTTTTAATCTGATAAAGTAAATTTCATTTGTGGATTGAAAACGTGTTACACAAATAAAATTGAATAAATGCGTCTGCGGTATTTTGTTCGATGTTTATTTTAGTGAATTTAAATGTAAATATCGTTAAGTTAGTGTAAGAGCGTAATGCAATTGTACTAAGTGTATATATGTATTTTGTTACAGTTCGAGAAGGAAGAAACCTGATACCAATGGATCCAAATGGTTTATCGGATCCCTACGTGAAGTTGAAACTCATCCCAGATTCAGACAACGTCAAGAAGAAAACTAAAACGATTCGATCCACTCTCAACCCGATTTGGAATGATACTCTCGTATTGTAAGTCGCTTTTCACTTTAATATTTCTTTCTTGTTGATTAACAATAAAAACCTGACTCTAAAAGAGTTTCAACTCATTTTGAATTTAGGCTGAGTCAAATTAAGTTTATCACATTCTTTAAAATGTTTATATAAACTTTAATTTATTGTTATTACCGCTTTGTCTCCAAAATATTTTTTAGAATAATTTATTAATAACTGGTTTGAATAAGCTTAGCTCCAAAAGCCTAAATTAGTTTATTTGAATGAGAATTGATTTGTAAAAGTTTGTTTTTACAGTCTAAGCTGTAAAAGTATTTCTATGAAAAACAACAAATTTTACATACTTCAATAAACATAATTATTTATAAAAATGCAGCTTTGTAATCTTGGAGGAAGTTAACTCTTTTTAGTATTGTACTGTAAAAGTTATTTTTATAACAAGTGCCGAAAAAGACTTGTTACGTGCAAGTGCAGAATTTAACGCACGATGCTTGCCGAGTGCGGAAAACTGCACGAGCACGTAACCTTTTTCGGTACGTGTTATAAACAACATTTTTCCTACAACTGTGCGATTTAGTAAATCACTAAAATATTATCAAAATTTATAAAATTTTAATGATACGAGTATTACACGAGAACGATGTTTTACGGCGTTGCTATGGTTTGTTTGTTGATTGCTTGCACATTGTTCTACATTATTTAAAAATATTTTACTAACGTCAAGATAATTTCTTCAAAATCGTCTAGATTGGAATAGTACAGTGAGTGATTCTTCTTTATCATAAATATCTCCAAAGATAATTGAAGCACCGGATCATGCTATGTTGCACCTATTTTCGACAATGACAATCAACCTGCTGCTGGTACTTCTAAAGCCTCCGAAATTATTGTCAATAATATTACTGTTAATAATTTGAACAGGTACGGAAGAAATCAATGTTTGTTTAGACAATACAAAAGTTTCCACTTTACATTATGTCAATATAAGCAACTGTAACAACTGTGTTAATAATATACACACACAATAAATATTATGTATTTCACTTACTTAAAACTATGTATCGACATATTTTACTTTGTTCGGTTCCTTTTATTAGTTGTGTACAGATTAGATATACTGCAATTTAAGGTTATTTTTATAAACGTCAAAATATACTACTGCATATTTACTAGCGCTGGCTCACTGCATCTTCTTCTTCCATAAGCGTCTGTGGCCCAAATATGACTTACGCGCTTGGCGCGAAATTTAAATCGCTCTCAAAAAAACTTTTTTTACATTTGCGTAATGAAGTACTTTCCACACTTAGTGTTAAGTTTGTTAAAATTGATTCAATTCTCAATATCATGTCATATCATATAATCTCATATAATGTCATATATTGTCATGTAATGTCATATAATGTCATATTAATGTCATGTAATGATGTCATAGAGAGTAAATAAATAGTGAAGTAAGTTAAAACTGTAGTCTAGTTAATTAGATAATAAATTAAGTAAGTCATTGAAGTTATGTCATTATTGTATTAGTGTTTGGTAAAAAGTCAAAGGCATGTGAGAAAATAAATTCAGTGAATTAAGTAGGTCAAACTAATTGTTGTAAGTGACTGTTATAAGTCATTATGATATTAGTTTGTAAAAAAGTCAAGGTAGATTGAGGTAATGAATTAAGTTGATCAAACTAATTGTTGTAAGTCACTGTTATAAGTCATTATTATATTAGTTTGTAAAGAAAGTTAAGTAAATCATGTAATTGTATTAAATCTAAAAAAAAACTATTATTTCCTATAGTCTGGGATCGAACCCACAACCTACCGTGAGGATGACGTAATCACTCTATACCAAAATAAGCGGCGCGTTAGCTGCATTAGCTGTTTGAGATTTTTGTAATCAAGTGTTCTTCTCTTCTAAAATTAGTAATAACCTAAACTTTGAAATTACGTCCCACTAGAGGGTTTACGATGAAAGAAAATAATAAAATAAATGAAAAGAATTTGCATTATTATTTGAATTGAAGTTTTTGCAGATTTATTTACACATTTGCATAGATAAATCTTATTTTTTTTTAATTAATATTTACTTATTTACTAATATTTTACCATTATTTAATATTTTGTCATTCCGGTTAGTACAGTTGGTACTTAAAAAACGCATCAGCTGTCAACGGTTTAACAACATTGCTCTTATAAACTGTATTTAGAAATATTTTGTACATAACTCGCTCGAAAGTGTGATAACTGTGCTCGTGTACTTAAATCACTCGCACGTTATCTTATACTTTTGATGCTTATTATGTAATATATTATAATAAGCTCATAGGAATGTTGATATCAATAATCACAATGGCATAAAACTACCCAGAAACAAATTATACTCCAAATATTAATTTCCAAATTTATTACTAGCATTTTCATCACGTCCTTCCACATTAAACACGTTAAACACAACGTGTGAAAGATTAGAACAAAATTGATAAAGTTCTCCTTTGCAACAGTTCTACACCACCCATGGAGATTTAGATAGTTTCCGGTTTCAAAATTCAGAGCCATCTGTGATGTGTTGGCGGAGATTAACTGAAATAAGCGAGTTTGCAAGTCCGGTGCAATCACCGGAACCGAGTACGGACACCGGAGTGTCGATAAGTGACGGGCAAAGTTTGTGAATAGTATAAAGTTATTTTGAAGGTTTCGAAATTTGTAACATTGTTTAAGAGGTTTTTTTTTATAAATTAACGTTTTTGTAAATAAATTCAGTGAGGTACTAAAAATATTATCTACTTTGTTTTTCAAATTTTATGTAGTATATGATTAATGTATAAATAGTTACTTTTATAACAAGTGCAGAAAAAGGTTTGTTACGTGTAAATGCAGAATTTAACGCACGATGCTTGCCGAGTGCGGAAATCTGCACGAGCACGTAACCTTTTTCGGCACGTGTTATAAACAACATTTTTCCTACAACTGTGCGATTTAGTAAATCACTAAAATATTATCAAAATTTATATAATTCTAATGATATTACACGAGAACGATGTTTTCGGCATTGCTATGGTTTGTTTGTTGATTGCTTACACATTATTCTACGTTATTTAAAAATATTTCACTAACTTCAAGATAATTTCTTCAAAATCGTCTAGATTGGAATAGTACACTCAGTGATTCTTCTTTATCATAAACACCTCCAAAGATAATTGAAGCTCCGGATCATGCCATGTTGCATCTATTTTCGACAATGACAATCAACCTGCTGCTGGTACTTCTAAAGCCCCCGAAATTGTTGTCAATAATATTACTGTTAATAATATGAACAGGTAAGGAAGAAATCAATGTTTCTTTAGACAGTACAAAAGTTTCCACTTCACATTATGTCAATATAAGCAACTGTAACAACTGTATTAATAATATACACAAACAATAAATACTATGTATTTCACTTACTCTTTAAATAAAACCATTTATCAATATATTTCACTTTGTTCGATTCTTTTTATTAATTATGTACAGAAAAGATATACTGCAATTTAAGGTTATGTTTATAAACGTCAAAATATACTACTGCATATTTACTAGCGCTGGCTCACTGCATCTTCTTCTTCCATAAGCGTCTGTGGCCAAAATATGAATTCCGCGCTCGGCGCGAATTTTAATTCGTTCTCAATACAACCTTCTTTTGACAGTTACATAACGAAACATTTTCCGCACTAGTATTTCTTTGTTTACAGAAACGCACTTGGTCTGCATTCATCTACTTTCCATACGTAACCAAGACAATAATAGTTACGTAATAAGAAAGAAATTGCACAGTTGTAGGAAAAAAAATTTAAGCCCGCTTTTTAGGACTAAAACACATGAATTTCGACCCTGTTCTGCATAAATGTTATTTTGAAATGTAAAATTTGTAGCATATTTTTTCTTGTTGTTTGGTTTTTCATAGTTATCTACCAGTCTTTATGCTTAAAAAACGCATTTTTCTCTTGTTATTATTCCCTGCGGAATTTATTTATGGCATTATGTAGCAAAAATTTAATATACATATAATAACATTAGACGTAGATAAAAATGATGTTACAAATAATTTTATTACACTGACTTTTTGGAACGCCTAATTTTGAAGTCTTTTACTAAAAATTAGATACGATTTTTTTTATTCAAATAGCTAAAAAAACATGGTTTACAAAGATAAATATGATTAAAAACAACAAATTGAAATGCATTATATTATTTTTTTTTAAATTATGAGAAATTATATACAAAATAATGTTGCACCAAAAAATACGAACAAAAATAATTGAAATGTCAACTGAATTGTTATATAAGATCTTTGTTATTTTTATGAAATAAGGAATAGCATCCTTATTCGCGTCCTTATTCAAATAACGGTATAACAAAAATCATAAAAATTAAATTAAATTTTCAAAATGAACAAACATACAACGCACAAAAAAATAATCTCTTTCATGTTCAGATGTTCAACAAACAAACGATAAACGAAAAATCCGACTGTCTGCTCAAATATTATTAACTTCTTTCTGCCTTTTTTTATCTTTGCTTTACAGAGACTCATATATAGAATGTTCAAAACGATGTAGGCGGATGTGATTTTTTATTATGCTGCGCAACAGAAAAGTAATCATAAATAAGCCGATGTCACACGGTCAATGTTTTTACCATAAAACTTTTGTAGGACAAGTACTAAATTTTCATACATTTTGGTCAAATATTGTAACTAGAAACGATTCTTATCGTATTATACATTCTGTAGTTTTGACAGAATGAGTGAACAAAATTAAACTTTGATGGTCACCATGATTAAAAGTTTCAACATAATTATAATAATTACTAGAATTTGAGTTAATATTAATAGTTATTTATTATATTAGAAATATAAAACACGTAAGAAATGTTTTATATACCAATAAAACTCATGTGTAATACAAAATTTTATCCACAACTCATAATTATAGGTATTGAAGAAGATTGGTCGTAACGTTTAAAGTTGATTCAGTTATATATAGTTTCTCAGTAGATCATAAAGTGGTTGTTAAGTAACAAGTTGTTTGCAGTGTTTTATGGAATATAAAACACTAGTATTTTATGAGCCATAGAATTCAACTGAAATCAGTGTTATTACGTCATTATTATATATGAGTTGTGGATAAAATAATTTAAATGTAAATTAAGTGTAACGTAACCTAAGTTATGTTTGACAATCTTCATTCTAGTGAAAAGAATGATTGTCTAACACGTCTAGTTATTTAAACAATAATATAGTAAATATAAACCGTGTGACACGCTGGGTTCATTATAAACTGATGTCAAAAAAACTGGAACCTTGATATTCCTGAAATTTTCTCAAGTTTCAAACTGTCATAACTTGGCAAATTTTCAGCTAATTTGGATAAATTTCGAGAGCGAAAAAGTTTAAAGTGTCTACTTTAAGGGCATACATGAATTGACCCATCATACATAACTCGCTTGAAAGTGTGATAACTGTGCTCGTGTACTTAATCACTCAATTTCAATTTGTACACTCGCACGTTATCTTACACTTTCCATGCTTGTTATGTAATATACTATTATTTATTTTAAAGATCATTTTCACAAATTTTTATGATATGTAAACAAATCTTCATTTTGACGTTTTGGTCAACCAATCTAAATCAAATACAGCCACACTATAATCTATCACCGAACGGGCACTGTTCTAGAGATTCAATTTGACAATACATATGTGAATAAATTTTCGCATCGGTAACCATAAACTGTAGTTGCAAATGTGCATTATAGGTGTCTCATATGCATTTCTCATATCGTACAACTTTTTGGAATGTTGTTCTTGTCTCGTAATTTCGAGACGTGACAAGAATGAGACGAGAAATTCCCAACTGCCAGTAATATTGAAGAAGTTCTTTGTTGCCATCAGATGTTTCCCTAATATAATCGTATAAGACATGATTCGAGAAAACTCATTTCAAACGCGAAACCTTCGCGAAACCTCGCCTTCAACATGTTCATTTCTCGACCGACGAAACAAGAGCACGTAGAGACAAAATGTCTACTGTAACATGATCCTTGTGTGCTGTGTGTGTTTACAAATATTTTATTTCAGCGCGGTCTTTGTTTCAGAGACAAAACACGCGCGCGTTCTCACGGAACTAATAAAGAAATTCCTTTATTGGTCTTTGGGCAGACGTAGAGCTGACCACAATCGATTGGAAATTGTTATTAGAGGCAGGACTGTAATAGGATAATGTGTATTTAGGGTTAACTAAATATGAGCGAATTCTAAAGATCTTGATACGATATAGTTATATTGGAAATATAATTTGGTTACGACTAATTGGATCTGAAGCTGGCATCAGAATACTGATATTTTTTAAGCAACATATTATTGTCATTACACGGAAAAGATATATACTTATATGTATCATTACGCCTTCTACCCATTACTGGGTGTGGCATTCTGCCGAATCAGGTCTCGGTAAGTGATATATTTTGTGGATTCGATTCACCATCAAGGCAATAAAGTTTATTCAATTTTCTGCAAAGAACGCAAAGAAGATGAATGTGCATTTGGGGCTTTTGCAGTGGCGTACTTAGGGGGAGGGGCGGTGGGTGCGGTCCACACCGGGCGGCATTTTTATATTTAGTTTTAGTTATAAAAAACAACTTGTTTACTATTCAATTTTTACGAATTATGAATTACTATATGATTTCGAATATTTTTCTTCATCGTCAAGTCAATATAGGGTGGAAAATATCTCGAAAAATTCCTTTATTACTGCCTGATTTAAATATGCCATCCAATGGTAAAAAAGTTGCCCACCTATAGTTTGTCTCAATTACAATTATTTATTTATAGTTATTAATTTAATGGGATACTGGCTCAGTGGTTTCGAGTTGGCCTCTGAATCCTGAGGATCCTGGTTCGATATCCACACAAACAATTTTCACCAAATTTATTAATGATATATTTACAATTTATTATTATGGAGTAATGGCTCTGTGGTATCAAGTCGTCCTGTGGATTCTAAGAACCTTGGTTCGATCTCCACAGTCGACAATACATTTTCACCAAATTAAAATTACTCCTGTGGCTCCCCCACCACTAACATCTTTGGAGGCTGTGACTTGACGGCGGGTAACCGCATTTCACGTACATAAATATATCAATTACCGAGATCTGCTTCGGCAGAGTGCCACACCCAGTAATACGTAAAAGTCGTGACGATATATTTATTTTATATTTATTTTTTTAATTTATAAAAATCACCATTTGATTGACTTAGAAAGGGCGGTAAATTGGAGACCGCCCTGAGCGACAAAAGTTCTAGGTACACCACTGAGCTTTTGACTTAAAAATGTGTTATTTGTTGGGGGAAGGGGGGTTGAAGGATGCAAAAGGGAATAATCCTAATTTTTGCGTACAGCTCCTTAAAGGAGAGACAAAACAGTTATTTTTTTCTGAAAGAATCGTTCAATTTAGTTGATAAGTCACTAAGTTATGAGCCAAAAACTTCAACAAGTCCAGTTTCTGGCCTCTTTGTTCGAAAGGAAATCGTTTTAGTTGAGTACTCTAAAAATTTCATTTAACTATGTCAGGTGAAACAAAGCTCCAATCAATAAATGTTGTTTACTTGAATTTGAAAATTTACTTTAAATACAAAAGCGTACGGATTTTAGAGTTTCGATGTTTAAATGAATCGTATAAATGGAAACAATTGAAACTAATTAACTGTTGACTGTTGTTAAACAAATCTGAACTCTGAACTGCGGCAAAATACAATTTTTTTAACAGTGTTTGCTGTGGAAAATATTTGAGAACGATCGATCATCATCGAGTGTTTAAATTAAATTGAGCATTCAGAATCATACATACCTACATGATTTTAGTTTTATGAACTGTTGTTCAAATAATAAAAACAATAGAGATTGATAAACTAAATTAAAACCGTAGTTGGAATGCGCATTAACTTCACCCATTCGGATATATAACAAATGGCGTGGCTCTACTTTGCCGCGAAAGTGAAATATACAGTCTCAGTGAAAACCTTGGCCGCCACACCATGTACCTACATTATGATTATTTATGCAAATTTATAAAAAATTAAAAAAATTAATATATCATCACGCCTTCTACCCATTACTGGGTGTGGCACTCTGCCGAAGCAGATCTTGGCAAGTGATATATTTTGCGCGTGAAATGCGGTTACCAGTCATCAAATCACGGCCCCCAAAGATGTTAATGGTGGAAGAGCCACAGGGGTAGTTTTTGAAATTATGAAAATTGTTTGTCGCTTGTGAAAATCGAACCAGGATTCTCAGGATCCACAGGCCGACTTCATACTACTGAGATAGCCACCCCATATTATTAATGATATATTTATTTATTATTATGGGGTAATGGCTCAGTGGTATCAAGTCGTCTTGTGGATCCTAAGAACCTTGGTTCGATCCCCACAGCTGATAAAACATTTTCACCTATTTAAAATTATTCCTATGGCTCCCCCACCACTAACATCTTTGGGGGCCGTGATTTGACGGCTGGTAACTGCATTTCACGCGTATAAATATATCACTTACCGAGATCTGCTTCGGTAGATTGCCACACCCAGTAATGGATTAAAGGCGTGAAGATATATTTATTTATTTTTATTTTATTTATTATTAATCTATTATAATTATTTATCTTTTAACATACTATTTTTATAAATGGAAAGAATTACACAACGCTTTATTTCACAAATTTAAATTCAACTTTTGACACTGAATGTACCGACGATAATAGCGACCTCCAAAGACACTCCTCTCAAGGTAGTACTAGTGTGCCGGTGGCGCCAACGGTTGTCGAGTGGCGAAATTGACGCTCAAAAAAATACAAAAATTGAATAAAATAAGTGTTTTATACCTATTATGATTTGAATATCATGAATTGTTAACAGGTTGTTGGTCTAGTGAATTTTCAAATACCATACCACCGTGTGGTGTTGCCATTATAAATTGGGATTCTGAATTTTTCGTTAAAAACAAGGCTTTGCATGGCTATTTATCCATTACTAAACGATTAAAAAACTTTCTCCTTCTGATACAATATACATGGATAGTTCTAGAACATCATACTAGTTTTTCAAATGAAACTGCAAAATTTTAGAGGTACACAAACCAAATATGTGCGATTCTGAGTGATGATCGCCATAAGCCCCGTGTATAAGAACTCAACTTTACAAGCGAATATATTTGTTCACAGACGATGAATGTGTTTCATATTTTAACAGGATGCGTATGACTATCCAATGTTTACGTGCGCCAAATTTCATTCTGATCTGCAAAAAAAAATTTCACGCTAGTACTACCTTAATATGATTACTGTACTGAACTTTATAAATCATCCTTTTTCCCAAAATGGGGGCCGATTTTTTATTTAAAAAGAGCATAAAAGGTGCAAAATAGAAATAGAAAAAACATTATAAAGTATTAATTTCATAATTGTCGATTCAAAGTACCTTCTAACAAAATAAAATTACAAATATGAAACTCGTTCTTTAATATACCATTATTTAAAAATAACGCTTTTATTCGAATCAATTCAAACGTATCTAAAATTCTAAAACCTAATCCTTAATTCTACCCCTCCCCCCACCACCCCCAAATGCAAATAAACCCTTTCACCCATCTAAAAATACCCCGGACTATTCATCCAAAACATCGAACTAAATCCGTTCACTGCACCGCTGCATGGAAATTCTACGTATCCGCTTATACTAACTCACTAGAGTTTCCAGAGTTTCCAACCCGGGTCTGAATCTTTATCTCTTTCTCTCTCGTTACGGGTAAACATGAGGACAGCGCGAGCGACATCTGTCGCCTCGGGTGCCAACTAACGTCGAACCAACCTGGGATAATTGAATTTACCATGGTGTGTCTCCGTCTCGCGTCTCTCGACGTGGCCCCCGGCGGAACGAGTCGACGCTGCCTTGCGAGTGTGGGATATGTGGACTAGGGTTAGAGTATACTAGGTGTCTGAATGTGATGAGGTAATATGGTTGTGGTGTCAAACAGAAAAAAAGGAAATACATATAGACGAATCTTTATTTTAGTTGAAACTATATTGGTGCGGAAAAAAAACGAATCACTTGAAATTCGTGAAATTTACACAATTTTCAAACTGTCATAACTTGGCGAATTTTTAACTAATTTGGATGAATTTTAAAGGGCGAAAAAATTTAAAGTATCTACTTTAAGGATTTAGGGTTGTTGATTTTACGAATATTCGAGACTCGATTGTTCGGATTTATTGAACCGTAGAATTTTGGCATATTCCGAATTTTTGAATTTTCAAATTATCCGAATTGTGAATCTGGATCCTAACGTGAACACGGCATGTTAATATGAATTATTTTCAGAATAAACTCATGTGCAGAGTTTTGTATTAATTCGTAAGTAATTATTATTATTTGCCAAATTAATTCAAATTAGACTTAAAATTTCGCTACACTGTCAAAAACGTGTTAATTAAGGCGTTTTTGTATCCTTTTTATTGTCATTTTAAAAGTCTTACTGAAATTCCATAGCATTTAGATGGGCGGTTAAGAGAGTAGATGGCTTCATTAAGACGCCTAACCTTGCAGAGTTTTTGCAGGATAGGTACTTCGCCGAGTTTATTATTTAATTCGTGGCCGACTTTTCTCGAATTATGCGTGAGCGTGTTTGGAGATGACGGCGTTAATTCAGTGGCAAAAAATTCGAGAATTCAAAGCTTCGAAAAATTCAAAAATTCGTAAATTCGAAGCTTCAAAAAATTCGAATGTTTGAAGCATCAAAGTTTTTCTGACGAAGTTCAAAACATTTGAATGTTCGAATCAGAAATTTAAACTTCGGTGGAAATCAACGACCCTAATTAAAATACAAGTAACAGACTACAAGTTATTTTAGCACGAGTGTTTTATACTATTTTTTCAACATGTGATTAAGATGTTATTTAGCAAAATCAATAAGTTAATAGTTATTTACGATACTAGTACGTAAAGCTAGTCTTTAGTCTCAGGCGAGCTCGAGTGATATTACATAACAAGCATCGAAAGTGTAAGATATCGTGCGAGTGTACAAATTGAAAAACGAGGCGCCCAGCGCCGAGTGATTTAAGTACACGAGCACTGTTATCACACTTTCGAGCGAGTTATGTACACTATTTTTCAGACGACCACAAAATATTTATAAAAAAAGTTTACAAGAGCAATGTTGTTACACTTTGACAGCTGATGCGTTTTTGAAAGTAAGCGTTGACGTTTGAGGTTAGGTATTGTAATACCAACTGTTCTAACCGTAATGTCAAAATATGAAATATTGCTAAAATATTAGTAAATAAGTAATTATTAATTCAAAAAAATAAGATTTATCTGTGCAAATGTGTTGAAAAATCTGCCAAATCTTCGATTTAAATAATAATACAAATCCTTTTCACTTATTTTATTATTTTCTTCCATGGTAATGCCATCTGTTGTCAATTAGTGGAACTTCACCTGGTATGTTAGAAGTGTGCTTTATACTAACATATCAGTGTAAGTTATTTTCAACTTTCCGTAGTAGTTTATGATGTTGTTATGGTTACTTTCATAAGTGGTCGTTTGAAAAGATGCTTTACGTATCTATATCATACAACATTTTATCTAGGATCGAAAATATTAGCAAAAATTATTGATAATAAATGTCATCCTTCAATATTGGAAAATTAATCATTTTATTGAGGTAACTATGACAATCATAGTAAACAGTGCGTAATAGTTATTTGTGTATCAAGAGCGTAAAGTGAATCATTATTGCTCGTGCTCGGTAATTGAAGAAATCAAGAGTTATAGCGAAAATGTTATACTTGCTTACTTTTTGGAAAAATCTAAAGTAATGAAATCGTCTTCTCTTTGGTCCATTTATTCAATGATTAAATCAACACTAGCAGTTAAAAATTATATTGATATTAGGAAAGTTCAGGTTCAACTTCAAATCATAGCGCAGCAAACTTCATGTATCAAATGTGTAAAAGTGTAAAAATGAATCTAACCTATATTTTAGATTTTGTAAGTATTGTTTCAATAAATTAAGATTTCAGCAACAATTTATATTTTTCTAACCGAGCGGTAAAGTATTTTACCGCTTGTTGCTATAGGCTAACTAACTAACTGAAGACAGTCACCTAAAAATCAATTTTACACACGGTCGTAGATAAATGATATTTTAATAACAGGAGTAGAAATAATCAATTAAAGACACATCCAGTACCCGGTATATACTAACAAATTCTCCTTGAACATATTTGCGTGGAACAAGATTACAGTAAAAGTTTATAATGCTTCCGCACGTATAAGGGATTACGGGTAACAAAATAGCAAGTCCCGCTTTGTTGGGGTGAAAAGGTAGGTATTACCACAGGGGTGAACTAGCGGCTTGCATGATTATGGTTTGCGGAGTAATTGCAAATATCGAAAGGAAAATTAAATTGCTAGTATTATTACCGTAGTATTATCTCCAAATGGAATTAGGTTACCATGGGAATATTACGTAATTGTTCAGTGAAATGTAATGAGGTTCTCATAGCCGGAGATGAGGGAGATTATTCAGGGGGAGGGTGCAATTGTTTCAAACGTTACACACTGTTAATATCTTGGGAACAAATAGATGATGTTCTTTTATTTTCAATTAAGGAGGGTAATTCAACAAACTTGTTTGTTTCATAAATTTAAATTCATAAGTTTTAAACTGATTTTATCTATAACAAATGATTTGAACAATATTAACTTTTTAAATATTCAATACAAAACTATCAAATTAAAAAATTTACGGGCTACTTGTTAACATAAATAATTTTCATTATTCCGAGAGACATGTACCTATATTATATCAATCTCAACACGCCTGAAATCAGAAAATAATAAGTCGAACACTAGTAGAGCTAGATTAATTTAGTGAACAGATATGAGTTCAGCACACTTTATTTAGTAAATTTATGTATTTCTAATTAATTCGAGTGAAAAATGTGAAAATGGTAGGCAAGAATTAAAATCATCACATTCAGATCAAGAATGATTGATTCTAGCACAAGTTTAGTGGCGTGTAAGTCGAATTCTAGTAGAGTTAGATTAATTTAGTGTATAGGTATGAGTTCAGCGCATTTTAATTAGTAAATTTATGTATTTCTAATTAATTCGAATGAAAAATGTAAAAATGGTGGCCACAAATCTAAAACATTAAATTAAATGACAAATGAATATACTTCTAAAGTAAATTAAATTTATTCATTGAAATGATAGTTGAACTGTTGACAGTAATGTTATTTGTAAATGCCATAAAATTAATAACATTTATTTGGATCTAATAGTGAAACTTTTGAATATTAATTTGATTTAAAAATTATAAGTTTATGTTATATCTCGAAAAAGTGCGCCAGAAAATTGTTGTTTTCAGTTACTTCAATATTTTTTTTGTCCTCGCATCATTCAAAATAGGGTTTACATTACCTTGGAAACCGATGGAAAGTTTGATTTGTAATTGAAAAAACACCCATTTTTATGGTTCTAAATTTTGACTATAAAAACGTTAATTGTACTTGTAAACACACATTTTAAGGAATTTATAAAGGAAATAGCGACATTAGCTTATAACGGCATCAAACAGACATATTTTAATAAATTTTACCAGAAAATAAATAAATATATCATCACGCCTTCTACCCATCGCTGGTGTGGCACTCTGCTAAAGCAGATCTCGGTAAGTGATATATTTTGCGCGTGAAGTGCGGTTACCAGTCGTCAAATCACGGCCCCCAAACATGTTAGTGGTGGAGGAGCCACAGGGATAGCTTTTTCAAATTATGAAAATTTGTCGCCTGTGGGAATCGAACCAGGGACCTCAGGATCCACAGGCCGACTTCATACCACTGTGCTAGCCATCTCGAAAAAGTGCGCCAGAAAATTGTTGTTTTCAGTTACTTCAATATTTTTTTGTCCTCGCATCATTCAAAATAGGGTTTACATTACCTTGGAAACCGATGGAAAGTTTGATTTGTAATTGAAAAAACACCCATTTTTTATGGTTCTAAACACACATTTTAAGGAATTTATAAAGGAAATAGCGACATTAGCTTATAACGGCATCAAATAGACATATTTTAATAAATTTTACCAGAAAAAATAAACAATTTATTTTCAAATATCAAATGTCAATTCATGGCATACTTAACTGTCAATATAAATTCACGCTTCAAATTTAATAAATTTCCTCATTGTCGATTATATAATTATTATCTATTATAAGAAAATCTACAATTGTAGAATTATCGACTCTGTTAAAATGAATAAATAACATATTTTTTCCTTCTCTCTTAATATTCATTTTTAAATAAGAATTAATTCAAAATTAAAATTCTTAATTACTTTTCTTACAAGATAATATCCACAAAAATTGTATTTAAACAAAGTTATTATATGAAACACAAATTTTATACTTTATCGTTAATTCCATCAAACGAATTCCGATCCAGTAAATGAGACTCAAAACCGATTAAAAGAAAACAAAAGTACCAATTAAAATTCACGAGTAAAATTAAAGAAATCATAACTGCGTCTCTGGTTTTAATACCTCTCTGCATCGACGGAAAAGAGATTGAAATTCAAAACGAGAACATTTCAACATCGAACAACTTACAGCCGTGACGTCATGCTCACCCCACTCTATCGAGAGAGCTTTGTCTATTTTTCTTTCTCTCGCATATGTATGTGATATAAATCGGTCTCTTTCTAATACTCGTACGCATATGAATACAGATGTATGTAATGTGTGTGAACGTACGCTTTGCGAATAAATTTGAATCTGACGAACGAGATTGGAATGATTAGGAGTGGTTTGTTCGGGTATTGATGGCTGTCGAATGGAATTAATATTTCTAGGGGTTGAAGAACGGGATATGATTTTATAATGAGGGTACTTTGAAATGATTAGTAGGTCAATGATTTTGAAGGACGGATTTATGAAATACGCGAGACTTTAAGTGATTATTAATTTCGATTTCATCGACTTCTGTTAAGAGTTGATTTCGAGATAATTATCAAAATGTTTTAAATTTGCACCACTTACACTTAAGGTAGTACTATTGTGAAAAAAAATTTGCAGATCTGAATGAAATTTGGCGCACGTAAACATTGGATAGTCATACGCATCCTGTTAAAATATGAAACACATTCATCGTCTGTGAACAAATATATTCGCTTGTAAAGTTGAGTTCTTATACACGGGGCTTATGGCGATCATCGCTCAGAATCGCACATATTTGGTTTGTGTACCTCTAAAATTTTGCAGTTTCATTTGAAAAACTAGTATGATGTGCTAGAACTATCCATGTATATTGTATCAGAAAGTGAAAGTTTTTTATCGTTTAGTAATGGATATATAGCCATGCAAAGCCTTGTTTTGAACGAAAAATGAAGAATCCCAATTTATAATGGCAACGCCACACGGTGGTATGGTATTTGAAAATTCACTACACCAACAACCCGTTAACAATTCATGATATTCAAATCATAATAGGTATAAACCACTTATTTTATTAAATTTTTATATTTTTTTGAGCGTCAGTTTCGCCACTTGACAACCGATGGCACCACCGTCACACTACTACTACTTTAAGACATAGAAACGCTGCGCCTCAATCAGTATGATAGTAATGTAAAATTAAATATCATAAAAGAAATTAAATAGATAGAGATTTAAATTCTAGTAACAAAATTCATCTGACGCTGAAATTCAATTTCAAAACTCGACGATTCTAGCAAATCGTCTTCCTGACTACTTTACATGAGATTTGGATTGTTATTTCAACGTCATTTAATTTAATCAATATATGTGCAGATACTTACTTAAATATACTAATAAAACAAGAAATATTTTAAATTATTTATACGAGTATATAGGTGTACAGTGTGTCCATCTAAAACCCGAACATAGGCTTATAACATGTGATCAGTTTTTTGTTGCGCATTGCTTACCAATTAATTTTATAGGAAAATACTTCAAATAAAAGTTGTAGAGAATGAAATTACGGATTTTTTGATATAAAACACATTTCATTTGCATATTCTATCAGAGCGCAAATGTTAATTAAATATTTATAATATTCATAAAAATACATGATATTCAAATCATAATAGGTATAAAACACATGCAATATTTTTTTATTGTATTCTGCCGTCGACTCACGATATTTTCATACTTTTTAACAATAGAAAACAATAAATTTTATTTTGATATTATTAATGCTCATTTGCATCAAATACATCTTAAAATAATTCGAAGTAAAATATCATAATATGATGACATTTATATTGTTGTCAAACGTCAAACGATATTATTTCAAACTTAAAATTTAAGTTTCGGTGATGGAAACGAGCATTAGATGTTTATTAATGTATAAAATAATGTGTTGGTATCAAACCTGCAATCTCTAGGTTTTAGAGTTCTAGAGATCATAAGCTATCACCTTAACCACCTCATAGAAATAAATACTTTTGTTTAAAATTTTCATAACTTTAGATAGACGTTATCACTACAAATTCAAAAGCTTTTCCTGTTACCTCTTAATGACGCAATTCGTTTCTCTTTTAGTGAGCTGAAGGCCGAAGACAAGGACCGACGTCTCCTGATTGAGATCTGGGACTGGGACCGTACGTCACGTAATGACTTCATGGGCTCAATGTCGTTCGGCATCTCCGAGTTAATCAAAGCGCAGGCTGATGGCTGGTTCAAGCTACTCACACAGGAAGAAGGCGAATTCTACAACGTGCCCGTGCCCGAGGAGGGCACCGACCTCGCGCAGCTCAAGACGCAGATGAGGGTGAGTGCAGTAGGTATCATCAGAGGGAGGATACTCTGATTTGTGCTAGACAGGTCTATGTATCATTTGCAGTTTGGAGAAGTCAATGTTATTAACTGTTAGTGAGGGAAACTGTGATGACCTTTCTTTATTGTACCCTTCTTTAGTGGAGGGAGAAAGCACGACGAACCATTGGGCGAATCGTTACTTTTTTCTAATTTAAATTGATGGTGAAAGGCGTAGTTTTTTATGGAAACTACTTGGTGAAAAAACGAAACATAAAATTCGTGAAATTTTCCCAATTTTTAAACGTTATAACTTGGCAAATTTTTAGCTAATTTAGACGAATTTTCTAGCGCGAAAAAGTATAAAATGTCTATCTTAAGGGGATATATGCGATCTTAGGGTTAACCCCTTCGGCTTCCCCCCTTTCACCCCATAGAAGAATAAATGTTTTTAGTGGAAAAAAATTCCATCTTTGACGATCTGTGCGGAGCTAAGAAAAATTTGTGGACTAAATTCACCATAAGGGCAATAAATTTTATTGAATTTCCTTCAAAGGACGTAAAAACAAAGTTCCTACGATGATTTGGCATTAGGTTATGCGTGTTTGAAGTTGAATGTGCATTTTGCAGGGTTTTGGTTCATAACTCGGCGACTTTTCGACAAAATTGGACAAATTTTTCAGAAAAAAATAATGTTTTGTCTCTACTTTAAGGGGTGGTATGCAAAATTTAGATTATCCCCTTTTGCACCCTTCAACCCCTTCAATAAGTAACACACAAATGCACACATATAATAACTGAATTAAACCCAGTGACGACATATTATGTTCGCCGCTAAGCTTTTACTAAATTTAACATATTTTTGATTAGGTTAATTATAATTAATACAATTTATTTCATATTTTATAGTAAAATTTATTTATTTTGAACAAATTGAACAAATAAATGTAATTAAAATTTAGTAAAAACATGGCAGCGATATCGCCGCCTTTGTACTTAATACTCTTAACTAATGAAACATTTTTAAATATCAGTAAAATGTGGGCCAGAAGTCGCTACAAAATTGCAGTTGTCATATTGATAAAATATTTTCAAAATATGTGGTAATTTGCAAATACTATAGTAATGAAGTGAATAATGCTTAGCGACTCCACCAAATTTCACTTATAATATAACTAATGCATTGAATATTACCAATAATTTTTTTGAGCTCACGAGTGCTTTTGTTGCTTCTTCCTAACTGCAACAAAAGACCGAGTAAACTGCGAGAAAAATATTCTGGAAATATTCAATGCACGTATTATATTCGGTAGGAATATTGCCCCATGAAAACAAACCAAAAATTATAGAAAAAGTTTATTTTGAAATTTGTCAGAAAACTTTTTTGCTAGGTAACTAAAAAAAAATTACAGTAAAACTATAAATTTTTATACAGGAGACCTATTCTAATTCTTGGCGACTGCTTGGCGACTAGTTTCAGTCGCTAAGTCAATGACGTCCTAATGCGGTCAATATCATGGGGATTTTAATTTCTTACGTTGGTATTAATAGGAACAACGGAGTATTTTGTGTTGGTACTTATAGTTTCTGACAGCCATTTGTTTATATTTATTTTTCGTTGTTAAACTCATAAAATTGTATGTTGTTGCTGAAACTTGATATATCACAAATTGACGGAATTTTTAATAACTTTCAAGCAATTAGTAATATTTTAAAACTAAATAACATAAATTTTAACAGAATCTTAAATAAACATTGTTACATTAAAAATTATTATTAATACGTAGACGACAACATTGTTATTCTAATTGTCGGTAATGTACATCTGCAGCTGGATTTTGTGCAATAATTAGAATTATTAATTTAATAATATAAATAATAAACATTTTATAATAATATACAGTGCACAAAATATATAAAACTTTTTAACTTCAAAATAAATCAACCAAAAAATGCTAGGCGACTGACGCCATGACACTTCGCAACAGTCTTGTACTAGTCGCCAGCATACGCGACTCCTTAAGCGACCAGTCGCCAACAATGACGTCAGGACTGTACTTTTAACTATACCAACAGATGGCACCAGTATCAAAGTCGCCAAATATGACGTCAAACGGTCGCTAAATCCAGTCGCCAACGAATTAGAATAGGGGACCAGAAAATTATCACTTATTAATTCGCTCATTTTCATGATAACGTCATCAAATAAAGAAACCCTGTCGGTTCTTTAAAGTCGTGGAGCAATAGTCGTTATAGTTGAACTTTTAAATAAATAATATTTGAAACAAAAGAATAAACGATATCGTACAACACCTGTGCCAAAATTTAATTAGAAATCATTAATAACTCTAGACAACTTTTATTTTCTCCCCAATCTGAAATCAATCCAATAAAAAATTACTCTCAACCTTTCGCCAGCGAAAAACTCGTAAAAATTAACACCTAGAAAATACGACCATTCCAATATTACACAATTACGTATTCACCACTGTGGACCAATAATCACCTAGCGCTGTAATGAATCCTTCTCTCTCCATTCTCTCCATTCTCTCTCTTGCGCGTTGCTCTTTTCACTCAGCAGAACAAATGAACAAAGTATTAGCATCGCAGGTGTCGAGGGATGTATTTCACGAGGACTAAGGGTAGGGGGATATTAGTCCACGTCTAGTTGGCATTGGCGAAGTCGATATGTTCAGTGGTGTTCGTGAGAAGAGGGATGGTGGGGTGGAATTAATTGGTTGGAACATCGGTTGCGTATACCGTTAATGTGGTAGAATATGGAAGACGGAGAAAAACTTTACCCAATTTACGAATTGGAAAGAAGATATGAATGTTTTTGTTTTGTTTAAGAAATATAGTTAGTATTTTTGCTTATCAAATCATATTATAATAATACGAGATAAATTTTTTTTTGTATAGTAATTTGAATTAGTTTTCTCAATTATCTTTCATAATAGTTAATTCTTTTTGTTGATTTTTTTGTAAAGAATTTTGATGTTGTAATTCTACCGCGATTTCTTAATGTATTGCATTTATTTAATATTATTAGGGTCGTTGATTTCCACCGAAGTTTGAATTTCTGAACCTTCGAACATTCGATTGTTTTGAAACTTCAAAGCTTTGAATTTACGAATTTTTAAATTTTTCGAAGCTTCGAATTCTTGAATTTCTTGCCACTGAATTAACGCCATCTGTCATCTCCAAACATGCTCACGCATAATTCGCTAAAAGTGGACCACAAATTAAATAATAAACTCGGCGAAGTATCCTGCAAAAACTCTGCAAGTTTAGGCGTCTTAATTAAGCCATATGAGGAGCAGAAATTCAAAACACAGTTTTGACCAAAAGTTGGAAAAAGAAGTTACAGTTGGCAATATATGCTTCAAATCCGTTTCTTTCTACTAATGAAATGTGTTATTTTCAAAACAAACTTAATTTTTGTCGAGAGTCGAGTAATAAGACGTTCAAAGTTGGATGGAATATCAAAACGCAGTATTTACAACCATATATGAAAATTAAAAAGGAACTTTTACCTGTTTACGTTAAACAGGTTGTTATTTTATGATTAACAAAAATTTAGTTTTAATCTCATTTATGTTTTTCAAAACGAAGTTTTCTTTTAATTTACGTTCAAAACGCAGTTTTTAAAAATTTATTTGTGTATAATGGCCAAATGGAATGAACAATATTTATTTTAATTAGACAAGTTTGCCTATGTCATGTGATTAATGTGATTACAAATTGCACAGAAAAGTACTCAGTTTACTTAACGAGAAACAGTTTGTTGCGTTTTATTCAAAATGTAAATTTGTGTGAAAACTACGTTTTGAATTTCTAGTCCTTATTTAATCTCTTACCGCCCATCTAAATGCTATGGACTTTTCGTAAAACGTTTTAAAATGACAATAAAAAGGATACAAAAACGTCTTAATTAAAACGTTTTTGACAGTGTAGCGAAATTTTAAGTCTAAATTGAATTAATTTGGCAAATAATAATAATTAATAATAATTACTTACGAATTAATACAAAACTCTGCAAATGAGTTTATTCTGAAAATAATTCATATCAACATGCCGTGTTCACGTTAGGATCCAGATTCACAATTCGAATAATTCGAAAATTCGTAAATTCGGAATATTTAAAAATTCGAAAATTCGGAATATTCCAAAATTCGAAAGTTCGAATCTAAATTCGAAGGTTCAATAAATCC
This sequence comes from Pterostichus madidus, assembly GCA_911728475.2. Lineage (NCBI taxonomy): Eukaryota > Metazoa > Arthropoda > Insecta > Coleoptera > Carabidae > Pterostichus > Pterostichus madidus. The sequence goes on from OU452314.1 coordinate 28,999,616, forward strand.
GAACAATCGAAGTCTCGAATATTCGAAAGATCAACAACCCTCGATATTTTCAAATCGGATTCCTTTCTTTTAATCAAATATTCTTCCTAAATTACGGCCTAAAAATAATATTAATTTATTTTTACACATAAATAAAAACAGTTACAGCACATTTGAATCAACTTATTAGATCATCATCAAACGGCTGGTCAGTTCAGCTTTAACCATAGACGCGTTTCGCTCTGTAGGAGCTCATCAGTATGGTGCGACCAACTATCCAACTAGACCAAAACTTAATTTTGACAGACTAACGGGTCAACCGAATATTCAGTATCGGCACTTCCTACACCAAGAACACTACTCAATACTCCATCTTTTATTATTATTTCGCTTCACCTACATCAAATACAAACCCTTCCAAACTAACACACCTCTAATTTTCCAGAAGACCTCCATCACCAAGAAAGTAACTCTGACCGCCGATAAAGACGTCCCTCACAACATGAGCAAGAAGGACGTGATTCGCGCCACCGACTTCAACTTCTTGATGGTGTTGGGCAAGGGATCGTTCGGCAAGGTCATGCTGGCTGAACGCAAAGGCACAGACGAGCTGTATGCCATCAAGATCCTCAAGAAGGATATCATCATCCAGGATGACGATGTGGAGTGTACTATGGTGGAGAAGAGAGTTCTGGCGTTGTCGTCCAAGCCGCCGTTCTTGGTGCAGTTGCATTCGTGCTTTCAGACTATGGTGAGGATGGGTTTGGTTTTTGAGTTGTGAAATGTATTAGATAAGTATTTTTAGGGTAGTATTGTCAACTTTTGAATCTTACGAAAAAAGACGTTACCTAAACTTAAATACAAATAATTGTATAAAAAAAATCTAAACAAATTTCAGTAGCTGTAATTTATTTACAAGAACCTACTGGTGCAAAAAAAACTTATGGGGAGATTCTGGTCTAAAAATCGATTTTGTATTGCATAAATTTGCAGCCTCATTAATATAGTTTAATGTGCTGAAAGAATTTTGACGATATCTACTGTATTTCAAAAGTTACAGCCGATTGAGTAAAACAATGCACCGGCCGAAAAATAAGTATACGGTGCGCGATAAAATCTTTGACAAACTTTAAACGCGTTTTTCTCGAAACTTTAAATTTTCGCGCGCGGACGCGTTCTAGCAGTTAAACCAATGATCGGATGCACTTCGTTCTTTGTGTTCTGGATAGAAAATTCAATTTCTGGGGCGATGCCGTTTTCGATTGGGGGAACTGGAGCCGCCATTTTGTACTTTTCTTTTCGACAAAAATAATTTTTTGTAGTGCTTTAGGTGCCTAATAATACAGTCAAAACCGCTTTTCAAAATATTAATTCGGCATCGAGAAAAAATTCCCAAAGTTGACCCATTTTTCAGGCGTCTAGAATCTTCTCTTAAAGAAATATTCACCCTATTATTTATTTATTTATTTATTTATGTTACTCTGTACAACAGGATATGAATCCCAATTACAGTACAGGGTTCGAGCTCACCGAGCCGCAGAGTGGTAGTTCTTATAATTTCTAGCTTGAGTGGGATTCGAACTCGGGATCTCCGGATTCGAATTCCGTAACGCTACCCACCCCACCGTACTACCGGACTAACTGAATCATTATCTGTTACTGTTTGATAAATTAATGACAACCTTTATTTTTCATGATTACTCTATAAATTGATACCACTTCGACTTCTGTGTCTAAAATTATTTATTCTGTTTTTTTATTTATTTTATTTTTATGAATTTTGATCTCGTATGAAACTGCCATTATAAAAATGTTGTTTATCCACATTTTTTTATGAAACTATAATTGAACTGTTATTACATTCATTTTTATAATAACAGCTATATATGCAAGCAAGAATAATGTATGAAAATAACATAAAAATGCCAGAGTAAATTGTTCTGGTCACAAAATACTAAAATTATAATAATCTACACAGTATTCATAAAAAATAAAAGTTGTCATCAACTTATCGATCATTAAACAGATAATGATCCTGTTATTGAATAAAGGGAATTATTTTCATTTCTCATTAAATAAATAAAATAAATAAATAAATATATCATCACGCCTTCTACCCATTACTGGGTGTGGCACTCTGCTGAAGCAGATCTCGGTAAGTGATATATTTTGCGCGTGAAGTGCGATTACCAGTCGTCAAATCACGGCCCCCAAACATGTTAGTGGTGGAGGAGTCACAGGGATAGCTTTTTCAAATTATGAAAATTTGTCGCCTGTGGGAATCGAACCAGGGACCTCAGGATCCACAGGCCGACTTCATAAATAAAATATTAATAGTTATTTATGAAATAAATGTTACAAAGAGCAATTTATTGCATGAGCACAATGGGAGATTTTTTCTAACACGTGTTGCATACAGTGTTTATTTATACAATTTATACAAGTGAGCCTCATGTAACTAACTATCCTAATAAAATTTTAAATATCAGAAACATTTATTTTGTACATCTTAGGTTGCGTAATAATTTGGTTTTTGTAACAACTATTTTATTGCACATTACCATCCGCAGCATGGAGTAAAATGCTATGTGATAAATAATCACTTTCTGCAAGTACATAATAACTCACTTTTTGTACGATCGTGGAAAAACTAATTTAAAAGTAAAGTATTAATTAAGAAATTCATAAGTCATATTTTTCTTTAAAAAAAGGACAAATGATGTCATTTCTCAATTTAAAAGAAACAAGGACAGAAAATGCTCAAAAAAAGGGTTTGCCCTTTTTAAATTATCTTAGAGGCTACTTCACATGAATGACATTTGAACGGACAATTTTTTATCGTATGATAATAGTATATTGTAATGTAAGTGTTGTCAACACAATTATATTAGCGTTTTCAGTTGTCAAAAATACAAAAAAAAATACAGTAAAAAAATTGATATTGTTTGAGAAATAAAAAAATATCTAAAAATTAAAAAATTCTTGTAGTGTATTATATTAAATTGTCGCAGGAGCTTGCGCTTTTGTTTCAATTACACAAGTTTTCCAATGACCTTTATTACATATTCAAAACAAAATATATTAAAGTAAAAACTTCATTGTGTCTCAAAGTATATTTTGTTATAAAACAAAAGACAAAATGTCTATTGCGATGTGGAATTGAGTCTTAATAAATAAGAAAAAATAGGAAAAAATTTTCCATCACTTGTCTCGTAATTCCACAGAGGTTTTACAGCACGTTTGCATCAACTTCTCAGGTCATCAACAAACGGCTGGTCAGTTCAGCACGAGTGGCTCCATATCTCTCATGTCATGTTACCGTTGTAGATAGGTTAACATCAGTCAGTTCAGCTAAGTCGGTATCACAATCCACTATTTCCTAGTTGATCTAGTTGGATAAATGATCGCACCATACTGATGAGTCCGGAAGGACGAAACGCGTCTATGGTTAAAGCTGAACTGACCAGCCGTTTGTTGATGACCTGAGAAGTTGATGCAAACGTGCTGTAAAACCTCTGTGGAATTACGAGACAAGTGATGGAAAATTTTTTCCTATTTTTTTCTTATTTATTAAGACTCAATTCCACATCGCAATAGACATTTTGTCTTTTGTTTTATTTCAATAGCTGTCAAGCAGTTTGCGATTTTGTCGGTAGATGGCACCACGAGTGGCTCCATAGCTCTCATGTCATGTTACCGTTGTAGATAGGTTAACATCAGTCAGTTCAGCTAAGTCGGTATCACAATCCACTATTTCCTAATTGATCTAGTTGGATAAATGATCGCACCATACTGATGAGTCCGGAAGGACGAAACGCGTCTATGGTTAAAGCTGAACTGACCAGCCGTTTGTTGATGACCTGAGAAGTTGATGCAAACGTGCTGTAAAACCTCTGTGGAATTACGAGACAAGTGATGGAAAATTTTTTCCTATTTTTTTCTTATTTATTAAGACTCAATTCCACATCGCAATAGACATTTTGTCTTTTGTTTTATTTCAATAGCTGTCAAGCAGTTTGCGATTTTGTCGGTAGATGGCACCACGAGTGGCTCCATAGCTCTCATGTCATGTTACCGTTGTAGATAGGTTAACATCAGTCAGTTCAGCTAAGTCGGTATCACAATCCACTATTTCCTAATTGATCTAGTTGGATAAATGATCGCACCATACTGATGAGTCCGGAAGGACGAAACGCGTCTATGGTTAAAGCTGAACTGACCAGCCGTTTGTTGATGACCTGAGAAGTTGATGCAAACGTGCTGTAAAACCTTTGTGGAATTACGAGACAAATGATGGAAAACATTTTTTTCCTATTTTTTTCTTATTTATGTATATTTTGTTGTTATTTTCGTTTAACATTTTTACTTGTAATTATTAACTGTTAAATTATTTTAAAAAAAAATAAAAAAGTCTTAGCATCGTAAGAAATCACAAAAGATGTAAAAGAAATTGCATTAAATACACAGGAATTAATTAATTAGGTATAATAACACAAACTATTTGCAATTGTATAAAATACTAGATACCTACTATTATATGTGTTTTACTTTTATATCCAGGAAAACTAATTATAAAACCTGTGTAATTAAAGAAAAAGATAGAAGTTTGTTTATTCCGCAGGACCGTCTATATTTCGTAATGGAGTACGTAAATGGAGGGGACCTCATGTTCCAAATTCAACAATGCGGCAAATTCAAAGAACCGGTAGCAGTGTAAGTAAACTGTCATATTTATTTATATTATACGAGTATGTCCTTGTCTCATTTTATGGTAGTACTGCAACAGCAGTTTTCGTAAAATGTTAGATATTTTACTAATAAGGGACGGACGAGCGAAATGAATTAAACTTTCCCCAATTATTTAACCTTAAAAATATAAATTGTATTGCATTAATACAGCAATCGAATGAGCTATTAACGAACTTTTATAGGTGTTATAATAGATTTGTTATGACACAAAATATAATTATTTTTTGTTATGTCTTAATTATTCAATGACTTTATTTTGTTTCTTTGTTTTATTTTGAAATTTAATAACTATATCAAAGATGTGACACTCCCAATTATTCAACCTATTTAATTACAACGTATTTTTTCTACGACCGAACAGAAAATATACTTTTTGTACTCGCATCATTCAAAATGACAACTTTCTTAGGAATATGGTTTAGCTTCATTTGACGAATCCAAAATTCAGGATTAGCTACATTCTGGCTTAAATTCTTTTGAGAATTGGGCTGTAGGTGTTTAGGGAATGATATCAAGACGGCTTGGAGTACATCAATGATGACTAATTTTAATTCAAGAGTACAAGTAAAGTTCCACAATAGGAATCAGTCAAAGGAAAAATGTTCCAATCAAAAGTTTGAAATAGGTACTTCTATATATTAAAGATAAAGCCTTCTTCCAATATCATCATCTAAACTCTACTTCATGGGTTAATATTTTTTTACATTATTTATTAGATGTTGTGAGTAAGAATTCAAGTTGTGTAACAAGTCAAAGTCAGCACATTCTTAGTGAATACAATTAAGTAAAGTAGAGCATGTTGTAATGAGGTCAAGTATTCTAAATAATATTCTTTGACGTAAGTAGCTAACTATTTGCTGACTTAGTACATTGTAATTAGATATATATAGTAGCGTTAGGTCAGTTACAAGAGAGTCACATAGTCAATGCAGTCAATACGAGAGAGTGATGAAGAGTCATTCAGAGTCAGATAGTCAATACGAGAGTTCAGTAGGAACTCGACAACACCAACCATGTAGTAAGTGTGAATAAATCTTTGTTATTTGTTGAACCAAATTGTAAGTACAAACTTATTTACAACAACCCTAGTACTTGTCCTTTCTCCGGTCTGGGTTACAAATTGGTGGCAGCGGTGGGATATTTTGTCAGATCAGAGGGGGCCAATCGTTTTTGGTCCGCTCGCGGAAAAGCAAGTATTAGGAATTTTCAACAATAACAACAGTTGTATTCTCTCCGATACAAATGATGGCGGCGATTTGCGAATTTTTTTTTTCCAAACTACACTTAATTCCAAGAAAATGCAGTCTTTTTCCCTTAAAATTATGGACAAGAACAATCATATTCCTAAGATAATAATAAGATAATTAATTATCTTGGAAACCGTAGGAAAGTTTTATTTTGCGAACTAGTGCACAAAGTAATTGAAAAACATCCTTTTTTCTGGTTCTAAATTTGGACTATTAAAACGCTAGTTGTACTTATATACATACATTTTAAAGAATCTATAAAAGAATTAGAGACATCAGTTTATAATGCCATCAATCAGATATATTTTAACAAATTTTAAGAGAAAAAATAAACAATTTCTTTTCGAATAATAATAAATTTCCTCATTGTCGATTATATAAATTTTGCTCGTTACAAAAAGCATTGTACAAAACTCGTGCATGAAGACGTCATTTGCTCGTGTCTTACTTGCGCTCATGTTCAAAGTGTGTCTTCGCGCACTTGTTACGTAAATAGCTATTTCCAACTGACAGTTAAAGCAGAAAGTTGACATTTCTCACTTGCAAAGCGACAATAAGATATTGCTGTTTAAATAAGAAAAATAGGAAAACAAAATTTCCATCACTTGTCACAAATTCCAACATTTTTACAGCACGTTTGAATCAACTTATCAGGTCATCATCAAACGGCTGGTCAGTTCAGCTTTAACCATAGACGCGTTTCGTCCTTTAGGGACTCATCAGTATGGTGTGATCAACTATCCAACTAGACCAACTAGGGACTAGTGAACTGTGATATTTTTACAAGCTGAACTGACTGATGTTAAAGTAACTACGTCGGTAGACAAGACATGAGAGCTAAGGAGCAGCCCGTGGTGCCATCTACCGACAGAATCGCAAACTGCATGACAGCAATTTAAATAAAATAAAGACAAAAAGTCAATTACGATGTGGAACTGTGTCTTAATTGTCTTTTGTTTTTGTCTTTATTTTATTTAAATTGCTGTCATGCAGTTTGCGATTCTGTCGGTAGATGGCACCACGGGCTGCTCCTTAGCTCTCATGTCTTGTCTACCGACGTAGTTACTTTAACATCAGTCAGTTCAGCTTGTAAAAATATCACAGTTCACTAGTCCCTAGTTGGTCTAGTTGGATAGTTGATCACATCATACTGATGAGTCCCTAAAGGACGAAACGCGTCTATGGTTAAAGCTGAACTGACCAGCCGTTTGATGATGACCTGATAAGTTGATTCAAACGTGCTGTAAAAATTTTGGAATTTGTGACAAGTGATGGAAATTTTGTTTTCCTATTTTTCTTATTTATTAAGACACAGTTCCACATCGTAATTGACTTTTTGTCTTTAATTTATATTGCTGTTTGCCGAGCGGCAGTGTACTCAATCCATAGATACATGAAAACTGTTGCTCGAATTTTCAAACATAAAAACTGTCAAAAAATAGTCGTAGATAAAACACCTAAATTAATTTGTAACATTTTCATGTTAAGATTCTACGCTGCAGAGATAGCTATCGGGCTGTTCTTCCTACACGTGCGCGGTATTGTGTACCGAGATTTGAAGCTGGACAACGTCCTCTTGGACCAGGATGGACACATCAAGATCGCAGACTTCGGCATGTGCAAGGAAGGCATCACCGGCGACAAGACCACTAAGACCTTCTGTGGCACGCCTGACTACATTGCCCCTGAGGTAGGTTAAACACCAGATTTTAATATTTAGATTAATAGTATGTGCATTCTTTGACCATACAAAGTAGATAAACTATATGGACATAAGCCTGTCCTTCAAAAATTTAATTATTGTATTTGTTAATTCTACGTACAAAAATAATTTTTCCCTTTTTTTTTATTTAATATTATTTGTGGTCAAGTTACTATTAACAGAGTAAACAAGATTAATTAATTAATCGTGGCGTAGTTAACTAGTTAGACAAAGATAATATTAATATAAAGAGAGAAAACATAGTAATAAGAAAGAGGCTTTCTTTTTTGAAAGAGAAGGGTATACTTTGACAAGAGCGCAAAACATGTCAGTTCATGCTTATTTACGTTAATTAATTAATGGAATAATAAAATAATATATATATTTTTAATTTGTACCTCAAAGAGGATGATGTAATATAAAAAAATAGATGTACTAATTCCTAACACAATATCAATATCAGAGCTGGGCAAAATCACGAACAAAAGGAATTAAATCACAATTCACAAATCAAACAATTAATTTTTTGTGACAATTCACAATTCCACTTCATTTTCAAAGTGAATTAATTTACAAATCTAAGTGATTTGTGCTTTATTTATGTGAATTATAAATCACAAGCCATTTTGTGAATTGGGGCTTTAGGCTTGGGGCTTAAATCACATTTACAATTACTAAATATTATCAATTTATTTAATATTTATTTTTTTAAAATATTAGGTACATTATTATATGCCAAACATATGTGCACAACCGAATGAAAACAGATGTAAGTACGAGATGTGGCTATTAAATAATGAGACTGACGCTGTTTTAACATTTTATTTTGATTTCATACCTATTTACTCATTATCACATTCATTATACACCCCTCCTATCCTTACAACGCTCCATGCGAATTTTCCATTGTTCGAAACAGTGCTGAAAGTCTTCTTCTGTCAGCTCCTTTAGGACGCGTGCCGATCTCTCTTTCCAAGCTCAAATCTTGTTGCTATTAAGGCAAATTTGAATTAAGCCCTTTCAACTGAATTAAGCCCTTTCAACTGAATTAAGCCCTTTCAATTGAATTAAGCCCTTCCATTTGAATTAAGCCCAGAGAAATGATTTAAGCCTTGTTTTAGCTCTAAAACAATTCACAAGCCCAAATCAATTTCTTTAAAGGTCTTAAGTCACAAGCCTGATTTGCGAATTTTTAAAAAAGGCTTAATTCACTTGATTTAAATCAAGAAATATGATTTAAATCAATTTATAATTCCTTTTGATTTAAATCATGCCCAGCTCTGATCAATATACATATTTGCATTTATACCAAATGTTTACACACCTCACAAAAACAATAAAACTGTAATGGTCACTCCCAATAATTAACAAATGCCAAAAATTCCATTACGCAAACATTTTCCAAATTCCAAAAGACTTGTAAAAAATCCCGCAAAACAATTGCCTAGTTTACCAAGCGTCAAAAACAACTGAAATCGCGCACTTAGCCCTCGAAAACAAACGAACAGCGGTGCTTTTTGCTGACGTCGTCCTCCCGGACGTTAAGAGCTAATAAATAACATTTCGCCAAGAGGCAGAATCGGCCTCAGGAACATCCGGAAATAATAAAAAGTGATACAGATTTGTCATTTATACGTGATGTGACAAAAACAAACGCTGATGCGCAACTTTTATTTTTTTCTTGTCAAGATGGTTGGTTGCTTTCGTCGGCAGTTTTTTATTTTGCTAGTTTCATAAATACAGAAATATATTACGTGGTCATCTCATGATTTTCCTACACGTTTATGTACGGTAATTTTTATTTATTTGTTGTAAGCAGTGGTTCTAAACCATTTTAAATTTATGTACCCTTGACTTCATTGTAAAGTGTCACGTATCTCTTGTTTGTTGATTTTTTTTATTTTTATTTTAAATAAATTAAATAATATAAATAAATATATCATCAGAGCTGGGCAATACTTAATTACTTAAGTACTTAAGTACCAATTTTTCGTATCTTCTAGTACTTAATACTTTTACTAAAGTATATTTATTTTTGTGTTACTTAATACTTGAAATTTTTAAGTACAAAATTTCAGCTTGTACTTAAGACTTACATTTTTGGATAGTAAATGTACAAAATATTGAAGTATTTTTCAAATAATTAAGTACGTCAATATAACTAAAATCGCCAAAAGTACTTAAATATTTCGAAACATTGAAGTACTTTGAGTTTGCGGTTAATGCATTTTTTTATTGTGCTGTACTGTGACGTGAACGTGAGGAGCACAGACATGTATATTTTTATATTTTGTTGTTGTACATATTACTTTATGAACTATGTACATTTTTAATTATATACCTAGTATTACATATATATGTTTATTTTTATATATAAGACTGATTTTTTTGTAATTTCCGACTACACACTAAATTTTGCTTGTACCTACTTATTTTTAAATAAAAAAATCTTTTTATTTTTTAATCATGTTTTCAAAATGTATATTTAGTATATATACTTATTAAAATAAATAACAATAACAGAATAGTTATTTTTATAACAAGTGCCGAAAAAGGCTTGTTACGTGCAAGTGCAGAATTTAACGCACGAGGCTTGCCGAGTGCGGAAATCTGCACGAGCATGTAAGCTTTTTCGGCACGTGTTATAAACAACATTTTTCCTACAACTGTGCGATTTAGTAAATCACTAAAATATTATTAAAATTTATAAAATTTATAAAATTTTAATGATATTACATGAGAACGATGTTTTACGGCGTTGTTATGGTTTGTTTGTTGATTGCTTGCACATTGTTCTACGTTATTTAAAAATGTTTCACTAATGTCAAGATAATTTCTTCAAAATCATCTTGATTGGAATAGTACAGTGAGTGATTCTTCTTTATCATTAACACCTCCAAAGATAATTGAAGCTCCGGATCATACTATGTTGGATCAATTTTCGCCAATGACAATCAACCTGCTGCTGGTACTTCTAAAGCTTCCGAAATTGTTGTCAATAATATTACTGTTAATAATATGAACAGGTACGGAAGAAATCAATGTTTCTTTAGACAATACAAAAGTTTCCACTTTACATTATGTCAATATAAGCAACTGTAGCAACTGTGTTAATAATAAACACAAACAATAAATATGACGTATTTCACTTACTCTTTAAATAAAACCATTTATCGATATATTTTATTTTGTTCGGTTCCTTTTATTAGTTGTCTACAGATTAGATATACTGCAAATTAAGGTTACGTTTATAAACGTCAAAATATACTACTGCATATTTACTAGCGCTGGTTCACCGTATCTTCTACTTTCATAAGCGTCTGTGGCCAAAATATGAATTCCACGCTCGGCGCGAAATTTAAATCGCTTTCAAAACAATTTTCTTTTGCATTAATGAAGCACTTTCCGCACTAGTGTTTCTTTGCTTTCGGAAACGCACTTGGTCTGCATTCGTCTACTTTCCATACGTAACTAAGGCAATTATAGTTATGTAATAACAAAGAAATCGCACAGTTGTAGGAAAAAACTATTTCATACGAATATACCCAATACTGGTACTTTCAAAATACTTATTTTTAAGTACCTTGGTCTGAAAAAACTGGTACTTTACTTAAGAACTTTCAAGCTGTGCTTGAAAAAGTATTGCAAAACATGTACTGACCATGGTTAGTCCTCGTATTTCTACTTCAGTACTTTAGTCCTGGTACTTGGCCAGCTCTGTATATCATCACGCCTTTTATCCATTACTGGGTGTGGCACTCTGCCGAAGCAGATCTCGGTAAGTGATATATTTATACGCGTGAAGTGTGGTTACCAGCCGTCAAATCACGGCCCCCAAAGATGTTAGTGATGGGAGAGCCACAGGGGTAATTTTAATGTGGTGAAAATATTTGTCGGCTGTAAGAATCGAGCCAGTGTTCTCAGGATCCACAGGCCGACTTGATACCAATGAGTCACCTGCTGTTTCAGAAAAAAATATATTTCTGCTGTTTTTGTATCTGTAGTTAGAATTAATAATCATTTGTCAATATTTTATTCTAACTAAGATTCATTATAATACAGAGTGATCAAAAGGAATTGTTACAGTTGGCAATACAAAAAAATACTTGAAATTGGTAAGCTTGATACATAAATTCATTTCCTGTTGTTGATAATGACAATTGAAAATTTAATTTTAAATTTGACTACATTTATTATTATATTTATTTCTAAATGGGGTGGCTAGCACAGTGGTATGAAGTCGGCCTGTGGATCCTGAGAACTCTGGTTCGATTTCCACAGGCGACAAACAATTTTCATAATTTCAAAAACTACCCCTGTGGTTCCTCCACCACTGACATCTTTGGGGGCCATGATTTGGTGACTAGTAACAGCACTTCACGCGCATAAATATATCACTTACCGAGATCTGCTTCGGCAGAGTACCACACCCAGTAATGGGTAGAAGGCGTGATGATATATTTATGTGCGGTTACCATGGGTAGAAGGCGTGATGATATATTTATTTATTTATTTTATGCTTCATCATTTAATTAATTTATAACATTTTAAATCATTCCATGTTCAGAAATAAATAACGCTAATGATCTTAAAACATAGTATATTGATTTGTATTTGCTTACACACTTTACAATAAAATAATGATTTATATTGTTTGTTTAAATTTTCTTAGTCGATTCACATCTGAAATTAGAAATAAGTATTAATTAATTTATCTTCATATGAATTAATTAATGTTTGTTCCATCCATTATACGCTGTGTTATGCAATCTTCATATTTTTTCAATGAATCACATTCATCGTTGTCAGGTGTCGCTATAAACGAAACAGAAAAATTAATTAATACTGTATGTATATTAAGTGTACCATACTGCTGATAATTCTAAGTTTTCAGCTAAATTACTTACTGATTGTAATACATTCTCTATATATTTGATCTATTTTGTCAAACACTTTTTTATATTTGTCCGAGTATAATTCAAATTCATTTGCTTCTTTTTTGAATATTAATTTGTTATTGGCATCCATCTAAAAAATATTAAATATATATATGGGCAATTTTCTGGGAAACGGACACTCCACCTTCTCCAAAATGAGTGGTCAAAAATTTTTTAATGGACATGAAAAAAATCGGGAGAAGTATTTTTTTTTTAAACATGAATGGCGAAATTGGCAATTTTCATGATTTTGAGGTGTTTTGGCCAAAATTATAAAAAACTAGATTATAAATTTAAGAAAAATACTTAGGTTTGTTATTATGACAACGGCATCTCAATCCCTGTCGGAAAACTGAAATATTTTTTCTCTTGTAAAATTTTCTAAAATGTTAACCTTCTTTAACAAAAGTAGGTCGACAAAATAATTAATATTTGACATCTATCAATATTTTACTCTAATACAAGACATCGTACAAAAAATTTTATTCAACAAAAAATATTAGGATCGATCAAACAATGCGTGCGAATTTTTTCCAAATTTTTTGATACATTTTAATTTTTGTTTTTTTTTTTTACTTTTTGAAATTTTTGTAATGTTACAGAAAATTCTAAAAAAATCAGACGTTTTCTTTGGTAAATTCTAAGCAATTCCTGTTCTTTGATTTTCTTCTGGAAATTTGATCCTTTTCGAGTAAATCATGACATTCAAAAATTCTAAAATTCTCCAGTCCAAAAAAAAAATATATTTTTTTTAAATTATAAAAAACATCTGAAAAAATCCCACGTATTCTTTTATGTATTCTAATTTGGTACATAATCTTTTTCGTAGGATGTGTTGTTTTTGAGTAAAAATTTGACTGAATTCAAATATTAATTATTTTGTTGACCCTCTTTTGCTAAAGAATAGTAATTTTTTAGAAAAATTGGCAAGAGATAAAATTTTTCGACAAGAAACGAGATGCCGCCGTCAAAATGGAATAAAAACCAAATTCAAGCAATTTTTCAACTTTAAAAGTTTGTTTTTTAAATCTTTGGCTAAAAAAATGGCCAAAACACTAAAAAATCATGAAAATTCACAATTTCGCCACTCATATTTGAAAACTAGATTTTTTCTGATTTTTTCGCGTCTTTCAAATTTTATATATATATATATATATATATATATATATATATATATATATATATATATATATATATGGGATGGCTAGCTCATTGGTATGAAGCCCGTGGATTCTGAGGTCCCTGGTTCGATTCCCACAGGCGACAAGTTTTCATACTTTGAAAAAGCTATCCCTGTGGCTCCTCCACCACTAACATGTTTGGGGGCCGTGATTTGACGACTGGTAACCGCACTTCACGCGCAAAATATATCACTTACCGAGATCTGCTGCAGCAGAGTGCCACACCCAGTAATGGGTAGAAGGCGTGATGATATATTTATTTATTTATTTGTATATATATATATATATATATATATATATTATTTCGAAGAGTGGGCCATACGCGTATTTAACATGGGAAAACAGTGTTTCCGTGCGCATTGCTTCTTCAAATTATTTTAAACAAAAATGCTTCAAATAAAAGATGTAGAGCTTAAAATTCTGTATAAATTTATCTTCTTTGTTTTGTGACGTCAGAATCTTAATAAAAAAATTAATAAAATTTAAATTTAATAGTGTACAGTTTTTAGGTTAAGAATTTGGTTTGGGAAATCGTGGCCAAAAGAGTCGAGATTTCCTAAACATTCGCGACCTTAAAAAACAGTTACAGTTCGAGGTTAGTAAGCTATTTTTTACAATACTTGCACAAATAGAAGGAAAAGAAAAATAGGTTTCAAAATTAACAACTGTCAAATTGTTGTCAAAATAAACAGGACTTTATGTGTTATATTAAAGTGCTGATTTATAGCAGTATTGTGTTCTAGTCCATGGTTATCCATGGAAACCACTGTGCAATAAAAGTTCCACTAAAGCCCGTTTTACATTCAGCAACATTTACAGCAACATGTTGCGCAACTAGTTCAGCAACTTGAAGTTGCGCAACATGTTGCTGGTCTTCAGTTTTCTTGTATTACATTTAGCAACATATTTCCGCAACTTTACTAGTTCTTTTAAGTATTATACCAACATAAATCTCAGGAAAGTTGGTAGTCCGTGACAGTTGACAGTTATTAGATATGTTCATGTTGCTTTGTAACCTCAAATTTTTATAATCATATGTTCATTGTTTGATTTTGAGAACAAGAATGGATTGCAAAAAACAAAGAAAACAAAACGCTATTTTGACACATGTAAAACTAGGTTAACCAACTTACAAGATTTACATTGGCAAAACAAAAAGTAACCAAAAAATATTAAATCTGGGGGAGAGTTGCGAGTTGCCCGCAACCAAAATAGAACATGTTCTAATTTCTGCAACAAGTTCCGCAACTAGTTCAGGAACAAATGTTGCACGCAACTTCAGTTTTACATTTGGCAACTCGTGTTGCTGTAAATGTTGCTGAATGTAAAACGGGCTTTACTGTGTTTAAATTTTGTCATTAATAGGTAACTTACAGTACATGTATTGAAAGTTTTGATCTGTCTGTAAACCTTACATTATTTTTACAAATACATTCTAAATAGAAAATTATTCATATGAAGAAAAATAATTAAATAGCATTAATCAGAGGAAACTCTGACTGAAGAACTTTATGCATTTGTTTGTTTTAATTTGTATATTTTCATATTGAATTTTTGCCATTATAAAACACAGAAAATCAATGTTATTTATTAATCTAGATATAGGATTTTAAGCTCTATAACTTTTATTTGAATTGTTTTTATCTAAAAAACATTTAGAAAAGAGTGCACAAGGGAAAACTGTTAAGGCCCGCTTTTCTTGTGATACCCGCTAGATAAGAAGATAAGATACCTTCGACTTACCTTTCCTACTCCTTTAAAAAAGCACGCCACAAGACAGTATTGTGTTCTAGTCTCGAGTTGCACACCGCTACCGTACAACATATCCATATCATCTATAAAACGCATTTTAAATTTTATAATTCTTCTAAAAAAACAGCTAAAATGTTGTCCTTAAAATTTGATATAAGTAAACCTCAATTAATGAATTGGCATAAAATTAAATATTGTTATTCTTTTTATAATTAGCAATATAGCGTTAAGCCTCATTCACAACACGAAATTAGTAGTTAGTGTTAGCGGTTATGGTTAGTGGTTATAGTTAGTAGTTATAGATTAAAATACATCGTTCACAATGTCCCAAATTAATGATTTCGAATTTATGTTTCTGCCGGTAATGTAGTGCACATTTTTGAAAATTATAGATATTACAAGAAATTATAATAGATGTCACAGTTGTCAACTTAAAGTTTTGACAAATAGTTACAGTTTTGTTTGTTTGAGTTCTGATATTTTGTCTGTAGTTCTGATTTGGTAGAACTGGTTTCTTCTACCATTTTTCTTTAAAATTGGTTCTACAAGTTCTAACAACAAATCAAATTGAGCTATGGTTATTCTGGTGTAATTAAAGAACATGTCATCATCATATGACCTCATTTCTTGAATCAAATTATCCCAGTCTCCCTGATTTGTTCGGTTTTGGTTGATTGGGCGAACCCACCATCTTGTATTTGTTTTTTTATTTCTTTTCATTTGCACAATTAAAGTTGCAAGTAACAACTTTTTTATTGTGCTTCGATTCATTTTCGAGAGAAAACCAACTGTCACTTTACTCCTCGTTTTTGATTGGCTGTGCCGTTAACCACTATCTAAAAGTTAGAAGTTTACAAACTTCTACGCTAACCACGATTAGCGTAGACCTGCGCTGGGCTAAGTTCATTGTTGTGAACGCTACTAGAGGTATACATATGCCAAACTTCTAACGCTAACCATAACTACTAACACTAACCACTAATTTCGTGTTGTGAATGGGGCTTTAGACTGTGAAATTGAGAATTCATATTCGATTCGCAAACAGCTCATTACCATATTAAAATTACTTCGGTAATATAATTCACGTGGCAAGTTATAATGAGATCTAATGTGGCAGCGTGCCATAATAGTATATTAAAGAACTAGTTTCAAAAGGTAATCTGCGGCAAGTTTTACAAAGGACCTATTCTTTATATAATTTTTTTCTATTGAGGTAATTTTATAATTCTATTACATTTACAAAAACTGTAACTTGTCAAAAATATAAGTTGGTGTTTTTTATCAGTTGTATTGGTAGCGCTTCTCATAACACAAACAATTAATTAATATATTTTCAAGTATTGTGAATGTTGTTACTTTTTCCGATTATAGCATATTCTTTTAGTATTATCTCGACATCGACAATTTACAATTTTGAGGTTATATGTCATTCATCCGTCAGATTTAAATGTTGAAACAGGGCTGAGTGAGAGCCGAGTGTTACACGTATAAAACAATTGTTAATGAGACGAACTAAATTAAAATCAAGACGAAATATAACGCGATTTAATACACGATTAAATAAAACGAAATAAGACGAACTTCTTGTAAAAATATATATTTAAAACATAAAACAAAGTATAAATTATAAAAATACTAAAGTTATAATTAATATTGAAATTAAACAAATTAGCCGAGAATGGAAAGAACAACAACGTATGAATAAAACTATTATTTACTTATTTACAAAATACATGGCGAGACCTACATCTTGCACAGGCGACGAGAGCCAAACTTGTCTCGACGACAGCCAATCTACCACTAACTAATCGTTGTTGTATTCCATGGGATGTTCTGACAAAGGGTAAGAGGGTGGTATCGTCGTGTTGGTCGAGATAGCGGTTCCCACATATTCGTTTACATAAAATCCTAGACGAAGTGCGTTCCAAAGGTTAAATCTATCCGACCAGTCGCTTTGCTATTAATTTACCCAGATATGTCATCACATCCCGTATAACCAGACGCGACAATTCAGAAAAGCTATAAACTTGATATATAATGATCGAACATATGCACAAATAAATTTGATAAACAAAATACACTCTGTCAAGTCAACTTTAGAAAGATACTTAAGATAACGCTTAATTAGTCTGTATCTTTCGAAGCTGAGTTGATAGTGAAATATCATAATTTATAAACAAAACCAAATTCTGAATTATCCGTTTTGTTACAATGTATTCATGCCACTCCTACAAAATTAAAAACGCCAGAAACAGTGCTCTTATAGATTTCTTCAGCGACGTGTTTACCGTGCGTTTTTAGAGTTATAAGAACACCGATATAGAAAAACAATTATTTTTCACAATACATGAAAAAATATTGATTAATTGAAATTTTTTTTGAAATTTCAATGGTTGTGTTACGTAAAGCGATGTCAACACAATTGATAAAAACACCAACTTATACTTTTGACAAGTCGCAGTTTTTGTAAATCTAACAGAATTATAAAATTACCTCAATAGAAAAAAATTGTATAAAGAATACATTTTATAAATCCTGGGATCACACAAATTTGGACTATTACGTTAGCAGATTGTCTTATGAAACTAGTTCTATAATATATTATTATGCTACTAGTGGTAAAAGTATCACGATAGGGAAGCTTGCAGCCCGTATTTTTTTCTATTATCGATTTTTAACTAATTATGCTAATTATGGCATTTCAAACCTCCAAAATATATATATATGTTGTAGATTATAGCTGTATTCCATTTGTCAACTTGTTCACTTAAATCAGTTCAGATAAATTTGACACATGACTAAATGAACTGAATTTAGCAAACTGATGCATCTATTTGGGTGAATTACTTCAAAGTAAATTAGAATAAGTAATTCTAGTACTGGAAATAAAGTCAGCGAAGTAATCCAGCGAAATAAATAACTGATCTGGTTCAGGAAATGTAAGTTAGATCTGATCCAAATGGCAAATGGAATACGCCTTATGTAGTTAAGTGTGTTTCGAAGCAACTATTTAATTATGTTTTTTTAACAAAATTAGACGTATTCCATTTGCCATTTGGATCAGATCATTTACATTTACTGAACCAGATCATTTATTTATTTCGCTAGATTACTTCGCTGACTTTATTTCCAGTACTAGAATTACTTATTCTACTATATTTTGAAGTACACTCCAATAAGTGTATTAGTTTGCTTAATTCAGTTCATTTAGTCATGTTTAGAATTTATATGAAATGATTTAAGTAAACTAAGTGGCAAATGGAATACAGCTACTAATGGTACCGTGCAGAAAAATATGTTTTTAACATTGGTAGTAGAAAAATGTATTTGTAATAAAAATTACTATTTCAAATAAAAACAAACACAGCGAATATAATTTTTATTTATTGGAAAACTATATAGGAACCAGCTACTACGAGCTATTTTGTTAACAGTTCCTTTATCCATTAATTAGTTCTCAATCAGAATTCTAATCGATTCGTTAATCAAGGTTTATTTTTAATTAAATTTAAAATCATACCATCAGTGGCGTTTGTCTGCTTCCTACAGTCTTCCGCAATTGCATACCGTTCTTTTAATTGTTCTGAAGTTAGCTAGATAAAACATTATATATATATATATATATATATATATATATACTGGACGCAAAGACATAAGAAAATGACTTTTAGTACAGGCTTATCCCAGGATTAAACTGGTAGAAATGTGAAAAGAAACAAAGACGTATTATAATTATTTTATTTCTGTTAACATAATAAAGATGTTTTATTATTTATTTATGTATTTATTTACATTTTAAGTTTAAAATATAGTCAAAAGTCATGTTACAGTGTTCAATAATAATATAATAACATGGATAAAAATAGAATAACAATAATATGAGCATGAAATAGAATTTTATTAACTTTGTGACAAATCTACTTAATGCACCCCTTTGTTAACTGTAGCCAGACTCCCCGCTGAGGCCGGTAAAACCCACCTATTAAGAAGTCAACTCGATTCCTTATATCTTTGCGTCCACTATATATATATATATATATATATATATATATATATATATATATATATATATATATATATATATATATATATATATATATATATATATACACATATACAGGATGGTAAACGCAACTCTCGAACATAGGGATTTAACATGTAAAATATCACAATTTTGTAATTTGTTGGCTCCCTAATTATTTTAAGTAAAAAAAACTTCGAATAAAAGTTTGAGGGCATAAAATTCTGCATTTAAGCCAATAAACAAAATTAACTTTGCATGCTTCGTAACGGCACAAATTAGATCTGAAAAATGACAAAAATAGCTTCAAAACTATCGATAGCCATGGAATTGAAACAAAATTAAACAAATGTTTGACGTAAAATCTGTGAAAATAATTTCTTTATTTATTATGTCAATTATTTTGACAGATAAAACGACAAACATTTGTTTAATTTTGTTTTAGTTCCATGGCTATCAATAGTTTTCAAGCTATTTTCGTTATTTTCAGATCAAATTTTTGCCGTTACAAAGCATGCAAAATTAAATTTGTTTATTGTATTAGAATTTTATTCCCTAAAACTTTTATTTGAAGCTTTTTGCTTAAAATAATTAGGGAAGCAGGAAATTACAAAATTGTGATTTTACATGTTAAATCCCTATGTTCGAGGTTCGCGATCACCATCCTGTATATATATATATATATATATATATATATATATATATATATTTTTTTTTGTGGCTTCTTGGGCGGGCCAACTACTCAGGTCATATGCCGCCATTACGCCCTAATTTGCGTTTTAGTTGTTATTGTGATATATATATATATATATATATATATATATATATATATATATATATATATATATATATATATATATATATATATATATATATATATATATATATATATATATATATTTATGTATATATATTTAATCTGTTAAAATAAATTAAATAATAAATTATATATTATATAATATTGAAGGTTTTAAAACTCAATCTATTTTATAAATAAAATGAAGTAGAATAAAGCATAACTTTTATTATTTTGGTAAAACCGTTCTGTTTTGTTTAATTTTTAACAATAATCATGAAAATCCCAATTATGTTTAAGTTATATAGTCCATTTCAAGAAAAATAAATATTTTAGGAATGAAATATTTCACTCAAATAAGCTACATAGTTATCCCTAAATAAATGAATCTTCAATTAAAATTATCTGCGAAAGATATAGCATTACTCGTAGAGTAGCTTTATTTTTACAATATTGTTTCTAATAGATTCTATGAATGTGAATCTATTTATAAATATACTCCTTGTTTGGTTACTCAAAATAAATGTAATAATTTATAATATTGGCCCTTCAAAATTAATTAAATGAATGAAGCATAACTCCTATTATTTTGGTAAAAATTTATAAATATATTCCTTGTTTGGTTGCTCAGTATAATTGTAATGCTTTATCTTTAAACCAATAAAATTTATAGCATTATTAAATGGTAATAATATACTTATAATGAAAATATTAAGTTCAATATCTAATTATGTAATAATATAAATTCTGTAATTATATGTTAAGTTCGATTTAATTAATACTATTTAGTAAATAATCTAATATTAATGAACTTACTGTTAACACGATACTGAATAACGCAAACAGGCAAACAACGTATAACTGAAACTTCATATTCACTTGTTACTTGTGCACTTGACAACAAACACAAGATATAATGGAAATATTATATCGTGCGATGCTTATTTATATTATTTTGATTGTCATTACTGAAAATTTTTATACAATTTATATTTTTAGTTTCCTGTTTATGTATTATTGATGTTTTTTTGGAAAATTATTGCGAGTATAACTGTTGACGTTCAATTGCGCTTCTATTCTTTATGTGAAATGATTATTATAATTTTTTTGTAATTGGTCTTTTTATGTGTAGGTAATTTATATAATATTTTAAAAATGAATAACCTTGTTCTCTAAAGTTTCAGCTTTGTAATGTTCCATTGTTGAACAGAATTTAAATATTGATTTCTTTTAAATAAAATAAATAAATATAAATATATCATTACGCCTTTTACCCATTATTGGGTGTGGCACTCTGCCGAAGCAGATCTCGGTAAGTGATATATTTATGCGCGTGAAGTACGGTTACCAGCCGTCAAATCACGGAATTTAATATATAAGTGTATATTATCATTTCATTAATTTATAACATTTCAAATCAATCCATGTTTAGTAATTAATATAATAATATAATAATATATCATCACGCCTTCTACCCATTACTGTGTGTGGCACTCTGCTAAAGCAGATCTCGGTAAGTGATATATTTTGCGCGTGAAGTGTGGTTACCAGTCGTCAAATCACGGCCCCCAAACATGTTAGTGGTGGAGGAGCCACAGGGATAGCTTTTTCAAATTATGAAAATTTGTCGCCTGTGGGAATCGAACCAGGGACCTCTGGATCCACAGGCCGACTTCATACCACTGTGCTAGCCATCCCATATTAATAACGCTAATAATTTTGAAACATAGTATATTGATTTGTATTTGCTTACAAACTTTACAATAAAATAATGATTTATATTTTTTGTTTAAATTTTCTTAATAATCGATTCCCATCTGAAATTAGAAATAAGTATTAATACATTTATTTACAGATTAATTAATTCATTTTTTTTTACATTTTCTGCGCGCTGTACCATGCAGTCTTGATATTTTTTCACTGAATCGCATTCATCATTGTCAGGTGTCGCTAGAATTGAAATAGAAAAATTGATGAATACGAGATGTATTTGAAGTGTACAATATTGTAAATAACTCTTTCAAGTTTCAGCTTGTTGGCCTTTGGGTGTGAAATAAATTGATATAAATTACTTACTGCTTGCAATACATTCTTTTAATATTTGATCTAATTGGTCATAATATTCTTTAGCTTCCTCTTTGAATGATTCAAATTCAAATATTGCTTGTTCGTATATTAATTTGTTATTGGCATCCATCTAAAAAATATAATAAAATATGAATTTTAAATTTTTTGTATATAAACTTTGGAGATCTTATTTTTTGACATTTTTGAATACATTTTATGGGTGAGAACTGAAATATTAATCGAAATTCTTATATTAACGTTTTCGTCGCTTTTATGTTTCAAACTTCGTATTACTCAAATTGACGCAACGGCGTTGATTTTCATCCAAATTACATGAATTTTAGTGTCCCTGTATCGGAAAAAGCAATTTTCCCATTTAAACTACGTGCAAATATAGAACCCTCTTGCGGCACGTTTTAACGTCATTTGACAGAACTGGGATTTCGGCTCAATTTTTTAAAAATTTATTATGATTAGTTTTAGAGGGTGAGAGCATCAAATTTCCGACTTTGCCAAAATAACGGACACCCTAATATAGTATATATATATATATATATATATATATGACCCTATAGAGTTGTCATTTTAACATCTCCCGTGATATGATCAACTCTCTTAGGGATTTGATTAATTCCCTGTTTTTATCATATCCCTGCGACATATATATATATATATAAGAAAATATATAAAATAAGAAAATAATAGGAATTATTTTCCCAACACTTGTTAAAGTTTCACATTCCATTACAGCAAATTTGAATCAACTTATTAGATCATCATCAAAGGCTGGTCAGTTCAGCTTTAACCATAGACGCGTTTCGTCCTTTATGAGCTGACATCTGTCAGTTCAGCTTATATAGTACCACAGTTCACTAGCCCCTAGTTGGTCTAGCTAGATAGTTGGTCGCACCATTCTGAAGAGCTCCTCGTTAAAGCTGAACTGGCCAGCCGTTTGATGATGACTTAATAAGTTGATTCAAATATGCTGTAATTTTGAGGAACTTTGACAAGTGCTGTAAACAAAATTCTTTCCAATTATTTTCTTAATTTATTAAGACTCAGTTCCATACCGCAATTAACAATTTATGTTTGCATTATATATATATATATATATATATATACGTATATTACAAATTATTTTAGACAAAAATGCTTCAAATAGCTTAAAATTCTGTATCTAAGTCGATAAACAAAATTTATTTTATGACAGCAGAAATTTAATATACAGATTTACAAAATTACAATTTAATATTATTAAAACAAAATAACAAACAAATGCGCAACTTAATTCTGTCAAATATTTTGACGCATTGAAATTTAGCATTTTTTAAAAGGAAGTTTTTAATCTGTTTGCTCTTACAAATATATTAAAAATGAATTATTATTCATGTGGAGAAAAATTACAAATAATTAAATAATATTATTGAGAAAGATTGACAGGAAAACGTAATGCATTTGTTTGTTATTTTGTTTTAATTTCATGGTTAACATTACTAAACTGTAATTTTGCAAATTTCTGGCGTTACAAAACACAGAAAATAAATTTAGTTTATTAATTTAGATACAGGATTTTAAACTCTATAACTTATATTTAAAGCATTTTTGTCTAAAATAATCTGGGAAGCAATGGGCAATGGAAAACTGTTAAATGCCTATGGTCCGGTTTTTGTGAGACATCCGGTAGATAACAACATAGTTATATTATAATACGTTGAACTTACGATTCCTAGTCCTTTATTAACGCAAGCCAGAAGACAGAATTGTGTTCTAGTCTTAGCCAACTCACCACTATCGTCCAGTAATTTCATATCATCTACAAAACGTATTTTATCAGTTTTCTACAAAAGCTGGTCAAATGTCTTTAAAATTTGATGTAAGTAAACCTTAGTTAACGAATTACTATAAAATGAGTCATTGATAAAATTAAATTTAAATAAAAAATATAAATAAATATATCATCACGCCTTTTACTCATTACTATATGTGATACTGCGCGTGAAGTAAAAAAAATTGCACGGCGTGTAAATATAACAAACTTTAGGTACTAGAAAGTATTTATAAATTATATGTTTTTGACATTGGTAGTATAAAAAATGTATTTGTAATAGATATTACTATATCAAATAAAAATAGATATAGTGTACCTATGTACTTTTTACTTGTTGAAAAACTGTATAGGAGCCAACTACTGATATTTCTACTACTTTGCTAATACTTCATTTATCCTTTAATTGGTTTTCAATCAGAATTTGTACTCATTCGTTAATCAAGGTTTATTTTTGGTTAAATTTAAATCCATACCATCATTGGCGTTTGTCTGCTTCTTACAGTTTTCTGCAATTCTATGTTCTTCTTCTTTTTCTTCTTCTGAAGTTAGCTACATAAAACATTATATATATATATATATATATATATATATATATATATATATATATATATACGAGCCCTGTCTTACTTCAGTTGACTCGAATCTTATTTTTTGTTTAAAATTTAAATAATACTAAAAACGTAGATATCTAAGATTTACTAAATTCTACAATTAATTATCAACATTTTTAATAAAACTTATAGCAGTATAAGTCTCTTTTTTTTTTCTTCACAAAAACTAAATCAACACACAAATGGACTATCATGATTATTACCTTATAGGCAGTTTGACGGATTAAATTGAAGTTAATTATTATTCAAAGCAAATTTTATTATTATATAGTTTTTGAATAAAACAATTTTTTTTTTAGTTAAAACAGATATGTTTACTTCCTCTTTCAATGGCTGTCATTTTTAGATGTATGTATGTATTCATTTCATTTCCTTGCATACAACACGAGAAATAAAACTGCAAAATAAAACATCAAACGAAAAAATAAGATTCGGGTCAACTGATGTGAGGCAGGGCTCGTATATATATATATATATATATATATATATATATATATATATATATATATATATATATATATATATATATATATATATATATATATATATATATTAGGGTGGGTCGAAAAAAATAGATTTCGTTCTCTAGGGTCTAAAATGAAAGAGTTCCATCCAAAAAGTTTTGGAGATGTGCTGAAACATTTTTCTGATGAATACCCAGGCAGCACCGAGCACCTCAAAATATTTTAATTTGTCTAATAGTTTCTGGCGAAGTACGCAGATATTTGTCTTGTACTGGCAGGGGTGAAAGTAGATTTATTTTCTTACCGGTACGCTAGTCTGAAAGATATATGGAGGGTGGGGGCTATGCTAAGAAGAAAAAAATAGTTTTATATTTTATATACAGAGTTGGGCAAAGTAATTTACTACCCTGAGAGGAATATTTTAGGAGGTCGCTACTATCGTCGATACATTCAGTGTCAATAGTTGGTTTTACAAAAAAGACGAATTATTTGAATTTATGAAATAATAGACCCTTTTTAGAATTCATTGCCCATGTGCAAACGTTAGACGGAGATAAAAAAAGTTAGTGCCGTATACTTATCTTTGTCTATGATTTGACAAGTGACAGTTCGATTATTTTTGTTGCTTAGTATTTGTTTGTTCATTAAAAAGTAATTAATAATAGTAATTATGACGGATACTATATTGTGTACTGGGTTGTAATAATAATTACATTTCATTTCACTCTTTTCCTCAAAACGTGAACAGAAGAAAAGAATGGATATGTTATTATACGAAATCTATCATATTAACATCATTTATGGGATGGCTAGCTCAGTGGTATGAAGTCGGCCTGTGGATCCTGAGGTCCCTGGTTCGATTCCCACAGGCGACAAATTTTCATAATTTGAAAAAGCTATCCCTGTGGCTCCTCCACCACTAACATGTTTGGGGGCCGTGATTTGACGACTGGTAACCGCACTTCACGCGCAAAATATATAACTTACCGAGATCTGCTTCGGCAGAGTGCCACACCCAGAAATGGGTAGAATGCGTGATGATATATTTATTTTATTTTATAAATAACTGATTAATATACTTCATTTATTTTGATACTACAATAAGTTTTCATTTTCAGTATAAACATTTTACTTACTTTGTACTTAAATTCATTTTGAAATATCTCGTTCGCCGCCATTTGGCGGCACTAAGTTGTTAGTTAAAAAAATAAACACCTAGGGGTCGCGGACATTTTTAAAATGGTCTATATGTGTGTGTAATTCTTTCCATTTATGAAAATAGTATGTCAAAAGAATAATAATTATGTTGGCCTAATAATAAATAAATATATTATTAATACATTTGAATAAATGCATATATTGTACATGGTGCGGCGGCCAAATGTTTTCACTAAGACTTTCGCGCCAAAGTAGAGCCATACCCTTCGTTATATACCCGAATGGATGGAGTTATAGCGCATTCCAGCCACGGTTTTACCATGGTTTGTCGCATTTCATATGCAATACTTATTTCAATAATATTTAAAAAATATTATATTTCTAATTGGATCAGTTACAATACTTTTAATAATTGTAATATTTTTCTATTCCTACACTGTAATAATTATCAACTTTTTTTCTTTTCTTGTCATTCCTTCTCACGGTTCAATATATGCCTGGGAATTAAATATCATAGTCGGAGGAGCAGTAGTTGAAATAAATATTATTTGTGAAATATGCGAAATTGTAAGTAGTAGTAATCTGTAAAAGTAACAGAACATAATTATGCCAACCTCGGAATTGAGCTCGCTCGGTGTTCATGTTACCATTACTAAGAATTTTAAAATTGTGTCGTCGCACAGAAGTTGATGTAATTTTAAATGCAGCGTTATTAATTATAAGTATCGTTTATTATAAACACATTTGTAAAATTTTCTTACCGGTACGCGTACCGAACCGTACCGGTCTACTTTCACCACTGTGTACTGGGCCCTCCATAATACATTCTAATAATATTTAGGCAGTCCTCGACTTTTAAAATATTCAAGATGACAGTGACAGATTAAAATATTTAAAATAAATTGCAAGCACTTTATGTCAGTAGTAAAAAATAGTAGGCGAAGAATGAAGAAATATTTTTATGAATTTTGTTAATTTACGCTATCAAAATGTAATAATCTGTATGATGTAGGGATATTGACACTATCGTGGAACAAAATTTGGTTCCATAGTTTTTTGTCGGAAACTTTTTTTTTTACACAAACTGATTTTACATGTTATCTGTCTATGCCAACATTTACGGTGTATAAATGACATAATAAATAAAGAAATTATTTTGACAGATTTTACGTCAAACATTTGTTTAATTTTGTTTCAATACCATGGCTATCGATAGTTTTCAGGCTATTTTTGTCATTTTCAGATCTAATTTGTGCCGTTACGAAGCATGCAAAGTTAATTTTGTTTATTGCCTTAGATGCAGAATTTTATGCCCTAAAACTTTTATTCGAAGCTTTTTTGCTTAAAATAATTAGGGAAGCAGGAAATTACAAAATTGTGATTTTACATGTTAAATCCCTATGTTCGAGAGTTGCGTTCACCATCCTGTATATATATTCAGCCCAATTTTCAAAAAAGTATTAGCTAGAGTGTAGTTAATCCTACATTTTAAATTTGTCAAATTAAGCTAAACCATATTCCCAAAAAAAAGTTTAAACAAACTTTAGTATAATTTTCTTACTATTATTTAGTTTTCGGATAGTGAATTGAATTA
This sequence comes from Pterostichus madidus, assembly GCA_911728475.2. Taxonomy (NCBI): domain Eukaryota; kingdom Metazoa; phylum Arthropoda; class Insecta; order Coleoptera; family Carabidae; genus Pterostichus; species Pterostichus madidus. Next base: position 29,027,702 of record OU452314.1, read on the forward strand.
ACTTCTTTAAATCGGACTAGCATAAGATTAGCTAAGCCAAAATTCAGGATTAGCTAAAACTTTTATGAGAATCTGACTGTTTAAGATTATTTAGTAAAAAATGACATAGGTCATATTCCTTACATTTACCAAAATACAAGAGGTAAAAATTTTATAATAACCAGAATTTTTTAAAATTAAATGCCATGTTATAATTACACTAATTAGGAAAAACAAAACATAATGTGGGCATCAAAACATAAAATAATATAATAATGGCCGGTAAATTTTAATCATGTTTTAAGCAGTTTGTATCCATAGTTATGGTTGTAATTTATGTTTAAACAAATCTGCTTTATACTATCAGCCCTTAAATGTATAAATTAATTTAATTGAACATGAAACAAGACAAGATAATACAATGTGGAATAAACAAACAAATTTTTAATTACAATAAATAAAACGAAGCATGACTTTTATTATTTTGGTAAAGAAGTTTTGTTTTGTTTGATTTTTAACAAAAATCGTAAAAACCCCAATTATGTTTAAGTTAAATGGTTCATTTCAATAAAAATAAATATTTTGGGAATGACTTTTTAATGGTTCATTCAAATAAGCTACGTAATCATTCCTAAATAAATGATTCTTTAATTAAAATTATCTGCTTTATTTTTACAATATTATTTTAAATAGATTCTATGAATGTGAATCTATTTATAAATATACTTCTTGTTCGGTTATTCAAAAAATTGTAATTCAATATTTAATTAATCAATTAATTTAAATACCAATAAAATTTATAGCATTAATAATGTACTTATAATTGAAACATTAATTTAAATATCTAATTATTTAATAACATAAATTCAGTAATTATATGTTAAATTCTATTTAATCGATATTAATTTTAGTTAATAATCTAATGTTAATGAACTTACTGTTAACACGATACTGAATAATGCAAACAGGCAAACAACGTATAACTGAAACTTCATATTTACTTGTTACTTGTGCACTTGACAACAAACACAAGATATAATGGAAACATTATATCGTGCGATGCTTATTTATACTATTTTGATTGTCATTACTACTGAGAATTTTTATACAATTTATATTTTTAGTTTCCTGTTTATGTATTATTGATGTTTTTTTGGAAAATAATTGCGAGTATCACTGTTGACGTGTTAATTTTTTTGTAAATGGTCTTTTTATGTGTAGGTAATTTATACCATATTTTTTTTCAATGAATAACCTTGTTCTCTAAAGTTTCAGCTTTGTAATGTTCCATTGTTGAACAGAATTTGAAATATTGATGATTTTTTTTTAAATGTTTATTGATATATCAACATCATAGGTTATTAGTATCTTTTACATTTCAGATTTAGTAAAGTTTATATTGTACTGTACAGGCTAATAGATTTTAAATTAAAACATAAATAAATAAATATATTATCACGTCTTTTACCCATTACTAGATGTGGCCCTCTGTCGGAGCAGATCTCGCTTAGTGATATATTTATGCGCTTGAAGTGCGATTACCAGTCGTCAAATCCATATACTATATGATTTTCAACATAGTAAGACTATTTTTCAAGAATTTAAGGGTATATTATTTGCACTCTTTAACTACCACTGAAACGAACTTGGGGCGTTACAACCCCAACACAAAATTTCATATCTCTTGTAATACAAAATGTTGTAATAAATGGGGTAATGGCTCAATGGTATCAAGTCGGCCTGTGGATCCTAAGAACCCTGGTTCGATCCCCACAGCCGACAAAACATTTTCACCAATTTAAAATTACCCCTGTGGCTCCCCCAACACTAATATCTTTGCGGGCCTTAATTTGACGGCTGGTAACCGCACTTCATGCGCATAAATATATCACTTACCGAGATCTGCTTCGGCAGAGTGCCACACCCAGTAATGGGTAAAAAGAGGAGATGATATATTTATTTTATTTATTTTATTCGTAATAAAACAATCCTGCATTATTTAAAATTTTAATATGGGAATGTAATAATGGACATAGACTTAAGTTGTAATAGTTATTTGTGTATCAGGAGCGTAAAGTGAATCTTTATTGCTTGTGCTCGGTAATTGAAGCGCGAGCGAAGCGAGCGCTGCAATAGAGCGAGAGCAATAAAAATACTTTACGCTTGAGGCACACACATAATTTTTTCAACGACTTTACTTACTAAGAAAATAAAAAAATAGTATGGGGCTAGTTCAATTCACGTTCCACCAATTTCTGTATTGTATGTAAACATGACGATATCAGTATGAAAGTAAATAATTTTAAAAATCTGTTATCAACAATCATTGTTTTTGATAAATTTTCACACATAAATAAAAAATGTGCTCAAAAATCTCAGAAAAAAGTGATTGGCGTACTAACTGAAAATTCTAATGAGAATATCATAGAATCTAATTTATCCTCAAATTTATCAAACACCATTTCAGTTCCGGAATAAATATACAAAACTGTCAAAACTGCACTTTCAATTTTAACATCCCTCATCCTCATTAAGTTGGCACTGCTGCCCAGCTGCGTTCAGGTTCAACTTCAAATCATAGCGCAGCAAACTTCATGTATAATATGTGTAAAAGTGTAAAAATGAATCTAACCTATATTTTAGATTTTGTAAGTATTGTTTCAATAAATTAAGCAACAATTTATATTTTTATAAGCGAGCGGTAAAGTATTTTACCGCTTGTTGCTATGGGAGACGCGTGGTAAAGTATTTTATTATTCGTTACTCAGTAACCATCAACTTTACGATGACAACTGAAAGCATAAATATCAACTTTTGATAGCAGTCGTAGAAAAATTATTTAATGAAGATTCATTGACAACGTTTCGGCCAAGGTTATGGCCATCTTCAGGTCTATATAATAAAAGGTAACAAATTGTAACAATCAAGAAATTCTTAGTCAATTCATTGTTTATTTTAACTCTACAAGTTTTATTTGAAGTATTTTTTTATTAAATTAATTGGGAAGTAAAGCGCATAAAAATACTGATATCACAAGTTATAAGGGTATGTTCGGGTTTTGGTTAGACACACTGTATATCAAAATATTATGGAATAAACAAATTCATAATAAACGAAATTTAATCAATAAATGTTCATTATCATTTCATTAATTTATAACATTTTAAATCAATCAATGTTTAGTAATGAATAAAGCTAATGATTTTTAAACATAGTATATTGCTTACACACTTTATAATAAAATAATGATTTATATTTTTTGTTTAAATTTTCTTAATAATCGATTCCCATCTGAAATTAGATATAAGTATTAATACATTTATTTACAGATAAATGAATATTTTTTTTTTACATTATCTGCGCGCTGTGCCATGCAGTCTTGATATTTTTTCATTGAATCGCATTCATCGTTGTCAGGTGTCGCTAGAATTGAAATAGAAAAATTGATGAATACGAGATGTATTTTAAGTGTACAATACTGTAAATAACGCTTTAAATTTTCATCTTGTTGGTCGTTGGGTGTGAAATAAATTGATATAAATTACTTACTGCTTGCAATACATTCTTTTAATATTTGATCTAATTGGTCATAGTATTCTTTATCTTCCTCTTTGAATGATTCAAATTCAGTTACTGCTTGTTCGTATATTAATTTATTATTGGCATCCATCTAAAAAATATAATATAATATTATATATATATATATATATATATATATATACAGGCTGATCAAAAGAAATTGTTATAGTTGGCAATACAATGCCAGAGATCTTTTTATTCCACAGTTGGCACAACGTCGGATAAAGACCGAAATGCTATTTGACACTTCTAATAAATACAAATAGGTTATGTCAGAAGTCTGACAATGAATAGATTTTTGACTTTTTAAGTAATAGAAATACTTTAAAAATAAATGTAATAATAAATTTACTCAAATTTAAATTTTAAATGTCACTGTCACCAACAGGAAATGAATTTATGTATCAAGCTTACCAATTTCAAGTAGTTTTTTTTATTGCCAACTGTAACAATTCCTTTTGATCTGCCTATATATATATATATATATATATATATATATATATATATATATATATATATATATATATATATATATATATATATATATATATATATATATATTAGGCGTTTAACATGTGGGAAAACACTTTTTCCGTGCGTATTGTTTCCTAACTTTCCAAATTACAAATTATTTAGACAAAAATGCTTCAAATAATTAAAAATTCGGTATCTAAGGCAATAAACTATATTTATTTTATGTGTTTTGTGACAGCAGAAATTTAATATGCCAATTTACTAAATTACAATTTAATAGTGTTAAAACAAAATAAACAAATGCGCAACTTAATTCTGTCAAATATTCGCATTGAATTTAGCATTTTTTAAAAGTAAGTTTTTAATCTGTTTGCTTTTACAAATTTATTAAAAATGAATTATTATTCATGTGGAGAAAAATTACAAAGAATTAAATATCATTTTTCAGGAGAAAGATTGACAGAAAACTTAATGCATTTCTTTGTTATTTTGTTTTAATTTTATGGTTAACATTATTAAATTGTAATTTTGTAAATTACCGCCGTTACAAAACACAGAAAATAAATTTAGTTTATTAATTTAGATACAGGATTTTAAACTCTGTAATTTATATTTGAAGCATTTTTGTCTAAAATAATTTGGGAAGCAATGAGCAATCGAAAACTGTTTTCCCATGGTAAACGCCTATGACCCAGTTTTCTTGATACACCCGGTAGATAACAACATGATTATATAATAATACGTTGAACTTACGATTCCTAGTCCTTTATTAAAGCAAGCCAGAAGACAGAATTGTGTTCTAGTCTCAGCTAACTCACCGCTACCGTCCAGTATTTCCATATCATCTATAAAACATATTTTATCATTTTTCTACAAGAGCTGGTCAAATGTTGTCTTCAAAATTTGATGTTAGTAAACCTCAGTTAACGAATTGCCATAAAACAAGTCATGGATACAATTATATATAAATAAATATAGAAATAATTTTTGAAAAAGTAATGAGCGTTCGCCGGTATTTGAACCCAGAACCTTTCATTCGCATGATGACTGCTCTAACCAATTGAGCTACAAACACTCGGCGAATACTCATGCTTTTTCGTGTAATCTTTAGTTGAAGAAATGTAAAGTGACATGGGTTGCGTCAATTCGTTACAAGTCAACAACCTAGTATGCGTTGGGTGATATTCCCTGGGTGAAATTCTTATAATAAATAAATATAGGTTTCGTCACGCATTTTTCCCATTACTGGTTGTGGCACTCTGCCGAAGCAGATTTCGGTAAGTGATATATTTATGCGCGTGAAGTGCGATTACCAGCCGTCAAATCGCGCCTTCTAAAGATGTTAGTGGTTGGGGAGCCATATAGGATAATTTTATTATAGTGATTATTTTCTGACGTTTCTCAAAACCAATGAAATGCTCTATTGTATGTGACAAGGCTGCGTTTGAACCAATCCTGTCATTATTATAATGAGAATAAAGCTCTTGTGATTATTCCTGGGAATAATCTCTGTAGATGCTTTTTTGTTTGTAACAAATAGTTGACAAATAATTATTTAAAACTGTCAACGCGTCAAGTAAAATGTGTGAAAAAAATCGATTTAGTTCCATTTCAAATACAGAAATACACCAACAAATTTCGGATACAACTTCCAAGAATATATTAATAAGTAATCAACCGATATTGACCCAGTTCAAAATATTTTAAGTTGGATAAACAGATCTCGACAGCTAAGTCAAAAAATAACTCGAGAGTTGGATCCTGAGTATTCTGGTTCGATTCCCACAGCCGAAAAAAATGTTTATGTAATAATATAACAAGAGAGTGGGAATAAATTAGAAAATAATTCACCAGTATCTTTCTCAAACTTGTTGCCATTTGGCAATAGCCACTCAAGCCCTACGGGCACAATATTTAAAACCAACTAGAAGATTCAGTCAAAAATTACTCAAATCAAGTAATATGTGTGAAAAAAATCGATTTAGTTGTATTTCAGATATAGAAATACATCAACAAATTTTGGAAACAACTTCCAAGAATACATTAATAAGTAATCAATCGATATGAACCCAGTTCAAAATCTTTTAAGTTGGATGAATCGACCTCAACAGCTAAGTCAAAATATAATCTAATTAAATATAACTCGATAGTTCGATAAATTAGAAAATAATTCTCCAGTATCTTTCTCAAATTTGTTGCCATTTGGCAATAGCCACTCAAGCCCTACGGGCTTCCGTGACTATTGCCTGGCAACAAGTTTTCGAAAGATCTGTTAAATTATTTTCAATTTATTCTCACTCTCTTGTTATATTATTACAGAAACATTTTTGTCGGCTGTGGGAATTGAACCAGAATACTCAGGACCCATAGGCCGACTCGATACCACTGAGACATCTACCCCATTAAAAAAATTAAAATTAAAATTTAATATTGTTATCGTTATTATAATTAGCTAACTAGCAATATTTCGGTAGACTGCAAAATTGAAAATTCATGTTCGAATCTCAAACAACTCATTACCACATTAAAATTACTCGTTAGTATACATATTTGGATGCCGTGATTTGACGGTTCGTATGCGCATTTCACTCGTAATATTATTATGACATCTCATGTGACAGAGGGCCGTAATAGTTATTTATGTAACTAGTATTAAAAGTGTCACTTTATTGCACGAGTGGAAAGCTCGCAGCACGAGTTACATACATTATTTTTTCTTCGATCGAATTTTAACTAATTATTAGAAATAATTTTTGAAAAAGCAATGAGTGTTCGCCGGGATTTGAACCCAGAACCTTTCATTCGCATGATGACTACCTCTAACCAATTGAGCTACAAACACTCGGCGAATACTCATGCTTTTTCGTGCAATATTTCTGGGTTCAAACCCCGCCGAACGCTCATTGCTTTTTCAAAAATTATTTCTAATAATTACCAACAGACAATTTGTCAATAAACAAATTCTTATTTTAACTAATTATGCTAAACTAACTAACAATATTTTAAATAAAATAAATAAATATATCATCACGCCTTCTACCCATTACTGGGTGTGGCACTCTGCTAAAGCAGATCTCGGTAAGTGATATATTTTGCGCGTGAAGTGCGGTTACCAGTCGTCAAATCACGGCCCCCAAACATGTTAGTGGTGGAGGAGCCACAGGGATAGCTTTTTCAAATTATGAAAATTTGTCGCCTGTGGAAATCGAACCAGGGACCTCAAGATCCACAGGCCGACTTCATACCACTGTGCTAGCCATCCCATATTTTAAATGTTCAAAATATTTATTTTATAGGTTACATAATTTAGTTTGTTTCGTTGCAACTATTTAAAAGGGTTTTTTGAAGTAATAAACGGCAACGTTAAAAAAAATTGCACGGCGTATAAAAAAAAAAAATTTTTGATACTAGAAAGTATTTAAAAATTACATGTTTTTGACATTGTGACATTGGTAGTAGAAAAAATGTATTTGTAATAGATATTACTATATCAAATAAAAATACATACAGCGTATGTACTTTTTACTTGTTGAAAAACTGTATAGGAACCAACTACTGATACTTCTACTACTTTGCTAATAGTTCATTTATCCTTTAATGGGTTTTCAATCAGAATTTGTACTCATTCGTTAATCAAGGTTTATTTGTAGTTAAATTTAAAACCATACCATCATTGGCGTTTGTTTGCTTCATACAGTTTTCTGCAATTCTATCTTCTTGCTCTTCTTGTTCTTCTGATGTTAGCTACATAAAACATTATATATATATATATATATATATATATTAGGGTGGTCCTTAATTTTTTTTCTTCGCTCCAGGTTGATAAAACGAAAGGTTATAATAAAAAAAAAATTCTGTCTAATCTCGTTGGAAAATATTAACATTAACCCGTGCCCCAAGACGGTTGAAGTTTAAATGGGAATTAACATGGGATTTACATACTTACGGGTATTACAAGGTATAACTCGATTAGTTCTCAATATATTATTTAGGTATTTGACATCGCTACATATTTCGACCAACCAAAGAAACACGGGTTTTTCTCACCTGTGCTATGAACTGTGTAGTTAGTTTGGCTGTAATAAGGGCCTTAATGGGTTAAAACTCGACAATATGATAAAAATAGAGTAAAAAATTGTCAAAAACACGAATTTACATTGAAATTGCTTCTTGGCACAATATTTGGACAATTTTTCTTTATTCTAATTGTTTTTGAACGCCATATTCGTATACAAAAACTTAAAAAACCTAAAAAACGGCAAAAAATAGGGTTTTTTCCACAATGACAGCCGTTTTGACAGTTGTCAAGTATCCTAATCATGTTTTCGCTATCATATTCGGATTCAGCGATGTCAAGTACCTTATATAAGTCGAGTTGGGGTCAAAATATTGAGAACTAATCGAGTTATACCTTGTAATACCCGCAAGTATGTAAATCCCATGTTAATTCCCATTTAAACTTCAACCGTCTTGGGGCACGGGTTAATGTTAATATTTTTCAACGAGACTTGACAGAAATTTTTTTTTTATTATAACCTTTCGTTTTATCCACCTGGAGCGAAGAAAAAAAAATTAAAAAAAATTAAGGTCCATCCTAATATATATATAAAATAATTTTCATCCCAGTTTTCAAAAGAGTGTTAGCTAGAATCTTGTTAATCCTGAATTTTTGATTTGACAAATTAATCTAAACCATATTGCCAAAATAATTTCTACAAACCTTAATATAATCTTCTTACTATTTAGTTTTCGGAAAGTTAATTGAATTAACTTCTTTAAATCAGACTAGCATAAGATTAGCTAAGCCAAATTCCAGGATTGGCTAAAACTTTTTTGAGAATCTGGTTGTTTAAGATTATTTAGTAAAAAATGACTTAAGTCGTATTCCTTACATTTACCAAAATACAAGAGGTAAAAATTGTATAATAAACAGAATTTTTTTAATTAAATGCCAAGTTATAATTAAACAATTAGGAAAAAAACATAATGTGGGCATCAAAACATAAAATAACATAATAATGGCCGGTAAATTTTGAATATGTTTTAAGCAGTTTGTATCCATAGTTATGTTTGTAATTTATGTTTAAACTTAAATCTGCTTTATACTATCAGCCCTTAAATGTATAAATTAATTAAATTAAACATGAAACAAGACAAGATAATACAATGTGGAATAAAAAACAAGTTAATTACAATAAATAAAACAAAGCATACCTTTTATTATTTTGGTAAAGAAGTTCTGTTTTGTTTGATTTTTAACAATAATCGTGAAAACCCGAATTATGTTTCAGTTAAATGGCTCATTTCAATAAAAGTAAATATTTTGGGAATGACTTTTTAATAGTTCTTTCAAATAAGCTACGTAATCATTCCTAAATAAATGATTCTTTAATTAAAATTATCTGCTTTATTTTTACAATATTATTTCAAATAGATTCTATGAATGTGAATCTATTTATAAATATACTCCTTGTTTGGTTATTTCAAATAATTGTAGTTCAATATTTAATTAATCAATTAATTTAAATACCAATAAAATTTATAGCATTATTAATATACTTATAATTGAAATATTAAATTAAATACATAATTATTTAATAATATAAATTCTGTAATTATATGTTAAATTCCATTTAATTAATACTAATATTAGTTAATAATCTAATGTTAATGAACTTACTGTTAATACGATACTGAATAATGCAAACAGGCAAACAACGTATAACTGAAACTTCATATTTACTTGTTACTTGTGCACTTGACAACGAACACAAGATATAATGTAAATATTATATCGTCCGATGCTTATTTATACTATTTTGACTGCCATTACTGAATTACTGGATTTTTATACAATTTTATATTAATAGTTTCCTGTTATGTATTATAGGATTTTTTGGAATATTATTGCGTGTATAACTGTTGACGTGTTAAATTGTACTTCTATACTTTATGTGAAATGATTATTATTAATTTTTTGTAAATTTTCGTTTTATATGTAGGTAATGTATACCATATTTTTTAAATGAATAACCTTGTTGTCATAAATAAAATTTCAGCTTTATAATGTTCCATTGTCGAACAGAATTTGAAATATTGTAATTTTTTTTAAGGTTTAATGGTATATTAACATCATAGGTTATAATTATCTTTAACATGACAAATTTAGTGAAGTTTATATTGTATGGTACATGATATACAGGCTGATCAAAAGGAATTGTTATAATTGGCAATACAATTCCAGAGATCTTTTTATTCTACAGTTGACACGTCAGATAAAGGCGGAAATGCTATTTGACATTTCTAATAAATACAAATAGGTTATGTCAGGAGTTTGACAGCTAATATAATTTTGACTTTTTAAGTAATAGAAATTCTTTAGAAATTTATATGATTTGAATATCATGAATTGTTAATAGGTTGTTGGTCTAGTGAATTTTCAAATACCGTACACCTTGTGATGTTGCCATTATAAATTAGGATCCTTAATTTTTCGTTAAAAACAAGGCTTTGTATGGTTATACATATCCATTATTAAACGATAAAAAACTTTTTCCTTTTGGTACTATATACATGGATAGTTCTAGAACATCATATTAGTTTTTTAAATGAAACTGCAAATTTTTAGAGCAAATATGAGCGATTCTGAACGACGATCGCCATAAGCCCCGTGTATAAGAACTCAATTTTACAAGCGAATATATTTGTTCACAGACGGTGAATGTGTTTCATATTTTAACAGGATGCGTATGACTATCCCATGTTTACGTGCGCCGACTTTCATTCAGATCTGTAAAAAAAAAGTCACGCTAGATCTACCTTAAACGTCAAACATCGTGTGTTGACTGAACAACAAATATAGCGATCTGCAGGGAGAAGTGCTGAAAGGAGAAAGCAGTTGTTCGACTCGGCATGGTATCACCTCGCTCTTTCTACAAATTTGTTGTTTCACACATAATTGTATGGAAAGGGGTCTGTTGCTTGTGACGTCAAAATTAGAAGTCCCCATTGTCTAACTCTCCATTTCTAGCATAGTAAAAATAATATACATACATACCTGTATACAGCCGACAAAACATTTTCACCAATTTAAAATTACCCCTGTGGCTCCCTCACCACTAACATCTTTGGGGGCCGTGATTTGACGGCTGGTAACCGCACTTCACGATCTTAAATATATCACTTACAGTGATCTGCTTCGGCAGAGTGCCACTCCCAGTAATATGTAAAAGACGCGATGATATATTTATTTTATTCATATCTTCACGCTATATCCCAACAAATGGGGTAGCACGAACCCTAAAATCACACATAAAATATTCACTCATTACATTCATCAAATAATCAAACAACCAGCCATCACCAAACATTTTCATCCAAACATACTACCCTCACCTTAACCACATTTATAGATCACTCAATATAAACTCATTTATTTATTACACACGAAATCATTTATCACACAACAAACCTTCAATCACATCATTCCTATTCACTTATCATTCATCTTCTTTCTTCGACGTATATAACATATACATAAAACATCTCAAATTACCCACGCTTACTCCTAACAACAAATCTAATAACGAATCTAACAACGAATCTACAAAGATTAGAAAAGATGAAACCGCTAGCCTGCACTTGTATATGAAAGAAAAGTCCACACAATGCAATAACTGAAAATGAAACAAAAATATAAGAAAGGACGGGAGTGTCGACCTGCGCTTGTTTTTGAAAGTGAAAATAAAAGTAAAAATAAAATAATAATATATAACTCATTCTTTCAGATTATCCTCTACCAACCCTACGGCAAAAGCGTCGACTGGTGGGCGTACGGCGTCCTCCTCTACGAGATGCTGGTGGGGCAACCACCATTCGACGGCGAAGACGAAGAAGAACTGTTCGCTGCCATCACCGACCACAACGTAAGCTACCCCAAGGCGTTGAGCAAGGAAGCCAAGGAGATGTGCAAGGGACTGTTGACAAAGAACCCGGCTAAGAGGCTCGGGTGCGGCGCTAGAGGTGAAGAGGATGTCAGAGGACATGCTTTCTTCAGGAGGATTGACTGGGAGAGGATTGAGAATAGGGAGGTTCAACCGCCGTTCAAACCCAAGATTGTGAGTATGGTGATGTTGGTAGTTATTTAATAATTAGAAGGGATGTTATCATATTAGTTTAATTACAAAATTAATTTTTTTTCGATATTTGTTTGGGAACTTTGGGTTCAATCTTGAACTGATCTAGAACTAACTTGTGTTACTTCCAAATAAATGATGCATCTAGTGTCAGTTGTAAACATTAGCGATAAATTTAAAATATGAATGCACGTTCTAAGTGATATCTGGTTTGATATAAATTGCAATGCAACCAATTCAAAACGGATAACAAGGTACACAAGTAATTAGAAAGAGATAGAAAACGGGTTCAACCTGCCAACCCACCAAAATAGCTGGGGCAGTAGGGTCAGTTCAGGAACAGTTCTGGGTTACTTACAACGTGCTAATTAAACAAAAGTAATATAATTAGTTAGAGTCGCGATCTAATTCAAAATAAGACGAAATATAACGCATTTAAATACACGATTAAATAAAACGAAATAAGACGAAATAAGATGCGAACTTCTTGTAAAAATATATATTTAAAACAAAAAAGAAAGTATAAATTATAAAAATACAAAAGTTATAATTAATAATTAAATTAAGCAAATTACCCGACAATGAAAACAACAACAACGTATGAATAAAACTATTATTAATGTTACTAAGTTAGGTACATTGCAAAACATACATCTTGCACAAACGACGAGAGCTAAACTTGTCTCGACGAAAGCCAATCTACTACTAACTAATTATTGTTGTTTCCATGGGATGTTCTGACAAAGGGTAAGGGGCTGGTATCGTATCATGCAAGAGTTTACATAAAAAACCTAGACGGGGTGAGTTACAAAGGTTAACTCTATCCGACCAAACGCTTAGCTATAATTTACCCAGATATGTCATCACATCCCGTATAACCAGACGCACTATATGCACTAATAAATTTGATAAACAAAATATACTCTATCAAGTCAACTATAGAAAGATACTTAAGATAATGCTTAATTAGTCTATATCTTTCGAAGCTGAGTTGATAGTGAAATATCATCATTTATAAATAAAACCAAATTCTGAATTGTCCGTTTTGTTACAGTAACATAAATAAATTCAACATAATGAATCCTGTTAAAATTTGTGGATTTTCATATATACAGATGTTCCATTTAAGTGTGCCAATATTGCTCTCTCGAGAACTATATGAGCTACGAGATTGGTTAAATTAAATAAATACAACCACGTTACAAGACTATTGCAATGAGTAAAAAAGATTCTTGAAGAAAGGGTGCATGACCGCCAAGACCCTACTCTTGGATACACCACTGACCTAACCTCAATAAACACTACTATAACCACTGGCGGACTAAGGGGGAGGCGACAGGGGCGGTCCGCCCCGGGCCCTACCAAACAGAGGGGCCCCCGTTTCCAGATTAATTTTGTTTTAACTGAATGAACATGCAATTATGATTTATTAGGTGATTTTTTTATTCACAATTACGAATTTTTCTTTCAACATAGTTGGCAACACTGAGTGGTAGCGCAATAAATATACCGCTCATGTGCAAGTGGCAAGTGGTGCAAGAAGTAGACATTTCGACACCATTTATCCGCCACCAATACAAATGTAGAAACATTTCTCACCTGGACAGCACTAGAAATTCTTCAATTTATTATTAAATGAGACTTCAGTGAATCCCTTCCCAACATACCTCTGATTATTCAATACTTTTTAACAATTTGTGTTTCCGTGGCGTCATGTGAAAGGAGTTTCTCGAAACTTAAATTAATAAAAAATTACCTGAGATCCACTATGACCGAGGATAGGCTAATAAATTTGGCAATTCTATCTATAGAGCGGAAAGCAGCGAAGACATTAGATTTTGATGATATTATAGATAAGTTTAGTAAAGTTAAGGCTAGAAAACATGTTTTATAAAACTATTATACATTAATATAGATCCCATTGCACTTTGTATTTTTTATTCCATTGTTTTCTGTTCCTTTTCAATATAAGGGGCCCGGTATTAGAGTCCGCCCCGGGCCTACGAAGGAGTTAGTCCGCCACTGACTATAACGCTAAACATTTGTTTCAGAAACACCGCAAAGACGTATCAAACTTCGACAAACAATTCACCTCCGAGAAGACGGACCTTACTCCAACAGACAAACTCTTCATGATGAACCTGGACCAGACGGAATTCATGGGCTTCTCATACCTCAACCCCGAGTTCGTGCAGCACGTCTAATCACTCTCTCATCGCCTCATTCGCCACGGCTCACTTCACCTGACCCGACGTCACACTGTCTCTGACGTCACACTGTCGCGCGCCGCGCAGCGGGGGAAACGCTATACCATATCAGTAATTAACAATTGAATGGCTTCATCACAGGAGAGGGGGAGTCACTTGGTAGAGGAGAGCGAGACAAACTCATATTTTGGTGGGGGGTTCTGTGTTTTCACTTTCTTAAATAGACAAAATATATCTAATACTTGTACAGCCAGATTCTCAAAAAAGTTTTAGTTAATCCTGCATTTTGGATTAGCTCTAATCTTATGCCAGTTCTACTCAAAAAAGTTAATTCAATTCACTATCTGGAAACTAAATGGTAAGAAGATTATATTAAAATTATTTAAACTTTTTTGAGAATATGATTTGGCTTAATTTGACAAACCCAATATTCAGGATTAGTTAAATTCTAGCTAAAACTCTTTTGAGAACTGGACTGTCAGTATTTTCAAAATAATCTTAAACATTTCACTACCAAATGTTTTAAAATTATTTTAGATGAAAATGCTTCAAATAAGAATTATGATGAGCTGAGTTCTTTATCAGTTTTATCTGAAACATATTTCGACAAAATAACTTCGAATCATTTGACAGATCATAAATAATATCTTCGATTTTGTAACTAGAAAGTAATCCAGTATGACGAAACACTGAATAAATCTAGATATTTGTACTTATTCAGTACTGAATATCATTTATTAAAACAATTCTAAAACTAAGTGAATAGCGTATTCGTTGGAAAGAAACATTAACGAAATAGTTATCTAAATCAGACTGAATTCTATTCACTAACGCTTTCTAGTTCCAGAATTGGCAACGAATTAAAAATGAGATTGGAATGATTAATTTTTATTTGAAATATATTTAGTTTGCTATTAAATTTGGTATAAAATGTTACTAGTACGTAAAGCCAGACTTTAGTCACGAGCGGATCAAAGTTAAAACGAGAGCGAAGTAAGTGTTTTAATTCCCGTGAGTGACTAAAGATGCTTTACGTATGTGTATCATACAATATTTTATCTACGACCGACAATATTAGCAAAAATATCCGAATTATTGGCATTAATACTTCTGAAATAGTTATTTGTGTACGTAGAATAGAAAGTAGAGTATTGTCGCTGGGCATGGACATAGTTGATCGAGGTGTAGCCGAGAGCAACAATCATGCAAGAGCGACAAGGATATTTTCTGCTCGAGGTGCACACAATATTTTTTTCTACGACCATTTAGAAACGCTTGAAAAAGAATTTAAAATCATTTTGACAGTTTTTCTGTTTAGAAATTAAGGCAACAGTTTTCATGTACGCTTACTTTACCGCTCGGCGAGCGGGAAAGTCTTATTACCGGTCGGAAAGCTGCAACTTTCTGCTTTCAACTGATAGTTGGAAATATCTATTTTCTGCACGGTTGTAGAAAAAAATCATTATTTTATTGAACTAACCATGGCAAGCATGCAATTTTATGTGGTTAAAATTTTAACTATTCGTTGCTGGACAACAACCAGTCATTTTACAAACTGAAAACATCCCCAAAAGTCAATTTTACATACGGTCGTAGATAAAAATTGTGTACCACTATTGATCATGATTGGCTAATTAAGTCGTTTAAATCAAAATCTTGATAGATTAATATGAACAAGTAGATCAAATGAAAGTTCATAATAAAAAAATTATGTAATAAGTCAAATTATGAGATAATTATAAATTACACTCCTAATCTTCGGCTAGATCCACTTGATCTCTGATCTAGATCCATTAATGACTAATAATCTGCAATCACATGAAATGTGACTCATTTCAATATTAACTTTAAAATATAGACTACATTTCTGTTAAGAAGTGAAACCATAGTTATAAAAAGTTGTAAACGCATTTTCCCACCAAAATGTGTGCACTGGTTCCACCAATAACATCAATAAAAACCAATCTTAGGCTTGTCCATACTCTGCATTATCAAGTGACTCTACTCTCAACTAAAGAATCTCTTTGATATAAATGTTCGTACTTATCATCAAAGTCATCTATTGCCAGAATTCATAAAGTCGTTAAATTTAAATGGGCTTAAACGTAATTAAAATGTTATAAGGGTGACCAGCAATGCATGGAAGATTTCTGGTTGCGGATACAGTACGAGGAAGGCAATCTCAATACATATGCGTATTGATGGTGTCGAAAAATAAATTGGAAGATTATTTGAGAAGCTTTGTTTATCTCGTAGTTTTAAATTAAATGAAAATTACTTAGAATATATTATATTACAACAATAAACTTCTTTTTAAATTCTTAGGGATATATTGATAACAACACAAAAGTAGGAAAGTAATAAAAAAATTTAGTTTTAACAATTAGGTGTGCCGAACAATTTTTTAACAGGTAGATTCATAAAACGGATTAACGCTAACACATTTTTTAATAGTATCTATAACTCTGTTTCAAATTGAAACAGATTAAATAAATGAACTAAATTTGATGCTAATTATCTCTCTTTTTAACTCAAGTTAAAATAAACTTGTTTCATACATTGAGAAGAGAGTTAAAAACGAAATAATAAATGGTGTTAGCGCTAATCCGCTTTATGAATCTGCCTGTTAATGATTTGTTTCGCTAAAAGTAACATTTGAAATTTAAATAAATAAAAGTGAACGAAGTCATGCATTAAATTTGTATATTTGTTTATTAAAAAAAAAGTATTGGTATATTTTGTCATTTGAAAGGCGCTAATGTTACTCAAATCATAAGCATTCAATGTTTTGGTATCGCTTGGACGATATAAAAACGAGCAAATGAAAAGTTTCATTTCAAAATAATTACAACATTTATGAACCTTCATAATTTAGTACCGAATGAACTTTTAATAATTTTTCTTTTACTAATAGTAATTTTTAAGTAAGTAGTTTATATTATTGACATAGCTGTCAGACATTCGATTTTCTTTTATTTATTTAAATTAATATTAACCCCCCGCTATTCTGTAATTGTATCATTATTTGTTTATAACAATCTTTAGTTTTCATGATTACTGTCTCGATTAATATAATTTTGGTATTCTGTGACCAGAATAATTGAAACTAGCATTTTTTTTGTTATTTTAACACATTTTTCTTACTTGTATACGTAGCTATTATTATAAAAATGAATGTAGTGACAGATTAAGGACAGTTTCGTAAAAAGTGTCGTTAAAAAGTAATATTTTTTATATTATTTTCATACGAGATCAAAATTCATCAAAATAAAATAAAACAAACAGATTAAATTATAATACAAAAACAAATTGTCAATGTCAATTGTCTTTGTATTATTTATTCATTGCTATTCAGCAGTTTGCGATTTTTGTCGGTAGATGGCACTGCATGGTTTTCCGTAGTTCTCATGTCATGATACCTTCATTAGTATTCTTAACATCTGTCAGTTCAGCTTACATAGTACCACAGTTTACTAGCACCTAGTTGGTCTAGCTGGATAGTTGATCGCACCATACTGATGAGCTCCTAAAGAGCGAAACGCGTCTATGGTTCAAGTTTAACTGACCAGCCTTTGATAATAACTTAATAAGTTGAATCATATGTGCTGCAATTTTGTGGAACTTTGACAAGTGTTGGAAATTTTTTGCCTTCTTTTTTTATTTTATTAAGATTTTAACCACAGATGGCTAGCTCAGTGGTATGAAGTCGGCCTGTGGATCCTGAGGTCCCTGGTTCGATTCCCACAAGCGACAAATTTTCATAATTTGAAAAAAGCTATCCCTGTGGCTCCTCCACCACTAACATGTTTGGGGGCCGTGATTTGACGACTGATAACCGCACTTCACGCGCAAAATATATCACTTACCGAGATCTGCTTCAGCAGAGTGCCACACCCAGTAATGGGTAGAAGGCGTGATGATATATTTATTTATTTATTTATTTATATTAACCACAGAAAGACAAAGTAGTGTTAATCTATAGAGTAATCATGAAAAATAGGGGTTGTCATTAACTTATTGATCAGTAACAGATAATGATTCATTTACAGAATGGGGGAGTAAAATTGAACTTATGTTGGTGCAACTGGCCAAGTCATTGTTTTCAGTATCTTATAAATTTTGAATTAATTAAATTTGTGTTTGATTAAACATTAGTTAATTAGTTTGATTTAAAGCTACGAGGTAAATATTTTGAATTAGTAAAGACATAATGAAAAAACACTAATAAACAACATCTTCCTATGAAATTAGCGTCCCATACATTCATTATCAAGAATTGTCATTTCTCTTAGTTCTAGTGATTGCGAATAAAATATTTCCAAAGCTTAACTATTCATAGACATAAGATTATAATTAATAACTTCTCATTGTAGATATAACTTCGCTTTGATTTCACGGAAACCATTGAAAGTTTGAGACCATGTTTCATGGTTTCACGACATATCCGTTTCTTTAAACGCCAAAGTATTTATTTAATACGTAGTACTAAATGTTCGTACTAGAATAATAATAGTTATTTATATCTCAAGAACAAATGAATAAATAAACAATCGAGTGAAACTAAAAAGGAATCAAATAATTGAGCTTAAATAAGAAAACTTTCTGATAATAATACAACTTTTATAATTGTGAATAAAACTACAGAATGTAAAAACCTCAAAGGCCTAACTTAATCTCTACTGTAAATACTTGAGGCGAAGTTAAAACATAGCATGCTAAATTTAACAGTTGAACGGGAGGTCCAAGTCAACTATTCTTTACGCGCGAACTTCAATTTGCGATTTTAACGTTTAGATTCTATCGTGAGTTTAGAATTGTACTTTAATTAATCTTAAAAGTGTAGACTCTCAAGTTTAGATGTACGAAAACTGATGCCAAAATAGTAAAAAGAACAAACATTTACATTAATAATCATATATTTAAGTATTCATTTAGCGAGAACTTCTGTTGTTTACTGCTTTCATGAATATTATTATTATTATGTGCGTAATCGATATACTTATTATTAAATATTAGCGTAAATACACATTCGTAATTTAACACTAAATATTATATTTTTTTAAAACTGCCTTTTAATTATTTTACTATAATTGCTTATTTTATTTATATTCTTATATTTATCAATTTATATTTATAGATTTGTCAAACTATCTTGAGACTTTCGGCATCAAAACTGTCAAACTTTTTAAAATTATTTTAAATAAGCCGAAAAGATATAATTTTTTAAAATAGATTAAAAGGATTACAGGCTTAATTTGTTGAAAAGATGTACAAAAAATTGAAACACAATTTTTAAAACATTCTTTTATTCAGAAGCGACGTTTCGGCCAAAATTCTGGCCATTTTCAAGCAAAACAAGAGTAAAACTGAAGTTACATTGTACAATTATTAAAATTAAAACATGGTTCAAGAATTTTGCTTTACTAAGTGGTTCTTGAACCATGTTATTATTTGACAGAATTAGTCTTCAAATAAAAATCGTAGATACCTAAGTACTCTAACTGGGGTTGTTGATTTTACGAATATTTGAGACTTCGATTGTTCGGATTTATTGAACCTTCGAATTTAGATTCGAACTTTCTAATTTTTGAATATTCCGAATTTTCGAATTTTTGAATTTTTCTAATTGTGAATCTGGATGTTAACGTGGAAACGGCATGTTGATATGCATTATTTTCATGTGCAGAGTTTTTTTTATTCATTCGTAAGTAATTATTATTAATTATTATTATTTGCCAAATTAATTCAATTTAGACTTAAAATTTTGCTACACTGACAAAAATGTTTTAATTAAGACGTTTTTGTATCATTTTTATTGTCATTTTAAAACGTTTTACTAAAAGTCCATAGCATTTAGATGGGCGGTAAGAGAATAGATGGCTTAATTAAGACGCCTAACCTTGCAGAGTTTTTGTAGGATACTTCGCCGAGTTTATTATTTAATTCGTGGCCGACTTTTTGCGAATTATGCGTGAGCGTGTTTGGGGATGACAGATGGCGTTAATTCAGTGGCAAAAAATTCGAAAATTCGAAAGTTCGAAGCTTCGAAGTTTTTCTGACGAAGTTCAAAACATTCGAATGTTCGAACGTTCAGAAATTCAAACTTCGGTTGGAAATCAACGACCCTAACTCTAACACTTAGGGCCAATTTTGCAATCACCGATTAAGGTTAATCATGATTCAATAATAATGGAAACTATGGTTACCATTATTATTTAATCCTGATTAACGATAATCGAGAGTAAACCGATGGTTGAAAAACTTGCCTTTATTTGATAAATTTTTCTGAATAGTAATTTAAGAACACTTGACAGCGAGAAACATGAACATTTTTGCTATCAGATACGTCAAGATCTTTTGAAAATAGCTTACGTCTTGTCAAACAGGGTGTTACTAAAATATTTACTATATTCTTTTAAAATGGAAATATAGTTTTTGCGGTAGTATTGATTCCTTTCCTAAAGTTGAAATTAAAAATTAAATTTAGTGGTAAATTATTACAAAAATGGAATGTTAGATTTTTATATCAGTAATGTTGGTTATATAAATATTACTTACTAAATTTTTTTGTAATAATCTCTACAAATAAGAAATTATTAATTGATTTTTAATGCCATGCCCTTTACGCCAAATTCTTGCAGATATAAACCGTAAAAATCTAATTTAGATGCAAAATATAATTCTCTACAACTTTTATTGTAAATATTTTTTATTAAATTAATTTGGAAAGATCATTAACAACGTAAAACTTATTTTATATGGTCCGTTGTTTATTAACACCCAGTATACATGTATAGAAAGTATTCATATTTCGGTGGATCATTACAGCTACTAACTCAAAATTAGTAAGTGACCTATAGAAACTTGTATAACAAATGTTATTTTAAATAAATAAGGCATTTATATTTTTATTTTAACTAATGTAGCAATGAATATAGATAATATTTCGTGTTGAATTTGAATGTGTCACCACTTGTATAATATCTTCATATACAGATAACATACGTATGCACATAAGCATAGATATTACATACCATAACATAACATAAATGTAAATTTAGGAACAATTAGATAGAGATAGCACATTTCGCCGTGTGCAGCGTTACTATTCTAATATACAAAGAGACACATATTGTTGTATATTCTCCATCCTTCTCTCTCTTTTGTCTCGTGGTTCATTCACTATCTATCTCTCTCTTACACGTTACACAGTGTGTGACATCATTACTATTTTGCTGTTTTATTTTTGATGGACTTCTTTGATGATTTAAAAATGTTACAAATTTGCTAATCGTGAAATGAAGGACGAAAACACAAGATTTATTTATCATAAGAAATTTAGAAACGAGTCATAAAAAATCCTGTGCTTTTATTAATTATTTAAATTTTGCAAATTTGTAGTATCTATAAAAATGTTTAGAATTTCATCAATATTACGTACGTAGAAAACGTATTTAGTAAAAATATCAAATATGAAATCAAATTTATTTTGATAATATTCTCTACCTTTTAGGAACGGTGTATTAATCTCTATTATACCATGACAATCTTAAATGTGTAATTTATATAACAGATAATTATATCTTTGAATGTACTCTACAAATTTTACATTGTGTTCAGTGTCAACCCTTAGACGTAATTATTAATTATTTATTTGTAATTATAAATAAATATATTAGCTTATAAGTCTATCTTGTGCAAATTATGTCTTCTTCATCTTGTTATTTGGTCGGAAATACAGCTGGCTCAAAACTACACTCATTAAAAATTACAATCACTTTTTTAATTGTTAAATAAAGTAAAATTTGTAAACAACAATTTGTTAAACATTCCTTGGAGAGTATATTGAACATAAATTTTATTTAACAATATTCTTTAAATGAAAATTAAGAGATCGACAATCCTTATAGTTAGAGAGCTAGGGTGCAAAATGATGTCTCATTTATTCCAGTGACAGAAATAGATTTTTTAATAGATTATGTCATGATAAGCATGAAAACAAGAAAATTAGGTTTGGGAACGGGTGGCAACTATAGATGGCGTCGGTGTGAATGCGCACATTTTAAGGTGGTTGTTGATCCCTACACCAGTCCACTTTCAGAGCTTTTGTCACCAATGAGCAACCAGCAATAATTTCTGTCAATAATTTTTTTGTCATGTATTCGTCGTGAACATGTAGTTATATGTCACACGACACCATAAAAATTGCTAACTTTGACCGGTTTTGTCGCGCATGCGTCACGGGCCAAAACTTCTGTCTATCATTTTTATTACTTAATTATATCAAAGTCTATAATTTAAACTGAAAATTAGCCTGTAAAAAATATGTCAACAACCACCCTTCAAATCGGCGCATTCACATCGGCGCCATCTATAGTTTCCACCCGTTCCCAAATCTAATTTTCCTTTTTTCATGTTTATCATGACATAATCTATGAAAAAATCCATTTCTGTCACTGGAATAAATGAGACATCATTTTGCACCCTAGCTCTCTAACTATTATTTAAATTGTACAGCCCTTCGTAAATCCACACAAAGCCTTTAAACATGTAAATGTTCGAGTAAAACTAAGTGAAAATTCAAGAAGTATTGTACAATTAATACATTTTTAAATCTTCTTCTACAGTATTTTTTTAAATTTTAGTACATACTGCAACCTTGTATAAAAAGTGTATTTTTAGCCACTTGAATTTGATACTATTTTTTAAACTTTTTCAATAGTAAAGGATTATTTACGACATCGTTTTTTGGTCCTAGGACCAAAAATAGCATTTTTATTTTAGTTGTCATAATGACAACTAATAATGTTGACAATTCCTTTCATTTTAATTTGAATAAACCTACAAAATTTTCTAAACAAGTGAGTAAAAAAAAAATGTTTCAATCGCACTAAAAATACTATTTCGAGTGTGGTAATATTGCCTGACTCCGCTACGCGTCGTTCAGCAACCTTTATTACCCGAAAACTTGTATTTTTAGTCCTAATGAAATAACTATTTATTTGAAATAAAAATTCAAAATAATTTGTCAAATTTTGTTGTCAGATTGATTTGCATAGTTACCTGAAAACATATGTTTGTTACGGTGTTGCCAAATTTACATTTGTTTTAAGTTGCTCATGTGGCTTTACGAAGGGCCGTATAATTTTTTTGTATTAGGATTGTTTACTCAGAATTAATCAACAAAGAAAATTGGATGTTATATAATCTCCAAGAACTACAAAATACATTTTCTTTTACAAATTTACTTTTTTAGTAACAACTATAAAAGTTATCATAATTTCAAATAAGTTAGTGACTTTTGAGCCACCTATACATCAAAAATACACTCTAAAAATTCTGTACAATTTTTTGGAGTTTATAAAACATGTCGTATGAAATGTATAATAATAATTGTAATTAAACCAATAATAATTGTAATAATAATAAAATAATTAATAGTATTTTCTATAATATTGTTGTTAATGGTCTCTCTCTTGCTCTAGATGCGAGCAATAGAGACAGATAATAATGGAGGCACTTTGTGATAACGAGTTAGGTACTTAAATGTAAAAACAATAAAATGGTTATGCGTGATTATATAGACGGAAAGTTGTGCATAAGACATTTTCAAAAGATCAAGACACTTTTAAACGTTTAGAAATTGTTTAGAGGAAATTGCTTCAAATAATAGTTATAGAAAATTTAATTTCCTACATCTTTTATCTGAAGTATTTTTGCCTAAAATAACTCCGAAACAATTGACAAAGCAAAATATGCCATAGCATATTATCCAGTTTCAAATGTGTCCTAATTATTAAGAAAAAATAAGCTTCAAACAAAAATATATTTCGTTTGAAGTTTGTGTTTTTTTTTTAATAGTTTAGAAACATTTGACAGCGAGAAATATATACAACTTTTGATGATGTGTCAAGATCTTTTGAAAATAATGTAGTTATCTCTATGAATGTTATTAATTATATACATTCCACATATGGTGTTATTGTTAGTATCAGTACACAAAATTTCATTTTAAAACATTCTTGTACGTAATGTAAGAAAACTTCGTAAACAAAACATGTTAGAGGAGACAAATTTATATATTTAACTTTAATTCACAGTATGATTGAAATCTTTGTCATTTTGTGAAATATTCCTAAATGAGATTAGAAAAAATGCGTCAAGTAAAAAAATTGTCTAAAGATTCATTTAAAGCATTTTTCTTTAAAAATAAATTAGAAATATTTGACAGCAGTTTAATGCAAGGTGTATTATAAAAATGTTTCATATACCTAATAGAAGTGAGAATATATTTATGAAACACCTTGTATTTCATCTAAATACAACTCCGGTTTTGGATCACCTGGTAACTTCTAATTATAATATTTTGATCCTTAATTTGTAAGTAGAAAGCAAAACTGAATACGATTCCAATAAGGCGGATTAATGAATAACAAATATTATTGTATTCAGTAGTTCTACCTCCGGATCGCGCCATATAGAATTCTATTTCGAACAATAGAATCGCTGTCATCTGCCAAGTGAAAATTATTATTTTTCCTAATATAGCATAAAATAATCGGCACTTTTTTGTATCAGATAGTGCACAAATGATGTGAACAACATTTCTACTGCAAAATTATTTAGAATGGGATACTAATTTAACGATTTGAAAATTATCGCCTGAATTCTATTATAGAATTCTATACGGCGCGATCCCATTACTGAACTGATTATTTTTTGATATTTCTTAAAACCAATGAAATGTTTTATTTATTGCCACGTGTGTACGTTCTAACCAACCTAGTCATTATTATACAGAGTTTTGAGAAGATGGGTGGCAAGCTTTAGGTAGAACGATTTTTTGATTAATTCTGAGTCGACAAAACCTAATGCAAATAATTAGTATGGCCCTTCTTAAAGCCACACGGGGCCATAAAACTTGTAAATGTGTGATTAGAACAATTTTTTTTATGAATGTCGTTGTTATTTGCATTCAAAAAGCATTGGGTTACGTTGCATTAATAATCGTTTAATACCAATACTTTAAATTTTGATCTTTTCTTCTGCAGTATTTTATAAATTTTAGTGATTTGTTTGAAAAAAAAAATAATTTGTTAAATTCTGACATTTGTAAGATTGAGTTGCATTAGGGTTGTTGATTTTTCGAATATCCGAGACTTCGAATGTTCGGATTTATTGAACCTTCGAATTTAGATTCGAACTTTAGAATTTTTGAATATTCCGAATTTTCGAATTTTTGAACTATTCGAATTGTGAATCTGGATCCTAGCGTGAACACATGCCATGTTGATATGAATTATTTTCAGAATAAACTCATTTGCAGAGTTTTGTATTAATTCATAAGTAATTATTATTAATTATGATTATTTGCCAAATTAATTCAATTTAGACTTAAAATTTCGCTACACTGTCAAAAACGTTTTAATTAAGACGTTTTTGTATCTTTTTTATTCTCATTTTAAAACGTTTAACTAAAAGTCCGTAACATTTAGATGGACGGTAAGAGAATAGATGTCTTAATTAAGACGCATAAACTTGCAGAGTTTTTGCAGGGCACTTCGCCGAGTTTATTATTTAATTCGTGGCCGACTTTTCGCGAATTATGCGTGAGCATGTTTGGATATGATAGATGGCGTTAATTCAGAGACAACAAATTCGAGAATCCGAAACTTTGAAAAATTCGAAAATTCGTAAATTCGAAGCTTCAAAAAATTCGAAAATTCGAAACTTCGAAGTTTTTCTGTCGAAGTTCAAAACATTCGAATGTTCGAACGTTCAGAAATTCAAACATCGATGGAAATCAACGTCCCTAATACCAATACTTTAAATTTTGATCTTTTCTTCTGCAGTATTTTATAAATTTTAGTATATTCAACAACCTTGTATAAAAAGTTTTTTGTTTGAAATATAAATAATTGGTTAAATTCTGACGTTTGTCTGATTGCTTTGCACGTTGTCAAATTTACATTTCTTTTAAGTAGTTCCTGTGGCTTTACGAAGGATCGTACAAATTTTTTGCTTTAGAATTGTCGAAAAATTAATTAAAGAATCGTTTCTGAGAATAAAGCTCTTGTTTGACAATGTCAGATAAATAGTTGTCAAATAATTATTTAAAATTGTCAACGCGTAAAATAAAATTCCTCTGTTTGAATTAAATTTACGAGTCAGTAAATAATCTACTTCAGAACTGGGTAAATTAGAAAATAATTCTCAAATTTATTTCTCAAACTTGTTGCCATTTGGTAATAGTTCTACGGGCTCTCGTCGTTTTCGATTAGAAATCTGTTATTTATTCTCACTAACTTATTGAATTAAAAGAGGATAATTTGAATATCTACAGAATTTGAACCATGGATGTATGAACACCGGTTATATGCTTTAAATCAACTAAGCCACGGTCGCTTTAGTTTCAATTAGTTAATATTCTCCTTAAATAAAAGTGTCACAACAGATAACTCTCGTTTCTAGTCTTTCATTATATGAAAGGATCATGGGATCGTGCTGCCTATGACGCATAACAAAAGAAAAAGAAAAATTTAAATAAATCCATGGCGACCGTAGCTTGGTTTCAAGTATATGACTAGAGTTCATAAGTTCCAGGTTCAAATCCTGATGGTATTCCAATTTTTCTCTTTATAATTCAATTTGATTTAATACAAAGACAAAATGTCAATTATTGTCTTTGTATTATTTCAATTGCTGTCGAGCAGTTTGCGATTTTTGTCGGTAGATGGCACCATGGGTTGCTCCGTAGCTCGCATGTCATGTTACCGGCTTACATAGTTTAACATCAGTTAGTTCATCTAAGACAGTATCACAGTTCACCAGTCCCTAGTTGGTCTAGTTGAATAGTTGATCGCACCATACTGATGAGTCCCTAAAGGACGAAACGCGTCTACGGTTAAAGCTGATCTGACCAACCGTTATAAGTTAATTCAAACGTGCTGTAAATTTTTGTAGAATTTGTGACAAGTGATGGAAAATGAGTTTTTTCCTATTTTTTCTTATCAATTTGATTTTATCATTTGTTAAGTATTTACTTTAAAATACTAATTAAATATCACTTGTTTGTTCTATTATTACTGAATATAGTATTCATGTATTCCAATTAGAATAAACAAAAACAGCAGAAATGTGTTTTTTTATTCAGTATATATTCGTTTCGCTTTCGCTTTCTAGTTACATAGTAAAGGATGTATGTTCTAGAAAAATGCATTAATTAACAAATTCAGCATAAATGTTAATTATTTAGAAAAATACTAATATAGAATGTTCATTTTTTTTTTGTTATAAAACGTTTCTAAATTATTTCTATTTGAAATATCACCACTAAAATAATTTAAAAACGTTTGCTGATGAAAAACAAACGTTGCCAAACCTGTTCAGATCTATAAAAATAATTATGTATAAATTTGTCGATAAGATGAAAGAGGAATCAGTTTGTTGAAATAATATCGTATGTGTGTATTTTGTGAAAGTTTGCGAATTTTTCATGTAAAAGTAGGTACACTTTTACCTCTTGAAACATAGTTATATTTATAATATACCTTCTACTGTAAACCAATGTTGTCCATTTCAGGGACAATGTTTGATACTAACTGAAACTAAACGTCTTCATATTCTAAGACAGTGATTAAGAAAACTTGTGCTACTTGACTAGGAATCTCTTGTTAATATTGCTTTGTGAATTATATGCAATATCTTATACTTTATCAATTCTTATATGATATATAAATTATATATAAATATATCTATTACTGATATCATACAAGTAAATAAATATATTCAAGAACTCAAATACTGTTCGTATTATTTAATACCTTATCAGGGATGTGGGAACTGCTGTTTCAGCTGTATTAATGATATAGAGCCCCCAAGCTAAGGAGAACTCACCAGCCAACAGAAGTAAATGAAAAAAAAATAAAAATATATCAAAAAGCATCGCTTGTTAAACATTATGGGGACTCCTCACCATCGATTGGAACGATTCACAAGAGGTTTACTGATTTTCGTTGTGGTAGTATGACCACAAACGACGCCGAACATTCTGGTTGTCCAAGTGAGGTTACAACGCCAGAAATCGTCAATAAATTTAATGGTATGATATTGGACGATCGGTGAGTTAAAGTGCACCAGCTTGCTGAGGCTATGAGCATCTCAACCGATCGGGTACGGAACATTTTGCATAAATTTTTGGATATGAGAAAGCTATCTGCCAGATGGGTGCCGCATTTGCTCTCTGTTGACAACAAGCGCGACCACAGTCGCAATGGCAAAATTGCATGAATTGCGCTACGAATTGGTTCGTCATCCACCATATTCTCCAGATTTGGCCCGCTGCGATTTTTATCTATTTCCAAACTTGAAGAAATGGCTCGGCGGAAAGAGATTTGGTTCCAACGATGAGGTCATCGCTGAGACAAACGTCTATTTTGAAGGATTTCCAAAATCGTATTATTTGGAAGGGATCGAAAAATTTGAAAAACATTGGACGAAGTGTATCGAGCTACTAAGAGATTATGTTGAGAAATAAAAGTTTTGACCAAATAAATCATTTCTTGTTTATTTTTTCAGGGACTTTTCACCCTGCCCTCATATTAATTAAGAAGAACTCACCAGCTAACAGACGTATATATATATATATATATATATATATATATATATATATATATCATCATCACGCCTTCTACCCGTTCCTGAGTGTGGTACTCTGCAGTAGTAGGTCTCGAGAAGTGATATATTTATGCTCGTGAAATGCTGTTACCCGCCGTCAAATCACGGCCCGTAAAGGTGTTCGTGGAGGGGGAACCACAGTGGTAATTTTAATGTAGTAATAATCGTTTGTTAGCTATTTATAGGGCGAGTCGATACAACTGAGCCACTTACCCCATAAACCGGAGTGAAATATATATGTTATTATTATTAAGAAAATCCTTATTCTCTATTTTTATTAATTAATATTTTAATAAGCAATTTAAATCAAGTCAAGTCATTTATTGTTTCAGTAATATCTATCCCATCAAACCGTAACCATATCAAATTGCATTGGTTGACAAGGTATCAAACGTGCACAACTTGAAATTAGTTAGTTTTATTAAATACAGAAGCCCAAACAAATTTTAATAAAACAAAATTGGTGTGTCCATTTTTTACAGAACATTGAGAATAAAATGTATGTAATAGCGACGCAGAGTCCTGTTATCTAACGTATTATCTAACCTAAAATTAATGGATTGATTGTGTTCGAAATATTAAGAAAAGATTTGTTAATTGTAAATGGACACGCCAATTTTGTTTTGCTTAAGGTTGAATACAGTATTTTAGGAGAATTCTAGAAAAAGAAAAAACTAAAAAAATAGTTACAAAAGAAAAACAAAATTTTGGGTCAAAGTTAACCTAGTTTCAGTAAGGCAAATGTTAATACAAAATCAACTAATTCTTGACGATCTTTAGAAATGATCAGCAGTTGGACATACGCAGACTTATATAGTCCAGTAGTTACTACACTCCGTTTTTCATTTTCATTATTATGCCAATGGCACACTGGTCGAGGAGCAAAATGAGCATCGATGAGTTCCTCGATAACACAACAGAACGCACTCGTCAATCATGGTTTTCTGTTTCATCGATGAAAAATACAAAGAATTTCTCTGACAAAAAAAAATTACGTTGGTAATAATATCAATATTCCTATTCCGTTGGTCTTTAAATTGATATTTCCCTAGTTTATTGTTTTTGGAGGTATAAAATATAAAAAGAAAATGAAACATTATAAATATAAAAAGAAAATGACACACTAAATATCAAAAGAAAATTAAACACTAAATATAAAAAGAAAATTAAACACTAAATATAAAAAGAAAATTAAACACAAATATAAAAAGAAAATATAGTAAATAAAACTAAAATACTGATAAAAATAAGCAAACACGAAAGATTAGCACAAAGCAAAAACAAAATGACAACCCACGCTAACGTGAAATCAGACACAAAGATACGTGTGAAATGAGACAATAATCGTTTCATCGAGGCTCCTCGATGGAAATAGCGGCGCCTCTATTTTTCATCGATGACGGGTGCGTTCTGTTCTGTTATCGAGGAACTCATCGATGCTCATTTTGCTCCTCGACCAGTGTGCCATTGGTATTAGTTTTTTTAATTTCTATTTTTTTTATAATTTCCCCTGGGCAATGTATCGAGGACCTAAGCTATAGCTTAGCCAGCTTATGCTATAATCCAGCACTGATTATTAATTAATTTGGTTTGTATTAATTTGCTTGCAATACAGTAACCTATTTCGTTGCTGTTATCTGTTGTTATATTTTTCTATTACAATCTATGTAAATGTAAAATGAAAGAAATTAAAATAAAATACTTTAAAAACATAAAAAACTAAGTCTAACAAAAAAAAAGTATAATAATATAAAAGTACCGCGCACTTTAGATAAATTTCGCAAACGTAATCTCTGATAAAGCTCATAGACCTTTGCGCAAATATTCAAATTTTGTGAATTATTTGTCTGATATACGCAGCTATGAAATTTAGTACTTATACTTAAAATTAGCATAAATGATAAGAAAAGCAATTTGGAAAATTATCAAAAGATGAGATTTGTACAACTGATTAATTGTAATATATAAGAATCGTCAAGGACCGTCAAACTAATCGACAAAATGTTCCGTCTTGTTGTTGTTCTCGCTTGCGTAGCTGCCGCCATTGGTAAGTATCAAATTACTTTTTATAATTGTATAAACAACTAGATTCATTTTATTTTATTATTTTATACTAACCGGACATAGAATTAATTTTTTTTATTATTTTTACTTTCTTATACACAGTATAAGGAAGTATTGTAATCGTGAAAAAAATCGTTGACGATATTTTCGCGGAAATACGTGTGTTGAGGTCCACTGAATCCGTTTTGATCATTTTGTCAATGATATCTCTGTGTGTGTGTGACGGTGTGTGCGTGTGTGTGTTGTGTGTGTGTGCGTGTGCGTGTGCGTTTGCATGTGCGTGTGCGTGTGCGTGTGCGTGTGCGTGTGCGTGTGCGTGTGCGTGTGTGTGTGTGCGTGTGTGTGTATGGATGGATGGATGGATGTGTGTCCGAGTGTGCAATATCTCATGAACGACATAAGATTTGTTAACGAAACTTGGTAATTATAAGTTTCATGAAAATACGAAAAGCTGAGTTGATTTTGAATGAAATTGAAAAACCGGAAGAGGAAGTTTACTGGACACACAAAACAATAAATTCCATTTATTTCAAAAATGGAATCAGTTACGAAAAAAGTTTCAAATAAAAAATATTTGTACGTATAGCGGCCACCAGCCCTCTGGATGAGAAGGTTATTGGAGGAAGTCCCGCCTCTCCAGGTCAGTTCCCTTACCAAATCTCCATGCGCCTTCGTCAAAATGGCCAACACCATTGCGGCGGCACCATCATCAACAGCCGCTTTATTATCACCGCCGCCCATTGCGTCTACCGGTAAATATCAAGCATTACCATATGCTACTTGCATCTAAGCTAAATTCATAGTAGAAATAATTTTGTGTGAACCACGAGAAGAAAGTGTCCCACAAATAACTAGTTGAAATAAATTTTAAAGAAATAATTTGGAAATTTAGTAAATAAGAAAATAGGAAAAAAAAATTCCAACTCTTGTCAAAATTCCACAAAAAATTACAGCACATTTGAATCAACTTATTAGGTCATCATAAAACAGCTGGTCAGTTCAGCTTTAATCATAGACGCGTTTCGCTCTGTGGGAGCTCATCAGTATTGTGCGACCAACTATCCAGCTAGACCAACTAGGGGCTAGTGAACTGTGATAATGACATGAGAGCTACGGAGATATTTTGTCTTTGTATTATTTAATTCCTGTCAAGCAGTTTGCGAATTTTGTCGGTAGATGGCAATACTGGGTGCTCCGTAGCTCTCATGTCATGATACTGGTTTAGTTATTCTTAACATCCGTCAGTTCAGCCTAAACAGTATCACAGTTCACTAGCCCCTAGTTGGTCTAGCTGGATAGTTGATCGCACCATACTGATGAGTTTCCACAGAGCGAAACGCGTCTATGTTTAAAGCTGAACTGACCAGCCGTTTGATGATGACCTAATAAATTGATAAATAAGAAAAATAGGAAAAAAATTTCCATCACTTGTCTCGTAATTCCACAGAGGTTTTTACAGCACGTTTGCATCAACTTCTCAGGTCATCAACAAAAGGGTGGTCAGTTCAGCTTTAACCATAGACGTACGTTTCGTCCTTCCGGACTCATCAGTATGGTGCGATCATATATCCAACTAGATCAACTAGGAACTAGAGGATTGTGATAGGTTAACATCAGTCAGTTCAGCTAAGTCGGTATCACAATCCTCTAGTTCCTAGTTGATCTAGTTGGATATATGATCGCACCATACTGATGAGTCCGGAAGGACGAAACGTACGTCTATGGTTAAAGCTGAACTGACCAGCCGTTTGTTGATGACCTGAGACGTTGATGCAAACGTGCTGTAAAAACCTCTGTGGAATTACGAGACAAGTGATGGAAATTTTTTTCCTATTTTTCTTATTTATTAAGACTCAATTCCACATCGCAATAGACATTTTGTCTTTTGTTTTATAATAAATTGATTCAAATGTGCTGTAATTTTTTATGGAATTTTGACAAGAGTTGGAATTTTCTTTTCTATTTTTCTTATTTATTAAGACTCAGTTGCGCATCGCAATTGACATTTTGTCTTTGTATTATTTAGAAATTTAGATTGTATGTATTTGTTATACTCTTGATAGATGTCAGCTGGATGTCATTAATTTCTGACAGAGACGTGAAATAATAAATTACAGAATAAGTCAGGAAAGTGATGTTTTACCTGACGAAGAGGTGTTTTTAAATCCGCTGAGTCAAGCAAAAACACTTTACTGACGTGTTAAGTATACTATTTTTTCTGAAACCGTTGAACTTAATCAATAATTAATCATAAATAATTCAAAATGTTTAAACGTCTTGATATGAATTATTATAGCTGTATTCCATTTGCCAGTTGGTTCACTTAAATCAGTTCAGATAAATTTGATACATAACTAAATGAACTGAATGAAGCATACTGATGCACTTATTAGGATGAATTACTTCAAAGTAAATTAGAATCTATAATTCTAGTACTGGAAATAAAGTGAGCGAAGTTATGCAGCGAAATAAATAAATGATCTGGTTCAGTAAATGTAAGTTAGATTTGATCCAAATGGCAAATGGAATACGCGTATTGATAGCAGACTACGTATCCAAGGTTACAAAAAAAATAGCTAAAATACAAAAAGTCAGGTAAAAGCTTTACCAAATTGTTTTGTACTTTACTAGACTGTTATTTTTGCCATGGATACGTACTTTACTTGACTGTTTTGGTAAAAATTTCCTTTCCGTACTAAACTTGGTCAAGAAAGTAGGCACTTTGTTGCCGGTTTCAGAAAAATAGTATACGAATATTAAAGAATTAGTTTTATAAGGCAATCTGTTAACGCACGAGTCCAAATTTGGAAAACGAGTCGCTCTGCGGTGAGTATTACAAAAGAAGAGTGTTAACAGGCCCTATGATACGTGTTCTTTATACAATTTTTTCTATTAAGGTAATTTTATAATCGTTAGATAAAGAAAAATGCGACTTGTCAAAAATATAACTTGGTGTTTTTTATCAGTTGTGTTCGATTGCTCTTTTCACAACACAAAAAAGAAAATTTCAAATTTTTTGACAGTTAATCAATATTTTTTCAATACTGTCAACGTTGTGAATTTTGTTTGATTATAGTATATTGTTTTTAGTCCGATTACCAGAGGAAAGGATAAAAGATTTATAATTAAAAGTAATATTTCGACACCAGTAACTTACAATTTTGCGGTTATGTCATTCACCTGTCAAATTTAATAGCATTCATACCACTCTTAGAAAATGAAAAGCGATGTGTTTACAGTGCGATCAAAGACTTATAAAAACACCTAAATAGAAAATAGTTATTTATTATACAAGTGTTTTATTAGGTATATAAAACAGGCAAGAAAAGTTTAAACACGAGACCGCAGGTCGAGTGTTTAATATTCTTAAGTGTTATATATACCAATAAAATGCAAGTGCAATACAAAATTTTTTCCATAACTCATAACTCATAACTCATAAGACGTAACGTTTAACGTTGATTCAGTTATATATAGTAGAGATGGGAATTCTAGTTCATTTGAGTGAACTAGTTCATTCGTTCTCCTTCACCAAAAATATTAGTTCACTGAACTAGTTCATTAGTTCACTTTCGTTCACGAAATTTTGAAGACTATGATGAACGGAAATCGTATTGTATTGTGCTTCACGAACGAGAACAAGTGAACTTTTAGGATCTGGTTCTAGTATAATTTGACAGCAGACAGCAGAAGCAGAGCTGTGATCATAGCAACGACCACGAACAAATGAAGTATGAGTCTCGTTCACTCGTTCACTTGTTCTCCGTTCTCCGCTCTCTGCTTTCGTTCGACCTCATCGGCCGTGTTCAAATTGGTAAACATATTCAAAAAAATTTAACTGAATTAAAAAAGAGATTTACTCAACAATTTAGATTAATTCATAATAAGCAAGATTTAGTTTTTGTAAGTTCATATTTTATAATGCAAAAATAGTTTTGAATATTTTTCAACGAGCAATTAAAATTTAAGTAATATTAATAATAAATATTAATAAAAGTAAAATTAAATATAAAAGTAAATATATATATATATTTTTTTTTTGTTGATTTTTTAAGCAAATATCTGAATATTGATCGATTTCTAAGCATATAAAAAAATTTTAGCATAAAAACTCGTGAGGGATCTTTCAAGAAACTTATAACGAGCATGTAAAAAAAATTATTAAATTTGGTGCATTTTTCTAGGCTCTAGACATTTTTGGGACTAAACACTACTTAAAACCCCACAGTGCGCCGTGGTGGTGAATCATATCCGAATAGTTCGCAGTGAACTAGTCTAATAAACTCACGAACTAGTTCGTGTCGTTCACTATCAGGAATAGTTCATATGAACTAGTTCGTTTACGAACTACATACCTCTAATATATAGTTTCTCAAAATATGGTAGATCATGAAGTTGTTGCTAAATAACAAGTTGATTACAGTGTTTTTTGGAATATAAAACACTAGTGTTTTATGAGCTATATAATTCAACTGAAAACAGTGTAATATATGAGTTGTGGATAAAATAATTTACGTAGCCTCCGTGGCAGCTTCACGTCTCCCTTGTAGAAGCTTGACGTATCACTTGGGGGTCTATGATCCCTTCTTCAGAATTCCTTCCCTATAGGGTATTTTTATTTTATTCAAATATCTTATTTGAAATAAAGTGGTCCCAGTCAACAATAACCATTTTTATATTATTTTATCTCAATAACAATTTTTAATTCTCCAGACACCTCATCAATGATTTCATCGTCGTAGTCGGCACCAACAAGCTTTCATCCGGCGGTATGTCCTACACTCTGGAGAATGCAGTCTACCACGGCGAGTACGATCCTCAGAACATGAGTAACGACATTGCCATCCTCAAGACTTCCCAGGACATTGTGTTCAGCTCCACCGTTCAAGCTCTCCCTCTCCAACAAAGCGAAGTTCCTTCTGGTTCAGTCGTCATCCTCGGCGGATGGGGTTTGACCTCCTGGCCTGGAAATGCTCCTCCAGATACCCTGCAGTACATTACCCTTCGTTCTATCGACATCCAACAGTGTGCTAACACTCTGCAGCCTGGAAGCATCTTCAACAGTCAGATCTGCACGTACACTGCTACAGGACAAGGAGCTTGTGCTGGTGACTCTGGTGGACCGTTGGTCTATGAAGGACACTTGGCTGGTGTGGTGTCCTGGGGAAGACCTTGTGCTGCTGGGTATCCTGATGTGTTTACAAAGGTTTCTTCGTATGTTCATTGGATACAAGTTAATATTCAGTCTATGTAAATTGATTTGTCTTTCATATATTACGTTTTAATAAATTCTTTTTTGTTTTAAAATCTTGCTTGATTCCTTTTTTATTTAAAATCTAACCCCATTGATTTTATTGTGTGTTGAGAACTCAAATCAACTATAGAGGCGCTGCGTATCACCAATTTTGATGATGAAATTAAATATTGTGCAATTGTTTACATTTATATTTTTTTATTCTGATTAAAGCATGCAATTCTCCTAATATTAGAAAATAAAAGCAGATTTTTCATCATTTTCTCTTTGCTTGAATAATATTATTTTCACAAAGATAAATGATTTGTATTTGACCATATCTGTTATTTTTAAAAAGAATTGTTTTTATAAACTTACTTCTAATTCTTATTTTGGTGTCAAGCATATTTTAGCGGTATTAAATAAACGTAGATTAAAATTCAGATTCAAATACATGGAATAGTAGTAAAATGCTGCTACTATCACAAAGATAAATAGACAAAATATCTAATAAAAAATAATTTAAATTCGTGAGCACGAAAAGTCATAAAATCAAAAATCCATTTAGATACAAAGGCAATAAAATACTGCAAATGTCAAATATTTTTATAAAGAAATTATGCAAAGGAAAGCCGAAACAGAGAAAATAGTAGAAAACACTCGTTATAGAAGGCAATTCTAGCACTCGTTTGTTTATACCCTCGCCGCTGTGCGGCTTGTGCCCGAAATTCGAATTCGTGCTAGAATAGATTCCCTTCTGTAACTTATATTTTAATATACTATTTCCCACGTTAGACACCTATGGCCTACTTTTCGTGATACACCCGGTATATATCTTTTATAATCTTTATTTAGCTAAAGATTATAATAAGATAAACTTATGTTTCGTATATGAGCATACGAGTATGCATATGTTTTCCATATTTGAAATTGTTTTTGTTATATCTATATTGTTGATATGGTTTAGATGAAATTGTGTTATTATAGAGCAAAAAAATCAGTTATATCTCTATATTTTTAATTAAAGTAATATTATAAAAACAGTAGACATTTTTCTTTATTCAATCAGAAATAGCTAATAATAGATTTAAAAACAAGTGTTACACTAACTCTTATTGTAATTTGAGTACAGTTTGTGTAACAAGCCGCAAGAATGTGACTCAAACATACATACATACATATCTTCACGCTATATGCCATCAAATGGGGTAGCACGAACCCTAAAAACACTCATAAAACATTCACTCGTAACATTCATCAAACAATCAACCTCCGTCAAACATTATCATCCAAACACACCACCCTCACTTCAACCACATTCATAGATCCTCCATATAATCTCATTCATTTATCACACTCGAAATCATTCTTACATAACAAACCCTCATTCGCATCCATCCATTCATTCCTATTCACCCATCATTCATCTTCTTTCTTCAACGTATATAACACATGCATAAAACATCACAAATTACCCGCGATTACAACGAATCTACAAAGATTAGAAAAGATGAAAGTGATAGTCTGCACTTGTATATGAAAGAAAAGTCCACACAATGCAGTAACTGAAAATGAAACAAAAAGATAAGAAAAGAAGGGAGTGTCGCCCTACGCTTGTTTTTGAAAGTGAATTCCACACAATGTGACTCAAAGTACGAATATTACAAATGGTTATTATAACATGTGTTTTGCATACTATTTTTCATATATCGTATTCATGTAATATAATTTCAAAATTTTATTAAAAAAAATAATAATAATAAAATTTCTAGGTGGTAATGCTGACAGATTCAATAAACATTTGATATTTAATTTATTTTGACATTTATTAGTTAAATTAGTGTTCAAATTGTAGGTTATGTTATAAAACAAAATACCTTTAATTTTTAAAAATTAAAAATCTGGTGTGGTCACCACACGACTTTCTTATACACAGCACATTTAATATTTAGAATATATAATATTATTAAATATGTAATTTAGATTTTCAGTATTTCAGCATTTATCTGTTTGAAACATATAAAATATCTAATTTGTTTACGTATAATTTTTTTGTAGTGTTGACTACTTTATGTCTAACTTTACTGATGAAGCATATACAGAATGTCCTTTTTTCGAGCTACTGTTCGAGGTTAGTAAGCTGTTTTTTACAAGATCTACACAAATGGAAGGAAATGAAATATAGGTTTCACAATTAACATCTGTCAAATTATTGTCAAAATAAACAGGACCTTGATCTATAACATTTTCTTACTGTCCACGGTGGATGGTAAGTTAATGTTAGATTTATGCCGTTTGCCATTTGCCATAACTTATTTATTTCTCCGGATTATTTCGCAGACTTTATTTCCAGTACCATAATTACTTATTCTAGTTTACTTTGAAGTAATTTATCTTAATAAGTGCATCAGTTTGCTTAATTCAGTTCATTTAGTAAAGTTGTCTAATTTATCTTAATTGATTTAAGTGAACCAAGTGGTAAATAAAATACAACTGTTGAAGGCCTGATGTCACCATGGAAACCAACTGTGCAATAAAAGTTCCACTAAAGCTACATTCACAAATCGAAATTAGTTTTTGTTTTATGTTTTCCATTTTTGTTTTAACAACCTTGTAGACATGTTATCTTATGCAGCCATTCACAAATCAGTATTTAGTTTTGGTTTTAACACAAAAGTTTGCAAACTCCAAACTTATGTTTTAGTTTTACGTTTTATACTTAGGAATAGACCAATAGGACGAAGCTTAGAATGATGTAGTGATATATACTTGTCTCTTTCTATCATCCTTCGTATTGACGATAACCTAAGTTTGTTTTTATTTGAGTGTCAAAATGAATGAAAATAAAAACAAGATTTTAATACCTACTTTCTTATTATGATAATATTTACCTTGCTCTTCCAAAAAATACGAAAGTAAACAAACAACATATGACAGCATGTATAACTTAGCACATCTGACAGTTGCATTTACTGTATTACCTATCTTCTAAAATTTATGATAGATGTCACTACTAACTAAAATCGACAAAAGTAAAACTATTTGTGAATGGCACCTAAAAACACACTAAAACATAAAGCATAAAACAAAAACTAATTTCGATTTGTGAATGTAGCTTTATTGTGTTTAAATTTTGTCATTAATGAGTAACTTACAGTACAGGTATTGTAAAAATGTTATGTGTTACTTACGACGCATGTTGCTACGGAAGAAAGCAATACTTACGTTACCGGTGACGAGAAAAATAAATTTCGCAAACGTAGATCTAGATAAAACTTAATATTTAAATATAGCGAATTATTAGTCTGATATACCCAGCTATAAAATTTAATACTTATAGTGAAAATTGGCATAAATAGATAAGAATGTAATCATATTTATATTAGTTGAACAATTGATATAAAAGAGTTGACGAGAACCGCCAAGTTATTCGATAAAATGTTCCGTCTTGTCGTGGTTCTCGCTTGCATAGCTGCCGCCATTGGTAAGTTGTCTTTATATTTGTTTAAATAACTAGATTTGTTTAATATAATGCTAAAGGCCGATATACGAATGTCGCATTAAAGTTCCTAATAAATTTATCTGTCAAACAAACAAAAAATATCACACTGAAAAATCGTAGCTTAAATTATTATAAAAATTATATTAGTTGTAATTAAATTGAATTATAAAAATGAAATAAATAGTTATTTGTGCACCTAGAGTTCAAAGTCTTACCCATTACTGGGTGTGGCACTCTGCCGAAGCAGATCTCGGTAAGTGATATATTTTGCGCGTGAAGTGCGGTTACCACACGTCAAATTACGGCCCCCACAGGAACCACAGAGGTAATTTTAATTTGGTGAAACTGTTTGTCGGCTGTGGAGATCGAACCAGGGTTCTCAAGATCCACAGACCGACTCGATACCACTGAGTCACTACCCATTTATGTGTTATTATTATTATTATTTGTTAGACGGAGAAATGTATAGGAACTTAGTTATGGAATTGAAATAGTGGTCCTTAAAGTGCATCACTAACAATTTTAAACTACTGCATCAAGTTGAGAACTAAGTCTCAACTAATTTTGTTAGCTGTGACTTTATAGAAACAATCTATTAAATTTATTTGAACGTATAGCGGCCACCTTGTCTCTGGATGAAAGGATCATTGGAGGAAAAGAAGCCGATCTAGGTCAGTTCCCTTACCAGGTCTCCATACGCCTTCGTCACAATGGCCAACATCACTGCGGCGGCACCATCATCAACACTCGATTCATCATCACCGCCGCTCACTGCATTGAGACGTAAGTATCATGTTTTATGCAACTATTGTATCAAAGCTAATGTAATAGTAGACGGAGAAATTTTCCATATATATATATATATATATATATATATATATATATATATATATATATATATATATATATATATATATTAAAGCAACATGACAGATTCTACAATGCTATTGACAAATTAGAAATATAGTTAAGGTATCTTAAGACAGGGAATCCGTATTGTAATTGGACGCAGTTATGCAAATAGGATCCAATCCACTATAAGTGAGTTTTGAGGAAATTACGTTTAAAGTTTAAAGCTTATTGACTAGTTATAAAATTATACGTATTATTCAGATTTCTATAGTTATGTTATTTTAATGGCTAAAAATCACCGCTTTTTAGATACATAAAGAATTATCGATTTTCATAAGTGTATTGTTAAAAAAAATTGAAAATGTGCCATGGTTTTCTTTTGTAAAATAACAATAATTAGCACAAAATCTAAAATAAACTTGGTTTCGATATACTTTATTTAAAAAAATAACTATATTCATTAAAAATAAAAAAATATTCGTAAAAAAATAAATAAAAATGATTAAGAAATAAAAGTAAATGAAATATATTTATTCATCTTTAATACTAAAATCTATTCTAGCACCAAATCTGTCAATATCATCACCTACTTCGTCTTTATCAGCAAACAGTTCATTACAAAAAGAAACAATCGGTTGGAATAAGATATAAAATTGATCTGATATCGTTTAGTTTTGTTTGTAGAAAGAATGTATGAGTAGTTCGGCCACAATTTTTTTTCTGTAAATCAATTTCAGTAACATAGCTGTCGAAATCTTGACGCAGAAAAATATAACATGGTTTTTCTTTTTTTTAAATACTATTTCCCGAGTTTCCAATTAATTTTTTCATTATAATAAACCAGAACATATATGAATCATGCAAGTTGATACAAGTTAAGACAAACTTGATTAGAGTATAACTGGGTACTAAATGAAACCATCCTTCATACCATTAATTCCTAAATTTTTTAATAAAGATCCAAGCTTTCTGGCAACCTAAATTCTACGCAAACTCAATTTGTACTTCATTGTGGGATGATTCCTTTTTGTATAACTATGTCCAATTATTCTCAACTTAATATAAAGTTGACATCTGTCAATAGCTTTGTAAAATCTGTCATGTTGCTTTAATATATAATAATATAAAAATACATAATGGCTAGCACAGTGGTATGAAGTCGGCCTGTGGATCCTGAGGTCCCTGGTTCGATTCCCACAGGCGACAAATTTTCATAATTTGAAAAAGCTATCCCTGTGGCTCCTCCACCACTAACATGTTTGGGGGCCGTGATTTGACGACTGGTAACCGCACTTCACGCGCAAAAATATATCACTTACCGAGATCTGCTTTAGCAGAGTGCCACACCCAGCATTGGGTAGAAGGCGTGATGATATATTTATTTATTTATAATTTTCATTATTTCAATTTTTAATATTTTTTACAGTTTTTCGATAGTTTATTATGTAATTAATCAAATTTGACAGAGTTATTTAAAAATCTGCCTCGGCAGATATGTAGGAAATTCAATTAACTTTGATTGGAAAAAAAATTATCCAGATCCGACGGACATTAAGGTCTTCACCGATTTTTTAACAGTAAAATCCCGTTTTGGCCAACTTTGCGTCGGCACAACTTACAACCTGAAGAACACAGTCTTTTACGATAATTACGATCCCCAGACTATATACAACAACATCGCCGTCGATGAGACGAAGTTCCTACGGGCTCAGTCCTCATCCTCATCGGCAATGATCCTCCAAATAACCTGCAATACATTTCTCTCTTAATAAACAAATTCTCTTTATTTCCAGACGCACTGTGAAACACTTGTTCGTGGTAGTAGGCTCCATTTCCATTACCTCCGGCGGCACGGACTACAACCTGGAGCACCTTATCGCCCACCCTGAGTTCGACAAACAAACTACAAAGAATGACATCGGCATCCTCAAGACTTCCGAGGTCATCGAGTTCAGCTCCACGGTTAAAGCTATTCCTCTCCAAGAAGACGAAATTCCTACTGGTTCAAACTTCATCGTCAGCGGATGGGGTATGACCTCCGAAAACTACTCCAGACATCCTGCAGTACATAAATCCTCGCTCTATCGACAACGACCAGTGTGCTAGAGCCGTTCGTCCTATGAACATCTTCGACAGTCATATGTGCACGTTGCTCGAGGATGGACAAAGAGTATGTCTTGGTGACTCTGGTGGTCCGTTGGTCTGTGATGGACGCTTGGCTGGTGTGGTGTCCTGGTCAAGACCTTGTGTTGTTGGGTATCCTGATGTGTTTGCGAAGGTTTCTTCGTACATTTCTTGGATCCAACTTACTATTCAGTCTATGTAAACTGTCTTGT
The DNA here is from genome assembly GCA_911728475.2 of Pterostichus madidus. Taxonomy (NCBI): domain Eukaryota; kingdom Metazoa; phylum Arthropoda; class Insecta; order Coleoptera; family Carabidae; genus Pterostichus; species Pterostichus madidus. Next base: position 29,070,739 of record OU452314.1, read on the forward strand.
GTTTGATGTATTTGGTTTCAATAAATTTCTTTTTGGCTTTAATTCTTCCTTGTTTTTTTTTTTATCTTGAATATAATCTTGTATATTATATTTTGCCATAAGCGACGTTCTTTTCGACGATTTACAAATTTTTAAGTACAGCAGAATTCAATTTTCAAAATACATTTTAATTTATTTCATTAAAGAATACCAATGTACGCTTACTTCTATAATATTTTCAAAGAAATTATTATTTAAAAACAAAAATAGGATTAAAAATAGTTATTTTTGTATTAAGTGCGCGAAATAGGTGTTTAGTGGTCTCGACTAAAAGTTACGCGCCAAAAAACAAGAATTTCGCCCATGAAATACAAATGGGATGGCTAGCTCAGTGGTATGAAGTCGGCCTGTGGATCCTGAGGTCCCTGGTTCGATTCCCACAGGCGACAAATTTTCATAATTTGAAAAGCTATCCCTGTGGCTCCTCCACCACTAACATGTTTGGGGGCCGTGATTTGACGACTGGTAACCGCACTTCACGCGCAAAATATATCACTTACCGAGATCTGCTTCAGCAGAGTGCCACACCCAGTAATGGGTAGAAGGCGTGATGATATATTTATTTTATTTTATTTAAATACAAACAACATTTTTTCTACAACTGTCAAAAAAGAAAATACAATAATTATTGATTAATTTAATGTAAATTGAAGGAAAAATGTAAATATGAATTTGGTATTATTGATGTGTTAACCACGGGTATGTGAAAAGTTTGATAAATAGATGACAAAAATTGTCAACGAATTTTAATTTTGTATCATCAATTCTTACATTTAACGATGATAGTGATACTCCTCCGGAGTTAATTAAATTTCCATGGATACGATACTCTTACATTGGCGGCAAATGGTAAACGTCAACATTCTATATTCAACTGATAGTTGGAAATGTCTATTTTCTGCTCGGTCCTAGAAAATAGTATATTACATAGTAAGTCAGGAAAGTGATATTTTACTTGATGAAGCGGTTGTTTGAAATACGAGGCTGCAGGCCGAGTATTTTATTCAAAACTGCAACATTTATTGCAGCCTCGTATTGCAAACAACCGCTTCATCAAGTAAAATATTACTTTCCTGATTTATTATGTAATATACTATTTTCTAGAACCGAGCAGAAAATAGACATTTCCAACTATCACTTGAATGTAGAATGTTGATGTTTACCACTTGCCGCCAATGTAAGAGTGTGTCATCGTATCCATGGAAACATGAAAACTGACATTCAGATTTCCAAACAGAAAGACTATCAAAAAAGATTTTAAATTCTATATCTAAATAGTCCTAGAAAAAATATTGTGTGTACCTTGAGTAGAAAGTGTCTCCGCTGCTCTTACATGATTGTTCCTCTCGATCAACAATCTTCAAGCGCGAGCGGCAATAGACTACTTTCTGCTCTAGGTACACAAAAAATTATTGTTTTTAATGTATTATATTTTAATAAATTCCCTGTTGTTTTCAATTCTTGCTTGATTTCTTATTTATCGCAAATCCAGCTCCATTTATTTTATGATTGTAATATCTGTAAGATTGAGAGTGTTATGCATTTTGCTCTATTTTCAGCAATTACTTCATTTAGATATGCAAGGTGATTTCGTAAATTAATAACGTAAGAGAAAAATACAACTTGTTCAATATTATATAGTCCATAATAAAGCATCGAAAAATTATATTTTTAAAAACTTAATAATCAATTTATATATATATATATATATATATATATATATATATATATATATATATATATATATATATATATATCAGAATAGTTATATAAAAAATAAATATAAATATATCATCACGCCTTTTACCCATTACTGAGTGTGGCACTCTGCCGAAGCAGATCTCGGTAAGTGATATATATATGCGCGTGAATTGCAGTTACCAGCCATAAAATCACGGCTCCCAAAGATGTTAATTGTGGAAGAGCCACAGGGGTAATTTTAAATTGGTGAAAATGTTTGTCGGCCGTAGGAATCAAACCAGGGCTCTTTGGATTCACAGATCGACTCGATATTAATTTACAAGAAAATGTGAATATGTCCAAGTTATTAATAAAGTAAATACAATAACAAAATAAAAACATGTAATTTCATTCTATTTTTTAAATAAATAGTTACATGTCCGTTTCTAATTATTCTTTTATTGCCAAAAAAAATTACAAATGTCAATTAAAATAAAATAAAATAATTGTAAACACTAAGAGTAGCACTGTTAGGATTTTAAGATATAATTTTATTGATTTTTAAAAGGAATCGTTTTTGTAATTTTTAATTCTTTCTTTAATGTCAAACACATTTTAGCGGTATTAAATAAACGTAGGTTGAAATCCAAATGTAAATACACGAAATAGCCGTAAAATGCTGTTGCTGTCACAAAGATAAATAGACAAACTACAAAATAAAAAAAAAAAATTAAATTCGTGTGGATGAAAAGTCATAAAATCAGATATTCACTTAAATACAAAGGCAGTGAACTACTGTTCAAAATATAAAAATAAAGCACAAACGAACAATCAGTATACATACACAATAGGCTATCCAACAGTAAGGTATTTAAAACCCTTTGCACTCCAATTTTTTTTTATGTGGTATACCAGCAACTCCGTAGTTTATAATGCAAAATTATTAGGAAAAATTACTAAATTTTTAAAAATTAGAAAACTACAGTTTTTGGTAAGGTAATAAATAAGAAAACTTAGTTATGCTAAGAAATATATATTTATTATGATATTATAATATTGGAAATCAAAGAAAAATAAGCATATTCTAATTTGTATAATTTTTCAATGTGTGGTATTTTAGAAAACAGTCTCCCAAATGCATACGTGGTTTGTTAGGACAATTGTCACAGTATTCACTAGTTTCTCGTCTGCCACCTTTTTCTGCCCTTTTTGAGCAGACCACACAGTCCCTTCGGACCTTTTCTCAAAATATGGAGTTTTCCATCAAGTCTGGCTTCTAACGGAGTGGAAGTAGATGATCTACTGCGAGGCTCTTTGTAGTCATCCACTAACTGATCCACTACTGATGTCCAAAACACGCGATTTTTTCCTTTATGTCCTACAAAATCACTCTCCCTGCTCGAACTTATAATATCATTGTCACATTCTATCGAAATTTCATCGGAAAAGTCACTTTGCACTTCAAAAACAAACTCGTCTTCACTACCACTAAATTCAAAAGTCTCCTCTATATTTATATCGCAGTAAATATTATTCGAATAAAATGAATGCGTATTTACTGTTATAAATATAAAACATATCAAAAAGCACAACCTATCACCAGTGGGTACTGTATACAACTGAATACTACTATTTGTAAACTTGTAAAAGGACCCTTTAATTTATTACACAATAAAATGTAATCCTATTGTTTATGTCGCCGCTGCGGCGCCATTGGATTTGTTAGAATGTTTAATATGTCGCCGTGACGGCGCCAACGGAGTGCAATGGGTTAAAGAAATATTTAACGCATATTAATTTTAGTTAAATGTTTATCATAAAAATAATTATCAAAAGTAATGTATTAATATCTAAAATATCTAAAATTAAAATGTGAATTATTCAAAACGATCGCCATAGTTGTACTTGTGGCCCAATTAAACTGTAACTTCTCATTGTGAGGTAATGCGCATGTGTACCGAGAACAAAACAATATTTAATTACAACAATAATTAAAACAATAATTGTTAGAATCGCACCTAGTACTTACAATTTTCCCACTTTAATTGAACCTAAAAAATGTATACAAATGTTTATTTCTTCAATTTATAGAATTATAATTATTTTTATTATTACCTGAATATTATCAGTTTTGCGCTCTTGTCAAAGTACATCCATCTTTTAAAAAAGAAAACCTTCTTCCTCATTATTATGCTTTCTCTCTCAATATTAATGTTATCTTTGTCAACAATAAAAACAAAAGCATAACCCTAAAATCAAAACACAAACAAAATGCACGCTAGTAAACAAAGAGAATGCAATAAGCAGTACTCTGTTTAACAAAAGCAATTGTACAAAATTTGAATTTTGTTCAACTGTTTTTGTCAAAACCAGTGCTACAAAATTCACTTTGTAAAAGCAATATAGAAAAAATATTAACAGACATTGCCAGATTTCACGCCACCAATGATGTTACATTTTACAGCGCCACCACTGATTTTGATAAAACTTATAAAATTATTATTTACATATTGCGAATTATTTGTGTGATATACCTAGCTATAAAATTTTATCCTTATACTTAAAATTTGCATTAATAGATAAGAATACATTCATATTTATAATAGTTGTACAAATGATATAAAAGAGTTGACGAGAACCGTCAAGTTATTCGACAAAATGTTCTGTCTTGTTGTAGTTCTCGCTTGCGTAGCTGCCGCCATTGGTAAGTAACGAATTTGTCTTTATATTTATATAAATAACTAGATTCATTTAATGTCGTTCCAAAGCCCGATATATCAATGTCCCTTAAAGTTCCTAATAAAATTAAATCACCTATTTGAGAAACCACATATGTCATGATATATATATATATATATATATATATATATATATATATATATATATATATATATATATATATATATGTATATATATATATATTTATATATATATATATATATATACAGGTTGGTGAACGCAACTCTCGAACATAGGGATTTAACATGTAAAATCATAATTTTGTAATTTCCTGCTTCCCTAATTATTTTAAACAAAAAAACTTCGAATAAAAGGTTTAGGGCATAAAATTCTGCATCTAAGCCAATAAACAAAATAAACTTTGCATGCTTCGTAACGGCTGAAAATGACAAAAATAGCCTCAAAACTATCGATAGCCATGGAATTGAAACAAAATTAAACAAATGTTTGACGTACAATCTGTCAAAATAATTTCTTTATTTATTATGTCATTTATTTTGACAGACAAAACGACAAACATTTGTTTAATTTTGTTTTAGTTCTATGGCTATCAATAGTTTTCAGGCTATTTTCGTTATTTTCAGATCAAATTTGTGCCGTTGCGAAGCATGCAAAATTAATTTTATTTATTGTATTGGATGCAGAATTTTATTCCCTAAAACTTTTATTTTTTTGGTTAAAATAATTAGGGAAGCAGGAAATTACAAAATTGTGATTTTACATGTTAAATCCCTATGTTTGAGAGTTGCGTTCACCAGCCTGTATATATATATATATATATATATTATTATTATTAAATTTAGAAAGAGCCGAGGATAAAATCCTATAAGCTCTGACACATAAAAAAGTAAAAGAATACATTACATTGTGCGTATATATATATATATATATATATATATATATATATATATATATATATATATATATATATATATATATATATATATATATATATATATATAAAGCTCAAATAGTAATAGATAGAAACAATCTATTTATTTAATTTATTTGTATGTGTAGCGGCCAGCAGGTCTCTGGATGAAAAGATCATTGGAGGAAATCCTGCTTCTCTAGGTCAGTTCCCTTACCAGGTGTCGCTGCGTACGAATAAGGGCCACATATGCGGAGGCACCATCATTGGCACTCGATTCATCATTACTGCCGCCCACTGCATCCAAAATCAATCCAACTTTATGTAACTATTTGTAACTTTGCGACTAAGCTTAACTAATAGTAGACGAAGAAATTGCCTGGAAACTACTAGTATTAACTCATTTTTAATATATAAAAATAACAGATCTCGGGAAGTGATATATTTTGCGCATGAAATGTGGTTACCATATACTCGTGTATATATATATATATATATATATATATATATATATATATATATATATATATATATATATATATATATATAGTTCTTATTGAGTTCTTGTTTTATATATATATATATATATGGTGACCGTGACTCTCGAAAATAGGGATTTAACATGTAAAATCACAATTTTCAAATTTCCTGTTTCCCTAATTATTTTAAGCAAGAAAAATCCAAATAAAAGTTTTGGTACATAAAGTTGTACATCTAAACCAATAAGCAAAATTATATTTGCTTTTTTCGTAACGGTACAATTTAAATAACGAAAATACCTTAAAACTAGCGATAGCCATGGAATTCAAACAAAATTAAACAAATGTTTGACGTTTAATATGTCAAAATAATTTCTTTATTTATCATGTCATTTATTTTGACAGTTAAGATGCAGAATTTTATTCCCAAAATCTTTTATTTGAAACTTTTTTGCTTAAAATAATTAGGGAAGCAGGAAATTTGAAAATTGTTATTTTACATGTTAAATCCATATGTTCAAGTGTCACGGTCACCATTCTATATATATATATATATATATATATATATATATATATATATATATATATATATATATATATATATATATATATATATATATTATATATATATAAAACTGGTGTTCAATAAGTCTTGGCGTCCTTTATTCATACAATTTAACCTTAAATAAAATGTCAAACGTCATTCAAAATGATGAAAGTGCAATTCCGTTGTTTTCGCTGATTATTGTGGAAAATAAGACTTCACTGGAAACGTTTTACGCTGAAATAGTTCAAAAATAAATTATTGTTTTACTTTAATTTATGTCAAATAAATTATGACGTTTGAGATTAAATTGTATGAATAAAGTACCGTATATATATATATATATATTTCCGAACATAGAAAATGTTGTAATTGTCATCTCTATACCTATTAATTTTAGAGCAGAAGTGTAATGTAGAAGACCGTAAACACCCTGTATACCACCGCGCCGCATCCCATCATAATTTTAGTTCACCAACCATAAAATGATATCGCAGTGATTCTATACTCATCCTCAGCGGATGTAATCTAACTTCCCGACTTGCAGTAAATATCTCTCTAGTAACCAAATTCTCTTTGTTTCCAGCGGCACTGCGGATGACTATTACGTAGTAATCGGCTCCATTTCCAGCACCTCCGGCGGCACGATCTACACCCTGGAGAAACTTGTCGCCCACGCCGAACATGACAGGGAAATCAAGAAGAATGACATAGCCATCCTCAAGACTTACCAGGACATTGCGTTCAGCTCTACTGTTGGAGCTCTCCCTCTCCAAAAAGACGAAGTTCCCACTGGTTCAAACCTCACTCTCAGCGGATGGGGTATGACCTGCTATCCCAGTAATGTTGCAGAAACCTTGCAGTACATAACTCTTCAATCTATTGACAACGACCGGTGTGCTCGTGACATTTATCCTACTCCCATCTTCGACAGTACCATCTGCACGTTGGTCGAAAAAGAACAAGGATCATGTCTTGGAGACTCTGGTGGACCGTTGGTTTATAAAGGACATTTGGCTGGTGTGGCGTCCTGGGTAATGCATTGTGCTAGTGGGGATCCTGATGGGTTTATGAAGGTTTCTTCGTACATTTCTTGGATCCAACATACTATTCAGTCTATGTAAATTGTTTTGTGTTTGATGTATTAGGTTTCAATAAATTCCTTTTTGGTTTCAATTCTTGTATGTTTTTTTTGTTATCTTGAATATAATACTATATATTTTATAATGTAAAGCCGTCACCTATATTATATTTTGCCATTGTTTTCGACGATGTACAAATTTTTGAATACTGCAGAATTCTATGTTCAAAATACATTTAAAAAAAATATAAATAAATATATCATCACCCCTTCTACCCATTACTGGGTGTGGCACTCTACCGAAGCAGATATCGGTAAGTGATATATTTTGCACGTGAAGTGCGGTTACCAGTTGTCAAATCACGGCTTCCAAAGATGTTAGTGGTGGAGGAGCCACAGGGCTAGCTTTTTTTTTTAGAATTATGAAAGTTGTTTGTCCCCTGTGAGAATCGAACCAGGGTTCTCAGGATCCACAGGCCGACTTCATACCACTGAGCTAGCCACCCCATAAAATACATTTTAATTAGTTTAATTAGGTAATATCAGCTTATGTATATTTCTATACTATTTTCAAAGAAATTATTATTAAAAAAAAGAAGATTTGATTTCATTCTATATTCACCATACGTTCATGGAAAACAATAACTTCTTTAAAAAAAATATGACATCGGAATCTGTCAATTCTGTCAAAATTATATCATAATACTACTACCAAGGCAATAATAGTTACGTAATAACAAAGAAATCGCGTAGTTGTAGGAAATAGTTATTTTTATAAGTGCCGAAAAAGGCTCGTTACGTGCAAGTGCAGAATTTAACGCACGAGGCTTGCCGAGTGCGGAAATCTGCACGAGCATGTAACCTTTTTCGGCACGTGTTATAAACAACATTTTTCCTACAACTGTGCGATTTAGTAAATCACTAAAATATTATTAAAATTTATAAAATTTATAAAATTTTAATGATATTACATGACAACGATGTTTTACGGCGTTGCTATGGTTTGTTTGTTGATTGCTTGCACATTGTTCTACGTTATTTAAAAAAATTTCACTAACGTCAAAATAATTTCTTCAAATTCATCTTGATTGGAATAGTACAGTGAGTGATTCTTGTTTATCATTAACACCTCCAAAGATAATTGAAGCTCCGGATCATACTATGTTGGATCTATTTTCGACAATGACAATCAACCTGCTGCTGGTACTTCTGAAGCTTCCGAAATTGTTACCAATAATATTACTAGTAATAATATGAACAGGTACGGAAGTAATCAATGTTTCTTTAGACACAAAAGTTTCCACTTTACATTATGTCAATATAAGCAACTGTAACAACTGTATTAATAATATACACAAACAATAAATATGAAGTATTTCACTTACTCTTTAAATAAAACCATTTATCGATATATTTTACTTTGTTCGGTTCTTTTTATTAATTGTCTACAGATTAGATATACTGCAAATTAAGGTTACGTTTATAAACGTCAAAATATACTACTACATATTTACTAGCGCTGGTTCACCGTATCTTCTTCTTCCATAAGCGTCTGTGGTCAAAATATGAATTCCGCGCTCGGCGCGAAATTTAAATCGCTGTCAAAACAATATTCTTTTGACAGTTACGTAATGAAGCACTTTCCGCACTAGTGTTTCTTTGCTTTCGGAAACGCACTTGGTCTGCATTCATCTACTTTCCATACGTAACCAAGGCAATTATAGTTACGTAATAACAAAGAAATCGCACAGTTGTAGGAAAAAGATTTTTAAAACCATGATTTTATAGAAACAAACTAGGAGTAGTCAATTCCCTTATCAAATCCCTGTACACTTTCGTCAAAATGGTCATCACCACTGTGGAAGCACCATCATCAACAGCCGCTTCATCATCATCGCCGTGCACTGCGTCTACCAGTAAGTATCAAGCATTACTATATGCAACTAACTTTGCATCTAAGCTAAACTGATAGTAGAAATAATATTGTGTAAACCACGAGTAGAAAGTGTCTTTGCAGCTCTTGCATGGTTGTTGTTCGAAGCAGCATTAGACTTTCTGCTCTAGGTATACAATAACTATTTTGCACTACCCCTTCAGACAGTTATATTTTACGAAATAATAGAGAAATTTAGATAAAATTTGTTATACACTTGACAAATGTCACTTGTATGTCACTAATTTCTGACAGTGTCGTGAAATAGTATATTATGTACCATGAACTGATTTTATAGGTTGCGAATGTTTAGGAAATCTCGACCCTACATGCGTTGTTACCTAAACATTCGCAAACTAAAAAAATCACTTACAGTTCGAAGTGAGTAAGCTATTTTTTACAATACCTGTACAAATAGAAATAGATTTTAAAAATAATAGCTGTTAAATTGTTATCAAAATAAACAGAATCTTGATCTATAATATCTACTTACTGTTCACAGTGCACGGTATGTAAATATTATAGTCCTGATGTAACTAAGGAAACTTGAAAAAATGACTAAATTACGTTGACAACCACCCAAATTGAAAAAAAATAGTTCTCACTTTTTGATAATAGATTTTTTCAACAACTGTCTGAAAACGTGACATTTTTGAATCGCTATATATACGCGAAATTTCTGGTTTTTTCTTTTCACACGTGAAAATATAATTATTTGGGTTGCATGAAAGTTTTATCGGTTCATTAGCAACTAACGGTTCAATAAGTTTCATAAACTCCCTATTGATACTGTTTCTAGATAAACAATTCTTTAACTAAAGAGCTCTTTATTTTTTTCTGGCAACCCAGCACTATTCTGTAAATTACCCATTAATAACAAAATTTACCCAAAGTAAATAAATAAATAAATTCATTAATATCAAATGGCGAATATTAATTATAAATAAATAAATAAATAAATATATCATCACGCCTTCTACCCATCGCTGGGTGTGGCACTCTGCCGCAGCAGATCTCGGTAAGTGATATATTTTTGCGCGTGAAGTGCGGTTACCAGTCGTCAAATCACGGCCCCCAAACATGTTAGTGGTGGAGGAGCCACAGGGATAGCTTTTTCAAATTATGAAAATTTGTCGCCTGTGGGAATCGAACCAGGGACCTCAGGATCCACAGGCCGACTTCATACCACTGTGCTAGCCATTAATTAGATCTTTATAAAACTAGAATATTCAGAAAATATTCTTTCAGTTCTTTTCAACTGTCATATATCACTAATTCATTTATGGTCCTATTAATTCTAATTTGTCAAAATGTATTGACCATATCTGTGTAATATCATTTCTTCAATAAATAGTTACATATCAGTTTCCAATTATTCTTTTAATACAAAGAAATAAATGTCAATTTAAATGATAATCCTAGCAAATAATTATAAACTGTAAGAGTAGAACAAATAATAGCAAACATACTACTTTAGACCGCTGAACTATTGGAATATTGTAAAATATAATTTTACTGACTTTTAAACAGAAACTTACTTCTGATTCTTTCTTTAATATCAGACATATTTTAGCGGTATTAAGTAAACGTAGGTTGAAAGACAAATCCAAAAACACGAAATAGCAGTAAAATTTTGTCACTATCACAAAAATAAATAGAGAAAATATCTAAGAAAAAAAATTAAATTCGTGCGAACGAAAATTCATGAAATTAGAAACACAAAGGCAATGAAATACTGTTCGAAATACAAAAATAAAGTACAAACCAACAATCACTTTACACACACAGTAGGGCGTAGAAATATTTCAAGCATATAAATTTTAGTTAAATGTTAAAAGAAATTATCAAAAGTAATGTATTAATATCTAAAATATCTAAAATTAAAATGTGAATTATTCAAAACGATCGCCGTAGTTTACCTGTGGCTCAATTAAACTGTAACTTCTCATTATGAGGTAATGCGCATGTGTACCGAGAACAAAAAATATTTAATTACAACAATAATTAAAACAATAAATGTTAGGATAGCACCTAGTACATAAAATTTTCCCACTTTAATTGAATCTAAAAAATGTACATAAATAAATAAATATATCATCACGCCTTCTACCCATTACTGGGAAGCAGATCTCGGTAAGTGATATATTTTGCGCGTGAAGTGCGGTTACCAGTCGTCAAATCACGGCCCCCAAAGATAAATAAATAAATGTTTATTTCTTCAATTTGTAGAATTATAATGATTTTTTTCTACGACTACTATGAAAAGTTGATATTTATGCTTTCAGTTGTCATCGTAAAGTTGATGGTTACTAAGTAACGAATAATAAAATACTTTACCGCGCGTCTCCTATAGCAACAAGCGGTAAACTACTTTACCGCTCGCTTAGAAAAATATAAATTGTTGCTGAAATCTTCATTTATTGAAACAATACTTACAAAATCTAAAATATAGGTTAGATTCATTTTTACACTTTTACAAATATTATACATGAAGTTTGCTGCGCTATGATTTGAAGTAGAACCTGATTCAGCTGGGCAGCAGTGCCAACTTAATGAGGATGAGCGATGTTAAAATTGAAAGTGCAGTTCAATTACCGAGCACGAGCAATAAAGATTTACTTTACGCTCCTGATACACAAATAACTATTATTATTGTCTGAATATTAACAGTTGAATCATGATTAATATTAAATAGTTATTCACAAATTTCGTATAATATAAGTAAAAACTGGCAAAAACAAATGATTACAAGCGTAAACTTAGTTTCGTGAGATGTTTCGCGCTCATGTCAAAATATACCCATCGCTCTCAATAAAAAAAGCTTCATTATTATGCATCCCCCCTTAATATTAATGCTATTTTTGTCGCCAAGAACTAGCTACGTCACGATTATTTAATTAATATTTATTATTTTTTACTTTTACTTTACAACAAAATAGAAAAAAATTATACGTGGATTAACATATAAAATCATCAAATTTTTTAAGAATAGCCTATTGTATAAGTGCAAGAAAAGAAGTCAAATACTGTTCAAAATATAAATTTAAACAATATACATAAGAGCATGATCTTAAAATCAAAACACAAGCTAAAAGAACGCCAGTAAACAAAGAGAATGCAATAACCAGTATTCTGTTTAACAAAAGCAATTGTACAAATTTGAATTTTGTGCAACTGTCTTTGTCAAAACCAGTCTTACAAAATTCACTTTGTAAACGCGATGTAAGAAAAATATTAACAGACACTGCCAGTTCCACGCCACCAATAATGTTACATTTTTGAGCGCCACCACTGCATGGTTAAATAAATTTTGCATACGTAGGTTTTGATAAAACTTATAAAATTATTATTTAAATATTGCGAATTATTTTTGTGATATACCTAACTATAAAATTTTATCCTTATACTTAAAATTTGCATTAATAGATAAGAATACAATCATATTTATATTAGTTGTACAAATGATATAAAAGAGTTGACGAGGACCGTCAAGTTATTCGATAAAATGTTCCGTCATGTCGTAGTTCTAGCTTGCGTAGCTGCCGCCATTGGTAAGTAACGAATTTGTCTTTATATTTATATAAATAACTAGATTCATTTAATGTTAATCTAAAGCCCGATATATCAATGTCCATTAAAGTTGCTAAACAAACAAAAAATATCACATCGAAACGTATTTAAGAAACCAAATTAGTCATGTTTAATAATATATATATATATATATATATATATTTTCTTTTCACCGCCAATGCATCAAAGTCTCTAGACGAATTTTTCAAATGGCCTACGACACATTAATATGAAATTTGAACAAGTTTAAATTTGTTTAAATAATTAATTTATTAATTTATTTCTTCTGCACCTACTCATATTATTAACATGACTATTATTGACAACAATTTTGGAGGTTTTAGAAGTATCAGCAGCAGGTTGATTGTCAGTACCAAGATTAGATCTAACATAGCTTGACTTGGGGCTGCAATTATTTCTGGAGGTGTATACCATATAATAAAGTAGAATCACTCAGTGTAGTATTCAAATCTAGACGATTTTGAAGAAAGTATCTTAAAATTAATAAAACGTTTCTAAGTAATGTAGAAGGAAAAAACATCATTCTCGTGTAATATCAATAAAATTTTATAAATTTCGATAATATTTCACTGATTTTTAAATTATCAGTTGTAGGAAAAATACTGTTTATAACACGTGTCGAAAAACTGTGCACGTGCAGATTTCTTTACTATTTATATTTAAAAACGTTTGCATTAGTGAGGCAATATTTTAATTTAGACAGATATTTTCTAATAAGAGTCGTAATACATGTACTTTTCAAACAAAAAATACTACATTGATATCATAGTTTGAATTATGAAAATTATAATAACTTTCACTTTTTTATGTGTTATTATTATAATTTTATTTTTTTTAAATGGAATCAAAAGATCCAGGGTTCTTGAATGAAGGTTTTGATGATTTTATTACAAAAAAAAATTATTTATTTCATTTCTAAAAGACGATGTTTTGAACACTTCATCTTCAGATCAACACTTAACCACGCCGTGGTTATTTTACAATTTTAAATATAAATAACATACATGTTAAAAAAAATATTATATTTTAGGAGTATGCAGTTGCACACATCCGAGTCTCAACGAAGTGTTCGAAACGTCGTCTTTTAGAAATGAAATAATTTTTTCTTTTGTAATAAATTCATCATAGCCTTTATCCAAGAACCCTCGATCTGTTGATTTCTTTTTTTAAATCAATTTTACAACTTAATAATTAAAACTATTAGTTTTTTTGTTAGACGGAGAAATTTATGAGGAACGTAGGAAATTGATATATTGATCCTTAAAGTGTATTACTAATAATTTTAAACTACAGCATCAGATTAAAAACTTTAAACTGTGTTTTTATAGAAACAATGTATTTATTTAATTTATTTGTGTGTGTAGTGGAGAGCAGGTCTCTGGATGAAAGGATCATTGGAGGAAAAAATGCCTCTCTAGGTCAGTTCCCTTATCAGGTCTCGCTGCGCAATCGTACTAATGGGGCGCACAAATGTGGAGGCACCATCATTGACTCTCGATTTATCATTACCGCCGCCCACTGCATCAAAAAGTAAATATCCAGCTTTATGCAACTATTCGTAACTTTGTGACTAAGCTTGACTAATAGTAGACAGAGAAATTGCCTGGAAACTACTCGTATGAATTCATTTTTAATATATAAAAATAACAAATTTCGGTAAGTGATACAGTTTGCGATTCAATTTAAGTGTGCCACTATACCTATCTCGAGAACTGTAAGAGCTACAAGGTTGGTTTAATTAGCAAAGAAATACCATTTTCTAAGTCTATTACAAAACTACATATTAACATAAATTATCATTTTCTAAGTCTATTACAGAACTATAAACAAAAATCTGGTGTTGTCACTACACGACTCTCTTATACACAGCATATTTAATATTTAGAATATATGAATGTTATATAATATTATTAAACATGTAATTTAGTTTTTCAGCAATTCAGCATTTATCTGTTTGAACATATAAAATATCAAATTTGTTTACGTATAATTTTTTAGTAATGTTGACTACTTTATGTCTAACTTTACTGATGAGGCATATACAAGATGTTCTTTTTTCGAACCTAACCCTTGGTATCTCAAGAACCGTGAGATACGAAGTCGATTTAATTAAGGCAAAGTTACCAAATTAGTTGACCATTTTAATGATGTATTTGTTTTTCCGAAAAAAGGTATAGATAACTAGATAAAGCGAAAATTAAAATTTTAGTCGATTTAAAATTGCTTACTATTTGATCAATTAAATTGATATAGCATCAAAAACGCTGAATTGAACACTTATGACTTGCTCCTTGCGTTTGACAATTATTATTTGACATATAAATGTTAAACATGTTTATGTTTTTTGTTACTATTGCTACTATGATTATTAAAATATATTATTAAATATACAAATTAGTTTTTCTCAAAATTAGATGCATATACAGAAAAATTTCAAATAATATTTTATGTTTCAAATATTTTTGCTAATATCTTTTATTTGAAACCTTTTTTCGTAACTGATTCCATTTTTGTAATAAATGAAATTTATTATTTTGTGCGTCCAGTAAACTTCCTCTTCCGGTGTTTCAGTTTAAGTCAAAATCAACCCAGCTCTTCGTATTTTCATGAAACTTATAATTACCTAGTTTTCTTGACAAATCTTATCTCGTTCATGAGATAGTGCACACTCGGACACAAATCCATCCATCCATCTACACACACACACAAACACACCCCCACACACACACAGACATCATTGAGAAAATGATCAAAACGGATTCAGTGGACCTCAAAACACGTATTTCCGCGAAAATCTCGTCAACGATTTTTGTCACAAATCCAATACTTCCTTATAATGTGTATAAGAAAGTAAAAATTACCATTTTTTTAGTCTATTACAAAACTATTAACAAACATTTCTGCAACCGGCGGTTCTAAAAATACGGGGTGCAACTTTCTTATTTTAAATAGGAACCTACTTTTTGTTTGTTTGCTTATTCGATTCAGTATTTTTTTCTGACTTCAAGAACTATAAAGTGCAGTACCCTTAAATTACTGTTATTCTTAGCTGCTAATGGCACTGTGGTCGACCTGTGGGTCCAAAGAACCCTGGTTCGATCCCCACAGCCAACAAAACATTTTCACCAATTTAAAAGTTTACCCCTGTGGCTTCCCCACCACTAACATCTTTGGAGACCGTAATTTGACGGCTGGTAACCGCACTTTACGCGCATAAATATATCACTTACCGAGATCTATTATATATATATATATATATATATATATATATATATATATATATATATATATATATATATATATATATATATATATTGCCGAACAGAAAATTCAATGTTAAAATTGTCATCTATTTATTATTAATTTTAGAGTAGAAGTGTAAAGTAGAAGACCGTAAACACCCTGTATACCATCGCGCCGTAACCCTCTCATAATTTTATTTCACCATCCATAAAATGGTCTCCCATTGGTTCAATCCTTATTCACAACGAATGGGATCTGACTTCCTGCCCTGCAGTACATTTCTCACTCAATAACCAAATTCTCTTTGTTTCCAGAGGCACTGCGGATGACTATTACGTGGTAGTCGGCTCCATTTCCACCATCTCCGGTGGCACGATCTACACCCTGGAGAACCTTGTCGCCCACGCCAAGTACGACGAACAACCCGGAGAGAACGACATCGCCATTCTCAAGACTTCCAATGTCATAGAGTTCAGCGCCACGGTTCAAGTTCTTCCTCTCCAACAAGACGAAGTTCCCGCTGGTTCAGACCTCACCCTCAGCGGATGGGGTGTGTCCACTTGGCCCAACTATGTTGTAGAAAACCTGCAGTACATAACTCTTCACTCTATCGACAAGGACCAGTGTGCTAGCGCTCTTCAGCCTATCGTCATCTTCGACAGTCAAATCTGTACATTCAACGGGATAGAGGAAGGGGCATGTAGTGGAGATTCTGGTGGACCGTTGGTCTATGATGGACACTTAGCTGGTGTGGTGTCCTGGGCAATAAATTGTACTCTTGGGTATCCTGATGTGTCTACGAAAGTCTCTTCGTACATTTCTTGGATCAAACTTACTATGCAGTCTATGTAAATTGTAAATTGTTTTGTGTTTGATGTATTAGGCTTCAATAAATTTCATTTGGGTTTCAATTCATGCTTGTTTTTTTTTTCTTTTTCTTGAGTATAATCCTATGTATTTTATAATGAATAGCCGTCATCTATATTATATTTCTTTTCGAGATTTACAAATTTCTGAATACTGCAGAATTCTATTTTCAAAACACATTTTAATTTGTTTAATTAAGTAATATCAGCTTATGGTTATTTCTTTGTTATTACGCAACTATTATTGCCTTGGTTACGTATGTAAAGTAGACAAATGCAGACCAAGTGCGTTTCTGTAAGCAAAGAATCACTCGTGCAGAAAGTAGTTTGTTACGCAACTGTTAAAAGAAAGTTGTATTGAGAGCAATTTAAATTTCGCGCCGAGCGCGGAATTCATATTTTGGGCACAGACGCTTATGGAAGAAGAAGATACAGTGAGCCAGTGCTAGTAAATATGCAGTAGTATATTTTGATATTTAAAACATAACCTTAAATTGCAGTATATCTAATCTATACACAATTAATAAAAAGAACCAAACGAAGTAAAATATATCGATAAATTGTTTTATTTTAATGCTGGGTTGCATGAAAGTTTTATCGGTTAATTAGCAACTAACGGTTCAATAAATTTCAGAAAATCCCTATTGATACTGTTGCTAGATAAACAATTCTTTAACTAAAGAGCTTTTTAAATTTTTCTTGCAACCCAGCATAAGAGTAAGTGAAATGTATAATATTTATTGTTTGTGTATATTATTAACACAATTGTTACAGTTGCTTATATATGTGAAGTGGAAACTTTTGTACTGTCTAATGAAACATTGATTTCTTCCGTACGTGTTCATATTATTAACAGAAATATTATTGACAACAATTTCGGAGGCTTTAGAAATACCAGCAGCAGGTTGATTGTCATTGTCGAAAATAGATCCAACATAGCTTCAATTATCTTTGGAGGTGTTTATGGTAAAGAAGAATCACTCACTGTGGTATTCCAATCTAGACGATTTTGAAGAAATTATCTTGAAATTAGTGAATTTTTTTTAAATAATGTAGAACAATGTGCAAGCAATCAACAAACAAACTATAACAATGCCGTAAAACATCGTTCTCGTGTAATATCATCAAAATTTTATAAATTTGGATAATATTTTAGTAATATTCTAAATCGCAAAGTTGTAGGAAAAATGTTGTTTATAACACGTGCCGAAAAAGGTTACGTGTTCGTGCAGAATTCTGCATTTGCACGTAACAAGCCTTTTTCGGTACGCAAAATAACTGTTTCCTGCAACTGTGCGATTTTTTTGTTATTACGTAACTACTATTACCTTGGTTACGGGTGGAAAGGAGACAAATGCAGTCCAAGTGCGTTTCTGTAAACGAAAAGCACAAGTGTCGAGAGTAATTTGTGCTTTACGAAACTGACAAAATAAAAATTTAACAGATAGCGATTTAAATTTCATGCCGCCACATTACAATACATATTCCTACGAGAATTGTTTAAACATATATTAATTCGGTTTATTTTGTATATTAAAAGTTGAAATAAAATTGCTTAACATTTATGATATTTACGAAATTTATAAATATTTTTCTACTATTTAGCAATTATTTTTTTTAATAATTTTTGGAATATTTATTACAGTTTTTTGTTATATCAGAATTAGAAATGTAATGTGTACATAATTAGCAATCACCATAGTTCATAGTAATTCATTTTACAGATCATAGATGTGTGTGTGTGTGTATATTTAATAAACTTAGATTACTCAATCGTTACGATAGGGAACATGTCGCTAGCTGGCCATAAGAATACTGCTGGAAATTCAGTTTCAGTTTGATTTTATTATCTTTGAACTTATAATTTAATTTTTATATGGTGACCGCAACTCTCGAGCATAGGACTTTAACATATAAAATCATATTGTTTTAATTTTCTGCTTCCCTAATTATTTAAAACAAAAAAAGCTTCAAATAAAAGTGTTAGAGCATAAAATACGAAATTAATTTTGCATGCTTTGTAACTCCACAAATTAGTTCTGAAAATGACTAAAATTGTCTCAAAACTATCGATAGCTATGAAATTGAAACAAAATTAAACAAATGTTTGTCGTTCAATCTGTCAAAACTGACAAAATAAATTCTTGATTTATTTTTTCACTTATTTTGACAGATAAAACGTCAAACATTTGTTTAAATTTGTTTCAATTTCATAGCTATCGATAGTTTTTGGACAATTTTAGTCATTTTCAAATTTAATTTGTGTCGTTACAAAGTATGCAAAATTTATTTTGTTTATTGGTTCAGATGCAGAATTTTATTCCCTAAAACTTTCATTTCGAGTTTTTTTTGTTTAAAATATTTAGGAAAGCAGGAAATTACAAAATTATAAGTTGTGGTAGCAAGCTCAGTGGTACCAAGTCAGCCTGTGGATCCTAAGATCCCTGGTTCGATTCCTACAGGCGACAAATATTTTTCACCATTTAACATTTAAAAAAGAAACTACTCCTGTGCCTCCTCCTCCACTAACATCTTTGGAAGTCGTGATTTCACGGCTGGTAACCACACTTCACGCGCAAAATACATCACTTACCGAGATCTGCTTCGGCAGAGAACCACACTCAGAAATGGGTAGAAGATGATATATTTATATTATTTTATTATTTTACATGTTAAAATTCTATGTTTGAGAGTCGTGGTCACCACTGTAGTTAATAAACAGGGGGCGCGAGCCCCTTCTTGCCCCCCATTGCGAACGCCCATGCTTATAAGAACATAATTGATATAATTTACAAATTAACATATTTTTTTAAGAACGATTTATTTAAAAAAACCTTGAGAATAAATGAAGTTTATCAGAATAGAGATTTCTATCTGACATGTTATTCTTAAATGTGGAATCGATTGAACATTTTATCACCAAAACTAGAGAAAATATTTGTCGAATAACATACTTGTTGTCAAGGCTAATTATTTATCAGTACGCTATCGGATTTAAAAGTCTAGTCCAGGGCCTGGACAGCTGCATTAGTTACCTTGTTACGCGATTTTTAATGCCATCTCTTGCTGCCCCAAATGAACTAAATCAATTTAAAATTAATAACAGGAATCATAGTAGGTAAAATTTATATGGTTGACTGTGAAACAGATTACATATTTAAATGTTTGACAAATGATGTTTTATATTTTGACAAGTAAAATTTGTAAATAATAAATATATCTGTCGTTATTATTGCAAAACATTGCTGGAAGACAATAGTAATAGAAATGATTTAATTCATGTGCCTAATAGTAGTACTCTTAAGCACAATATCGTATGTAGTCTTCATTTTCAAAATTGACAGTATCGATATACATCATCAAAAAAATTAAATATTGGGGCTGTTCCACATATTGACCAATGTAAGTAATTAATACAATATTGTGAAATTTGAAACTTTTATAATTATGAAAATTCTTTTTTGTAAATATAAATTAATTTTCAATAATTCGTGATGAAAATATATCATATTTATCAATAACAACAGTAATAACAACATATAAGAATACGGATACTGAAGACAGTAGCGAAATGATAAATGAGAGTGTGCATAAGAAGGCGAAAATGTATATTATTCATATTCATTAGTATGTGTTTAATTAATATTTTAAATATGATTCAATAAAACTAGCTTTTTACTCATTGTTTGTTTTTGTTGTTTTCTAATATATTTTGATTTTAATAATTTTGAAATATTTTATTTGTTACGATCATGAGAATGATAAATATGTATCCTATATTATCGGTATTTTTAATAATAATTACATGGGGCAACAAGAGATGTCACCAGTAACTGCGTAACAATCTTTTGTTATAGCTGTCCCTTCTTCTGTGGTTACTTGTTCAGTGGTCTAGTCACTCGAATTTGAAGTTGAATATTTTCTTTTGAAAGCCCGGGTTCAATTCCCGCAGCCGACAAATAATTTTCACCACATTAAAATTACCCCTGTTGCTCCTTCTCGACTAAAATATTTGTTTGTCCGTGATTTGACGGCTGGTAACTACACTTCTCGCGCATAAATATATCACTTACGAAAATTTGCTACACAGTGTGTCTCAATCAGTAAAGCTGGATTCAGAGTTTACAAATCATAACATATCATAACATACCCGCAACATAACATAACACATGCAATATTCAAGATTTCATAGTTAAAATTATGTATACGAAATGCCAACTTCATGTTACTGTATTGCTTATATATTCAGTTCTATTTTGACTGTTTTGGCATTAGTTCAGAATTGGTAGAATCATGATGGATATCGACGGTATTGTTCTAATTACCGTATGCTGATTAAAGACGGCATATATCACATTCCATGCATAAAATCTAATTAAGATTTATGGTATACTCCATTCCCTGTATGAAAACGATGACGTATCATTCGGTATCCATGTGATTCAAGATTTTGTACTTAAAACGTTTACATTGGTATTGGATTGACATTTTTGAAACATTAACCTATAATGTAAATGTCAGATTAAAATATTTATTACTTTACAAAATTTAATTAGTTTATAATGAAACCAAATTCTGCATATATTAAATAAAAATCAAATATAAATTTATCTTAACGCACGAAAAATATTACCTACCTTATTGAAATATGTAATTTTGTAAAATAAAACTCAAAGGAATATGCATTTGTATATGTATTATTATTATATATAAATAAATAATATTGGAAAATACAAAATACAATGCACATTACCTCTTGTACTACAGTTCAATTAATTAAAGATCATCGATTCTCTAACTCCAGCGCAAAATAATCATGAAGATGACAAACGCATTTCTGCATTTCATTACCCAAAATTTCTGTAGCCATTTCTTATTTCTCAGTCTGTATTTATGTATCAAAAATGTCATAAACTTAGAAATGACAGGTGAGAAAATAACAAAATCTTGACCTTAGGTCTTTATTTTTATTTTATAAACAAATGTGAACAAAGTAAATGTAAATTTTTGTATTAGTAAGAACTGTCATACGTTTTCATTAAAATCATAAATGTGATAGAACGTGAAAAAACATGAAATGTGTGTCTTTACTTATTAAGACATACGTTAATGCCATTCGCATAGGTACGAATAATATTATTTTAAAAAGATAGCTATATTTCAATGTATCTATGATAACAACGTCCACATTTGCCGTCATCGTTTTCATGCAGGGAATGGAGTATATATTAATATATTATTTTCTACCTGCGAAATAATACTATTTCACCCATTTTACAAAAATTGCTTTTTCAAATTTGATAGCTGTCTAAATTGTTATTAGCTTTGTTTGTTTCGCTACGTGTCTGTTACTGTTTACCGCTGCGGTAAAGATTTTATGCTCGTTTGAGTTGGCGGTAAAATAATAAGTTACTAGATTTTGTTCATTTCACTTATTGACATCTCGCGGTAGCTGGCGGTAAAATTTTTTACAGCAACTCTAGGCATCGCTGAATAGCGGTAGAAGTTAATTTTGACACATTTTTGACATCAATTTCTGTCAAAATGACAATTTAAATACACAACTCGTATAGTACACTGGTCATACAAAACAAAAATGTAATTTACCTCGCATGAAAAAAAACAAAAATTATTATTTTAGTGACTTAAATTATTACTATCACTTTTTGTGGTATACAGTAAAACGCAGCTGTAACTAACCGCCGCGTTTTACAGTAACTGCCCCGTAACGAAACAAACAAAGCTATTGTCTCTGTTTTTGTTTTGTTTTAAGTGTAAACATATAACGATGACACACGAATTCGTTCGAACGTAACCGATTACATACATAACCATATGAAATGAAAATTGGCCATATTCTATGTTTTCTTAAGTTATGTTATGTTACGGTTTTTATGAAATTTATGAAACATTATACGTATATATGTACATTAATGTTTTCATTATGTTATGCTATGATATGATAAGTATGTTATGTAAACTCTGAATCCAGCTTTATGGTTATAAATCGAGATGATATATTTATATGAAACGTCAAAATATTTATTTTTTTTACAACTGTCAAAAAACATGTTATATTTACATTGCTATGGATACACAAAATTTTAGTTTTTTCATTGAAATGTCAAATTTCATAATCTTCGACACTAAAAAAATTATTTATCAAATATTTTCACGTTTCCTTGGTTACAACACATCAAATTTATATTATTTTAGATTTTTTCCTTTCAATTTACTTAAATAAATGAATAATTATTATCCTTTTTTGACAGTTGTAGAAAAAATGTTGTTTGTATTTCGTGGACGAAATTCGTGTATTTTTTGCTGCGTTCGAATGACTTTTTTGTTTCGACCTGAAGGTCACGACCAAAAATGACATTCTCACGCGCACAAAAAAGAACACATTTCGCGCACTTAAAACAAAAATAACTATTTATTATATTTTTGAACAAAATTCGTTGGGCAACGAAACAAGATGAGATTTTACGGAAATTTCAATTATTTTTAGGTGTTTTAGGATATACCTGAGAGCTACCGGAATTATCCTTACGAGCTACCGGTAGCTCACGATCGACAGGTTGGCGACCGCTGTAATAGAGTAATCAGTTTTGTTGCTTTTATCTGTTATTATATTTTACTATTACTTTCAAAAACAAGCGCAGGGCGAAACTCCCTCCCTTTCTTATCTTTTTGTTTCATTTTCAGTTACTGCATTGTGTGGACTTTTCTTTCATATACAGGTGCAGGCTATCGCTTTCATCTTTTCTAATCTTTGTAGATTCGTTGATAGATTCGTTATTAGTTTCGTTGTTAGGAGTAAACGTGAGTAATTTGAGATGTTTTATGCATGTGTTATGTACGTTGAAGAAAGAAAATTAATGATAAGTGAATAGGAATGATGTGATTGAAGGTTTGTTGTGTGATAATGATTTCGAGTGTAATAAATGAATGAGTTTATATGGAGTGATCTATGAATGTGGTTGAAGTGAGGGTGGTTTGTTTGGATGAAAATGTTAGACGAGGGCTGATTGTTTGATGAGTGTGATGAGTGAATGTTTTATGAGTGATTTTAGGGTTCGTGTTACCCCATTTGATGGGATATAGCGTGAAGATATGTATGTATGTATGTATGTATGTATGTACTGTTACAAATTAAATGCGAAATAATAGAAATTAAAATATATATATATATATATATATATATCATCACGCCTTCTACCCATTACTGGGTGTGGCACTGAGCCGAAGCAGATCTCGGTAAGTGATATATTTAAGCGCGTGAAGTGCGGTTACCAGTCGTCAAAGATGTTAGATAATAGAAATTAATATAATTAATTGAAAAACACTATTTAGGCTCCTTATCTAAAAAATGTATTACGTTTACTTAAAATTAGTATGAATAGATAAAAATATACAAAAATATCATATGATGAGATTTGTACAATTGATATAAAAGAGTCCACGAGGACCGTCAAGTTATTCGACAAAATGTTCCGTCTTGTCGTAGTTCTCGCTTGCGTAGCAGCCGCCATTGGTAAGTAACGAGTTTGTCTTTATATTTATATAATAACTAGATTCATTTAATGTTATGCTAAGGACCGAAGGGGGCCAATTGTTTTTGGACGCAAATCTGGCGAAAATAAGTAATTTATAGAAGTATAAAACTAGGTATCTGAAATATATATTTCTATTTAATATTTTTCAAACTCAAAAATAAATAACATATTTATGATAACAAAATTTAAACAAATATTTTAAATTTAAAATTGTACTTATTAGTTTTATTCATTATAATTATCAATCGATAATATTTGATTCAACAATTCTGGCAAAATTATATTAGTTGTATTTGATGTGCTATGTTTTATTTGTTCGACGAATCAATTTATTAGCAACTTTGTTAGTAATATTTGCATAAAATTTTTATCTTATTTCGTCGAAAACTTGAGAGTCTTTAGAATGAGAAATGACGAACAGAAATGCAGCGATAAATATTGTACGCAGTTAATAATCATATTATATAATAATTAATTAATAAACGGGTGTACAATTGATATATGAAATATAAGGAATACAACGGTGTTTTTCTTTAATTTGGTGATTGTTGTTTCTCTGAATAAATTAGACTAAAAGTATAACTACAATATATGTTTAGAATTAAAAACTGCATCCAACAAGTAATAAATTGTTCCTCAATTTTACTTCTATGAGAAACAAAATACAAAATCATTTTTATTGTAATCTTCATTAGTTTGAACAATATTAAATACATAATATAAAGCAGGCTTAAATTGAAACGTAGTTCAAATAGTTTCGTAACCAGTGACCTGATAAGATTATGATTTTTTTTATTTATATAAACCAAATTTAAAACATAGGGCCGAGAGGATTAAGTCGATTTAAATTTAAACGAAATACAAATAGTTTCGTAATCAACGACTTAAGAAGATTATTTAATTATTTTATTCTTCATTTATAAAATCCAACAAATTGAGATTCTGGTTTATTAAGTCGTAATTTTTTTAATAAGAAAGCAGGAGTAGTTAATAGGTAAAGTAATTAAAATATTACTCAATGTTTGGCTGTTGATATAATTAAATTATTTTCTGTTACATGAAGAGTGACGACGTGGCGAGAAGTAGTTTGCTCTCATTGTTATATCCCATTGTAAACTGTGCTTAGCACTGGTAGTCACAGGCAGACTTTGGCCTAGGCTAAAGAGGCAATTTCCTAGGGCCCAAAAATTTAAACTTTTAGTTTATGCTTTTTTTGACTATTTATTTTTACGATTTTATGTTATATTTTATATTAGTTGTAGTGAATTTCTGTTAGTGAGCGTCTATCAAGTAATTATACATTATAATATAAGTATACAATTTTATTCTCTTACTAATGTATGTTAGTAGGTACATATTTATACAGGATGTGAACGCAACTCTCGAACATAGGGATTTAACATGTAAAATCACAATTTTGTAATTTCCTGCTTCCCTAATTATTTTAAGCAAAAAAGCTTCGAATAAAAGTTTTAGGGCATAAAATTCTGAATCTAAACCAATAAACAAAATTAACTTTTCATGCTTCGTAACGGCACAAATGAGATTTGAAAATAACGAAAATAGCCTGAAAACTATTGATAGCCATGGAACTAAAACAAAATTAAACAAATGTTTGTCGTTTTATCTGTCAAAATAAATGACATAATAAATAAAGAAATTTTTTTGACAGATTTTACGTCAAACATTTGTTTAATTTTGTTTCAATTCCATGGCTATCGATAGTTTTGAGGCTATTTTTGTCATTTTCAGATCTAATTTGAGTCGTTACGAAGCATGCAAAGTTAATTTTGTTTATTGGCTTAGATTCAGAATTTTATGCCCTAAAACTTTTATTCGAAGCTTTTTTGCTTAAAATAATTAGGGAAGCAAGAAATTACAATATTATGATATTACATGTTAAATTCCTATGTTTGAGAGTTGCGTTCACCATCCTGTATATATATATATATATATATATATATATATATATATATATATATATATATATATATATATATATATATATATATATATATATATAGATATATATATATATATATTTAAAGGGCCCGAAATAAATATTTTGCCTAGGGCCCGAAATATTTTAAATCCGCTTCTGCTGGTAGTCAATTACAATACATAAAAATCTGGTGTGGTCGCCACACCACTTTCTTATATATTATGAATGTTATATAATATTATTAAACATGTAATTTAGTTTTTCAGTAATTCAGCATTTATCTGTTTGAAACATATCAAATATCAAGTTTGGTTACGTATAATTTTTTAGTAATGTTGACTACTTTATATCTAACTTTATTATTTTTTTTTATAAATTTTGGGATTTTACTGATTTCTTTTTCATTTTCATTACAGATAATCAACTTCCTAACAAAATTTTATATAAATAAACTTATATTAATAAAAATAGAAATATAAAATTACTTACTATTTGACCAATGAAATTGATATATTCTCGTTCATGAGATATTGCACACTCGGACACACATCCATCCATCCATCTACACACACACACACACACACACACACACACACACACACACACACACACACACCCACACACACACACACACACACACACACACACACACACACACATTATTGACAACAATTTCGGAGGTTTTAGAAGTACCAGAAGCAGGTTGAGTGTCATTGTCAAGAATAGATCCAACAATTACCTTTGGAGGTGTATATGATAAAGAAGAATCACTCACTGTACTATTCCAATCTAGACGATTTTGAAGAAATTATCTTGAAATTAGTGAAATATTTTTAAATAACGTAGAATAATGTGCAAGCAATCAACAAACAAACCATAGCAACGCAGTAAAACATCGTTGTGTAATATCATTAAAATTTTATAAATTCTGATAATATTTTTGTGATTTTCTAAGTCGCGCAGTTGTAGGAAAAATGTTGTTCGAAAAATGTTACGTGCTCGTGCAGATTTCCGCACTCGGCAACCTCCGTGCGTTAAATTCTGCACTTGCACGTAACAAGCCTTTTTCGGCACTTGTTATAACAATAACTATTAACTGTGATTTTATAGAAACAATTGTTTATTAAATTTATTTGTACTGTGTAGCGGCCACCAAGTCTCTGAATGAAAGGATCGTTGGAGGAAGTGCTGCCTCAGAAGGTCAGTTCCCTTACCAGGTCTCGGTGCGCACTAGTATAACCGGCAAACACGTGTGCGGAGGCACTATCATCAATTCTCGATTCATCATCACCGCCGCCCAGTGTATCTACAAGTCAGTATCTTTATAACTAAAAATAAAATTAACTCCTAAGCCTTAACAAACGTGCTTGTATGAAAGGAATTATGAATGTGGATGAAGCAAAAGTGGTGTGTCAGGATAGGAACGTTTGGCGAAGATTAATTGCGGAATGAATCTGATGATTTCAGAAAAGCGCAGCGTTTTAGATTTTAGTTTCGTTGTTTAGTAATTTCATTAGAGTGTTTACCTGTAATTGTGTGAAATTCACTTTCAAAAACAAGCTCAGAGACGACACTCCCTTCGTTTCTTATCTTTTTTATTCGTTTTCTGATCTTACATTGAGTGTTTAACTGCAATTGTGTGGAATTCGCTTCCAAAAACAAGCGTAGAGCGACACTCCCTTCCTTTCTTATCTTTTAATTCGTTTTCAGTTATTACGTAGAGTGTTTAACTGCAATTATGTGAAATTCACTTTCAAAAACATGCGTAGGGCGACGCTCCCTCGCTTTCTTATCTTTTTGTTTCATTTTCTGTGACTGCATTGTGTGGTCTTTTCTTTCATATACAAATGCAGGTTATCGCTTTCATCTTTTCTAATCTTGTAGATTCGTTGTTAGTTTCGTTATTAGATTCGTTGTTAGGAGTAAACGTGAGTAATTTGAGATTTTTTATGCATATGTTATGTACGTTGAGGAAGGAAAATGAATGGTAAGAGAATAGGAATGATGTGATTGAAGGTTTGTTGTGTGATAATGTTTTCGAGTGTAATAAATGAATGAGTTTATATGGAGGGATCTATGAATGTGGTTGAAGTGAGGGTGGTGTGTTTGGATGATAATGTTTGACGAGGGCTGATTGTTTGATGAGTGTGATGAGTGAATGTTTTATGAGTGATTTTAGGGTTCGTGCTACCCCATTTGTTGGGATATAGCGTGAAGATATGTATGTATGTATGTATGTATGAGAACTAAGTTCTCATCACCAGTAGACAAAAGCAAGGGAAAACACCCAGATTACACGATCAGGATTTAGAGTTGACTCCGGATCCGGATCTTGACTTGGATCCGGATCCGGTTTCGTTGTTTTGCTTACGGATCCGGATCCAAATTTTAATTCTGGATCTGATTCTTCATTTCGAATGTAAAGGCAAACATTTGGAACTGAGTTCAAATTGAAACCATTGAAGTGGGCCTGTTTATCTTTACAGCGGTCTGTAAACAGTAATAAATTTTATAATACCCCTCCAAAATAGCCAGGTAGTTTGTACATACCTACTAGTTCTGTGAAATTTCCTTGTTAGCAGATGCTAACAGTTGTTCAACAGAAACTTATACTTCAGAAATATGCCGACTGTTAAAATAAATAAATAAATATAATAATAATAATAATAATAATAATAATAATAATAATAATAATTTATTTGTCTATATAGAAAAATATACAAATGGATTGGATACATTGCAAGCTTATTACAGTTATGTGGTAATTTACTTATATGGAATACTCAAACATTCAAAATAAAAGCACGTATTTTTAAAGATTCTTTATAGTATTGAAATATGTCGAGGCATTTCTTCTTTGACAGTTCCGAAAGGAGGCTTGTGTAGTTGTCTTCAATGTTGTTAAAATATTTTGTTAGGTATACGGCTCTAATAGGATCCAGTATAGGACATTGGAATAGGAAATGGGCTAAGTCGTTTGCTGCGAAAGAATTGCAAATACTGCAGGTTTCTTCTTGGTAGAATTTGTGTTGGTACCCGTCTTGATAGCATTGGAAATATTTGGTATTAGCAGTTCTCAGTTGTATAATTATTCTAATAACGTTGTATGGAACATCTATGGAAAGGTAGTTTAGACACGTGTTGAGGGTTTGGTACATAGGATTATAGGTGGAATTAATTATTTTTCTTGTATCCTCCTCATACCGAAGCTCTCGGTATGAGGTGAGTATGTTTTGAGTTTCGTTTCTCGCAGTTATACAACTTTGACTATGCCATACCCACTCAAAGTGTGCAGTCCTTAGCGACTCCTGTAGATACTGTGCCCAGTTGTTTTGTTTTCTCCTAGTGGGGTTAGGGTTAGTTTTGTTGCTCAGCAATAAAAGTTTGTCGTAACATAATTTGGGAAATCTCTCATCTGGCATGATTAAAATTTTAATCCACCAGTTGAGGGTTTTTTCCAGGATTCTCACCTCAAGAGTTAATTCGCCCGTTTCCCTTCTTATTAGATGATTTGGTGTTGTTCTGGCCAGAGAGTATAAGTTTTTAAAATACCGTGTCATTCCCTTTTCAATATTTAGTAGCTGTGACATGCCCCATATTTCTGCTCCATACAGGAGTGTCGGAACTATTATTGATCTATATAGTTCAATGTTTGTATCCCAGCAATTTAATTTTGCTTTGGTAAGAGTGTTTTTTACTGCTCCAGTTTCTCTAGCTGCTTTTGATAGGTGAGCCCTAGTATTTTCGTTAAAAAGTCCTGAGGTTGTGAAAACCATTCCCAAGTATGTATAATTCTTTGTATATTCTATCACATTGTTTTGGCAGATATGCATTATTTTACGCTTAGGAGTTCTTCCCTGATGAAAATGGAGGATTTTAGTTTTCTCGGGATTGATTGTTAAATGCAGGGCATCACAGTAATCCGACAAGGCTGTGAGCTTTCTTTGTACGTCATGGGGTGAGTGTGCTAAGAGGACCAAGTCATCTGCATATTGTAAGGATAAGATGTCGGTTTTTTGGTTAACATGGAAGCCTTCCAGGTTTCTTCCTCTGATGAACGTCTCCAAGTCCGAGATGAATAGAGCAAACAGAAGCGGACTTGTGCACTCACCTTGAAGTACGCCTTTTGTTATAATTATTTCTTCCGAAAGCTCATTATTTAGACTGACTTTCAGAGATGCTCCATTGTAAATATTTTTTATCAGTCGAGTAAGTTTTCCGCTTAGGCCTAGCCTGTAACATTTAGTCCATAGCAGTTCGTGGGATACGGAATCAAAGGCTTGCTTGAAGTCGATGAAAATCGCGTATATGCCCTGCTTAGTAGTTAGGTATGTTGCTTGGATAATGGAGTTTAGTACGAATATATTATCAATACATGATCTTTTTTTCCTGAAACCTGATTGCGCCTCGGGTAGCAGCTGTTTACTTTCGACCCAGGTTTGTATTCTGCTGTTTAAAATGGAGGTGAATAACTTTGTGATGGTGTTAATTAGCGCAATTGGTCTGTAGTTGTTCATGTCCTCAGGGTCTCCTTTTTTGTGTATGAGTGATATTTTTGTGCTTTTGAGTTGAGTTGGTAAGTTTTCATCTTTTAAAAAGTTGTTAAACATTTTCAAGAGGAGTTCCTTTGTTTCTGATGGCAGATTTTGTAGTTGCTCGTTTCGTATTCCATCAGTACCTGGGCTTTTGTTAGTTTTAAGATTACGTATGGCTATGTTTAGTTCTTGGCTTGTTATGCTGTCATCTAGGTATGGGTGGTGTATGTCGAAGAAGGTTTGCTCGTTTATTAAACTGTCATTGTGCCTTTCTTGAAAGTACCTTGTCCAATCGCTTAAACTTATTGGATTCGAGTTATGTTTTGATGGATTTAAAGATTTTATAGCTTTCCAGAATTGTTTTTGGTCCTTAACTTTTCCGAGTGTTTCTTTTATATCATTTTTATATTTAGTTTTTTGTTCGTTTAGGTAAGCTTTATAATATTTTTTTGATTCTAAATATTCTTTTAGTTTTTCAGTTGAGAAGTTATGTTTTTTACAGTCTCTTAGGTTCCTTTTGGTGTCTCTTTTAATTTGGACACAGGTTTCGTTATACCATGGTTTATTATTATTTTTTTTGTAGTTGTGTTCATGTATTGTAATTGTATGTATGATTCCAATGTTCTTGGATGCAAGTTCAATTTTTGATTTTATATATTCGTATTCGTTTTCTGTTGTACTGCAGCGTAGTGAGTCTGTGGAGAGATTTCGTAGTTCGTTTTTATATAGTTCGACTTTTTCTATGTCCCAGATTGTTTTTTCTAGTTTAATGGGTTTCGCTTTGCACTGTTTTTCTTTGTTGATCATAATGTCCGTAATTTTTAGTGAGCATATTAGATGGTCAGATATAGTTATTTCCTCGCTTATAGTAAGATCTAATATTAGCTGTATTGCGTCTACGTTAACCCAGACTAAATCTATAGTGCTTTTGCCTTGTGCTCCTAAGTAGGTGTAGTTGGCTGGGGTATCACTCCGTGTCCTTCCATTGAGGACTATTAAGTTTTCCTCTTCCATTATTTCTAGAAGGTCCTTTCCCTTTTTGTTTAATGTTGTGTCACGTGCTTCTCTTACAGCGGCTAGATATGAATAAATAGCGAGTTCGTGTTCAATTTGATTTTTGCTTCCTATACGCCCGTTAAAGTCACCGCCCACTATAAGGGCGTGATCAGGGTGCTGATTTTTTATATTCCGTAGACTGTCGGAAAAAAGTTCTAATATTATGTTAAAATTGTACGACGGTGAGAAGTAAATAACACCAAGGACTATATTTTTTATTTTGTTTTGAAGTTTGATGAATATCCAATGTGATTCTTTTTCGATAATGGTTATGCTATTGGGCGGGAACTTGGAGAATAAAATTATCCCTCCCATAGCTCTTCCCGTGGAGGCTTCTTTGACTGCTAACTGTTCAAATCTTTTATATCCGTTTAAAAAAGGTGGGTTTTGTTTTAGTTCATAGTTGCACCAAGTTTCCACTAGGCAGATTACGTCGTGCTGCAAGATTATGTTTTCTTCGTGGGCGGATAGTTTGAACAGGTTTTTTAGACCCTGGGTGTTCCAGAACAATATATTTGTGCATTTCCTGCCTTTGCTGCTGCTCCCTGGTTTTTTGAAGAAGAAGAATTCGTACGCTGTCTTGTTTGAATGTGCCGGTCTAGAGGCCCTATCTTTGAGGTATTTTTATTTATTTGCTTTTCAGAGTTATTTTTGCCTGGTGTTTCCTCCGTGCCTTTCCCTTGATTTTTAGGAGTATCCCTAACTTCGTCGCGCTTGTTTTCTTTAGTCACGAGGATTAGAGAGTCCATACGCTTTGTAGTCTCATTTATACGATTGGTTGAATAATTTGGTTCAGTTAGTTCGCTTGTCTGCTGACTCGTTTCATTTAAATCTATGCCAGTATGTAACGATTGTAGGGATTGGGATAGTCTTCTAGTGTAGAGTTGATTGTTTTCAGTGACATTTCCTTCTTCCTCTTCTATGAAGTCTGAGACTGTATATTTCGTTCCGTTTATATAAAGTATATTTTGGTATAAGTTGACTTTGTAACCTTGCTTTTTTGCCTTAGATAAGCGTTGTTTCAGTATTTTTCTTTCTTCTAAAATAGACGCCGGGAAATCATTTTCTACGAAAATTTTTTTGTCTCTGAAGTATTTTGCCTGTTTCAGTACTTCATTTTTTGTTTTTTTGGAGCTAAACTCAACTAGTATAGGTCTTGTTTTATGAACAACTTTTTTCCCAATTCGCTTTACAGCGTCAAAATTGTTACCAGTTAGGTTATTCATATTTAAGATATTTTCCAGTAAACCTAGTATTGTTTGTTCCACATTCTCTTCAGGTGTTTCTGTTACTCCAAAGAATATTAAGTTTTTCTCTCTAATTTTTATCTCTAATTGTTCTATTTGCTTGTTTTTAGTTTTTAATTCGTCCTCAAGATGTTGATACTTATTTTGGTTTTCTTTAGATACAGTGTCAATTGCTTTGTGTAAAGTGTGCAGCGAGTTTTTTATTTGTTCAATGTTCGAATTCATAGGGTTGAGAAGTTCTTTTATTTCGTCGATTGTTGCCATTTGGATTTTTGCTATCGTTGGCAACACTGATTTTAACGCGTCTGACTCGCTCAGCCGCTGGCTACAGGTATTTATTTGCCAACTGCGGCTGACCTTGGATGAATTATATTTGTTCAACTCACCAGTTTTGCTGCTTGTAGGTGTGTAATTTTTATATTGTTCTGCGGGAGGCAGTTTGTAACGTCTTTTCCATTAGTTCTTTGAAATAATAGTTTCAGGGATTAGCGTATTCGTGGAGATTTACTTAAGCACAACAAATCACCCAACTAAACCAACTCATTGCAATGTTGCCAATCTTTAAATAAATAAATATATCATCACGCCTTCTACCCATTACTGGGTGTGGCATTCTGCTAAAGCAGATCTCGGTAAGTGATATATTTTGCGCGTGAAGTGCGGTTACCAGTCGTCAAATCACGCCCCCCAAACATGTTAGTGGTGGAGAAGCCACAGGAATAGCTTTTTCAAATTATAAAAATTTGTTCCGCCAGTTTTTGATAGTTCTTTTTTTTAAAGCGCTGCTTTGCTTTTAGCCCTCTGTTATTATCTGACCAAGCCTACAAAGTCACATGAATACATTTTTTTTATATAATAATTGTCAAATTGCAATTATACTTTCTGCCACTATTGAACAGCTTTTATTCCACTGCCCAGCGCATTTAAGCGTATGGTCAAGTAGCTCCACAGTTCATTAATTTTGGCCCGTCCTTAAACTGCTTAATACGTCCTTGTATCATTTCCTTATTTATTTCAAAATATGATATAAAGGTTACCCATATATCAGCCTTTCGTGCCATTCTTGAAATTTTATTGTCCTGTAATATTAATTATTATAAATTTTATGAAAACATTAATCGTCAAATATTTTCATATGAAAAATTAACGTATTTCATTATTTATAATTCATGTACCTTGCTTTTTTTACCTGTGTCGAGTGCAAACGTCAAACTTCTTTAAATTGTGACATAGTAGGCACTGAGTAAAAATTGACAAAAAAATAAAAGAATTTTGAAATAAAGGACGACTTATAGAAATGTAAATGAATTAAACAAAGATGTTAATAGTGAGTAACGTTTTCATCCACAATGAACATTGCGTTTAGAAATGACAATTTAACTGACGCAAAACAATATCGTTTTCGCTATTCATTTTTACAGAATCGCAATTGACACGAGTCACTACTATTCACTTCTAGTGATTTTTACATGATCCCACCCCTGTTTCGATTGTGAATTTAATGCTAGGGAAAACACTATTTAATTTAGTTAAAAAAAATTATTTTTAGTTATATCTTAGCCTTAGATTGTCACTTTTTACTTTAGTATCTTTATAGTGTAATGCAACTAACTTCGCGCCTAAGCTCAACTGGTAGTAAACGCAGCAATCGTGAGAAAAGTATTATTTCATTTTTAGTGATCCCGTGGGTTTTATTTAATGTGAAACAAGGGATTTGCAATTTCTATAATAATTAAATGACAGCAATGTATAAATCGTTCGATTTAAAACAGAACAGAGGCTGC
The DNA here is from genome assembly GCA_911728475.2 of Pterostichus madidus. NCBI lineage: Eukaryota > Metazoa > Arthropoda > Insecta > Coleoptera > Carabidae > Pterostichus > Pterostichus madidus. The sequence goes on from OU452314.1 coordinate 29,105,925, forward strand.
CATTGCCAAAGTAAATTTACTTGACAAATAGGGATGTATTGTTACTTATAAGTGGGTGTTTTATTGTAAAAAAATTTTACAGACAGATTCAGAAAACGGATTAGCGCTAACACCGTTTTTAATATTATCTATAACTCTATTACAAATTATAACAGATTCAAGAAATGAATGGAGTAGTGGCTCAGTGGTAGCGAGTCGGCCTGTGGATCTTAAGAAACCTGGTTCGATCCCACAGCAGACAAACATTATCACCAATTTAAAATTACCCCTATGGCTCCCCCACCACTAACATCTTTGGACGCCGTGATTTGACTGCTGGTAACCGCACTTCACGTGCATAAATATATCACTTACCGAGATCTGCTTCGGCAGAGTGCCACACCCAGTAATGGGTAGAAGGCGTGTAACAGTGCATGAAAAAAAAAATTATTGACAAACAAATACAAAACAAAAATATGGCTCCCCCACCACTAACATGTTTGGGGGCCGTGATTTGACGACTGGTAACCGCACTTCACGCGCAAAATATATCACTTACCGAGATCTGCTTTAGCAGAGTGCCACACCCAGTAATGGGTAGAAGGCGTGATGACATATTTATTTATTTTATACAAAACAAAAATATTACTTATTATACACTGCTCAAAAAAAAAAACCGGTCACCTAAAGAATCCCAAAAAAACATCACTTTTCAAACCCCTGTCAATTTGTCAGTTTTGAAGCAAATTAGATGAATTTTTTTTTCCGAAGTAGCTCAAAGTCTAGTCTTTGAAAATCTATGAATTGATTTTGATTAACCTCCCTTTGCCTTCCCCCAGCCACCCTCAAACGAAAACCGCTTTTTTTCTAAAAAAAAAGGTGATTTTCTAAGCTTTCTATGGGAATCACCAGCCGTCAATTGACAAAACTGTTTACAGATAATGAAAATATGGACTTTTTGTTACTCGAATGTAAAGCGGCATCAAAATCGGATGTTTTTAAAAAAAATTTATAATTTTTTGAAAAAAGAGACATTTGCAGAGTTTGGAATTCAATTGTCCGTAGTACGTAGACACTCGAACACATACGGACACTCAAACGCTCGCCCAAAGTCTAGTCTTTGAAAAGCTGTGAATTGATTTTGATTAACCACCCTTTCCCTTCCCCCAGCCACCACCAAACGAGAACCACTTTTTTTCTAAAAAAAAATGATTTTCCAAGCTTTCTATGGGAATCACCAGCCGTCAATTGATAAATCTGTTCACAGATAATAAAAATATGGATCTTTTGTTACTCGAATGTAAAACGGCATCAAAATCGGATGATTTGAAAAAAGTTATGATTTTTTGAAAAAAAGTTTATTTCACCAATTGTTTCAGTATGGCGTGTGCGTGAACGTTTGCGTTTACATCTGCGTGTGCGTCGTCTGTGTGTGTGTATGTGCGTATGTGCCTGTGTGCGTGTGTGCGCGTGCGTGTGCGTTTGAGTGTCCGTATGGACAATTGAATGCCAACCTCTGCAAATGTCTCTTTTTTTTCAAAAAATCATAACTTTTTTTAAAATCATCCGATTTTGATGTTCTTTTACGTTACAGTAACAAAAATGTCCATATTTTCATTATCTGATGACAGATTTGTCAATTGACGGCTGATGATTCCCATAGAAAGCTTGGAAAATCACCTTTTTTCTAGAAAAAAAGGTGTTCTCGTTTGGTGGTGGCTGGGGGAAGGGAAAGGGAGGTTAGTCAAAATCAATTCACATCTTTCAAAGACTAGACTTTGGGCTACTTCTGAAAAAAAATTCATCCAATATGCTTCAAAACTGACAAATTGACAGAGGTTTGAAAAGTGACGTTTTTTTGGGATTCTTTAGGTGACCGGTTTTTTTTTAGAAGTGTATTTTAGCTAATATATATTTTTAAAATATACCTTCTTTATTCAAAACTCATGTTTTATCTCAATAACAATTTATCTTTTTCAGTCAACTTGCCGGCAATTTCATCGTTGTAGTCGGCACCAACAAGCTCTCCACCGGCGGCACAACCTACATCCTGGAGAAAGCAGTCTACCACGGTAGTTACAATCCCCTGACCAGTATAAACGACATCGCCATCCTCAAGACTTCCCAAGACATCGTGTTCAGCACCACCGTTAAAGCTCTTCCTCTTCAACAAGACGAAGTTCCCACTGGTACCGTCCTCACCCTCAGTGGATGGGGATTGACCTCGTATCTCGGAGTTACTCCAGACACCCTGCAGTTCATAGCCCTTAGCTCTATCGACATTAACGAGTGCAGAATCACCCTTGTGCCAAATCCTGTCTTCGACAGTGAGATCTGCACGTACAACAGGATAGGACAAGGAGCTTGTGCTGGTGACTCTGGTGGACCGTTAGTCTATGGAGGAAACTTGGTTGGTGTGGTGTCCAGGGGAAGACTTTGTGCTCTTGGGTTTCCTGATGTGTTTACGAAGGTTTCTTCGTATGTTTCTTGGATCCAAACTAAAATTCAAACTTTGTAAATTGTCCTTTCTTTGGTATATTAGGTTTTAATAAATTCCTTGTTGATTTCAATTCTTACTTAATTTCTTTTTTATCCTAAACCCAACTGCTTTTATTTTATAATTGTGTACGATTGCAAGTTTTGTTGTGTTTTCGTTGTTTGCTCCAGTTGCAGTAATTAATTCGTGGTGGTTTGGTTTCCAATGATATTTCGTTAACTAAGACGTAAGAGAATAGTTTTTCAAATAATACTTATGCAGTAATATTCCATTTTACAGATTGATCAGAAGAAAGTGTTTCAATTGTCAATGAATAAAACTACTTGAAATTGGTAACACTAATACATACATATATTTCCTGTTATTGACACTGACATTTGAAAATTTAAATGAATAAAAATCGTTGTTTCCCTTTCCCACATCTTTTTATTTCTCAACATTACTCACAGAACAATAACCTAAAGTATTTCTATCACTCAACCTATTTGTATTTATTATAAAAATAAATAAATATATCATCACGCCTTCTACCCATTACAGGGTGTGGCACTCTGCCTAAGCAGATCTCGGTAAGTGATATATTTTGCGCGTGAAGTGCGGTTACCAGTCGTCAAATCACGGCCCCCAAAGATTTAGTGGTGGAGGAGCCACAGGGGTAGCTTTTTTGAAATTATGAAAATTGTTTATCGCCTGTGGGAATCGAACCAGGGTTCTCAGGATCCATATAACCTAGGGTGTCCGTTATTTTTACAAAGTCGAAAATTTGATGCTCGCACCCCCTAAAACTACTCAAAATAAATTTTTATAAATTGAGCCTAAATCCCAGGTCCGTCAAATGACGTTAAAACGTGCCACCAGAGGGCTAAATATTTGCACGGAGTTTAACCCATTTACGGCCGCTGTTGCGTATACGCAACACCAACTTTATGAATTTTTATATTAGTAAAAAAATTATTTTTTGGGAAAACCTGCAATCATTTCATATACTAGCAACATGTATCATTAAAAAAATATATTTATTATAAATTTTTGTTTATTCTGGCACGTGAGGCAATATTTCAAAAAATATGTAATTTTGGAGCATAAATTTGATAATAATTTTAGATGATTTCTAGAATAGACATTTATATGGTTTTGTCCAAAACTGTTTCAAAATATACCTATTATAATGTAAAACTACTTTCAAAAGTTTTATAAAAAACAGTTTTTTGATAATTCATGCTGAAATATGACTGTTGCGTTTACGCAACATTGGCCGTATACATGAAGTTCCCGGTAATATTCCGGTCGAACCTTGTCGAATATTGTGAGATTTTATTTCTTGTAAATATAGTGTTATTCGGTTCTCTGTTCTTTTAAACTGTACATCGACATTATTTAGTAAAATAAACGATAAATATTTTCAATATGTCTAAATATCTTACTCAAAAAAAATTAGAGTTAGCTTTGGAACAAATTCTAAATGAATTGAATAACTGCGGGAAGTTTTAAGTTTTTATTCTATTACCAGATATTGGTACCCTTTTAGAACATATTGATGTCATATAATATATTCCTACCGAGATTTTTACTGAAAAAGTATCTGAAAATGTAAATGTCGACATAGTGGAACTTTTGAATTAGGTACATACAAATGAGGAAGATTTGTATGGTACATCCGATGATGAGACTTTAGCAAGTAAAAAGAAAAAAATAAACACAGGATAATAATACATGACTTTGTTTTGACTAACGAAAATAAACTCAGAACATTTCACAGTTATTAGTTATACATGAATATATTAAATATTTGGGGGTTGTGGATATACACGATAATGGAGAAGCAAACTATCGTTTAAGAATAATGGGAAAAAAGTGGTGGTGGCCATTCTTTGTTAATGTGCTTAAAAATTCATTAGTAAACGCTTGACATCAATTCAGTATTATATTACAAATAACAACAAAATAAATCAGCTAGATTTCAAATCATTTATTGCATTACGACTCCATAAAAGTAGAAAATCTAAACCTACACCTGAAAATGTATCTGAAGAAATTCGAATGGGACAATATAGACATGTTATAATTAATTAAGAAAACAGAAGACACTGTAAAATGTGTCACAGTCAGACAATTTGCATGTACAGAACGTGCAATGTGTATTTACATACTACTTGTTTTGAAAAATATCACTCAACAATTTCACTTATTCGGCCAATGTTGCGTTTACGCAACACTCGTTATTTTCAAAAACTGTAGTTTATAAATTTTTTTATATATATTTTTGTCTTCATTAATGTTATTTAAACCAATAAATATGATTTTTTATTTGCCGCCATTCTTTCTTTTTACCTTGGCCGTAAATGGGTTAAATGGGGAAATTGCTTTTCCCGGTACTTTTATGTCTAACTTTTTACAATTTAGATCTAAAAATATTTCAAGATAACTACCAGAAAGCTTATGAAATAAGATCCAGGCAGACTAAAATTTAATTCATTTTGATAAAAAACAACGGTGTAGCGTCAATTTGAATAATACGAAGTTTGTAGCAAAAAACGGCAAAGACGTTGATACATATATGTTAGTCGTTCTCAAACTTGGTAGTCTTATGGTTTTGACATCGCTCATTCAGAATCTAATGTCCGAGTTGACATTTTTATTATTGACAGTTGCCAGTAAAGCTGTCAACAAATGAGTCTAAATGGTTTTCCTTCATTTTACCAGTTTTTCGAGATTTTAGTTTTTCAAGGCTTTCAACGCTAAATTCGTATTTTTTGTTAAAAACAATATATTTTGACATTTGACAACTGTCAATTAGCTGTCAAAATTGATAAATCATCATTAATTTATTTTTCGTTGCCGAAAATTCTGTCACAGCATTGTTTGTTATTCGTAATTTATTTGTTGACGTTATAAAATAATGCTAATAGAGTAATTTTTTACAAGTTAGAGATTTCATTAGAAAATTTTATCTTAATTTATTTAACGACACTTTTTACGAAGATAACGACTCTTGAAAGTTTAGTTTCGTTTAATGTTAGTATGAATAAGAAGGTATATTTGTTAAACATTAATTATTATTATTAATTTAAATTGTAGTTACTCTTTAGCTGTTTCTACTTTCCCATGTCTGAATTGATGAAAAACCTTATTAGATTTTCAAAAATGTACAAAATTTTCTGGCCATCCATTAATTTTGACAGTTAATTGACAGTTGTCAATGTTAAAATATATTGATTTTATTTTTTATTTCTGGCTATCCCTTAATTTTGACAGCTAATTGACAGCTGTCAAATGTCAAAATATATTGTTTTTCACAAAAAATACGAATTTAGACTTGAAAAACTAACTAAAATCTCAAAAAAAAACCGGAAAAATGAAGGAAAACCATTTCAGACTCATTTGTTGACAGCTTTATTGACAACTGTCAATAATAAAATTGTCAATTCTGACATCAGATTCAGATTGAGCGATGTCAAAACCATAAGACTACCAAGTTTGAGAACGTCAAACATATATTAACGTCTTTGCCGTTTTTTTGCTACAAACTTCTTATTATTCAAATTAACGCTACGCCGTTGTTTTTTATCCAAATGACTTGAATTTTAGTCTGCCAAAAAGCTTATTTCATAAGCTTTCTGAAAATTATCTTGAAATATTTTTAGGTTTAAATCGTAAAAAGTTAGACATAAAAGTACCGGGAAAAGCAATTTTCCCATTTAAACTACGTGCAAATATTTAGTCCTCTGGTGGCACGTTTTAACGTCATTTGACAGGCCTGGGATTTAGGCACAACTTTTTTTAATTTATTTTGAGTAGCTTTAGAGGGTGCGAGCATCAAATGTCCGACTTTGCCAAAATAACGGACACCCTAATAGACATACATAACAATTAACTAAACCATCTCAACTCTGGTTGAACTACAATTTAAAATCAGATTATTTCAATTTAAATAAAATTTAAAAAATATAAAAATAAATTTATTATAACTTGTAACATAAAAAAAACACTCTACATAGTCTGCATAGTAATCTGGATCCAGGAAACATACGAAGAAATCTTTGTAAACACATCAGGATACCCAGCAGCACAAGGTCTTCCCCAGGACACCACACCAGCCAAGTGTCCTTCATAGACCAACGGTCCACCAGAGTCACCAGCACATGGTCCTCGTCCTGCAGCAGTGTACGTGCAGATCTGACTGTTGAAGATGCTTCCAGGCTGCAATGCGTTAGCGCACCGTTGGATGTCGATAGAGCGAAGGATAATGTACTGCAGGATATCTGGAGGAGTATTACTAGGCCAGGAGGTCACACCCCATCCGCTGAGGAAGAGGACTGAACCAGAGAGAACTTCGTCTTGTTGGAGAGGGAGAGCTTCAACCGTGGAACTGAACACGATAACCTGGGAAGTCTTGAGGATGGCGATGTCGTTGCTCATGTTCTGGGGATCGTACTCGCCGTGGTAGACTGCGTTCTCCAGGGTGTAGGCGGTGCCGCCGGAGGAGAGCTGGTTGGTGCCGACTACGATAATGAAATCGTTCATGTAGTGTCTGGAGAGAAAGAGAATTTGTGATTTAGTTGTCAAGTAATTTAATCATTGGATCATTTATTTTGAAAGTGATGTAAGTCCATTTTTTTAATGAGATATCACATAATTTATGCTTAATTTAATGTAAACTTTTTATATATAACTAGTTAATATTTAATTTCTTAAAAAATGCCAATGCTTTGTTCAATTTAAAGTTGGTCGATAAAAGAAATTGCATAACCTTTAATTATGCAAGTGGTGTAAGTCCAATTTCCATAGACAGGTAGCAGAGTCAGCGGCCTGCTGTTTTACGTACGTTTTACTTCACATGTCGAGAGTTACTATTTTAGGTTACTTATTTTATTTTCCTCCTACAATGGGTAATTTCATATTAACATCAGATAGTGATATAGGTAAGAAGAAATGGTAAATCAATATTATTTTATAAAATTTAAATATTAAATGGATTACATACTTAACGTGATTAATAAAATTGTTTAAATTTTTTCATGGATAGCTTTATTTTTACGAATATTACAAATTTTAATTAAGTTTTGCACTTTGATCAAATACACAAATGAAATGTGTTTTATATAAAAAAATTCGTAATTTTATTCTCTACAACTTTTATTTGAAGTATTTTCCTGTAAAATTAATTGGGAAGCAATGCGCATCAAAAAACTGATATCACATGTTATATGCCTATGTTCGGGTTTTGGATGGACACACTGTATATATATATATATATATAACCTACATTTTTTTATTGACAAATATGCTAACCTTTAATTTTTTCGAAACAAGAGAAAACGGAATTACACAACAAAACTAAATTATTAGCGTAATCTGTTGATCTTTTCTTGTATCCTTTATGATATAAGTTTTACAGGAATAAAACTAAAGATTTCTACAGAAATTCGTATTAAAATTTTGCCATACACAAATAAAACTAAGAAAGTCCATGCAAAACTGAAATAAAAGTAGACATGTCCATTTTATTTATTAGGTTTAAGCAAGATTTAAATTTTCATTTCAGTGTGTTAGGCAGAGCTGGGCAAGCTACTTAAAAAAAGTAGCTAAGCTACAGCTATTCTTTAAAAAAGTAGCTAAGCTACAGCTACAGCTATTCTTTAAAAAAGTAGCTAAGCTACAGCTATAAGCTATGTTTTGTAAAATATAGCTAAGCTACAGCTAAAAGCTTTCGTTAAAGTAGCTGTTAAATTTTAAAGCTACTTTTTTAAATTATTGTGAAACAATTAAATTTGCCATTGTCATATGATCAGTCTTTTGTTATAATGACTGTTAATTTACTATTACGTACATAAATATAAAAAATAGCAAATACCATCTGGCACCTACTGTGTATTTTTGCGTATTAGAGCCAGTTAGAACCGGCAACAAATAATTATTTTGTGTGGGTTTAGCTTGTACGCATGCGTACTTTGTTGACCTTCTGCTTAAAAAGTAGCTTTAAGCTACAAAAAGTAGCTTTAAACGTAGCTTCAGTTGTTATTTTTAAGCTAATAGAAAAAAAAGTAGCTAGCTACAAGCCACAGCTACATTTTTTCTCAGTTAGCTAAGCTACAGCTACAGCTGCAGCTAAGGTAAATGTAGCTAAGCTAGTAGCTAAGCTACAAAAGTAGCTAGCTACTGCCCAGCTCTGGTGTTAGGTTTATTTATTTATTTATTTATGTTACGCTGTACAACTGGAATTATATCCCAATTACAGTACAGGGTCCGAACTCACCGAGCCGCAGAGTGGTTGTAATTATAATTTCTAGCTTGAGTGGGAATCGAACTCGGGATCTCCACCGTACTGCCGGTTATGTCAAGAAATTCGATTATTAATCGTATTTTGATTAATATTTTTTGAATAAAAAATTAGTGCGCAACTTGAATAAAAACAACTCAAAAAGGAGGACAATCATGTTGATATTTTGTATTAATCCTTCTTTTTCTGTGCCTTCATTGTTTTTCTTTTTTTTTGTCATAAGTTGAAGTAATCAAGATTTGAACTTAAACATGAATAAATATAATATACACATTGCTTTAATATTTGACTTACTGGTAGACGCAGTGTGCGGCGGTGATGATGAAGCGGCTGTTGATGATGGTACCTCCGCAGTGATGATGGCCATTCTGGCGCATGGAGATCTGGTAAGGAAATTGGCCTGGGAAGGCATTGTGTCCTCCAATGATCCTTTCATCCTGAGGGCTGGTGCCCGCTACACATACAAATAAATAATAAATATATTATATAGATCTTTTCTAATAAAATCACATAATCTCAGACTTCAATGTAGAATAAATAAATAAGAAAAATAGGAAAAACATTTTTTCCATCACTTGTCTCGTAATTCCTCTGTGGAATTACGAGACAAGTGATGGAAATTTTTTTCCTATTTTTCTTATTTATTAAGACTCAATTCCACATCGCAATAGACATTTTGTCTTTTGTTTTATTTCAGTAGAATAAATGTTTTATTATTCCTATATTTTTATTAAAAGATAATAATATAGTAATTATAATTATAAAACTTTATTATTATATATTGTAATTAAAGGCAAGCTAATTACAGATAATAATTAATGATGTTACTTACCGATGGTTGCAGATATACAAGCGAGAACTAAGACCACACGGAGCATTTTGACGACTACCGCGTCATTCCTCGATGATTTTTTTATATTGTAAATAATCAGTTGTACAAATCTTATTTTTTGATAAGAAATGTAATTTCCAAATTGATAAAATGATTAATTAGATATTCCGAATGATTACATTTTTATGTTACGTAAGAAATACAATGTTAAAATTTATATATGTATTTTCTGTAGTATTAATTTTAGAATGAAATTGTAAAATCAAAAAATATAATATGCCTCATTCTTAAAATAAAATATATTTTATTAATAAAATAGACTCAAAATAAAATTAATAATTGCCACTATTTGCATATTATCATGTACTAATACCAGAGCTGGGCAGTAGCTAGCTACTTTTGTAGCTTAGCTACATTTACCTTAGTTGTAGCTGTAGCTTAGCTAACTGTGAAAAAATATAGCTGTAGCTTGTAGCTACCTACTTTTTTTCTATTAGCTTAAAAATAACAACTGAAGCTACTTTTAAAGCTACTTTTTGTAGCTTAAAGCTACATTTTGTAGCTTAAGAGTCGTATTTACACTTTGTGCTAGTGGTGCTCTCCGGGGTCGGCTTGAGAGGGGTTTAGCCATGTGCGCTATCCGGGCGGGGCTTCGTACATGGGCTAAGTAAAGTTTGCAGTGACGGTCAACGAAGAATTCTCGGGAATCGGCTGGGATCGGCTGTAGGTATAAATATGTATTGGGAAATTTACTCGAACTATTTAAATCAACTAAACGAAACATACAAAGGATGTATTATTCTAAGTAAAATATTTGTATATAAACAACAAAGTAAAGTTGTACATTTTTAATACAAGTAATAGCCCTGATTAAAACAAATCAAATGAAATAATATTGTGTCAAATTGACAGCATAAAACAAACATAAATAAATAAATAAATTTGGAAACGATCAAACGGCCTATATAAATAAATAGTAATCTCTAAAATAATTTTTTTTTAAACCTCTTTTCAATGTATGAAACAAGTTTATTTTAACTTGAGTTAAAGAGAGTAAGAATTAGCATCAAATTTAATTCATTTCTTGAACCTGTTTTAATTTGAAACAGAGTTCTAGATAATATTAAAAACGGTGTTAGCTCTAATCCGTTTTATTAATCTGCCTAACTTATATTTTCATGAATAAATAATCTACATGGGTTTATTTTCAAATTTTCCTTTGATTGTACGCAGTCCAAAGCAATCATTTAATTATTTTTACCATGACAAAGAGATGGTATATCTGCCAAATCTGATTTATATAGCAGTCTTTCTGCAAGTTTCTGGCAACTTGTCTTCTCTTCTTTTACATATAGTTTCAAAATTGGAAGGAGTTAAAATCTTCCTGCGTTCTTTATCCTGCTTGTAATAAAGTACTTCGTTCTATAGATTTTATTTCATCTTTATTTTTTAAAGTTTTTTCAAAAATATTTCCATTTCCTGTTTTAATTCTTCGTCCGGTATATCTGGTTTTTGATAATTTTGTAACTTGAATATTTTCTTCTGTTAGTAGAAACATATTTTTCGCGTCTAGCTTATCGACGAACCTCTAATAATTTGGAATATTTTCCCGGACTTTTATTATTACACATTGTTTTATGTAGTTTATAATGTGGAATTAGTTATGTCTTGTTTTAAATTTCTTATTTCATTTTCGGTATTTCCAAAAAGATCTTATAAGTTTTAGAGTTTTTCCAATAATTTTATTTTTAATAATCATATCGACTCTAATATCTTGTTCAATTTGATAAATAAAAATATAAAAAAGGTGAAATATGCAAAATATGAAAAAATGTGCATTTTTCCTAAAATCCGAGCCTCAGTTATATACCCTTTCCCCCCTTTATGATGTGTCACTATGTTTTGTCTACATTGTGTGGTCGAAGCTTTGTATATTTTCGACTGCAAACTATAGATGACACAGTAGATATGCAGTAGTGACAGCATTCACCGCTATGAGAGCGCTAGTGAACGATACATGTTTCTTCTTGAAATACTCTTTTGCAGAGGTTTAGCTCTTGCTATAGATTTTTTCGTAAATAACTTATTATCATACTTTAAAAAATGTTTCCAGATACTTCAAGATGTCATCTAGGATTGTATTGTGATGAAATTATTATTTTCAATTTGTATTATATTAAAAATGACCATTAAAAAAATGCATTTTTTTGGGGATAATAACTATTGTTTTTCTTAAAACTAGGGCAAAGAACAAAAATCTAACACAGTACGATCTTAGATCTATTCTTGAACTTGACCATAGTTTTTGAATGAAGTCAATATGTTTTGTAAATTCTGAGAAAAAGCGTAAGTGCTGAAACACTTTTTGAAGTCAAATGCCGCCTGTAAATACGACTCTTAAAGCTACTTTTTAAGCAGAAGGTCAATAAAGTACGCATGCGTACAAGCTAAACCCACACAAAATAATTATTTCTTGCCGGTTCTAACTGGCTCTAATACGCAAAAATACACAGTAGGTGCCAGATGGTATTTGCTATTTTTGATATTTATGTACATAATAGTAAATTAACAGTCATTATAACAAAAGACTGCTCATATGACAATGACAAATTTAATTATTTCACAATAATTTAAAAAAGTAGCTTTAAAATTTAACAGCTACTTTAACGAAAGCTTTTAGCTGTAGCTTAGCTATATTTTACAAAATATAGCTTATAGCTGTAGCTTAGCTACTTTTTTAAAGGATAGCTGTAGCTGTAGCTTAGCTACTTTTTTGAAGTAGCTTGCCCAGCTCTGACTAATACAAATAAAGTAGACAACATTGCTTGGTAACATTTAAATATTTTTGTACAATAGGGACTTACAATTTTGATGTCACATGCAGCAGACCCGAAGCGGACCCCCCCTTCACACAATTTTGTGTGAAACAACAAATTTGTAGAAAGAGCGAAGTGACACCATGCCGAGTCGAACAACTGCTTTCTCTTTTCAGCACTTCTGCCGCCAGATCCCCATATTTGACGTTTAACGTTTGGATCACGTGATAAACGTCAAACTGTAAAGCTGTACCATGTTCGCTACATATTTTATTTCATTTTATTATAAACGTCAAAATTTATTGGGCGTCCTTGCCACGTGTCACATAAATCCCTAAATTTAATTTCGATATTTTTTATAAATTTTAAGATTATATTTCTTTAGTAAGATAAGAAAAATAGACACCTGGTGTCCCTCAAATTGACATAAATGGATAGCCGTTATCATATTATCAATTGGGAAAATTCGCTTGTTATCAAAAGATGAGATTTGTACAACTGATTAGTTTTAATATAAAAGAATCGTCGAGGAACAGAAAATTATTCGACAACATGTTTCGTCTTGTCTTAGTTCTCGCTTGCGTAGCTGCTGCCATCGGTAAGTGACAACAATGATTAGTATTTATAACTAATTTTAATTTAAAAAAGGAATCAAATAAATGATCCAGGAGTATTGGATAAAATGGCTTTATTGAAGTAGTTAAATTATTAATTAAATAATAATGACGACGTTTCGAACACTAGTCTATGTTCATTATCAAGTCCACTAATAACCACATGTGGTTATTTACAAGAAGAAATAAAAAATTAAAAATACATTTACGTTGAGTTACATGTTGATAGAGTTTATAAATATTACAAAGAGTATGCAGTGAGCATTACTCAGAGTCAAAACAGTAACTTTCAGTAATGCTCTAATCTTTGTAGATTCGTTATTAGATTCGTTGTTTTATGCATGTGTTATGTACGTTGAAGAAAGAAGATGAATGATAAGTGAATAGGAGTGATTGGATGGATGTGATTGAGGGTTTGTTATGTAAGAATGATTTCGAGTGTGATAAATAAATGAGTTTATATGGAGGGATCTATGAATGTGGTTGAAGTGAAGGTGGTGTGTTTGGATGATAATGTTTGATGGGGGCTGATTATTTGATGAATGGGATATAGCGTGAAGATATGTATGTATGTATGTATGTAAGTAACAAAGAATCACTTTACGCTTTTAATACAAATAACTATAATGACTTTTGTTTGTGTAGCGGGCATCAGTCCTCTGAATGAGAGGATCGTTGGAGGACATTATGCCTCCACAGGTCAGTTCCCTTACCAGGTCTCCATACGTCTTCAGAATGGTCAACACAATTGCGGAGGCACCATCATCAATAGTCGCTTCATCATCACTGCTGCACACTGCGTCCACCGGTGAGTTTAACATTACAATCATGTGTTCATTACATTTATTATTCTGTAATTTGTTGTACTGTAGTCATTATTTAATCCACACGGTTCGTTGTAGCTCGGTGGTTCCACGAACAAGTATTCACGGGTTTAAATATCGTTCACTTTAATTTAGAACAAAAATACACATATTTATAAGCTTGTGAAAACTATCAAGTTGAATTAGAACTAGCAACCAGAATTGTTTTTAAAAATAGGCTGGGATCAAATCTTCTTTTTCAAGAGTCACAAACTATCGATTTATATAGTCAGTAATTTCTTTCTAAATAAATATATAAATAAATATATCATCACGCCTTCTACCCATTCCTGAGTATCGCACTCAACCATAGTAGATCTCGGTAAGTGATATATTTTGAGTATGAAGTTCGGTTACCAGCCGTCAAATCATGGCTCCCAAAGATGTTAGTAAACGACTCCTCGTCCACAGGGATAGTTTTAATGTGATCAAATCCGGCTTTTCAAATCCATCTTTTCAAATCCATCGGTCCCATATTAAAATATTCACTTTTATAATCCTTAAATTTATTTATTATAAATAAGACTAATGCTGGGTTGCATGGAAGTTTTATCGGTTTATTAGCAACTAACGGTTCAATAAATTTCAGAAAATCCCATTTGATACTGTTGCTAGATAAACAAATCTTTAACTAAAGAGCTCTTTATTTTTTTCTTGCAACCCAGTATAAGTGAAATACATACATAATATTTATTGTGTGTGTATATTATTAACACAGTTGTTACAGTTGCTTATATTGACATAATGTGAAATGGAAACTTTTGTACTGTCTAAACAAACATTGATTTCTTCCGTGCCTGTTTATATATTTTTTTGTGGCTTCTTTGGCGGACCAACTACTTAGGTCATATGCCGCCATTACGCCCTGATCTGCGTTCTAGGTATTATGGTCAACAGCAATGCGGGTTTTCTCTGGACGGTCACCCATCCAAGTACTACCCGCGCGCAACGTTACTTAACTCGCGTTATCGCTTAGATCAGTTCCAACGAGTGCAGCCATGGCCGTTGACAACCTGTTTATATTATTAACAGTAATATTATTGACAACAATTTCCGATGTTTTAGAAGTACCAGCAGCAGGTTGATTGTCATTGTCGAAAATAGATCCAACGTAGCATGATCTGGGGCTTCAATTATCTTTGGAGGTGTTTATAATAAAGAAGAATCACTCACTGCCGTATTCCAATCTAGACGATTTTGAAGAAATTGTCTTGAAATTAGTGAAATATTTTTAAATAACGTGGCACAATGTGCAAGCAATCAAGAAACAAACCTTAGCAACACCGTAAAACATCGTTTTCCTGTAATATCATTAAGATTTTATAAATTTCGACAATATTTTAGTGATTTTGTAAATTGCACAATTGTAGGAAAAATGTTGTTTATAACACGTGCCGAAAAAGGTTACGTGCGCGTGCAGATTTCCGCACTCGGTAGACCTCGTGTGGTAAATTCTAGACTTGTTCGTAACGAGCCTTTTTCGGTAATTGTTATAAAAATAACTATTACTACTACTAACATTTTGATGTGAACATTTTTACATAGCAAGTCTGGAATTTTCTTGTTCCCTTTGAACAGAGTACCACACCCAGTAATGGGTAAAAGGCATGATGATATATTTTTTTTTATATATATATTTAAATAACCTCCATTTTTTTTTACAATGCCGAGACTGTCGCAAAATAAACATCGTAAACGTTCTATATGAATCTAGCTTTATTCTCTCTCAATAACCAAATTCTCTTTGTCTCCAGACGCACTGTGAAAGACTTTTACGTAGTAGTCGGCTCCACTTCCACCATCTCCGGGGGCACGTCCTACACCCTGGAAAACCTCGTCGCCCACGCTGAGTACAACGAACAAACCATAGAGAACGACATCGCCATCCTCAAGACTTCCAAGGACATCGAGTTCAGCTCCACTGTTAAAGCTGTTCCTCTCCAACAAGACGAGGTTCCCGCTGGTTCAACCGTCTTCGTCAGCGGCTGGGGTCTGACCTCCTGGCCCGGCAGTGGTTCTCCAGATCTGAAGTACATAACTCCTCGCGCTATCGACAACGATGAGTGTGCTGAGGCCCATCAACCGAACAACGTCTTCGACAGTCAGATCTGCTCGTTGAACGAGGCTGGACAAGGAGCATGTGTTGGAGACTCTGGTGGGCCGTTTGTCTATGAAGGACACTTGGCTGGTGTGGTGTCCTGGTCTAGACCTTGTGGTATTGGGTATCCTGATGTATTTGCCAGGATTTCTTCGTACCTTTCCTGGATCCAGACTAATGTGGAGACTATGTAAACTGTTTTGTTTTGTATATATTAGAACAGTGGGTTTCAAACTTTTCGCAGCAAAAATTACTAATAAATTCTTAAATTATCCGTTGATCCAATGACCTTGGGGACCGAACAATTTGAAATAAATTTCAATTTTCAGCTTGTTAATAAGTATGTTTTTATTGCCAACGTTTCGTCAGTCGAAACTGACCTCTTCAGGGCTGGAATTACAGAGTACTAATTTATTAAAAGGAACATATAAAAGCGCTCTAAGAATATAAATTAAACTAATTGTTCTAATATCACATAACTTTGTATCACAATCAATAAATTCTCACCTAATAAAATAATTTTCCCTAAGGTCATTGGATCAACGGATAATTAAACTTACTTTTAATGAGATCAAAATTGCAGTTTGTAAAAGGTTGATTTAACAATGTACAATAAAAATATAGAACCACAATTTAGAGGTGTGTAGTTCGTGAACGAACTAGTTCATATGAACTATTTCTTATAGTGAACGACACGAACTAGTTCGGGAGTTTATTAAAGACTATAGTCTGTTTTTTAACCAGGAGGAGTAAATGCATAAGTCAGATTTACACTATAAAAAGTTACCAAAGAAAGTTACTAGATTTTTGTTGGCGCGAAATACAAAAATTTCTTACACATCTGCACTGATTAATGCTGGGTTGCATAAAAGTTTTATCGGTTCATTAGCAACTAATTGTTCAATAAATTTCAGAAAATCGCTATTGATACTGTTGTTAGATAAACAATTCTTTAACTAAAGAGCTCTTTATTTTTTTTTTGCAACCCAGCATAAGTCTCATGAAATTTATTTTAAAATATAAATGACATTATAAACTCTAATTTGTCACTCCGTATATTATTAGTTCTTAAAAGAACTGATTTATTTTAATGTCACAGAAATGCAAAAAACCAACAAGAAAACAGATAACCTCAAAACTTATGACAACTCTAATAAAATCTATGTACAGTGTAAACTGGACGAAGCATTAGCCAATCAGAAGCGTCAGTTTTAGCGGTTAAAATTTAAATTGCTCCTCCTGGTTAAAAAATAGACTATAATTCACTGTGAACTATTCGGATATGATTCACCACCACGGCGGCACGGCCGATGAGGTCGAATCGAAAGCAGAGAACGGAGAACAAGTAAACCAGTGAACGAGTAAACGAGACTCATACTTCATTCGTTCGTGGTCGTTGCTATGATCACCGCTCTGTTTCTGCAGTCAGCTATCAAATTATACTAGAACCAGATCCTAAAAGTTCACTTGTTCTCGCTCGTGAATCACAATACAATACGATTTCCGTTCATCATAGTCTTCAAAATTTCGTGAACGAAAGTGAACTAATGAACTAGTTCAGTGTACTAATCTTTTTGGTGAACGAGAACGAATGAACTAGTTCACTCAAATGAACTAGAATTCTCATCTCTACCACAATTTTAGAAATTAGTTCTTTGTTGGCCAGTTACGTTATCATTACTCTATGGCGTACCTAGAACTTTTGCCGCCAAGGGCGGTCTCCAATTTGCCGCCCTTTCTAAGTCAATCAAATGGTGGTTTTTATAAATTAATAAACATAAATAAATCATTGTAATTGAGACAAACTATAGGTGGGGAACTTTTTTACCATTGGATGCCATATTTAAATTAGGCAGTAATAAAGGAATTTTTCGAGATAATATTTTTAACCCTACATAAATAATTTCATTTCAATTGGATAAACAAACAAATTCTACACATATATGTATGCAAACATATTTATATATTCAACCCGACATTGACTTGACGATGAAGAAAAATATTCAAAATCATACTTATAGTAATTCATAATTCGTAGAAATCGAATAGTAAACTTATGAAGTGAACAAGCGGACCGCACCCACCGCCTCCCCCCTGCGTACGCCAATGCCATTACTTAAATTTTAATAATAAATTTTTCTTAAATGGACAAAATCTTGTCATGATGAACTAGTGAGTTATTTAACATCCGATTTGATATTTTTCATTTAAATAATACTTAAAACTGAAGTGAAAGCATCCAACTAGATGGATTTTTGGAAATATGTTTTTTTTTTAATTGTAAATAGCATCCGAAGATCCCCCTTCAATATCTTCGCGATTCCCCAAAAGGTTGCGACTCACAGTTTGAAAACTACTATATTAGAATATTGTCCGACAGTACCATGGTGTAGATAGAGTTACGGAATTTGAATCCGAAGATTTCGAGTTCGAATTCTACTAAAACTAAAAATTATATAAACTAGCACACTGCGGCTCGGTGAGTCAGGAATTTGTACTCTAATTTGGATTAAGTGCTATAAATAAATAAATAATAAATATATTTTTTTGTATTTCTTTGTTAAAAACGCCTTTGTGGCTAAACAGCCAGATTTTTTCCCAGTCCCCACATTTATCAAGTTTCAGTTTTCAGTTGAAATTATGAGAAATTGTTTACAAGTAATTTTTAAAACAGTTCTACTGATAGGTTATATACAGGATGGTGAACGCGACTCTCGAACATAGGGATTTAACATGTAAAATCATATTTTTGTAATTTCCTGCTTCCCTAATTATTTTAAACAAAAAAGCGTCAAATAAAACTTTTAGGGCATAAATTTCTGCATCTAAACCAATAAACAGTATCAATTTTGCATGCTTCCTAACGGCACAATTAGATCTGAAAATAATGAAAATAGCCTCAAAACTATCGATAGCCATGGAATTGAAACAAAATTAAACAAATGTTTGACGTATAACCTGTCAAAACAATTTCTCTATTTATTATGTCATTTATTTTGACAAATAAATCACGTTCACCACCCTGTATATGTTTACATCTTTAGTTCTGAAATTAGTTTTCTAGACATATCCACGACATTTTTTGTTAGTTTGAGTTAACTAAACTAATATCTGCCAAAGATTTCAACGATCAATAACCACATAGCAAGATTTAAGGACCAGTAACAATTTTAATCCAGTGGCGTACCTAGAACTTTTCCCGCCGTTTCTAAGTCAATCAAATGATGGTTTTTACAAATTAAAAAAATAAATATAAAATAAATATATCATCACGACTTTTACCCATTACTGGGTATGACACTCTGCCGTAGCAGATCTCGGTAAGTGATATATTTTGCGCGTGAAGTGCGGTTACTAGTCGTGAAATCACGGCCCCCAAATATGTTAGTAGTGGAGGAGCCACAGGGGTAGTTTTTGGAATTGTGAAAATTGTTTGTCTCCTGTGTAAATCGAATCTAGGGTACCAGGGTTCTCAGGATCCACAGGCCGACTTCATACCACCAAGCTAGCCACCCCATAATACTAATTAACTCTCTTTTTAACTCAAGTTAAAATTAACTTGTTTCGTACATTGAAAAAAAGTTAAAAACTAAATAAAAAATGGTATTAGCGCTAATCTGCTTTATGAATCTGCCTCTAAATGGTCAATTGCACCACCAAAAGTTAAATTTTAAAACTGGATTAAAGGCCAGTTTTTCAAACTATGATTTCCATTATTATTTAATCATGATTAAAGTTAAGCAAAAGTAACCCGGTGGTTAAAATCTGGCCCTAAATTAATAAAATAAAATCGAATATTTAACAGTAATAATATTGCCAATTATTCTTATATAATATGTAGTTTCGCTTTGCTTAAATCAAGTTTAAAAATTAACTATTGCCGATGCAATTAACAATAAAAGAAAAAATCTAAATGTACAGTTAATATAATCTGATTTCTGAGTTTGATAACAAAAAGTAAAACAAACATAAAACACTTCAAATAGCCTTTATCTCTTCTTCGATCGATTAGAAGAAACGCCAACGTCTCAATAATCATTCTATATCGAAGTTTACCATGTATCGATTCACACTTATTTTCGCAGTTACCTGCGTTTTGGGTAAAATTATAATATTTTTACATATCTTTAAAAGATTCTTTAATAATTTATCTTCTTTGTAGGACTTCCCAATAATTTACAGTTCAAAGGTCATGGCGAGAAAATTATAGGGGGATCAGAAGCAAAACTGGGACAATTTCCCTACCAAGCAGAATTGTCATTAGATGGAGGAAAAAGACATCATTGTGGAGGAACAATCTTAAATGAAAGAAGGGTTTTGACAGCAGCTCACTGCGTTGCAGAGTAAGAACCATTTACTTTCATATACATAGGATTACAAGAAAAGCACGTTATAGTAAACATTACTTATCTGATTACCTATTACTTTATGTGAAAAGATATCAAATAAAAGATAAATAATTCAATTATGTATTGAAATGAATTGAAACATTTAGTTTTACGTAGTTGATACCAGGCAATCCTAGTAACAGTTTTAGTCAACAATAAATGCAGTGTTATCATGAGTATACTTATTTCTATTTACACATCTTATCAAATTATTCATAACTTCTTTAATTTTAATTATAATAATAAAATATATTTAAATAAATAAATATATCATTACGCCTTTTATCCATTACTGGGTGTGGCACTCTACTGAAGCAGATCTCGGTAAGTGATATATTTATGTGCATGAAGTGCGGTTTCCAGCCGTTAAGTCACGGCCCCCAAAGATATTAGTGAAGGGAGAACCACAGGGGTAATTTTAATGTGGTGAAAATGGTTGTCAGTTGTGGGAATCAAACTAGGGTTCTCAAAATCCACAGACCGACTCGATACTACTGAGCCACCTAAAATAAAATATGTAAATTAACTTATTACGAAATTAGAATTTATACGATTATATATTTTTTATGGGATGGCTAGCTCAGTGGTACGAAGTCGGCCTGTGGAACCTGAGAACCCTGGTTCGATACCCACAGGCGACAAACAATTTTCATAATTTCAAAAACTACCCCTGTGGCTCCTCCACCACTAACATCTTTGGGGGCCGTGATTTGACGACTGGTAACCGCACTTCACGCGCAAAACATATTACTTACCGAGATCTGCTTCAGCAGAGTGCCACACCCAGTAATGGGTAGAAGGCGTGATGATATATTTATTTATTTTATATATTTTTTAATGGGGTGGCTAGCTTAGTGGTACGAAGTCGGCCTGTGGATCCTAAGAACCCTGGTTCGATTCCCACAGGCGACAAACAATTTTCATAATTTCAAAAACTACCCCTGTGGCTCCTCCACCACTAACATCTTTGAGGGCCGTGATTTGATGACTGGTAACCGCACTTCACGCACAAAATATATCACTTACCGAGATCTGCTTCGGCAGAGTGCCACACCCACTAATGGGTAGAAGGCGTTATGATATATTTATTTATTTATTTTTTTTTATATATTTTATAAAAATTGCTAATAGGCAATGAATGGTCCCAACTGTCTCACAGAATGCGGCCTCGTATTTCAAACAACCGCTTCGTCAAGTAAAATATCACTTTCCTGATTTATTAAGTAATATACTAATACAATATTGGTGGTAATTAAATTTACAGATATGAAGCAGAAGACTTCACTATCAAACTCGGTATAGTCACCCTCAACTCCAATTTCACCCCCTACTCCCTATCGAAAATCATCACTCACCCTTCTTACAACGCCAGCAACAAAGAAAACGACCTCGCTCTTCTCCTTCTCACTTCCTCTATCAAATTTTCTCCCACCATTCAACCAATCCCACTATCTTCATCCTCCCCTCCAATCGGCTCTGACGTCATAGCATCTGGGTGGGGGTACCTCATGTTTGAATCCGATGCACCAATTCCAAACGAGCTACACTACGTGACCTTGAAGACGATAGCCAATCACAATTGCAAGTTGATGATGTTAGGAGTAAATGCAGTGGTGGATTCGCAGTTGTGTACATTGACGAAGAGTGGGGAAGGTGTTTGTGGTGGGGATTCTGGTGGACCGTTGGTGTTTGAGGGGAAGTTAGTAGGCGTGATTTCGTGGGGGATTCCCTGTGGAACTGGATATCCGGATGTGTTTGTTAATGTGGCGGTTTATTTGAAGTGGATAACGGAAAATATTAATTAAAAAACCAGCTACAACAATCGCATGAAAGTAGTTCATATTTATGAACATACGAGGGCTGCTCTATAAATTGGTAGTTGCATGCCACAGATCCGGACAAAAACAAAAACAAACAATTGAAACCCCATTCTTTTGATAGTTTCCAGTTGCAATTTTGTGAGATTAAAGTTAAACCATATAGAGAAACAAATTTGATTTTTATAAATCGTTTGATTATAAAGCTTAATGATAGAGCGTTTTAGATATATATTCTCGGGATTATAATTTAAATATTCTTGTACTGAATAAAAAACATTGTTTATCAAGAATGACTTAACTTGAGTATTAATTTTTTTCATTTCAAGGAATTTTATATGTTCTTATAATATAAAGTGAATTTTGTGCTACTGTTTTTGTCAAAAACAGTGCTACAAAAATCTATTTTTATTTCTGTGAAGTTGTTGAGTTGTCTAGTTGTAAAAATAAATCTATGCCTTTACCTGTCATTGCTCAGCTCATGTAAAATGAGTGCAATTATTATTTTTTTATATAAAATTATTACATTAAACTGCAAAATACTTTTTTACTAAAAATATAAAGATATTTTGTTTAACAATATAACATAGATAATTATGAATTCGAACTAATATATGTCAATAGTTATTTTTATAACAAGTGCCGAAAAAGGCTCGTTACGTGCAAGTGCAGAATTTAACGCACGAGGCTTGCCGAGTGCGGAAATCTGCACGAGCATGTAACGTTTTTCGGCACGTGTTATAAACAACATTTTTCCTACAACTGTGCGATTTAGTAAATCACTAAAATATTATTAAAATTTATAAAATTTATAAAATTTTAATGATATTACATGAGAACGATGTTTTACGGCGTTGTTATGGTTTGTTTGTTGATTGCTTGCACATTGTTCTACGTTATTTAAAAATATTTCACTAACGTCAAAATAATTTCTTCAAAATCATCTTGATTGGAATAGTACAGTGAGTGATTCTTCTTTATCATTAACACCTCCAAAGATAATTGAAGCTCCGGATCATACTATGTTGGATCTATTTTCGACAATGACAATCAACCTGCTGCTGGTACTTCTGAAGCTTCCGAAATTGTTACCAATAATATTACTGGTAATAATATGAACAGGTACGGCAGAAATCAATGTTTCTTTAGACACAAAAGTTTCCACTTTACATTATGTCAATATAAGCAACTGTAACAACTGTATTAATAATATACACAAACAATAAATATGAAGTATTTCACTTACTCTTTAAATGAAACCATTTATCGATATATTTTACTTTGTTCGGTTCTTTTTATTAATTGTCTACAGATTAGATATACTGCAAATTAAGGTTACGTTTATAAACGTCAAAATATACTACTGCATATTTACTGGCGCTGGTTCACCGTATCTTCTTCTTCCATAAGCGTCTGTGGTCAAAATATGAATTCCGCGCTCGGCGCGAAATTTAAATCGCTGTCAAAACAATATTCTTTTGACAGTTACGTAATGAAGCACTTTCCGCACTAGTGTTTCTTTGCTTTCGGAAACGCACTTGGTCTGCATTCATCTACTTTCCATACGTAACCAAGGCAATTATAGTTACGTAATAACAAAGAAATCGCACAGTTGTAGGAAAAATAAATTAAATATAAAAAGGCAAATTCACAAAACGGATTAGCGCTAACACTGTTTTTAATATGATCAATTGTAACATTTGTGCATTGTGTAACTCGCCTGCGGCTCGTACCCATATTACAATAAGGCTCATTGTAACACTTGATGTCAATATACTATTTTGTAAAAAAAATCAAAGATACAATGATAAGGAAAACTAATTTGCAATGTTACTTTTTTATGTTGACACCTGTATATTTATTTTAAGCAAATAAAATCTGTGTGTTAATTTATGTGATAAGTATTTTACAATTTATTTATTCAACACTGTATTTTAGTTGTTGTTGTTGACAAACATAACTATACACTACACGGTTAACTGTACCTTGATAAAATTTATTAAAATTAAACATCATAAATAATTCTTTCTTCGCTCTTCGAGTCTCCGCAAAAGAATCAGAATGCTCGAAAGCTGATAAACTTTCGTTACCAAATCGTTGTTTATAAAGATAATCACACACATGCGATGATTTATAAAAGTACCGCTTCGCGCTGCGGTCGCGCGATATTTACTCAAATATAAATCACAATTTTTTCCGGGCACTGTAATTTAGAATAAAGATACCGCCAACACAGTCAACAATGCCGGTTAAATATTACACGCTGTAACGCTTGTTTGGAATCTTGTTGCTTAGCAACGAAGAAGTATGGAACAAGTGAAAGAAGATGCTGCGGAAGCGATGATGTATGGCTGTTGTTCGAAAATATTTGTTCGAATTTGTTCATTTATGAAAAGTGATATTTTCAAAAAACTCTCAGATAGACATAAATTTCTAAAATATTTTTTGTTACATAATATAAATGTTAAATAAATTACTAGTCTTTGTCGTCTGGGTTTTAATTGAAGAAGAAGGACAATCTTCGAATAACTCTTCCATAAATTGACACTATTTCTTCAATAAATTTAGATTTACAGTTTTTATTTTCTAATATTTTGTGTCCGTGTATACTTAATAAACTTAGATTACTCAATCGTTACGATAGGGAACATGTCGCTAGCTGACCATAAGAATACTGCTGGAAAGTTTCAGCTTGAATTTATTATCTTTAAACTTATAATTTAATATTTATTTAATTTATATTCCTATACTTATACTGGAGGGTGACCACGACTCTTGAACATAAGACTTTAAGATGTAAAATCATATTGATTTAATTTCCAGCTTCATAATTATTTAAAACAAAAAAGCTTTAAATAAAGTTTTAGGGAATAAAATTCGAAATTAATTTTACATGCTTTGTAACGGTACAAATTAGAACTGAAAATTACTAAAATTGTCTCAAAACTATCGATAGCTATGAAATTGAAACGAAATTAAACAAATGTTTGACGTTCAATCTTTCAAAACTGACAAAATAAATTCTTTATTTATTATTTAATTTATTTTGACAGATAAAACGTCAAACATTTGTTTAATTTTGTTTCAATTACATGCCTATAGATAGTTTTGAGGCAATTTTCGTCATTTTCAAATCTAATTTGTGTCGTTACAAAGTATGTGAAATTAATTTTGTTTATTGGTTCAAATGCAGAATTTTAAGCCCTAAAACTTTTATTTCAAGCTTTCTTGCTTAAAATATTTAGGGAAGCAGGAAATTACAAAATTATAATTTTACATTTAATTCACTTTTTAACGGCATAAATTATATTTGAAAATAATGAAAATAGCTTCAAAACTATCGTTAGCCATGGAATTGAAACAAAGTTAAACAATAGTTTGACATTTTATCTGTCAAAATAAATTACATAATAAATAAAGAAATTATGTTGACTGATAAAACGTCAAACATTTGTTTAATTTTGTTTCAATTCCATGGCTATCGATAGTTTTAAGAGTATTTTCGTTATTTTCAGATCTTATTTGTGCCATTACGAAGCATGCAAAATTAATTAATTTTGTTTATTGGCTTAGATGCATAATTGTATGACCTAAAACTCTTATTCGAAGCTTTTTTGCTTAAAATAATTAGGGAAGCAGGAAATTACAAAATTGTGATTTTACTTGTTAAATCCCCATGTTCGAGAGTTCCTGTCACCACCCTGTATGTATTTGTAACCATTAAGTTATGTTCAAACCAAAGTTTAAAATCATTTCAAAATTTTGATTTAAGTTACAATTCTATGTAAATCCATAAATTTTATAGATCTGTTAATCTGTAAATGATGAACAAAATTGCAACGAAACTTTATGAAACATTTCTACTTATCAACAAATATTGATGTGATTTTGATCATTATTTATAGATTTAAAAAATTATAAACCTACAGATTTACGGCTCTATAAATTTACAAATTTCTCACAGAACTTCACTATTAACTTCTAAAAACAGTTGGGAAATTTAGTAAATTTTTATTCCGTGTTAAGTCGACAATTTTGTTATTTAGGGAGCTTTTTAATTAGTAAATAGTGTTGATAGCATCCTTTGTGTTTAGACAATCTAATAATAATTTCGAACACAGGTTATTCGAAGCTCTCGTGTTTTCCAGGAGCGCGTTTCCGCTGAGTTATGATACACGGTGACTGTTGACATACAAATTATATACCTGCATGTAATAAACGATGGCGGCCGCCCAGGGCAGCGCGCGAACGCTCGACAACGCTCGAGAACGCCTTGTTACGGCCTATAAACGCGCTGTTTATTAACACAACTTGTAATTATATTCATTTACATCTTGTTCGCTCGAGCAGAGTGGTCCGGCCGGTCCGGTGATAATTTGCAGTTACGCAGATAATGCGAGTGAGGAAAAAATCTAGAGGGCACTGGACGGAGACGGTGTGATTGGAAATTGGTTTTGTTTTTGTAGGATGTGAGCAGATTATGTTGAGAACTGGTTGAGGGAACATTATTCAAGTACAGTATTTACCCTAGCATGAGTGCGCATACAACATTACTCGTAGTTAGTACAGTTGAGAAATAAATTAAATAAATAAATATATCATCACGATTTTTACCCATTATTGGATGTGGCATTTTGTCCTACATGTGTCATGAAGTCATGACTCTCAAAGAAGTTAGTAGTGGGAGAGCCACAGGGATAATTTTAATGTGGTGGAAATCAGTTTATCAAATTTTGGAATTCACAGGATTGACGTTGGAAAATATAAAATCTGTTTTTAATCCATTCTTATATATCTCGAAAGATAATGCACTATATCCTGAAACCGGCAAGACAGTATTTGCTGTCCTGATCCATTTTAGTATAGAAAATAGATCATTACCTCAGACAAAACATTACTAAACAGATAACAACGACGTTTGTTCTGAAACAGAAGGGGATAGAATAACTGGGTGATGAGACGGGTGCGCGGCAAGGAGCGAGTACAAGTTGATGTTATGCAGGTTGAATTTATGTTGATGACAGTTATCAGACGCGAGCATTTTATTTATTTAAATATAAAAGTGCGTATACAAAACACTTAATATGTCAAAAACTAACCTTTACTTTGATGTATGAAAAGTAAGTAATTGAATATAAAAATAACTACACAAATGTTTGCAACTTGCATAACATCAAAGTGTACTCGCTCCTTGCCGCGCACCCGCCTCACCCACAAGTTATTCCATCCGTTTCTGCTTCACTACACTGCATTGATTTCAATACGGCATAATTTGTCTAGTATTATACGTCATTGATCATTACCAAAACTGTCAGGTTAACTTTACCAGACTCAAATAAATCAATACAAAAATATCTTTGGTAGTAAGTTTTCCACAGCCGCAACTTGGATTTCAGGAGAAGTACTTAAAAACTGCTTCTCACTCTCATTTTCTTTGCTATATTTTAACATTTCAACAAGTCTTCACATTCAACAAAATTACTTTTGACACAAAAATCTTTTTCTCATAGACTTTCTTTTTAAAACCTTTTGTTGTTATCTTGAATACATAGTCTGCTGCTAATATTATTCGTAACAAATATTGTAATATCCTGAATTGTCAACGGCCATGGCTGCACTCGTTGGAACTGATCTAAGCGATAACGCGAGTTAAATAACGTTGCGCGCGGGTAGTACTTGGATGGGTGACCGTCCAGAGAAAACCCGCGTTGCTGTTGACCATAATACCTAAAACGCAGATCAGGGCGGAATGGCGGCATATGACCTAAGTAGTTGGTCCGCCAAAGAAGCCACAGAAAAAAAAAAAAATATCCTGAATTATTTATAATTAATTATTGATTAAATTTAAACGGTTTAAACTACAGAGTGATCAAAAGGAATTGTTACAGTTGGCAATAAAAAAACTACTTGAAATTGGTAAGCCTGATACATAAATTCATTTCCTGTTGTTGACAGTGACATTTAAAGTTGAAAGCTACATTCACAAATCGAAATTAGTGTTTGTTTTATGCTTTATGTTTTAGTGTGTTTTTAGGTGGCATTCACAAATAGTTTTGCTTTTGTCGATTTTAGTTAGTAGTGACATCTATCAAAAATTTTAGAATATCGGTAATACAGTAAATGCAACTGTCAGATGTGCTAAGTGACACATGCTGTCATATGTTGTTTGTTTACTTTCGTATTTTTTGGAAGAGCAAGATAAATATTATCATAATAAGAAAGTAGGTATTAAAATCTTGTTTTTATTTTCATTCATTTTGACACTCGAATAAAAACAAACTTAGGTTATCGTCAATGCGAAGGATGATAGAAAGAGACAAGTATATATCACTACATCATTCTACGCTTCGTCCTATTGGTCCATTCCTAAGTATAAAACGTAAAACTAAAACATAAGTTTGAAGTTTGCAAACTTTTGTGTTAAAACCAAAACTAAATACTGATTTGTGAATGGCTGCATAAGATAACATGTCTACAAGGTTATTAAAACAAAAATGGGAAACACAAAACTAAAACTAATTTCGATTTGTGAATGTAGCTTAAATTTGAGTACATTTATTATTACATTTATTTCTAAAGTATTTCTATTACTTAACAAGTAAAAATTCTATTAGCTGTCAGACTCCTGACATAACCTATTTGTATTTATTAGAAATGTCAAATAGCATTTCCGCCTTTATCTGACGTTGTACCAACTGTGAAATAAAAAGATCTCTGGAATTGTATTGCCAACTATAACAATTCCTTTTGATCACCCTGTATTATCTTACAATAACGATTTTTGCTGTACATTATACAATCGTTTTCACTGACTAAAATAAGCAATTATTCACATGTGACTAAAATGTATAAATCCATGACAATTATAAACCAGTAACAATTTGCAACAAATTCAAAAGCTTGACAACAGTGATATTCCATTTATTTGACAGAATTCAATTTTGTTTGAACCTTTTTCTAACTTTATTCTGGAAAAACCGTTACTGTAAGATAAAAAGTTGTATATTACATCTGGGTAAAATATCATACTAACTTCTCGAGTAATATTATATACTCAAACTCATTCGAAGATTGAGCACAGGGTTGTAACTTAGTTGGTTAAAGCATATGATTAGAGTTCATAGGCCCCCAGATTTAAATTTTGGTAATATCCCAATTTTTTTCAGTAATAATATAACAAGAGAGTGAGAATAAATTGAAAATAATTTGACAGATCTTTCGAAAAATTGTTGCCAGGCAATAGTCACGAAAGCCCGTAGGGCTTGAGTGGCTATTGCCAAATGGCAACAAGTTTGAGAAAGATACTGGAGAATTATTTTCTAATTTATCCAACTCTCGAGTTATATTTAATTAGATGTAATTTTACTTAACTGTTGAGGTCGATTCATCCAATTTAAAAAAATTTGAAGTGGGTTCATATCGATTGATTATTTATTAATATATTCTTAAAAATTGTTTCCAAAATTTATTGGTGTATTTCTGTATCTGAAATACAACTAAATCGATTTTTTTCACTCATTTTACTTGACGCGTTGACAGTTTTAAATAATTATTTGACATTCATTTAACCTATTATTTGTCACAAACAAAAAAGCACCTACAATTATGTCAATTTCTCTAGTCACGTGTTACCAAGCAACAACGTTCTCATAATTAAAAATATATCCCAATAAAACAAAACGTGATAAAATCTATAGAAATCATCAAACAAAGTCTTATTTACAAATTGATTGTAATTTAATATTGGTTAGAAGGGGTCATCAGTAAATAAACTCCCGTGGTCTTTTCCACTAAACCATAAACTAATCTCATGGGCTTTCGTGACTATTGCCAAATGGCAACAAGAATGAGAAAGATACTGGAGAATTATTTTCTAATTTATCCAACTCTCGAGTTATATTTAATTAGATTATTTTTTGACTTAGCTGTTGAGGTCGATTCATCCAACTTAAAATATTTTGAACTGGGTTCATATCAATTGATTATTTATTACGTATTCTTGGAAGTTGTTTCCAAAATTTCTTCGTGTATTTTACTTGACGCGTTCACAGTTTTATAATAATTATTTGACAACTACCTATCATTTGACATAAACAAAAGCACTTACACAGATTATTCCCGGGAATAATCATAAGAGCATAATTCTCAGTATAATAATGACAGGATTGGTTAAATATTTTTCAAGTGAAAAGTAATATATTTATTTCTAGTATTTAAAGAACGTCCACGTTTTGAAAATAATATATTTTTCTTACAACTTTGCGATTTCTTTGTTATTACGTCACTATTATTGCCTTGGTTACGTATGGAAAGTAGACAAATGATGACCAAGTGCGTTTCTGTAAGCAAAGAATCACTCGTGCGGAAAGTACTTCGTTACGCAACAGTCAAAAGAAAGTTGTATTGAGAGCGATTTAAATTTCGCGCCGAGCGCGAAATTCATATTTTGGCCACAGACACTTATGGAAGAAGATGATACGATGAACCAGCGCTAGTAAATATGCAGAAGTATATTTTGACGTTTATAAACATAACCTTAAATTGCAGTACCTATATCTAAACTGTAGACAACTAATAAAAAAAACCGAACAAAGTAAAATATATCGATAAATGGTTTTATTTAAAGAGAAAGTGAAATACATAATATTTATTGTTTGTGTATATTATTAACACAATTGTTACAGTTGCTTATATTGACATAATGTAAAGTGGAAACTTTTGTACTGACTAAAGAAACAGTGATTTCTTCCGTATCTGTTCATATTATTAACAGTAATATTATTGACAACAATTTCGGAGGTTTTAGAAGTACCAGCAGCAGATTGATTGCTATTGTAGAAAATAGATTCAACATAGCATGATCTGGGGCTTCAATTATCTTTGAAGGTGTTTATGATAAAGAAGAATCACTCACTATAGTATTCCAATCTAGACGATTTTGAAAAAATTGTCATGAAATTAGTGAAATATTTTTAAATAACGTAGAACAATGTGCAAGCAATCAACAAACAAACCATAGCAACGCCGTAAAACAACGTTCTCGTGTAATATCATTAAAATTTTATAAATTTTGACAATATTTTAGTGATTTTCTAAATCGCACAGTTGAAGCAAAAATTTTGTTTATAACACGTGCCGAAAAAGGTTAAGTGTTCGTGCCGATTTCTGCACTCAGCAAATCTCGTGAGTTAAATTCTATACATGCACGTAATAAGCCTTTTTCGGCACTTGTTATAGAAATAACTATTTTTTTATTAAATATTACTACAATGTTTATCTTATACCTATTTTTAACTGAATAAAAACTTCATTTTTATTAACCGTGTTTTTCAATTATCCAAACTTAAATTTCCCCAATTAATAATTGCCATGGATAATCGGAGTCTTACCTAATTAAATGTTATATATATTCTAATAAACAATAACACCTTTATTGTTTTAATTTGATGAGAGGATGGGGCGCAAATTAGGTTTGGCACCCGGACGACAAAATGCCATAGCGCGCCTCTGACATATAGAGTACATAACATATTATTAACTAACCTGGGATCAAAAAAACTATCTTAATATTTTCATTGATATTAGTAATTATAAACAAACACAACAAGAAGCTTTAATTAGTTTTTTGCATGTTTGAAAAAGCATATTAGCAGAATAAATTTTGCCTGTAATTGGAAACAGTAAATATAAATTGATATAATTTTTCCGCTCGTTAATTAATTGTTCTCCGGATTAAATTTGCATGTTTTAATTTCCAAACTGCACTAAATTACCCAAAATTAATTACATGTCAATACTTTCATATCCAATTATCTAAAAAAATCTAGAAAGATTCTTAAACGAACAATGTCCAACTCGTTTTTTTACCAGTTTCGAATTTAATCATTTCCTAAACAAGTCTAAAAAAAGTAAACGAAAGAAATGGAAAAAATCCGGTTCTGATTATAATACCCGAGACCGCCCGAGCGACCTTCGTGTTCCCTCGGACATTCCACAGCCAGCTTGTTAAACGAAAGTGTGGCGCGGTGTAGACCTTACTGTGGTCGGAGATCTCAAACGGAGTAGTACTGCTATGAGTCAGTTTATCAACATGGCGCGAGTGTTGAATTTAGTGTTATTTTTCGTGTTATTACTCACTGTGTCTTCCGCTGAACCCGGTCTACGTACTTGTGAACCAATTCGAATCGAAATGTGCATGGGGTTAGGTTATAACAAAACAGGAATGCCTAACTACGGCGATCACGAACGTCAAAGTGATGCTGTTGTAACCTTACGGACGTTTCAACCGCTTATTGAATATGGTTGTAGTGCCCAGTTAAAGTTCTTTTTGTGTTCAGTTTTTATCCCAATGTGTACTGATAAAGTTGCACAACCTATCGGCCCTTGTAGAGGCCTCTGTGAGAAAGTTCGAAGTCGTTGTTATCCAGTTTTACAAGGATTTGGCTTCCCGTGGCCTATGGCACTAAACTGCTCCAGATTTCCAAGTGAAAATAACCATGAACACATGTGTATGGAAGGCCCAAGTGAAATGACAACCGGCTTTACGTCTGTCACAGCCCACAGGTACCATATGACACCACAAGGGCCTACACCATGCTCCAAACTGTCAAAATCAAATCAATACTTGTATATTAACCGTTCTGGACGTTGTGTGCCTCATTGCAACTCTGATATATTGTTTGAAAGTGCTGATAAGTCCCTCGCGGAAGTGTGGCTGTCAATCTGGGCTGCGTTGTGTTTTGTTTCAACAATCGTAGCATTGTTGTCATTCGCAGTTGACTCTCAAACTTGGGGTCGGTATCCCGAGAACTGTCTTGTGTTTTTGACTTTATGTTACGCGTTGGTTAGTGTTGGTTGGAGTATTCGGTCAGCGGCAGGAAGAACTGCTGTTTCTTGTAAGCCGGATGAGACGGGAGGAAGATTATTGATGCTGACGGAGGATGGACTTGGGAATGCGAATTGTGCGGTGGTGTTCATCTTGCTGTATTATTTTGGGATGGCGGCATCGGTTTGGTAAGTTGATTGATTGTTTTTTTTAGCTAGGTTCGTTAACCTAAAGTTATTTTAGTGAAGGACGTTGAATGTATTTTATTGTCGGTAAAATAGTTGTTAGAAAGGAAGGCAAAGAGTTGTGGCTTTTCTTTTGTTTGTAAATAAATTAAAATAGCCAATAGCAACATGAATTATTTTGTTTATATACAATTGAAACAGTTCGTTTCAATATTTATATTACTTAGGAAAATATTGATTTATCTATACCGGGTGTATCAGGAAAAGCGGGTAATAGTTTTTCCGTGCTCATTGCTTCCCTAATTATTTAAAACAAATATGCTTCAAATAAAAATTGTATAGCTTAAAATACTGTAGCTAAATCAATAAACTAAAATTGTTTTCTGTGTCTTGTAATGGTAAAAATTAAATATAAAAATTTACAATTTAATTTGTGTTAATCACGGAATTAAAACCAAATAACGAACCAATGTATTAAGTTTTCCTGTGAAACTTTTCCCGGAATTTAATTATTTGTAATTTTCATCATGTGAATAGTTTTCCATTTTTAATAAATTTGTATAAATGACAGATACAAACAAAACATACTTATTGCAAAATTTCAATGTGTCAAAATATTTATAAAAATAAATAAATATATCATCACGCCTTCTACCCATTACTGGGTGTGGCACTCTGCCGAAGCAGATCTCGGTAAGTGATATATTTTGCGCGTGAAATGCGGTTACCAGTAGTCAAATCACGGCCCCAAAAGATATTAGTGGTAGAGGAGTCACAGGGGTAGCTTTTGAAATTATGAAAATTGTTTGTCGCCTGTGGGAATCGAACCAGGGTTCTCAGGATCCACAGGCCGACTTCATACCACTGAGCTAGCCACCCCATATAATTTTATAATTTTTCATCATGTGAATAATTTTCTATTTTTAATAAATTTGTAAAAATGATACAGACAAAACTTACTTATTGCAAAATTTCAATGTGTCAAAATATTTGACGGAATAAAGTCATGTACATGTTTTGTTATTTTGTTACGTTGCCACATCTTAACACAGTCTCTGTTTTAGTCTTTGTTTTTGTTTATGTCGGAAATATTAAGCTTTTAACATAAACATAACCTTAATTCATTATTCTAGTAAAGGTTTGTTCGCTAAAATGAGAAAATAATTGTATAAAACTATTTGAAATACTTTAAAAATTATATGTTGAAAATTTGCAAAAGTAAATGTACATTTTGAATACCTCTGGTCGGACACTATAAAAAGTCATTTATCTGATATTGTACAATAGATACATTGATTATTTAAAATAACTATCAAACCAGTGGTACTAAACATGTACTGAAACAGGAACAAATGCGAAACAATTGTATAACATTTAACTATAAATAAATAAATATATCATCACGTCTTCTACCCATTACTGGGTGTGGCACTCCGCTGAAGCAGATTTCAGTAAGTGATATATTTATTCGCGTGAAGTGCGGTTACCAGCCGTGAAATCACGGTCCCAAATATGTTAGTGGAGGGGGAGCCACAGAGGTAATTTTAAATAAAAAATAATAAATATATTATCACGCCTTCTACCTATTATTGGGTGTGACACTCTGCCGAAGCAGATCTCGGTAAGTGATATATTTTGCGCGTGAAGTGTGGTTATCAGTCGTCAAGTCACGGCCCCCAAAAATGTTAGTGGTGGAGGGACCACAGGGGTAGTTTTTGAAATTATGAAAACTGTTTGTCGCCTGTGGGAATCGAACCAGGGTTCTCAGGATTCACACGTCGACTTCATACCACTGAGCTAGGTAATTTTAATTTGGTGAAAATTGTTTGTCGGCTGTGGGGATCGAATTGAGGTTCTCAGGATTCACAGACCGATTTGATACCACTGAGCCATTACCCCATAACATTTAACTATACCATACATATTTTAAAGTTGACTTTAACAATAGCTAAATAATTAAAATAAAATATCTAGACTGGTTTAAATGCAATATTAAATTCTCTACAACTTATATTTGAAATTTTTCCTTGCAAACTACTTAATTAAGGAAGTAATAGTAATTTATTAGAACAGTTGGTATTCAGTATAAGAAATGTTTTGTTTATAAACAAATGAAACAAGCTATAAATAACCAATGTGAACTTGATTACTGTTTTGTTTATAAACAACAAACTCTTCAAATAATTCAGTAAGTTGATTAATTATTACAATTAGATATAGCACTGCTATTCAAGGAAATAATAAATAATATCTTGTCAGTAACGACTTGACAACGAGAATTTCTTTTTTGTGCCGTATGAATTACAGCAATTTATAATAATTTTCGAATTAAGAGATATAGTAATTATCTTTTATCAAGTTTTTTGTCGGTAATTACACTTGAAAGTTGTAATTGTTTTCTTGTTCAAACATTTGTTTATAAATTTACATAAAGAAACCATCTTAATACGCTAAATAAACATGAATTAAAGTGAAACCTTATTATAATAATCATAATTATTTATTCAAACATGCCATAATAGTATTAAACGGAAGTGTGTATTTAACAACCTAACCACACTTATTTTTTTATTTATTACGCTGCACAACAGGAAATTAATCTCAATTACGGTGCAGAGAGACTTACCTCTCATAATGAAATTTAAACCATTCGATGCAGTTACATGTGGTAGGTGGCTTAGCGTCATCGAGTCGGCCTGTGGATTTGAGAATACGGGTTCGATTCCCACAGCCGACGAACAAATTTAACCACATTAAAATTACCCCTATGACTCCCCCTCTACAAACATCTTTGGGGGTCCTGATTTAACGTCTGGTAACCGTATTCTACGCGAAAAGTATATCACTTATCGAAATATGCTACAGCAGACTACCACACTCAGTATAGGGTAGAAGGCGTGATGATATACATGGGCGTCCGCAGGGGGGTCATGCCCGGGCGCGCTTCCCCATCTGGATATTAACTAGAGTAGTAAACCACGACTTTCGAACATAGGAGTTTAACATGTAAAATTTTGTAATTTCCTGCTTCCCTAAATATTTTAAGCAAAAAAGCTTGTAATAAAAGTTTTAGGGCTTAAAATTCTACATCTGAACCAGTAACCAAAATTATTTTCACATACTTTGTAACGACACAAATTAGATTTGAAAATGACGAAAATTGTCTTAAAACTATCGATAGGTATGTAATTGAAACAAAATTAAATATATGTTTGACGTTTTATCTGTCAAAATAAATGAAATAGTAAATAAAGAATTTATTTTGTCAGTTTTGACAGATTGAACGCATGGGCGTCCGCAGGGGGGGCAAGAGGGGCGCTCCCCCCGGATTTTAACTAGGGTGATGACCACGACTCTCGAACATAGGACTTTAACATATAAAACTATAATTTAAAAGTTTTAGTGCATAAAATTCTGCATCTGAACCAATAAACAAAATTAATTTTGCATACTTTGTAACGACACAAATTAGATTTGAAAATGAGGAAAATTGCCTGAAAACTATCGATAGGCATGAAATGAAAATAAATGAAATAATAAATAAGGAATTTATTCTGACAGTTTTGTCAGATTGAATTTGTTTAATTTTGTTTCAATTTCATAGCTATCGATAGTTTTGAGACAATTTCAGTCATTTTTAGATCTAATTTGTGCCGATACAAAGCATGCAAAATTAATTTCGTATTTTATGCCCTTATACTTTTATTTGAAGCTTTTTCTTTTAAATAATTAGGAAGCAGGAAATTTAAAACAATATGATTTTACATGTTAAAGTCCTGTGTTCCAGAGTCGTGATGTATATATAAATAAAATAAAAATTAAATTATAAGTTTGAAGATAATAAATTCAAGCCGAAACTGAATTTCCAGCAGTATTCTTATGGCCAGCTAACGACATGTTCCCTATTGTAATGATTGAGTAATCTAAGTTTAAGTTTACACAGACATGAAATATTAGAAAATAAAAACGATAAAACTGCTAAATCGGAATTTATTGAAGAAATGGTGTCAATTTAAGGAAGAGTTATTCGAAAATTGTCTTTCCTCTTCAATTCAAACCCAGGCGACAAAGACTAGTAATTTATTTCACAAATTTAAATATTTTTTTATCCATTTGTTATGTGTATTTATGTTATGTAAAATTTTTTTGAAATTTATGTATATCTATCTGAGAGTTTTTTGCGACTCGCCCCCCCCTGGAAAAATGTCTGTGGACGCCCATGATTGAACGTCAAACATTTCATAGCTATCGATAGTTTTGAGACAATTTTAGTCATTTTCAGTTCTAATTCGTGCCGTTACAAAGCATGCAAAATTAATTTTGTATTTTATTCCGTAAAACTTTTATTTGAAGCTTTTTTGTTTTAAATAATTATGAAGCTGGCAATTAAATCAATATGATTTTACATGTTAAAATCCTATGTTCGAGAGTCGCGGTCAACATCCAGTATAAGTATAGGAATATAAATTAAATAAAAATTAAATTATAAGTTTAAAGATAATAAATTCAAGCTGAAACTTTCCAGCAGTATTCTTATGGCCAGCTAGCGACATGTTCCCTATCGTAACGATTGAGTAATCTAAGTTTATTAAGTATACATAGACACAAAATATTAGAAAATAAAAACTGTAAATCGGAATTTATTGAAGAAATGTGTCAATTTATGGAAGAGTTATTCGAAGATTGTCCTTCTTCAATTCAAACCCAGACGACAGAGACTAGTAATTTATTTCACAAATTTAAATATTTTTTTGTCTATTTGTTGTGTATTTATATTTATATTATGTAAAAAAAATATTTTAGAAATTGATGTCTATCTGAGAGTTTTTTGTAATTATTTTTAAAAAACATTCTGGCGTCTGATTTACGGAAATGTGGGCTTCAAACAGTGGGGCTCGCGTATAATTGTGGTTACATCAATAAACTATTTTGTAGTAAACTGGACTTAAATCCGTGACTTCTTCCTTATATTGCATCTGTGCTATCAACTCCACGTTTTCAAATCTTAAAACGGTTATAAGCAAATCTAAAGAAACTAAAATGTCAAATATTGTTTTTTTTTTTTTTGTTAGAGAAATATTTCGAAATAGCCAACCAATTTGTCCATAAATCAAACTAAATTATTATAGAAAGTTTTTATTAGTTTTTCTACCTACTTCGTTTGAGAACTTTTAAATACGGCACGAACCTTTTACTGAAACCTGTATTATACCTGACTCTAGGCTATGTAACTAAGGGTCTACTAAAGTTTAGAGCCCACCAACAGTTTCAGAAATTTATGGGATAATAAATATTTTCACCAAGGTCGTATATTTTTTCGTATTTCGAAGAAGGAACAGTCTTGGGTTATTGAAATAGTTATGATACTACAATTAAGTCATATTTTAATAAAATTTTATTGACGTATGTTCTTAGATTAACCTTGAAAGTCATATTAGAAATTTACGATTTCCAAGAACTTCAATATTTTACGAATATCATCATTTTTCTTTTATTCTTATATTCGTCGACATTTCCATTTTTCTTAAAACATAGAAGTGGTATCACTTAGTGAAATCTGCTACGGCAGAGTGCCATACCCAATAATGGGTAAAAAGGCGTTATGCTATCTTTATTTAATTTTTTATTTTATAAGCTACGTTTAAAGCGAAATTTTAGTAAATTTAATTTTTTCTTTTATTACCGTTTATCAAGTTTATTCATTTATTTATGTTATTATGTTACTCTGTACAAAAGGAACTTAATCCGGATTCACTAAGTCGCATTGTCGTGGTTCATATATTTTCAGTTTGATCGGGATTCGAACTCGGTATCTTCGGATTTAAACGCTAACTACATCACCAAATATGCCAATTAAATAAAAATTTACTATTAATATTTATTATTACTATTTAATATTCGTCGACATTTCCTGAGTGTGGCACTCTCGGTAAGTGATATATTTATGCGCGTGCAGTGCAGTTACCAGCCGTCAAATCACGGCCCCCAAAGATGTTAGTGGTGGAGGAGTGTTATGTTTATATTATAAAATAAATTTATCATCATGTCTTTAACCCATTACTGAGTGTGGCACTCTGTCGAAGCAGATCTCAGTAAGTGAAGTGCGGTTACCAGCCGTCAAATCACGGCCCCCAAACATGTTAGTGGTGGAGGAGTGTTATGTTTATATTATAAAATAAATTTATCATCACGCCTTTAACCCATTACTGGGTGTGGCACTCTGTCGAAGCAGATCTCGATAAGTGAAGTGCGGTTACCAGCCGTCAAATCACAGTCCCCAAAGATGTTAGCGATGGAGAAGCCACAGGGGTAATTTTATATTGGTGAAAATGTTTTATCGGCTGTGGGGATCGAACCAGAGTTCTTTGGAT
This sequence comes from Pterostichus madidus, assembly GCA_911728475.2. Lineage (NCBI taxonomy): Eukaryota > Metazoa > Arthropoda > Insecta > Coleoptera > Carabidae > Pterostichus > Pterostichus madidus. Next base: position 29,145,490 of record OU452314.1, read on the forward strand.
CCACAGGCCGACTTGATACCACTGAGGATAAAATTAAATACAGAATATAGGGAACTGTCTTATCTGAAATTATTTATAATTCATTTGTTTCATCTTTTTCTAATATCTAATACAGGTTATTTCATTGTCCATCATACTCATACATAATGTATTCTCTAACAATGGGAGGGCCGAATCCTCGAAGCCGGGTAATGAAATTCACCATCAGCATCAGCATCAGCATCAGTTGATTTTCATCTCGTTCGGGTAGTTGATCGATTTCTATTAGTAAACGTCAAACCCATGTCATGATGACAGCGACGCGGCCTCATGTAAAACAAACAAAATCTATAATGAAATGGAAAAATAGCGCATCGGACCAGGCCGGCTTTGATGCTGCCGCCGGGAATTGGACTGCCAGTGACAGCGTAGGAAGAAGTTTTGAAAGGGAGCTCGACAAATTTGTTTGGCCGATTCCGCAGCCGCCAAACTTATTTTCACAATAAAATTACCCTTTCGTAACATGTTTGAAAGCCGTGATTTCACATAGTGTTACATCCAGGAATGGATAAAATGCGTGATGGTATATTTATTTTTTTATTTTATTTTCAACTCCTTTAACAAAATAATAAAAATATTGGCGTACTTCAAACTCAAAATAATAAATTTTTCATTTATTTGTTCTTTATTATTTATACAGCGCAATCAACAAAAAGTGCACTAAAATCTAATTTCGTCTACAAAATATATCAAATTTGACCAAGTGGTCATGAGAAACCTATAGATAGCGTTGACAACAGTAAAATGTTGACAAGTTTTGTTCTGTTTTGTTATGAAATTTGTTCTATACATTTTTTTTTCTATTGGGGTAATTTAATTCTGTGAGATTAAAAAATACTGCGACTTGTGTAAAATATAAGTTGCTACTTTTTATCCGTTATGTTGGTAGCGCTTCTCATAACACAAACAATTGAAATTTCAAACTTGTTTACAATTAATCAATTTTTACTTTCTTATACACAGTATAAGGAAATAATGGAATCGTGAAAAAAATCGTTGACGAGATTTTCGCGGAAATACGTGTTTTGAGGTCCACTGAATCCGTTTTGATCATTTTCTCAATGATGTTTGTGTGTGTGTGTGGATGGATGGATGTGTGTGCAATATCTCATGAACGAGATAAAATATGTTAACGAAACTTGGTAATTATAAGTTTCATGAAAATACGAAGAGCTGAGTTGATTTTGAATGAATTTGAAAAACCGGAAGCGGAAGTTTACTCGGCACACAAAACAATAAATTCCATTTATTTCAAAAATGGAATCAGTTACGAAAAAAAGTTTCAAATGAAGTATTTGGAACATAAAATAGAATTCGCAATTTTTCTGAATATGCGTCTAATTTTGAGAAAAACTAATTTTTATATTTAATCATATATTTCAATAATCATAGTAGCAATAGAAACAAAAAACATAAATTTTAATTTTCGCTTTATCTAGTTATCTATGTCTTTTTTCGGAAAAACAAATACATCATTCACTCATCATTCACATCAATGATGTCTCTGTGTGTGTGGATGGATGGATGGATGGATGTGTGTCCGAGTGTGCAATATCTCATGAACGAGATAAGATTTGTTAACGAAACTTGATAATTAGAAGTTTCATGAAAAGAGCTGAGTTGATTTTGAATGAAATTGAAAAACCGGCAGAGGAAGTTTACTGGACACACAAATCAATAAATTCCATTTATTTCAAAAATGGAATCAATTACGAAAAAAAGTTTCAAATAAAAGATGCCAGCAAAAATATTTGGAACATAAAATGTTATTTGCAATTTTCCTGTATATGCGTCTAATTTGGAGAAAAACTAATTTATATATTTAATAATATATTCCAATAATCATAGTAGCAATAGAAACAAAAAACATAAACATGTTTAACATTTATATGTCAAATAATAATTGTCAAACGCAAGGAGCAAGTCATAAGTGTTCAATTCAGCGTTTTTGATATTAAATATGCTGTGTATAAGAAAGTCGTGTGGTGCCCACACCATATTTTTTTTTCTATATTGGAAATGTTGTGAATTTTGTCTAATTATAGCATATTCTTTAAGTAATATTTCGACACCAATAACTTACAATTTTGAGGTTATAAGATTGTTAGATTTAAAAGCATTCATACCACGCCTACAAAATAAAAAGGGCCAAAAACAGTGCATATAGATCTTTTTAACGACGTGTTTACAGTGCGTTTCTAAACTTATAAGAACACCGAAATAGAAAAATTAAATATTATACTGTTTCTTAATATTATATACGTATCTTTTAGAGGTTATCTTAAATTTATTTACTTTGCAAATAAAATACAAACAAAAAGCAAACTCCATTCAATCATATCGCCTAAAGATTTACCTCCTGTTTGCTTATCTGTACATGTCTGAATAGGTACTTGAAATATGATTCCCTCTGTTCGTAAGCTAAAGCCTTATTTGAAAGAAAATATGACTTATTAATGACTGACGTGTATTTTAAATAAGAAATAATACAAAATACAGCCGCGGCCTGCTTTGATGCTAAAGAAAAATGAAATATAAGTACTCGTAGAAAATTTACCTGTAAAATATAAGAAGCCTATTGAAAATAATAATAGCGTAGTTTACAATCTACCCAGTATACATTTTACCGTCATTACGTCGTTAGTAAACCTACCTAATAACTTTTTATTATTTTTTCTTTATTAAAATATTTAATAACGTATAAAAGTTAATTAAGACACGCTGTTTTCTTTCACAATAATTTAAAATCTATTTATTATTTAAGATGTACAGGGTGATCAAAAGGAATTGTTATAGTTGGCAATATAATTCCAGAGATCTTTTTATTCCACAGTTGGCACGTCAGATAAAGGCGGAAATGCTATTTGACATTTGTAATAAATACAAATAGGTTATGTCAGGAGTCTGACAGCTAATAGAATTTTGACTTTTTAAGTAATAGAAATACTTTAGAAATAAATGTAATAATAAATGTACTCAAATTTCAATTTTAAATGTCACTGTCAACTACAGGAAATCAATTTATATATCAGGCTTACCAATTTCAAGTAGTTTTTTTTATTGCCAACTATAACAATTCCTTTTGATCACTCTGTAGTTGATTTATAAGGAATGTTGTGTGATCAATGACGCAATAAATAAGGTTTGATGAAGTAAGTGAAGTAGTGAAGGAATGGTGTATAAATCTCAGCACAGGTTGATCTATAAACTAACACTTGAAGTCACGTTGAAATCTTTCCAGTTTAGCAACGATATTTATTTCATTTTGTCTGCGTGTAAATTAATCCAACGTTGATGTTTTACCTGCCACGGGCTCCATCCAGTGCCGTACTACAAAATTTAAATTTTATTAAATTGACTGGACACACAAAACAATCAATTCCATTTATTTCAAAAATGGAATCAGTTACGAAAAAAAGTTTCAAATAAAAGATGTTAGCAAAAATATTTGGAACATAAAATGTTATTTGAAATTTTTCTGTATATGCGTCTAATGTTGAGGAAAACTAACATTTATATTTAATAATATATTTCAATAATCATAGTAGCAATAGAAACAAAAACATAGATTTTAATTTTCGCTTTATCTAGTTATCTATGTATTTTTTCGGAAAAACATATACATCATTAAAATGGTCAACTAATTTGGCAATTTTGCCTCAATTTAATCGACTTCGAATCTCACGGTTCTTGAGATACCAAGGGTTAGGCTCGAAAAACGGACATTCTGTATATGCCTCATCAGTAAAGTTAGACATAAAGTAGTCAACATTACTAAAAAATTATACGTAAACAAATTTGATATTTTATATGTTTCAAACAGATAAATGTTGAATTACTGAAAAACTAAATTACATGTTTAATAATATTATATAACGTTCATATATTCTAAATATTAAATATGCTGTGTATAAGAAAGTCGTGTGGTGACCACACCAGGTTTTTAGTATTGTAATATTATTACGTAAAATAATTAAAAATAAATATATCATCACGCCTTCTACCCATTACTGGGTGTGGCACTCTGCCGAACCAGATCTCGGTAAGTGATATATAGTTTGCGTGTGAAGTGCGCTTACCAGTCGTCAAATCACAGACCCCAAAGATGTTAGTGGTAGTGGAGCCACAGGGGTAGCTTTTGAAATTATGAAAATTGTTTGTCGCCTGTGGGAATCGAACCAGGGTTCTCAGGATCCACAGGCCGACTTCAAACCACTGAGCTAGCCACCCCATATGATTAAGTTATGAAATTAAATAAACAACTATTACTGTTTATTATTGTATTACTGTAATAGAGAGAAAAAAATGGAATAAAATCAGATATGAATCCAGAACGACCGCGGCGCAGATGTTAGCGCATATGACGAGTTCATAGCTTCCAGGTTCAAATCCTGGCGGAATCCCAATTTTTGTCTTCATAATTTATTTTGACTAATTACTATGTATTTACTTGGAAAATTATACTTATACAAACATTTTTTTTTGCTCACAAAATATGTTGTTTAATTCTGAGTATCTTATTTCAAAAATAAATCGACCTATTGCAAAACTACCTCATCTTGCATCAATATAATATACAAAAAAATCAAAGTAAATGGAATCTGTCTTCGGGCTGAGTCCGTCCCTGGCCATCATCACGCCCTGTCGGTGGCCAAGCAATTTCTCAGTCCATAAATAATAACCTCCACGAGCTGTCAATGCGCCGCTAAGAGATGGCAGCAGGGTCGCGGCGGGAGGCGACACAAATTTAAATACTTCCCCGACGCAACACGAAATTGTGTGTTTGTTAATGGCGTTGCTGTCCGCGGGGGCCTTGGAATCCTGTTTTTTTATTCTTCGCTTGGTAATAAAATGATGGGAGGATATGAATATTTATTATTAAATATGATTTTTGGAATTTTATGGTCGGAGATATATTTGTTTTTGGGATGGGTCTGACGTGAAATAATAGTCTTTGTAAGCATAATTGTGTTGTGGTGTGGTTGTTTATTATCACTTCAGACTTCGGGGAATTTGTGTGTTGTTATTTAAATGTGTGTGATTGATTATAAATTCTTTTATTACAAATCATTAATTGATTATTCAGTAGAGAAAGCGTTTATATATTTATTTTCTACGTTGCACGGCAGGAAATTAATATCGACAGGGGATCTACAGTTTTTAGTGGAATCATGATAGTCTCATACAAAAGTATAGGTAACCTAAAAAGTTTATAAAAACATTATTACATTTTTGTATGGATAGGTTATTATCAGAATTAACATTTTGCTGTAAATATCGTATAATTAACAATAACATTAAATATGTTAAATAAAAATATTTAACCACTTTATGAAATTTAGTAACATAACGAAATTTGTGGAAGTGAATGTTTCATGCCAACCAATAGCAGTGTAAGATTTTATACCGTAGAAGCTATGACAACAAGGCGAGAACCACAAGCAGCATGATTTACCAATCGGTATGAAACGTAACTGTATTATCGATACATTCTGTTGACAGTTCATAACAAAATGACAAAAGTACACCAGAGAAATTATTATCAACTGTAACAACAAATAACTAAATATAAAATACTGTAATATTTCTTTTGCGATGTACCATCTTTAACTAGAACGCATTAAAATTTTCAGACTGATATGTCATTTAGTTCTGTTTTGACACCCATCGAAAGCAAGCAACCTTGAAGATTTTTGAAAACATAGAAAAAAGTGAATTTCACGTCTTGATTAAACATTATTTCTTGCGTGGAAAAAACATTACGCAAAACAAAGCATCGCTTGTTAAACATTATGGGGACTCCTCACCATCGATTGGAACGATTCACAAGTGGTTTACTGATTTTCGTTGTGATAGTTTGACCACAAAGGACGCCGAAAGTTCTACATTACGCAAAACAAAGCATCGCTTGTTAAACATTATGGGGACTCCTCACCATCGATTGGAACGATTCACAAGTGTTTTACTGATTTTCGTTGTGGTAGTTTGACCACAAAGGACACCGAAAGTTCTGGTCGTCCAATTGAGGTTACAACGCCAGAAATCGTCGATAAAATCCATAGTATGATATTGGACGATCGGCTCTACCGAACGGGTACGGAACATTTTACATAAATTTTTGGATATGAGAAAGCTATTTGCCAGATGGGTGCCGCATTTACTCTCTGTTGGCAACAAGCGCGACAGTGTCGCAATGGCAAAATTGCATGAATTGCGCTACGAATTGGTTCGTCATCCACCATATTCTCCAGATTTGCCCCCCTGCGATTTTTATCTATTTCCAAACTTGAAGAAATGGCTCGGCGGAAAGAGATTTGGCTCCAACGATGAGGTCATCGCTGAGACAAACACCTATTTTGAAGGATTGCCAAAATCGTAATATTTGGAAGGGATCGAAAAATTAGAAAAACATTGGACGAAGTGTATCGAGCTACAAAGAGATTATGTTGAGAAATAAAATAGGTTTTGACCAAATATATCATTTGTTGTTTCATTTTTAGGGACTTTTCACCCTGCCCTCGTACTATTGTTATAACGTCATCCAAACTTTCAATGTTGACATATCAAATTAATTGTTTTTCCATTGGACATGGCCTTTAAACTATATTTTGGAGCGATATTTTAGCATTGATTTAATTTTGGCTGATGTTTTTCTCATATTAGTATGTATGAACATAAGCCTATAGAAGTGTAGATATAATTATAAAATTGTGTGTACGTGCGATAATAAAATACTTTTATCATAATGTAAATTAAGTATGAATGAGCATTATATTCATGAGCACATGTTAAACGGAAGTCTTATTCACTATATCCTAAAACAATTAATCAAAAGTTAATTTAAATAATAAACCAGTGTGTGTTCAACTTTATAATTCCATTATAATTTTACGACATCGTCATTTTAAAATTCAATTATTTTCTTTGTTTGATCAGTTATTAATACATGGTATTCTATGGAAAAATATATACTCAGATTAATCAATTTTATGAAAAATACTATTAAAAATGATTAGTTGTATAATACTTGAAGTTATCTACATAATAAAAAAATCTATTTCTCAACGAATACTAGATAACCTATTATCAATATATTGAATTCAAAAGATTATTGAACCCTTGTTTAACGAATCCAAACATCAGTCAACTGTTTATACAAATCATGTCAAGATAACAAAACACATCTGGCATGGCGTATGTTGCTACACAAACAAACCAACATACAGCGTGTCCAGAAATGTAGGTATTACTATCGTAGACGAGTAATTAAATTCGAAATAAAACTTGCATTTACTAATAATTAACAAGCAAAAGGTCGTGTGTTCAAATCGCGCTGACTGTAATTTATATAAAAAATGCGATTATGGCTTTAATTATTTAGATTCCATTGTGAACTACTGTTATTGGGATTCAGTTCCTGTTGTGCAGAGAATAAATAAATAATATCTGAAAGAGCGAGTCTCGTTCGGTAATATCGGGAGATGGGAAGTTTAAAATGAAAAATAAGAAACTAAGAAACTTTTTCCCTAATCTTCTCTCGAATTTTCGCTTATATTTCTAAAACAGTTGATGGTATTGAGTTGATTGTAGTGTTAATCGATTTTTTGGGTCAACTTACATTACTATAAAGTACTCATAACCTATAATTTCATGATTTTTTTTCCTCAATTTTCTTTAGCTAGATCGCTTTTAGAATACAAAGTTTCATCAAAATTATTAGACCAGATTCCAAAGTCGTTGAGACACATAGGTAGACAAGAATTGCACGTATTAGAGTATAGAATTCAAAAAAGATAAATGTAATAGTTATTTTTCTATGACCGTGCGAAAAGTGAGGCATTATATACTTATTTTTAGTGCAAAAACGCTTTATTCCTCGCTTATAACGATAATATAGTTGCTACGAAATTATCGACATAATCTAAAAAAACGAACAGAATAAATGTTTTAGACGTAAAAATAAATAAATATATCATCACGCCTTTTTACCCATTACTGAGTGCGGCACTCTCTGCCGAAGCAGATCTCGGTAAGTGATATATTTATGTTACCAGCCGTCAAATCACGGCCCCCAAAGATGTTAGTGGTGGGGGAGCCATAGGGGTAATTTTAAATTTGTAAAAATGTTTTGCCGGCTGTGGGGATCGAACCAGGATTCTCAGGATCTACAGGCCGACTTGATACCACTGAGGCATTACCCCATATTACGTGTGAAATATAATTAGTGTAATTAGTTAATATCCAATCGTATAGTATAGGCAATTCGTGTTGAAAGTTACACTTTAATATTAGTTATATAATAGTTAATTATGGTACTAGTAAGTAAAGCTAGATTAAAGATGTTTTACGAATGTGTATTATAAATAAATATAAATAAACAAATATATCATCAGGCCTTCTACTCATTACTGGGTGTGGCACTCCGCCGAAGCAGATCTCGGTAAGTGATATATTTTGCGCGTGAAGTGCGGTTACCAGCTGTCAAATCACGGCCCCCAAAGATGTTAGTGGTGGGAGAGCCTCAAGGGTAGTTTTAAAATGGTGAAAATTGTTTGTCGCCTATGGGAATCGAACCAGGGTTCTCAGGATCCATAGGCCGACACGATACCACTGAGCCATTACCCCATATAAATTTATAAATTTCCTAAATCTTTTTATTACCTACATTTTAAATGTATTTTCCATTATTATATGTGCCTACCCCTTTACTAACATATTTGGAAGTCATGATATGACGGCTGGTAACCGCCCTTCAAGCACAAAAATACACCACCGAGATCTGCCGAGAATGCCACACCCAATAATGAATAAAATTAAATGACTTCGAAAATTCGAATCAAAATACCTTGAAAATGTTTTGGAACCTCTGTAATGTCTGGTAGCGTCAAGACATCCTTAGTATGTATGTTTTCCCACCACTGATAATATTTTTACAGATGTCACTGCTGTATTGACAACACTTTTTGTTTGACAACCAAAAGAAAACAAAAAAATGCCTCGCTGGATTTTTTCAACTGCATTTTAAGTTAACTAAAGTTTCTTCTTAAGTGCTGACGATTTATTTAACGTATCCTATTATACGTTAATGTGTTTTCGTTTGTAAATGTCTTGAACGGTATGAATTGCTTTCGACTTTCAGATTTTTTGTGGGTCTGTTGATGATTACCGTTCTCATGTTTTTGTTTTTCTTGTTATTATTTGTAATTATCGGATATCAATTATAATGTAAAAAAGTACTGCTTGACGGTTTCGTTTCTGAATGTTTTTAGGAAGAGTTCTAGATTATTATTTTTTTTTGTTTAGTGTGGAACTGTAGTCGTGTTTTTCGTCTTGTTCTTGAGTTGTTAATATTTTAAGTAGATAATGAACTCTGGTCACGAGAGATAGTTGGATACTTAGTGAGTTCAGGAAATCTAAAATGATTGTAAATGCTGCTTCAAAGAATTTTATATTACAGCCGAGATATTAGACGTCCGTAATTGAATATGGTATGTCGTAACATAATTTTTTTTTTATTTCTTTAAATCAGTATTTGACATTCATCAGTTTCTGTTATATTTCAAGTTAATTAAAAAAATATATTGTTTAAGGTAGTACTAGTGTGATGGTGGCGCCATCGGTTGTCGAGTGGCGAAACTGTCCGTACCAGGCGGCACATATTTTGGGGCGGCATTTTTTATATTTAGTTTCAATTGTAAAAAACAACTTGTTCACTTCATAAGTGTACTATTCGATTTCTACGAATTATGAATTACTATATGATTTCGAATATTTTTCATCATCATATATTTATTTTTTTTATTTTATTTGTAAATTTTGTAACATATTAAAAAAAAAACTAGTTTCAGATAGCTTTATATTTACATATGTGTATATGTCTCATTTTGTGTTCAAAAATAAATGGTCACTTCAATCATACTACATAATCTTTGAAGTAACCATATGAACTGCTGCTCAAGCACAGGTAGTTTGGTTAACAAAATCTAACTAGCATTTTCATAAATTTTCCTTTGTTATTAAATCGGTTTGTGAGAAAATTAACCATGGTGGTTACTAAAGGTCTTTTTCGGATTAGATTATTAAATTCAGGATTTAATTTTCTTCAGATTTCATTTGAAATATTTTCTTGTAAAACAAGTAAGGTAGAAATAGAAAATTCATTTCCCATGTTTTTCGCTTATGGCGCAGGTTTCTGGGATACTCTGTATATGCATTTATCTGGATTCTAGTTCGGATTGATATAAAATAACTGCAATGGTTAGAGAAGAAGCCGTGCAATGCTGCACATGTAGTCGTATTATGGTTATGGTTTAAGGTTTCTGGTGGCTGGTGATTGTGGTTTGTGGGTATGCTTTACACTAGATTGGAATGCATATAATATCGCGTTCACTCCACAGAGCAATACAGTGGTTGAGAAAAAACTACTATAACTATGGGCTTGGATATTGAGTTCACGATTCTTGATTTCTTACCGGTGTTCAAGGATTTTTTGTTGTGAAATACAATTCAGATTATTCGAACATCTAGTAATAGATATTATACTTTTGTAATACAAACTGACGTTAATATTTTTTTCTGGGAACGAAATGGACGCAGTTTTTTTATTATCATGGGTTAATTGAAGTCAGGTATTATGAACATTAGTTAAATTTCGATTCCCACAGGCGACAAATTTTCGTAATTTGAAAAAGCTATCCCTGTGGCTCCTCCACCACTAACATGTTTGGGGGCCGTGATTTGACGACTGGTAACCGCACTTCACGCGCAAAATATATCACTTACCGAGATCTGCTTTAGCAGAGTGCCACACCCAGCAATGGGTAGAAGGCGTAATGATATATTTATTTATTTATTTTAGTTAAATTTCGGTAACAACTACTTTTGAAATAAGTGTGCTAATCACTGAGCTATATTAACCTGAATAATATTATAAAACATTAACAAAATTGTCACCAATAGTGTTATCGAAGTCTCGTTTCGGTTATCAGCCTCAGGTGATCTCGACTACCTAAGTCTTATCTCATTTTCGAGAATCGACGGGAGTCTCGACTTTACAAAGTCAAATTATTTCAATAATTATAATACATTATTGTGTTAAGTAAATAAATGAAACAGTTGATAAATGACATTAAATACACTGATGAGAAAAAAAGAAACACTTAAAATGCGCGCATAAATATATTTGTGTCTTTACAAAGTATGGGATGGCTAGCTCAGTGGTATGAAGTCGGCCTGTGGATCCTGAGGTCCCTGGTTCGATTCCCACAGGCGACAAATTTTCATAATTTGAAAAAGCTATCCCTGTGGTTCCTCCACCACTAACATGTTTGGAGGCCGTGATTTGACGACTGGTAACCGCACTTCACGCGCAAAATATATCACTTACCGAGATCTGCTTCAGCAGAGTGCCACAACCAGTAATGGGTAGAAGGCGTGATGATATATTTATTTATTTATTTATTTACAAAGTATGTAAAATTAGTTCTGTTTATTGGTTCAGATCAATGACGTATAATACTAGACAAATTATGCCGTATTCAAGTCAATGCAGTGTTGTGAAGCAGAAAGGGATGGAATAACTTGTTGGTGAGGCGGGTGCGCGGCAAGGGGCGAGTACACTTTGATGTTCTGCAAGTTGCAAACATTTGTGAAGTTATTTTTATATTCAATTACTTACTTTTCATACATCAAAGTAAAGGTTAGTTTTTGACATATTAAGTGTTTTGTATACGCACTTTTGTATTTAAATAAATAAAATGCTTGCGTCTGGTAACTGTCATCAACATAAATGCAACCTGCATAACATCAACTTGTACTAGCTCTTTGCCGCGCACCCACCTCACCATCCAGTTATTCTATTCCCTTCTGCTTTACAACAAATGCCGTTGTTATCTGTCTAGTAATGTTTTGTCTGAGGTTCAGATGCAGAATTTTGTGCCCTAAAACGTTTATTACAAGCTTTTTTGCTTAAAATATTTAGGGAAGCAGGAAATTACAAAATTATAATTTTACATGTTAAAGTCCTATGTTCGAGAGTCGTGGTCACCACCCTAGTGGGGAGGAAGGGTGAGCACCCCTGCTTGTCCCCGCTGCGGACGCCCATGTATCTGGTTTTAAATTGTATTGCATTGTTCACTGCAAGTTAAAAGTTTATAATTTACAAAAAAGGCAAATATTTAAAACAAGTGTTTAATAGCTGTATTCTTTTTGCATTTTTTTTTCCTCAGCTCAGCTGCTACGTAAATTGAGATAAACTTGGTTAAAATGTAGTCAAAAAGAACATTTTTTTATTAAGAAACAGTAAAAAGATGAGCCACAAAGACAAATATCAATAATTTTGAACCTTATCATCACTTGAACCATTTATTTAGATTTAGATTAGTTAAGATTGTTTTGGGGTAATGGCTCAGTGGTATCAAGTCGCACTGTAGATCCTAAGAACCCTGGTTCGATCCCCACAGCCGACAAAACATTTTCACCAATTTTAAATTACCCCTGTGGCTCCCCCACTACTAACATCTTTGGAGACCGTGATTTGACGACGCTGTTAACCGCACTTTACGCGTATAAATATATCACTTACCGAGATCTGCTTCGGCAGAGTGCCACACCCAGTAATGAGTAAAAGGCGTGATGATATATTTATTTATTTATATTTTATACAAGATGATATTTAATTTTTGTATATTTAATTTATTTTCTTAAATAATATGAAAAGTTATTGCGAATTTGTTGTCTCAGTGTTACCAGGGAAACATCTCTGTATAGTATATAAACAGTAATTTCTATTTCTTAATTTTCAATTTATTTAGTAATTCTGTAGCAGTTGAACTGTTGAGAAAAATAGAATGTATAAATTATGCATGGGTAATGAAAGTAACATGGCATGTTAGTAACGATTTAGAATCTAAATTTAGCTGGGCGTGAAGATATTTACGACGCCATGTGTGGTTCACCCTCATTTTAAACAGTTTAAACCCTGGTTCCTGGTTGTCACGCCGTGTTTCTGTTATAATCGAACCTCGTTAACGTCAAAAATAAAATAAACATTACTCGAATTTAACACGCTCAATATTTTACTACTATCTGTCAACTTTTTAACCTGAAATGTGAAATATCGACTATGTTTCATATATAACTCAACTCTTATATAAATGTCACTTTTGTCAGTTTGACATCGAATAAACAGGAAAGAAAACTTAAAAGGTAGGTATTTGTACATGTATCAAGAAAAGAATAGCAGTTCACGAACTATACACAGTATGTCCCAAAAATAACGAAACTTTTAATTTAAATCATAGATCATGTAGCGCAATCTATTGAACATACACATTGTTAGAAAGATACATCTTTCCTCTTTCGAACGCACACAACTTCATGCAATCAGGTGAAAGTTTAAAAATTTACGCGCATTTTAATGACAGTAGTTTTTGTGTTTATGTTGTAAAAATACAATGGAACAACGAGCAAATATTAAACTTTGTGTTAAACTTGGAAATAAATTTGCTGAGACATACGAATTGATGAAAAAAGTTTATGGTGATGATTGTTTATCTCGTTCGTAGTTTGCAAAATTTAAAAATGGCCGTGAAGATTTAAATGATGATGAAAGATCTGGACGTCCAAAAGCCGCAAATTGTGCTGAATTAGTCGAAAAAGTGCGTGACATCATTGCTGTCGATGCGAATTTTACTGTTAGAATGTTGGGTGAAGAATTAAATACGAGTAAAAATACTATTTGAAGAATGCTAACTGAAGATTTGGGTAAAAGGAAGGTTTGTTCATGTTTTGTTCCACATGAATTAAATGAAGACCAAAAAGTCGCTAAAAAAGTCAACGAATTTTTGATGAAAAAACATATTTGTGTCATCGACCATCCTCCGTATTCGCCTGATCTATCACCATGTGACTATTATCTTTTCCCAAAACTGCAAATTGCTATGAAAGGAGCGTTTTATGATGATATTCCAGCCATTCAAGCAGCCATGACACAGTTGTTAAAGAACGTTCCTTTAGATGGCATAAACAAATCTATGCATGCTCTAGTTGATCTTTCTAAAAAGTGTATTGATTCAAATGGAACCTATTTTGAATAAATATTAAGTTTCAAACAGAATACAATGCGTGTTTTATTCTATATCTAAAGAGTTTCATTATTTTTGGAACTTACTGTGTACATATAATTTTGTATTTTGTAGATCATTAATGTTAAATTTTGCCGTTGTTCTCCAGTTGCCATAGATATGGCATTATTTTCTTTTTTTTGCTAGGAAAAAAAAATTAAAATCTTTAGGGATGAAAAGAAACACTTTCTTCTGTCAATTGAAGGAAGAAAATTTTTCTTTCTGATCTGGTCGTGAAAAGGTTTTTCCTGTAATCGGCAAGAAAGTGCATGCACATGAGCGCAATTTTAAAGCACTCGCTTCGCTCGTGATTTTATTTGCGCGAATGGTGCAAATTACGTCTTCATGCACGAGTTTTGTACAATGCTTTTTGTAACGAGCAAAAATTATATGATGGACAATGAGGAAATTTATTAAATTTAAAGCGTGAATTTATATTGACAGTTAAGTAATGCCATGAATTAACATTTGTTATTTGAAAACAAATTGTTTATTTTTTCTCGTAAAGTTTGTTAAAATATGTCTGATTGATGACGTCGGTGTCGCGATTTTTTCATGTTAATTTATCTCGTCAATTGTTACCAACCAACCACGTTCTCAAATAAAAATTTATCCCATAAAACAAAACCTCTTGCGATATTACACTTATTCTTAGTTACAGACTGATTGTAATTTAAAATGGATAAGAAGTTTTTATCAATAAATAAATTCCCGTATTCTTTTCCATTAAACCGTAAATTAATCTCATGTCCAACGCTGCCATTCGTTGGCTTCCTTCGACACTTTTACGTTGAGAACTTTAGTTCTCATAACCGCCTACACCATTCTGAAGCTAGCCAGGTAGACTAGCAAAGCTGGGCTACTCAGGTGATCACGCTATACAAAGGCAAGTTAGTATGGCACTAGCAAGCCGTGCCGTGCTGCGCCGTACGTCCAACGCCACGAGTCATAACCAGGGCTATAAAACATTACTCGTTTACTCGTTTTCAACCAGTGTAGACAGCTTACGTTACGTTGTGCGTGCCAAGTGCAACGTTATGTTCACGCAATGCGTATACAACCTTTCACGGACAAAGAGAAAATATGTTAAAAAGAAATTAATTATTTTTATTGCGCTTATTGGGGTTTTTTACATAGAAATACATGCTGACAGGAGAGAGTTGAATATTTAACTAAGTGGTAGAATGTATAAACCACTGCTTGTAATATCCATGTAGTCCTAGGTTCGAGTCTATCAGCCGGCAAGTGCCGTAATATCTGGCATTATATTTATATTTAAGTAACGTAAGAGATAATACGAATGATATCGGTATCGTAAAAAATTGAGCGTGTGCAAAAGCTAGTCATGATTAGTAATAAAGAAAAGAAAACAGGAAGGTAAATAAAAAAATAAATATATCATCACGCCCTCTACCCATTACTGGGTGTGGCACTCTGCCGAGGCAGATCTCGGTAAGTGATATATTATGCGTGTAAAGTGCTGTCAAATCACGGCCCCCAAATATGTTAGTGGTGGGGGAGCCACAGGGGTAGTTTTAAAATGGTGAAAAATTGTTTGTCGCCTGTGGGAATCGAACCAGGGTTCTCAGGATCCACAGACCGACTACGCTACCCCACAAAAAGGAAGGTAAAAGATGTAAAAGAACTAACTAACTTTTATCTTTCTACTTTGCGTTACATAAAATAAATGAAGGGCAAAAAAAAATGGAAACACTTGAAATTCGTGAAATTTTTCCCAATTTTTAAACCGTCATAACTTGGCGAATTTACAGCTAATTTGGACGAATTTTCGAGGGTGTAAAAGTTTAAGGTGTCTATTTAAAAGAAATAAATGCGATTTTAAGGTTAAGCCCTTCCCCCCTGAACCCTTTAGAAAAAATATGTTTTTAGTGGAATAAACGTCCAAATTTGATGATCTGTACGAAGCTAAGAAAAATTTGTAGACTCGATTCACCATCAGGGCAATAAAGTTTATTCAATTCCCTGCAAAGGGCGTAAAGAATGAAGTTAAGCGTGCTTGAAGTTGAATGTGCATTTGGGGGTTTTCAGCTTGATACTAAAATTTGTATCTAAAATATAAAAAATAAATGAAACTATTACTAAAACTGCAAGTAATGATAGCACAGAATTATATTTTATACAAATTAATAATAAAAAAACTAATCAGACTACTAGCAAACACAAAAGAAAAAAATCTGGTGTGGTCACCACAAGACTTTCTTATACACAGCATATATATGTAGAATATATGAATGTTATATAATATTATTAAACATGTAATTTAATTTTTCAATAATTCAGCATTTATCTGTTTGAAACATAAAATAACAATTTTGTTTACGTATAATTTTTTAGTAATGTTGACTACTTTATGTCTAACTTTACTGATGAGGCATATAAAGAATGTTCGTTTTTCGAGCCTAACCATTGGTATCTTAGGAATCGTGTGATACGAAGTCGATTAAATTGAGGCAAAGTTGCCAAATTAGTTGACCATTTTAATGATGTATTTGTTTTTCCGAAAAAAGACATAGATAACTAGATAAAGCGAAAATTAAAATTTTAGTCGTTTTAAAATTATTTACTATTTGATCAATGAAATTGATATAGCATCAAAAACTTGAAATTGAACACTTATGACTTGCTCCTTGCATTTGACAATTATTTGACATATAAATGTTAAGCATGTTTATGTTTTTTGTTTCTATTGCTACTATGATTATTGGAATATATTATTAAATATATAAATTAGTTTTTCTCAAAATTAGACGCATTTACAGGAAAATTACATATAATATTTTATGTTCCAAATATTCTAGCTAACATCTTTTATTAGAAACTTTTTTTCGTAACTGATTTCATTTTTGAAATAAATGGAATTTATTGTTTTGCGTGTCCAGTAAATCTTCCTCTTCCGGTTTTTCAATTTCATTCAAAATCAACTCATCTGTTCGTATTTTCATGAAACTTATAATTACCAAGTTTCGTTAACAAATCTTATCCTGTTCTTGAGATATTGCACACTCGGACACACATCCATCCATCCATCCATCCATCCACTCACACACACACATACATACATACAGACATCATTGAGAAAATGATCAAAACGGATTCAATGGATAAAAAATGAATAAATAACGTCATTACAAAATATGTCTCTTTATTTTTTCATAACAAAATAATTTATTAAGTGTAATCTATAACGAGTTTTTTCGAATATGTAACGTTTCATTTGGTTAAATATAAATAGTAAAAACTATAGGTATGCATCTGATACATGTGGTCGGATTTTGGATCGGAATTCGGATCGAATTTCGAATATCAAATCTCGGTTTGGGTCAGATTTTTTATCGGATCGGTTCAGATTTCGGATTGAGTCGGATCGGATATCCAAATTTTCGAAATTGCAGACCGGGAGGTTAATTCTGTATCTTGCGTGACTACTTGCGGCACTAATACTAACACGATTTGTCACATGCATACTGTAAACCATCTGACGGATATTTTACGAACTTATTGATATGACGTCACGAGTTGCGAGGCACGCAAATATAGTTGCGTGACCAATGTAGGTCCTGTTTCTAATTTGCGACACTATCTGTCTCATTCTAACAGTATATCTGTCGTTCATTTTACTGTTTATTTGTGTTTTTCTAACCAAACTTCTGTGCTCTGCTTGAACAATTTGTGACAAATTATTTACAAAATATTTCTGTATGTATTAATTTAGCCCATAGAATAATGTAACCTTGTAACTGTGTAATTTTTCTTAAACTTTAATCTTTAGTATTATTTATTGTGATTATAGTTACATTGGCGTATATATTTTATTGTAACTTATCGAAATCAGTAATCATGAAAATTGTTTCAGATTATCGTTGTTTAATAATAATGGCTTTAGTGGGCATTTTTTTACCAACACTAAATTTGGCGTAAAAACTTAAGGCACGAAATTCCTCCATAAAAGTTACTAGAAAGAATACAGTGAGGTCAGACATTTTACTAATGCAAATGTAGTCACGCAAATACTAACGCAAGATACAGATTCAACCTCCTGTACTATTGAGCATATTATGTGGTTCAGTAAATAGATGCAAGAGTTCTATGATTTGAATCTTGTTTTACAATCTGCAACATAGTAACTAATAAATAAATAAATAAATATGGAAATAGTTGAAGTGAAAACTAGACCTAACCTCAATTCTCTCTTCATCATTAACTAGACTCTCATATGAAAACGCAAGTCTTTACAACTTCTGATTAGATTACGTATCTAGCAATGTGGGTGCTATTGCTATTCCACGAATACACACTTACACATCATTCACTGCATCTCTGTATCTCTGTGTACATGTACTTGCATTCGTATTTCCTGTAGTTGTGCATATGTGAGAATATGTGTATGATATTGATGAGGTGGCTATGTATGAACGTATATTAGGTTTGTTGTGAACTAACCAAGTTGTAAGTTAGAAACAAGTGAGTGAGTAGACTGACAAGTGAATTGACAGAGACAGAGATGCAAGATATTGAGTTCAAGCAACTAGATTATGTTGTGGTTCTAGGATGTGTGTGTGTGTGTTTATGTTTATTCTGTGTGATTTGATTTCTAGTGGATTATGTTATCAATGGAATGTCTTTGATGAAGAGTAACTGTTAAGATAGGAATTATAGGGATTTAGTTTGAATTGTTACGAGGCTAAACTGGTGACAAAAAAAAAGAAACGAAATTCTTTTAAACCGTCATAACTTGGCGAATTTTCAGCTGTTTTGGACGAATTTTTGAGGGCGAAAAACTTTAAAGCAGGGTTGAGAGATTTAAATCAAATTTATTTAAATCATGATTTAATAATTTAAACATAAATGAATAATTTTTATTATTGTGTATGTATTTATTAAATTAAAAATACAAAAAAATTACAGTAAAAAAAT
Source organism: Pterostichus madidus (assembly GCA_911728475.2). NCBI lineage: Eukaryota > Metazoa > Arthropoda > Insecta > Coleoptera > Carabidae > Pterostichus > Pterostichus madidus. Next base: position 29,164,587 of record OU452314.1, read on the forward strand.
AAAAACATGTTTTAATAAATCATAAATATTTGAATATGAAAATATAACAATTCAAATAACAAAAAAAAAAGTAGAAACGTTTAGTCATTTAGGGGTACATTATTATTAAAATGTTTAAATAAAAAGACCAGTTTTCTCGCCTTTTCAGTTCCTAGTCGGTTTCTCAATTTTGAATGCACAAATCCAAATGATGAAAAAAATCGCTCAAAACAAGCTGAAGACGAAGTGGCGCATAAAATTGATTTTATAATTTTCAATATTATATCTTTATTTTGTCCTAATTCGTCTTTTTGCGACATCCACCATTGAAACGTTGTTCAGAATTTCTTTTGAATACATTACACAATACATAATATTTAAAAATTTAATACAAAATACCCGTTTTTAAAAAAATAATTAAAAAAATATAATTTAAAACAAAAAAATCTGATTTAAATCAAAAAAACGATTTTTTTTAATATTTTTTTTTTAAAAACATGTTTTTTATCCACCCTGGTTTAAAGTTACTTTAAGGGGATATATGTGATCTTAGGGTTAACCCCTTCTGCTTCTCTCCTCAACTCCCTAGAAAAAAAATGTTTTTAGTGGAAAAAAAAACGTTCATCTTTGACGATCTGTACGGAGCTAAATCAAAATTGTGGACTCGCTTCACCCTCAGGACAATAAAGTTTATTAAATTATCTACAAAGGATGCTATGAATGAAATTCCTACGATGCGTGTTTGAAGTTAAATATGCATTTGGGGGTTTTTCCTCTTAACTCGACGACTTTTCAACAAAATCGAACAATTCTTTCAGAAAAGAAACTGTTTTGTCTCTAAGGGACTGTACGCGAATTAGGATTATTCACTTTTGCACCCTTCAACCCCTCCTCTCCAACAAATAAAACATTTTTAGGCCAAAAACTCTTAAAAATTGAATATCCCATTAGACTACTTTCTACTCTAAGCACACAAATAACTAACTAACTTTGTCCAACAGAACGGTGATATGGATAGCGTTACGGTATTCGTGATCGTGTAGATTTAAATGATGATGAAAAATCTGGAGGTCCAAAAGCCGGAAATCGTGCTGAATTAGTCGAAAAAGTGCGTGAAATCATTGCTGTCGATGCGAATTTTACTGTTAGAATGTTGGATGAAGAATTAAATACGAGTAAAAATACTATTTGGAGAATTCTAACTGAAGATTTGGGTAAAAGAAAGGTTTGTTCAATTTTTGTTCCACATGAATTAAATGAAGACCAAAAAGTCGCTCGTGTAGAGCATTGTAAAAACATCGTTTTTGCTGAAAACGATCCAAATTTTCTTGTTTAGCCTGATCTATCACCATGTGACTATTATTTTTTCCCAAAACTGAAAATTGCCATGAAAGGAGCGTTTTATGATGATATTCCAGCCATTCAAGCAGTCGTGACACAGGTGTTAAAGAACGTTCCTTTAGATGGAATAAAAAATCTATGCATGCTCTAGTTGATCGTTCTAAAAAGTATATTGATTCAAATGGAACCTATTTTGAATAAATATTAAGTTTAAAACACAATACAATGCGTATTTTATTCTATATCTAAAGAGTTCTGTTATTTTTGGGACAAACTGTGTATGCATAAAACATCTCAAATTACTCACGCTAACAACGAATCTAATAACAAATCTAACAACGATCTACAAAGATTAGTAAAGATGAAAGCGATAGCCTGCACTTGTATATGAAAAAAAAGTCCATACAATGCAGTAACTGAAAATGAAACAAAAATATAAGAAAGGAAGGGAGTGTCGCCCTGCGTTTGTTTTTGAAAGTGAATTTCGCACAATTTCACACAATTGCAGGTAAATACTCTAATGAAATTACTAAATAACAAAACTAAAATCAAATAAAATGAGAGAAGTAATCCAGTAAAATAAATTTGTAATCTCATTCAGTAAATGTAAGTTAGATCTGATTCAAATGACAAATGAAATACGTGTTTTGTTTGAAAAAAAGGACAAGAAAATGTAATCTAATGCTGTGACTAATCAGAGTTGACATGTTCTTAACGCATCACAGAACTTGTCAACTATAATCAGCTTAATTCTTTGTAGAAGAAACACCAACTTCCAACAGAAACTTAAGACGAAAATAACAGAAACACAAAGGAGAACGAACGAAAGATGATCAAGCTAAAAATTTCTACTCAAATGTCTTCGAACAAAAAACAAACAAAAAAGAAATAGAAATGACAGTTGGAAGTATGTTTTAATTTAAAACACATCATTTATTTTGTTAACTGCTGAATATCAAGAAAAATAACATCCCTTGTCATGTCATCATTCCTCCTGAAGATAAAATCCCAAAAAAAATTACAGTAATCGAAAAAAAAAACAAAGATAATATCGAGATAAGTTGACAGACGGAATCTGAACAAGGCATACTTATACAGTGCCTTCCAAGAAAATATTGGCAAAGGGAAATAATAGTTTTTCTTTTAAATTAAATGTCCGGCAAACAAAATAAAATAAACATATCATCACGCCGTCTACCTATTACTGGATGTGGCACTCTACCCTAGCAGATCTCGAAAAATTATATATTTTTTTGCGCTTGAAGTGCAGTTACCAGCCGTCAAATCACGGCTCCCAAGGATGTTAGTAGAGAGGGAGCCACAGGGGTAGCTTTAAGAAAATGTTAGCATAGGGAATATTCGAGACTTCGATTGTTCGGATTTATTGAACCTTCGAATTTAGATTCGAAATTTTAAATTTTGGAATATTCCGAATTTTCTAATTTTCTAATTTTCGAATTATTCGAATTATGAATCTGGATCCTAACGTGAACACGGCATGTTGATATAAATTATTGTCAGAATAAACTCATGTGCAGAGTTTTGTATTAATTCGTAAGTAATTATTATTTGACAAATTAATTCAACTTAGATTTAAAATTTCCCTACACTGTCAAAAACGTTTTATTTAAGACGTTTTTGTATCCTTTTTATTGTAATTTTAAAACGTCTTACTAAAAGTCCATAGCATTTAGTTGGGCGGTAAGAGAATAGATGGCTTAATTAAGACGCCTAACCTTGCAGAGTTTTTGCAGAATACTTCGCCGAGTTTATTATTTAATTCGTGGCCGACTTTTCGCGAATTATGCGTGAGCATGTTTGGAGATGACAGATGGCTTTATTTCAGTGGCAAAAAATTCGAGAATTCGTAAATTCGAAGCTTCAAAAAATTTGAAAGTTCGAAGCATCGAAGTTTTTCTGACGAAATTGAAAATATTCGAATGTTCGAACGTTCAGAAAATCAAACTTCCGTGGAAATCAACGACCCTAGTTCAATAGCTGTATTCTTTTTGCATTTTTGTTTCTTCAGCTCAGTTGCTACGTAAGTTGATATGAACTTAGTTAAAATGTAGTCAAAAAGAACATTTTTCATTAAAAATCAGTAAAAAGCTGAGTGACATAGCCAAATATCAATCATTTTGAACCTTATCATCACTTGAACCATTTGTTTAGAGATTTAGGTTAGTTTAGATTGTTTTTTTGGGGTAATGGCACAGTGGTAGCAAGTCGGCCTGTGGATCCAAAGAACCCTGGTTTGATTCCTACAACCGACAAAACATTTTCACCAATTTAAAATTACCCCTGTGACTCCACCACCATATAAAAAATATAAAGATGACTTAAAACATCCAATTAAAAGCGCAATTTAACACACAAACAAAACTAAGCAGATGTCGCTTCGAACATGCATTCAGATTTTAAATTTACCACCAATGTTTACAACTGACACTTAAGATGCATAATTTATTTGGAAGTAACACGAGTTAGTTTAGTTTGAACCCAAAGTTCCCAAACAAATACGGCCATAGAGTATTATGGAGTAGATGACACAGTGGTATCGTGTCGTGTGGATATATCACTTACCGAGATCTGCTTCGGCAGAGTGCCACACTGGGTAAAAGGCGTGCTGATATATTTATTTATTTATTTTAGATTGTTATAGTTACAATTTTGAAATACACATAACTTGTCCTATGTAACCATAATGTAATCTCACACCGAATAAATTTTGGTAGCTATCAACTGTTAGGAAACTAATATCCATAGTTATGATTTTTGATAAAAAAAATAACCTAAGTTCCAAACCCTAAAGAACTCGGCATTGAGATAAGTTGAAAGACAAAATATAAAGGAGAATGTGTATGTTTTCATTAAAAACGCATCATTTATTTTGTCAACTATTAAATACCAACCCTTAGAAAACGAACATCCCTTGTCATCATTCTTCCTTTAACTCTAAAAAAAATTACAGTAACTATCAGAAAAACAAACGCAACATCGAGATAAGTTGACAGATGTAATATAAAGAAGTAGGTATATGTTTTAATTTAAAACGCATCATTTATTATGTCAACCCTTAGAAAACTAACATCCCTTGTCATCATTCTCTTTCTACCCCAAAAAAATAACAGTAACCACCAGAAAAACAAACGCAACATCTTTCAAAACAACCATTTCCTGTTATTAGAACTCTCTCATAAAACATAGTTCAACTTTCATCAAGTACATATTACATGTCTTCATTTTTTCGTCGAGTTTTTCTTCTTCAAGAAAAAAAAAAACAAAAAAAAACTGACGTTCGTCGAAGCTAACAAGATCTGAAAGCAACGCTCACGAAAAAGCAATTATGAACAACTTGGTCTTGTATTTATTTTTTTCTTAATGACGCTGGAATTAAATTCCTGTAAAATGTTAGTGATTATGGGGTGCCGGAGGGTCCGCACAAAACAAACAGACCCCCCTTACGGTTCGGCCACGCCCTTTTGCCGTCGTCGGGTTTATAGAACGCTGTGGAATTAACATTTGAGTGAGGCTGAGGTCGAGAGGCGGCCATCTTGGATCGTGATGTTCTGATGTTGTGATAATAGGATTTAATGTTGATGCATGTCAGGCTTGTCTGATTAATTCAAGTTTTGACAGATTATTTAAATGTTTGTGTAAGCAGACAGGTTTTTTTTTATTTGATGAGAGTTTATTTTGTGAATAAGCGGCGGTGTAAAAGGAATTATGACTGTATTTTTAAGCTCAATTATTACTTAATTTAAATAAATATTTACTCAATTATGTCCAATTGTTTGTGCAGTAAGCACTTCACAAATTTTTGACTGGGACAATGGAGTGAATTGTCTGAAATGACATGCATAACTGTATAATATTTATTTAGAGATTTATTTATTTATTTGCTGTGATGCAAAATAAAAATTAAGCACAGTACAGAGATCTCACAGATTGTAGAAAAGTCCGAATTATTCGTTTACAATTATTGTATTTTTGGCTATAAGATGATGCCGAGATCTGTAATTGTAGAATTGGTAGTTATATCTACAATTTTTGTCTAATGTTACTTCTATTACAATTTTTATACGAATAGTAATTCCGAGAGTCGAGATTATAGTAAGTTTCATTTCGTCTCGTAATTTAGAAATCGGACTTATTATAAGAGATTTGAAAAAATGTAAAATAAATTTCATAACCATTGTCGCAATCCTAATATAAAACAATCTATCCTCTTCTGATAATTGTCTATAAATGATATAATTTTTCTGTGATTAATGCTGCTCCTTCTGCACTTCCTGTTCATATATTCGTCAGGATAAATAACAAACGAAGTACAGGGAATATGTACATCAGTTTTATTAAGATCAAGATTTACAAAGATAATTAATTTCAACTTCTCTCGTCGATCGTCGGATACAAACTATCTTAAAACTATCTACAAAGTCACCATGCACCCTTAACCATTTACACACGTCTCTTCATCCCTCACCTATTCCAATATGTTCTCACATTCGGCGTCACTCAGACAAACCCAGACACACTTGACCATAATTTATTAGTTTGTAAACACAAACACAACCCCAAACATATCATTCTCACGATACTTGATATTTTCTAAAACTAATAACCATAAATTAACTAAAACTAAACAAAACACATAATTTAACAAAAACAGCCTACATTATAAATAATGCCACACCAGCATTTATCATTTATTGTATATACGTAATAATGCTTTTATTTAACTCTGCATTTTAATGGTGAGTTCGTTATTCATTTCTTAAAGCTACGTTTTAACATCAGAACATAGTCACTGTTTTAGTCTTTGTTTCTGGTTTTTTGTTTCTGTTTATGTCGAAAAATTTCCAGCTCTTAACATAAACATAACCTTAATTAATTATTCTAATAAAGGTTTATTCACTTAAATGAGAAAATAATAGTAAAAATATATTTGAAATACTTTAAAAATTATAAAAAATTGTTAATAAGGAACAGGAAATTGTTGTCAATAATATTACTGTTAATAATATGAACAGGTATGGAATAAATCAATGTTTCTTTAGACAATACAAAAGTTTCCACTTTACATTATGTCAATATAAGCAACTGTAACAACTATGTTAATAATATACACACACAATAAATATTATGTATTTCACTTACTGAAAACCATTTATCGATATATTTTACTTTGCTCGGTTCTTTTTATTAGTTGTGTACAGATTAGATATACTGCAATTTACGGTTATGTTTATAAACGTCAAAATTTACTAGCGCTGGCTCACTGCATCTTCTTCTTCCATAAGCGTCTGTGGCCAAAATACGAATTACGCGCTTGGCGCGAAATTTAAATCGCTCTCAAAAACACTTTTTTTACAGTTGCGTAATGAAGCACTTTCCGCACTAGTGTTTCTTTGCTTTCAGAAACGCACTTGGTCTGCATTCATCTACTTTCCATACGTAACCAAGGCAATAATAGTTACGTAATAACAAAGAAATCGCACAGTTGTAGGAAAAATATATTACACAAACAATTTGTACCCAGTGTTGCTTCTCTCACATAGTCTAATATTTTAAGTTTTTATCTAACTTAATCGAAGTCAATATTTTCATAGTTCTCGAGATCCCATGATGACCCTCGTAGAAAACACCCAGTATTTAAATTTCACCAAGTCAACAAACCTTCATCCTTACTTCCTTCAACATTTCTAAGAACCTCTCGCTTTGCCTCAAAAACTATTTAACATGTCAAAATCGTCGTCCGAAACATCGGCATCGGCATATTTCATAAATTATCTCGGTTGTTCCTGTACCGTATATACCTATGGCCCATAAATCACGGTATGACGAACGACCCTGACGGCAGGCCCTCTACATCTCGCTAACGAGCCGCCCATGGTAGCCATATTCAGTGTATTTATAAGCTACGTACATGCTATTTTGTCATGAACTGCTATGGTGCAGTTTGCATGCGAAAGGCTTGTGCGGTATGCATACTAAAATATATGAAGATTTTAATTTGTAGGCATAGTTTGTCTCATGTGGTTTAAAATGAGTGGTTTGTAATTATGGTTGGAAATTAGTGGTTTTTAGATTTTAAGTAAGGTTGGAACAGGAGCTTTTAATTTTTTTACTGCAAAAAGATGGTTTGTTAATTGGATCAAAACAGAAGTTGAAGCAGGGTATACTTAACACAAACCTTCATTTTGTGATTTTGTGTTTTAAATATCTTTTAGAAATTATTGCTCTAGTTGATAACGAGATGCCAAGATTATCGAAATGTATTGAAATTAGTCAGCCGCTATTTTATATCAAATGTCAAATAGTAAAACATGAATTTGTAATTTAGTTGCTATATATTGTCGCTTTCTTCTTTTCTAATCTTTATAGATTCTTTATTACGAGGGCAGGGTGAAAAGCCCCAGAAAAATGAAACAAGAAATCATTTATTTGGTCAAAACATATTTTATTTCTCAACATAATCTCCTTGTAGCTCGATACACTTCGTCCAACGTTTTTATAATTTTTCGATCCCTTCCAAATAATACTATTTTGGCAATCCTTCAAAATAGGCGTTTGTCTCAGCGATGACCTCATCGTTGGAGCCAAATCTCTTTCAGCCGAGCCATTTCTTCAAGTTTGGAAATAGATAAAAATCGCAGGGTCCTTGTTATTGCGCTTGAACATCGCCAAACACTCCTTTCAACTTGTCACACGGTCGGCCAAATCTGGAGAATATGGTGGATGACGAACCAATTCGTAGCGCAATTCATGCAATTTTGAATTTGTCACACGGTCGCGCTTGTTGTCAACTGAGAGCAAATGCGGCACCCATCTGGCAGATAGCTTTCTCATATCCAAAAATTTATGCAATATGTTCCGTACCCGTTCGGTTGAGATGCTCATAGCCTCAGCATCTCGTGCACTCTAACTCGCCGATCGTCCAATATCATCAATTGGACGACCAGAACGTTCGGCGTCCTTTGTGGTCATACTACCACAGCGAAAATCAGTAAACCACTTGTGAATCGTTCCAATCGATGGTGAGGAGTCCCCATAATGTTTAACAAGCGATGCTTTGGTTTGCGTAATGTTTTTTCCACGCAAGAAATAATGTTTAATCAAGACGCGAAATTCCCTTTTTTCCTTGTTTTCAAAAATCTTCAAGGTTGCTTGCTTTCGATGGGTGTCAAAACAGAACTGAATGACATAACAGTCTGAAAATTTTAATACGTTCTAGTTAAAGATGGTACATCACAAATGTCACATGAGATTTGCGATTGTGGCGCCATCTGTTTTATTTTTCAGGGACTTTTCATCCTGCCCTCGTACTAGTGATAAAATAAACAAAAACCATAGAGGTTGCTGTCATTTTCGTTGTCTCTGTGATTTTTTTTTATTTGTTTAGCGCATTATTCTTTAACAACCAACACTTCACTCATTTTAGGCAATTATTTAGTTTTGTTTACTTGTTACCATGCATGTTGATATTTCTAATGTTTCTACAAAAAGACAAATGTCATTAAACTTTTACACCCGCTAGAATACTACCACTTTTCTTTACTTGTTAAACAGTCTACGATTATTTTAAATCCTTAAATCTACTGGAATATTTTGAATGTAGTCGACACGATATGTGTACTTGTTCATGCATTCCTCCAAATTGTAACTATTCAACATAACCCATAAAAAGTTTGACAACCTCTGTTCATTCTCCATCCCTTCCCCCACCCCGCATTTCGAACACAACAGATTAGAATCTCCGAGACTGCGGCTGGCTATGACTAGCTCTCTTAGAGAGCTCTGGTTTAAAGTCAAACCTTACCGTGAATCTTTGCCTTGTTGTCCGACCCGCGATGTGATGTTATGACCAGACTCTGACTCTGACGCAGAGCCTACTCCGCCCCATGTGCGGTGTTTGCCTGGGGGCGGTAGCAAGGTGCATGTTTACAGGTGAGCGGCGGTTCGTGTTGGTTTGTGTAATAGTGGTACCGATATTTATGAATACGGTCGTTTTGTTTAGTTTGGTAGTAACAAGAAATTTTCAGTTAGAATGTTTACCTGTAATTGTGTGAAATTCACTTACAAAACAAGTGCAAGGCGACACTCCCGTCCTTTCTTATACTTTTTATTCGTGACTAGCACAGTGGTATGAAGTCGGCATGTGGATCCTGAAAACCCTGGTTCGATTCCCACAGGCGACAAATAATTTTCATAATTTCAAAAGCTACCCCTGTGGCTCCTCCACCACTAACATGTTTGGGGACCGTGATTTGACGACTGGTAACCGCACTTCACGCGCAAAATATATCACTTACCGAGATCTCCTTCGGCAGAGTGCCACACCCAGTAATGGGTAGAAGGCGTGATGATATATATATATATATATATATATATATTTATTCGTTTTCTGATCTTACATAGAGTATTATGGAGTAGGTAGCACAGTGGTATCGTGTCGTGTGGATCCTGAAAACCCTGGTTCGATTCCAACTGCCGACAAACATTTTCACCACATTAATACTACTCCTGTGGCTCCCGTTCCACCGACATCTTTGAGGGCCGTGATTTGACGGCTGGTAACCACACTTCATGCGCAAAAATATATTACTTATCGAGATCTGGTTCGACAGAGTGCCACACCCAGTAATGGACAGACGGCGTAATGATATATTTATTTATTTTATTTTACATAGAGTATTTAGCTACAATTGTGTGGAATTCACTTTTAAAAACAAGTGAAGGACGACACTCTTCCTTTTTCAGTTTTTAAATTAGAGTGGCTAACTGTAATTTTGTGGAACGCATAGTCTATATGCATGATAGTTAGACTTCCACTACTCAGATGGCGCAAAATATAGTCCCAGTGAGTAACATGGTAGTTTCTTATCTATAGTAGTATATTGTGATCTGTGGTTATCACTATAATAATGACAGGATTGGTTAAAACATACACACGTGACAATAAATGAAACATTATATTGGTTTTGAGAATTTACATAAATAATCTATAAAATAAATCACATACGAAAAAACATCATAAAAAATGTCGAGTATGTAGTTTGCAGTTTTTAATTTTGGATACGACGTCAAGTTTTCATCTGTTTTTTAGCTTCTTAATTTACTTTTAATGAGGATCGTATTTTGCCTTGTGATAGGAACTTCAAACACGGCGTGCAAAAATGTTGTATTTTGTAATATAAACATAAATTAAATCAATTATTCTGCTCATAAATCGCTTTATGAATGAAAATGTAGTAGTTTGTCTCCATTTTCAACTTTATTTACAAAGAACCGCACACAACTATCCAAAGAGCCGGATTGTGGCCACACTAATCGAAAATGAAATGGTATACTGATATATCAATTCACCGTAAATACTTAAAATACACTTATTATTTGTATTACTATCATACCAGTATTGTTTAACAACCACTGGCACACTCAAAATCTCCATCCTAAGATCAGACATCGCTAACACAACCAAAGGATAAACCCGCGCCAAGCTTCGGTCGCTTGCTGGTCGGCTCTACAGCGCTGCTACAGCTTATATAAGTCTTGTCTTCTTGTCTTGTTACGTTGGCAAGATGAGTTGAGGCAAGAGGCGGTCACGGCTCAAGACAATGTTGCTTTGCTGCACTGATCATCACTAGATTTATGAAGGAAAAAGAATGAGTATGAGAATGAAGCAGGGGAGATTAAGCAATAAAAATTGTTTTTTTGTGTAAGGTTGTTTTATGGAAGAAATTTGCATAAAGTACAACTTTGCAAATTATAATGATGAAGCTCTTTAGGTTTATTTTTATTTTACTATGCTGGATATAACTAGAATTTTATTCCAGTTATGGTATAAGGGACCTACAGATTATTGTGGAATATATTCTATTACTTCTATTTTTTATGGGGTAATGGCAGAGTGGTTATCGTGTCGGCCTGTGGATCCAAAGAACCCTGGTTCGATCCTCGCAGCCGACAAAACATTTTCACCAATTTAAAATTACCCCTGTGGCTCCCCCACCACTAACATCTTTGGGGGCCGTGATTTGACGGCTGGTAACCGCATTTCACGCGCATAAATATATCACTTACCGAGATCTGCTTTGGCAGAGTGCTACACCCAGTAATGGGTAAAAGGCGTGATGATATATTTATTTATTTTTATTTTACTCCTATTTTATTTTTATACATTTTATTCTCGTACAAAACTGCCAGTATGAACAATAGTTATTTTTATAACAAGTGCCGAAAAAGGATTGTTACGTGCAAGTGCAGAATCTGCACGAGCAAGTAACCTTTTTCGGCACGTGTTATAAACAATATTTTTCCTACAACTGTGCGATTTAGTAAATCACTAGAATGTTATCAAAATTTATAAAATTTTAATGATACTCGTATTACACGAGAACGCTGTTTTACGGCGTTGCTATGGTTTGTTTGTTGATTGCTTGCACATTGTTCTACTTTATTTATAATATTTCACTAATTTCAAGATAATTTCTTTAAAATTATCTTGATTGGAATAGTACAGTGAGTGATTCTTCTTTACCATAAACATCTCCAAAGATAATTGAAGCCCAATATCAACTGTGCGATTTCTTTGTTATTACGTAACTATTATTGCCTTGGTTACGGGTGGAAAGGAGACAAATGCAGACCAAGTGCGTTTCTGTAAGCAAAGAAACACTAGTGCGAAAAATAATTTGTTACGCAACTGTCAAAAGAAAGTTGTATTGAGAGCGATTTAAATTTCGCGCCAAGTGCGTAATTTATATTTTGGCCACAGACGCTTATGGAAGAAGAAGATGCAGTGAGGCAGCGCTAGTAAATATGCAGTAGTATATTTTGACGTTTATAAACATAACCTTAAATTGCAGGACGTCTAATCTGTACTCAATTAATAAAAAGAAGCCAACAAAGTGAAATATATCAATAAATGGTTTTATTTTAAGAGTAAGTGAAATACATAATATTTATTGTTTGTGTATATTATTAACACAATTGTTACAGGTGCTAATATTGACATAATGTAAAGTGGAAACTTTTGTACTGTTTAAAGAATCATTGATTTCTTCCGTACCTGATCATATATTAACAGTAATATTATTGACAACAAATTCGGAGGCTTTAGAAGTACCAGCAGCAGGTTGATTGTCATTGTCGAAAATAGATCCAACATAGCATGAGCTGGGGCTTCAATTATCTTTGGAGGTATTTATGATAAAGAAGAATCACTCACTGTAGTATTCCAATCTAGACGATTTTGATGAAATTGTCTTAAAATTAGTGAGATATTTTTAAATAACGGAAAACAATGTGCACGCAATCAACAAACAAACCATAGCAACGCCGTAAAACATCGTTCTCGTGTAATATCATTAAAATTTTATAAATTTTGATAATATTCTAGTGATTTACTAAATCGCACAGTTGTAGGAAAAATGTTGTTTATAACAAGTGCCGAAAAAGGTTACGTTCTCATGCAGATTTCCGTACTCGGCGAGCCTCGTGCGTTAAATTCTGCACTTGCATGTAACAAACCTTTTTCGGCACTTGTTATAAAAATAACTATTAAGCACAAAATCCCGAAATGGTGGTTATCTGCAGTTTTAATGTTACTGACTGTACGAACCTAGCATCACTTCCCTTACTTTATTTATCCAAAACTATCTGACACACAAACGCACCTCACTCATCAAACTCGATAATTTGACGTTGATTCACCAGACATCAGATAATCATCATCATCATCATCTACGTTAATTCACCATCGCTATGCATTTAATTCCCTGCTATGCAAACACCCCCCGGCTCTGACAGCGTTCCGTGCGCCCACTGACAGCCACGCCACGCCACACAACCTCGACTTGCGACTCTGTAATTTATTCAATTAGTACCACTGGATCGCATGGAGATGAGGTGGAGGACACTCAGTGTGCTGAGCCTGTTTGCTATTAATTTGTTTATTCATAAGATGGTCGATTATTATTTTTTAGCTGGTGGTAATTAGCATAAAGTAAATATTTTGAAAGCGGATGAGACTGGTTTGTGATGGAAGCAGAAACGGGTTTATGGAATTTTGTTTTATGGGAATATTCGCATTTAGGAGGTTTATGGTTGGATCATCTGTTCGACATAAATGAAACTACAGGGAATTCAATTTTTCACAATAATATTTAGGCATGGAATTGTAGAGTAAAAAATATATTCATTTATTGATATCTGAAATATCTGTGCTTTCGACTAAAGTGACTAGCTAGTCTAGACTAAGTGAATTTCATTTGGCAACGTAGCATTATCTGTCACTTCAGGTAAATAATGCCGCCATATTGTCTACCTATTTGAAATGTTTCAAGTGTTTATAGGTCAAAACAAGGAAGTATTATTGAAGTATTGGTGCCAACGGTTAGTATTTTACTGTAAAGATCGTATGACAATAAATATACAATAATTAGGCTTGTTTTTAGGATTTTTTCAATCAATGCAAACGGCAGTATTTTCAAATTTACAAACCCATATAGGAGTGACGTCAGAGCAGATAAAATTTATCCACGACATTCACAAAATAAGCTATCTCTTTTCTTCTCATTTTACTCGTATAAGTCTATGCGCACATCGTTTGTCATAAGAGGCGGGGCTTATCCATTTGAATCTTAACGGCAGTAACATAACAGTTTATAAATTCGTTCCTTGTTTGAATGAACAAAAACTTGTAATACACTTATTAAAAACAGGTAAGTGATAGTATTTTATATTATTCATATATAAATATAATATTATATTCATATATGAAATATATTTGCTTAAACATATTGTATTTTTAGATTTACAAAAGTTGGTTGTATGCCACTGATTATTTACTGCTGACAACTTGTGTCAACGTAAAATTTTGAGGTTATGTGATGTATTATTGTTATTTATATATATATATATAAATCATAAATTATTTTCTACAGAATCATGCCCGGGAAAGTTTTAAATAGCCAATCGCAAAAGTTATTTTAAATGTGTTAGAGTTTTTCAAAAAGGAGAAAAACGCTAGCACCATCTATCAAACTTTTGCCGTACTAAAATCAAATCTTGATTCATACGAATAATTCGCTTGAATTTTATGACGTCACTCCTATATGGGTTTGAATGATCTATACGACGTATCTCGTTAGAGGCATTAGTTCACGTGCCCGCTCTGTAAATTTGAAACTAGGAATTTTAATGACATATGAAACGGCCATAATAAGCGAAGCGCAATTTAATGAAGTTGGCCATGTCCCAGTGTGTAACATGGCAGTTTCTTATCTATAGTAGTATATTATGATCTGTGATTTCCACTGTAGGAATATTTCAAATGTTTGCCTTTTTATATATTCATTATATAACATATTATTTATTTATATACATACATATATCCTGCATTGCATCCTCATACCAATATCTCCATATTTTCTCAGAATTTCTCTAAATATGTATATATTACTTTCACGCAACCTTTTAAAAGTAAACAAGCTTTCATTACAAGCATACAAATATAAAAATATCTATTACTCATACATAGTTATAATTATCACTGTTTTGAATATAAATGTATTTATATAATTTTACGAAGCGAAGTACAGTCCACATATACTTCAGCCCTGTTTACGTTCTGCTAAAAATAAACGCAAGTTTAAACCGAATAAATTCTCCATCCAGGGTCATTCACCACACAAGTATTCATCATAAAATATGAACCGCATGTTGTAAAACCAGCGGCATGAATAGTAAAATAACTCGGTGTATGGAGCATAAAAAGGTGCGAGGCTGACCGTTTATAAGGCAGGTTAAATGGTCTCGCAACCTCGCAACTGAAATTGATTAAAAATTCTAAAGTCATGCGGAACTAATGTCGCACCATTTACGATGAGAATGTACTCGTTGTTAGTAATGTTGTCGATGATTCTATGAACGCTTATGTATTATAATTGTTGAATAAATGTCGATGGAATACAATCAATTATTTTTTTATTCATTTATGCTAGTCTATATACAAGAAACTTAAGGGAGGACACCAGTTGAGCCTGCTAAAAAAAGGTATTTTTTGATAATTTTTTTAGGACATTAGAATAAATGCAATCGCTGTGGGTTTTTAGCATGTAATAAAGTAATATTTCAGCTTTATTTTCAGAAATTTTCAGCAGAAATAATTTGTTTCCCTGCCATTGGCAGCCCTGCGAATATAGAGCTGCAGGCGGTGCATTGGTCGCTTGCGGGACAGCGCGTTTAGTACTGAAACAACGGAGAAAAAAATGGATTCGTGTTTCGGGTTCTAAATTAAATTATCTAAAAGGTAGCATAGGATTTTTTCGAAATTCGCAAAATTAAAAAAATGGCGGCGTTAAAAAAAAATTCAATTTTTCGTTGAAAAAATCGCTACTAAAATGCGCATAAAAAATCGAAAAGTTGGTATATCCGAAAAATCCTATGCTACCTTTCAGATAATTCATTTCTACATAGGGAACCGAAAGAATCAGCAAAATTGATCGAATAGTTTCAGAAATCTCTGTCCCGCAAGGCAAAAAAATGTGGTTTCGAGAAAAACGCCTTTAAAGATTTCAGTTTTATTTAAGTTTTATACCTGCCCAGTTCCCTATTTCTCGCTGTATCTTCGTAACGACTTTGTATATCGAATTGGTATTTTGACTCAACATTCAAGACAGTATAAAGATGCCGAAAATGCAAAAAAAAATATCGATTTTTTGAAAATTTTCAACAGATGTCCCCCCTTAAGTGTCAGAATTTGTTCTGTCAAATTTATTTAAATTAGAGATATCTACTGTATCGACACTTAATCTTTTGTTATTGTTATGTTGGCAAGTGTCGAGTGCTTATGTTTGATTATTTGTTATTCTCAACGAAATCTGTGTTTATTTTACTGTAAAAAGGTCATCTGTGATTCAGACGTGATTTAAAAGGAGCTAAGTCTAGTACGAATATCTTTAAGGTATTTATTTTGTATAATAAACACATGCGAAGCCTAACCCGTAAATAATGTATTTTTTCAGGCTTCGTAAACAAAGGAAATATGTTGTATCTGGTTTTAGTTTATGTACTGTTCTAGTTTATGTATTTCAATTATTGAATTTGAATACATTCATTTCATTTATTTATAATAAAGGCGACAAATGTTCATAATTTGAAAAAGCTATCCCTGTGGCTCCTCCACCACTAACATGTTTGGGGGCCGTGATTTAACGACTGGTAATCGCACTTCACGCGCAAAATATATCATTTACCGAGATCTGCTTCAGCAGAGTGCCACACCCAGTAATGGGTAGAAGGCGTGATGATATATATATATATTTTTTTTTTATAATAAAGTTGTTTTTCATTCAACTTATAAGTTGGGGCAACTCGCTTTCAACACGACCACTCACTTCTGAGGCGATAGTTCTAATCACCATAAGAGACCATAAAAGTATAAAGACACCTGACACCTTACACCTTCAGTAAGTTAAGTAAAAGACCCTACTTAAAGTACCTTAAGTGTTCTCACATACTCGTTCTCATATTCATTAGTTTTTTTCTTTTCAAAACTATATTTACAATAGTAGCGTTCGATTTGCACCAAATATCAGTTAATCTCACCTCACCTCAGTTTGACAGCTTTTTTGTGCTGTTCTATTTGCACTGACATAACTGAGATCAAGTGAGACACTCACTTCCCCCCTTGCCGATGCAGCACTACCTATTTCACTGGTGCGTACTGAGATTTTCTACTCAGTTAGAGTGGGGGTAGAATTCGTTATGTTTTGTTTGTAGTTTGAATATTTGGAAGTTATTTAATATTTTTTTAAAATTGTACATGTTATTATAAATCATGTTTCACAGCTAACTGCCAACAAAAACATCAAGCAAATCATGTGTTGTCCGCGAAATGATACTTCAACGTTCGTCACGTAACCGACTCAGTTCAGACCTGTCAAAACCCGTTCAATTTGTCATCGAAAAAATATCATCTCATTTCAGACAATCTCAACTCAGTTGAAATGAACTGAGGTGAGATTGTTTGCAAATCGAACGCTACTATTTGTTCAACTAACACGTATCACACATAGCATCTTCGGTATTCACTTGTCAAAACAATTCACCCATATGTGATCAGTAACCTAACCTAACCTCACATAACCTAACGCTGTTTAAAAGTCAGCCAGCAGTCATTCACATAACACGGACTTTTTAACGCCTGCAAAGCGTTCGTGTTGATTTACAATATTTACACTTGGTGTGTCTGTGTTTATCTAACGAGGTGGTTTGTTTGACTGCCACTGGGTATGTTGTAGGTGGCAGCACTAGTATTAGTTTTGTTTTCTTAGAGGAGATGAGATGAATGTTGAGGAGGTAACCTAATGCAAACTAAATGTTTTTACAGAAATGTCCTAAGAAAATGTTTATATGGTGTCGACAAAAAAGTCGTTTTCACTTTTTCTCTATTCTTTTCAACGAAAAGTATAATATGAAATATGTTTATTCATCACTTAGAATTTGAAATATGGGCTTGGGAATCCATAGTGTAGATGGAGAATGAATTAATACAAGTATTTATTTCATATATACATGTAATTGAACGTTTCGACCCGACACGCGAGTCATCATCAGCATATTTAAAATAGAAACATAAGCTCATCGTAAATTATAATGTAATATGAGTTTATAACTCAGACAAAACATTACTAGACTGATAACAACGGCGTTTGTTGTGAAGCAGAAGGGGATAGAATAACTGGTTGGTGAGGCGGGTGCGCGGCAAAGAGCTAGTACTAGTTGGTGTTATGCAGGTTACATTTATGTTGATGACAGTTATCAGACGCGAGCATTTTATTTATTTAAATACAAAAGTGCGTATACAAAA
This sequence comes from Pterostichus madidus, assembly GCA_911728475.2. Taxonomy (NCBI): domain Eukaryota; kingdom Metazoa; phylum Arthropoda; class Insecta; order Coleoptera; family Carabidae; genus Pterostichus; species Pterostichus madidus. The sequence continues at coordinate 29,182,786 of OU452314.1, forward strand.
CACTTAATATGTCAAAAACTAACCTTTACTTTGATGTATGAAAAGTAAGTAATTGAATATAAAAATAACTACACAAATGTTTGCAACTTGCATAACATCAAAGTGTACTCGCTCCTTGCCGCGCACCCGCCTCACCCACCAGCTATTCCATCCCTTTCTGCTTCACAACACTGCATTGACTTGAATACGGCATAATTTGTCTAGTATTATACGTCATTGGTTTATAATAATATAATGAGTTTCATTATAAATATTATCAAAATTTATAAAATTTTAATGATATTACACGAGAACGATATTTTACGGCGTTGCTATGGTTTGTTTGTTGATTGCTTGCACATTGTTCGACGTTATTTAAAAATATTTCATTAATTTCAAGACAATTTCTTCAAAATCGCCTAGATTGGAATACTACAGTGAGTGATTCTTCTTTATCATAAACACCTTCAAAGATAATTGATGCTCCAGATCATGCTATGTTGGATCTATTTTCGACAATGACAATCAACCTGCTGCTGGTACTTCTAAAGCCTCCGAAATTGTTCTCAATAATATTACTGTTAATAATATGAACAGGTACAGAAGAAATCAATGTTTCTTTAGACAATACAAAAGTTTCCATTTCACATTATGTCAATATAAGCAACTGTAACAACTGTGTTAATAATATGCACAAATAATAAATATTATGTATTTCACTTACTCTTAAAATAAAACCATTTATCGATATATTTTACTTTGTTCGGTTCTTTTTATTAGTTGTGTACCGATTAGATATACTGCAATTTAAGGTTATGTTTATAAACGTCAAAATATACTACTGCATATTTACTAGCGCTGGCTCACCGCATCTTCCATAAGCGTATGTGGCCAAAATATGAATTACGCGCTCGGCGCGAATTTTAAATCGCTATCAAAACAACTTTCTTTTGACAGTTGCGTAACAAAGTATTTTTCGCATGAGTGATTCTTTGCTTACAGAAACGCACTTGGTCTGCATTTGTCTACTTTCCATACGTAACCAAGGCAATAATAGTTATGTAATAACAAAGAAATCGCACAGTTGTAGGCAAATATTTTATGTACAATAAAATTAATTTTAATTTTATATTTAAAAGATTAAAACAGGTATATTTATATGTCAAAATGACATTTTAATCAAGTATTCACAATAAACAAAAATTTTATTATGGCTTTAGGACTAAAAACATTTGTTTATGCCCGTTTTTCATAGCTAAAATATATTAATTTCGAGCCGGTTGTGCATAAATAGTTTTCTTGTTGATATTGTGGTAAAATAAATATACAATACAGTTTTAAACAAAAAAAAATACATATTTAATTTAGCTACTAGAATGTATTATTTACTATCTCCGAAACATTAACATAATCTCACGCCAAACTATTTTATACGCCTGCTAACTTTTCATTTTATTACAATTTATGTATCCTGCATTGTAAACACAACTATTTAGTATGTAGCCATTATCACAATTTATTAACATATTATAAAAATAAATTAGCATCTAGTTTACACGCCAACTATCTTAACAACCATCCTTTGTTTCATTGCTACAATATATTAAAACAAATAAAAACAACCTCACGCCATTTATCACAACAAATCACAATACCTTATTAACAAAACTCCATCAAAACAAATGACTCCACATCATACGACAACCTGTGGAATATTTATACTTTAACTAACACGCAATTAAATTTAATAGGTTGATAAATAACAGGTTTGAAGGCAGATGCTTGCAGTTTACAAATCAACGCCTGTAACAAGCACAAAACGCTGAAACAAAGCATCATCGATAAACAAATGAAGCCGAAATGGAAAATAGAGCGCTGGAGACTAAAATACTGACAAGAAAAGATCGAAGATAGCGAGGCTAGTTAAGGGAAATGGAAGATGCAAGACGAGTTTGAAGTGGTGGGAGAAGCACTTCGAAAGCTGTCAGGTAAAAAGCGATGAGTCAGGTGTTGGAATCCAACCGTGGTCTGCAAAGTTGTATGTTGTGTTGGTGGATAAATGGACCGGAATGGAAAACTTTTGTGGAATGTATGTTTTATGGACATATTTTAGCGTGGAAGGTGATGAGTTATGGTTCAACAGATCCGGGTTTAATGCTGGCACATGCCAAAATTAGTTTTGGTATTGAAAAACTAACTCTTGGTGCATATGCGACTACTTCATAGTATTACACAATTTAACTTTAGAAATTCTGTAATTGCAGATCATGTAGATGAGATTATCATACAGGGTGTCTGATAAAAACTTTGTTCTGTTATCGATAATTTCCTGACTACTTCGAGAGAAAAGATTAAGATGGTAAATTCTGCGATTTTTTCTTTGTTATTACGTAACTATTATTACCTTAGTTACGTATAGAAAGTAGAGAAATGCAGGCCAAGTGCGTTTCTGTAAGCAAAGAAACACTAGGGCCGAAAGTAATTTGTACTTTACGCAATTGTCAAAAGAAAATATAATTGAGAGCGATTTAAATTTCGCGCCAATCACGGTATTTCATATTTTGGGCACATACGCTTATGGAAAAAAAAGAAATATGTAGTGATATATTTTGACGTTTATAAACATAACCTTAAACTACAGTATATCTAATCTGTACACATCACATTGAGCAGACAAGAACTCAAGTATGTTATTATTAAATATGATAATTAATAAAAATAACCGTACAACGTAAAATATATCGATAAATGGTTTTATTTAAAGAGTAAGTGAAATACATAATATTGATTGTTTGTGTATATTAATAACACTTTGTTACAGTTGCTTATATTGACATAATGTGAAGTGGAAACTGTTATACTATCTAAAGAAACATTGATTTCTTCCGTACCTGTTTATATTATTAACAGTAATATTATTGACAACAATTTCGTAAGTTTTAGAAGTACCAGCAGCAGGTTGATTATCATTGTCAAGAATAGATCCAACATGTATATGATAAAGAAGAATCACTCAGTGTAGTATTCCAATCTAGACAATTTTGACGAAATTATCTTGAAATTAGTGAAATATTTTTAAATAACGTAGAACAATGTGCAAGCAATCAACAAACAAACCATAGCAACGCCGTAAAACATCGTTCTCATGTAATATCACTAAAATTTTATAAATTTTGATAATATTTTAGTGATTTTCTAAATTGCACAGTTGTAGGAAAAATGTTGTTTATAAACACGTGCCGAAAAAGGTTTAGTGCTCGTGCAGATTTCCGCACTTGGCAAGTCTCGTGCGTTAAATTCTGCACTTGCACCTTTTTCGGCATTTGTTATAAAAATAAATATTCTTTCATCACTCAACAATTTTTTCAATTACATCCATCCATTCCTATACATTTATTAATTAATCTTTCATTCGACGTACGTTTTACATGCTCACGCCCACTTTTCTAACAAGGAATCTAAAAAAGATGTAAAAAAGGAGAAAATGTTCCTACAATTGCAGTTAGACACTCGATTATAAGAATTGAATCAAAAAGATAAGAAAAGAAGGGAGTGTCGTTTAACGCTTGTTTTGAAAGTTAATTCTACTTAATTGCAGTTAGTCATTTTATTGTATGAACAGAAAACAAATCAAAAAGATGAGAAAGAAAGGAAATATCGTTTTCTGTGCTTGTTTTCGGAAGTAAATTGCACACAATAGGGACTTATAAAATTCAAATTTTTCGATTGCCATCTAGTGAGTCAAATAGAATTTAATAATTTGTTATGTAGCAAACATAGTATAGCTTTACAGTTTGACGTTTATCACGTGATCTAAACGTTAAACGTCAAACATCCTGTGTTGACTGAACAATAAATGTTGGGATCTGCGGGGAGTAGTGCTGAAAGGAGAAAGCAGTTGATCGACTCAGCATGGTGTCACCTCGCTCTATCTTCAAATTTGTTGTTTCATACAAAATTGAGTGGTGGGGGGATCTGCTTCGGGTCTGTTGCATGTGACGTCCCTATTACAGTTAGCTACTCTATTGTAAGAACTGAAAACTAATAAAAAATATAAGAAAGCAAGAAAGTGTCAACCTGCGCTTGTTTTTGTAAATAAATGCCACATAATTGCAACTGAACATTCTATTGTAAGAATAGAAAACGAATTATAAAGATTAGAAAGGAAGGGAGTGTCCACTGCACTTTATTTTGAAAGTGAATTTCACACAATTTACAGTTGGACACTTTAACGAAATAACTAATCAACGAATTTAAAATCAAGAATCATGTGCTTGTCTTTAACTTAGTTCTTAATATTATTTATTTATGTTACTCTGTACAACAGGAACTTAATCGCAATTACGGTACAGGGCCCGGACTCACCGAGCCGTAGTGTGCTAGTTTATATATATATATATATATATATATATATATATATATATATATATATATATATATATATATATATTTTTTATAACTTGAATGGGATTCGAACTCAAGATCTCCGGATTTGAAACCCATAACACTAATCACACCACCGTACTGCCGGATATGAATGTTACAATAATTTATCTTTCAAAGTATTAATTCATATATTACATAATATCTCCATAAAACCTAAGCCCCCAATTAAAATCTTCCACCTCCGCCTATGCCCACTCTCATTCTCACTAACGAACCCCATAACTATTGACTGCACACTGCATTGTAATTCAACTCCAGCACTATAACTTAAAATCATAACTTCAGTCTTGCAGTCGCGTCTCAAACACTGTGCAATTTCCCAGTGTGCAGGGTTGGCAGGACTGCTGCAGAGGCGTAGGGGGTGGGTTTTTAATTGTTCCGCCACGCCCCAACGGCGACGGTAATTGCTGAAGCCCGACTGACTAACTGGCTGCTCAACTGGGAATGGTAATCATGGTGTGCTTGCGCGGCCATGATTTATTGCGAGGCAGATTTTACATGAGTTATAGAGCTTTCAAACTTTTACTTTTTGTTATTAGGAATATTTTTGTTGTATAATATAAATATGTAATTGTTATTTTAGTATTAAGGGCAGTAAGTGGTTCCTACTGGCTAAAAGTGATTTTGGAGATCGAGACGAAGTCAGGATTGCAATACATCTGAAACAGGTAGGACCAGAAAGTTATAAACGGGGGCAGGGTGAAAAGTCCCTGAAAAATGAAACAAGAAATGATTTATTAGGTCAAAACATATTTTATTTCTCAACATAATCTCCTTGTAGCTCGATACACTTCGTCCAACGTTTTTCTAATTTTCCGATCCCTTCCAAATAATACGATTTTGGCAATCCTTCAAAATAGGCGTTTGTCTCAGTGATGACCTCATCGTTGGAGCCAAATCTCTTTCCGCCGAGCCATTTCTTCAAGTTTGGAAATAAATCGCAGGGTCCTTCTTATTGCGCTTGAACATCGCCAAACACTCCTTTGAACTTGTCACACGGTCGCGCTTGTTTTCAACAAAGAGCAAATGCGACACCCATCTGGCAGATAGCTTTCTCATATCCAAAAATTTGTGCAAAATGTTCCGTACCCATTCGGTTGAGATGCTCATAGCCTCAGCAAACTCGTGCACCTTAACTCGCCGATCGTCCAATATCATACCATGGATTTTATCGACGATTTCTAGCGTTGTAACCTCAATTGGACGACCAGAACGTTCGGAGTCCTTTGTGGTCATACTACCACAACGAAAATCAGTAAACCACTTGTGAATCGTTCCAATCGATGGTGAGGAGTCCCCATAATGTTTAACAAGCGATGCTTTGGTTTGCGTAATTTTTTTTCCACGCAAGAAATAATGTTTAATCAAGACGCGAAATTCACTTTTTTCCATGTTTTCAAAAATCTTCAAGGTTGCTTACTTTCGGTGGGTGACAAAACAAATCTGAATGACATATCAGTCTGAAAATTTTAATGCGTTCTCATTAAAGATGGTACATCACAAATGTTACATGAGATTTGCGATTGTGGCGCCATCTGTTTTATTTTTCAGGGACTTTTCACTCTGCCCTCGTATATCAATTTCATTGATCAAATAGTAAGGCTCGAAATTCGGACAGCCTGTATATGCCTCATCAGTAAAGTTAGACATAAAGTAGTCAACATTACTAAAAAATTATACGTAAACAAATTTGATATTTTATATGTTTCAAACATGTAAATGCTAAATTACTGAAAAACTAAATTACATATTATATAACATTCATATATTCTAAATATTAAATATGCTGTGTTTAAGAAAATCGTGTGGCCACCACACCAGATTTTTTAAAATTTATGTCGTCACAGTTGTCACTTTGAAAGAATGTTTTGATAGATGCTATGTACCACGGAGGAATGTTCAATTTTTATTTTCTTACTGCCTCCCGATTGGTACAAAATTTGTAGATGCCAAATATGTTCTGATTAAATTCATGAGTTCTCAAAATTTTGCTGTATTTTTTTTGTAAATTGATAAATAATACCTTTCTAAATAAATATAATAATGATTAAAATTAACTTTATCAGTAATTATTTGTTGGTATTTTCGTTATCTTATCGTTATCAGTAACGTCTGGATTAACTTCAAAATTGATAAAAAGCAATTGTTAATCCTATTTTCAAAAATAGAAATACTGTTTATCGACAATCTACGAGTAACAATTTTAAAAACTTGACTCTTTTTTGGAAATGGATCTAATATCAATAATTTTAATCATACATACACACATATCATCATCACACTTTGTGGAAAATTTGTGTATTTGGTATAAAGTATCTGGGGGATAAATATGAATCTCTGGTTATGTCAATAAGTGTCTAATTATATGCATTTAGTAATTCTTCTTCTTCCATAAGCGTCTGTGTCCAAAATATGAATTCCGCGCTCGGCGCGAAATTTAAATCGCTCTCAAAACAACTTTCTTTTGACAGTTACATAACGAAACATTTTCCACACTATTGTTTCTTTGCTTACAAAAACGCGCTTGGTCTACATTCATCTACTTTCCATACGTAACCAAGGCAATAATAGTTACGTAATAACAAAGAAATCGCACAGTTGTAGGAAATAGTTATTTTTATAACAAGTGCCGAAAAAGGCTCGTTACGTGCAAGTGCAGAATTTAACGCACGAGGCTTACCGAGTGCGGAAATCTGCACGAGCACGTAACCTTTTTCGACACGTGTTATAAACAAAATTTTTCCTACAACTGTGCGATTTAGTAAATCACTAAAATATTATCCAAATTTATAAAATTTTAATGATATTACACGAGAACGATGTTTTACGGTGTTGCTATGGTTTGTTTGTTGATTACTTGCACATTGTTCTACATTTTTTTAAAATATTTTACTAACGTCAAGATAATTTCTTCAAAATCGTCTAGATTGGAATAGTACAGTGAGTGATTCTTCTTTATCATAAATACCTGCAAAGATAATTGAAGCTCCGGATCATGCTATGTTGCATCTATTTTCGACAATGACAATCAACCAGCTGCTGGTACTTCTAAAGCCTCCGAAATTGTTGTCAATAATATTACTGTTAATAATTTGAACAGGTATGGAAGAAATCAATGTTTCTTTAGACAATACAAAGGTTTCCACTTTACATTATGTCAATATAAGCAACTGTAACAACTGTGTTAATAATATACACAAACAATAAATATTATGTATTTCACTTACTCGATATATTTTACTTTGTTCGGTTCTTTTTTTTTTAGTTGTGTACAGATTAGATATACTGCAATTTAAGGTTATGTTTATAAACGTCAAAATATACTACTGCATATTTACTAGCGCTAGCTCACCGTATCTTCTTCTTCCATAATGCCAATGGCACACTGGTCGAGGAGCATGAATGAGCGTCGAAGACCTCATCGATGAAACAACAGAACGCACCCGTCATCGATGAAAAATAGAGGCGCCTCTATTTACATCGAGGAGTTTCTCGATGAAACGATTGTGTCTCATTTCACACGTATTATTGTGTCTCATTTCATGTTAGCGTGGGCTGTCATTTTGGTTTTGCTTTGTGCTATTCTTTCGTGTTTGTTTATTTTATCAGTCAGGGTGCGTTCTGTTGTTTCATCGATGATTTCCTCGACCAGTGTGCCATTGGCATAAGCGTGTGTGGCCAAAATATGAATTCCGCGTTTGGCGCGAAATTTAAATCGCTCTCAAAAAAACATTATTTACAGTTACGTAATGAAGCACTTTCCGCACTAGTGTTTCTTTGCTTACAGAAACGTACTTGGTCTGCATTCATCTATTTTCCATACGTAACCAAGGTAATAATAAATTTAAAGAATTTAAGTCATATGAATGATTTTGAAGTTTGTTAAATTTAAAGTTTATGACAGAAAAAAATCGGGAGACGCCCGGACTCGAACCGAGGACCTTCAGCTTATGACAGATAAATTCGGTTGACGCCTATTCGTTCAGGGGAGCCGTGGCTTAGTGGTTAAAGCATCAGCCCGGCAAGCTGAAGGTCCTCGGTTCGAGTCCGGGCGTCTCCCGAATTTTTCTGTCATAAACTTTAAATTTAACAAGGTAATAATAGTTACGTAATAACAAAGAAATCGCACAGTTGTAGGAAAAACAATTTTTTGCTTCAGTAAGGCTCAACCTCGTATAGCATGACTGGTATCGCAGGTTTATTAGCAATTATAAAGGGGACCACAACTCAAAATAGATTGTCTATACAATGTAACTACAATGTAATTTTCATCTCAGAAAGTACAAAACTTAGTAATTTGAGATTTGGCACACTGATAGATGTTCTAAAGACTAGTTAACAATAATAGATAGTCTGTATGCGCCATATTACATGCCTGTATAAAATTACAATCTATTTAAAATATGTAGTGTGCTTATTACTAATCACAGTACATATTCTCCTTGTCGCAGTAACGAAGTAACGCCAATGCAATACTGCATGGCCGTTACCCTAACGTTAACACTTATCTCACTCTGGAAGAGCAATAAATTCTTGTCAATAGATGTATGAAGTCGGTCGTTAGCTGTTCGCTAGTACAACTTATAAATTCCATCATTTTTATCGACACGTTTCTGTACTAGAGTTCTTTGTATGCGGAATGTGCGGTACCTCGATACTGGTAGAGTATAGAAATAGATAGAGGCGAAGTGAGCGTTGGTCGTGAGTGGAGACACCTACCGGCACGCCCTACAACTAGCTTGTTAGCGAGGAGGAAGAAGTTGTGAGGAAGATTTGATCGCTACTTGGGGTCTTCTAAGTTTGATCGTATTTGTTGTTTGTATTATAATTGGATATTATTTAAATAATACAGGCGCGATGGCCGAGCGTGTTAAGACACATTTCTTAACATATTGTGACGTCACCCGAACCAATGTTCGTCAGTTCTAATCCGCCTGTCGAGAAAGTGTGATTTGTCGTAAAATATAAAACACAGTTACATGTATTAATAACACTCGGGTGCTCTAAGCTAGTCACTTACACATATGACTTAAATAATGTAACATCGACTAAGTGAGAGCCGGCAGTACGAGAGCAGGGTGAAAAGTCCCTGAAAAATAAAACAGATGACACCACAATCGCAAATCTCATGTGACATTTGTGATGTACCATCTATAACTAGAACGCATTAAAATTTTCAGACTAATATGTCATTCAGTTCTGTTTTGACACCCATCGAAAGCAAGCAACCTTGAAGATTTTTGAAAACATGGAAAAAAATGAATTTCGCGTCTTAATTAAACATTATTTCTTGCGTGGAAAAAACATTACGCAAACCTCACCATCGATTGGAATAATTCACAAGTGATTTACTGATTTTCGTTGTTGTAGTATGACCACACGCCGAACGTTCTGGTCGTCCAATTGAGATTCCAACGCCAGAAATCGTCGATAAAATTCATGGTATGATATTGGACGATCGGCGAGTTAAAGTGCACGTAGTTGCTGAGGCTAAGAGCATCTCAACCGAACGGGTGCGGAACATTTTGCATAAATTTTTGGATATGAGAAAGCCAGATGGGTGCCGCATTTGCTCTCTGTTGATAACAAACGCGACCGTGTGACAAGGTCAAAGGAGTGTTTGCCGATGTTCAAGCGCAATAAGAAGGACTTTTTACGCCAGATTTGCCCCCCTGCGATTTTTATCTATTTCTAAACTTGAAGAAATGGCTCGGCGGAAAGAGATTTGGCTCCAACGATGAGGTCATCGCTGAGACAAACGCCTATTTTGAAGGATTGCCAAAATCGTATTATTTGGAGGGATCGAAAAATTAGAAAAACGTTGTACGAAGTGTATCGAGCTACAAGGAGATTATGTTGAGAAATAAAATATGTGTTTGACCAAATAAATCATTTCTTGTTTCATTTTTCAGGGACTTTTCACCCTGCCCTCGTACAGCAGTGTAATAACTGCGGCTCGGTGTGCCAGGTAAACCCATATCCTCAATGGATTGTACTCGTAGTGCCACAGAATTTAAGTAATATTAAAGATGTAAGAATTGTTTTTGGAATTATTATAATGTCTCTTATCTAATTTCGAGTTAAGTCTGTTATTGCAGATCACAGTGGACCACATTTTTGCATATCGATTATGAAAATCATATTTTTAACGAGAAATTGTGTATAAAATTGTACATTTTTCACCTATTTTAAAATTGTGGAGGAAGAAAACTTAATTAGTATTTTAAGTAATTTTAATAATTGATGAAATCAAATTGAATTACATGGAGCAGATGGCTCAGTGGTATCGAGTCGGACTGTGAATTTGAGAACCCGGGTTCGATTCCTATAGCCGACAAACAATTTTCACCACATTTAAATTACCTTGTGGCTCTTTTTCTAAAAATATCTTCAGGGTCGTGGTTTGACGACTGGTATCCGCACATAAATATATCACACCTTGTAGGGGTAAAAAGCTTAATGATATATTAGGTTTTTTTTTACGAGTAAAGATATTTGGTTAAATACTAATCAAAATTCGACATGAAATGTTTCAGTTATAAATAAATTGTATTATAATTGGAATTAATTTCGTGTTGTGTAACGTAGTAGGTACATAAATAAATATGTAATTCTAGCGCGTTTGATCATTGCTGTTTTTTAGGAATTGCAGCAAATATTGATTTAAATTTTTATGTAATTGTTGTACTGATTTGAGTACTAATTTTCCTAGACTAGATGCTCAAGAAGTCTGTTGAGTTAGTAAGTTGTAAAAATTCATGATGCAATATTCGCTGCGTTTATTTTTGTATTAGTCCTGAATGCGGTCCTGTGTTGGTCGGTTGTACCCAATTATCTTCATGATTGACTCCGGCACTTCGAGCGCGTCTCAGCTCAACTCCGGTGTCCGCGCTGAACTCTGAACCCGCTGTGCTTCTCACACCAACAAGTGACCCAGCGAAACCTACCTCAGACTGTGTTCAATACTATAGTCTGTTCCATTTGCATTTACATCAGAATTTATTACTACTTATCTGCTAATGAACTTCACGAAGTTTTAATATATCTACTAAACAGAGCTGTGTAATGAGGACGAAGGCAATTCATATGTTAAACAATTATAAATTAATTTTTTTAATATACAAATTATAAATGTAGTTTTGTAAAGCTCAATTCGTACGCTGTTTTACATTTATACTTTTTTGCTCATTCATACTTCTGTAGCTGAGTGTACAAGGGCGAAACAGATCTGTTACTCTTGTGGCTCCTCCTCCACTAACATCTTCGGGGGCTGTGATTTGACGGCTGGTAACCGCACTTCACGCGCAAAAAATCTATCACTTACCGAGATCTGTTTCGGTAGAGTGCCACACCTAGTAATGGGTGGAAGGCGTGATGATATATTTATATTTATTTATATTAATTTATTAATCGTTAACAAATATTGATGAGGAATGAAATGAAGAATTTTAAACTGGAATGCGACTTCTTGTTTTCTGCTCACCCTATACCCAGACATTATCTCCGTGTACTGACACCATCGTTCTGTTTGTTGCAGGTGGGTGGTTTGCTGCGGCTGCTGGGTAGCAGTGGCGGCGCTACGCTGGGGGCAAGAGCGACTAAAGGGGCTGTCATCCCTCCTGCACGTGGCGGCGTGGGGTGTACCTGCTGCACACACCCTAACTGTGCTGGTGCGACGGGAAGTCGTCGCCGAAGAGCTTACTGGTGAGTACAAAAATATCTTCATTTAGAGATATTGGTAGTAGTGAAAAATAATAATTATGTTTAATTTAAATAGTTGAAATTGTAAGTGGATTTGTATTAACCATTCATAGACTGTGAAGAGCTAATCTTACAGCCTAGACTATAAAAGCACTTTTACAGCCTCGGCTGTAAAAGTGTTGCTATGGAAAAACAACAAATTTGACATTTATGATTTAATTTACATACATACATACATATCTTCACGCTATATCCCATCAAATGGGGTAGCACGAACCCTAAAATCACTCAGAATATTCACTCATTACATTCCTCAAATTAATCAGCCCTCGTCAAACATTATCATTATGATTTAATTTAATAAATATAAGTGCGGTCCGCACCGGGCGGCACATATTTTGGGGCGGCATTTTTTATATTTAGTTTTAGTTGTAAAAAACAATTTGTTCACTTCATAAGTTTACTATTCGATTTCTACGAATTATGAATTACTATATGATTTCGAATATTTTTCTTCATCGTCAAGTCAATGTAGGGTTGAAAATATTATCTCAAAAAATTCCTTTATTACTGCCTAATTTAAATATGCCAGCCAATGGTAAAAAATTTCCCCACCTATAGTTTGTCTCAATTACAATGATTTATTTATGTTTAATAATTTAATGGGGTAATGGCTCAGTGGTTTCGAGTTGGCCTGTGGATCCAAAGGACCCCGGTTCGATTCCTACAGCCAAATTAAAATTTCCTCTGTGGCTCCCTCACCACTAACATCTTTGGGGGCCGTGATTTGATGGCTGGTAACCCCACTTCACATACATAAATATATCTCTTACCGAGATCTGTTTCGGCAGAATGCCACATCCAGTAATGGGTAAAAGTCGTGATGATATATTTATTTTATATTTATTTTTTTAATTTATAAAAACAACCATTTGATTCACTTAGAAAGGGCGGCAAATTGGCAACCTTCCTGGGCGGTAAAAGTTATAGGTACGCCACTGATTGCCAGGCAAATTTTAAACTTGACTTTAATTTTTAACAGTCACTAAATAAAAAAACATGAAATGTACTGAGTTAAATGAAGAATTTGATCATCCACAACCTTTATTTAAAGCTTCTTAAAATAAAAAATAAATATATCATCACGCCTTCTACCCATTACTGAGTGTGGCACTCTGCCGAAGCAGATCTCGGTAAGTGATATATTTTGCGCGTGAAGTGCGGTTACCAGTTGTCAAATCACGGCCTCCAAAGATGTTAGTGGCGGGGAAGCCACAGGGGTAGTTTTTTAAAATGGTGAAAAATGTTTGTCACCTGTGGGAATCGCACCAGGGTTCTCAAGATCCACAGGCCGACTTGATACCACTGAGCTAGCTAGTTACCCCATACACAACTTAAAATTTCTTAATTAATCATATAAAACTTATACCAATATTAAAATAACTTCAAATATTTTAAAGAACTTTGAAGACATAATAGAAGATTTTGCACAACAGAAATCCCGAAAGAAACTATTATCATTTACGTAATTCCTATTCTCGAAATACGAGGTGTCACAGGGGTAGCTTTTGAAATTGTTTGTCGCCTGTGGGAATCGAACCAGGGTTCTCAGGATCCACAGGCCGACTTCATACCATTGAGCTAGCCACCCCATTAAAGCTTCTTTATGTAAAATATTTAGTGAGGCAACTTATTTTCTATATTAATTACCGTCACCACAATTTTCTAGAACACCCTGTTTATAAGCACATGTCTAACTAACTTAACCAAATGAAGTTATGTAAGTATGTAATCTGGCATCATGTTTCCGTCACAACAAGCGTTAAAATTTGAAGCTTTGCATTCTCTAAATATTGTCCGTTTTTACATCCCATCTCGCATTCCTCCTAGTCATTACCAACCTCGTTCTGTCGCGCCGAAATTCCCTGCCGCATGGCTTGGACAACTTTTTGTCTCTACGAACCCTGTGGACAGATGCGGTGATGTCACTACAGTAGCAGCAGCACCCAGTAGCAGTAGCAATGTTCTTATACTTCCACGCTCTTACGCTTTCTCTCGGAACATCCGAGCTGACAGATTGAGACATTAATGTTGGCTACACTGGAACCAGAATTCCATGAAGTCTTGAAGATGAGTGTTGAAGTGTAATAAGTGGTCGAGCGTAAGAAGTGGATTTTGTGTAGCAATTTGGATTCGATTCTCAAATTGAAAATAATTTGACAAAGTTCGTTAGTTATAACTTATAGAGATTATATTTAATCTTGGTGATCAAACTTTAACAGTATATATTACGTCATGGAACAAGACAGACGAAAAAGATTTTTTATAATTTTCGCAAAATGAAGGGTGGTTTCTTTAAGGTGGTACTATCATGGAAGCATTTAACCCGGATTTTAATGAAATGTAATTATGTTATTTTTCATGTGTTTCTACACTAGTATGCAATTTTTTTTTAAAAGTTTACTGTTGTTGAGCTGAGTAATGTAAAGTTAAAGTCGACCAAAAATGCATTGGCGTTATAGTAACTGTACCTCGCGAGGCAGCTTACTGCGTAATAAATTCATATATTGTAGTTATTTTTTAACAAAAAACTAACACACAGTACATCATGTAAAGATAAAGGTACTAGAATTAAAAAATCCATGCCTTACCGGATTAGTTTCAAAGAAATTGGCGATGAAAGTTGGATATTCTATGAATTTCAATGAAACTGTCAGAAATGCTTGGCAACGTTGCACGGGTAGACAGAGATGGTCGCAGGCGTAGACAGAGATGGTCGCACGAATGACAAAGCAAGAACTATGAAAGTTATCACTTCGATCAGTAAAATATATTAATTTTAATACAAAAAAATATATTACAGCATTTTATATTTATTTATTTGTTATTATAGTTGATAATAATTGCTTTGATGCATTTTTCTCATTTTTCTTATGAACTGTCGACAGGATGTATCGATAATACAGTTACGTTTCGTACCGACTGGTAATATCATGCTGCTTGTAGTTCTCGCCTTGTTATCATAACTTCTGCGGTATAAAATCATACTCTGCTATTGGTTGACATGAAACATTCACTTCCAAAAATTATGTTATGTTATTGAATTTCATAAACTAGTTAAATAGTTTTATTTAATATATTCAATGTTATTGTTAATTATACGATATTTGCAGCGAAATGTTAATTCTGTTAATAACCTATACCATACAAAAATGTAATAATTATTTTTATAAACTTTTTAGGTTACCTATACTTTTGTATGAGACTGTCATGATAGAACCACCTTAAATAGAAATTGCAATGCCACCAATTCAAAACGAATAACAAGGCACACAAGTTAATAGAAAACGGATTAAACCTGCCAACCCAATAAAATTAAACAAAAGTAACCTACCGGGTTACTTTATTAATGCCAAATAAATACGACCATAGAGTAATCGGTAAAAGACGTAATGATATATTTATTTTTGATTGTGATCTAATAATTTTGTAATTTAATTATATGGGATGGCTAGCACAGTGGTATGAAGTCGGCCTGTGGATCCTGAGGTCCCTGGTTCGATTCCCACAAGCGACAAATTTTCATAATTTGAAAAAGCTATCCCTGTGGCTCCTCCACCACTAACATGTTTGGGGGCCGTGATTTGACGACTGGTAACCGCACTTCACGCGCAAAATATATCACTTACCGAGATCTGCTTTAGCAGAGTGCCACAACCAGTAATGGGTAGAAGGCGTGATGATATATTTATTTAAAAATATGACCAAAAAACTAACAACAGAGCTGGTTTAAAAAATAAACAAACAACAAATGAATCAACACTATATTAGTTAACTCGAATGATAGATTATAAAGTAATTAAATGTAACTGGCGGCAATTGTTTCTCATCGTTAGACAATTAATCCTAATCACGAATGAAATACAACCGATCGTCGCCATTTATCACCGAGCGCCAGAATCCCGGCCGGCACAATTATCCAGAATTGATGAAAATCAGTTCGCAGATGTTTCCCTAAATTGTGTCTAAATTGTAACATAAATCAACAAGAATCCACATCTGCACGCACCTGTCTTCTTACTACGCTGTTCCTTGCCTCACTCGCATTTACATAACAGACCATGAGACATTTGAAATTCTGGTTTCAAAGTTTGGAAACGGGCTCAGCTACAGGTGAATAAATAAATTAGAATCTGATATGGAACTATAAGCTGTTTGGAATTCATTTATCATGACGCCTTTACACAAAGTTTCGAGTGTTTTGTGGCGATTATACAAAGGAAATTGGTAAAATATGATAATTTGAACCTTCCGGTAGACACCCAGCAAGTTGTGGTAGTCCTGTGGATAAAATCGAAATTTGTGTTTTAAGTCAGAAATCGTGTGCTCATATCTTGTTGATTTCAATTTATACGAGGGCAGGGTGAAAAGTCCCTGAAAAATGAAACAAGAAGTGATTTATTTGGTCAAAACATATTTTATTTCTCAACATAATCTCCTTGTAGCTCGAAACACTTCGTCCAACGTTTGTCTAATTTTTCGATCCCTTCCAAATAATATGGTATTGGCAATTTCAAAATAGGCGTTTGTCTCAGCGATGACCTCATCGTTGGAGACAAATCTCTTTCCGCCGCGCCATTTCTTCAAGTTTGGAAATAGATAAACAATCGCAGGGGGCCAAAAAGTTCTTATTGTCAACAGAAAGCAAATGCGACACACATCTGGCAGATAGCTTTCTCATATCCAAAAATGTATGCAAAATGTTCCGTACCCGTTCGGTTGGGATGCTCATAGCCTCAGCCAGCTCGTGCACTTTAATTCGTCGATCGTCCAATATCATACCATGGATTTTATCGACGATTTCTGGCGTTGTAACCTCAATTGGACGACCAGAACGTTCGGCGTCCTTTGTGGTCGTACTACCACAACGAAAATCATTAAACCACTTGTGAATCGTTCCAATCGATGGTGAGGAGTCCCCATAATGGTTAACAAGCGATGCTTTGGTTTGCGTAATGTTTTTCCACGCAAGAAGTAATGTTTAATCAAGACGCGAAATTCAAAAATCTTCAAGGTTGCTTGCTTTCGATGGGTGTCAAAACAGAACTGAATGACATATCAATCTGAAAATTTTAATGCGTTCTAGTAAAGATGGTACATCACAAATGTCACATGAGATTTGCGATTGTGGCGCCAGCTGTTTTATTTTTCAGGGATTTTTTACCCTGCCCTCGTATCTTGTTGATTTCAATTTATATTTAAAATATATGTTTGTGTCTGAGAGTGGTTCGGAAGCCATTATGAGTTATAGGCCGCCTGTACTGTAATTGGGAGCTTATTGATGTTAATAAATAAATAAATAAAATAGATGTTGTCCTTGCATCAAACACATCTTTTAATCAAATAATGTCCCTTATTCTGTAACTGGATTATTATGTTGCTGATAAATAAATTAATGACATAACTTATGTTTCCAAATTACTCTATATTTTCCACCATTTCTGAATTCTGTGACTAATTATATATTGTATATTCTGTTATTTATATATATTTTTTATTTTTCATATTTTTACTTTCTTATACACTGTATAAGGAAGTATTGGAATCGTGAAAAAAATCGTTGATAAGATTTTCGCGGAAATACGTGTTTTGAGGTCCACTGAATCCGTTTTGATCATTTTCGCAATGATGTCTATGTGTATGTGGATGGATGGATGGATGTGTGGCCGAGTGTGCAATATCTCGTGAACGAGATCAGTTACGAAAAAAAGTTTCAAATAAAATATGTTAACAAAAATATTGGGAACATAAAATGTTATTTGCAATTTTCCTGTATATGCGTCTAATTTTGAGATAAACTAATTTTTATATTTAATAATCTTAGTAGCAATAGAAACAAAAAACATAAATTTTAATTTTCGCTTTATCTAGTTATCTATGTCTTTTCGGAAAAACAAATACATCATTAAAATGGTCAACTAATTTGGCAATTTTGCCTCAATTTATACGACTTCATATCTCACGGTTCTTGAGATACCAAGGGTTAGGTTCGAAAAAAGGACATTCTGTATATGCTTCATCAGTAAAGTTAGACATAAAGTAGTCAACATTACTAAAAAATTATACGTAAACAAATTTGATATTTTATATGTTTCAAACAGATAAATGCTGAATTACTGAAATACTAAATTACATGTTTAATAATATTATATAACATTCATATATTCTAAATATTAAATATGCTGTGTATAAGAAAGTCGTGTGTGACCACACCAGATTTTTCACTTTATAATTAAATTTGATTTCAAGATTAGCTAAAGCTAGATAGTAGAAGATGAATCAGAGTTAAATCCGATATTCGCAAACTATAGTTTTTACTCAATCCCTAAATAAATTAAGTCCAACAGTTGAATTCTAAAACTAGAACATTAATCCAATTACAGAAACTTCTCAAATGAATTAACCTTGATCTACTAACAACAACTAAACTAACAAAACAAAAACTCTCCGCTTACTAACAAGCCTCTAAATCAGTCGTTGTCGGCTGATGCCGGCTCACACGAACACATGAGCTCGCCGAGGTCCCCTCTGCCGACCTGTTTGGAAGTCTTGTGACTGCGCTGCTCTCTGTCGGTGATCGGAGAAACGTAGGGTCGGATCCCATAGTGTAGTTTAGTTCGGTTGTTCCTGTCGAATATGTCTGCGCGGGGAATTAACGAGCGCATTGTCTACGAGCTTACAGCCGACCAAAACAGCAGGGATGGCGGACGAACGACAGCGTATGCAAAATAGGGGATTGTGGGATCAGTGGCGTGCGGATGGTTTGAAAATTTGCAAGGAGGGTGATTGTAATGACAGGCTGATGCTTACTTGCGTGTTTATTGGAAAAAATATGGTTTCTGAAATTTTCATCACATAAAAATGGCGAGTTATCAGAGCTGGGCAGTAGATAGCTACTTTTGTAGCTTAGCTACTAGCTTAGCTACATTTACCTTAGCTGTAGCTGTAGCTTAGCTAACTGTGAAAAAATATAGCTGTAGCTTGTAGCTAGCCTTTTTTTCTATTAGCTTAAAAATAACAACTGAAGCTACTTTTAAAGCTACTTATTGTAGCTTAAAGCTACTTTTTAAGCAGAAGGTCAACAAAGTACGCATGCGTACAAGCTAAACCCACACAAAATAATTATTTGTTGCCGGTTCTAACTGGCTCTAATACGCAAAAATACACAGTAGGTGCCAGATGGTATTTGCTATTTTTCATATTTATATACATAATAGTAAATTAACAGTCATTATATCAAAAGACTGATCATATGACAATGGCAAATTTAATTATTTCACAATAATTTAAAAAAGTAGCTTTAAAATTTAACAGCTACTTTAACGAAAGCTTTTAGCTGTAGCTTAGCTATATTTTACAAAATATAGCTTATAGCTGTAGCTTAGCTACTTTTTTAAAGAATAGCTGTAGCTGTAGCTTAGCTACTTTTTTCAAATAGCTTGCCCAGCTCTGCGAGTTATACATTTAAAATGTGAAACGAATGTCGACTGAATTTAAAAATGTTGACATCTTCAAAACTCTTTACTATTCATTGATAAGACCAATCCTGTTACGAGAGTTGCCTTTTATATTTCGGGATTGGGCAACCCTAGTGCTGCCATCTGCCAACTGACGTTTCTATAGTAAAGTTTGACATTTTTGACAATATACTCGTACGTACTCAGAACGTTTTGACGTACGAACGATATTTGTGTTGTTACCAGAGCTGGGCAAGCTACTTAAAAAAAGTAGCTAAACTACAGCTACAGCTATTCTTTAAAAAAGTAGCTAAGCTACAACTATAAGCTACATTTTGTAAAATATAGCTAAGCTACAGCTAAAAGCTTTCATTAAAGTAGCTGTTAAATTTTAAATCTACTTTTCTCAATTATTGTGAATTAATTAAATTTGTCATTGTCATATGATCAGTTGATCAGTCTTTTGGTATAATGACTGTTAATTTACTATTTTGTACATGAATATAAAAAATCGCAAATGGACAAATATACTGTTAATGTTTGATGCTATATTTATTATTTATATCGGAATAAATTAATAATCACATTAACAGAAGACTCCTAAACAGTCAATGTTTAGTTCATCTAATATTTAATACAAAAGTAGGATAGGTTAAGAACAAGTGAAAAATAAAATATGTTAATATTTAAACTATATAATAACTTGTTATCCTACAGTTGTAGAAAACAATAAAGAAGATACAATTCAAGTACAAAACAAAAATTAAGGTATTTCATAATGAACAGTGGTAGCTTAGCTACATTTACCTTAGCTGTAGCTGTAGCTTAGCTAACTGTGAAAAAAATATAGCTGTAGCTTGTAGCGAACTATGTTTTTCTCTATTAGCTTAAAAATATTGTTATAACAACTGAAGCTACATTTAAAGCTACTTTTTGTAGCTTAAAGCTACTTTTTGTAGCTTAAAGCTATCACTATTCATTAAGAAATACCTATTAATTTTTGTTTTGTATTTGAATTGCACCTTCTTTATTGTTTTCTATAATTGTAGGATAACAAGTTATTATATAGTTTAAAATCTATTAACATATTTAATTTTTCACTTGCTCTTAACCTATCCTACTTTTGTATTAAATATTAGATGAACTAAACATTGACTGTTTAGGAGTCTTCTGTTAATGTGACCGTTAATTTATTCCAATATAAATAAAAATTATAGCATCAAAAATTAACAGTACATTTGCCCATTTGCGATTTTTAATATTTATATACAAAATAGTAAATTAACAGTCGTTATAACAAAAGACTGATCATATGACAATGGCAAATTTAATAATTCACAATAATTGAATAAGTAGCTTTACAATTTAACAGCTACTTTAATGAAAGCTTTTAGCTGTAGCTTAGCTATATTTTACAAAATGTAGCTAATAGCTGTAGCTCAGCTACTTTTTTAAAGTATAGCTGTAGCTGTAGCTTAGCTACTTTTTTTAAGTGTCTTGCGCAGCTCTGCTTTAAGCTACAAAAAGTAGCTTTGGGCTACAAAAAGTAACTTTAAAAATAACTTCAGTTATAACAATATTTTTAAGCTAATAGAAAAAAAATAGTTCGCTACAAGCTACAGCTATATTTTTTCACATTTAGCTAAGCTACAGCTAAGGTAAACGTAGCTAAGCTACAAAAGTAGCTAGCTACTGCCCAGCTCTGCCAGTTACACAACATACTATTTCCAATCCACTCTTTGCAACTCTTGAACTCTCCGCCAATGTCTTCCCTCATTCTTTCCTCTCTTAACAAATAATCCGGTATCCCGCGGTCCATTGTATCCAGTCCCATCGTCCGCCAGTGCATTGTTAGCATTCGCGATCGCAGATCGCAGGCGGCATCTGCCACCCCCTGCCGTCTCTGTCCACCGCCAACTAAACCCTTCACAGCGCGGCTACTGATGGCCGCAGCCCGGAGGCGTTCAACCGACTTCCATCTGGTGTCAGACACTGCTGGATAGTGTCGGATGATGGACAGGAAGAGATTAGATGGTGGTGATTGTGTGACAAGGGAATTAGAGGATTAGGAAGGAGATTTGTTTGTGTTTGTGGTTGGTTTGTTGTTTGGGAGGATTGAATGATAAGCAAGGACAAGAAGGACGAGGATTGGAGGGATTTGTTCTGACAAGTTGGATTTTGAATGTAGTATTGTGGATGATAATTTTCGTTGTCTTCATGAAAATTTTATTTTTTTCTAATCAAGTATTTCTCAACCGCCAGTTCCCAAAAATTACTTTAATTTTTATAACTATTAAATCAGAAAAGCTACGAGTATTTCTGTAGGGACATGCAGATTTAATTTAATAAATTATCAATTGTTTACCACTTGAGTTTGCCCATAGTAACACGAATGATAAATAAATAAATACATGCAGTGAAACTCAAGGGCAGCGTTTATTATCGCTGAATTTTATAAAAATACCACAAAGAAATAAGAAATATTACTAGCGCTGCCTCACCGCATCTTCTTCCATAGGCATCAGTGTCCAAAATATGAATTCTGCGCTCGGCGCGAAATTAAAATCGCTCTCAATACAACTTTCTTTTAACAGTTGCGTAAAACACTAATTACTTTCCGCACTAGTGTTTCTTCGCTTACAGAAACGCACTTGGTCTGCATTTGTCTTCTTTCCACCCGTAACCAAGGCAATCATAGTTACGCAATAACAAAGAAATCGCATAGTTGTAGAAAAAATTGATTAATGGCAAATTATGGTGCAAAATGTAAGTTTTTTTTCTGTCCTTTCTTTTTTCTTATAAACATTTCCTGCTACTGAAACTGAATGTTTACTACATACGATACTTGCAGGAGCGGATAAAAAAAATTGACGTGAGTAGCAAGAATTGAATATTTTTTTAATTTTTCGAATGACCATTTTAATGAGATAAATGCTCTAATTCCAAAGATATGTTATTATTTTTTAAGTCTTATCAAAACATACCCAAAAATTATTACTACATTTATCACTACATTTATCACTACTAGAAATAACGTCGAAATCGCAGCCTTTTTAAAATTCTTCTCATAGTAGGGCTTGTTTATCTTTATAATGAGAATCAAGTAATGTAGCTAATATTTTATAGTTGTTTTAATATTAAAAAATCGTTATTCTAATCCAGTTTTTCGCCACGAGAGGCTATTGAATCGAATACGAGGGCAGGGTGAAAAGTCCCTGAAAAATAAAACAGATGGCACCACATTCGCAAATCTCATGTGACATTCGTGATGTACCATCTTTAACTAGAACGCATTAAAATTTTCAGACTGATATGTCATTCAGTTCTGTTTTGACACCCATTGAAAGCAAGCGACCTTGAAGATTTTTGAAAACATGGAAAAAAGTTAATATCGCGTCTTGATTAAACATTATTTCCTGCGTGGAAAAAACGTTACGCAAACCAAAACATCGCTTGTTAAACATTATGGGGACTCCTCACCATCAATTGGAACGATTCACAAGTGGTTTACTGATTTTCGTTGTGGTAGTATGACTACAAAGGACGCCGAACGTTATGGTCGTCCAATTGAGGTTACAACGCCAGAAATCGTCGATTAAATCCATGGTGTGATATTGGACGATCGGCGAGTTAAAGTGCACGAGCTGGCTGAGGCTATGAGCATCTCAACCGAACGGGTACGGAACATTTTGCATAAATTTTTGGATATGAGAAAGCTATCTGCCAAATGGGTGCTGCATTGTGGACAACGCACCGGCGCACAGGTCCGCAGTCGCAATGGCAAAATTGCATGAATTGCGCTACGAATTGGTTCGTCATCCACCATATTCTCCAGATTTGGCTCCCTGCGATTTTTGTCTATTTCCAAACTTTAAGAAATGGCTCGGCGGAAAGAGATTTGGCTCCAACGATGAGGTCATCGCTAAGACAAACGCCTATTTTGAAGGATTGCCAAAATCGTATTATTTGGAAGGGATCGAAAAATTAGAAAAACGTTGGACGAAGTGTATCGAGCTGCAAGGAGATTATGTTGAGAAATCAAATATGTTTTGACCAAATAAATCATTTCTTGTTTCTTTTTCAGCGACTTTTCACCCTGCCCTCGTATATTCAATTTTACTTTTATTGTTATTGTTATTTACAGTTGTGTCATATAAATTCAAAATAGCAGATTTACGTTTAATCATGTTTATTTTATATTCTAATTCAGTAAATGAAGTACAATCTGATCAAAAAAGCTAGCTGCACTATGCGCAAACCTGTTCAAGGTTGAATTTTAATCTATTCAGCCTAATATTCAATATTCGACTTCAATAGGTAACCTAATAGTCGGATATTCGGTATTCGGTCAATTTACTATTCGTGACACCTCTAATTTTAATTTTTTTAGTCATATTTTTTGGTTTTTCCTAAATCTAGTAGTCCTTGTAACCTTTTAGATCTCCTGTAAACATTAACAAACAAATAAATGAATAAATAATGTTTTTTAACTCGAAATGACAAAACATCCTACAATAAATTTAATGTCTTCTACAAAACCATTTTACAAATCCCCAATCTCTCCAACGCACTCGGTCCAGATTGGCATCAACACAAAGTGTACCTCTGAGACCGGCTCTCACAGCGCACCACACGGACAAAACATCAAGCTGAAAGAACGGGCGGGACATGGGACAAGTAACCGACCTGAGACTGCAGAATGGACGTGGACGACACAAAGGACCACGTAGGATTTACGACACGGTCCCGGCTTACACAAACACACGCCGGTCGACAACGACGTAAGCTTGTTTAGAAAACGACACGTGGAATGAAAAAAGATTACCAAAGAGCTGGGAGAGAACCGTGAAATTCACCTTTAGCGTTCTAGCTTTACGAGGATGTATTTAAATTTTATAGGAAATTATAATTAAAGTATTTGTATCTTATTTCTTGTTAATATTTTTCAAATCGTTCTCTTTGTTGTTTGTGCAAGAGAAATGAATAATATTATATTGTGACAAATGTAATTAATCATGTTAAAAATTCATTAGAGTGTTTTAATGTATAGGCACGTTTTTGAGTTCCTAGAATACTATTTTAATAGTTTCACAATGATATTGCGTGTATGATTGGATGGATAAATCAACAACTGATTTTAAACACATAAAAAATAATCCAGTGTCACCTTCAATAACATCTTGAGGAACCATAATTTGATGGCTCGTAATAATAAATATATCATTTATATATTTTATACTAACATCTTTGAGGGCCGTGATTTGACGGCTGGTAACCGCACTTCACGCGAAAAAATATATTACTTACTGAGATCTGCTTCGGCAGAGTGCCACATCCAGTAATGGGTAGAAGGCGTGATGATATAATTATTTTATTTTTTACATACATAATAATAATAAATAATAAATGGGGTGGCAAGCTCAGTGGTATAAAGTCGGCCTGTGGATCCTGAGAACCCTGGTTCGATTCCCACAGGCGACAAACAATTTTCTAAATTTCAAAAAAAAACTACCCCTGTGGCTCCTCCACCACTAACATCTATAGGGGCCGTGATTTGACAACTGGTAACCGCACTTCACGCGCAAAATATATCACTTACCGAAATCTGCTTCGGCAGAATGCCACACCCAGTAATGGGTAGAAGGCGTGATGATATATTTTTAAGAACGTATAAAATTAATATGATTTTATTTGTTTAGTACACAGAAATAATAGTCATTTATAATATAAGTGAGATAAAAACATCATTAAGATACCCACGTAATCACACAGATATATTAAGGTGGTACTATCATGGAAGCATTTAACTCGGATTTTAATGAAATGTAAGTATGTTATTTTTCATGTGTTTCTACACTAGTATGAATTTTTTTTTAAAAAGTTTAGCGTTGTTGAGCTGAGTAATGTAAAGTTAAAGTCGACCAAAAATGCATTGGCGTTATAGGAACTGTACCTCGCGAGGCAGCTTACTGCGTAATAAATTCATATATTGTAGTTATTTTTTAACAAAAAACTAACACACAGTACATCATGTAAAGATAAAGGTATGAGAATTTAAAAATCCATGCCTTGCCGGATTAGTTTCAAAGAAACTGGCGATGAAAGTTGGATATTCTATGATTTTCAATGAAACTGTCAGAAATGCTTGGCAACGTTGCACGGGTAGACAGAGATGGTCGCACGCGTAAACAGAGATGGTCGCAGGCGTAGACAGAGATGATCGCACGAATGACAAAGCAAGAACTATGAAAGTTATTATTTCGATCAGTAAAATATATTAATTTTAATACAAAAAAAAATTTTTATAGCATTTCATATTTATTTATTTGTTGTTACAGTTGATAATAATTGCTTTGGTGTCTTTTCCTCATTTCTCTTATGAACTGTCAACAGGATGTATCGATAATACAGAAACGGTTCATACCGACTAGTAATATCAAGTTGCTTGTGGTTCTCGTCTTGTTGTCATAGCTTCTGCTGTGTAAAATCTTACACTGCTATTGGTTGGCATGAAACAGTCACTTCCAAAAATGTTGTTATGTTACTGAATTTCATAAACTAGTTAAATAGTTTTATTTAATATATTCAATGTTATTGTTAATTATACGATATATGCAGCGAAATGTTAATTCTGTTAATAACATATACCATACAAAAATGTAATAATTATTTTTTTAAACTTTTTAGGTTACCTATACTTTTGTATGAGACTGTCATGATAGAACCACCTTAAGATACGCATGTAATCACACAAATATATTAATGATGCAAAATCGCACGTATTTGATAGTTCTCATAATTATTGAACATTTACAAAATTTAAGTGATACCATGGTAACCAGTGGCGGTGGGTGCAGTCCGCACCGGGCGGCAGATATTTTGGGGCGTCATTTTTTATATTTAGTTTTAGTTGTAAAAAACAACTTGTTCACTTCGATTTCTACTAATTTTGAACTACTATATGATTTCGAATATTTTTCTTCATCGTCAAGTCAATGTAGGGTTGAAAATATTATCTCGAAAAATTCCTAAACCAAGACGCGAAGCTTATTTCGACGAAATATTTCTATTTATTTTTTAGTAGGTGATGAATTTGATATTTGTTTCTGAAACAAATTTCAGAGCGTAATTTTTCAACAATTATTTTCTTATTGATTTATGTGCCCATCTTTTTACTACCCATTTAAAAGTAAAAAATTAAAATAAGACCAATGTCTGACTCTGAATATGATGAAGTAATGGCTTGCACTCCACCTGAACTGCGGCAAGCCGGCAGTACGGTGATGTGGCGTTATGGCATTCTAATCCGGAGATTTCGTATTGTAATTGGGATCAAGTTCCTATTGTAGAGAGTAGCATAAATAAATAAACTTCCGCAGAATTCAAAATGCGTCATTTTTAAACTACTCAATATTATCAGTATAAAACAACTTAACATTCATTAGATTAATTCTTCTTCCTCTTTCCAGGAATCTGCTACGCAGGGAGCCACAACCTGCAGACCCTCCTCTGGCTGGTGTTAGTCCCTCACACCGGCTGCCTGATCGTGGGAGTGCTGCTCCTCATCATTGGAGCAGTGCTGCTCTCTCGGAGACGAACTCCAGATGCTTCCAGGTCTGCTGCTGGAAGCACTACAACAGCTGTTGCTGTTCCAGTCACTTCTGGAAGTGTAGCAAGGAACAGGGTGAAGAATCAGGTTGATTTGCTTAAGATTGGGGTGTTTGGTAAGTTGATATGTTGATTAGAATTATCATTTATTCTATAAGCGTTGAAAGTTCACTATTGCTATTGAGTTTTTTTTTCTCTACGAGGTGTGGCAATTGAATAACGAGACTGATGCTGTTTTAACATTTTATTTTGATTCCATACCTATTTACTTATTATCACTTTCAATATACACCCCTCCTCTATCCCTACAATGCTCCATGCGAATCTTCCATTGTTCGAAACAGTGCTGGAAGTCTTCTTCTGTCAGCTCCTTCAGAACGCGTGCCGATTTCTCTTTCAACGCTCAAATCTTGTTGCTATTAAGGCAAATTTCACCTTAGAAAACAGATAGAAGTTGCACGGTGCAAGATCTGGCGAATAAGGCGGATGGTCCAACACTGGGATTCTGTACTTGGCTAGAAATCTCTTGACAGACATTGCGGAATGAGCCAGCGCATTGTTTTGATGGAGTAACCATGACTTGTCCTTCCACAATTCGGGTACTTTTTTCAATAAATTATAAGTTTCATGTGAAATTTCACAACAATTTGTTGCTCTATTGTTACACTTTTCATTTTTTCGGCGAAACAAAAAAACAACTAATTAGAACGAATGTTACGCGGCTATACGGATTTGTTTACAGAAGCGAGAAGTATTGCATTCGAAAGAAAGCTTCACGGTAAAAAGCTGACGGTTGCTGGTGTTTGGCGCATGCATACTTCGTCTGTAGCAGCATCAGTCTCGTTATTTAATAGCCACACCTCGCATGAGTCGTTCTATTGAATAAATATTCGATGTTTACATTTCTTAACTTTGATTTTTTGATGGAGAAACCATGACTTGTCCTTCCACAATTCGAGAACTTTTTTCAATATATTATAAGTTTCAGTAGCAGTTTTGTCAAGTTTCATGTGGAATTTCACAACAATTCGTTGCTCTAATGTTGCACTTAACATTTTTTTCGGCGAAACAAAAAAACAACTCGAATGAGAACGAATGCTACGGCTATACGGATTTGTTTACAGAAGCGAGAGGTACTGCATTCGAAAGAGACCTCGTATCTATCTTGAAATTATTGATACCCGTTCATGTCAGATTTTTTTTATTATTTTAAGAGATTATTCAACTTTAAATTAGACTGACTACACGTGTACTGGTTGTTCTATTATCTAAAGTTACAAGTTTGTATGTGATCGTGATTTGTTCCAGCACTTCTAAATACGATTCCTCTGAGTTGCCTTGTGGGCAGCTACGCGTACGAGTACTGGGGCAGAACGAGTTGGCTCGGCGGAAACGCGAAACCTGCTCTCTGGGTCTTCCTTCTTCGGATATTCATGTCACTTGTGGTAAGTACAAGTAGCCAGTAGCACTAGTGCAAGTTATACAAGACTTGAGAACCATCAAGTGGCCTTGTTAGTTAGCTAGTTACTGTGTGGTTTTACTTTTATTAAGTGGACTTGATTAGCTGTTCCATTTTCATTTAGATTTATATTTCACATCATTTATATAGACGCAGTTTTCATTTATTTTTATTCTGCAATTAACCAGTTCCAGGCAGTAGCGTACCTAGGGGGGGGGGGATGTTTAAAATTTAGTTTTAGTTGTAAAAAATAACTTATTCACTTCATAAGTTTACTATTCAATTTCTACGAATTATGAATTACTATATAATTTCGAATATTTTTTCTTCATGGTCAAGTCAATGTAATGTTGAAAATATTATATCGAAAAATTCCTTTATTATTGCCTAATTTAAATATGCCATTCAATGGTAAAAAAAGTTCCCCACCTATAGTTTGTCTCAATTACAATTATTTATTTATGTTTATTAATTTAATGGGATAATGCCGAAGCAGATCTCGGTAAGTGATATATTTTTGCGCGTGAAGTATGGTTACCAAATCATCAAATCACGTGGTGACGGAGCCACAGGGAAAATTTTAACTTGGTAAAAATTGTTTGCCGACTGTGGGAATCGAACCGGGGTCCTCAGGATCCACAGGCCAACTCGAAACCACTGAGCCATTACTCCATTAAATTAATAAACATAAATAAATATTTGTAATTGCGACAAACTATAGGTGGGGAACTTTTTTACCATTAGATGGCATATTTAAATAAGGCAGTAATAAAGGAATTTTTCGAGATAATATTTTTACCCCTGTGGCTCCTCCACCACTAACATCTTTGGGGGCCGTGATTTGATGATTTGGTAACCACACTTCACGCGCAAAAATATATCACTTACCGAGATCTGCTTCGGCAGAGTGCCACACCCAGTAATGGGTAGAAAGCGTGATGATATATATATTTTTTATATTTTCCACCCTACATTGACTTGATGATGAAGAAATATTCGAAATCATGTAGTAATTCATAATTCGTAGAAATCGAATAGTAAACTTATGAAGTGAAGAAGTTGTTTTTTTCGAGAAACACCCTGTATTCAATACAACAATATAACAAACAAAAACAAATTCCAGATTCCAAAAGAAAACAAAGAAATAAATATAAAATGTAATTTTATTAATTTCACGAACCGGAACAGTATTTACCACAATTTCACGAATAGGAACATCGTTTCGATTTGCTCCAGTACATTTCGAGCTCTTTGGAGTGGAAATAAAATGGGATGGAATAAAATTTTATAAGTACATAGATATAGATCACTATAGCTTTGTTCGAGCAGCAATCCATAACTATCACAAACTATCAAATGCATGCGCTGTTAAATTTTATCGTTCAAGCAGCGCAAAATCTATGAATCTGATAAGTTGTGAGTTGTTCAAGCATGCATAAAAATTAGTTGGAAACTAATTTTAAACCATCAGAATAATACAAAAACTTTTGTGAATTGTCAGAAAATAACATACGCTTTGGTGTATAATTTAATATTTGAAATTTGTTATGCACTGAAGTTTCTTCAAAATTACTGTCGTAAATGTTATCTCGAGTGTGTTTGTGCTTTTGTAAAAGTAAATACATATATTGGATTGTATGCCACACCCAGTAATGGGTAGCAGGCGTGATGATATATTTATTTAGTAAAATATTGTTTATTGTTTAAAAATTATTTAGAAATCTCTTTTGGTTTCCATTTATATTTAAATTTACAAATTTTTACGGCAATTTTTAGCAAAATTGCAATAAAAATTGAGCTCCTCTATTTTTCGTGTAAGTGACGATCTCGTCATTTTGAGGCCCCTACCAAGCCGGGAGCCCTGGGCTCGTACCCTATGTGCCCTTATGGTAAAGATGGCACTGGTTCAGATGCCAACTCAGATCCAATTTAGCGTGAAATTCACATTCACTGTCATACTACGTGGTGTCAATTTAAAGTTTGTTTTTTTCTTGACAAGACATCTATTGATTTCAGTATTCGTAAAAAATTCTCTTATCTCCTGGAATGTAGACAATATTTGATTTGTCTGTATTTGTAGATACGTATGCGTGTTTACGTATCATTCTAGTATCAAATGTCGTTATCTTTTATTTGATTACGTACTTATTGTTATTGATATTTATGCAGACGAATCCTCGTACGTAGTAGATATCCAATATTTTCATTTGTTTGTGTTTCTTTGTTCGCGTTTATGATGTTTTGTTATATTTTATTATGTTATGTAAATTTTATTTTGTTCGAAATTTATGTCTTTCTTGACATTTAAGATAGAAGATTAATATTTATGAATTTTGAAACAAGAAACTTCAACTTCTTATGAATATTTTAATAAAATTATAATACATTGATTTTTAGTTGCAGTATTTTTGAAATACGTATTTAGTAAGATATGATAATGAACACATTTTTATTTCTTAAGTTCTTGGGATCAAATTAAAAATTTTAAACCTTGAATTGCAATAACCGTTTTAAAAATTGTGTGTGTTATGCTGTAACAATTTAAGTTTAAATTTTGGTACTGGCATTAAATAATAATTTTCTATACTACCTATCTGTTATTTTAAAATAAGAATAAGCCCATACTAGCGAAAATAGGAACTTCGATTTGCTACTAACCTAATAACTAAGTACTTAAAAATAATATATGGGATGGCTAGCTCAGTGGTATGACGTCGGCCTGTGGATCCTGAGAACCCTTGTTCGATTCCAACAGGCGACAAACAATTAAAAAATAAATAAATATATCATCACGCCTTCTACCTATTACTGGGTGTGGCATTCTACCGAAGCAGATCTCGGTAAGTGATATATTTAGCGCGTGAAGTGCGGTTACCAGCCCTCAAATCATGGCCTCCAAAGATGTTAGTGGTGGAGGAGCCACAGGGGTAGTTTTTGTAATTATGCAAATTGTTTGTCGCCTGTGGGAATCGAACCAGAGTTCTCAGGATCCACAGGCCGACTTCATACCACTGAGCTAGCCACCCCATACTACATATTTACTGTCGCTGATTTGCTATTACTTCTTCTTTCATAAGCGTCTGTGGATAAAATGAAAATCCGCGCTTAGCGCGAGACTTAAATCGCTGTCAGTTAAATTTTCTTTTGATAGTTGCGTAAAGCACAAGTTACTTTCGGTACTAGTGCTTCTAGTTTACAGAAACGCACTTGTCTACATTTGTCTCCTTTCCACCCGTAATCAAGACAATGATAGTTACGTAATAACAAAGAAATGACACAGTTGTAGGAAAATGCTGTTACAGTACCCTAATCAATAATTTTGTTTTTGTTTTTCAGGTTGGCATCACCTCCTGCATGTGGGTATGGAACCCCCACACCGTAACCTCCTGGCGTCAGTTTCTCTCTCGGTTCCTCCCACGTCCAGGCTACCACCAACCGCCTGTCAAGCAGCATCCCCTTCCCGTGCTACGCTACATGCCAGCCAATCACAGCGCGGCGCACGGCCAACAGTTGGTGGGAGCTAGCCAATCAGCGCTGCAGCCACTCACTGGAGGGGGAACGCTGCCTAGTGGTGGGAGACAAGCTCGAGTGCATAAACATAGAGCGGGGTCGGCATCTGGATCAGGGAGGGGGTATCATGTTAGATCAGGGAGTGAGACGATCTTATAGGAAGGGGAATATTGTGTAAATATGTTGGTATTGCAGATCGGGGAATTTTTAAAGTGAGAGCGAATTGAATTCTGCAAGAATAATACTCTTTACAACTTCGGTTTTGAGTTCTTTTATATATTATTTAGCGGATTAAAACCACAGGAAGGCAGTTATTTAGTACATTAAATATCTGTTGCTCTCCTGCATTTCAACAAGAAATGTGTGTTTTATTCATTGTTCGCCATTTTTCTTTACCTATTGTAGGTAGTTTAATGGCAATACGTCGGACAATGGATTTGAGAACCCGAGATCGAAAATAATTTTCATTACAATAATATTACTCATGTGACTTTCCCTGCATTAACATCTTTGGTGGCCGTGACTTGACGGCTTCTAACCGCATTTCACACGCAAAAACATACTACCGAGATCTATGAAGGCAAAGTGCCACCCCCAGTAATGGGTAAAATTCTTAATGATGTGTTCCGCTATATTGGATTCGTATTTGCCCTCACTTTATTGTTACAAAATAGAAATAAATTTAGAAATTTTACCTAATTTTGGTTTGTGATTATGGACCTGGGAGGTCCGAGTTCAAATGCATAAAAACTCATTAATATGCAGGGATACAGTAATTTAACGGCTGGTACAAACTTTTTACGGTAAAATAATGGCCGGTACCGATATGTGTTGTCCCTAAAATCATAAGAATTACAATGGTAAAATTTTACATGTGGCGATAATTTCTGTCCTATTAATTTTAGAACAAAAGTGTAAATACAAAAATGTTCAGAATTAAAAAATACACCCAATGGTCTATTTATTAATATAGTACTTTTCTGTCACGAGATGAACGTAAATTAAAATTGCCATCTTTAAGCTATGTAGCCATGCAAATTAAAAGAATTTTAATTTTGTTATGTTTTGATAAAACTGTCAAATAATTTCTTTCTCGGGGCAGGAACGTACTATGTTAATAAATTCATGTTAAATATTTTTTGTATTTACACTTTTATACGGCCACATGCATATTTTCTTTGATCCATACAAAAGGGAATATAAACGAAATATATTTGAAATTATTGCGATCTGCAATGCTAATTAATTTATGTAGTATCGTGTTCTCAATTTTATGAGATATATTTTAAGTTTTTAAATACAATAAAAATGTGTATTTTTACTAGCAACACATCTGAAAAGACTTCTCTTTGTATACGAAAATTATGTTTTTAAACAAAATGTAAACATACTGTTTTTTATTCTTATATGTATAATTATTTAGATTATACACTTAAATTTGTTCGCTACTAATAATTAATCAATTATTTGATTGATTGACAAATAATATTTTATTGTGAACAAAGTTATTAACAAAATATTGTACATAATTTAAATACTGCTACGATCTGATTGAATATGAATTCATTCTTGTTCAAAATAACTTGTTAATATTTTGTACAACATAAATTTATGTTTCTTTTATTTGTATAAACTTCTATTTTGTTTTTCACTGACTCAAACTAACATAAATTTACATAATTTATTCAAACTGACATTCACAAATTAATTAAAATTTATTTCTGTGGGATAACGTCATTTTTAGAATATTCTTTTTATTTTTTATTTTATTGAGTATATCCTGCATTACAACTTATCAAACTGGATTAAATGTAAATTTTTGTCCGATTTATTTTTCTTCAATGTCAATGATCTTCCAAGTAAAATGGTTTTATTTTTCATTTGTCAACATCACAAGTGCCATTACAATTCAAAGTGCCAAATATTTACATTTTTACACCGAAATTTACTACAAATCTGAATTTTGTATATACTATTTATATAATAAATAATAAGTGCCTAAATGCTTATTAAACTAACTATGCAATGTGTAAATGAATAAGCTTTTTGTAATTATTTTATAAGTTTATATTTATTATTAGACTATAATTCATTGTATATAATCATTTACATTGAATCAAATTTTGTATATTTGTGATATAATTTAACTAATTAGGACTGTATTTACTTATTACTTGATTTTTATATAAATATTTCATTATAAAAATAACAACTTGTTTTATTTCACTTTTATCTTACACCCTTAAAACATTGACTGCTAATAGAAATGGTTATTGTATGTATTTTTAAAGAAAATCAAAATGAGAATATTTCTTTTAGTTGAAATATTTATCTTTAAAATAACTTACCTTAATATGCAAAAGAAACTCCACAAACTAACTTTTCATTTTGTATCTTAAAATCAAAATTTATCGCTCATTGAAACTACGGATTCAAATTATTAATATTAATGCAGATATGATTTCGAGTGTAATAAATGAATGAGTTTATATGGAGTGATCTATGAATATGGTTGAAGTGAGGGTGTGTTTGGATGAAAATGTTTGACGAGGGCTGATTGATGAGTGAATGTTTTATGAGTGATTTTAGGGTTCGTGCTAGCCCATTTGCGATATAGTGTGAAGATATGTATGTATAAGTACAATATTTTTTTGTAACCTCATCTGTGCTAGTCAGTGGCACTTTAATAGTCGTTGTTGATGGTCGTTCTATTTAATTCTTTTCATGTGTTTTCAAAATTTAAATATATATTATATTTTAGAGTTTTTCACTATTTATATTATTATTATTGAATTTAGTTAAATTAGAAAAAAAAAATTTGTACATTTCTAAACATTTTGACAGTTTTGCAAGTAGTAAATGTTTTGGTACCGTTTGAGGCGGCATGAAAACGTTCCATCAATGAAAAGTTTCATTTCAAAATAGATACAAATGATATTACTCCATTTATAAATCATAATCATTCAATTCTAAATATAGTTTTAATAATTGTTTTAAATAAGTATTTTATTATCAATTAAAATTAATTCAATAAATTAATTCAAAACCCTTTCTATTATTATTTGCAGCATAAATTTAATACTTTCGAACTTTAATTTATTTATGTTACTCTGTACAACAGGAACTTAATTCCAATGACATTACAGGGCTCAGACTGGCAGTGTGGTAGTTCATATATTTTTAGCTTCAGTGGCATTCGAACTCGGGATCTTCGAATTCGAATGCAGTAACTCCAATCACACCACCGTCTTATTTAAAAAATATGAATAATACAGAGTGATCACAAGGAATTGTTACAGTGGGCAATACAATTCCGGAGATTTTTTTATTCCACAGTTGGCACAACGCCAGGTAAACGTGGAAATGCTATTTGACATTTCTAATAAATACAAATAGGTTATGTCAGGAGTCTGACAGCTAATAGGATTTTGACATTTTAATTAATAGAAATACTTCAGAAATAAACGTAATAATGAATGTACTCAAATTCAAATTTAAATTTCCAAATGTCACTGTCAACAACAGGAAATGAATATATGTATCAGTCTTACCAATTTCAAGTATTTTTTTTATTGCCAACTGTAACAATTCCTTTTGATCACTCTGTATAATGTTTCATTTGTCAGTGTTCAGGTGGTAACTCCAAATCCATGTAATCGCATGATTCATATTGATGCAACGAGCAACTTAAGACTGTACCCTAATAAAGTTACTATTGATTTAGCGGGCTATTATAAATTGCAGTAAATCGTAAATCTAAACTATATTATAAAATATGTATTTGTAAAAATAAAAAATGGTCTTTTTAAAATCTCGATTTCACTAACTGTAATTGATTTGTGCGAATGGTGCAAATGTCGTCTTCGTGCACGAGTTTTGTACAATGCGTTTTGTAACGAGCAAAAATTATATAATTATACAATGATAAAATTTATTAAATTTGAAGCGTGAATATATACGTATATTGTTTCGGCAGTATAACTTTATTCAAAGCGTTTCAATTCAAATTTAAACTATGGCGCGCAAAATACAGCGCTCTCTATTATCAACACTCAGTTCCATTCTCCATAGTTCCATGCTTTACCGCAGTGTGCGCTAGCATCGTATCGACCCCGAAGTCTTTCACCGGGCAATCTTGCATGCCAGTACGGTTGCGTGCCAGCAGACGTTAACTTCGTCACAATCGTCAATCGCGATTTCCGTTGTTCAGTTACGTTACTTCCTTTTCAAATTACCCTTCGGTCTTTTATTCATTCGAAACCTACCCGCCTTTCTTCAAACTTAATTAGTTATTTCATAGTTTCGTTGTGTCATAACAGTGTCAAGTTTCAACAGTTGAGAGTTACCTGTTTGTCAAGTGTTTACAACTGGGATGACAGATGAAGCACGGGCAAGTTGACATTTCCTCTCACCCTGCTGGCATCACTCCACACCACGGGGTGAGTAAAAATAATGATAACAATAATTACTTTATTAATAACAATGTTCTTAAACATAATCTGCAAATTTGCATATATTATTCATAACCTATAACAGGCAGATTCACAAAACGGATTAGTGCTAACACAATTTTTAATATTATCTATAACTCTGTTACAAATTAAAACAGATTAAAGAAATTAACTAAATTTGATGCTAATTAACTCTCTTTTTAACTCAAGTTAAAATAAACTTGTTTCATACATAGAAAAGAGAGTTAAAAATGAAATAAATGATGGTGTTAGTGCTAATCTGCTTTATGAATCTGACTGTTAGAAGTTAAGTGCTTGTCAATTATGACAGCTCAGTGAGCTGTCATCGTCAGCTGATGTATTTTGAGGTTATTCAACAAGTCTAAAGCATGTTTTTTCTGGCCAGGCCAGCGCATGGATCGGAATCGTTGCAATATTATTGGGAATCTGTGGTGTAGCTGCTATCTACTACATCAGAAAATGCAGGTAAGGGTTTTCTTCACTTTTACTGTGTGTCATTTTGTCGTTTGTCATTCTGACTCGCGGTAGTTTAGTCGTAAGCTCGGTATTTGTCGTAGAATTGTGTTCATTTGTCACGGAGTAATAAGACGCTTGTTGTACAATGCGGTGTTCAGTGTGAATAGCTGGAGATTCGAGAGATTATTAATGGTAGGAATGCATTATTAGAAGTGCTATTTTAATAGAATGAAGTGAATTAAAATGTGTTTACTGTAAAAATGTATTTGAAGGTTAAGTTAACATGCTATGAAAGCTATGCTGTATAATTAAAATGTATTTTCATGAGCTACTGTTAATTAAGTATAATTGTGTAATTAAAAATGTGCGATTTCATGTAGAATAATGAAGTTAGGTATGAGTCTGCAAGTATTGTTTTTAGTTTTTCTTGTTTTAAAAAAAAAGAAAATGTACAAAATGTAAGCGCATTCATAATAATTATTTATATATAAAAATATTATTCCCACTCTTACGATCTTCACACATGATAGTTTTAGAATTGTATATTTTCTCCTGTCAACATTTTCTAAATTATTATTATTTTTTTAAACATATTTTTCGCACTTTCGGGAGTAAATAAACCTACTTTATTCTTACTTTTCGAGGACTGAAGTGTCGCAGGTAAACAAGCATTACCATAGCAACAAGTATATTATAAACCTCAGAATATTTCACTTTGTTTATGTTGCCTAAGTTATCTAAAAATTTGTATAATGCTGTCATTGTGAATTATAAGGTAAGTCAATATTAAAATTAATCATTAATTCAAAATGTATGACTGGAAGCGCGAAAAATAGTTAATATACCACAGGACTAAAGTGGAATTAATCCCTCAGATGATTATTTCTCTTGCCTGCGTTTCATGATAAACTCCATTCCCTGTATGAAAACTATTACGTCACATTCGGTATCCATGTGATTCAAGATTTTGTACTTAAAACGTTTACATTGGTATTGGATTGACATTTTTAAAACTTAACCTAAAATTTAAATGTCAGATTAAAATATTTATTACTTTATAAAATTTAATTAGCTTATAAACTTTCTATTATAAAATAAATAAATAAATATATCATCACGCCTTCTACCCATTACTGGGTGTGGCCCTCTGCCGAAGCAGATCTCGGTAAGTGATATATTTTGCGCGTGAAGTGCGGTTACCAGTCGTCAAATCACGGCCCCCAAACATGTTAGTGGTGGAGGAGCCACAGGGATAGCTTTTTCAAATTATGAAAATTTGTCGCCTGTGGGAATCGAACCAGGGACCTCAGGATCCACAGGCTGACTTCATACCACTGTATATGCACTAGTGCGCAAAATAAAACTTTCCATCGGTTTCCAAGGTAACGTAAAACTTATTTTGAATGATGCAAGTACAAAATAGTTATTTTTATAATAAGTGCCGAAAAAGGTTTGTTACGTGCAAGTGCAGAATTTAACGCACGAGCATGTAACCTTTTTCGGCACGTTATAAACAACATTTTTCCTACAACTGTGCGATTTAGTAAATCACTAAAATATTATCAAAATTTATATAATTCTAATGATATTACACGAGAACGATGTTTTACGGCGTTGCTATGGTTTGTTTGTTGATTGCTTGCACATTGTTCTAAGTTATTTAAAAATATTTCACTAATTTCAAGATAATTTCTTCAAAGTCGTCTAGATTGGAATAGTACAGTGAGTGATTCTTTTTTATCATAAACACCGCCAAAGATAATTGAAGCTCCGGATTATGCTATGTTGGATCTATTTTCGACAATGACAATCAACCTGCTGCTGGTACTAAAGCCCCCGAAATTGTTCTCAATAATATTATTGTTAATAATATGAACAGGTCGGAAGAAATCAATGTTTCTTTAGATAGTACAAAAGTTTCCACTTTACATTATGTCAATATAAGCAACTGTAACAACTGTGTTAATAATATACACAAACAATAAATATTATCTATTTCACTTACTCTTTAAATAAAACCATTTATCGATATATTTGACTTTGTTCGGTTTTTTTTTATTAGTTGTCTACAGATTATATATACTGCAATTTAAGGTTATGTTTATAAACGTCAGAATATACTACTGCATATTTACTAGCGCTGGTTCACCGTATCTTCTTCTTCCATAAGCGTCTGTGCCCAAAATATGAATTCCGCGCTCGGCGCGAAATTTAAATTGCTCTCAAAACAACTTTCTTTTGACAGTCACGTAATGAAGCATTTTCCGCACAAGTGTTTCTTTGCTTTCGGAAACGCGCTTGGTCTGCATTCATCTACTTTCCATACGTAACCAAGGCAATTATACTGAGATCTGCTACGACAGAGGGCCACACCCAGTAATGGGTAAAAGGCGTGATGATATAATTATTTGTTAATATAAAAAGATTTCTGTAAAAGAAATATGTGAATAAATTTATTATAGATTCTCTTTCCATTGTATTTAAGTCTTTTAGACATCGTGATTGTCTTTTGTCGTGAAGATTATGTTCATTTGTCAGCGCGTAATAAGCCAATTTATCCTCCAGTGCGGTATTTTACATTCTAAGCTTCGGTCTTCTTCAAATTGACTCTACTTTTTGAATCACATCTCTATAGTCTTTGTTTTAATTTTTATTGTTCTTTATAGAGCTTTTTGTTTATAAACTTTTGTTTTAACTCGACGTGAAAAACAGTTGTGAATCTTAATGAAGTGGGCTGGTGGGATTTCAACGGCGCTTATCCAGTAGGCCGCTTCTTTATTGTTTTTGTTTATTTTTGAGATAATTTTACTTTTAACAAAACACGAATGAAAAAGATTGTAGAATTAAATTTAGAGATTAATTTAATTAAAAATGCTTTAAATAATTAGTTTTTACCTTTATACTTATTTTTTAGTAAAGAATAATTTAAATTTTTATAAATTAAATATCTAATATAATATTTTTTTCTACTGCCTTTTTTAAAATGTCATGTATAAATTTGACTTAGGTGGCTATTTTTAGTTGGTAAAATAACTGTTTAATAACAAAATTTCATTAGACACGGATTGTTCAGCAACGAATGGTAAAAAGTTTTTTACAAGCAAAATTGCATGGTTGCCATTATTGTTTAATAACATAATGAATTTTATCCACAAATCGTATATTATAAAGACATTATTATACTGGTTTCAGTTGTATTATATGGCTCATAAAACACTAGTGTTTTATATTCCATAAAACACTATAAACAACTTGTTACTTAGCAACCACTTCTACTGTATTTTGAGAAACTACGAGCCCGGCCCAGCTTCAGTTGGCCCAATTTAATTTTTTCGTTTGATGTTATATTTTACAGTTTTATTTCTCGTGTAGTATGCAAGATAATGAAATGAAATTTTAATGAGACATATACTAGTATGTTGTTAATACACAGATAAAATTTTAAGTCAATCGGTCCATACATCTAGAAATGACAGCCATTGAAAGAGGAAGTAAACATTTCTGTTTTAACTAAAAAAAAATTGTTTTATTAAAAAACTGTATAATAATAAAGTTTGTTTTAAATAATAATTAACTTCAATTTCATCCGCCAAACTGCCCACAAGATAATAATCATGATAGTTCATTTGAGTGTTGATGTAGTTTATGTGACGAAAAAAAATGGAGAGTTAAACTGCTATACATTTTGTCTTTAAGGTATGTTTAACGTTAAATTGAGTAAAAAATGTTGAAAATGAATTGTAGAATTTAGTAAATGTAAGTTACCTGGGTTTTTAGTATTATTTAAATTTTAACGATAAAATTAAATTCGGGCCAACTGAAGCGGGACTGGGCTCGTATATATATATAACTGAATCAATGTTAAACGTTGCGACCAATCTTCTTCGATACGTATAACACTTAAGAAAAATTAAACACGAAACCCACTACTGGATGTAGCACTCTGCCGAAGCAGATCTCGGTAAGTGATATATTTTTAC
The DNA here is from genome assembly GCA_911728475.2 of Pterostichus madidus. NCBI lineage: Eukaryota > Metazoa > Arthropoda > Insecta > Coleoptera > Carabidae > Pterostichus > Pterostichus madidus. The sequence goes on from OU452314.1 coordinate 29,223,914, forward strand.
ACGTGCGGTTACCAACCGTCAAATCACGGCCTACAAAGATGTTAGTAGAGAAGGAGCCAGAGGAGTAGTATTAATGTGGTGAAAATGTTTGTCGGCAGTGGGAATCGAACCAGGGTTCTCAGAATCCACAGACCGCACGATATCACTGTGCCACCTATTAATACTAAATCTACAACTACCTACAGCACAGAACTATATTCTATATAAATTAATAAATAAAAAAAAACACTACTAGCAAACACAAAATAAAAGAAAAAAACTAAGAAATATAGTGACAACAATGGTAGGCTAATTTCAAGTTTGACATATCATGACATATCTTACTACTTGAATATGTCAATAATACAAATAAATTTTAATTGCAGTGTTGCAGTTTGATTGTTTCAAAAATGATAAACATGATTTTAATATAAAAATCTGTATGTTTAAAAATATGTGCAGCTCGGTGGCATCAACTGAAGAATTATTTTCTAATTTATCCAACTCTCGAGTTATATTTAATTAGATTATTTTTTAACTTAGTTGTTGAGGTCGATGCATCCAACTTAAAGGATTTTGAACTGGGTTCATATCGATTGATTACTTATTAAAGTATTCTTGGAAGTTGTTTCCAAAATTTGTTGGTGTATTTCTGTATCTAAAATACAACTAAATCGATTTTTTTCACACATTTTACAGTTCACAGTTTTAAGTAATTAATTGACAACTACCTTTATCATTTGTCACAAACAAAAGCACCTACAGAGATTATTCCCGGGAATAATCACAAGAGCTTTATTCCCAGTATAATAATGACAGGATTAGTTAAAACGTAGACACGGACATACAATGAAGCATTTTATTGGTTAACGTGAAAAAATACTCAGTACAAAATATTAAAATACACATAAATTAAAATACAATTTAAATTGTACAAACACAAATCGTCCTAATTAATAATACAATATCAATGAATCGAATATTCGTACAAGTACATGCATGTATAACCTCCGTGTTACACATGAATTATTCCAGCACTGTAAAGTTAGTTTAATTATTCGCTGACATGTGCTTCGTGTAGTCTGCTCCGCTCGGCTGCTCTCTGCAACTGAACTGAAATTTGATTTTAAATTTTATAATGTTGCATATGCATTCTTGAGCGGTATTCATATATGGTCTCTTTATTATTTAATGCTTTTATGCATACTCGGTAAGTTCATATGAGGTTTTAGATTTATATTTCCATAACAAAGATAATTTAATTTTTAAATCACAAATTATTATTTCATCTTGTGATATGCGTTTGTACCACGAAGATAATAATAATAATACGAAGACAGGGTGAAAAGTCCCTGGAAAATAAAACAGATGGCACCACAATCGCAAATCTTATGTGACATTTGTGATGTACCATCTTTAACTAGAACGCACTAAAATGTTCAGACTGATATGTCATTCAGTTCTGTTTTGACACCCATCGAAACCAAACAACCTTGAAGATTTTTGAAAACATGGAAAAAAGTGAATTTCGCCTCTTGATTAAACATTATTTCTTGCGTGGAAAAAACATTACACAAACCAAAGCATCGCTTATTAAACATTATCGATTGGAACGATTCACAAGTGGTTTACTGATTTTCGTTGTGGTAGTATGACCACAAAGGACGCCGAACGTTCTGGTCGTCCAATTGAGGTTACAACGCCAGAAATCGTCGATAAAATCCATGGTATGATATTGGACGATCGGCGAGTTAAAGTGCACGATAATGCCGAGGCTATAAGCATCTCAACCGAACGGGTACAGAACATTTTGCATACATTTTTGGATATGAGAAAGCTATCTGTGAAATGGGTGCCGCATTGTGGACAACGCACCCGGCGCACAGGTCCGCAGTCGCAATTGCATGAACTGCGCTACGAATTGGTTCGTCATACACCATATTCTCCATATTTGCCCCCCTGCGATTTTTATCTATTTCAAAATTTGAAGAAATGGCTCGGCGGAAAGAGATTTGGCTCCAACGATGAGGTCATCGCTGAGATAAACGCCTATTTTGAAGGATTGCCAAAATCGTATTATTTAGAAGGGATAGAAAAATTAGAAAAACGTTGGACGAAGTGTATCGAGCTACAAGGACATTATGTTGAGGAATAAAATATGTTTTGACCAAATAAATCATTCATTGTTTCATTTTTCAGGGACTTTTCACCCTGTCCTCGTACATTCTTACATTCTTCTACAGAATAGATATGAACCTATCCATTTTTATTAATGCTGATATAAGTAACTAATAACTTAGCTATCTTACAATAAGTTGTTTAGAGGTGGCAGGATATTTGCAAGGATGTTGTCCTTGAAATACATCGAAATACATAACTTCATAGGTTCGATATTTTCGGACTCGGAAATTGTAATATCCTGAATATTGATTTTGCATTCGTAGAACCAATCTGACACACAATTTATTGCATCTCAGATTGCTCGAATGCATTAGAATCAATGCTTACAGCGCAACCTACGAGTTGTGAAGCACGGAAAATATGTGAACTACAGTTTAATTTCATCAGAATCTCTACAAAATATGTCAAATTTGGTCAATGATAATGAGTAATCTAAGTAGCGTTCTAATACTAAAATATTTGTAGGTTTTGTTAAAAAGAATTAAAATTGTTTACATTTTTTTCCCGCTTAAATATGTGAATTTTTTTTTTGTGGCTTCTTTGGCGGACCAACTACTTAGTAGTGGTGGGATCCGGATCCGGATAGTTTCGGTTTCGGATTCGAAAATATCCGGATATCCGGATAATTGAATGTTGAACTATCCGGATCTCGGATCCAAATCTCAGTATCGGATTTTGGATCCGGATCTGAGTATCGGATTTTGGATCCGGATCTGAGTATCGGATTTTGGATCCGGATCCATATGTCGAATCTTGGAAACGGATTTGAGCATCTGATCTTAGATTCGAATGTGAGTATGAGTATGGCATTTTAGATATGGACTTTCAGTATCCGGATCGTTTCTCTTCAAATATTCTGAGTAAAACCAAATAAATGTGATTAAGAAATAATCCACTAAGCATTTTCGTTTCATGTCGGCATATTTCTGATGTTTAAATTTCTGTTGAACAACTTTTAGCCTAAGTAATACTTAGATAATATACCGCCATTACGCCCTGATCTGCGTTTTAGGTATTATGGTCAACAGCAACGCGGGTTTTCTCTGGACGGTTACCCATCCAAGTACTACCCGCGCGCAACGTTACTTAACTCGCGTTATCGCTTAGATCGGTTCCAACGAGTGCAGCCATGGCCGTTGACATGTGAAATTTTATTAGTCACGTTATGTTTAGATAAATCAGTGGTACCAAAAAGTAAATTATGAGCTGAAATCCCCATATCTTATTTAAAACGTACAAGAAGTGGCCAAATAAGTTTGTAAATGCTAAAGACTTGGCAAAAGATGGTTTTATATGTCTATCACCCTGTAGTTCATGGTACGTAATGAACTGTTTTAAGATTTGTGTTGCTTTCCTTATAATTTCCTTCATAATCAATTATTGTAATTTATCAATTAAATATGGTTTTACTAAGTTTTTTTCACGATTGATGACGTGAATCAATGCCTTAAATATTTCTACTATAAGTTGAAATTACTAACCTAACAATATTATCTAAAAATAAACATTTTCTTTCCCAAATTAAACTCAATTAAACCGCCAAGTTTACCCAGCATTAACGTATTTCTTCTTCTTCTTCTTTAACGTCACAAAGTTTGATTAAAACGTTAAAATCATCAAAATATTCAAATGTAAAGACAAGTCTGAATTTTCTTGCAACTTTCCAAGTTTAGAGAAAAATGACGCCACGATGGGAGTGTGGCTGACCTCTCCATTTCTCCAGGATTAAATTAGCAGGAAGAAGTTGGAATCTGTCTTAAATTACATTAATTACAGGCCTGGAACTTCAGCCACAAAGTGATTTATATCGCTGAAAAATGCGCACATTTTTATGGTTTTTGACATGAACTTCGTAATTTAATTATTGGGCGGGTGACGTATAACGTATTTGTTAAATTGTGACGGTTTGGAAGAGAATGGTAAAATGATAAGGAGGGAAACAAGAGAATGTTGAACTGCTACTAATTTAATTATATTGTTAAAGGGAAGGATTGTTGGGTGAATGAAAGTTTTCGAGTATGAGAAACGAACGTGCTTGTATGAAAGAAATTATGAATGTGAATGAAGCTAAGGTGGTGTGTCAGGAAAGGAACGTTTGGAGAAAATTAATTGCGGAATGAAGCTGATGATTTCAGAAAAGTGCATTTTTTTTTAGTTTTGTTGTTTAGTAATTTCATTAGAGTGTTTACCTGCAATTATGTGAAATTCACTTTCTTTAACAAGCGCAGGGACGACACTCCCTTCGTTTCTGATGAGGATTTGTAGCTTTTGTATTTGGACTCGAGGAAAATAAATAACTTTTTGAACGAGTTTTGAGAAAATCAATTTGATTTTCTAATGAACATTAGTAAAAAAAGGCGCCTGCAAAGAAAAACAATCATTACAATTTCTGTTCGTTTACAAAAATGTTACAATTACACTTGAAAATACAATTTGCAGTTGCCTACCTTTTAAATTTCGAGACTTTGCAGTTTATCTGACACGTAACATATGGGGTGGCTAGCTTAGTGGTATGAAGTCGGCCTGTGGATTCTGAGAACCCTGGTTTGATTCCCACAGGCGACAAACTATTTTCATTATTTCAAAAACTACTCCTGTGGCTCCTCCACCACTAACATCTTTGGGGGCCGTGATTTGACGGCTGGTAACCGCACTTCACGCGCAAAATATATCACTTACTGAGATCTGCTTCGACAGAGTGCCACACCCAGTAATGGGTAGATGACATGATGATATATTTATTTTATTTATTTATTTGTTACATATAAATTACAATAAATTATTTTGTTTATGACTAGTACGTCGTATGTTTACAAAAATTTTCTAAACAATTAAACATTCATGGGGACAAATGAAAAAAACTGTGACGTAACATTGCCAACTAATAAATAAAAATTAAAACCTGCGAGAACTAATTAATCAGAACAGTTTCTTATCTTTTTTATTCGTTTTCTCCTCTTACATGAGTGTTTAACTGCAATTGTGTGAAATTCACTTTCAAAAACAAGGGTAGAGCGACACCCCCTTCCTTGCTTATCTTTTAATTCGTTTTCATTTCTTACGTAGAGTGTTTAACTGCAATTGTGTGGAATTCACTTTCAAAAACAAGCGCAGTGCGACACTCACTTCCTTTCTTATCTTTTTGTTTCATTTTCAGTTACTGCATTGTGTGTCGTTTTTTTTCATAGACAATTGCAGGCTATCACTTTCATCTTTTCTAATCTGTGTAGATTCGTTGTTAGATTCGTTATTAGATTCGTTCTAAATGATCTTATAAAAAATGGCAGCGCGCGATAGAAAACGTCACCTTTACGATGACAAATGAGAGCGTAATTGTCAACTTTTCATAGAAACCGTAGAAAATAGTATATTACGTACCATAAACTGTAAGTGACAGTTTTTATGTCAAAAATGTAGTATGGGAAATGAGGGTCGAGATTTTCTAAACATTCACGACCTAAAATAGTTATTTTTATAACAAGTTTAGAAAAAGTTTGTTACATAAAAATGCAATCTGCACGTGCACGTAACCATTTTTGGCACGTGTTATAAACAACATTTTTCCTACAAGTGATAATTTTGAAATCACTACAATATCAGGATTTATGAAACTTTAATAATTTTACACGAGATCGATGTTTTACGGCGTTGCTATGGTTTGCTTGTTGATTTCTTCATTGTTCTACGTTATTTAAAAAATTTTAATTTGGCGCGAAATTTAAATCGCTGTCGGTTAAATTTTCTTATGACAATGGGGGATTCAAGTGGCAGAGCTTTTTAATATATATTTATTAAAATAAATTCTTGACCGTACATCATATTTAATACAATATAAAATCATACCATAAATTATATCTTTATTGCTGAAATATGAAAGTGTAAGTTGAATTATTTAAAACGTTCGCACTGCCATATTGCAATGACGTAGTTGCATTAAGCCAATCACAGAGCTTTGTCTGAAACGTTTGTCGGTGCTCAAGAAGACGAAGAAGAAATAAGCATTCAGCATTCTACGATTCTACCAATGACGTATAATACTAGACGAATTAGTCAATGCAGTGTTGTGAAGCAGAGAGGAATGGAATAACTTGATGGTCCGCCGGATGCGCGGCAAGGAGCGAGTACACTTTGATGTTATGCAAGTTGCTCCTTGTCGCGCACCCGCTTTACCAACCAGCTATTTTATCCATTTCTGCTTCTCAACAAACGCCGATGTTATCTGTCTAGTTATGTTTTGTCTGAGGATTCTACTGACAACGACAAGTTACGTGTTATTTATCTCTGTCTTATCTGTCTCTCTTTAAGCTAAGATGCAACTACGTCATAATAGTATGTTTCGAAAGTTTAAATATTTTTATCATGCTTTATACAAGTTTAAAATAAAAAAAATATATTTGGGTATAATTATTTTATTACGTAGATTAATATATAAAAAATTCAAAAAAGTCTTCAAAGGCCCATTGCGTAAAGCACTAGTGTCTTTCGGCATTAGTGTTTTTGATTTACAGAAACGCACTTGATCTGTATTTGTCTCCTTTTCATCCGTAACCAAGGCAATAGTAGTTACGTAATAACAAAGAAATCGCACAATTGTAGGAAAAAATCACTTACAGTTCGAGGTTAGTAAGCTACTTATATAATATCTGCACAAGTAGAAGGAAACGAAAAATAGGTTCCAAAATTAATAGCTGTCAAATTTTTGTCAAAATAAATAGGACCTTGACCAATAATATTTACTTACTGTTCACGGTGCATATTAAGTAAATATTAGCTGTATTCCATGTGCCACTTGGTTCACTGAAATCAGTTCAGATAAATTAGACAACAAGACTAAATGAACTGAATTAAGCAAACTGATGCACTTATTGGGATGAATTACTTCAAAGTAAATTAGAATCACTAATTCTAGTATTAGAAATAACGTGAACGAAGTAATCCAGCGAAATAAATAAGTGATCTGATTCAGTAAATGTAAGTTAGATCTGATCCAAATGGCAAATGGAATACACCTATAATAGTCCTGTTGTAACCATGGAAACCAAGTGGACACTAAAAGTTGCACTTATTGCGTTTCAATTTTGTCATTAATTGGTAATTTACAGTACAGATATTCTAAAAATTACATTTAATTAGTTTACTGGGATGGCTAGCTCAGTGGTATGAAGTCGACTTGTGGATCCTGAGAACCCTGATTCGATTCCCACAGGCGACAAACAATTTTCATAATTTCAAAAACTACCCCTGTGGCTCCTCCACCACTAACATCTTTGAAGGCCGTGATTTAACGACTGGTAACCGCACTTCACGCGCACAATATATCACTTACTGAGATCTGTTTCGGCAGAGTGCCACACCCAGTAATGGGTAGAAGGCGTGATGATATATTTATTTATTTATTTCACTGTACGATAGTATGTGCTGCTAACTTCAGTATAATATTTTTTAATCAAATAGCTTTGGCTAAAATCACAGCTAGAATGAAAGTGATTGTTCCATTTAATAAATATTGAACGAGTCAATAAAATCAAATAAAATGGAAACATCTAAACGCAGGCTTCAATTCAGATTTGCGTGACTGGGTTGTTTTGTGTTTGTCTCTTGTTTATTAAATTACTCTATGCTTGATTAAAATTATTTAAATGAGGTTAGATTTGACATCGAGATTATTTTATGACATTAATTAATTTAATTGAAATTCAGGGGTAGTTTCCCGCTGCATAGAAATTACATACGTAACTACGTGATGATATGGTACTCTACGGTATAATACATTTATTAGTACGCAATTACAGAGGGGTATTTAGGTGTAATTGCTAGTTGTGGACCGTACTCGAGGTTCGTTCAGATTTTAATTGTTAATCGATGGAATAAAAAACTAATTTTGAACTTAAAAGCTTGACTAAAAGTGCTGTTTATACAATCAGTAATCAGTTGATAGTGTGGATAATAGGTATGCTAATGTACAGGAGGGTATTTAGGAATAATTGTATGTTACTGGGCGATAGTATGCTGGAATAAAATTTAATTGGTAAATCGATACTAACATCAGAAATAATGTTACATTGTTGAAAAGAAAAAATAATATACTTTTAAGTAAAGCTGTCAATAGCTAAAAAATTCCGGATAAACGGGTACACATTTCTCCGATGAAAAATTCAGTATCCAGATACCTATTAATCTCGTATCGGAAAAATCCGGTATCCGCAAACCGGAATCAGGAAACTAAAATCCTTACAAATCTCGTCTGTATATGCCAGTGGCGGACCAGTGTGAGGTCACGCGGGTTATTTCCCCCCTTCCTGATAATGGTTTTGAAATACATCTTTTTGTTTTTTTGAATTCTCTGTAATAATATAACAAGAGAGTGAGAATAAATTGAAAATAATTTGACAGATCTTTCGAAAACTTGTTGCCAGACAATAGTCACGAAAGCCCTACGGGCTTTCGTGACTATTGCCAAATGGCAACAAGTTTGACAAATATACTGGAGAATTATTTTCTAATTCTCGAGTTATATTTAATTAGATTATTTTTTGGACTTAGGCTGTTGAGGTCGATGCATCCAACTTAAAGGATTTTGAACTGGGTTCATATCGATTGATTACCTATTAATGTATTCGTGGAAGTTGTTTCCAAAATTTGTTGGTGTATTTCTGTATCCAAAAGCCGGAAATCGTGCTGAATAAGTCGAAAAAGTGTGTGAAATTATTGCTGTCGATGCGAATGTTGTGTGAAGAATTAAATATGAGTAAAAATACTATTTGGAGAATTCTAACTAAAGATTTGGGTAAAAAAAGGTTTGTTCACGTTTTGTTCCACATGAATTAAATGAAGACCTAAAAGTCGCTCGTGTAAGTCAACGAATTTTTGATGAAAAAACATATTTGTGTCATCGACCACCCTCCGTATTCGCCTGATCTATCACCATGTGACTATTATTTTTTCCCAAAACTGAAAATTGCCATGAAAGCAGCGTTTTATGATGATATTCCAGCCATTCAAGCAGCCATTGCACAGGTGTTAAAGAACATTCCTTTAGATGCCATTAAAAATCTATGCATGCTCTAGTTGATCATTCTAAAAAGTGTATTGATTCAAATGGAACCTATTTTGAATACATATTAAGTTTCAAACATAATACAATGCTTGTTTTATTCTATATCTAAAGAGTTTCGTTATTTTTGGGACATACTGTGTATGTACAAAATAAATCAATCATCTATTTCTCGAGCCTGGTAACTGTTAAAATAATATAATCAGTAATTAATTTTATCTCATTTGCTTTCGCTTAACTGCTCCAAATAAAAATTGTTCCAGGAAACAAATCTTCATTACGTTCATTACTTTGGCTACCTGCCTACTATCAGCCTGAATTGAGAAATACACTCGTAATTCCTACACTTCTAATTTTCATTTGTATTAAAAAGACTTTTCTTAATTAATTTATGATCTTGTTCTTGATAATTTCAACAAATATTTGGAATTACCATTAATACACTCCTGTTTATTGGTGCTATAAAAAAGACACAAATAATTAATCTACGATGTAAGATGTCAACAAATATTACATTAATACAAAATTTATTTAATTTTGTCTTATAAATTCATGTTTAATTACAAGGATACAGACCATTAAAGGTGTTTTAAAAAATTATGTCGCTAGCGGTTTAAATTTTTTATGCACAACCAGGCCGAAAAGAATGTGTTTTAGCCCTAAAAAGCGGGTTTAAAGACTTCTTTTTGCCCCATGGACCAAAAAGAAATAATTCCTATGGATACATGCAAAATGTCATTTTGACAAATAATTTATTTACATATTTTAACCAGTTAATGAACAGAAAACAATAGAAAATGAGATTGATGATTATCTAGAAGCTCCACTGCAGTTATCAATGCCAATTAAACATGTAACTCCTGGCGAAATAAGAAATGAGATTAAATACTTAAAAGACAATAAAGCTCCAGGGTACGATTTAATCACTGGAAAAGTCTTGAAAGAACTACCCAAAAAGATTTTCCTATACTTAACAAATGTTTTCAACGCCATGTTAAAACTATCTTATTTTCCAGTCCTGTGGAAACTCGCCCAAATTATTCTTATACATAAAACAGGAAAATCCACTTCTGAAACATCATCTTATAGACCCATCTCCCTCCTACCTATTCTATCCAAATTATTCGAGAAAATATTGTTAAAAAGGATAAAAACAATTACAGAAGAAGAGAACATAATCCCACCACTTCAATTCGGGTTCAGGGAGCAACACTCCACTGTGCAACAAGTGCACCGAGTGGTCAACGAAATAGAAGAAAGTCTGCAATCTAAGAAAATATGTGCTGCAGCTTTTATAGATATTAGTCAAGCTTTTGATAGGGTATGGCATACAGGTCTTCTCTACAAAATTAAATCCCGACTACCTCATCAATTCTTCCTTTTATTAAAATCCTACCTAAATGAGAGGTACTTCCAAGTTCGGTATGAAGAGAGTACATCAACACTACATCCAATTAGAGCAGGAGTGCCCCAAGGCAGTGTATTAGGCCCCTTTCTATATCAGCTGTTCACAGCAGACTTACCCTGCCAGGAACAAGTCACCACCGCTACATATGCTGATGATACTGCTGTACTCGCATCACATGACGATCCAAACGAAGCAGCTGACCGTCTACAAAGATCCATGGACGAAATTCAGAAATGGGCGGAAAAATGGAAAATAAAAATAAATGAGGGAAAATCTACTCACATCGTTTTTACAAACAGAAAAACTGCATGTCCACCGCTTCAAATAAATAACAAAGTACTAGAAACGAAAGAAGAAGTTAAATATCTGGGTATGCACTTAGAGAAAAGGCTCACGTGGCAAAAACACATAAAAAAGAAGAGACAATACCTAGACCTAAAATTAAAAAAAATGTACTGGTTACTTGGACACAAATCTCAACTGTCAACAGAAAATAAACTACTCCTGTACAAAGTGACACTAGTACCAATTTGGACCTACGGTATCCAGCTTTGGGGATGCGCCAAAAAATCGAATACGAACATCATACAAAGATTTCAAAATAAAACGCTACGCATGATAACAAAAGTCCCATGGTACATTAGTAATCACACAATCCATAAAGACTTTAAAATCAAATATGTCCATGAACAAATTCGGGAGTCTGCCATCTCATATGAAAACAAATTGAACTACCATCCAAATGAATTAGCAGTTAATCTACTAAATAATGAAAGTGATATCAGAAGACTGAATAGATATAAACCATTGGACTTAAAATTCATATAAATTTAAAATAGTTAGAGGTAACCTCGATGGGGGTTAACCTCCCGCATGTTATGTAAATATTGTAACAATTTTGCTTGTTGGCCTTTCATAGACCAGTTGTAAATAAATATTATATAATAAAAAAAAAAAAAAAAATATTTTAACCCACAGATCATAATATACTACTATAGATAAGGAACTGCCATGTTACGCACTGGGACTGTATTTTGCGCCATCTGAGTAGTGGAAGTCTAACTAAAGTCATGTACATAGGCAACCCGATATGCATATTTAGGCAGTTTGTTATTTTTATTATTATTTTATATTTATTTAAACTACATAAAATAAAAATTCATTATTACAACATAATTATTTATTAAAATATTCTCCTGTATACAATTTATTTTTAATTTGAACTGTTTGAATCACAGTATTATCCAATTCTTGTGAACTTGAAAATATATTATGACTTCCTCATCTAAATATTATTTATTATATGATCACTTACTTATCAGTAGCAGTGCAGTTTTTTACACAACAATTCATATTCGTTGATAACATTATTTATATGAAATTATTTCACAAATAAAAATTAATTGGATTTTGCATATTTGACAGATTTAATTTGAAATATATACAAATGACAACTACAAGAACAATGTAGTAACCAATGATTGCCGATATTGTAGTTACCTAAAATGGATATCCTCATATAAAAACTATTAGCGCCATTCCTTGGGTGGAAGTCTAACTATAAACACAGTCCCATGGTTACCTATATAACTTTCCACTGCCTGTTTTAACCTTTTGAACATATAACTAAAGATTGCACGAAAATGCATGAGTATTCGCTCAATTGGTTGGAGCAGTCACCATGCGAGTGAAAGGTTCTGGGTTCAAATCCTGGCGAACACTCAAAGCTTTTTCAAAAGCTATTAATTTATATTTATTATTTACCATTTTTAGTTCCTCTTTTAACTACATGTCGAATTTACAAAATTAGCGATAATCATAACTCCAAATTTATAAACAACCTTGTTCTGATTATAAATAGCAACAATACCAAACATTTAATTCAGAATAAAAATTATTTTCGATAATTCCAAATTTAATCAACTTTATGAATTTGCCTGAAAGTAAATTTTACTACTTCATGTTTATTATTCGTATATGCTAAGCAAGCATATATTTTTTCATATGAGTAGAATTAGCTTTATCACACCCCTAACCATAATTATATTAATTAAAAAGGTGTGTAACGTGGGAAATCAAAATATTCCTACATGCGGCCAAAAATTTAAATTAATTATTTCATGTTAAAGCTCAGTGGTATGAAGTCGGCCTGTGGATCCTGAGAACGCTGGTTCGATTCCCAAAGGCGACAATTTTCATAATTTCAAAAACTACCCGTGTGGCTCCTCCACCACTAACATCTTTGGGGGCCATGATTTGACGACTGGTAACCGCACTTCACGCGCAAAATATATCACTTACCGAGATCTGCTTCGGCAGAGTGCCACACTCTGTAATGGGTAGAACGCGTGATGATATATTTATTTATTTTTATTTATATATATATATTTATATATAGTCGGCTTGTGGATCCTAAGAACCCTGGTTCGATCCCAACAGCCGACAAAACATTTTCACCAATTTAAAATTACCCCTGTGGCTCCACTACTAACATCTTTTTATATATACGAGTACTCTATTTTTCACACTTCCAGCCATACATTTTGAATTGATTTTGACTTGACATATAATTCATAATGATAGCAATATACAAATTTTTAAGTAAATGACTCAACATAAACAAAGTGAAATATTTTGAGGTTTATATATACTATACTTCTTGCTATGGTAATGCTTGTTTATAACTCCATTCTCTGTATGAAAACGATGAGGTCATATTCGGTATCCATGTGATTCAAGATTTTGTACTTAAAATGTTTACATCGGAATTGGATTGACATTTTTAAAACATAACCTAAAATTTAAATGTCAAATTAAAATATTTATTATTTTATAAAATTTAATTTGTTTATAATGAAACCAAATTGTGCATATATTAAATAAAAATCAAATATAAATTTATCTTAACGGACCAAAATTTTACCTACCTTATTATAATATGTAAATTTGTAAAATAAAACTCAAAGGAATATACACTTTTATATGTATTATTATTATATATAAATAAAAATATTTGAAAATACAAAATACAATGCACATTACCTCTTGTACTACAGTTAAATTAATTTAAGATTCTCGATTCTCTCTAACTCCAGCGCAAAATAATTATGAAGATGACAAACGCATTTCTGCATTTCATTACCCAAAATTTTTCTAGCCATTTCTTATTTCTCAGTCTGTATTTATGTATCAAAAATGTCACAAACTTAGAAATGACAGGCGAGAAAATAACAAAATCATGGCCATAGGTCTCTATTTTTATCTTATAAAGAAATGTGAACAAAGTAAATGTAAATTTTCGTATTAGTAAGAACTGTCATACGTTTTCATTAAAATAATAAATGTGATAGAACGTGAAAAAACATGAAACGTGTGTCTTTACTTATTAAGAGATACGTTAATGCCATTCGCATAGGTACGAATAATATTATTAAAAAAAGATAGCTATATTTCATCGTATCTATAATAACATCGTCCACATATGACGTCATCGTTTTCATACAGGGAATGGAGTATACCTGTCAATTCAATACCGGCTGGGATTAAATTAGAAATTTAATCAATTAATAAATTCTCGTAAAACATTCTCACCCTACCACACCACCCGAGCTTCAACCACATTCACAGTTAATAAATAGTTTAGTTAAACCCATACTTTATAATAATGTGATTTTTAAAAATCAATTACTCAATTTCACCTAAACTAAAACAATTAGAAAACTTTCTCCAATAAATTCCCAATCATGCCTTAAACTCCTAAATCAACTCTTCGTACGCTGATCTAGGTATTCCCACGTAACATATTACTTTCATCCCCACTTCACCCTACAATTAGGCCAGACCACGTGCTCGCACAATCCGACCTCATTCAGAAATGGGTCACTGTGTCCTCTTCTCCCCTATTCTATATCCGCGTTCACCCTCTGTTCCGTTCAGCCTGCTCTCGGGATAACAGTGGAACATCGGAGAACTTCCACTGTGTTGTGACGTAACAGTTGAAAGTTTTAGCGATTGTAACTCCATCTAATCGTGGTGGTAGGAACTAGCCGCATGAACTAATGGAGAATTAAACAAATTAGTAACTAGCCTAGAGACATCGTGTATTGTAATTACGAATAATGATAAATTTATTTATAATTACTGGGTTGGGGATGATTTAATGGGGCTATTATTGGGGTACTTTTTACTTTTGTTTTAATGTGAAATGTCAGTGACTTTTATACATGTAGTGTGTTATAAATAGATATTCTAATTATGGTCATTTTGTTTAAAAATACAATAGATGTCTCTAATATCGGGTATTGTTATATATAGGAGATACTAAGTTCTAATTTTCTTATGAAAAAATCTGTTGTGGTTAGGGCTGGATTAACCAGTAAACAAAAAAGGCTGAGACCAGAATCGATCTCGAAAAAAATTGAAATTGATTAGCAATAGTTATTTTTATAACAAGTGCCGAAAAAGACTTGTTACGTGCAAGTGCAGAATTTAACGCACGAGGCTTGCCGAGTGCGGAAATCTGCACGAGCACGTAACCTTTTTCGGCACGTGTTATAAACAACATTTTTCCTACAACTGTGCGATTTAGTAAATCACTAAAATATTATCAAAATTTATAAAATTTTAATGATATTACACGAGAAGGATGTTTTACGGCGTTGCTATGGTTTGTTTGTTGATTGCTTGCACATTGTTCTACGTTCTTTGCATCTTCTTCTTCCATAAGCGTCTGTGGCCAAAATATGAATTACGCGCTTTGCGCGAAATTTAAATCGCTCTCAAAAAAACTTTTTTTACAGTTTCCTAATGAAGCACTTTCCGCACTTCGTGTTTTTTTGCTTTCGGAAACGCACTTGGTCGGCATTCATCTACTTTCCATACGTAACCAAGGCAATAATAGTTACGTAATAAAAAAGAAATCGCACAGTTGTAGAAAATAGTTATTTTTATAACAAGTGCCGAAAAAGGCTCGTTACGTGCAAGTGCAGAATTTAACGCGTCATGGTTAGATACAATACAGAAATTGGTGGAACGTAAATTGAACTAGCCCCATATTATTTTTTTAAATTTTTTAGTAAGTAAAATCGTAGAAAAAATTATGCGTGTGCATCAAGAGTAAAGTATCTTTATTGTTCTCGCTCTATTGCCGAGCACAAGCAATTAGGGTTGTTGATTTCCACCGAATTTCGAATTTCTGAACATTCGAATTTTTTGAACTTCGTCAAAAAAACTTCGAATTTTCGAATTTTTGAATTTTTTGAACTTTTCGAATTTTTGAATATACGAATTTTTTGAACTTTTCGAATTTTCGAATTTTCCGAAGCTTCGAATTTTCGAATTTTTTTGAAATTAATTAACGCCATCTGTCATCTCCAAGTACGCTCACGCATAATTCGTGAAAAGTCGGACACGAATTAAATAATAAACCAGGCGAAGTATTCTGCAAAAACTCTGTAAGGTTAGGCGTCTTAATTAAGCCATCTACTCTCTTAACCGCCCATCTAAATGCTATGGATTTTTAGGAAAACGTTTTAAAATGACAATAAAAAGGATACAAAAACGTCTTAAATATAACGTTTTTGACAGTGTAACGAAATTTTAAATCTAAATTGAATTAATTTGGCAAACAATAATAATTAATAATAATTACTTACGAATTAATACAAAACTCTGCAAATGAGTTTATTCTGAAAATAATTCATACCACTTTCTAAAACATTTCAAATAATTCGCAAAATTCGAAAAATTCAAAAAATTCAAAAAATTCGAAAATTTAAATTCGAATATTCAAAAAATTCAAAAATTCTAATAATTCGAAAATTCGAAATATTCGAAAATTCGAATTTAAATTCGAAGGTTCAATAAATCCGAACATTCGAATTCTCGAATATTCGTAAAATCAACAACCCTACAAGCAATAAAGATACACTTTACGCTCTTGATACACAAATAACTATTAAATCAAAGTAGAATTCACTTTATTTATTACATATTTTCTGATAAACACTACCGATTACGAAATAATCATAAAAACTGTAATGGACCCATCAATAAAGTTGCGGTATCATTCGTTGTATATAATTTAAGAATTAGACATCTGCTTTTTGCTTAAAATTTTGAAATATAAAGATATCGTACTTATAGACAGACAGACAGACACAGAGGGCGACTTTTTGAAACTATATTTTTTGGGTTTATTAAGATCTAAGACGTGAAGATCATGATACACTCGAGGTTGAGATAAATTACAATCACAATACTTTTCTTATTATTTAAAAAATAAAATAAATAAAAATATATCATCACGCCTTATACCCATTACTGGGTGTGGCACTCTGCCGAAGCAGATCTCAGTAAGTGATATATTTATACTCATAAAGTGCGGTTACCAGCCGACAAGTTACGGCCCCCAAAGATGTTAGTGGTGGAGGAGCCACGGGGATAATTTTAAATTGGTGAAAATGTTTGTCGGCTGTGGGAATCGAACCAGGGTTCTTTGGATCCATAGGCCGACTTGATACCACTGAGCTATTATCCCATAATAATTTAGGTCCCGGAAAATATGCCTCAAGTAAAATGCCTTGTTTTCGTGAAACGCCCTGTATAATAATAACTGCTCTGAAGATAAAAATATTATCTACTTGAATTATTTTCATATTTACTGTTGCTACATTTACTGTCACGTAAAAGTGGTGAGTGTGATTATATTTTTATTTACTTTTCCTGTTTACTTACGTAAAAAAATAAGAAAAGAATGAAGAAAGTTTGTAGTATAACGCCAGACTTACGTAAGTAGATGAAGCAATTGAGATAATGGCACGTAAAGTTATTTATATACTTCAGAACCTCTATTATAAATTCACTTGAGATCTACAGTTTACTTAAGATAATAATATTCTATTTTTAAGACTGTATTTTAAAATTATCTGCTACATTTTTATAAAAATCGATAAGACATATTTTACGATCATCCTACTAAAAATAGATAAGACTGTCTTTTATATGGATCTTTTACCCAATCTTAATGTAATCCTCAAGGGTGAAATAACAGGATGGCTGGAAGGACAGTACACCACCATTCTTTGAAATAATTTCAAAATGAATAAACTGTATTGAAGAAGCTGTTGGCACTAGGTGAAACATTGTGGAATAAATTCAAAATAACACTCGGGTTGTTCCACAAAATAAAAGAAAATTATTTTCCTACAACTGTGCGATTTCTTTGTTATTACGTAACTATAATTGCCTTGGTTACGTATGGAAAGTAGATGAATGCAGACCAAGTGCGCTTCCGAAAGCAAAGAAACACTAGTGCGGAAAGTGCTTCATTACGTAACTGTCAAAAGAATGTTGTTTTGACAGCGATTTAAATTTCGCGCCGAGCGCGGAATTCATATTTTGACCACAGACGCTTATGGAAGAAGAAGATACGGTGAACCAGCGCTAGTAAATATGCAGTAGTATATTTTGACGTTTATAAACGTAACCTTAATTTGCAGTATATCTAATCTGTAGACAATTAATAAAAAGAACCGAACAAAGTAAAATATATCGATAAATGGTTTTATTTAAAGAGTAAGTGAAATACTGCATATTTATTGTTTGTGTATATTATTAATACAGTTGTTACAGTTGCTTATATTAACATAATGTAAAGTGGAAATTTTTGTGTCTAAAGAAACATTGATTTCTTCCGTACCTGTTCATATTATTACCAGTAATATTATTGGTAACAATTTCGGAAGCTTCAGAAGTACCAGCAGCAGGTTGATTGTCATTGTCGAAAATAGATCCAACATAGTATGATCCGGACCTTCAATTATCTTTGGAGGTGTTAATGATAAAGAAGAATCACTCACTGTACTATTCCAATCAAGATGATTTTGAAGAAATTATTTTGACGTTAGTGAAATATTTTTAAATAACGTAGAACAATGTGCAAGCAATCAACAAACAAACCATAGCAACGCCGTAAAACATCGTTCTCATGTAATATGATTAAAATTTTATAAATTTGAATAATATTTTAGTGATTTACTAAATCGCACAGTTGTAGGAAAAATGTTGTTTATAACACGTGCCGAAAAAGGTTACATGCTCGTGCAGATTTCCGCACTCGGCAAGCCTCGTGCGTTAAATTCTGCACTTGCACGTAACGAGCCTTTTTCGGCACTTGTTATAAAAATAACTATTATTGTACAATTTCGGCTGTTAAGCCATCATCAGTTACAAGTTACTTGCAACAAGAATAATTTATCAATTTTACACGTTGAAAGTAACTTTACTATATTGCTTCTCCTAGAAATTAACAACATTGCTCTTGTAAACTTTTTTTAGAAATATTTTGTGGTCGTCTGAAAAATAGTGTACATAACTGGCTCGAAAGTGTGATAACTGTGCTCGTGTACTTAAATCACTCGGCGCTGCGCGCCTCGTTTTTCAATTTATACACTCGCACGTTATTTCACATTTTCGATGCTTGTTATGTAATATACTATTACAATACCTATACAGTAAATCACCCATTAATAACAAAATTTATATACAGTAAGTAGAACTTTTATTGCACAGTTGGTTTCCATGGTTACATCAGGACTATAATATTTACTTACCATTCACCGTGGACAGTAAATAAATATTATAGATCAAGGCCCTCTTTATTTTGTCAATAATTTGACAGCTGTTAATTTTCCTTCTATTTGTGCAAGTATTGAAAAAAATAGCTTACTCGCCTCAAACTGTAAGTGATCGCAATGTTTAGGAAATCTCAACCCTGTGGGCCTCGATTTCTTAAATTACATTCTTGGCCTAAAAACTGTCACTCACAGTTCATGGTACGTAATTTGAGTACTGTTATTTTAATTTAAAATTCACCTTATGATGAGATGAAATTAAGTTTTGTCTTTTTACGAGAAGTTAAAATAGAACTAAGGACCTTTACAATTAGAAGCCCTTTCTTTATGCGTTCTATATATATATGGGGTGGCTAGCTCAGTGGTATGAAGTCGGCCTGTGGATCCTGAGAACCCTGGTTCGATTCCCACAGGCGAGAAACAATTTTCATAATTTCAAAAGCTACCCCTGTGGCTCCTCCACCACTAACATCTTTGGGAGCCGTGATTTGACGACTGGTAACCACACTTCACGCGCAAAATATATCATATATATATATATATATATATATATATATATATATGGGATGGCTAGCTCAGTGGTATGAAGTCGGCCTGTGGATCCTGAGAACCCTGGTTCGATTCCCACAGGCGACAAACAATTTTCATAATTTCAAAAGCTACCCCTGTGGCTCCTCCACCACTAACATCTTTGAAGGCCGTGATTTGACGACAGGTAACCGCACTTCACGTGCAAAATATATCACTTACCGAGATCTGCTTCGGCAGAGTGCCACATCCAGTAATGGGTAGAAGGCGTGATGATATATTTATTTATATTTTATTTTATATATTGTTCGACTGTTCATTAATGTATAAAATCAATATGTATAAAGATTGAAGTTATTGTTTAAGATAATTTACATAAAGAAAGATTATTTGAAATAAGGAATGAAAGAAATGTAAATGCTGCAAGTTATTTAATTGTTTCTTTGTAAAAGAAATGAAGAAAACTTGTTTCTCTTGAATCTTTTTAATTCATGTATTTGTACTAGTCTCCATTAATTATAAATTCTAGTTAGCATCAGTTTCCAATCTCTGTATGAAAAAGTAGCCACTTTAAACATTGTTACATGTTACATATCATTTATTCAGTAATATACGGTTTCTTGTGTTACATATAAATAATTTATTAGATTGCATAAGAATAATAATTTTTCTATAAGAAAAATAAAAGAACATACGAAGCAATAAATATATCATGCTTTTAAAATGGTATGTTAATATTAAAACCATAATTCATCATAATTAAAAACAGCTATGTAGCAGAAAATTTAATTTTGTAGAGATTTTATTTTGTAACACATTTATTGTATTTTTTTGTGTGAATTTTAAATAGGCTTTAAACTTAAATGTACGCCATGTCAAATGGCTTGAATTTGTTTGTGGTACATTCATTTTGTTTTTGTTATTACAGTTTCATTATTTTTTATGCATACAGCGTTGTTTTTTTTTTGTCATGGGGTGGCTAGCTCAATGGTATGAAGTCGGTCTGTGGATCCTGAGAACCCTAGTTCGATTCTCACAGACGACAAACAATTTTCATAATTTCAAAAGCTATCCCTGTGGCTCCTCCACCACTAACATCTTTGGGGGCCGTGATAATATGAAAATTTATATTTACTTTGTTCACATTTGTTTATAAAATAAATCTAGAGACCTATGGCCATGATTTTGTTATTTTCTCGCCTGTCATTTCTAAGCTTGTGACATTTTTGATACATAAATAAAGACTGAGAAATAAGAAATGGCTTATAAAATTTTGGGTAATCAAATGCAGAAATGCGTTTGTCATTTTATTGATTATTTTGCGCTGGAGTTAGAGAATCGAAGACCTTTAATTAATTTAACTGTAGTACGAGAGGTAATGTGCATTGTATTTTGTATTTTCAAATTTATTTATATATAATAATAATACATATAAAAATGTATATTCCTTCGAGTTTTATTTTATAAAATTACATATTTAAATAAGGTAGGTAATATATTTCGTGGGTCAAGATAAATTTATATTTGGTTATTATTTAATACATGGGGTGGCTAGCTCAGTGGTATGAAGTCGGCCTGTGGATCCTGAGAACCCTAGTTCGATTCCCACAGATGACAAACAATTTTCATAATTTCAAAAGGTACCCCTGTGGCTCTTCCACCACTAACATCTTTGGGGGCCGTGATTTGACGACTGGTGACCGCATTTCTCGCGCAAAATATATCACTTACCGAGATCTGCTTCGGCAGAGTGCTACACCCAGTAATGGGTAGAAGGCGTGATGATATATTTATTTATATTTTATTTATGATTTTAAAAATGCCTTAACGACGAGTTTACAGTGTAAGAACACCGAAATAGAAAACAACTATTTAATGAATTGACCGAACTTTAGCACTATAATTTAATCCATATAAAACTGAAACTATATCATGACGAACACACAATTTCTCAGTATAAAAGATGTTCGCATAAAGAACTTCTCCTTGGTCGATTTGTTCTCTTGAGATAGAGTGTTCGGGTAGTGACGCGGTGAATGTAGCTCGGAGTAACTCTGGATAGCCGGAGGCCTCGAGGTAAATGGGAAGACATTATAGAGGATTTGTCGAGAAGGCGAAAAGCTGTGAATACCAATAACGATAAAATGGTTCATATGGAAAGCGATTTACCTACAAAAAAAGGGTGCCGGAACTGGGCCTATAGAAATGTATTATAAAGGGTTTTGAAATAGTTGCATTACAGTATTTTTTGTGTATATTACCGGTAAAGTGCGTTTTGTCAAAATAACTATTTACATAACAAGTGCGAGAATGGTGCAAATGAGGTCTTCGTGCACGAGTTTTGTACAATGCTTTTTGTAACGAGTAAAAATTATATAACCGATGGTAAGAGAAGTTATTAAATTTGAAGCGTGAATTGATATTGACAGTTTGGTATGCCATGAATTGACATTTGTTATTTGAAAACAAATTGTTTTATTTTTCCTCGTAAAGCTATTTTTGTGCTATTTTTTTAAAACTTTGTACAAGTTTCTACAAATTTATTTATGTACGCTGTTAGAACAAGGCGTTCTACAAATTTCTAAGGTATGTAGAGAGAAGATTCGCTGGGTCATGTGGGTTGAATCTTCAGACTAAAATTTTTGTTTCATAACATCGAGTAACGCGCAACGGCGCAATATTCCTGGGTGTACCATTGAGTATTATAATATGCAAATGTGAAAAGTTTGTTTAGAACTTACAATGTGCAAGTTCAAAATTTCCAACGTGTTTCAAGTTTTCACGATACGATGCTGAAATTAAGATTTATTGTTGGAAAAGTTTAATAAAAAGGATTTTTTACTTATCTCTTCTGTTTATTATTCATGATTTCATATTTTTTTGTTATTTATGGAAAAATTATCATGTAACTTGATATTGCAGCGCAACCCCTGCAAGGGGTGTCAAGCCACCATATATATACTTGATATTGCAAGCTGTTGTATATTTTTAAGTGAATTCTAGAGTTTCATGTTTTTTTTTCTTACGGAATGGTATTTTATAATTTACAAGAACGTCGAGACCTGGAAGAAATTATCTTAGTGTCGTACCCAGTAATGGGTAATATGACGTGAAATGACGTATTTAATAATCTTTGTCCCAAAGCTACGTTCATAGCTACGAATTAGTAACTACAACACTATGTAACAAGGTTTTCTGCCTAACTTTCTTAGTACTTCAGCTCGGTTTCTGATACAAACTCATTCAGGAAAATCATAGTCGCAAGCCAAAAAGTTTGCTTTTTCGCCCAGGGAGATTTTTTTTTAAAAACATTCAAATTTTACGAATATGCTGAATTAACTCTACATAACCATAACTTAGTACTTGTTGTTTCTGACTAAACTTATAGAGAAATGTATGGAGAAGTTAGCCAAAGTGCGAAAAGTAGCATACAAGCGGATTTCCGAAAGTTATAGGCTAAAAACTTGAAAAAAACTCTCAAATTTAATGAAATTTCCCATAAAAATCGGCAAATATAAAATTCTAACTCAAATTTTACGGACAAATATTGATGTTCGGCTGTTTGTATCCCTAGAGTAACTCATTAGGAAGCGTTATATGCTATTCGTTGGTTATAACTCACTTGTTCTTGTCATTTAAACACATTTGCGAAAAAATCGAAATTTCGTAATTTTTGTGAAATTGTCTAAATTTTCAAACTAACACCATTCTGTTATTTTTCAATGAAAATACGTAAACTTTTCGGCTCTTGAAAGTTAAATATGAATACTTTTAGGTTTCTACACTAAATAGTTTTATCGTCGCTTTCAAATCAGCAAATTTCGATTTTTTCGCAAATGTGTTTAAAATACAAGAACGAGTCGACTACGGATTTGAGAACCCTCTGGTTCTTCCACTTATAATATCTTTCTGGGCCGTGATATGACGGTTGGTAACCATAAATCATGTGCATAAATATATCACTTACCGAGATCTGATACAGCAACGTGTTAAACCCAGTAATGGGTGAAAGGCGTGATGATATATTTTTTTTAAATTGTGGAATACCAAAAAGGAGATCCGTTTTATTAAGCCGTTTAATTTTCATGAACTAGTTAGGAGCAGAAGGTTTGAAAAAAGCCAAGTAATCCAAACCTTGTGGAGTTTAAGTTTTCTCAACCCTTCTGCTCCTAACTAGTTCATATTTTTTTTAAGATCTCAAAGTGCAACTTTCTATTGAATGGTCGCACATTAGGATGATTATGACCCTTGCCAAAGGCTCGTGCCGTAAACTTCAGCCTCTTGAATTATAGCTTATTTCATAACAGGCTCGTAGAATAATATCCTATTACCCAACACCGACTCATAATAAGCCTGTTACTATAGTTATTTGAAATAAATAATGTCCATCATAATTTGAGTGAATCTGCTTGAAAGGAATTATATTCGTAATATACACCCTGATGGTTCAAAATTCCAGAAATCCTATTACCTACTTGTGATACAGGGATGACCCAAGCTAAAATGGTTAGTGAAGGTATCGATATTCAGTTGTCAGTTCTACTTCTAAGGGTTTAGGGTTCAAAATCTATTCATGCTGCTAAAAATAGATTAACCTTTCCCTAATAAAATTAACTAACGCTTCACTAATTTACATGTTTACTATTTTATACGGTAGAGTTTAGTAATCAATCATAGTGTGTCCCAAAAATAACGAAACTTTTAATTGAAATCATAGAACACGTAGCGCAATCTATTGAACATACACATTGTTAGAAAGATACATCTTTCCTCTTTCGAACGCACACAACTTCATGCAATCAGGTGACAGTTTAAAAATTTACGCGCATTTTAATGACAGTAGTTTTTGTGTTTATGTTGTAAAAATACAATGGAACAACGAGCAAAAATTACATTTTGTGTTAAACTTGGAAACAAATTTGCTGAGATATAATAATTGATGAAAAAAGTTTATGGTGATGATTGTTTATCTCGTTCACAAGTTGATAAGTGGTTTGCAAAATTTAAAAATGGTCGTGAAGATTTAAATGATGATGAAAGATCTGAACGTCCAAAAGAAGGAAATTGTGCTGAATTAGTCGAAAAAGTGCGTGAAATCATTGCTGTCGATGCGAATTTTACTGTTAGAATGATGGGTGAACAATTAAATACAAGAAAAAATACTATTTGAAGAATTTTAACTGAAGATTTGGGTAAAAGAAAGCATTGTTCACGTTTTGTTCCACATGAATTAAACGAAGACCAAAAAGTCGCTAAAAAAGTCAACGAATTTTTGATGAAAAAACATATTTGTGTCATCGACCACCCTCTGTATTCGCCTGATCTATCACCATGTGACTATTATCTTTTCCCAAAACTGAAAATTGCCATGAAAAGAGCGTTTTATGATGATATTCCAGCCATTCAAGCAGCCGTGACACAGGTGTTAAAGAACGTTCCTTTAGATGGCATAAAAAAATCTATGCATGATCTAGTTGATCGTTCTAAAAAGTGTATTGATTCAAATGGAACCTATTTTGAAAAAATATTAAGTTTCAAACATAATACAATGCGTGTTTTATTCTATATCTAAAGAGTTTCGTTATTTTTGGGACATACTGTGTATATCACTCTACGCAATATTATCTACTAGAATTATTTACAATGTTAAAAGAAAATACACATCATAAGACCCGATAAATAAACACTAAATTAATTCCATGATTATTGCCAAAAATTACAAAAATATGGTAGATGACGAGTCCAAACCTCGCTGACTTCAACTAATATTTATAACCAAAAATACAATTGTTTTCTTGCGTATTACAGTTTAAACTAAAGCTTCCCTTCACTGTAATTGAAAATACTTGCTGTTGTACGGCGTAGCAAATAAAATAGAAACTTTTGACTATAAATTGTGTTGTTTCTACTAAGATGTTGGGGTTTATCCAAACTTTCATATTTATCAAAATTAACCTACTTTTAAGAAAACCGCACAAAATAAATTTTCTGTTCTCAGATCTCGCGATCTTGAAACTTTAAATCTTCAAATTTAGAAATGAAATAAGGAGTTGCTATTGTTCATCACACATAAATATTTTCGTTTAAAACTTTTGGAGTTGTACAATATCCTGTTTACCACTTAGTAAATAAATAAATAAATATATCATCACGCTTTCTACCCATTACTGGGTGTGGCACTTTGCCGAAGCAGATCTTGGTAAGTGATATATTTTGCGCGTGAAGTGCGGTTACCAGTCGTCAAATCACGGCCTCCAAAGATGTTAGTGGTGGAGCCACAGGGATAGTTTTTAAAATTATGAAAATTGTCGCCTGTGGGAATCGAACCAGGGTTCTCAGGATCCACAGGCCGACTTAGTGAATTCTTATTAATTTTTTCAAACTTACAATCATCCAAAATCAGAAACTAAATTTTTTATTATTATTAATAATAATACTTTCAATCATATGATTTAAAATTAGGGATTTGTTAAATTTATTACATGGGGTATTTGGCTTAATGGTATCGAGTCGGCTTGTGGATCCTAAGAACCCTGGTTCAATTTCCGCAGTCGAGAAACATTTTATAAATATAAATAAATAAATATATCATCACGCCGTTTACCCATTACTGGGTGGTGGTACTCTGCCGAAGCAGATCTCGGTGATATTTTTATGCGCGTT
Organism: Pterostichus madidus; assembly: GCA_911728475.2. Lineage (NCBI taxonomy): Eukaryota > Metazoa > Arthropoda > Insecta > Coleoptera > Carabidae > Pterostichus > Pterostichus madidus. The sequence continues at coordinate 29,250,360 of OU452314.1, forward strand.
ACCATTCGTCAAATCACGGCCTCCAAAGTTGTTAGTGGTGGGAAAGCCACAGGGGTAATTTTTAAATTGGTGAAAATGTTTGTCGGTTGTGGGATCGAACATTTTCAGCACAACAAAATTACTTCTGTGGCTTCCCCTCCACTAACATCTTTGGGGGCCGTGATTTGACGGCTAGTAACCACAATTTACGCTCATAAATATATCACTTACCGAGATTTGTTTCGGCAGAGTGCCACATCCTATAATGGGTAAAGATGTGATGATATTTTTATTTTATTTACTTTATTTTTAAAAAAAAGTATGATTGTGTCATATTGCAAAACTGGAGAGGTAGAAAAATTAATATAATTGTGTATATTATAAAACAAATATATTAAGGTAGTACTAGGGTGAAAAAAATTTTTGCAGATCTAAATGAAATTTGGCGCACGTAAACATTGGATAGTCATAGGCATCCTGTTAAAATATGAAACACATTCATCGTCTGTGAACAAATATATTCGCTTGTAAAGTTGAGTTCTTATATACGGGGCTTATGGCGATCATCACTCAGAATCGCGCATATTTGGTTTGTGTACCTCTAAAATTTTGCAGTTTCATTTGAAAAACTAGTATGATGTTCTAGAACTATCCATGTATATTGTATCAGAAGGAGAAAGTTTTTTATCGTTTAGAATTGGATATATAGCCATGCAAAGCCTTTTAACGAAAAATTAAGAATCCCAATGTATAATGGCAACACCACACGATGGTATGGTATTTGAAAATTCACTAGACCAACAACCTGTTAACAAATCATGATATTCAAATCATAATAGGTATAAAACACATATTTTATTCAATTTTTATATTTTTTTGAGTGTCAGTTTCGCCACTCGACAACTGATGGCGCCACCGTCACAGTAGTACTACCTTAAACAGACGGCCCGCGGGCCGCAGGCGATCCACAAAATTCAAACTTCGGTGGAAATCAACGACCCCAATGCAAATAATGGACCTCTTTTACCTTTAAGTGCTGTACGAGAGGTGAATTAGTATGTATATCATTAATTTTCATTATTATTAAAAAAAATATTAGAGAGTATCGGACGCACTAAAAGGTAGTAAATCTACAATCTCTGAAATTTCTGGGAAGATAAAGAAAAATTAAATTTTTAAAATCGGTTACTTTTATACCATGTAAACGTAGCAGCACTCTATGTCATTCGTATATTTTTTGATGACGTCAGTCCATCCTTATAACATTATCTGTATACCTGTCATCCCAGAAATAAGATAAAGCAGAATGAAGTACTTATTTATATATTCTATTATAAAAAAAAAATACATTTTACATATAAATAGAGGAGTAACAACTCTAAAAAATTGGGAAAAATGTTTGAAATTTATTTTACCCTCCTTTATGTTTTATGTTCCGCCACCAGCACAACGTGTCAGTAATGAGGGTTGCGGTGTCATAAATTTTTGAGTTTCATGAAAAATTTATTTGGTGACCAATTATTATTGTTGGGGAATTTCTAGGTCAGAGGTTTTGATTAATATATTTAATATCGCTTTCAGAATGACAGATGGCCATCATAAATTGTTCAAGTCGATAGTCTATTTTTTTTTATTTTGACGTAATTATTGAGTTATACTGTAAATAATAGAATCATATTTTATGTTTTAATAATGAGGATTTAATTATGATTTTAATAGGTTATTTTTATTATACAGGAGTATTTCAATGGGACACTTTTGTTAACTTTAAAATTAAAATTTAACCTCATAATATATGTACAAGTAATGTAGGATTATTAAACTAGGTTTACAACTATTTAATTTGTAATTTTCAATTAGCGAAAAGCGTCTTAAATCTTGCAATCCAAATTACGATACAATTAATAGCATTAAAAGTGCATTAATGAGAAATTACAATCATAATCACATATTTACTAATATTTTAGTATTATTTAATATTTTATACTAAATAATCAATACCTATAACATTTGTTTAAATGTTCATATGAAACTGTAAAAAATACAATATGTAAAAAAAAATTTTCCAAAATTAACTTTTTAACTTTTTGCTGTAGAATGTCGTGTTTAAACAGAATAAAAATTAACTTAGATACAGATCACCATATTTAAAATATGCTGAATATTTTATTACGTCTTCCAACCTTTTTTCAGAAATTGAATTAAATTTTTGAAACAATTTTTCATTATTATTTTGATATAAATTTAAAGTTTTCAAATTTATTACAATTCTGTCAATAACAGAAACAATAAAATCTTGTTTGAAAAAGTTCAATTTGCAGGTGCTAACTTCAGACCCAATGTATGCGAAAGTTTCACCTTCAACTGAAAAATACTATTGAGTAGTATTGCTTCGTACAAAACATTTAACTTTAAAAACTGTTATTTTTATATTAACTTTTATATTTGACGAAATCTGCTGTCTTTCTATCTCTTCAAAGTACAAGAATTATTAATAGTTCAATGGTGAGCTAGTTAGTTGAGGAGTTGAAACTTCCTGTAAATTAAGTTGTGTTGGAACATGCTATACAGGCTGTCCAACGGAAACGGTGTCCTAGACGAATAATATGGATTAGTTATTTTTATAACAAATGCCGAAAAAGGCTCGTTACGTGCAAGTGCAGAATTTAACGTACGAGGCTTGTCGAGTGCGGAAATCTGCACGAGCACGTAACCTTTTCCGGCACGTGTTATAAACAACATTTTTCCTACAACTGTGCGATTTAGAATATCACTAAAATATTATCTGGTAATCTGATAACCACACTTCACACGTAAAATATATCATTTATTGAGATCAGCTACAGCAGAGTGCCACACCCAGTAATGGATAAAAGGCATGATGATATATTTATTTATAATAATTTTGGCATTAAGGAAAACACGTTTTTTAGCCATTATATGGGTGAAGTGCGGTTACCAGCCGTAAAATCACAGCTCTAAAAGATGTTACTGGTGGGGGAGCCACAAGAGTAATTTTAATGTGTTGGAAATGTTTTTCGGTTGTGGGAATCGAACCGAGGTTCTCAGGATGCACAGGCCGACTTGATACTACTGAGCCACCTACCTCATATATAATAATAGTAATAACATAACATGTGCTAATATAATAGGAAAACGGATTCGCAGTAAATCTAATATTTGTACCTAATAATACTTTCTTGTTGAAAGTTTAATGAAGTAATTTGATTTAAAATTGATCTATTCCCAATCCTTCCTATTATCGATTAAATAAAGGTCACCTTACCCCCTCCACTCATCTAAAATCCTATTAATGCGGTATTGTCGGTCTACATCTAATCAATGCATACAAACGTGTGTCATTTAATGCGAGCGAAATAAAATACAAACCAAAAACGAAACTAATTATTATCCACTCAATAGTCTAGTTGTTCATTTTTTATTGCATTTGACATTTAACGCAATGTGATGTCAACATAAAATCATATCATTGTTAAGGATATCATTTGGTCATTTCTCATTTATAGGCCAGATAATGGGATGCGGGCACTAACGTGACACTGTGACGTTTTGTGACGTAAAAACAGCTGTTCGGGCAAACATCACTGCGCCACCTACAAAATGAACTATTTTTTTGGGACGAGATTTGAAAAGATACTGTGTATAAGAAAGTATTGGTATCGTGAAAAAAATCGTTGACGAGATTTTCGCGGAAATAAGTGTTTTGAGGTCCATTGAATCTGTTTTGATCATTTTCACAATGATGTCTGTGGGTGTGTGTGGATGAATGGATGTGTCCGAATGTGAAACTTGGTATAACTCCATTCCCTGTATCAAAACGATGACGTCATATGTGGACGAGGTTATCATAGATAAAATATAGCTATCTTTTTTTAATAATATTATTCGTACCTATGCGAATGACATAACGTATGTCTTAATAAGTAAAGACACACGTTTCATGTTTTTTCACGTTCTATCAAATTTATTATTTGAATGAAAACGTATGACAGTTCTTATTAATACCAAAATTTATATTTACTTTGTTCACATTTGTTTATAAAATAAAAATAGAGACCTATGGCCATGATTTTGTTATTTTCTCGCCTGTCATTTTTAAGTTTGTGACATTTTTGATACATAAATACAGACTGAGAAATAAGAAATGGCTTGAAAAATTTTGGGTAATCAAAGGCAGAAATGCGTTTGTCATCTTCATGATTATTTTGCGCTGGAGTTAGAGAGAATCGAGCATCTTTAATTAATGCAACTGTAGTACAAGAGGTAATGGGCATTGTATTTTGTATTTCCATATATTATTTATTTATATATAATAATAATGCATATAAAAATGTATATTCTTTTGAGTTTTATTTTACAAAATTACATATTTCAATAAGGTAGGTAATACTTTTCGTGAGTTAAGATAAATTTTATTTGGTTTCATTATAAACTAATTAAATTTTATAAAGTAATAAATATTTTAATCTGACATTTAATTTTTAGGTTGTTTTAAAAATGTCAATCCAATACCAATGTAAACGTTTTAAGCACAAAATCTTGAATCACATGGATACCGAATGTGACGTAATCGTTTTCATACAGGGAATAGAGTATAATTATAAGTTTCATTAAAATACATTACTAAAAAATTATATGTAAACAAATTTGATATTTTATATGTTTCAAACAGATACATGCTGAATTACTGAAAAACTAAATTACATGTTTCATACTATTATATAACATTCATATATTCTAAATATTAAATATGCTGTGTATAAGAAAGGCGTGTGGTGACCACACCAGATTTTTATACTTTGCGTTCACAATCGGTTCATTATTATACTAAAAACAGTTTAATAATAGAAGCTATTGTTAAATAGATTTTGGTAACTTTTTATTTTATAATATTGGTCAGTTCAGAATAAATAATATAAATATATCATCACGCCTTGTACCCATTACTGGGTGTGATACTTTGTCATAGCAGATTCGCAAATCCACATACCGAGTCGAATATAAAGATATACTTGCTGTGCTGATGACAGAACAAATCATTGTGTACCTCATTCGTGAATTATGTTCTCAGAATGTTGTCCGCCTCGGCCAACACGTTAATTCTTTGAAACGCCAAACATTTATTTCATACTTTTTATTTATATTGTAATCTCTCTCTAAATCTGTTTTATTTTTACAGATATAAAGATTATTTCATTTCAACATATTTTTCTTATTTTTTTAATGTATTCATACACTTACTTAACATCACGCTATGTGATTTCGAATGCGGTAGCACGAACCCTTACAACATTCTTTAACTATTTATTCGTTAGATTCATCCTGCAAACATTTCTATTCTGCCGCACTACTTTTGCTTCTTCCACATTCATAATTCCATTCCTAAAAGCTCATATTTTTCATCCTCGTAACAAACATTCAATCATATTACAAAGACAAATTGTCAATGTAGAACTGAGTCTTTAATTGCTGTCAAGCAGTTTGCGATTTTTGTCGGTAGATGGCATCACGGGTTGCTCCGTAGCTCTCATGTCATGTTAGCGGCTTACATATTTTTTAACATTCGTCAGTTCAGCCTAACTAGTATCACAGTTCACTAGCCCCTAGTTGGTCTAGCTGGATAGTTGATCGCACCATACTGATGAGCTCCCACCGAGCGAAAAGCGTCTATGGTTAAAGCTGAACTGACCAGCCGTTTGATGATGACCTGATAAGTTGATTCAAATGTGCTGTAGTTTTTTGTGGAACTTTGATAAGTATTTCCTATTTTTTCATATTTATTCAATCATATCTTATTCCTCACCCTCAATTTCACCAACAAACATGTAAATAATAATAACAAGTAAGTTTCTTAACTGTAATAATAATGGAAGAATAAAAATATTTTCTGGAAATTAGTTAATTAACTGTTGAAAAAATTCACTCAACCAGTTTCAAACCCCACATGGGTCATCATCAGGAGCTGTAAATAGTCCAAAAATGAAAATAATAAATTATTTTAACAATTTCAAACTTGCGTGAAGTTAGAAATTAAAAATTGTAACATTTATATGGGGTACTGGCTCAGTGGTATCAAGTCGGCCCGTGGATCCTGAGAATTCCGGTTCGATTCCCTCAGTTGATAAACAATTTTCACCAAATTAAAATTACCCCTGTGGCTCTCCCACTACTAACATCTTTGGGGCCATGATTTGACGGCTGGTAACCGCACTTCACGCGCATAAATATATCACTTACTGAGATCTGCTTCGGTAGAGTGCCACATCCAGTTATGGGTAAAAGGCCTGATGATATATTTATTTATTTATTTAGATGGCTAATGGTAAAATGTAGCATTTTGGTTTTTATTTTTAAATAAATAAATAAATAAATCTCGGTAAACAAGAGTGTTGAGTCATTTTTGTCCACAATAAATTGACTGATTTTCAGTAAACATTTTTATTCTTCGAAACATGTAAATATTTCACCAGTCTTTCATTCGACATTACTTTATACTGTCCTCCAGTCCAAACTATCTAACTTGACACACACATATCACTCTTCTAACAACAATACAAATCTTCTTTTATTATAAATAAAAGCTGTCAAATTAAATAGTCAATTATAAATTGAATATTTGTACGTATGTCAAATGTCACGTCAGCAAAACACCTGATTTTATCAGCGGATAAATATTAAAAAAAGCTCTTAACACTACATGACAAGCGCATTATTGTAATCAGAGTTGGTGATCGGGAATCGCGCCGAAAACTACCACGGAAGTCGCATGCATCGGTTTTATAATTTATCATATATACAGGCTGTTCCAGGAAATTTGTGTCTGGTAATTAACATGAAAAATAAAATTTCCTACAACTGTGCGATTTGTTTGTTATTACGTAACTATTATTGCCTTCGTTACGTATAGAAAGTAGATAAATGCAGACCAAGTGCGTTTCTGTAAGCAAAGAAACACTAGTACTGAAAGAAATTTGTATTTTACGCAATTGTCAAAAGAAAATATAAGTGAGAGCGATTTAAATTTCGCGCCGAGCAAGGAATTTCAAATCTTAGGCACATACGCTTATGGACATAACCTTAAACTGCAGTATATCTAATCTGTACACATCACATTGAGCAGAGAAGAACTCAAGTATATCATTATTAAATATGATAATTAATAAAAAGAACCGAACAAAATAAAATATATCGATAAATGGTTTTATTTTAAGAGTAAGTGAAATACATAATATTTATTGTTTGTGTATATTAATAACACGTTGCTTATATTGATATAATTTGAAGTGGAAACTATTATACTATCTAAAGAAACATTGTTTTCTTCCGTACCTGTTCATATTATTAACATTAATATTATTGACAACAATTTCGGAAGTTTTAAAAGTACCAACAGCAGATTGATTGTCATTGTCAAGAATAGATCCAACAATTATCTTTGGAGGTGTATATGATAAAGAAGAATCACTCTGTGTTGTATTCCAATCTAGACAATTTTGAAGAAATTATCTTGAAATTAGTGAAATATTTTAAAATAAAGTAGAACAATGTGCAAGTAATCAACAAACAAACCATAGCAACGCTATAAAACATCGTTCTCGTGTAATATCATAAATTTTGATAATATTTTAGTGCGTTAAATTCTGCACTTGCACGTACAAGCCTTTTTCGGCACTTGTTATAAAAATTTCATATTATTCGTCTATGAACCGGTTTCAGTTGGACAGTCTGTATAGCATGTTCCAACACTCTAATTTAATTTACAGGAAGTTTCTACTTCTCAACTAACTAGCTCACTATTGAACTTATTAATAATTCTTGTATTTTGAAGAGACAGCAGATTTCGTCAAATTTAAAAGTTAATATAAAAATAATAGTTTTTAAAGTTGAATGTTTTGTACGAAGCAATACTACTCAATAGTATTTTTCAGTTGAAGGTGAAACTTGCGCATACATTGGGTCTGAAGTTAGCACCTGCAGATTGAACTTTTTCAAACAAGATTTTATTGTTTCTGTTATTGACAGAATTGTAATAAATTTGAAAACTTTTAATTTATGTGAAAATAATAATGAAAAATTGTTTCAAAAATTTAATTAATTTCTAAAAAAAGGTTGGAAGACGTAATAAAATATTCAGCATATGTTAAATATGGTGATCTGTATCTAAGTTAATTTTTATTCTGTTTAAACACGACATTCTACAGCAAAAAATTAAAAAGTTAATTTTGGAAGATTTTTTTTACATATTGTATTTTTTACAGATTCGTATGAACATTTAAACAAATGTTATAGGTATTGAATCTTTGATTTTAGCAAAAATAATATTACCATTTTATGTAAATGAAATTAATATTAAATATTTTCCTTATTATATATAAACTTCAAAATTAATATAGATACAGATTTAAATTATTAATAACTTTTTTAATATACTATTGCTGGGTTGCAAGAAAAAAATAAAGAGCTCTTTAGTTAAAGAACGTTTTATCTAGCAACAGTATCGATGACTAATTTCTTAAATTTATTGAACCGTTAGTGGCTAATGAACCGATAAAACTTTCATGCAACCCATTATATGTATATCAAAATTTGAAACTTTTATACAGTAGAACAGTTTAGAGATATGAGGGCAGGGTGAAAAGCCCCTGAGAAATAAAATAGATGGCGCCACAATCGCAAATCTCATGTGACATTTGTGATGTACCATCTTTAACTAGAACGCATTAAAATTTTTAGACTGATATGTCATTCAGTTCTGTTTTGACGCCCATCGAAAGCAAGCAACCTTGAAGATTTTTGAAAACATGGAAAAAAGTGAATTTCGCGTCTTGATTAAACATTATTTCTTGCGTGGAAAAACATTACGCAAACCAAAGCATCGCTTGTTAAACATTATGGGGACTTCTCATTGATTGGATCGATTCACAAGTGGTTTACTGATTTTCGTTGTGGTAGTATGACCACAAAGGACGCCGAACGTTCTGGTCGTCCAATTAAAGTTACAACGCCAGAAATCGTCGATAAAATTCATGGTATGATATTGGATGATCGGCGATTTAAAGTGCACGAGCTTGCTGAAGCTATGAGCATCTCAACCGAACGGGTACGGAACATTTTGCATAAAATTTTGGATCTGAGAAAGCTATCTGCCAGATGGGTGCCGCATTTGCTCTCTGTTGACAACAAGCGCGACCGTGTCGTAATGGCAAAATTGCATGAATTGCGCTACGAATTGGTTCGTCATCCACCATATTCTCCAGATTTGGCCCTCTGCGATTTTCATCTATTTCCAAATTTGAAGAAATGGCTCGGCGGAAAGAGATTTGGCTCCAACGATGAGGTCATCACTGAGACAAACGCTTAGTTTGAAGGATTGCCAAAATCGTATTATATGGAAGGGATCGAAAAATTAGAAAAACGTTGGACGAAGTGTATCGAGCTACAGGGAGATTATGTTGAGAAATAAAATATGTTTTGACCAAATAAATCATTTCTTGTTTCATTTTTCAGGGACTTTTCACCCTGCCATCGTAAATAATACTCGGGAAGTAATCAATTTTGAAGGTTAGGACGTTATAATTCATTAATTGAAAGGATAATTGAACATACCAGATGTTACTTGGTAAGGGCAAACATAATGATTTAACATGGGATATAATTTTTATGCAATTTCCTGCTCTTCTATTAATTTTACAAAAAAAAAAAAATATAAAACTAATGAGTGCATAGAATTAAAGATGTATCCAAAAAAAAACCGTTTCTACATTTTCTATTACGTGCCTGATGTAGCCGCAACTGTCTGTTAAACTGTAGCAATAGCCATGACTTTTGTTTTTTTATGAATTGTTTATAAATGTCAATAGCTGTGTTCCATTTGCCACTTGGTTAACTTAAATCAGTTTAGATAAATATGACACATGAGTAAATGAACTGAATTAAGCAAACTGATGCACTTATTGGGGTGAATTACTTCAAAGTAAATTAGAATCAGTAATTCTAGTGCTGGAAATAAAGTCAGCGAAGTAATTCAGCGAAATAAGTAAGTGATCTGGTTCAGTAAATATTAGTTAGATCTGATCCAAATAGCAAATGGAATGCGCTTAATATTTGACGGTTATAAACGTCAATTTATTTTTAAAATAAAGTAAATGAAAGATTTAAAGAATCCAATATTGATTTTTTAAAATATTTATTTTGGACGTTTCGAACTAAAAATTAATTCATCATCAGCAAATCTTAATAAACGTAACATATAATATATATTTTAATTGCTTTGACTCGCGTTGCAACAGTGTGAAAGAAACAGACACTTTGCACTCGTGATACACACAGTGGCGTACCTAGAACTTTTGCCGCCCAGGGCGGTCTCCAATTAGCCGCCCTTTCTAAGTCAATCAAATGGTTGTTTTTATAAATTAAAAAAATAAATATGAAATAAATATATCATCACGACTTTTACCCATTACTGGGTGTGGCACTCTGTCGAAGCAGATCTTGGTAAGTGATATATTTATGTACGTGGAGTGCGGTTACTAGTCGTCAAATCACGACCCTCAAAGATGTTAGTGATGGGGGAGCCAGAGGGATAATTTTAGTTTGGTGAAACTTGTTTATCGGCCGTGGGAATCGAAACGGGGTCCTCCGGATCTACAGGCCAACTCGAAACCACTAAGCCATTACTCCATTAAATGAATAAACATAAATAAATAATTGTAATTGAGACAAACTATAGGTGAGGAACTTTTTTACCATTGGATGGCATATTTAAATTAGGCAGTAATAAAGGAATTTGATTTGACGACTGGTAACCGCACTTCACGCGCAAAATATATCACTTACCGAGATCTGCTTCGGCAGAGTGCTACACCCAGTAATGGGTAGAAGACGTGATGATATATTTATTTTATTTTTATTTATGAAGTGAACAAGTTGTTTTTTACAACTAAAACTAAATATAAAAAAATGCCACTCTAAAATATGTGCCGCCCGGTGCAGACCGCACCCCTCCCCCCTAGGTACGCCACTGGATACACACATAATTTGTTCTTATGATTGTATCTTAAATTATTAAACAACGTGCATGTACTGAAAATAAATTCATTCTATCAATATGATAAGTTTTTATTTTGTTTGTATCTCTGGTAATTATTGAAATATATTTATCGCGCGTTGCCATTGGAAACGCGCCCAAAAATAACTATTAATATATCCGTAAAATGACAGCAATCCATAGATCTCAGGGTATTTCCATGAATCTTGTACCACTGCTTTTAATAGAAGAGATGATCGATATTAATTATTTAAAAATACAACCAATTATAACTGTATTAAAACATGCGACATATTTACAAATACCGTAAGGGTAGGTGGCTTAATGATATCGAGTCGGCCTATGGACCTTGACAACAGTGGTTCAATTCCCACAGTTGATAAACAATTTTCACCAAATTAAAATTAGCCCTATGGCTCCCCCACCACTAACATCTTTGGAGGACGTGATTTGAACGGCTGGTAACCGCACTTCACGCGTAAAAATATATCACTAACTGAGATCTGCTAGACAGAGTGTCACACCCAGTACCCATTACCGGGTGTGGCACTCTGCCAAAGCAGATCTCGGTAAGTGATATATTTATGCGCGTGAAGTGCAGTTACCAGGCGTCAAATCACGGCCCTCAAAGATGTTCGTGGTGTGGGAGCCACAGGAGTAGTATTAATGTGGTGAAAATGTTTGTCGGCAATGGGAATCGAACCAGGGTTCTCAGGGTCCACTGACCAACATGATACATTGTGCCACCTACTCGTTTCTTATCTATTTTATTCGTTTTCTGATCTTATATTGAGTGTTTAACTGCAATTGTGTGAAATTAACTTTGAAAAACAAGCGCAGTGCGACATTCCCTCCCTTTCTTATATTTTTGTTTCATATTCAGTTACTGCATTGTGTGGACTTTTCTTTCATATACAAGTGCAGGCTATCGCTTTCATCTTTTCTAATCTTTGTAGATTCGTTGTTAGTTTCGTTATTAGATTCATTGTTAGGAGTAAACGTGAGTAATTTGAGATTTTTTAAGCATATGTTATGTACGTTGAAGAAAGAAGATGAATGATAAGTGAATAGGAATGATGTGATTGAAGGTTTATTCTGTGATAAATGATTTCTAGTGTAATAAATGAATGAGTTTATATGGAGTGATCTATGAATGTGGTTGAAATGAGGGTGGTGTGTTTGGATGAGAATGTTTGACGAGGGCTGATTGTTTGATGAGTGTGATGAGTGAATATTTTATGAGTGATTTTAGGGCTCGTGCTACCCTATTTGTTGGAATATAGCGTGAAGATATGTATGTATGTATTTTTTATAAATACAAAGAAAAACAACACAATTGCTTTGCATTGATTCTCTTTTCCGAGTAAGAAAAAATATTAAATTAAAATAGTAATATTTTTATGTCACGCCTGCACCATTTTCTCATTTTTCTCCCTCTAAACAATAGTTGAAACCAAACATAAATCAAACTATTTTGAACCATGTCCAAACATCCAGTATTCTTCCCCCACCCACCAACAATAATCACAATCCATTATTGTAATCACCTCCAACAAAACAACAATCCATACATTCATCTCTCTCGCTCTGTTTATACTTGGCACGCTCCGAACAAGTCTGACACATCACTACATAACCTCACTTCTACGTTTCACCGCTTAGTGCTTCGTTGTGCTTGCTCATTTCGTTGTTCGTTCCATCATTTCACGATTTCTGCGTTAGTTTCGCCGGTTCCAACGCAGCGAATGACAACGGTTGACCGATAAACCGAAGCCATACAATATTTAGATATCGTGGAAGCCTGCTGTAATAAGATTTAAACCGTGTGGCCACTGTATCGAACGGAGGGACGTCAGTTAGATTCTTGCCAGCGGTTGGGAACGTTCGCGAGTAGTTATTCTTTATTATTCATCTGTATATTGATTTCAACTATATTTTATACAGTTTCTTTAAACTTGGAGCGTCTTTGATTACTTTTTAATCTCTTATTAATTGTTTTAACTGCAAGTGATTATTGTGTTTTTAATAATAATAATTTTATATAATAATAATAATAGTTAATAATAGTTTTGGCACCGAGTAAACATAACCTACAAATATTTTATAAATGTGTTTTATCTGTCAAGTTAACAATAATATTAAACATAAATATTTGTATTATCAAATAAACCATTTTAGCAGTAATTTTATTATGATATTCACGAGTTGATCTGTCATATCGTGTAGTATTCTTTACGTGTTAATTAAAATAAAACACTTGGTTAAATTATTGTTCTCTTAATGATGTTTATGTGTGAATTAGCGGTTCTTTTTCTTAATTAATACTAATTACAAGTAACCTAAACAATTCTCGCGTTATTAAAGAAGAAGTTGGTAAAAAGAAAGTCTGTCAGCATGTTCAACTTGTATCAAAATATGAACCGCGGTGAGAAGAGTAGTAGTGGAATGGATACGATTGGCCATGATCGGTTTTGTCAAGAGAGGCCTTCGAGGTTTGAGATTTTGAGTATTTAGTTTAGTTAGTTTTTCAGAGATTGAGGCTGGAATATTGTGGAATCAAACGGTGCGAAAATTGGTAAAAAAAAATTTTTTAAAAGTGGTTTTTTATTACTTACAGAATACTAAAAGTAAGTGTTAAATATTAATATTTATCAGTACTTATTATCTTAAATTTAATGCATTTAATTTAATAACAAGAGAATAATAATCATTATTCCCTCTTCTGCACTAATTATTATAGCTGAATTAATTTCTCTGTGCAAATTTTAAAAAAGTATAAAGACTGGTAGGTAACTATGAAAAAACAAAAAAAACTAAAATAAATATGCAAAAATTATGACATCATCATATTTACGTCATAAAACATTGGAATATTAACCTAATTTTATATGTTTATTACTAAAGTATTGTTCGTATATGAAAGTATAATTTTTGCTACATAATGCCATGTATAAATTCCACAGGGAATAATAATAATAATAATAGTCATTATTCCCTCTTCAGCACCAATCAGAAAATGATTATGCCTGAATCAATTTCTTTGTGCAAATAAAAGAAGCATAAAGACTGGTAGGTAATGATGAAAAAACAAATATACAAAAATAAATAAGCTAAAATTTTGACATTTCAAAATAACTAAATATTGCAATATTAACCTATTTTTTTACTTTCTTATATAAGGAAGTATTGGATTCGTGAAAAAAATCTTCGACGAGATTTTCGCGGAAATACGTGTTTTGAGGTGCACTGAATCCGTTTTGATCATTTTCTCAATGATGTCTGTATATGGGGGTGTGTGTGTGTGTGTGTGTGTGTGTGTGTGTGTGGATGGATGTGTGTCCGAGTGTGCAATATCTCATGAACGAGATGAAATTTGTTAACGAAACTTGGTAATTATAAGTTTCATGAAAATACGAAGAGCTGTGTTGATTTTGAATGAAATTGAAAAACCGGAAGAGGAAGTTTACTGGACCCACAAAACAATAAATTCCATTTATTTCAAAAATGGAATCAGTTACGAAAAAAAAGTTTCAAATAAAAGATGTTAGCAAAAATATATGGAACATAAAATGTTATTTGCAATTTTCCTGTATATGCGTCTATTTTTGAGAAAAACTAATTTTTATATTTAATAATATATTTCAATAATCATAGTAGCAATAGAAACAAAAAACATAAATTTTAATTTTCGCTTTATCTAGTTATCTATGTCTTTTTTCGGAAAAACAAATACATCATTAAAATGGTCAACTAATTTGGCAACTTTGCCTCAATTTAATAGACTTTGTATCTTACAGTTCTTGAGATACCAAGGGTTAGGCTCGAAAAACGAACATCCTGTATATGCCTCATCAGTAAAGTTAGACATAAAGTAGTCAACATTACTAAAAAATTATACGTAAACAAATTTGATATTTGATATGTTTCAAACAGATAAATGCTGAATTAGTGAAAAACTAAATTACATGTTTAATAATATTATATAACATTCATATATTCTAAATATTAAATATGCTGTGTATAAGAAAGTCGTGTTGTGATCACACCAGGTTTTTTTAATTTGGAATTATTATGAAACGAAATTATAAAAAATCTCTTATGTAATACCTATACATATAAGTGTACCTAATTTAAAGATTATAGAACCAGTTACATTAAGCGCGGTTTATGACAGTTCCATCGTCAAGAGGCGTATTCCATTTGCAATTTGGATCAGATCTAACTTACATTTTCTGAACTAGATCACTTATTTATTTCGCTGGATTACTTCGCTGACTTTATTTTCAGTACTAGAATTACCGATTCTAATTTACTTTGAAGTAATTCACCCCAATAAGTGCATCAGTTTGCTGGAATCAATTCATTTAGTCATGTTGTTTAATTTATCTCAACTGATTTAAACGAACCAAGTGGCAAATTAAATACAGCTTATATTTAAATGTTAAAGATCGTTTAATTAAAAAATATCGAAATAATACAAAGACAAAATGTCAATTGCGATGTGGAATTGACATTTTGTCTCTGTATTATTTCAATTGCTGTCAAGCAGTTTGCGATTTTGGTCGGTAGATGGCACCACGGGTTGGTCCGTAGCTCTCATGTCATGTTACCGGCTTACATAATTCAACATCCGTCATTTGAGCTAAGACAGTATCACAGTTCACTAGACCCTAGTTGGTCTAGTTGGGTAGTTGATCGCACCATACTGATGAGTCCCTAAAGGACGAAACGCGTCTATGGTTAAAGCTAAACTGACCAAGCCGTTTGTTGATCAACGTCCTGTAAATTTTTGTGGAATTTATGACAATTGATGGAAAATTAGATTTTTCTTATTTTTTCTTATTTATTAAAAAATATCGAATAGAAATTTAACAGCATTGCTTATCTATTCATTTTATAATACGTCTCCGATATCATATTGTTTATTTAAGAAACACTTGAATATAAGTCTCGTATTATACAATTTATAACTTTGGCCAATGCGATACCTATTACGGCAGTAATTATTTTTGTCGTGACAATTTTTTAAATATCTAAAAAAATGTAAGGTACATATTTCATTTGTCATTTTAATAATAATTCAAATTGGTGACGAAAGTTCAGCCCAAATTAGTCTCGACTATACTTACTTTGGCCGTATTTGGTATTATTAAAGTAACCCGGTAGGTTACTTCTGTTTAATTGGCACGTTGTAAGTAACCCAGAACAGTTCCTGAACTGATCCTACTGCCCCAGTTATTTTGGTGGGTTCGCAGGTTGAACCCATTTTATATCTCTTTCTAATTAACTTGTGTTCCTTGTTATCCCTTTTGAATTGGTGGCATCGCAATTTGTATTTAAGCAGATCTCACTTAGAACGTGCATTCAGATTTTGAATTTATCGCTTATTTTTACAACTGACTCTAGATGCATCATTTATTTGTAAATAACACGAGTTGGTTCTAAACCAGTTCAGAGTTGAACCCAAAGTTCCCAAATAAATAGAGCCTATCTAGTTATCTAATAGAGGATTAAAAGATATCTAACAGTTTCTACGAAAATGGCGGGCAATTATATTTGACATATTATATGTTTGTCATGTTCTAATTTAACTGTGTGAAATTCACTTTCAAAAACAAGCGCAGGACGACGCTCCCTCCCTTTCTTATCTTTTTGTTTCATTTTCAGTTACTGCATTATGTGGACTTTTCTTTCATACACAAGTGTATAGCTTTCATCTTTTCTAATCTTGTAGATTCGGTGTTAGTTTCGTTATAAGTAAGCGTGAGAAATTTGAGATGTTTTATGCATATGTTATGTACGTTGAAGAAAGAAGATGAATGATAAGTGAATAGGAATGATGTGATTGATGGTTTGTTGTGTGATAATACAGGGTGATCAAAAGGAATTGTTATAGTTGGCAATACAATTCCAGAGATATTTTTATTCCACAGTTGGCACAACGTCAGATAAAGGCGGAAATGTTATTTGACATTTCTAATAAATACAAATAGGTTATGTCAGGAGTCTGACAGCTAATAGAATTTTGACTTTTTAAGTAATAGAAATACTTTAGAAATAAATGAAATAATAAATATACTCAAATTTAAATTTTAAATGTCACTGTCAACAACAGGAAATGAATTTATGTATCAGACTTACCAATTTCAAGTAGTTTTTTTTATTGCCAACTGTAACAATTCCTTTTGCTCACTCTTTATTTCGAGTGTAATAAATGAATGAGTTTATATGGAGAGATCTATGAATGTGGTTGAAGTGAGGGTGGTGTGTTTGGATGAAAATGTTTGACGAGGGCTGATTATTTGATGAATGTGATGAGTGAATGTTTTATGAGTGATTTTAGGGTTCATGCTACCTCATTTGTTGGGATTTAGCGTGAAGATATGTATGTATGTATGTTGTAATTTTTTATTTATTTCGAACATAAAATTGTTTTTAAATTGTAATGGTTCAATAATAATATATGTTAAAAATAATTATTAATTTGGAGATTTTTGTTGTACTGGTATGGATTTAATTTATTGAACTGTCAAAAAAATGTGATTTGGAGCGCATTTCTCGTACAATTTAAGTTTTTCCGTCGATTGAAATAAACATGTAAAGGTCATGTTAAATGGAAAGACAATTACGTCATTATTGAAACCTTGACAACGAAACACGTTGTTGTTTTCTTAACATATCGGAAATGTAAATGACAGCAAGAACATAAGTAATGCATGTCTTTTAAAACAAACAAATTCAATAATGCATTTGTCTACTCCATCAGATATGGCTTATTGTTAAATTATTTACTAATTCTTTCAAACAAGCATTGATATTTTATTTCTGATTGTTGTTTAATATGTTTACGAGCATTTTACATACTTAAATTAATTAATTAATTTGAAGAAATTATCGTTGAACAACAGGAAGTAGTATTTACATCTGAGGTACCTAATTAGTTAGTAGTTGATTAACTTTATTTTGCAATATTGACAAAAAAAAATAAAAGAAAAATATAAATAAATAAATAAATATATCATCACGCCTTCTACCCATTACTGGGTGTAGCACTCTGCGAAAGCAGATCTCAGTAAGTGATATATTTTGCGCGTGAAGTGCGGTTACCAGTCATCAAATCACGGCCCCCAAAGATATTAGTGGTGGAGGAGCCACAGGGATAGCTTTTTCAAATTATGAAAATTTGTCGCCTGTGGGAATCGAACCAGGGACCTGATGATCCACAGGCCGACTTCATACCAATATTATTTTATAATATTACTTATACAAGGAATAAAATAACTGACAGATACTGCATGATACACTGATCAAAAAGAATTGTTTTAAAAAATTGCAAAATTAACGGCAGACTGCAGTTTATCTAAAATAAACAGTTTTAGTGCCACTGGTTCGAGCGTTATTTGTAATATATTAATAAATAAATGATAATTGTAAACACTGTAACAGTCAATTTATTTGTATTACAATATCAGATAAATGACTATTCGTAGAGTTTACGATTGTAATTTAATATATTGGAAATAAGTCTCAAACCAGTGGCATCCAAAATAGATCAGAATATCATGTACAGAGTGATCAAAAAGAATTGTTACAGTTGGCAATAAAAAAAAATACTTGAAATTGGTAAGCCTGATATAAATTCATTTCCTGTTGTTGACAGTGACATTTGAAAATTTAAATTTAAATTTGAGTACATTTATTATTATATTTATTTCTAAAGTATTTCTATTACTTAAAAAGTCAAAATTCTATTAGCTGTCAGACTCCCTGACATAACCTATTTGTATTTATTAGAAATGTCAAATAGCATTTCCGCCTTTATCTGACGTTGTGCCAACTGTGGAATAAAAATATCTCTGGAATTGTATTGCCAACTATAACAATTCCTTTTGATCACCCTGTATTATCACACAACAAACCATCAATCACATCATTCCTATTCACTTATCATTCATCTTCTTTCTTCAACGTACATAACATATGCATGAAACATCTCAAATTTCTTACGCTTACTTATAACGAAACTAACAACGAATCTACAAGATTAGAAAAGATGAAAGCGATACCCTGCACTTGTGTATGAAAGAAAAGTCCACATAATGCAGTAACTGAAAATGAAACAAAACAATAAGAAAGGGAGGGAGCGTTTATTATTTTTTTTTTTTGTGGCTGCTTTGGCGGACCAACTACTTAGGTCATATGCCGCCATTTCGCCCTGATCTGCGTTTTAGGTATTATGGTCAACAGCAACGCGGGTTTTCTCTGGACGGTCACCCATCCAAGTACCACCCGCGCGCAACGTTACTTAACTCGCGTTATCGCTTAGATCAGTTCTAACGAGTGCAGCCATGGCCGTTGACAAAAAATTCTTTATTTATTATTTCATTTATTTTGACAGAAAAACGTCAAACGTTTGTTTAATTTTGTTTCAATTTCATGCCTACTGATAGTTTTGAGGCAATTTTCGTCATTTTCAAAACTAATTTGTGTCGTTACAAAGCATGCAAACTTAATTTTGTTTATTGGTTCAGATGTAGAATTTTATGCCCTAAATCTTTTATTTCTAGTTTTTTTAGCTTAATATATTTAGGGAAGCAGGAAATTACAAAATTATAATTTTACATGTTGGAGTCCTATGTTCGAGAGTCGTGGTCACCACCCTAGTTAACAACCAGGGGGGAGGGCATGCGCCCCTGCTTGCCTCTCCCTGCGGACGCTCAGTCACGTGTCACTTTTATTGAAACTGGCCCTAACAATAATCACACACAATAATTCAAATTTTAAACTATAATTTAACATATTTTCCTAGCTTTAAATTTAAATTCTTCAGATAAAAATCTTTACTAATATCCTGCCTTCTCCCATCTATCATTCTATTCAGTCTTCGCGCATAAAAAGGTGCGATGTTTCGCTTAAAAGAAATTCACATAAATATGTATCAAAAATAGTATAATGTTCTCTACATGGAAAGTCAGAATAAAAATCAATAGTTTTAGGGAGGACACCCCGTCTTCTCATATTATTGTTGGCAGCGGGTAGCTTGCCAAATATTTGTTTGTGCTCCATTTTATTCGCGCTTTGAAGAGAATTTTGGAACGAGCTAAAACTGTGTAAAGGTTCGAGAATCGTAGTGAGCTGTGCGCAGGTTTCTTTGTTCTACTGTTTGCTGTTTGGTTTGTCGTTTGTCTTTGCTAATTGAAATATCAAGGGTGTCAGTTACTAATTGGTGTTTGTGCTAATTAAGTGTGTAGAAGGTATTTTTGAGTGAGGTGTAAGGAAATCAGATAAATGGAAATATATGTAAATAAAATAAATAAATAAATATATCATCACGCCTTCTACCCATTACTGGGTGTGGCACTCTGCTGAAGCAGATCTCGGTAAGTGATATATTTTGCGCGTGAAGTGCGGTTACCAGTCGTCAAATCACGGCCCCCAAACATGTTAGTAGTGGAGGAGCCACAGGGATAGCTTTTTCAAATTATGAAAATTTGTCGCCTGTGGGAATCGAACCAGGGACCTCAGGATCCACAGGCCGACTTCATACCAATGTGCTAGCCATAAGTATGCAAACTTAATTTTGTTTATTGGTTCAGATGTAGAATTTTATGCCCTAAAACTTTTATTTCTAGTTTTTTTTGCTTAATATATTTAGGGAAGCAGGAAATTACAAAATTATAATTTTACATGTTGGAGTCCTATGTTCGAGAGTCGTGGTCACCACCCTAGTTAACAACCAGGGGGGAGGGCATGCGCCCCTGCTTGCCTCTCCCTGCGGACGCTCAGTCACGTGTCACTTATTGAAACTGGCCCTAACAATAATCACAAACAATAATACAAATTTTAAACTATAATTTAACATATTTCCCTAGCTTTAAACTTAAATTGTTCAGATAAAAATCTTTACTAATATCCTGCCTTCTCCCATCTATCATTCTATTCAGTCTTCCCGCATAAAAAGGTGCGAAGTTTCGCTTAAAATAAATTCACATAAATATGTATCAAAAATAGTATAATGTTCTCTACATGGAAAGTCAGAAAATAAAAATCAATAGTTTTAGGGAGGAAACCCCGTCTTCTCATATTATTGTTGGCAGCGGGTAGCTTGCCAAATATTTGTTTGTGCTCCATTTTATTCGCGCTTTGAAGAGAATTTTGGAACGAGCTAAAACTGTGTAAAGGTTCGAGAATCGTAGTGAGCTGTGCGCAGGTTTCTTTGTTCTACTGTTTGCTGTTTGGTTTGTCGTTTGTCTTTGCTAATTGAAATATCAAGGGTGTCAGTTACTAATTGGTGTTTGTGCTAATTAAGTGTGTAGAAGGTATTTTTGAGTGAGGTGTAAGGAAATCAGATAAATGGAAATATATGTAAATAAAATAAATAAATAAATATATCATCACGCCTTCTACCCATTACTGGGTGTGGCACTCTGCTGAAGCAGATCTCGGTAAGTGATATATTTTGCGCGTGAATTGCGGTTACCAGTCGTCAAATCACGGTCCTCAAACATGTTAGTGGTGGAGGAGCCACAGGGATAGCTTTTTCAAATTATGAAAATTTGTCGCCAGTGGGAATCGAACCAGGGACCTCAGGATCCACAGGCCGACTTCATACCACTGAGCTAGCCATCATATATCTGTGAATCAAAAGAAAAAGGTTAACTTGCAATATACTTATTTGAAAAAAATCTTTATGCATTGGGAATTTAATCCCAATTACTGGAGGGGGTAATATTATAAAGCAGTAGTTTTCAAACTTTTTGTAGCTATGACCCCCTTGGGGGAAAAAATCATTTATAAATTCTTTTGCGACCTTCTTACTTTTTATGTGATCAAATCGGAAGCTTGTAAAATGTACATTACAAAAATAGAACCACGATTTTACAAATTAGGAAAGGAAAAACTTCTTATTAAGAATTTTAATACAATTTGTTATAATACTTATTTGTGTATCAAGAGCGTAAAGTGAATCTTTATTGCTCGTGCTGGGTAAAGGGGGATTCAAGTGGTAGAGCTTTTTAATATATATTTATTAAAATAAATTCTTGACCGTACATCATATTTAATACAATATAAAATCATACCATAAATGATATCTTTATTGCTGAAATATGAAAGTTAAAGTTGAATAATTCAAATTGCTCATTTGTATTTCGCACTGCCATGTTGCAATTACATAGTTGCATTAAGCCAATCACAAAGCTTTGTCTGAAACGTTTGTCGGTGCTTAACTTTACTGAGAAGAAGATGAAGAAGAAACAAGCATTCAGCATTCTACGATTCTACTAACAACGACATATGTTACGTGAAGTTACATGTTATTTATATCTGTCTTATCTGTCTCTCTTTAATCCAAGATGCAACTACATCATATTCGTTTGTTTCGACAGTTTTAATATTTTTATCATGAATAATACAAGTTAAAAAACAATAAAAAATTTAGGTTTAATAATATTTTTACGTAGATTAATATATAAAAATTTCAGAAAAGTTTTGAAGGGCCTATTGAAGCGCCACTGGAATTGTCCCCTATGTTTAGATAATGTGATGACATATCTGAGTAAATTATTAGTTAAGCCTTGATCTGGGATAGATTTAACCTTTGTATCTCATCCTTTGCAAGCGCCTGGGTTTTATTTTATGTAAACTCATGCATGTGAACGGTTATCTTGAACTAACCCAACGATATCACCCTTGTCAACACATCCCATGGAAAACAACAACAATTAGTTAGTGGTAGCTTAGCATTGGTCGAGACCAGTTGTCTCTTTAGCGTGAAAGATGAAGTCTGTCAAAGACAAGAAAAGAGAAGCCAAATATAATAAAATAATGTAAATGTTTGACAGTTTCTTTTCACATTTTTGTCTAACATCATCGTTTTCTCAAACTGTTTGTCATAAGTATATTTGAAGAGTCGTTGATTTACACCGAAGTTTGAATTTCTGAACGTTCCAACATTAGAATTTTTTTAACTTTAATCTTAGAATTTACGAATTTTCGATTTTTTTACCACTGTATTAACGCCATCTGTCATCTCCAAACACGCTCACGCATAATTCGCAAAAAGTCGGCCACGAATTAAATAATAAACTCAGCGAAATATCCTGCAAAAACTCTGCAAGGTTAGGCATCTTAATTAAGCCATCTAATCTCTTATCGCCCATCTAAATGCTACGAACTTTTAGTAAAACGTTTTAAAATGACAATACAAATGATACAAAAATGTCTTAATTAAAACTAGTGATGCGCCGAATACAATTTTGGCCGAATAACCGAATACCGAACATTACCGAATTTCATAGCGGCCGAACCGAATGTTCGGCCGAATATTCGGTTCTAGTTAAAATGTGCGCAGACCGCGCAGTTGAAAAATATCCGTACATAACTTCCATAGCTAGAATTTTCTTATCACCACCAGCTAGCACTGTTTACAGTGAGAGACTTTTTTCTGAAGCTGGAAATGCCTATGAAGAGAAAAGGAATCGTTTATTGCCGGACAGAGTTGAAAGTTTAGTTTTTCTCCACCTCAACTTACCTTTAGTAAATTATTAAATGACTATTAAGTATTAAGTATATGTACCTACATATTCTTTCTATATGTTGATTTTTAAAAAGTGTTCATACTATGTTCCTGTTTTCTGTGTATTACCTTAAGAATTGCGATTTTTTTTCTAATAAATAATTTACTTTGTTATATGCATTATAATCGTTTTCAAATAAATAAAAACGACTAATTTAACAAAATATTTTTGTATTGAATAAATTATTAATTTCCAGAAGCAAATAAAAAAATGCCGAATGTTCGGTCGTATAACCGAATAATTCGGCTATAACCGAATAAACAAAAAGTTGCCGAATATGTCGAATACCGAATAATAACCGAATATTCGGCGCATCTCTAATTAAAACGTTGTTGACAGTGTAGTGAAATTTTAAGTCTAAATTGAATTAATTTGGCAAATAATAATAATGAATAATAATTACTTACGAATTAATACAAAATTCTGCACATGAGTTTCTTCTGAAAATAATTCATATCAACATGCCGTGTTCACGTTAGGTTCTAGATTCACAATTCGAATAATTCGAAAATTCTGAATATTCCAAAATTAGAAAGTTCGAATCTAAATTCGAAGGTTCAATAAATCCGAACAATCGAAGGCTCGAATATTCGTAAAATCAACAACCCTAATATGTTGTATATCTATTATAATATTTTAATTTCGTTTTCATGGACTTTCAGTTACTATAAAATATGATTTTCAACATATTAAGATTATTTCCCAAGATTAAATTGTATTTCATTTGCACTCTTTGAATGAAATAAGTTAAGTACTACTGAAAGATACATGTGACTTCACAATCTCTATACAAAACTTCAAAAAATTATTTCTTGTTTTAAACCCGCGATATCACTGATCGTTACAGTTGTAACAAAGTGGTTTTGAGTTGACTGTAGATATCCTGCTGGTTTGCTTCCCGGTTTTCTGTGATAAGATTCTGAGGAAAAATCTTATCGTGACAACGAATATTTGTGGTTATCTGCAGTCGTCAGCCATCGTTGCACCCCCGAAAATACCACTCTTCACCCCGCTCAAAAACATAGCGTCCGTTTTTGAGCGGCAGAGTCAGTGATGTCACGTTCGCGTCTTCGGCTGGTCAAGATGTGACCAAAACGCATCCGTTCCGCTTTTCGCGCGGATTCTTAGTATTTTAGTATTTTACGCTTTAGTTTATATTTTGTTTCATTACTATTAAGTTTGTTAATAAAGTTATATGTTTTATTATTGTGTGCGTATTATTAATAAGAATAGTCAAATAATCGTCTTAATAATCGCGCTTCCGGTTTAATTACGTTTGATTAATCGCCATCCAAAGATTCGATACGCACTCGCGATGTGCAGACGCCCCGTCGTGTCACACAGTTTATTATGTAGTTTCATGAATAATAATAATAATAGGTGTAGCATCCCATTACGATATTTGAACGTACCAATTAGTAATGTGCTTTGACGTATGTGTTTTCTTAAATTAGCTGTTAGTTAAGAAATACTCGTAATAAAATATAGTTTCGTCACTAATACAAAAGCTGACATGAATTGATCGTAATTCTTTGTGATTTTGTGTTCTATTTTGAACGCAGATAAATTTACTCATGTACTTCCTAATTCACGGAAATGACAGTTGACATCTTGTCATAAATGTCAAAATACTTTACTTCAAAGTTCCATCAAACGAGAAATAAAAAATAAATATCTGTCTCTCTAAAATATTGACGTTTCAACTTTTCTCATCTGTTTGGATATAGCTTCAAAATATTTTAAATTAACTTTTTAACTTTATTAAAAAACATTTTCTTTAATTCTGAGAATAATTAAGTAAAGGAAGAAAAAATATGAAACTGTGTACTCAAGTTAGGAACAAACAAAGTTTATCTATTCTTTCGTTTATAAAAAAAGCATTTAAAATGTTTAGTTTTTTTCTGAAGTACATTTTGCGAAGTTAAGTCTACAAGCCCACTTATAAGTGTTTTATATTCTACAAAAAATGCTAATAAAAGATCTGCAAAGAAAAGAAATTAAAACAGAAAGAAAACTTTGCATTTTAAATTTCTGGGGCACAGAGTTAGCAGACCATACCAAAGCACGTGCTGTATATAATTACAATATTCTTTGAGAGATAAAGCTACGAAAATATTAAAAATCGTTATTAGAATTTTCATAATGAATCTATATTATTTGAGGAAACATGTGTGTAATTTTTTTGTGGTAAAATTTTCGATGTCGATTGTGAGATTTGAACTTGAGTTTTTCCAGTTTGAACTATTATTATTATTATACTTTCAAATATAATATAATTACTAATTAACCCTAAATAAGAAAAATAATAAGAAAAATTTATCCAACATTTGTTTAAGTTTCACAATAATCAACTTACTAAGTCATCGACAGTTGCTCAACTCTTAACCATAGACGCGTTTCGCTCTAGTGGAGCTCATCAGTATGGTGCCACCCACTATTCAACTAGACCAACTAGGGATTAGTCAGCAGTGGTAACTACAAAGTTGAACTAACAAAGTTAAAACCTTCTAAACTTGGTATGATGGTCTGAGAGGTACAGAGAACCATGCAGTGCCATCTACCGGGTAAAAATTGATATTTTTTTTGTCGTTTATTAATTATAGCTGTCAATCAGCTTGCGTTTTTACGCAGTAGATGTTCCAAAACGAAGAATTTTATGACCGCACGATATTCAAGTTAATCCATTTTTACGAAAAACACGCAAGACGTCGACTTCAAAAATTCGTGTAAACAAAGTACTTGAGAGAACAAGTTGAAACTAATGACACGTGCACCCAGGCAGGACAACAAATTTTCACTGATTGGAACGGCATCTCTGTATGAGGCCGAGAACTTTTCACCTTAGACTCTTATATAAAGCAAAGTTTAAGGTGGTACTAGTGTGACGGTGCCGCCATCGGTTGTCGAGTAGCGAAACTGACGCTCAAAAAAATATAAAAATTGAATAAAGTGTTTTATACCTATTATGATTTGAATATCATGAATTGTTAACAGGTTGTTGGTCTAGTGAATTTTCAAATACTATACCACCGTGTGGTGTTGCCATTATAAATTGGGAATCTTAATTTTTCGTTAAAAACAAGGCTTTGCATGGCTATATATCCATTACTAAACGATCAAAAACTTTCTCCTTCTGACACAATATACATTGGATAGTTCTAGAATATCATAC
Organism: Pterostichus madidus; assembly: GCA_911728475.2. Taxonomy (NCBI): domain Eukaryota; kingdom Metazoa; phylum Arthropoda; class Insecta; order Coleoptera; family Carabidae; genus Pterostichus; species Pterostichus madidus. The sequence continues at coordinate 29,277,157 of OU452314.1, forward strand.
TAGTTTTTCAAATAAAACTGCAAAATTTAGAGATACACAAACCAAATATGTGCGATTCTGAGTGATGATCGCCATAAGCCCCGTGTATAAGAACTCAACTTTACAAGCGAATATATTTGTTCACAGACGATGAATGTGTTTCATATTTTAACAGGATGCGTATGACTATCCAATGTTTACGTGCGCCAAATTTCATTCAGATCTGCAAACATTTTTTCACGCTAGTACTACCTTAAGTTCGCATTTTTCCTATTTGTTTTTTTTTTGCTTACTCAAATTTTAAACCCATTGCATGCCACTGAATCCATTGTTTATATCAAATCCTTGGTCCAATCTTAATATAAACTACAAAATTACCATTTTGTGATTATAGTCAAGGACTCCATTAAGTTCCTATTGTGCAAACAAATCAAAATAACAAATATCTACAAATGGATAAAAGCATGATGACCACTTTCAACTTCCAATCCTTCCAAACAAACAATCCTTGTCATGTAGCCTATAGAACTGACAAGCATTTGTTATTCAAGGACACGTAAGCAGGCAGATCCATCACAATCATACAATCGATGAAAATACCGCTTACTATACTTCAATAACATCATTAATCAAATCATCACAATATACAAATATACATTCCATCCAACGATACAACTCCAAGCCGAGATTTATATTCAAAGCATTTATCTAGATTACCGGTGGAAAGTTTGGGATTAGATACAGTTACCGCTGCCGGTAGACAGTTACCGCTTCGGTTACCGGTTCGCGCGTCTACCCTTGAAATAATGAATTAGTGATTGAGTTTGAACAAGGCCTATTGTTAGTGTTACTACAGTTAAACATGAGTTTTGTGACTATGAATAATAGAGAGTGTTAAAAATGTATTATGCATACGAGTAGGTTCTTTGTTATTGACTTTAAACCGTTAAAGAACCTAAAGTTGGAGTATACAACATGTCAGATGGGAATACTGTTACGTCATTGAGTTTGTAACTAAACTACGTTCAGAATTTGTTGTAAATTATGCATTTTTTCCGCTGTTAAGGGGTGAGGCCATTCTAGGCAAGGAAAAAAATCTGGTGTGGGCACCACACGACTTTCTTATACACAGCATATTTCATATTAAAAACGCTGAATTGAACACTTATGACTTGCTCCTTGCGTTTGGCAATTATTATTTGACATATAAATGTTAAACATGTTTTTGTTTTTTGTTTCTATTGCTACTATGATTATTGAAATATATTATTAAATATATAAATTAGTTTTTCTCAAAATTAGACGCATGTACAGAAAAATCGCAAGTAACATTTTATGTTCCAAATATTTTTGCCAACATCTTTTTTTTGAAACTTTTTTCGTAACTGATTCCATTTTTGAAATAAATGGAATTTATTGTTTTATGTGTCCAGTAAACTTCCTCTTCCGGTTTTTCAATTTCATTCAAAATCAACTCAGCTCTTCGTATTTTCATGAAACTTATAATTACCAAGTTTCGTTAACAAATCTTATCTCGTTCATGAGATATTGCACGACCGGACACACATCCATCCATCCATCCATCCATCCACACACACACACACACACACACACACACACACACACACACAGACATCATTGAGAAAATGATCAAAACAGATTCAATGAACCTCAAAACATGTATTTCCGCGAAAATCTCGTCAACGATTTTTTTCACGATTCCAATACTTCCTTATACTACGTATAAAGAAAGTAAAAAGGGTCATTTTCTAGATTTTTTTTAACGGATGCTAAACGAGCTGCATAAGAACTGTTTTTGGATCTTTATTTAGTGCTCTTTAAACTTTATTTAAAAATTTGTTTAAAAGAAAATATTCAAAATTGTCATCAGATATTTAAAAAAATGGCGACTCCTCTCGGCGCGTAGGGCAAATCGGGCGAAAACATTCCGGGAACAGCAATGGACATGGAACAAAAAGGGATATGTTTTCTTAATCTCTGATGTATACTCTAAAAAACTACGGGCTGGATTTTGAAAATTTTGATTTTTAACAAAATAGCGCACGTTTGAAAAAAAGTTCATTATTCGGGACTAAATTTCTGTACAAAAACGACCAAAAAAAACGAATGAAGCACTTTTAAAAAAAAGCCCCCGTAGTTTTTGAGTATTTTATATCTACAATAAGAAATAAAAAGATTCAGCACGATCCATCAATTAGTATTTCAGATTTCTTTTCGCCCGATTTTGAAAATATGATTTCGAAAAAAACGCGTTTAAAGTTTCGTGTCATATTTTTCATGGGGATATTGCCACTGGACAAAAATTCCCCCCACCACCTCTTAAACCGCCAAAAAATTTGCTTATTGTTTAATGTTAACAGATTGTAAATATCAAAATCAAATTAAAAAAATATATACATATTTTTCATAGAAATATTGTATTTACCTCTAATCTGCAATGCCTGCGCCATAAAATTGTCACTTAGCGCGCGGCCTTTTTCCCCTCTGAAATACTTTCGCGCGGCATTTAAATTAATTGTCCCTTATTCCTAAGGGTTTAAACTATAATTTAAGCAAAAAAAAATGCATTTTTTGAAAATACTAGAGTGGCCTTACCCCTTAAATATTTCTGAATTATTACTTGAAATAATAGTGTAGAAAATTTAGTTTATCTACTCTCAAGGTAAAATTAACTTTTAATTGGCAATTTTATTTCTTAAAATGACTGTTTAATAACAATATTTCATTAGTCACGAGTTATTCAACAAGTGGTCAATAGTATATTACGAGGGCAGGGTGAAAAGTCCCTGAAAAATAAAACAGATGGCGCCACAATTGCAAAACTCATGTGACATTTGTGATGTACCATCTTTAACTAGAACGCATTAAAATTTTCAGACTGATATGTCCTTCAGTTCTGTTTTGACACCCATCGAAAGCAAGCAACCTTGAAGATTTTTGAAAACATGGAAAAAAGTGAATTTCGCGTCTTGATTAAACATTATTTCTTGCGTGGAAAAAACATTACGCAAACCAAAGCATCGCTTGTTAAACATTATGGGAACTCCTCACTATCGATTGGAACGATTTACAAGTGGTTTACTGATTTTCGTTGTGGTAGTATGATCACAAAGGACGCCGAAAGTTCTAGTCGTCCAATTGAGGTTACAACGCCAGAAATCGTCTATAAAATCCATGGTATGATATTGGACGATCGGCGAGTTAAAGTGCACGAGGTGGCTGAGGCTATGAGCATCGCAACCGAACGGGTACGGAACATTTTGCATACATTTTTGGATATGAGAAAGCTATCTGCCAGATGGGTGCCGCATTTGCTCTCTGTTGACAACAAGCGCGACCGTGTGACAAGTTCAAAGGAGTGTTTGGTGACGTGTAAGCGCAATAAGAGGGACTTTTTTCTCCAGATTTGGCCCCCTGCGACCGTGCAACTTCTATCTGTTTCCTAAGGTGAAATTTGTTTTAATAGCAACAAGATTTGAGCTTTGAACGAGAAATCGGCACGCGTTCTGAAGGAGCTGACAGAAGAAGACTTCCAGCACTGTTTAGAACAATGGAAGATTCGCATGGAGCATTGTAGGGATAGAGGAGTGGTGTATATTGAAAGTAATAATAAGTAAATAGGTATGGAATCAAAATAAAATGTTAAAACAGCATCAGTCTCATTATTTAATAGTCACACCGCGTATAATATTACTAAATTTGCAATATATTACATTATGAAAAAAAAAAGATAATAGCGATTACGTCAAGTATGCTAAAACAGCAGAATTCATTGATTAAAAAATAAGACACATGCGCTATACAAATCTTGATAAAAATATTACAAAGCCAATAAAAACTCGAATTTCCAAAATTTTCGTAATGCGTTATACCGTATATGATGATATATGCGTCTTGCTTATTTGAAATTCTTGTTGGAGAAACCATTGACAGCTCTCAACAAACAAACGCCGAACGTGAGAAGTTTGCTATATCAAGTGTTTGAACAACTTTGGCGGCAATAAACTTCACTATATTTTTTATCACTCGGAAACATGACACCAACCCCCAACCCTTAAGTTGTAAACGTCTTACAAAGATAAAGACCTCACACAAATGGATCCGAAAATACCACACATTCGTTTTTATAGTAGAGCTTTTATAAATAAAAATAAATATATCATCACGCCTTTTACCCATTACTGAGTATGGCATTCTGTTATAGTTAGAAAATGAAGTATTTATTTATTACTTTATACAATAAGAACTTAATCCCAATCCTACTACAGCTTATACGTAGTAGAATCTGAAAGTTTCAGATATATTGGTATTTTTTTATGTAAGCTAAAATCAGCGAGATTTGATCGCACGACCTCTTGTTTTTTTTTTTTATTAAACACATGTTTTATCCACTGGGTTACGATTATCTGTAGCGTGAAGAGCGGTTACCAACCGTTAAATCATGGCCTCCAAAGATGTTAAAAGAGACAGAATCATAGAAGTAATTTTAATGTGTTGAAAATTAATTTGTCGGTTGCGGGAATCGAACTTTTGTTCTTAATGTAGTTCTAGCATGAAAATTTTTTTTGCAGATCTGAATCAGAAGGAGGTATGATATTTTAAAATTTTTGCAGATTTGAATGAACTTTTGTGCACGTAAACATTGTATAGTCATACGCATCCTGTTAAAATATGAAACACATTCATCGTCTGTGAACAAATATATTCGCTTGTAAAGTTGAGTTCTTATACACGGGACTTATGGCGATCATCACTCAGAATCGCACATATTTGGTTTGTGTACCTCTAAAATTTTGCAGTTTCATTTGAAAAACTAGTGTGATGTTCTAGAACTATCCATGTATATTGTATCAGAAGGAGAAAGTTTTTTATCGTTTAGTATAGCCATGCAAAGCCTTGTTTTTAACGAAAAATTAAGAATCCCAATTTAAAATGGCAACACCACACGGTGGTATGGTATTTGAAAATTCACTAGACCAACAACCTGTTCACAATTCATGATATTCAAATCATAATAGGTATAAACCACTCATTTTATTCAGTTTTTATATTTTTTTGAGCGTCAGTTACGCCACTCGACAACCGATGGCACCACCGTCACACTACAACATTGCCAACTTCATTGAATTGCGCTACGCTTATTATGGCCGTTTCATTTCATCATTTTGCCATATAAAAATTTGTCGTGAGCTTTTTACAGTTTTGGTACATCAAATAATGCCATCTAGTGCTTTTTATTTTTATTAAAAGAAAGTGACAACAAATAGAAAAATTATATTTTATGCTGTTAGTTTCAAACGAAAGTAAAATGCAGAAAAGTCAAATAGAAATAATATTTTATCCACAGAATGCCGAAATGGAAGTAATCATAGAGTAATCATTAAAAAGAACGGTTGTCATTATTTATTTTTAACAGTAACTTAATCCCTATTACAGTACAGGGCCTGAACTCACCAAACCGCAGTGTGTTAGTTCATATATTTTTAGCTTAAGTTGAATTTTAACTCGGATCATTGATTAGTAACAGAATATTGGGGTTAATCTCATCTATGAAACTATTAAATTTTAAATCCAAGATCATTTTTTCACAAAGTAATATCTGTAAATATACACACATGAAAGTAAGTTATTTTTAAAACGACGCCCCAAAATGAAATTCAATTTCGCTCTTCAATTACAAATGCTACTCCGCGTATCTAATAATATTGAATATGGGATTTAATCTGAAGCTTACTCAAAATATTTGCTCTGAAATTTACATTTCACCCTCGGTTCCAATTCGGATTTATTTATACGAAGCTACATCATCTCCCTGCACTCTCTCATGCCCTCAGTCATATATCAGCGTGCGTGGCGCGAATACATTTATATCAATTTATCTCACCATCGTTTTTAATTGAACAAAATGGCCGTATCTCGATGATGGATTATCTTTTGATTTTGTTGATATCGGTCGGGGATTTTTTTTGTAAGACCTTATCATATTTGATATCGATAGTTTGAATTATTAAACGTTAAAAATATGTAAAAAAAGAACGGTAAGAGGGTATTTTGATTGTATTTGGAAATAGATACGCTATTTTTTTCTGCTCCATCCTTTTTGAGAAATTTAATCAAAGTTTTGATATAATTATACATTGTTATTTGTACATACATATATTTTCAAATATTACAATATTTTTAACCTTTAATTTAATATGGGGTATTGGCTCAGTGGTATGAAGTCGGCCTGTGGATCCTAATAACTCTGGTGCGATCACCACAGCCGACAGAACATTTTCACCAATTTAAAATTATCCCTGTGGGTCCCCCACCACTAACATCTTTGGGAGCCGTGATTTGACGGCTGGTAACCGCACTTTACGCGTATAAATATATCACTTACAGAGATCTGCTTTGGCAGAGTGCCACACCCAGTAATGGGTAAAAGGCGTGATGATATATTTATTTTATTTATTTATTTAATCTAATAAATTGCTTTTGTATATATATATATATATTAGGGTGGGTCGAAAAAAATATATTTGAGACGGGTAGTGAAAAAATGATAGTTTTTGTGATTCTATGAAGGGAAAATGTCATGGTTTTGAATATGGGTTCAAACCCAGTCAGCGCAAAGGCCTTAAAAATGGCAATTTTTGGTGTTTTTTCATATTTCATTGATTTTATCGTACTATTCAATTTATATATGTGGTTTTCTGGTACACAAATTACTCCTGGGACCTTGAGCTTTAAGTTAAGTCTATTGGAATCATCTTGCGATGATAATAAAGCTCAGTTTTTGGCGTTTGAAAGTATCGACTTTTCGGCTTAAACCGGTGAAAAACGCGAGACACTTACTATATTGATGAACGGGTTACAATTGGCTTCTAAACCACTCTTCATATATATTTAGCAACTAAACTTTACCGTAAGCTCATCAAGTTGACTTCTGACTGAAATAAATTTTCGTTTGTTTTGGTTTACTTATCGACTTTTTATTATGAATCGACAGTAAATACGAGACGTTTCCTGATTCGATTATGGGTTAAAGCAATGGTTTTTCACACTAATTTAACACCCAAATTTCAGGTGAGGTTCATTGGATTCGAAATTAACCCTCAACACCACACACGTTATAAATGAACCTATATTTAGATACACTGATATATTGTACGCGAACTGACTTTGAGAGCACATTAACCAAATAATATGCAGATGATACTTCGATATTTCACCCACACACACAAAACTACGTTACTGAAAGGTGAAATAATTTAATTTTTTATTCCAATGACATTTTGGCTCAGGTCAAATTGACCCGTGTGTGTAGTTGAGGGTTAAGTTATTCGCTAAGGTATATTTTAAATGTAATGCATTATTATTTTCTGTTATACTTATTTATTTATGATGTTACACTCTATAATCTTGTTTTGTCTCAAATTTTAGCATTTTTCTTTGAGACTTTAATGTGTTTTTGATATTTGCTTCTCGTGCAGTTCGCCCACACACGAGATGCGAAGCGCGAGTAACTAATTTGATGTGCCTTTCAACGGCCTGTGTATGGCAAGGAAATTTCAACATTTCTAATAACTCGATTTGATCTTCCATAACAAGTTTTTTTCAATTTTTCACTTGGAATGTTTTTCAATAAGGGTGGTTCATTTACATTTGACCAATCTATCATTTCCATGTAATCTGTAGCTTCAAAATTTAATTTTGGAATCTGAAACTCTCGTACATCGTTTCTAACTGATTGCCGGCACTTTGAAAGCTACAGATTACATGGAAATGATAGATTGGTCAAATGTAAATGAACCACCCTTATTGAAAAACATTCCAAGTGAAAAATTGAAAAAAACTTGTTATGGAAGATCAAATCGAGTTATTAGAAATGTTGAAATTTCCTTGCCATACACAGGCCGTTGAAAGGCACATCAAATTAGTTACTCGCGCTTCGCATCTCGTGTGTGGGCGAACTGCACGAGAAACAAATATCAAAAACACATTAAAGTCTCAAAGAAAAATGCTAAAATTTGAGACAAAACAAGATTATAGAGTGTAACATCATAAATAAATAAGTATAACAGAAAATAATAATGCATTACATTTAAAATATACCTTAGCGAATAACTTAACCCTCAACTACACACACGGGTCAATTTGACCTGAGCCAAAATGTCATTGGAATAAAAAATTAAATTATTTCACCTTTCAGTAACGTAGTTTTGTGTGTGTGGGTGAAATATCGAAGTATCATCTGCATATTATTTGGTTAATGTGCTCTCAAAGTCAGTTCGCGTACAATATGTCAGTGTATCTAAATATAGGTTCATTTATAACGTGTGTGGTGTTGAGGGTTAATTTCGAATCCAATGAACCTCACCTGAAATTTGGGTGTTAAATTAGTGTGAAAAACCATTGCTTTAACCCATAATCGAATCAGGAAACGTCTCCTATTTACTGTCGATTCATAATAAAAAGTCGATAAGTAAACCAAAACAAACGAAAATTTATTTCAGTCAGAAGTCAACTTGATGAGCTTACGGTAAAGTTTAGTTGCTAAATATATATGAAGAGTGGTTTAGAAGCCAATTGTAACCCGTTCATCAATATAGTAAGTGTCTCGCGTTTTTCACCGGTTTAAGCCGAAAAGTCGATACTTTCAAACGCCAAAAACTGAGCTTTATTATCATCGCAAGATGATTCCAATAGACTTAACTTAAAGCTCAAGGTCCCAGGAGTAATTTGTGTACCAGAAAACCACATATATAAATTGAATAGTACGATAAAATCAATGAAATATGAAAAAACACCAAAAATTGCCATTTTTAAGGCCTTTGCGCTGACTGGGTTTGAACCCATATTCAAAACCATGACATTTTCCCTTCATAGAATCACAAAAACTATCATTTTTTCACTACCCGTCTCAAATATATTTTTTTCGACCCACCCTAATATATATATATATATATATATATATAAACGATCTTTCGATACGCAACTGGGTTTCATAATGACTTCCTTTTGAATGTAAAATTTATATATTATGGGGTGGCTAACTCAGTGGTCTGAAGTCGGCCTGTGCATCCTGAAAACCCTGGTTCGATTTCCACAGGCGACAAACAATTTTCATAATTTCAAAAGCTACCCCTGTGGCTCCTCCACCACTTACATCTTTGGGGGTCGTGATTTGACGACTGGTAACCGCACTACACGTGCAAAATATATCACTTACCGAGATCTGCTTCGGTAGAGTGTCTCACTCAGTAATGAGTAAAAGTCTTAGCTATCTCACTCACCTTCACTCGCCTATCGTCCAACACGATATCATGCACTTTTTCGATGATTTCCGGTGTGGTGGCGGTTTTTGGCCGTTCTTCACGTGGGTCATCTCTGAGGGACGTGCGACCACATTTAAATTCAACTGCCCACTTTTTAACGGTTGGCATGGAAGGAACTTGTCAATCGGCAAAAAATAATTATATATATTTTTATTTTATACACTTTTACGTTCGTTATTATTAACGAAAGAAAAAGTTTATTTTAATTACAACGCCACAGCGAGATAAATTGTATTATTTCTGTCACGAAGTTGTTGCCTTATTATTTATTATTTTTCTGTAAATGAAGATTTACTATGCTAGCATTCCAAATATACATATTGCAGTTAGCTTGACTATAATATAAAATGAAGTGTGATATGCCTTGTTACAGTATTAACCTGTTTAAACGGAAAAAATCTGTAGTAATTGGACAGAAATATAGGTAACATTTGGTCAGTAGTGCGGGAACCTTTGTAGTGATCGTGTGCCGTGTGTCGTCGTGTTTTTATGCAGTAAATCTTTATTAAAATCATTCAAATGTAAGTGTATTTGATTATTAATTTATATATGTCAACGGCCATGGCTGCACTCGTTGGAACTGATCTAAGCGATAACGCAAGTTAAGTAACGTTGCGCGCGGGTAGTACTTGGATGGGTGACCGTCCAGAGAAAACCCGCGTTGCTGTTGACCATAATACCTAAAACGCAGATCAGGGCGAAATGGCGGCATATGACCTAAGTAGTTAGTTCGCCAAAGAAGCCACAGAAAAAAAAAATTATATATGATCTATTTAAAAAACTTATATGCAGCGCACTATTAATATGATATAATTTGTTCTACGTATTACTGCAGCAGAGAGGTATTTGAATTAGTATCTTATCACTAATCACTGTATGAGAAACCATATTTAAATTTACAAAATAATTTTATAGATACTTGGCATCATTTTCATGTTTCTGTAGCTAATTAATATTGACAACTTACGAATATACGATATATTCAATAATACATTTCAATTGAACGGATAGTTACGTGGAATACAGTATGTTTTGAAATATGATTATTATTTGCAGAGCTGGGCAAGCTACTTAAAAAAAGTAGCTAAGCTACAGCTACAGCTATTCTTTAAAAAAGTAGCTAAGCTACAGCTATAAGCTATATTTTGTAAAATATAGCTAAGCTACAGCTAAAAGCTTTCGTTAAAGTAGCTGTTAAATTTTAAAGCTAAATTATTGTGAAATAAATAAATTTGCCATTGTCATATGATCAGTCTTTTGTTATAATGACTGTTAATTTACTATTATGTACAAAAATATCAAAAATAGCAAATACCATCTGGCACCTACTGTGTATTTTTGCGTATTTGAGTCAGTTAGAACCGGCAACAAATATTTATTTTGTGTGGGGTTTAACTTGTACGCATGCGTACTTTGTTGACGTTCTGCTTAAAATGTAGCTTTAAGCTATAAAAAGTAGCTTTAAGCTACAAAAAGGAGCTTTAAAAGTAGCTTCAGTTGTGATTTTTAAGCTAATAGAAAAAAAGTAGCTAGCTACAAGCTACAGCTATATTTTTTCACAGTTAGCTAAGCTACAGCTACAGCTAAGGTAAATGTAGCTAAGCTAGTAGCTAGCTCCAATTATAAAAAAATCTGGTGTGGGCATCACACGACTTTCTTATACACAGCATATTTAATATTTAGAATATATGAATGTTATATAATATTATTAAACATGTAATTTAGAATTTTAGTAATTCAGCATTTATCTGTTTGAAACATATCAAATTTGTTTACGTATAATTTTTTATTAATGTTGACTACTTTATGTCTAACTTTACTGATGAAGCATATGCAGGATGTCCTTTTTTCGAGCCTAACCCTTGGTATCTCAAGAACCGTGAGATACGAAGTCGATTAAAGTGAGGCAAAGTTGCCAAATTAGTTGACCATTTTAGTGATGTATTTGTTTTTCCGAAAAAAGACATAGATAACTAGATAAAGCGAAAATTAAAATGTTTGTTTTTTGTTTTTATTGCTACTATGATTATTGAAATATATTATTAAATATAAAAATTAGGTTTTCTTAAAATTAGACACATATACAGGAAAATTGCAAATAACATTTTATGTTCCAAATATTTTTGCTAACATATTTTATTTGAAACTTTTTTTCGTAACTGATTCCATTTTTGAAATAAATGGAATTTATTGTTTTGTGTGTCCAGTAAACTTCCTCTTCCGGTTTTTCAATTTCAATCAAAATCAACTCAGTTCTCCGTATTTTCATGAAACTTATAATTACCAAGTTTCGTTAACAAATCTTATCTCGTTCATGAGATATTGCACACTCGGACACACATCCATCCATCCATCCATCCATCAACACACAGACATCATTTAGAAAATGATCAAAACGGATTCAGTGAACCTCAAAACACCTATTTCCGCGAAAATCTCATCAACGATTCCAATACTTCCTTATACATGTTTAACATTTATATGTCAAATAATAATTGTCAAACGCAAGGAGCAAGTCATAACTGTTCAATTCAGCGTTTTTGATGTTATATCAATTTCATTGATCAAATTGTAACTAATTTTAAATCGACTAAAATTTTAATTTTCGCTTTATCTAGTTATCTATGTCTTTTTTTGGAAAAACAAATACATCATTAAAATGGTCAACTAATTTGGCAAGTTTGCTTCAATTTAATCGACTTCGTATCTCACGGTTCTTGAGATACCAAGGGTTAGGCTCAAAAAAAGGACATCCCGTATATGCCTCATCAGTAAAGTTAGACATAAAGTAGTCAAAATTACTAAAAAATTATACGTAAATAAATTTGATATTTTATATGTTTCAAACAGATAAATGCTGAATTACTGAAAAACTAAATTACATGTTTAATAATATTATATAACATTCATATATTCTAAATATTAAATATGCTATGTATAAGACAATCGTGTGGTGACCACACCAGACTTTTTCTTTGGTCGTTCAATTTTATTTGAAGCTTTTTTGGCCTAAAATAACATTTGTAGAAAAATATTATTTTATATGTTAAAGTCTGTTTAAGTTCTGATGTCACGGTAAACACTCTGTATATTAGTTGAACTCACCAAATTTGAATGAATAATTTCTTACTTAAGATGCAAGTTTGATCTTTGTTTCATCCACTAAGTTACGTTTGTCAGTATCATCTGTGGGGCTGGTACCCGCACTTCACTTGCATAAATATATCACTTACCGAGATCTGTTATGGCAGAGTGCTACACCCAGTAATGGGTAAAAGGCGTGATAATATATTTATTTTATTTATTTATGCAAATAGCACGAATATATTTGATGTACAATCGTTTGCAGACCGGCTGCAAATATTTTGTCAAGGTTCTTTACTGTTAAACGCCATCGTAAAGCTAATATATCTCAAGAACACAACAACGTATTTCATTTGTTCTTTATTGCTTTCTTATAGTTTCAAGAATAACATAATTGCTAAGCCATTTGACATACCGTATTATTGTTAAAACGCGGACTTCAACTTATATTGGTATAACAAAACACACGATTATTCTATAATATTAATTACTTTTAAATGAAAGGGAATTTCTGTAATCCTTCTTCTTTGTAAATAAATAAATAAATAAATAAATATATCATCATGCCTTTTATCCATTACTGTACACACACACACATACACACACACAGCTATTTATACAGGGTGTTTTTTTATCTTGAGACAACTAAATATCTTGAAAACTAAGAAGCGTATCAAAAAATGTTTCGAATACAATTTGTTTGTCTCAGAGGGGCCTATTGGATGATACCAATCTTGACCTGCCACCTCTACCCCCTGGGGGTGGAGGGTGGGTCAACTTCCGAATTTCAAATCTGAACCCCTATTTTTTATAGCGGATTCGGATTGTCCGCAAAAAAATACGTACATTTTGTTTGAAACATTGTTTTTGTTTTCCAGTAGATGGCGCTGTAATCGTAGAAAATACAATTTTTCGCTATTCCGGTGAAATTGCACCAGGGGGTGAAAAAACATGATGTGTTTTTAAGAATCTTATCTATTGATAAGAGTGAGCATCCCCCAACCTCTGATAGAGAGCGGGGGGAGGGGGGTTACTTTTAAATTTTAAATCAAACAAATTTCAAATTGCTATAACATCGGGGGTGCTTGTAATCACCAACGGCGTGCTTGTTTTAGGTGAGTCCCCTTGCGTCTCACCGTCGGGGTGCTTGATTTAAATAATCATTTCAACAAGTGCTCAAAAATTTGGCCACCTACTTCGATGCTTTTATTTATCCGCACTTGGAAAGATAGAACACAACTAAGAAGTTTTTCGGGCGAAATCTTACGACATGCAGCGGTAATTCGCTCAATCATGTTCTCGCGTGTTGTTGGGAGTTGTTTGACTTAAAATTTAAAAGTAACCCCCCTTCCCCCGCTCTCTATCAGAGGTTGGGGGATGCTCACTCTTATCAATAGATAAGATTCTTAAAAACACCATCATGTTTTTTCACCCCCTGGTGTAATTTCACTGGAATTGCGAAAAATTGTATTTTCTACGATTACAGCGCCATCTACTGGAAAACAAAAAAAATGTTTCAAACAAAATGTACGTATTTTTTTGCGGAGAATCCGAATCCGCTATAAAAAATAGTGGTTCCCATTTGAAATTCGCAAGTTGACCCACCCTCCACCCCCAGGGGGTGTAAGTGGCAGGTCGAGATTGGTATCATCCAATAGGCCCCTCTGAGACAAACAAATTGTATTCGAAACATTTTTTGATACGATTCTTAGTTTTCAAGATATTTAGTTGTCTCAAGATAAAAAAAAACATCCTGTATATATATAAATTTAGAATAATAAAAATTGGGTGTTTTTCAATTACTTTGGTGGGTACGCAATTTTTACAAATAGAAGAAAAATAGATTTCGGTCCAGGTTCCTGTTCGATTCAAGTCCCTTACAATTAATGTCTTAATTTTATATGCAAGTTAGGAAACGATGTTCCCACAGAAAGCGCTGACTCTCCAAGAATATGATTCCAGGATCATATCATATCATGTAGAATCTTGTAAGACGGAAGTCAGTCAGATTCTGAACCCTGTGTGATAAGCACATATAAATGTACACTATCTATATCTTAACTTAGATTTTTAAACTATAACATTTTTATTTGTTGTAATAGCACTAAATAAAATTTTTTCAAAACATTAATTGTAAATCAATTAATTTAACTTGTATGAACAGTGACTATTAATTGTAATTACTAATTTTAATCACTAAGTGAATAACTGCTAATGCAGCTTAACTCGTGAAACTTACTGACATCCATGGGCGTCCGCAGGGGGAGGCAAGGGGGGCGCCCCCCCCCTGGATATTAACTAGGGTCGTGACCAAGACTCTCGAAAATAGGACTTTAACATGTAAAACTATAATTTTTCAATTTCCTGCTTCCTTAAATATTTGAAGCAAAAAAGCTTGAAATAAAAGTGCATCTGAAACAATAAACAAAATTAATTTTGCATACTTTGTAACGACACAAATTAGATTTGAAAATGACGAAAATTGCCTCAAAACTATCGATAGGCATGAAATTGAAACAAAATTAAAGATATGTTTGACGTTTTATTTGTCAAAATAAATGAAATAATAAATAAGGAATTTATTCTGACAGTTTTGACAGATTGCACGACAAACATTTGTTTAATTTTGTGTCAATTTCATAGCTATCGATAGTTTTGAGACAATTTTAGTCATTTTCAGATCTAATTTGTTCCGATACAAAGCATGCAAAATTAATTTCATATTTTATGCCCCAAAAATATTAGAAAATAAAAACTGTAAAACTGCTAAATCGGAATTTATTGAAGAAATGGTGTCAATTTATGGGGTAGTTATTCGAAAATTGTCCCACCTCTTCAATTCAAACCCAGACGACAAAGACTAGTAATTTATTCCACAAATTTAAATATTTTTTTATCCATTTGTTATATGTATTTGTATTTGTTATGTAAAAAAAAATATTTTAGAAATTTATGTATATCTGAGAGTTTTTTCTGACTCGCCTCCCCCTGGAAAAATGTCTGTGGACGCCCATGCTGACATCGTATAATATAATCACATAGCATTGTACACAACAAATACCAGTTAACCAAACACATATCATTAAATTTTAAATACTCTAAAAATAATATAAAATATAGGTAAGGAATTCGGACACATGTAACATAACCTTCAAGATATATTTATTATTTACGAGCAATATAGCTTTATATATTTACTTTAAGTTTAAGTTAAATTTTCATAATATTGAATAAAACAGAACACACACGTGTTTGTATTTCAGACTCGCATTCTCCTAAAAGAATAAGTAGGTACATAAAACTTTAAAACTCCTTCTAAAAATACATTTCAATAGCAGTGGTGGAAACATAGCAAAGGAAATGTTTAATACACGACATCATTCGATTTTTAAACCCTCCGATATGTGGTGA
This sequence comes from Pterostichus madidus, assembly GCA_911728475.2. Lineage (NCBI taxonomy): Eukaryota > Metazoa > Arthropoda > Insecta > Coleoptera > Carabidae > Pterostichus > Pterostichus madidus. The sequence continues at coordinate 29,292,975 of OU452314.1, forward strand.
TTGATTTCCAATGTACTAAATTGTTTATTTTCAATAACGTGACGTCACGAAGGTTCCCTCCCACGTGTAGGGGTTAAAAATGCAGGAAATGGGAAATTAGTGGAGGGAGAATTGGAATTATAAATGTGGTAATGTTTTTGTAACAATATGAAGTTGATGAATAAAGAATTGGAGAATTTTTTAAAAAGAATTTGCATTGTAGATTTGCCGCTGTTCAACGATTCTGTATTCAGACAAAAGTAGGTTCAAGTAATTATACTCTCTTTTGTTTCATTTGAAACTTTTTTTAATAAAATAATTTAGAAATGTTTGACAATAGAAAATATACAGGGTGTTTCAATAATACTTCAAGAATAGTACGTACAACTAGTAATGAAAGCAATAATTTTTGTATCCTGAATTTTTCAAATTTCTTTATAATAATTCATCAGGGAAAACGCGGATTTAAAATTTCTCATAATACAAGAGATATGATTTTTGAAGGTGTTTGTGTCGGAGTTGTGCTTCACAAATACGGCATTGGTACTTATCTTGTTTCATTCAAAGAGAGCAAATAAAATATGATACCTATAATTTGGAGAAATAATCTAAATATGTTGAAAATTATATTTTATTGTTATTGAAAGTCCAAGAAATAGTATATTACGTATCTTGAACTGTAAGTGACAGTTTTTAGGTCAAGAATCGAAGCCCGAAGGGACGACAGTTCCTAAACATTCGCGATATAAAAAATCTGTTGAACTGTAAGTGACAGTTTTTAGGTCAAGAATCGAAGCCCGAAGGGACGACAGTTCCTAAACATTCGCGATATAAAAAATCTGTTGAACTGTAAGTGACAGTTTTTAGGTCAAGAATCGAAGCCCGAAGGGACGACAGTTCCTAAACATTCGCGATATAAAAAATCTGTTGAACTGTAAGTGACAGTTTTTAGGTCAAGAATCGAAGCCCGAAGGGACGACAGTTCCTAAACATTCGCGATATAAAAAATCTGGTGTGGTCACCACACGACTTTCTTATACACAGCATATTTCATATTAAAAACGCTGAATTGAACACTTATGACTTGCTCCTTGCATATGACAAATATTATTTGACATATAAATGTTAAACATGTTTTTGTTTTTTGTTTCTATTGCTACTATGATTATTGAAATATATTATTAAATATATAAATTAATTTTTCTCAAAATTAGACGCATATACAGGAAAATTGCAAATAACATTTTATGTTCCAAATATTTTTGCTAACATCTTTTATTTGAAACTTTTTGTCGTAATTGATTCCATTTTTGAAATAAATGGAATTTATTGTTTTGTGTGTCCAGTAAACTTCCTCTTCCGGTTTTTCAATTTCATTCAAAATCAACTCAGCTCTTCGTATTTTCATGAAACTTATAATTACCAAGTTTCGTTAACAAATTTTATCTCGTTCATGAGATATTGCACGACCGGACACACATCCATCCATCCATCCATCCATCCATCCATCCATCCACACACACAGACATCATTGAGAAAATGATCAAAACAGATTCAATGGACCTCAAAACATGTATTTCCGCGAAAATCTCGTCAACGATTTTTTTCACGATTCCAATACTTCCTTATACTACGTATAAGAAAGTAAAAATCACTTATACTCATAGTTCGAGGTTAGTAAGCTATTTTTTTACAATACCTACACAAACAGAAAGAAAGAAAAAATGGGTTTCAAAATTAACAGCTGTCAAATAGTTTCCAAAATAAACAGGACCTTGATGTATAAAATTTACTTACAGTCCGTGGAGGATGGTAAGTAAGTATTATAGTCCTGATGTAACCATGGAAATAAACTGTGCAAAGAAGTTCCACTTACTGTGCTTAAATTTTGTTGGTAACGAGTATTGTAAAAATTAATAGGTTGTTACAAAATCATACATTAATGACTCCTATTAACGCATGATTTTTTATTGATGAACGATTTTTTGAATACATATAACACACGTAATATAGCATATATGGAGTAGCGTTCATTTCTAGCAAAATGTTAAATGATTTTGACATTTCTAGCTAAATAATATTCACGAAGCATTCTTTTAATTAAAACGAATTTAAAAATAAAAACCGCTGGAATGTTAAATAAACTGAAATGAACCCATTGTTGTTAAAACAGTTGTGAGAGATACGTTTCTAGCCTATCATATTACAAACGTTATTAACCTAACAAATTTGTCAAAGCATAAAATTAGATTAAAATTAAAAAAGTGCGATCAACGGGAAAATATTGTATTTCATGTATTAATCGGTGATCTCAACAGTTAACGCGAGAGCTTAGCGACACATAAAACGTCAAACATTTGTTTAATTTTGTTTCAATTCCATGACTATCGATAGTTTTGAGGCAATTTTTGTCATTTTCAGATCTAATTTGTGCCGTTACAAAGCATGCAAAATTAATTTTGTATATTGATTTAGATGCAGAATTTTATGCCCTAAAAGTTTCATTTAAAGGTTTTTTACTTAAAATAATAAGGGAAGCAGGAAATCACAACATTATGATTTTACATGTTAAATTGCATTCAACTTTCGTTCTACATAGGGATGTTCCAATACTACTGATATGATATTAGTATCGATATTTTCGTTTCGATACCAACATTTTGATATCGATACCACCTCTCGATACGTTACTAGTATCAGGATGACATACCCAGTATCAGAAGTTTTAAAAATATTCGATAAAAATAAAAATGTAACTCCGTTTTTATACGAAATTTGTTATTTCAAAAATAACAGTAAACGAAAAAATATAGTTTAAATTGAAGCTTCTTTTGAAAGTATAAATTTAAATTCACAGCACATGCGCAGTAATCATTATATTTCTTATTTCTTTCTGTATATATTTCTTTCGATATTTGAAGATATCGATATTTTTAAATAAGAAAAAATAGGAAAAAATTTTCCATCACTTGTCTCGTAATTCCACAGAGGTTTTACAGCACGTTTGCATCAACTTCTCAGGTCATCAACAAACGGCTGGTCAGTTCAGCTTTAACCATAGACGCGTTTCGTCCTTCCGGACTCATCAGTATGGTGCGATCATTTCCGTTTTTATACGAAATTTGTTATTTCAAAAATAACAGTAAACGAAAAAATATAGTTTAAATTGAAGCTTCTTTTGAAAGTATAAATTTAAATTCACAGCACATGCGCAGTAATCATTATATTTCTTATTTCTTTCTGTATATATTTCTTTCGATATTTGAAGATATCGATATTTTTCTTTAAATTCTATATCAGTGTCGATACATTTTATTCGATATTTTCCCTATGCATGTTTTCTAATATCGCACATCCCTAGTTCTACAAAACAATTGATTTGATATTTTTCTAGTCCAAAATCCTAAATTAATTTAAAAATCATATGGTTCCAGTATAAAACCACTAAAATTATTTACCAAACATATTTGCGAAGCAAACAAAAATACTACAGCCGTACGCAATTCCAATATTTAACAAATCAGAATTCTCTTCCAATTTCCATTCGGCTACCTAAACGTCATGCTATGTTTTATAACACACCGGCTTTGCGTGAAGCCATGCATAATGAAACAAAACAACAGCGGAAAATTAAGTTAAGAGCTTCACAACGCGCATCATCAATGCTCGAAACAGACGAGCATCACAGACGTCATAGCACACTTGATGATGATTAAAAGAAACGTAAATGCTGCCGAAGCGGTTCGACGTTGTCATAAAGACTCTATTTTCGTATAATGTATGAGCACATCTTCTTGAGTTTTATTTTTATGGAGATTGTGAAAGTCTTGAAATCGAATGAAATAAGAAAATAATATACTTCCTTTTATTTCTCCAACTTTATATCTAGGGACAGTATTGTTTAAAGAAGTGTATTAAATGATTATTTTTGTAAAGTAAAGATTATCCTACGTTATTTAGAAGTGTTTTATTATTTTCAAGATTTGAATACTATAATAAATGAAGAAAGAAGATGAATGATGGGTGAATAGGAGTGATTGGATGGATGTGAATGTGGGTTTGTTATGTAATAATGATATGGAGTGTGATAAATGAATGAGTTTATATGAAGGGATCTATGAATGTGGTTGAAGTGAGGGTGGTGTGTTTGGATGATAATGTTTGAAGGGGGTTCATTGTTTGATGAATGTTATGAGTGAATGTTTTATGAGTGTTTTAGGGTTCGTGCTACCCCATTTGATGAGATATAGCGTGAAGAAATGTATGTATGTTATAAGTGATTCTAATTTATCATGTTCATCTCCAGAGATAATTGAAGCCGCAAGTCAAACTTTCGCAAAAAACTCTCAGATAGACACAAATTTCGATAATATACATACAAATACACATAACAGACAAAAAAATATTTATATTTGTGAAATAAATTACTATTCTTTGTCGTCTGGGTTTGAATTGAAGAAGAAGGACAATCTTCGAATAACTCTTCCATAAATTGACACCATTTCTTCAATAAATTCCGATTTACAGTTTTTATTTTCTAATATTTTGTGTCCATGTATACGTAATAAAGTTGAATTACTCAATCGTTACGATAGGGAATATGTCGCTAGCTGGCCATAAGAATACTTCTGGAAAGTTTCAGCTTGAATTTATTATCTTTAAACTTATAATTTAATTTTTATTTAATTTATATATACATATACAGGATGGTGACCGCGACTCTCGAACATAGGATTTTAACATGTAAAATCATATTGATTTAATTTCCAGCTTCATAATTATTTAAAACAAAAAAGCTTCAAATAAAAGTTTTAGGGAATAAAATACGAAATTAATTTTGCATGCTTTGTATCGGCACAAATTAGATCTAAAAATGACTGAAATTGTCTCAAAACTATCGATAGCTATGAAATTGAAACAAAATTAAACAAATGTTTGACGTTCAATCTGTCAAAACTGACAAAATAAATTCTTTATTTATTATTTCATTTATTTTGACAGATAAAACGTCAAACATTTGTTTAATTTTGTTTCAATTTCATGCCTATCGATAGTTTTGAGGCAATTTTCGTCATTTTCAAATCTAATTTGTGTCGTTACAAAGTACCTATGTGAAATTAGTTTTGTTTATTGCATCAGATGCAGAATTTTATGCCCTAAAACTTTTATTTCAAGCTTTTTTGCTTAAAATATTTAGGGAAGCAGGAAATTACAAAATTATAATTTTACATGTTAAAGTTCTATGTTCGAGAGTCGTGGTCACCACCTTAGTTATTATCGGGGGGGGGGGGCGGCTTGCCCTCCCTGCGGACGCCCATGATAACCCTGGGGCCATAATAAAATAATTTCCTATGAATACATAAACAAAATGATAATATTTGTTTATTGTGAATACTTGATTTTACAAAATGTTACTTTGACATAAATGTACCTGATTTAATTGTATAGGATGGCTAGCACAGTGGTATGAAGTCGGCCTGTGGATCCTGAGATCCCTGGTTCGATTCCCACAGGCGACAAATTTTCATAATTTGAAAAAGCTATCCCTGTGGCTCCTCCACCACTAACATGTTTGCGGGCCGTGATTTGAAGACTGGTAATCGCACTTCACACAGACAACAAAAATAATAAATCAAATTGTTGAACTAGATCATAAATATACAGGCTGAAAGTGGTATGAAGTCGGCCTGTGGATCCTGAGAACCCTGGTTCGATTCCCACAGGCGACAAACAATTTTCATAATTTCAAAAACTACCCCTGTAGCTCCTCCACCACTAACATCTTTAGGGGCCGTGATTTGACGACTGGTAACCGCACTTCACGGGCAAAATATATCACTTACCGAGATCTGCTTCAGCAGAGTGCCACACCCAGTAATGGGTAGAAGGCGTGATGATATATTTATTTATTTTTATTTAATCGTTTGAATATAAAATTAAATGTTTTTTTGTTGTGCATAAATTATTGTTTGTACCATGAGTGAAATTAGCGTTTCTGATCCTAAACATGTTATTAGCCCTCGGTGCTTCGCATCTCGTGCTAATAATCATGCCACGGACCAGAAACGTCTGTTTTCACTCTTGATACATAAATAACTATTCTTGCCACTTTTTTTTAAGACGCAATAATTTTGTATTTGTGTTCCGATACGTGAAATTTTTTATTTCGAGCTCTTGATTCACCGTCATAGGTACTGTCTGTATGCATGATATTCGTATAAATTTCAACAAAATAGTAAAAAAGAAAAAAAAACGAAAACTAATAATTATCCTAACAAGGTTTGTAATCACTTCTAAGTAGAAGTTAGTGATTTAGAAATAACGAGACATTAAATAATTGCATTTATTTATATACCTTTTTAGAATGCGTATACTTAAATGTACGGCCTGACGTGTGGAATAATAATTATACAGGTAGACAACAAAACATAGATAATATTTAATGGTTAAAAGTAATTTTCATATTAACTAAATATATTTAACAGTGTGACTACAATTAAATAATTACAAAGATTTTAATTGTTGGCCTTGTCTGTCATATGTATGCTCTACCGCTTTTATTTTACTATTTATTCCATTAGAAAAATGAGACCCCATCCTTCATCAAACATAATCATCTTTAATTGTAGCTAAATACAATTTAATAAGAAAGTAATAGCATTACGCTTGCTTCATCATCCGTAGCCAATAAATATCAAATTACAAAATTCCTTTTCAATCATTTGGGAACGCCGGTGAAGTTTGGCAACGCTGGCACCGACGCCGAGCGTCGACCTAAAGCTAAAGAACGTATAAAGAAGGAACGCGAGAAAATTACCAAACCTGTGGCCGAAAAATATACGAGTAATCTTAAACGCTCGCGTGCTGCGATTCTCAAACTTTATACCTACTTTTTTTATTTGTAATTTTTTTAAAAGGGATTTCTAATAAATTGTCTATTACTGCATTTATCTGCAATTGCAGAACTCGCTCTCATTTTAATAATGAAGTACGGAAACGAATTGATGATATATTGAACGGGTATTAGAATATTTTTATCAATGCATTGCTAATTATTTTAGAGAAATGATTTACTAAGGGCTGGTATTTAATTCTGCTATTAAATACTGGGTGTCCCATTTTAATCCGCCAGTAGCGATAATTCTGAAACATTGCATTGAATCAAAAAGTGTTCCAAATGAAAAGTTAATGGTTCTGAGGGGGACATCTGATGCCGTAGACTTTGCCCCTCCAGCCCCTCAAGGGGAGCGGGAACAGGGGGCAACTTTAAAATCTTAAATGGAAACCCCTATTTTTTATTGGATAGAGGGTTAAAAAGTATGTAAGTTTTATCCGAAACATTTTTTTTATTGGTCGAGAGATGGCGCTGCAAATGTAAAAGTTAGGTTTTTTTTTAATTAAATTGCGAAAATCGTAACGTAATTAACTGTTATTATTACTTAAGACTTACTCACAACCTTACAAGGTTGTTTTTTTCTCAGCCTGCCCAAATACTACCAACGCCCCCCCCCCCCCCTACAAAGACGTAAAGTACTCAAAAATAGCGATTGAGTACTTCTTTTTCAAATTAAATAATGGTAAAATAATTTAAAAAAGAATGTCATTTTTTTTCAAACAGTGTTTGACCGGCTTCAAAATCATAGTTTCAATTTTAAAATACAAGTAGTATATTGTACAAATATGAAATGGACATTCTAAACAAGCTGTACACTATACTTTTTCTATGACTATAGTATTATTGTCCTATTAATTTATATTTTAATAATAAATTTATCTCGATTTCACTATATTATCCTATTTTAGTATCCTAGCACCGTAATAACCCGTGAGATATGAGCTCTTTTCTAGTAATATACTTCATTCCCTGTATGAAAACTATTACGTCACATTCGGTATCCATGTGATTTGACATTTTATAATTTCGTGTCATAGTAATCCCAAACTAGAGTAGGTATATTACAATACAAAATCGGGAAGTCCATTATAACAGAACAAAAAAATTTAGAGAAACGAAACCCGTAAGGTTGAGTTTTCCTAATTTCCGAATCTGTTATCAAGTACTTAACGATCAAGTACTGTTTGCGTTACAGACATTTAAAAATTAAAATTAATTTAATTATTTTAATCTGTAATTATTTTGTTAGAACGCGCGCGATTATTGTTTCTATAGTGACCAAACAACAAAATGACAGTTAAATAAGATCTGCACACCGAAACGATACTATTATGAACCAGAAGAGTGCTATTATGAACCAGAACATGTTTGTTTCGCATTGTTTCCATGACAATTTACTGTTCGGTTAATTGGACTTACCATGACAGATAATGCGGGAAACAAGCTAAAATAGATAAGTAGGGCAAAAAATATAATTACATTAGACGTATTCCATTTGCCATTTGGATCAGATCTACTGATATTTACTGAACCAGATCACTTATTTATTTCCCTAGATTACTTCGCCGACTCTATTTTCAGTACTAGAATTACTGATTCTAATTTACTTTGAAGTAATTCATCCCAATAAGTGCATCAGTTTGCTTAATTCAGTTTATTTAGACATGTTGTCTAATTTATCTGAACTGATTTTACCAAGTAAATGGAATACAGCTATTAATATTGCAATATTTTGTGATGTATCTATGGTGATAAAGAAATGTCATTTTGAAAAGTGAACATTTTTATATATTTATTTTTGTTTATTTAGCTTTTTATTTGCACATTTAAATTGGTTCAGAAAGAATCATTTTCAGATTGGCACAAAAGAGGGAATAATGACTATTATTTTCTGCGGGATTTATGTATACATGGCATTATGTAGCAAAAATCACACATTTAATGTACATATAATAAATTAGTCGTAGATAGAAGATCATATTCCACGGCTTATTGCCAACTAGTAGCATTCAAGTAATTTCTCACAATTCAAGTGTTATAATTATATAATCAAAACACGAGCTGACGGCATAACAATAACAAGTACACAATAAGGCTATAGAACACATGTTATTACAATTGAAAAGATAGTAAATCTGACAATAATTTTACTATTTCAAGCGCTACTTAGATTATTCATTATCATTGGTCAAATTAGATATTTTTAGTCGAGATTCAGACTTTAGTTCACATATATTCCGAGCTTCACTTCCATTACTAGCGCTGCATACATAATTGAAGGCCATTTAATCATTTTACCTATATATCACCCCTGCAGATTTAAGCAACATCCACTATCTGCATTTCTCACGAATTCAATTTCAAGTTTGCACCACCAGTTGAGAACTCCAGTCTCCCATTTCCTTTCATCTGATTCGTGGTCCATTCCCGCGTTAAGTACCACCGGCGCACGGATGGCAGATAAACCACGACCGCAGGGGTGACTACCCCTTTCCGCCATCCCCGACCAGCACTTGTAAACCAACCTTATATATACCACCGTACACTACGTAGAGATACAGGTAGAGGGAAAACGTAGAACGTAGACATTGCTTTTCAGATGTTCTTCTGATCGAAAACCAATTTTCGCACGGGGTTGATTCAGTGATTCCAGCCTCGAGGGGGTTGATAGATGTATTGTGTAAGGGTAGGGGTAGGGGAGAGTGGTTGTAGTTGGTGGTTGACACTGGTAATGATTGTGGTTTGCAGGGTTTGCTAATTGGGGTTAATCGGTAAGTGATGTAATCGATGTCAGGACAATGCATTAAACATTGATTGAACGTTTAATGCAAATGGTTTTGTGGTAAGTTGAAACAAAAGGCAAGAGATTACGTAAAATAAAGAGTGACTGAAATTCAGGCAGATGTAACCAGCACTGGATCTAGTCATTGGCTAAATAAGTTTGAACATATAAATAATAAAACAAAAGACAAAATGTCTATTGCGAAGTGGAATTGAGTCTTAATAAATAAGAAAAATAGGAAAAAAATTTCCATCACTTGTCTTATAATTCCACAGAGGTTTTACAGCAAGTTTGCATCAACTTCTCAGGTCATCAACAAACGGCTGGTCAGTTCAGCTTTAACCATAGACGCGTTTCGTCCTTCCGGACTCATCAGTATGGTGCGATCATTTATCCAACTAGATCAACTAGGAAATAGTGGATTGTGATACCGACTTAGCTGAACTGACTGATGTTAACCTATCTACAACGGTAACATGACATGAGAGCTATGAAGCCACTCGTGGTGCCATCTACCGACAAAATCGCAAACTGCTTGACAGCTATTGAAATAAAACATAAGACAAAATGTCTATTGCAAAGTGGAATTGAGTCTTAATAAATAAGAAAAATAGGAAAAAAAATTTCCATCACTTGTCTCGTAATTCCACAGAGGTTTTACAGCACGTTTGCATCAACTTCTCAGGTCATCAACAAACGGCTGGCCAGTTCAGCTTTAACCATAGACGCGTTTCGTCCTTCCGAACTCATCAGTATGGTGCGATCATTTATCCAACTAGATCAACTAGGAAATAGTGGATTGTGATACCTACTTAGCTGAACTGACTGATGTTAACCTATCTACAACGGTAACATGACATGAGAGCTATGAAGCCACTCGTGGTGCCATCTACCGACAAAATCGCAAACTGCTTGACAGCTATTGAAATAAAACAAAAGACAAAATGTCTATTGCGATGTGGAATTGAGTCTTAATAAATAATACATAGTTATTTGTGTATCTACAGCAGAAAAAGATGTATGATAGCTCTTGCTCTTGGTTAAGCCTCGATCAACAATATCCATGCACGAGAGGCAAGACCACTTTCTGCTTGAGATGCACACAATATTTTTTTCTACGACCATTTAGAAACGTGTGCAATAGCTATTTACATAACAAGTGCGCAAAGACATACTTTTCACATGAGCGCAATTTTAAAATCACGAGCGAAGCAAGTGCTTTAATTTGCGCGAATGGTGCAAATGACGTTTTCGTGCAAGAGGTTTGTACAATGCTTTTTGTAACGAGCAAAAATTATATATCGTCGATGAGGAAATTTATTATATTTGAAGCGTTAACTCTTATTAACTGTGTAATAACAACATACTAGTATATGTCTCTTTAAAATTTCCTTTAATTCTCTTGCATAGTACACGAGAAATAAAGCTGCAAAATAAAACATCAAACGAAAAAATAAGATTCGGGCTAACTGACATTACGCAGAACTCGTATTGTGTAGTCAAGAAACCAATCCAATAATGCACTTGTTTTATTTCTCAAAATGGTTGAGTTAAAACAGAATAAAAATTTAATGAGATTTAGATCATAAATATACTGAATATTTTATTACCTTCCGCCCTCTCAATTTTAATTACAAGACTGTGTGTTTTTCATTCATTTTAAATAAATAATTTCATTTTAATTACATTTCGTTTACCATTTATTTATTTTTAAAAATAATTTGTCTACTTTGCAATGCTCAAAGTTGAAAGAACAAAAAAAGTTCGTTTGTCAGTAGTGTTTTTGTTTTATTCGTTTATTTTGTTTCTGAAAGAAATGGGGGTTCTATTTACGTCTGAGACCAGGATTAATTTCCTGAACGTGTTTCGAATTTGCTTTAATCCTTTTACATTTTTACTCTTTTTGCATCCTTTGCCAATGCCAACTCTCTTCTAATATATTTTTTCGTTTTTCCCAATATCCTGATTTCGTTACCTCTTCTTTAAGGTTATATCCTTACGGGAAACTGTCTTATATATTTATTTATTACCGGATATTATTTTTTTGAGTTAATTTTGTTTTTTTAATGTTTTCTCATTATATTTGTTTTTATATCTGTTCGCTGTAGTAATATCGCGAGATTTTCATATAACGTATTTTCAAAGCAACTTGACATATGGCTTTCTATGTTTTTTTACTATCAAACTTTACTAAATTATTTTAGACAGAAAATGTCTTATTCTGTATAGTAATTAGGAAACATTAATGGTGGAATAGTATATTAAAGAACTAGTTTCATAAGGCAATCTGGAAAACGAGTTTTACAAAGGACGAGTGCGATAACAGGCCTTGTGAAACGTGTTCTTTATACTGTTTTTCTATTGAGGTAATTTTATAATTCTGTTAGATTTAAAAAAACTGCGACTTGTCAAAAATATAAATTAGTGTTTTTTATCAGTTGTGCTGATAGCGCTTCTCATAACAAAAACAATAAATAAAAATCCAATTTTTTGACAATTAATCAATATTTTTTTCTGTATTGTGAATATTGTGAATTTTTTATGATATAGCATATTCTTTTAGTAATATTTCGACACCGACAATTTACAATTTTTAGGTTATATGTCATTCATCTGTCAGAATTAAGAGCATTCTTACCACTACCACAAAATAAAAAGCGCCAAAAACAGTGCGCTTATAGATCTCCTTGACGTGTTTCCAATGCGTTTATAGAGCTATAAGAACACCGAAATAAAAAAAGTATATTAAAATGCAAGTTACAGAAGGCAATATATTTTAGCACGAGTTCGAAATTCAGATACGAGCCCCGCTCAGCGTCGAGAGGACGAACGGACGTGTGCTGGAATTGCCTTCTGTAAAGAATATTTTATAGTATATTCTTTGTATCGGCTTTCCTTAACATAATTTCTTTGTAAAAATAGTTGGTAGAAACGTTAAGTTGGTGACAGTGATTTGCGATTAATTTTATCCGTTGCCTAGATATTTGTATAAATTGTGTTTCTTTATTTTAATTTTATTTGTGTAGATATTTTGTGTATTTAAAGCAGTTATACCAATCTATGATAACAATATGTCACTGAAAATCGTGTAAGAAAGAAGCTCATTCTAGCATCATTATGCGTGCGGGAATATGTTTTTCCTTGTTTCGGCATTAGAATAACATATTCTCGCACGCATATTGATGCTACAGAGTGATCAAAAGGAATTGTTACAGTTGGCAATACAATTCCGGAGATCTTTTTATTCCACAGTTGGCACAACGCCAGGTAAAGGCGGAAATGCTATTTCACATTTCTAATAAATGCAAATAGGTTATGTCAGGAGTCTGGCAGCTAATAGAATTTTGACTTTTTAACTAATAGAAATACTTTAGAAATAAATGTAATAATAAATGTACTCAAATTTAAATTTAAATTTTCAAATGTTACTGTCAACAACAGGAAATGCATTTATGTATCAGGCTTAACAATTTAAAGTATTTTTTTTATTGCCAACTGTAACAATTCTTTTTGAACACTCTGTAGAATGAGCTTCATTCTTAAACGATTTTTTGGTATCATAAATTGATATAACTGCATTAAATACACAAAATATATAGGCAACGAACAAAATAAAAAACACAATTTATACAAATATCTGCAACGGACAAAATCAATCGCAAATCACTGTCACCAACTTAATTGTTCTACCAAAAAATCTCCGTAATGGAAAATGTCAACTATTTTTAAAAAGAAATTACGTAAAGAACAGCTGAAACAGAGAAAATAGTATAAAACACTCGTTACAGAAGGCAATTCTAGTACAAGTTCGAACGGTTCTTCGACGCTGCCTGGCTCGTGTTCGAATTTCGAACTCGTGCTAGAATAGGTTGCCTTCTGTAACTTGTATTTAAATATATGATTCTAATGCTGAAACAGAGTAACTTTTTTTATATATGTTAATATTAATGCCAAAATGTTAAGACTTTTTGAAATTCGTGTGCAACAAAAGTGTACATACTGCTGTTGATATTACATCTCAGAATGTCATCTATTTGTTTTTCGTGTAAGACATTTATGCTTTGATGTTTTCTTTTTTATCTTATATCTATTGTCCTGATCTTATTGTCTTTTGTTTGATATGTCGTCTCACGTTCTTTTCTGTACTCTGTGGTATTGTTCTTCTTTATCTTTTATTGTATTACACGGCAAAATTCGTATACTGAGATTCATTTAAAGAATAAAAGGACTAGTCGAAATGATGCTTTCACACTGTGGTCAAACACTCTTATATAATGTTTTAATTCGTAAATTTATAAATGTTAACACACCAAGTCAGTGTACCAAATAGTTATTTGTTTAACTACAAAAAACGCCAGATTTTTGGACTAATAATAACGCAATATGTGTTACGGGGTTTGAATGAAACATATTATATTTTTACCCACTTATCTATCAAATTCAGCTGATCATAAAATGAAACAAATTGGTATGATATATATATATATATATATATATATATATATATATATATATATATATATATCACCAAGGATAAATTATTAACTGAGGACAATTCTTTATCACATCTTGCAATAGTTCAGAGCGATATACTTCCGTAAAAGCAACAGTTCGTATTAGATCATCTTTTTTAGATTTTTATAGAAAAAAATTAAAATTTAACGTTATAAAAACACCTACTTTTACCATACAAACATGCCCAATAAATGAAATAGTTCCACTAAGAGTAGTTATTTTATCAGAGCGCTGTAGTTGTCAATAGTAAATAAATGCTAGATCGCAATAATTTCGCTGAATGTGACAAATGCCTCAAACGCCCGCGTGTGTTACAAAAGGTGAATAACATGACACACGTCTTAAAGACGCAATCTAATCAAAAATTTTGCAAACGGCTATTGGCCGCTAATGAAACAATTCTATACAAGTAATCTCTTGCCGAACAGACTATAGCTAGTATTCTACAAGTAGAACCTCTGCAAACCACTCAAATTACTTCAGCGCAAATTATTTCATCAATGTTTACTACTCAATCACCAAACAAGCTACCAATTACCTCACACAGATTAAATCTATCAATCCTACCCCTGTCTCTCAACAACCATTCACCCCTAACACCCACCCCTCTATAGATCCAGCTACAGGAAGAAACGCCGCGTAGCACGGCGCGCGCAATCAGCAGCCGAGCTCTCGCCCTCTGCCGTAGCCGTCGCTAACAAGCGCGTGTCCTTCCGCACTCGGAGCGTCAGCAGCGAGCAGAAAGACGAACCTGTCGCCGTGGGTGCACCAGGAGGCAGTGGCAGCACCGGGTCACCTGGGGGAGACACGGAGAGGACGCCGTTGGTTAAGGAGAAGATTGATAGTCTGGCGAGGTTGTTACTGAAGAGGGCGTGTGGTGGCAAGGGGAAGGAAAGTGAGAGGTGAATATGAGGAAGTAATGCTAGAGGGTTGAAATTTGTAAAGGGTAGTTTATGTTAAGGTGTAAGGAAGAGAAGTTTAGTTGGATTTAGTGGAAGGTTATTTGTAAGAAACTTTTGCTTATATTGCTTTGTATTTTTCGCTGTCAAATGTTTTTAAACTTATTTAGAGAAAAATGTCTCTGATAATAGATGTAGCTAATCCATATGTTCCTATCTATTTTGTAACTTAATCGTTATCTATTCTTTAATGGCGCTACAGCCCGAATCTGGCTTGGGCCTACCAGGCACACCGAGCCGCAGTTTTTACGCTGCCGTACTGCCGGTTTTCTTAGTCAATGTTACTTTTTAAGGCATATATATATATATATAAGTGACTAGTTTATAGCGCCTGAGTATGATTAATACAAGTAACTGTATTTTTATTTAACGACAAATCATATTTTGTCGACAGGCGGATTCGAACTGACAAACCTTGGTTCGGGTGACGTCACAGCATGTTAAGAGATGTGCATTAACACGCTCGACCACCGCGCCTATTGATATTATATTAGTTTTTATAATAACAGCTACGTATATTAGTAAACAAAATCCATGAATATAACCTAAAAATGCTAGGATAAATTATTCTGATTTCAAAATAACGAAATTGTAATCATGTGTATAATGAAAAATGTTAATTATCATTAACTTATCGATCATTAATAGATAATGATCCAGTTAAAGAATAGGTGGGAATATATTGTAGAAAAAATAAAATGGCGACTATTTGAAATATGTCATAGCAGAACTTTTATAATAGCTATTTATGTAACATGTACATAATGCAAGATTTTATGGAATGAAACGTAGTTTACGGCCAAGCAATTATCGTAGTCTTGGAAAAAGCTAGAAATGCAAAATACCATACTTATTTTAACGACGCAGGTTTTGACCGGACAAAGAAAGCTACTTTTGAAATACTTGTTATGTTCCTTTGAGAGAACATCTCGTTATTTTTTAACGAACTGAAGCTACTTGAACACTTACAAGTATACAATTCTTTTATTAGACTAGTAAAAGTTAGACTAATAATGTCAGTAATACTGTGTTCTATAATCTGAGTTACCTCATCTATAGAATATTCAAAAGATCTTGACACTTTTCCACAACAATTAAGCCAGTGTCACTCGGTTAGTGTTTTTATCATTTGATAACAATTTTATATAAAATACTTCGAATATTAACAAGCAAGAACACCGAAGTTTTTTTTTGTACTTCACATGCAAATTCAGAAGATAATGAAGAGTTAGCAATGACATCATTAGGTTTCAGTGCCAATGAGTGCTTGAAGATTAGAAATTTTTATCAACTTAAAGGTAATTTGTGCATTTTAAACTTAAATGTAAGTAATTATAAATCAATATGCAATTGCTGTGTACCAACAATAAAAAATATGTATACCGGTAATTGAACTATCTTTAACAAATAATATTTAGTAGGGTTGTTGATTTTTCGAATTTTCGAGACTTCGAATGTTCGGATTTATTGAACCTTCGAATATAGATTCGACGTTTCGAATTTTTGAATATGCCGAATTTTTTAATATTCCGAATTTTCGAATTTTCGAATTATTCGAATTGTGAATCTGGATCCTAACGTGAACACGGCATGTGGATATGAATTATTTTCAGAATAAACTCATTTGCAGAGTTTTGTATTAATTCATAAGTAATTATTATTAGTTATTATTATTTGCCAAATTAATTCAATTTAGACTTAAAATTTCGCTACACTGTCAAAAACGTTTTAATTAAGACCTTTTTGTATCATTTTTATTCTCATTTTAAAACTTTTTACTAAAAGTCCTTAGCATTTAGATGGGCGGTAAGAGAATAGATGGTTTAATTAAGACGCATAAACTTGCAGGGTTTTTGCAGGAGACTTCGCCGAGTTTATTATTTAATTCATGGCCGACTTTTCGCGAATTATGCGTGAGCATGTTTGCAGATGACAGATGGCGTTAATCCAGAGACACAAAATTCGAGAATGCGAAGCTTTGAAAAATTCGAAAATTCGAAGCTTCAAAAAGCTTCGAAATTTTTCTGACGAAGTTCAAAACATTCGAATGTTCGAATGTTCAGAAATTCGAACTTCGGTGGAAATCAACGACCCTGATATTTTGTGTAATACGCCGTAGAAAAAATTCAGCTGAGCGAGTCCTACATGTGAAAGTAGAGATGTTACGATGTTATGAGAATGACTGTCAATTTCGTGCTTGGAGGTTAGCAATTTTAAATCAAATATTTCATTTAAATCGGCGCCAAAAATCTTGTATTTCATACTTCCAGAAACTATTTTGCGAGGACTCGCAAATTATAAATCTAGATTTCAGCTCGCTCCGTCACTCGCAAAAGTCCAGTTTTCGCCCTAGTGATCCAAATAGCTGTTGATATAATACGTTTTTTATCCTGAAATATTTAAATAAGTGGATACAAATGGAATTTCTGTACTACGAATATTTTATTTTAATATCGCCAGAGGGCGGGAACGACCGTCCCGAAACCTTCTCCTTGTCTACGCCACTGGCTCGCAAAGCTGAGAAAATAAACAATTTTTCATTCGTATGATAGAAGTTTTTGTAAATACATGGCTTCCTTTGACATAAATGAATGATGATATATAGCTGATCCTTTTATCCAGAAAAGAAAAACTAATGCTCTTGGCAAGCCTTCGAGTAGATCCTTATAAATCATAACTTTTCAACTTAATAATTTGGGTATCAGCCAGAAATATAACAGAAAAATTAGGCAAATCGAAAAAAATATTGTATTTTTGTTGCTCAATTAAATGCGTTTGGCGAGTATAAAAAAACTATGCAATAATAGCTATTTACATAATGAGCGTGCGAAGACATACTTTTTATATAAGCGC
Organism: Pterostichus madidus; assembly: GCA_911728475.2. Classification (NCBI taxonomy): domain Eukaryota; kingdom Metazoa; phylum Arthropoda; class Insecta; order Coleoptera; family Carabidae; genus Pterostichus; species Pterostichus madidus. The sequence goes on from OU452314.1 coordinate 29,310,958, forward strand.
AATTTTAAAACACGAGCGAAGCGAGTGCTTTAATTTATGTGAATGATGCAAATGACGTCTTCGTGCGCGAGTTTTGTACAATGCTTTTTGTAACGAGCAAAAATTATGTAACCGATAGTGAGAAAAGTTATTAGTTTTTAAATTTGAAGCGTGAATTTATATTGACAGTTTAGTATGGCATGAATTGACGTTTGTTATTTGCAAACAAATTGTTTATTTTTTCTCGTAAAGCTTGTTCAAATATGTTTTATTGATGGCGTTATAAGCTAATGTCTCTACTTTTTTTTTTAACCATAAAAGTCACACTTTTATACATATTATACATGGAGTTTGCTGCGCTATGATTTGAAGTTGAACCTGAACGCAGCTAGGCAGCAGTGCCAACTTAATGAGGATGAGGGATATTAAAATTGAAAGTGCAGTTTTGACAGTATTATATATTTATTCCGGAACTTGAAATGGTGTTTGATAAATTTGAGAATAAATTAGATTCTATGATATAGTCATTAGAATTTTCAGTTAGTACGCCAATACTTTGATTTTTAGAATATTATACATGAAGTTTGCTGCGCTATGATTTGAAGTTGAATCTGAACTTTACTAATATCAATATCATTCTTAACTGCTAGTGTTGATTTTATCATTGAATAAATGGACCAAAGAGAAGACGATTTCATTACTTTAAATTTTTCCAAAAAGAAAGCAAGCATTTTTATTTAAAATTATTCACCTCTCCGCCAAATTTCAAGCAGTAATAAATAATTCACGTGACCCCTCTAGACCAGTCCACTTTGAGAGCTTCTGTCACTAACGCGCAACCAGCAATAATTTCTGTCAATCATTTTTTTGTCATGTATTCATCGTGAACAAGTAGTAAAACCAATTTCAGCTTGTAAAAAATATGTCACACGACACCATAAAAATTGCCACTTTCACCGGTTCTGTCACGCATGCGTCACCTGCCAAAAGTTCTGTCTACCATTTATATTACTGAATTATACCAAAGTCTATAATTTAAAATGAAAGTCAGCCTGTAAAAAATATGTCACCAACCACCTTAAAAATCGGCGCATTCACATCGGCGCCATTTATTGTTGCCACCCGTTCCCAAATCTTATTTTCTATTTTTCATGTTTAGCATGACATAATCTATTGAAAAATCCATTTCTGTCACTGGAATAAATGAGACATCATTTTGTACCCTAGCTCTCTAACTAATAAACGAGATATCTGCTGGTTCTCTTAAAATATAACATCCTGTATAAACGTTATATAAAAAAGTAGACACCCAGTATATAAAATTTTGTTGGTCATTCGTGTTCACGGCTTTCATATAATCACAGAATAATTTTAATTTTTTATTCACGGTCACGTGCGTTACTGCGTGACCTATCGTAACCTAACAAAATTCATTTTACAAATTAATTTTTTCGTATACCGCGCTATAAAGTGAATTGTGTGCACCTGTTTTGTCAAAAACATTGCTACAAAATTCAATTTTCTAAAAATGTCAAACATAAATTTATCACTTTAGCAGTCATTGCTCAGCTCATGTAAAATTATTGAAATATTTTTTTTATATATGTATAATAAAATATTTACGTTAAACTGTAAAACATTTTTTAATTAAATTTTAAAGGTATTTTGCTTTATAATCCGAGGGCAGGGTGAAAAGTCCCTGGAAAATGAAACAAGAAATGATTTATTTGGTCAAAATATATTTTATTTCTCAACATAATCTCCTTGTAGCTCGATACACTTCGTTAAACGTTTTTCTAATTTTTCGATTCCTTCCAAATAATACGATTTTGGCAATTCTTCAAAATTGGCGTTTGTCTCAGCGATGACCTCATCGTTGGAGCCAAATCTCTATCCGCCGAGCCATTTCTTCAAGTTTGGAAATAGATAAAAATCGCAGGGGGCCAAATCTGGAGAATATGGAGGATGAAGAACCAATTCGTAGCGCAATTCATGCAATTTTGCCATTGCGACTACGGACCTGTGCGCCGGTACGTTGTCGACAATGCGGCACCCATCTGGCAGATAAATAAATAAATAAATAAATATATCATCAGATCTCGGTAAGTGATATATTTTGCGCGTGAAGTGCGGTTACCAGTCGTCAAATTACGGCCCCCAAAGATGTTAGTGGTGGAGGAGACACAGGGGTAGCTTTTGAAATTATGAAAATTGTTTGTCGCCTGTGGGAATCGAACCCGGGTTCTCTGGATCCACAGGCCGACTTCACTCTACTGAGCTAGCCATCCCATATCCAAAAATTTATGCAATATGTTCCGTACCCGTTCGGTTGAGATGCTCATAGCCTCAGCTATCTTGTGCACTTTAACTCGCCGATCGTCCAATGTCATACCATGGATTTTATCGGCGATTTTTGGCGTAGTAACCTCAATTGGATGACCAGAACGTTCGGCGTCCTTTGTGGTCATACTACCACAACGAAAATCAGTAAACCACTTGTGAATCGTTCCAATCGATGGTGAGGAGTCCCGATAATGTTTAACAAGCGATGCTTTGGTTTGCGTAATGTTTTTTCCACGCAAGAAATAATGTTTAATTAAGACGCGAAATTCACTTTTTTCCATGTTTTCAAAAATCATCAAGGTTGCTTGTTTTCGATGGGTGTCGAAACAGAACTGAATGACATATCAGTCTGAAAATTTTAATGCGTTCTAGTTAAAGATGGTACATCACAAATGTCACATGAGATTTGCGATTGTGGCGCCATCCTGTTTTATTTTTCAGGGACTTTTCATCCTGCCCTCGTATAACCTAAATAATTATCATTTTAGACTCTAACCTAACTAATAAATGTCAAAATTAATTAAATTTCTAATGTTTATTGAATCTGTCAATATTACCACCTATATGTTTTGTTAATATTATTTTTTTTAATAAAAATTTTGAAATATAGGGAAATAAATGCGATATGGGAAAAATAGTATGAAAAACACATGTTACAATGACCAGTTGTAATATCGTATTCGTACTTTGCGTAACTCGCCTGCGGCTCCTTACACAAACTTGTTTTTCAAAATACAGGATGATCAAAAGGAATTGTTATAGTTGGCAATACAATTCCAGAGATCTTTTCATTCCACAGTTGACACAACGTCAGATGAAGGTGGAAATGGTATTTGACATTTCTAATAAATACAAATAGGTTATGTCAGGAATCTGACAGCAATAAAATTTTGACTTTTTAAGTAATAGAAATACTTTAGAAATAAATGTAATAATAAATGTACTCAAATTTAAATTTTAAATGTCACTGTTAACAACAGGAAATGAATTTATGTATCAGGCTTACCAATTTCAAGTAGTTTTTTGTTATTGCCAACTGTAACAATTCCTTTTAATCACTCTGTACTATTTTGTTTGAAGAAGGTACATTTTGTAGTACAAAGGTAAAAAGAATTCTTAATATAATCTATAATTTTAGATTTACTTACAGTTACATACTAGTTATTCAAATTATATCTGCTTTTTTCTATAAGAAGAAAAATCATCAACCTGACGTCACTATAATCTTCTTTTGTTTGTACTGTCTATAATAAGTAAGAAAATTAAAGATGGTTACAAATGTCCCACTGACATTAATTTGCCTTACACTTAGCTTTAAATAATACCTTCTCAGACTTAAACGTATTTATAGATTTCCACGTTGATATTCTGTATTGATTGTATTTACCAATGAAACTAAAAAGTCGTATTGACAAGTTGAAATAAAAACTATGCGATTATAGCCAACACAATGTGTAATTTATTATGAAAATAGGTATTTTTAAATGAAAATTTGCATGACAAGTTAGATTTATGAACGTACAACTCGGTATTAGTTGGAAATTTTTGCACGTTTTTTTTGTAATTACATCAAAAAGTTTATAATTAGGAATTCTTGAACGGAGCCCAATAAATTTCAAATAATTGCATGATTTTTTAACGCCTGATCTTTGTGAGATATACCACACGCACGGTAAGGAAGTTTTGCTGGTTATTAAATCAATTTAATCAGAAAATTATATACGTTGTATTACTTTATATGTATTAGACCATTGCTACATTCTTTTTACTTCTTCGCTCACCTCACTTATAACTGATCTGAGCTGAAATTAGCTGAGCTGAGCTAAGCCGAACTGAGATAAGTGTTTGTTAAATAGAACAGTTGTTTTATTATTTTGCTAAAGTTTCATTTGTTTGGACAATATAACCTAAAATTTTACTATGTCTGTGATAATATTAAGTATTCGTGTTTAATGTTATTAAATTGTATATACGCTTAAAATAAATATATCAAATTATTTTAGGATGCATTGTTCGAAGCAGGTGATGATAATCAATATTTGGAAGATCTGTTTTCCAATGATTTACTCATTTTATTAAATTTTGTTATCAAATTACTACAAATAACAAATAAAATTAACTAATTTTAATCGTATTTTAGCTGTCAACATCAACTGAGTGACTCAGTTGGAACTGAGCTTGCTTTTTAGTAAGCTCAAATCGGTAAGAGGGGAGGTATGAATGCTCACTACAAACTCATATCAGTTAGATAAATAGAACAGCCATATTTAGCTGAGACACTCAGTTGAACAAAAGTGAGCTGAGATTAAGTGAGATTTGATGTAAAAAGAATGTACCTTATAATCAACTTATTTTAGAAATTTATTAAATTTAGTAACAACAAAAAATATATACTGTATGGCCCAAATAAATAGACACGTGCTGAGTTTATTTTTAATTAGACAACAAAAATAATAAATCAAATTGTTGAACTAGATCATAAATATACAGGCTGTAAGTGGTATGAAGTCGGCCTGGGGATCCTGAGAACCCTGGTTCGATTCCTACAGGCGGCAAACAATTTTCATAATTTCAAAAACTACCCCTATAGCTCCTCCACCACTAACATCTTTAGGGGCCGTGATTTGACGACTGGTAACCGCACTTCACGCGCATAATATATCACTTACCGAGATCTGCTTCGGCAGAGTGCCACACCCAGTAATGGATAGAAGGCGTGATGATATATTTATTTAGTTATTTATATTTTACTTGACGTGTTGACAGTTTTAAATAATTATTTGACAACTACCTAACATTTGTTAGAAACAAAAAAGTATCTACATAGATTATTCCCGGGAATAATCAGAAGAGCTTTATTCTCAGTATAATAATAACAGGATTGATTCAAACGCAGACACGTGACATACAATGAAGCATTTCATTGGTTTTGAGAAACGTCAAATAATAATCAGTTGGATATCTAACATTTGTTACAAACAAAAAAGTATCTACATAGATTATTCCCGGGAATAATCACAAAAGCTTTATTCTCAGTATAATAATAACAGGATTAGTGAGGTTAAATTGGATCCAAGTTCTGAGAACTGTTCCAACCTCCATGTGGAGATGTTGTTATTTTTATGTCTTTGACATGTTTTTGTTGGCATATATAATTGTGAGTTTTTTACTCTTATTATATGATTTTATACGTATAACATCTGCAAGCTTTGTTTGTTTTTTGCTGATGATGGATCGAGTATCGATCCGAAACGTTCAAATTATAATAGTTATGAAATAAATACGTCATTTATTTCTTTTCCAATCTCGAGGATCCCCAAGGCCATTTGTCAAATTTCACAATAACAGGATTGGTTAAAACGCAGACACGTGACATACAATAAAGCATTTCATTGGTTTTGAGAAACGTCAAAAAATAATCAGTTGGATATCTTTATAAATAAAAAAGTTAATACGGATACCTCGCTTTCTGTGGACATCCGGTATTGAATTATTCTTTATTATACTCCTTCCTAATAATATCATTTGATCAGTGAGGCATATTATTGACAAATGAACACAATTTAATGATGCCGTGCTAGATAAAAAGATAGAAATCTTTATTTATTTCGATTTGTTGTGAAACTCCGGCAATTGCTTAATATACTTATATATAGAAGTTCTTCCAGTTGTTATTATTCTAATTTAACTTTGCTTTGTATGTTGATTGTTCTTCTTCTTGTATTTAAAGTTGTCTTTACTACAGTTAATCAAATTAAGCACATCCGGAAGAACGAAGATAGGAGCTCTAAATTGAGTATTCATGTTATCGTGCAATTTGCGTATTTATTATTCTAATTTAATCAGGGTTGGTAAGTACCTATTCATTCCCTTTAGTTTAGTGTTTCTCCGTAGTGTTGCCTGCCTGCAGAGGATATTCCAGTGGATTTAAAACTTTATTACCATGTGTTGTTACAATTGAATTTCATATTGTTTGTGGTTTCGTTATTTTATGTCACCAAATTAGGTTAATGTAATTGGAGTATTTATAAGTAAGCATGGATTTATTTTATTTTTATGTTACTCTTCGTGTTGTGAGTTCTTGCATTTTAAGTGAATTAAAAAGTAATAAAATAGTTGACAACTGAATATGTTTGAACAGGAGAACATAATAATGCAATTATTGTTGGAGTAAAATCAATTCATTTGTATTACTTATTGATAGTTTTTTATTTTCATACCAAATTAAAAAAAAAATCCATAGTTTCTAATTTTTGAGTTTTCTTTCTGGAATAGAAAAAAGATATGTATAATACATGCATAGTGTCTACTAAGGCAGTCAAAATTCACCGGTTAATCGATTATTCGAATAACGGATTAACCGGTTTTGCGATATTCTGTTAATTTTTTTATCGTCAAAACAGTGAATCCTGATTAGCTGGTTAACTGGTTAATTGCGGTTAGTCTTGTATTCAGTTAATCACTGTTAACCGGTTAATCGCGGTTATTCGGTAAGTTGGAAGTAGCCGGTTAGTCGCGGTTAACTGATTAGTCGCTACAGTTAACCAATTATATTCGACGGTTATTGACAGTTTACAAGCAGATTCATAAAGCGGATTAGTGCTAATACCATTTTTTATTTCTTTTAATTCTTTTTCCAATTCATAAAACTAGTCTATTTTAACTAAAAATAAATTTAACTCCTAAGCCTTAATCATTATAAAGATAAATCTAAATACGTATTTCGAGAACTAAGTTATCATCATCAGTAGACGAAACAAGGAAAAAAACAGATTACACGACTTGTGAACCAAGCTAGTGGTCAAGGTACATACCCAGAGCTGGGCAATACTTAAGTACTTTAGTACTTAAGTACCAATTTTTCGTATCTTCTAGTACTTAATACTTATACTAAAGTATATTTATTTTTGTGTTACTTAATACTTGAAATTTTTAAGTACTGTAACAAAGACGAATAATTCAGAAATTGGTTTTGTTTATAAATTATGATATTTCACTATCAACTCAGCTTCGAAAGATACAGACTAATTAAACGTTATCTTAAGTATCTTTCTAAAGTTGACTTGACAGAGTTTATTTTGTTTATCAAATTTATTAGTGCATATGTTATAACTTCAGTATTCTGTAGATGATTATTTATCAAGTTTATAGCATTTCTGAATTGTCGCGTCTGGTTACACGGGATGTGATGACATATCTGGGTAAATTATAGCTAAGCGAGGGGTCGGAAAGATTTAACCTCGTCTGGGTTTTTTATGTAAACGCATATGTGCGACCATCGCGACGATACCACCCTCTTACCCTTTGTCAGAAGATCCCATGGTATACAACAACAATTTAGTTAGTGGTGTTTTGGCTTCTAACGAGACGAGTTGTCTCGTCTGTGCAAGATGTAGATCTTGCCATGTATTTTAGTATTTTGTAACTTAAAGATTAGTTTATTCATACGTTGTCGTTGTTGTTTCCATTGCCGGTGCTTATATTAATTTAAATATTAGTTTAAACTTCTGTAAATTTTACTATTTATATTTTTATATATCTCATTTTTATGTTTTATTAAATATATATTTTTACAAGAAGAGTTCGTCTTATTTCGCGTTTTATTTTATCGTCTATTAATTTTGAAAACTAAAAGAATTGTAGCTTTCAATTCTTTTACAGTACTAAATTTCAGCTTGTACTTAAGATTTACATTTATGGATAGTAAATGTAAAAAATATTGAAGTACTTTTCAAATAATTAAGTACGTAAATATTACTAAAATCATGAAAAGTACTTAAATATTTCGAAACATTGAAGTACTTTGAGTTTGCGGTTAATGCTGTTTTTTTATTGTGCTGTACTTACTTTATTACTTTATCAACTATGTACAGCTAGTGGATTCAACCTTGACCACTAGCTTGGTTCACAAGTCGTGTAATCTTGGGTTTGCCCTTGTTTCGTCTACTGATAATGAGACCTTAGTTATCGAAATATGTATATAGATTTATCTTTATATTGATTAAGGCTTAGGGGTTACATTTATTTTTAGTTATTTCTTAGCCTTAGGTTTTTACTTTTTACTTTAGTCTATTTTAACCTGGGTTAAAAAGAATATTAATTAGAACCAAATTTCATTCATTTCATGAATCTGTTTTAATTTGAAACAGAGTTATAGGTAACATTAAATATAGTGTTACTGCTAATCCGTTTTATAAATTTGCCTGTTAATGTTTACCGACCTAGAATATCTAGAAATCCTGAAATAAGCCTGAAATTGAAACCTTTCAATTTGTTTATAGTACCTGCAAAAACAATATTTACTGCAAACAAATTATTTAATTTAGTTTACTTGTATTCAGGAAAACAAGTTTCTCCGCATCACTATAACATCTCTCATTCTAACTCTCTCTATTTTCTTCCCAGACACTCTCCCCGCTACCAGTACTCGGCTCTGGACGCCTCCGGCGACTGCGTGGAGCGTCTGGAACTAGAGCGTCGTGCTCGCGAAGGTGCTCTCGCCGTGTGTCGACGCTACTTGGCGCAGACACCCAGGTACGAGTTGCTGCGACATCTGAACGATGTGGGCAGCCGTATCGACAAGCACTGGTTCGTTGTGAGGGATGTCAGCGTCAAGACGGACCGGTTGCTGAGTCTGGTGCCGGTTTGTAGTGGATGTCCGATACCGTGTAGTCAGGTAAGAATAAAATTATTATTTTTACTTTTTTATACACAGTATAAGGAATCGTAAAAAAAATCGTTGACGAGATTTTCGCGGAAATACGTGTTTTGAGGTCCACTGAATCCGTTTTGAGCATTTTCTCAATGATTGCTGCGTGTGTGTGGATGGATGGATGGATGTGTGTCCGAGTGAGCAATCTCTCATGAACGAGATAAGATTTGTTAACGAAACTTGGTAATTATAAGTTTCATGAAAATACGAAGAGCTGAGTTGATTTTGAATGAAATTGAAAAACCGGAAGAGGAAGTTTACTCGACATACAAAACAATAAATTCCATTTATTTCAAAAATGGAATCAGTTACGAAAAAAAGTTTCAAATAAAAGATGTTAGCAAAAATATTTGGAACATAAAATGTTATTTTCAATTTTCCTATACATGCGTCTAATTTTGAGAAAAACTAATTTTTATATTTAATAATATATTTCAATAATCATAGTAGCAATAGAAACAAAAAACATAGATTTTAATTTTCGCTTTATCCAGTTATTTATGTCTTTTTTCGGAAAAACAAATACATCAATAAAATGGTCAACTAATTTGACAACTTTGCCTCATTTTAATCGACTTCGTATCTCACGGTTCTTGAGATACCAACGATTAGACTCGAAAAACGGACATCCGTTAGACATAAAGTAGTCAATATTACTAAAAAATTATACGTAACCAAATTTGGTATTTGATATGTTTCAAACAGATAAATGCTGAATTACTAAAATAAATAAATAAATAAATATATCATCACGCCTTCTACCCATTACTGGATGTGGCACTCTGCTGAAGCAGATCTCGGTAAGTGATATATTTTGCGCGCGAAATGCGGTTACCAGTCGTCAAATCACGGCCTCCAAAGATGATAGTGGTGGAGGAGCCACAGGGGTAGTTTTTGAAATTATGAAAATTGTTTGTCGCCTGTGGTAATAGAACCAGGGTTCTCAGGATCCACTGGCCGACTTCATATCACGGAGCTAGCCACTCCATAAATTACTGAAAAACTAAATTACATGTTTAATAATATTATATAACATTCATATATTCTAAATATTAAATATGCTGTGTATAAGAAAGTTGTGTGGTAAGCACATCAGATTTTTCTAATCTGTTTTTATATTAAAAAGTCGCCGCGATCGACTGAAATCATAACTTGTTGGCCATCCCTGCTCTATACAACTTTAATGACTCGAATTTGTCTTTTGTTACTTTTAAGTCGTTATACGATCAAGTCACTTTAAGTGCAGCTATCTTCAGCTCCATTCGATTAGGATATCTAAATTTGCAATAAAGTAAAAAACTATCTACATAACATCTTGTTGAATTCACTGAAAAGATAAAACTCATCCAAGTTCAAACACAAATTCCATACACATGAATCATATTCATCATATGCACAGCTAACTCAACTGCTACTAATTCTGTTCCATCTGAATCCAAGTTATTCAACTGTGAATGCATCGCAGAGATATGAACTCAGTGCTACTGACATTTAAGTATGCATGAGCAATATTCGTACAGCGAACCTACTGCTATTGAACGAACAGGGCACATGCTGAGCATGTGTACGTGCTTGTTATGATTTGGTTACAAGATATAACGAGGTAGAGATGGTGTTAGAATGTTCTAGTGTTCTTGTTTCCTTGTTGGGAAGTTTGGAGGACGTGATTGTTTTAAGATAATAAGATAAGAAGATGTGGTTATCGAAGTTATTAACACGGAAGTGGTAAACTTGGTACAATACGTGTGCAAGATAGTTGTATCATTATAGAATATTTAATCAATTATGTATGCAATTGCATATCTTATATTTTAATACAAGTAATTCTTCTTTGTTTGTGTGTCAACGATCTCGGAATGGGCCTTTCAAGACTTTTTTGAATTTTTTATATATTAATCTACGTAATAAAATAATTACACCCAAATTTTTTATTTTTTTTTAAAACTTGTATTAAGCATGATAAAAATATTTAAACTTTCGAAACAAATTAATATGACGTAGTTGCATCTTAGCTTAAAGAGAGACAGATAAGACAGAGATAAATAACACGTAACTTGTCGTTGTCAGTAGAATCCTCAGACAAAACATAACTAGACGGATAACAACGGCATTTGTTGTGAGTCAGAAAGGGATAGAATAACTGATGGGTGAGGCGGGTGCGCGGCAAGGAGCAACTTGCATAACATCAAAGTGGACTCGCTCCTTGCCGCGCATCCGGCGGACCCTCAAGTTATTCCATTCCTCTCTGCTTCACAACACTGCATTGACTTGAATACGGCATAATTCGTCTAGTATTATACGTCATTGGTAGAATCGTAGAATGCTGAATGCTTATTTCTTCTTCGTCTTCTTGAGCACCGACAAACGTTTCAGACAAAGCTCTGTGATTGGCTTAATGCAACTACGTCATTGTAATATGGCAGTGCGAACGTTTTAAATTATTCAACTTTAACTTTCATATTTCAGCAATAAAGATATCATTTATGGTATGATTTTATATTGTATTAAATATGATGTACGGTCAAGAATTTATTTTAATAAATATATATATTAAAAAGCTCTACCACTTGAATCCCCCATTGACTCTATATAAATGAATAATTATGGGGTGGCTAGTTCAGTGGTATGAAGTCGGCCTGTGGATCCTGAGAACCCTGATTCGATTCCCATAGGCGACAAACTATTTTCAAAATTTCAAAAACTACCCCTGTGGCTCCTCCACCACTAACATCTTTGGAGACCGTGATTTGTAGACTGGTAACCGCACTTCACGCGCAAAATATATCACTTACCGAGATCTGTTTCGGCAGAGTGCCACACCCAGTAATGGGTAGAAAGCGTGATGATATATTTATTTATTTATATAAATAAATAATAAATATATCATCATGACTCCCACCCATTACTGGGTGTGGCACTCTGCCGAAGCAGATCTCGGTAAGTGATATATTTTTGCGCGCGAAGTGCGATTACCAATCGTCAAATCACGGCCCCCATAAATGTTAATGGTGGGGGAGCCACAGGAGTAATTTTAATGTGGTGAAAATGTTTGTCGGTTGTGGGAATCGAATCAGGGTTCTCAGGATCCACAGGCCGATCCAATACCGCTGAACTAGCTACCCCATATGATTTTGATAAATGTTCTAATGCTTTTTGACTTTAGAAAACGATTTAGCTAAGTCTTATCCTTCGAGAAATTCATTTAGTACGTCATTCTGAAAAAAAAAGAAAATTTAGTTCTTTAAAATATAGGCATGTGAGTTCTTTAGGGCAATATATCCCCATATTCTGTACCTGTATCATTATCTGTTAATTAAATGAAACTAATACTAAACTTATACTAAAACTACATATAACTACAACACAGAACTATAGGCAAATAAAATTAAGATCGCTGCGCTATCTGGAACTCGTCGCGAACTACTGTATCCAGGATAGATTTTTGACGTTTTAAAACTACAAAACTTAAATGGCACTTTAATATTATAAAACACAAAATAACGTTCTCTTCTATATTTAATTAATTTATTTGATTGTCACTATATATTAAATCTCTAGAATTTAGAATAAAAATTAGTATATGAAAATTTTTTAAGCCTGAGATGGTTAAGTGCTCTTTCTGTATTTATTAAATATTTACTTGTACATCAGAGTTTCCAAACGTTTTCGGTTGATTATTTAATAAATTTATTATAGTATCTACTGTTTCTGGCTCTTCTATTGTATTTGTATCATGACATTTCTCTATTTTGACATTATTATGCGTAGAGTTTTAATGTTTACTTTGTGCGAAATTTTGTATATCATTCTCAAAATTCTGTCACTATTTTGAACTTATTTATCGTATTTTCATTGGCTTTAGCAAATTAATAGATATTTCATTTCATTTGAGATGTACAGTGAAAATTTTTATTTTTTTTTTGTTATACGGCTTCAACTTCTTTGGTTACTAGCCGGTATGATGATGGAAGCGTCTGCGCTGTAGTCAGCTACAGACGCTGCTTATGAAGATGAAAGTGTCTGCGCTGTAGTCAGCTACAAACGTTGATTATGAAGATGGAAGCGTCTGCGCTGTAGTCAGCTACAGACGCTGATTATGAAGATGGAAGCGTCTGCGCTATAGTCAGCTACAAACGTTGATTATGAAGATGGAAGCGTCTGCGCTGTAGTCAGCTACAGACGCTGATTGATGCCAGCCCTGACCGGGAATCGAACCCGGGACCTCTGGGTCAGTAGCCTAGTAGTCTAAACCACTGAGCCACAGAGGTCGGCAATTTTATTTGGCATCAGTTCTATTTACATATTACGAGTACTAACGATAAAAAAAGAGTTATTTGTTTCATTAGGACTAAAAATACTAGTTTTCGTATGAACTTATAAAAAATATTATTATTATTATTTATCACCATGACAATTGAAGTAAAAATATTATTTTTGGTCCTAAGACGTATCCCTGGTAAAGTAAACATTCCTGAAATAGCATTCTTTTACTACTGAAAAAGTTGAAATAATAATATAATATTTTTTTGTGAAATGTAGGGAACATACTACCGTACGCGGGTTAACTTTTTTTCCCTATTTTTAATCGCATAATCCATACTGCATGTTTATCTATTAATTCGGCAACCCTAAATTTTGTCTCAAATTTTGCTTTTTGTGTTTCTTTCTTTGGCAATACATTAAACGATACATCTGGATGTTTTTTTACACCCTGGTACGCAGTAATAATCGTTCTACATTATATATTTTATCAAGACACCGAAAATATTTGAAAATATCTGTATCTAATATATAATACAATTCAAAATGTATCCTGGATACAGTAGTTCTAAAAATTGCCGCTAGGTGGTGTAACGCTTAGCTGCATTTGCCTATATTCAATACAAATTAATAGAAAAAAAAAGCGCGACTAGCAAACACAAAATAAAAGGAAAAACAAAGAAAAACAAATGACAGCAATGGTAAGTTCATGTAGACAAACTGAAAGTGTACCTTTGTCTCAAATTTCACATATCATAATCAACGCCATCTCTTAGTAGTTACTCGTATGTATAAATCTATAGCTAGTAAAAACAGTACAGTTGTCCAAGTGTAATTGCACATAAACCAACAATAACAACCCCTTTTTACTCCAACCCTTCCTCTGTTTCGCCCATTGCTAGCACTTCTCAATTCTACCAACATTCTCACATCGTGCATTAAAACGAAGATATTCATTACCAACTCAACAACAAACAAAACAAACACATCAGTTCCAGAATACCAAAACTAGAATCAACTTTATTATTTATTAAGTTCTTTCAAAACATAATTTATCAATATCCTTCATTATATCACTCTCTTCGTTGACATTCCAGATTTACGTTGCGAATTTTTTCCGATAAGCCTGTCCTATAATCCATCATTTTTATAGACTGGTACTTAAATAAATAAATGTAACATGGAAGGAAGAAAACTCAAGCCCAAAAACAACATTTTTACTATTTCTCTTTTCCGTATTTCAGCCTTGTCGTCTTTTGAAGCAGACATTCAACGATTCATATTTAATATCAAGTAGCTGAGGCGTACTAGCATTATTCACCTGTTCTTTCACTTGTCTTTCACGAAGGCGGCCGTGGGGAACTATAGCGCGTTGCATCTGTTGTGGTACAAAAACTGACAAGTTCGTGGACTACTTTTAAATTGTCATATACGAGGGTAGGGTGAAGAGTCCCTGAAAAATAAAACAGATGGCGCCACAATCGCAAATCTCATGTGACATTTGTGATGTACCATCTTTATCTAGAACGCATTAAAATTTTCAGACTGATATGTCATTCAGTTCTGTTTTGACACCCATCGAAAGCAAGCAACCTTGATGATTTTTGAAAACATGGAGAGAAGTGAATTTCGCGTCTTGATTAAACATTATTTCTTGCGTGGATAAAACATTACGCAAATCAAAGCATCGCTTGTTAAACATTATGGGAACTCCTCACCATCGATTAGAAGGATTCACAAGTGGTTTACTGATTTTCGTTGTGGTAGTATGACCACAACGTACGCCGAACGTTCTGGTCGTCCAATTGAGGTTACAACGCCAGAAATCGTCGATAAAATTCATGGTATGATATTGGACGATCGGCGAGTTAAAGTGCACGAGCTGGCTGAGGCTATGAGCATTTTTCGATCCCTTCCAAATAATACGATTTGGGCAATCCTTCAATATAGGCGTTTGTCTCAACGATGACCTCATCGTTGGAGCCAAATCACTTTCCGCCGAACCATTTCTTCAAGTTTGGAAATAGATAAAAATCGTAGGGGGGCGAAATCTGGCTCAAAAAGTCCTTCTTATTGCACTTGAACATCGCCAAACACTCCTTTAAACTTGTCACACGGTCGCGTTTGTTGTCAACAGAGAGCAAATGCGGCACCCATCTGGCAGATAGCTTTCTCATATCCAAAAATTTATGCAAAATGTTCCGTACCCGTTCGGTTGAGATGCTCATAGCCTCAGCCAGCTCATGCAGTTTAACTCGCCGATCGTTCAATATCATACCATGGATTTTATCGACGATTTCTGGCGTTGTAACCTCAATTGGAAGACCAGAACGTTCGGCGTCCTTTGTGATCATACTAGCACAACAAAAATCAGTAAACCACTTATGAACCGTTCCAATCGATGGTGAAGAGTCCCCATAATATTTAACAAGCGATGCTTTGGTTTGCGTAATGTGTTTTCCACGCAAGAAATAATGTTTAATTAAGACACGAAATTCACTTTTTTCCATGTTTTCAAAAATCATCAAGGTTGCTTGCTTTCGATGGGTGTCAAAACAGAACTGAATGACATATCAATCTGAAAATTTTAATGCATTCTAGTTAAAGATGGTAATATCACAAATGTCACATGAGGTTTGCGATTGTGGCGCCATCTATTTTATTTTTCAGAGACTTTTCACCCTGCTCTCGTATGTGCATTTATATTTTCATTATGTTATGCTATGGTATGATATGTTATGTTATGTAAACTCTCTATCCAGTTTTACAGTCAAAAATATACGATTCTAAATTTTCAAATTATTTTTTAAATAATATATATAAGTATTTTTTTGTATTTTAAAAATTAAATAAATTATCAGTTTTTACTTGAGTGAATTTCGCTGATTGCTGAAAGACATGAAACACAGTTTAGCTGTGCTCGAGTCCTGAGAAATAAGCATCTGCTATCCGGCGCCTACTGCAGGATTCGTGTTCTCGTGCGAAATAAACTAACGTATTGTCTACGTAACGATGCATATCATGCAAAAAATATTACCCGTCGTTCTTCACATGTTTCTACTTAGTTAGAGGTAGATAGAATGCCTTTTGTTTCCATTGCACGGTTCATTTCATTGTTTCTCTTGTTATATTTCAATGAAACTTGTTCTAGTGATAAATTGGTTGAAATTCATTTTCATTAACTAATTTCGTTAGAATGGAATGTAGATAATATATATTCGTTTGAATATGTATATGTGTAAATATCTTTGAATTACAAAATTAGTTGTCAAGAAAAATTATTCTTAGTAACGGACCAAAAAAATTCATTTGTTTTTTATCATCGTTGTGATAGACACTAAGGAAGATTCTCATTGTTGATTGGCGAAAAACATGTCACGTGATATATGAATTATATTCTCAGTAATAATATAACAAGAGAGTGAGAATAAATCGAAAATAATTTGACAGATCTTTTGAAAACTTGTTGCCAGGCAATAATCACGAAAGCCCGTAGGGCTTGGGTGGCTATTGCCAAATGCCAACAAGTTGAGAAAAATACTGGAGAATTATTTTCTAATTTATCCAACTCTCAAGTTATATTTAATTAGGTTATTTTTTGACTTAGCTGTTGAAGTCGATTCATCCAACTTAAAAGATTTTGAACTGGCTCCATATCCATTGTTTACTTATTAATGTATTTCAAAGTTATTTCCAAAATTTGTTGGTGTATTTCTGTATCGGAAATGGAACTAAATCGATTTTTTTTCACACATTTTATTGGACATGTTGATAGTTTTTAATAATTATTTGGCAACTAACTATCATTTGTCAGTTCAACTCTATCGTTACCACTGTTCAGTAGTAGTGTCTAGTTGGTTTAGCTGAATAGTGGGTGGAACCATACTGATGAGCTCCAGTAGAGCAAAACGCGTCTATGGTTAAGAGTTGAACTGATCAGCAACTAACGATGACTTAGTAGGTTGACTCAGTTGCTGTATTATTGTGGAATTTTGACAAATGTTAGGATAAACTTATCCTACTATTTTCCTTATTTAAATACCAGTTTATTTTCTATGTTACATATTTCAATTCTACACCTACATACATACATACATATCTTCACGCTATATCCCAACAAATGGGGTAGCACGAACTCTAAAATCACTCATAAAACATTCACTCATCACACTCATCAACCAGTCATCGTCAAACATTATCATCCAAACACACCACCCTCACTTCAACAACATTCATAGATCACTCCATATAAACTCATTCATTTATTACATTCGAAATCATTTATCACACAACAAACCTTTAATCACATCATTCCTATTCACTTTTCATTCATCTTCTTTCTTCAACGTACATAACATATGTATAAAACATCTCAAATTACTCACATTACTCATACATTACTCATGCTTACTCCTAACAACGAATCTAATAACGAATCTACAAAGATTAGAAAAGATGAAAGCGATAGCCTGCACTTGTATATGAAAGAAAAGTCCACACAATGCAGTAACTGAAAATGAAACAAAAACATAAGAAAGGGAAGGAGTGTCGCTCTGCGCTGTTTTTGAAAGTGAAATCCACACAATTGCAGTTAAACACTCAATGTAAGATCAGAAAACGAATAAAAAAAAGAGATAAGAAACGAAGGGAGTGCCGTCCCTGTGCTTGTTTTTGAAAGTGAATTTCACACAATTACAGGTAAACACTCTAATAAAATTACTAAACAACAAAACTAAAATCAAAAATTCTGCACATTTCTGAAATCATCAGATTCATTCCGCAATTAATCTTCGTCAAACGTTCCTATCCTGACACGCCACTTTAGCTTCATCCACATTCATAATTCCTTTCAATTCTACACCTCGTATATAAAAATGCAAGGCTCTAACGAGATCCCATGCAGTCCTTATCGTATATCGATCTCGTCTCGTATTTTCTACTCTAATATCTCGCCTTGACATACATCACTACGACTTCGGTTCCTACAGCCAAAAAACTGATTTTCACTGAATTAAAATTATCTATGTGGCTTCCCCTTATTAAAATCTTTGAGAGCCGTGATTTGACGATTGATAACCGCACTTCACGCACGAAAAAATATCACCTAACGTGATCTGCTACAGCAGAGTGCCACACCCAGCAATGGGTAAAAGGCGTGATAGTGGCCGTATTTGTTTGGGAACTTTGGATTCAACCCTAAACTGACCTAGAACTAACTCGTGTTACTTCCAAATAAATTATGTATCTCAAGTGTCAGTTGTAAACACTGGCGGTAAATTTAAAATCTGAATGCATGTTCGAAGCGACATCTGTTTAGTTTTGTTTGTGTATTAAATTGTTTTAAGTCATCTTTATATTTTTTATATGTAGTCAAAAAACAAATCACGTCAGAGTCTGTCCATTTTTTAATAATTTTGTCATCAGCAGTATCAAAATAATTTATTTCGGAGTTGCAATTATCTGTCATAATATCATCCTCTGTGATTGCAAGAAACACATAATGCATATTGCTCTTCCATCAGCTGCATAAATAATAGTTTTGTATATTTTTTCAGAAAATTATTCTAAAATTACTTACATTTTTCACAAAAATAGCTTCTAACCTCTCTATACTATTACAAATTGCGATGCCGCCACGAATAACAAAGAACACAAGTTGATTAGAAAGGGATTGCAAACGGATTCAACCTGCCAACCCGCTAAAATAGCTGGGCAGTAGGCTCAGTTCAAGATCAGTTCTGTGTTACTTAAAGCGTGCCAATTAAACAAAACTAACCAACCGGGTTACTTTAAAAATCCCAAATAAATACGGCCGATATATTTATTTATTTTCACATATTGCTATTCTGTTCAAAATTCACGTTATACATTCTTGTTAAAAATGCGACTCCATAAAGCATTTTTGTGTGTTGCTTGCTCGTTTCGCCGGTTCTGGCTGTCTCTGGGGAAGGTATATTGAAATTGAAGATAAATTCGATAACTTATAACCCGTAAAGCCAATACGATTTGCTAAATTGATTCTGGTCCAGCTCAAATATTTCATGGGTTGACGTAATAAGTAAGGCATTTGTAAAACTGCGGAGACGGGATTTTTTTTTCTTTTGATACAAATACGAGTTTTTTTCAGGCAAATATTGGGACAGGAATTTCGTAATATATTTAGATATTGTGTTATATATCTCTCGTGATATTTGACATCGTAAGCCTTCGGAAACTATAAAAAGTACAGAATTGGATCAATTTTGTTGCCATGTAGATTTAGAAATCTAGATTACTAAAAATTCTCATTAATCACTAAATAATGAAATAAATTAAACTGATTTTGGGTGATATTATTTTTCCTAATTTTGTAACTAGATCATTATCTGTAGTCAATCAATAAGTTAATGATAATTTTTTATATTCCATGAGTACTTTATGGATTATCACAATTTTATTATTCTGTGACAAGTATAATTTACACTGGCATTTTTACATTATTTTATAGATTTTACTTATTTGTGAATGTAGCTGTTATTATAATAGTATATTAACCCTTTGCACTCCGTTGGCGCCGTCACGGCGACATAGGAATCATTCTAACAAATCCAATGTTGCCGCAGCGGCGACATAAACAATAGGATTACATTTTATTGTTTAATAAATTAAAGGATCCTTTTACAAGTTTACAAATAGTTGTATTCAGTTGTGTACAGTACACACTGGTGATACGTTGTGCTTTTTGCTATGTTTTACATTTATAACAGTAAATACGCATTCATTCTATTCGAATAATATAAATATGGAGGAGAATGTTGAATTTAGTGGTAGTGAAGACGAGTTTGTTTTTGAAGTGCAAAGTGACTTTTCCGATGAAATTTCGATAGAATATGACAATTTTATTATAAATTCAAGTAGGGAGAGTGATTTTGTAGGACATAAACGAAAAAAATCGCGTGTTTTGGACTAGTGTATACTGTGACAATTGTCCTAACAAACCACATATGCATTTGGGAGACTGTTTTCTAAAATATCACACATTAAAAATTTATAAAAATTAGAATATGCTTATTTTTCTTTGATTTCCAATATTATATCATAATAAATATATATTTCTTAGCATAACTACATTTTTTATTTAATACCTTACCAAAAAATATAGTTTTCTAATTTTCTAAAAATTTAGTAATTTTTCCTAATAATTTCGCATTATAACCTAAAGAGTTGCCGGTATACCACATTAAAAAAAAATTGGAGTGCAAAGGGTTAAAGAATTAGTTTCATAAGGCAATCTTCGTCCTTTGTAAAACACACCGCGGAGCGACTCGTTTTTCAAATTTCGTCTCGTGCGTTAACAGGCCTTATGAAACGTGTTCTTTAATATACTATTTTTTCTATTGAGGCAATTTTATAATTCTGTTAGATTTTTAAAAACTGCGACTTGTCAAAAATATAAGTTGGTGTTTTTTATCATTTGTGTTGATAGCGCTTCTCATAACACAAAATAAATAATAAATAAATATATCATCACATTGTCTGCCCATTACTGGATGTGGCATTCGGCCGAAGCAGATCTCGGTAAGTGATATATTTTGCGCGTGATATGCGGTTACCAGTCGTCAAATCACGGCCCCTCCAAAGATGTTAGTGGTAGAGGAGCCACGGGAGTAGTTTTTGAAATTATGAAAATTGTTTGTCGCCCGTGGGAATCGAACCAGGGTTCTCAGGATCCACAGGCCGAGTTGATACCACTGAGCTAGCTATACCAGATAATAGACAATTTAAATATCATATTTTATTACAATTACTCAAAAAAAAAATTCTCTATTGTGAATATTTTGAATTTTATCTGATTCTAGCATATTCTGTTAGTAATATTGCAACACCGACAATTTACAATTTTGAGGTTATTTGTCATTCATCTGTCAGATTTAAGAGCATTCATACCACGCCAACAAAATAAAAAGCACCAAAAACAGTGCGCTTATAGATCTCCTTAGCAACGTGTTTACAGTGCGTTTATAGAGCTACAGAGTGATCAAAAGGAATTGTTACAGTTGGCAATAAAAAAAACTACTTGAAATTGGTAAGCCTGATACATAAATTCATGTCCTGTTGTTGACAGTGACATTTAAAATTTAAATTTGAGTACATTTATTATTACATTTATTTCTAAAGTATTTCTATTACTTAAAAAGTCAAAATTCTATTAGCTGTCAGACTTCTGGCATAACCTATTTGTATTTATTAGAAATGTCAAATCGCATTTCCGCCTTTATCTGATGTTGTGCCAACTGTGGAATAAAAAGATCTCTGGAATTGTATTGCCAACTATAACAATCCCTTTTGATCACCCTGTATAAGAACACCGAAATAGAAAAAATATATAAATCGCACTCGGGCGAAAAAAGTGACACAAGCCAAAAAATATAGTTTTGCTTAAAATGTGAATAAAGAACGAGTGTTTTAGTTTTTGTTTAACAATCACATTGTTAATATTATCGGTAAATATAAAATTTGGATTTATGACACTTTTCTGTATGAAAGTTTACAATTTTTTGACTAACACAAGCAATCGTAGCTCAGTGGATAAAGGCGAGGTAAAACTTGCGTTTCTTAATTACAAAGCAAGAGGTCGTGTTGTAGGCACCCTGTACTGTAATTGGGATTAAGTTCCTGTTGTGCACCCTAACAAATAAATAAATCAATAATTTAAAGTTTATAAAATGTAATTTTTGTCATTTTTCTTGCGGAGGTGCGGTATATATATTGCATCACGCCGTTTACCCTTTATTGGGAGTGACACTCTGCCGTAGCAGATCTCGGTAGGTGATATATTTATGCGCAAAAATTAAATCACGGTCCCTAAGATGTTACTGGAGGAGAAGTCAATGGGATAATTTTAATGTGGTGAAAATTGTTTGTTCTGCGGTAACAAATCTCAATTACCTGACGTCAAATCATGGCTTTCATAGCTATTGATTTTTTGCTACAAAAACAGTGTGATTTTTATGATTAAAAATTTTGTTTAATTAGCCACAGTTCTACATGTCCTTTTCAGTTTATTTTTGCGACAGCAGTCATTAATTTGCATCATATTCTGACGATAAAACCAGCTTTTTGCTTTTGTTTCATAAAAATATATGCTGAAACAGTTGACAGGTAAATAAATTAATGATGTGGAGAGTAAAACCCACATCAAGGCTTGCAAACAATGCAGTAAAATTTCATAAGCGACAGTTGGTACTACGTTTCATGAGGCAAATTAATTATCTTGTCTCGTTATTAGTCATAAAATGTTCATGACAGTTTTGATAATATATAATAAATATATATAGTTTTTTTTCTTTTTAAATTTGGAGATTAAAATATGGCGTCAACCGACTTTATCTGTCATAAACTTTAAATTTATCAAACTTCAAAGTCATTCATATGACTTAAATTCTTTAAATTTACTTTGTGGTATGATTTCCTTAAAAAATCAGATTGTGTCGCTACAGACGAAACCCGTTGTCAATTCCTGTGAGACATAGGAGTCTTGGGATCGATGCTGTGTTAGACACTATGACAGATAAATTCGGTTGACGCCTATTCGTTCAGGGGGGCCGGGGCTTAGTGGTTAAAGCATCAGCCCGACATGCTGAAGGTCCTCGGTTCGAGTCCGGGCGTCTCCCGAATTTTTCTGTCATAAACTTTAAAAATTGATTGTATTTATATTGTATTTATGTGTATTCATTATTCTACTTTACGGAAATTTGTGCAGAAAAATACATGAAAATGACCAGCTTAAAACGGTTTCGTGGCGCGCCCTTAATAAACTCAACAATTAACTTGCTTGCTACGCTCTCGCGTTAAAATGTCTCGTTGATTAATCGTCCTCATTACCACACAACAAAAAACAATTAACCTATATCATTACAAAGTCACAAATCTTACATCAACATTTTTTTTCTTTTATTTCAGACCACTCGAGACATAATCATCGAGTTATTCCAGAACTTACAGCACCCTTACATCTACCCGGTACTGGACTTCGAGTTCACAGAGGTGGAACACGCAGTAGGAGGTGGTGGAAGTCTAGGAATCGCTGACGACGACGAAAGTGATCTTCACGCTGTCCTTGTCATGCCCTTCAATACAGAGGGCAGTTTGAAGGATCTTATCTACGGTAGTAGTTGGCAGGTAAGGCAGAACACTTTATTTTACTTATATTAAGAGAAGTATTGTACAAGGGCAGGGTGAAAAGTCCCTGAAAAATGAAACAAGAAATGATTTATTTGGTCAAAACGTATTTCATTTCTCAACATACAGGCAATCGTAGCTCAGAGGATAAAGACGAGGTAAAACTTGCGTTTCTTAATTAGCAAGCAAGAGGTCGTGTGTTCAAATCTCACTGACTTCTACTTATATAAAAAAATACGATTGTGTCTGAGTGGTTCGGATTCCACTATAAGCTGTAGGTCCCCTGTACTGTAATTGGGATTAAATTCCTGTTGTGCAGAGTATCAAATATGTAAATAAATAAATAAATAAATAATCTCCTTGTAGCTCGATATACTTCGTCCAACGTTTTTCTAATTTTCCGATCCCTTCTAAATAATACGATTTTAGCAATCCTTTAAAATAGGCGTTTGTCTCAGCGATGACCTCATCGTTGGAGCCAAATCTCTTTCCGCCGAGCCATTTCTTCAAGTTTGGAAATAGATAAAAATCGCAGGGGGGCAAAAAGTCCTTGTTATTGCGCTTGAACATCGCCAAACACTCCTTTGAACTTGCCACACGGTCGCGTTTGTTGTCAAAAAAAAAATAATTACACGCCTTTGGGAGTCTATAGACCCCCAAATATTTCTAGAAGAAATTTGGCGGACCGGGCGCACCGAGCCACAGATTTTACTCTGCCGTACTTCCGGTTTCCGTAGTCAGTTGTTTAAGGCGAATATGTGACCAGCATAGAGCGCCCGAGTGTGGCAAATACAGGAAGCTGTATTTTTTATTATAACGACAAGCCACACATTAGTAGCGTTCGATTTGCACCAAATCGCAGTTAATCTCACCTCACCTCAGTTTGACAGCTTTTTTGTGCTGTTCTATTTGCACTGACATAACTGAGATCAAGTGAGACACTCAGTTCTATGAGGCGCCGTTTGCGACAATATACAGACTCGTAAATATACAATTCTTTTCACAATATATACTAAATTTTTGACAATATCACATAAAATATTGTATATATATTAAATTTATTACAATATCACAAAAAATATTGTATATATACAAATTTTGTGTACTGTATTAAGAAAATCGGGTATATTATAAACCTGTATATTGTGATATTTTTGTCGCGTTAAAAATATATACAGAATAGGATTGTGCCACTTATTCAGAGATGGCGCTGAATTTCAGGTAGTTCACGCTGCATTTTGGAGAGATAGTGCAACATTCGAACGAAATGGCGCTATGAAATGTACACCCAAGGGGTGTACAAAATATTATTTTTAATCTTTTTCTCCAGATTTAAAATAACTATCTTAGGTTTAGTTTAAGTAACATTAACAAAACTGGAATTTCTTTATAGCTAACGGAAATGAGATTACAATTTTTAAGTAACCTAAAAATAAATACTTCTAAATTTGTATGTTATGGAAAATTATATCATTGTTATGATAAATTCATATTACATAGAGACATTATAAATAGTTATTTGTTAAACTAGAGAAGAAAGTGCCTCTTTTTTCCACTCGCTCATGAGGCAATTCGAGCGAGAGTGGAAAAAACTCTTTCTTCTCGTGTTAGACACCACATTTTTTCACGACATGTTTCTAAAAACGATTGTCTCGAACCTTCAATACATTTTAAGAAAAGATTAGTAGAATAAGGGCCAGTTTTTCAATCGCCGGTTTACGCTCGATTAATGTTAACCATGATTAAATAATAATGGAAACCATAGTTTCCATTATTATTTAATCATGGTTAACATTAATCGGTGTTTGTTTATTTGAATCAAAATAGTTTATATTGACATGACTAGTAGAATGAGGGTAATATTTTATTTATTTGAATCAAAATAGTTTATATTGACATTACAGTTAGTGCAATATCTGTTCTTGGATTTATCGGGTAACAGTTTGTCATTAGTACCTTCTGCAATGTGTCTTATTTCGGGATGTGTATGTGGTTGTCTAATGTAGATAGATATTTCCTATATGTATTTTTTAATGTAATGAAAAAAATGTTCTCTTCATTTCTTTTACAAATATTTTTTGCTTTCGTTGTTAGTTATAGTCATAGTTACATCCCCAAATATATTTATTATTTATGTTTTATTTAATATTTGAGCCATTTATAGTAAATTTATAATTTCTCCGATTTTTTATTCTATTTTTTCTGAACATTTGACTATTATTTATTAAGGGCTACTTATCAACTTATGGCACAATGGTAGCTAGCCGGGTTGTGGAAATTAGAACCCGAGTTCAATTCCCATAGCCGGCAACTGATTTTCACCACATTTAAAATTATCCCTGTGGCTCCCTCACCACTTACATCTCTGGAAGACTGTAATTTGATGGCTGGTAACCGCACTTCACGCGTATAAATAAATCACTTATCAAGATCTGTCCCGGCAGACTGCCACACATGGAAATGGGTAAAAGGTGTGATGATTATTTATTTAACTAGGGAATAAAGAGTAAATAAAAAAAAATGTTGATCTCTAAGGTAACCAATAATTATTGCAAAGCAATTGTTCCAAATATTAAAATAAAGTAGTAGTCTTGTGAATAACAACAAAATATTCCGAAAATAAAAAAAACCAAAAAGTAAACATAAATTTATAATACATGTTTCAAAAATGACGCCATTACCAAAAAAAAAAACAATAATTTTAGTTGAGACCAAAGATACTTTGCATTAATAATTATTATTATTTGTGTACATAGACAGAAGTTAAACTTTGTGTTTGTAATCAATCGAGGCAAATAAATCACATAAGTACTCATAAAAAGGAGTACCGGGGTGCAGATGAGATAACTTATGCAAATCTATTGTTTATCTACGTTCTTTATTAATCGGTGTTATTCATTGTCAATGAAATAGGCAACCATTTACTCACTAAAACTTTGGTCATCCTTGATTTTTACACTATTGGTAAAGTAGGAAATTAATTTAAATTGCTACAGAACACTGTAATAAGCAGAGCCATCTTGCGGCAAATGTTCTAATCCTAGTCTGTATTCTAGAATTATGTCTGATATACGCATTTGAAGTACGACAAAATGCAAGAGGTAATATTTTACACAGTTGCTATTTTTCAATTTATTTAGTATATTTCCTCAAAATGTGTAATATTTTACTACATAAATCTTGTATATACGTTTAATCATAGAATATATTGTTTTAATTTACATGAAATATTCAAAACGTTTTGTCGCAAACGGCGCCTCATACAGTTCCCCCCTTGCCGATGCTGCACTACCTATTTCACTGGTGCGTACTGAGATTTTCTACTCAGTTAGAGTGGGGGTAGAATTCGTTATGTTTTGTTTGTAGTTTGAATATTTGGAAGTTATTTAATATTTTTTTTAAATTGTACATGTTATTATAAATCATGTCTCACAGCTAACTGCCAACAAAAACATCAAGCAAATCATGTGTTGTCCGCGAAATGATACTACAACGTTCGTCACGTAACCCACTCAGTTCAGTCCTGTCAAAACCCGTTCGATTTGTCATCGAAAAAATATCATCTCATTTCAGACAATCTCAACTCAGTTGAAATGAACTGAGGTGAGATTGTTTGCAAATCGAACGCTACTGTCGGCCGGTGGATTCAAACTGACGAACCTTGGCTCGGGTGACGTCACGTTTGTTGTCAACCATCCAAAATATCGACGTAAACTGCCATTTAGATTATTTTTCTAAATAATCTTATTTGTTCTCGTAGGATGACTGGTCCCACAAATACGGGCGTAGAAGTCCTGGCCTACCTCTGTCACAGATCCAGCGTCTGGGAAGACAAATTCTAGAAGCTCTTTTGTTTCTAAGGGAGCGGGGATTCCCTCCATACGGTCACCTGCATTCTGGGAATGTCATCCTACAAAATGGCGTTGCCAGGTGAGTCATAATTTCAATTATTTTGTGATATATTATTGTTTTGTAGCCAGCTGCGTGAATTTTGACTTTTTTTTTAACATTTAAATAAAATTACAGATTTGCTCGTATACATTCAATAATTCATTTCAAATTACAGTATTCTTACGTGAAATTAGATATTAGCTAAATATGTAACATTATATTACAATACATTGTATAAAACGAATACAACGTACAATTTTTTTTTACTTCGCGTTATTTACTTAATCGAAATTTCAATTGCAAAAAAATATCAGATTATAATGTAGGGATTTATGTGAAATGTGGTAACTGAAGAGACGTCTACATAACTTGTTACATAAAATAAATAAATAAATAAATATATCATCACGCCTTCTACCCATTACTGGGTGTGGCACTCTGCTGAAGCAGATCTCGGTAAGTGATATATTTTGCGCGTGAAGTGCGGTTACCAGTCGTCAAATCACGGCCTCCAAACATGTTAGTGGTGGAGGAGCCACAGGGATAGCTTTTTCAAATTATGAAAATTTGTCGCCTGTGGGAATCGAACCGAGGACCTCAGAATCCACAGGCCGACTTCATACCACTGAGCTAGCCATCCCACATATAACTTGTTACATAATATACTAATATTGTTATTACTATTGTTATAAAAATAGGAATATCTCTGAAATAAAGCACTTATAGGCATTTGTTGAAATGAACGTTTTCTCTTATTTTTAGGTGTTTAATTCATGGTTTAAGTCTGGTAGGTTAAAACTAGAACATCCTGTATAAATAATTAAATTTTTTTGTCTAATTTGAAATGCTGTTCATGAATATCTTTTTCATGTTTTCAATTGCTTTTTGCATAATTTTTTTATTTGGTACTGAAATAAAATTGGAAATTGGAAAATTATTCTGTTAAAAAATTAGGAGTGTATTTTCACGTTTGCGTCAACGTGTTTTTGTCTGAATACGATGTGATTGGATTAAAATTTAGGACTGCAAAGCTGGATTTAATTAAATCTAGTTTTAATATGGAATTAAATTCGTTAATACGTGTTACGAAGTATTATATTGTTTATTCGTGTTCAATTATATGGTTGTTGTGTTGCTACAAATTCATTTGTTTCTCGGATTAACATGACTTTTGGAAAATCAAAATTATTCCACAAACAATTCTGACAGATAATAAAAACTGCATATGAAAACAATAGATTTATTTATTACAGATTTATTTATTTAATAAATCTTCTTTAATACAGATTACTTCAAACCAAAAATTTTAAACAAATTAATGCGAATCATACGCCTACTTGTATCTGAAATTAACTTCAATTACTAATTGACTACCAACCTGTAAAAATTTTACATGTTGCTAGTTTGTAAAGATTAGTTTTCATACTGAATAAACGGTTTGAATAATAGTAGTTTTCATTAATAGCATGGTAAATAGTATATTACATAATAAGTTAGGAAAGTAAAATCTCTCTCCTGACGTATTATTGTATACTATTTTTTCTGAAACCATTTAATTTAATCAATAATAATTAAACATAAATAAATAAATAAATAAATATATCATCACGCCTTCTACCCATTACTGTGTGTGGCACTCTGCCGAAGCAGATCTCGGTAAGTGATATATTTTGCGCGTGAAGTGCGGTTACCAGTCGTAAAATCACGGCCCCTAAATATGTTAGTAGTGGAGGAGCCACAGGGGTAGTTTTTGAAATTATTAAAATTGCTTGTCGCCTGTGGGAATCGAACCAGAGTTCTCAGGATCCACAGGCCGACTTCATACCACTGAGCTAGCCATCCCATTAAATAATAATAATAATTAAACATAAATGATCCAAAATATTTAAATCTTTAGATATGAATTGTACACAAGCACCAAATTGACAGTCAGTTTCAAAACATTCTATCATCCCTACTTTTACATACTGAACTCGCCCAGCTGACTTTTCTCTACGGCATATTACACTATAAATATTATTTATTAAATATAGTTCAATTATCTATATACATTTTTTTTTTTTTGGTTATACCCAGCAACTTTAAACTGAATTATAATTTCTTACATTTGAGTTTACAATGAACAAATTGGCTCTTAAAATTGATAAAAATTTGTAACCTCGCTGATACTGATAGCCAGTGATGCCAATGCTAACATTACAAAAAATCACTAGTTTTTACCGAACAGCGTTCGGTAAACACATGGTTTCCGAACGATTTTGAAATAAACTGTCAAAATTTCGGGCGGATACGCGAAATAGTTATTTACATAGCAAGTGCGCGAAAACTTACTTTTCACATGAGTGCAATTTTAAAGCACGAGCGAAACGAGTGCTTTAATTTGCGCGAATGGTTCAAATGGCGTCTTCGCGCACGAGTTTTGTACAATGCTTTTTGTAACAAGCAAAAATTATATAATGGACGATGAGGAAATTTATTAAATTTTAAGCATTAATTTGTATTGACAGTTAAGAATCCCATGAATTGACATTTGTTATTTGATGACAAATTGTTTATTTTTTTTCGTAAAGTTTGTTAAAATATGTGTGATTGATGAAGTGCGGTTACCAGTCGTCAAATCACGGCCCCCAAAGATGTTAGTGGTGGAGGAGCCACAGGGGTAGCTTTTGAAATTATGAAAATTGTTTGACGCCTGTGGGAATCGAACCAGGGTTCTCAGGATCCACAGGCCGACTTCATACCACTGAGCTAACCACCCCATTTTTAAAATGTAAGGATTATTTATTATTTTGTTAAATTGGTTCAAGTTCTATTATACTTTACTTGTATCAAATATTACATCACTTTGTGGAGGAGCCACAGGGGTAGATTTTGAAATTATGAAAATTGTTAATCGCCTGTGGGTTCTCAGGATCCACAGGCCGACTTCATATCACTAAGCTAGCCACCCCATAAAAATTTATAAATTCCTTAAAAAGTGTGTATATAATATACGTACAATTAGCGTTTTAATAGTCAAAAATTAGAACCATAAAAATGGGTGTTTTTTCAATTACTTTGCGCACTAGTGCGAAAAAATCAAACTTTCCATTGGTTTCCAAGGTAATATAAAACTTATTTTGAATCATGCGAGTACAAAAACACATTTATTTACTGAGGGATTTTACCCTAATAACGGAATTTTTTTTAGTATAAAACTATGCATATTTATTAAATTTTCAATTGTTTCGCCTTGTGATTGGTTGAAAATAGGTTAATGAAAATTTTCACTGCAAACTTATTTGCAACTCTCATAGAGATTTTCAACGAATGTTTTTGATCTTTAGAACATAAAATTCTAATTTAAGAGAAAATCTGGGACACATAAATGTAATGAGCATTTTGCCGAGCGAAGCGAGACTAAGAATGCGTCGTTCAGCTTGCACTGACCTGAAACACATATCAATTTCAGTGTAAATCCATAGTACAAAACTTCCTAGTCCAACAAAACACGAAAGTCAGAAGAAATCCAAGCTTCTCGATTTTCAACTATTCAACTTCACCGTCGAACAAGCAAAGCAATGGCCGCGAAAAAACCTTTTAAACTCGGTAAAGTTCTTCGTAAATACTTCAGCAGACTTGGCGGCTGATTTTGCGGTCTG
This sequence comes from Pterostichus madidus, assembly GCA_911728475.2. NCBI lineage: Eukaryota > Metazoa > Arthropoda > Insecta > Coleoptera > Carabidae > Pterostichus > Pterostichus madidus. The sequence continues at coordinate 29,341,945 of OU452314.1, forward strand.
ATACTTTGAAGTTTAAGACCTAATCAAACATAGATGGAATATTTTATGACAGACGCGAAGCTGCAGCACTTGAAGTTATTTTCACGCCGTGCGGTTGGCAACGAAGTGAAGTATATAAATTTACTTGACGTTTATAGCTGGTAAATTTGCGCCTTTTGATGTGAGGTGAGTGGATAAATGTTAGTGTGTCTTCATAAATTTTCAATTTTTATGATTTATTTGTATATATGTGATTACGGTTTTGAAATGGGTTGAATAAATATATATATATATACAGGATGTTTGAGAACTAGTGTAACAAAATTTAATAACTTATTCCTGAGGCCATTTTGAGTAAAAAAATGTCATATAAACATAAATAATTCCTTTTGGTTACCAAAAATTTTATAAATAAGAGCAAATTTTTAATTTTTTGACGTTACAGCCCAATTTCCAAAAGACTTTTAGCTTAATCTGAAATTTGGATTAGTCAAATTAAACTAAACCATATTCTCAAAAATATTATATAAACAATAACAAAATCTTGTTACCATTTGGTTTTTGAAAAGTATGGATTAACTTTGTATTTTCTTATACACAGTATAAGGAAGTATTGGAATCGTGAAAAAAATCGTTGACAAGATTTTTGCGAAAATACGTGTTTGAGGTCCACTGAATCTGTTTTGATCATTTTCTCAATGATGGCTGTGTGTGTGTGAATGGATGTGTGTCCGAGTGTGCAATATCTCATGAACGAGACAAGATTTGTTATCGAAACTTGGTAATTATAAGTTTCATGAAAATACGAAGAGCTGAGTTGATTTTGAATGAAATTGAAAAACCGGAAAAGGAAGTTTACTAGACACAAAACAATAAATTCCATTTATTTCAAATCTGGAATCAGTTACGAAAAAAGTTTCAAATAAAAGATGTTGGCAAAAATAGTTGGAACATAAAATGTTATTTGCAATTTTCCTGTATATGCGTCTTATTTTGAGAAAAACTAATTTTATATTTAATAATATTGTAACGTTTTTCGTCTTTCTGAAAGTGTGTAGAATTTTTAAGGCACAAAAATAACACAACTATTTATGTTAAACGAAAATAAAAGTATTTATTTAATGAAATAAAAATAAAAATGAAAGAAACTTATTTAAAATTAATTAACACTACAATAAAACTTAAACACTACTAATAAATATTCAGACACTAATATTTTGTATTTTACGTTCACTAAAACTACTATTTTGAGGCGCGGTGGCCGAGCGTGTTAATGCACATCTCTTAACATGCTGTGACGTCATCCGAACCAAGGTTCGTCAGTTCGAATCCGCCTGTCGACAAAGTATGATTTGTCGTTAAAATAAAAAATACAGTTACTTGTATTAATCATACTCGGGCGCTATAAGCTAGTCACTTATACATATGCCTTAAAAGTAAGTAACATTGACTCAGAAAACCGGCAGTACGGCAGCGTAAAAACTGCGGCTCGGTGTGTCCGGTAGGCCCAGGCCCGACTCGGGCTGTAGCGCCAGTAAAGAAGAAGAAGAAAACTACTATTTATATTACGTATACTAGAGCTGTTATTTATTTCACGACATTTATGTTACGCGTTCGAAGTCAACTGTCAACTGCCCGCCCTCTCTCGAGCCGTCTCTACGCTTTTATACTGCCGTCCGTAGAAGATTTCCAGAATATCCCCCTCTCGCTCTCCAACCGCACGCTCTAATATGCGAGCTCGCTCCATGCATCTGGGTGGTCCCGCTGCAACTCTCTTGTTCCCGAGAAGGTGTCTGGAACGCTCTCGACTGACTAGCTTTATATTCGTTACAATATATTTCAATAATTATAGTAGCAATAGAAATAAAAAACATACATTTTAATTTTAGATTTATCTAGTTATCTATGTCTATTTCCGGAAAAACAAATACATCAATAAAATGGACAACTAATTTGGCAACTTTGCCTCAATATAATCGACTTCGTATCTCACGGTTCTTGAGATACCAAGGGTTAGGCTCGAAAAACGGACACCTGTATATACCTCATCAGTAAAGTTAGACATAAAGTAGTCAACATTACAAAAAAATTATACGTAAACAAATTTGATATTTTATAAACTGATAGATTTATGTTTGACACTTTTACAACTAGAAAACTTGATAATTTCATACAAAAAATATCCCCACGAAACACGGTTTACATACAAATAGTTGTACAAAATTCACTTTGTAAACGCGATATAGGAAAAAGTATTTTGTTTTTGATAAAAACAGGTGCATTAATTCACTTTTGTACAGTTTTGTTGAAAAGTCAACATATTAAAATTCAAAATTTGTGTGGAAAGTATATTTTAGCAACACTGAGTGCGGCAAGAAATCATTTATGTTGTTTTCCAAACCACCATTGTTGAACTTTTTTTTTTTTTAATTTAATATGAAATATAACAGTAAATAACAGATGTCAAAAATATATTTTTCGAAATAAAAGTTCAAGATCGTAGAAAAAATAGTACGTAACTTATGTTACAAAATACTATTGAAAAATGCGAAGGATAGTTATTTGTGTATCTAGGCCGCGAAATGATTAATACAAAGACAAAATGTCAATTTCGATGTGGAATTGAGTCTTAATAAATAAGAAAAAATAGGAAAAAACTAATTTTCCATCACTTGTCACAAATTCCACAAAAATTTACAACACGTTGGAATCAACTTATCAGGTCATCAACAAACGGCTGGTCAGTTCAGCTTTAACCATAGACGCGTTTCGTCTTTTATGGACTCATCAGTATGGTGCGATCAACTATCCAACTAGGCCAACTAGTGACTAGTGAACTGTGATACTGTCTTAGCTGAACTGACTGATGTTAAACTATGTAAGCCGGTAACATGACATGAGAGCTATGGAGCAACCCGTGGTGCCATCTACCGACAAAAATCGCAAACTGCTCGACAGCGATTGAAATAATACAAAGACAAAATGTCAATTGCGATGTGGAATTGTGTCTTAATAAATAAGAAAAAATAAATTCACTAGTCCCTAGTTGGTCTAGTTGGATAGTTGATCGCACCATACTGATGAGTCCCTAAAGGACGAAACGCGTCTATGGTTAAAGCTGAACTGACCAGCCGTTTGTTGATGACCTGATACGTTGATTCCAACGTGCTGTAAATTTTTGTGGAATTTGTGACAAGTGATGGAAAATTAGTTTTTTCCTATTTTTTTCTTATTTATCGCGAAATGATTATTTGTGTGCGTGGAGGAAAAAGTTCGGCGGCCGAGGCAGACAATTTTCTAAGCGCATCAAATCATTTCACAGTCAAGGTACAGACAAAATTATTCACGAAAATGCATTCGTTAAAAAAATTCAAAATTTATTACAAATTTAATTTCGAAATAATTATTATTATACATATGAATGTATAGCCAAAGAAACGATTTCAGAAAAAATAACAATTTGTTTGTTTATCGGCGGCATTTTGTAATCGGGTTTTTGTTTGGTTTAGAATAGCCCATAAAAGTAGCTGACAGCTCAATAATAACTTTTTGTCGGGCTGTTTAGAATGAAGTTAAATTTTGCTAAATTGTACGCATAAATATCAACTTTGTTTGACAGTTTTATTTTTAAAAACTACCTTATCAAGATATAAATCATGTAAAACTAAAATTTTTAGGTTAGATACTTGCCAGAGCTGGGCAGTAGCTAGCTACTTTTGTAGCTTAGCTACTAGCTTAGCTACATTTACCTTAACTGTAGCTGTAGCTTAGCTAACTGTGAAAAAATATAGCTGTAGCTTGTAGCTAACTACTTTTTTTTTTCTATTAGCTTAAAAATAACAACTGAAGCTACTTTTAAAGCTAATTTTTGTAGCTTCAAGCTACTTTTTGTAGCTTCAAGCTACTTTTTAAGCAGAATCTTGTAAAATTAAAATTTCTAGGTTAGATACCTGCCAGAGCTGGGCAGTAGCTAACTACTTTTGTAGCTTAGCTACTAGCTTAGCTACATTTACCTTAGCTGTAGCTGTAGCTTAGCTAAGAGTGAAAAAATATAGCTGTAGCTAGTAGCTTACTACTTTTTTTTCTATTAGCTTAAAAATAACAACTGAAGCTACTTTTAAAGCTAATTTTTGTAGCTTCAAACTACTTTTTATAGCTTAAAGCTACTTTTTTAGCAGAAGGTCAACAAAGTACGCATGCGTACAAGCTAAACCCACACAAAGTAATTATTTGTTGCTGGTTCTAACTGGCTCTAATACGCAAAAATACACAGTAGGTACCAGATGGTATTTGCTATTTTTGATATTTATGTACGTAATAGTAAATTAACAGTCATTATAACAAAAGACTGATCATATGACAATGGTAAATTTAATTGTTTCACAATAATTTAAAAAAAGTAGCTTTAAAATTTAACAGCTACTTTAACGAAAGCTTTTAGCTGTAGCTTAACTATATTTTACAAAATATAGCTTATAGCTGTACCTTAGCTACTTTTTTAAAGAATAGCTGTAGCTGTAGCTTAGCTACTTTTTTTAAGTAGCTTGCCCAGCTCTGATACCTGCCATCCAAGTTGAATTGATATTACAGTTGAATAATTTAAACTATTACCATCAATTTGTCACTTTAATAATACACCAGCTTCCGTCAATATTTGAACCTAGACGATAAAATCCTTGGCAGTTGTATGAATAAAGTAATAAATAATAAAACAAGATGTCCCAGTTTTGAAATCTGTTCCTGAAACTTGTTTCTTATGCATCGCCGGAGGAAATAAACTACTCGAAGCAAAAACTTTGACATAGTTTCTCTTGCATGAGCACAAGTTAAAGATTTATATCGAAAATTCAATTTAAAGTCGAGACGCTGCGAGACACTACATGGCTACGTGACGTGCCATAGCCAACTGTAATTTTCCACCAGGGTTGTCTTGTCGATCCGATAAGCGATATTCTAAACCAATTTAAATTAAATCGCCCACTTGTGAATTGTTGTGGGTAGGGATTCACGAGAGTTTTATTGTTCTTGTACTAAAATGTAAAACAGAGCAAAACTATACCTTGTCATAGAAATCCTATTTATATATGAAGCAAATGGCTCAGTGGTATTGAGTCGGACTGCAGAAATGAGAATCCGGGTTCGATTCCCACAGCTGATAAACAATGTTCACCAGATTAAAATTACTCCTATGGCTCCTCTTCCACTAACATCTTTGGGGGCTGTGATTTATCGGCTGGTAACCGCATTTTACGTGCAAAATATATCACTTACATACGAGGTGTGGCTATTAAATAATGAGACTGACGCTAAACAACCGTCAGCTGTTTAGCGTGAAGTCTTCTTTTTAGAAAACAGCACCTCTCGCTTCTTTAAAAAAATCCGAATATCCGTAGCATTCGATCTCATTAGAGCAGTTTTTTTGTTTCTTCGGAAAAATGTTAAGTGCAACATTAGAGCAATGAATTGTTAAATTTCATATGAAATTTGGTAAAACTGCTACTGAAACTTATAATTTATTGAAAAGAGTACCCGAATTGTGGAAGAACAAGTCATGGGTTCTACATCAAGACAATGCGCCGGCTCATTCCGCAATATCTGTCAAGATGTTTCTAACCTCAGACAAAACCTACCTTATACAAAGTCTGCCGTATTCAAGTCAATGCAGTGTTGTGAAGGAGAAAGAGTTGGAGTAACTTGTGGGTGAGGTGGGTGCGCGGCAAGGAGCGAGTACACTTTGATGTTATGCAAGTTGCAAACATTTGTGTAATTATTTTTATATTCTATTACTTACTTTTCATACATCAAAGTAAAGGTTAATTTTTGACATATTAAGTGTTTTGTATACGACTATACCTAAGAAAGAAATAAATAAATAACTGTCTCATTTCAAATGCTCGATTGCAAACAACCATCTTCACACTATCCACTAATTCGTCTCCTCCTTCCGTGTTGCAGATTGGCAGGCCTGGAGAACACTCTTCTCGGCTACCGGTCTCGGTGTCACGGAGTGGTGTGGCGACGTGCCAGAGCTTCACCGCAACACGTGGACGTCATTTGCTTCGGGCACGTGTTGTTCGAGATGGCGGCTGGCTACGAGTTGAGTCAGCCGCAACCTTCCCCTGGACATCTGCAGCTTGACCTGGAGCGATGTCCGCAGGTAGGAAATCCAAGAAGTGGAGTTTTGTTTAATGATTTAGACGTAGAATTGTATGCCTTAAAACTCGAATATTGTATATTTGTAACACATAATATTAGATAAAGACAAGATAAATTATACTTATTCAAGCTGAAACTGAATTTCCAGCAGTACTCTTATGGCCAGCTAGCGACATGTTCCCTATCGTAATCTAAGTTTATTAAGTATACACAGACACAAAATATAGAAAATAAAAACCGTAAAACTGCTAAATCGGAATTTATTGAAGAAATTGTGTCAATTTATGGAAGAGTTATTAGAAAATTGTCCTTCCTCTTCAATTCAAACCCAGACGACAAAGACTAGTAATTTTCTTGCCAAATTTTAATACTTTTTTATCTATTTGTTATGTGTATTTGTATTTATGTTATGTAAAAAAATATTTTAAAAATTTATGTATATCTGAGAGTATTTTGCGGTCCATTGCAGTTAGTACTAGTCGGCGGAGCGGCTCATATCTTAAGTATAACAAATCATATAGTATATTCCGAAAATGAACCACGGTGCGGTTCAATTTTACCACGGTTACGGTTAGAATGACGTCATAACGGAACACTTTCACGTTGACAGTTGTTACTTGACAGATGAGTTTCGAAATGTGAAATTTATTTAACATGGAAAAATGTTTATATTATAAAAATACTGTATTCTGCATCACACCTGTTTTAACTTAAATATAGAGATAAAAAAATAACACAAAGAAAAAAGTAAATACGAGCTTCAGAACAAATAATAAATTCATCTAATATGAATATATACTGTTAAATAATAGAAATACATTTTGTATCACATGTTTATTTATCAGTCATCATAAAAATATAGTTTCATAAGACAAAAATCCACAAACACTGCAAAAGCCGTCAAACACGTTTCAAACTTGTCAACAACAGCTGTGAAGTTACCAAACTAACCGCCGCTCGAGCACGGTTAATTTGATTATTAAAAACTAACCACAATTTTCAAAAACCGTGTTCCGTAATGAAACCGGTTACTGAAAAAACTAACCGGTTCATTTTCGGAATACACTAATAGTAAAAATTTCTAATCGCAGTGCCGCTTTATTGAGATCCTGCAAGCATTTTTCATTCCACAGACCGGTATACTTTCGTGTCAATGTCAGTTCCTTCGTCTGGAAATAAAATAATAAATAAAACGTAACTAAAACTAGTAATTTACTGACAAAACAAATATATAAGTATCTAAGTAACAAGTAACCAAATTTTATTCAATTCGTACTGAATCACAGTTGTTCATATTGTTTTTGTTCTTACAGGTCGTAGATGTCCTGGACCTCATCTTCCAGCCTCCCCTGCTGGAACCCCCTGGCGGGGGTCCCGTGTACCGCTACCCATCGCTGGAGGAGCTGTTGATGAGCGAACTGTTCCGCTGTGTGGATCTCCGCGAGATGAGAGGCACAGCTGGAGGTGGATCGCGACTTCGACTTCCACATTCAGTCAGAGCGTTGCTTGATGACGTCAGACGACCCAAGAGAGCGTGTGCGAGTGAACCCAGTTCTCCCATGGCCAGGGATCGTCGGTGAGTGATAAACAAATGTTATTTGCATGGAAGTGTTGATTCTCTAACTATTTTATATACTTAAAAGTAACGGTTATTGTCTACCGATTTATTATTTTGTAACTACTACCGAAATACTATCAAAATGAATGTTTAATCCTGATGTTATGACAAAGAGAAAAGTGGTTATACTCAATGTCAACTGGCTTGACAATTATATCACAACAGATCAATTTTTAAAGAATTCTCTGTAAAGAATTTAATCTTGTTCTCGGATTGGTTGAAATCGTGCGTAGGTATACTCCCTTAAGTCAATCTCTTAAAGTGACACATTCGGGCTGGAGTTCGGTAAACAAATATTTGTTATTGTGTACGTAGGGTTTCTTGTGATTCTAACAAAAATGTAGACTTGACCAATAACAAAAATCTGTTGTAACGTACATATATCGTATCTAGCATTTTTGTGAATTCAAATTCAAATTTTGAGTGTAATTTCCAACATTTGTACATAACATTAATGGTATCTACAGAATTATCAAAAGTAAGTGTTTCAGTTTATTAACATACTTTGAAGTTTTAGCTTCAAAATTTTATACAATACTTAATAATAAGTTTCATTCATAATAAGAGGTGTATTCCATTTGTCACTTGGTTCACTTAAATCTGTTCAGATAAATTAGACAACATGACTAAATGAACTGAACAAAGCAAACTGATGCACTGATTGGAGTGAATTACTTCAAACTAAATTGGAATCAATAATTCTAGTACTGGAAATAAAGTCAGCGACGTAAACCAGCGAAATAAATAAGTGATCTGGTTCAATAAATGTAAGTTAGATCTGATTCAAATGGCAAATGGAATACACCTAAGAATAATATTTTGTTTCAAGATCAAGTCACATCATCGTTCTGATACTAACTTCAGATGGGATGTTTCACTTTAAACGTTACTATAGTATGTTTTTTAACCAGGAGGAGTAAATGCACAAGTCAGATTTACACTATAAAAAGTTACCAAAGAAAGTTAGTAGATTTTTGTACGCGCGAAATACAAAAATTCCGTACACATCTGCACTGATTAAGTCTCATGGAACTTATTTTAAAGTACAAACAAAATTCAAATATAAGGCAAAGGAAATAAGAAAACCGCACGAATAAAATCAGCACAACCAAATATTAGTTCTTTAAAGAACCGAATAAAAGCAAAATTCGAATATAAAAAAAAACTAAATGAAAAAAACACAAATAATATCGATATAATCAGATATTATTAGTTTTTAAAAGAACTGATTTATGTTAACGTCACAGAAATGCAAAAAACCAACAAGGAAACAGATAACCTCGAAACTTATGACAGCTCTAATCTCAGACAAAACATTACTAGACAAATTATGCCGTATTCCATTCAATGCAGTGTTGCGAAGCAGAAAGGGATGGAATAACTTGTGGGTGAGGCGGGTGCGCGGCAAGGAGCGAGTACACCTTGATGTTATGCAAGTTGCAAACATCTGTGTAGTTATTTTTATGTTCAATTACTTACTTTTCATACATCAAAGTAAAGGTTAGTTTTTGACATATTAAGTGTTTTGTATAAGTACTTTTGTATTTAAATAAATAAAATGCTCGCGTCAGATAACTGTCATCAACATAAATGCATCCTGCATAATACCAACTTGTACTAGCTCTTTGCCGCGCACCCGTCTCATCACCCAGTTATTCTATCCCCTTCTGCTTCACAACAAACGTCGTTGTTATCTGTCTAGTAATGTTTTGTTTGAGGCTCTAATAAATCAAATGTAAAATCTGTGTACAGTGTAAACTGGACGAAGCACTAGCCAATCAGAAGCGTCAGTTTTAGCGGTTAAAATTTAAGTTACTCCTCCTGGTTAAAAAACAGAGTATAATATACATCGTTGAAGTCACTTTTACCGCATCATCATGATACTTTTTACCTATTTTCATGATTAAATGATTCCATGATTTCCACAAAACTCACTCCATTCCACTTTCAACAACATGCAAATTTTCAAATGCAACATCGCGTGTTGTGTTCCTAACTTCACACGCTACATGACAGCAGAGTGGCATCCCATGTTGCCACACTTCACGCTTCCTCTATCTGATGCGGTGTTGTCGTTTGTTTGTGCACGCATGCGCACTTGCAGCCGCCACTATCAGGACGAGTTCGAAGTTTGGTTCGCATGAGCATGGGTAATTTTCAATGTTATCTTTGCGATTGATGGTAAAACTTGCTATCTCCGCCAGGATTTTTGTTTAGTACTTTTGGTAATTGCTTTATATTTGTATTTTTAGATTAAGGTAGGTACACAATACAAATTATGCAGATTATAGGTATTTGCTTCTGTATTGTTTTTATTTATATACAGCGTGTTTTCTTTAAAACAACTAGTGCTTTTTTCGGGATAACTAATGGTTTTAGATAAAAATGTTATTTACATAAAATTAACAGTAATAAGGGGCTAATTTATCAGTTATAACAAACATTGTATTTAACCAGTGGGTCCCAAACGGTAGAATATAATTGTATTTTTGAAATGTTAACCTATACAGGGTGTTCAATTTAGTTGTGTCACCATTGCTATCTCAAGAACTATAAGAGCTACAAGGTTGGTTAAACTGGCAAACAAATACCATTTCCTAAATGTATTACAAAAATATCAACAAACATGTTTTCCGACCAGTGGTTCTCAAAATACGGGGTACAACTTTCTTATTTTAAATGGCAATCTATTTTTTTATATTCTTATTCTAAATTCATCGACTGCAAAGTTCACAACCCTCACATTACAAAATTTTTGACAAAAATTCATATTAAATTCGCATTTATTTAATTAAAATCGCATAGGAATCAGCGTGCTATGACAGAAACAAATGAACAAACCATAATATTTTTGTTTGTTTGATAAATTTGTTAATACAACAATATTGTAAAAATAGTTATTTATTATACAAGTGTTTTATTAGGTATATAAAACACGCTAGAAAAGTTTAAACACTCGACCTTCGGTCTCGTGTTGACCGAAGGTCGAGTGTTTAATTTTTTTTAAATGTTTTATATACCAATAAAACACAAGTGTAATACAAAATTTTATCCACAACTCATAATTATAGGTATCGAAGAAGATTGGTCGTAACGTTTAACATTGATTCAGTTATATATAGTTTCTCAAAATACGGTAGATTATGAAGTGGTTGCTAAGTAACAAGCTGTTTACAGTGTTTTATGGAATATAAAACACTAGTGTTTTATGAGCCATACAATTCAACTGAAATCAGTGTAATAATGTCTTCATTATATATGAGTTGTGGATAAAATAAATAAATAAATTTTACTAGCCATTTGTTTCTTTTATAAGATATATTTCAATTAAATAAATGTCAATTTAACATGCATTTTTGTCAAAAAATTTGTAATGTGAGGGTACTGAACTAGATAGTAAATATTGAATCGAACAAGCAAATACAAAAATTAGGTTGCCATTTTAAATAAGAAAGTTGCATCTCGTAATTTGAAAATAACTGGTCAAAAAAATAAAAATATGTTAATAGTTTTGTAATAGACTCACAAAATGGTATTTGTTTAGTAATTTAACCAACCTTGTAGCTCTTATAGTTCTCGAGATAGCAATGGTGGCCCGACTAAATTGAACACCCTGTATCATATTTTTATTATCTTAATACTTGGTACCATAATTATGATACATTTTGTTAGTTAGAAAATGAGTTAAAACTGTTATTCAAATTGAAATACTAAAATTATTATGACCTGTATCGATTAATTTGTGTAATAAATCTTACTGATAAGTAAACAAGGAAAAATTGTATTATTATCACGATTACTGATAACAATAAGGAAATTGATTAATAAAAATATAATCAGCAAATAATAACATAGCAAGTTGAATGTCAATCAACAACTTGAAAATTTTAAGAACATATTTATTTAGTGATAAACCTACAGATTAAATATAAAATCATGATATTATATATTATAAGTGAAATAAAAATATATTATATACAAAGTAACTCAAATGCATAATTTAATCCTGCACTTTAGTCCTGTGGTATATAGAATTAATAATTAATTTTAATATTGACTTATAGATATATAGAGAGCTAGGGTGCAAAATGAGGTCTCATTTATTCCAGTGACAGAAATGGATTTTTAAATAAATTATGTCATGATAAACATGAAAAAAAGAAAATTAGATTTGGGAACGGATGGAAACTATAGGTGGCGCCGATGTGAATGCGCCGATTTTAAGGGTAGTTGTTGACATATCTTTTACAGCCTAATTTTCACTTTAAAATATACACTTTTATATAATTATGTAATAAAAATTGTAGAAGTTTTTGCTGGTGACGCATGCGCGACAAAACCGGTCAAAGTAAGCAATTTTTATGGTGTCGTGTTCACGACGAATACATGACAAAAAAATTATTGACAGAAATTATTGCTGGTGGCTCATTGGTGACAGAAGCTCTGAAAGTGAACTGGTGTAGGGATCAACAACCACCCTTAAAATCTGCGCATTCACACCGACGCCATCTATAGTTTCCATCCGTTCCCAAATCTAATTTTCTTTTTTTTCATGTATATCATGACATAATCTATTAAAAAATCCATTTCTGTCACTGGAATAAATGAGACATCATTTTGCACCCTAGCTCTCTAACTATTAACATATAATGCCGCATTCACAGCTGGAAATTTGGTGAACTTCGGTGAAATTGGTAGAGTTTGACATATAGCTTTGTATGTATCCGTTCACAGCTCTGAAATTTGATGCGCACAAATTTCACTTTCTACAAAAGTTTGCAAACTCCAAACTTTTTACCAAATTTAGAGTCCGTTCTACAAATAAAGTACATCGATGGTACAAATTGAACGAATTCTCTAACACGTGGTCAGTAACTAGTCAATCGGAAAATAGCTGGGAGATGGTACATTGAAAAGATAATAGATGTCGATATTACATAAATTTCGAGTTGTGAACGAACGAAGTAATTTACAGAAATTCGTGTTTACAAATTTCACCAAATTTCGAGATGTGAATGCGGCTTTATACTAATTTTTAGGAAACTTAACCTACATAAACAAAGTGAAATAATTTCAGGTTTATAATATACTTGTTGCTACGGTAATGCTTGTTTACATGTTTCTCTTAAAGGCGTAGATAGGAGATTAAAACATGGGAAATCAGTTTTTTGCTTTCCGTTGCTCCGTATTCTACCGGATAACAAAGATTGTGGTATCAATCGAAAGATATCATTTTTCTGAATCCAACGATGTAAAATACATTTAAATTTAGTAGTAATTTGACCCCGTAAATAAATTTTTAAATTTTGAAATTCACCGATGTATTCAATTTTTATCGAAAATAAATATCGTTACCTATGACTGTTTTGTTTTGGTTTCTTTAAAACGTCAGAAACGTCAAATAAATCGCTTGACTCAAAACAAAACAGTCGTAGGAAACGATATTTATTTACGATAAAAATTGAATAAATCGGTGAATTTTCAAAATTTCTAAATTAATTTACGTGGTCAAATTATCGCGAAATTTAAATGTATTTTCATATCTTTGGATTCAGAAAAATTATATCTTTTGATTGATACTAATACAGAGTGATCAAAAGGAATTGTTACAGTTGGTAATACAATTCCGGAGATCTTTTTATTCCACAGTTGGTACATCGCCAGGCGGAAATGCTATTAGACATTTCTAATAAATACAAATAGGTTATGTTAGGAGTCTGACAGCTAATAGAATTTTCACTTTTTCAGTAATAGAAATACTTTAGAAATAAATGTAATAATAAATGTACTCAAATTTAAATTTAAATTTTCAAATGTCACTGTCAACAACAGGAAATGAATTTATGTATCAGGCTTACCAATTTCAAGTATATTTTTTATTGCCAACTGTAATAATTCCTTTTGATCACTCTGTATATTTGTAAGTAGAACACCGAGCTACATCAAGCAAAAAACTGATTTCCCATTTTAATATCCTATGTACAATTTGAAGACAGACACCCGGTATATTATTGTTCTTAAATCAGTTATAAACAGAAAAATAAGTATTATTTTATAACTTGTACTATTTCTTAATATTAGATATATTTTAGATATGTTCATACAGCAAATAAAGTACGAACAAACGAACAAGAAACAATCTCCATTTGATCAAAGCACCCTAGGATTTACTTCCTGTTGATTTATCCGAATATATTTATTTATAATAATATACAAACAAAAGAAAACTACTCTTATTCCTTACGGTTAACTGTAATGTTTCTAGTTGTAACTTTACCAGAGCCCATCGTCATTACACCAACGACTGCATCCGTTGCTGTCATTGTATTCTGCAATGTTTGTGTCTAACAAAATAAATAAAATATTAGTATAATACCAGTTATTATTTTTCATACTTATTTACCGGCTGTTTAGGTTGAAACTCTGTGAACAGTTTTGTAAGTGCAGTTTTTTGACCTTCATTTAAATTCAGATTCTGAAATTTAATATAAAAATTAAAACTAAATAAATGTACCCGTATATAGTAGAGGTCGGCAAAAATATCCGATATCCGAATCCGATCCGAAGTCGAATTTCGGATCGGATCAGAACTCTCTCGAATTGGATTCGGATCGGATCCGATCCAAACCTCGGATAACATATCCAATCCGAAAGTCAGATAAAAGATCCGATCCGAAAGTCGGATAAAACATCTGATCCGAAATTTACACACATAACTTTTAGGTATCCACTCTTAGTAAAAACATAAATTCCAATTTCTCTCTAAAGAAATATAAAGCTACGTTATATTTATAAGCTTTTGTGTTCTGTGATAAAAATGATTAAGTAACGTTACAATAAAATATGTCTCTTTAGTTTTTTGTTACAAAATTATTTATTAAATTTCATCTATAACTGTTATTTTTCTTTCGAATATGCAACGGTAAAATTGGTTTAGTATAAATAGGAAAAACTGTACTGATCTAATGACACGCATTGAATATATACTTTACTTGATTGTTTTGGTAAAAATCTACTTTCCATATTAAAATTGGTCAGGAAAGTAGGCACTTTCTTACCGGTTTCAAGACAAACAACTTAAATAACAATGACTGAGCAGTTCAGTAATAAGTTTAAATTACATTGTAATGATTATTTTTTAACGTTTCTCAAAACTAATGAAATTTTTCATTGTGTCACGAGTCTGCGTTTTAACCAATCCTCTCATTATTATACTGAGAATAAAACTCTTGTGATTATTTCCGGGAATAATCTCTTAGGTGCTTTTTTGTTTGTGACAAATGGTAGGTACTTGTCAAATAATTATTTAAAACTGTCAACGCGTCAATTAAAATGTGTGAAAAAAATTGATTTAGTTGTATTTCAGATACAGAAATACACCAACAAATTTTGGAAACAACTTCCAAGAATATATTAATAAGTAATCAATCGATATGAACCCAGTTCAAAATCTTTTAAGTTGGATGAATCGACCTCAACAGCTAAGTGAAAAAATAATCTAATTAAATATAACTCTAGAGTTGGATAAATTAGAAAATAATTCTCCAGTATCTTTCTCAAACTTGTTGCCATTTGGCAATAGCCACTCAAGCCCTACGGGTTTTCGTGACTATTGCCTGGCAACAAGTTTTCGAAAGATCTGTCAAATTATTTTCAATTTATTCTTACTCTCTTGTTATATTATTACTGATATTAATTTTTTGTTTTCATAATTTAAATTTTAATGTTACTAATAATAATCATTGAATTTACGAGTATATTTGGTAAAAGTTTCGGCGTAGGCTGCTCTTCCATTTAATCTTTCCAATTGTTTTCAAATAAAATATAATGGAAGATACAAGAAAAAGTTAATATTTAGGGAAATAATTCAGTTACAAAATAGAGGAAAAATCACACTTTAAAGGGGAAGGCCACTCTAGAGTTTTAAAAAAATGCATTTTTTTTTTGTTTAAATTATAGTTTAAACCCTTAGGAATAAGGGACAATTAATTTAAATGCCGCGCGGAAGTATTTCAGAGGGGAAAAAGGTCGCGCGCTAAGCGACAATTTTATGGCGCAGGCATTGCGGATTAGAGGTAAATACAATATTTCTATGAAAAATAAATATATATTTTTTTAATTTGATTTTGATATTTACAATCTGTTAACATTAAACAATAAGTAAATTTTTTGGCGGTTTAAGAGGCGGTGGGGGGAATTATTGCCCAGTGGCAATATCCCCATGAAAAATATGACTCGAAACTTTAAACGCGTTTTTTTTCGAAATCATATTTTCAAAATCGGGCGAAAATAAATCTGAAATACTAATTGATGGATCGTGCTGAATCTTTTTATTTCTTATTGTAGATATAAAATACTCAAAAACTACGGGGGCTTTTTTTAAAAGTGCTTCATTCGTTTTTTATGGTCGTTTTTATACAGAAATTTAGTCCCGAATAATGAACTTTTTTTCAAACGTGCGCCATTTTGTTAAAAATCTAAATTTTCAAAATCCAGCCCGTAGTTTTTTAGAGTGTACATCAGAGATTAAGAAAACATATCCCTTTTTGTTCCATGTCCATTGCTGTTCCCGGAATGTTTTCGCCCGATTTGCCCTACGCGCCGAGAGGAGTCGCCATTTTTTTTAATTTCTGACAAGTTTGAATATTTTCTTTAAAAAAAATTTTGAAATAAAGTTTAAAGAGCACTAAATAAAGATCCAAAAACAGTTCTTAAGCAGCACGTTTAGATTTCGTTAAAAAAAATCTAGAAAATGACCCTTTTTTTCCTTGCCTAGAGTGGCCTTACCCCTTAATGTCAATAAAAAATAAGATTCATTGCATTTTACCTTTACGAGAGTCTCCGGTCCTGCCTTCCCTATTTTTGCAAATAAAACACTCCCGTTTATCTTGTTATCTTCAAAGTAAGTGTACCATTTCTCACTTTGCTCAATGGTACTCATCCCCACATGTTCCTCAAAAACTTGACAGACTTGTTTCCAATTAAAAATTTTTATTTGGGAAATATTAAGCTGCTGGTTCACCTACAATTTTAATGTTATTTACATTTTTGTTTTTAATTTATCTGGTAATAAAAAAAAGCAAACCTTTTCAATAACAACTTTTCGGAGTATGGCACGCATGCGTATAAATTTTTGTTTATCATCGTTTTGTGTTAAGTTGAACAACTGTAATCAAACATATTATGTAATTATTTAATTATTTCCATAATATTACCTTATTTTTACATCAATCAGGTCTGATATTTGACGATCCAGAATTGTCTCAACATTTATATCCTTTTCTGAAATGATTTTTTGTATATTTTTATAAACGGAGGTATCCGCCTTGAAGCCAGCTTTTGGAAATAGCTCCGGAATTTGGGTGAGCTTTACGGATGTGTCTTTTACGTTTTTCTCTACATACATTTTTAGTAAAGCCTAGAACATTAAAAAGAATTATAATTGAAGCATTCGGTGAAAGAAAAGCGTACGTCAAAATCAAAATAGATTAATTTTCACACATATACTGGCTGTTTGCTTCGTCATAAAAGTGACAAATTACATATGTGACTTGATACACAATGTAGACGTAATATTTTTCTGTCGCCGGCAACAAAAGTGATTACTTTTATAAGTAATATAAATATCTGTAGCAACTATCACAATAAACAATAGTTATTTACATAACAAGTGCGCGAAGACATACTTTTTACATGAGCTCAATTCTAAAATCTCGAGCGAAGCGAGTACTTTAATTTGCATGAATGGTGCAAATGATGTCTTCGTGTACGAGGCTTATAACAATTCTTTTTGTAACTAGCAAAAATTATATACGAGTAATCGACAATGAGAAAATTTATTAAATTTGCAACGTGAATTAATATTGACAGTTTAGTATGCCATGAATAGACATTTGTTATTTGAAAACAAAATTTTTCTCGTAAAGCTTGTTAAAATATATCTGATTGATGGCGTTATAAGCTAATGCTTCTGTTTCTTTGATAAATTCCTTAAAATGTGTGTATATAAGTACAATTAGCGTTTTAATAGTCGAAATTTAGAACTATAAAGCTACATTCACAAATCGAAATTAGTTTTTGTTTTATGTTGTATGTTTTAGTGTGTTTTTAGGTGGCATTCACAAATAGTTTTGCTTTTGTCGGTTTTAGTTAGTAGTGATATCGATCATAAATTTTTAAAAATCGGTTATACTCAGAAGATCGGTAATACAGTAAATGCAACTGTCAGATGTGTCAGAATTTACACGTGCTGTCATAAGTTTGTTTACTTACGTATTTTTTGAAAGAGCAAGGTAAATATTATTGTAATAAGAAGGTAGGTATTAATTTGTTATTAAACTATTTTAGATGATTTGATTAGCAAAACTACTCTTAAAATCTTTTTATTTTCATTCATTTTGACACTTGAATAAAAACAAACTTAGGTTATCGTCAATGCGAAGGACGATAGAAAGAGACAATTATATATCACTATATCATTCTACGCTTCGTCCTATTGGTCTATTCCTAAGTATAAAACGTAAAACTAAAACATAAGTTTGGAGTTTGCAAACTTTTGTGTTAAAACCAAAACTAAATACTGATTTGTGAATGGCTGCATAAGATGACATGTCTACAAGGTTATTAAAACAAAAATGGAAAACATAAAACAAAAACTAATTTCGATTTGTGAATGTAGCTTAAAACTTTACTTCAGTTTCCAGGGTAATGTAAACCTTATTTCGAATGATGCGAGTACAAAATGATTTTTAGTAGAATTTTAATTTTCACTGAATATGATAGTTTTTCCAATGCTATTGTTAAATTATTTTCACCGTCCTACTAAATAAAAAGGTAACAGAACATTTTCGGAATACGTTTGTATATACTCATTTTCACATCAAACAATATTTTTTTCATATATGACTTTATAAATAATTTAATAAATGATATATTTTTTATTTGACTGTAGATTAAAGCGTAAGTGATAAAATATTAATCGGAATTCAGTCAATTTATTATAATTATAATTAATTAAATTTTTCTAATCATTATTAATTATTTAATTATAAATATTGTTCTAGAATTATATTTTATTTTGTCCTGAAGAAGACTAGCAGAGGCAGTCGAAACGTTGACAAAATAAAAAAATAAAAAATAAAATTTACTGAATTCCGATTCATATTTTATCACTTACTTTTTATAAATAATGATTGATTGGCTGACAGTAGATCGCAAATAATTTCTCATCTGACGATGAACTCATGGGCGTCCGCGGATGGGGCAAGGTGGGGCGCGATGGGTGGTGATTCTGGAATATAGGACTTTAACATATAAAACTATAATTTTGTAATTTCCTGCTTCCTTAAATATTTTAAGCAAAAAAGCTTGAAATAAAAGTTTTAGGATATAAAATTCTGCATCTGAACCAATAAACAAAATTAATTTGCATACTTTATAACGACATAAAATTAGATTTGAAAATAACGAAAATTGCCTCAAAACTATCGATACGCGTGAAATTTAAACAAAATTAAACAAATGTTTGACGTTTTATTTGTCAAAATAAATGAAATAATAAATAAAGAATTTATTTTGTCAGTTTTGACAGATTGAACGTCAAACATTTGTTTAATTGTGTGTCAATTTCATAGCTATCGATAGTTTTGAGACAATTTTAGTCATTTTCAGATCTAATTTGTGCCGATACAAAGCTTGCAAAATTAATTTCGTATTTTATACCCTAAAACTTTTATTTGAAGCTTTTTCTTTTAAATAATTAGGAAGCAGGAAATTAAAACAATATAATTTGACATGTTAAAGTCCTATGTTCGAGAATCGTGGCCACCACACTGTATATGTATATATAAATTAAATAAAAATTAAATTATAAGTTTAAAGATAATAAAGTCAAGCTGAAACTGAATTTCCAGCAGTATTCTTATGGCCAGATAGCGATATGTTCCCTATCGTAACGATTGAGTAATCTGAGTTTATTAAGTATACACAGACACAAAATATTAGAAAATAAAATCTGTAAAACTGCTAAATCGGAATTTATTGAAAAAATGGTGTCAATCTATGGAAGAGTTATTAAAAAATTTGTCCTTCCTCTTCAATTCAAACCCAGCCGACAAAGACTAGTAATTCATTTCACAAAATTAAATATTTTTTTATCCATTTGTTATGTGTATTTGTATTTATGTTATGTAAAAAAAATATTTTAGAAATTTATGTATATCTGAAAGTTTTTTGCGACTCGCCCCACCCTGAAAATATGTCTGTGGACGCGCATGGATGAACTATGTAGAATTCACAAATTCTTGAATCTTCAAACTGATAAATTTTGAGGAAAATAAAATCGCACAAGCACCAAGTGATGAAGATGCGGTACTTTTTAAAATTCCCAAAAGTATATTTTTAAACGTTTTTACAATCACCAATGAAGCTAATACAACGGTCGCAATGGTTAAATAGATTAGTTTTTAAAGCAAGATTAGGAAATATGCGCACTATCACTCGTCATTTTCAATTCATAAAAAACAACTGCGCGTGCGTCAGTTAATTTAACGGAACCATTTTGCCGTATTAACTAAACGGGGCAGTTAAATACCAAATATGATGTTTCAGAAACCCATATGCTAGTTTATCGAATAGTTAAACTAACTGGCCCAATAAATTTGTTTTTAGAAACCGACTAGTAATGTACTTGTTATTTGATTAATTTAAATATTATTTATTATCATATTATTCATAAAAAAACATTGAAAAACGTTAGATAATAAAAATATCTTACATTTTATTTGAAACATACAAATGTTTAGAATTATTTAAAAACAATAAATCCAACCAAAATCATTTGTGCGTTCTAAAAAAAACGAATTTATATTAGAACATTTATTTTTTAGTTTCAGTATTTAGAAAACCCACTGAACAATATGATTTTATAATGAACATTATTTAATTTACAATATACTGAACATAACGTATGTTAATAAAGAACTACTACTTAAATGGAAAACTTAATTGTATTTAGAGAATTAAATTTACGAGTATAATATAATAATAATTTACCATGATTAACGAATTTCTTTCCTGCCAGGGCCTGTTGATACACTGTCAACCATTAATCATAGCACACCTTTTTCTATAAAATTTATCCATATCTTATCAATAGTTGTGTATAGCAATAAGATAAACATAATCTATGAATCTTAACTATTGTTAGAAAATATTGCAAAAAGTGGGCTTTTGTTGACAATTGACAGGGTTGCTATATAAAAACAACAAATTTGACATTTATGATTTAATTTGATAAATATACCTCCCTATTCTGTAACTGAATCATTATCTGTTACTGATCGATAAGTTAATGACTACCCTTATTTTTTATGATTACTCTATAGATTATCACCACTTCGCCTTTCTGTGGCTAATATAATTTATTTTGTTCTTTCTGTTTTATTTTTATGAATTTTGATCTCATATCAAATTGCCAATATAAAAAATATTAGTTTTTAACCATATCTTTTATGAAACTATCGTTGAGTTGTCACTACATTCATTTTTATAATAACAGCTACGTATACAAGTAAGAAAGATGTATAAAAATAAAATAAAAATATTAGGGTAAATTATTCTGGTCACAGAATATCAAAATTATAATACTCTATACAGTAATCATGAAAAATAAGAGTTGTCATTAATTTATCGATCATTGACAGATAATGATCCGGTTACAGAATAAGGGGATTATTAATGAGTTATCACTCAATGTTTAAATAATCGTATCGTCATGGTATTTATTAGTTACTGCCTAATTCGCTAGAGGCGCTCGAGATCGTCGTGCACAGTTTTCAAATTTAAATTTTATTATCTATTTTTGTAGGTCAAGTATTAAGTAAACAAGGAAAGTCGCAAATATTATACATTTTAAATAAGTCTTTAACAAATATAAATTATAAATTAAATAATATGTTAAAAGTTTGAATCTTCAAGTAAAAGTACGGCTTCAGTTGTCTGGTATGTAACTGAATATCAGTGTTGCCAGAAACTCAGCTTTTGCTGGATTTCTCCAGTTTTTTTTAAAACAAATCCAGTTTTCCAGCTTTTTAGAATTTTCTCCAGCTTTTTAGAAACTCTGGCCCGACACAACCATAAATGTATAGACAAACTAGATCGAGATATCAATGTCGAGATGCGAAAAGGGGTAGTCGATCACTAATTTTTGCGTTATTGCATCTAGTTGGTGGTGAGAACGAATGTCTAAATAATATAAAATCATGTTTTTGAATTTTTTAAATACATTAGTTTTATGAAAATATATTTATTTATAAAATCCAGCATTTTCAGGCCATATCCAGCTTTTTGTATGTTTTCTCCAGCTTTGTTAAAATTTCGTCTGGCAACACTGCTGAATATGGAAATCAGAAAATCTGTAAGCAAAAGTACTGTTCATATTTTCTGGAATGCAAGTGAGCAGAAAGTCGAAATGGTATTAATCTATAAAGAAATCATGAAAAATAGAGGTTGTCAATAAATTATCGATCAGTAACAGATAATGATTCAGTTACAGAATAGGGGGATATGTATCTGGATTATTATCTATAACCGATCGATATGATAATGACAATTTTTTATATTTCTTGTTTATCGTAATCGTATCGTAATTTCAGTATTCTGGGACCAAAATAATTTACTATGGCATTTTAATTTTATTTTCATGCATTTTGCTTACTTATACATGTTGCTAATATTATAAATAAGAATATAATGACAGCTCACTGACAGTTAAGTAAAAAGTGAGGTTAAAAAATAATATATTGATACTGGCAGATTCGTACGAGAGAAAAGTACATAAAAGTAAAATATAAATAACAGAATAAATGATTTTAGTCAAAAAATGTCGAAATAGTGGAAATCTGTAGAACAGTCATGAAAAATAAGAGTTGTCATTAATTTATCGATCGGTAACAGACAATGATCGAGTTACTGAATAGGAGGGGATCGTAAAGTTCAAATCTTTTTCCAGGAATTCGGTTTCATTAGGTGGTAGAAGTAGCGATGACCTGTTGTAGATTCTTGGGTAAAACTTTGAAACGTTGAAACAATTGATGATTTCTGTTGTTGTTGGTTCTATGATTTTTGGTTCTCTGGTTGTTGATTCCGTGATTAATGAAGAAGTCGCTAGGTTGACACTGTTGGTATCGAAACTTACATAGTATTTTTCTTTTGAGATATTCTTAAAATGTTTCAACGAGAACCGACAGCAAAATCTATCGAATTTACTTATTATTTACTTATACAACTTGCTCTTTAACAATTTTATCAACGCTTACTCCTAACAATGAATCTACAAAGATTAGAAAAGATGAAAGTGATAGCCTGCAATTGCATATGAAAGAAAAGTCCACACAATGCAGTAACTGAAAATGAAACAAAAAGATAAGAAAGGAAGGGAATGTCGCTCTACGCTTGTTTTTGGAAGTGAATTCCACACAATTGCAGTTAAACACTCAATGTTAAATCAGAAAACGAATAAAAAGATCAGAAACGAAGGGAGTGTCGTCCCTGCGCTTGTTTTTGAAAGTGAATTTCACACAATTGCAGATAAACACTCTAATAAAATTACTAAACAACAAAACTAAAATCTAAATTCCTGCACTTCTTAAATCATCAGATTCATTCCGCAATTAATCTTCGCCAAACGTTCCTATCTTGACACACCACTTTAGCTTCATCCACATTCATAATTCCTTTCATACAAGCACGTTTGTTTCTCGTACTCGGAAACTTTCTTTCACGCAACAATCCTTCAATCATATTCATCCATTTGTTCATAGGTCGCCCACGCAATCGTTCACCCTCAATTTCACCAACATATACCTGTTTCACTAATCTGTCATTCGACATACGTTCTACTAAAAAAACGCCGTTTTGACTCGGATGTGTGCAAACTTGCATACTCCTAAAAATATATTTAATTATATTTTTTAAACATTTAACTTATTTAAAAAAAAAATTTCTTGTTAATAACTACGTCGTGGTTAAGTTTTATGACCTGAGGATGAACACGATCATGTGTTCGAAACGTCGTCATTTGTAATTAAAATAAATAATTTTTTTTATTACACCAAATTCTTAAAGCCTTCTATCCAAGAACCCTGGATCTTTTGAATCCTTTTTTTTAAATCGAATCTAAGACAGTCGGACATAAAGCTTTATAATTAATCTCGTACATAATCGTACTTTTTAGGACTCGCCTTAGTTTATCAGCCTTGCTTGTTGCGACCACTCGGCCATAAACTATGGCTCGTCCAATAAAGTTCTACATTATCTAATTGTTTCACAAATAATTATTTTGGTCCTACACCGAAAAATACAGACGGTAAAATAAACTTCATCAAATATTAATACTTCACGGAAAAGGTACTGTAACAATATGAGCTATCTCATTATTGTATGTTGCTTTAGATAAAAGCTGGGCTTCGTGTAATTTGACACTCGTGGTTACATGGCCTTTCGTGTGAATGTGAAAACTTTAGGTTTTCAAATACAGGACATTTAACTTATAAAAGTGACAGTTATTAGTTGATTTACTAAGAATTCTAGAAACTTTTCATGTTCACCAAGAGCGGCAGTGCCTTTGAGTCAGATTACACAGCCCCAAACACTTGAGGCATCTGTGGAAATGGATTCCAGATGTGGGTAGTTTTACCCAGAGGATGTCAAGTGTTTGGGATAGCCAAGTCAGTCAGAACCACCGACTCGAAGCGTGAGGATGGGCGGTCATCCTCATATGAGACTTAGTGTTTTTATAATTAATGTAACTTAAAATTAAATCTGTTTTCACCATTAGTTTATTCATAATGTTTTACCAATTGTATCAGTCGTGTTACAATACATTCAATATTTTATAATATCTTATATGTCTAAATATCAAAGCTCATTTTATTAACCCTTCCAATTAACTAAGTGTTCATCAGTTCTCAAATAAGTGATTTGTGTGTTCTAACTGGCAACGGATTTGCCAGTCCATAGTTTAGTTCACAACCAGAAAAGGAATTCACAGAACAAGTAAGTAACAATCACATCAAATTAATTATTAATATCAGATTTTAACTTATTCGCTCTGTACGCTCAACGAGCTCGTGTTACAGTACAGATATTCAAATGTCACTTTTTAACACAATCTATTAAAAAAGATTTTATAGCATAAATTGGCATTGGAAATTAAATCATAATAAATTAGAAAATTTTAAGAATATTTTATTTTACTAAGAAATATTACAGTGTGGCACAAATAAAAGCAATATCATGATTTAATGCGACTTTTAAGCATCTTTATCTGAAGCTTTATCTTCATCAGCATTGCCTTTTTGTTTCTGGCCACCCATAGAAACATTGCCAGTTCTAACAGTACCACCCATGGTCATAAGTGCAACATTACCATGATCAACTTTCATAATTCGCGGTCCTTGTACCTGGAAATAAAGTATGAATTTAGTAGGTACCTATGTGTTATTGTAAGATAGTCTAATTTTATTTTTAATATTAAATTAAATTGTAAAAAAAAAACAAAGAGAGTTCAATTGCAATAACTTTATTTTTTTAAATTTGTAATTGTCAAAAATCGTTGTTGCATTTAGAGTTACTTATGCAAAGATAAAAGAACAGAAAGATATTTATTTAACTTGGAGATAAAAACACTGTTTAGTTTTCCTATTAAAATTAATTTCAAACTTTGCAACCGAAATATTGATCAATAGTTTAGGCTAGTTTATAATTTTGTGTAATGCCATATTTTTCTTTTTTGTCCACATTTTTTCTATTCTTCGTTTAAAGTTTATATAAATTATGTGTGTTATAACTCAAATATAACACAAAAATTAAATAAAAACTGGCATTAGACAAAACAATAGTTATCAATTTTCAATCATAAACTATTATTAACAAGTATCATAATATACTTAATTATAATTTTAATAGGAAAACAAAGCTCATGTATTACACAAATAGTGCACACCACGAGACTCAGTCGCAATGGTTCTTCCCCATGTACACTCAGCCGCAAAAATAAGGAGCAACATAGTACTCATTTATGTACGAGTATGTTATGCAAAACTGGCAATACGAAATTTTAATTTGAATGTATTTGTAAAACTACAGGTATAATTTTGATCCATCCTTTTCGGTATTTCGCCCTTTATAAATGCAAAACCTTAGGTGGTTTGAGTTGACTATGCAAAATCACCTTAAATGAAACTAATTTATGTACAACCGGGCCGAAATTAATGTGTTTCAGCCATGAAAAGCGGGCTTAAACACTTCTTTTTGGCCCTGAGCATGTTATTAATTCTTGAAACTTTGCGCTTCGTATTAATAATTATGTCTCGGGCGAAAGACGCCTGTTTTTACCCTTGATATATAAATAACTAATATGTACCACAGGTGAAATTAGCGTTTCTGACCCTGAGCTTTGTGCCTCGTGCTAATAATTATGTCACGGGCCAGAAACACCAGAGGTGGAAGCATGCCCTATAGAATTCTATTGTAGAATTTTGGCGATAATTTTCAAATAGCCACATTAATACTCCATTCTAAATAATTTTGCAGTAGAAATGTAGTTAAAATAATTTGTGCACTATCTGTTACAAAAAGCACTGATTATTTTATGCTAAATTAGGAAAAATCTTAATTTTTACTTGACAGATGACAGCGATTCTATTGTTCGAAATAGAATTCTATAGAGCATACTTTCACCACTGTTTTCACCCTTGACACATAAATAACTATTATTTTATTTATATGGGATTTGATATACCCATGGTTACGAATTTGCCATGATTAGGTGTATTCCATTTGTCATTTGAATCAGATCTTACTTACACTTATTGAACCAGATTACTTATTTATTTCATTGGATAATTTCACTCATTCTATTCGCTGTGTTAGATTTATTTTGAATTACCTATCCTGCGTATTTAATATTTGAAACATACCATATGACTTTTTAATAGACCTATATTTAAAATTCATACTTACATCTTTTTCTTTAGGTTGTATTTCAGTCAACAGGTTTGAAAGTGCAGTTTTTTGGCCTTTATTTAAACTCAGTTCCTGAAATAATCATAAATTTAATACGGTTGCATATAATGGTTCTTTGTTTAACTGGGAAAAAAAGCAGCAGATTTACTGCCGCAGCTACAGTTTCATAGCTCGGCGTATGAATCTAGCCAAGGTAGTAAATATGCTATTTTTACGAGTTAATGATTATTTAAAATTAATATTAATTCCTCCACTAACATCTCTGGATGCCATGATCCGACGACTGGTAATCGCACTTCACGCGCAAAATATATCACTTTCCAAGATCTGCTACGGCAGAGTGCCACACCCAGTAACAGGGGGAAGGCGTGATGATATTTTTATTTATTTTATTTTTTTATTAATTTTGTGATAAGTTTTACTATATTTAATGTTAGCGGTATCATCGTAGGCATTATATTGCTATGCATTTGTTAAGCGGCGGCTATGTAAAAACTAATTTGACGTTTATAATTTCATAAATGTAAACTCAAGAGGAAAAAATTTCTTATTTTTGATTTTATATAAAAATGCTAAGGGAAGAAATTGTTTTACTTGATTTAAATAAATAAATAAATAAATATATCATCACGCCTTCTACCCATTATTGGGTGTAGCACTTTGCCGAAGCAGATCTCGGTAAGTGATATATTTTGCGCGTGAAGTGCGGTTACCAGTCGTCAAATTACGGCCTCCAAAGATGTTAGTGGTGGAGGGGAGCCACAGGGGTAGCTTTTGAAATTATGAAAATTGTTTGTCGCCTGTGGGAATCGAACCAGGGTTCTCAGGATCCGCAAGCCGACTTCATACCACTGAGCTAGCCACCCCATTAAAAACGCATATTTCAATTTTTAAAACTTTTTATTAATACAAGGTTTTTTTTATTATTTTTTGCTCCCAATAATACAGTTATGATAATGAATCAAACTTATTTAATAGAAGTAATTAATGGATTAGGGCTTAAGTTGTAAAATAGTTATTTAAACCGCGAGTATAACACAACTGTTTATTCAATTTTGCCCTAATAAACTTCCCAATTTGAGTATTAGATTTTTCTAAATTAAGTCAGAAGCTTGAAATGTCAATTATCGCTTAGTTATCTAGTCGCTGAGTGTGAGATTGTTTCTGCGTTGCCATGGGTTGAATTGTTTACAGGAAAAAAATTGGAACGCAAATAGAGAATGCCAGTTGTGAATTCTCTACAATAAAGTCTTTACCGTGTATTAATGTGTAGAAAGTGGAAATGGAAGATGAAGATATTCTAATGAATTATACAGTTCATTTACAAAAGTTGTGAGCAACGAATTAGTCAATGCTACGAAAAGTATAAACTTTGAAAGTGACAGTATTCAAAACTGCTACTTTTTTTTAACCAACAGTCAAAAAATCTAAATTGCATGTCTGCCCACGAAGAGTCAAATTGAGTCACAATTATAATAAAAAAAAACTTGTATTCATAAAAAGTTTTAATAACTGAAATATGAGTTTTAAGGCATGCAAAAATGTTTCTTCCCTTGGCAATTTGTCGTAAAATTAAAAATAAATTTAAAATATATAATACGAAATAGTGAAGGAATGTTAACTCCAGCCGAGATTGTAATTATATTTAGGGCCGGTTTTTTCATCTCCGGATAAAGATCCCCATAACTATCGGCAGGATAATTAAAATAATATCGCATCTGAAAATGGCATTCAGTATAATTATTATCATTTGTGCTATGATTTTGATGCGATATTTTTTTATTTATCCCGCTGATAGTTATCGGGAACTTTATCCGGAGATGGAAAAACCAGCCCTTATTATTTTAAATCATAAACGTCAAATATGTAATTTTTCCATGGCAACACATATAGTATAGACCAGTGTTTTTCAAACTTTTTTAAACTGCGACCCCGAAATGACTAAAAAGCTTTCGCGACCCCGAAGCTTCTAACTCCCTAATAAATGCAAAGTTTATATTTTTATTTATTAATTAAATTATTAAGATAATAATTTCTACGGTTATTACATGGAAATAAGACGGGTGATGCGCGGGCAGGTAATCGCGGTGACGAACGATGATGACCAACGACAACAATAACCGCTAGTAATACAAATAAATGTGTATTATTTACCTATCTAATTATTAACTAAAATACGAGCACGTGCAATAACTGTTAGTAAATCCTAACACTGAAGAACTCGCGACTAGGGCCGGACGATTTTTGAATTTATAAATCGATCTCTGATCATGAATGAAATAGATTTATCGCGATTGATCAATTTGATCGATTGTATTGATTTATTACAAATTTTTAAATCGAATGCGATCAAAAAGATCAAGAATTTTGAAAGAATCTATTTTGTAAAATGATCAATTTTATTTTAAAATATGATCCAAAAATCATCTTATCGATTTTTTTAAATACAAAATTGAAACACAAAAAAATCTATTTGATTTAATTATTTTTATTAAAAACATATAATAAGGGCTAGTTTTTCAATCACCGGTTTACTCTCGATTAATGCTAATCATGATTATATAATAATTGAAACCATAGTTTCTATTATTATTTAATCATGATTAACATTAATCGGTGATTGAAAAACTGGCCCTACTGGCCGGTTTCATCTATAAAAGTTAAATTTTAAACATGGATTAAGTAGACAAAAGCAAATCGAATGTTTGACAGCAATTTTAATTATTCCATTTGACATGTAATTTCGTTTTGCTTTTATTTATTTAATCTATGTTTAAAATTTAATTTTTGTTCGTGAAACCGGCCATAAGTGTAATAGAAAATATAGACCACATTTTCATTGCATCAACCATTTTCAGGTTAATAATAATAATATTTTAAATATTGTACACGAAAATTAAAGAATCAATGTTAAATGGACATATTTATGATTAAAAGAACGTTAAAAAATCATACTTATTCATAAATTGATTTTTTTTATTTAAAAAAATTGATAATCCCAATTCTTTTTATCATTCGATATTTTCAATCAATCTATTTAAAAAATCAATCAATCGAACTTTTAAAAATTGAAGATCAACGCGGTTTTTTTTTTTAAAAAAAAGACCTCTTAAATCGATCAAACTATTTTTTGCCCAGCTCTACTCGCGATCCCCCTTGGACAGCTTGGAGGGTCGCGACCTACAGTTTGATAAACACTGCTCTAGATTGTAAAAGTACAGGGTGATCAAAAGGAATTGTTATAGTTGGCAATACAATTCCAGAGATCTTTTTATTCCACAGTTGGCACAATGTCAGATAAAGGCGGAAATGCTATTTGACATTTCTAATAAATACAAATAGGTTATGTCAGGACTCTGACAGCTAATAGAATTTTGACTTTTTAAGTAATAGAAATACTTTAGAAATAAATGTAATAATAAATGTACTCAAATTTAAATTTTATATGTCACTGTCAACAACAGGAAATGAATTTATGTATCAGGCTTACCAATTTCAAGTAGTTTTTTTTTATCGCCAACTGTAACAATTCCTTTTGATCACTCTGTAGCTCTTCACAGCCTGCAATTATCAGCAAAAGCCCACTTTTAATGTCAGTTGGCAAAAACCTTTTTTTAACTATAATCGTTTAATAGAAAAAAATTTAATTACCCTGTATAGCAAATATTATTGATGTTAAAAAAGTAGATTGCATTTTACCTTTTCAAATGACTCCAGGGCTGCCTTGCCTTTCATATTTATTAAATATAAACCATTTATCCCTTCGTCTTCAAGGTAGGTGTACCATTTCTCACTTTGATCTATAGAACTCCCACCCATTCCCACATGTACCTCAACAACGTGACAGACTTGTTTCCAAGTGAATGTTTCTATTTCAGCAATATCAAGCTTCCCCGTCTACAATATTCATTCTATTAGATTTTGTTTTTAATTTATTTAGAAACAAAAAACACACCTTTCCAATATCAACTTTACGCAACACAGTACGTAAGCGTATAATTTTTTTTTTATCATCTTCTTGTTCCAAGTTGAACATCTGTAAAAAATATTGGATAATTATTACAACATTTACATAATATTAAGTACTTCTATTATACCTCGATTAATTCTGATGTAGGAGAATTTAGGATAGTCTCAACGGTTATATTATTTTCTGATACAATTTCTTGTATGTAGTTATAAACGAGAGTATCCTTCTTAAAATCTGCTTTAACAAACAGGTCCGGATATGTATTCAGCCGTGCAGTTTTATCTGTTATATTTTTCTCTACATAGGTTTTTAATATAGACTGGAATGTTAAAAAAATATAATTTATCAATAATCTTTACTATTTTTTATTCGAAATATTTTTCTCAACGAATATTTACAAACAAAAAATTCAACCAAAATCAGTTTGTACGTTTCACAAATCTAATTTTTGATAAAATAAAATAAAAATAAATATATCACCACCCGTCGGTAACTGATATGTTTATGCGTGTGAAGTACGGTTATCTGTAATCAAATCATGGCCCGCAAAGATGTTAGAGGTAATTTCAATATGATGAAAATTGTTTGTCAGCTGTGGGAATCGAACCCGGGTTCTCAAATCTACAGTCCAACTCGATATTAGTGACCGAACTCGTATATTTTTAAGTTTCAACATAAAAAAATGTTGAACAAATATTATTTTATAATAAATATTTTCTAATTTACACAAAATAAAACAAACATCCTCGTTCACAGTTCTTAACTTAGTCACTATTCTTGTTTATGTTTGTTCTGACAAAATTATATAAAACATATGATATCTTTAAAATATATAATATTAATAAATGGTATTAATTAGTTTGTGATATGAAGTCGGCCTGTGGATCCTAAGAACCCTGGTTCAATTCCCACAGACGACAAATAATTTTATAATTTCAAAAGCTACCCCTGTGGCTCCTTCACCACCAACATCTTTGGGGGCCGTGATTTGACGACTGGTAACCGCACTTCACGCACAAAATATATCACTTACCGAGATCTGCTTCGGCAGAGTGCCACACCCAGTAATGGGTAGAAGGCGTGATGATTTTTTTTTAAATTAGTTTGTGTAGTTTGCTACATTGTTAGTTTAATATTTAATTGAACAAGTAAAACCTAAATCAGCTATTTACATTAAAACAAAGACAATGGATTGACGTTTGAAAACTTTTTTGTTTAAGGGCGCGCTTCGAAGTTAATCTTTGTATAACAACCGCAGCACGCCACTACTATTTCAGCTCTAACAGTTGTGTGTAGAATGTGATATCAATATTTACTTCCACTATCACAGAGAATAGGGTCGTTGATTTCCACCGAAGTTCGAATTTCTGAACGTTCGAACATTCGAATGTTTTGAACTTCGTCAGAAAAACTTCGAAGCTTCGAATTTTCGAATTTTTTGAACTTCGAACTTTCGAATTTTTTGAAGCTTTAAATTTTAAATTTTAGTAAAACGTTTTAAAATGAGAATAAAAATTATACAAAAACGTCTTAATTAAAACATTTTTGACAGTGTAGCGAAATTTTAAGTCTAAATTTAATTAATTTAGCAAATAATATTAATTAATAATAATTACTTATGAATTAATACAAAACTCTGCAAATGAGTTTATTCTGAAAATAATTCATATCAACATACCGTGTTCACGTTAGGATCCAGACTCACAATCGTATAAATCGAAAATACGGCATATTCAAAAATTCGAAAATTCAGAATATTCAAAAATTCGAAAGTTCGAATCTAAATTCGAAGGTTCAATAAATCCGAACATTCGAAGTCTCG
Organism: Pterostichus madidus; assembly: GCA_911728475.2. Lineage (NCBI taxonomy): Eukaryota > Metazoa > Arthropoda > Insecta > Coleoptera > Carabidae > Pterostichus > Pterostichus madidus. The sequence goes on from OU452314.1 coordinate 29,374,516, forward strand.
AATATTCGAAAAATCAACAACCCTAATAGAGAAGCTTTCCTATTACAATAACAGCGTGCGTGACACTTCTCTCTCTACGAAAGAAAGTTTTTCTCTGTCTGTTACTACTGACGCTGCAGCCAGCAAAACGATGAACACTTTTACATTGCTCTTTTGGACAAACTTTCTGCTCAAAATTTGAAAAAATTACTCAATCTACAATAAAAATTATTACACATAATAAAAGAATATATATATATATATATATATATATATATATACACACATGATTTGCAGTAGAAGTGAAAGAAGAGAGAGAGAGAGAAATTCACGAAATTAAAATGCATATTTTTTTGAAATTTATAAATTTATATGTATATATATATATATTTATATTTTTAATTGCATTCTAAAAATTATTTCTATAAAATTAGCAAATTTCAAAAAAATATGCTTTTTAATTTCGTGAATTTATCTCTCTCTCTCTCTCTCTCTCTTCTTTCACTTCTACTGCAAATCATGTTCATTTGCTAATATTCTCTTTTAGCGTATAACGATTCTATTTATATTTTATTTATGTGTATTCATTGTTCCGCTTTGCGTAAATTTGTGCAGAAAAATACATGAAAATAACCAGCTTAAAACGGTTTCGTGGCGCGTAAAGACTAAAACTGTAGCTAAGAAAAGTCTCATGTTATTACGTATGTAAACATTTCAAGGTTATGTTATGACAAACTACAAAAACAGTAACTATGTTTGGATCTGTGAGTGCTTAAAAAACTATTAATTAAATGCAAAAAGTTATTGTATTCAGAAAGAAAATCTAATTTAAAATATAATAATATAATAATTATTTACCATGATTACAAAAGTTTGTCAGCTGCTTGATACGGGTATTACACTAACAATCATGAATAATACGAGTAGCACACTTTTTTATCGATTTTGCGATATCTAATCAATAATTTCTAAATAAAAGTATGACAACTTAATAAGGAAAACACTTGAAAAAATCAATTTTGTTTAAAAGTGTGGAAAAGAAAACCTATGTATACAAAATAATAATATTCACAAAATGTATTATTTATATTTATTTTTCTATTTCTATGCTCTAATTTAATTATTAAATATAAATTATCTGTACTTTAATAACACTCATTAAGACGCAGATTTCCATATGTAATATCACAAAACAATAAAAAATTATTGATAATACGAGACTTGTTGCCTGAAACACGTCGAATTTCGAGAATTTTCGATTGTCGAGTTGTATTCAGGTAGGCTATTTAACGAAGAAAAAAGTAAATCGATAAATTATTATACAAATTTTGCAAATATTAATTTTCATAACTTGAAGAACAAATTGTTTTTATTTACTTGTATTTTTTTTCAAGGTTACCTATCGGGTTTTAATAATTGCGATAACACCAAGAAATAATTGTCCAAGCAAATTAATTCATTTTAGTGACGTGTGCAAAATCAGCCAATCAAAACAACATTACATTGAATATTGCCCCAGGACTTTAAACAACCAATTGTGTTTCATCATTTGTCATGAAAATGAGTAAATTAATAAGTAATAATTTGCACTAGTGCAATTACAGCGGTGCACTAGTGCAACTCGCTTATACAAGGACAGGGTGAAAAGTCCCTGAAAAATGAAACATGAAATGATTTATTTGGTCAAAACGTATTTTATTTCTCAACATAATCTCTTTGTAGCTCGATACACTTTTTTCGATCCCTTCCAAATAATTCGATTTTGGCAATCCTTCAAAATAGGTGTTTGTTTCAGCGATGACCTCCTCGTTGGAGCCAAATCTCTTTCCGCCGAGCCATTTCTTCAAGTTTGGAATAGATAAAAATCGCAGGGGGTCAAATCTGGAGAAAAAAGTCCTTCTTATTGCGCTTAAACATCGCCAAACATTCCTTTGAACTTGTCACACGGTCGCGCTTGTTGTCAACAGAGAGCAAATGCGGCACCCATCTGGCAGATAGCTTTCTCATATCCAAAAATTTATGCAAAATGTTCCGTACCCGTTAGGTTGAGATGCTCATAGCCTCAGCCAGCTAGTGCACTTTAACTCGCCGATCGACGATTTCTGGCGTTGTATCCTCAATTGGACGACCAGAACGTTCGGCGTCCTTTGTGGTCATACTACTCTGACAAAAATCAATAAACCACTTGTGAATCGTTCCAATCGATAGTGAGGAGTCCCCATAATGTTTAACAAGCGATGCTTTGGTTTGCGTAATGTTTTTTCCACGCAAGAAATAATGTTTAATCAAGACGCGAAATTCACTTTTTTTCCATGTTTTCAAAAATCTTCGAGGTTGCTTGCTTTCGATGGGTGTCAAAACAGAACTGAATGACATATCAGTCTGAAAATTTTAATGCGTTCTAGTTAAAGATGGTACATCACAAATGTCACATGAGATTTGCGATTGTGGCGCCATCTGTTTTATTTTTCAGGGACTTTTCACCCTGCCTTCATAATGGCTATGATATACTTTTTGCACAATGTACTATTTTCACATTGCAATGAATAATGGATAAGCTGTAAATAGTATATTACGCAACCAGTTTGTAAAGTGTTTTTTGTTCTCTCCTATAGACATTTTACACAGGAATGTTGCCGAGAAATATTAAAGTGATTCAAATAAACATCGCTCTTGAAGACAACAGCGGCACCCCCTCCACTAGCATCTTTAGTGACTTCACGCCTCTTTATCATTTTCCAAAATATACTAAGACAGAATGTCACCCGCTAATGCATAAAAAGCATGATGACATATTTATTTATTTTGTGTTGCAATGCCCATTTGTATAAATATGTATTTATTTGTTTTTTATTTACTTATTACAAATGATAACCAAATTTTTATTCAAACTGATACAATCGCAGGAAAACATTGCTGAAAATATTGGCACCAATAGAATATTAATAAATACTGATAGTGACTAACAGATAAATAATATACAGGTATGTACTTGAACTTAGATAAACTTGTATTATTTACATTACAATGATTACATCGAATCGAAAAACAAAAAACACGTCTTTAATACTTTTCAAAAAATCTATCAAGTGACACCACACGCGCTCCCCACTCCCATCCCCTGAGGGTGGGACGGGGGGCAACTTTGAAATCTTAAATAGAAACCCCCAATTTTTATTATAGATTCGGATTTTACGACTAAAATTAAGTAAGGTTTGTCTGAAACTTTTTTTTGATTTGCGACAGGTGACACTGTAATCGGAAAAATAAGTTTTATCCTGATTTCGAAAGAAAAGTATGGAAACGGTCTAAGATGTCGATAAATACACATCAAATCGAAAAACAAAGAAACACGTGTTTAATACTTTTCAAAAATCTATCCAATGACATCAAATATGGCCCCTCACCTCTCGGGATTCGGCGGGGGGAAACTTTAAAATCTTAAATAGGAACCCACAATTTTTATTGTAGATTCCGATTATTTTTCGATTTGCGACAGATGGCGCTGTAATCAGAAAAATAAGTTTTATCCCGATTCCAGAAGAATTTATTTTTATTGTATATTATATTAAATTGATATTAATTTAATTGAAATCGCGGGCTTTTAAAGAAAGAAATGGCTTATAAAATTTAATTATTTATTTTTTCACAAAATAGTTGTATTGACATAAAATAAATGGTAGTTTTTATATTATATATACGTGTGAAACAATGTAAAAATTTTACATATTAATTTGTCATAAAAGGACTTATGATCGAAATGGAAAAGGAACAAAATTGAATTAAAGTAATTTTATCCATAATTCAAGTATTATAAAGACATACTTACGCTGATTTCAGTTGTATTATATGGCTCATAAAACACTAGTATTTTATATTCCATAAAACACTACAAGCAACTTGTTACTTAGCAACTACTTCATGATCTACCGTATTTTGAGAAACTATATAACTGAATCAACGTTCAACGTTACGATCAATTTTCTTCGATACCTATAATTATGAATTGTGGATAAAATTTTATATTACACTTGTGTTTTATATACCTAATAAACCACTTGTATAGTAAATAACTATTAAATATACGTCAAAATGGCAGTTTGACAAAAAATCTACGTCAAAAAATGACACGCTATAAAATTAAATTGAATTTTAGGCCAAATTTTTTGTTAATTCGTTAATGTCAGCCAATTTTTGATGTAAGATGTATTGACGTATAATTGGAAAAAATTTCATTAATTTAATTCAGTTTTATATGGAAACAACACCACTGCCCTAAGCTATAGCTTATTTAACACTGTAGAAGATCTAGCTCTAAAAATAACGATAGAGCTCGACAAACCAAAGTAAAACCCTGAGAGGAGTGTCTGCGGAGGTCGCTACTATCTTCGTTACATTCAGTGTCAAAAGTTATATTTACAAAAATAGCGGCTTATTCAAATTTATGAAATAATAGGACGGTACGTAATTCTTTACATTTATAAAAATAGCATGTTAAAAGAATAATAAATATAGTGAATTAATAATAAATAAATGTACCAATAATAAATTTGCATAAATACTCATATCGTACATTGTGCGACAGCCAAGTGTTTTCATTGTGACTGTATATTACACATTCGCGCCAAGTAGAGTCACGCCATTCGTAATTTACTTGAATGAGAGAAGTTAAAGCGCATTCCAGCAACTGTTTTACTTTGGTTTATCGAGGTCTAGTATTGAACCAAATTGCCTATATTTTTGTTCATGTGCATTTTGTTAGCTAGTTTAATTCGCTTTTACATCTAATACAATGATTTCTCTCACAACTGTTCTTGTTTCTCTTGCACAGGTTGGACTCGCCCCGCTACAGCCAAGATGACTGTTCCCTCTCCGATGACCCGTGTGGTGGGGATGCCCTGCAGCACCGCGAGCTGCTTCTCCATTTGTCGCGCCCCACTCAGCCGCTCTCCCCACCATTGTGCCGGCTCCCCGCCTGTTGCAGTGGTGGGGGGTGTCAGCAGCATCAACCCCCACTCCTCGCTGTGCGGTAGCGCCGGGCTGCCAAGGTTATGGTGGATACGTTTGTGTGAGGAATAGTCCAAGGTTTTTTTTAAATTATTATTTGTTAACTATTAATTTCATTTATTGTACATTTTAAAACATAAAATATTTTTTAGAGCTGTACACTTCTTTATTTTCCAGAAGTACACTCGGAGTTACATTACTTACTGCGCAGCCGACGGGAAGTAAAGCACGGAAAATATGTGAACTAAGGTGTTATTTCCTCTAAATTTTTACAAAATATGTCTAATTTTACCAATAAGTAATCTAGACAAAATTGGAAACAGCATAATGTTTATCAGCCAGATTCTCAAAAAAGTTTTATCTAATTCTGAATTTTGGATTAGCTAATCTTATATTAGTCCGATTAGAAAAAGTTAATTCAAATCACTTTCTGAAAACTAAATGGTAAGAAGATTGTTTTAAAGTTAATTTAAACTTTTTGAGAATATGGTTTAGCTTAATTTGGCAAATCCAAAATTCAAGATTAACTCTGGATTCTAGCTAAAATTCTTTTGAGAATTGGGCCGTATAGAAGTTTACTGTCATTTAAATTATAGAAACATGTTTTTTATTGTTTCTAAATCAATTGTAAACAAAAAGTTAGTACTAAATTGTAGGTTACACTGTTTCTTAAAATTAGATACATTTTAGAGGTTTTCTAAGATTTGTTCATTTTGTAAATAAGGAACGAACAAAAAGCAATCTTCATGCGATCAAAGCGCCCAAGATTTTACTTCCTGTTGGTTTATTACTTTCTATTCATTTAATACTGTATAATCTAAACTACTGCTAGTATGAACGTTGCTAATTATTGACTAACAAGAAATTATATTATACCCTATCTAACGTAAGAATGCAATAAACAAATTCACGATTGACGTATGGGCAAAGACATTAATTTGACGTAGAAACACGGCGGAATATTTATAGCTCTGTTTCTTCCAGTACTAACTAAAATTTTGTATGTAAAGTATAATAATAACAAAAAATGTGTACATAGTAAAATTTTCAGACACAAAAATTATCAAATCTATGTATTTTACAGCTGAAAAATTACTAAAAATATACAAGATGTCACTGTGATCGAAACGGTTTGATAATTAATTAAAATTAATACATTTCGAAAATACCGCAGTCTTACTTTAAAGAAAATATAAATGAGTGTGGCTACTTTTTGAATAAAACGTGCCAAAATTATTTTCGGAAAAAAATTTAAGTTAAAGTGAAACATATGTAATTTATTTCTCTCTAAATAAAAAAAAATAATAAGAAAAATATCCTAACTTTTTGTCTAAGTTCCACAATAACCTACTTAAGTCATCGTTAGTTGCTGGTCAGTTCAACTCGTAACCATAGACGGGTTTTGCTCTACTGGAGCTCATCAGTATAGTGTCACCTACTATTCAACTAGACCAGTTAGGAACTAGTGAACAGTTGTAACGACAGAGTTGAACTGACAAAGTTAAAACCTTCTAAACTTGGCATGATGACCTGAGAGGTATGGAGAACCATGCAGTGCCATCTATCGGGTAAATACGCAAGCTGATTGACAGCTAGCATTAATAAATTTGTTCGAAGTATTTTTCCAAACATAATATAATATTTTGACAGCTTGTTACATAGTTACTCTTAGTAGACGTTCTTACTAGTAGGTAGTCTTTAATTTCTAGTTCTGTTCACTAAAATTCACATGTAATTCGTAGATTACTTTCCAGACGTGTACGCAATCGTCGGTGCTATCGGTGAGTCATTATTCGTTTATTTTTTTACTTAACTTGTTAATTTATAGTATATTACATAACAAGCATGGAAAGTGTACATAAGATAACGTGCGAGTGTATAAATTGAAAAACGAGGCGCACAGCGCCGAGTGATTTAAGTACACGAGCACTGTTATCATACTTTCGAGCGAGTTATGTACTCTATTTTTCAGACGACCACAAAATATTTATAAAAACAGTTTACAAGAGCAATGTTCTTACACTTTGACAACTGATGCGTTTTTGAAGGTAAGCGTTGACGTTTGACGTTTGAGGTTAGGTATTGTAATACAAACTGTACTAACCGTAATGTCAAAATATCAAATAATGCTAGAATATTAGTAAATAAGTAATTATTAATTCAAAAAATAAGATTTATCTGTGCAAATGTGTTGAAAACTCTGCCAAAACTTCGATGTAAATAATAATACAAATTCTTTTCACTTATTTCATTATTTTTTCATGGTAATGCCATCTGTTGTCAATTAGTGAAACTTCACCTGATATGTTAGAAATGTGCTTTATACTAACATATCAGTGTATGTTATTTTCAACCTTCCGTAGTAGTTTATGATGTTGCTATGGTTACTTTCATATGTGGTCGTCTGAAAATTAATTTTCCGATGTGCATATTTATAATTTTTCACCATCGTACATTTCTGATCCTAATAAAATAATTATTTTCTACTAATGTATATACATACTACAGGGTTCCTATAAAATATATGAGAAAATGACACATAATATTATAAAAAATTGATTCAACAAATTTCAATATTGACTATTTTATGTACTTGCAGTTATTAGTTTCCAGAAATGTACGTACAAGATAGACAGTTTTTGCATAATAACTTTTTTGTATTCATACATTACATTCAACGAGTGTACGTAGTATATCGACACATTATTTTCTAGAAGTGTACAGATATGCAACTTTTATTATTTCCAGTGGTAAGTAGATTCATTTTGAGTTGTATTTTTTATGTGTTATTAGATTTTAATTTGGGACTATTCCAGGGCGAAAGAATTGTACAAAATTATAAATGAAATAAAACTTCTTGACGCTTGAGCGAAACGCAATCATACATACGCCGTGTAAAGTTGGTCGACTATTTTTAGGGGTTAATATTAAAAGAAATTATTTCAGAATAAAATACCAATTGTATGGATTTTTAAATGTAATATTTTAACATATTGATGTTTTTAAAAGCTATCCAACTTGGTGCTAAACTAATCAATTCAATAAATTATTTAAATATTAAGCGAACGCCAAATGTCAATCGTATTTTACAGTTTCTACAGTCCGTGGCAAATAGGACGATTGGTACGTCATCATATATTCTAAATAATTAAAATTCTACAATGTCAATATTGAAAATTAGGATTACAAGTACAAAGCAGGTTCTAAAGGTTACTTTCTGTATATTTAATTGTAATTTAAAAAAAAATTAATATCAGTGGCAGGCTCTTGCTTTCAAATATTGGTGATGTACTGATTCATAGAAAAATTCAGGTTTTATTTTGTATTTTTTTTATATACTGTTATATTATAAAAGTAAAAATAATAGTATATTAAAGAACGAGTTTCATAATCGTTATTTAATTTTATGAGAAGGGAGTTTAAGACACCACGCGCAGCAGAGTGGCTCAACCCTTCGAACAAAATAATACTATTTTTTTTATTTTGGGCAGAGTTGTTGATTTTACGAATATTCGGGATTTCGATTGTTCGGATTTATTGAACCTTCGAATTTAGATTCGAATTTTTGAATATTCCAAATTTTCGAATATTCTGAATTTACGAATTTTCTAATTATTCGAATTGTGAATCTGGATCCTAACGTGAACACGGCATGTTGATATGAATTATTTTCAGAATAAGCTTATGTGCAGAGTTTTGTATTAATTCGTAAGTAATTATTATTAATTATTATTATTTGCCAAATTAATTCAATTTAGACTTAAAATTTCGCTAAACTGTCAAAAACGTTTTAATTAAAACGTTTTTGTATCCTTTTTATTGTCATTTTAAAACGTTTTACTAAAAGTCTATAGCATTTAGATGGGCGGTAAGCGAATAGATGTCTTAATTAAGACGCCTAACCTTGCAGAGTTTTTGCAGGATACTTCGCCGAGTTTATTATTTAATTCGTGGCCAACTTTTCGCGAATTATGCGTGAGCGTGTTTAAAGATGACAGATGGCGTTAATTCAGTGGCAAAAAATTCGACAATTCGAAGCTTCGAAAAATTCGAAAATTCGTAAATTCGAAACCTCAAAAATTTTAAAGGTCGAAGCTTCGAAGTTTTTCTGACGAAGTTCAAAACATTCGAATGTTCGAACGTTCAAAAATTCAAACTTCGGTGGAAATCAACGACCCTTATTTTGAGCCTTTTATGCTCCTTTTAATTAAAAAAATCTAGTTTATAAATTTTGAGAAATTTGTAGTAGGTACTTGATGATACTGATATGACGCCTCAAAATTAAAAAAATTAAAATTAAAATAATATTCATTGTGAATATTTAACGAAACACTTCTAAGATCTACTAATGGTTCTAGACGGCAACTAACATTACATACTGGATATGGTGGTGGCTTAAATGTTGATTTTCCTGTTATAAATTAATAAAGCTCAAAATATATTTAAATTTACAACTATTTCAGATCTTGATAAATAAAATATAAATTAATGTTTATAAAATTAACCAAAATAATTATTTTTAAAACTGAAGTTTGTCTTTAACGTCATGATGAGGCATTACCTCATTTGCCTCCCCTAACGAGCCGCCACTGTATGTGTATATAATATTGTTCAATTATTTACTGTTACTTTTATTATTATTTAACGGGCAGTTATGTCTTAATGGGTATTGCGCTCATTTCATAAGCTAAAATAATAATACTTGATTTCATCAGGCACTTTAATGCATACAATTCATTTCTTAAATTTAAACTTGATATTTTAACTACTTAAATATAACACGTCATTGTTTTTACAGACGTTATATTTACGATATGAATTGTCTATTTCCGCAGCAGTTATATTTTTACGAAAAATCAGAAGAAAAAAACATATATGATATATTTGATATGTACTTTTAAATAGTGGCAGTTATGACTGCGTGGATATAACATTCACCTTACAAGCGCGAATTAGTGTGTACTAGTGATTCAGATTTCACTATAAACTGTAGCCCCTCTGTACTGTAATTGGGATTAAATTCCTGTTGTGCAAACAAGTAAATAAAAGATATTACTTTTGTGCCTGTCACAATGTCACATTATTTCTGTGATGACGTAGCAATCAGCATGTTTGTCACGGATTATACATATAAATAACTTTGCTCATAAACTTAACAGTTTAAATATTAATTTATAATCTATCGGCAATAATACACGTTATCTAGATCTAGATTATGTAGATTGCAACTGTTCTAAATATTCTCTTCAAAAGTAGGAGTACCTGAATATTTGATTTATCTATCACTTTATTATTAGTAGCTGTTCTATTTTAGATCATTTTGTATTATTTATTCGTGTGTCTTTGCTCAATAAAGACATAGGCGTTTAACATTCGAAATTAGATTTTTGTCAGTCACAATCAAAATCAAATTCGTCGTATACAACTACGCTGTAATCTTACCATACTCTTTGGCTGACTTACTTCACCTCTGTTATAGTCCTATAAAAGTATAAAAGTTGACTTTTAAATTTGCGTACGAAAAAAGTTTTAAAGAAATATGATCTTTATGTATTTTGCTATGAAGAACTGGACTTGTAAGAAAAAGTAAGTAATGTCTGTACCAGAGAAATAGAGTAGTGGGAGAAGATGCTTGAAGCTTCGCGAACCTTCTAAAATTAAAGACCGCCATTTTTAAGGTTGGTTGATGCGGGAAATTTAAAAATTCAGCACGGCTAAGTCTGATGAGCCGCGAAAAATATTTTAACTAAATAACAAATAACTTTTCTAAAGTTATTGCGTAATATATTATTAATAAATACATAAAATGTCAAATTTTACTTTACATAACCATGTTCGTATCTCTGAAGTTAGAGGTTGTAGAAACAAAAGCTGTAGATAATGAAATAAAAAATTACTTTTATACAACAAAATATCAACATTATTTTATTTATAAAAACTATTATGTGCAAAAATAATTTTACTTTATTTTTGATTATAAATATTATTTGTAATACGATCTTGTTGTACATTTATTTTATCAATTTTTGATAGCGCTTAAAGCACTGGTTGGCAGTTTGAAATTACTCGGTTCCACTAGTTTGAAAACAATAATAGTATATTTTAGTATATTTTATAAAATAAAAAACCTAAAATTATAAATGACTTTAATTAATACAATATTATATATATATATATATATATATATATATATATATATATATATATATATATATATATATATATATATATATATATATTTTATTATGGAATAAAATACGTATAAAAATGAATATCTTTTGGTTTAAACCTACTATTAAAACACCCTGTCACTGAACACAACATTTTTCAACGAACAGAATAAAGTTTACAGTACCTAATGTTTCTCGAGACGTTCACTTTTGGCATGACAACCTTAAAAATGACCGAACCTATAGCGTTCCTTGAAAATTGTATGCGCACTTGTCCAAGAGTCTTTTCCCACTATTCCATTTCTCTGCCTCACACACAACAACCTTAAAAATGGCCGAGCCCATAGCGTTCTCTGACAATTGGATGCACACTCGTCCAAGAGTCTTCTCCCACTACTCTATTTCTCTGGTCTGTACCTACAAAATATCCATATAACAATACAGGAGTGTATTTTAAATTTTAATAGAATTTTTGTGATACAATATTTTACATATTTAAATCGTATGTACAAAAAAAAAACAATAGATACATCTACTCAGAATCACTACCAGAATCGTCCAAATTTAAATTTATTATTAGTTGATTAACTCCTTTACTAATATCACTTAAATATGTATGAGAAATACGCAAATATTTATCACAAGTTATCATTTTGACGAAAATTTAGGATATGATAATTATATTTCAATAGTTTAGCTTTTATACTATATTTGACAGCAGTCCAGTACTTAACTAGATGAAAATTTTAAATACATCCCTTTTTTGTTATTCGGAGATTATAAGTGTGCAGCAGTGGACCATTTATTTTAAACAAGACATGCCAATGATTCTCCGGAATTTTCAAATGAAATATTTGACTGGATACCTGGAAACAAATCCTTGGTTCATATGAAAAGGAACCACAACAATATAATAATTTAAACGGCAACTTTCATACTCTAGTGAGACAATACTAGATTTACTAATTAAGATTCAGCTTGAAGTAGATGTTCATTTATTTAGTTATGTGATTTTATCCATACTTTATAATTAAATCAATATCATATGCAATATGGTATTAAATTGTTTTCTGAAAGTTCTTATTTGTCATGTTAACCGCCTTTGCCTCTATTTTCGTGAGACACCCGGTATAGATATCCTAGATAACACTTGAAGTTGTGACACAAATATAGATATGTGTTTTTATAAAATGTTAAACCTAGTTTCTGGTTCTATATTAGAATAGAGAGAAATTGAAAATTCTACGATAATAAATATTTATATAATTGATAAAGTAAATTTGATACTATTTGAAACAAATGATATTGTATTCCTATAACGAGCTATACTTTCGAACTATTGTATTTTTGCATACTTAAATACTCGGATATAATAAACATGCATAAATTAAAACATCTTTACTTAAATTATAATCAATATTTTTTATTACAAATGCGCACTAACGGACAAAATTGGAACTTAAAAGTACAGTTTGGTTTTTGTTATATAGAGGTGCTGGCTTTATGCGCAGTTGTAGCACTGTGGTAACACAGTCACACCATAGGAAAGAGTACATTGACCTCATCATATAATTTTTTTTTTAAATACAACTATAAATTTTAGGCTTTCTGTACTGTAAAAGAATTAATTTCCTGTTGTGCTGCTTTGTAAATAAAAGTACAAAATTACTGTTAAAATGCAAATAAGTTACTTTAATGTTAGGTTTATGCAGTCAACTAAATTAATAAATTAATTTATTAAACTTAAATAAAATACATTGGTGGCAAAAAAAAACAAAAGGAAACACTTGAAATTCGTGAAATTTTTCCAATTTGGCGAATTTTCAGTTAATTTGGACGAATTCTTTAGAGCGAAATTTTTAAAATGTCTACTTTAAGGGGATACGTGCGATTTTAGGATTAACCCCTTTCGCCCGCACCCCTGCAACTCCCTTAAAGAAAAATTATTTTTAGTGGAAAAACGTCCGTCTTTGACAATCTGTAGAAAAATTAATAGACTCGATTCATCATCAGGGCCACAGATCACAATATACTACTATAGATAAGAAACTGCCCTGTTACGCACTGGGACTGTATTTTGCGCCATCTGAGTTGTGGAAGTCTAACTAAGGCCGTGTTCGGATTGGTAATATTTAGTATTAGGACGTTTGGATTTAGAGCTAAAGATCTGTCGTGAATTCGAATACATACTATAGACATCTGTTATTTGAATTTTGAACTTGAATAAAAATTCTTTGAGAATTAATAATAAATATTTATTGTATCACATACTACATATGAAGTATGTAGAAGTCATATTTAGAATAAATATTATAAAATATTTTTACACAAACAAACTTTTCACCTTGACTTGACACAACGATCAAATGCGCAGACACCATTTATTTAGTGAATTAGGAAACCCTGTAAAAACCTAAATACTTAAGTCCCAATATCCCAAATAATGACGTCATTAGTATTTAATTTAAGCCGCATTGCCGCATTCACATCTCGAAATTTGGTGAAATTTGTAAACACGAATTTCAGTAAATTACTTCGAGCGTTCACAACTCGAAATTTATGTAATATCGACATCTATTATCTTTTCAATGTACCATCTCCCAGCTATTTTCCGATTGGCTTGTTACTGACCACGTGTTAGAGAATTCGTTCAATTTGTACCATTGATATACTTTATTTGTAGAACGGTCTCTAAATTTGGTAAAAAGTTTGGAGTTTGCAAACTTTTGTAGAAAGTGAAATTTGTGCGCATCAAATTTCAGAGTTGTGAACGGATACATACAAAACTATATGTCAAACTCTACTAATTTCACCGAAGTTCATCAAATTAGTAGAATTTGACATATAGCTTGTAGTTACCTAAAATGGATGTCCTCACATAAAGACTATTAGCGCCATTCCTTAGGTGGAAGTCTAACTATAACCACAGTCCCATGGTTACACCTATATAACTTTCTGCTGCCTGATCAGGGCAATAAAGTTTATTCAATTCCTTGCAAAGGACGCAAAAAACGAAGTTCCTACGATGATTTGGCACAGAGTTATGCGTAAAATAATACAAAGACAAAATGTCGTGTCGTATTTAAAGTTGAATGTTTCTTTTTTTTGTCACCAGGGTATATAAAATATTGTTTTTATTCTAAGTGTTTATATTGAAATAAAGTAGAAGATTAAATTCAAAAGTTGACTATTATGTATTTTCAACTTTTTAGTTTAATTTCTTAATTTTATAAAAATGTCAAACTTTTCTGTATGATGGTATGTCAATTAAAATACAATTTATTCATCTTATTTTCCATTTCTTTCTTATATATAGTGTGTTTTTATACTTTGGGAATAGTTATTTGTGTATGTGAGCGTCGAAGAAAAAGTTCGGCAGACACCAAATCATTTCGCGGCATTTTTCACGCAACTACATTATGTTAACGAAAAAACTTCAAAATTTATTACAAATTTAATTTCGAAATGATAATTATGCATTATAAATATGAATATGTAACCAGAGAGACATTTTCAGGAAAAATTACAATTTTTGTACCGACGACATTTTGTAATCACGTTTTTAATTGGTTTAGAACGATCTGTCAAAATGTGAGGGTATATTTTTGTTATCTACCTAGCCATAAAACAAAAAAGCAAATAGATATAATATTTTTAAACTTTTTCCCGCAGTATTAAAACACTATATTTTACTATAAATTATGTAAAATTAAACATTATTATTTCGTCAAAATGGTAAAAAAAATCATTTTTAAATAAACGTGATAGTTGAAATTAGAAATAATAAAACGTCAAATTATGAATGTATACACAATAAAATTAATTTTTAATTTAATTATAGAATTTAGTTGTTGCATAAACCCAGCATAATAAAATATTTATTTCTAAAATATTTATTTAAAATTTATTTCACATGAAAAATATTTGATATTAATTCGTTTATTATATCCGAGATGTACATAAATATTGTGTATTAAATTAAAGTAATTTACGAGGTAATTTATGTACATACAGCGTGTCCCAAAAAAATTATATACAGGATGTTTTAAAAAATATACACCACACTCTAATTAAATTGGAAAATAAATTCCCTGACTATTTTAAAAGAAAATAATTTAAATAAAATTTGTAGAGAATTGAATTATGCATTTAATTCAGTTTGGATATTTCTTTTTACTTATTTAGTTACTGCTGTAAATGACGTTAAAATATGCCTGTGGTTGTACTTACCGACCTACATGAGTAAAAACAGATTTTCCAGTCACAAAACAAAAAAAAATCACAATACTTATTTATACTGTGAGTTATCAATTAATGACAAAATTTAAACACAGTAAATGGGACTTTTGTTGTACAGTGGTTTCCATGGTTACATCAGGACTATAATATTTACTTACCATCTACCGTGGACAGTAAATAAATATTATAGATCTCTGTTTATTTTGACAGTTGTTAATTTTTTGATGAATATTTGATAATCCGAAAGGATAAATTTGTTAATAAAAATGCAGAGTCGAAACGTCGTCTTTCTAATAAAGACTTTATTACAGCCAGTAATCCATATTTATTAACAAAGTTGTTAATTTTGAACGTATTTGTGCAATTATTGTAAAAAGTAGTTTACTAACTTTGAACTGTAAGTGATTTTAGGTCACGAACTACATGCTTGACCTAAAAACTATCGCTTACTGTTCATAGTACGTAATATACTATTTCGCAAAATAAATAAACTGATCACCATGGAAACATTCACTTTCTGATCTTTTTTGCAATTTAGTGCTCGATAAAGTTTTACCGATCCCTTCAGTTGTATTTTTCTATGTAGATCGGTAAAGAGGAATTTACCAGTCTAAAAAGTGATTAGAAAAGTTCCAAAAAGGCGGTTGCAAAAAAAACTATATTTCTAGAACACCTGTATATACATCGACCTAAATTTTGTTTGTGCATCTGCTATTGGTTTATAAATACTATTCCTGCTGTAAATATTTGGTACACACTGTATACTATTTATAAAACACCTTTCGAACGCCAATCAAATTTATATTACCAAAAAAAGTATTTTCGGAGACTGACAGTCAGCCATGTATGTTATATAAAAAGCATCAACACTCGTCATTTCAAATCAAAACTCATTGACAATCCTGTACCCCTTTGTGTATAACACCGTCCATCTGATGGGACGACGCCGCCTTCAAAACGTCCATTTCTTGATGAAAATTCCGCCCTGTGAAAGGAATTGAACCAGGCCTTGTCATGAACACTCGTTCTCATCACATACATATGTCATTTTATTTTTCGAACTATTTTTGCAGTGTAAATGGTGTTTCATTGTCACTTGTAACTATGTTCTGGTTGGTGGGTTGTCAAATGGATTGTTGCAGGCGCCATTTTGTAAGGGATCGATTGTTTCATAGACTATTTTGGAAGAGAACAAATGAATTTGTTGATGGATACTTGTCACTGTTTTCATTTATTGTTTTTTCGCTGGTCTTATAACTCTACAGGATGGGGGCACTCACGTGACAATGTAAAAAACAGCTGTCTGGGCTTGCGATCACTGCGCCACCTACAAAATGAACTATTTTCTTGGGAAGAGATTTGAAAAAAAAAACGATTCTTTTTAAATCTTGTTGGGCTGCGATCACTGCGCCACCTAAAATTGAACTATATTTTTGTGACGAGATTTGAATAGAACGGTTCTTTTCAAATCCCAAAAAAAATAGTTCATATTGTAGGTGGCGCAGTGATCGCAAGCCCAAACAGCTGTTTTTTGCGTCACAAAACGTCACATTGTCACGTGACTGCCCGCATCCTATAAACGCACTTTAAACACGTCGTCAAGGAGATCTGTAAGCGCACTGTTTTTGGGCGCTTTTTATTTTGTAGGAGTGGTATGAATGCTTTTAAATCTGACAGATGAATAACATATAACCTCAAAATTGTAAATTGTCGGCATCGAAGTATTACTAAAAAAATATGCTATAATAATCAGACAAAATTTACAATGCGCAATACAAAAAGTATTGATGAATTGTAAAATGACGAACAACTGTTTGTGGTTGTGATTTTAAATATAGCGCTTGAATTTGTAACCAAGATGGCGGCAAATCACGATATTTTATAGTATATTCCGAAAATGAACCACGGTGCGGTTCAATTTTGCCACGGTTACGGTTAGAATGACGTCATTTTGTATGTAAAACGGAACTCTTTCACGATGACAGTTGTTACTTGACAGATGAGTTTCGAAATGTGAAATTTATTTAACACGGAAAAATGTTTATATTATAAAAATATTGTATTCTGCATCACACTTGCTTTAACTTAAATATAGGGATATAAAAATAACACAAAGAAAAAATTAATATGAGCTTCAGAACAAGTAATAAATTCATCTAATATGAATATATACTGTTAAATAATAAAAATATAGTTTTAAGCTACGTTTCGATCTCTTAACATAGTCTCTCTTTTAGTCTTTGTTTTTGTTTCTGTTTATGTCGGAAACATTCCAGCCATTTCCAGCTCTTAACAGAAACATAACCTTCATTCAATATTTCAGTGAAGGTTTGTTCACTTAAATGAGAAAATAATTGTATAAAACTATTTGAAATACTTTAAAAATTATATAAATTATGAACGAAGAACAGTAATTACTATTAAAATGAAGCACTAGTTTAATTAATTTATACAATTCCAAAATAATTTTAAAAAATGGAGACATTATTGTAGTGAACCTGCCAGAATATATCAAATTTCGAAAAAATGTTTTACGTAAATAAAATATGATAGACTTGCATTATATTATAAACTCAAAGGAAATAAAAATATTTAAAAATTACAGCAACTATTTTAAATTCATTTAAATAAAATATAGAATTGACTGTCTATTGCAGCATGAGACAGCAATACCGCAGCTATCTTTCTCTACAGAACAGCGACGAAAGATTATGTCAAAAGTATGAAGTTTGCAAACTTTGTGTTTATGCGCAGTGACAAAGTCGAAGACTAAGGCTAAAACAGTAGCTGGAAACGCTCAGCTGTATTCACATATGACAAACTCTCAAGGTTATGTCGAAAAACTCAAACGAAGACTATGTTAAGAGGTGGAAATGAGACAAAAATCCACAAAAACTGCAAAAGCAGCCAAACACGTTTCAAACTTGTCAACAACAGCTGTGAAGTTACCAAACTAACCGCCGCTCGAGCACGGTTAGTTTGGTTATTAAAAACTAACCACAAATTTCAAAAACCGTGTTCCGTAATGAAACCGGTTACTGAAAAAACTAACCATGATTAATGTGGTTCATTTTCGGAATACACTATTAGTAACCTGAGAACTTTATATTAAACGCGATTTGCAAATTCAATGTACTCCCTTTCCTGCTTTGCGTTCATTTTAGAACGACAAGTACGGTGGTGTGGTTAGCGTTACGACATTCGAATCCAAAGATCCCGAGTTCGAATCCCATTCAACTCAAGCTATCACACTGCGACTCGGTGAGGTCAGCCCTTTACTGTAATTGGGATTATTTGTAGTTTATATTGTACAGAATAGTATGTATAAATAGTATGAATAAATAATTATTTTAAAATGTCAAATTATTTTAAATTACCAAGTAATAACTGTGATTAGCAATGTTCGTTCTCTTTCCACGTCTTACAATAATAATGAAGAATACAATACAATCAAAATAATGTATAATACTGATAAATCAAATCTGCAATCGATTGTCTTACAAAATGGCGCTGAATGTATCTAAATGATGAATTTGTAAATTATGTAAAAATGGACGGCGACAAGTGGTAGCATTAACTTTTATGTATTGCTTGAATTATATTTTTAATGTGTTTCAAAAGTTAGTTTCTTAATGTATTCGCAGAGCAACTTTATAGCAATAAATATGTCAATGTTATTCTACTATATTCACAAGACTATTCTTCTTCCTACATTCTATAGTTTTTATAGTATAATTTTATAATACCGTCGTCGATAAAGTTGATTTTATTTTCAAAAACAAGTAAGGCATGTCATCATTAAATAGTACGAGGTGTGGCTATTAAATAGCAAGACTGACGCTGCTACAGAAAAAGTTCGCATGCGCCAAAAGCCAGCGACTATCATCATTTTATCGTGAAGCTTTCTCTTTCGAATGCAGTACCTCTCGCTTCTGTAAACAAATCCGTGTAGCCGTTAGAGGTGTGTAGTTCGTGAACGAACTAGTTCATATGAACTGTTCCTTATAGTGAACGACACGAACTAGTTCGCGAGTTTATTAAAGATTAGTTCACTGCGAATATGATTCACCACCACGGCAGCACGACCGATGAGGTCGAATCGAAAGCGGAGAACGGAGAACAAGTGAACAAGACTAATTATTAGAGGAGCTTACTAAGCTTACTTCATACTTCATTCGTTCATATCACAAATATTATTTTTAAATAGTAATTTTTAATTTCTTTCATTTGCTCTTTTTGTAGATATCTTCGTATCTCGTATTTATATTATCTTTATTGTTGTTTTTTTATTTTCATAATTTTATTTTGTGTATTTTTTATTTATTTAAAAATATAACTTTAAAAAACCAATTTTGTGTTCTATTTTTTTCTTCACTTAAATGAACTAGAATTCCCATCTCTAATAGCCGTAGCTTTCGTTCTCATTAGAGTTGTTTTTTTGTTTCGCCGGAAAAATGTTAAGTGCAACATTAGAGCAACGAATTATTGTGAAATTTCACATGAAACTTGGCAAAACTGCTACTGAAACTTATAATTTATTGAAGAAAGTACCTGAATTGTGGAAGGACAAGTCATGGTTTCTCCATCAAAACAATGCACTGGCTCATTCCGCAATGTTTGTCAAGAAATTTCTAGCCAAGTACAGCATCCCAGTGTTGGACCATCCGCCTTATTCGCCAGATCTTGCACCGTACGACTTCTATCTGTTAAGGTGAAATTTGCCTTAATAGCAACAAGATTTGAGCTTTGAAAGAGAAATCGACACGCGTTCTGAAGGAGCTGACAGAAGAAGACTTCCAGCACTGTTTCGAACAATGAAAGATTCGCATGGAGCATTGTAGGGTTAGGGGAGGGGTGTATATTGAAAGTGATAATAAGTAAATAGGTATGGAATCAAAATGAAATGTTAAAACAGCATCAGTCTCGTTATTTAATAGCCACGCCTAGTACATTTGTTGAAAGGTCAATGGAAAAGTTATGTTTCAATCTTACACGCACGCTTTCCAATGATACCCTTTGAATACCCAAAGTAGCTTTCTTGAGTAACACGCAAGTTTAAACGGTTGCAGAACATACTAATATATTATTTTATTCTATATTAGAAAACGATCAATTTGATCTATTATTTTAATTTAAAGACATCATTATTAGTTATTTACTACTCATTGAGTTTGACAAATAAATAAATTCATTCAGAAGAATAATAATAAGCTGAATATATTAATTTTCTAAAAATACCTTGTCATTATGAATGATTGTTTTTGACAAGATTCTATTTTCAATATTCCAATATTATTAATACCTGCATCACCACTGACGCACGAAAGCCTCAAAAATAAATCCACTTAATTTGTTTACACTGATGTTCTATTGATTAAAAAATACTAATTTCAACCAATTAAAAAATGTATTTATACAAAAACCCAAGAAAAGTTTTCCGTTTATTGACTTTTATTACGTAGTCGGAAAAAACATTTATTGTTTAGTATTTAAACCTGTTTTCCGCATGGAAAAACTAATTTGCCTGTGGATCGTTTTTTTAATTATCTCCCCGTATAAGCAAAATTTCAAAATAGTGTATTATACGTATTATGAAATGTAAGTGACAGGTTTTAGGTCAAGAATGTAATTTGGGAAATCAAAACCCGTAGGGTCGAGATTTCTTGAACATTCGCGACTTAAAAAATTACTTACAGTTCGAGGTTAGTAGACTATTTTTTACAATATCTGCACAAATAGAAGGAAAAGAAAAATAGGTTTCAAAATTAACAGCTGTCAAATTGTTGCCAAAATAAACAGGACCTTGATCTAAAATATTTACTTACTGTCCACGATGGACCGTAAATAAATATTGTAGTCCTGATGTAACCATGGAAACCACTGTGCAATCAAAATTCCACTTACTGTGTTTAAATTTTGTCATTAATAAGTAGCTTACAGTACAGATATTGTAAAAATATTATAATCTATTAAGATATTTATTTAAGTTATTACTTTCATAAACATTTATATCACAGCATTGCAATCTTTCTTTATTTCTCTCTCTCTCTCTTGCATATCTACTTTATTCCAAATTCTTTATACTTTCCATTATCTGTCTTTGTCTAACGTACAGTTTAATTTTGAAGGTATTATTTTGTTTACGTCGTTAGATATAGAATTGATAAGCATATTTTAAATACCTGTCTAATTATTAATTATTACAATACGTTACTTATGAAAAAAAAAAGAAAAAAAAAAGAAATATATCATCAAGCCTTTTTCCCATTACTGGGTATGGCACTCAGCCGAAGCAAATCTCGGTAAGTGATATATTTATGCGCGTGAAGTGCGGTTACCAGTCGTCAAATCACGGCCTCCAAAGATGTTAGTGGTGGAGGAGCCACAGGGGTAATTTTATTGTGGTGAAAATGTTCGTCGGCTCTCGGCTGTGGGAATCCAACCAGATTTCTCTGGATTTACAAAATATACAGGCTGTTTAAAAAAATGGGGACAAATAGCTAATAAACGTATCTTTATTTTTAATTGTAAATCTACAAAGTTATGTACAAATATAAATGCTAGTTTTTGGTGTATAATGCTTCTGTATCTTATTTCCGGCTTCACCAGAAACGATTTCAATAATATTATTGTAAATGTAATGATATCCATTTTTTTTTCTTAAAGTATTTAAAATTGGCTTTATAATGATATCACACATATGAACTTTTAATAAAAAATTAATCCATTTATTAATTTTTCAAAATTTTAAATCTCGAATGCTCCGTGCAAACTTTTTAGTAAGAAGAAATCAAATAAGTTTTTTGAAAATTAGCGGCGCCGCTAATCTCGAAAAAAATTTTATAAAAAGTAATTAATTTCATGCTTATGGTATAGTAGTTTACTCATTTCATATCAAAGAATAACCAGCAGATTTTGGAGAAATTTTGTTGACTTCTTTCTAAAAAATATCTCAAAATTCGTGATTTTAAACAACCAGTAGCGTTTCATTATTTGACCATGGTGTCATGGAAATGAGTTAATAAGTGATAATTTTCTGCATCAAAAATTGACAATTTTACTTTATTTTTTTTATCTAGGAACTAAGTTGTCTGACATATAATGATCAAATGAATATATTAATTTCATAAAATTTTTGATTATTTTCGTGGGACAGAATTTTTTTTTGTCGCTGTTCACTTGAGTTTTTGTTGTTCTTAGAAAATCTGTACCCGTGTACATTACTATAGCCACAAAAGCACTAGTGTGCTCAAACAAATTATTGGTAATATTTAATGCTCTTGTTATACAGGGTGATCAAAAGGAATTGTTACAGTTGGCAATACAATTCCAGAGATCTTTTTATTCCACAGTTGGCACAACGTCAAATAAAGGCGGAAATACTATTTGACATTTCTAATAAATATAAATAGGTTATGTCAGGAGTCTGACAACTAATAGAATTTTAACTTTTTAAGTAATAGAAATACTTTAGAAATAAATTTAATAATAAATGTACTCAATTTTAAAATTTAAATGTCACTGTCAACAACAGGAAATGAATTTATGTATCAGGTTTACCAATTTCAAGTAGTTTTTTTTTTTATTGCCAACTGTAACAATTCCTTTTGATCAGCCTGTATTATAAGTGAACATTTTTCCTATGTGCACGGAGCATAATGTATTATCAGAGTGCTACGCTGGATATTTCTTGTTTTGTTTCAAAAATTATTTTGACGTTTACTTGTGTAATAAGCTGGTTTTGAGTTGACTGTAGCTATTTTGTTAGTTTGCCTTCCCTTTTTGTGCGATAAGATTCTGAGAAAGATGTTATCTTGGCAACGAATATGTGTGGTCATCTGCAGTCCAGGCGTGTTTCTTTGGACTGTGATTCGTAATCAAAGTGATCAAACTTAACATGATCATGAAGAATCATGTTTCTTCGTTCGTTATTCGTTATCCCTACTCTTTCATTTTGTGATCACGAAACGACAATCGCCCTACCCTTCTGAATCATACTTTTTCTATGATTCATATTGACTGATTCACATCGAAGGTTTAAAAATGGCGTCTGATGATAAATTTATGTGCTCTATTTGCGGAATTAAGGGAAAGTAAATATATATATTTCACAATTCTCACCAAGAACATTTTTTCTGCTTCAGCACGATTACGATCCATTTTTAAATGGCTCACATGGACACTCATTTATGAAATTTTAAAATAGGTTAGTTTGTGTATTTGACATTTGCAGTTATTTTAACGTTCATACTATAGGATCGCGTCGATCGGGTTGGATTTGAATCATTATTCCTGTTTGATGTTTTCTTCAGTATCATATTTAATCATGATTCAACGCAATCACGATCAAAGGAATCATGATTTAGAAAATCACAATCCAAAGAAACACGCCTTTGTTGTTGCAACCCCAAAATACCACTCTTCACCCCCGTTCAAAAATATGGCGTCCGTGTTTGAACTGCAGCATCAGTCAAGCCAGATTTGCTCCGTTGGCCGGTCAAGATGTGACCGATGTCGAATTCGTTTGCGCGCTCCGCGCGTATTTAATTAGCATTTCATTATCCTTATATGTTTTTTTGTTCTATTTTATTATATATTAACTCGTATTATAGTAATTCACGTTAAATAAAGTTATGTGTTTTATGGTGCGTTATTATTTAGTTAATTAATAGTAACTGCCAGAGCTGGGCAGTAGCTAGCTACTTGTGTAGCTTAGCTACTAGCTTAGCTACATTTACCTTAGCTGTAGCTGTAGCTTAGCTAAATGTGAAAAAATATAGCTGTAGCTTGTAGCTAGCTACTTTTTTTTC
Source organism: Pterostichus madidus (assembly GCA_911728475.2). Classification (NCBI taxonomy): domain Eukaryota; kingdom Metazoa; phylum Arthropoda; class Insecta; order Coleoptera; family Carabidae; genus Pterostichus; species Pterostichus madidus. The sequence goes on from OU452314.1 coordinate 29,398,721, forward strand.
TATTAGCTTAAAAATAACAACTGAAGCTACTTTTAAAGCTACTTTTTGTAGCTTAGAGCTATTTTTTGGAGCTTCAAGCTATTTTTTGTAGCTTCAAGCTACTTTTTAAGCAGAAGGTCAACAAAGTACGCATGCGTACAAGCTAAACCCACACAAAATAATTATTTGTTGCTGGTTCTAACTGGCTCTAATACGCAAAAATACACAGTAGGTGCCAGATGGTATTTGCTATTTTTGATATTTATGTACATAATAGTAAATTAACAGTCATTATAACAAAAGACTGATCATATGACAAAGGCAAATTTAATTATTTCACAATAATTTAAAAAAGTAGCTTTAAAATTTAACAGCTACTTTAACGAAATCTTTTAGCTATAGCTTAGCTATATTTTACAAAATATAGCTTATAGAGCTGTAGCTTAGCTACTTTTTTAAAGAATAGCTGTAGCTGTAGCTTAGCTTCTTTTTTTAAGTAGCTTGCCCAGCTCTGAGTAACTGCGAAACGTAACATTCACAGCTAATAATTCGCGCTCGCGATGTTCATACCCCCTCGTGTTACACTTGCATCATTTGTTTATAAAAATTTCCGTGCGAATAATACTGAAAATTTGTATTCAAAATACCAAAATAAATAATTACATCTCAAAAACATTTATTTTGTAGTACCGGTCATATTTTCACCGTGACCTTGACAGAGACGAAAGTTGGTTGCTGGCCAATGTCTTCATCTAAATATAACAATATTCTCTATAACTACCATTTGTTTTCCCAGTCTTTGTTAGTAATCAAACCATTGTAGATGTCAACAATGAAATTCTAATAATCATATTGTTACGTTTTATGTTAGTGTTTTTTTTGTATTTCAAAGTTGCAATCTTGTCTGAAATGTCACCTAAATGTGAAGTAGCATCTCTGAGCAGCCTAGCGTTGTATAATATTGTCACTCAGGTAAAATATTACTTTTAATATTGCGATATTACACATTTTTGACATATCTTGTGTTTGGGTATGTTTACATTGGGGTGTTTCAAGGCGCTGCAGTGTTGGCATGTTTACATTTCAACCTATTTTTTATGGACTTTTATGCGTGGTTCAAATGTTTTTATTTGGTAAATTGATTGTTTTGTATTCCTAAATTGTTAATATTCACTTTATTTTATGTCATAATGCATAAATTGGGAATTTATTTAATTTAAATTTGTGTCTCAAATTTAAAAGATAATTAATTTGAATAAAATAAATAAATATATCATCACGCCTTCTACTCATTACTCTGCCTTAACAGATATCGGTAAATGATATATTTTGCTTGTGAAATGTCGTCAAATCACGGCCCTCGAAGATGTTAGTTGTGGGGGAGCCACAGGGGTAGTTTTAATATGCTGAAAATTGTTTGTCGGCTGTGGGAATTGAGCCAGGGTTCTCAAATCCATTGAACGACTCGATACCATTGGCTCATCTATCCCATTTGTTTACTTCAGTGTTGCAAAGTTTAAATTTCTTTTAAGTAGCCCACGAGGTTTTACAAAGGGTCGTATTCATTTTTTGCTAAATGATTGTCGACTCAGAATGGGCTCCTGAACCATAAACAAAATAACAAGAATGAAAGATGAAAACATAAAATATATATTGAATAATAGTTGTTAGAGAAAAAATTAGTTCAAAATAATGTTTTACACCAGAGATATACTTGTAAGCGATTAAAAATATAGTGACATCACAAATCCGAAAGGTTCCCATTGGCCACAAATTTTTTCGCGCGGTTAATAAGAGACATATGCGGAGTAGAACGTAACTAACTATGACATCTCAGCACTGGTTTTTCAAACTGTTCGTCGTTTGCTGGTATGTACATTTTCAATACGTTGTATATTTATTACTACAATTTAATTTCATTTTCTTGGGCTTGCAAATTATATTTATCAAATATGATTTCCAACATAGTAAGATTATTTTTGAAGAATTCAATCATATATTATTTGCAACTCTTTGAACGAAACCATTGAACCGAACTTGGACGTCACAACCTCAACACAAAACTTCAAAAAATCATATCTCTTGTAATATAAAGAATTTTCGACCATCGTTTTCACTGATCGTCATAGTTTATCATCTAGTTTCATAAAAAAAATAGGGGTCCATTAATCAAATAATCGTTCTACCTGAAGCTTGTCACTCATTTTCTGGACAGCCTATATTAACCAGTGAAGAACTGGGTAATGGCTCAGTGGTATCGTGTCGGCCTATGGATCCTACGAACCCTGGTTCGATCCCCACAGCCGGCAAACATTTTCACCAACTTAAAATTACACCTGTGGCTCCCCCACTACTAACATCTTTGGGGGCCTTGATTTGCCGCCTGGTAACCGCACTTCACGCGCATAAATATATCACTTACCGAGATCTGCTTCGGCAGAGTGACACACCCAGCAATGGGTACCAAGGCGTGATGATATATTTATTTTATTTAAGAAATTATTCTATAACTAACTCTCTACTCCCCTACATCATTATTATGTCTTTTATTTACCATTATTTTTCCTAAACGAAGTAATAAACGGATAAATACAATTCAAGACGCTACCTTCCAATTTTTTATCAATTTTCATATGTATTGTTTCCTTAAAATGTAGGTAATACACGCCTTATCCGACGATGAGGGCTTATACTATCACGAAGTCTCAGAATATCACAAATACACACCACCAGATGTTTTAGAAGACATGTTAGCCGCCATTTTGAAAAACGAAAACCTAGACGCTGGAACAAGATTTACTTGTCTTCAAGTATTCTTAAAACACAACGTCAGAAAACTAGACACAGGAATATTTCCGCACAGCTACTACGAACGAATTATGGAAGTTATTAGCACAAATGGCACAGGATTATACCATTTAAATTTAAAAGGAGTTTGGATGAAAGATAACCCGAAATCTTTAAATAACGTCCTAACCAAACTGACAGATTTGAAAGTGCTACATATTCCACATATGGCCGACGATGAAGTCTTACTCACTGTTGCCAACTTGCAAAACTTAATAGTACTAAATATATCTGGCGAATGTAATTTTACTGACCAAGGTTTAATTGATTTCAGCCAAGTTTTATCATTAAATAAATCACATATAAAAGTATTAGATATTGGTATGTATGGTGCAGAAAATGTTCCGCATGAAATAGTAGCAGAATTAATTGAATCTTTACCTCATTTAACATCGTTATCTAGTTATTCTTTTGTTGGTAAATCACTGCTATATATTTACAAGAAAAACAATTCTTTCACAAGTAAATTAAATTTTATTCACGATACTGGAACAACAAAAGAAATCTGCGAAGCTGTAATCAAATCTTGTCCATTGTTAGAAAATTTATACTTTGATTCACCCAAACAAGGCGTGATTGAATTAATTAACAAATTTCCAGAATTAAACTCTTTGAAATTGGTAAATTATCAAAGTGAAGACGTACAAAACTTGTTTACAAAATGGACCAACTCATTTATTGCAACATTAAAACTAAGTACCGGCCATGGAATTACAGACGCTAGTATTTTGACAAACATACCTAACCTCACAAATCTAGAATTCTACAAAATGGAGTTCATAACGCACACTTGCGAAAAAGATTTTTTGAGGTTAGAAGAATTGGATATCTCCAATTGTGAAATGACATCTAGCTGTTTGAAATACCTGATAGAAAATTCAAAAGAAATACGAAAAATTTCAGTTTACGAAGCTGTCAAACTGACAGACGGCGACTTATACCGCATGTGTGCAAATTACTGCTTGCTGTATCTCGAGCAACTATGGTTCGCAAGTGCCCGGTACTTGACGGTGAATGCTGTTGAACTTCTGATGGGGCATTGCCCCCAACTACGGGTGCTGGGACAGCTGACTGGCTGGAATATCACGCTCAATGATGTGGACTTCATGCGCGCTGTCATTCAGAGCACCAACTCTGACTTGACGTTGCTTCCGGTAGGGATATTTGCGTTTTGATTGTTGATTGTTCCGTTCATGTTTGACAGATGGCATTCAGTTGTTTCCTGCATGGGTGTAATGTTTGTTTGGATTAATAAAGTTGAATATTGGAATATTGTTAGTGTTATTTGTTTTTCGCATGACAAGACTTCCAGTAGAAATTATGCATTAATACAGGCCCGGACTGAAATGTGAATAATAATGTTATTGATTTGGAATTGGGTTAATCTGCCTCTTACCTCAATAATTTATGAAATTGTTATTTTATTATTTTGTTATTGTTATTATTATTGAAAGATTTATTTATGCAAATGCTAATAATTAGGGTAGTTGATTTTTCGAATATTCGAGACTTCGAATGTTCGAATTTAGATTCGAACTTTCGAATTTTTTAATATTCCGAATTTTCGAATTATTCGAATTGTGAATCTGGATCCTAACGTGAACTCGGCATGTTGATATGAATTATTTTCAGAATAAACTCATTTGCAGAGTTTTGTATTAATTCGTAAGTAATAAATAAATTAAATAAATAAATATATCATCACGCCTTCTACCCATTACTGGGTGTGGCACTCTGCTGAAGCAGATCTCGGTAAGTGATATATATTGCGCGTGAAGTGCGGTTACCAGTCGTCAAATCACGGCCCCCAAACATGTTAGTGGTGGAGGAGCCACAGGGATAGCTTTTTCAAATTATGAAAATTTATCGCCTGTGGGAATCGAACCAGGGACCTCAGGATCCACAGGCCGACTTCATACCACTGAGCTAGCCATCCCATTAATTATTATTAATTATTATTATTTGCCAAATTAATTGAATTTAGACTTAAAATTTCGCTACACTGTCAAAAACGTTTTCATTAAGACGTTTTTGTATCATTTTTATTCTCATTTTAAAACGTTTTACTAAAAGTCCGTAGCATTTAGATGGGCGGTAAGAGAATAGATGTCTTAATTAAGACGCATAAACTTGCAGAGTTTTTGCAGGAGACTTCGCAAAGTTTATTATTTAATTCGTGGCCGACTTTTCGCGAATTATGCGTGTGCATGTTTGGAGATGACAGATGGCGTTCATTCAGAGACAAAAAATTCCAGAATTCGAAGCTTTGAAAAATTCGAAAATTCGTAAATTCGAAGCTTCAAAAAATTCGAAAATTCGTAAATTCGAAGCTTCAAAAAATTTGAAAATTCGTAGCGTCGAAGTTTTTCTGACGAAGTCCAAAACATTCGAATGTTCGAACGTTCAGAAATTCGAACTTCGGTGGAAATCAACGACCCTACTAATAATATATTTGATTAATATATTTTGTTATAATACTTGTACTGTAAGTTACCCATTAATGACAAGATTTAAACACAGTAAATGAAACTTTTATTGCACAGTTGGTTTCCTTGGTTACATCAGGACTATCATATTTATTTACCACCGTGGACAGTAAGTCATTATTATAGATCAAGGTCTCGTTTATTTTGACAACACTTGTCAGCTGTTAATTTTGAAACCTATTTTTCTTTTCCTTCTATTTGTGTAGGTATTGTAAAAAATAGTTTACTAACCTGGAAAACTGTCACAGTTCATGGTACATAATTTAATAAATAAGAAAAAATAGGAAAAAATTTTCCATCACTTGTCTCGTAATTCCACAGAGGTTTTACAGCCCGTTTGCATCAACTTCTCAGGTCATCAACAAACGGCTGGTCAGTTCAGCTTTAACCATAGACGCGTTTCGTCCTTCCGGACTCATCAGTATGATGCGATCATTTATCCAACTAGATCAACTAGGAAATAGTGGATTGTGATACCGACTTAGCTTAGCTTAACGCGTCTATGGTTAAAGCTGAACTGACCAGCCGTTTGTTGATGACCTGAGAAGTTGATGCAAACGGGCTGCAAAACCTCTGTGGAATTACGAGACAAGTGATGGAAATTTTTTTCCTATTTTTTCTTATTTATTAAGACTCAATTCCACATCGCAATAGACATTTTGTCTTTTGTTTTACATAATTTAATATTTAAAGTAAATACTTAAGAATTGATAAAATTAGGATACCGCCAAAATTTGAACCTGGGACCTATGAACTCCAGTAATATGCTTTAAATCAGTGGTTCTCAAACTGTGGATCGCGAAGACATTGGCGAGGGGTCGACGGATGCTATTTACAAATTTTAAATACACATTTCCAAAGATTCATACCGTTGCATGCTTGTATTTAAATTTTAAGAATCAATTAAATGAAAAATATCAAGTCGAATATTTGACAGCAATATTAAATAAATAATTTGACAGTTCATCTCAGGAAAATCTTGTTTATTTAAGGAAAATTTATTATAAAAATTTAAGTAACGGTGGTGCAGAGCTGTGCAGTAGCTTAGCTATATTTACCTTAGCTGTAGCTGTAGCTTAGCTAACTGTGAAAAAATATGGCTGTAGCTTGTAGCTAGCTACTTTTTTTTCTATTAGCTTAAAAATAACAACTGAAGCTACTTTTTTAGCAGAAGGTCAACAAAGTACGCATGCGTACAAGCTAAACCCACACAAAATAATTATTTGTTGCCGGTTCTAACTGGCTCTAATACGCAAAAATACACAGTAGGTAAGGTACCAGATGGTATTTGCTATTTTTGATATTTATGTACATAATAGTAAATTAACAGTCATTATAACAAAAGACTGATCATATGACAATGGCAAATTTAATTATTTCACAATAATTTAAAAAAGTAGCTTTAAAATTTAACAGCTACTTTAACGAAAGATTTTAGCTGTAGCTTAGCTATATTTTACAAAATATAGCTTATAGCTGTAGCTTAGCTACTTTTTTAAAGAATAGCTGTAGCTGTAGCTTAGCTACTTTTTTTGAGTAGCTTGCCCAGCTCTGCGGTGGTGCAACTAATCCTCAAAGAATTTATTAGAAGGTTGATAGTAAATAACAATTAATTCTTCAAACTATCAAAAAACATCAAAATTCCTAAGAAATTATACCAAGGTTCTGAAAGAGAAATTTTTCCTTTACTAATTTCTTAAATCGCGATTCTAATTTGTAATGTAGATTATTAAATCAGCTGATCACATAAAAAATATGAGGGTCGCGAAAGAATATATTTGTGATTTTTGTCTCCAAGGGTGTCATGCCTCCAAAAAGTTTAAAAACCACTGCTATAAACTAAGTAAACTACGAGAAAAAAGAGAAATTAAAATAAATCATATTTAAATATTAAATCCAGAGCAATCATAACTTAGTTGGTTTACAGCATAGGACCGGAGTTCATAGATCCCAGGTTCAAATCTTGACGGTATTTCAATTTTTGTCTTTATAATTCAATTTAATTTCATCCATTGTTAAGTATTTACTTAAAATACTAATTAAATTTCAAAAGGTAAATATTCTCATGAAATAATAGTGTCATTGCAGTTGACTCTCGTGTCAAATCTTTCAGTATATGAAAGAGTCATGAGATCGAGGCTGCCTATGATACATAACAAAATAGAGAGAAAAATTGGAATAAAATCAGATTTGAATCTAGGGCGACCGTAGCTTAGCTGATTTAAGGTAGTTCTAGTCATGACCAACTTCATTGAATTGCGCTACGCTTATTATGGGCGTTTCAGTCCGTCGTTTTGCCATATAAAAATTTGTCGTGAGTTTTTTACAGTTTTGGTACGTCAAGTAATGCCATCTAGTGCTTTTTATTTCTATTAAAAGAGAGTGACAACGCTGTCAAGTTACAAAAATAACCTAAAAATATTTGAAAACTGAAGTTTATGTGATCAAACAAAATACATTTAATGGAACTGGGTGTTTTATTTATACATTCAATATTATTAAATATTATGACTGAGCTTTCGACTAAAGTGACTAGCTAGTTTAGACTAAGTGAATTTCATTTGGCAACGTAGCATTATCTGTCACTTCAGGTAAATAATGCCGCCATATTGTGTACCTATTTAAAATTTTTGAAGTGTTTATAGGTCAAAACAAGGATGTATTATTGAATTATTGGTGCCAACAGTTAGTATTTTTTTGTAAAGATCGTATGATAATAAATATACAATGACTAGGGTTGTTTTTAGGATTTTTTCAATCAATAACCTTTGCAGTATTTTAAAATTTAGTTACGACGTATCTCGTTAGAGGCGCTAGTAGCGCAATTCAATGAAGTTGGCCATGTTCTAGTATGACGGTGGCGACATCGGTCGTCGAATGGCGAAACTGATGCTCAAAAAAACAAAACAAAAATATAATAAAATAAGTGTTTTATACCTATTACGATTTGAATATTATGAATTGTTAACAGTTTGATGGTCTAGTGAATTTTCAAATACCGTATCACCGTGTGGTGTTGCCATTATAAATTGAGATCCTTAGTTTTTCGTTAAAACCAAGGCTTTGCATGGCTATATATCCATTACTCAACGGTACAAAACTTTTTCCTTTTTGATACAATATACATGGATAGTTCTAGAACATCATACTAGTTTTTCAAATAAAACTGCAAATTTTTAGAGGTACACAAACCAAATATGTGTGATTCTGAATGACAATCGCCATAAGCCCCGTGTATAAGAACTCAACTTTACAAGCTAATATATTTGTTCACAGACGGTGAATTTGTTTCATATTTTAGCAGGATGCGTATGACTATCCCCTGTTTACGTGCGCCGAGTTTCATTCAGATCTGTAAAAAAATTTGTCACGCTAGAACTACCTTAAAGCATATGATCGAAATTTATAGATTCCAGGTTCAAATCCTGGCACTATCCCAATTTTTCTCTTTATAATAATTCAATTTGCTATTAATATAATTTGTTGATAGCTGTCACCATTTTATTGAAGTACCACTTCTAAGAAAATGATGATAATTCTGTGCAACTATATTTCCAGAATCAACGAATAATGTTTCTAACATAAAATAGCATATTTTTATTGTTATTAATTTTATATAAAGTTTAAGCAAATTTTATAAAAATTAAATATAATCCTGTTTTTTAAATAAATATATCTGATTGTAGATATGTTGTTATTTTATTTCTAATTTAGTGTTGATAAATAATGATACAATAATTTTTATTTCAGCTACTCGACAATACAAGAATTTGGCCATAAAATTAGCATATAATTTATGCGTATTTAAAATATGTATTGCGCATTTGTTTTTTCACAAGGTGAATGTTGTAGTGACTGTTCTTGGAAATACATTTGGGTTTATGACAAAATTTACAAGTCAAAAATATAAACAAAATAATTGTTTTAAAAATATTAAACCTGATTTCTTGAATCCGATCAACATTGATACAGAACTCACGTACAAGCTCTTAAAGTTTTATTAGATAATTATTATTAATTGCTACACTAATGAAACATACTAAATTATATGTAATCAGAACAAAACAAAAACAAATTTATGTAATATACAGTATGGTCGGAAAAAGAGAGACATTATTGGAATCTCGAGAACTACTATAGGAGCCCATTTATCATTTTTACTTTCTTATACACAGTATAAGAAAGTATTGGAATCGTGAAAAAAATTGATAACGAGATTTTCGCGGAAATACGTGTTTTGAGGTCCACTGAATCCGTTTTGATCATTTTCTCAATGATGTCTGTGTGGAAATGGAATCAGTTACGAAAAAAAGTTTCAAATAAAAGATGTTAGCAAAAATATTTGGAACATAAAATGTTATTTGCAATTTTCCTGTATATGCGTCTAATTTTGAGAAAAACTAATTTATATATTTAATAATATATTTCAATAATCATAGTAGTAATAGTAACAAAAAACATAAACATGTTTAACATTTATATGTCAAATAATAATTGTCAAACGCAAGGAGCAAGTCATAAGTGTTCAATTCAGCGTTTTTAATATGAAATATGCTGTGAATAAGAAAGTCGTGTGGTGACCACACCAATATTGATATTACATTATTATTATTACGAAATTACATAAAATTTATCAACTTCTGCGACTATTTGAAGCTTTTATATTTAAAATATTTTAGACAAAAATAATCACTTTTTTGACCAGCCTGTACATTTGTCAACAATCTCACAGAATCTTCTCAATCATTTCCTATTTTCCGTATCAATTCCACGTCCCGTTATATAGTTTACAATGTTTTATTTGTAAACAAACAGATGCCCTTGACCTGTGCAAAATTTCGGCGCCGACCTAACCTACAAATCTATATAATTTGGCGCCAAACATTCGGTTTTACCCAACGGGACAAAGATGCCCAACAGCCCGTACTTATCATTGGCCAGATCTTCAGCCGTTTTACCTTTCCATTTGCTGCGTACTACATTCCGATATAAGAAGACTACCTTGGTGATTCTCCGGTCAATGGTGGTCAGTTGTTTGTTGAATCTACAAGAGGTTACATCGATATATGAACGTTGGATGAATTGGAAGAGAGACTTTGAAAGGTATTGTCATTGTGAATTATTTTTATTGTTTTGTGATGATTAATTAAGAGTAGTTTGATTTACAAATAAAATATGTTTATTATTAAAAATGCAATTGTGTCCGAACGGTTTAGTTTTCATTGTAAGCTGTGTAGGTTCTTTATATAAAAATAAAATAAAGACTGAGAAATAAGAAATGGTTAGAAAAATTTTGGGTAGTCAAATGCAGAAATGCGTTTGTCATCGTCATGATTATTTGCCGTGGAAGTTGGAGAATGGAGGATCTTTAATTAATTTAACTGTAGTACAAGAGGTAATGTGCACTATATTTTGTATTTTCATATACTATTTATTTATGTATAATAATAACATATAAAAAAATGTGTATTCCTTTGAGTTTTATTTTACAAAATTATATATTTCAATAATATAGGTAATATTTTTCGAGCGTTAACATAAATTTATATTTGGTTTTCATTTAATATGTTAATGGTTCAGTGGTATCAAGTCGGCCTGTGGATCCTAAGAACCCTGGTTCGATCCGACAGCCGACAAACATTTTCACCAATTTAAAATTATCCCTGTGGCTCCTGCACAACTAACATCTTTGGGGACCGTGATTTGATGGCTGGTTGCCGCAATTCACGCGCATAAATATATCACTTACCGAGATCTGCTTCGGCAGAGTACCACATAAAAAGGCGTAATGATATATTTATTTATTTATATATTTAATATGTTGCAAAACTTGGTTTCATTTACAAACTAATTAAATTTTATAGAGTAATAAATATTTTAAGCTGACATCTACAGTTTGGGTTATGTTTTAAAGATGTCAATCCGATACCAATGTAAACGTTTTAAGTACAAAATAATAGCTATATTCCAATTATCAATTGGTTCACTTAAATCAGTTCAGATAAATTAGACAACATGACTAAATGAACTGAATTAAGCAAACTGATGCACTTATTGGGGTGAATTACTTCAACGTATATTAGAATTAGTAATTCTAGTACTGGAAATAAAGTCAGCAAAATAAATAAGTGATCTGCATCAGTAAATGGCAAATGGAATAAGCCTGTTGAATCACATGGATACCGAATGTGACGTAATAGTTTTCGTACTGGGAATCAAGTACCTATACTGTAATTGATATTAATTTTCTGTTGTAGATTGTAAAGCTGCATCCACAGCTATCCAATTAATAATTATAATTAGCAATTAAAATTAATAGTCACTGTCATACTGGCGTTTACAACGACGAAATGAATATTTTATTTTATGTTACTCTGTACAATAGGAATTAAGATATGGGGTAGGTAGCTCAGTGGTATCAAGTCGGCCTGTGGATTCGAGAACCCGGGTTCGATTTTCACAGCCGACAAACAATTTTCACCACACTAAAACAACCTCTGGGGCTCCCCCTCCAGTAACATCTTTGAGGGCCGTGGTTTGACGCCTGGTAACCGCACTATATCACTTACCGAGATCTGCTACGGCAGAGTGCCATATTCAGTAATGGGTAAAAGGCATTATTATATATTTATTAATTTTATTTATTTTTTAAATTTAAAGCAGGATTATTTTTGTGTTCTGACTACAAAAATCTAACTCTGTGAAATTGAAGTATTCTGACAAAAATAAAAAACTTATAATGTAACCTCACCATTGAACAAATCTTTTTTTATTACTTTGAAACTTTTCCTCATATGCGGCTGTTTAGAATTAAATAGGCATAAACAAATTGCTTCCAGAGTTGTTAGTGAAAGAGAAGCCACAGGGGTAATTATAATGTAGTGAAAATTGTTTGTCAGTTGTGAAAATCGAACCAGGATTGTCAAATCCACAGGCCGACTCAATACCACTGAGCCACCTACACAATAAAAAATTGAAAAAAGTTCGCATCATATTGTTTACAAATACTGTCCATTTTAGTAAATACTGAACTTAGTATTCACTAAAATGCTTCAAACTTGAGTTGTTATAACTTTAAGGAAAGTATCTAATTTATATTATTTTGGTATGTGCTAATGGGAAAGGCCAGCTCTATGTAAAACTAGTGACAGTGTTTTTTTTATTATTGCAGGTAAAATTTTAAGTTTTTATATACAATAGGTGCATTTGTCATTTGGATCAGATCTAACTTACATTGACTGAAGCAGATCACTTATTTATTTCGCTGGATTACTTCACAGACTTTATTTCTAGTACTAGAATTACTTATTCTAAATTACTTTGAAGTAATTCAATCCAATAAGTGCATAAGTTTGCTTAATTCTGTTCATTTAGTCATGTTGTTTAATTTATCTGAACTGATTTAAGTGAATCAAGTGGTAAATAGAATACAGCTAACATTATGTTGCATTTATTCGTTTTACTTCGATACTTAGAGTATTGGTGAACTATACTCTACGAACCTACTTACCATTTTCTTGCTCAGTTATATTTACTTTGTTTTGTTTTATAACTGCTTTATCTAAAACTTGTTTTAAATTGTTCCATGTAGGTATTTATCTTTAAATTACTTCTACTTGTGTTACTGAATTATAAAAATAAGACTGTTAGGTTGCATAAAAGTTTTATCGGTTTATTAGCAACTAACGGTTAAATAAGTTTTAGTAAATCGCTATTGATACTAGATAAACAATTCTTTAATTAAAGAAGTCTTTATTTTATCTTGCAACCCAACATGAATCTGTTCAAGGGCCGCGGATCGATTTTATCTCAGAGAAAAATCAAAATATTTTGTAAATTAAATATAAAAAATATATATATATATATATATCATCACGCCTTCTACCCATTACTGAGTGTGGCACTCTGCCGAAGCAGATCTTATATATATATATATATATATATATATATATATATATATATATATATATATATATCATCACGCCTTCTACCCATTACTGAGTGTGGCACTCTGCCGAAGCAGATCTCGGTAAGTGATATATTTTTGCGCGTGAAGTGCGGTTACCAGCCGTCAAATTACGGCCCCCAAAGATGTTAGTGGAGGGGGAGCCACAGGAGTAGTATTAATGTGGTGAAAAAGTTTTGTGGGCAGTGGGAATCGAACCAGGGTTCTCAGGATCTACAGGCCGACACGATAACCACTCAAATTCACAGGCCAAGTCGATACCACTAAACAACCTTTTTGATGCTTCAAATTCTGCGAAGCCACATTCTGATTTTATTCAGTGGGGCTCAGCTCAAAAACCTGTTTTCAATTTACATATTTGGGATAATATTGTTTGTCTTGTTTTGTTTTTACGTTTAGTAGTCATCTGAAAAGACACACATGGGAAATGAATTCTATTTTCCTGATTATTTTTTCAAAACATAGATAGAAAATAAATATTTCCTCGGAGACACTTCACAGATTTCATTTTATTCATCTGCATACATACGTACATAACATCATGCTATATCTTAAAGTTGCCAACTCCTAAACCTTAGAAAAAAGAACACCATCTGAATTTAAATAAAAATAATTATGAATCGCACATTATCATCAGCAGCGTGGGAAAAAATGATGCGTGATAAATAATCATTTTCAGTTTTTTATTTTCATATTTATATATTTAAAAATAATTTAATAAATATGTCATCACGCCGTCTACCCATTATTGGGTGTGGCACTCTGCCGAAGCAGATTTCGGTAAGTGATAAATTTTGCGCGTGAAGTGCGGTTACCAGCCCCCAAAGATATTAGTTGTGGAGGAGTCACAGGGGTAATTTTAAAATGGTGAAAATTGTTTGTCGCATGTGGGAATCGAACCAGGGTTCCCAGGATCTACAGGCCGACTTAATACCACTGAGGTAGCTATATTTGTAAAAGCAAAATAAAAAAATTAATATCTAACTAATATTTTTCTTGAAAAAAAAATTAATGATGTACTTTTTCAATTTAAAAAAGGACAAATACAGCAGATACTCAAAAAAGGACGGTAGGTAACCCTGGTTATAGTCCAATAAGGTAGTACTAACGTGAAAAAAAAATTTGCAGATCAGAATGAAATTTTGCGCACGTAAACATTGGATAGTCATACGCATCCTGTTAAAATATGAAACACATTCATCGTCTGTGAACAAATATATTCACTTGTAAAGTTGAGTTCTTATACACGGGGCTTATGGCGATCATCACTCAGAATCGCACATATTTGGTTTGTGTACCTCTAAAATTTTGCAGTTTCATTTGAAAAACTAGTATGATGTTCTAGAACTATCCATGTATATTGTATCAGAAGGAGAAAGTTTTTTATCGTTTAGTAATGGATATATAGCCATGCAAAGCCTTGTTTTTAACGAAAAATTAAGAATCCCAATTTATAATGGCAACACCACACGGTGATAGGGTATTTGAAAATTCACTAGATCAACAACCTGTTAACAATTCATGATATTCAAATCATAATAGGTATAACACACTTATTTTATTAAATTTTTATATTTTTTTGAGCGTCAGTTTCACCACTCGACAACCGTTAGCGCCACCGTCACACTAGTCCTACCTGAAATAGGGTAGCACGAACACTGTGCAACGTTCACTGGACATCTATTCATCAGATTAATCAAAGAATCAGTCTTCGTCAAACATTCCTCATTCGGACACACCATCCTCGTTTCAACCACATCTTTTTCTCATTAGTGTGTCTGACACCCTGCCGTAGCAGATCTCGATGAATTAATAAAATAAATATAATAATATCATCACGCCTTTTACCCATTACTGGGTGTGACACTCTGCCGAAGCAGATCTCGGTAAGTGATATATTTATGCGCGTGAAGTGCGGTTACCAGCCGTTAAATCACGGCCCCCAAAGATGTTAGTGCTGGGGGAGTCACAGGGGTAATTTTAAATTGGTGAAAATATTTTGTCGGCTGTGGGGCTCGAACCAGGGTTCTTAGGATCCACAGACCGACTTGATACTACTGAGTAATTACCCATTACCTCGATGAATGATATAGTGATATGCGTGGAGAGTGATTACCAGCTGTCAAATCACAATCCCGAAAGATATTAGTGGATGGGAAGTCACAGGGATAATTTTAAAATCAAATAAATAAATATTATCATAGGTTAATAGATTATGGTCGATGTTTGTCTTCCTCAAATATTTTCTAAACTATTGCGTATAAAAAAACATATTTAATTCAAAAAAGAAATCTTTTTTTACCGTTTACCTAATAGCACAATTTCGGAACATGACATTCAGTTTTAATTTTTTATGGCCCGGTTGCATAAAGCGATGTTAACTATGTTGTTAGCTAACAGCATATTAAAAATTAGCAATGACCAAAATATCATTAAATAGAACAAGTTATTAGAGAATATTACCAATTGAAATTTAATTAGTATTTTAAATAAATACTTAACAATTGATGAAATTAAATTGAATTATAAACATCTTGTTTAAAAAAGATCAGTGTTCAAGTGCTAATTTCAGATCTAATTAGACGCATAATTTACCTTAAATATATGTGTCGCTTTTTCACGAACATTCAGGAGACCGATTCTAATTCGTAGCAACCAGCTGTAGCGACTGGAGACCTATTCTAATTCGTTGGCGACTGGATTTAGCGACTGTTTGACGTCATATTTGGCGACTTTGATACTGGCGCCATCTGTTGGGATAGTTAAAAAGTACAGTCCTGACGTCATTGTTGGCGACTGGTCGCTTACGAAGTCGCGTATGCAGGCGACTAGTACAAGGCTGTTGCGAAGTGTCATGGCGTCAGTCGCTTAGCATTTTTTGGTTGATAAGTTTTAAAGTTTGAATAATTTTATGTTTTGTGTATTGTATATTATTATAAAATGTTTATTATTTATATTATTAAATTAATAATTATAATTATTGTACAAAATCCAGCTGCAGATGCCCATTACCGACAATTAGGATAACAACATTGTCGTCTACACATTAATAATAATTTTTAATGTAACAATGTTTATTTATATATATATATATATATATATATATATATATATATATATATATATATATATTTTTTTTAATAATACTAATTGCTTGAAAATTACAAAAAATTACATCAATTTGCGATATGTCAAGTTTAAGCAACAACATACAAATATTTGAGTTTAACAAAGAAAAACAAGTTGCTGTCAGAAATTATAAGTACCAAAACAAAATACTCCGTCGTTCCTATGAATACCAACGTAAGAAATTAAAATCCCCATGATATTGACTGTACTGTGACGTCATTGACTTAGCGACTGAAACTAGTCGCCAAGCAGTCGCCAAGAATTAGAACAGGTCTCCTTCGAAGCAGTAAGTCGCTAGAAAATGTCTAGTCGCCAATAATGACGTCACACATAAGTTACATTTTATCCCGCAAGGTGGCTACACTATCGGTAGAGATAATAAATGACGTCAAGCCAGTCGCTACAACTGGTTGCTACGAATTAGAATCGGTCTCCTGTATAGTACAAATAGAGATGGCAATTAACTGGTCAAATACTCTTCGTTCACTTGACCTAGTATTTGATTGGTCATTTGTCAAATTTCTCGCGTCAAATATCGGTAGCCGCTGTGGATAGGTCGACGCGTATCCTGTGTTCGGCGAGATGCAGTAATAGGATGCGGGCACTCACGTGATATTGTGACGTAAAAACAGCTGTCCCGTGAAAGATCACTGCGCCACCTACAAAAATGAACTATTTTTTGGGACGAGATTTGAAAAGAACCGGGTTGTTTTCAAATCTCGTCCTAAAAAATAGTTCATTTTTGTAGGTGGCGCAGTAATCTTTCACGGGACAGCTGTTTTAACGTCACAAAAACGTCATAATGTCACGTGAGTGCCCGCGTCCTATAGCAGTATGCAGTTCGCATTTTTTGAGGGTTGGTGTGTTAATAATACAGCGATAGTAATCGCGCACATGTTTCGTGTTTATTTCTTATATTCTTATTATTTATCTGTTTACATTAGCAATACTTTTTGTTTCTTTTTACCAAAAAAGTATTGTTGATTTTGTATTTTCGAGAAAGATTTTATTTTTTGTACAATAAACTAATGTTTTTTTGCAGTTCATTTTTTTTAATTGATCAAATTGATTAGGTCAAATATTCCAACATCGGTCAAATTGACCGTCAATTGATAACTTTTGACCAGTCAATTGACCGAGCTGCCATCTCTAAGTAAATAAATATAATTTTACTTACATCAGCAGGCTACTATACAAAATTAAAAAATTGAACTTCATTTATACCGTAAAAACAACCGTTTAGTTCCACTATATTAAACTCAGTAATGTATAATATTATAAACAACTTCATACGGCCGAATAATTTATAAACTGCTATAAAATAACATTTATGTACAGTTATTTAATGTCAATTTATATTCGAACCAAATTTCGTGGTATTATAAAAATTCCATATTTAAAACAAATTAAAAACTTGTAATATATTAATGTGCAAACAGTTTACATATAGTTTATAACTTGTATATTGGCAGCTATTCAATACAAAGCAATTATACGGCTACGTACACATACACAACAGTTATTCATTATAACGCACATGTAATTTTACCACTGGACCTCATGGAATTTCCTACTTGCGTTAGACTCATCAGAACATCACGCATTTCTGAACAACAGTTAACAAATTGAAATTCTAATGGTACTATCATCAAATTTAGTTATTAAATTATTCAGTACGTGAGTATTATATTTCTTTAAAAGGCACATAATTAAATGATCACTATTTAGTTGTATTTTATTTAGTGTAAATAATACATTGTTAGTAAAAAAAACCATTTTTATTTCGGTGTTCTTATAGCTGTATGAACGCACAAAAAACACGAAGATCTATAAGCGAATTTTTTTAACGCTTTAAATTTTCTTGAAGTTGCTACTAAATCTGACAGATGAATGACATATAACTTTAAAATTGTAAATTTTTGCTGTCGAAATATTACTTTTAATTATAAATTTGTATCATTTCTCCAGATAATGGTACTAAAAGCAATATACTACAATCAGATAAAATAATGGGGTGGCTAGCTCAGTGGTATGAAGTCGGCCTGTGGATCCTGAGAACCCTGGTACCCTAGATTCGATTCCCACAGGCGACAAACAATTTTCATAATTTCTAAAGCTACCCCTGTGGCTCCTCCACTACTAACATCTTTGGGGGCCGTGATTTGACGACTGGTAACCGCACTTCACGCGCAAAATATATCAATTACCGAGATCTGCTTCGGCAAAGTACCACACCCAGTAATGGGTAGAAGGCGTGATAATATATTTATATTTTATCTTAGTAAAAAAAAATATTTTTTTTTATTTCGTTGTTCTTATAACTCTATGAACGCACTAAAAACACGAAGATCTATAAGCACATTTTTTAACGCTTTTAATTTTCTAGAAGTAATATGAATGCTACTAAATCTGACAGATGAATGATAATTTTAAAATTGTAAATTTTTGTTGTAGAAATATTACTTTTAATTATAAATTTTGTATTCTTTCTCCAGATAATGGGACTAAAATCAATATGCTACAATGAGATAAAATTCACAACATTTACAGTTTAGAAAAAATATTGCTTAATTGACAAAAAATTTTAAAAAATGTTATTTTAGGATGGTAAAATTTTGTGAATTTAAAAACTCCCTTAAAATTACTAAATACACCAGTGCATCTAAACTCTATCAGGAAATAAAAAATAATTATTTCTAACCTAACCAAACCTTATTTCAATCTTTGCTTTTTTAATACAGTTATGACATTAAGGCTCAAATTCATAGTCGTGACTCACCCTCACCCTCACCTCATTCTCATCTCACACTTAAAATAGAAGTAACTAAGGTAACTAACTCAAATTGTGCAAATTCTTGAGTTAGTTGCCTTAGTTACTTCGACTTTGAGAGTGAGTTGAGGATGAGATGAGAGTGAGTGACGGCTGTGAATTTGGCCCTTATACTCCTCCGCGATGTGCTTCAAATTTCCGAAGAAGTTTTGGGATCACTGATAAGTAAATGTCTTTATAGTGGTAGGGGAAATTTTAAAAATTGGTCTGTGATACTGCATTTTATTAGCCGTTTGTGTTTTGAGATGCGCTATCAACACAGCTGATAAAAAACACCAAGTTAAATTTATGACAAGTCGCATATTTAAAAAAAATCTAACAAAATTATAAAATCTCCTCAATAGAAAAAAATTTATAAAGAACACGTTTTATAGTTCTTTAATATACAGAGTGATCAAAAGGAATTGTTACAGTTGGCAATAAAAAAACTACTTGAAATTGGTATGCATGATACATAAATTCATTTCCTGTTGTTGACAGTGACATTTAAAATTTAAATTTGAGTACATTTATTATTACATTGATTTCTAAAGTACTTCTATTACTTAAAAAGTCAAAATTCTATTAGCTGTCAGACTCCTGACATAACCTATTTGTATTTATTAGAAATGTCAAATAGTATTTCCGCTTTTACCTGGCGTTGTGCCAACTGTGGAATAAAAAGATCTCTGGAATTGAATTGCCAACTATAACAATTCCTTTTGATCACCCTGTACTATTTTATAAATGAACAAGATTCAAATAGTCGCCACAGATAATCCAACAGGAAGTAAATCCTCGGACGCTTTGAACAGATGGAGATTGCTTTTTGTTCGTATTTTATTTCGCAAAATGAACAAATCTAAGAAAATTTCTAAAACATCAGTTTATAATTTAGTACATACGTTTATGTGTTATATTTGAAAGTATAATAATAATATTATAAACAAATACCTACACAAAAAAAAAACTATAGTACAGATATTATTATTGACAGTAATATAAGTAAAGTAAAAAAATTACAGTGCGGTTATATTGGACGTATTTGATTTTGATTCTGATTAGCTGACCAAAACTGCTGAGACATACGAATTGATGAAAAAAGTTTATGGTGATGATTGTTTATCTCGTTCACAAGTTTATAAGTGGTTTGAAAAATTTAAAAATGGTCCTAAAGACTTAAATGACGATGAAAGACCTGGACGTCCAAAAGCCGGAAATCGTGCTGAATTAGTCGAAAAAGTGCGTGAAATCATTGCTGTCGATGCGAATTTTACTGTTAGAATGTTGGGTAAAGAATTAAATACGAGTAAAAATACTATTTGGCGAATTCTAACTGAAGTTTTGGGTAAAAGAAAGGTTGTTCACGTTTTGTTCTACATGAATTAAATGAAGACCAAAAAGTCGCTAAATAGTCAACGAATTTTTGATGAAAAAACATATTTGTGTCATCGACCACCCTCCGTATTCGTCTGATCTATCAACATGTGACTATTATCTTTTCCCAAAACTGAAAATTGCCATGAAAGGAGCGTTTTATGATGATATACCAGCCATTCAAGCAGCCGTGACACAGGTGTTAAAGAACGTTCCTATAGATGGCATAAAAAATCTATGCATACTCTAGTTGATCATTCTAAAAAGTGTATTGATTCAAATGGAACCTATTTTGAATAAATATTAAGTTTCAAACATAATACAATGCGTGTTTTATTCTATATCTAAAGAGTTTCGTTATTTTTGGGACATACTGTGTATGACAATGACAGCGCGGAAACTAATTTTATTGTTTCACATTACTGTAAAATAAATATACAGAATGTCAAACTTTTGTCTCGAGATAATAAATTTTATGCTTTTAGCTTTATTATACACGGAAATATCGAAAATTACGGTACGTTTTGGTCAGCAAAGCAGAATAAAAATAAAATACATCTTATACAACCACATTGTAATCTCTTACCAAATAGACTTCACGACCAGAAAGCATTTTTGGTCATTTAAAATGTAGGTTCATCAATAAATACTTTCACTTCATTTATTGTAAAAGTAATTTTCAATGTCTTTATCTATTCTTCTAAATTACAACAATTTGAAAATAATTGATATTTAATGACTATTTAAATATATCTATAATTATTCATTTCTGGTTAATAAGTATATTTTTATTTTACAGATGGCATTCCTTCAGAAAATAATTATCCTCCTGGCTGGTTGCTGTACAATATTAGCACGATCAACCTATGATTATGAATACGAGCCGTATAGATCGTTTCCTGTTCCATGGCCTGTCAAATATCCTCAACCATTAATATCAATAGATGGGGCATGGCCCATCAGTTATTCATATCCATTACATACCAGTAAATACGATGATTATTCATACGAAGAACCCAATTATCAACAAGAATTGCTAACAAAATCGCTAAACAAAGCACTAACTAAACTCAATCAACTTTTCCCGCCTTCAAGTTTGAACGTACAGGAAACAACGCCGTTCCCGCCATCTACTAAACCAGAAGTTTTAGCAGAAGCGCTAAACAAGGCGATTGACAGGTTAGGTGTGCTTTTGACAAGACAACCTCTGCCTATGAACAAACCTGAAGTGTCAACTGAAATGTCAACTGAAGTGACAGTTGTAAACAGACAGCCTACAGTTGCGCCTGAAAAAGTTTCTGATTCTGTGAGTAACGCTATAAATGAGTTAAACAAATTATTTGCTACTCTACCGGATGAACTGAAAGCTAAACCTAACCTAACTCCACTAACAAATACTGATGTGAATAAACCAGTTGGTTTGGATTTTCAACCAATGAGGCCATCTCCTTTTTTATCACAGCAATTGTTTTTAACCGAATTGAAACCTAATACACCCAATCAGGTTTTGGTAAATACGAAAGAATCTACTACAGAAGGAACTCTTTTTACATCACATCATTTGATCCAACAAAATATAGTAACAGAAAAAATAGAAGAAAACAACAATAATATTGCAGCAACTATTGTTCCATCTCGAAATACCGATGAAAATGATATTTTCACTACATTTGTTCCTATCGTTGAAACAACTTCCATATCACCACCATCAACAGTGGAGCCAACAGTAAATCTTGTTGATACTACAGTTCTACCAAAAGAAATCAATGTCGTTGAATCGACAGATCTACCAACAGAAAGTAATGTTGCGTCGATTTATCCACCAATAAGAGAAGTCGAAACAGAAATACCAACAGACAAAGACGATATATCGACTATAGCTCCGACAATTCTTCCAAATATTGATATTAGATTCGGTGAAAAAGAAAACGTAAAATCAGATTTTCTTTTTCCAGATGAATTTGAGCAAATGAATCAAAATAAGAAACCGGCAGTACAAGATATAGACTTGGCATCAAGATTTAAAGAGCAGTCTTCTACACAAATAACTTTAGAATATAAACCTTCTAGGCCTCCAATTCACCCTGATATTTTCCCTCCTAACCCCTCTCCAAGGCCGCAACTTATTTCTAACCTCCAAATGTCAACAAATTTTGAGTTAGGTAACAGAAACAAACCAGCATCTGTTAATAACCAACAACAATCATTTCCGCAAACTGATTCTAACCTGCATATTGCAACAAATTTTGAATTAAGTGACGGAAGCAAACCAGCAACTGTTAATAATCAACAAGCGACACACACTCAAAGACCGATTATAGATAATCAAAATCCACAAATTACTCTAGAATATAATCCATCAAGACCAACTTTTCATCCAGATATATTTCCTCCCCACCCTACAGCAAGACCTCAAACTGATTCTAACCTCCAAACAGAAACAAATGTTGAGTTAGGTGACAGAAACAAACCAGCAATTGTTAATAATCAACAACAACCGAATATTGACAATCAAAACCCACAAATTACTCTAGAATATAATCCATCTAGACCACCTTTTCATCCAGATATATTTCCTCCCCACCCTACAGCAAAACCTCAAACTGATTCTAACCTCCAAACAGAAACAAATTTTGAGTTAGGTGACAGAAACAAACCAGCAATTGATAATAATCAACAACAGCCAACACAAACTCAAAGACCAATTAATAACAACCAAAATACACCGATTATTTTAGAATATAAACCATCCAGACCGTCTTTTGCACCTAATCCAATATTTTATCCTGGACAAATTTTAACCACATCAACGACGGAGACCAGTGGATCTGAAACTTTATCAACTGTTGCGACACCGGACCTTGCGGACAGAGTTAATGTTCCAGAGACTACTAGTACGACAACAGAAATATTTTTTACAACAACGCACAATAATGAACCATATCATCCAACACATTATTACAGCACGCCAATTAGTTTAGAATATAAACCAACTAGACCATTTTATGCGCCACATCCTATTGTTTATCCTAGACCAATGATTCCTCCAGGGACACCTTGGCCTGCATCCTCAACTGAAAGGCCTAAAAATTAGGATAATTTAGTTATTTATTTATCATCTACATTTATTTGTATATAATGTGATATCAAATTAATTCACTATTATGAAAAGTCTGTATTTGTAGTTTGTAAGGTATGATTAGGTTTTAAATACAATAAAAATTCATTTTTATATATTATGTCTCTTTTTGAAACATCCCGTACATATTAAATATAATTACCATTTTAAAATGCGATAATATGAAGTAAAATTAATTGTTATACGTTCATATTTAATTTATGAAAAAATTATTTTGGGGTCAAAAATGTATTTGATAAGTCTTATATTTAAATCATTTTTGTACGAATAAATTTTTCTGTGGATTAGATTATAAAATAATTTATGATAGTTGTTATTATTTACACTAGTACAATTTATTTAATTGTTAATTTATAAAAAGAAAATTAAATGTCATAAATAGATGAAAATTGAAACATCCCGTATATATTAAATTTAATTACAATATTAAAATGCGATATTATGAAGTAAAATTGATGATTATACGTTCATATTCTGTTTATTACAATATTAATCGTTACATAGAAGTTTTCAATTAATTAAAAGTTTATTTTAGGGTCAAAATTGTGTTTTTTAAAATTGTATATTTAAATCAGTTATGTAAAAACAAATTTCTCATTGGATTAGATTATAAAATAATGTATTATAGTTGTTATTATTTACAGTAGTACAATTTATTTAATTTCTAATTTATAATAAGGAAATTAAACTTAATAAATACGTGAAAATTCAAACATCCCGTATACGTAGAAAGCAGTCTGCTTTACCGACTGCGCTGTCAGTGTCAAGTTCCAACTTATCAACACTTGAAACACCTCCCATGTCCGAAGTGAACCGTCAACAGTGCCGCTTAATGTTGCTTTCGTGAAAAATACTAGTGTAAAATACATTCAAAATGATTTTATTAGAAATAAACAATAGGATAGTGGAAGAGACTTTAACATTAAAATTTAAAAATGCGTTAGCTGGGTGAGTAAACTTATCGCAATGTGTTCAATACCGTTTAGGCTAGGTTTGGATAACCGGTCATCAAGGGTGAGGCAGTTCTTATCTAGAGACGGTTATACAAATTTATATCATTTATCTCCATACCGCAGCAAAGGAAGTTTTACTCATACATTGGTATTTACTTTATGTTTTACATATGTTCTAAGTTTCGTATGACTCATGAATTTGATGACATGTATTCAATTCTTTTGACATGCACCTTACAAGAAGCAAAATTATGTTTTCCACCTGTTCAATTAAATTTACCTCTATTCATTATAGAATTACTCATTACTTGGCTTTAACGAATAATTTAATTATTATTTTAATATATTTTACGTTTTCAGTCATAAACCAGAGTCAATAGATGTAACAGTAGCTGATTTTGACGGTGCTCTATTTCATATTTCTAATTTTAATAATGATAAGACGAAAATCAGAGTAAGTATCAATAAATTTATTACCTCATCCTGTTATTAATGTATGCTCCTGTATTTAGGTCAGTATATCATTGAAATTTTACAAAGAATTACAAGAGCACGGGGCGGATGAACTACTAAAAAAGGAATACGGTAGTCTTCTAATTTCTCCCGAAGATGGTATGTAGCGAATTAAACGATTTTTTATCTATTTTCCTTTCAAATATGTTTATTATATCTACTTCCTGTTTCCTGTCTTCGCTTTGGTCAACTCTTGATAAACCACTAGCATATACTTTGCCAAATAATTATTTTTATCGTTATAATTATATTATTTAAATGTTTATTAAAAAGATTCTATAATAATTTCGAAATTTTATATATGGGATCAAATCCAAAACAAGAACCTCAAAAGGCAAAATCTACTTGAATTGTAATTAAATATAATATATATCATCAAGCCTTCTACCCATTACTGGGTGTGGCACTCTGCCGTAGCAGATCTCGGTAAGTGATATATTTTTGCGCGTGAAGTGCGGTTACCAGCTGTCAAATCACCGCCCTCAAAGTTATTAGTGGAGGAGGAGCCAAAGGGGTAGTTTTAACGTATTTAAAATTGTTTATCGGCTATAGGAATCGAACCCGGATTCTCAAATTAATTAATTTATGCCCGGTATTATAAACGTCAAATAAGTTTACTTCCAAAGTAAATTAAATTTATTCATTCAAATGACAGTCGAATTTTTTACGGTAATGTTATATATGCCATAAAAGAAATATAAATAAATAAATATATCATCACGCCTTCTACCCATTACTGGGTGTGGCACTCTGCCGAAGCAGATCTTGGTAAGTGATATATTTTGCGTGTGAAATGCGGTTACCAGTCATAAAATCACGGCCCCCAAAGATGTTAATGGTGGAGGAGCCACAGGGGTAGCTTTTGAAATTAAGAAAATTGTTTGTCGCCTGTGGGAATCGAACCAGGGTTCTCAGGATCCACAGGCCGACTTCATACCACTGAGCTAGTCACCCCATTTTTGACAGTAATGTTATATATGCTATAAAAGAAATAATATTGATTCGAATATGTTGATTAAATTAAATATGTATTCTGTCCTTTTTAATACTGGACTTTATTTAAATCCTTATATTTTGTGGAAGTAAATTGTTGGCTTGTAATTTATGTGCTTCCAGATTTCAGAAATCAAACTGTAAGCTCATAAAAAACAAGTTACTCAGATCTTTAAACTAGGTTTTAGATAAATAAGCGTTACTAGAAAGATAAGTAATAAAATCACATTTTTGCGTCGTTTTTTCAATAAATAATCATTTAAAAACTTGTAGGATACAACGTATCCGTCCTCGTGGACATCGACACCATCCCCGACGACTGGGAAGCCATCGTCAAACGCATCGGTCTCCTCAAGCGTCACTGCTTCGCCAGCGTGTTCGAGAAGTACTTCGACTTCCAAGAACGCGGCGAAGAGGGCCATAAGCGCGCTGTCATCAACTACCGCGCTGACGAGACTCTCTACGTGGAGGCAAAATCTGACCGCGTCACCGTGGTGTTCTCCACCATCTTCAAAGACGAGGATGATGTTGTCTTAGGCAAGGTGTTCATGCAGGAGCTGAAAGAGGGACTCAGGGCTTCGCATACGGCCCCGCCGGTGCTGTTTAGCCACAGAGAGCCTCCGCTAGAATTGCAGAATACCGATGCGAGAGTTGGGGAGAATATTGGTTATGTTACCTTTGGTAAGTTAGGATTTTGTTATGTTTATTAGAGAATGGAATAAATAGATTATTCGAATTTAGAGTACTTAACTTTGATGCAGATATGATATAATAAATTTAGAAAGCGATTTATTATTATTATACAATCTTATTTACAAAGTACATTTATCTTATCAACAAGATTAGAAGTATCTAAGCCAACGTATTCAGCATTTCTTATTTCAATTCGTCGAATAATATTTGTTAATTTTCAAGAATTTTAAAATTATCCTACTAAAAGAAAATTTACAAATTTGAATTGAATTTATTATTGTATTGTTGTATTTGTTTAAGAAAGTAAAAAATAATTTCTCATGATTTCTTGGATTTTATGGCTTTAATAAAAATTACAAAAGAAGACGACGTTTCGAATATGATTTTGATTTATTGTCAAGTCGATTAAAATAATATTTAAAATGTAATTTATAATTTTAAATATTATTCTAATCGATTTGATAATGAATCGAAACCAGATTCGAGAAATCTTCTTCTCTTGTAATTATGATTAAAGCCATGAAATACAAGAAATCAGTAGAAATTATTTTTTATTTTTATCCAATTGCATCGTCAAAAAGATAATTTTAAACTCTGTTCAAATAAATGCAAGCAATATTACATGTCGTATGACGTTGCTGTCATTCAATTTGTTTTTACTTATTGAAACCAAGTTTAAAATTTAACTTTTTGCGGTGCATCCTCTTATACATTTTTTTATTTTTGTAACCTTTAACTGTATTTATTTTTACAATATTTTTTGAAAGGCGTAAATGCAATTTTTGTGATTAAAAAATTAATTTTTGTTAGGATTGCAGGTTTAAGTTATGAATAATAAAGTATTACAAACTTTGTTACATTCTTAATATACCGTTACTAGCCTAAGTTTGCATAGTAATTTTCAAATATATATCTATATTGTATATAAATTTAAAAATTTAACTTGAATATTGATTTTTGTAGAACTAAAATTTAAAATATTGATGCTGGGTTGCAAGAAAAAAAGAAAGAGCTCTTTAGTTAAAGAATTGTTTATGTAGCAACAGCATCAATAGCGATTTTCTGAAATTTATTGAACCGTTAGTTGCTAATGAACCGATAAAACTTTCATGCAATCCCGCATCAATTTATTTTTAAAAAATTGAAAGGAAAATAATAGTAAACAAAGGGAAATTAGTCGTAATCCAGCAGATGTGTCATAAGCTGAAGTGTGCGAGTTCAAACTTTATTGACTTCAACTTATATAATAAGAACGGATTGTATCCAAATGGCTTAGGTTTCTCCTGGATTGGAATTAAGTTCCTGTTGTTCAGAGTAGCAAATAAATAAATATAACAAAAAAATTAGTTTACCGCGCCAAAAGTTACATTTTAATGTATTTTCAATTACACAGGACGTCAGTCAATAAATAACCTTTATTCACATAACCGACGACATCTGAATGATGTCGTCGGTTATGTGTATAAAGGTTATTTATTGTCTGAAGCCCTGTGTAATTGAAAATACATCATATTTCCCAGTCACTTAATTTTTATATTAGTTACATTTTAAACTTGGTTTAAATAAATAAAAGCAAACCCAAGTTACATGTAATATGAAATATTGCTGTCAAACAAACGATTTGTTTTTATTTATTTATACGAAATTTCTTTATATTACAGTTCTCATCTGATGAACATGTATTGAATATTTATTAACAATGTTGATTGTATAGTGTTATTTCCGCGACATACATCGCGGGCGACACGCGACAACACCATCAACCTGATCCACATGTTCCGGCACTACCTGCACTACCACATCAAGTGTTCCAAGGCGTACATCCACTCGCGTATGCGCGCCAAGACCTCCGACTTCCTCAAGGTACTCAACCGAGCCCGCCCCGAGCAGCGCTCCAACGAGAAGAAGACAATCACGTATGTATCACAATTAAATCATTATTACAGGGTTTGAATCTCGCTATTCACCGAGCAAAATCTATTCTGTAATTAGATTATTATCTGTTAATGATTGATAAGGCGCGGTGGTCGAGCGTGTTAATGCAAATCTCTTAGCATGCTGTGACGTCACCCGAACCAAGGTTCGTCAGTTCGAATCCGCCTGGCGACAAAGTATGATTTGTCGTTAAAATACAGTTACTTGTATTAATCATACTCGGGCACTATAAGCTAGTCACTTGTACATATGCCTTAAAAAGTAACATCGACTACGGAAATCGGCAGTACGGCAGCGTAAAAACTGCGGCTCGGTGTGCCCGGTAGGCTCAGGCCCGATTAGGGCTGTAGTGCCATTGAAGAAGGAGAAGAATGATCGATAAGTTAATGATAACCTCTATTTTTCATGTTTACTGTATAGATTAACACCACTTCGACTTTTTGTAGCTAAAATAATTTAATCTGTTCTTTCTATTTTATTTTTATGAATTTTGATCTCGTATGAAACTGCCATTATAAAAATATTATTTTTTAATCGCACTTTTACGAAATTACCACCAGCTGTCATTAAATTAATTTTTATAATATCAGCTACGTATATAAAATAAATAAATATATCATCACGCCTTCTACCCATTACTGGGTGTGGTACTCTGCCGAAGCAGATCTCGGTAAGTGATATATTTTGCGCGTGAAGTGCGGTTACCAGTCGTCAAATCACGGCCTACAAAGATGTTAGTGGTGGAGGAGCCACAGGGGTAGGTTTTGAAATTATAAAAATATGCTTGTCGCTTGTGGGAATCGAACCGGGGTTCTTAGGATCCACAGGCCGACTTCATACCACTGAGCTAGCCACCCCATACAAATAAGAAAAATATATCAAAATAACAATAAATTGCCAGGGTAAATTATTCTGGCTACAGAATATCAAAATTATAATAATCTATGCAGTAATCATGAAAAATAAAACTTGTCATTAACTTATCGATCATTAACAGATAATGATCCTGTTATAGAATAGAGGAGATTGTCTATTACCGATCGGTACATTAATGACAACTCTCATTTTTCATAATTACCACCATTTCGACGTTCTTTGATTAAAATAATTAATTCTGTTATTTCTATTTTACTTTTTCTGCATTTTGTTCTCGTATGGAGCTACCAGTATAGCATATATTAATTTTAACAGCACTTTTTATGAATCTGTCTTGTTTAAATTGAATCACGTTTTTAAATGTTTATATAATTGAGTCATTATTATTTTGTATTATGATTTCATCTTTTTTTTATAGTTTATTGTATGTAATATAAATGAGATGAAATGTCACGTTAAATTCTAACATATTTTTATATTTTGACAAGAAGAAAAGTTAAAAAATAAAATATCTACAACTCAGTTCTCAAAAGTTTTAGCTATTCATGAATTCTGGATTATCTAAACTTATTATAATTCGATATACGGGGTAATGGCTCAGTGTATCAAGTCGGCCTGTGGATTCAAAAAACCCTGGTTCGAGCCCCACAGCCGACAAAACATTTTCAGCAATTTAAAATTACTCCTGTGGCTCCTCCACCACTAACATCTTTGGGGGCCGTGATTTGACGACTGGTAACCGCACTTCACGCGCAATATATATTACTTACCGAGATCTGCTTCGGCAGAGTGCCACACCCAGTAATGGGTAAAAGGCGTGATGATATATTTATTTATTTTATTCTAACTCGATATTAAACAGTTAATCAAAATTACATTCTAAATATCAAATGGTAATTAGATTATTAAAACTTTTTTAAATATATATTTTAGCTAAATTTCACTAAACTAAAATACACGATTAAACTAAAAAAAAATTGAAATCAACCTGGAAGCTTCTTAAAATCATAAACAAAATACAAATATTGCACTATTTATTTTCCTCTCATTATAATTGTATACTACAAATAAACATTGTTTTAAACATAAAAATTAAATACATCTATATGTATTTATTGAACCGTTTCAAATATTTTAAAACGGACATTGTTCCGGTGACAGCTAATGCAGTAGACAGTTATGAAGAGGATTTGTCGCTTTGTAAAGAATGCAATTTAAAGTTCCGAAAATTATCAGTAATGTCTCATTCTCAGTGAAAAAGGTCCATTAGTACTTACAATTAGCAATTGCAATTAATAGTTACTGTCGTATGTCAAAGAATGCTAGTGTTCACACTTTCAAACCAATATAATTATATATTATTTAAATAAGTATTAAGTGAAATATTTACAAATGTCAAACTTTTTTTAATGCGATAGATGTATTATTTTATCTTTACCTAGGATTTTCAAATTTTTCTTTTATGTGACAATATTTAGCAAATATGAGAGTGATAATAATTAAAATAATTCAAAGAGAAGACAGACCTGTATTACACTATTTTTTGATTATATTTATTGTTTGTTAATCCTTATTACTTTCAAAGTTCACTACATTTTCATTTCTCACTAATGAATTTATTGTGCTTTTAATTTGGATCGCAAGTTTTAAGATGCTTCCACTAATTGCTAATTAAATAGCTGTGAATACAGCCTAAGTGGTAGCCGATTGTAATATTTCAAACAGCGTAATTCTCAAAAAAGTTTTAGCTAATCGTGTTACAATTTGAGTTCAAAAAAATGATTTGAATTAACTTTTTAAAATCGGAATAGCATAAAATTAGCCAATCAAAAATTCAGATCAGCTAAAATCGAACTGTGACAGCCAGATTCTCTAAAAAAGTTTTAGCTAATCCTGAATTATGGATTAGCTAATCTAATGCTAGTACGACTTAAAAAAGTTCATTCAATTTATTTTCAGAAAACTAAATGGTAAGAAGATTATATTAATGTTTATTTAAACTTTTTTGAGAATATGGTTTAGCTTAATTTAACAAATCCAAAATTCAGGATTAGCCAAATTCTAGCTAAAACTCTTTTGAGGATTGGGCTGCTCGAGTTTTAGTTAATCCTGAATTTTGGATTAGTCAAAATAAGCCAAACCATATTCTCAAAAAAGTTTAAACAAATTCTAAAATAATCTTGTTACCCATTTGATAGCTAAAAAAAATTGAGAATAAATAAAATAAATAAATATATCATCACGCCTTCTACCCATTACTGGGTGTGGCACTCTGCCGAAGCAGATCTCGGTAAGTGATATATTTTGCGCGTGAAGTGCGGTTACCAGCCGTCAAATCACGGCCCCCAAAGATGTTAGTGGCGGAGGAGGCACAGGGGTAGCTTTTGAAATTATGAAAATTGTTTGTCGCCTGTGGGAATCGAACCAGGGTTCTTCGGATCCACAAGCTGACGTCATACCACTGAGCTAGCCACCCCATTAAGAATGATTAATAATAATGTCGTGAAAGTAACAATATAATAATTAATCAAGTTTATATAACCAAGTGTACATATTGTTTCGAGTGAATTACATCATGATACTAATGAAATTTGTATGTTACAGAGGAAGAACATTTGTTCGGAAAGAATGATGCAGTGACATCTAGTTAGCTAGCGAACGTTGCAGTGTACAAAGTGCAGAATGTATAGAACATTACATAACACGAGCTCAACAGTCAAGTCATGTCAACTAACTGCCAAGCAGCAGGTTATGTTGGTCAGCCTGTCTTCACGCTACGCCGGACTAACTAACGGTGAGCCAACCAACACAACGCCACAAACAAACTCTATCATCCTCTTTCCGTACTCATGCGGGATTTTCACATGTGTTAGTCGGCAAGAGCTTTCACTGTGTGCAGTCAATACTACCTATCACCTTAGACCAGCGAATGCACCCTCGATTTCTCCTATCATACTTTATTTTCATTAGTTATTCATTCTAGTTTCAAAACAGATTTCTTGAATAAAGAAAGTAAGCTGTAGACAAAAACCGAAGTAAATTTGAAATAGTTTTATTATTTTTAGTTTATCAGTTTTGACTATTTATGGCTATAAACTGCACCGATCATAATTTTAGTACACTTCACTACAAGTCAAAAGAGAAATTCTAACCTAGAAAAATGTGGCAAATTTTGATTCATTTAGTTGTTAACGGAAAAGTATAGTGTATAACTTGTACTGAATTGAATATTTTCAGCACATGTTATACAATATACTAGTTTGTATTATTTACAGTTTTTTAGTTAATTATTTTTTATTCTAAATAATAGTAATTATTCCTTGTTGTCACAAAATAGCTTTGCGCAGAGGCGATATCATAAACGCGCAATTATTAAAAGTTAAAAATGTTGCACAAAATTATCAAAATATATTCGTCATGGAAAAATTAAAATAATTAATATTTAAATAATTAATCTAATTAATATTTAAATAATTAATCTAATTATTGAAAATTCATTTTAAATATTTTAATAAACCTTCATTTATTTGACCTTGTCAATATATGAATTTTTGTTCGATCAAAATTAAACCAATATCTATTTTTTTTCATAATTATTTATAAGAATTATGGTCATTTGCATCGCTAAAAGTTAAATTTTACCTTTGTTTAAATAATTAAAAGCAAAGCGAAGTTACATATACGAAATTAATGACATTTTTAAAGTAACCCGATGGGTTACTTTTATTTAATAGGATGCGGGCACTCACGTGACACTTTGACGTTTTGTGATATAAAAACAGCTGTTCGGGCATAGATCACTACGCCACCTGCAAAATGAACTATTTTTTTGGGACGATATTTGAAAAGAACAGTTCTTTTCAAATCTTGTTGGGCTGCGATCACTGCGCCACCTACAAAATGAACTATTTTTTTGTGGCGAGATTTGAAAAGAACAATTCTTTTCAAATCTCGTCCCAAGAAAAATAGTTCATTTTGTAGGTAGCGCAGTAATGTTTGCCCGAACAGCTGTTTTTACGTTACAAAACGTCACAGTGTCACGTGAGTGCCCGCATCCTATTGGCATGTTTTAAGTAACCCAGAACAGTTCCCGAACTGATCCTACTGCTCCAGCCATTTTGGTGGGTTGACAGATTCAACCCGTTCTCTCTCTCTTTCAAATCAACTTGTGTTCCTTGTTATCCGTTTTGAATTGGTGGCATCGCAATTTGTATTTATGCAGATGTCACTTAGAACGTGCATCCACATTTTAAATTTATCGCTAATTTTTACAACTGACACTAGATGCATCATTAATTTGAAGGAACACGAATTAGTTCTAGATCAGGTCAGGGTTGAACCCAAAGTTCCCAAACTAATACGGTCATTACTGTCAAACATTCGATTTGCTTTTATTTATTTAAACTATGTTAAGTTTTAGCGGTGCAACTGGCCATTCATCGTATTATTTTGCAGTATTTTTAGAATACTAAATTAATTTATCGATATTGAAATAAATTATATGATTTTTAAATGCATTAAAAATATTTCTAAATTATTTCAGATAAAAATAATTAAAGTAAAAAGTAAAAATCTAAGGCTAATTTATTCTTAGTTAAAAATAATTGCAATAAAAATCTTTTATTTAAAATAAATTTCTCTAAAATAATTTAGTGAGTTTGAATGCAAACATTGTTGTTGTTGATTTATTTAGAATG
This sequence comes from Pterostichus madidus, assembly GCA_911728475.2. Lineage (NCBI taxonomy): Eukaryota > Metazoa > Arthropoda > Insecta > Coleoptera > Carabidae > Pterostichus > Pterostichus madidus. The sequence continues at coordinate 29,433,113 of OU452314.1, forward strand.
TCCTATAATTAGTTAGTACGAATAATATTAAAAATATTTAAAAAGGTATGATTGACTGTGCGCACTGAAAGTTTCGCCGAACAAATTGTTTATTATTTTTATAGATTGCATTTCTTAACAGCAATATTTTTACATTTATGTTGCTTTTGTAAAGTAAAATATTTTACAATGGTTCATAAGATTCCTATGTAGCCCCAAGATTAGAGATTTATTTATTGTATAAATTTGACTCCTAATTATAATTGAGAATGTTTTAATCATCTTTTGTGCAAGAGCATCTTTTTTTTTACATTGAAAATAACATTATTTAATTAATAGATATGCTTTATTATTTTGATATTGTCCAATACGATGTATATATAAAATACATTTCCATTATTTTAATTCGTTTTTTATTTTGTCATCTTTTGGTTGATTTTTAGTCGCTTGCTCTATCTGATTTGTCAGAAGCTTAACTCGTTATGTAATTGTATGATTAGCAAAACAAAAATGTAATTATCTTTAGGCATTTGTTGTGATAAACTGTTTTTTGAAAAATTAATATATTCCTATGAAATAATCTTCTGTAACACTACTAGAATAAATAAGATGTGGTTGCAATTATTATTCATTGTTTTATACACGCCGTTAACTAAAAAGCAAAGCTGAAATATGTACTTTTAATTATTTTCAAATTAAGCCACATTCATGACGATAACTACAAAAATTGCTGGCGCTAAAAATTGCAGATAATTAAATAAATTTAATGCACTTTTACTTTCCAATCTTGAATAAATATTTTTAAAAACGATTTCAAATTTAGAAAAAAAATTACTAGACTATTGAGATCCAATTCTTCAACTTTTGATCTTTAAAAATGATTGACTATATTTATTCACCCGTAATCTTAAAAATTATATATATTTTTCAATTTTCTGAATTTGTAATTATAGTTGTATTCCATTTGGCACTTGGTTCACTTAAATTAGTTCAGATAAATTAGACAGCATGACAAAATGAACTGAACTAAGCAAACTGATGCACTTCTTGGGGTGAATTACTTCAAAATAAATTAGATTCTGTAATTCTAGTACTGAAAATAAAGTCAGCGAAACAAATAAGTGATCTGGTTCAGTAAATGTAAGTTAAATCTGATTCAAATGGCAAATGGAATACGCCTTATATTGAAAACTTAAATAAAATCATTTTGATATAAGGCCAGCTTAGAAAAATAGTAATTATATTATAAGAACCTAAAGTGATTGACAACTATAACTGTGACACAAGAAGTCACTTTCGTTCCACATAAAATATGCTATTTTTTCTTCAAAGGCCGGAAATTTTACCCAATTAACTATTTTCGTCTTGTTGATTGTAATTAGCTTCAGAAAAAGTATTTATCATAAAAGTTAAATTTTAACTGTTTCTATGTAGTTCTGAAATGTCATCTTTTCTGACATTTGAAGAAAAAAAAGATTTTCTCGCTTTTTAATTAACGTCCTGTATGAACATAATTTTAAAGTTTGAAAAAGTAAAATAATATAGTTTATCACAGCTACAAGATGTACTGGATGCCAAAATATACGTTTTTCGTTCTAAAACGAAAAAATTATGTATCTGTATTTAATAATTATCAATGTCTTTGACATTTTCGTATTTAGGCCGTTTTCGAACAATATTAAAACGAAAGGCAATAAATGTAAATAAGTGTTTCATCCTAGTAGTGTTATAAAATCACTTTTTAATATTTTAAATGTGACAACAAATAAAGTGTTACAATTACCAACAACCAATAACAATCAACAACGCAAACACTAGATTCTTGATTATGTGTTGCATTGTTTTCGATTCTCATTGGTGGGTTTTTGTTACGCTTTAATGTCATTGGTTGTCAAAATGTGCTTCCGAAGTTTGTTGGCACTGCACAAAAAACAATAATTATTAATTTTCGTGCTGCAATATTCAAATCATCAGTAATGATGAATTATTGATTGAGAGACCATTTATTTATTTCGTACATCGATTATGTTAAAATATTGTTTTGTAAGAATTATTTTTATACAGATTTCCCAGAAAATTTGTATAGGTATTTTGGCATTTTATTTATGGAATTAGTTTATTTCAAATTTTATCTGTCAATTTTTCTTTTCATTAAATAAACAAAGTCAGTATTGATAGAATTTGCAAAAAACTAATTTCTATTGTCAAAAACTTGTGACAGATTCTTTTGGGCGTCGCTGTGTAAAAAGTAACAAATGTTACAATGAATAATTTTTATTTTGTATATCTTAATATTTGTATAGACTCTTGTTAGGCACAACTCGTTTATCTAAAAATTAATAAAATGTACCATAATTAATTCTAATTATAAATTAATTCACTGTCCATTCACATTCTACAAATATTTTACTTTTTAAGCAAATATTTGAAACGCTACATCTAAAGTGTGATACTATTCTTAAACGAAAATGATTTAATCACACAGTTCAGATACATAGTTTCAATTTGTATAGATGTAGAGACAGAATAAAAGTTTGTTAACACGACCTATATGTGTAATTTAAACGTACTTTTCAGTTTTTTTGCATATCTTTTTGTAGATTCACTGTTTATTCTTTATTTAACCTGTTACCATAGTTACGTAGAGAATTTTAGTTTCTTTTGTTTAAAATAATAGTTGAATATCACCAATCTAGATCTAGATTTAGTTTTAGACATTAGTTACTACTGTTTGCACTGAATAAAAGAAAATATATATTTTGATCGCTAAGACTTCGATTAAAAATGATTAACTAGTAGGTGACTAAATTTGTAACTGTCTTAAATTAATTTAAACATAATGTTTTGATTAAATTACTTTGGCCCGATTGTATAAAGCGATGTAAGTTAGACAAATTAAATTTAACAATGGCCAAGATGCCTTCTTTTTATGTTATAATTAATTAATATCAGCATTAAAATATTTATTTATTAGTTAAATAACAATAGTAAAACAATATCTGCAACAAATAATTATTAGTTTAATGCCTATATTGAAATTAAAACTTATTGAAAATATTGAATTGTCAAAAATTCGGATATTTTTCTAACATTCAACTTTTTCACGTAGATATTATTATGAGGTGGCTAGCTCAGTGGTATGAAGTCGGCCTGTGGATCCCGAGAACCCTGGTTCGATTCCCACAGGCGACAAACAATTTTCATAATTTCAAAAGCTACACCTGTGGCTCCTCGACCACTAACATCTTTGGGGGCCGTGATTTGACGATTAGTAACCGCGCTTCACGCGCAAAATATATCACTTACCGAGATCTGCTTCGGCAGAGTGCCACACCCAGTAATGGGTAGAAGGCGTGATGATATATTTATTTATTTATTGTATATTAACAACCTGATTAGCTGACAAAGTTCTATACAACCGAGCAAATCTATGACTTTTATTTCAAGTATTTTCCGAAACTAAAAAATAAATTTAGTCAACTGCTAATTTTCGCCTTAATTCGGTGATTAACTTTCCTACATTATTGTAGAACAAATTGCTTCAAATCAAAAATGCAAAGAACTAAATTATCTTTGAAGCTTTTGTCTCTGAAATAATTTAGGTTCGTTTAACAGAAGAAAAATAACGGTATAATTCTCATAATTCTTTTATTTAGTACAAACTTAACATTGAACTTAATATTGTTGTTTATATTTTCAGAATAGTGTCTTCTGACTGTGAATCGCTAGTAGTACGTTTGTTTTTAGTAAGAGACATCAACATTGACAATTTTTTTGTAGCACTGCCCATATTGACTGGTTGTTGAGGTTCCGCCTTCATACTTTCTCCTGAAAAATTAAAAAAAAGACTAAATCAAGATAAAATTATGATGAGACTGATTGGCAAATAAAAATAGTGTCTACAGATAAACCAAAAGGAAGTAAATGATCGGACAATTTGATCGACTGGAGATTGCTTTTTGTTTGTACTTGTAAAAGATGTGTAATAATATTAAATAACAGTAAAACGTATAATTTATAACTTTTCTATTTATATCTGATTTCAAAGCAATAGGATGCGGGCACTTACGTGACAATGTGACGTTTTGTGACGTAAAAAACAGCTGTTTAGGCTTGTGATCACTGTGCCACCTACAAAATGAACTATTTTTTTGGGACGAGATTTGAAAAGAACCGTTCTTTTCAAATCTCGACACAAACAAATAGTTCAATTTTAGGTGGCGCAGTGATCGCAGCACAACTAGAGTGCCTACATAGGATGCGGGCACTCACGTGATTATGTGACGTAAGAACAGCTGTTTCGGGAAAGATCACTGCGCCACCTACAAAATAGTTCATTTTGTAGGTGGCGCAGTGATCTTTCCCGAAACAGCTGTTCTTACGTCACAGAATGACGTGAGTGCCCGCATCCTATTGTAGGCCCAACAAGATTTGAAAAGAACCGTTCTTTTCAAATCTCGTCCCAAAAAATAGCTCATTTTGTAGGTGGCGCAGTGATCGCAAGCCCAAACAGCTGTTTTTTACGTCACAAAACGTCACATTGTCACGTGAGTGCCCGCATCCTATAGAAGATATTTTCACAATTCAAATAACATTTATGAGAATATTCTGGGATAAATCTATACGTTTATAGATCCAATAAATATGTAAATAATAAACAAAATCTGATCAATATTTGTTGATAAATAGAAAATATTTCATAAAGTCATAAATTTCGTTGTGATTTTGTTCATCATTTACAGATTTACGGATCTACAAAACTTATGGATTTACATAGACTTCTATCATATTAATATTTTGTTGTATCCTTCGCAATCTAGGTTACTTATTATCTTGGGTCAAATTTGACATATTTTATAGAGATTCAGACAAAATTACACTTTAATTCACATAATTTTCGCACTTTATTTCCCATTGGTTGCACTGTCTTCGTTTATCTACCAATTAGTATTCAATTTAATTAGAAAGTCATGAAAGGAATTAACAAATTATTTGTTTACTTTATTTTCCTGCTGTTAAATCTTTCTGAATTATACATTTAAAATTATTACGTCAGATCGGGCAGAAAAGGAAGGGAACAAAACAGAAAGAGATATCTGGCATTAGTGAGAGATCTAATTGACAGACCATGATAAACTAGAGTATATATTTAACATGCCATTTAATCTGCATCGTATGTTAAAAGTATGTTTTGATTAGTCATGGTCTGTTAACTAACTTTTTCACTAGTAAAATAATATCAGAACATTTGGCAGTGTGATCATAAAGTTAGTTAATTTTATAATAATTTTTATTTAATAATTTATGAATGTAGAGGATAAATGAATTTTTTCATTGGTGTGTGTGTGTGTGTGATCTACCAATGATTGCAGAGCAATAATATATTTATACTGACCTCTTCCGTTTAAATCATCCATTAATTTTCTAGTTTCAGTATCAAAATCTATTTGTACTCGTTCCAGTGCTGAAACAAAACAAATTTTTAATAATTTTCAATCTTTATACCTTATTATAAAAAGTAAAATACCAAGTTTTAAGTCCATGTTATCCATATCAGAGTTTTGAATCAATCTTAGTCGCTGTCTAAATTTTCTAGCAATTATTTTACGTTGGTAATCAGCTTCAATCTCTTGTTTCGTTCTTGGTATTCGGATTTTTACGCAACAACAGATAAAAATTACTGCAATACAAATTTAAACTGTAAACATCAAACAGTTTTGGACTTTTTTGTAGTGATGGGCAAGGTTAATAAATCGAAATGATAATTAGCATAATTTACGGTAATTAATCGGGTTAATTTTGGTCTCATAATTTACCGCATAATTTTATTTATCCATTTTAAAATTTGATTTCGTTTAAACAAAATGTAAACAATTTAAAGTACTTCGGATCTATTTGTCGGCCTGGGGATTTGAAAACCTCGGTTCGATTTCCACAGCCGACAAACAATTTTTACCACATTAAAATTACTCCTGTGGCTTCCCCACCACTAACATCTTTGGAGGCCGTGATTTGACGACTGGTAACCCCACTTCACGCGCATAAATATATCACTTACCGAGATCTGTTACAGCAGAGTGCTAACCTAGTAATGGGTAAAAGGCGTGATGATATATTTATTTTATTTTTATTGTTAACATTGTAGCTTTATAAGTAATATTTATTTTTATTCATTTTAAAAAATTAAATTAATATATTGTGTCTTAATCTTGTATTAATTTGAAAGATGAAAACAGAAAATCATTGAAGATAATATTTTAAAATTTTGTAAATAATAAATTTGTATTATTGATCGTAAATAAAATAAATAAATATATCATCACGCCTTTTACCCATTACTGGATACTGGATATGGCACTCTGCCGAAGCAGATCTCAGTAAGTGATATATTTTTGCGTATGAAATGCAGCCGTTAAATCACGGCCCCAAAGTAACAAGGGTAATTTTAATGTGGTGAAAATATTTGTCGGCTGTGGAAATCGAACCAGGGTTCTCAGGATCCACAGGCCGACTCGATATCACTGTGCAACCTATCCCATATTTTTGGTAAATAATTAGCTAAATATGCTGTATTTGGTACCAATATAAAAATATTGAATAAAAGCTTCGCGAATCTATTAATCTTTAATGGTAAATTATAAATTTAATTTAACCGGTTAATTAATTATTAATAATTAATTGATAAATACCCATCACTACATTTTTGTACAAAACAATTGTAAGAAAAGGTATAATGCAATATAGTAAATTTGTATAAACAAAAAATCAATACATTGGTAAAAATCAAGGAAACAATTATCGAATTACAAATTAATTACTTACCAAGAGTCAACAAAATAGATAAACAAAAAAACATAATATGCCATATTCTAAATCCCAATTCTGGTATCGCTTGTCGTTCAATCCAGTCCGTTTGTTCTTGTTGAGTGTTGGTGACAGTGAATGTATTCACGGTGGTCATTTTCGCAACGTTTGTAACAGACTGACCAAGCCAAGCTAGAAAGAAATCGTTGGGATCGTCTGCCACACCTAGATTATCACGCACAGCGACCATTCCCATTAATTCGTGCATTAGCTAATAAAAATGTAATATACATGCTACCCCGCAGAATGGAAGATTGATTGGTGATGCGAAATATTCCACATTGCATGTTTGTCACTTAGTTCCAGTTTTTTCAGATCTGTTTCCACGACATGAGTTGATGACTGCATTGACGTTGGTAGCGTGGTTGTTGATAATAATTTAGATGTAGTTTTGATGTTTTTACAACTAATAATAGTTTTGTATATATTTAATCATGATTAATAAAGTATATTTTAGATCGTAGTTGTGTATTTCATATAAATAAAAGTAATTTTGGTAAAATTGTAGTTGTTTTAATGATTTGTAGCAAATCAAGTTTATTTAGATGTAGTTCTAGTGTTTTACACATTTAACAAATTAGAATACCTTCAATATGTAGATATTAAATAATTAAACTAGTGTTTTTAAACATGAAAAAATGGTTGTATATATTTAAAAACAATAAACAAAGAGTAGTCTGGTAGAATGAATTAAATTCTTGTGAAAGTGGTGGAAGAAAAGTAGTGTAAAAGCAAAGAAAGTGTTTTAATAATAAATAAAAAGGAAAAAGTGAGTAAAAATCATCGTTATCATCAGTAGAGTAAAATTCAAAGATGGCGGGACCACGTGACGCAGTCCGCGCCCGAGCCGTTATCACCCGAAAGGAGCCGATCGTGAACTTCGTGCAGCATTGCTAGCGCAGCCGGTGGAGTGTGCACAACGCTGACCGACACATAGTAACCTTTTTATTTCACACGTATAGAACATTCTTTTCAAACCGCAAATGTCTTGCTCATGATAAATATGATACCAGCGAGAAATAAGAATAAATAAGTTTTGCCAATACGGCCCAGTGACAGTGAACGACTTCAAAATTAGTTCGCCAAGTGTAAAGAGTGACAGTGGATCCAACATGGCTTCGTCGGCTAGAGGAATTCAGATCGGGTCTGCGTGGTTTCAAAGAAAGATCAACCTAAGGCCGCAGCACCGCGGTGTGCACCTAGTATCGGAGGAGATATTACGGCAAATTCCTGAGCTGGCGCAGTTTTCTGTTGGATTATGTCACGTGCAGAGTGAGTAATTTCTACCCTTGGGTGCTGCGCCCCAATTCATCACACATAAATACTGTCATTTGCACTACAACGCATCTACTGCAAATTGATTAACTTAATTAAGCCTGCAGCTTTGTTTACATCATTTTATTTCTGTAGAAATGCATCCAGCACAATCAAATCACTGTTTAGAAAACATGCATATCACACCAAATTTTACAAACATACCTTAATCTATTCCAAATTGTACAATATAACCTACATTTTATTACTGAATATGCTTTAGATTATTGTATAATGAATACTGAAATCCATGTTAAGATAACAAAATGATTTGTTTTGATAATAATCATAAACAAAAAAAAATATGTCACACATTTCAGTTTATTAACTTCAATCATATTAGATGTTAATTAATTTATTTACAGTATTCTTTTTTTATATCTACAAATATTACCATCCAAATTTGTCAAATAGTAACAAACTAAATCATTTATTTTGATTATTTTATTAACAATATCATTAGTAACTAAAATAGGGTAAATTTTTTTGTTTATATTTCTGTAATTAATGTATAAAACAATTTGTTTACATTGTACATGTCATGCAGTCCCTTGATATTTGTGTCACTGTTACGGCATATAAATTAATTATTCTTTTGGACCTTTTTATTTCCAGTTTTTCAATATTTATTAAATTATTATTTGCAAAATTAATATAGTTAAGTTTATACAGTAAAAGTACTGAAAAATCTTAATGCCATATTGATACCAGTTTTAGTTTCGTTTCATGGTTTTAACTACAATTAATGTAAACATACTAATCATTATTTAGTACTTTTTTTCATTATTTTTTGGAGCTGTAATCAGTACACATGCAGTAGACAGTAATTTGTTACGTATCCGTGACACTCTTACTTAATATTCATTGTATTCATTATTACGAGTAATATTAAATCAGAATCTCATTATCTGTGTTGCTACGATAAAATCATGAAATTTTTATTCACTAACATCGTTTTTACATGACACGACACCTTGATCAATTTGTTGTTTAAACCAATTTTTCTTTATTAGTACAATTTTATTACACAAATTTTCAATGTTTTTAAATTTGTACAACCCAATTCTCAAAATTGTTTTAGCTAGAATTTAGCTAATCCTAAATTTTGAATTTGTTAAATTAAGCTGAACCATATTTCCAAAAAAGTTTAAATAAACTTAAATCTAAATGTTACCATTTAGTTAATCCAAAATTAAGGATTAGCTAAAACTTTTTTGAGAATCTGACTGGTAAGTTTTTAGCCAGTTTATAAATAAAACTTTTATCCCATATAAGTTATAAACGTGGTTATAAATTATTTCAATTCTCGTTTATTTATTTTATTATCTCTTCTTAAACTTTAATCTTGCAATTCTGTGCAATTTTATAGATCTTTTCATTTTTATAACAAAAATGTTCATGCAGATATGGTTATTATTTTCATATCTATTTTCAATTTTTTTTTATATTTGACAGTTTATTATTAAACGTTTCTAAATTATTTTATAGAAAAATGCTTGTACTAAAAGTTACAAAGAACTAAATTTTCTACCACTGACCTAGTATAACAGTTAGGTTTTGTTTGTTTGTTTGTTACGAAAGAAGTGAATTTTACAAAAAAAAAATTATCTATTTTTGCATGCTTTTCTTCATCTTGTTCATAATAAAATGTAAGGTTAGTTTACAAAAAAAGCTAAATAGTTAAGTACTCATTTTAGTTTTAAAATTTGTTATAATTATCAATTCAAGACATTTAAACAATTAAACCATTTCTTTCCTTGTACCTAAATAACAAAACAAAAATATGAAAGTAAATTAATTTTAGATAGATGCAACGATTATACCAGTAGTCAGTAATAGTATTTTATACAATGTTGCTATAATGGATGTTATTATTCCCAATGAGAAGTTTCTAACACGAGCGAATAAAGCGAGGAGGGAATAATAGCTATTATAGCGAGTTGTATACTATACATTATCTACGACTAATGTACTACATACAATATTTCTCATTGATTTAGTTTCATAATAACCCCAAACTAATAATATATTACGTACCATGAATTGAAAGTGACAGTTTTTAGGTCAAGAATGTAGTTTGGGAAATCGAGGCCCATAGGGTCGAAATTTCCTAAATATTCTCGACCTAAAAATCACTTACAGTTCGAGGTTAGTAAGCTGTTTTTTATAATACCTGCATAAATTGAAGGAAAAGAAAAATAGGTTTCAAAATTAACAGCTATTAAATTGTTATCAAAATAAACAGGAGCTTGATCTATAATATTTACTTACTGTCTACGGTGGATGGTAAATAAATATTATAGTCCTGATGTAACCATGGAAACCAACTGGGCAATAAAAGTTTTACTTAATGTGTTTCAATTTTGTCATTAATAGGTAGCTTACAGTATAAGTATTGTATAATAGTTATTTATTATACTAGTGTTTTATATACAAATAAAACACAAGTGTAATAGAAAATTTTATCCACAACTCATAATTATAGGTATCGAAGAAGATTGGTCGAAACGTTTAACGTTGATTCAGTTATATATAGTTTCTCAGAATACAGTAGATCATGAAGTGGTTGCTAAGTAACAAGTTGTTTACAATGTTTTATGGAATATAAAACACTAGTATTTTATGAGCCATATAATTCAACTGAAATCAGTGTAATTATGTCATTATAAGCTGTATTCCATTTACAACTTGGTTCAGATAAATTTGACACATGACTAAATGAACTGATGCACTTAATGGAGTGAATTACTTCAAAGTAAATTAGAATCTGTAATTCTAGTACTGGAAATAAAGTCAGCGAAGTCATCCAGCGAAATAAATATGTGAACTGGTTCAGTAAATAAAAGTTAGATCTGATCCAAATGACAAATGGAATACGACTAATATATATATGAGTTGAGGATAAATAAAATTACGTTAACATTGCAATATTTTTTATTTAACTATGATAGAGAAATGTCAAAATATTTGCATATTTATTTTTGTTTATTTGGTTTTTCATAGTTATCTATCCAGTCTCTCTTCTTTTTTTATTTACACAGAAAAATTGATTCAAGCATAATAATTTTCTGATTGGAGATATACATATAATACATTAGTCATCATTAAAATATATAAATGCATTTTTTATATCGAGCGCTTGTGACACAATGGTTAAAGCGCTTGCCTTACTAAACATTGGCAGTTTCAATCCTCACTAACATTATCTTATAACAAAATAGACACCTGTGTCCGAATGATTCAAATTCCACTATTTGCTCTAGCTACCCTGTACTGTAATTGATATTAATTCTTATTGCGCTGCAGATAAATAAATAAATAAAACACACTCATGATTAAAGCGAGAATACGTGAATTTAAACCCCGCTAACAAAATAAATATTATTTGAGGATTTCTGGTTTAAATTATACGCTGTAGCTGTCATTTACTGTAATTGATATTAATTTTCTATTTTGCAGTGTAATAAATAAATAAAATGGAGCCAGCAGTCCATAATAAAATTTAAATCTTAAATTAACAAAACGCGTATACGTCCACCAAAATCCAGCCCTTTAACTCTAACATAATCATGGTGTCTACTAGCCTGGAAAACCTTAAAAATTTATTTTTAAAACCTGAAGAAATTATTTACAATCGAAAAATAATTGTTTAATTTAGGTTGTCTAATATGCTATTTTTTGTTTATTAAACGGATAAAATTAAGAATTAGAAGATTGAAATATCGGTCCTCAGTAAAATAAATGTGTATGCATGAATTACATTTCAATTAATTGAAAAAAATAACTATTTCTGGCAATTTTTATTCAGTTTTACAGTAATTAGTCAAATAAATTTAATAGTATATTGTGTAACTAGTAGGAAAAGTGATATATTTCTTGACGATGGTGGGAAATTTTGGAAGGAATCGTAGGTGAATCCAGCAACCACCAGGAGTCCGGGAAGACACTTTTTGTACTCGCTGCATTCAAAATAATGTTTACAAACCTTGGAAACCGATGGAAAGTTTGATTTTGAGTAAAAGTGCGCAAAGTAATTGAAAAAACACCCATTTTATATGATTCTAAATTTTGACTATTAAAACGGTAATTGTACTTAAGATATATACACACATTTTAAGGAATTTATAAAAGAAGTAGAGACATTAATTTATAACGCCATAAAACAGACATATTTTAACAAACTTTACGAGAAAATTGGAGAAAATATGAACAATTTGTTTTCAAATAACAAATGTCAATTCATGGCATACTTAACAGTCAATATAAATTCACGCTTCAAATTTAATAAATTTCCTCATTGTCGATTATATAATTTTTGCTCGTTACAAAAAGCATTGTACAAAACTCGTGCGCGAAGACGCCATTTGCACCATTAGTGCACTAGTTATGTAGATAGCTATTTCCTATCGGTCGGTTTATACCTCAATAATTAGTTATTTTATATTTCATTTTTAAACGTCAGACAACAAACAAAACATAAAATTATTGCGCTGTTTTGATAAAAATATCTGATGATAGCATAACTATAGTTTTTTCACAAGCGAACTATACGGGAAAACTTTGTCAGCGGCAGGAAAAAATATTCTCGGACTGTTATTTCTCGTAACCTAGCAACGACACTACAATACCGGAATAATGCACTTTGCGGACACAAAACACACCGGAAAGGTGTCAGTTTTCGACCGATCCACAAAAAAATGTATGGCCAAGTTGCGCCAACAAAACTTAAATTTTAAACGTAGTTTAAATAAATAAAACCATACCGAATATATGACAACAATATCAATTATTCCATATAACATATATAACTTCAATTTGCTTTTATTAATTTGAACCAAGTTTAAAATTTAAGTTTTGTAGGAGGAGCTGGTAATAAGATTGCAGAATTTTGTTCTTTTATTTGAAGCAATTTTCGTTGAAATAATTTTGGCTACTTTTGAGATGCAAAAATCAAGTTTACTATGAAACTACCTGGATTTTTTGTAATATATATATATAGTGAAATCCTTAAATCTTCTGGAATTCTATATTTTGAAATCGGTATACACCTACATAATACATTTCATTCAAAATCAACTCATCTTTTCGTATTTTCATGAAACTTATAATTACCAAGTTTCGTTAACAAATCTGATCTCGTTCTCGAGATATTGCACACTCAGGCACACATCCATCCATCCACACACACACAGACATCATTGAGAAAATGATCAAAACAGATTCAGTGGACCTCAAAACACGTATTTCCGCGAAAATCTCGTCAACAATTTTTTTCACGATTCCAATACTTCCTTATACTGTGTAAAGTAAAAACTATATTGTCAAATGTCAGTCGAATTAAACACCTCCAAATATTTTTCAATACTGATATAAATTTATCTACTATACACACTTTTTATTATGTCCTTACTAGCTTTTGAAAAAAGAACATTAAAAAAATAATCAAACTTCTAAGGTCCTATTTTTCCATCTCTGGATAAAGTTCCCAATAACTATCAGTGGGATAAATAAAAAATATTGCATTGAAATCATAGCACAAATGGTATTAATTGTACTGAATGTCATTTTCTGATGCGATAATGTAAAGGGATCATTATCTGTTCGGTAGGTTAATGATAATTTTTATTTTTCATCGTTATTTTATAAATGATTACAATTTCGGTATTCTGAGACCAGAATAATTTACCCTAGCATTTTTATATTATATTCATGGATTTTGTTTATTAATATACGTAGCTGTTATAATAAAAAATAATATGTCATCTCACTGACAGTTCTGTCAAAAGTGAGGTTAAAAATATTTTTTTTAATCTTGAAAGTTTTGTACTATAGCAAAATACATAAAAGTAAAATATAAGTATAAATAACCGAATGAATAAATAATTTTGGTCGCAAAATGCCAAAATGGTGGCAATCTGCAGATTAATCATAAAAAATCAGGGTTGTCATTAATTTATCGATCGTTAACAAATAATCCTCCGTATTCTATAATTCGATCATTATCTGGTAATGATCGATAAGTTACTGACTACCCTTATTTTTTATGATTAATCTGCAGATCACCATCATTTCGGCATTTTGTAACCAAAATTCTGTTACTTCTATTTTACTTTTATGCATTTTGCTCTCCTACAAAACTGCCAGTATAAAAAAATATTATTTTAACTACTCTTTTTACGGAACTGTCATTGAGCTGACATTATTTAATTTTTTTACAATTACAGCTACGTATATTAGTAAGCAAAATCTATTAATATAACATAACATGCTCGGGTAAATTATTTTAGTCGTAGAATACCGAAATTGTAATCATCTGTAAAATATCAATGAAAAATAATTATTATCATTTTAAATATTGAATATTAAATGGATTACAGGTTTAACGTGGTTAATAAAATTGAAAACAATTTTTAGTTTAATTTTATTAGAACTGCGACATTTCGGCGTAAAATTTTGGTCATTGTCAAGCAATTTTTATAAATCATTAAAAAATCGTTACATTTAAATAATGCAGTAAATATAAAAATAAAACCATGGTCTAAAGAACCACTAGTACCTACAAATTAAAAAAAAAATTGTACTAAGTGGTTCTTTAAACCATGGTTTTATTTTTATATTTACTGAATTTAATGGGGTGGCTAGCTCAGTGGTATGAAGTCGGCCTGTGGATCCTGAGAACCCTAGTTCGATTCCCACAGACGACAAACAATTTTCATAATGTAAAAAACTACCCCTGTGGCTCCTCCACCACTAACATATTTGGGGGCCGTGATTTGACGGCTGGTAACCGCACTTCACGCGCAAAATATATCACTTACCGAGATCTGCTTCGGCAGAGTGCCACACCCAGTAATGGGTAGAAGGCGTGATGATATATTTATTTATTGTATTTCTGAATTTTTTAAATGTGACGATTTTTTAATAATTCATAAAAATTGCTTGATAATAGCCAAATTTTGCGCCGAAACGTCGCTGTTCTAATAAAATTAAACTAAAAATTGTTTTCAATTTTATTAACCACGTTAAACCTATAATCCGTTGAATATTCAATATTTAAAATATTATTCCATTCGGGTTATTTAACAAAAAATCATTAAGAATAATCATCATTATTAACTTATCGATTATTAACAAATAATGATACAGTTACAGAATAGGGAGGATTATCCTGCCGATAGTTATCGGGAACTTTATCCGGATATGAAAAACTCGACCTAAGACCACATTTTAGTTTTATTTTTTTTAAAATGTTCTTGAGTGTTAATGTCTAAATTTCTGTTATTAATTAGCTGTCCACTTACTAACTGTCTGTTATCTCTGTCCGTAGTACTACACACATCAGCAAGTCTGGCCCTGAACGAAAGTTGGGACCCAGACGTCCGAGACGACATGGAAATGATGCTCAATAAGATAGTGCCTGAGGGGCTGGCGTACAGACACTCCTGCGAGGGCCCAGACGACATGGTGAGTGTCTAGAGGACGCGACTACAACCCCCATTAAACATCCAGCTGATGATTGAATCGATGGCTGCAGTTTGAAGGAATAAATGCCATTGAATTATTATTTGTTGTTAAGATGTTGAGTTAAATTAATTCCTCGACAATCTGAGTTTTTATTTTAGTGATAAGATAACTAGAATTTATTTGGTATACCGGGTGGTGCTTGTTAAGGAAGAATATAGGGATTAAACATGGGATATTACAGAATGATCAAAAGGAATTGTTACAGTTGGCAATACAATTCCGGAGATCTTTTTATTCCACAGTTGGCACAACGCCAGGTAAAGACGGAAATAGGATGCGAGCTCTCACGTGACAATGTGAGGTTTTGTGACGTAAAAAACAGCTGTTTGGGCTTGCGATCACTGCGCCACCTACAAAATGAACTATTTTTTTGGGACGAGATTTGAAAAGAACGGTTCTTTTCAAATTTCGTCCCAAAAAAATTGTTCATTTTGTAGGTGGCGCAGTGATCGCAAGCTAAAACAGCTATTTTTACGTCACATTGTCACGTGAGTGCCCGCATCCTATGCTATTTAACATTTCTAATAAATACAAATAGGTTATGTAAAGAGTCTGAAGCTTATAAGATTTTGTCTTTTTGAGTAATATAAATACTTTAGATTATTGCTATGTTAAGTAATAACATAAATATACTCAAATTTAAATTTTCAAATGTCACTGTCAACTACATGATATGAATTTATGTATCAGGCTCACCAATTTCAAGTGTATTTTTTTATTGCCAACTGTAACAATACCTTTTGATCACTCTGTAGTTTTATACAATTTTCTGATCTGTTCATTTTAAGAACTGTAAGAGCAACGACGTTCGGAATTAAAAGATGCACACATAATTCTTTTTCTGTATCGCGTTTACAAAGTGAATTTTGTGCACCTGTTTTTGTTATAACAGTGCTACAAAATTCAGTTTTGTACAACTGTTTTTGGGGATATTTTTTGTGAATTTGTTGTGTTGTCTAGTTGTAAAAATGTCAAACATAAATCTATCACTTAAGCTGTCATTGCTCAACTCATATAAATATCACAAAATAATTACATTCAACTGGAAAACGCTATACTATTTTCCATTTTTTCACGTGTCTGGTTTAACCCCCCAACTTTAAAAATATATTTCAAAATATTTGTTAAATTGTAGCAATATAGCCATAACTTATTTTTCATGAATTATTTATAACTGTAAATGTTTGATGTTTATAAACGTCAATTTGTGTTATAAATTAAATAAAAACAAACAAAACAATTTCTATTATGAAAACAAAATTTATTTTTCATATTTAGTTATAAATCAATTCCAAGTCTATCAACAATTTCAAAAAAAATGTTTAAAATTTTGGATTACAACTAATGTAATGTGAATCAAATGTTGGAAAACAATAATAATAATAATAGAACACGTCATAACAAATTGAATGACGAAATAATTATAGTATTTTTTTATTTTTTTCCATAAATTATACAGATAAAATAAAGAAATTACAGTAAATATTCAAATAAGCTACCAAGTCTATTTTAAAATGTAGCGCTTAACATTGACTAATAGCACATTCTTCGAATATTGCTTTTTTATATTGTTTAATGTAAATTTTAAAAACAAAAGTCATGGCTATTGCTACAATTTAACAGACATTTTTAAATTTATTTTCATAGTTGCGACTAAACCAGAAACGTAATAAAAACTCTAAAAACAGTTTTGTATGCTTTTTTTAATTCTGAACATTATTGCACTCGACAGTTTTTTTCATAAAATGAATAAGAGAACAGGAAATTACATAAAACTAATATCCCATATTAAATCTCTATGTTCACCGTTAACAAGCACGACACGATATTCTTTTCTCTCTGTAATCTTTTAAATAATATTTTATGAAGTATTTTTAATCTGTTGGTAGTTTTTATGCGCTCTGAAACATTTCGTACAATTTTGTTTAGTAGAGTATGTTTTATAGCATTGATTTAACTTGAGAAGAAAATTACGGTTAATATTCTGTTCTACATCTAGTAACGAGTTAATTTTTTTTATTGTATTTAATAAAACCTTAAAAATCTGTACAACAATTTTACAATTAAGATTACAATCTTCATATCCATCACATTTTAAACAATTTTAAATCTTTGAAATTATTGTTGAAAACTTTGCTGTCTTCATTACAATACTAAAAATTTTCATAATGGATGGTATGAAGATTGTTTTTATTTATAATCTCTTATCTTACCCCGGTTCGATTCCCACAGCTGAGAAATAATTTTCATCAAATTAAAATTATCCCTGTGGCTCCCCCACCACTAAAATCTTTGGGGGCCGTGATTTGACGGCTGGTAACCGCACTTCACGAGGATAAATATATCACTTACCGAGATATGCTTCGGCAGAGTGCCACACCCAATAATGGATAAAAGGCGTGATGATATATTTATATTTTCAAGTTCATAAAAAATGATGCAGCATAAAAATAGCAGACAATAAAATGATCTCAAATTGTTGATTTAAATCAAACCCTTTTTTCTCAAAATTGTCGAGTTCTAACTAAATAAAAATTTGTTGAGATATAGATATAAGTACATGATGTTTTTAAAAATATGTGCAATACATATTTGATTTCATTTTATAAATAACAATATTTTATTTCAAAATAATCAGTGATCAGGTATCAAATTCAAACTCAAGAAGGTACATATTTAGCTTATAAAGTTTCTGCAGTTTTTGAAAATCAGTTCATAATCTATAGTCTTTGAAAATCAATTAAAAAATTCCTAAAAAATTTACGAAACTTATAATGCAATCAATCTTTAATATTTTTTAAATAGTTATAATAGTGTATTAAAATTCCTACAATCTTTGCAAATTATTTCAAAAAACCCTCAAGTCTGTGAAATTCAAAATACAATCCTCCCTATTCTGTAACTCGACCATTATCTGTTTATGATCGATAAGTTTATGACAATCCTTATTTTTTATAATTAACCTGCATATTACCACTATTTCGGCATTCTCTGATCAAAATAACTTATACTGTTACTTCTATTTTACTTTTATGCATTTTGCTCTCTTACAAAACTGCTAGTATAAAAAAATATTATTTTTAACCACATTTTTTACGAAACTCATTATTTTTTAAATAAAAACAGCTACAAATATTAGCATACAAAATTCATGAATAACATAAAAATGCAAGGATAAATTATTCTTGTCTCAGAATACCGAAATTGTAATCATCTGTAAAATAATGATGAAAAATAAAAATTATCATTAACTCAATAGGGGAATATTTTTTTTGTGTTAATTTCTAATCGGATACAATTTATTATCAAGTAGAAAATATTTGAACTATAAAAGTTAAACTTTAAAGTTTAACTTTTATTGTTAAAATATTTTCTATATTTCTTGATAATGAATCGTATTTGATTCGAAACGTCGCCATCCTTTTTTGTTAATCGCCAATAAAGTTAAGAATTCCAAATAAATAGGAGAATGTTGTAATTTTTTTTTTAAATTATTCCGATTTTTCGAAAACGTTTGAAACATTTAGTAATTTTTAGGTTATTACATTTTGCGCTTATACTAATACTTATTTCATATTGTTGTACGATTTGTGCTTAGTGGTTAATATTTGATTAAATAATAAAAAAACTATTTTGTTGTTTTGTGTGTTGTAGCCAGCACACGTGAAAGCGTGCTTCCTGGGCTCGTCCCTCACGATTCCGATCACCGAGGGCAAGCTCAACCTCGGCACTTGGCAGGGCATCTGGTTGTGCGAGCACCGCGACCACGCCGGCTCGCGTAAGCTGCTCATCACGCTCAACGGCTGCCTGCGTGACTCCAGCCGCTCGCCTCTGTCGCCCGTGTCGCCCATGGCCAGCACGAGCAGTTAGGGCAAAGCCTCGGGGCACTCTCTCGCCAAGCACTGACACACGCCAGCTGTGTGCAGTGCCTAGAGTGTCACCGAGCAGTCATCAACCTCTCTCACGGTCTCACGTCTCGTCTCGTCTCGTCCGATCCGATCCGATCATCCGATCCGCCCCCCTACGTGAATTCATTTGGTTATGTCGAGATATCGTTCATTTGTTTGGTTGTTTGTTTGATTGTTAGAGCGATAGTCAAAGTTATCTGGATGCCAGGTTATACCACACCACTTTCTTACCATTCTACAAACATTTTCTTACACAGTTGTTGCAGCAACTATTCATTTCACGTTCCTAAATTCTTTTACAGATACATGCCTCAAATTATTCTTCTTGCAGCAGCTATTATTTCAAGCATCAAATCATTCAACGTAAAACGTTCCTAAACATGCTTCAAATATAAGTTGCTGCAATTTTTATTTGAACTGTATTAGTCTAAAATATAAAATCATTTAGAAATATATATTAAATAATTTCTAATAGAATGAAACTATTTCCAGAACAGTTGCTTTCATCAAAATACAGAATCTCAATTTATTTACTGTAATTTTCAATTTAAATCAGAGACTAACTAAATCTGTACAAAATGGTAATTACAGATTTAAATAAATAAGTACAAATTAAGTACGTAATAAACCTGATTTTTACTAAAATAGAACTTTTGACAGTTTGCACGAATCATTAGGCGTTTTCCATTTGACATTTGGATCAGATCTAACTTACATTTACTGAACCAGATCACTTATTTATTTCGCTGAATTTCTTTCTAGTACTAGAATTACTAATTCTAATTTACTTTGAAGTAATTCACCCCAATAAGTGCATCAGTTTGTTTAATTGAGTTATTTAGTCATGTTTCGAATTTATCTGAACTGATTTAAGTGAACCAAGTGGCAAATGGAATACAGCTCTTATCAAACTTTAATTATTTATTTTAATGTCAAAATTGTTACGATATTTTAGAAAATATAAGAATATAAGTGGACATAATTTTAAGCAGTTTTAAAAATATTTTAAAACAGCTTTAAAATATTCCCTGCTATTCTGTAACTAGATTATTATCTGTTAATGATCGATAAGTTAATGATAATTTTTATTTTTCATCGTTATTTTACAGATGGTTACAATTTTGGTATTCTGAGACCAGAATAATTTACCCTAATATTTTTATGTTATATTCATGCATTTTGTTTACTAATATACGTAGCTGTTATTATAAAAAATAGTATGACAGTTCACTGACAGTTCTGTAAAAAAGTGTGGTTAATAATAATCAGGTAGATTTATAAAACGGATTAACGCTATTACCATTTTTAATATTATTTATAACTATGTTTCAAATTAAAACAGATTCAAGAATTTTATTAAATTTTATGCTAATTAATAGTCTTTTTAACTCAAGTTAAAATAAACTTGTTTCTCACATTGGAAAAAGAGTTATAAACGAAATAAAAAATGGTGTTAGCGCTAATCTGCTTTGTGAATCTGCCTGAATATTTTTTATACTGGCAGTTTTGCACGAGAGCAAAATGCATAAAAGTAAAATAGAAGTAACAGAATAAATCTGCAAATTAATCATAAAAAATCAGGTTTGTCATTAACTTATCGATCGTTAACAGATTAATGATCCGAGTTACAGAATAGAGGGGATATGTTCGTATCTCAACTGGAATTTATTGCATTTGTATAATTTTCCTATGCGTAGAAAATGGGTGACTGGTAAGACTGAAGTCCGTATGACCTGGCTCCTAATGGACCGTAGCAGTGGACGCTAACAAATCTTAAATCTATGACAATATGTATATACTACGTTAACTAATATAACAATGGACGTTTTAAAATATTCAAAGACACGGGTTACTCAGTTTTGTAAATAGTGTGAGTGTTTTAGTAAGGTTCGACAATATCTTAAATTGATTGAGAGATTCCGAGATAAGAAGAAGACAGCTATATTATTTCGTCTTCCTTCTGCACACACCGACGACAGTCGACCAAGTGACATTGCTGCCATCTCTACGCCAAGATACTTCTTGACTTTGATTGTCACATGTCTTCACACAGTCGCAGTATGTTACATTATTTTGTCGTATGTGATTCGTTCTCTTGTTACATATCATCCTAATCGCTGGTAGATCAAGGAGATTTTATACTTTTTTTGCTGATAAACATTCACCAATTATTTTAGAGAAAATTCTTTCAAATCAAAGTTGTCTACATTTTTTATTTGAAGCATTTTTCTCAAAAATAATGTAGGAACGTTTGACAATGGAAATTATAATCTCGAAATTCATTGCATCTTGTGTTATACAAGCTTTAAAATTCAATTCAGGTTGAATTAAACACCTGATTTGAATATTGAATCATCACTTTAACATTCCAAAACTAAGTGAAATACTTGGCAAATTCCATGATATAATTAATTTCTAAGTAAATTAAGAAATAAGGGCATAGATCTACCAGTGGTTATCACAATTTTTTCTCCAGTTCCTGAAGATTCCAGCAATACACTTACTCTCGATGTGTGTTGTATCTGTGCGTGTCCTAACCAATCACAGTACTCTACCTGACATGTCTTGTTTCCCTGTCAAATATAAGCAGTGGCGTGCATGACACCTTTTTTGGAGGAGTAGACACAATTTAACCTTTTTCGCTGTGAATTTATAGAATATGATACATTTATCTCAAATATAATTTGGAAACAAGAACTCAAATAATATTTTTGGTTGAAAAATTTGTAATATTTTTTTTTCTACTGCTAAAAATTGCGTGTACGCCACTGGTTATGAGATCGCTAGCTGTTCTTAGTAGCTTTGAATTCAAATTATTTATTATACGCGGTTGACTTACTACATTATGATGGTAATGTAGCATAATAATTAAATTAAGCTTGCATAATGGCTTTGGACCACTGAACTGAATGAGTGATTGTCAGTTGTTTATGTAATAGTTGGTCTAGTTATTTTTGTTCAGGGTTCAAAGACAAATTAAAAAGATTATTAACTAAAAAAATCTATAATTTATCAGTTTTCTGACAAATCTAAATAATTTTCAGTAAATAACAAATAATTTTGTTAGATTTATTTTTCTGTAGATAAATTATTTACTGAATATTATCCAGTCGTTTGTCTCTAAACTTGTATTACATATCAAAATTTAAATTTATCAGTTATTTATGATAAATTTTAGTATTTTTTTCAATTTATTTTCGTAGCGTGATCTAATAAAGTCAGTTTGATATAAAATTGAAAGTTAGAAATATTATGAAGTAATAATTATTAATAGTTTTGTCCTATCATGTTTTTATTTGATATAAATCATGGTTTCGCAATATATCAATTTTATATGAAACTAACTTTGAAAATAATTTAAAATAAACACTTATTTGGGTATTATTATAAATGATAACAACTAAGTTGCCTTTTAAATACGTTTAAATTTACTAGAACTAGACAGAACTGGTTCCAGATAAAAAATATTCTTATATATTACATTTCAACCAATTTATTTATTACATTTTGCACAACAGGAAATTAATTCCAATTATACAGGCTGACCAAAAGTATCTGTTTCAATTGTTAATACAATTTTGAGATCTTTTTATTCCACAGTTTGCAACGTCAGGTAAAAGCGGAAATATTATTTGCCATGTCATTTTTAGAAAAAAAAAGATTATTACTCTGTGAGTAATGTTAAGAAATTAAAGGATGTGGGTAAAAGAAATAAAGTTTTTATTTATGGATTCTAAATGTACTCAAATTTTAATTTTCAAATGTCACTGTCAACAACAAGAAATAATTTTATGTATCAGTCTTACCAATTTGAAGTAAATTCGTGTATTGCCAACTGAAATAGTTACTTCTGACCAACCTGTAGTTTATATCAAAATCTATTCGGACGCAGTTGTATTTTTGGTTAAATTCGTAAAAATATTATATTCTATTCCAATTAAGAATGGATCATAGATTTAGATAGGGCCAATCATTTTTGTCCTCTGATTGATCGAACTTCAAATGAAGTTTATAAGCAAAAAAAAATTACGCCATGTACAGTAGTGACGGATGCCTGATATTAGCCTCTAATTAATCAAGAATTTCTATTCAAATGTAATACATATAATATCTAATTTGTTCTGTAAATTAATTATTATACTTCATCCTGTAACAAACTACAGAGTGATCAAAAGGAATTGTTACAGTTCGCAATAAAAAAAAACCTACTTGAAATTGGTAAGCCACGTTGTGCCAACTGTGGAATAAAAAGATCTTTGGAATTGTATTGCCAACTATAACAATTCCTTTTGATCACCCTGTATTTTACTATGGATGATAAACCTGAGCATGTAAAACCGGTCGCGTACACAGTGCCATCTACTCCATTCTTATTTGGAACAGAGTATAGTGTAAATCATTTCATAATTTTTAGAGTAATTATCTTTTGATACCCAAATAATTGTTATGAATAATTATAAATGAATATTGAATCGTAATATTTGAGAGAATTCAAAGAGCTGACAGCTAGCGTTAAAAAACTTGTCTAAATATTAAAATATATTTCACTTCAGTGTTCTGCTTGTTTACAAAGTATCTCTTAGTCCTTATCTTACTATTTTCTAGATTATCAATAATTTAAATCTTAAGAAATAAACTGAAGTGATTCTTTATACAATGCGAAAATAATCGTATATAATGTATAGTTGCTTGTTCATACCATGGTGACAGAAAAGCGAACTTTATTTTAGTCCTAAAATGGCATAAAATCTCCAAAAAAATATCCAATTATTTTAAATAAATGTATGTAATTCACCATGTATCGTAATGAAAAGGACAGGGTTAATTCAAATTTAAGAAAAACGAAATTATTGACGAAACACTTGGACAGCTAATTTTGGACCATTTCACGTTTTCTAACAAATTTTCAATTGCTAACTGAGGGTTGGAAATTTGCTTAGAGCGTGTTGTTAATAATAAATAATAATAATAATGTGTCGACTTCAACTTTTGCAAGCAAATGCCATCGATAGATAGTAGAGACTGCTTCACTGCAATTTCTTACAAACTTGCATAAAAACTAACCTATAATTTTTTTGTAATTTAAATCTATATTTGGCATCGAATATTTTCATCTGTCAAACGTTTTTTAAATATTTTAAGGAAAAATGCTACAATTTAAATGGTGCATAATTTAATCATTTGTCCGGTATTATTAGCGTGTTACGGCATTTGAATCCGAAGATCTCGAGTTCAATCCCATTCAAGCTAAAAATACATAAACTACCATACTGCGGCGCGGTGAGTTCCTATTCTACAGAGTAGCATAAATAAATACTGCACATCTTTTGTTTGATTCATTATTAAATTAATTTATAAAAAGAAAAATTGGGGTACCACCAGGATTTAAACCTGGGATCTACTAAGATACGATCGCATGTAATACAAATCTGATTTTATTTCAATTTTTCTCTGTAATTCAAATTGATTTAATCAATTGTTAAGTATTTACTTAAAATACTAATTAATTGACGCATGTTCCTTTAAAGTAATTTGAAAACGTTTGACAGTGAAAATATGCGATGTTAAATCTACAAATTTAATTTATTTTATGACAAAATAATTTATCCAATAAATTATTATCCAAATATAATATTATTTCATCACTGGATGCCATGATGTGATACCCTATCTATATTAAAATCAAGATCTGCAATTATTGAGCCCCTATTTCCAAAAATGGATAAAATGCACGACGATTTTATTTCCTTTTTAATAAGAGAAACGCGAGTATATTACCAAAACAAAAATATTAAGCAAAGTATAGATAAATCAAATTTTGTTTGACAAATAATTATATGAACAAAATATACTGAAATAAAATAACTATGGACTAAACATGAGCGAATCAAATATATTTTTGGCTTGGATAAAATTATTAGAAGAAAAATAATTTGATTATATCTTGTATAAAATTAATTGGACGGTCTCAGGGTAAAAGGGAATAAGTCAATATTACAGGATTTTTGTTTACCATGAAACAAGTCTCTTGTTGCAACCTTTTTCACGTGATTATTTCATTTTGGAAAACAGTATTTTTCAATATACCAATCAAGCATAGACTTATTTCCTTTTATCACGTGAAAAAGGTTGCAACAAGAGACTTGTTTCATGGTAAAGAAAAATCCGGTAATATTGACTTATTCCCTTTTACCCCGAGACCGTCCAATTATTTGCAATTTTATTGGAAACATTTTTGTCTAAAACATTATGTAAAGGGTAATATTTAAAAATAATATACAAGAAATGTAATATCAGCAATATAAGTTTACCGATGAAATTGCAGTGAAGTAGCACTCTTACTTTTAGTAACAATATCGCTAAACTTGTACATCAATGGTGTGATGTCAGATATTTTTTGGCTGTCATGTTGGCAGCTTTGTTATTGTTATATTATAATTATATTAAAATGTGCAGATGCAAACGCACGGCACGCGCGTAGGTTTGAACTTTGAACCATCATTCACTACAACGATTGTTATTGGTACGATGTGCTAGACTCTAGGGACACTCACTATGCTTACTTTCATTTTTGGGTTATCATTTTTTATGGTTTTACTTTATAAATGTTGTTTTGTTGTATTTTGTTTTATATAAAATTGTTTTTGGTTGACGTAGTAGTTTGTTTTATTATTATTTTTCCTGTATTTTACTTGATATTTATTTATATTTGATTAGATTGGAAGGTACAGACACTGTATTTCTTTGGAACATTTAAAATATTATTTAGTTTACATAACTTGAATAAAATAGAATAGGACTGTTAATAATTTTAAAAAGGCTGGAATTAAATTGTTTTTTATAAAAACAACTGTGATTTAATACATTTTGTAACAGTATTAATGTCGTAAAAGACAGGTTATATTTATTTTACTTATTTTAAAATAGTTTCAAAGAAATATACATTTATCTGTACCAGAAAAGTGACTGCATGCATTCCTTTATTTTTATTGGGTATTTTTGTTTAAATGGGCGTCATCAGTTATTTTTCAAAAAGGAAAAACGATCCTAACATTATTTTCCGAAGTTAATCCAAGAGTAGAAAATAAAAATTGAAATATAAATGAAAAAATATATTGTACTATTCGGCGCCCATTTTTGTAAAAAGTAGCATGTGCATTTAGTCGACATTCCATACAATAAAGTTAAGTTCATTTCGGAAAACAGTTATGTCATCAAATTTGTGAAACAAAACACGTACTCATTTTGTTTCTGTCATACTAACAAATTTATTTCTAGAGTAACTGTTTTCTGAAATGAAATTGGCTTTATTTATGTTTGTTATTATAATTTTTAATTTAGATATTTTTCCGTACCAACCAAATGTGTTTCTCAACCTTGCAATAGATCAGCTTAATCGCTTTTAGATTCACCGAACTTGCTGATTTAGAATATTTTTCGAGCCATCTCACTATCGAGAGTAAAAAATTAAACAATAAGGTTGAGAGTAGTTCCTGATATGCTGTAGGAAAACTGCATCGAAAATACTACCGAACAATTTAGGTATTTGTAATTTCTTGTCGAATATTGTTAAGCTTTGAAATGCTGGCGGCGACTTACAGCAACTTTGGCGCCGCACGACTAAAGCACTTTTCTAAAATTATGTAATAAACTACGCGTACTTAACATAGCTTTGACAACTCGCGCTATTGCAAACTGCTAAAATATTTGAGAAATCCATGTTTATATTTGTCATTTATTATGGTTATGTTTCTGTGTCATGTTTATTTGATACACATATGACAACTAACAAATGTGTAAAAACGCTTTTTTGTATTAGCAAAATTTGAAAGTTTTCATAAATTCCACACGTTGAAAATGCCTTAGTCTGCTGCTGCCCATGTCAAAAGAATAATAATTATGATAGATTAATAACAAATAATATATCTAATAAATTGTTCTCACTGAGATTGTATATTTCGCTTTCGCTCCAAAGTCATTCGTTTTTAATACAACTTTTGACGCTGAATGTACTAACGATAGTAGCGACCTCCGAAGACACTTCTCTCAGAGTTGTAAATTGCTTTGTCGTATTCTATTCTATATTATTAAAGATAAAAATTAATATTATTGATTCAAAAATGTATGATCATCAAAGAAAGTAAAAATTTATTTGAAAAACAATCAGTTAAACTTTTTTTATACTAAATTATTTTTTCTATTACATTGGTGGTTTAGCAATTTACAAACTAAATAAAATTGTGTAAGAAAAGTTTTTATAGAAATCCCATTTCATGACAAAATAAATGTTACAAATTTATTATTTTTTTGGCTAAGAAAATAATTATTTAATGACGAAAATTGAGATAATTTTTTATCAACATTAAATTATTTGACAAGAAACTATAAGTATTATAATAGTAGTAGTTTCCATGTATGTTTTTTCCGCATTCCTTAGTTATTTTTTATGACACTAATAGAATTTTTACCGCAAATTTATGATTACCGCATCGCAAACCGGGTTGCTATTGGCTTTTCGATCGTATTGTATTACTTTTTAGTAGTGTGTGTAATATATTTCAGACAAATAGTAAATGAATATAAAGAACAACTTATTAAAGAGTATGCGAACAACACTTGCAAAATAATTCCCAAAAACGAACCAAACCTAACAAAATAAAGATCCCATTTTGTAACTTTACAGAGACAAATATTAATAAATATGTTATTCTGTTCTACTAGCTTCTAAGATTTTTTCGAATAATTTATATATTATAATCACCCTTCACTAGCATCCATGGGTACCCTAATTTGACGGTTAGTAACTACGCTTCACAGTAATAAATACATCGGCTGAGATTTTTTAAACTTAATAAATAGTTTCATTTTTACTGTCAGTTTAATCTTGAGCTAAATTTTATCTTAATATTGAATCGATTGTAACTGAAAACAAACTAAACATTAAGTATTAAGAATCAAATCAAAATCTGTAGTACCAATACATAAAATATTGAAAACTATTTTTCTCTTAAAGCTATAAGATGGTGGTCTTTCGAAACATTGCATTTATAAGGCAAATTTCATTTGATTCACAATAAAGTTATTAGTTTAAGTTTAAGAAAGAACTCTATCTAATCTGACCGGACGAAGTAGTGACTCCAAACGGATACTGTCGAATATCTTCTGTAAAAATGTACAAAATTTATTTTAAAATAAACTCTTGCACGTGTAAAATATTTTTTTAAATCGTGCATCGATAGGAAAATGTTCCTTTTTGATCTTCTGTAACATATTTTATTATTGTATGCTGTATAATTTTAATTGTAAATACTAGTGACTTTAATGTGAATTACTTATTGGTGTATAACGTGGAATACGTGTGGCAACCCTGCAAGTCCAGGCTTGCCACATCAGCTGTCAAATTTCACAAAAGTTCTTTCAAAATGATTTTCTTTGTTTTATGAGAAATAAAAGAAGTGATAAAATAAATTGGGTCAATTTTTGTGAAATTGGAGGCAGCTTTTGTCTTAAAACAAGAAAAAAACACCGCTCTGTCCCAATTGTACAAATTAGTGAAAATTACATTGTTAATCTATAGCGTTGGTAATGTAAATTCAAATTTCGCGGGCTGCCAGCGTTTCCGCTATCTTTGAAATATGACAACTACGGCTAACCTCATCTAGAAGTGTTTTAGTTTTTCAATAGTAGTACGCACAATCCTAAAGCCAATTGTTAATAATGAGCAAGTTATTGTATAATAATATTTATATAAGTTCCTGTTACATATAAAAATTTATTTAAGCCAGAGTTTAAGCAACACTGGTTTAGCCTTGTTATAGTCTGACCAAGCAAAGTGAAGTCCTTAACAATATTGTAAATTACAATAATTTTACATTAATAAATAATACTGTCTATAAAAAGTATATTGTAAATACAAAAACTTGTTTTAGTTTTTCAAGAGCTTTATTTCACGTGGTCAAACTATAACTACCAACATAAGAAATAAAAAAATACTTCTCGATTTGAGGTTAGGGAACGTTTGACAGCTGTGTTTGAATTTATCGTCTAGGAAATGATAGTAAGCCGAATGTTTTGGAAAATGCAAGCAAAACTCTGATGATGGGAGTGGAATGAACTTCACTGCCACAGAACACACCCATTTTAATTGTATAAGAATGACACATTATCAAAAAAAAACCTGTATATAAATAATACATCTAAATGTGTTACACAAATGATAAAAACTGTATGATCTCGTTCTACGTGGGTTGACTATTGGGTGCGTGGTTGATACTTGCGTAATGGTCAACCTACGTGGAGCCTGGTCGTCGTAATGTACGTACTAAGTACCTACTTACTACAAGTATTGGGTGAGAGAATCTGTAATTAGACATAAGTCGGTTGAAATTGTCACCAACTGACTTATTCAAATTGTATTATATTGAATATTGTACCTAGGCCATTCCACGAGTCGAATCATTTGCAAACAAATAAAATATTAACATTTAATTGTTTTATTCATACATCTTGTTCACTCATTTAGAAACTTGTCTTTTGTATGTGTCGTCAAGTCTACCAATCATTTTAGTACATTCTTTTTTTTGTTAATTTTTATTACAAATGCATATTTTTATATCACTGTCGTCGATAGGTCCAACAGTATTGGGATACTTTTATTTAGTATTTTTATTCAGTTTGTTTTTGTTCTTATTTTCACTAGAGCTCGACGAACCAAAGTAAAACTGTTGCTGGAATGCGTTTTAACTCCACCCATTCAAGTATATAACGAATGACGCGGCATCATTTTGGCGCGAAAGTGAAATATACAGTCTCAATGATAATACTTGACCGCCGCCTCATTTACGATAATCATGTATGCAGATTTATTAATGATACATTTATTTTTATTAATTAATCATAATAATAATTTTTTTAACATGCTATTGTTATAAATACAACTTTTGACACTAAATGTACAATAGTAGCGACCTCCGAAGACATTCCTCTCAAGGTTTTACTTTGGTTTGTCGAGCTCTACAAATGCATGTTTTTATGTCACTGTTATCGATAGTTTCAACAGCATTGGGATACATTTATTTAATATTTTTATTCACTTTATTTTTTTTTCTTATTTTCACTATTTTTATTTCAGTGTCAACAATTTTTGTCACTGGATCTTTGATACATTTGTTTTTAATATGATCTATACGACCAACAACTTCAGGTATATAACTTTTTTTTTAATTAATTACTTTATTATTTCCTTATTAATTACTGTTATAATAATAATCATTATTAATAGATACACAAGTAAAATCTTATAGATACATCAATAATATAAAAACGAACATCTATACTTATCAACTAAACATAACCTATTTTTCTGGTTCCGGACTTTCCGAAATCATATGTGGCCCTGGTCCAGAATCCTGTATCTTATCCTGGACCGTTTGGAAACTACTCCGAATATTATCCAGAGCCGACCCAAGTCCAGTTTTTATCTGATTGAATTCCTGAGTCACCAACGACAGTCGTCCAAGTAAGTAATTTAAGTTTTCATCTACTTCTGCCATTCGGCCAGTTATTTGACCGACTTTTCCTTCCATGCTATCCATTGTGGATAAAGTACCGTTTACATATGTTTCTGTTTGTTCCTGGAGACGATCTAGAGCAGTTGTACTGGCTGTGAGCTCTTGGTACATGATACCAATTTGACGCCATACTTGGGACATTTCTTGTTCTAGTTTGGAACTGAGGTTGGCAAGAGCGCCTGTTTGGTTGTCTAGGATTGTTAGCTCTATGTTGTCAAACCTGGGAACAAAACAAAAATATATTTAATACAGAATAAAAGTATATGAATTAAATATGAAGGAATATTGAATTAAAACATATTTTTCTAACTTATTCTGTGTTTGTTATAATATTAATGTGGTCTTCAATAGTATATTCTGTTGAAATAAACCGTAAAGAAATAAACGAAGTGACCTTATCCAAACATCAAACAAAAAAGAAACCTATTTGTATTTATTGTCTACGGCTGATGCAAACAATAGAATATAATTATACGAGTTTTATAAGACTATGTATTATCGCACGAGTTGTTTCAGTTCCAAAAAATATGCAACTATAATTTAGGGATATATGTGACATGTGGTAATGCTGCCGAATAAATTTTGACGTTTTTCAACTGTAAATTCAGGAAAATATACTCAGCATTTTTAAAGAACTAATGCTTTTTATACTTTTCTTTTTATCTCGCAAGCGTATATAGTATTTTAGTAATTTCATGCAAATGATGTAGTTATAATAGGATGCGGGCACTCACGTGACATTGTGACGTAAAAACAGCTGTCCCGTGAAAGATCACTGCGCCACCTACAAAAATGAACTATTTTTTGGGACGAGATTTGAAAAGAACCCGATTCTTTTCAAATCTCGTCCCAAAAAATAGTTCATTTTGGTAGGTGGCGCAGTGATCTTTCACGGGACAGCTGTTTTTACGTCACAATATCACGTGAGTGCCCGCATCCTATATAAAACCTAGAAAGATGTTGATAGTTTGATGATTTAAGTTTTTAGGTTATAGTTTGCCAAATTATAATATCGTCTTAAATTGACCTTCTTATTGTGTTTTTTTAATAATAATATTATGAAATATTGATCTGACGTTAAAAATTCTTTCAAATTGTAATAAAAGAACATGTTAAAATATTAGAGGTTATGATTTTAAAATGACATATGTGGCTGCATTGTAGTGCCAATCTTACAAAATAAAAAGTTACTAGAAACAGTTTAACAATAAAAATTGTTATACCGCCAAGATTTGAACTTGGGACCTATGAACTCCTATGCTTTAATTCAACTAAGCCACGGTGGCCCTCATATTCAAATATGATTTTATTCCAAATTTTTCTATTTTGTTTTCTGAACCGATGTTTATATATCTAGGTAACCACAGAAACGAACCGTCAGTGTAATGATTTTTGTGAACATACCTTTCGTTTATTGTTGAATTAAGTTCTTTAGAGTTAATTTTCACTAGATCACCAACTTCCAACAAAATCTGATGGACGCCATATTCAATCCTCCTCTTCGTATCTAAGACATTATCCGCAGTTTGAATCATAACTTTTTCAACTTTTGACAAAGCCTGTACTTCTCCTCTCAACTGTTCGTAACTCTTAGCAACATCTCCATAAACATTTTCAGACAACTCTCCTATATTCACAACACTCTTTGTAAGCTCTTCTTGATTTTGTGCCAACTTTTCATCAAGTTCTTTGAATCTTGAGTCTAACTTCACAGCGGTTTTCTCTGTCTTGGTGCTAATTTCATACTTCATCTCTTGCAACGTCTCAAGAGTTAGGTTATGTTTTTGATCAAGGTCTTTGTTTTCTGGTAGTTTGTGTATTTTCGATTCTACGGATTTGAGATCGGAAAGAATTTGTTCTAAATGAGTGCGTTGTGTTTCTAAAGCTGTCAAGAAGTTTGGATGCCAATCTGGTTTTTCTTGAACAACTGCAACTGGTTGTGGCACAGCAGCAGGTAAAATTCTGTTGTTTAGTTCTGAAAGGTGGGTTTCATATTTTCCTAACAATGCTTCGTTGGTTTTCAATTTTCCATCGACTTGATCTAAGTTTTTAGCTGATTTCTCATGTAAATCTTTTAGATTTTGATTGTCTTCATGTACTCTTGTGATTTCTGTTTCTAAATGATTGACTTTTGAAATGACATTATCGATTTTGTTAGATAAATCTGTTTGTATTTTAGATAAATCATTTTTAGTTAAAGCATCGACTGGTTGAATGTCTGGTTTTTGCGTGACTGATTCCTTGATTACATTCTCCATTGTTGACATCCAGTTAGTCAAAGTTGTTTGGATTTCTTGAATCGCGTTGTTGGTTTTTTGAAGCTGAATTCTTTCTCTTTCATCTTTCTGAAATAAATAAATAAAATATTTAACATATGCAAAAAATAACCATATTATTTTAACAAAAGGAATTGTTACAGTTGGCATTTAAAAAACTACTTGAAATTGGTATGCATGATACATAAATTCATTTCCTGTTGTTGACAGCGACATATAAAATTTAAATTTGAGTACATTTATTATTACATTTATTTCTAAAGTATTTCTATTACTTAAAAAGTCAAAATTCTATTAGCTGTCAGAGTCCTGACATAACCTATTTGTATTTATTAGAAATGTCAAATAGCATTTCCGCCTTTATCTGACGTTGTGCCAACTGTGGAATAAAAAGATCTCTGGAATTGTATTGCCAACTATAACAATTCCTTGTGATCACCCTGTAGTATATTACATTACATACAAAATCAGAAAAGTGATATTTTACTTGACGAAGCGGTTGTTTGAAATACGATGCCGCAGGCCGAGTATTTTAATCCGCTGAAACAAGTAAAACCACTTTCCTGACATATTATGTATACTATTTTTTCTGAAACCATTTAATTTAATTAATAATTAATCGTAAATCATTCAAAATGTTTAATTTTTTTTATATGAATTGTATTGACAGCAGACTACATATCCAAGGTTACAACAATAAAAAACAGGCAGGTAAAATCTTTACCAGACTGTTTTGCACTCTACCAGACTGTTATTAATAGCTGTATTCCATTTGCAATTTGGTTCACTTAAATCAGTTCAGATAAACATGACAAATTAACTGAATTAAGCAAACTGATGCATTTATTGGGGTTGAATTACTTCAAAACAAATTAGAATCTATAATTCTAGTATTGGAAATAAAGTCAACGAAGTAATCCAGCGAAATAAATAAGTGATCTGGATCAGTAAATAAAAGTTTGATCTAATCCAAATGGCAAATGGAATACGCCTTTTGTTGTAGCCTTGGATACGTATTTCAGTTGACTGTTTTGGTAAAAATCTACTTTCCATACTAAAATTGATCAGGAAAATAGACTCTTTCTTGCCGGTTTCAGAAAAAAAAGTATAGTACCTTTTGAATGTGGAACTTACCTGTATTAAAATCGTTTCGACATTGGCTAATCTTTCGTCTAGTCTACCCAAAGTACCTTTGATTGGCTCTAAACTACGATGTCTTTTATCTAAACCAGCCAATGATTTTTTTAATTGTTCTCCAAGTTGTCTTTCTCTATATTCGTGCCTTTCTAGTTTGTCTTCTCCTGCTCGAACCATATGGACCAATGAAAGCATTGCATCTCTGATGTCTTCATTTCTGTGACCAATCAGAAAAGTTGTTATAAAAGTGATTGATTGTTTACTGGTTGGATGTTAGTAAAAGTGCAAATTTTATTCGGATACTCCGTCCCTGTTTCTTGACATCCGACGAAAAAATTTCCTGTAAAATGTGCGTTCTTGTATTTATTTCGTTGTAGAACAAAGATGTTTGAATACAATTGACTAAATACAAATGACCAGATTTGGATAAGTCACTATTCCTAACATTTAAACTATGTATAAGAACTACAAATTTCGATAAATAAGACTTTTACTTTCTTATACACAGTATAAGGAAGTATTGGAATCGTGAAAAAAATCGTTGACGAGAGTTACGCGGAAATACGTGTTTTGAGGTCCACTGAATCCGTTTTGATCATTTTCTCAATGATGTCTGTGTGTGTGTGTGTGTGTGTGTGTGTGTGTGTGTGTGTGTGTATATGTGTGACTTATGAAAGTAACCATAACAACATTATAAACTACTACGGACAGGTGATCATAATATACACTGATATGTTAGTATACCTCACACTTCTAACATATCAGGTTAAGTGTCACTGATTGACAACAGATGGCGTTACGATGAAAGAAAATAATAAATAACATGAAAAGAATTTGTATTGTTATTTAAATCAAATTTTAGCAGTTTTTTCAACACATTTGCACAGATAAATCTTATTTTTTAAAATTAATAATTACTTATTTACTAATATTTTTGTATTATTCAATATTTTGACATTACGGTTAGTACAGTTGGTATCACAATAGCTAACCACAAACGTCAAACGTCAACGCTTATCTACAAAAACTCATCAGCTGTCAAAGTGTAACAACATTGATCCTGTAAACTTTTTTTAGAAATATTTTGTGGTCATCTGAAAAATAGTGTACATAACTCGCTCGAAAGTGTGATAACTGTGCTTGTGTACTTAAATCACTCGGCGCTGCGCGCCTCGTTTTTCAATTTGTACACTCGCACGTTATTTTACACTTTCGTTGCTTGTTATGTAATATACTATTTCACCACATTAAAATTATCCCTAACTTCTTTGGGGACCGTGTTTTTACGACTGATAAACGCACTTTACGCGCATAAATATTTTTTGACTCCGGAACGCCCTTAACTAGATCTGCTTCGGCAGAATGCCGCACCCAGTAGTGGCTAACAGACGTGGTGATATATATTTTTTAATATATTTATTTTGACTTTTATTTTTTGACATTAACATGATTACAATTTTGCTATTTTATCGTACTAGTCCAATAAACTGTCGATTTATGGACACTAAACACTGTCATAAATGGTACAGTAAAAGTAGTTGTTATTCTACGTAGAATGAAATTTAAAGTTAAGCAACAGAGATTTACGGAAACATTTCATATCGTAATAGTATTATCTTGACCTATATATTAAGTAGTTCTGTGAATCTGCTACTAAGCCGACACTCCAACAGTTTGAAGCCTACACGCATTTGAAACAAGTTCTAGTTGAGTGCAATTGAGATGCAACTGCAACAGAAATTGCACTCTTGGCTCTCGAGTATCTTAAAATATAATTAATGTTTTTGTAGCGTGACAAACGTCGCCAAGCTGTGACTCTCTGGGTAAACGAACTGCATGTTTATATTTGGTACAGAAACCGAGTTTTTATTTCGTTTTAACGTTAACGCATTGTGTAAATAAACACGGCTATATCTGTAAACTGTTGGTGAAATGACATTAGCAACTTTACGATGGATGTGCAACATATTTTGACATTCAGAGTGTTAATTTATAAGTGGGATGTTAGTATTTCACAACGGAAATCAGTTTTTCTACTGCCATGGACTTGGAAATTATTTTAGAGAAAACTGGTTCAAATCAAAGTTTTAAAAAAATTAATTCTGCTTCTAAATTGTGAAAAAAGTGTTATTATGCCTGTTTTACACTGAGCAAGCGCAACCTGCAATTGCAACTTGCAAGTTTTAAGTTCAACTAGTTGCACCAAAATGTTGCAGAGTTATTTTTTTCACTTTACATTGAGCAACTTGCAACTGCAATATAATATTAATTTATTTACAAATTTTTGTCGTTACTCACTTCATATTATATCAGCTTAACCTCTTATATCACTTGTATTATTAACATTTGTTTCATATGTTATATTGCATTGATATAAAAATTTATTCTTATAAGTATTTGCACAATTATTTGCAATGCAGTAAATCATTTTAATATCTTTAACCCAACTTTATCGTTTTTGACATTTATAATAAGTTGGTAGTATTCTAACAAACTTAAAATTACTAGAAATAACTAACAATGGCCTTGCAAGTCTTGCAAAAATTAGAACATGTTCTAATTCGTACAAGAGGTTGATGCAAGATTGCTTCTTGCACTTGCACTTGCAATTTCTGTATTACACTCGTTCAAGATTGCTTCAACTAGTTGAAAGTTGCAGTTGCACTTGCAAGATTGCTCAGTGTAAAACAGGCATTACTTTACCCAAATATATCAAACATAAAATTCATGAAAAAAGTATTGCTTTCATTACTAGTTGTAAAAATGATTATTGGACAATATTTCGCTTTTGTTTAATTCGTAAACGGTAATATATCGGGAAAAAAGTTTTAAATAATCAAACTAGATACTCATAAGGTTATTCAGTGGTCAATATATATTTTCTGAAACCGGCATGAAAGTATCTACTTTCCTGACCAATTTTAGTATGAAAAGCAGATTTTTACCAAAACAGTCATATAATAATATATTCCATAATAAGTCAGGAAACTGATATTTTACTTGACGAAGCGGTTACAAAAACACAACCGTTAATTTTAATAAATAATTAATCATAAATAATTCTAATGCTGGGTTGCATGAAAGTTTTATCGGTTCATTAGCCTCTAACGGTTCAATAAATTTCAGAAAATCGCTATTGATTCTGTTGCTAGATAAACAATTCTTTAACTAAATAGCTCTTTATTTTTTTCTTGCAACCCAGCTTAAATGATATGAATTGTATTGACAGCAAACTACATATGCAAGATCGCGAAAAAAAAAAACAGTCAGTTAAAATACAAAATAGTTAGGTAAAATCTTTACCGGACTGTTTTGTACTTTACCAGACTGTTATTTTTGTTGTTGCCTTGGATATGTATTTTAGTTGACTTGTAGTAAAACTCTACTTTCCGTATTAAAATTGGTCAAGAAAGTAGACACTTTTTTGCTGGTTTCAGAAAAAGTATGTATCCAAGTTTACAACAAACATAACAGTCTGGTAAAGGCTTTACCTGACTATTTTGTACTTTACCTGACTTTTTTGTTATTGTTGTAACCTTGATACTTAGTCTGCTGTCAATATGATTCATATAAAAAAATTAATATTTTGAATTATTTATGATTAATTATTGATTAAACTAAATGGTTTCAGAAAAAAATAGTATACATAATAATTAATACGTTAGTAAAGTGTTTCTACTTGACTCAGGATTTTAAACTACAGTTTTCAGAAAATATGGAGACGACAATAATTAACATAATTAAAATAAATAAATATATCATCACGCCTTTTACCCATTACTGGATGTAGCACTCTGCCGAAGCAGTCGTCAAATCACGGCCCCCAAAGATGTTAGTGATGGGGGAGCCACAGGGGTAATTTTAAATGGGGGATTCAAGTGGTAGAGCTTTTTAATATATATTTATTAAAATAAATTCTTGACCGTACATCATATTTAATACAATATAAAATCATACCATAAATTATATCTTTATTGCTGAAATATGAAAGTTAAAGTTGAATAATTTAAAACGTTCGCACTGCCATATTGCAATGACGTAGTTGCATTAAGCCAATCACAGAGCTTTGTCTGAAACGTTTGTCGGTGCTCAAGAAGACGAAGCAGAAATAAGCATTCAGCATTCTACGATTCTACCAATGACGTATAATACTAGACGAATTATGCCGTATTCAAGTCAATACAGTGTTGTGAAGCAGAGAAGAATGGAATAACTTGATGGTCCGCCGGATGCGCGGCAAGGAGCGAGTACACTTTGATGTTATGCAAGTTGCTCCTTGCCGTGCACCCGCCTCACCAACCAGTTATTCTATCCCTTTCTGACTCACAACAAACGCCGATGTTATCCGTCTAGTTATGTTTTGTCTGAGGATTCTACTGACAACGACAAGTTACGTGTTATTTATCTCTGTCTTATCTGTCTCTCTTTAAGCTAAGATGCAACTACGTCATATTCATTTGTTTTGAAAGTTTAAATATTTTTATCATGCTTAATACAAGTTTAAAAAAAAAATAAAAAATTTGGGTATAATTATTTTATTACGTAGATTAATATATAAAAAATTCAAAAAAGTCTTGAAAGGCCCATTGGTGAAAATGTTTTGTCGGCTATGGAGATCGAACTAGGATTCTTTGGATCCACAGACCGATTTGATACCACTGAGCCATTACCCCATACATAATTCAAAAAATAAAATGTATTTTTACGCTATTTTTATGTTTATATGTTTCTTTTTTTTTTTTGGTTATTTATTTATGATTTTCTTTCAAATTTAATATCTCACTAATTCATTTATGGTGCTATTAATTGTTATCTATATTGCACATTTTAAAACGCTTCCATTAATTAATAATTATAGTAATTAAGAAGTTACTGACAAATCTAGATATAAACACACTGTACAAATAATTCATTTTGTTTCTTCTAAAGATCTGGAATCAGAATTTAATATACACATTTTTCTTTATTATAATATTCATTATGACATATTAGTCAATGAAAAAAACTTGTTAAGAATCTATGTTACAACATTTGATATCTTTAATCATACTATCTATATGTAACTTGACAGTTTGTTATTATCGCTCAATATGCGAACAAACTATTTCTTGTTCTATATATCGTTAGTTTTTGTTAGTAGTGAAGTGTTTTAGTTTCCAAGATAAAAAGACATCAACTTTTTAACAGAATAGTTAATGAGTGAATTAAAGTTGAAGTTGATGATGTACTTACGTGACTTCTCTGGCATTAAGTGGCACTAAATCTAGTGTGCATATGGCCAGGAGAATTAGCCATGTTCTTGACATGACGAATTGTAGATTTTATCGCTCTGCAGCTCTGCAAAAAGTTATTATATTAGCTTTTTGTTACAGTTGGATTTAATTACAAACATTCATACTTTTGAAATAGGTTAATAATATTTTTATTATTCAGTTACATTGCTTAATATAATAATTTTATGTTTCCCACGGACTACAGTAACACAGTGGGTGTCGTAATTTGACAGTCGGAATCTATACATAATAGAAAATAATATTTATCCTGAGAATGGGGTGGCTAGCTCAGTGATATGAAGTCGGCCTGTGGATCCTGAGAACCCTGGTTCGATTCCCATAGGCAACAAACAATTTTAATAATTTAGCTCCTCCACCACTAACATCATTAGGGGCCGTGATTTGACGACTGGTAACCGCACGAATTAAAAGATAAGAAAGGAAGGGAGGGTCGCAATACTCTTGTTTTTGAAAGTTAATTCCACACAAGTAAATTACATATACGAGGGCAGCGTGAAAAGTTCCTGAAAAATTAAACAAGAAATGGTTTATTTGGTCAAAACAAAATCCCAAATAAATACGGTCCTAGTTAACCATTTTGAATTGGTGGTATCACAATTTATATTTAAGCAGATATCACTTAGAACGTGCATTCAGATTTGAAATTTATCGCTAATTTTTGCAACTGACACTAGATGCATCATTTATTTGGAAGTAACACGAGTTAGTTCTAGATCAGTTCAGGGTTGAATTCAAAGTTCCCAAACAAATAAGGCCTTAGTTTATCATGTAGTTAATAAAATATTTAAAAAAAAAATTGATATAGGAACTCAATGAGAGCATACTGCAAATACAAACAAATAAATAAATAAATAAATAAATAAATAAATAAATATATCATCACGCCTTCTACTCATTACTGGGTGTGGCACTCTGCTGAAGCAAATCTCGGTAAGTCATATATTTTGCGCGTGAAGTGCGGTTACCAGTCGTCAAATCACGGCCCCCAAACATGTTAGTGGTGGAGGAGCCACAGGGATAGCTTTTTTCAAATTATGAAAATTTGTCTCCTGTGGGAATCGAACCAGGGACCTCAGGATCCACAGGCCGACTTCATACGACTGAGCTAGCCATCCCATAAATACAAACAATACAAATCTTTTAAATTTTGACATATCTATTAATGAAATTGAATAAAAAGTTTTCATTTTATCCGTATGGGATGACTAGCTCAGTGGTATGAAGTCGGCCTGTGAATCCTGAGGTCCCTGGTTCGATTCCCACAGGCGACAAATTTTCATAATTTGAAAAAGCTATCCCAGTGGCTCCTCCACCACTAACATGTTTGGGGGCCGTGATTTGACGACTGGTAACCGCACTTCACGCGCAAAATATATCACTTACCGAGATCTACTTTGGCAGAGTGCCACACCCAGCAATGGGTAGAAGGCGTGATGATATATTTATTTTATTTTTATTTATTTTATCCGTTA
This sequence comes from Pterostichus madidus, assembly GCA_911728475.2. Lineage (NCBI taxonomy): Eukaryota > Metazoa > Arthropoda > Insecta > Coleoptera > Carabidae > Pterostichus > Pterostichus madidus. The sequence goes on from OU452314.1 coordinate 29,474,451, forward strand.
ATAAAGAATAACAAAATGAAATACGATATATAAATATCAAACAAACATTTCTATTTGACGTATCTTTTAAATTAGTTGTTAACAATAAGGAAAAAAAATCATGAAAAATAGAATTTTTTATTATTATTATTAGATCATATTTCATAAACATGCTCGGAATAGATAATCTAATGTTCCAGTTCTAGTCTAAACTATATATTATTACCTAACAAATAAATATGCATTGTAAATATCTAGCAGGCAGATTCATAACATTTTTGAGAATCAACCCCCGGATATAGAATTCTATTTCGAACAATAGAATCGCTGTCATCTGTCAAATAAAAATTATAATTTTCCCTAATATAGCATAAAATAATCGGTGCTTTTTGTATCAGATAGTGCACAAATGATATTAGCTACATTTCTACTATAAAAATATTTAGAATGGAATGCTAATTTAACGATTTGAAAATTATCAGTAATAATATAACAAGAAAATGAGAATAAATTGAAAATAATTTGACAGATCTTTCGAAAACTTGTTGCCAGGCAATAGTCACGAAAGCCCGTAGGGCAACAAGTTTGAGAAAGATACTGGAGAATTATTTTCTAATTTATCCAACTCGTGAGTTATATTTAATTAGATTATTTTTTGACTTAGCTGTTGAGGTCGATTCATCCAACTTAAAAGATTTTGACCTGGGTCCATTTCGATTGATTACTTATTAATGTATTCTTGGAAGTTGTTTCCAAAATTTGTTGGTGTATTTCTGTATCTAAAATACAACTAAATCGATTTTTTTTCACACATTTTACTTGACGCGTTGACAGTTTTAAATAATTATTTGACAACTACCTATCATTTGTCACAAACAAAAAAGCATCTACAGAGATAATTCTAGGGAATAATCACAAGAGCTTTATTCTCAGTATAATAATGAGAGGATTGGTTGAAACGCAGACATGTGACATACAATGAAGCATTTCATTGGTTTTGAGAAACGTCAAAAAATAATCTTTTTCATTAAATATATTAGATATTAATACGTTACTTTTGATCATTTTTTAGCATTATTGTAACACATTTACAACTAAAATTGATATGGCGTTAAATAGTTTTTTTAAACGCCGTACTGTTGAAATACAGAGTGATCAAAAGGAATTGTTACAGTTGGCAATAATAAAAACTACTTGAAATTGGTAAGCCTGATACATAAATTCATTTCCTGTTGTTGACAGTGACATTTAAAATTTAAATTTGAGTACATTTATTATTACATTCATTTCTAAAGTATTTCTATTACTTAAAAAGTCAAAATTCTATTAGCTGTCAGACTCCTCACATAACCTATTTGTATTTATTAGAAATGTCAAATAGCATTTTCGCCTTTATCTGACGTTGTGCCAACTGTGGAATAAAAGGATCTCTGGAATTGTATTGCCAACTATAACAATTCCTTTTGATCACCCTGTAGCCTAATGCAGAACGTTGCTATTAGCAACAGTGCTTTTTAAAAACAACAAAATCATATGTTTTATATTTTTGTACTGTTTGTATTATTTTCCTACCAACTGACATTCAAAATGTTTATTAATTACAATTAAATTTAATTTCTGATCACAGAAAAAATATTGTGTACAACCATGCTATAGTCTCTCGCCTCGGTCCGCAAACAGCTGTTGTTTCAATAGTTATGAAGTGCCGTTACCAGCCGCCAAATTATGATCCCCAAATATGCTAGTTGAGAAGCCACAGGGATAATATTAATACATTCAAAATCATTTGTAGGCAGTGAGAGTTGAACTCGGGTTCTCAAATTCACAATCCGACAACAATACAATATAAATAAATCCGCAAAATTTTAACGATCTAGAGAAAAAAAAATGAAACCAAAATAAACAAGTTTACAATATTTATCCATTAAAAATATTCATGACTTCTCAAAACATTGTTATCTAAAGTTGTTTATACGATCGTCATTTCTTTTCAAAGTAATTTAATCAACTTTTTGCTTTCAGGATGCGTTCACACAAGCGCGCTTTTGCAATTTCAACTTGAAATACTTGTAATCTGAAAAAACTAGCATGGCGCCTATATTTTTGTTTTTATTTTCAATGTCTTCTAGATTCATTTGAAGTCGGCATTCTTGTCACAAGCATCTAATCAAAAGTCGAGACAATCATAAGAAAAAGTAGTTTGTAAGTTTTTGCACTGTTTACGTTTTTTACCGTTGGTTCAAAAACCGACACGAGAGTAAAAACTTACAGTTCATGAGGTCAAATTGAAAGATAACTTGACAGTTGATAAATAATTGAAATGTTAAATAATGTTATTTAAAACAGTATTTCCATACAGTTTAAATTCTTACTACGATGCAGTAAAAACTAAAATATTAATGATACGTTTTACACTAAACTGGTCAAATATTTATAATAATAAGGTTTTATAATGATTTAATACTAAAAACAATCCAATTAATTCGAGCATTAAAAGTTATAGTTGATATAGTTTATTATTGCAATCATTTTGATAGAAATAATAACAAATATGCTAGTACACAAATTATTGTAAATAAAAATTCATTCAAAGATAAAAGATTAAAAATATTACGAAATAATATACTTTTTTTACTACAATTCTACAGGATGATCAAAAGGAATAGTTATAGTTGGCAATACAATTCCAGAGATCTTTTTATTCCACAGTTGGCACAACGTCAGATAAAGGCGGAAATGCTAATTGACATTTCTAATAAATACAAATAGGTTATGTCAGGAATCTAACAGCTAGTACAATTTTGACTTTTTAAGTAATAGAAATACTTTAAAAATAAATGTAATAATAAATGTACTAAAATTTAAATTTTAAATGTCACTGTCAACAACAGAAAATGAATTTATGTGTCAGGCTTACCAATTTCAAGTAGTTTTTTTTATTGCCAACTGTAACAATTCCTTTTGATCACTCTGTATTATGGTACAAAAATAATGTGTCATCTACTAAAATCTAACAGGCAGATTCACAAAACGGATTATCGCTAACACCGTTTTTAATATTATCTATAACTCTGTTTCTAATTAAAACAGATTAAAGAAATAAACTAAATTTGATGCTAATTATCTCTCTTTTTAACTCAATTTACAATAAACTTGTATCATACATTGAAAAGAAAGTTAAAAACGAAATAAAAAATGGTGTTATCGCTAATCCGCTTTATGAATTTGTCTGTAAAATTTCAGATCTATCATACTCTAATTTAATAAAACATTTATACAGAGAATTAATTAAAAATTCGGCAATAGACTCAATATGGAATTTTGTTTTCTTAAGAATGCACCAATATTTCAAATACTATTTATTTATGACACTAGGACGAAAAATGCAGTTTTTCCTACGAATGAAGGAAATTGCCGATGGTTCGAAATTGAATTCGGTAACCATATGAGTACGAAAAGCTAATTAAAATATTATTTTAGCGACCGAGAAATACTTGTCGTCCGAGGCCAAAAAGTATTTTATGGACGGTATAGTAACCATCATGCATCAACTACAACAAACATGAATACTTATCTGAAAAGGTCAACCTTTCGTACAAATATTCTAACCAAAAACGTCACTTTTTGACACAATCGAATAAAATATTTTCAGTTACACAAATAAATCTTACATTTTAAATAAGGTTTAAATTAAAAAAAATTAATTAAATTAGTTCAAATAAATAAAATCTAATCGAAGTTTATTTATCACATGAAGTAACCGACATTACTGTCAAAAATTTAATTTGTATTTATTTATTTAAACCAAATTTAAAAATCAGACACCAGAGATTAAACTCTGGACTCTTTGATTCTAGCAAAGCGTCTCTCAATAATTATACTACACTGGTCTTGAATTGATATTTCGACATTTGAATTTTACTCTCAATTTTCTTTTATTTGTTAAAAACCGCTTTAATCCTCTGACTCGAATATTATTTTTAAAAAAAATGATATTTTAAATTTCAAAAGTTTTATTTTTGTGTAATTGTCCTTGATAAAAAGGTTGTCTTATCTATAGGAACTGAGTATAATGACTTGAGTTTGACTGCTAAAAGTGCCAGTGAATATTGCACTTTTGATATGCACAGTTTAATTTTTGAAGACACATGCAACACTTTTCATATTTGGTTAATTTACAAATCTGCTTTATAATAGCTAAGTTGGCGCATAATATGTGTTTATTTATTTTACTTTTTATGTGTTGTAATAATTGAAAAATCATTCCGAAAAGTCGTGCTGTTCGTATTCTTGATTGCAACAATGAAATGTTTTCCTTTTGCGCGGTTGTCATGTAATGAAAAATTATTTCCATTGAACAAAAGAATAGTTCTTTACAATTTCTCTGTGAATTTCACAACAAAAGCCCTAAAGGGACAGTAGGCAGGTATTTTCTGTCATTTTTTGCTTTTCGATATAAGCGAGAACGTAAAGAATTTTTTTGTTAGACTAGGGTTATAAATAGAAAGAAAAGAAAACAAAAAACACATGCACCAGCTGCATAAAAAAAGAAATTGGTCTGCTTTAGAAATAAAACGATCCCCTACAGATATACAAGTGCATTGTTTGTTTATTTTCTGGATTAGTCTTCTAATTTGCAGTCCATTAGCAAATTAAAACGGGAATTAAATATTAATTAACTTTATCAATTCAAATTACCACTTTGTTTCATTTAATTAATATGTAGTTCTAATTAATTAGTTATTTAAATAATTGACTTACCTAAATTTGAAATAAAAATAAAACTAAAATAATACGGTCCCACAAAATAGTTTTATGACCACGTCGAAACAATGTTTATTTGTATTAAGTACGTATAATGTCAAAAAGAAGTGTTGTTCTTCGAACGAGTGGCACTAGCCAACTGCCAACAACTGGATGTCTTTCAACTTCGAAGATAAATCAAGCATCTGTACTAAGAACACAGCTGCAGCGATCATTCAAAAAATGTGGCGCCTTATTTTTTAAATTCGATTCATTAAAACATGCGACATCTGTGACGCAATATATGAAGTTTTTTATTCGGTCGAACTGTGATCTTTCTTTTATGTCTGAGTTTAATAAGGAACAAAGTAATAAAATATTTTATGATTGTGTAAATCTAATTTAATATTATAATTAGCGTGAAGTAAACAAGATAATTAATAAAAATTTGCGAAGGTTAAATTGGAAAATGGCAACACTGTTCGCATTTTTATTTTTGTGATAATTCAAATATTTCCTACTATAAAATTTATGTATTATAAGCATTTCATATTTATTTTTAGCGTTATTGATATAAGTGTGCAATAATTTCAAACAAGAATATTATGTGAAAATTACATAATGTCACATTGTTGTTCAACATGGCAACGTTGTCATATTTTACTTTTATACAATGGCGTTTGTTGTGCGGCACGTGCGTTAAGTAACTATTATTTAAGTGCCGATTTTTTTATTTTTAACAGTTTATTTCGAACGAATATGCATAATGCACCGCTTGCTAAAATTGCGGAGCTTATCTCTACAGCAAATTCAAGTAGTGTCAAAATCAACTTTAGCAAATAACTCACTTCGACTTCGAGATCGCTCTTGCGATTTATGTAAACAATCCAGTAGTTTAATATTAGGTAAAATGCATGAATTATTTTTTTATTTACAATATTCTTCAATAGTTTCCATGTTTTCTTCCTTTAGTACGCGATCAATCCACCCACACTAACCCTGTTATTCAAATTTCAACCAAACGACGAACAAAAAAACCTAAAAGTTATGCGGAAATCTTGGAAGGTAAGTGAATTTTCTCAAGTTTTAAATGATAATTACATTAATACATTCTTATTTTAGTTACTGGACAGTCTCATACTGAAGCTAGAGCATCTGTCAAGAAATTAAAAGCAAAAGACTTGAGTCTTCTAGCACAAGAACCAGAAATCGGTTTAGGTGAATTACACAAAATTAAAGCACGATCTCGTTTCATTACAAATAATCCTGCTGACCCTACTTTAACAACAGTTGATGTAGAAGAAATTGTTGAGCACCTAGAAATTTCCCAAGAACATGCAGCTTTAGCAGAAACTGAAATCGCTGAAGAACAAAATTAGTAAGAAGTTAACAAAGTTTAAACCAACAAATTATTAATATCTTTGCATATTATAGTCTAGCAACTACTGAAAACGATCCTTATCTTCAGACTGGAAAACAGCGTGAACGAGCAGGGAAAGCAGAAGCGCTGATAAGAACTTTAGGGGCTCATGTGGAAATGTGTGTCGCTATTGGAAATCCTCAACGGGGTTTAACTTCGATGTTGTACTATAGAAATCGGGCGGAGAAGATTAACAGCACTTCTGTGAAAAGTATTAATATTTATAATACTCTTTTGCAAGGATTTGCAGCCAATGCTAATTTTCATAAGGTAATATACAATTATTTTTAATTATCATAGGTTTTATAAGCGGGCGTATGTGGATTCAAATTAATTTAGTTGAAATTACTTGATTCATAAATTTAAACAAATTTATTAGTTTTGTTACACGAACAAAATATTATGAAATTAAAAATGTGTCGATTTATTTTTATTTTTTCCTTACAAATAAGAACTATTTTTAGTTATTTGTTCGCAATGACGTATTAGTACCAATTTGAGGACAATGAACTTGCGATTTTGTATAATTTTCGTTAGATAAATAAATACATTTACTTGCAACTCCAAAGTTTAAAATATTTGGCGATTTGATATTTTAAATTTTATATTTTTTTCAATTTCATTTCTTAAATAATGATAGATAAAGACAAAAGTTTCAAATAAAAATTTTAGATACTATAGCTTTTTTTACATTAAATAATTAATATATTATTATTATTTTTTAATTATGGAGTAAGTGGCACAGTGGTTATCGTGTCGGCCTGTGGATCCTGAGAACCCTGGTTCGATTCCCACAGCCGACAAAAATTTTCACCACATTAATACTACTCATGTGGCTCCTCCTCCACTTACATCTTTGGGGGCCGTGATTTGACGGCTGGTAACCGCACATTACTGGGTGTAGCACTCTGCCGGAGCAGATCTCGGTAAGTGATATATTTTGCGCGTGAAGTGCGGTTACCAGTCGTCAAATCACGACCCCCAAAGATGTTAGTGGTGGAGGAGCCACGGGTAGTTTTTTAAAAAGGTGAAAATTGTTTGTCGCCTGTGGGAATCGAACTAGGGTTCTCAGGATCCACAGGCTGACTTGATATCACTGTGCTAGCCACCCCATAACGAATTTATGAACACTGTATAATTCATTCGGTTACTTGGTCGCTCGCTTTTTTGCCTCTCAAATTCAGACAATTTAACTGATTCAAATATCTTTACAAATTATCGCGAAATTATTGTTTAAATATTACCAACTCTTGGCAAAAGACTTTATGTACTATTTAGCTAATCGACGAACTCAATCTATGGGTACTTCAATCATACAACATTTTTAATTCCAGATTAAAGAAATCCTGAAACTAATGCATACAGACGACCTCAAACCCAATATCCAATCCTACACAGCAATCCTCGAATGTCTTGGACGAGTCTACAACAACACCAGCCGAACCAAAGTAATCCGTTTCTATTTCAACATGATGTCCATGCAGGGAATATCAATCGACGATATCATGAATAAGGCCGAGTTCGTGAGCGATCAACGTGAGATCATCTTGTCAGTGATTCGAAGGATACATCCGGATTATATTCCGAAGTACAAACCGCCCGATGTGCAATATACTTGTGATATGTTAAATAATCTGAACTCGCCGGATCAGTTTGTGCCGGTGAATAATGATCTTCCTGGAAGTGAACTAAATGAGAGATTGTTTACGAGTGCACAGCTGCAGAAATTGATGCGGCAGCAGCTTGAAATTGAGATGGATGGGTATGTGAAAGTAAGTTGAGTTCATTCTGTTTTTATGTTTTCAGGCTTGAACAAATCAATTATGGCCGTATTTATTTGGGATTTTTAAAGTAACCCGGTAGGTTACTTTTGTTTAATTGGCACGCTTTAAGTAACCTAGAACTGACCTTAAACTGAGCCTACTGCCCCAGCTATTTTAGCGGGTTGGTAGATTCAACCCGTTTACTATCCCTTTCTAATCAACTTGTGTTCCTTGTTATTCGTGGCGGCATCGCGATTTGTAATAGTATAGAGAGGTTAGGAGTTATTTTTATGAAAAACTTAAGTAATTTTATAATATTTTAATAAAATATACTAAACTACAGAGTGATCAAAAGGAATAAAAAAAACTAGTTGAAATTGGTAAGTCTGATACATAAATTCATTTCCTGTTGTTGACAGTGACATTTAAAATTTAAATTTGAGTACATTTATTATTACATTTATTTCTAAAGTATTTCTATTACTTAAAAATTCAAAATTCTATTAGCTGTCAGACTCCTGACATAACCTATTTGTATTTATTAGAAATGTCAAATAGCATTTCCGCCTTTATCTGACGTTGTGCCAACTGTGGAATAAAAAAATCTCTGGAGTTGTATTGCCAACTATAACAATTCCTTTTGATCACTCTGTATTATTTATGCAGATGATGGAAGAGCAATATGCATTATGTGTTTCTTGCAATAAAGTCACAGAGGATAATATTACGACACATAATTACGACTCCGAAATTCATTATTTTAATACTGCCGATGACAAAATTATAAAAAAATGAACAGACTCTGATGTTATTTGCTTTTTGACTACATATAAAAAATATAAAGATGACTTAAAACATCCAATTAAAAGCGCAATTTAACACACAAACAAAACTAAGCAGATGTCGCTTTGAACATGCATTCAGATTTTAAATTTAAGTAACACGAGTTAGTTCTAGGTCAGTTCAGGGTTGAATCCAACAAATACGACCTATTTTTCTGACTGCGGTCAACATGCTTGCCTCGCAGATGTCAGTACTTAGTAAAAGCAAATTAGCAATCCATTATTTACATAAAATCCTTGATTTTTATACCGTCAGCTTTGTATGAAATAGTGCTAGGGTGCAAAATGATGTCTCTTTTATTCCAGGGACAGAAATGGATTTTTTTAATAAATTATGTCATGATAAATATGAAAAAAAGAAAATTAGATTTGGGAACGGGTGGAAACTATAGATGGCGTCGATGTGAATGCTCCGATTTTAAGGGTGGTTTTAATTATAAAATAATGTAAATTTTGTCTAAATTTAAAACAATCTAAATAATGGCCATACTCATAGATGAAACATTGCATTAAAAATGCAAAAAAAGTTTTTACAAATTTTAGATTTTTCAATCATTAAAATAATATTATTTGACTTATGAAAAATTAAAAACATTCCAAATAAAAATAATATTTATTATTAATTTATCGATCGGTAGCAGATAATAATAGAAGATATTCTCAATTTCACATTCATCAATTACTTTATAAATGAATATTTACCGTGTTATAATTAATATTATATTTTGTTTGTTCTAGGTGAAAAGTATAGAGAGTAAACCAAAACCGTCACAACAAGTGTTACAGTACAGAGAACTGTTGAACAAAGTGATGACAAACTGGGGTGAGGTTGCCTTAAAAGCATTTAACCGTGATCTAGACATTCTTATAGCGCAGCCAAGACAAGGAATCAAGACTTTAGCTTTAGATCCTTATTTGAGGTGTTTACCAATTACCGATTATATTCAAGTCATTCTTAATGAGGTAAAAACAAATAACTTTAGATAATAAATAATATATGTTCATGTATTTTACCCAGGAACCCAGGAAAGGGTTTTATTGCAAAACGAGTACGATAGTTGGAGTACGAGCGATGGCGTGTGTTCCAATAGTATGAGTTTTGTAATGGCCCTTACCTATGTGTGTTACATACTATTTTTTTCAACATTAACTCAGTGAAATAAAATACTCGGCTTGCGACTTCGTATTTCAAACAACCGCTTCGTCAAATAAACATCACTTTCCTGACTTATTATATACAGAGTGATCAAAAGGAATTGTTACAGTTGTCAATAAAAAAAACTACTTGAAATTGGTAAGCCTGATACATAAATTCATTTCCTGTTGTTGACAGTGACATTTAAAATGTAAATTTGAGTACATTTATTATTACATTTATTTCTAAAGTATTTCTATTACTTAAAAAGTCAAAATTCTATTAGCTGTCAGACTCCTGACAAAACCCTATTTGTATTTATTAGAAATGTCAAATAGCATTTCCGCCTTTATCTTAAAAAGATCTCTGGAATTTTATAGCCAACTATAACAATTCCTTTTGATCATCCTGTATTACAAACTAGTAGCTTGTAACGATTCATTTCCATAGTGAATAAACATTTTGAATAAGTGATATTTACAAGTGAGAAACAAATAAAATGATTGTTTTAATTTTCTCACTGCAAATTTGAAATATTTGTACTTAGTGTGTCTGCCTCACTTAGGGTCTTTGATTTCCACCGAAGTTTGAATTTCTGAACATTCGAATGTTTTCAACTTCGACAGAAAAACTTCGAAGCTTCGAATTTTCGCATTTTTTGAAGCTTCAAATTAACGAATTTTCAAATCTTCGAATTCTCGAATTTTGCCACTGAATTAACGCCATCTGTCATCTCCAAACACGCTCACGCATAATTCGCGAAAAGTCGGCCACGAATTAAATAATAAACGCGGCGAAGAATTCTGCAAAAACTCTGCAAGTTTAGGCGTCTTAATTAAGACATCTATTCTTTTACCGCCCATCTAAATGCTACGGACTTTTAGTAAAACGTTTTAAAATGACAATAAAAAGGATATAAAAACGTCTTAATTAAAACATTTTTGACAGTGTAGCGAAATTTTAAGTCTAAATTGAATTAATTTGGCAAATAATAATAATTAATAATAATTACTTACAAATTAATACAAAACTCTGCACATGAGTTTATTCTGAAAATAATTCATATCAACATGCCGTGTTCACGTTAGGATCCAGATTAACAATTCAAATAATTCGAAAATTCGGAATATTCAAAAATTCGAAAGTTCGAATTTAAATTCGAAGGTTCAATAAATCCGAACAATCGAAGTCTCGAATATTCGAAAAATCAACAACCCTAGTCTCACTTAGCAATAGTTCGTAGTTCAAACCTCATCAAGTTTAATTTTTCTGCGTCCATTTGGTTCGGATTTCACTATAAACTGCACCTTCCATTACAGTTCAATTGCCTGTTGTATTACATATTAAAATAAACAAATCCTCATTATTTTTCAGGTGCGTCGACTCGCCGAAGGTTCTGAAACCTACAGCCCCACCATCAACCAACTCTACCGCGAGTTAGGTTCTCGAGTCTACGCTCGCTACCTCGTCCAACGCAAGCTCCGCGACGGGGTGCTTCGCAAAGTATGCAACATCCAGGAGGCATACTGCGAGTGGGTGGCAGAGCACCACGGCCGAGGCAGCTCGTTGAACACGCGCCAACAGTGGCAGTGGCTTGCATATGAAAGACAAGATGGGGCTACGGTCAATGGGGTGTATCATCACTCGTGGCCGGCGACCACGATGATTGCTGTCGGGGAATTTTTGTATAAGATCATCATGCATGATTTTAAGATTGATGTTAATATTATGAAGACGAATAACTCGAAAGAGTGAGTATTAGATTATTTTTATAGAGAAAGGTTTTTGAAGAAGTTGTTGTCGTTCATTTATTTGCGAACTTTGAGTGAACTCTGAACTGATCCAGAACTAACTCTGTACCAAATAAATGATCCATTTAATGACAGTTGTAAAAATTAGCGATAAATTTAAAATCAGAATACACTTTCTAAAATGACCATTGCTTAAATACAAATAGTACGCGAGCACTCACGTTACAATGTGACTTTTTGTGACGTAAAAACTGCTGTTTGAGTTTGCGATCACTGCGTCACCTACAAAATGAACTATTTTTTTTGGGACGAGATTTGAAAAGAACGGTTCTTTTCAAATCTCACATGAGAAAAATGGATATAAAATTTGCAATAACTTAATTCGAATCGCTTAGGAATCAGCGTGCTACGAAAGAAATAAATGAATATCAAAATTTATTTATTATATTTTTTTTATAAAATTGTATTTTAAATAATTGTAAATGACTTTAAAGTCAGCTGAATGTTAATTAAATTTGAAAAAATCAACTTGCCTCCGCCAGGATTTGAACCAAAAAGGTTCAAATCCTGGCGGAGGCAAGTTGATTTTGTCAAATTTAATTAACATTCACCTGACTTTAAAGTCATTTACAATTATTTAAAAACAATTACTTACATTTGAATTTCCTTCAATCCGTTTCGTATATCATGTGTACTGTCGAAGCAACCAATTTCGCGCATGTGATATTTACAAACAATCGACACATAGAAAAAATCGCTTGTCAGTGCCAGCATTTAGACACACCTATGTGATCTACGTGGTAGGACGTTCGCGGCCCATGTGGAAGGTCCGGGTTCAAATCCTGGCGGAGGCAAGTTGATTTTTTCAAATTTAATAAAATTGTATTGATATATATTTAAAAATTACCCCATGTAATTGGATCATTTTAATAATAACATAGTATTTTTTTATTAAATCTCATTTAATATAAATTCTAGATAGCAGATAAATGAAATACTGATTTTTAATTCAGATTCAGTCTTATTTACTCAAATTCATCAAAATGACATTCTTCCTTTACATTTTCTATTACTATCATCCATTTTCTTTCCAGGAAACTCCTTCCAGCATTCTACACGCTTTTCCGTAGCCAAGGTCGCGTAGTGAAAGAAGAAGTGAAACCTCATCCAATTCTAGCCCGTCTTTTCCGTGGATCTGAACAACCCCACTTGGTATTCCCCGCCTACGAGATCCCCATGCGATGTCCTCCACGTCCTTGGACGAGCGTAGCAAGCGGTGGATACCTAGTGGCCCACGCCGACGTGGTGCGTCTCCCTGTGCAGGCTGTGCAACAGTGGCAACGACTAAACAGAGCCCCGGAGCAGAGTCTTTACCCCGCGTTGGATTCCTTGAATCAACTTGCAAGTGTGCCATGGACAGTGAATAAAGAAGTGTTGGGGGTTATTTTAGAGGTGTTTAATTCGGGTGAGTTTGAAAAATATCCATTTTTTGAGTGCAACTATTGGGATTTCGAGAACCATAAGAGATACGAAATCAATTAAATTATTTGCTCAGTTTATATCAACTAAATTTTAATTTTAATTGATTTAAATTAATAAAAGCAAATTGAAGTTACATGCCATATGGAATAAAAGATATTAGTGTCAAGAATGTTAGAATTGATTAAATATTTGTGTTTTTAAAATATAGAGTGACCAGAACTAACTGTTTCAGTTGGCAATACGTTTCTGATGATCTTTTCTATTTCTATTTTAAAAACTTTTAATCATGCTAAGTTTGCAATTTGTTTTTATTTTCATACGATAGTATATTTTATAGATTTTTTTAAAAACTATTATTTCATTATTTTTTTTAATACGAATCTTTATTTCAATGCGGAACTATCTAAGTCCATTTTTCGCAATATTCAGTTACTTGTAGAAAAAAATCATGAGGACAAATATTTTCAGTGCAAAATTAATCTTAGTCCTATTGCTATTAAAATTTCAATTTACTTTGTTTCGTAAGAAAATAAATAAATAAATATATCATCACACCATTTACCAATTACTGGGTGTGGCACTCTGCCGTATGTATGCGCGATAAGTGCGGTTACCAGCTCTCAAATCAGGGCCCCCAAAGATGTTAGTGGTAAAAATGTTTGTCGGCTGTGGGAATCAAACCAGGGTTCTCAGGATTCACATGCCAACTCGAAATCACAGCCATCTACCCCATTTTCGTGAGAAAATAATCCATATAAACATGACAATACTCATTTCATGAAAAAATATTTAAAATTATCCTAAATTGGTTAATTCGGCAAATAAAAATATAATAAAACAATTATATATTTTCATACTTCAAAGGTATTAATGAATGTATATACCAAATTTCAATTTATAAATAACAGTAGTAAAAAGAAAACTTTATACCAATATATCTCCAGATGTTAATAATTCACCTAAGATAGTTCTGCACTAAAGTGACGTAATATAACTCTACTCAAATATGAGTGACTAGTCCTATATTTTCTCTGCATATTGTAATTCTTGTTGTAGGAGGTAGTTCTCGTCTGGACGTTCCTCAGCCACCATCAGCGTGCCCACCAGCTTCTGCAGTCACATCCACCATGTCCAAGGCTGAGAAATTCCTCGCGTTTAAACAGCGCATGCAGGTCCGAAGAAGAAAAGCTGAAATGTATTCACTATGGTGTGATGCGTTGTACCGACTCTCGCTCGCTAACCATGTAAGTAGTTTTGTTTTTAACTTTAATACTATTGAACGCGGGCACTCGCATGACAATGTGACTTAAAAAACAGCTGTTTGGGCTTGCGATCACTGCGCCACCTACAAAATGAACTATTTTTTTGGGACGAGATTTGAAAAGAACTTCTTTTTAAATCTCGACATAAAAAAATAGTTCATTTTGTAGGTGGCACAGTGTTCGCAGCCCAACAAGATTTGAAAAGAACCGTTCTTTTCAAATCTCGTTCCAAAAAAATAGTTCATTTTGTAGGTGGCGCAGTGATCGCAAGCCCAAACAGCTGTTTTTTACATCACAAAACGTCACATTGTCACGTGAGTGCCCGCATGCTGTTTAGTAAATTTGTTTTTGCAATACCTGTACTGTTAGTTACCCAGTAATGACAAAATTAAAACACAGTAAGTGGAACTTTTATTGCATAGTTGGTTTTTTTCATGGTTACATCAGGACTATAATATTTACTTACCATCCACCGTGGACAGTAAGTAAATATTATAGATCAATGTCCTGTTTATTTTAACAAAAATTTGACAGCAATTAATTTTGATATCCATTTTTTTTCTTCTATCTGTGCAGGTATTATAAAAATAGCGTTCTAACCTCGAACTGTAAGTGATTTTTTAGGTGGCGAATGTTTAGGATATCTCGACCTTACGGGCCCCAATTTCCCAAAATTCATTTTTGAACTAAAGACTGTCATTTAGCAACAATTGTAAACTTAATTGTAATCATTTTCTTAAACTTAATGGATCACCAAGATCTGAAAAGTTTGACTTTTTAATTTTTCCAAAAAAAAAAAGGAAATAGCTTGGATAGGATGGGTTTCTGTAATTATTATAACTATGTCCATTATGATTTGAGTACGACATATAAGCTGTTTTTTATTTGCTACTTGGTTCACTTAAATCAGTTCAGATAAATTAGACAACATGGCTAAATAAACTGAATTAAACAAGCTTGTGCACTTATTGGGGTAAATTACTTCAAAGTAAATTAAAATTAATAATTCTAGTATTGCATATAAAGTCAGCCAAATAATCCAGCGAAATAAATAAGTGATCTTGTTCAGTAAATTCCGTACTTTATACTTTTATTGGAAAAGTAACAATTTTATTATATATTGTGTACGTATGTTTGCATTCATAAATTGGGATATAAATCAATTTAGCTGGAGTATTTCTTCTTTTTGCTTGATCTGAAAACAAAATAAGATTTGTTTATAAATATTAATTAACGATAATAATAAAAGTATTAATCATATTGTACTCACCTTTGTGAGTTTCTCGGTCTAAATTGTTTGCAGCTAATATCTAATAGTTATAAATGTATAAAATACCAAGTACTACCGTTCATTGAAACTAGAATTGACAATTAAAGAAGTTAAGTTATATTTGCTCAATTTGAATTAGGGCCAAATCGTATGTGAACTTCAAACGAAAATATTTTTAAAAAATCGAAAAACAATACCGTAGATTTTTGATATGTTAAAATATGCATCTTCCTCTATAAGTGGGTAAAATTTCAGCAAAATCTGGGATGGAGTATTTGAGAAATCGATTTTTGAAAAAAAGGGGGATTTTTACATTTTGCCACATAACTTGCGACAGGTACGGCGAAAATTGGTTTCGTTTACTGTCGTGGATAGCCTGAAATGTGCTCTTTCAGAATATCATTCATTTGTTTAAGTTGGATTCATTGTTGAATTTATATAGAATTTTTTTCCCAGGTGCTCTCTGCGGGTAGGCAAAAATAGCCAACTAAGAATATTTAGAATATAAATTAATACCCGGTAGAATGGGCCAAATAAAGTACTTCCTACTTAGTTTTAGATCAAAATGAATAAGTATACGCATTTATAGCCAAATCGGAGAGGGTCGACTTTTTTTTGTCCGATTTCACGTAGAATGACCCAAATGGAATGCGAATATAATTGAAACCTTAGCAACAATGTTAAAATCTGTTGAATATATGTCGAAATTTAACATAATTGCTAGGATTTCAATCATAACATAGTCAAATCATAACGGACATAGTTACAGAATACGATCCCTGGTTGCTAAAAAGTCGATATTTATTTTTAATTTTTTTTGGACAGTTCAAAGACGATGTATTCTGGTTACCACATAACATGGACTTCAGAGGTCGTGTATATCCCGTCCCGCCTCACTTGAACCACCTAGGCTCGGATTTAGCACGATCGATGTTAGTATTCGCTGAAAGTCGTCCCTTAGGTCCTAAAGGTCTCGAATGGCTCAAAATCCACTGCATCAACTTGACCGGATTGAAGAAACGTGATAGAATTGAAGATAGACTTCTATATGCCAATGAAATTATGCCGAAGATACTGGATTCTGCTGATAAGCCACTAACAGTAAGAATATTTTATTCTATAGTATTTTCTTTCTGCTTTTTAAATTGAGTAAAATAACATAATAACTGTAACCGTTCAAATTCCACATAAAATCTGTTCCCAAACGGGGTGGTACTAGTTTTTGAAACATTCATAGATCATTTATTCACTGGATTCATCTTGCAGTTAATCATCCTGTCGTGACAAACCACTTTCGCTTCATCCATATTAATTTCCTATATTCTGTAACTGTATCATTATCTGTTAATGATCGATAAGTTAATGACAACTTTTATTTTTCATGATTAATAAATAGATTATGAATAGTTCGCTATTCTGTGACCAGAATAATTTACTCCGGCATTTTGATGTTATTTTCATGAAATTTACTAACTTATTTACGTAGCTGTTATTAAAGAAAAGCTTACTGTAAAAAGTGTTGTGAAAAAGTAATATTTTTCATACTGGCAGCTCTGCACGAGGGTAAAATGCATAAAAATAAAATATAAATAACAATAAATGATTTTGGTCAAAGAATGTCTAAATGGTGATTATCTATAGAATAATTATGAAAAATAAGGGTTGTCATTAACTTACGATCAGTAACAGATCATGATCAAGTTACACTAGCTCGTCTCATCTTTCGTTCTCGCAAAATATACCTTTGTTTACAAATAAGTTTCTGATCAAAATTGCCATAATATGAATTTATTTTATAGTAATATTTTAATTTTATGTGACCATTACAAATTAATAATAATAAATGAAAATTTATAACGCTTTGCGTATTTAATAATATAAAATTTATGAATTCATATTTTGTAATATGCATCGTAATATATTAAAAAATATTTTCATATTAGAAATAAATAGTACAAGTTAAAAAGGACTGTATTAATTATATTTTGTCACTATATACGAGATAAATATATCATCACGCCTTTTACCTATTACTGGGTGTGGGCACTCTGCCGAAGCAGATCTCGGTAATTGATATATTTATGCGCGTGAAGTGCGGTTACCAGCCATCAAATCACGGCCCCCAAAGATTTTAGTGGTGGGGGAGCCACAGTGGTAATTTTAATTTGGTGAAAATTGTTTGTCGGCTGTGGGAATCGAACCGGGGTTCTCAGGGTCCACAGGCCGACTTGATACCACTGTGCCACTATCCCATTAAAAAAAACATCTATGTGGGTCAATTTAATATTTTACGTTATATATGTCATCTTAAATTTTGTAGATTTACACCACATTTTTTCCATTTTAACTTGTAACGAAATATTAGAAAATATCCATTTCTCTAGTAAAATTAGCTTACAAATCTCCTCAGGGAAATATGTGGTGGGCGGAATCCGATGAACCCTGGCAGACGCTGGCGTGCTGCATGGAGATCGCCCGAGCAAGTCGATCTCCTGACCCCATCTCCTACAAGTCTCGATTCCCCGTACACCAGGACGGCAGCTGCAATGGTTTACAACACTACGCCGCACTTGGTCGAGACTCCGCTGGTGCATACAGTGTGAATCTCGCTCCGGCTTCCGTGCCCCAGGATGTTTACAGTGCTGTTGCTACCCTGGTGGAGGAGCAACGAATTAAAGATGCTATGGCAGGTGTCAAAGTAGCGCTGTAAAGATGCTATGGCAGGTGTCAAAGTAGCGCTGGCGCTGCATGGTAAGATATGGTTTTATTACTTTTTAGTAAAAATGTCTTTATGGCAAATTTAATAGACTATTCAACAAAACTTTTATTATTTTATATGGTAATCTACATTAAAAAATAATTTTCCGTTTTTTTTCTTTTATTGTAAAGTACCTACTAAAGAAGAAAAAAAAATTATATAGATTTATAAATGAGTTCGTAAGCACTTGGCAATAACAATAGCATTAATATTGAAAGAGAAAACATAATAATGAGAAAGAAGACTTTCTTTTTTTGAGAGAGATTGGTATACAGTCGTTGATACGAAAGATTGCCAGTTTGTGGAATGTAAAATGCTTGCAGGATCTCTATAAAGCGGCACTGCGATTAGATTAATATGAGAGCACAATGACAGTTTCGTAGAAAGTGTAAAGAATAAATTATTTTAACCACAGAAAATTGAAGTGATCTTAATCTGTAGAGTACTCATGAAAAATAGGGGTCATCATTAATTTATCGATCACTATAGTCTGTTTTTTAACCAGGAGGAGTAAATGCACAAGTCAGATTTACACTATAGAAAGTTACCAACGAAATTTACTACACAACAATTTCTTACACATCTGCACTGATTAAGTCTCATGGAATTTATTTTAAAATACAAATGACATTATAAACTCTAATTTGTCACTCCATATATTATTAGTCCTTAAAAGAACTGATGTTAATGTCACAGAAATGCAAAAAACCAACAAGAAAACAGATAACCTCAAAACTTATGACAGCTCTAATAAATCAAATGTAAAATCTATGTACAGTGTAAACTGGACGAAGCACTAGCCAATCAGAAGCGTCAGTTTTAGCGGTTAAAATTTAAATTACTCCTCCTGGTTAAAAAACAGAGTATAACAGATAATGATTCAATTACAGAATAGGGACCAGACTTTGCTATAAAATTGCCTGGATTTTATGTAATATACATGTACCTTAACTTTATTTAAATCTTCTGTAATTTTATATTTTGATACAATATAAAATTAAAAATCATGTTAAAAATTATTTTAATCAATTTCAGGTTTCGTCCGTCGCAAAGTAATCAAACAAACCGTCATGACAACCGTCTACGGCGTCACCCGCTTCGGTGCTCGTCTCCAGATCGCTCGCCAACTCAAAGACATCGAAGATTTTCCCAAAGACATGGTGTGGGCGGCATCCTCGTACCTCACCAATAAGACATTCGAGTCCCTGCGTTCAATGTTCACCTCGACTCGAGAGATTCAAGACTGGTTCACGGAATGCGCGAGATTGATTTCCGCCGTGAACGGACAAAATGTTGAGTGGGTTACGCCGTTAGGGCTTCCTGTGGTGCAGCCCTACTCCAGACATAGGAAAATTGAGAAAGGGAAGAAGGTGGTGCCGGAGAACTTTAATATGGATATGTTTGAGTAAGAAGTTTTTTTATTTATTTGAGCATCGCAGAACTTTGTATTAATTGATATTACGTTTTTAATCATATTTAATCACAGTTATGTAGTGAAATTATTTTATCCAACACTAACTCATTACCTGTATTCAATTTGTCACTTGATTCACTTAAATCAGCTCAGATAAATTAGACAAATGAACTGAATTAAGCAAACTGATGCACTTTTTGGGTGAATTACTTTACAGTAAATTAGAATAAGTAATTATACAGAGTGATCAGAAGTAAGTGTTTCAGTTGGTAATACAATTCTGGGGATCTTTTTATTCCACAGTTGGCACAACGCCAGGTAAAGGTGGAAATACTATTTGACATGCCATTTTTATCTATATATATATATATATATATATATATATATATATATATATATATATATATATATATATATATAAAAATGAATGTTTGTTTGTTTGTTTGTCCCGTATGCGTTCCTATATTGCGATGCAACTTTTGAAAGTTGTTGTACGCACGCTCGCGAAGGTTTCTGATTTAGCACAAATCTAGCTAGCTAGCTATCTTGAAAAGTACTGCACTGATTCGATTCAAATTTAGTATAAGCATAGACGAAAACCAATTTTAACATATAGGTATAATAAAGCTTCAGTCCTATGCCATTCGAATTCAGACGTTTGCAGTTTCCGGTACGACTCACATTTGCAATGACCATCAACAAAGCACAGGAACAATCGCTACAAGTGTCGCCGAAAACCTTCTGATTTATTCGCGTACGTCCCAAAGAGAAAAACAAAAAATATTGTGTATGCAAAAGCACTTCAATAAACAGAATTAAACACAAACACTTTCTTTCTTTGAGTTGCAATGCAACGCATGTCGGGTACTCGCATTAAATTGTAGGCCATGCGAATGAAATCGCCGGTAATAGCTAGTAATAAATATAAATAGGTTGAGTGATATAAATATTTTAGATTATTGCTCTGGAAATTAATTTGTCGTTTATAAGTTTGACATAATCTATCACTTTAAATGTTTGACGGCTTTGTCTTCATATGACATTTTACCTCGCTTTGCTTTTATTTATTTAAGTCAGACCTAACATTCAAGTTTCGTTAGTGCATCCGAGGATTAATAATTTGGATCACATGTTTTAAGATGCTATTACTAATTCAAAATTGTAATTGCTAATCGTAAATTGGATAGCTGAACGCAGCATTATTCTACAATACAAATTAAAATATCTATATTGTCATACAATATAATATAATTTTTAATTTTTTTTTTAATTTACTTTTATTAAAAAATGCATTAAAATATATACTTAAAGTAATCAGCCTCAAGGTGCCATAGATTTATAAAGCAAAGTGAATCAATTACAAGTGAAAATAACATCGAATATTTAATCAATCTAATAGAATTCCTCCTTTTCAGGCGCCCAAACGTGATGAAACAGAAGAACGCTTTTCCACCTAACTTCATTCACTCGTTGGATTCAAGCCACATGATGCTAACTTCACTCTTCTGTGAACGAGCCGGAATTACTTTTGTTTCAGTTCACGATTGCTTCTGGACACATCCATGTTCAGTTCACATTATGAACGAAGTAATTATTATAATAATTGTTTTTTTTATAAAGTTTTAATTAATTCTTTGTTCAAATTTTCAGATTTGCAGAGAACAATTTGTTACGTTACATTCTCAACCAATTTTAGAAGATTTATCGAAATTTTTAGTCAGGAAATATAGCTACAAAAATAGGTAAGAAACAGTAAATGGATTGAACACATGAAACAATTGTTGAATTAAATATTGATGTAACAGATGTATGTTGATGAAATTGGCAGTGAGAGATTGCGTGTGAAAGATAAGAATAAACGAACTTGGGTGGAAGGAATTGAATCATCTCATTTGAAACAGAAGGTTACTTTTTTGCAAATTATAAAATTAATTTAATACTTGTCATTCATCATTTTCGTAATAAAGTTTCGCGGCATCATTTTCGTGACGTACATACATAACATCACATTATATCCCAGAAAATGAGGTAGGAAGAACCCCTGAAACATTTACAGAACATCCACTCATCCGATTTATCAAAGAATCAGTCATCAAACATTTTCTTCCTAACATACCATCCTCGCTTCAATCACATTTACATTCCCTCCAACAAAGTAATTTATTCCTCACACTCAAAATCTTTCATCAAGCAACAAATCTTCAATCACATCCATCCATTCGCTTCTATATTACATTAATTGAAACAAATTTCGGAGAAACCTGATTTAAAACACTTCATTTTAATTTGGCGCAAATATTCGAATTTGTTTGGTGGAGATACTGTTTTAGAACTTGCTTCGCCTTCTATTTTCTACTTCACATAAAACTTAATATAGAACTGACTAAATAAATGGAACAAATCGATCGCACTGACTGCAACTCATTTCGGTGAATTTAGTTTATACAATTGTTCTGTGACATCACGAGTTATTAAATACACAGGACGATCAAGTTATGTAAACCATATCTTATTTTATTTAAAATTATACTGAAATCACACTATTATTTATTGTTTAAATTAACACAGATGAAAAAATATTATTTTTGTTTTGTGAATTTCTTATTTATTTGAACTTGAACTTGAAGTTTAGATGTTAAGATCTACTCTACTTTGTTACATGTTATTTAGTAAGAAGAATAACAAATTTTTGGAATAACAATTTTTACGAATGATTATTTTACAACATTCTAATTTCCAGTATGTAATTTTTCGAATGTAAATGTCAAAAATTGCCTTTTTCCCGAATAACTAAAATGCAATTTTCCCGAATGTAATTTCATAAATTTCTAGATTATTTTTACAATGCTTATTGTATTATTAAAAACAGTTAGGGCCAGTTTTTCAATCACCGATTAAAGTTAATCATGATTAAATAACAATGAAAACTATGGTTTCCATTATTATTTAATCATGATTAACATTAATCGAGAGTAAACCGGTTATTGAAAAACTGGCTCTTAATCTTTTAACATTTTTGTGTAAAAAAATTATTAATCCCGTTACTGGCCATTTTAAAAAATGCATTATAAAATTCATTGTATTGGAAGTTGTTTTTCTAGAATATATAACATGATGAAAAGTGGCATTTCGAGAAAATGGTTAGTCCGGAAATAGACCAGAAGTAAAAATGCATTCATAAAATTTGTGTATGGAAAAATAATATTCGAGAAATTGGTATGCTGAGAAGTTGTCATTCGAAAAAAATTTAAATAAGAAAATGTACGGTAATGCATTCGAAAAATTATTTAGATGCAAAATTGTCATTCGATAAAATTTTCAATCGACAAATACAAGAAATTAACATTCGGGAAAAAATTTTGAAAAAGGCATTCCGGAAATAATCATGTGGGAAAATTATAATTCGAGAAAACGGTTATTCCGGAAAATGATCGGGAACGAAACAAGTGTAGTTCGACCGCTAGAGTACCGAGTATGTGTTTGTCGTATTAATAAGTGACGTTTTTCACTGACGTCACACGACAAAGATTTGAAATTAAGTTTTAACTTTAATAAAATATATTTTGAATACTTTACACATTTTGAAGGTGAAATATACATATATTTTTACTTAATTATTCAGGAAAAAACTGAAAATTTGAATGACGTCATTATGAGTGCAAATGAAGCGAAAGATTAATTATGAATAAATGTTCAATGCATATTTAGCACATTTGATGGGACAGAGTAATGATATTGTTAATTTTGTTTTAGGGATTTTACGGATGACGGGTCAATAACAGATTTGACAAGAAGAAAATTAAATAATGTACTTCAAAAAATACCACCAAAAGGTGATTTTGATTTAAATAGTGTTTTAAATTCAATTTACTTTTTTAGCTAGTCTTTATTTAATATTTGCCAGTGATTTCCTCTTTTGTAAATAATTTCATTTACATTATTATAAGTCCTAACTTTGATAGTACTAACTAGTCGTACGCCATATTTAGTTTTAGTTGTATAATCTCGAAAAGGTCTTAAATGTATTTAATTTAATGCACAACGATGACATCAGTGTTTGAACTTTTGTTAAAAATATTTGTTCGAATAAAATGTTACCAAAAGTTACTCTGTGTTTAGTATTTACTTACTTTATGTTGTATGTTGAAAGCGCCATCTCGATCTTATAAAGTGTAATAAATGTTTTATCTTGTGACAATTGACAAATCAATTAAATTTGTCGTTTGTAAAATCTGCCATTAAACGTTAAATATCTTGGTTACGGTTACTTTAGCGTTACGGTGATAATTTTATACTTAAGATCAAAGAAAGCAATCGAATCTTATTATTGCCAATACATTAATTTTTATAACTCGCTCTATACAAGTTTGTTTTTACACTAGACAAATAGCTAATTTTTAAGTAAATATAAAAATAATTTCTGAAACAAAACAAGAAATATCGATCGTATCATACTGATAATACATAAGAGATTTAAAATTTGAATAATTAATAACTGAGTTAATTTTTAATTAAAAGTCTTGAAGCTAGCGAATAAAGGTCTCATGATTCATGTCATCGTGGTATTCTCCAAATTTTGATTTTTACTTGAAACATGTCCACAACTTCATATGATTCACCAGCATGGACAATTATGTATCATTGATCTGTACGGTTTGAATGAAATAAACCTGGTTTTCTGCCGATTGTAAACATTTCTACACTTCAAAATTTGGATGTATATAAATCTCGTTAGGTATTTGATCAGCTTTTGTTTCTCCTCCAACTTTGCATTAACTCTATTAGCTCGTAGGTAACTACTTTTCAGGCAACAATGCCATATTTTTCCATCAGAACTTTTCTCCGATCTACTCATTTCTTGAAATGAAATTCTAATTGCGACAGAGATTGATAATACAGCTAATAAGATCTAAGGGAAATTTTGTACAAGCACTAAAATGAAAACGCGGGAAACTTTTATAAAAAATATCTTTATTATGGATAATATTTAACAAAATATATGAATTCTTAAACATTTAAACAAAAAAGTACTTTTGAATATAATTAAAAACAAAAGAAAAGAAACTCTTACAGGCAGCTTCATAAAACGGATTAATATTAAACAGATTCAAGAATTTGATTAAATTTGATGCTTATTAACACTCTTTTTAACTCAAGTTAAAATAAACTTGTTTCTCACATTGGAGAGTGATAAACGAAATAAAAATGGTGTTAGCGCTAATCTGCTTTGTGAATCTTCCTGTAAATCAATAAATACATCATCAGTCTTGTTCACATCTGTATAGAAAATGTTATTCTGTAGTAGATTTATTATTATGTCTTTATTAGTTGCCATATATTACAGTTTCCGTTTTCACTCGACTTCTTAATTTATGTTTAATTAAAGATAATTGAGAAAACGTTCTTTCAGCAGTTACTGAAGAATAAGGTAAAGCTAATACATTTGTTCATTTGGATTAGATTGGGAAACATGAAAATTAAGATTTTACTTGAAATTGTAAAGGTACTAAAATACTAGAAATTTATGTAACTACTAGATCGAACATCCCTGAATAAACACGCTAAGTAAAGATAAAATGTTATAGATATTCATGAATTGAAATAAAATATTTTGACATATAATATGTACCAATACAAATTGACAAAATATACATCAGTTCTATTCTTAATTAATGAATTTTTTTAAATCGGCTAATTATTGAATTACTTATTTTTTACAAGAACATTACTATTTATAACTATATGTATTTTTTCATGTCTAACCAAATCACTTTTTCGTAAAAACATTTTTTTGCATATTAAACATTCGTAGTTTTTTATACCTATATGTATTTTTCCATGTCTAACGAAATTACTTCTTTGTATGAACTTCTTTTTACATAATGAACATTCGTAATTTTTTATACCTGTGTGAATTTTTTCATGCTCACCGAAATCATTTTTTCGCAGAAACTTTTTTCCACATAGTGCACATTCGTATTTTTTTATACCCATGTGAATTTTTTCATGCTCAACTAAATTACTTTTAAACGTAAACTTTTTCTTACATATTGAACATTTGTAGTTTCTGATACCTGTGTGAATGTTTTCATGCTGAAGCAAATTACCTTTTCGCATAAACATTTTCTTACATATTGAACATTCGTAGTTTTTTATACCTATGTGAATTTTTTCATGATTAACTAAATGATATTTTTGGATAAACTCTTTTCTACATATTGAACATCTATAATCTCTAATACCATAATGATCTTTTAAATGATACTTTAATAATATTTTACGTGGATATTCTCTACCGCAAATAGCACATTGAAATTTTGTCATTGTCTTAATCTTATTTTGTTCTGTTACATTATTTTCGATAGGTTTAGTTAATTTATTAGTTTTACTATTACTATTAGAGTCATTGGAATCTTCAAGTATAAAATCTTCAATTCTCGAAACAGAAACAGCAGAGTTACTTGGAATTGATTCACACTTTATGCTATTAACATATTCATGGAAAAATTCATTATCACCGTTATGTTCAGATGTAAGAAATTCTTCTTTTATTCCGATATTATTTTCTGTCTCGTATAATAAACGTGATTCTTCAATATCGAATTCATCAACACACTGTGTTTCATTTATGACAACTTCTTCTTTAATGTAAATTTTATTATCATCGTTGTGTTCAGATGTAAGAAATTCTTCTTTTATTCCGATATTATTTTCTGTCTCATATAATAAACGTGATTCTTCAATATTGAATTTATCAACACACTGTGTTTCATTTTTGATAAATTCTTCTTTAATATAAATTGCATTATCGTCGTTGTGTTCAGATGTAAGAAATTCTTCTTTTATTCCGATATTATTTTCTGTCTCATATAATAAACTTGATTCTTCCATATCAAATTCATTAAGACACTGTGTTTCATTTATGACAACTTCTTTTTTAATATAAATCCCGTTATCTTCCTTTTCTCCAGTTCGCAGCTCCTCGCCACTTCCTACAGTTGACATTGTGTGGTCGATATTCACTGCCTTTGTTTATTCTGATATTTTCTATAAGTAAGTTTTACTATTAAATATTTATACGATTCTCCCGCAGTAGAGATGTTAAAGTTTGGAAATAGTTTGTAAAAACTAATGTTTGAATTTGTAAAAAAAAATAATTATTCAAACAATTACTGTATACATATTTTGGGATTGCCGAAAGAGAGTCAACCTATAATGAAGATAGCATAAATTTTTAACATACAATAAAAATGCTTCATTATGTTTACTTAGAATTTCAGGTAAACAATATTTTAGTTTCCTTTGAATATTAATATTCCTTCACTCTTTTCGATTAAAACAGGGTCAATCGTTTTACAAGAACTGAGTAACAAGAAACCTTAAATAAAAAACATTTTGTAACCTAATTCAGAGAAAAATAATACAGAGTGATCAAAAGGAATTGTTTCAGTTGGTAATACAATTCCGGAGATCTTTTTATTCCATAAGTTGATGACACAACGCCAACTCGCTATCAATAATATGCGTAAATCAATTTACAAAAATGTATTATTTAAAAAAATAAGAGCATGCAAATTAAGGTATATATTATATAGATATATCATCACGTATTTTACCTATAAAATTTAAATTACGTCGATGGCTTCCACTACTTACTTTTTTGGAGAAGGAGGCATGATCAGAGAAATAGACTAGTGGAAGAAGAAGCTTGAAGCTGCGCGAACCTTGTAAAACAGGATGAGGGCACTCACGTGACACTGTGACGTTTTTGTGACGTAAAAACAGCTGTTCTAGTAAAGATCACTGCGCCACCTACAAAATGAACTATTTTTTTTGGGACGAGATTTGAAAAGAACTGGTTATTTACAAATCTCGTCCCAAAAAATAGTTCATTTTGTAGGTGGCGCAGTGATCTTTTACTAGAACAGCTGTTTTTACGTCACAGTGTCACGTGAGTGCCCGCATCCTAAGAAGACCGCCATTTTTAAGGTAGGTTGATGCGGGAAATTTAAAAATTCAGCACGGCTAAGCCTCATGAGCCGCGAAAAATATTCTAACTAAATAACAAATAATTTATGTAAACTTGTTGCGTAATATAC
The DNA here is from genome assembly GCA_911728475.2 of Pterostichus madidus. Lineage (NCBI taxonomy): Eukaryota > Metazoa > Arthropoda > Insecta > Coleoptera > Carabidae > Pterostichus > Pterostichus madidus. The sequence continues at coordinate 29,502,369 of OU452314.1, forward strand.
TATTAATAAATTTTAAAAATATTAAATTTTACTTCATGTAACCAAGCCAACGTTAAATGCAACAAAATATCAACATTATTTTATTTGTAGATCTATCATTTGAAGTATAAAGCGTGTGTTTTATATTATTATTTAAAAAGTTAGGTTATTATGAAATAAATATGACACACAAAAGTAGTATATTTTAATATATTTAGATAATATATCATTAATAAATTTGCATAAATAAAATACTCATATTGTACATGGTTTGGCGGCCAATTGTTTTCATTGTGACTATATTTCACTTTCGCGCCAAAGTAGAGCCATGTCATTCGTTATACACATAAATGGGTGTAGTTAATGCGCATTCCAGCCACGGTTTTACTTTGGTTTGTCGTGCGCTATGTGTATATATATTAATTTTTATAAATATTTGTCAATAGGGATTTTTTATTATGGGTAGAATTTCATACATCATTGAGGTATTTTTGCTTCACAATGGTTGGCAACATTGGCTGTATTTGACTGCTATGGTGTACATCGTTCATTTGTAGTCTGTGGCTCAATGCTTGAGCATAAATTTGCTTGTTTGGTTAATTAATTATAAAATGTTTTCGTTCTCTCACGTATGTGTTCTGTGTCTTAGTACTTATAAAAACATACAATCTGTATTTACAGAAAAGAATGAAGAGATATTATTTCTTAAGAAACTAAAATATTGTTTACCTGAAATAGATGTAAGTATTTTTGAAGCATTTTTATTGTTCTGTAATAAAATCCATTCAAACTTGTAATTTACAGATTAACTTTAGTACCGAAATCCCAAAATACATGTGCAGAAATTGTACAAGCAAATTGGAATGTTTATATACATTCAAGGAAACGTGTTTACGTAACAATACATATTTGAAGAGATACTTCCAAATAACACCTGCAGATGAATCGTACAAAAATTTATCAGAGAAACTTGCTGATATAACATATAAGGTATTGAATAGCAACAAGACAATGGCAACCGTAGGAAGTGATGAGCTGCGAATTGGAAAAGAGAATGAGAGTTTTAATGAAGAAGCAGAAAATAAAATTAAATCTGCTGATGTAATGGACATTGAACAATCATATTTATTATTTGAAGAAAAAGAAAACATCAATGTGAAAGAAAAATTGCTTACATCTGAAGATAATATTGATGCTAAATTTCATCATAAATTTGTTAAGTGTGAATCCATTTCAAGTGCCACTGATGTTTCTGTTCCGAGAATTGAAGATATTGTACACGAAGATTCCAAATACTGTTACAGTAATAAGGAAAATAACTCGATTAAACCTAAAGGAAAGAAAGTAACAGAAAGAGGTAAGATTAAAAATACTACAAAATATTATTGTGCAATTTACAGTCAAGAATATTCACTTAAAATATCATTGGAGTATAATTTAAAAAGTCATACAGATATAAAGATTTTAATTGATCAATTTGTAAAAAAAAGTTTACCACAGTCATTTGATTGGTCATGAAAAAATTGATATAGGTATTAAAGATTTCGAATGTTTAATATGTAAAAAAGAAACAGTTTATGATTAAAGGTGCTTTGAATAAACATGAAAAAAAATGACACACTGATATTAAAGAGTTCGAATGTTCAATATGTAAAAAAAAAGTTTACACAAAAAATTAGTTTAATTCAACACAGAGCCGTAGCTAGAAGCTATGTAAAGGAGGGGGTTGAAATTAGGGTCGTTGATTTCCACGGAAGTTAGAATTTCTGAACGTTCGAACATTCGAATGTTTTGAACTTCGTCAGAAATACTTCGAAGCTTCTAATTTATGAATTTTTTGAAGCTTCGAATTTACGAATTTTTCAAAGCTTCGAATTCTCGAATTTTTGTCTCTGAATTAACGCCATCTGTCATCTCCAAACATGCTCACGCATATTTCGCGAAAAGTCGACCACGAATTAAATAATGAACTCGGCGAAGTATCCTGCAAAAACTCTGCAAGTTTATGCGTCTTAATTAAGACATCTATTCTCTTACCGCCCATCTAAATGCTACGGACTTTTAGTAAAACGTTTTAAAATGAGAATAAAAAGGATACAAAAACGTCTTAATTAAAAAGTTTTTGACAGTGTAGCGAAATTTTAAGTCTAATTTGAATTAATTTGGCACATAATAATAATTACTTATGAATTAATACAAAAGTCTGCAAATGAGTTTATTCTGAAAATAATTCATATCAACATGCCGTATTCACGTTAGGATCCAGATTCACAATTCGAATAATTCGAAAATTCGGAATATTAAAAAATTCGAAAGTTCAATAAATCCGAAAATTCGAAGTCTCGAATATTCGAAAAATCAATAATCCTAGTTGAAATTACTATTGAGGGCAAGTAAAGTTAAAGTTAATTTGAACAATTAGTAGAAAACAATGGCTGATAATTAAGATTATTATTCATTTATTACAAGATAACCATGAGTGATCATTTGTTTCATGATTTTATCCTTATTATTTAATTTTTTTCTAAATTTGAATAAGTAGTTTCGCAGCAAACCACTGAGATTTACAAATTGATAATTTTTTTTCAGGAAATAAACAATTGGGCTTTGACAAGTTGGAAAGTATAATGTTTAGCAAGTTTGAAACACTATTTGGAGAAATTCCTTCCGACAATGAGTCTAATGTAGATACAGATGAGGAAGATATAGAAGATTTGTCAGTTTTAGAACAAATTCAAGATAATTCCAATGAAGAAGAATCTTTACAAGCATTAGACAATGAAATTGAAGCAAATGTACATGACGAAAATAAGAATAATATTGATAAATATATCAGTGAAGGCGAGCTCTCGAAAATTCATCGAAATTTACCGTTTGATACTGACAATATAAAATGGGACTCAACAAATACAAGCAGTAATTTAAATTCATTTACTAAAACCTCTGGTCCAAAAAACATTCCTGTTGACGCCAATACCCCATTTGATATATTTTCTTGTTTATTTACCGAAGAGTTAGTGTCACATATTACGGAACAAACTAATTTATATGCTCTACAAAAATATGGAGATCCAGTTAAATTTAAAATGACTACAAATGATGAAATAAAAATATTCTTAGGCATAAACATATTTATGGGGATCAAACGATTGCCTTTCATTAAGGACTATTGGTCCTCGAACGAGGAAATTCGCGATATCTACATTTCCAGCTTGATGTCACGCAATAGATTCATGTGGCTTTTGGGTACCATTCATTTGAATAATAATGAAAATCAATCTAAAAAAGACGAGCCGAACTTTGATAAGTTATATAAAGTGAGACCGTTTCTAAACAAATTGCTGGAAACTTACAAATATTATTACGAGCCTGATGAACACCAATCAATAGATGAATCATTGATCAAGTTCAAAAGCCGTTCATCTCTTCAGAGGACTCAAAAATCTATCAAACGTGGATATAAAGTTTGGGTGCGAGCTGACAAATCCGGATATATATCAGAATTTCAAATTTGTACAAGAAAAGTAGATGCTTCCGGTACTCGTGTTGTAAAGGATCTAACCAAGAATATATCTGGAAATTACCACAAAGTTTTCTTCAACAATTGTTTTACTTCCATGCACTTGATGAACGAGCTAAAAGAATCAAAAATATATTCATGTGGTACAGTTCACAAAGATCAAAAAGGACTTCCAGATTTGAAAGGTGTTAAAGTTATGAAGCAGGGAGCCGCTGATTGGCGAATGACCGATAAAGGTATAGTTTGTATGAAATGGATGGACAAAAAAGAAATGTATTTTTTGTCGAATTTTCACGATCCTGAAAAAACTACTTCTATTCAGAGGAAATTAAAAGATGGAACTTCGAAGAAAATTATGTACCCGGGTTTAGTCGAAGATTATAACCAAAATATGGGGCATGTAGCTAATGCCGATATGCTAAAGTCCCTCTATGAAATAAATCGCAGGAGCAAAAGATGGTGGCTGAGTATTTTCTGGCATTTCATTGATGTGACTGTTGTGAATGCATTTATTTTGTTCCAAAAGAAGAGTACTAATCGATCCGTGGAACTAAAAGAATTTAGAATGGCTGTAGCTAGGGGTCTAATCGGAATACCAAAAGGCGAAAAGCGTAAACGCAAAAGCGATGAATTCGATTTTTCGAATAAAACATTCAGACGTCAAGTACCAGCTGAAATCAGATACAGGGAGGCATCACATATGCCAGTTTATGGCACCTCTCTAAGGTGTAGATTTTGCAGTACGAAGAACGAACCTCATCGCACAAAGTGGTGCTGTACAGTGTGTAAGGTGGGGCTTTGCCTGAATAACAAAAAAAACTGTTTTGTTAATTATCATCAAAATTGATTTTACTTTTGTTTGCTAATGGTCATTTGGAGAAACCATCTTTTTTTCAAGAATTATTTTATTTATGTTAATGTTATTTGTAGTTTTATAAAGTAAATTTACATTTTAATCTGGCACCTTTCTGAACTTCATACATTTGGCAAAACAAGTGCAGCTAGTTTAAATTACACTGTTCAAACAAAAAAACCGGTCACCCAAAAAAAAACGTCACTTTTCAAACCCCTGTCAGTTTTGAAACAAATTGAATGCAATTTTTTGTCCGAAGTCGCCCAAAATCTAGTCTGAAAAGCTGTGAATTGATTTTACTAATCTCCCTTCCCCCCGCCACCCCCAAACGAGAACCATTTTTTGGTGATTTTCCAAGCGTTCTATGGGAATCATCAGCCGTCAATTGACAAATCTGTTTACAGACAATGAACACATGGACATTTTTGTTACTCGAACGCAAAACTGCATCAAAATTGGATAATTTTTAAAAAAAGAGACATTTGCAGAGGTTGGCATTCAATTGTCCGTAGTACGTAGACACTCGAACACATACGGACACTCAAACGCACACACACACACACACACACAGACGACAGTCAAAATCAATTCACAGCTTTTCAAAGACTAGACTGGGCGACTTCGGACAAAAAATTGCATCCAATTTGTTTCAAAACTGACAAACTGACAGAGGTTTGAAAAGTGACGTTTTTTTGGGATTTTTTGGGTGACCGGTTGAGCAGTGTATAAGCAAAACGTGCTCCTATACATTTATGGCCGTATTTGTGTGGGAACTTTGGATTCAACCCGGAACTGACCTAGAACTAACTCGAGTTACTTCTACATAAATGATGCATCTAATATCAGTTGTAAATACTGATGGTAAATTTAAAATCTGAATGCATGTTCGAAGCGACATCTGCTTAGTTTTGTTTGTGTGTTAAATTGCGCTTTTAATTGGATGTTTTAAGTCATCTTTATATTTTTTATATGTAGTCAAAAGCAAATAACGTCAGAGTCTGTTCATTTTTTTATAATTTTGTCATGAGCAGTATCAAAATAATTAATTTCGGAGTCGCAATTATGTGTCGTAATATTATTCTCTGTGACTACTATATTGCAAGAAACACATAATGTATATTGCTCTTCCATCACCTGCATAAATAATAGTTTAGTATATTTTTTCAAAATATTATAAAATTACTTACTATTACAAATCGCGATGACGCCACGAATAACAAGGAAAACAAGGTGATTAGAAAGGGATTGTAAACGGGTTGAATCTACCAACCCGCTAAAATAGCTGGGGCAGTAGGTCAGTTTAAGGTCAGTTCTGGGTTACTTAAAGCGTGCCAATTAAACAAAAGTAACCTACCAGGTTACTTTAAAGATCCCAAATAAATACGGCCTGTATCATATTTGTTAAAACAAAATGAATACAAGAAGTTTACGATTATTGCAGTTATCTGGTAAGTAATCATTTCTGTTCTGGCCAAGTTCTGCATTTATTTCTATAAATTTTTTATTGAGAACAGCCACAGACAAAACATACCTAATGTAATGTTTTGTCTGAGAGAACAGCATAATATTATCAGTTTTGTACTCATATTCCTGCAACATCCAGAAATTTGTAATAAAAACATAAACATGACGATATTTTTATTCAAAATGTACAAAAAGTTACATATATCTATACAATTCTGAATTTTTTTTAAATAGTTTTCATACTATTTTAGATAAAAATATTGGATGACTATAATCTTTGACCATACAAAAGCCAGCACATCTTAAAATGGGGAAATTAAAATGACTCATATAACTTTGTTATTATAATTAAATAATAATAAATGAAAATTTCTAACGCTTTGCATATTTAATAATATAAAAATATGCATTCATATTTTGCAATATTTATTGTATTCTAAAATATTTTCATATTATAAATAAATAGTGTGAGATTAAAAAAATGTATTAATTATATTATATCACAACACAACTGGTAAACAAAAACATAGCTATGTGGGCCAATCCCCTTACCCCACCACTTCAAATGCTGGCTTTACAACATTATGATATGGGAATTTTTCCGTGACTAAGAAAATTACTTTTTCTTACATATTGAACATTCGAAGTTTTTATACCTATGTGAATATTTTTCACAAAATTACTTTTTTCTATAAACTTTTTTACATGGTGCTCATTCGCACTTTTTTTATATAATGTAATTTTTTTTCATGAATGACCAAATGGCATTTGTGTATAAACTCTTTTCTATATATTGAAGATCTATAAACTCTATACCTGAGTGAAGTTTTAAATGATACTTTAATAATATTTTACGTGGATATTCTCTACTACAAATAGCACATTGAAATTTTATAATTTTCTTATTCTTACCTTTTTCTATTACATTCTTTTCTGTAGACTAAACAGTCAATTTATTAATTTTTTTATTACTATTGGAGTATTTGGAATCTTCATGTACAATATCTTCAATTCCCGAAACAGAAACCTCAGAGTTACTTGGAATTGATTCATGCTTTATGCTTTTAACATATTCTCTATAAAATTTGGTTTACAAATGAGTAACAAATTTATAAAATACACGCAAGGTAACTGTTTTTACCAGGCTAGTAATGTGAAATACTAATAGGAATAGGAAATAGTATATTACATAACAAGCATCGAAAGTGTAAGATAACGTGCGAGTGTACAAATTGAAAAACGAGGCGCGCAGCGCCGAGTGATTTAAGTACACAAGCACAGTTATCACACTTTCGAACGAGTTATGTACACTATTTTTCAGACGACCACAGAATATTTCTAAAAAAAAGTCTACAAGAGTAATGTTGTTGCACTTTGACAGCTGATGCGTTTTTCTAGGTAAGCGTTGACGTTTGACGTTTGAGGTTAGATGTTGTGATACCAACTGTACTAACCATAATGTCAAAATATTGAATTATGTAAAAATATTAGTAAATAAGTAATTATTTATTTAAAAAAATAAGATTTATTTGTGTAAATGAGTTGAAAAATCTGTTAAAACTTCAATTTAAATAATACAAATTCTTTTCATTTATTTTATTATTTTCTTTCATCGTAACGCCATCTGTTGTCAATCAGCGGAACTTCATCTGATATGTTAGAAGTGTACATTATACTAACATACGAGGTGTATGTTATGTTCAACTTTCCGTAGTAGTTTATGATGTTGTTATGGTTACTTTCATAAGTGGTCGTCTGAAATAATATTTATAACACAATCATCTTTTCTAAAAAAAAAATATATATAAAGTGGGCCTAAACACTTCTTTTGGCCCGTGGGTCAAAAAGAAATAATTCCTATGTATACATAAATAAAATGACAATTATTGTTAATACTTGATTCTGCATAATGTCATTTTGACACATAACCTATTTACATATTTTAATCTTTTGAACATACAATTAAATGTTATTTTGTTGTACATAAAATATTGTATGTACCACGGGTGAAATTAGCGTTTCTGATCCTGAGCATGTTATTAGCCCTCGGCACTTTGCGCCTCGTGCTAATAATCATGCCACGGGCCAGAAACGCCTGTTTTCATCCTTGGGACATAAATAACTATTTTGTTTATTGTAAATACTTGATTTTGCTATATGACTATTTGACATAAAAATGTACAAGTTTTACGCTGGGTGGCAAGGAAAAAATAAAGAGCTCTTTAATTCAAGAATAGTTTACCTAGTAACAGTATCAATAAAGATTTTCTGAAACTTATCGAACCGTTAGTTGCTAATGCACCGATAAAGTCTTCATGCAACCCAGCATTAATCTTTTGAATTTAAAATTAAATGTTCTTTTGTTGTGCATAAACTATTATATGTACCACAAATGAAATTAGCGTTTCTGACCCTGAGCATGTTATTAGCTCTCGGCACGTTGCGTCTCGTGCTAATACTTATACCACGTGCCACTTTTCACTCTTTTTCTAACTATACCATAAACAATAAATTTTCCATATAAAATATGTAGCGAAACATTTTGATGTGCACGGAATGGAATACTGCTCGCGGATTAGTTGACTGGACTGGTCAGCTGGTCTATCGATAAGGCATGCGCCCTCAGACAAAACATTACTAAACAGATAATAACGGCGTTTGTTGTGAAGCAGAAGGGGATAGAATTACTTGACGGTGAGGTGGGTGCGCGGCAAAGAGCTAGTACAAGTTGGTGTTATGCAGGATGCATTTTTGTTGATGACAGTTATCAGACGCGAGCATTTTATTTATTTAAATACAAAAGTGCGTATACAAAACACTTAATATGTCAAAAACTAACCTTTACTTTGATGTATGAAAAGTAAGTAATTGAATATAAAAACAACTACACAAATGTTCGCAACTTGCATAACATCAAAGTGTACTCGCCTCTTGTCGCGCACCCGCCTCACCCACAAGTTATTCCATCCCTTTCTGCTTCACAACACTGCATTGACTTGAATACGGCAGAATTTGTCTAGTATTATACGTCATTGCATGCGCCTTTCACTATTCAGTTTACACAATTTTGTTGAGAAGAAGATTTGTTAATAGAAAATTAGTGTATTTAGTTAAAAATATCAATAAATACTAATAAAATATAGTGTATTTTGTAAGTATAAACATTATTCTAAGCTTTTGAAGATAAATTTTATCTGTAAATATTGTTTTTACACTTTGCGTTCACACTGTCCATTAATCTACTGAAAACAGTTTAATAATAGAAGTTGTTGATAAACCTTTTATTTTTTTATTGTTTTATTTTATTTATAATATTATCTTGTTATATTCCTGCACTAATTAGCAATGTGATAGTTCCTTACATTGTCGTGGGAATTTATGGCGCTAATTACTGAGCGATGTAAACATTTTGGAAAACTTAAAATTTATGTCTGACTATAAATAAAAACAAATCAAAGTAAAATATCAAACATTTAATACAATATTATCAGTTTATGTCGAACTTAAAATTTAAGTTTCATTGATGCAAACGGACATTAACAACGATTTTAAAGACACAGTAAAACGTTGTATTTTTCTTTTGCTTTTGTATACTTGCATTTAAAATTATAAATTAGTTCCCTGTTGTATAATGGAACAAATAAATAATGAAATAAAAATAATAAAGTTATTGTAGTTGTTGAAATTGGTTCAAGCAAAAATTCGGATTCTTTTCAAATCTCGTCCCAAAAATAGTTCATTTTTGTAGGTGGCGCAGTGATCTTTCACGGGACAGCTGTTTTTACGTCACAATATCACGTGAGTGCCCGCATCCTATTTGGCGACAATCCAATTCTGAATTTCTATTGTGATACCAATCATATTTCAAACAGCACATCAGGCCATCATGAATTTCTTTTTGTCGCCTAAACTATTATTTTATTCATGATGTCTTTATGTTTTCAGGATATTTATTAAAAACTAAAAAATGTCAGTTATTTTAAACTCATTTATTGGCCTTTTAAAACTCTATATACTCATATTTGTATTAAATTTTTTACTACCACTACATTATATTACTATATGAGTGGCAATATTCTGTATTATAAAAGACAAGTGATACTTATATTACAATTATTACAATATATAATGGGGTGACAATATTGTTTGGGGCTATTATATTATTTTTGGTATTCTTCTGACTGATTGAAGTAACTAACGTGATTCGCAGTTCTGCTAGAACTTTCCAGTATGAAACGGACTCCGGGGACTGCAGAAGATGACAATGATTCCAGCAAAGACACAAAGTAGTAGGTTGACTACAGCTCCACGTGTTCTGTTGTATATTTATTTTTTGATTTTTTGACTACAGCTATTTTGTTTGCTAGTTACTGTTCTTTTATATTATTTTGTTTTATACTATTTTCGTTCCAGTCACTGATGAAGGCTACTTTTTGCTGGCCGAAACGTTTGACGATTAATATAACAAACACCTATTGTCATTGTGTTTTTTTATTCTATTTGCGACCTATAAGCAACTGTTACCTCCAGAACACAAAGTATTAGATTAAAATTTGTAATTATTATGAACAAAAGAGACTTATAAATATATAAAATCAATTTACTCACATGGATGTTACCAGGAGCTGATATTACTACTGGACTAGAAACTATTCCAGTTGTTGGATGATGATGACTGCTTCGGTAAATTGATTGATGGTGTCAAGACGAGTCCGGGCCACCAGGTCGGTTAGTAGCGGTTACAAGCTGTATATTTCTTTAAATAATTTATTGCAACACATTTTCTTGTGAATACTTATGTATTTGTGATTGTATTATTATAAAAGAAAGTATATTTTGTAATATTCATAATCTTAAATATACTGAACTTTTTAAATATTTTGCATAAACTTTTTTTCACATAGTGCACATTCGTAGTTTTTTACTTTCTTATACGCAGTATAAGAAAGTATTGTAATCGTGAAAAAAATCGTTGACGAGATTTTCGCGGAAATACGTGTTTTGAGGTCCATTGAATCCGTTTTGACCATTTTCTCAATGATGTCTGCCTGTGTGTGTGTGTCCGAGTGTGCAATATCTCATGAACGAAATAAGATTTGTTAACTAAACTTAGTAATTATAAGTTTGATGAAAATACGAAGAGCTGAGTTGATTGTGAATGAAACTGAAAAACCGGAAGAGGAAGTTTACTGGACACACAAAACAATAAATTCCATTTATTTCAAAAATGGAATCAGTTACGAAAAAAAGTTTCAAATAAAAGATGTTAGCAAAAATATTTGGAATATAAAATGTTATTTACAATTTTCCTGTATATGCGTCTAATTTTGAGAAAAACTAATTTTTATATTTAATAATATATTTCAATAATCATAGTAGCAATAGAAACAAAAAACATAAATTTTAATTTTCGCTTTATCTAGTTATCTATGTCTTTTTTCGGAAAAACAAATACATCATTAAAATGGTCAACTAATTTGGCAACTTTGCCTCAATTTTATCGACTTCGTATCTCACGGTTCTTGCGATAGCAAGGGTTAGGCTCGAAAAACAGATAAATGCTGAATTACTGTAAAACTAAATTACATGTTTAATAATATTATATAACATTCATATATTTTAAATATTAAATACGCTGTGTATAAGAAAGTCGTGTGGTGCCACACCAGATTTTTTATATCTGTGTGAATGTTTTGATGCCTAACCAAACTACTTTTATCGATAAACTTTTTCTTACATAGTGCACTTTCGTAGATTTTTATACCTGCGTGAATTTTTTCATGCTGAACCAAATCACTTTTTTCCATAAACTTTTTTTCACATAGTGCACATTCATAGATTTTATGAGTAAGTGTGAATAATTTGAGATGTTTTATGCATATGTTATGTACGTCGAAGAAAGAAGATGAATGCCAGGTGAATAGAAATGATGTGATTGAAGGTTTGTTGTGTGATTTCGAGTGTAATAAATGAATAAGTTTATATGCAGTGATCTATGAATGTGGTTAAAGTGAGGGTGGTGTGTTTGGATGATAATGTTTGACAAGGGCAGATTATTTGATGAATGTAATGAGTGAATGTTTTATGAGTGATTTAGGGTTCGTGCTACCCCATTTGTTGGGATATAGCGTAAAGATATGTATGTTTATAACGTTAACTTATTAACATTCTACATTTTTTGACAATTCATATTTAATCCGACTTAAAACAATTGGCGATAATGCCCTGACAACACAGCCCCCGGATCGCGCCATATAGAATTCTATTTCGAACAATAGAATCGCTGCCATCTGTCAAGTAAAAATTATTATTTTCCCTAATATAGCAAAAAATAATCAGTGCTTTTTGTATCAGATAGTGCACAAATGATGTTAACTATATTTCTACTGCAACATTATTTAGATGAAATTCTAATTTGAAGATTTGAAAATTATCGCCTGAATTCTATTATTATAAGAATTTGTTTATTGACACAATTGTCTGCTGGTAATTATTAGAAATAATTTTTGAAAAAGCAAAAAGGAACCCGGGCTAACTCTCATTTTCAAAAATTATTTGAATTCTACTATAGAATTCTATACGGCGCGATCCCACTACTTATCTGAACATACTGATCTACCTCTTGAGATGGATTACTTCGTTCAGAACCGAATAGAGGTTGGGGTAAAATGATCTGGTGAAATGGAATGACAAAATAAGTGAACTAACTCAAAAGTGTAAGTTAGATCTAATCCAAATAGCAAATGGAATACGTCTAATGTCAGCTTTAATTTGGTGAAAATGTGTGTCGGCTGTGGGGATCGAACCAGGGTTCTTAGGATCAAACGGCTGACTTGATACCACAGCCATTACCCCATATCTAATAACAATAAATGAAATATATAAAACATTTACACAAATTTAAAATTGCCTCTGTGGCTCCCCCACTAGTAACATCTTTGAAGGCCGTGATTTGACGGCTGGTAACCGCGCTTCACGCGCATAAATATATCACTTTCTGAGATCTGCTTCGGCAGAGTGCCACATCCAGTAATGGGTAAATGGCGTGATGATATATTTATATTTATTTATTTAAATATATAAAATTAAAAGTAAAGTGATTAATTATCGCCATCTTCCTCCTCTTGGGCCTTGTAAATTAGGTTCATTATTTTGGCTTTTAATTCACGAATTCTTTTTTTATTTTTTAACACCTTCAACTCACTTTCAACGTTCGCGACGAACGTTGAAATTTGATCTTTTGTTGGGGACTTTATGGGTGTAGCTAAAGGTTTTAGGGATTCTTTGGCAGACTTCAAAAAATCGACTACAGCCGCATTCCCTCGATTGCGTTTTGATACCGAAGGCGTATCCTCCAATAACTCAGATTCAGAAGTAGCTGGTTCTGGTGATGTGAATACGCTTTCAGAATCTCCGGCGTCCTCTAACACTTCTATTGTGTCCCTAAACAGCACTTCTAAAGGCATTGTTGCCTGTAAACATAGTTAATCATATTAGTTTCATACAAATATACCAGTAATTGTATTTATAAAATGTATAAACTACTTACGTCGCTTGTAGAGGGTAAATTATCGGAGCTTTTTCTTACAGCCGCATTATCCGCCAGAAAATGTAACAAAGGGTACGCCCAAAGCTTGGATATATAAACTGCGTCCGTTGACGTTCCACTGGTTTTGCTTTTCATTTCTTTGGCCTTCTCTCTTTGGAACTGTGTCCTCAGGCCATGGATTTTCTTCGTGATATCTTCAGTGCTTACTTGTTCACCAGTCAGATTCACAAATTCACCACGAATTTTTTTTACTGCTTTCATCTTTTTAATTTTATTATGGTACTGCCTGTTAGTTACTGCGTACAGCTCGGGATATTGCTCCCAGAGCTGTATCAGCGCAGTAGTTTTTTCTTGTGTCCACATAAACGGCATTATTTGTAATTTAAAGATAAATCCAACACGAAAAACAAAACAAAACACTATTTTGACACATGTAAAACTAGGTTAACCAACTTGCAAATTTTTAGATTGGCAAAACAAAAAGTAACCAAAAAATCACTAAATCTGGGGAAAAGTTGCGAGTTGGCCGCAACAAAAATAGAACATATCTATTTGAAATAAAATATCTTTTTTATTATAAATGAAACATATTATTTATTGTACATATTCATATTAATTTTAAATATACATATTTGTTTATTAAAAACGTAGGGTTCAATTTTGAGAAAATCGGACTGAAAATTGTGAATTTGGTCCGCTGTTTATCTCAATTTTTTCATATATTTTCATAATTTGTTTGCTGTTGAATAGTATTTATTCATGAAGTACAATGTAATATGAAAGTAATACACTACTTTTTATTTATCTATATATTAACATTTGTAAGCATAAGCAACGATCAATTTTAATTAAAAAAATTTCTTTATTTAAGAATCTTGTCTTCTACAGTAAAATTTTATCCAATTTGATCGAGGAATTTTGGAGGAAAAATAAAATATGCGATAAAAAGTTCAAAACAGGACTTTGTGGGAAATTTTTCTTTTCTCTCAAAAGTCGATCAAATTGGATAAAAATTTACAATATTATAGAAGACCAAATTCTTAAATATAGAGAATTTTTAAATTAAAATTGATCGTCGCATTTTTAAGAAAATCACACTGCAAATTGTCATTCTCATGATCCCCTACACTTCAAGTCAAATTTATTATAAGATTAAAGTTTCTTTATAATAAACATATCAAAAAGTAAAAGGATGAAAGATTCTGTAGTATCACTTATTTCATAATTTGGATGAGAATAAATATCTAAAATATTTTTTTGAAAAGCCGGATGTTACAAATATCATCCGGGCTGCAGATAGCATCAGAACAATGATGGAACGATGATCTTTGAAATAAAATATCTTTTTTATTATAAATGAAACAGATTATTTACTGTACATATTTTTGTAGTCAAAGGTTTAAAATGTTTTACCTTTCGTATCATAAAAGAAAATGTACTATTTACTATTCCAAATATAATTTGAATTTACACAAAAATGGATCACACGATCTCATTAAAAAAATACAGTTAATTATAAATAATAAACCTGACGAAATTGTCACTTACAATATAACTAGTGCATTAAATATTACCAATATTTTTTTTTGAGCTCACGAATACTTTTGTTGCTATAGAAATATGCACGAGTTGAAAAAGAGTGCACATTTCCAATACCAAAAACCCGGCTGAGCAGCAAAAAAAAAATTTTCTGGGAATATTCAATACACGTGTTATACTCGGTAAGAATACTGCCCCACGAAAACAAATCAAAAAATTTACAAAATTAATATTTTGATATATACCAAATAACTTCGTTGCTAGATAACTAAAAAAAATTAGAGTAAAACTGTCAAGTTTTAAACAGAAAATTATCGCGATAATTGCACTAGTGCAAATTACCACTGTAATTACACAAGTGCAATTAACTTATTAATTCACTCATTTCCAAGACAACGTTGTCAAATAATGAAACGCTATTGGTTGTTTAGTCGTGGGGCAATATTTAATCTAATTAAATACAACACTTTCTAAAAAATATATGCCGAAATACCCTAAGAAACAGATTTGTTTTTCTCAAAGTCTTGTATTTAATTTGGCTATTTTTTAATTTTGTATTATAGACTAACTTATTTTAAATATACATATATTTTTTATATGGGTAGGTAGTATAGAGTCAGTCTGTGGATTTGAGAACTCGGAATCGATTCCCACAGCCGACAAACAATTTTCACCATATTAACACTACCGCTGTGGCTCTCCCTCCACTAACTTCTTAGGGAGCCGTGATTTGACGGCTGGTACACGTAAAATCTGACTCAAAATTGTAAATTTAGTTCGCTTCATTTAAATCTATTTTTCATATATTTTCATGATTTAGTTGCCTGTGAATAGCATTTATTCTTGAACTACAACGTTATACGAAAGTAATATACTACTTTCTATTTATTTATATAATAACATTTATGAAATTTTTGAATTTCAAATTTGCCATAAATTTATTGTTGGTGTTAGTGAATCATTAATTTTCGATGTGTGATTCGGATTATAAATGAAGTTTTCAAATATGTTACACAATGTGTGATATCAAAGAATCACAGACGGAAAAAAATCAAAATATACAAATCTTATACATTTAAACAAAAAAGCACCTTTGAATATAATTAAGCTTGAAAGAAAATAGACACCTTAATCAATAAATACTAGTTGATTACCACCGAAGTTTGAATTTCTGAACCTTCGAACATTCGAATGTTTCGAACTTCGTTAGAAAAAGTTCAATGTTTCGAACTTTCAAATTTTTGAAGCTTCGAATTTACGAATTTTCGAATTTTTGAAGCTTCGAATTCTCTAATTTTTTGCCACTGAATTAACGCTACCTATCATCTCCAAACAAGCTCACGTATAATTCGCGAAAAGTCGGCCACGAATTAAATAATAAACTCGGCGAAGCATCCTGCAAAACCTGTGCAAGGTTAGGCGTCTTAATTAAACCATCTACTCTCTTATCCAAATGCTATGGACTTTTAGTAAGACGTTCTAAAATGACAATAAAAAGAATACAAAAACGTCTTAATTACAACGTTTTTGACAGTGTAGCGAAATTTTAAGTCTAAATTGAATTAATTTGGCAAATAATAATAATTAATAATAATTACATACGAATTAATACAAAATTCTCCACATGAGTTTATTCTGACAATAATTCATATCAACATGCCGTGGTCATGTTAGGATCCAGATTCACAATTCGAATAATTCGAAAATTCGGAATATTCCAAAATTCGAATCTAAATTCGAAGGTTCAATAAATCCGACCAATCGAAGGCTCAAATATTCGTAAAATCAACAACCATAATAAATACATCATCAGTCTTGTCAACATGTTTATTTTTAGTTGGTTTCTTAATTAATTTTTAATTAGAGA
Source organism: Pterostichus madidus (assembly GCA_911728475.2). Classification (NCBI taxonomy): domain Eukaryota; kingdom Metazoa; phylum Arthropoda; class Insecta; order Coleoptera; family Carabidae; genus Pterostichus; species Pterostichus madidus. Next base: position 29,519,140 of record OU452314.1, read on the forward strand.
TAATTTAGAAAACGTTCTCTCAACCGCTACTGAAGAATGAGGTAAAGATAACATATATTTGTCCACTAGGGAAACATTAAATTTAAAATGGTACTAGAAATCGTAGAGGTACTAGAGAACTAGAAATTATTTGTGAGTACTAGATCTTGTACTAGATTAAACACGCTAAGTAATGTTAAAATGTTATAAATATTCATGAATGAAAATACAGAAATACTTTGACATTCATTATAATATGCATATGGACCGTTTATTTTGAAAGTGGTGTAAGTCCATTTTCTCTTGGTTCGAGAAAATTAAAGGTTAGCATATTTGTCAATAAACAAATATATAGGTTAATTATATCAAGTCTGGTAATGTTTCTACTGATTTAGCAATATGTAATTTAATTATATAAATTTGTTATAGGCAAATTAAACTAAAATAATGTATATTTACGGGCTGCAAATGGACTTACACCACTTTCAAAATTAGACAATTGTAAAAATCGATTAACTTATTATTTATTATTTTACTTTTGTGCGCAACTTTGTACTATTCGTGTTTATTATTATTATAGCTGAAGATGGTATTAACCAATATCTACCGAAATATAAACCAAATTTTTAAACTCAACAATGATTTTTTCGTCCTACACTTATGACTTTATATACATTGAAATTCACAAAATAAAATTATATTGTTATAAAATAATCTTGAAATTTTTTAATTAAGTAACAACAGTATCTTTGAACCATAGTTTGATTTTTAATGTTGTTACTTAATTTTTCAAATGTAACTATTATTTATTAATTCTTTAAATAGCTTGATAATGACCAAAATTTTGCGCCGAAACGTCGCTGTTTGAATAATAAAATTAAATGAAAAATTGTTCTAATTTTATTTACCACGTTAAGCCTGTAATCCATTTAATATTTAAATTTTATAAATAATATTGATTTACCATTTCTTCTTCTTGTACATCACTATCTGATGTTAATATGAAATGATCCATTTTCGGAGGAAAATAAAATAAGTAGCCTAAAATAGTAACTCTCGACACGTGAAGTAAAACAGCAGGCCACTGACCCTGCTACCTGCCTATGGAAATTGGACTTACATCAATTTCATAATTAATTATTACGCAATTTATTTTACCGGCCAATTTTAAATTGAACAAAGCATGGGCATTTTTAAGAAATTAAATACTAACTAGTTAAAAATAAAAAGTTTACACTTAATTAACCATAAATTACGTAATATCTCTTTTTTTTTAAATGGACTCACACCACTTTGAAAATAAACGGTCCATTTAATAAATTTATATTTTTTAATTCAGCTTAATTATTGAAATACTTATTTTTATATAAAACCATTAATTTATTATATCTGCATGAATTTTTCCATGTCTAACCAAATCACTTTTTCGTATAAACTTTTTTTCACATATATCACATCCGTAGTTTTTTATACCCGTGTGAATTATTTCATGCTTAACCAAATTACTTTTACTCATAAATTTTTTTTTACATACCGCACACTCGTAGTTTCTGATACCTGTGTGAATTTTTTCATGCTTAACCAAATCACTTTTGTGCAAAAACTTTTTTTTGCAATGTGCACATTTGTAGCTTTTCATATTTAGGTGAATTTTTTCATGCTTAATCAAATCACTTTTTTGCTCATACTCTTTTTTACATATTAAACATTCGTAGGTTTTTATAGTTGTGTGAATTTTTTCATGCTTAACCAAATTACTTTTATGCATAAACTTTTTTTTACATATTAAACATTCGTAGTTTTTTATACCTGTGTGAATCATTTCATGCTTAACTAAATCCCTTTTTTCCATAAACTTTCTTTTACATACTGCACATTCGTGGTTTTTTATACCTGTGTGAATTTTCCCATGCTTAACCAAATCATTTTTTTGGATAAACTTTTTTTTACATAGTGCACATTCATAATTTCTTATACCTGTGTGAATATTTACATGCTTAAGTAAATTACTTTTATGCATAAACTTTATTTTACATGTTGCACATTCGTGTTTTTTTATACCCGTGTGAATTTGTTCGTGCTCAACTAAATTACCTTTTCGCATAAACCTCTTTCTACATATTGAACATCTATAATCTCTAGTACCTGAATGAACTTTTAAATGCGACTTTAATGATATTTTATGTGGATATTTTTTACCACAAATAGTACACTGAAATTTGTTTTCTGTAGTTTCAGTCAATTTATTAGTTTTTGTATTACTATTGGAGTCTTCATGTAAAATATCTTCATTTCTCGAATCAGAAACATCAGAGTTACTTGGCATTGATTCACACTTGATGCTTTTAACATATTCTTGGTAAAATTTAATATCATTGTTGTGTTCAGATGTAAAAAATTCTTCTGTTCTTCCGAAATTATTTTCTGTTTCATATAATAAACGTGATTCTTCAGTACCTAATTCATCAACACACTGTGTTTCATTTATGATAAGTTCTTCTTTAATATAAATTTTCTTGTTTTCGTTTTCTCCAGTTCGCAGCTCCTTATCACTTCCTACAGTTAACACTGTTTGGTCGATACCCACTGCCTGTTGTTTATTCTGGTATTTTATATCAGCAAGTTTTACTAATAAATATTTATACGATTTTCCAGCAGTAGATGTTAAAGTTTGGAAATAGTTCACCATATTTGTGTTGTTTTGTAAACAAATTTGTTTGAATTTGTAAAAACTTTCTAATTTGTTAATACAATTGCTGCATACATATTTCGGGAATGCTGAATGCGAAGGATCATTCTATAAATTATAACAGTTTGCATAAATTTTTTAATGAACAGTGATAAATATGCTTCATGGTTATGTTTACTTACAATCTCAGGTAAACAATATATTAACTTCTTTTTAATTAATGTTTCATCACTTTCTTCGATTAATACGTGTTCTTTTTTATAAGAACTGAGGCACAAGAAACATAATTTTGATAAGAAAAACATGTTACCCAAACAAATCACAGATTTACTTATTATTCAGATGTCTATCTCCTAGGTTACGAAAATCGGGCGTGAAACATATGTAGAAGTGTAAAGCACAAAGTAGGTTGCGGGCAGCCACGTGAACGAATTGAAGTTGATGCACAGCTGTCAGAGTTACCTCCCGCCATTCCCCTGCACATTATAACGTTTATGTTTCGACCTAGACTAACCATACCTTAGACGGAGAACAACGGCGTTTGTTGTGAAGTAAAAAGAGTTAAAGTAAGTTGTGGGTGAGACGGGTGCGCGGCAAAGAGCTAGTATCCCTTGGTGTTATGCGGGTTGCATTTTTGTTGATGACAGTTATTAGACACGAGCATTTTATTTATTTAAACACAAAAGTACGTATACAAAACACTTAATATGTAAAAAACTAACCTTTACTTTGATGTATAAACAGTAAGTAATTGAATATAAGAATAACTATACAAATGTTTGCAACTCGCATAACATCAAAGGATACTCGCTCCTTGCCGCGCACCCGCGTCACCCACAACTTACTTTAACTCTCTCTACTTCATAACACTGCATTGACTTGAATACGACAGACTTTGTCTAAGGTATGGTTAGTCTGAGGTTTCGACCTTAGACAAAACATAACTAGACGGATAACAACGGCGATTGTTTTGAAGCAGAAGGGGATAAAATTACTGGATGAAGAGGTGGGTGCTCGGCAAGGAACGAGTACAAGTTGATGTTATGCAGATTGCATTTATGACAGTTATCAGGTGCCAGCATTTTATTTATTTAAATGTATGAATGTCATAAATGTATCAAAATGTCAAACACTGAAATAAGGTTTGGTTAGGTTAGAAAGAATTATTTTTTTATTTAGTAATTTTTAGGGAGTTTTGAAATTCACTAAATTTTACCAACCTAAAATTACATTTTTAAAAATTGGTCAGTGATACGTGTTCTTTTTTATAAGAACTGAGAGGCACAAGAAACATAATTTTGATAAGAAAAACATTTTATAACACAAACAAATGTAGACGTCTACAGTAGTCTAAAGTACAAAGCAGAAATAAAAGGCGTTAATTTTAAACTTGGTGATGCCAACTGCCAACTCACTACCCGTGTGAACAGCAATAATTCTGATCTAGCTTCACCGTTCGCACAAATTGTTTTCAATTATTGCTGGAAATTTCATACATTGATATTTGTTATCACACCCTAAATTTATATAATAGGTAAATAAGTTTTTGTACTGTCATCACAGGGTCACCAACATATTAGTAATCAACCTCTTTTCTATGTTAGTAATCTGGCAACACTGCATAGAAAAGAGAGGTAGGCAACACTGCATAGAAAAGAGAGGTAGGCAACACTGTTACTGTCTGTGTTGATGTTTGAGGATTTTATTCTCACTTTTTCGTTTGTGTTATAATGTTTTTCGTATCTAAGTTATGTTCCTTGTGCCTTGGTTCTTATAAAAAGAGTGAACCTGTATTATTCCAAAAGAGTGAAGAAATATTAATTAAAAAGAAGCTAATTTATTGTTTACCTGAAATTGTAAGTAAACATAACCTTGAAGCCATTTTATCACTATTCATTAAAATTTTATGCACACTGTCATAATTTATAGATTGACAATCATTCAGTAATCCCGAAATATGTATGCAGCGATTGTATTAACAAATTAGAATGTTTTTACAAATTCAAACAAATTTGTTTACAAAACAACACACATTTGAAGAACTATTTCCAAACATTAACATCCACGGCCGGTGAATCATACAAATTTTTATCAGTAAGACTCACTGATATAAAATATCAGAATAAACTAATCAACCAGACAAAATCAACAGTAGGAAGTGATGAGGAGCTGCAAACTGGAGAAAAGGAAAATAATGGAATTTATATTAAAAAAGAAGTTCTCATAAATGAAACACATTGTGTTGATGAATTAGATGTTGAAGAATCATGTTTATTACATGCGACGAAAAATAATATCGGAATAAAAGAAGAATTTCTTACATCTATACACAACGAAGATAATGAAATTTCTATTAAAGAAAAAGTTCTCACAAATGAAACACCGTGTGTTGATGAATTAGAAATTGAAGAATCACCTTTATTGTATAAGACAGAAAATAATATCGGAATAAAAGAAGAAAGTCTTACACCTGAATTCATAAAAAGCGAATCAATTCGAAGTGACTCTGATATTGTATATGAAGATTCCAAATATTATAATAGTAACAGTAAAACTAATAACAAAAACTACGAATGTGCACTATGTAAAAAAAAGTTTATATATAAATATCGTTTGAATAATCATAAAATAATTCACACAGGTATAAAATACTACGAATGTGCACTTTGTAACAAAAAGTATACGTATAAACGTAGTTTGGTTGAGCATGTAAAAATTCATGCAGATGTAAAAAACTACGAATGTGCACTATGTAAAAAAAAGTTTAGGCGAAAACTGAATTTTCTAAGGCATGAAAAATTTCACGCAGGTATAAAAAACTACGAATGTGTACTATGTAAAAAAAAGTATATAAATAAAAATAATTTGGTTCAGCATGAAAAAATTCACAAAGGTATAAAAAACTACGAATGTGCACTTTGTAAAAAAAAGTTTATGTATAAACGTAGTTTGGCTCAGCATGAAAAAATTCACACGGGTATAAAAAACTACGAATGTGCACAATGTGAAAAAAAGTTTATGTTTAAAGGTAGTTTGATTGAGCATGAAAAAAGTCACGCAGGTGTAAAAAACTACGAATGTGCATTATGTAAAAAAAAGTTTATGCGAAAACAGAATTTGCAAAATCATGAAAAAATTCACGCAGGTATAAAAAACTATGAATGTGCACAATGTAAAAAAAAGTTTATGGGAAAAAATAATTTGCTAAAGCATGAAAAAATTCACACAGGTATAAAAAACTACGAATGTGCACAATGTAAAAAAAAGTTTATGGGAAAAAATAATTTGCTAAAGCATGAAAAAATTCACACAGGTATAAAAAACTACGAATGTCCGGTATGTAAAGAAAAGTTTATGCGAAAAGGTCGTTTGGCTGAGCATCAAAAAATTCACGCAGGTGTAAAAAACTACGAATGTCCGATATGTAAAGAAAAGTTTATGCATGAAGGTAGTTTGATTGAGCATGAAAAAATTCACTCAGGTAAAAACAACGAATGTTCAATTTGTAAAAAAAAGTTTATGTATAAACGTAATATGGTTAGGCATGAAAAAAATCACATAGTTATAAAAAACTAATGTTCTTATATAAAAATAAGTAATTCAATACAATGAAATTAAATCATAAATATTTAAGGTGGATCCAAACAATTATTAATATAAAATAAAATCAAGGCTTTTCTGTTAACTATAAAACTGATGCCTATAATAACTTAAAATATGTTAAAATTTTTTAAGGGAATTTAGAAATTTAATTTTCTTTACTTTTTTTTCATTTTTATATTTAGTGAAATACTATTTAATTTATCAATTTCTAAAAATGTTAGTAAAAAGTTTACCACAATTTGGCATCGATGATAAATATTCCGACATATTAGTTGTTGCGATTTGTAAAGAAGATACAAATAGTGATGAAATTTTCAAAATTATTGATGGGGAAGAACGAGAAATTGATGAATTAAAAGATATTACAGATTGTAAAGCTGTTAAAAAAGCTTATAGTATTATTGCCGAAGAAGAAAAATGTTGCAATTTGCTAGATTCTGTTGTAAATAAAATTGTAATAAAGGATTTTTAACTATTAACATAAGCGTTATTATTTTATAAGTTATGTACAAAAGATATTGTATAAGCCCCTAGTTCTAGTGTCTAATAGACACTATAGAACAATATCCAAAATTAATTACTGGTAAATATTTCCAAATTATTATTAGTTCAAGTAATACTGAATTTAGATGGACACTAATTAATTTGACCGCGTTATATTAGTTGATTAAAAAAAAATGTTGTTTGAAACAATCTTAAATAATTTTTGAGAAAAATAAACTGTAAATATCTTTTTTTTTTACAGAAAATAATGTAGAAATATTAGACTACGTAAAAATAAAGTTAGATATCTTAATTAATGAAACGCAATCTTTATTTTTAATAAATATTAAATAAAACATTAATATTATATTTGGAAAACAATTATATTCTTAAACAAATCAACATCACAAATTACAATTAAAATAATTGTTCATTAAACTATACTATACTTAAAATTGGTACATTTACAAATTTTGAAGTGTAATGTTTCATCTACAATTATTATTTATGAAACATGTTTTTAAGTTTTAATAAATTCAAATGATTAAGTTTAAGCATGTATCCTTCAATACAAGCATTCCTACTTCCAATTGTTTTAAATTAACACGAACATTTGGTTAAGAAATGAACTTATTTTAACTTAATAGTTAGTTAACCAACAAATTTATTTATATTTACATTATTTATGTATGACAGATGTAATGAAGGTTAAAATTAATGCTTTACTATAAATTTATTCTTTCTTGACTACATTGTGGTTCATAAGTATAATATGGTGTTTTATCGGCTTAACTCTGCATTTTAATATTAAGTATATAATTTTAGTTATATTTAGGCATTGTGAATATATTTTATGAAATTCCATTAATATATTTTTGTGTAATTATTAACAAATGATTATCACATCACTACAGAAATTTTATTTTGTTTAAAGTTAACAAATTTATGTCTATAATATTTATTCAGCACTTGTTACTAATTTAAAAAAAAAGAAATAATATTTGCCAATTGCTTTATTATATTTTAAGAATATATTTCTATTTTTTTGCACATATTGCGAGGAATCAATTTGAATTATTAATAAAAGTTTAAATTGATATTTAAGCACTAGTGTGGTTCAAAACTTAAACAGTAACATTATAGAGGTAACATGTTGAGTGATATACAATATAGACCGATATTCTCAGTCTCCAACTAAAGGCAACAACTAGTAGCCCACTAAGTTTTGTATGTTCAGTTCTTTTCTTATCTTTTTTGGATTCGTTGTTGGAGTGGGCGTAAGAGATTAATGGAGCATGTGGAACGTACGTCACATGAAAGATTAATGAAACAGGTGTAGAGGAGCGAATGGATGGATGTGATTGAAGGTTTGTTGCGTGATGAATAAATGAAGCTTGTACGCAGGGAATGTGAATATGGTTGAAACGAGGATGGTGTGTCCGCATGAGAATGTTTGATGAAGACTGATTCTTTGATAAATCTAATGAGTAGATGTTCTGTGATTGTTTCAGGGATTCGTGTTACCACATTTGATGTGATCTGAGTGTTGTATAGTATAGTAACTGATACATTTTGATGTCCTTTTTTATGGTTAAACGGATAAATTTATTAGGAACTTTGTTAGGAGATGGAAACATCAAAAAATATTTTCGAAATATTTGATACAACTCGAAATTGATGTAATATCGACATCTATTATCTTTTCAATGTACCATATATCAGTTATTTTCCGATTGGCTTGTTACTGACCACGTGTTAAACACATGAACGACAATACGATATTTACATTGTCGGGGTCTATCCATTAAATATTTTAACTTTTATAGCTGAAGTACAAAAAAAAAAGCAACAATTTTTGAAAATTGTTCAAAGAGAATTCGTTCAATTTGTACCATCGATGTACTTTATTTGTAGAACGGTCTCTAAATTTGATTAAAAAATTTGGAGTTTGCAAACTTTTGTAGAAAGTGAAATTTGTGCGCATCAAATTTCAGAGCTGTGAACGGATACATACAAAGCTATATGTCAAACTCTACTAATTTCACCGAAGTTCACCAAATTTCGAGCTGTGAATCCGGCTTAACAGCGTAAGTTTAAAGTTAATCAGCATTTAGTTGTTAACCTTCATAGCAGCGATATTTAAATGTTTAATTTAGTTGTAACTAGTTGTGGAATTAGTTGGAAACAGAACATTAGTGTAAATGTGCTTATTATATTTCTCATAATCTGACGAGATACTCTATTTAGCGACTTTGCATATGATTTTAATTATTTTATTTACAGTTTACTAGATTAGCTGCATTGATAAACTTATGGCATCTAGAAATTAAATGCATACCGTTTCAGACTTTACATTTTAAGGCTAGCAGCTACTGGCAAAAATTAGTTATCGTATATTTTTCCATGATTTGAATATGCATTTGCTACTTTTCTGCTATATCTGGCTTGTATATAGAAATTTAGCATGGTACTAGGTTACTTCTAAGATTGTAGGCTGATAATTTCTATGCAAACTTATCAGACAAATTTAAACACAATTTTCAATCGACATTTTATAATAATCAAGTTTACTATTTAATTTAATAACAATTGTTCATTATTTTAACCACAGTGTCTTACTCTTTACATGAAAACTTGCTTACTTACGTGACAACATCCAAGCGACAATAAATATTCTAACTTTTAACATACCATCATTATTTTTTAATTTAGTTTAGATAAACAATAATAAATGACTTATGGTCAGTTTCATCAACAAAAATTAATTTTTAAACATGGTTTAAATAAATAAAAACAAATCGAATGTATGACAGCAATGTTAATTATTTCATTTGACATGTAATTTTGATTTGCTTTTATTTATTTACTCCAAGTTTAAAATTTAATTTTTGTTGATGAAACCGGCCATTAGGACCAGTTTTTCAATCACCGATTAATGTTAATCATGATTAAAGTTAAAAGTAAACCGGTGATTGAAAAACTAGCCCTAAACAGGTAGATAAAACGGATTAGCGCTAACACCGTTTTTAATATGATCTATAACTCTGTTTCAAATTAAGACAGATTCAAGAAATGAATTAAATTTGATGCTAAATAACTCCCTTTTTAACTCAAGTTAAAATAAACTTGTTTCATACATTGGAAGGAGGATTAAACACGAAATAAAAAATGGTGTTAGCGCTACTCCGCTTTGTGAATCTGCCTGAAAATTAATAAAACTTAAATTGTAATATTTATTATTTTGATAATAATGCTCACGGTTGTATTTACGATTTGAAATGTATGTTAACGCTTCAAATGCAATCAAAATAATGAACAATAAATATAAAATAATTAATTGATTAGAGAAATAATTATACAACTTTCTAAATGAATGAAATAATTACTAGCCTTTTCAAACATGTACTAAAATTCTTTTATATACAGACTTTTATATTTAACAAAAAAAATATGAAATGGCACAAGTTATATTTATGTAAAATGCCTAAAACAGCACATATGTATATAATAAAATTGTTTAAGTCATAAATACAAATTTTAAGTAGTGATTTGTAATATAAAACCACTCAAATATATAAAAATAAAAGCAAAATAAGAAAGAAATTGTAGTAAACACCAAATAACATCAATTGCATTGCTTATCATCATAAAAATAAAAATATGTAACTATAAAATTGTCTGCATATTATGTACAATTCAAACGGCGACTGTTGAAGATTAGTTATGTCAAAATATTGTCTTTATAACAATAAACTCCAATATTTTTCACCGTCTTATATCTAACAAACTTTTTTGTCTTAATTGAAAATATATTCATTTTATATTTTCATAATTTAAGTCTATAAAATAAAAAAAATCTACTTGTTTTTAACAGTCAGTATTATTCAAAAGTAATAACGAGTAAATTGAAACAAAATAAAATTACAGTCAAAATATCTTGAACATTTGGCATCTATATTTTCCACTGTCAAAAGTTTTGTAACTATTTTACAGAAACTTGAAATAAAAATGGTAGAAAATAGAGTTCGTCGAAATTTTTATTTGACGCATTTTTCTGTAAAATAAATTCGAACCTTTAAAAACGCAAATTGTACAATACTGAATATTCAATATACTTTGAAAATACTGTAGCCAAATAAATATAAAGTGTAAACCCAAACATGAACAACTAGTTAGGTAATTAGCTAGAGTTCGACAAACCAAAGTAAAATGGTGGCTGGAATGCGCATTAACTCCACCCATTCAAGTATGTAACGAATGGCGCGAAAGTGAAATATAGTCTCAGTGAAAATACTTGACCGCCACACCATGTACAATATGAGTATTTATGCAAATTTATTGACGATATATTTATTTATTATTAATTTAACATAATTACTATTCTTCTCACATACTATTTTAATAATTGGAAAGAATTACACGCCGACTTATTTCGCAAATTTAAATTCAACTTTTGACACTGAATGTACGGACGATAGTAGCGACCTCCGAAGACACTCCTCTCAGTGTTTTACTTTGGTTTGTCGAGCTCTCGCAGTTGCTAAAAGCCGGTGTTACACGGTCAAAAAGTGATGATACTTAAATAGAAACGTTTCTTATTCTGTCATAGATTTGATTAGATTTTTATAGTTTATAGATCAAGTGAAAAATTAAAGTCTGTTGTCATGAAGGTTCTTACTTGAGTGCAAAGAATGATCGTTTGACACACCTAGTTTTCATCATACAACAAATTAAATAATAAATAATTAATAATGTCATTAAAATAAAATTGAGAAAAGAATAAATTGACTATGTGACACCGGTTTAAAACAGTCAAACGTTCCTTAATTATTTTGCAGGAAAATAAAAAAATATTTTTCCCTATTCTGTAACTTGATAATTATCAAAGATCGATAAAAGAATTAATGGTAACTCTATATATTATCATCATTTCGGCATTCTGTGATTAAAATAATTTATTTTGTTATTTCTATTTTATTTTTATGCATTTTCCTCTCGGACGAAATTGACACTACAAAACTATTACTTTTTCATTATATATATTTTTATAATAACATTTATCTGTTAACGATCGATAAGTTAATAACAACCTAATTTTTTATGATTAATCTACCGATTACCACCATTTCGACATTTTGTGGCCAAAATTATTTATTCTGTTACTTCTATTTTACTTCTATGTATTTTGCTCTCGTACAAAACTGTCAATATAAAAAAATATTATTTTTAACCACACACGGAACTGTCACTGAGCTGAAATTATATTATTTTTTATAATAACAACTATGTATAATAGTAAACAAAATACATTAATATAACATAAAAATGTTAGGGTAAATTATTCTGGTTTCAGAATACCAAAATTGTGATCATCTGTAAAATAATAATGAAAAATAAAAATTATCATTAAGTTATCGATCATTAACAGACAATGACAAAGTTACAGAATAGGGGAGATTTATATACTTTAGGAACGTTTGATAGCTTCTGAAATAGTATATTACGTACCATGAACTGTAAGTGATAGTTTTTAGGTCAAGAATTAGTTGGGAAATCGAGGTCCGGAGGAGTGAGATTTCCTAAACATTCGCAATCTAAAAAAATCACTTACAGTTCGAGGTTTGTAAGCTATTTTTTACAATACTTGCACAAATAGAAGGAAAAGAAAAATGGGTTTCAAAATTAATAGCTGTAAAAATGTCAAAATAAACAGAACCTTGATCTATAATATTTACTTACTGTCCACGGTGATTGGTAAGTAAATATTTTAGGCCTGATGTAATCATGGAAACAAACTGGAGACCGATTCTAATTCGTAGCAACTAGCTGTAGGCACTAGCTTGACGTCATTTTTTGTCGCTACCGATAGTGTAGCCACCTTGCGAGATAAAGTGTAACTTAGGTTTGACGTCATTATTGGCGACTAGATATGTTCTAGCGACTTACTGCTAGCAACTGCTTTGAACCAGTCGCTACATCCTATTCGTATGTTTTGCAGTGCCATGTTTTGAAAAGTTAGGTTATTTTAATAAATAACACTAAATATAGAAACATAGTTACAATTTCAACCAACAAAGTGAACTTGTTAATAATAAACAATCACAAATAGCGGCAACAAGGGTTTCAGAAATACCGCACTCACATATATAGTCTGATCTTTATTACCAACAGTACAAAATAAATATTTGGTTGCTACGAATTAGAATCGATCTCCTGTGCAATAAAAGTTCCAGTTACTGGGTTTAAATATTGTCATTATTAGGTAAATTGCAGTACAGGTATTGTAAAAAATAATGTTAATTGTTAATTAGTCGCTCTTAATCAGTGATCATACTAACTGTCATAGACATTAAATCTTGACCGATTTTTTTTTTTAAATAATCTAAGATTAGTTCAGTATCAATTTACTTGTTTTATAACGAAATAAATATAACAAATTTTAAATCAGTTCACTTCTTGGCCGAATAATAATACATTCGAAATTCCAACGATGCTCCGAAAAATAATAAAAACTGTAAACCCATTTGCAAACTTCAAAACATTTCTCCATAACCTCACTTCACTTCGCCATCTCACCTATCTGTAGCACATGATTCCCTACGTATATCCTAAGAGTGCCCAGAAGTTGGGCGGACTTGAACTCTATAGGATGTTGAAACTGTGTCACCTGCGCTGCTCTAGGCAGTACACGGACACGGTGGAGTCGCTGGTGCCGGCTGCCAGCGCCATCCGGTGAGGATGGTACGCCAGACAGCTCACTGACCCGATGCGGTGACCCATGAACCCCTCGTAGAAGCGGATGGTGTTGAGGGTTTGACCCGCGATGTTGTGGATGCTTATTGCTGGGTGGAGTGAGCCACTGGAATCATTTATTTATTTATTTGCTACTGTTTACAACATGAACTTATACCTTGTCCCACGTAAGAATGCAAGCCTGTTGTTATTAGGAAAAAATATGAATTTTTATGAAAGTATTTTTTTTTTTTAATATTGGTTCCATTTAAACAAATAATAAAGTTTACGATTATATTATATCTCATTGCTATTCCGGGTACTATAACAGCTATAAGGTTTGTTCAATTAGCAAAGAAATGCTATTTTGCAAGTCTATAGGATGCAGGCACTCACGTGACACTGTGACGTAAAAACTGCTGTTCGGGCAAAGATCACTGCGCCACCTACAAAATGAACTATTTTTTTGTGGCGAGATTTGAAAACAACGATTTTTTTCAAATCTTGTTGGGCTGCGATCACTGCGCCACCTACAATATGAACTATTTTTTGTGGCGAGATTAGAAAAGAACGGTTCTTTTCAAATCTTGTTGGGCTGGGATCACTGCGCCACCTACAATATGAACTATTTTTTGTGGCGAGATTTGAAAAGAACGGTTCTTTTCAAATCTCGTCTCAAAAAAAATAGTTCATTTTGTAGGTGGCACACTGATCTTTGCCCGAACAGCTGTTTTTACGTCACAAAAACGTCACTCTGTCACGTGAATGCCCGCATCCTATTACAAAACTATTAAAAAAAATTGTTCTCAAAATACGGGGTGCATCTTTCTTATTTTAAATGGAAACCTACTTTTTTTTATTATTTGTTTAATTGATTTACTATTAAGTTTAATATCCTCACATTACAAGATTTTTGGCCAAAATGCATACTAAATTGACATTAATTGCTATGAAAGAAACAAAAGAGTAACAAAATTTATTTATTTATTTTTTCACAAAGTAGTCGTATTAACATTTAATAATGAATCAAATAAACAAAAATACAGAGTGTTCAATTTAGTTGTGCCACCATTGCTATCTCAAGAACTATAAGAGCCACAAGGTTGTCTAAATTAGCAAAGAAATACCATTTTTAAAGTGTATTACAAAATTATTAACAAAACATTTTTTCGACCACTGGTTTCTCAAAATACGGGGTGCAACTTTCTTATTTTAAATGGAAACCTATTTTTTTTATTTGCTTATTCGATTCAGTTCTTTTTTTCTGAATTCTACGACTATAAAGTTCAGTACCCTCATATTACAAATTTTTTGACAAAAACGCATATTAAATTGACATTAATTTAATTAAAATCGCATAGTATCAGAGTGCTATGACTGAAACAAATGTACAAATCATAATATTTTTGTTTGTTTGATTCAATATTATACGACATTACAATTATTTTGTTAAAAAATAAATAAATAAATTATATTAGTCATTTGCTTCTGCCAATGCACGTTGATTCCTATGCGATTTTAATTAAATTAATGTAAATTTTTGTCGAAAATTTTATAATGTGAGGGTACTGAACTTTATAGTTGTTGAATTCAGAAAAAAATACTGGATCCAACAAGGTCTTAAAAAATATAGGTTCCCATTTAAAATAAGAAGTTGGATCCCGTATTTTGAGAAACACCGGTAAAAAAAAAAAACAAATGATTGTTAATAGTTTTGTAACAGACTTACAAAATGATATTTCTTTGCTAATTTAACCAACTTTGTAGCTCTTATAGTTTCCGAGATAGCAATGGTGGCACAACTAAATGGAACATCTGTATTATAATTTGTTAATTTGTTTCTGTCATAGCACGCTGATTCCTATGCGATTTGAATTAAATGAATGTCAATTTAATATGCATTTTTGTCAAAAAATTTGTAATGTGAGGATAGGTTCCCATTTCAAATAAGAAAGTTGCCCACCATCATTTGAGAACCACTGATCGTACAATTTTTTTGTTAATAGTTTTGTAATAGACTGCAAAATAGTATGTCTTTAATCAGTTAACCAACCTTGTAGCTCTTTTACAGAGTAATCAAAAGGAATTGTTACAGTTGGCAATAAAAAAAATCAACTTGAAATTGGTAAGCCTGATACATAAATTCATTTCCTGTTGTTGGCAGTGATATTTGAAAATTTCAATTTAAATTTAAGTACATTTATTATTATATTTATTTCTAAAGTATTTCTATTACTTAAAAAATCAAAATTCTATTAACTGTCAGACTTCTAACCTAATCTATTTGTATTTATTAGAAATGTCAAATAGCATTTCTGCCTGTACCTGACGTTGTGCCAACTGTGGAATAAAAAAATCTCCGAAATTATTTTGCCAACTGTAACAATTCCTTTTGATCAGCCTGTAATTCTCGAGATAGCAATGGTGGCACAGTTAAATTGAACACCTTTATTTCTTATTTGAAAAAAATCAAGCTTTTAGTGAAAGATCATAGTACAAATGTGTCAAACCTAGTGCCAATAATATTACACCCTTCATATTTTATACCTTTGACAGCTTGTGAAATGATGCAATGCGCAAACGCGTAATGATCGAAATTCGAAAAACAATTTTCTTTTTAACATTCAAAATATGATGAACTGGAATATTACTGCCATTTAGAAAAGTTTGGCGGGAAAAGTCCCGTTATTAGAAAAACAAATGATTAAAAACAGTTTTTTCCCATTATATAGTGAATTTTTGGGAAAACAAGAACATAAAGAATATATCTGTGATGCTCTCCTCTCCCAAATACGCACAAAAACTCTCCAAGTGGTAAGTTAAATTTGGATACACTGTATATATTCAATAACACATTCCAAATTACTGCATTCTTACGTGAAATGTTTGTTCTTACTCCAAATAATTACGAATCCAATAATGTCATCTGATAAGATCTGCAGTCGCAGAGCTGACGTGTTCAGGCAAAAGGCGATATTAATCATATTATAATAAATTTAAAACACTTACCAAGCATAAGTATCAGCATTACGATGGATTGTTAGACAATTCATCCCGTTCATAACTTGACAGGATGATAATGGATTGTTCATTCGAATATCGAACGTTTTTACTTCTCCACTTGATCTAGAAAAGAAACACAATAGAAGTGGTGTCCCAAAAAATGCACTAAATTATATAACCGATAGTGAGAAAAGTTTGAAGCGTGAATTTATATTAACAGTTTAGTACGCCATGAATTCACACTTGTTATTTGAAAACTAATTTTTCATTTTTTTCTCGTAAAGCTTGTTAAAATACGTCAGATTGATGGCGTTATAAGCTAATGTCTCTACTTCTACTAAAATGTGTATATGTACAAGTGGTGACCGCGATTATTTCATAATTTCCTGCTTCTCTAATTATTTTAAGTAAAAAAGCTTCAAATAGAAGTTTTAGGGCATAAAATTCTGCTTCAAAATTATCGATATCCATGGAATTGAAACAAAATTAATCAAATGTTGGACGTTTCATATGTCAAAACTGTCAAAATAATGTCTTTATCCACAACTCATATATAGGCGTATTCCATTTGCCATTTGGATCAGATCTAACTTACATTTACTGAACCAAATCACTTATTTATTTCGCTGGATTACTTCACTGACTTTATTTCCAGTACTAGAATTACTCATTTTAATATATTTTGAAGTAATTCACCCCAATAAATGCATCAGTTTGCTTAATTCAGTTCATTTAGTCATGTTGTCTAATTTATCTGAACTGATTTAAATGAACCAAGTGGCAAATGGAATACAGCTTGTAATAAAGACATTATTACACTGATTTCAGTTGAATTATATGGCTCATAAAACACTAATGTTTTATATTTCATAAAACACTGTAAACAACTTGTTCCTTAGCAACCATTTCATGATTTACCATATTTTGAGAAACTATATAACTGAATCAACGTTAAACGTTACGACCAATCTTCTTCGATACCTATAATTATGAATTGTGGATAAAATTTTGTATTACACTCGTATTTTATTTGTATATAAAACACTTAAGAATATTAAACACTCCACCTACGGTCTCGTGTTTAAACTTTTCTTGCGTGTTTTATATACCTAATAAAACACTTGTATAATAAATAATTATTATTTATTATGTCATTAATTTTGACAGATAAAACATCAAACATTTGTTTAATTTTATTTCAATTCCAGGGCTATCAATAGTTTTAACGTAATTTTTATCATTTTCAGATCTAATTTGTGCCGTTACAAAGTAAGCAAAATTAATTTTGTTTATTGGTTTAGATGCAGAAGTTTATGCTCTAAAACTTTTATTTGAAGTTTTTTATTTACATCAATTAGAGAAGCAAGAAATTACAGACGACAAACAATTTTCATAATTTCAAAAAGCTACCCCTGTGGCTCCTCCATCACTAACATATTTGGGGGCCGTGATTTGACGACTGGTAACCGCACTTCACGCGCAAAAATTTATCACTTACCGAGATCTGCTTCGGCAGAGTGCCACACCCAGTAATGGGTAGAAGGCGTAATGATATATTTATTTATTTATGATTTTACATGTTAAAATCCTTTCACGCGCAAAATATATCACTTACCGAGATCTGCTTTAGCAGAGTGCCACACCCAGAAATGGGTAGAAGGCGTGATGATATATTATTTTATTATTATTTTATTATTAAAATCCTATGTTCGAGAGTCGCGGTTACCACCCTGTATGTACAATTAGCGTTTTAATAGTCAATATTTAGAACCATAAAAATAGATGTTTTTATAATTACTTTGTAGCACTAGTGCGCAAAATCAAATTTTACTTACCACTGTAATGTAAACCATATTTGAAATGTTGTGAGTACAAAAAGCATTAAACACCCACAAAATAAAATAAAACTCACGATCCACTAATAATCTTGTCTCCTCTCAACTGCACAGCAATGATCCAGCTGCTATGTTCTCTCCACGTTCTGATTCTCGCCTCAGCGGGGCTTAACCTCCTGTCAAACAGTCTCACAGAACCGTCTGCACATCCGACTGAAATCAGACCGGATTTCTGACTAAATGGCGAGTTGACAGACTCCACGGGGGTCAGATCGGACTTCATGAACAGACCAGAGTCATCGTCATCTGGGGTTGCGCACGGAGAATCCAGATACTTGCTGTGCTCAATACCTACAGAGAAATCATTAACGAGTATTATACCTTGTATGAATTTTTGTATTTTCCTCTAACATTCTAGTAACTTTTGGTACTTTAAAGTTACACATTTTTGTTTGCAATTCGTTTGACATTTCAAGCACAAGTGAGCAGTTATCTTTTAAAATTAATTATCGATGTTTTGGTTGTATTTCGGTGTACATAATAAATAATACAGGATGATCAAAAGGAATTGTTATATAATTCCACAGTTGGCACAATGTCAGATAAAGGCGGAAATGCTATTTGACATTTGTAATAAATACAAATAGGTTATGTCAGGAGTCTGACAGCTAATAGAATTTTGACGTTTTAAGTAATAGAAATAATTTAGAAATATATGTAATAATAAATTTACTCAAATTTAAATTTTAAATGTCACTGTCAACAACAGGAAATGAATTTATGTATCAGGCTTACCAATTTCAAGTAGTTTTCATTATTGCCAACTGTAACAATTCCTTTTGATCACTCTGTACATTATTAATACTATTTTATATTTATTTACTTTTCAACTATTACTATTTACACAAATTTATAAACCGAATTTTTGTCAATGACAATTGAAACTTACCAGCACCAGCGAAAGAGGAATCAATGCAAGAAACACTACAATCAGCGCCCGTGGGAATATCAACAAATTTTAGTTCTTTTTCAGCGTCCCAAAGTCGAATAATTCTCACGTCGCCCGTCGTTATCACAGTCTGAGTCAATTGCTCCCAGGACAACACCACGCCTGCCAATGCTGCAACACAAAATCATAATTTCCTCACTAACAGCTAAGAAACTAATATAGGTATGTATGACTACCATTTTCTACTAATTGTAATTTAGATTGCAAAATACTACTAATAATTGATAATTGTAATTGCTTACAGTAATTACTAATTGGTTAGCTGTGCACGCAGCGCAAGTATTTACAATAATACCCAGTTGTACCAACAAAACTTAAATTTTAAACTCAGTTTAAAAGCTGCTTTCTTTCAGTCAGAAAAAATCCGATTAAATCGGATTGAGCAATCCAAAAGTGATCGTACACGTTCTTTCGGTTTTCGATCACATACCCCCACCACAATATTCTTGATTGCAATCTGATTTTCCGAATCGCTTCAAAACAGCGATCACGTCGATCGGATTGCGGCATTGCGGGGATTCACGGACCAAATATATAAAGGGATTGTTGTTCCTTTTTCGACTGACTTCGTTTGTGTATATTTAAGTAAATAAAAAGAAATATGATTCAAGTAGAATATATTAGATTGTATTCTTACAAATAATACATTTTTTTAAATCATGTTGGACGAGTAATCTTATATTGAGGTTACGGCAGCAAATGTTAAATTTCTATAGATTGCAATCATACAAAAAGTAGTTCTTAATCACGGTTTCAATCAGTTGTGACGTCATACAATCGGATCTGTTCAATCAGATTGGATTGAATCGCTTACCGAAAGAAAACAGCTAAAAGCATATCGAATGTTTGACAGCAATATCAATTATTCGATATGTAACTTCGATAAACTTTTATTAATTTAAACCAAGTTTAAAATTTAAGCTTTGTTGGTGCGACTGACCATAAATGTTTTAATTTGGTCGGTATGAAAGCTAGCATTATTTAACATATAAACAACTGTAATTATAGCTTTGTGTTGTACAAAAAATAATCTTTTATTTGAAGCAAGTTACTCGTGAATAATTTAAAATGTATAACTGCGATAAATATATATTAGTTTTAAGATCTTTTAAAAATACTTTACAGCTTCTATTAAGAAATAAATAAAACATCAAGTACTCACTATTCGTCCTCGAATTAGTCTGCATATCAGTATGCGCATGCCAGGCACTAACCAGCACCGGGTCTCTACTAAAAGCATTACTAGTCGGCCTCCAAATCTTCAGGGTACCATCGTCCGAGGCGGCCATCAACAGCGCCACGTCGTGTCCGTTGATCCATTCGAGGGCGCTCAGCTTGGAGCCCATTCTAGAGCCCTTACTTTGGCAGACCGCGAGCTTTGCCCCTGTGCCCCAATCCCAGATACTGAAATAAACATGGCTTGATAACGGGCTTATTAGTCGGGTACACACACTTGGTGAAAAAGATGGAAGATGAAGAGCGCAAAATTACTTTTTCTTGAAAATAAAATTTTTCTATTTCGGTGTTCTTATAAGTCTATAAACGCGCTGTAAACACGTCGTTAAAGAGATCTATAAGCGCACTGTTTTTGGCGCTTTTTATTTTGTAGGAGTGGTATTAATGCTTTTAAATTTCACAGATGAATGACATATAACCTCAAAATTGTAAATTGTTGGTGTTGAAATATTACTAAAAGGATATGCTATATAGAATCAGACAAAATTCACAACATTCACAATATAGAAAAAAATGTTGATTGTCAAAAAATATGAAATTTCAATTGTGTGTTATGAGAAGCGCTACCAACACAACTGATTAAAAAAACTTGCCGCAGAGCGTCTCGTTTTATAAATTTCGACTCGTGCGTTAACAGATTGTCTTATGAAACTAGTTATTTAATATACTATAATGTCTTTCTTCAACTCTTGAATATTATTTATAAAATAAAACTGCTGTAATTATTTATGTTAGCAATGACGTGAACTTGTTAGTAATAAATTTAAAACTTACCCGAAATTATCTCGTCCAGCAACAGCGATTTGTTGATCATATGGATGAAACTGTACAACTGACGGTGTGTACTGATTTCTTGTGTTGAAAACTTGCATTTCTATTCGACTTGTTACAATTCTTTCTTGTTCTTCTCTGGCTTCTCGTCTTAGTGCGGCATTCCTACAAACACATGAAATTATAATTTTAATACAAACAACAATGTCAAATATTTTTAGCTATTGCGCAGGGTGTCGCCTGGAGACTTCGGTTACATCAGATAAAATATATCATTTTATTAGCCAATGTTTAACATTTCAATTTTAAAAAAATAATAAAATGATACGTCCGTAGATACGAAGAAATAGCGAAATTTATCAAATATTTTTTTTTTATAAAGATAAAAAATATAGGATGCAGGCACTCACGTGACACCGTGACGTTTTGTGATGTAAAAACAGCTGTTCGGGCAAAGATCACTGCACCACCTACAAAATGAACTATTTTTTTGTGGCGAGATTTCAAAAGGACGGTTCTTGTCAAATCTCGTCCCAAAAAAAATAGTTCATTTTGTAGGTGGCGCAGTGATCTTTGCCCAAACAGCTGTTTTTACGTCACAAAACGTCACGGTCTCACGTGAGTGCCCGCTTCCTATTATGACTTAAAAGAAATTAATATGGAGTAGGTGGGACAGTGGTATCGTGTCGGCCTGTGGATCCTGATAACCTTGGTTCGATTCCCACTACCGACAAACATTTTCACCACGTTAATACTACTCCTGTGGCTTCCCCTCCACTAACATCTTTGAGCGCCGTGATTTGACGACTGGTAACCGCATTTCACGCGCAAAAATATATCACTTACTGTGATCTGCTTCGGCAGAGTGCCACATCCAAAAATGGGTAGAAGGAGTGATGATATATTTATATTTATTTTTAAATTAAATTAAATTTAAAAAAAAATCAGTTCGTAGTAACACAAAAAATTAGATTGCATATTTCGTGGTAGGTATCAATTTGTTACTTTTTTACTATATGTTGGTGTGAATTGAAAAATGCCCGCGGCAGCAGTGTCGGTAATTTAAGCTTACCATGATTGACAATAATGCGGGAAACAAGGTAAAATAGGTTGATAGCGCAAAAATAAACAAAAGAATGTGGATGTGGGCAAAGGAAACATCGATTTTATTTATGGATATTAATCACTTATTATTAATTTTAAAAAATCAAACACACACTTGGTTTGTCCACTAAAATATTTATTTAAAACTTGTTACGTACGTTTCGTCCTTTCGGACATCATCAGACATCAGTGTCAAGGACGAAACGTACGTAACAAGTTTGAAATAAATATTTTAGTGGACAAACCAAGTGTATGTTTGATTTCCTGATATTCATTATGTTCCACCAAGTACCGACTACAAATTCTCTTTTACTTATTATTAATTTAAATTTTTAAATATCAACAACAGAAAATAAATTTATCTATCAGTCTTACCAATTTAAAGTAAATATTTTTATAGCCAATTGAAACAGATACTTCTGATCATGGGGTGGCTTGTTCGATTCCCACAGGCGACAAACAATTTTCATAATTTCAGAAGCTACCTCTGTGGCTCCTCCACCACTAACAACTTTGGGGGCCGTGATTTGACGACTGGTAACCGCACTTCACGCGCAAAATATATCACTTACCGAGATCTGCTGCGGCAGAGTGCCATATTCAGTAATGGGTCGAAGGCGTGATGATATATATATTTTATTTATTTATTTCTGATCATCTCTATTTGAACAACATTTAAATTTAAATCTGATTTAAACTAACGGCCCATATTTTAAAAATGAAACAGATAATAACAAATCTAATTAGTGGAATAAATGAAGTTTGTTTTTACCTCATATATCGCCATTCGCGTTCATAATGAATAGGTGATTCAACATCTTCGTGTTCGGATTCCTTCATGACAGATTGTGCAAAGTGTTTGCACGCCCAAGCCACAAACTGGGTTTGAACCAGAGGTTTTCTTGCTCCTTGGTTCTCGTCGCTGTCTTCGTTGATTGTGTTTGGGATTTTCCGAACCCGATTCACAAATGTTGTACTGTAACAATTTGTTAAACATTAAAAATCAAATTTGTTGTACAAAAAAACTGTATTAATTTTGAATTATTATTTTTTAAATGTGGATAATGGAATGTTTGTTAGAACTTACCGACTGCCAATACGTGGAAGTTCCGAGTTTGGATGTAACGTTGGAGGTGAGTCGCCGGTTAAGAAGTTTCCACGATTGGGGCTCGGTGGTAAACTGACACTCGATGTAAGCCTGTTAGCGTCATTTAGTTCCTTGAGGGCATTCAGTTCTTTTACCTGAGGTATAATATTTATTTATTTATTACGCTGCACAACAAACACAATTAATAATTATATAAAGCTGGATTTATAATGAAGTAACGCAAGAGGCAACGCAAAAGTATTAGGTAAGGCAACAAGTTAAAACTTGTGATTGAAGTAGAACCATTTATATTGAAGTAAAGCAATCAGTAATGTAAAATAAGAAATGCAAGAGATGGTCAACTTTCATCTTTCTATGTTACTTTACGTCTTACGTTACTTCATTATAAATCCAGCTTTATACATTTTCTTGTTTTGCAGTTAAAAATAATAATGATCAAGCAACCAAAAACGAAAAAAGGACACTAAGGGCAAGTTTTTCAATCATCGGTTTACTCTCGATTAATGTTAACCATGATTAAATAATAATGGTAACCATAGTTTCCATTATAATTTAATCATGTTTAACATTAATCGGTGATTGAAAAACTAGCCCTAAAGTGAACGATTCTTTTTTAAAACTTTAAAATGATAAATATAACTTTATTTATACCTGATGTCTACTATTGTTTCTGTTACACCAGGTGGTGAATATTGATTTATGCAATATAGGAAATATGTTATTTTTTTCATTGTCGTTATTATTATGTACCATTATTAACAGTATTTGCAAGTAAGCCTTAATTAAAAAAAAAAAAACACTAAGTAATAATAAGAATAATAAATGCTTGCGGGAAATGTCGAACTATTGAAAATTGTTTTGCATTTGTTTGTACACTTTTACAAAATATTAAAATTTGTTACAAAAGATAGAAAATATGATTAATAACTCAGATGCAGAATTCAAATACAAACAAGATTTATTTGAAGCATTTTGCTTTAAAATCAATAGGGAACAACATATGAAAAAAAATAATATATTTCATAAATTAATTGGGTCATTCACAAACAAGAAATTTCTATATTTTTTTTTAATAACTCTTACAGGCAGATTCACAAAGCGGGTTAGTGCTAATACCATTTTTTATTTCATTTTTAACTCTATTTTCAATGCATGAAAACAAGTTTCATTTAACTTAGGTTAAAAAGAGTGTTAATTAGCATCAACTTTAATTCATTTCATGAAACTGCTTTAATTTGAAACAGAGTTATAAATAATATCAAAAACGGTGCAAGCGCTAATCTGTTTTATGAATATGCCTGTTAAAGATTAGATAATTTTAAACTGTTTCGAATAAAAAAATTCCAAAAATATAAAACTTTTTATTCATTAATTTAATAAAAACAATTCGCGGTATTCAGTATGACGTCACAAGTGCAAAAATGCCCAAATAAACGAATTTGAAGATATTGATTTATATTTTTTTCGGATATACATATAAGCTCTAATACAATATATAAAACACTTTCGGTACCACTTCATGTAATAAGTTGTAAAAACGAAATATATCAAAACTATAAATGTTTTTTGCAACGAGAGTGAACTTTGAGAGAACTGCTAAAAATCATAACCTAATCTAAAAACTTGTTTTGTTATTATTCAGCGTGACTGACATAAACACAAATAGTAAGGCCCGATTACATAAATCAATGTCTACATATGTTGTTAGCGTACAGTATATTAAAACATAACAATGACAAAAATGAATAACACCACATTTTATATATTTTTCCGGTTTGTATGTTATAATTAACTAATACCAGCATTAAAATACGTATTGTTAGTTAAATACCACTAGAGCTGGCAGCCACTGAAAATGCAGTAGTGACGTCACGCATAAATTTGAAAAAAATTTAGAAAAATCATAATTAAAAGAAATGTAATAAATGTTAGAATTCATTTTCACACAATCTTCCAATAAAAAATAAATTCACCATCCTGTATATTAGAAAAACTAAAACCTAGCAAAATGACTAAACTAATGAAAAAAAAAATAAGTGTTCTCTCACCTGATTCCTGATATAGCCAGTGACAAGCTGGCTCATTATCGCCACGCTGGGATGCGGATCGTTATCCAGTCCAGTGAGTCCGTTCCAGAGCTTCATGTACACTGAACCATATGCCAGTGTGGGTAACGTGCCCAGACTACAGCCAGGGGCTAGTGTACCCGGATGATGTACGATCACCATACCCATGCTGCTGATGCTACTGCTGCTTGAAACGCGCTTAAGTTTCTCACCAGGACTGTCGTAGTCGGAGAACAGTTGAGGTGAGAGCATACGAGATGTGATTCTGTCCCTGCAACACGAGAAAGAGATTTGGTTATTTATTTATTTAACTGCAAAATAGAAAAATCAACTTAACATGGATACAGATTAATTTGTAGTTATAATTTGGAACATCGAACTCTCGCTTGACACAACAGCGGTATCATAATACTACAACCGTTATTTATTTATTTATTAGTTACTCTGCACAACAGGAATTTAACCTCAATTATAGCTTATAGTGGAATCCGAACTACTCAGACTTAATCGTATTTTTTTTTTTAAGTAGAAGTCAGTGACATTTAAACGCACGACCTCTTGTTTGCTAATTAAGAAACGCAAGTTTTATCACGTTTTTATCCACTGGGTGACGATTGCCTGTTGCTACATTGCTATATTTATTTATGCACAACCTACATGTGTATAGGATGCAGGCACTCACGTGATAATGTGACGTAAAAACAGCTGTTTGGGCTTGCGATCACTGCCCCACCTACAAAATGAACTATTTTTTTTGGGACGAGATTTGAAAAGAATCGTTTTCTTCTTCTTTTCAAAATAGTTCAATTTTAGGTGCCGCAGTGATCGCAGCCCAAGATTTGAAAAATACCGTTCTTTTCAAATCTCGTCCCAACAAAATAGTTCATTTTGTAGGTGGCGCAGTGATCGCAAGCCCAAACAGCTGTTTTTACGTCACAAAACGTCACATTATCACGTGAATGCCCGCATCCTTTTAGCCATGAAAAAAGCCCTGGGTCATAATAAAATAATATCCTACGGATACATACGTAAACAAAATGAAATTTTTTATTTATTGCGAACACTTAAAAAAATATATATATAAATATATCATCACGCCTTTTTTACCCATTACTGGGTGTGGCATTCTGCGGTTATCAGCCGTCAAGTCACGGCCCCCAAAGATGTTAGTGATTACTTGATTTTAATTATTTTAATCTTTTGAATTTATAATTAAATGTTTTTTTTTTGTTGTGCATAAAATATTGTATGTACCGCAGGTGAAATTAGCGTTTCTAACTCTGAGTATGTTATTAGCACGAGGTGCAAAGCTACTATTAAGGCTAAGATTCAACTTTTACGCCATAATGAAATTCTTCACAAATTTTAAAATTCATTCTCACCTGCTGCCAGTTCTTCTCATGCCAACAGGACTCATCATCACCTCATGCGGACTGCCATGGCCCGCAATCTCGTGCATAGCCACCGACAAGAAAGAGCTCTCGAAGAGCAGCACGATCCACTGCAGAGCTACGACGAGTTCCTGACGTACCAAGCCGCTCATATCGCCGGTCACGTTGTTCAGCAACGTCATCGCGATCGTGTGGTCGATGTTGTTAGCGTGTTCAGAGCGCTCGGTAACTGAGTTGATGAACGTTCCGAGGGCGTATACGGAGGCTGCGCGAACCTGGCGGGAAAGAGAATTTATACATATATGATTTATTTATTTATTAGGTTGTACAACAGGGAATTAATCACTATTCCTAACCTGGTATGCCACCTTAATTTCATAATATAATTCATATTCATTCAAAAACAAGCGCTGGTGGCACTTTCTTCTTTTCTTATCGTTTTGTTTTATTTTCAGTTACTGCATTATGTGGAATTTTCTTTCAGATACAAGCGCAGACTATCACTTTCATGTTTTCTAATCTTTGTAGATTCGTTGTTAGGTGTAAGCGTAAGTAATTTGAGATGTTTTATACATATCAGGGTTGAAAAAAACACGGGTTTTTTAAAAAAACCCGACCCCACTGTGTTTTTTTGGTTTATTTGGGCATTATTGGGTTTTTTATAATATTGACAAATACACTTTTTAATTCATGTTATTTAATTCTAGATTAATTTTGTATATAATGTTTAAAATGCATATTGTATACTACTAAACATTAAAACAAAATTTATGTACTATTATGCAATAATTGCAAAAAAATATATTTATTTTATTGTGAATTAAAAACATAATATGCTCTATTATTTAATTTAAAACTATATTTCAAATTTGCCAGTAAAAAGATTGGGTATCAATCAGTTTTTGTAATACCAATATAATATAAGACAAATAATATTTGATCTTAAATTAGTTTGATATTGACATTTGTCAAAGTAATGCAATGTGATATTACGATATGATGTAATAAATGATAATTTAAGTTAAACGTTTCATTTTGTAAAGAGATTATGTATTATTACATTGTAAAATATATAAAAGATGTTTATGTTCCCAGAGTTGAATCTATCTTAAAATTCACCCTGGGTGAATTTTCAACCATTCAACCAAATGGTTTTTTTTAGTGGGTTTATTTGGGTTTTTTTAGGTGGTTTTTTTTGGGTGGGTAAAATAGGAACAACCCTGATATATATGTTAAGTACGTCGAATAAAGATGAATAAAAAGTGAATAGGAGTGATGGGATAGATGTGATTGAAAGTTTGTTGTGTGATGAATGATTTCGAGTGCGATAAGTAAATGAGCTAATATGGAGGGATCTATGAATGTGGTTGAAGCAAGGGTGATGTGTTTGGATGAGAATGTTTGACGAGGACTAATTATTTGATGAATTTTATGAGTAAATGTTTTATGAGTGATTTTGGGGTTCGTGCTACCCCATTTTAAGGCATTTAGCGTGATGTTATGTATATGTGTACGTTTTAAGTAACCCAGAAAGTTCTGCTGCCGCAGCTATTTTGGTGGGTTGGCAGGTCGAACCCGTTTTCTATCTCTTTCTAATCACAATTATGTGTTCCTTGTTACTCGTTTTAAAATTGGTGGCATCGCAATTTGTATTTAAGCAGATGTCACTTAGAACGTGCATTCAGATTTTAAATTTATCGCTAATGTTTACAACTGACACTGGATGCATCATTCATTTGGAAGTAACACGAATTAGTTCTAGATCAGTTCAGGATTTAATCCAAAGTTTCCAAACAAATACGGCCATAATTTCGTTCATACCCGTACAATCTCATTTCTTTCATCCACTAGGAACCGATGAAAACGCTATAACAATCATTCCTATGTTATATCCACGCAATCTCACCCCTTCAATTTCACAATCACAATTTTAAAATAATATTTTCCAAGGAAAAAACCATGCTGAATCTTACTTCAGGACTGGGATCCTGTAACAACGTATATAACTTTTCATGTGCGATATCTCGAACACCCGTCCATCTTGCTTTCTCGTAGTTATCCCACAGACGAGCTAAGCAGATCGCCAGCCACTGTCGGAGCTGTCTGCACGGGTCTCCCAGCTGCTCCAAACAGATGCTGACTAAAGAACCTTGAAGAGCGGCCTTCTGGCCCGGAGGATACTCGTGCACGATTGAAGCGAGCACGAATGCTGATAGAGTACGGTGTTCACTCTAAATAGAGAAGAAATTATGTATTATAAATATAAATTATAATTCGGGCAAACGGTCATTCCGCAATTAAACATTAAATAACTGACATAACTAATGGCAATATACACTACCGGTCAAAGATTTATAGATTTTTTCAAGATTCTCAGAAGTTGCAGGCAGCTAACTTATGTACAGAGTGATCAAAAGGAATTGTTATAGTTGGCAATACAATTCCAGAGATCTTTTTATTCCACAGTTGGCACAACGCCAGGTAAAGGCGAAAATGCTATTTGACATTTCTAATAAATACAAATAGGTTATGTCGGGAGTCTGACAGCTAATAGAATTTTGACTTTTTAAGTAATAGAAATACTTTAGAAATAAATGTAATAATAAATGTACTCAAATTTAAATTTTAAATGTCACTGTCAACAACAGGAAATTAATTTATTTATCAGGCCTACCAATTTCAAGTAGTTTTTTTTTTATTGCCAACTGTAACAATTCGTTTTGATCACTCGTATTTACTATGCTGCACTTCATCAGCCCGATTCTCAAAAAAAAGGTTTAGCTAATACAGAATTTTGGATTAGCTAATCTTATACTAGTCCGATTTAAGTTATTTTAAATCACTTTTCGCAAACTAAATGGTGACATGATTATATTAGGTTATTTAAACTTATGGAGTAATGGCACTGTGGTATCGTGTCGGCCTGTGGATCCTAAGAATCTTGGTTCCATCCCCACAGCCAACAAACATTTTCACCAATTTAAAAAATTACCCCTGTGGCTCCCCCACCACGAACATCTTTGGGGGCCATGATTTGACGACTGGCAACCACACTTCACGCGCATAAATATATCATTTACCGAGATCTGCTTCTGCAGAGTGCCACACCCAGTAATGGGTAAAAGGCGTGATGATATATTTATTTTTATTTAAACTTTTTTGAGAATATGGTTTACTTAATTTTATTAGTCCAAAACTCAGGATTAGCTAAAACTCTTTTGAGAATTAGACTGTAAATGAATTTTTAATGAACATCAAATCAAATCAAAAATCAATTAAAATATTTACTCACAGATACTGTAGGATCTTGCAGAACTGACAAGAAATATTTATGTCCATTATCACGTACTAAATCGGCTTGACAGGTCTAAAATTTAAACAAGAAACACAATTTTCAAACTCATAACAAATAACTAAATATATTCTGTTCTTCTAAATAAATTATTAAATACTTACACTATCAACAGCAAGTATCTTAGCCCAAATAAACACAAGCAGTGGCCTCAGCTCTTTGGCGGAGCTCTGAAGCAGCTTCAGCACGTAGGGGAAGATGCCCACTGAAAGCGCTAGATTCACAGCCCACGGACCGAGGTCTAAGAACCGACCTAGCAGCTCTAGAGCACGAAGTCTGTGCACTTGACTTAGAAGAACTTGCAGAACAATTGGTAATTGCTCTGGTGGATTACGATTCTCTGAACCTGTCGATGGAAAGAATCTTGTAATGTTTTATTTATTTATTTGCTACGCTGCACATCGAAAAATTACAGTAGCTTATAGTTGATGTTATTAGTTTTTATAACATATTTGAGTTTTAAATGCCATTAATATCAAGGACGTTGAAAGGAGGGAATAGGATGCGGGCACCCACGTGATAATGAATAGCTGTTTCGGGAAAATTCACTGCGCCACCTACAAAATGAACTATTTTTTGGGACGAGATTTGAAAAGAACCAATAGGATGCGGGCACTCACGTGACAGCTGTCACAGTGCCACTTTCTTTACACAAAATTCAAAATATTTGGAAGAAGAAGAGATTTGGCTAAGCACGGTGCAGAAAAACTATTGTTGTCTCTTTCCCTTGCCCAAGTCTCATTTCAAACAATGCTACAGTATCGTAATGCCATATCCTCTCCTTTCAACGTCCTTGATTAATATTGATGTCAGAGCTCTGTAATTTTTCTTAAACCATCTCTCTTGCACATCTATTCTTTCTACGATTCTGTCTTCGTCTAATTGACAGCTAATTTTGAGATTATTATTTCACTTACGTCATTAGGTACAGAATTGATAAGTATGTTTTAAATACATACCGGGTGTTTACTTTTTTGTGGGCCATAGGTTATACAATCCTAAAATTTCCCTATGGCTGTAATTTCTGCACTATTAATTTTAGAACAAAAGTGCAAATACAAAAAATGTTCAAAATTAAAAACTGTATCAAATGAGCCTAAATTTATCTTGGAAAACAAAACATACAATTCAATTTTGTGGCGAGATTTGAAAAGAACGGTTCCTATCAAATCTTGTTGGGCTGCGATCACTGCGCCACCTAAAAAAAGAACTATTTTTTGTGGTGAGATTTAAAGACGGTTCTTTTCAAATCTCGTCCCAAACAAAATAGTTCATTTTGTAGGTGGCGCAGTGATCTTTGCCTGAACAGCTGTTTTTACGTCATAAAAACGTCACAGTGTCACGTGAGTGCTCGCATCCTATTCTTACTCTTATACTTACCAAGTGTCAACCAAACTTGAAAAGCAGTCAGCTGTTCCTCAAAGAACGG
Organism: Pterostichus madidus; assembly: GCA_911728475.2. Classification (NCBI taxonomy): domain Eukaryota; kingdom Metazoa; phylum Arthropoda; class Insecta; order Coleoptera; family Carabidae; genus Pterostichus; species Pterostichus madidus. The sequence goes on from OU452314.1 coordinate 29,550,930, forward strand.
CAGATGCACGAACTGTTCCTCCAAAGACAAAATTCCCGTAAGTTGACTAAGACTGAGATCTAACGCGAGATCCCAAGCTTGCCACATGGGGTGCTGGTACGTGGGTGGCAGTGCCGGAGAACTCACTGGAGTACAGTCGTAGCTCCTGAGGATGCGCTCTGCGAGTAAGAAGTTACGGAATAGACTCGCGACGAGCAGATCCTGTCGGAACAGTTTCTGGAATAGATCTGCAGAAAGAAAGGAAAGATTAGAATAAACAAAAATTATAGTAGGTGGCTCAGTGACATCAAGTCGAATTGTGGATCTGAAAACCCGGGTTGAATTCCCACTTTTGACAAACAATTGTCATCACATACAAAATTATTCCTGTGGCTTCTCCTCCACTAATATCTTTGGGATACGTGATTTGACGGCATGCGCATAAATTAATTATATCGCTTACCGAGATTTGCTACGGCAGAATGCCACAGACTGTAATGGGTAAAAATGCGTGATATATTTATTTTATTTCAAACCTAACAGTACTTATGCAATTTCAAAATAATGGTTATAAATCTGAATATAACAAAGGAGATGTTTTCAGAATTTGTTTGTTTGTTTGTTTGTTTATCGGCATTTTGAAATTGTGTTTTTGATTGGTTTAGAACAGCCCGCTAAAGTAACTGACAGCCCAGTAATGAATTTTTGTCAGACTGTTTAGTAAAAAGTTGAATTTTACGAGTTAAATCGTGCGCGTAAATTTCAACTTTGTTTAACAGTTACATGAAAATAATTTCTTTATCTAACTGATTCATGACACATGTAGAGTGCTTTGTTGTCACCAGATCAATAATTACTGCCTAAATATTTTAAAACGTAAAAGTTAAAATAAAATAAATTCATTACTTAATTTTAGGGTTGTTGATTTTTCGAATATTCGGATTTATTGAACCTTCGAATTTAGATTCGAACTTTCGAATTTTTGAATATTCCGAATGATTCGAATTGTGAATCTGGATCCTAACTTGAACACGGCATGTTGATATTAATTATTTTCAGAATAAACTCATTTGCAGTTTTGTATTAATTCATAAGTAATTATTATTAATTACTATTATGTGCCAAAATAATTCAATTTAGACTTAAAATTTCGCTACACTGTCAAAAACGTTTTAATTAAGACGTTTTTGTACCATTTTTATTCTTATTTTAAAACGTTTTACTAAAAGTCCGTAGCATTTAAATGGGCGATAAGAGAATAGATGTCTTAATTAAGACGCATAAACTTGCAGAGTTTTTGCAGAATACTTCGCCGAGTTTTTTATTTAATTCGTGGCCGACTTTTCGCGAATTATGCGTGAGCATGTTTGGAGATGACAGATGGCGTTAATTCAGGGACAAAAAATTCGAGAATTCGAAGCTTTGAAAAATTCGAAAATTCGTAAATTCGAAGGTTCAAAAAGTTCGAAAATTCGAAGCTTCGAAGTTTTTCTGACGAAATTCAAAACATTCAAATGTTCGAACGTTCAGAAATTCGAACTTCGGTGGAAATCAACGACCCTACTTAATTTGTTAAACAAGAAAATGAGCAATAGCGAGAGCGACAAGTTTTTCAACACTCCGCCTAAAATTTATGAAGCTGCAAGTAGAGCAACATTACCCAAACTACATAATGAATTTATTATTTAAACAAACGAATAACTATAGCAGCCGTACAATAATCTTTTAAATATGTCAAAAAAGGAACACTTCACAGTTGTCAAAATGACTATTTACATACATACAGAGTGATCAAAAGGAATTGTTACAGTTGGCAATAGAAAAAACTACTTGAAATTGGTAAGCCTAATATATAAATTCATTTCCTGTTGTTGACAGTGACATTTAAAATTTAAATTTGAGTAAATTTATTATTACATTTATTTCTAAAGTATTTCTATTACTTAAAAAGTCAAAATTCTATTAGCTGTCAGAGTCCTGACATAACCTATTTGTATTTATTAGAAATGTCAAATAGCATTTCCGCCTTTATCTGACGTTGTGCCAACTGTAGAATAAAAAGATCTCTGGAATTGTATTGCCAACTATAACAATTCCTTTTGATGACCCTGTATATCAGTCGCCTAAAAATAATGTTTCAATTAAACTTGAAATTGTGTCTGAATATCTCCTGTCTCTTGTTTAAAATTCTTCATAATAATTATAATGAAGCTTAAGCCCAAAAACAAACCCCAAGAATCGCAGGAGTATTTTTTTTTCGGCTTCTCATTTCCACATTTACCGAATTTTGAACTTACCTCTTGGTAGTGTATTCCATGCAATCGTATCAGTAATAGCAGTAAAAATCCAATTCAATTCTCCCAACATTGTCCTTCGGTCATTTAACTGCCCTGGAATTCTAAAACCATCCATTATTAACAATATTATTTTCTCTTGTAATCTCTAACCAACTTACTTATCGACTAAATCCAGTGTGATTTTAGGCACAAGCTTGGCAGTGTTTTGCATAACGAACCACCTTAAAGCCACTTTAATAGGCGTTGTTAAACAAGATGTGAAGATATCAGCTGGCAAATCAGGGTTCATCGGTAGAATTTGATTGGCTCCGCAAGCAGCCAATTGGATGCAGTTGTGATAAGAAGGTGGGGCTGGACTTTGTGCACGGCCGCCTGAAGACTGCTTCTGCATCTGACACAAATTGAGATTAATAAATATTAGGGTCGTTGATTTCCACCGAAGTTCGAATTTCTGAACGTTCGAACATTCGAATGTTTTGAACTTCGTCAGAAAAACTTCGAAGCTTCAAATTTTCGAATTTTTTGAAGCTTCGAATTTACGAATTTTCGAATTTTTTGAAGCTTCAATTCTCGAATATTTTGTCTCTGAATTAACGCCATCTGTCATCTCCAAACATGCTCACGCATAATTCGCGAAAAGTCGGCCACGAATTAAATAATAAACTCGGTGAAGTATCCTGCAAAAACTCTGCAAGTTTATGCGTCTTAATTAAGACATCTATTTTCTTACCGCCCATCTAAATGCTACGGACTTTTAGTAAAATGTTTTAAAATGAGAATAAAATGATACGTTTTTGACAGTGTAGCGAAATTTTAAGTCTAAATTGAATTAATTTGACAAATAATAATAATTAATAATAATTACTTACGAATTAATACAAAACTCTGCAAATGAGTTTATTCTGAAAATAATTCATATCAACATGCTGTGTTCTCGTTAGGATCCAGATTCACAATTGAATTATTTATTATTAATTAAAAAAGTATTATTTTATTTGAATTGTAGATAATACAAATTTGCATATGCAAAAGATATTTTTATCTTTATTTTTTTAATCAATAATTTGTAAAATAAGGGTTTTTTTCATATACATAATTAAAATTATATTGACAATTACTATACCTCGTATTCATTTTTGTGTTGATCAGCAAAAGCTTTAAACGATTCAACAATAATTCCTGAACAGGAACAATCATAAACATAAATTGACGGGGCTCCCATCCAGGTTTGTAAATCGTAAACCGATAATGGAATATATTGGGTGTACGTCTGAAAAGAAAATTATAATTCTCTGTAGTATGTTTTAATTGGCCACAAACAATATGTGATAAACAATTGAATACATGCAGTGCTTTAATCATAAAAAATCTGGTGTGGGCACCACACGACTTTCTTATACACAGCATATTTAATATTTAGAATATATGAATGTTATATAATATTATTAAACATGTAATTTAGATTTTCAATAATTCAGCATTTAACTGTTTGAAACATAAAATATCAAATTTGTTTACGTATAATTTTTTTTAAATTTTGACTACTTTATATCTAACTTTACTGATAAGGCATATACAGGATGTCCTTTTTTCGAGCCTAACTCTTGGTATATCAAGAACCGTGAGATACGAAGTCGATTAAATTGAGGCAAAGTTGCCAAATTAGTTGACCATTTTAATGATGTATTTGTTTTTCCAAAAAAAGACATAGATAACTAGATAAAGCGAAAATTAAAATTTATATTTTTTGTTTCTATGGCTACTATGATTATTGAAATATATTATTAAATATAAAAGTTTTTCTCAAAATTAGACGCATATAGAGGAAAACATTTTATGTTCCAAATATTTTTGCTAACATCTTTTATTTGAAACTTTTTTTCGTAACTGATTCCATTTTTGAAATAAATGGAATTTATTGTTTTGTGTGTCCAGTAAACTTCCTCTGCCGGTTTCTCAATTTCTTTCAAAATCAATTCAGCTCTTCGTATTTTCATGAAACTTATAATTACCAAGTTTAGTTAACAAATATTATCTCGTTCATGAGATATTGCACACTCGGACACACATCCATCCACACACACACACAGACATCATTGAGAAAATGATCAAAACGGATTCAATGGACCTCAAAACACGTATTTCCGCAAAAATCTCGTCAACGATTTTTTTCACGATTCCAATACTTCCTTGTACTGTGTATAAGAAAGTAAAAAAGTACAAAAAATAAAGTAATTAAAAATATTCTTACTCTGTTAAAGACCCAAATTTCTCCATTAACTGTAGGTTTTGGAACACCATGTCCATTATAATGAAACAATACTCTTTCTTCTTTAGCATTTCGTCTTAAAGAAGTGCATAATTTTTTTACTTCTTCTACAGTTGGATCTAAAGATTGTTTATATCTTGCCCGAGGTTGCCATCGCTCATATTGTTTTTGTAAAGTTGTACCAATAGTTTCTAGTGCTTTTGGAGGTGACATAGAAAGTGGATCTAAAAAAAATATTTATTTAAATGCCATAACAGTTTGCATGTGTCATGAAAAATCAAAACAATAACAAAAATAATGTAATAACCTGTCTTATTAATTGAATTTCATGAATGAAATAAAAACTAAATAAAAATAATTATTATTATTACTGGAATGTTCCAAGTTATGTCATCAAAGGAACTTTAATTAAAAGTTGGGAATGGCCCTATGCAAATCAGCTGAGAAGGAAAACATGGGTGTGCAGAATCAATAAATAAAATTCATATTTACCTATCCAACATTCTAATCTCGCACATGGTTGTGTCTTGACAATATCTGGAGGATCTACGCCTACGTTTAAGCATAAAACCAACGCAACACTCACAGTTTTCATCTAAAATATCATCATTTGAGGTTAAAGATCACGTTTTTGACATACAAACATGTTGTAGTAAAATTAATTTATTTCATGTTTAAATGTATTCTCACCCTTTCTTTCATTCTCCATGTTTGGGAAATTGCGTTGACACCCTCAATTACATCTGTATGTCTGCTTTTAGTAAAAGTTAAAGGTAGGTCCCAGTCTGTAATTTGTTTTTCTTCGTCTTCAATATCACCATTTTCTTTCTTCTCCACCATTTTAATATGATACTTACAATACACTTATTATATAATTAACTATTTATACAGTTTTAATAAATGTCAATAAGGAACTATGAAATTACTTTTATTTATTTTATCACGGATCTTTATTTATCTCCCTTCTCCCATACTTATCAAGAATCCATTTTGAGTTATCATAACACAAAGATGGCACTACGGTCGCTAAATCATAGGCGTAGGAATAATTTTTCTACAAATCGCAACCACTATTTATATGAATTTTAGTGCATCTTGAAAACTACAAAATAAAGACAATTAAATATTCTATATATTTTATTTTATAAATATTATAGAAGTAAGATACAAAAATAAGCCTTAATTTTTTTAATAAACTTATATTTAGTTAGTTTCTAGTGCTATGTCTTATTTGAATATATATATTTTTTTCATGTTATATAATCGAAGGGGTGACACTGCAGTTCTATCTCAGAAATATAGACCACGGACGTGTGACGTCACAATTTTAAATATGTCCCAAAGAAAAAAAATAACTAGAGAAAGGAAAGTTACATTTTACGAATGAGTTCAACGCCATCTATGAACGCGACGAAGAACTATTCCGCAATTCTGGTATACGTTTTAACTGCACCCATTCCGTTATATAACAAATGGCGTGGCTCTACTTTGGCGCGAAAGTTAAAATTACAGTCTCAGTGAAAACACTTGGACGCCACACCATGTACGATATGTGCATTTATGCAAGTTTATTATTGATACATTTATTTATTATTAACCTATCACAACTTTTATTCTTTTAACATACTATTTTTATGAATGGAAATAACTACATACTCTCTTATTTAATAAATTCAATTAAACGGCCATTTTGTAACTACAAATTTCGACACTGAATGTACCGACGATAGTAGCGACCTCCGACGACACTCCTCTCAGGTTTTTACTTTGGTTTGTTGAACATTCACCCCGTGGATAAAACTTTAAATTAATCTATTTATAAATGGAGATATCTGTTTACTCCGATTATACAAATTTTGTAATAAAGGTTTAAAAGTATAATACGCACGCATTTTTGCTCAATTATTGATTTATTTATTTCTACAGGTTGAACTTTAGTTTTTCACATGAATGTGATTTTTTTCTATGGTTAATAAAATTACTGACACTCATAAACTTACATATTGCACATTCAAAGTAACACCCGTGTGAATTTTTTCATGGCGAATCAAACTACGTTTAAACATAAATATTTTTTTTACATATTACGTATTTACAGCCATATTCACGAAACAGGTTAGCGCCTAATTCCGAATTTAATCCTAGTTTTAGCCGTTTCAAATTTACGAAGTTACTAGGTAACCCTAAGCCCATTTTAACCCTTGTTTTAATTCCATGAAATGTCAAAATAACTCCTGTGCTGATTCATTAGCAGGGTTAAGGAAAAAAATTAGTCAAAAAAATAACACTACTGATGAGTAGGGTTAAATATATTTTTGACATTTTTGTATATCAAGTATGAGTAGATAATTAAACAAAAATACTGTATCACAATAACATTTGGAAATTGATACTAATTTTATGCCATGTATTATTTGTTATTTTTAATAAAATTTAAATGGTACAATATTTATCTAAACAGTATATTTTGTAATTTATATTTTCTTGCAATTTTGTTAAGTCAAATGAATTACTATCCGTAAGTACCACGGAAGTTATATAATAACATTTCTATTCCTTTGATAGATATATTGTCGTTATTTGTCTTATTACAATACTAACTTCTGTTATAACTCTACTAAGTGATTACTGACTCATTAATAATAAATATTATTGTTTAGTAAGTCTCTGGTAGTAAGAAAACCAGGGCTGTAAAAACTCTAAAATGCGGATCAACACTTCTTTAAAGAACTTCTCATGAACGTTATCAATTCCTCAAAAAGATACCTTACCATTTGTTTGTTTAAACGGAATAGTTCGATAAACCGAATATCAGATAGTGAAAAGAGATCACTTCTACATTGTTAAAATTAACTATTTTTTAGTTAGCGTTGTACTAATTTGTTACTGTAACAACTTTGTGTTTATGTTTATATAGTAATGTCAAGTTGTATGTTATGCATGAAATACAAATTTTTCAAAATTAGTTCTACTCATTCTGCCAAATCTCAAAAGAAATCAACATACATGATAAAAAATATACTAATTAATATTCAAACAAAATTTTCACTTTATTTCTGTTTATTATTTATTCACAAGACGTGATTATCTAAATGATATTGAAGAAAATGAAAATACAGCTGTGAAAAATTTTAATCAGTTTTTATTTCCGGTAATCGCTACCGATACGTTAAAGCGTAGAATATTTTATTCAGAGTACGAATTAATAATAGCGTAACAACGATATGCTATTGCCTTAACGCAAAATACTGTGTATCCCATCACAGATCTCATTTTATTAACTAAAATATTATGATATTTTTTAATTTCCATAATTAATATTCCTGTAAAATTATTATTTCTCTCCTTCTATTATCGGATTTATTTCGTAAATTTTAACTTTCTTTTCTTCAAAGATTTAATAATTTGAACCATTTATTTAATCTTTTACTCCTTTTACTATCTGTCAAATGTTAAATTAATTATTTTGTTAATATTTTAAATAGACTAGAATAGGATGCGGGCACTCACATGACTGTGACGTAAAAACAGCTGTTCGGTCAAAGATCACTGCGCCACCTACAAAATAAACTATTTTTGTGGCGAGATATGAAAAGAACGGTTCGTTTCAAATCTCGTCCAAAAAAAAAGTTTTCATTTTGTAGGTGGCGCAGTGATCTTTGACCGAACAGCTGTTTTTACGTCACAAAAACGTCACAGTCACGTGAGTACCCGCATCCTATTGAATTAGAAATAAAGTGGCGCCAAGTGTTAGTAGTAAAAATAATAACTAATTCAAAATATCAAATTTAACACCAAAATTATTTCGTTTCGTGAATTGTCAAGAGGTATTATATTTAACCCGGAATAAAATTAGAGTTACTTAACACCAAATTTAACCTTTTTCGTGAATCTACCTGTTACAGCTAGATTAACGAAATAGATTAGCGACTAACCCCGAATTTAATCCCTGTTATTAATTTGAATATTTTCATGTTGAACCAATTCCCATTTTTTAATTGTATATTCGTTGTTTTTAACACAAGCGAGATTTTTTGTGTGTGTATTCATATGAACTTTTAGTGTAAACTTTTTTTTACATATTGGACATTCGTAGTTTTTATCCTTGTGAATTTTTTCATGTTGAATTAAATAAGTTTTTTGTGCGAACTTTTTTTTACATATAGTACATTCATAGCTTTTAACATCAGAGTGAATTAGTTCATGTTGATCCAAATTAGATTTTTGTATAAACTTTTTATTGCATATTGAACATTTGTAATTTTTAATACCAGTGTGAATTTTTTCATGTTTAGCTAAATTCATTTTAGCCACAAACTTTTTGTTACAAATTAAACATTCGTAGTTTTTAATTTTTGTATGATTTCTTTCATGGTCAATCCATTGATGTTTTTGTATAAACCTTTTTTTACATATTGAACATTCAAAGTTTTTAACCCCCGTGTGAATACTTTCATGTCGAATCAGATTACCTTTTTGTAAAAACTTTTTTTTACATATTGTACATTCAAAATTTTTAATACCAGTGTGAATTTTTTTGTGTTCAGCCAAGTTACTTCTATGCATAAACATTTTATTACAAGTGGCACATTGAAAATGTTTATTTTCCTTAATCTTTTTTGTACCTACTGCTTCATTATCTTCAGATTTAATCCAAATATTTTCAATACTACTATTAGAATATTTGGAATCTTTGTGTTCAATATCTTCAACACTAGAAACAGAAACATCAGAGACACTTGGAACTGACTGCTTTATGTTTGTAACATATTCATGATAAAATTCATTATCTGCATTGGATTTAGATGTAAGAAATTCTTCTTTCACAACGATATTATTTTCTTTCTCATAACATGCATGTGATTCTTTAATAGCTAATAAATCAGTACACGGTATTTCGCTTTTGAAAACTGCCTCTTCGATGCAAGTCCCATTATCTTCCTTTTGTCCAATTCGCAACACATCACTTCTTTCGGTTGATGTCTGGTCGCTGCTCCCTGCCTGTTGTTTATTCTCATCTTTTATATCAGTAAGGTTGATTAAGAAATGTTTGTACGGTTCATCAGAAGATGTTAAAGTTTGAAAGTAGCTCTTCAGATAAGTATCATTTCGTAAACAACTTTGTTTGAATTTGTAAAAACATTCTAATTTACACGTACAATCACTGCATACATATTTTAAGATTTCAGAATGAGAGTCAACCTATAAATTAAAACAGTTCGTATAAATTTTATCGTATTAGAAATACTTCAAGAGTATGTTTACTTACAATTTCAGGTAAACAATATTTTAGTTGTTTTTGAATTAATATCCACTCACTGCTTTCAATAAATAAAAGTTTAAGATCTTTATTAGTATTGAGACACAGAAAACATAACTTAGACAAGAAAACCATTTTGTAACACCAATAATTAATAAACCTATGAATTTGACGTTTGCGACCCTATTACAAAATGCAGTTTTGCCAAACATAGAATACGAAAACAAAACCCACTGTCGCCAACATTATTAAAAATAATAGAGCTCGACAATTGTATAACTGAATTTTAGTGCTTCTTTGTAAATTTATTTATTTTATTGTGTTATGTATTCGAATGTCAATAATTCGCATTAAAATTATTTGAATAAACAAATTCGAATGGTCAAGAATAGCATTTTTTGGTAATAATAAAATTTGCATGGTGTCAAGAATAGCAGAAAATGTTTATACCTGGTAAGTGGCAACACTGTTTCAGACAGACAAGATTTATACTTCTGTTTTTTTTTGGGTTACAAACAATTTTTTTATCTAATGTGTTATATTTCTTATGCCTCCGTTCTTATAAAAAGATTGAAGCTGTATTAATCTAAAAGAGAAAAGAAATATTAATTTAAAAGAAGTTAATATATTGTTTACCTGTTGTAAGTAAACATAACCTTGAAGCATTTTTATTATTTTTGCTACACATTTATGTAAACTGTTTTAATTTATAGAATAACTCGCATTCGGCAATCCCGAGATATGTATGCAGTAATTGTATAAACAAATTAGAATATTTTTACAAATTCAAACAAATTTGTTTGCAAAACAATACATTTGAAGAGCTATTTCCAAACTTTAACATCTATTGCTGGAGAGTGGTACAAATATTTGTTAATAAAATTAACTAATATAAAATACCAAAATAAACTACAGGCAGTGAGTATCGATCCGACAATGTCAACTGTAAGAAGTGATAATGCGCTGCAAACAGGAGAAAATGGAATTTATATTAAAGAAGAAGTTATCATAAATGAAACACAGTGTATTGATGAATTTGATACTGGAGAATCACGTTTATTATATGCCATAGAAAATAATATCGTAATAAAAGAAGAATTTCCTACATCTGAACACAACGGTGATATTGAATTTTATCATGAGTATGTTAAAAGCATAAAGTGTGAATCATTTCAAAGTGACTCTGATGTTTCTGTTTTGAAAATTGAAGATATACATGAAGGTATAAAGAACTACGAATGTGCACTATGTAAGAAAAAGTTTATGCAAAAATGTAATTTGGTTCAGCATGAAAAAATTCACACAGGTTTAAAAAACTACGCATGTGCATTATGTAAAAGAAAGTTTATGCAGAAGAGTGATTTGGCTAAGCATGAAATGATTCACACAGGTATTAAAAACTACGAATGTGCAATATGTAAAAGAAAGTTTATGCAAAAATGTAATTTAGTTCGGCATGAAAAAATTCACACAGGTATAAAAAACTACGAATGTTCAATATGTAAAAAAAAGTTTATACAAAAAGATAATTTGGTTCAACATGAAAAAATTCATACGGGCAATAGAAACTATGAATGTTCAATATGTAAAAAAAAGTTTACGCAAAAAGGTATTTTGGTTAATCATGAAAAAATTCACACAGGTATAAAAAACTACAAATGCTCAATATGTAAAAAAAAGTTTATGCAAAAAGGTAATTTGGTTCAGCATGAAAGAATTCACACAGGTTTAAAAAAGTACGAATGTGCATTATGTAAAAGAAAGTTTATGCAGAAGAGTGATTTGACTAAACATGAAATGATTCACACAGGTATTAAAAACTACGAATGTACAATATGTAAAAAAAAGTTTATGCAAAAAAGTAATTTGGTTCAGCATGAAAGAATTCACACAGGTTTAAAAAAGTACGCCTGTACACTATGTAAAGAAAAGTTTATGCAAAAAAATGATTTGGTTAAGCATGAAAAAATTCACACAGGTATAAAACACTATGAATGTGCAGTATGTGAAAAAATTTTTATGGAAAAGGGTCATTTGGTTAGCCATGTAAAAATTCACATAGGTATAAAAAACTACGAATGTGCACTATGTAAAAAAATGTTTATGCGTAAAAGTAATTTAGCTAGCCATGTAAAAATTCACACAGGTATATAAACGAATAAGTAATTAAGTAGATTGAAAAAAAATTAGTTATTTATGTACCAAGGGTTAAAACAGGCGTTTCTGGCCCGAGGCATGATTATTAGCACGAGGCGCAAAGCGCTGAGGGCTAATAACATGCTGAGGGTTAGAAACGCTAATTTCACCCGTGGTACATACAATATTTTAAACACAACAAAATAACATTTAATTTTAAATATTAAAATAGGTATATTTATATGTCAAAATGACATTTTTCAGATTCAAGTTTTCACAATAAACAAAAATTATAATTTTGTTTATGTATCCATAGCAAACAATAAAAATCAGTATGTTTACTTTTGTGTTGTGTGAAAATGAGTGACAGCAGCGATAATGAATTGGCTTGTAAAAGAAGCTGCGAATAATGCGATTCTGAAATTATTAATTTCAAAACAACTATATGAAAAAAAAAACTACTTCGAATTTTGTGAAAGGTGCAAAGCAAAGAAGATATGTAGTTACACCGAAAAATACTTTTGGTGTATTTCTCTATCATATCATGCACAAAAAAAAAATCTATCTTATTGTCCTTTTATTCAATGTTAAAATTAACAATTTCAACTAACAATAAGATGTCAGTAAATTTGCAAAATTAAAAGAATAAATAAAATAATAATAATAATAGTACTTTTTGAAGGTATATATTTTATACACAACAAAATAACATTAATTCTGTGTTCAAAAGATTCATATAGGTATATTTATGTTAAAATGACATTTTGAAAAATAATTTATGGCCCTAGGGTCAAAAAGAAGCGTTTAAGCCCGCTTTTTAGGGCTGAAACACATGCTTTTCGGCCGGTTGTGCATAAAATAAATTATGAATACACCTAAATGATTTATGATATTTTATGTCAATTTGTATTGGTATATATTATAATAAATGTGAAAGTATTTGTATATTTGAATTCATTAATATTTATAATATTTTATCATTGCTTCGCGTGTTTAATCAGGGATGTTTCATCTATGAGATTTAGTACTCAAAAATAATTTCTAGTATTGTAGTACCTCGATGATTTCTAATCTAAGGACGTTAGGGTTCGGGACACGACAATGCAAGTGACATACAGTACGGCGTTATTAAAAGAAAGAAAGGGTTAAATTCTGTAACTTGGATTATAAAAATATTTTCTCAGATTAATCTATATTTCATTCTGGTTAGAATATAAATTATGTTTGAAAATAATTTTTAGTACATATTACTGAAATAATCATATTAACCAAGTACTTAATCGTACTTTTAAGTTATATTTTTCTGAATACTCATTCACAACTGATTGACTGCCACTACCTACACAAATGTAATAGACACAAAGTAAACAAATAGACGAGAAACAAAAAATTTAAATAGCATAAATCTATCTCTTTAGATGACACTTCAAGAGTCTGTGTGTCTCGTCCTCTTTAACGCCCTTGTTTCTAATAAAATTTTAAATTTAATGTTGATAGCCTAGCTATATCTCATTCTTAAAGAACGACGGAAAACATAACTGCATGTGATTTATTAAGCATTAAACAATATATGGCAACTATAGTACAGTCGCTTAAGTAAACGAGGTACATCATCAAAAACAGTTGAAAAAAAGTCATTAAATATACGTGCATATGTTTACATGAGTTTTTTGAATCCTATTGAAATTGGAAGAATTGCGGATTGCGTATCCAATTTAAATACTGCGTTGATGTTCAACTAATAATATAAAATTGAAATACATATTATTGTATATTTTAATAATAATAAAATGCTACAAATAGCACTTATTTCCGGCATACATTTCATAAATTAGATTTCTGTTTGCCATTTCGGTAAAAGATTCAATGATTATCACTGATTTAGCACGATCTTTTTTCTTCTTGAAACTGTCATTGTTTTAATTTCTTGACATTTTTGCAGAAAGTTTATGTACTGACGAAATATGAATTTGAAGAGCTTCGGAAACTAGCTATAACAATTTCAGATTATAGCAAAGCAAATAAATAAAATTACTAACTGAAATCCTGAATATTTATGTTCCGCATTTATATTTGTTACAGATATTAAATGTCCGTTGTTTGTTTTTCCTCGTTGAAAGGACGATAAAGGATTTAGCAGCATTTGTTGATATTGTGTTTAGACATTTCTCAAAAAAAGTGAAAAATTTAGAAAACAAAACAAATAAATGTAAACATACTGTTATATGACAGATTGACAAATTGATACATTATTTTAATGTTATAATGGTATATGTAGTATTAGTATATTTATTTGTATTAATTTCTTCTATGTAAAATAAATACAAATTTTGTACCAATACCAGGTAATTTAGTTTTATTACGTTTGTCACTAAATCTGTGACGTACCTTTTCTGTTTCGGCGACTCTGTAGGATGCATGCACTCCTGTGACAATGTGAACTATTTTTTTTTGGGACGAGATTTGAAAACAACCTTTCTTTTTAAAACTCGTCATAAAAAAATAGTTAAATTTTAGGTGGCGCAGTGATCGTAGTCCAACAAGATTTGAAAAGAACCGTTCTTTTCAAATCTCGTCCCAAAAAAATAGTTCATTGTGTAGGTGGCGCAGTGATCGCAATCCCAAACAGCTGTTTTTACGTCACATTGTCACGTGAGTGCTCGCATCCTATTATAATAAAGATAAATATAATAATAAATTTGGCCCTGTTTTTGAATATTGCAATAAAAAATTAGAAAATTTCATAATTTTGGTAATTTAGGGTCAAATTCATAGTCGTTACTCACTCTCATCTCATCCTCACCTCATTCTCAAAGTCGAAGTAACTAAGGCAACAAACTCAAGAATTTGCACAATTTGAGTTAGTTACCTTAGTTACTTCGATATTGAGTTTGAGATGAGAATGAGGTGAGGGTGAGTCACGACTATGAATTTGGCCCTTATTCGTATACAAACTATTTTTCACTCATCCATTCGTAAGTGGTCCTTGAAACGTCAAATGTGTTATATAACGGTATGCACAAATATGAAATAAATACTAATATCTACATTGTAAAATATATTTTAGGTGTAATGGTTGTTAAATAATTAAGTAAAAAAATATAAATGTAATCATCACGCACTCTGCCGAAGCTGATGGTAAGTGATATATTTATGCGCGTGAAGTGCGATTATCAGCCGTCAAATCACGGCCCCTAAAAATGTTAGCGAAGGGGAGTTACAGGGATAATTTTAATTTGATGAAAATATTTGCACGCTGCAGGCATAGAGCTCAACAAACCAAAGTAAAACCCTAAGAGATGTGTCTTCGGAAGTCGCTACTATCGTCGGTACATTCAGTGTCAAAAGTTGAATTTAAATTTGTTAAATAAGACGTGTAATTATCTTCATTTATAAAAATAGTATGTGAAAAGAATAATAATAATTATGCTAGATTGATAATAAATAAATATATCATTAATAAATTTACATAAATAATCATATTGTACATGGTGCGGCGGTCAAGTCTTTTCACTGAGACTGTATGATTCACTTTCGCGCCAAAGTACAACCAGGCCATTCGTTATATACCTAAAAAGATGGACTTAATGCGCATTCCAGCTACGGTTTTACTTTGGTTTGTCGAACTTTATTACCTTGAAAAAATGACGTAGGGCTACAGACCCAGAAATATTTGAAATTTAAATGAATTGAAAAAATTATATAATTAAAATATTATACATTCTTTCAAAAAAACAAAAAAATGTCACGACTCCATTATTCGACTTTGGGACACTAAAACATATTTCCACTGGTGCTGAGTGTTTCTTGCATTGATTCATATTTCGCTGATGCTGGTAAGTTTATCTAGCAGAAAATTGACTTACAGGAATTTTTGTCTTCAATGAAAATATACATGGAAAATGTACTAAAAAATTGACATTAAAATGTACATAAAAATTGATCGTGTCAGACGGCCTTTATTATAATATAAACCAATACAAATTAACATAAAATATCATACATCGGTTATGTTCGTAATTATTTTTAGTCAACTATGTGATTTTTTTCATGCCTAATCAAATTACGTTTATACATCAACTTTTTTTTACAAATTGAACATTCGTTGTTTTTACCCGTGTGACTTTTTACATGCTCAATCAAATTATGTTTGTACATAAACTTTTTTTTACATAATGTACATTCGAACTTTTTTATACCTGTGTGAATTTGTTCATGCTGAACCAAATGACTATTACTTATAAACTTTTTTTTACATTGAGCACATTCGTAGTTTTTTACACCTGCGTGAATTTTTCCATGCTCAACCAAATCACCTTTTTGCATAAACCTTTTTTTACATATTGCACATTCGTAGTTTTTCATACCTGTGTGATTTTTTTCATGCTCAGCCAAACTACGTTTGTACATAAACTTTTTTTTACATATTGCACATTCGTACTTTTTTATACCTGTGTGAATTTCTTTATGCTGAACCAAATGACTTTTACTCATAAACTTTTTTTTACATTCAGCACATTCGTAGTTTTTTATACCTGTGTGAATTTTTTCATGCTCAACCAAAGTACGTTTATACATATACTTTTTGTTACATAGTGCACATTCATACTTTTTTATACCTGTATGAAATTTTTCATGATCATTCAAACGATATTTATATATAAACTTTTTTTTACATAGTGCACATTCGTAGTTTTTTTTATTAGTTTCACTATTACTATTATAGTATTTGGAATCTTCAGGTACAATATCAGAGTCACTTGGAATTGATTCACCATTTATGAATTCAGTTGCAAGAATTTCTTCTTTAATTCCGATATTATTTTCTGTCTTATATAATAAAGGTGATTCTTCTATTTCTATTTCATCAACATACTGTGTTTCATTTATGAGAACTTCTTCTTTAATATTAATTGCATTATCTTCGTTGGGTACAGATATAAGAAATTCTTCTTTTATTCCGATATTATTTTCCGTCGCATGTAATAAACGTGATTTTTCAATTTCTAATTCATCATCACACTGTGTTTCATTTGTGAGAACTTCATCTTTAATATAAATTCCATTATCTTCCTTTTCTCCAGTTTGCAGCTCCTCCTCACTTCCTACAGTTGACATTGTCTGGTTGATTAGTTTATTCTGATATTTTATATCAGTGAGTCTTACTGATAAATATTTGTACGATTCATTAGCCGTGGATGTAAATGTTAGGAAATAGTTCTTCAAATGTGTGTTATTTTGTAAACAAATTTGTTTGAATTTGTAAAAACATTCTAATTTGTTAATACAATCGCTGCATACATATTTCGGGATTACCGAATGAATGTCAATCTATAAATTATAACAGTTTGCATAAATTTTTAATGAATAGTGATCAAATTGCTTCAAGGTTATGTTTACTTACAATTTCAGGTAAACAATATATTAGCTTTTGAATTAATATTTCTTCACTCTTTTGGAGTAATACAGGTTCACTCTTTTTATAAGAACCGAGGCACAAGGAACATAACTTAGATACGAAAAACATTATAATACAAACGAAAAAATCTGAAGAAAATTCTCAAACATCAACAGAAGCAGTAACAGTGTTGCCAGTTTACTAATCTGTTGGTGACACTGACAGCTGACAGTACAAAAATGATTTGAAAAAAAAAAAACTAGAAAATTGACATTAAAATGTACATAAAAATTGATCGTGTCAGACGGCCTTTATTATAATATAAACCAATATAAATTGACATAAAATATCATACATCGGTTATGTTCGTAATTATTATTTTTTTTAATCAACTTTATTTTTATATAAGAACATTAGTTTTTTATAACTATGTGAGTTTTTTCATGCCTGACCAAATTACGTTTATACATCAACTTTTTTTTACAAATTGAACATTCGTTGTTTTTACCCGTGTGACTTTTTACATGCTCAATCAAATTACGTTCTTTCATAAACTTTTTTTTACATATTGCACATTCGTAGTTTTTTATACCTGTGTGAATTTCTTCATGTTGAACCAAATTACATTTAAACATATACTTATTTTTACATACTGCACATTCGTACTTTTTTATACCTGTGTGCATTTCTTTATGCTGATCCAAATGACTTTTACTCATAAACTTTTTTTTACATTGAGCACATTCGTAGTTTTTTACACTTGCGTGAAGTTTTTCATGCACAGCCAAAGTACGTTTATACATATACTTTTTGTTACATAGTGCACATTCGTAGTTTTTTATACCTGTGTGAATTGTTTCATGATTTTTCAAACGATATTTATATATAAACTTTTTTTTACATACTGCACATTCGTACTTTTTTATACCTGTGTGCATTTCTTTATGCTGATCCAAATGACTTTTACTCATAAACTTTTTTTTACATTGAGCACATTCGTAGTTTTTTACACTTGCGTGAAGTTTTTCATGCACAGCCAAAGTACGTTTATACATATACTTTTTGTTACATAGTGCACATTCGTAGTTTTTTATACCTGTGTGAATTGTTTCATGATTTTTCAAACGATATTTATATATAAACTTTTTTTTACATAGTGCACATTCGTAGTTTTTTTTATTAGTTTCACTATTAGTATTATAGTATTTGGAATCTTCATGTACAATATCAGAGTCACTTGAAATTGATTCACACTTGATGAATTCAGGTGTAAGAATTTCTTCATTTATTTCGATATTATTTTCTGTCTGATATAATAAAGGTGATTTTTCAATTTCTAATTCATCAACACATTGTGTTTCATTTGTGAGAACTTCTTCTTTAATATTAATTGCATTATCTTCGTTGGGTACAGATGTAAGAAATTTTTCTTTTATTCCGATATTATTTTCCGTCGCATGTAATAAACGTGATTTTTCAATTTCTAATTCATCATCACACTGTGTTTCATTTGTGAGAACTTCATCTTTAATATAAATTCCATTATCTTCCTTTTCTCCAGTTTGCAGCTCCTCCTCACTTCCTACAGTTGACATTGTCTGGTTGATTAGTTTATTCTGATATTTTATATCAGTGAGTCTTACTGATAAATATTTGTACGATTCACCAGCCGTAGATGTTAATGTTTGGAAATAGTTCTTCAAATGTGTGTTGTTTTGTATACAAATTTGTTTGAATTTGTAAAAACATTCTAATTTGTTAATACAATCGCTGCATATATATTTCGGGATTACCGAATGAGTGTCAATCTATAAATTATAACAGTTTGCATAAATTTTTAATGAATAGTGATCAAATTGCTTCAAGGTTATGTTTACTTACAATTTCGGGTAAACAATATATTAGCTTCTTTTGAATTAATATTTCTTCACTCTTTTGTAGTAATACAGGTTCACTCTTTTTATACGAACCGAGGCACAAGGAACATAACTTAGATACGAAAAACATGATAACACAAACGAAAAAGTGTAAAATCCTCAAACTTAAATCAAGTCCAGTGTTGCCAGGATACTATCCTGTTGGTGATAGATGACAGTACAAAAAAGTAATAGATTTGAAAAACATAACAAAAGCTGGACAATTATTTGGAGCGGAGCTGACGTTTTTTTATTTATTTTATGAACAACAAAAGTGCGATATACATATAAACAAATGTAATGGAAAAGTCAGTCACCATGTTCTTTTACAAAAATCGTTATATTTTTTAGTACAAGAAAAAAATATTTTATTTTTCTCGCTTAAAAATCACGATAAATTCAAATTGTAAGAATATCCCTGAATAACTAAATTTATTTATTATATTTTACTAGACACTGATTCTAGCATTTTTTCTGACGTTAACGAGGTTCAATTTTTTTTGGAGCTAGAAACGAATATTTCTGTTTTCTCGGTTAAAAATTATGATAAATTCAAATTGTAAGAAAATCCCTGAATAATTAAATTTGTTTAATATATTTTACTAATAACTTTAATTCTAGAGTTCACCTATTAGATATAAATTTAAGGGTGTTATAACAAATATCAATGTGTGAAATTTCCAGCAATAAGTGAACACAATTTGTGAGAACGGTGATAAAATGTTATCAATATTCATGAATTAAAATATTATGATATTTATTATAATATAAACAAATACAAATTGACATAAAATATACAACGCTATCAACTTATTTATTGTGTTACTTATTTTTATATATGAACATTAATTTTTTATAACTATGTGAATTTTTTCATGCCTAATCAAACTACGTTTATACGTAAACTTTTTTTTACAAATTGAACATTCGTTGTTTCTACCTGTGTGAATTTTTACATGGTCATTCAAACTACGTTTATACATAAACTTTTTTTTACATAGTGCACATTCGTAGTATTTTATACCTGCGTGAATTTTTTCATGTACAACCAAACTACGATTATTAGTAAACTTTTTGTTACATAGGTCACATTCGTACTTTTTTAAACCTGCGTGAATTTTTTCATGCAAAACCAAATGTGGTTTTCGCAAAAACTTTTTTTTACATATTACACATTCGTAGTTTTTTATACCTTTGTGAATTTCTTCATGTCGAACCAAATAACTTTTAAGTATAAACTTTTTGTTACATAGTGCACATTCATAGTTTTTTATACCTGTATGAATTTTTTCATGCTTTAGCAAATTATCATTTCGCGTAAACTTTTTGTTACATAGTGCACATTCGTAGTTTTTGTTATTAGTTTTACTATTACTATCATAGTATTTGGAATCTTCATATACACTATCAGAGTCACTTAGAATTGCTTCACATTTTATGAATTCAGGTGCAAGTATTTCTTCTTTTATTCCGATATTATTTTCTGTGTTATATAATAAAGGTGATTCTTCAATTCCTAATTCATCATCATACTGTGATTCATCTGTGAGAACTTCTTCTTTAATATAAATTACATTATCTTCCCTTTCTCTAGTTTGCAGCTCCTCATCACTTCCTACAGTTGACATTGTCTGGTTGATTAGTTTATTCTGATAGTTTATATCAATAAGCGTTACTGATAAATATTTGTACGATTCATCAGGCGTGGATGTTAATGTTTGGAAATAGTTCTTCAAATGTGTGATGTTTTGTAAATAAATTTGTTTGAATTTGTAAAAACATTCTAATTTGTTAATACAATCGCTGCATACATATTTGGAGTTGGCTGAATGAGTGTCAATCTATAAATTATAACAGTTTGCATAAATTTTTAATGAAAAGTTATAAAATTGCTTCAAGGTTATGTTTACTTACAATTTCAGGTAAACAATATATTAGCTTCTTTTGAAGGGAATACTTCTTCACTCTTTTGGAGTAATACAGGTTCACTCTTTTTATAAGAACCGAGGCACAAGGAACATAACTAAGATGAGAAAAACCATATACATATATATATATATATATATATATATATATATAAATATACTACATTCTTTGCTTTTGACACGTTGCACACAAGCAGTGTTGCCAACTAATGTCAACAAAAAGTCTCTAGATTGCATTTAAAAAGTCTCCAGAATATATCTAATAAAAAATAAAAAAATCGCCAAAATATCTCAAGAATCACGTAATACCAATAGCAAAAAGATTCCGGTTTGAATTATTTAAATAATATATTGTATTCGTACGAAATCACAGTTTGGGGAAAAAATATCTCCGGAAATGTCGCTAGTAATGTATCTGCCTTGTGCACACGGGGAAACTTTTTAAAATGCTTCCTGAAATTTGTTTCCAAAGAAGAAGAAGTATGAAATGTTTCCCGAAAGTTAACGGCGCCGATAAAACTCGAGAGGTTTTGAGGAAACTTTTTGACATGCATCTAACTTCTCATTTATTTTGACATTTGTATCGTGTGTTGTGAGGTTAGAATTTAAAAGTGAACAAATATTTAATTCTGACTGCCAAAAACACTGACTCTATATGTGTCACCCGTTTTGGACGTGACTCTCAGTTTTTCAGCAGTTTGTAGCAGACTCGGAGTTTTGACGCTATATGTGTCAGGGGCTTTATGTCAAGGCAAGAGTGTATTTGTAAACTTTTAAAAAGAATGAACCTGTTTTAATCGAAAAGAGTGAAAAAATATTTAATTCAAAAGAAGCTAAAATACTATTGGAAGTTTACCTGAAATTGTAAGAAAACATAACCATGAACCATTTTTATTACTGTACGTTAAAAATTTATGCTCTCATAATTTACAGTGACTCTCTTTTAGCAATTCCAAAATATATGTATATATACATATATGCATCAATTGTATGAAAAAATTAGAATATTTTTACAAATTCAAACAAATTTGTTTACAAAACAACACACATTTAGAGAACTATTTCCAAACTTTAACATCTACTGGAGGGATAATCGTACAAATATTTATTAGTGTAAAACTTAACTGACATAAAATACTAGAATAAACTACAAGCATCGACGAGACAATGTCAACTGTACGAAGTGATGATGAGCTGCAAACTAGAGAAAAGGAAGATAATGGAATTTATATTAAAGAAGAAGTCATAAATGAAACACAATATGATGTTGAAGAATCACCTTTATTAGAGGCAACGGAAAATAATATCGGAATAAAAGAAGAAGTTCTTACATCTATACTCATCGAAGATAATGCAATTTATATTAAAGAAGTTGTCAAAAATGAAACACAGTGTATTGATAAATTCGATATTGAAGAGTCACATTTATCATATGAAGCAGAAAATAATATCGGAATAAAAGAAGAATTTCTTACATCTGTACACAACGAAGATAATGCAATTAATATTAAAGAAGAAGTTCTCGCAAATGAAACACAGTATGTTGATGAAATAGAAATTGAAGAATCATCTTTATTATATAAGATAGAAAATGATATCGGAATAAAAGAAGAAATCCTTACACTTGAATTCATAAAGAGCGAATCAATTTCAAGTGACTCTGATATTGTACATGAAGATTTCAAACACTGTAATAGTAAAACTAGTAAATTGGCTAAACCTGCAGAAAAGGTTGCAACAGAAAAAAATAAGATTAATAAAAAGTTTCAATGTCCTATATGCGGAAGAGAATATTCAAAAAAGGTATTAAAGTACCATTTAAAAATTCATGCAGGTGTTAAAGATCATAGTTGCTCAATATGTAATAAAAAGTTTCTGCAAAAATGTCATTTAAATAGGCATGAAAACATGCATGTCTGTATTAAAAAGTACAAATGTGCACTATGTAAAAAAAATTTTATGCAAAAAAGTGATTTGGTTAAGCATGAACAAATTCACACAGGTATAAAAAGCTACAAATGTGCACAATGTAAAAAAAAGTTTATGACAAAAAGTAATTTGGTGAGGCATGAACAAATTCACACAGGTATAAAAAACTATGAATGTGCACAGTGTAAAAGAAAGTTTATGACAAAAAGTAATTTGATGAGGCATGTACAAATTCACACAGGTATAAAAAACTACAAATGTGCACTATGTAAAAAAGAGTTTATGCTTAAAAGTAATTTCGTTAGGCATGAAAAAATTCACACTGGTATAAAAAAAAAACTACGTAAAAAAAAAGTTTATAAAAAAAAGTAATTTGCTTAAGCATGAAAAAATTCACACCTGTTTAAAAAAAGTACGAATGTGCACTATGTAAAAAAAAAGTTATGCATAAAAAAAATCACATAAAAAGTCTCCAAATATTCAATATGTAAAAAAAAGTTTATACGAAAAAATTATTTGGCTAGACATGAAATAATTCACATAGTTATATAAATCTAACGTTATTATATAAAAATAAATATTTCAATAATTAAGCTGATTTTTTTTCTTTTTCTTATTACAAACATCAATTTTCTATTCTAATTAGATTGTAGTTCTGTATTTAGGTTATTATTGATTATAATTTTTATAAAATTTTATTTATTAAAGGATATCAATATTAATTGCACAAATAAAAATAATATAGTTAAATTTTGTGAACATTAACAAAATGGAATAAAATAATTTGACAACTCAAATCAACTATAGAGGCGCTGCGTTCGCCTATCTTTGGTAGGATAAATGGTTTGTTTACATTTGAATACATATGTTAATGTAGAGCTCATTTCGCCAATTTTGACGATGAAATTAAGTATTGTGCATTTGTTTAAAGTCTTGGACGTTAATGCTTGTCACTGGTTTTTCTTTTTGGAACTGTTAGTGTTTTCATTTTTTGTAATTTTTGTAGAAAGTTTATGTACTATCAAAATATGAATTTGAAGAGCTTCAGAAATTCGCTATAACAATTTCATATTTTAGCAAAGCAAATAAATTAATTTATTAACTGAAACCCAGAATATTTATGTTCCGCATTTATATTTTATATTACTTCACGCACACTTGTTTTTGGCCCGTGGGATATAATAAAATGATTCCTATGAATTACAATTTTTGTTTCTTGTGAGTATTTGATTTTCCAAAATGATACTTTGTCATATAAATGTACCTGTTTTAATCTTTTGAATATAAAATTAAATGTTCTTTTGTTGTGCATAAAATGTTGTTTATACCATGGGTGAAGTTAGCGTTTCTGACCCGAAGCATCTTATTAACCCTCGGCGCTTTGCGCCTCGTGCTAATAATCATACCACGGGTTAGAAACGCCTGGTTTCATCCTTTATACATAAATAACTATTATGCATAACTGGGCTGAAATTCATGTGTTTTAGCCATGAAGAAGGCTTAACACTTGTTTTTGACCCTTGGATCATAAAAAATAATTCCTATTATAATCTTTTAAATATAAAATTTTGCTGTGCATAAAATATTGTATGTACCACTGATGAAATTAGCGTATCTGACTGATAATCATGTCACGGCTCAGAAACGCCTGTTTTTACCCTTAATACATAACTATTTCGTGCCTCCGTCCAACATTTACAGTATTGCATATTTCAGAATTGTTCGGAAACCATGTGGTTACCAAACACAGTTCGGTAAAAACTAGGGATTTTTGTAATATTTGCATCACTGGTTGTCAAATGAGTGTTTGTAGAATTGTAAACTCAAATGTAAGTAATTATAATTCAATTTAAACGTCCTTGCAGCTGCTCACCAATCAGCCGTGTAGCAACTTCAATTCGATTACGGGTCTGCCCGCGACCCATTTAACATACATTTATTTTTTGCTTTTTTGTAAATTAATTTTCACGTTTTAGCAGCGCGTTGGTATCACTGGTATGGTTGATTTCAAACAGACAAGATATATTTCTAGAAATTTGATCTGTAATATGCTTTCCAGACTTTTACATTTGGTTTGCATAACAAAATTATTATTTTTTATTTACGTTATGTTTCTTGTTCCTCAGTTCTTATAAAAGGATTGAACTGGACTAAACTCGTATTTCCTCTTGTCAACTGTCAACGCTTGTGTTTTTTACATGATTACAATGGTTCTAAAACAGTGGGTAGTAATAGTTTACCTCCTTTTTCTATGATAGTCAGGAGTTGACAGGTAGATTGTTGCTATTGCGATGGTGAATCTAAAGTGTGACGGCAACGATGGGAAGCGGAGATTGTTTATTTCGCGAGCTAACCTAAAACCTGTTTTGTTTTAGAATCACTGGAAAAATGAACTTTTTTCATGTCAAAACCTCTCTTTTCTATGTCAAAAGGCAAGAATGTATTTCTAACCTTAAAAAAAAAAGAACCTTTATTAATCGAAAAGAGTAAAGGAATACTTAATTCAAAAGAAGCTAAAATACTATTGGATGTTTACCTGAAATTGTAAGTAAACATAACCATGAACCATTTTTATTATTGTACGTTAAAAATTTATGCTTTCATAATTTATAGGTTGACTCTCGTTTGGCAATTCCAAAATATATATATGTATCAATTGTATGAATTAATTAGAATATTTTTACATATTTGTTTACAAAACATCACACATTTGGAGAACTATTTCCAAACTTTAACATCTACTGCGGGAGAATCGTACAAATATTTATTAGTGTAAAACTTAATTGATATAAAATACTAGAATAAACTACAGGCAGTGAGTATCGACGAGACGATGTCAACTGTACGAAGTGATGATGAGCTGCAAACTAGAAAAAAGGAAGATAATGGTATTTATATTAAAGAAGAAGTTGTCATAAATGAAACGCAATATGCTGATGAATTAGATGTTGAAGAATCACCTTTATTACATGCAAAGGAAAATAATATCGGAATAAAAGAAGAAGTTCTTACATCTGTACACAACGAAGATAATGCAATTTATATTAAAGAAGAAGTTCTCACAAATGAAACAGAGTATGTTGAAGAAATAGGAATCGAAGAATCACCTTTATTATATAACACAGAAAATAATATCGAAATAGAAGAAGAAATTCTTAGACCTGAATTCGTAAAGTGCGAATCAATTCCAAGTGACTCTGATATTGTACATGAAGATTTCAAACACTGTAATAGTAATAGTAAAACTAGTAAATTGACTAAACCTCCAGAAAAGGTTGCAACAGATAAAAATAAGATTAATAAAAAGTTTCAATGTCCTATATGCGGAAGAGAATATTCAAAAAAGGTATTAAAGGACCATTTAAAAATTCATTCAGGTGTTAAAGATTATAGTTGCTCAATATGTAATAAAAAGTTTCTGCATAAAAGTCATTTGAATAGGCATGCAAACATTCATGCAGGTATTAAAAACTTCAAATGTGCACTATGTAAAGAAAAGTTTATGCAAAAAAGTGATTTGGCTAAGCATGAACAAATTCACACCGGTATAAAACTCTACGAATGTGCAATATGTAAAAAAAAGTTTATGCATAAAAATAATTTAGTTGACCATGAAATAATTCACACAGGTATAAAAAACTTCGAATGTGGACAATGTAAAAAAAAGTTTATGACAAAAAGTAATTTGATGAGGCATGTACAAATTCACACAGATATAAAAAACTATGAATGTGCATTATGTAAAAAAAAGTTTATGTCAAAAGATAATTTGGTGAGGCATGTAAAAATTCACACTGGTATAAAAAACTACAAATGTGCGCTATGTAAAAAAGAGTTTACGCTTAAAAGTAATTTAGTTAGGCATGAAAAAATTCACACTGGTATAAAAAAAAACTACGAATCTGCACTACGTAAAAAAAAAGTTTATAAAAAAGAGTAATTTGGTTAAGCATGAAAAAATTCACACTTGTATAAAAAAAGTACGAATTGCACATTCGTACTCTTTTTTATACAAGTGTGAAGTTTGTAAAAAAAAGTTATGCATAAAAAAATCACCGATATAAAAAATCTAAAAATATTCAATATGTAAAAAAAAGTTTATACGAAAAAATGATTTGGCTAGACATGAAATAATTCACATAGCTATATAAATCTAACGTTATTATATAAAAATAAATATTTCAATAATTAAACTGATTTTTTCTTTTTCTTATTACTTACAAATATCAACTTTCTATTCTAATTAGATTGTAGTTCTGTATTTAGGTTATTATTGATTAGTAAATGATTATAATTTTTATAAAATTTTATTTATTAAAGGATATCAATATTAATTGCACAAATAAAAATAATATAGTTAAATTTTTTGACCATTACAAAAATGAAATAAAATAAAAATCAAAGAATAAGTAATATATATATATATATATATATATATATATATATATATATATATATATATATATATATATATATATATATATATATATATATATATATATATATATTTATATTTATATTATAACAAATGTCAAAGTATTTCTATATTTGAATTAATAAATATTTATAACACTATAATATTTCTATTATTCTAGTATCTCTACGAATTCTAAAACAATTTTAAATTTAATATTTGGCAACTAATAAAGATATACTATATTCAAAGGTACTTTTGTTTGTTAAGATTTGTATATTTTGTGAAATATTTTCCATAATAAAGATTTTTTTAACTTTTCAGCGGTTTTATTTTAGTACGAATAGAGAAAGTTAGTAGAGTTCGGCATTTTCGAAAATTCTGATATTCGATTCGACTCGATTCAAGATCAAATCTGACATGCGATTGGGCGAACCATTAGATCCGTATAGTTTTTCCTATTTATATGTAACCAATTGTAACGTTATACATTCGTTGAAAAATTAACAATTTTGTTGCGAAAAGTAAAGAGACATATTTTGTTGTAACATTATTTAATTATTTTGTATCAAGTACTTATGAATTTTATGTAGCGTTATCATTTATATACGATTTTTTACTCAGAATTCATATCTAAACGCTGTAAATGTGAATTTCGGATCGGATGATTTATCCAAACTTCTGATCGGATGTTTTATTTGACTTTCGGATCTAATATTTTAGCAGAATTTTCGATCGGATGTTTTATCCAATATTAGGCTCTGTCAAATAATTTAAATATAATAGTTTGATTTATTATTGACGCTGTGCAATAAAAGTTATATTTACGTTTAAATTTTGTTATTAATAGGTGACTTACAGTAAAAGTATTTTTCTTCACGACTCAATAGGTAAAAGACATAATGAAGTATTTATTTCATATTTTTATTAAAAGACAATAATGTATTTATGTATTTACATGCTTTTATTTTTTTAATATTACTTTTTTGTAAATTAATTTGCTTATTTTATAATCAGCGCGTTGGCATCACTGCTATCTTCATTTCAGACATGACTTTTTAGTTGCTTCGACTTATATTTGTTTGGGTTATAGAATGTTTTTCTTATCTAAGTTATGTTTCTTGTGCCTAAATTCTTATAAAAAGAATGAGCATGTATTAATCGAAAAGAGTGAAGAAATATTAATTCGAAAGAAGCTAAAATACTGTTTACCTGAAATTGTAAGTAAACATAACCATGCATTTTTATTAATGTACGATGAAAATTTATGCTATCATAATTTATAGGTTGACTCTCGTTTGCTATTTCCAAAATATATATGCATCAATTGTATGAACAAATTAGAATGTTTTTACAAATTCAAAGAAATTTGTTTACAAAACAACACACATTTGGAGAGCTATATCCAAACTTTAACATCAACTGCAGGAGAATCGTACAAATATTTATCAGTAAAACTTACTGATATAAAATACATGAATCAACTACAGGCAGTGAGTATCGATCAGACAATGTCAACTGTAAGAAGTGATGTGAAGCTGCGAACTGGGGAAAAGGAAAATAATGAAATTTATATTAAAGAAGAAGTTGTCATAAATGAAACACAATGTGTTGAAGAATCACGTTTATTACATGAGACAGAAAATAATATCGGAATAAAAAAAGAATTTGTTACATCTGAACACAACGGTGATATAGAATTTTATCATGTCTATATTAAAAGCATAAAGTGTGAATCAATTCCAAGTGTCTCTGATGTTTCTGTTTCAAGAACTGAAAATATTGTACATGGAGATTTCAAATACTGTAATAGTAATAGTAAAACTAATAAGTTGACTAAACCTGCAGAACAGATTGCACATAAAAAGGTATTAAAGAACCATTTAAAAATTCATTCAGCTGTTAGAGATTATAGATGCTCAATATGTAATAAAAAGTTTATGGATAAAAGTCGTTTAAATACGCATAAAAAAATTCACACAGGTATAAAAAACTACGAATGTGCACTATGTAAAAAAAAGTTTATGCGAAAAAGTTATTTGGTGACGCATGTAAAAATTCACACAGCTACGAAAAACTATGAATGTTTAGTATGTAAAAAAAAGTTTATACAAAAATGTAATTTGGTTACCCATGAAATGATACACACAGGTACAAAAAACTACGAATGTGCACTTTGTAAAAAAAAGTTTGCGTATAAAAGTAATTTGAATATGCATGAAAAATTTCACACAGGTATAAAAGACTACGAATGTACACTATGTACAAAAAAGTTTACGCAAAAAGGTGATTTGGTCAAGCATGAAAAAATTCACACAGGTATAAAAAACTACGAATGTTCTGTATGTAAAAGAAAGTTTATGGAAAAAAGTAATTTGGTTAAGCATGAAATGATACACACAGGTACAAAAAACTACGAATGTGCACTTTGTAAAAAAAAGTTTATGCATAAAAGTAAATTATATATGCATGAAAAAATTCACATAGGTACAAAAAAACTAGAAATGTTCAATATGTAAAAAAAAAGTTATGCAAAAAAGTCATTTGGTTACATATGAAAAAATAAAAAAATGACAGTTATAAAAATCTGATATTCTTCTATAAAAATAAGTATTTCAATAATTAAGCTGATTTAAATAGTTAATTACGAATATAACAACTGATGTATGATAATTTTATGTCAATTTGTATTTATATATTTTATAATAAATCTCAAAGTATTTCTAAATTTGAATTCTTGAATATTTATAACATTTTATCATTGTTTAGCATGTTTAATCAGGGATGTTCCATCTTGTATAATTGTACTAGATGTAGTACTCTCAAATAATTTCTAGTATTCTCTACGATTTCTAGTACAATTTTAAAATTAATGTTTCTCATTTTAGTCAAAGTGATCAAATGTATCCTAGCTTTAAC
This sequence comes from Pterostichus madidus, assembly GCA_911728475.2. Lineage (NCBI taxonomy): Eukaryota > Metazoa > Arthropoda > Insecta > Coleoptera > Carabidae > Pterostichus > Pterostichus madidus. Next base: position 29,581,372 of record OU452314.1, read on the forward strand.
TCATTCTCCAGCAGCTACTGAAAAAACTTCTCTCAAGTGGTACCTGTTTGCATGACGTACTACCGTTGATTGACTAATAATGTAAACTGTATAATCTAGGGTACTACGTACAATAATAAGCAGCGCAGATACACTGATCTCTATATATATAGAGATCAGTGGGTAGATACGATTTCCCGCTATCGCTATCGACCAATAGTATTCAAGAAACTTGGACAATGGACATGCGCAGAAACACTTCCATTACAATGGGTAAAAGGCGTGATGTTATAGTTATTTTAATTTTTTAATTTACCGAATTGTAATTTTAATATGGGATGGCTAGTTCAGTGGTATTAAGTCGGCCTGTGGATCCTGAGAACCCTGGTTCGATTCCCAAAGGCGACAAACAATTTTCATAATTTCAAAAACTACTCCTGTGGCTCCTCCACCAAAACATCTTTGGGAGCCGTGATTTGACGACTGGTAACCGCACTTCACGCGCAAAATATATCACTTACCGAGATCTGCTTAGGCAGAGTGCCACACCCAGTAATGGGTAGAAGGCATGATGATATATTTATTTATTTTATTTTAGTACAATATAAGTGAAAACTAAGTACAATTTTATAATTAGTTCAATTATTAGGTACTTCATGTACCGTTGATTGCGTTTTACAAATTTATGCTCTGTCTACAGCTACAAATAAATCTTTACTATAGTTTTTAATTATTTAATTATTTGAAAATATCATAATAATGAAGGAAATACCCTTTTTTCATAGATTTTAATGATTACATTCTAATATGCTTTTTAATATTACGATAAAACTTTAATCTTTACATCACATTAATTATCATAAATTATATTTGTCCTTAAGTAAATTATATTAATTGTATTACTTTTATACTTTTTCAGATATTGTTGCTTCAAAATTTATTAATACAAGGTCTACTCTAGTCCTTGTAGCTTTCACATTACTGTACACATTTTAAATACTTAAATTATAATTATGGGGTGGCTAGCTCAGTGGTATGAAGTCGGCCTGTGGATCATGAGAACCCTAGTTCGATTCCCACAGGTGACGACCAATTTTCATAATTTCAAAAGCTACCCCTGTGGCTCCTCCACCACTAACATCTTTGGAGGCCGTGATTTGACTGCTGGTAACCGCACTTCACACGCAAAATATATCACTTACCGAGATCTGCTTCGGCAGAGTGCCACACCCAGTAATGGGTAGAAGACGTGATGATATATTTATATTTTATTTTATTTTAAATTATAATTAAAATAATAACCCACAATTGTTTTAAATATTAATAAAATCTTTATTGAATATTTATAAAATATAAATAATAATATAACTCTTCTATATACAAATCACCAACTTAAAAGCGTTGCTATAATTCTAAAATGATATATTATGAAAAATGCTTATTTACAATGAAATCCAAATATTGTGTAATATACTGGTGTCCATTCAAAATTGTCCAAAATAAATTATAATAGTCCTGAAATATACTTTATAGTACTCATTTTTAAAATTTTCGATAAATATTTTTCTCCCGGAATTGAATTAAAACACCCTGTACATTTTAACATGAAATATTTATGGAATAATCGAGATCTACTCTAAATAATTTTCCAAAATCCTTTCTAATTATAAATCTTTTCCTAAACGTTCAAACTCTGATATGAAATGCAACATATCAGATTTTTCTAAACCAGAATTTTGGAATACAATTCTAAAGAAATTGGGTAAACCCTTCTGCTGTTGATAAGTAACCATCATCGATCCTTCTTTCATCATTTTCTCCTTAATTTTAGGGGCGACTTTATCAAGTTTGTCATTAAAGTCATCATCATTCTCTTTTCCTCTCAAACTGGGAGGAATATACCAGAAGCAAACATTAGTACATTCTGGATTTTCGAGAACCATTTTGAACCCTTCTTTGTGTTTGATGTTAGCGGTGAAATATTCCGAAAGTTCGAAGACTTTGTCGACATGTGCTTCCAAACCAGTGGTGCCTTTAGCCTTCCACATGAACCAGAATTTGAGTACGTCTGCTCTGCGGCCACATTGGACGTGTTTGTCTCCGGTGTCGTATTTGGTGTCGTAGAATTTGTCTTTTTGGAAGAGGTAGGATGCGCTGGTTGAGTGACACTGGTTTAAGATGCCGTCGTGACGCAGTAAAAAGGTTGAGCACTGCTGAGGGGCTGTTAAGAGCTTGTGGGGGTTCCATGTTATTGAATCCGCACTGAAAAAAGAAAAACAACGTTAGTTTATTCATAAATTTAATTAGAAAAATAATGTATTTAGTAATTAAGAATTTTTAGAGTCAAATATAATGATTTTTGATTCAAGAAATTTTGATTCAGTCCTAACTTGTTACTATATATATATATACGATATAATAAAAATATAGATTATTATTATGGGAGTGGCTAGCTCAGTGGTATGAAGTCGGCCTGTGGATCCTGAGAACCCTGGTTCGATTTCCACAGGCGATAAATAATTTTCATAATTTCAAAAGCTACCCCTGTGGCTCCTCCACCACTAACATATTTGAGGGCCGTGATTTGACGACTGGTGACCGCACTTCACGCGCATAAATATATCACTTACCGAGATCTGCTTCGGCAGAGTGCCACACCCAATAATGGGTAGAAGGCGTGATGATATATTTATTTTATTTATTTATAGATTATTATGGAGCAGGTGGCTCAGCCTTTCAATCCTGAGAACCCTGGTTCGATTCTCACAGTCGACAAACAATTTTCGCCACATTAAAACTACTCTTGTGGCTCCTCTTCCACTAATATCTTTGGGGGCCATGATTTGACGACTGGTAATCGTACTTCACGTGCAAAATATATCACTTACCGAGATCTGCTTCGGCAGAGTGCCACACCCAGTAATGGGTAAAAGGCGTGATGATATATTTTTTTTTATTTATAGGTTAAAACAGTTCGGCATCGTAAAATTTTCGAGTTAAATGTTTTTATAGCATATTACGTACCATGAACTGTAAGTGACAGTTTTTAGGTCAAGAATGTAACATTCGCTAAAAATCACTTACAATTCTAGGTTAGTAAGCTATTTTTTTACAATAACTGCACAAATAGAAGGAAAAGGAAAATTGGTTTCAAAATTAACAGATGTCAAATTGTTGTAAAAATAAACAAGACCTTATATATAACATTTACTTACTGTCCACGATGGATGGTAAGTAAATATTATAGTCTGGATGTAACCATGGAAACCAATTATGCAATAATAGTTCCAGTTACTGCGTTTAATTTTGTCATTAATTACAGAATAGGGGAGTATAACTCAAATAAAAACAGATTCTCCCATTCAGGTATATAGCAAATGGCGTGGCTCTACTTTGGCGCGAAAGTAAAATATACAGTCTCAGTGAAAACACTTGGCCGCCGCACCATGTACAATATACGCATTTATGCAAATTTATTACCGATATATTTATTTATGATTAAGCCATCATAATTATTCTTCTTTTGACATGCTATTTTTATAAATGGAAAGAATTACACGCCATCTTATTATTTCATAAATTTAAATAAACCGCTATTTTATCCAACTTTTGACATGAATGTACCGACGATAGTAGCGACCTCCGAAGACATTCCTTTCAGGGTTGTAAATTACTTTGTCCAACTCTAATTAACACTCTCTTTTAATCCAGAGTAAAAAATAAGGAAACAGAGTTAAAAACGAAACAAAAAATTATATTAGCGGTAAACCGAAAAAATATTGTTACAAATAAAAGATACGTATAATAAAATGTTTTACTAAATAATTAATTAATTACAATGCCAAATGTGAGTCGAATAAAAACATTGAAATGTCTCTAATGCCAATGTCTTTGTGCCAATAACGCGTGACATAAATATTAAAATGAGAAAAATCGGCCAAGTACGCTAATCAATAATCAGTATTATATAATTATGAATTAATTCTAAAATTAAAATGTTATAAAAACGAGCTTTCGAAATCCACTTGCTAATAATTACACTAAGTAACGGTATTTAATTTTGCAACGTTTCCGATTTCTCATTACTAGAATTCTTTGGTTTTAATACGTATTCTCTTTCGCTTTGATAACCTTCATAAACGATGATTCGTCTCCTTGTGTCGAGGTAAGAACTATTACTACCGGTGTTTTTTTTAAGCCTTCAGGAAGTTTTCAATAATTATTGTAGGTGATTATGTTAATTTTTAGCATTACTTCCTCCATATTTGCGATTGATTTAAATGCTGCGCTATGATAGTTATTTGTAAATTAATTAGTTCCGTAAAAGATTTAAATTTTGAATAATTATACAAAGTAATCAAAAATAAGTGTTTCAGTTGGAAATACAATTTTGGCGATCTTTTTATTCTACAGTTGAGACAGTGTTATGCAAAGGCGGAAATACAATTTAACATATCATTTTTACAATAAATACAAATAGACTGAGTGATACAAATACTTTAGAATATTTCCCTTTGAGTAACGTTAAAAAAAAAATTCAAAATAAATCGGTATAGGAGCCCATTATAGGTAATATTTAAAATGGTGTTGTTTTATGAAAAATCAAGAAAATTAAAATATCAACTTAAATATATCACTTACCAAAATCTGCTTCGGCAGAGTGCCACACCCAGTAATGGGTAGAAGGCGTGATGATATATTTATTTATTTATTTATTTTATTTAATACTTCAAACAAAAAAAGCTTTTACGGAAGTGAAGAATTTATTCTTTATAGTCAACAAAATTTGTAAAATTAAATAATTTTTTATAACGTGAATACTATTATAGCCAGTCCGGGCCTGTTTCAAACAAATGCAATAGGTAACTCAGGTATAGTACGTTTCAGAACTTCATACAAATATACTTATATTTGTCCGAGCCAAATTTTATACGGATCAAAAATTATCGAAAATATTAATCAATTAAAGAAGCATAAAGAAAATATTTTCAATATTATTTAAACTGCAACAAAAATATCTTACAGAAACGTTGAAACTTTAGTTTTTATTTTAAAATGTAGATCTAAAAATTATTGTAATGATTTAAAATTAACAAAATCTCTAATAACTACTACAATAAGTGATATGATAATTGCCGATAGTATTTTTATATGAATTATGAGTTGTTATAGAAATTTCTTGTTTCCGTAAAAACGAATTTAAATTCAAGTCAAAATATTATCTGGCAATTATCAAATAACGCGTTATATTTGACATGAGAATTTAACAAACATAATCTTTTACTTTCTTGGTATTTTTTTGGAACGTTCTCTTCAATTTTAATAACACTTTTTTTTGTAGAAGCAATTTCTCGTCAATAATTTGACATTTCGATACATTATTTTCAATTGTTATTTATGCTATGCATATTGCATTTATTTTATTGGTAACCAAAGAGATTGAATTACAATGAGAAATGATCATTTAGCTCTCATTGCTCAGCTCATGTAAAATAATTGCAATTATTATTTTTTTATAAAAAATAATTACATTTAACTTCAAAACACATATTACGATGATCAATTGTAATATTCGTACTTTGTTACACAAACTATACTCATATTACAAATAAAGGTAATTGTAGAACTTGTTTTTCATTTTACTGTTGTAGTTTATATAGAAAGTTGAACTTAAATTTTACTTTACTAAAAAATTAAAATAAGTTTTTCACTCACCGTTCAACACCTTTCAAAAGTCCTCGGTATTTCTTGCTCATCAGCGCCCCGCCACCCCAAGCGGCATCAACATGTAACCATAACCTATACTTTTGACAGATGTCTGCTACTGGGTCAATGGGATCAAACGCTCCAAGGACCGTTGTTCCCGATGTCAAACTGACCATAAAAGGTGCAGCATCTTCTGACAAAGCTCTTTTGATTTCTTCTTCAAGATGTTGTGGATCCATCTTGCCTGAGGAGTCGGTACGGATGAGGTAGACATTATCCATTCCCAGACCGAGGAAGGAAGCCATTTTCTTGATGCTGTAGTGAGCATCTTCGGATGTGTAGAGGACTAGACGTGGTAGGCCGTGGAGACCTTTGTTCTGAAGAAGAAAATGTAAGTATTAGAACAAATGAATTATGTGAAAAGTGGAGCTGTCAAACTCGAATTTTATTCGTTTTTCAAACGTTCAAATGACAGTATTACTGTTTATTGTTGTTTACACAATAATATTTATTCAATTTTTTCTGAAACCGGCAAGAAAGTGCCTACTTTCTTGACCAATTTTAGTACGGAAAGTAGATTTTTACCAAAACAGTCAAGTACAGTCTACAACACAAATAACAGTCTAGTAAAATACGAAACTACGACGGCTTGGAAGGACCAGGGTAAAATATATTTTTGGCTAAATTTCCGACTTTTTAAAGTCACGATCTCGACTTTTAAATTCGGGATCCGACTTTTTAAATTCGGGATCCGACTTTTTAAAGTCGAAATTCCGACATTTTAAACTCGGAATTCCGACTTTTAAACTCAGGATTCAGATCTCGAGTTTAAAATTTCGGAATTTCGACTTTAAAAAGTCGGAATCTCGAATTTAAAAGTCGGAATTTCGAGTTTAAAATGTCGGAATCTCGACTTTAAAAAGTCGAATTCCGAGTTTAAAAAGTCGGATCCCGAGTTTAAAAGTCGGAATCCCGAGTTTAAAAGTCGGAATCCCTAGTTTAAAAGTCGGGATCCGGACTTTAAATAGTCGGGAATTTAGCCAAAAATATATTTTACCCTGGTCCTTCCAAGCCGTCGAACGAAACAGCCTGGTAAAAAATTTACCTGATTATTTTTGTATTTTCCTTAACTGTTTTTTTTTTAAGTCACCTTGGATACATAGTCTGCTGTCAATACAATTCATATTAAAAAAATAAACCTATTTAATTATTTATGATTAATTATTGATTAAATTAAACGGTAAAAATAATATACATAATACGTCAGGAAAGTGTATTTACTTGACTCAGCGGATCTAATAAAATTAATATGATAAATATTTAAAAGTGAGGTTAAAAAATACAGTTGCACTGCTAAGTTAAAGACATATACAAATAGTGTAAAAATCTTTCAAATGAAATCAAGATATTTATGCGCCTTTATCGTCAACTATTGTTTAAACTGTAACAACAAGTTGTTGTTTATCTTACAATATTTAAAAAATAAATGTGGTTCATAATATTGAGTATTGTTCATATGGCCAATACATCTCTGTTCTTGAACACGTGTTGTGATTGTGATCTAGCTATACTACATTTCAGAACTAAAGCACAGACAAAATATGTACTGACATCTAACTAAATGCATTCAAACGCCAATGTTTTTTATTAATAAAATTTATAGTTTTGGACGAGTCTGTATTGCAGCACTAATGTCGATTTAGTTCACTGTAGATTATAATTTCACAATACACAATTCATTTTAAAAGTAATTAATTCACAATTCAAAATAAATTGTAAATACATAAGTTCATGAATTAATAATCGACATTAGCGCCGCAATACAGACTCGTCCAGAACTATAAATTTCATTGATAAAAAGTGTTTCCATTTGAATACATTTAGTTAGATGTCTGCATATATTTTGTCTGTGACTAAAAGAATCATCGTATGTGACAATTTCTAAATAAACATAGTGACTTGATAAAAAATGATAATAATATACTCAAATTTATAGATATGATTATGATCAATTTAAATAATTGATAGAGCATTATCATTAATTAGATAATTGTAGCTAGCTGATGTAATAATATTATAAATCAATACAGGTATTTGGGATTTACGACATTAAAATTGAATTATCTAAAATGATGTTCTTCAAAAATTTCCAGAATAAAAACGAATTAAGTTCCATTGACAATAAGTTGGAAGGTTTCTTCGGTGAATATTAATTTTTATAGCAGTTATTTGACAGCTGATAATCACATTTCATCTGGTATAGCAGAGTGCCACATCCAGAAATAGGTAAATTTTTATTAAAATTATTCTTACCTTAATTTCAGGCATGTACCAAAATCTCGCACAACTAATAGCATAAGCATTAGCCATGGATCCTCCTGGACAGAAAATGCCGTCTCCTTCGCCATCCGTAAACCCAACAATCTTTCTCATTTCCTTTAGGACGACTTCTTCCATCAAAGTAAAAACAGGCGACACCTCATAAGTATAAACACTTGGATTTAGAGCATCCGTAAGCCATTGCCCAACCAATCCGTATGGATCCACAGAAGAGAACAATTGATTCACGAAATAAGGATGTCCAGTTTTGACAGAATACTTGATGGTATCATCAAGCAGTTGAATTAGCTTGTCCTTACTTGCTGGTTCGTCATTGATGGCAAAATCAAATATTTGTTGCATTTCTTCCGGGCTGTGGTAATCCAGAACTTTGCTGGACCGGTTGAGTCCTTTGAAGACAGCTTTTTCCAACATTATTTCCACGCATTTTTTAACGAAGTCTTCGTGTTGTCTAGTTGGCAGACTTGCAAACCAGTTTTCTTCGTTTGATTTCATTTCTTGAATAGCTGATGAGTATATAGATTTTTTTAAATTAGTTAGGTTAGAAAATTTGTTACACATTTCTTCATCTTCTGAGTTGGTGCCACTTGACGAAGATGCGTCGTGATGTTGTGTTTCTTCGACTAAAATGTCACGTAACTCACCGTTAGCCGGCATTTTGATTATTTACTGTAAATTTACTTGGTGATAACGTTTTCAAAACTGATTTTTTTGTAGGTTATGTCAACGTTTTGACAGTTGAGAGAGATTCCTCACAAAGGAATTTGTTTTATGTGATTTCCTTGGCGACTGAATCTCAAGTGTGCATTGTTGCGGCCGTGTGGATTGTTTTATAAGAAGTGTGAGGCAGTCACGTGTCGGTTTAGTGGTCTGGGATTGGGAAGACCTTGTCACAGTGAGCGTCACTTTTCTCCACTTTACGCTCGTTCTGTAAATCACTGACCGTGGTCAGTGTGGTTGCATGGTTGTCGTGAGATTCTTCCGTTTTCACGGTGACACACGCATCAAATCAAACCAAAACAATAACAAGCACTAATTCTCTTTCATTTCTTGTATAAAACTGGTTTGGATTTCCCGAAATTTTGTACGCAACTTCGAACTGAGTTAATTATTATACACATAAAGCTATTATACGTTATTTATTGCTGTAAATCAGGAACTTTAAAATTATTTTCACGTAAAATTTCTTTTAGTATTTCTTGTCATTTTTGTGCGTACAAAATTACATTTTTACATACATTTATAATCCTAATATAGTTATTCCGGTATTCAATAAAATATTAATAAAATTCCAATAATACAAGGTGATTGAAAAAAATAGAGACAAATAGCTCATTTCTTTATTTTTAATTTTAGACCTCTAGTTTAAATTACAAAGTTGTGTACAAATATAAATGCTATTTTTTGTTGTATAAAGTTTCTGAATCCCACTTCCGATTTTACCGGAAACGATTTCAGTAATATTTTTTAAATTATAATATATTATATTTTAATTTTTATCTTATTTATGGGGTACGTAGCTTAGTGGTATCGAGTCAGCCTGTGGATTCTAATAACCCTGGTTCAAATCCCACAGCCGATAAACATTTTCACAACATTAAAATTACCCCTGTGACTCCTCCACCACTAACATCTTTGGAGGCCGTGATTTGACGACTGATAACCGAACTTCGCGCGCAAAATATTTCACTTACCGAGATTTGCTGCGGCAGAGTGCTACACCCAGTAATGGGTAAAAGGCGTGATGATATATTTATTTATTTTATTTTATAAAATTAGCCCTGTAGCTCCTCTTCTATTAACATCTTTGGAGGCCGTGATTTAACGGCTAGTTACCGCACTTCACGCGCATATATATATCACTTACCGAGATCTGCTATGCAAAGTTCAACACCCAGTAATGGGTAAAAGATGTGATGATATATTTTATTTTAAATGTATATATTTTTTATTAGCCATGGATCCTCCTGGACAGAAAATGGGATGGCTAGCACAGTGGTATGAAGTCGGCCTGTGGATCCTGAGGTCCCTGGTTCGATTCCCACAGGCGACAAATTTTCATAATTTGAAAAAAGCTATCCCTGTGGCTCCTCCACCACTAACATGTTTGGGGGCCGTGATTTGACGACTGGTAACCGCACTTCACGCGCAAAAATATTTCACTTACCGAGATCTGCTTTAGCAGAGTGCCACACCCAGTAATGGGTAGAAGGCGTGATGATATATTTATTTTATATTTATTTATATTTTTTATTTATTTTTCTAAACGTATTTTAAATTAACCCAGTTATTAATATTTCTAATTTTTAAATCTCGAATTCATTATCAGTAGTGATGTTTCTTGATTTGTATAAAAAATTATTTTGAGGTTTATTTGTTGTATATAATTAAATAAAAATATTCAAATTAATTCAATGATAGTTGCATCTGCAATTTAGCATTCAATGTCTGAATTCTGAATTGGCATTAATCAAGGATAATATGACTTATATGCAAAATGTTGAAATTTGAACTTGTGATTTTTTACTTTCCAAAACTATTATAATAATAGGAGAAGAACTGTAATTATAATTTTGTGGCAAATTCTAGATTTTCAAGAATATTAATGTTTTAAATTCTATCAATTATGCGAATATAGTTATTTATGATAATATTGAATATATTGTGTGGTTTCGAGTCGGCCTGTAGATCCTGAGAACCCTGGTTCGATTCTCACAGCCGACAAAACATTTTCATCACATTAAAAAATTACCCCTGTGACTCCCCCATCACTAGCATCTTTGGGGGCCGTGATTTAACGGCTAGTTACCGCACTTCACGCGCATACATATATCACTTACTGAGATCTGCTTCTGCAGAGTGCCACACCCAGTAATGGGTAAATATATATTTACTGAAAAAAACTAATTTAGATTTGTGGCTACATGACAAGTGACCATCACTGGCTGCCTGAGGAAATGCTGGGGAAATTCAGATATTTTTTATTATTGCGATTTGTTTTTGTTCCACAGTTGTTTTGTGTCTTGTTTGTTTTTATTTGCTGGAATAACCGTAAATGAATTATTTAATTTTTTTATGGGAAAGTTGCGTGATGCCGCATGATAGACTAATTTATTTTTTTGCGGTTTTATAAAGAATTCATAAATTGCAACTGAAAGATGAATCAACGTAAAATCATAATAATTGTCCATTCATTTTTCTGTGGTTTGGTACGTTTTTGATAGTGGTTTGGCGGTCAACAAAAAAAAACGAATATAAAAAATTATTCATGTGTTACATATTTCAATTGTTTCTTCATATCAGTAGCAGGTGTTATAAACTAATATTAAATTGAACGCAAATACATTATATGATTTTATCAGTTTTTCCTTTCAGTATTATCAATTTAATAATCAATTATTATCAATTTATCAGAGCATATTATAAGATATGCCAAAAATATATATAAAAAAAATTGTTAAATAATTTTGTAATACAATTTGAAAATGGTATTTCTTTGCTAATTTAACAAACCTTATGGCTATTATAGTTCTCGAGATAGCAATGGAGGCACAACTAAGTTGAACAACCAATATACAAAGTGTAGCATGAAAACTGCACCATAAGCAAATAACAAATAAATTTTTCGTTACCATTGCTTTCCTGAATATCTTTAGGAAAAGCTTCAAATTCAATTTATAGATGATTCTGCATCCAAATCAGCTAAGATATTTTATTTTTCCGAAACCGGAAAGAAAGTGTCTACTTTTCTGACCAATTTTAGTATGGAAAGTAGGTTTTTACCAAAACAATCAAGTAAAGTATGTGTCTAATGCTGGGTTGCAAGAAAAAAATAAAGAGCTCTTTAGTTAAAGAATTGTTTATCTAGCAACAGTATCAGCTGTATTCCATTTGCCACTTGGTTCACTGAAATCAGTTCAGATAAATTCGACACATGACTAAATGAACTGAATTAAGCAAACTGATGCACTTATTGGGGTAAATTACTTGAAACTAATTTAGAATCTGTAATTCTAGTACAAGAAATAAAGTCAGTGAAGTAATCCAGCGAAATAAATAAGTGATATTGTTCAGTAAATGTAAGTTAGATCTGATCCAAATGGTAAATGGAATACGCCTATTAATAGCGATTTTTTGAAATTTATTGAACCGTTAGTTGCTAATGAACCGATAAAACTTTCATGCATCCCAGCATAAGGCTACAACAAAAATAACAGTACAAAACAGTTTGGTAATGACTTTAGGCGTATTCCATTTGCCATTTGGATCTGATCTAACTTACATTTACTGAACCAGATCACTTATTTATTTCGCTAGATTACTTTGCTGACTTTATTTCCAGTGCTAGAATTATAGATTCTAATTTACTTTGAAGTAATTCATTCCAATAAGTGCATCAGTTTGCTTGATTTAGTTAATTATTTTTATGTGCCGAATTTATCTGAACTGATTTAAGTGAACCAAGTGGCAAATGGAATACAGCTTTTACCTGAATGTTTTTTGTTGTAACCATGGATACGTAGTCTGCTGTCAACACAATTCATATCAAAGAAATTCAACATTTTGAATTATTGATTAAATTAAACAGTTTCAGAAAAAATTATATACATAATACGACAGGAAAGTGTTATTATTTGACTCAGCCGATTAAAATACGCAGCCTGCGGCCTCGAATTTCGAACAACCGTTTCGTCAAGTAAAATATCACTTTCCAGACTTATAAATATAAATTATTATTTTGTTTTTTGATGTTATTCTGTAATTGGAACTTCGTCCTGTTGTATAAATATATATTATTATTATATATTATTAATGGGTTAATGGCTCAGTGGTATCAAGTCGGCCTGTGGATCCTAAAAACCCTAGTTCGATCCCCACAGCCGACAAAACATTTTCACCACTTCGCGCGCATAAATATATCACTTACCGAGATCTGCTTCGGCAGAGTGCTACACCCAGTAATGGGTAAAAGGCGTGATGATATATATTTATTTTATTTTATTTATATATTATTATTTATTTAGTTACTGTTTTAATCAAGTGTCTGTATGTGACAGTTAGACGTTATTAGGGTTGTTGATTTTTCGAATGTTCGGATTTATTGAACCTTCGAATTTAGATTCGAATTTTTGAATTTTTAGAATTTTGGAATATTCCGAATTTTCGAATTATTAGAATTATGAATCTGGATCCTAACGTGAACACGGCATGTTGATATGAATTATTTTCAGAATAAACTCATTTGCAGAGTTTTGTATTAATTCATAAGTAATTATTATTATTATTATGTGCCAAATTAATTCAATTTAGACTTAAAATTTCGCTACACTGTTAAAAACGTTTTAATTAAGACGTTTTTGTCCATAGCATTTAGATGGGCGGTAAGAAAGTAGATGGCTTAATTAAGACGCCTAACCTTGCAGAGTTTTTGCAGGATACTTCGCCGAGTTTATTATTTAATTCGTGTCCGACTTTTCGCGAATTATGCGTGAGCATGTTTGGAGATGACAGATGGCGTTAATTCAGAGACAAAAAATTCGAGAATTCGAAGCTTCGAAGTTTTTCTGACGATGTTCAAAACATTTGAATGTTCGAACGTTCAGAAATTCGAACTTCGGTGGAAATCAACGACCCTAGACGTTATACATTTGTTTGTATTTGTTCCAGTTTCATGACTAACTATGAAATGTAAATAATATTAATTGTTGACAACTTTTAATATGAATTTGATGAATCATGTAATATTTTAATTGATTTTAATTATTATTATTATTAATAGGTAGCGCCATCGGTTGTCGAGTGGCGAAACTGACGCTCAAAGAAATATAAAAATGGAATAAAATAAGTGTTTTATACTTATTATGATTTGAATATCATGAATTGTTAACAGGTTGTTGGTCTAGTAAGTTTTCAAATACCGTACCACCGTGTGGTGTTACCATTATAAATTGGGATTCTTAATTTTTCGTTAAAAACAAGGCTTTGCATGGCTATATATCCATTACTAAACGATAAAAAACTTTCTCCTGATACAATATACATGGATAGTTCTAGAACATCATACTAGTTTTTCAAATGAAACTGCAAAATTTTAGAGGTACACAAACCAAATATGTGCGATTCTGAGTGATGATCGCCATAAGCCCCGTGTATAAGAACTCAACTTTACAAGCGAATATATTTGTTCACAGACGATGAATGTGTTTCATATTTTAACAGGATGCGTATGACTATCCAATGTTGACGTGCGCCAAATTTCATTCGGATCTGCAAAACTTTTTTTCACGCTAGTACTACCTTAATTTAATACTGTGAATAGCAAGAAAAAGTAAAAACCCAGTAGCAAAAAAGAATAATTCCACTTTGTTTTTGCTGTACTTTTCCTCCAGCTGTTATGTATAGTAAGACAATACAATATTAATTCTATATTAATATTATATATTAATAATAAATTTACATATTTCTTACATCACGCGTTTAATGAATGATACGTTGACTGAAAAAGGTGTGAATAGCTGTGTATATAAACCAAGAATAAATTATTTAATTACTAAGTTTGCGATTTTATTATTGTTAAAAGAAATATTGATTTAACGCTAAAATCAGCACGCGAATCTAGGACATATGATAAAAATTAGAACATCGGTACATTCACATAACAAATCGTGATGTTGCAAAATATGACTACTTTTTATTTCAACTTTAGACAGACGACTTGTAGACAAGATAAGAAATTTACTTATCTTGTCTATAGAGTTAGAAACACATGGAACAAATATAGATATTTAAATTTATCTTCAAAGAAAGATTAATGAAATACAAAGAGGTTCAAGTTGGCGAAACTAACGACTTAGGTTAGATTTGAACAGATATGTGTTATCTGTCTGTGTGGAGATATTGATATCATATATCAATTATTGTCATGAGATAGTTATTACAAAGCAAAAAAAAAACATTATCAAAGGTAATACTAGAAGACAGTGGTTCTCAAACTGTGGGTCGCTAATTTCTAATTTTAAGTATCAATCATCATCATGTAAATTATTAACTATTTTTCTTGTTTTATATATTTGACTTGATAATGGTCCCAATCTTGGACCGAAACGTCGTCGTTTCTAATTAATAAATTAAAACCTGTCATCCAAGCAACATGGAATGTTTTGTTTTGTTTACAAAATACATTTCTTTTCCTATTTCCAATAAAATTACACGGCTTAATCAACTTTTTACATCCTGTATTTATATTTATTTATTTTGATATTAATTGAAATTACATGTCATGAATTTATTTCACTGAATATAAAATGAATATTGCAAAAATTAAACTTGCTAAATGAAAGTTTTATTATTTCATTACATTGGCTGAATATTTCAACATTTTGCATGCAATACAATCTTGTCAGAATCATAAAACGTGATGCAAAATTTACAAAATAATCATTAATTAATGCACGGCATTTCCTAGACATTGCATTCATATAGATATTCAGATATACACCATAAATAGTACAATGGGTTTCTTCTATATCTATTTTATTATTATTATTATTATTTACGAAACTACACGATAAATTATGACGATCAGTGAAAACTCAGTCAACAAACAATTTTCATCACATTTTTCATTTCAGTGGTATCAAGTCGGCCTATGGATCTTAAGAACCCTGGTTCGATCCCCACAGCCGACAAAAACATTTTTACCAATTTAAAATTACCCCTGTGACTCCTTCACCACTAATATCTTTGTGGGCTGTGATTTGACGGCTGGTTAACGCACTTCACGCGCATAAATAAATCACTTACCGAGATCTGCTTCAGCAGAGTGCCACACACAGTAATGGGTAAAAGGCGTGATGATATATTTATTAAATTTATTTAAAATTACTTCTGTAGCTTCTCTTTCACTAACATCATTTGGGGAGCGTAATTTGGCGGCTGGTAACCGCACTTCTCATTCATAAATATATCACTTACCGAGAGCTGCTTCGGCAGAGTGCCACATCCAGTAATGG
The DNA here is from genome assembly GCA_911728475.2 of Pterostichus madidus. NCBI lineage: Eukaryota > Metazoa > Arthropoda > Insecta > Coleoptera > Carabidae > Pterostichus > Pterostichus madidus. Next base: position 29,597,409 of record OU452314.1, read on the forward strand.
GTATAAGGCGTGATGATATATTTATTAAATTTATTTAAAATTACTTCTGTAGCTTCTCTTTCACTAACATCATTTGGGGAGCGTAATTTGGCGGCTGGTAACCGCACTTCTCATTCATAAATATATCACTTACCGAGAGCTGCTTCGGCAGAGTGCCACATCCAGTAATGGGTATAAGGCGTGATGATATATTTATTAAATTTATTTAAAATTACTTCTGTAGCTTCTCTTTCACTAACATCATTTGGGGAGCGTAATTTGGCGGCTGGTAACCGCACTTCTCATTCATAAATATATCACTTACCGAGATCTGCTTCGGCAGACTGCCACACCCAGTAATGGGTATAAGGCGTGATGATATATTTATTAAATTTATTTAAAATTACTTCTGTAGCTTCTCTTTCACTAACATCATTTGGGGAGCGTAATTTGGCGGCTGGTAACCGCACTTCTCATTCATAAATATATCACTTACCGAGAGCTGCTTCGACAGAGTGCCACATCCAGTAATGGGTAAAAGGCGTGATGATATATTTATTTATTTAAAATTACTTCTGTAGCTCTTCTTTTACTCTCATCATTTGGGGAGCGTAATTTGGCGGCTGGTAACCGCACTTCTCGTTCATAAATATATCACTTACCAAGATCTGCCTCCGGATCGCGCCATGTAGAATTCTATTTCGAACAATAGAATCGCTGTCATCTGTCAAGTAAGTATTATGATTTTCCCTAATATACCATAAAATAATCGGTGCTTTTTGTATCAGACAGTGCACAAATGAACTGTAAACTAGAGATGCGCCGAATATTCGGTTATTATTCGGTATTCGGCATATTCGGCAACTTTTTGTTTATTCGGTTATAGCCGAATTATTCGGTTATACGACCGAACATTCGGCATTTTTTTATTTGTTTCTAGAAATTAATAATTTATTCAAAACAAAAATATTTTGTCATATTAGTAATTTTTATTTATTTGAAAACGATTATAATGCATCTCGTAATAGAGTAAATTATTTATTAGAGAAAAAAAATCGCAATTCTTAAGATAATACACAAAAAACAGGAACATAGTATGAACACTTTTTAAAATTTAACATATAGAAATAATATGTAGGTACATATACTTAATACTTAATAGTCATTTAATGATTTACTAAAGGTAAGTTGTGGTGAAGAAAAACTAAACTTTCAGCTCTGTCCGGCAATAAACGATTCCTTTTCTCTTCATAGACATTTCCAGCTTCAGAAAAAAGTCTCTCACTGTAAACAGTGCTAGCTGGTGGTGATAAGAAAATTCTAGCTATGGAGGTTATGTACGGATATTTTTCTGAAGCTGAAGTAGCTGCAGATTTTCCAGTGCCACTACGAGATATCAATATACCGCATAAACTACATTTTACATTGCTTTTCTCTTCCGTCTCTTAAAAAAAAATCCACACTCGTGATTTTTTGCGTTCACTCATTTGAAAAAAAATAATTTAATTCTTAAGACGATATGCCTGAATCTGAAAACAATAATTACTAATTAGATTACTGAAACTTGAATGTAACGTTTCGATGCACACTGCGAAATTGCGCGGTGTGCGCACATTTTAACTAGAACCGAATATTCGGTTCGGCCGCTATGAAATTCGGTAATATTCGGTTATTCGGCCAAAGTTGTATTCGGCGCATCACTACTGTAAACTACATTTCTATTGCAAAATTATTTAGAATGGAATGCTAATTTGACGATTTGAAAATTCTATTACAGAATTCTATACGGCGCGATCATACTACTGCTGCGGCAGAGTGCTACACCCAGTAATGGATAAATGGCGTGATGATATATTAAAATGATTTTTTTTTAATAAATGGATACATTTATGGGGTGGCTATCTCAGTGGTATAAAGTCGGCCTGTGGATCCTGAGAATCCTGGTTCGATTCCCACAGGCGACAAACAAATTTCATAATTTCAAAAACTACCCCTGTGGCTCCTCCACCACTAACATCTTTGGGGGCCGTAATTTGACGACTGGTAACAGCACTTCACGCGCAAAATATATCATACCGAGATCTGCTTCAACAGAGTGCCACACCCAGTAATGGGTAGAAGGCGTGATGATATATATATATATATTTATTTTATTTATTTATTCTATATAAAGACTGCAAAAAACTGCAAAATAATCCACTTGTCAAAATTAAATTGACAAATTTTACAATATATGTTTCCAAAGATTCATCCCGTTGCACGCTTTTATTTAAATTTTAAGGATTATTTAAATGAAATACAATTATTAAACATAATTTGGCTTGACGACTGCAACATTGAATTAATTTAACCGTCACCATTTATTTTTTTCATATCTGTTAATATTAACTATTTCTTCTACTGATGTAGTAACTAATACATTATTATTATTATTATTATTAAACATAACAACGTCATAAACTACTACGGAAAGTTGAAAATAACACACACTGATATGTTATAACGCACATTTCTAACATATCAGGTGAAGTTTCACTGATTGACAACAGATGGTGTTACGATGAAAGAAAATAATAAAATAAATGATAAGAATATGTATTGTTATTTGTATCAAAGTTTTGACAGATTTTGCAACACAAATCACCTCCACCACTTTTCTTACCAGTGATTGTAAAAATGTTCCCAAATATATTTCGGCACATTTTTTCTGATTTTGTTTTATCTGTCATTCTACAAAATATAGATCATTTCGAAGAAGGTCGGTTTGCATTAATTAAAATTGGAAAATGGAATGATTTATTTATTATTTTACAAAAGGACTTGATGTTTAACAATACGGATGCCGTTATCAATTAGCTGATAGGTAATCATAATAGGCAGGGCCGTCTTACGCCATGCAGGGACCCTTGGGCACACAGAGTTTAGGACCCTTCTAGAAAGTAAAAAAAATATGTGAATGAAAACATCAGTATCTTTATCTTTATTTAGTGATTTTATTGGTTATTATGGTTAGCTTTATACAAATCAAATATAAGTGAAGTGATTAACTACTCATATTTTGAGAACTGGACTTACGCTAATGATGATAGTTTCTTCCGGGATTTCTGTTGTGTAAAATCTTCTATTATATCCTCAAAGTTCTTTTAAATATTTTAAAGTATAGAATTAATTAAGACATTTTACTTCATGTATTGTTTTGAATTATTTTTAGATTTAATAAAATATTCACTGTTTAAAAAATATTTAGAATTCATGGAAGAGTTATTCGACTATTGTTCTTCCTCTTCAATTCAAACCCAGACGACAAAGACTAGTAATTTATTTCACAAATTTAAATATTTTTTGTCTATTTGTTATTTGTATTTATGTTATGTAAATATTTTTAAAAATTTATGTATATCTGAGAGTTTTTTGCGACCTCCCTCCCCCTGGAAAAATGTCTGTGGACGCCCATGTGAACTGATTTAAGTGAACCAAGTGGCAAATGGAATGCAACTAAGATTGAATATTGAATTTGCTCTCAGCACATATTTGCACGTTTTAAATTAATTATAACCAAAAAAAAACCTTTATTTTATCTATATACCATATATTTAAAAACAAAGTTGATCTTGAAAATGTACCGTAAATTATTAACTTCTACTTCCGCTCTTGGAACTAAAAACGTAACAATGTAAATGTATCACCAAATGCAGTCTAAATTTTAATTTCTAAACGCCAGACATTCATAAATGTGTGAAGGCCACACAATAAATACATAATTATGAAAGCAAATTCAACAGACGTTGCAATACCAAACTATTATATCGCAACTTGTCATCATTTTATTAATGAACATTTTTCCCCAAGAAACAAAAAATTGTAACACTTTTTTTCAACGTCACAATTGTTAATTTCCATGAAAACAGTTTTGTGTTATTGGTCCTCTTGAAAAACCGTAGTCAGTGACGTCACTAGAAAGTTTTCAGAATATGTAATTATATTACACGCAAGTAAAGATTATAATATCAGTTAATCGACTCATTCATCGGTTGTTAAATACCCAGTTTTATCTTTACTGATTTTATCATAATTTTGGAGATTTTACATTGCGTGCGTCTATTATTACATTATGTTTGACGTATTAGCAAATAATTAGTTGAAATGTCAACTTTTTAAATTTCAATTGTTAATTATTTTACGAGCCCATATTTTAATCTCCTAACAAAGTTTCTAATAAATTTATTTGTCAAACAAACAAAAAATATCGCATCGAAATCATAGTCCAAATTTTGAAAATTATTCCCCTGTTCTATGCCTTCTATACTACATTCCCTGTATGAAAACGATGACGTCACATTCGGTATCCATATGATTCAAGATTTTGTACTTAAAACGTTTACATTGGTATTGGATTGACATTTTTAAAACATAACCTAAAATTTAAATGTCATTAAAATATTTATTAATTTATAAAATTTAACTAGTTTATAAATGAAACAAAATTCTGCATATATTAAATAATAACCAAATATAAATTTATCTTAACGCACGAAAAACATTACCTACATTATTGATATATTTAATTTTATAAAATAAAACTCAAAACAATATACATAATATATGTACAGGCTGATCAAAAGGAATTGTTATAGTTGGCAATACAATTCCAGAGATCTTTTTATTCCACAGTTGGCACAACGTCAGATAAAGGCGGAAATGCTATTTGACATTTCTAATAAATACAAATAGGTTATGTCAGGAATCTGACAGCTAATAGAATTTTGACTTTTTAAGTAATAGAAATACTTTAGAAATAAATATAATAATAAGTCTACTCAAATTTAAATTTTAAATGTCACTGTCAACAACAGGAAATGAATTTATGTATCAGGTTTACCAATTTCAAGTAGTTTTTTTTATTGCCAACTGTAACAATTCCTTTTGATCACTCTGTATTATTTTTATATATAAATAAATAATATATGAAAATACAAAATACAATGCACATTATATCTTGTACTACAGTTAAAATAATCATGAAGATGACAAACGCATTTCTGCATTTGATTACCCAATATTTTTCTAGCCATTTCTTATTTCTCAGTCTGTATTTATATATCAGAAATGTCACAAACTTCGAAATGACAGGCGAGAAAATAACAAAATCATGACCATAGGTCTCTATTTTTATTTTATAAACAAATGTGAAGAAAGTAAATATAAATTTTCGTATTAATAAGAAATGTCATACATTTTCATTAAATGTAATAGAACGTGAAAAAACATGAAACGTGTGTCTTTACTTATTAAGACATACGTTAATGCCATTCGCATAGGTATATTATTAAAAAAAATAGCTATATTTCATCGTATCTATGATAACCTCGTCCACATATGACGTCATCGTTTTCATACAGGGAATGAAGTTTATCCATTACTGGGTGTGGCACTCTGCCATAGCAGATCTCAGGTGATATATTTTGCATGGGAAGTGTGATTACCGGCCGTCAAATCACGGCGCCAAAGATATTAGTGGAGTACGAGCCACATTGGTAGTTTAATGGGCCCTTATAACATCATTATCTGTTAATGATCGATAAGTTAATGACAACCCTTATATTTTTATGATTAATCTGCAGATTACCACCATTTAACAATTCTGCGATCAAAATCATTTATTCTGTTACTTATATTTTACTTTATTTACAGTAAAAAACAAAATTATTTTTAACCACACTTTTTACAGAATTGTCAATCAACTATCATTATATTTCTTTTTATAATAACAGCTACAAATGTTAGTAAATAAAATGCATGAATATATCATGAAAATGTCAGGGTAAATTATTCTAGTTTAAGAATATCGTAATTGTAATCATCTATAAATTAACTATGAAAAATAAAACTTATCATTAACGGATAATGATAGAGTTATAGAATATGGGGGTATATTAACTGTTATTTTATGATGTGCTATTTTTTTTGTTTGTTAAAAATAAATTTATTAGGAACTTTGCTAGGATATTGAAACAGCGATCCTAAAACTCTTTTAAATGTGTTAATATTAAATATTAATAGTTATTTATTATACAAGTGTTTTATATACCAATAACACAACTAGTGTAATACAAAATTTTATCCACTACTCATAATTATAGGTACCGAAGAAGATTAATTGTTATTGTTTAAAATGTTATAATAAAAATAATTTGTGTGAACGAATATGTAATAAAATTGAACTTGGCCTTGATATTTTGGTTATAAATATGTTCCTTAATTGGGTGTGAATTGGCATCTGAACACTCATCTAATTCAAACAAGTTATTATTGTTATTATAAAAAAATAAATAAATATATCATCACGCCTTCTACCCATTACTAGGTGTGGCACTCTGCCGTAGCAGATCTCGGTAACACATATATTTATGCGCGTGAAGTACGGTTACCAGTTGAAAAAATTACGAGCCACAAGAGTAGTTTTAATGTGATGAAAATTGTTTTTCGACCTGACTTGATACCACTGAGCCTACCTCATTTTGTCAAATTAATAATAAAAAGTTTATCATATGACTCTACTAAAATAAATCACATTATATAGGTTGGAAAAATAAAAAAAATTATATTGAAGTAAATTTTTGCATCTTCTTTTCGTCTGTCACCTAAACTGGCCGACAAATGATTGTTTAACAATCCTAAATAAAACTTGTTAACAAATACTTTATCAAAAAGCAAATATATAAAGGTATTTATGTAACGGTACATAATTTTTAAACATGTTCGTGAGCAAATATTGAAATTTTACTTCCTTTTCGTTTTCTTTACGGCTGTTTGATTTGAATGTTTAAGTAAGATTCATTTTCTAACATTTTAATATCTATTGCGGCGACCGGAACATTGCTGATTAAATAAAAAGTGTTGACCGCGACGAGTAAAATAGTGTTATGACCTTGTTCTTGTTCACCTGTTCTGTCAACTGTCCTCGATAGACCATAGATTAACTGCAAACAAAAAATTGAATGCTTTGATTTTCAATTCTACCACAACAAAGATAACCTTCATGTTAAATAGTCAATAAATTGTAATTTTTATTCATAATTAGTTTTTTATTTATGGGAGTTTTAATGTAATTAATATTAAAACGATTTTGAAAGCTGTAATTTTATATCATTATTGGATTTTTATTAATCCGCCTAGCCAGATAACCAGATTTACATACTTGAGTTGCTAGGCAACATAATTTACTCATAGATACTTTTGTTCTTGTTTCACGTTTTCTTTTGTTTATATAAATAATGACGCAAGTTAATGTAATTGTTTTAATTTCTAATTTTGTTGGTTAAAGATCTCTTTTATTGTTTCATTATGTATTTACTAATTACTTTTGAAATTTTAGAAAATATTTTCAATTTTATTAATCTAATTCTTTTTATCGTACATTTATTTAACGCTAAATGTGATTCACTATAAATTACGAGAGATTATTTACGTTGTTAGATAAAAAATATCAATTATTAAAATAATTTAGTATCTATACATTTATTCTTTCTTTATTAATCACACAAATACATTAATTAATAACATAGTGTATAATAATATCATCATAATAAGACCAGACCATTATATACAAATATAAATTTAAAAAATACGGATATGTTAACATTATACATCTAATTACAATTACTGTTAATCAGGAGTCGGATTATTATAAAAATATTTTGTTCATTTTTCTTATCCAAACATAGCACCACAATTTGAGCACCTTTTGTTTTTCATTGCCAAACAACACAGCAAGCCAATTGGGAAAAAGAAAAGTGCGCAAAAAATTGCTAAACATGGATAATCATCTTCTAAAATGCCGATTCGGCAAGCTGGACATGCACCAATAACTATAATTTCTGGAGGAACAATCAATGTAGTAGTAGTTGTTGCAGTGCCGTAAGTCGGATAATATGCGTTGATCATAGGAGCTGAGGGATTGTTGTAATTTGGGGGCGGTGGTCCATGAACCCCTAGAATAATTAATAATCATCCGTTTACAGTCAATAAGATTTAATTAATTGTTACAATACCTGGCATAGATGGTTGCTGAACATTTGAATACGGTGTATAAGGTGGTGGCTGATCTGAATTCGGTGTTTTGCTCATTTTTACTATTTTGATTTTGATTGTCAAATTCAAGTGACCTGTCACAAATGTCAAAGTGAAATGAACAAAATGTCAACAAATCTAGAGGCATTAAATGTCACTAACAGCTAATTAGGTCACATTGAATTATTCTTTTTAACAAATACTTAATTTGATTTATAATTTACGAGAAAGTACTTTTTAATTTCGTAATTGATTGTTGTATATAATTAAAATACTTTTTCCATGCTTGAATTATTATTAACGTCTGGAGAATTTGTCTTTCACTGTTGGTATTACATTAACAGCTGTCTCCGTCCGCACTGGTTCAACATTGTACGTGGAATATGTGGTTTTATTGTAAACATTTAAAAATAGTTTTTGTTAATTTGGTGTGATTTACAATTAATAGTACTACATTAATTTCTGTGTTATATACAACCGATAAAGTTTTACAAATATCATTAAATTTATCTGTGTGTACACGTCAAACATGGCTACGGTGACGGGAATGCGAAAGAATCAAACCCTTAAAAAGTCATTTTAAAAAAAGAATACAACAATATCCTTTAAAAAAGTTAACAATGCAAATAAATCTCAAAACTAAAGAAATGTTTATCGTAAGAGCTTTAGAGAAAATTCTTGCTGATAAAGAGATAAAAAGATCTCACCATTCACAACTTAAACGAGCCTGCGAAGCAGCACTAGGTAAATATTAAATATTATACTTATATTAAAGCATATTTAATAATATTTTCATCAATATTGTAGAAGATATAAAGAAAGAACTAAAAGATGGAACGCTTGAAACATCGGAATCCTCTGCAGCTCTACCGATTCCAAAGAGTGGTGAAGCGAACGTTACAACGACAGAAAAGTATTTTCTACCATTCGAGTTAGCATGTCAAAGCAAATCATCACGTATTGTAGTCACAGCATTAGATTGTTTACAAAAACTTATAGCATACGGTCACTTAACTGGAAACGTACCTGACTCTACCACACCTGGAAAATATTTGATAAATCGAATCGTAGAAACGATCTGTGCTTGTTTTTCCGGACCACAGACCGATGAAGGCGTCCAATTACAAATTATCAAAGCACTTTTGACAGTTGTTACAAGTCAACATGTGGAAGTTCACGAAGGTACCGTACTTTTGGCTGTCAGAACTTGCTATAATATCTATTTGGCTAGTAAGAATCTTATTAATCAAACAACTGCAAGAGCCACCTTAACACAAATGCTAAACGTGATATTTTCTCGAATGGAAAACCAAATTTACGAAGCAGACATCCCAATAATAGAGACAACACACGTAAAAGAAGCTAAAAAAGAATATATGGAAACCAATCCGTTTGAACCTACGAGTGAAACAATTGTAAAAGAAATTCTAGACTCAGTTGTTGATGGTGTTTTGACCCACAGCCGTGTAACAGAAAGTGAAGAAAGGTTGTCAGATTCTTTAGAAGAAAACAGCAGCAGTGTAACTGACCAAAGTATTAAACGAATTCCTTCTCAAGACAGTGTTGAGGTACAAAGTGAAAATGATGCAACAGTCACCGCAAAATTCACGCATATTCTACAAAAAGATGCGTTTTTAGTCTTTCGAGCATTGTGCAAACTTTCAATGAAACCTCTTCCGGATGGAACGCCAGATCCGAAGTCACACGAACTGAGGTCGAAAATCTTATCTTTGCACTTGTTATTATCAATTTTACAAAACGCTGGACCAATTTTTCGGTCGAATGAGATGTTCATCACAGCCATAAAGCAATATTTATGTGTTGCACTTTCAAAAAATGGAGTTAGCTCAGTGCCAGAAGTTTTTGAACTATCGTTATCTATTTTTGTTGCATTATTATCTAATTTTAAAATGCACCTCAAGATGCAGATTGAAGTATTCTTCAAAGAAATATTTTTAAACATTCTCGAGACTTCTAGTTCTTCTTTTGAACACAAGTGGATGGTGATTCAAGCTTTGACGAGAATTTGTGCTGATGCACAATCAGTTGTTGATATTTATGTTAATTATGATTGTGATTTATCAGCAGCAAACTTATTTGAAAGATTAGTCAATGATTTATCTAAAATAGCCCAAGGACGACAAGCTCTTGAATTAGGCGCGTCGCCAAATCAAGAGAAATCCATGAGAATTCGAGGTTTGGAATGTTTGGTATCAATTTTAAAATGTATGGTCGAGTGGAGTAAAGATTTGTACGTCAATCCAAATTCACAAACAACTCTTGGGGAGCGTCCACCAAAAGACACTGACACCGACTGTGGAACTGCTTCTTTAAAATCTCACGGCGGATCCAGCAACAGTTTGAACTCCGCTGATTCAAGCGGCGTTGGAAACCGAGAAGTTTTAGATTCACCAGAACAGTTCGAAGTTTTAAAACAACAGAAAGAAGTGTGGGAAACTGGAATTGATATGTTTAACAGAAAACCGAGAAAAGGTATTTCGTTTTTGCAAGATCAGGGACTTTTGGGCACGACTGTAGCGGAAATCGCTCATTGGTTGCACACAGACGATCGTTTGGATAAAACGTTTATTGGAGACTATTTGGGAGAAAATGACGACTTTTGTAAAGAAGTTATGTATGCGTACATCGATGAAATGAAGTTTGCTGATATGGATATTGTGGCAGCACTGCGATACTTTCTGGAAGGCTTCCGCCTTCCTGGAGAAGCACAAAAAATTGACAGACTCATGGAAAAGTTCGCCAGCAGATACTGTGAATGCAACCCTAACAATGGTTTATTCGTAAGTGCGGACACAGCCTACGTATTTGTATTTTCTGTAATTATGTTAACAACAGATCTACATTCACCTCAAGTTAAAAATAAAATGACGAAAGAGCAATATATTAAACTTAATCGCGGTACAAGTGATAGTAAAGATCTTCCTGTTGAATATTTATCTCAAATTTACGACGAAATCGCAGGACATGAAATAAAAATGAAGTCTACAGTCAATAAACCGGGAAAACAAATGATACACAGCGAAAAACGACGTAAAATTTTATGGAACATGGAAATGGAGGTGATTTCATCTGCTGCTAAAAATCTTATGGAGTCTGTTTCACATGTCCAAGCTCCGTTCACAACGGCAAAACATCTGGAACATGTTCGACCGATGTTCAAAATGGCATGGACGCCATTTTTGGCTGCTTTTAGTGTCGGTTTACAAGATTGCGACGATACAGAAATTGCTTCTTTATGTCTTGATGGCATTCGATGCGCAATTCGTATCGCTTGCATTTTCCACATGTCGTTAGAAAGAGACGCATATGTTCAAGCTCTAGCTCGTTTCACACTTTTAACAGCAACTTCTCCAATCATGGAAATGAAAGCGAAGAACATTGACACGATAAAAACCCTAATAACAGTTGCACACACCGATGGTAACTATCTAGGAAGTAGTTGGCTGGATATTTTAAAATGTATCTCACAATTAGAGTTGGCACAACTGATTGGCACGGGAGTAAGGCCTCAGTACTTATCAGGACCTACACAAAAATTACCAGACCCTAGCGTCAAGGAACAAATAGGAGAAACTAGTTCTCAAAGTGTGGTAGTCGCTGTGGATAGAATATTCACTGGTTCAACAAGATTAGATGGTGACGCGATAGTTGATTTCGTCAAAGCATTATGTCAAGTTTCTGTAGATGAATTAGGACATTCTGGTCATCCGAGGATGTTTTCTCTTCAAAAAATTGTTGAAATTTCTTACTACAACATGGGAAGAATTCGTTTGCAGTGGTCAAGAATCTGGCAAGTTCTTGGTAATCATTTCAACACAGTTGGATGCAATCCAAGTGAAGATATTGCTTTCTTCGCGGTGGATAGTTTGCGACAATTATCAATGAAGTTTATAGAAAAAGGAGAATTTGCAAACTATAGATTTCAGAAAGATTTCTTGCGACCTTTTGAGCATATTATGAAGAAAAATGTTTCACCGACAATCAGAGACATGGTTGTAAGATGCGTAGCACAAATGGTCAACTCACAAGCCAACAATATCAGATCAGGTTGGAAAAACATTTTCTCTGTTTTCCATCTTGCTGCAAGTGATCAAGATGAAGGAATAGTTGAGCTAGCTTTCCAAACTACCGGAAAAATCATTACAGAATTATATAATAAACAATTTCCAGCTATGATAGATTCTTTTCAAGATGCGGTTAAATGTTTATCAGAATTTGCTTGCAATGCTAAGTTTCCTGATACATCAATGGAAGCAATTCGATTTGTACGAACTTGCGCAGTGAGTGTACATTCCTCACCGCAATTATTTGCAGAACACGCTGCGATGGAATCTGATGTCGCAATTCCGGAAGAGGATCGAGTATGGGTGCGAGGATGGTTTCCGTTATTATTTTCTCTTTCTTGCGTTGTAAGCAGATGCAAACTCGATGTTCGAACACGAGGACTAACAGTTTTATTTGAAATAATTAAAACTTACGGAGATAGTTTTAAGCCTCATTGGTGGAGAGATTTATTTAATATTTTATTCCGAATTTTTGATAATATGAAACTTCCAGAACAACATACAGAAAAAGCCGAATGGATGACGACAACTTGCAACCATGCCTTATATGCTATAGTCGATGTTTTTACACAATATTTTGATATTTTGGGACCGTTACTATTAGAGGAATTATATATTCAGTTACATTGGTGCGTACAACAAAACAACGAACAACTAGCAAGATCAGGAACGAATTGTTTGGAAAATTTAGTCATTTCAAACGGGATGAAATTTAACGAAAAAACTTGGGACAAAACATGTCAATGTATGCTTGATATATTCAATTCTACGATTCCTTCTGCGCTATTAACATGGAAACCAGATCCTATGTACCACTTACATTTAGAAAACAATTTAGAAACTAACATTCGCCATGGTATTTTAAAACGAAGCACTAGTCAACATTCAGTCTACAGTACTTTATCAGAAGATTTAAAAATCAACACAGATTCTACTCTATTCAATGGTTTAACAATCAAATGTGTGGTACAGCTAGAACTCATCCAAACTATAGATAACATAGTCTTCTTCCCGGCAACATCTAGAAAAGAAGACGCAGAAACTCTAGCACTTGCAGCTGCCGATATGACCGGTAGTGCAGCAGAACAAACTGAATGTCAACGAGAAGAACAAGGAATGTACCGGCTTTTAAGTTCACCTCACTTAATCCAACTTACCGAATGTTTAATGCAATCTCATCGATTTGCAAAAGCGTTTAATGCTGACCACGAACAAAGAAATCTTCTTTGGAAAGCCGGGTTTAGAGGTTCTGTGAAACCTAACCTATTAAAACAAGAAACGCAGAGTTTGGCTTGTGTGTTGAGGATTTTGTTCAAGATGTATGGTGATGAAGGGAGGAGGGATGATTGGCCAGCGATTCAGAAAAGACTGATTGTTATTAGCAAAGAAGCGTTGGAGTATTTCTTGCATCTGCAGAGCGAAGCGCATAGAGAAGCGTGGACGTCGTTGTTGCTGTTGGTGTTGACAAGGATTCTTAAGATGCCCGATGATAGAGTAAGTTGCATATCATTCATGCACATTTGCACCGCTAAAAATTACATTTTAAACTTGGTTGAAATAAATAACAGTAAAACAAAGTTTTATAATATATGGTAGGGTTGTTGAATTTTAAATATTCGAAACTTCGATTGTTCGGATCTATTGAACCTTCGAATTTAGATTAGATTTTTTGAATATTTCGAATTTTAGAATATTCCGAATTTTCGAATTATTCGAATTGTGAATCTGGATCCTAACATGAACACGGCATGTTGATATGAATTATTTTCAGAATAAACACATTTGCAGAGTTTTGTATTAATACGTAAGTAATTATTATTAATTGTTATTATTTGCCAAATTAATTCAATTTAGACTTAAAATTTCGCTACACTGTCAAAAAAGTTTTGATTAAGACGTTTTTGTATCCTTTTTATTGTTATTTTAAAACGTTTTACTAAAAATCCATAGCGTTTAGATGGGCGGTAAGAGAGTAGATGGCTTAATTAAGACGCATACACTTGCAGAGTTTTTGCAGGATACTTCGCCGAGTTTATTATTTAATTCGTGGCCGACTTTTCGCGAATTATGCGTGAGCGTGTTTGAAGATGACAGATGGCGTAAGTTTAGTGGCAAAAAATTCGAGAATTCGAAGCTTCGAAATTTCGTAAATTCAAAGCTTCAAAAAATTCGAAAATTCTAAGTTTTTCTGACGAAGTTCGAAACATTCGAATGTTCGAACGTTCAGAAATTCAAACTTCGGTGGAAATCAACGACCCTAATATGGTGTAAATGATATTGGTATCAAACTTTTATTTATTTATACTGAATTTAATTTTTAGCGGAGCAGTTGGCCCATTAGTTGTATTCCATTTGTTTCAAGGCTCATTTATACAAGTTTAAGATTATTTTTTAATATTTTAATACAGGTTATTTACTAGAAATATTATAATTTCGGTTAAAGTTGACGAAAGTTGTCATATTAAAAAAATAAAATAATAATAATGCAAAGATCACAAGATGAAATATTAAATTAACGATTTTATTCAAACAATTTTAATAAACGATGATAGACAAAGCGGAAAAAGTTACGAATCAAAATTCCAAAATTTTGTGTAATAGAGAATTTGTTTTTCAATTGTTCATTTTTATGATATTACATAAACTTATCATATTTTAATAGAATGGATGGTGAAAGTTATATGAAAAGCATATTTTTTTCTCTTTTCAACAATGCCAAGCTTGCTTGATTTCATTTAAATTCTGAACTAAAATAATTTAAGTAAATCAATCTTTGTCTCATTTATCAAAAGAGATTCCAGTGGTTATATTTAAAAAAATAATAATTAATTCTGTTTATAATTTAAATGGCAGCAATTAAATTAGTTGATTTTTAAAAAAATAATTAAAAATAATTTCAATATTTTTTTAGTTTTCACCATCAACTATTTATTATTTCGAAAGAGCAATTATTGACAACATTTTACATAAATGAATAGCTAGTTGCACTAATAAAACTAAAGTAATTAACCTTGGTTTAATGAAATAAAAGCCATTCGAAGTTACATATACGAAATATAAAAATTGTTAATTAAACTCACATTAAAATTTAAATTTTGATAGTGTTTCAAATCAAATTAGTAAAATAAATTTTGTTAACTGTTTATTCGTATTTTCATTCTCTATTGCCCAGTTTTATAAATGGTAGAATATATTTGCTTCCATAGTAAGTGAATTTAAATTAATAAATACGAATCAATTTTATTTATTTTATGGCATATATAACATTACTCTTAAAAGTTCGACTGTCATTTGAATTAATATTTTTTTTTTACTTTGAAAGTAAATTAATTTGTTCATAAAACAAGCTATAAAACTATTATTTGAATATTTTTTCTCTACAGTAATCAAGGAGGCAACGGTTGCGAAATATTAAATTACCATTGATTGTTATCACTTGTAAGAAATACACGTGCATTTGATAAATTGTTTTCTTTTTTATGTTTACTGTTTTTCATTGATTGTTTCTGTAATAAACTGATAATATTATTTACACAATAACCTCGTTTGTTTACAGTTTGCGGCGCATATATCCAACTACTACCCGCTATTGTGTGAAATCATGTGTTTCGATTTAAAAGCAGAACTCAGGTCCGTACTCAGGAGAGTGTTCCTTCGCATAGGCCCAGTTTTTCGAATCACTGTCACTTAGCCCGAACTTTTCAAATCATTACAAAAGGGACGTAATGCAAATAAATGTTTATAGGTAGGTTACTGTGTATATATTAAATTTAAAACATTTGCTTGTAGGTACTATTTCATAATTGAATTTTAGATTTATGTTATTGAATTCGGTTTGATGTGACCGTCTGTATAGATTTTTAACTATTAGTACGGTCCAAACTGAATTATTGAAGATGTAATAATATCTACAAGGTGTTGAGTAAAAATATGTCCATAAACTTCAAAATATTCTTACATTACACTTATGGTTCTATTTTTACCGAACACTTGGTAGGATAAATTATACAGATGTCCATAATTTTTTTACTCATTATTATGAGCCTTAATATGTTATTTTACAAGATATTTAATTTTTAAGAATTTTTTCATGCAATTTATTTTTCGTGGTGACAGCTCTAATTTACAGAGAGAACCCCCTATTCTTTAATTCGGTCATTATCTGTTAACGGTCGATAAGTTAATGACAACCCTGTTTTTTATGATTAATCTGCAGATTACCACCATTTTGGGATTTTGTGATCAAAATTATTTATTCTGTTACTTCTATTTTACTTTTATGTATTTTGCTCTCGTACTAAACTGCCAGTATAGGATGCAGGAACTCACGTGACACTGTGACGTAAAAACAACTGTTCGGGCAAAGATCACTGCACCACCTACAAAATGAACTCTTTTTTTGTGGCGAGATTTGAAAAGAACGGTTCTTTTCAAATCTTGTTGGGCTGCGATCACTGCGCCACCTACAACATGAACTATTTTTTGTGGTGAGATTTGAAAAGAACGGTTCTTTTCAAATCTCGTCCCAAAAAAATAGTTCATTTTGTAGGAGGCGCAGTGATCTTTGCCCGAACAGCTGTTTTTCCGTCACAGTGTCACGTGAGTGCCCGCATCCTATAAAAAATATTATTTTTAACCTTACTTTTTGCGGAACTGTTATTGAGCTGACATTATTATTTTTATAATAACAACTACGTATATTAGTAAACAAAATCCATGAATATAATATAAAAATGCTAGGGTAAATTATTCTGGTATCAGAATACCGAAATTATAATCATCTGTAAAATAACGATGAAAAATAAAAATAATCATTTTAACAGATAATGATCTAGTTACAGAATAGGAGGGACTGCTGTCAACGATATATTTGGAGGGTTTTGTCATCATAAACGATAAGATCTTATTGTTTGGATCTAAATTCATATCTTAAAATAACAATTTATTAAAGTTTATAATAGCGCGAACATTTGTGGGCAGTCTGTAGGTTTCCTTTTTATTTGATTGGAAAGTTTTTAATCTCACGAGAAAATGAAAGATAAAAATCTTCCTCGGAACAAAAAGGAAAACTTTATTAGAGAAGATAGTAAACAGATTCATAAAAGATTCAATGAAAAATAGATTATATATAGAGTTATTAAATATTCCATATTAGTGCAGTATTTATTCTATTTTATTGTAATATTATTGTGGTTTATGTTATGTTATAAATTTGTTTATTTGTTATGTGTTTATAAATGTGCCTTTGGATTCATGTATGGCATTAAGATGAAGACTAATTTATTATTTCATTATTGTAACGTAGTCATTATTTATCAGATTATTAATGGTTTTAAACACTGATTTGTTATCTGGTTATTAATATTTAACTTTTAGTAAAAAAAAACTAGGTACTTTAGTGATAACATAAATTATTATAACTAGGAATAGAAGACAAAAATTGTTAATTTCATATAATGAACTTATACATATTTTAATTAAAGTTCATGAATAATAATATTGTATCTTTTTATTATAAATAAATAATTCATTTTATAGATTATATCGTAGGAATTTTTCAATGTTTTTGCAAAAAACATCTTAGTACTGGTTTTGCAAACTGTTCTCGCGGTTGCTTTTATTTACATATTCAACATGTTGTATATTTATTACAATAATCTAATTTCGTTGTCTTATGCTTGCAACGTCTATAAAATATAATTTTCAACATAGTAAGATAATTTTTCAATAATTCAATCGTATGTTATTTGCACTCTTAAACAAACAAGTTAAGTACCACTGAAACGAACTTGGGACGTCACAACTAGAACACAAAACTAAAAAAAATCCATATCTCTTATAATATAAAGAATTTTCAACCAGTTTTTCACTGATCGTCAGTTTATCATGAAGCTTAATTAAAAAATAAATAAATAATAAGTTGCTACAATTTACGCGTACAAAAATATTACTTAAATAAATTATATAAGTTAGCTAATAATTTAAACAAATGGAACTTCTTACCCTGACCGCATGCCATGCACTTTACTAAAACCTGAAAACTACAGTATTTGAAATAAAAAATAAAAATATATCATTGCGCCTTCTATCCATTACTGGGTGTGGCACTCTGCCGAAGCAGATCTCGGTAAGCGATATATTTTTGCGCGTGAAGTGCGGTTACCAGCCGTCAAATCACGGCCCCTAAAGATGTTAGTGGAGGGGGAGCCACTGGAGTAGTATTAATGTGGTGAAAATGTTTGTCGGCAGTGGAAATCGAACCAGGGTTCTTAGGACCACAGGCCGACACGATAACTACTGTGTCACCTACTATTTGAAATAAAACATGTAAATAACAATTAAATTTTATTTTAGCTATTATATACATATATATAATATACATATTTTTCTATATTTGATGAGGTATTAGTGATTTTTTTAGGTTTAATCAAATCACCTTTTCGTGTATACTTTTTTTCCCTACAGAACATTTTCTTGTTTGATACTAGTATGAATATTTTCATGTTTAACAAAATTTGCTTTAAACGTCGACACATTCGAAGTTCTTAATATCCGTGTGTATTTTTTCATGTTGAGTCAAATCACTTTTATTTACAAACTTTTTTTTACATACTGAACATTCAAAGTTTTTAATATCTCTGTGAATTTGTTCATGTTGAAACAAAATCTTTTTTGTTGCAAATCTCTTTTTACATATTGGACATTCAAAGCTTTTTATACCTGTGTGAAGTTTTTCATGTTGA
This sequence comes from Pterostichus madidus, assembly GCA_911728475.2. Classification (NCBI taxonomy): domain Eukaryota; kingdom Metazoa; phylum Arthropoda; class Insecta; order Coleoptera; family Carabidae; genus Pterostichus; species Pterostichus madidus. Next base: position 29,616,286 of record OU452314.1, read on the forward strand.
AGCAAATCATATTTTTGAGAAAATTGTTTTGTACATAGTAAACATTTTAAGTTTTTAATATCTGCGTGAATTTTTTTATGTCGAGTCAAATTCTTTTTGTGTGCAAATCTCTTTTTACATACTGGACATTCAAAGTTTTTAATATCTGTGTGAAGTATTTCATGTTGATTCAAACCATATTTTTGTGTAAACGTTTTTTTACATACTGAACATTCGAAGTTCTTATTACCTGTCCGATTTTCAAGTTTAGCTGTGTGAATTTTTTCATGTTTATTCAAATGCCATTTATATAGAAACTTTTTTTTACATGTTGGACATTCAAAGTTTTTAATATCTGTGTGAATTTTTTCATGTTGAGTCAAAGTCGTTTTTTGTGTAAACCTCTTTTTACATATTGAACATTCAAAGTTTTTAATATTCGCGTGAATTTTTAAATGTCGAGTCAAAGTTTTGTTTTTTGCAAAACTCTTTTTACATGTTGGACATTCAAAGATTTTAATATCTGTGTGATTTTTTTCATGTTGAGGCAAAGTATATTTTTGTACAAGATTAATCGAGTTATTTTCACTAATACTACTACTGGAATTTTCGTGTACATCTTCAATCCATGAAACAGAAACATCAGAGTCACTTGAAATTGAAACACTTTTTCCGCTTTTATCATATTCATGACAAAATTCATTTCTAACAAATTTATCTTTCACAACGATGTTATTTTCTTCTTCTAATAATGAATATGATTGTGGTTCGTTTTTAAAAACTTTTTTAATACAAATTCCATCTTCAGTTCCCAGCTCTTCATGCGATTCTTCCATATCTAACTCATCAACACATTGTGTTTCATTATTAATAACTTGTTTAATACAAATTCCATTATCTTCAGTTCCCAGCTCTTCATCTGATTCTTCAATATCTAATTCATTAACACATTGTGTTTCATTATTAATAACTTGTTTAATACAAATTCCATCATCTTCAATTTGCATCTCTTCATGTGGTTCTTCAATATCTAACTCATCGAAGCAATGTATTTCTTTTTTGAAAATTTCATCTTTAATATTAAATATATTATCTTCAATTCGCAGCTCGTGATCTTCAATATCTAATTCATCAACGCATTGTGTTTCATTTTTAAAAACTTCTTTAATACAAATACCATTATCTTCAGTTTGCATCTCTTCATGTGATTCTTCAATATCTAACTCATCAAAGCAATGTATTTCTTTTTTGAAAATTTCATCTTTAATACAAATTCTATTATCTTCAGTTGGTAACTCATGTAATTCATCAACGCATTGTGTTTCAATTTTCAAAACTTTAATACAAATTCCATTATCTTCAGTTTGCATCTCTTCATGTGATTCTTCAATATCTAACTCATCAAAGCAATGTATTTCTTTTTTGAAAATTTCATCTTTAATACAAATTCTATTATCTTCAGTTGGTAACTCATGTAATTCATCAACGCATTGTGTTTCAATTTTCAAAACTTTAATACAAATTCCATTATCTTCAGTTTGCATCTCTTCATGTGATTCTTCAATATCTAACTCATCAAAGCAATGTATTTCTTTTTTGAAAAGTTCATCTTTAATACATATTCTATTATCTTCAGTTGGTAGCTCATGTAATTCATCAACGCATTGTGTTTCAATTTTAAAAACTTTAATACAAATTCCATTATCTTCAATTTGCATCTTTTCATGTGATTCTTGAATATCTAATTCATCAACGCAATGTATTTCTTTTTTGAAAACTTCCTCTTTAATACAAGTTTCATTATCTTCCATTCGCAGTTCGTTATATGATTCTTCAGTAACTAATTTATCAACACATTGTGTTTCATTTGTAAAAACATCTTTAATACAAATCCCATTATCTTCACTTAGCAGCTTTTCACATGAATCTTCAATATCGCATTCATCAACACAATGAATTTCTTCTTTGAAAACTTCCTCTTTAATATAAGTCCAATTATCTTCAGTTAACAGCTCGGTATGTAATTCTTCATTATCTAATTCATGAATACATTTATTTTATTATTTAAAACTTCTCTTTTACTACAAACCTCATTACCTCCAGTTCGCAAATCACTACCTACGGCTGCCAATGTCCAGTCGTTATTCACTAGCTGTAATTTCTTTTGGTATTTTAAATCAGTAAGTTTCACTGATAAAACTTTATACGATTCATATGTAGATGTTAACGTTTTGAAGTAACTCGTCAAATAAGTGTTGCTTCGGAAACACATTTGTTTGAATTTACATAAACTTTCTAATTTGATTATACAGTTTCTGCAGATGTATTTTGGGATTTCAGAATTAATGTCAATCTGAAAATTAATTTAATAGTTTATATAAGTAGATTGTAACGCACAATAATAATAAAAATGCTTTATGGTTATGTTTACTTACAACCATTTCAGGAAAACAATATTTTAGTTGCTTTTGAATCGAGTCATTGTATTCAGTGTTGCCAACTAACGTTAACAAAAAGTCGCTAGATTGCATTTAAAAAGTCTCCAGAATATCTCTAGATTATAATTTTTAAAAACCTCCAGATATCTCAAATAAAAATTCGCCAGAATATCTCTAGAATATATATATTGTTTGGCTAAAATACAGTATCACTGACCAATTTCTAAAATTTCCCCCACCACTATAATGACATTTACTTATCAGTGATTCTAAAGCTTTTTCAGAGATTTGAAGCTCATAACAAAGGAGTATAAATGTCATAAATGTATGAAAATGGCAAAGACTGCGATAAGGTTTGGTTAGGTTAGAAAAAAATATTTTGTATTTCCTGATAATTGTAGATTACATTATGTTTGAGGCTTGAAGCTAGAAAATGTTTTTCAAATCACAGTTTCGAAGCACTGGTTTATTTAGTAATTTTTAGGGAGTTTTGAAATTCACCAAATTTTACCCACCTAAAATAACATTTTTTAAAATTGGTCAGTGATACTGCACTTTTGCCATAAATTCAAACTGGCATTACGTTTTTAACGTTTTACCTCAACAAGTCAACAACTTGTAAACTTGAAACTTGGAACAAAGTTAGGTTATTAGTTGGAATCACGTAATATCAACAGCAAAAATAATCCTGTTTGAATTATTTAAATAATATATTGTATTCGTAAGGAATCACAGTTTGGGGAAAAAATATCTCCAGAAATGTCGCTAGTAATGTATTTAAAACTCTAGATTTGCGACAGGTCGCTAATTCTTTTAAAAAGTCGCGTTACGATAGTTAATTTCTCTAGATTTAGCGACAAAATCTCCATATTGGCAACACTGATTGTATTCTATAAATACAGATTTAAGATTTTTATATGAATCAAGGCACAACAAACATAATTTAGACAAGAAAAACATTTTCCACAACAAACAACAAACCCAAAATTATTACATATTTTTCACTCTCACTATTGCCAACTGCAGTAATAATAATGCAACTTTACATCTATCCACCAGTTATACATAAAGTTTGTCAAACTAAAGTAAAACCGTGGCAGGAATGCACTTTAACTCCACCCATTCGGGTTTATAACGAATGGCGTAGCTCTACTTTGGCGCGAAAATGAAATATACAGTCTCAGTGAAAACATTTGATAGAGACCCCATGTGCGATACGAGCATTTATTTAAATTTATTAATGATACGTTTATTTCTTATTAATCCATCATAATTATTATTCTTGTAACATGATATTTTTATAAATAGAAATAATTACATACCATCTTATTATTTCATAAATTCAAATAAAGTGCCATATTTGTAAATGCAACTTTTGTCACTGAATGTACCGACGACAGTAGTGACCTCCAAAGATATTCTTCTCAGCGTGTGGTTTGTGGAGTTTTATGAATTTTCATAAATATTTGTCAAAAGGCATTTTCTTGTGATGAGATTTTTCATGCATTCAATGAGGGATTTTTTCCTTCATTGCGGTTGGCGGCGCTGCTGTTGGTCACAATTTTTTTTGTAGTGGTGTACATGTAATTCTAGAATATATGAATATTATTTTTGGTTATGTTTACAAAACCACCGGCTTTTGAACTCCCTTTTCTATGTTTTGAACGTTGAAATGGAGTTTAAAAGAATTTCGCTGAATTTGATCGCTTATTTCCAAGATCATCGACAGTTATCGCGGATTTGTATAAAAGATGATATACAAACAATCGGAGACTTAGAAAAATATATAGTTAAAGTGTTTGGCATTAAAAAAGGTTTCTATCTAATTTGCAAGAATTGTTTTTTGCCATCGACTGAAAATATCCAATTACTAGATGATAATGATTTAATTTAGTGAGTAAACCAACTAAATGTTTATTTTATTTGTATTAAAACTATTTATTATAGTGTTATGCCAAATTTACAAACGGAACCACATGTTGAAGAATGTAATGTAAAGAAAACTAAAAAGTCGAAAAACAAACTCAAATCTTCTGAAGAACTCGATGTTGCAGAATCTCCAAAGGCAAAGAAAAAGAAATCCACGAACAATTACAACATAAATGTTCCAGAAAACGAGAATAAAGAAGTTAAAGTAAACAAGACAGAAATTTCAAAAGAAAAGGTTAAGAAATCTGAATTCAAGAAAAATAATAAAATTAATATTAAGAACATTGAAGTGGAAACCGATAAAACCAACAAAAGTGACGAACCAAGCAATGAAGTAAATATGGAAGTAAATGAAATTGAGATTACCACAAATGGACAAACAGAAATTTATGATAATGAGTTAAAAACACGAAAAAGAAGACGTTGCATTACTCCAATTAAAAAAATCAATCGCTTATCAGCTTCAGAAATATTTTCATTGGAAAAACCTTTTAAAAGTGTAGAAGATGTAATTCAAGAAAGTGTTGAAATTTCCAACGAAAAAGTACTGGAAAATGAGAAAATTGAACCCATTCCAAATATTGTACAATCTGTGGAAGTTGTACAAAAAGTAAAACAGTTGCTCTACGAAGAACAAATGAATAAAAGTTCTGAAAATCGTAAAAGTTATTCCTTGAATGAAGTAATAGATTTCCCCAGCAATAAGTCGCCAATTAAGTTTCCTAAAAGTGGAAAACAACGTTGTAAACATTACAAAGAATATTCTGGAATCGGTAACATTTTAAAATTAATAAGTGCAGACAATAGCGTAAATGAGGAAAGCGACGACACAGTCCACAGTGAAAAAGATTTCATTACGAAACGTAAAAGAGTTAGAACACGTAGATCTAGCCGTAAACCGAAACCAGAAGCTTCTGTGAATGAATCTCTCTGTGATAGTCCAGTTTTTAAGCCTCCCAAAACTATAGCTGCTCCAAAATCTCACATTAAATTTACAAATGATGAAACTGAATCAAGTTTGGTACATTCTACACCAAAATTAATCAACAATAATGAACAAACGGAAAAAACGAACTTGTCTTTAAATATTTGTGAAAATGAATTGTCGCTTATTAAGATTAATCCGTCAGATTGTATCGAATTAACTACCATTCCAAGTGTGAACAGCGTCATAATGTTTAAGGTAATTCTAATAATCAGTCGTGTACGGAATATGTTGATGTATGATAACTGTGAGATTGAGAAGAATCTTAGAAGAGTGAATATGAGTCAGTTGATGTAGTTTTGGAATGTGGAACGTAAATCTAATGAAATATTGCTCTAATGGTATTTCAACATAAAAATTAGACATACCGGGTGTCTGACTTAAAGGAGATTAACATGGGAAATCAGTTTTTTGTTTGTTGTTGGTCGGTGTTCTACCCGATAACAAAGATTTTAGTAATTTGGTCCCGTAAATTTATTCTTAAGTTTTGAAAATTCACCGGTATAGTAAATTTTTATCGAAAATAAATATCGAACAAATAGAAGTAGGAAGGAAAAAAAAATTACTCCTCTGTGGTTGGATTACTTGGCTTTTTGTAATTTCCAAATTTACAAAATTGTGAAAACAGACGACGTTTCGGGACTAAGGGTTGGTCCCATTTTCAAGTCAACAATAAATGGAATGATTATAAATAACAGTTTATAGTTACAGTTGTATCTGTTAAGATTATTTAAGTCTTTATTAATATTTGACTGTCTTTTCTTTGTGAAAAGTTTTAAATTGTTGTAAACTGTTATTTATAATAATTCCATTTATTGTTGACTTGAAAATGGGACCAACCCTTAGTACCGAAACGTCGTCTGTTTTCACAATTTTGTAAATTTGGAAATTACAAAAAACCAAGTAATCCAACCACAAAGGAGTAATTTTTTTTTCCTTCCTATTTGTTCAATTAAATATTAACGGCTTAATAAAACGGAATCTCCATTTTGAGATTCTACAAAAAATGAAAATAAATATCGTTACCTATGTTTTGTTTTGATTTCTTTCAAGCGATTTATTTGGCGCTTGAATAAAAAATCTGTCGAAGATAAATAATCCAAATTCACTTTTCGAAAACCTACTGATAAGATTATAGTAGAGTTTAAACTCTTTAATTATATATTTTAGTTAAATTTGACTAATTTAAAGTTCAGTATTTGCTAAAAGTATTTTGAGAATTGGGCTGTTAATTACTGATAAAATCAAGTTTAAAATATATATGTGACAGTTAAACGTTATACATTTGTTTGCATTTGTAACTAATAATATTAGTTTTTGACAACTTTAAAAATTATTTTATCAGTAATAAAATAGGTAAAATGAATTATGTTAATTGATTTAGCTGTAGAATTTCATTCTATACAACTTTTATTTGAAACATTTTTCTGTAAACAATCAGAAAAGCAAAAGTAGTGGAAAACTAATTTCCCATTTAATCACCTTTGGACAGCCTTTAAACAAAATAGATGTTTGTTGGTGAAATAGAGATATGAATCATTAATTTAAAGAAACATAGCTTGATGTTATGTACCGGGTGATCTTCGGTAAGGACGAACATAGAGATTTAACATTTTAGTTTTATGAAATTTCTTCTATAAATTTTACGGAAAAAAACCGTAGAATGCAAAGATGTTTAGATTAAAAGACGTTTTTAGATTTTTTTATTACGTGCGTGGTTTAGCCCCAACTTTAAAATAAATTATAAATTCCTGTTAAATCGTTAGCAAATTTGTTTTTCATGAATTATTTGTAAACATCAATGTTTGAAGATTATAATCGTCAATTTATTTTAAAAATAAAATCAAACAATATAAAATAATAAGTTTTATTTTGTTTAATATAATTTATAAAATAGATTGATGTATCGAGTCGGCCTGTGGATCCTGAGAACCCTGGTTAGATTCCCACAGCCGACAAACATTTTCACAACAATATTTCTCCTATGACTCCCCCTCCACTAATATCTTTGGTGGTCATGATTTGATGGCTGGTAATCGCACTTCACGCGATAAATATATCACTTACCGAGATCTGTTTCGGCAGAATGCCACTCCCAGTAATGGGTAAAAGGTGTGTTGATATATTTATATGTTTATAAACTTCAGTCATTGATATTTATAAATAATTCATGAAAACAAAAGTCATGGCTATTGCTACAATTTAACAAATTTTGAAAACAGTTTTTTGTATGCATTTAATAATTTTGAACATCTTCGCACTCTACAGTTTTGTCCGTAAAATAGATAGGAGAACAGAAAATTACATAAAACTAATACCCTATGTTAAATCCGTATGTTTGTCATTATCAAGCACCATCCGATATATATACTAATGAATATTTTAAATTTTGACTTTCCTTATATTTTAGAAATTAATAATTGGAGAAAATTACACGCCCAAAGTTTCTAATTACATTTTGGCGAAAGTTACAAACGTAACTGAAAATGGAAAGATACATGTTCATATCCTTGGTAAGTTTTTTTTTCTGTTATTGCTTTTGTAAAGGTTGTATTTTATTTATTATCAATCATCTGTTGTAGCTCAGTGGTATGAAGTCGGCCTGTGGATCCTGAGAACCCTGGTTCGATTCCCACAGGCGACAAACAATTTTCATAATTTCAAAAGCTACCCCTATGGCTCCTCCACCAGTAACATCTTTGGGAGGCGTGATTTGACGACTGGTAACCGCACTTCACGCGCAAAATATATCACTTACCGAAGATCTGCTTCGGCAGTGTGCCACACCCAGTAATGGGTAGAAGGCGTGATGATATATTTATTTTATTTATTTATCTATTATTATGTCATTTCGCAATTAATCTTTTCAACTTTTCTTTTTCTGACACACCTTTTTCACATCATTTATATTCATAATTCCTTTTATACTATCAGGGACGGCGGCTTTATTTTTTTTAGTGGACGCAAAGGGCGCAGAAACGTTATAAAAAAAAATTAGCAGAAAATCATAATAATTTCATATGGTTACATAAACAAATAAAATAAAATAAATATATCATCACGCCTTTTACCCATTACTGGGTGTGGCACTCTGCCGAAGCAAATCTGGGTAAGTGTTTTTTTTTCGCGTGCAGTCACGTCAAATCACTGCTCCCAAAGATGTTAGTGGTGGGGGAGCCACAGGGGTAGTTTTAAAATGTTGAAAATTGTTTGTCGCCTGTGGGAATCGAACCAGGGTTCTCAGGATCCACAGGCCGACTTGATACCACTGAGCTAGTTACATAAACAAAATGACAATTTTGAATTGTGACACTTATGTCGCAAATGAGCGTTATATCTTTTTTTGTATGTTTATAGACGGTCATGATGAACTAAAGGAACCTACTGGAAGATTTTCTTGTCTTTCAGATGAAGATAAACAGACTGAAGATAGTTTAGATTCAATTATATTAGAACGAAGTGCTTTAATTGAGGTAAAACTAGTGAAAGGAGTTACTGGCTAATTCTTTTAAAAAAATAAATGCCATGTCAGCTAATTAAGTTTTGTAGTTATATTATAAGAATTACATTTTGTTTTTTATGTACAAATGACAAATACTAAATAATAAAATTTTTTTTGTTTAATTAAATTGTTTAAATTCCTGGATACTTCACCAACTTTGTTGGAAAATGGTATATTTTTGTATTCTGATCATAATATGCAACTCTCATATTATTAGAAAATCAAACAATATTTTTTTGTCATGATAATTTACTCGTTGCTGCAATATTATTTTCCATAAGATAAATTATTGGTGGTTGCAAAACAACTACTAAATATGGGGGGTACGCATTCAAGTATCGAAAAATCGAACTTAAAAAAAATGCAAAAATCAAATATTTACCCAATACAACGATTCATACAAAAAAATCAACTGGTAAGATTGAACTTCCTGCTGTGAAAATATGATACATAAAGATTTTTTTTTAATGTCTGAGTTTTCTATTGTCGAATATTTATTCCGAAATATATTGTGTAACCGGTATAACTAGAAAAATTCTTGTTATTGTTTGAATTTTCATTATATTTTTCAGAATAAATGTAGAGCTTATTTCTCTACCGGAAGTGCATGTTGATTCCAAAATATACTCCTACACTAATTTTAAATTTTCCATATATTTCCAAATCAGAATGTAATGATTTATATATTCTATATGTAAAAACAAAAACAAAAATCTACATGTTTCCTAAAGGTGAAATAAAAAATTATGATGCTTACGTAAGTTAAAACTGAAATCAATTACAAAGAAATATCCATTTGTTACTATCTTTTATTAACGTGGAGCTTAGCCCGCCAACCTCTGGCAGCGTGTTGGTAAGTTGGTATCACTGCCATCTTGTTTGCAGACACGGATGTTCAATGTCCTTGTTTTCAGACAGACAAATGAGACAACAGACCATTTAGTGTTTTTTTTCTTTAAGTTTCCATAAAAAGATTGAACCTGTATTCATCGAAAAGAGTGAAGAAATATTCAAAAGAAGCTAATATATTGTTTACTTGAAATTGTAAGTAAACATAACCTTGAAACAATTTTATCACTGGTCATTAAAATTGTATGCAATTGTAATTTATAGATTTATATCACATTCGGCAATCCCGAAATATGTATGAAGAAATTAGAATGTTTTTACAAATTTGTTTACAGAACAACATTTGAAGAACTATTGCCAAACTTTAACATCTACAGCTGGAGAATCGTACAAATACTTGCTAGTAAAACTTACTGATATAAAATACCAGAAATAGCTAATCAACCAGACAATATCAACTATGGAATGTATTGAAGAGCTGCGAACTGAAAGAAAGGAAGATAATGGAATTTATATTAAAGAAGAAGTTCTCATAAATGAAACACAGTGTGTTGATGAATTATATGTTGAAGAATCACGTTTATTATATGAGACAGAAAATAATATTGAAATAAAAGAAGAATTTCTTACATATGAACACAACAGTAATACTGAATTTTATCATGAATATGTTAAGAGCATAAAGTGTGAATCAATTCCAAGTGTCTCTGCTGTTTCTGTTTCAAGAATTGAAGATATTGTACATGAAGACTCTAATAGTAATAGTAAAACTAATAAAGTAACTAAATGTGATATCTGCGGTAGAAAATATCCACGTAAAATATTAGTGGACCACTATTCAAAAGTTCATTCGGATATTAAAGAGTACAGATGTTCAATATGTAAAAAACAGTTTACGCAGAAAAGTGATTTGGTTCAGCATCAAAAAAATCACAAGGGTGAAAAAAACTACGAATGTTTAATATGTAAAAAAAAGTTTATGACAAAAGGGAATTTGGTTGAGCATGAAAAATTTCACACAAGTATAAAAAACTACGAATGTCCAGTATGTAAAAAAAAGTTTATCCAAAAAGCTGTTTTGGTTAATCATGAAAAAATTCACACAGGTATAAAAAACTACGAATGTCCAGTATGTAAAAAAAAGTTTATGCAAAAAGGTAATATGGTTACGCATGAAATGATACACACAGGTATAAAAAACTACGAATGTCCAGTATGTAAAAAAAAGTTTATGCAAAAAGGTCATTTGGTTAAGCATGAAATGATACACACAGGTACAAAAAACTACGAATGTCCAGTATGTAAAAAAAAGTTTACGGTAAAAAGTAATTTGGTTATGCATGAAATGATACACACAGGTATAAAAAAGTACGAATGTGCACTATGTAAAAAAAAGTTTATGCATAAAGGTTATTTGAATAAGCATAAAAAAATTCATACAGGTATAAAAAACTACGAATGTGCAATATGTAACAAAAAGTTTATGCGTAAAGGTCATTTGACTGCACATGAAATATATCATTCAGGTATAAAAAACTACGAATGTGCAGTATGTAAAAAAAAGTTTATGCGTAAACATGGTTTGGTTGAGCATGAAAAAATTCACACGAGTATAAAAAAAAACTATTAATGTTCCATATGTAAACAAATTTTGTACATCCTTGTTTTTTAAGTAGGCATGAAAGAATTCACAAGAGCAGTAAAAACTATGTTCAATATGTAAAAAAAAGTTTATACGAAGAGATTATTTGATTAAGCATGACAAAATTCACACTGCGGATGTTCAGCATGTAAAAAAAAGTTTATGTCTAAAAGTAATTTAGTTCAACATGAAAAAAGTCTCACGGATAAAAAAAAACTACGATTGTTCCTTATGTAAAAAAAGTTTGTATATCCATGTTCTTTGATTAGATATAAAAAAATTCCCACGTGCAGTAAAAACTATTAATATACAATATGTTAAAAAAAGTGTATGTGTAAGTATTGAAATTACAATATTAATACTCGTGACTTGTATTATTTATGTACTAGATTTGTAATACCCTTAAAAGACTGTTAGGTAATCCGAAAGATAAAATCTTCAGAAATCGGGAATTTACCAATTTTCATTAACAGTTGTGATAAAGTTTATATCGGACAAACTAAAAGACAAATAACAACTAGATTTAAAAAGCAGTTAAACTACGTTAAATACGGGAATCTGGAAAAATCGAGTATCTTGGAACACATTTTTCATAATAATCACAACATAAATCGGATCATTTAAAATTACTAAAGTCAGTGAATAATATTAGACAATTAGACGCGTATAAAAGTATGAATATATTTAAATATAAACACCGCTTGATTGACATATAACATCACGTCATAAATCAACCACCTATGAAAAAAGTACCAAATACATGACTCTCAAAGTTTTCAATAGCTTGCCGTCAACTTTAAAACATATGAGTGATACTAAATGTACAAATTTGCTCAAAATTACATTAATTCAAAAAGAATTCACTATCTCAATGACTTTTTAATTGTTGTAACTCTGGTACATTCTTATAAATTGTGATAATAAATTCGGAGATTATTTACAAAATAATGTTTATGCAACTACATTTTAAACCACAAATAAGAATTATTAGTATTGTTATTATTGTATTTATTTCAAATAATTATTTCAGCTTTTCTATTGTGTACGACAAATGAATGATTTGTATTTTGTTTAATTTTTCATATTTGTATTAGTTTAATTAAGTGCAATTAATAAATTAACAAAGTAATTGCCACTTATCCTCGGGGTTGCTTGAAATCGGACTAGTGGTTAAATTTGTATAGGGGTGTACTGTATATATATATGTGAAACAATATTTGAGGCACATCAAAGTTTAAGTTTTATATCAGAAAAAGTACGAAAATTAAAAAATTAATTGGCACTTATCCTCGGGGTTGCTTGATATCGGACAAGTGGTTAAATGTGTAAAGGGATGTACTGTATTTATACGTGAAACAATATTTGAGGCATATCAAAGTTTAAGGGTGGATATGAATTTTTATATCAGAAAAAGTACGAAATTTACAAATTAATTGGCACTTATCTCCGAGGTTGCTTGACATCGGATAAGTGGTTAAATGTGTATAGGGGTATTTATATATGAAACTATATTTGAGGCACATCGAACTTTAGGGGTTGATATTAATTTTTATATCAGAGTATGTATGAAATTTAAAAATTAATTGCCACATCCTCGGGGTTGCTTCACATCGGACTAATGGCATAATATGCATATGGGTGTAATCTATTTATATATAAAACAATAATCGAGGCATATTGAATTAAATACTCAAACAACAAAATTCATATTTATTAATAAATTATTATTACTTTTATTTTTCGGTTACCATCTAGTGAATAAAATAAAATTTAATAATTTATTTTACAACAGTTTGACCTTTATCACGTGATTCAAATGTTAAACGTCAAACAAATGTTTTCTGCGGTGAGAAGTGCTGAAAGGAGAAAGCAATTGGGACTATTTAAATTTTTCGGTTGCCATCTAGTGAGCAAAATAGAATTTAATACTTTGTTATATAGCGAACATGGTATTGCTTTACAGCTTGACGTTTATCACGTGATCCAAACGTGAAACGTCAAACAAATCTTGGGATCTGCGGAGAGTAGTGTTGAAAGGAGACTCGGTATGGTGTCACCTCGCTCTTTCTACAAAATTGTGTGGAGGGAGGTCTGCTTCATGTGATGTTAAAATTATAAGTCCCTATTGATCGACTAGGCATGATGTCACCTCGCTCTTCCTATAAATTTGTTGTTTCACACAAAATTGTGTGGAAAGGAGTCTGCTGTATGTGACGTCAAAATTATAAGTCCCTATTACAAAGAAATATCCATTTATTTCTATCTTTTTTTAATATTACATGGAGCTTTGCACGCCAAACGCCAACCCCCTGGCAGCGTGTTGGTATCACTGCCATCTTGTATTCAGACAGATAAATGAGACAACAGACCATTATGTTTTTCTTTAAGTTTCCATAAAAAGATTGAACCTGTATTAATCGAAAAGAGTGAAGAAATATTCAAAAGAAGCTAATATATTGTTTACTTGAAATTGTAAGTAAACATAACCTTGAAGCAATTTTATCACAGTTCATTAAAATTGTATGCAAACTGTTATAATTTATAGATTTGAATCTCGTTCGGCAATCCCGAAATATGTATGCAGCAATTATATGAAGAAATTAGAATGGTTTTACAAATTCATACAAATTTGTTTACAGAACAACATTTGAAGAACTATTGCCAAATTTAACATCTACAGCTGGAGAATCGTACAAATATTTGCTAGTAAAACTTACTGATATAAAATACCAGAAATAGCTAATCAACCAGACAGTGTCATCTATGGAATGTATTGAAGAGCTGCGAACTGACAGAAAGGAAGATAATGGAATTTATATTAAAGAAGAAGTTCTCATAAATGAAACACAGTGTATTGAAGAAACACATTTATTATATGAGACAGAAAATAATATTGAAATAAAAGAAGAATTTCTTACATCTGAATACAACGAAGATAATGCAATTTATATTAAAGAAGAAGTTATCATAAATGAAACAAAGTGTGTTGATGAATCCGATATTAAACAATTACGTTTATTATGTGAGACAGAAAATAATTTCGGAATAAAACAGGAATTTATTACATCTGAACACAACAACGATAATGCAATTCATATTAAAGAAGAATTTGTCAAAAATGAAACACAGTGTGTTGATCCATTAGATGTTGAAGAATCACGTTTATTATATGAGACAGAAAATAATGTCAGAATAAAGGAAGAATGTCTTACTTCTGAACACAACGGCGATAATGCACTTTATATTAAAGAAGAATTTGTCAAAAATGAAACACAGTGTGTTGATGCAGTAGATGTTGAAGCAGCACGTTTATTATATGACACAGAAAATAATATCGGAATAAAAGATGAATTTCTTACATCTGAACACAACAGTAATATTGAATTTTATCATGAATATGTTAAGAGCATAAAATGTGAATCAATTCCAAGTGTCTCTGCTGTTTCTGTTTCAAGAATTGAAGATATTGTACATGAAGACTCTAAAACTAATAAAGTAACTAAATGTGATATCTGCGGTAGAAAATATCCACGTAAAATATTAGTGGACCACTATTCAAAAGTTCATTCGGATATTAAAGAGTATAGATGTTCAATATGTAAAAAAAAGTTTACGCAGAAAAATAATTTGGTTGCGCATGAAAAAATTCACAAGGGTGTAAAAAACTACGAATGTTTAATATGTAAAAAAAAGTTTATGACAAAAGGTAATTTGGTTGAGCATGAAAAATTTCACACAAGTATAAAAAACTACGAATGTGCATTATGTAAAAAAAAGTTTATCCAAAAAGCTGATTTGGTTAAGCATGAAAAAATTCACACAGGTATAAAAAACTACGAATGTCCTGTATGTAAAAAAAAGTTTATGCAAAAAGGTAATTTGGTTAAGCATGAAATGATACACACAGGTATAAAAAACTACGAATGTGCAGTATGTAATAAAAAGTTTACGCATAAAAATAATTTGAATAAGCATAAAAAAATTCATACAGGTATAAAAAATTACGAATGTGCAATATGTAAAAAAAAGTTTATGCACAAAAATAATTTGGTTGAGCATGAAAAAATTCACACAGGTAAAAAACTATGAATGTTCGTATGTAAAAAAAAAGTTTGTTCATAAAAGTCATTTGACTGCACATGAAAAATATTCAGGTATAAAAAAACTACGAATGTTTGTGTTTAAAAGTAATTTAGTTCAACATGAAAAAATTCACACTAGTAAAAAAAAGTTTGTATATGTTCTTTGATTAGGCATGAAAAAATTCACACGGGCAGTAAAAACTATTAATGTTCAATATGTAAAAAAAGTTTATGTGTAAAAGTATTGGAATTACAATATTAATACTCATGACATGTATTATTTATGTACTAGATTTGTAATACCCTTAAAACACTATTAGGTTATCCGAAAGATAAAATCAAACCTCTTCAGAAATCGGGAATTTACCAAATTTCATTAACGATTGTGATAAATTTTATATCGGGAAAACTAAAAGACAAGTAACAACTAGATTTAAAGAACATTTAAACTACGTTAAATACGGGAATCCGGAAAAATCAAGTGTTTCGGAACACATTTTTCATAATAATCACAACATAAATCGGATAATTTAAAATTACTAAAGTCAGTGAATAATATTAGACGCGTATAAAAGT
Organism: Pterostichus madidus; assembly: GCA_911728475.2. NCBI lineage: Eukaryota > Metazoa > Arthropoda > Insecta > Coleoptera > Carabidae > Pterostichus > Pterostichus madidus. The sequence continues at coordinate 29,632,268 of OU452314.1, forward strand.
ATGAATATATTTAAAAATAAACACCGCTTGATTGACAAATATTATAATTAACACACCACGTCATAAATCAACCGCCTATGAAAAAAATACCAAATACATGGCTCTCAAAGTTTTCAATATCTTGCCGTCAACTTTAAAATATATGAGTAATACTAAACGTACAAATTTGCTCAAAATTACATTAATTCAAAAAGAATATCATTATCTCATTGACTTTTTAAATTATTGTACCAAATAATGTTTATGCTACTACATTTTAAACAACAAATAAAAGTTATTAATATTGTTATCATTGTGTTGTTATTACTGTATTTATTTCAGCTTGTCTATTGTGTATGACTTAAATGAATGATTTGTATTTTGTTTAATTTTTCATATTTGTATTAGTTTAATTAAGTGCAATTAATAAATTAAAAAATTAATTGGCACTTATCCTCGGGGTTGCTTGATATCGGACAAGTGGTTAAATGTGTATAGGGGTGTACTGTATTTATATGTGAAACAATATTTGAGACACATCAAAGTTTAAGGAGTTGATATGAATTTTAATATTAAAAAATAACAAAATTGAATAACTAATAAATTAAATAATTAATTGCTACTTACCCCCAGGGTAGTTTGACATCGGGCAAGTGGTTAAATGTGTATAGGGGTGTACTGTATTTGAGGCACATCGAACTTTAGGGGTGAATTTTTATATCAGAACATGTATGAAATTAAAAAATTAATTGCCGCTTATCCTCGGGGTTGCTTGACTTCGGACTAATGGCATAATATACATATGGGTATACTCTATTTATATGTGATACAATATTCGAGGCACATCGAATATAAGGGATTGATATAAATTTTTATATAAGAGAATGTATGAAATTTAATTATTAATAAATTAATTACCACCTACCTCCGGAGTTGTTGCATATAGCTGTAATCTATTTATATATAAAACAATAATCGAGGCATATTGAATTTTAGGGGTTAATGAAAATTTTTATACTAGAGAATGTAATAAATACTCTAACAACAAAATTCATATTTGGCGCGTATTTGTCACAATAGAATATTTTCCTTAATATCCACTAAATAAATGTACTATTGTTTAAAATCAGGTAATTAGTACAAAAGCCTAAGACTATATACAATTTATTTAAGATGATTTTTGATAATAAATAATTTACGAAACATCTAATTGATCATGGTTACGCATAGCCTCTAGTGGATTTGTAATACAGGATAAAATTAAATTATTTATTCTGTCCTTTGAAAATCTGTATCTATCCTTAATGGGCTCCTATACCATAATCGAAATAATAAGAATAAAAACATATATATACAGGATGATCAAAAGGAATAGTTATAGTTGGCAATACAATTCCAGAGATCTTTTTATTCCACAGTTGGCACAACGTCAGATAAAGGCGGAAATGCTATTTGACATTTCTAATAAATACAAATAGGTTATGTCAAGAGTCTGACACTCAGACTAACCATACCTTAGACAAAGTCTGTCGTATTCAAGTCAATGCAGTGTTATGAAGTAGAGAGAGTTAAAGTAAGTTGTGGGTGAGGCGGGTGCGCGGCAAGGAGCGAGTATCCTTTGATGTTATGCGAGTTGCAAACATTTGTATAGTTATTCTTATATTCAATTACTTACTGTTTATACATCAAAGTAAAGGTTAGTTTTTGACATATTAAGTGTTTTGTATACGTACTTTTGTGTTTAAATAAATAAAATGCTCGTGTCTGATAACTGTCATCAACAAAAATGCAACCCGCATAACACCAAGGGATACTAGCTCTTTGCCGCGCACCCGTCTCACCCACAACTTACTTTAACTCTTTTTACTTCACAACAAACGCCGTTGTTCTCCGTCTAAGGTATGGTTAGTCTGAGGTCTGACAGCTAATAGTATTTTGACATTTTAAGTAATAGAAATACTTTAGAAATAAATGTAATAATAAATGTACTCAAATTTAAATGTCACTGTCAACAACAGGAAATGAATTTATGTATCAGGATTACCAATTTCAAGTAGTTTTTTTTATTGCCAACTGTAACAATTCCTTTTGTTCACTCTGTATATATTTATATATATATATCACAATGAAGTTGGTTTTCGGCAGTCCGATTGCTAAAAAAATCAATACAAATTGACATACATAAAATATACAGCAGTTATATTCATAATTTAATTAATAAATAAAAAATCAGTTTAGTTATTGAATTACATATATTTAATTATTAAAAGTACATTAGTTTTTTACAACTTTGTGAATTTTTTCATGATCGACCAAATTACTTTTTCGCGTAAACTTTTTTTTACACATTGAACATTCGTAATTTTTTATACCTGTGTGAATTATTTCATGCCTAATCAAATGACCTTTCATCAAAAACTTTTTTTTACATAGTAAACATTCGTAATTTTTTATACCTGTATGAATTTTTTCATGCTTAACCAAATCACTTTTTTGTATAAACTTTTTTTTACAAATTGCGCATTCGTAGCTTCTTATACCTGTGTGAAATTTTTCATGTATAATCAAACTACTTTTTTGTTTAAACTTTTTTTTACATGCTGCACATTCGTAGTTCGGTATACCTGTGTGAATTTTTTCATGGCTAATCAAATGACCTTTCAGCAAAAACTTTTTTTTACACAGTGAACATTCGTAATTTTTTATACCGGTATGAATTTTTTCATGCTTAAGCAAATCACTTTTTTGCATAAACTTTTTTTTACAAATTGCGCATTCGTGGCTTTTTATACCTGTGTGAAATTTTTCATGCCTAACTAATTGACTTTTTTGCATAAACTTTTTTTTACAAATTTCACATTCGTAGCTTTTTATACCTGTGTGAATTTTTTCATGCTCAACCAAAGTACCTTTTCGTCTAAATTTTTTTTTACATATTGAACATTCGTATTTCTTAATATTCACATGATTTTTCTCATGCTGAACCAAATTTTCTTTTTGTATAAACTTTTTATTACATTTCGCACATTCGTAGTTTTGTATACCTGTATGATTTTTTTCATGTCTAACTAAATTATGTTTATACATATACTTTTTTTTACATAAAGCACATTCGTGGTTTTTTATACCTGTGTGCATTTTTTCATGACTAATCAAACTACGTTTGCTCATAAACTTTTCTTTACATTGTGCACATTCGTGGTTTAATAATAACATTTTACATGGATATTCTTTACTGCTAATAGCACACTGAAATTTTTCTATTTCCTTAATCTTATTTTTTTCTGTTGGTTTAATCAATTTATTAGTTTTACAATTACTATTAGAGTATGTGGAGTCTTCATGTACAATATCTTCAATTGTTGAAACAGAAACAGCAGAGTCACTTGTAATTGATTCACACTTTATACTCTTATCACATTCATGATAAAATTTACTATTACTATTGTGTTCAGATGTAAAAAATTCTTCTTTTATTCCGATATTATTTTCTGTCTCATATAATAAACGTGTTTCTTCAACATCTAATGGATCAACACACTGTGTTTCATTTTCGACAAATTCTTCTTTAATGTAAATTGTATTATCGTCGTTGTGTTCAGGTGCAAGAATCTCTTCTTTTATTTTTATATTATTTTCATTCTCATATATTAAACGTGATTGTTTAATATCTAATTCATCAACAGACTGTGTTTTATTTTTGACAAAATCTTCTTTAATATAAATTGCATTATCGCCGTTGTGTTCAGATGAAACAAAATCATCTTTTATTCCGATATTATTTTCTGCATCATATAATAAATGTGTTTCTTCGACATCTAATTCATCAACACACTGTGTTTCATTTATGACAACTTCTTCTTTAATATAAATATCATTATCTTCCTTTTCTCCAGTTCGCAGCTCCTCATCACTTCCTATAGCTGACATTGTCTGGTCGATACACACTGCCTTTTGTTTATTGTGGTATTTTATATGAGTAAGTTTTACTAGTAAATATTTGTACGATTCTCCTGCAGTAGATGTTAAAGTTAGGAAATAATTCTCCAAATGTGTAAACAAATTTGTTTGAAATTGTAAAAACAATCTAATTAGTTAAAAAAATTGCTGCGTACATATTGTGAGACAGTCAACCTATAAATTATGATAGTTAACATATATTTTTAACTTACAGTAATAAAAATGTTTCATAGTTATGTTTACTTACAATTTCAGGTAAACAATATTTTAGTTTGTTTTGAATTATTATTGCTTTAGACTTCTCGATTAATACAAATTTAATCTTTTCATAAGTACAAGTAGCGGTCACACGTGACTATGCTATCTAAAAACAGCTGTTTGAATACGGTGCAGTGGCGTTCGGGAGTACAGCTATTTTCCTTCAAAAAAATCAATTATCTACTACTTTGTTTTTATGTTCATACCGCTATACCATTTTTAAGTGAAATCTACCGATGTTTAGTGCTAAATTATAAAAATTTTGGTATATGATTGCAAAGAAATGATAAAAGGATTTTCTAATGTTATCTACCGGGAATTTTAGTTTTTTTTACCGATATTTTATAGACTAACGTTGGCAACACTTTGGATTGACGAGTGAAGGAGAAATTGTTGAGTCATGTTTGTTTATTTACGTACTAGTTACTAATAATAATATCTAAACTAGTTTACAAGCAGAATTTAATACTCTAAACATTTATTTGAATATTTTTCCTGTAAAGTAATCAAGGAAGCAATGCTAGTTGAAAACTTATTTCTCATGTGCGTATGGTACAGTTATCGTAGAAAACTTTGTAAATGACTGTTCTATTCCAGCTACATGATGATAGTATCCACGATTCAACAAACCCAATGCAAAGTGTGGCTTCAACGTTATCTTTCACCAATCAAACAGCATGTTAACGGTTTTGTGCATCATGGGAACCTTCACCAGTCCGCTCATGATTGAGCCCTAAGTACTTCCTCATTTTTACGTTCAAGCAACTAGACTTGCATTCACGGGGTGAGTTGGGGTACGTGCTGTATATATCGAATGAGGTGAGTGATAGAAGGGTGGTTTATTGTTTAATTAGAGATGCTAGTAGTATCGTAGTAGCGTTATGTGCGAGAGGTAGAGACTTAAATTTATAACTTGAAATACAAGTGTGTTTGAGTGATAAGGATTTAACTATATGTAACTCCCCTGTATTATTGGGATTCATCTCTTGTTATCTCTATTCAAAAAGTCTCCCCAAATTTCTTTAAAACTGCCATCTTTCCGAAAATCATTAAAATATTGTAATTTTTTTTAGAAATACCTAAGTATCATTTAAAAATAGCCATTTGTTCAAATAAGTCTCCTAAAATGTTTTTAGGACAGTTATTTTTTTCCTAAAAATACCCTAGAATCATTTAGCCATTTGTTAAAAAAAGTCTTTCAAAATATCTTTTCAGTCTTCATCATTTTCTAAACAATTCGGAAGATCTTTTAAGGCAACCCTGTACTTAAATAATCTAGAACATTTTTCTGAGGCATTCATCCTGCCAAAAATCAATTCCTTAAATATTAAAAAAATTCTGAAGTAAGTTACTGAAAATTATTAAAAAAAAAATCTAGAAGTTTTTTAAGACAATCCCTCCCTCCTATTCTGCATTCTGTAGCTCTATCATTATCTGTTAATGATCGATAAGTTAATGACAACCCTTACTTTTTATGTTTAATCTGCAAATTACCACCATTTCGGCATTCTGTGATCAAAATCATTTATACTGTTAGTTTTATTTTACTTTTATGCATTTTACTCTCGTACAAAACTGCCAATATAAAAAAATATATGAGTTTTAACCACACTTTTTATGTTGGTGAGCTGGCATTTTTTTTTTATATATATATACTAGCGGTCGCCCTGGCTTCGCCAGGCCTCACGCTAGTTCCGCGGACCCTGAAGTAGAATTCACTTTTGTAGGACAGTTGACACGCGAGCTCTTCAAAAGTCCTTTCATTTGATACTAAACACGAAGAATTTTGAAGCATTTTCACTAAAACAATTGAGGATCTAAAATTATTAAATTTTGTACGCGAACCCTTTAAAAAATCTTTCTTTTTGATACAAACGTGATAGGTCAAATTTCAACTTTTTTATTTTATACGACACCAATACTTTAAGTTTGAAACAGTTGACGGTTGTAAAATTATTATTTTTTTATTTCATTTGAACTTTCTTTCAAAACTCTTTCATATCACACCAAACTCGGCATGACTCGGAATACTTTGAATTTGAAACAATTAACAGTTGTAATATTTAATTTTTTTCTTTATTCCATCTACAAGTTCTTTCAAAAATTTTTTATATGACATTAAACACGGCATGATTCCGAATACTTTAAATTTAAAACGATTGACGGTTGAAATATATATATTTTTTATTTCGTCTGAAAGTTCTTCTAAATCCCTTTCATATGATATAAAACACGATATGATACGGAACACTTTAGGTTTAAAACAATTGAAGGTCGTAAAATTTCAAATACGTGTGTTATTTCCGAAAACTAAACTAACTTGTTATAAGAATTTGTTTATTGACACAATTGTTTATTTGTAGATATTATAAATAATTTTTGGAAAAGCAATGAGCGTTCGCCGGAATTTGAACCCAGAACCTTTCACTCGCATGGTGACTGCTCTAACCAATTGAGCTACAAACACTCGGTAAATACTCATGCCTTTCGTGTAACGTTTAGTTGAAGAAATGTTAGAGCAGTTACCATGCGAGTGAAAGGTTCTGGGTTCAAATCCCGGCGAACGCTCATTGCTTTTTCAAAAATCATTTATAATATCTACAAATAAACAATTGTGTCAATAAACAAATTCTTATAACAAGTTAGTTTAGCAAAATGTTTTCGGAAATAACACACGTATTTGAAATTTTACGACCTTCAATTGTTTTTTTAATTACTTTATCTAAAGGTTCGTCTAAATTCGGAATACTTTAAGTTTGAAATAATTGACATTCTTAAAATTTCAATCAAATACGTGTTTTATTTCCGAAAAGATTTTGCTAATCTATTAAAAATCCGTTGGATGTAATTTTTGATAGTTCCACTTTTTTTTATAGAATTTATTAAGTTTGAAACAATTACCTATACTTTTTATATTTCATCTGAAAGTTTTTCTAAAGCCCTTTCATATGACACCCAATACAATATGATTCGAAATACTTTATGTTAGAAACATTTGCTTATTGTATAATTTCAACTTTTTTCATTTATCTGAAAGTTCTTCTAAAGCCCTTTAATATGACACCAAACACGATAGGTTTTGTTGCAATTTCACTAAAATAATTGCCGATTGAAAATATTATTATTTTGCCCACATGCCCTTTAAAATAACTTTCGTATTACCGATAGAAAATTTAAGTGCTCAAATGATTCCAATTCGAGTTATCTGGTTTTTTAAAATTGTACTCTGCCGTGAATAAAATTTGCTTGGTTTTACTGTATTATACTGGAGATAAATTTGGTTGGGTTTACCTGTATACTTTATATAACTTGTCAATTTGACGTTCTGTTTTAGTGGACTGTCAAAAATTGTCTTTTTAAATACACATATTTAAAATGCCTAATTATAATAAAAACGTCCCCTCATTCCCTCAATATGTGTAAAATATTTAAAAAGTTCTCTAAAAAATGTAATACTTGCATAATTTTTAATTAAAAATGCGATATGTCCACATACAAATGTCAAAATTAGAGTAGGTGTTCTTTTTTAAAATTTCAAAGCCTCCACACTCTTTGTCTGTATATTTTATAAAACTTGTCAATTTGTCGTTTTGAATTAAAACCAACTTCATAGTGGACTGTTAAAAATTTTCTTTTTAAATACACATATTTGAAATTTGTAATTATAATAAAAACGTCCCCTCAGTCCCCTAATGCGCGTAAAATATTTCAAAACTACTCTAAAACATTTAATTTTTAAATAATTTATAATTAAATATGCGACATGTCCACAGACAAATGTCAAAATTACAGTAGATGTTCTTCTTAAAAATTTCAAAGCCTCCACACTCTTAGTTGAAAATGCATGTTTTTTCAAGTTTTCTCGCACATCATGTGCACGAAAAATCGGAGACTATCAAAAGGCACTCCGCATAAGTAATCCCTATCAAATAAAAAAAGTTTCAAATAAATCGGATAAACCGTCTAGGCTGTAAAATTGTTAGACTGATCGTGATGAATCTATATATAGGGAATTAAGCCGTTTAGTATATAAGACTAGCGGTCGCCCTGGCTTCGCCAGGCCTCACGCTATGCTCCGCGGACCCTGAAGTAGAATTCACTTTTGTACGACAGTTGTCACAATATAAATTCAATTATTACAAATCTAAAACATTTCTGCATATCTTTCCATCCAATGACCTTTTAATTAATATTAAACACAATCGGTTTCGAAGATATTTCATTAAAACAACTGACGATTGAAAAAAATCCAATTCTGCTCGCGAGCTCTTCAAAAGATCTTTTATTAGATACCAAACACAATAAGTTTTGAAGAACTTTCATTAAGACGATTGATGACAGGAAAAATCCAATTATGCACGCGAGCTCTTGAAAAGACCTTTCATTTAATACTAAACACGAAGAATTTTGAATCATTTTCACTAAAACAATTGAGGATCTAAAAGTATTAAATTTTGTATGCGAACCCTTCAAAAAAACTTTCTTTTTGATATAAACGCGATAGATCAAATTTGAACTTTTTTATTTCATTACAATCGTCTTCTAAAGCCTTTTTATACGACACCAAACACGGCATGAATCGGAATACTTTAAGTTTGAAACAGTTGACGATTGTAGAATAATTTTTTTTTTATTTCATTTGAAGTTTCTTTCAGAACTCTTTCATATCACACCAGACTCGGCATGACTCGGAATACTTTGAATTTGAAACAATTAACAGTTGTAATATTTAATTTTTTTCTTTATTCCATCTACAAGTGCTTTCAAAACTTTTTTATATGACATTAAACACGGCATGATTTCGAATACTTTAAATTTAAAACAATTGACGGTCGAAATATATATATTTTTTATTTCGTCTGAAAGTTCTTCTAATGCCCTTTCATATGATATCAAACACGATATGATACGGAACACTTTAGGTTTAAAACAATTGAAGGTCGTAAAATTTCAAATACGTGTGTTATTTCCGAAAAAATTTTACTAAACTAACTTTTTATAAGAATTTGTTTATTGACACAATTGTTGTTTGTAGATATTATAAATAATTTTTGAAAAAGCAATGAGCGTTCGCCGGTATTTGAATCCAGAACCTTTCACTCGCATGGTGACTACTGTAGCATTTCTTCCACTAAACGTTGCAGTATTCGAGTATTCGAGTGTTTGTAGCTCAATTGGTTAGAGCAGTCACCATGCGAGTGAAAGGTTCTGGGTTCAAATTCCGGCGAACGCTTATTGCTTTTTCAAAATCTATATTTTTAATTATTTTATCTAACTGTTCGTCTAAAGCCCTTTCATAGGATACCAAACATGGCATAATTCGGAATACTTTAAGTTTGAAATAATTGACAGTCGTAAAATTTCAATCAAATTTTGCTAATCTATTAAAAATTCGTTGGATGTAATTTTTGATAGTTCCACATTTTTTATAGAATTTATTAAGTTTGAAACAATTACCTATCGTAAAATATATATATATATATATATATATATATATATATATATATATATATATATATATATATATATATATATATATATATATATTTCATCTGTAAGTTCTTTTGAAGCCCTTCAATATGACACTAAATACGGTACGATTCGGAATACTTTAAGTTTGAAACTATTGACAGTCGTAAAATTTCAACTTTTTTTTTATTTCATATGAAAGTTCTTCTAAAGCCCTTTCATATGACACCCAACACAATATGATTCGAAATACTTTATGTTAGAAACAATTGCTTATTGTAAAATTTCTACATTTTTCATTTATCTGAAAGTTCTTCTAAAGCCCTTTAATATGACACCAAACACAATAGGTTTTGTTGCAATTTCACTAAAATAATTGCCGATTGAAAATATTATAATTTTGCCCACATGCCCTTTAAAATAACTTTCGTATTACCGATAGAAAATTTAAGAGTGATCAAATGATTCCAATTCGAGTTATATATAACTTGTCAATTTGACGTTTTTGTTTTAGTGGATTGTCAAAAATTTTCTTTTTAAATACACATATATAAAATGCGTAATGATAATAAAAACGTTGCCTCATTCCCCCAATATGTGTAAAATATTTCAAAAGTTGTCTAAAAAATTAAATACTTCAATAATTGTTAATTAAAAATGCGATATGTCCACATACAAATGTCAAAATTAGAGTAGGTGTTCTTTTTTAAAATTTCAAAGCCTCCACACTCTTTGTCTGTATATTTTATAAAACTTGTCAATTTGACGTTTTGAATTAAAACCAACTTCATAGTGGACTGTTCAAAATTTTCTTTTTAAATACACATATTTGAAATTTGTAATTATAATAGAAACGTCCCCTCAGTCCCCCAATGTGCGTAAAATATTTCAAAACTACTCTAAAACATTTAATATTTAAATAATTTATAATTAAATATGCGACATGTCCACAGACAAATGTCAAAATTACAGTAGATGTTCTTCTTAAAAATGTCAAAGCCTCCACACTCTTAGTTGAAAATGCATGTTTTTTCAAGTTTTCTTGCACATCATGTGCACGAAAAATCTGAGACTATCAAAAGGCACTCCGCATAAGTAATCCCTATCAAATAAAAAAAGTTTCAAATAAATCGGATAAACCGTCTAGGCTGTAAAATTGTTAGACTGATCGTGATGAATCTATACATAGGGAATTAAGCCGTTTAGTATATAAGATATATATATATATAATAACAGTTACATACGTATATTAGTAAACAAAATGCGTGAATATAAAAATATCAGGGTAAATTATTCTGGTCTCAGAATACAGAAATTGTGATTATCTGTAAAATAAAAATTATCATCAACTTATCGATTATTAACAGATAATGATACAGTTAGGGAATATAGGGGAATAACTTTAAATAACGTAAAAAGTTCTGGAGACTTTCAAAAGTAATCCTGTACCCCAAAAAAATTCTAGAACACTTTTCTGACTGTCATCTTCAAAAACAAAAAATCCTGAAATCTTTCGAAGACTCACCCTTCCAATAAACATTTCTAACATTTTTTTTAACAATGGTCTTTACAAAAATTCTTCCAAAATTAATATAAATTGCTTCTTTTTTCTTGTAGTTCGCTCTCCATGTATACTCTGAGCTCATCTCCGCAGGCTCCAAGTACAACATGCTTGTTCCGCAAATGTTCAGGAACTTAAACCTGGACACGATGACCACTACACTAGAGTGCAGACGATCCTGGAGAGTCAAATTCGACTGCTGACGCCGACTTTATCGGAAGAAATGCGCTGTTTGAGACAGAGAGCTGAAGCTGTAAGACGAATGTACATCTAGCTGGAGTTGAATGAAACTAAGTCCTAGACGTGGGGCGGAGAACCTATTTATACCTTTAAGAAACAGGTAATTAATGCTGCTATTAATTATTAAAATATAGTTATATACAAGATGTTCAATTTAATTGTGCCACTACTGTTATCTCGAGAACTGTAAGAGCTACAAGGTTGGTTAAATTAGCAAACAATAGCTATTTACATAACAAATGCGCGAATTGGCAAATTACGTCTTCGTGCACGAGTTTTGTACAATGCTTTTTTTTTTGTAACGAGCTAGAATTATATAATCGACAATGAAGAAATTTATTAAATTTGAAACGTGAATTTATATTGAAAGGTAAGTATGAATTGACAATTGTTATTAGAAAACAAATTGTCTATTTTTAAAATACAGAGTGGTCAAAAGGAATTGTTAGTTAGTAATAAAAAAAACTACTTGAAATTGGTAAGCTTGATACATAAATTCATTTCCTGTTGTTGACAGTGACATTTAAAATTTAAATTTGAGTACATTTATTATTACATTTATTTCTAAAGTATTTCTATTACTTAAAAAGTCAAAATTCTATTAGCTGTCAGACTCCCGACATAACCTATTTGTATTTATTAGAAATGTCAAATAACATTTCCGCCAACTGTGGAATAAAAAGATCTCTGGAATTGTATTGCCAACTATAACAATTCCTTTTGATCACCCTGTATGTCTGTTTGATGGCGTTATAAAGCTAATGTCTCTATTTCTTTTATAAATTCCTTAAAATGTGTGTATATAAGTACAATTACCGTTTTAATAGTCAAAATTTAGAATTATAAAAAAATGGTTGTTTTTTCAAATACTTTTACTTTGCGCACTAGTGCGCAAAATAAAACTTTCCATCAGTTTCCAAGGTAATGTAAACCTCATTTTGAACGAAACTAGTACAAAAATACCATTTTCTAACAGGCAGATTCACAAAACGGATTCGCGCTAACACCGTTTTTAATATTATCTATAACTCTGTTTCAAATTAAAAAAGATTAAAAAAATGAACTAAATTTGATGCTAATTAACTATCTTTTTAACTCAAGTTAAAATAAACTTGTTTCGTACATTGAAATGGGTGAGTATGAATCTGCCTGTATGTGTATTACAAAACTATAGACAAATTATTTTTTCGACCAGTGGTTCTCAAGATACGGGTTGCAACAGTCTTATTTTAAATGGCAACCTTTTTTTTATTTGCTTATTCGGTTTAGTATTTTTTAAAGAAACAAATGACTAGTAAAATTTAATTATTTATTTTTTCACAAATTGGTTGTTCTTTGATCTAACACTCTATTGTATTTTCTTCCTTTAATATCATTCTCCCAAAGAAGTTATTAGCAATTAAAAAAAGTTATTTCATGAAGGAAAAATCAGTCCCATAAAATATATCACCACTCCATGGAAATGTAAGTTACAAAAATATTTCTGCTGGGTGTACCAATTGATCGATTAGCTTCAAATTTTTGTTAGTAGGTCCAGTAAATCTTGGATACTCGATTTTTTAAGAAAATTAAACTATTTTCACTAGCTCCGGAAGTATAGTCCCATAAAAATATGGCCAATTCATAGAAATTAAGTTATAAAAATATTGCAGGTGGAATCAATTTGCAACTTGGAAACTCCTCCAAGAAAAAGTCTAAAGGACCAGGAACTAGGAACGGAGATGGTGGCCACGGAGACCGACAGCCGGTATCATTCCACTTCTATTTGAGACACAGAGCTGAAGGTGTAAAACGAATGCACTCCAGCTACTGTTGAATAAAACGGAGTCCTAGACGTGGGGCGGAAAACTTATTGGTACATTCAAAAAACAGGTAGAACTATATTTTAGTAACCCAAACAAATTCAGTTTTGAAAAAAGAATTCACTCTAGCGATGCCAATAAAAAAATAATGCAATCCTAACTAAATCAATTATTTCTGAGAGAGTAGTTTCAGTATTTCATATATTTTGATAAGTGGCAGCAGCAATCAAGTTCAGAACTGAATTTTAGAAAATCAATACTTGTTACATTCCTACACTATTTGGCTTATGAATGTGATAGTTAGTTCCTTGTATTCGCGTGGGAATTTGTGGCGCTAGTACTTAAAAGACTTTGACATTTTGGGAAATTTAAAATTTATGTCTGACTTGAATAAATAAAAACAAATCAAAGTAAAATGTCAAGCATTTTTTGGCAATATTCTCAGTTTATGTTAAACTTACAATTTAAGTTTCATTAGTGCAAACGGGTATTAATAACGATTTTAAAGAGATACACAGTAAAACGTTACGTTTTTTTTGTGCCTTTTGTATCCATTACATTTAAAGCTGTTGCTCCACTGTAGCGAAGCAAATAAATAATGAAATATACATAATAAGCTATTATAGTTGTTTAAAAAAGTGAAATTGGTTCAAGAAAAAATTCGCAAGTTAAAATCTCGCTGACCTCAACTTATGTTAAAACAATACAAGTGTATCTGAGTGGTTTGGATTCCACTAAAAAGAAATTACTATAATTGGGATTGATTCTGTTGCGCTAAGTAACAAATAATTAAATAAATATTATCTGTTACGTTGTACAGTAAATTAAAACAAATAAATATTATCAGGCATGAAATCAAAGAACGTGGCATCGCTCTCCGTGGACAAAACGTTCATGGACAACTGCTGCATTCGAGATGTGAAGAACAACAACGAGCCTATTCTTATCGAGACCTAGTGCATCATCATCGACTACTATTATTACTGGGTGTGGGTATACCTCCAAGAAACAGGTAGAAAGTTTTATTTTAAGTGTTCATATGTCTTAAACATATTTTCAAAGATATTTAGAGCGAGTTTTTTGGGATTTTTTTAGATAAAAATTATTTTGACACATCAAAATTTTAAAATTAAGGAGTTAAATTTTAAATGATCTTCAAGGACATAGATAAATGAAAATAATGAAAAAAGATGAAATTAAATCAACGAAAATGTAGTATTTACTTTGTTCACATGTTTTATTTTTTGCATAATTTTTAAAATAATAGGAAAATGTGAACACTGTCTCTACGATTTTTCGTTAAAAACAAGTTTTCAAATCAATTTTCCTTAAGCCTTAATCAGAAACAAGAGTTCATGGATGCAAACCTCGCTGTCTTTAACTTTTACCTAAAGATGTAAATGCTTCTGACTGATTCAGATTCAGTTCTTGAGAATAATTTCTTGTTCTGCAGCGTAATATATAAATAAATAGTCGAGAGTTATAACTCTGTAGTAACTTTAAACTTCAACAATAAATACAAGTGCGTCCAAGTAGTTTTGATTCTATTAAAAAAAATATAGCAATTGTAGGAGCTGTAGGAGTGAATAAAACAATTTAACGAAGCAAAAGTTCACGATATTAGTCATGGTCATGTGCAACGTATGTCGAATGAAAGATTGACGAAATTGAGGGATAAATGAATGGATATGATTGAAGACTTGTTGCGTGAACGAAACATGAATCGGTCATATGTGAATGGAATGATGAATGTGGATGAAGAGTGGTCTGATTAATTATGGGGTGAATTTATTGAATGTACAGTGAATGTTTCAAGGGTTCGTGCTACTCCATTTGTCAGGATTTAAGATAAATAAAAAACAACAAAGATTTCATTTTATTATTTGTAATTAAATGATAACTAGTCAGATTTTAAACTGTTGAATGCTATAGGTGAGATAGTTTACTGATGGAAGTAATATTTATTTTATAAAAATACGAAAACAAATTCAAGAAAATTATTATTATTGATATTTGCAGTGGGTTTAAATATATATTAACACTTTTATTTTATCATACGCGATTATGGCATATCTTCCGTACATCTGTGTCTTGCGTAAAAGCAATTTAATTGAATTGTCTATAATTGGCCTGCATAATGACCATGAAATATTATTTTGTGTTGAGTATTTTTGATATTTTAAATATTTATTTAACGTTTTAAAATTAAATGCTAATTATAGAGACGTTATAATTTAAATGTTTTATCGGGAATTTCTGTTCAAAAACAAATAATAGATATATTACAATTTTTTACATGTTAATAACAAACGATAGCAATAATAAAATTATTATTTATAGTAATATCAAAAGTAAAATTATAAATATTGTATTTGCAGTGTATATTTTTATTCTTGTATCGTTCAAGGTAACATTTATAAACTTTAGTTAGAACTTGTTTCACAATTAGTGAGTAATTAAGCCGATCGAAACCTGCAAACTCGTAACATCGCTCGGGCTAGCATTGTCTATCTCTCTCTAGCACATTGTAGTCATTGGAATGATTGCGCAAGGCTCGTTCATTTGCCTCGAATTCGTTGTTGTGTACAGACGTAGATTCGCGCTCCGTACTATTTCTGCCTTTTAGAAGGCCATCATACCTATCAATTATCCTCCAACAACGCTAGTGCCTTCACGTGGGGGCCCAACATACTTTCTATATACATTTGGCAAGTTTTAATTAGCGTATCGCTGGCGGGTGGGGCGAGTCCCTCGCGACCAAGGTCGTAGTTTGGTGTGTAGGCGGGTCGCCCAGCTAGAGAGTATCTCTGCCGATGACTGCGTGGTCGGGGTCGCCAAATCCCCTCGTTAGAGGTGGCCTTTGGATTTCCGGGCAAGTACATAGAGGCTTCTCTTGCCACGAGCACTGTGGAATACTCTCCCTACGACTCGGGCAGGTTTTGTAGGCGTAAACCGAGAGGTCGGGGCTACGGAATATAGTCCACGTCTTTGCATTAAGTACAAGCACAAATCGGATGCTTGTCGTATATTCATTGCGCCACTTGACACTTCAAAATTAGCTATTTGTACACAGAAACTTAGGTAGGGATAAGGCAAGAACAGAAGCGAAGAAAGAACAAAGAAATCAACATTGAAAACATCGTGAAGATCAAGAAATGTATAAATGGGATGTTATGAGATGAATGGAATGTGTGGTATAAATGCTGTATGCTGCATGCTGCATGTCATAACTTGTCTATTATTCTATTTTATTGCATTTTGTTCTGAGTTTCTGTTTCAGGTTCAACAATCATCAAATGTCTTTATGTATGTTTTATTTCTAATGTTTCCAGCTATTCTATGATACTAATACATTGTTTTTATGTTTCTAGGGACATGACGAGACCTGCAAGCCTCTTCTGCGGCCTCAGCATCATCCTGAAGCAGCTGGTGTTCTAACCAGCGCCACCGGAGCTGCCGCCATCATCCTAGAGCTGGTGTTCTTACCAGCGTGTATCGTTGTGGACAACATCATCTGAGTCAATATCACTTCAACTATGTCAAAAGTTGGCTGCAGTATCAGCAGTCATCGCAGAATGTCGTCCGCAGCTCACAGCAACAATGTAAGAACATTATTATTTTTTAATGGGTTGTATTTAACCTAATATCAAAATATTAAAGTTTGTCAGCTTGATTATCAATTTAAACAGTTAATATTTGCTGTAGCAAAGCAAAACTAAATATTCGGCACAATATACAGAGTGTAAAATAAGTAAGGAATATTGAAATTAATCTCCTGAAATAATCTTTTAATCTAAATAATTAAAAAAAAAGTTTCGAAACATTTTTTAAATTATCTAGATTAAATGATTATTTCAAGAGATAATTCCAATATTCTTTACTTATTTTTCTGGATAGCTTATTTACTAACGTTTGGCTTTCAATAATTACTTTTAAAGATCGTTTAGTATTTTTTTGTGCTCAATTATTATTTTTGGTATTTGTTTAATTGTATTTTTGTTTTCTAATGTTTCCAGCTGGAGCTGCCGCCATCATCCTAGAGCAGCTGGAGATGTAATCAGCGTCACTAGAGTCGGTATTATCATCCTGGATTAGCTGGAGATGTAACCAGCGTCCTGGAGCAGCTGGAGATGTAACCAGTGCCACTGGAGTCGGTATTATCATCCTGGATTAGCTGGAGATGTAACCAGCGTCCTGGAGCAGCTGGAGATGTAACCAGCGCCACTGGAGTCGGTATTATCATCCTGGATTAGCTGGAGATGTAACCAGCGTCCTGGAAGCAGCTGGAGATGTAACCAGCGCCACCGAAGTGCAGCAACATCAGCAATGCCGAGATTAAACATCAAGTCCGCTGCTCGCAACATCTTTGTAAAAAAATTATTATTATTATTAAATTATTTGGGGAAAAGTCAGTTAAAAACAATAATAAATATGTTTTGTTTTAAATTTATAATTTACAATAACTATCTTTAAAACATATTTATTTTAAGAACTAATAATTAACCGATTGGGGTGATTAACTATATTTTTAATTCTCAAAAAGTTCTGCGATTATTTTAGAGTAAAATATTTAAAATAAAAGACATATAAATAAATTTGTATCATTTTAAAATAAAATATTTTTCTCTACTTTAATTTATGAACGATTGAAAGCAGGAAAATAAAGTTAATTACCCTTATCTGTAATTATATTTTGTAAATTAAGATAGCGAAATATGTTTACCCACAAAAATTATTTCCAATTTAAAAATATAAGTTTTAAAAGTTTTTTTTTACAATATTTAAATTGATTTTATTTTAAAGATTGGAAAAAGTGATTGAATTATTATTTAATCATTTGAATAGTTACTTATTTGTATTTAAAATAGAATTTAAATATAAAGAGCATGTGAAACCAGCCACCAAATAATTCAATGTAATTTATTATTTTATTAATATTATTTGTAACTGTTTCTAATTTATGTTGTTGTTGTTTGTTTACAGTCGCAGTTGCAGCAGCGATGAAAGCCAATTTTCCGCTAAGCGTCTTTGGAGAGGTTTTCCGCTTAGCACGCGTGTGTTCGACGTACGCGTAGGAGAATTCCTGAAAAATGGTTCAGCTTCTTGCCTCTCAAGTCCACAACCAGGAGGCTGGGACCAGGCTTTATATTTAAAATAAAAATTATATTACAAATAAATAAGATGTGGTACTAATAAAATTAAGTATTATAAAATATACTTGTCTTTTATTATAATACAGTAACAAATACATAGGTATTTATAAGAAAATGTGTTGTAAAATAAATTATTTAGGAAATATACAGTTAGCCATCGCCATTTGTCGAACTGGTGTCCCGGACTTGTCTTGAAACCGTCAACCAAGTAACCGAGGCATTTATCACCATCCAACAACATCGCCTAAGTCCTGGTCACCTTCAGCAGAGTTCCTGAAGCCGATTCCAACTGTAAAGTTCACCCAATGTGAGTAAAGTAATTTTATATTATTTATAACTTTATTTTGTTAGTAATGATTGCAAATTATAGTCTAATACTTTGTTTTTATGTTTATAAAGCCTCCACGTACATGGAATCATCTCTGTAACTGACCTGGTGCACAGGACTCATCTTGGAACCGCTAGCATCTTCAATAGTGCCACTGGAGTCGTCGCTACCTACTATAAAATTCCCGGGGTCGACATTAATCTCTCTAGTAAATCAGAAGACTCCCAAAAATAAAATAATATCCCCAATTCACCCATCATAGTATTGTATTCAATTGTACTTGTAATATAAATATTAGTGTCTTTTATACTCGTATACAGAATATTATCACTTATAGTGTAATAAAAAATTTAATATAAATGTTAGTGTCTATTGTATATAGTTTTAAAATGATAATAAATGAATTTAAAATAACTTATATTCTTTCATTTATAATATCCTTCTCTACACATCAATATTTTATGAATAAAATGATAGTTTCAGCGGTAAAAAGAAATCCAAGATGGCGTGTCATACAGACACTAATCCATTGACAAATTCACACAGATACACCAATACATAGACACTCAAATACATAGCACTCAAATAGACACCAAAACATAGACACTCAAATAGACTCACTAATAAATTGACAAATTCACACAGATACACCAATACATTGACATGCAGCAGCCGTACCAATCCATTGACAAATTCACACAAAAAGGGATAATTTGTTTAAATGTATAAGTGCGCGATCTACCATTGCTCACACACACACATACACACAAATCTCTGCCGCATCCGCCGCCACTATCCTCCGCCACAACGCCGCCGCCACTGCCATCGCCACCATCTTGGATTTTACACACACACATCAAGAAATCGCACAATAGTAATCTCAGTGGCGCCACCTTGTCTTACAGAGTTGGAACGGCAAAAAAGTGAACTAAAATTTTAATTGGTAGGCTAATTAATCATGATATTTTAATTAGCGATTTCCGCGATAACTAGACGTTATTTGGAGAAATGTTTCAAATAGAAGTAGTTTATTTTTTAATTCTCTATAACTTTTGGTTGAAACTTTTTTCTCTACAACCCTTAACTTCGCAGATACAAAAAGCCACCCTTAAAGTGAAATATCTACCCTACTAATGCAAATTTTGGGGTCGTCCGAGAATTCCGCATCGAATATGAGGGTCTAGAAGGTGCATGCAAAATTTCAGCGAGATAGAATATATCGTCGTTTATTAAGCTTTTCAAAATCAAAGGTTAACCCCTTGATGTTTGAAATCCTTAATTATTAAACTTTTTTTGATCTCATTGAAATTTTGCATGCACCTCCTAGGCCCTCATATTCGATGCGGTATTCTCGGACGACCCCAAAATTTACATTAGTAGGGTAGATATTCCACTTTAAGGGTGGCTTTTTGTATCTCCGAAGTTAAGGGTTGTAGAGAAAAAAGTTTCAACCAAAAGTTATAGAGAATTAAAAAATAAACTACTTCTATTTGAAACATTTCTCCAAATAACGTCTAGTTATCGCGGAAATCGCTAATTAAAATATCATGATTAATTAGCCTACCAATTAAAATTTTAGTTCACTTTTTAGCCGTTCCAAATCCGTACGAAAAGGTGGCGCCACTGAAATTACTATTGTGCGATTCTTTGATGTGTACGTGTGTGTGTAAAATCCAAGATAGCGACGATGGCTGCGGCGGCGGATGCGGAAGGGATGTGTGAGCAATGGGAGATCGCGCACTAATACATTCAAACAAATTATCCCTGTCTGTGTGAATTTAACAATGTATTAGTATGTCTGTGTGAATAAATATTATAAATAAAAGAATATAAGTTATTTTAAATTCATTTATTGGCATTTTGAAATTGTATACAACACGCAAGAAACATTTATATTACAAGTACAGTTTAATACAACATATGATGGGTGACAATATTGTCTGAGGCTGTTATTTTATTTTTGGGAGTCTTCTAGTTATTGTATCAGAGTAATCTAGAAGATAATGTTGACTCTTGGATTTCTGCAGACGGTTATGATGCTGTTAAAGACGAGTTCCGTGCTTCAAGTCTGCTGCAGATGTTTCCAGGTCTTTTGAGGCTTTATAAACATAAAAACAAAGTATTAGATAACTGTTTCAGGAAGGTACAGGATTTTTTGGAAGGAATATAGCTGTCTTATAAATGTTTTAGGATTTTTTTCAAGGGTATAAAACTATCTACGAAAGGTTCAGGATTTTTTAAAGGGAAAATGTCTGTCTTATAAATGTTCTATGATTTTTTTAAGGGTAGAAAACTATCTAATGTTCAGGATTTTTTTTAAAGGAAGATGGCTGTCATATATTCTAGGATTTTTTTAAGGGTAGAAAACTATCTACGTAATGTTCAGGACTTTTTAAGGAAATATGTCTGTCTTATAAATGTTTTAGAACTTTTTAAGGGTAGAAAATTCGGAGTCTAAACTGTTTAATACCAACCGTTTAAACAAGATTTTAAAAATTTCCGTCATAAAAGTTTTGAATAAAACATAAATTATTAATATAAAAATGGCTCTTAATATTTTATGTGAATATTCTTACTGCAAATTGTACATTGAAATTTTTTAATTTTCTTAATCTTATTTTTTTCTGCAGATTTAGTTAATTTATTAATTTTACTATTAATATTTGTGTATTTGGAATCTTCATGTACAAATATCTTCAATTATCGAAACAGAAACAACAGTCACTTGGAATTAATTCACTCTTTAAGCTTTTAACATATTCGTGATATCACCCTTTGTAAGAAATTATTCTTTTATTCCGATATTATTTTCTGTTTCATATAATAAACGTGATTCTTCTATATCTAATTCATCAACACATTCTGTTTCTATTATGATAATTTCTTCTTGAATATAAATTACATTATCTTCCATTTTCCAGTTCGCAGGTTATGTTTGGTCGATACTCACTACTTTACATAGTTTACTCTGGTATTGTCAGCAACTTTTACTGATAAATATCTATACAGCAGCAGATGTTAAAGTTTGGAAATAGTTCTTCAAATGTTTGTTATTTTATAAAAGAATCTAATTTGATCAAACAATTGCTGCATACATATTTTGGAATTGCCGAAAGAGAATCAACCTAAAAATTATGACAGTTAACATACATTTTGAACGTACAGTAATAAAAATGCTTCTTGATTATGTTACTTACAATATCATTGTTAACATTATAAATCATTGCTTTTAACATACATTTATTTGCAGGAAGCGCAAGAAACATAACTTAAATCAGTGTCGCCAACCATTTTAAAAATTTAAATACCCGTATTTCTTTTCTAAAGTCCTTATATGAAAATCATTTTTATTTATTATGTAGCTTAAAAAAAGAATAAATTATACATATAATATGGTCAACTTAAAGTTTGTGAGGGAAATAGTCATTATTATTTTGTATATAAAATTATAAAAAATATCAGAAAATAAAATGTGTCAAGTTATTTAAAACACACCATTTCACAACAGCCTCGGTAGCGCAGTAGGCAGCGCGTAAGTCTCATAATCTTAAGGTCGTGAGTTCGATCCTCACCCGGGGCATTTTTTTCAGTTTCTGATTTGAAACATAAATTATATTTTAATACCAATAAAATAGAGGCATTATTTTCGCAATTTTAATTAAAATTTAGCAAATTAATTTTTTAAAGATAAACTTTATTCTTTTAAATTTTAAATCTCTTATCTATTATCAGTGTGCTGTGATGAATGTTTCTTGTTCGTTTGAGAAATTATTTTGTTATTAACTTGTATCATTGATTCCGAACATTTATGTGCGATTTTTAAATTCAAGGCAGATCACAACCAATCACAACTTTCAGAAACAAATGATATAACCGTCAAAATAATTTTTGAAACAAAACACGAAACATTAATCAGAGCATACTAATAAATAAGATATAAAATTTTGGAAAATTAATAACTGGTTTAATTTTTCATTAAAGTTCATGTGGTTTTGGTATTGGCTGGGTGCGCGACGACAACGACATCTGACGGCCACATTAAATCATGCTCTCTAACCGTTGATTCATACAAGATTTTGTCTAATTTTGATAAAAACAAGATTTAAAAATCAAAATGTGTACAATTTCGGTTTTTAAGAATTAAAAACATTACTAAATGTATTATTTATGTTTATATATCACGTGATATTGTAAAAACCGCACAAAATGCTGAATAAATGTCAGAATTGTGTTTATTAAAATGATATATTTTTCTTATTTTGCTATTTCTTATTTCGCAACGGGTTAGTAATTTTTTATACGGGTAAAAGAGATGTAAATGATTATGAAAGAATGTTGATTAATAATAATAAATAATTGAGACGTTTGAATTTTTGCAGTACTCTTTCATTGTCGCATTGGTTCAAGGTTCTCCACCATAGCAGAAATAAATATCTGTCATATGGAAAGCAAAGTAAATATTTTAAATATTATTTATTACTTTACTCCTAAAAATGTTTCCTAAATTATCTCTAAAAATAATATTTTTTTTTCAAAATGTCTCCCAAATCATCTCTAAGACAGTTAATTTTCAACAAAATGTCTCTCAAATCGTCTTTAAGACTGTCTTTTACTAAGAAAATGCCTCTCAAATCACCTCTAACGCAGTAATTTTCCTAAAATATTTCCCAAATTATATTTAAAATATTTATTTTTCCAAAACATCTCTCAAATCGTCTCAAAGACAGTAATTTTTCTAAAGTGTCACCAAATCTTTTATAAAATAGTCATTTTTCCAAAATGTCACTAAATTTTCTATAAAATAGTCATTTTTCCAAAATGTCGTCCATATCGTCTCTAAGACAGTTAATTTCCAACAAAATGTCTATTAATTGACACTTACATGAACGTCAAACATTTGATTAAGTTTGTTTCAAATCCAAGGCCATCGATAGTTTTTAGACAATTTTCGTTATTTTCAAATCTAATTTGTGCCGTTATACAGCATATAAAATTAATTTTGTTTAATGGTTTGGATGAAGAATTTTATGCTCTAAAATTTTTATATGAAGCCTTTTTGCTTCAAATATTTAGTGAACCAGAAAATTACGAAATTATTATTTTACATGTTAAAATCCTATATTCGACAGTCTCGGTCACAATAACGTGAGAATGATTTTATGCTTATTTTGTCCACCGCAATCGCTGCAGTCGATTCGGCTGTCCCCACCATGACTCTGCACCTAGCGAATAGGATGCGGGCACTCACGTGATTCTGTGACGTAGGAACAGCTGTTTCGGGAAAGTTCACAGCGCCACCTACAAAATGAACTATTTTGTTGGGACGAGATTTGAAAACGGATTTCGTTTTCAAATCTCGCCCCAACAAAATAGTTCATTTTGTAGGTGGCGCTGTGAACTTTCCCGAAACAGCTGTTCTTACGTCACAGAATCACGTGAGTGCCCGCATCCTATTGTAAAGCTAATTTAAAATACTTTCAGATAAAAATAAAACATATATCATTACATTTAAAATAATAGTATTAAATCGTTTCCGGTAAAATCGAAAGTAAGATTTAGGAACTTTAAGCACAAAAAAGTAGCATTTATATTTGTACACAACTTTGTAATTTAAACTAAAGGTCTACAATTAAAAATAAAGAAATTCACTATTTGACTCTATTTTTTTTAATCACTCTGTAGAGTCCGGTAAACATTGTGAAAACGTTATTTCTTTAAAAATAAATACAGAAACAGAATTTAAAATGAAATAATATTTTTGATAGTTTCTGAAAAATTTAAAGAATTTTTTCCTTATAAATGACATATTTATTTCCATGTCATATATACAATAATGCTAGGAATACAAAACATTAAAATATATTGCGATATTTTACATTAAAATATTTTAAGATTAAAGGACAACTATTTTCCAGTGACAAACATTTCTAAATTATGTAAGAAAAAAAGACATTTTTACTCTAAAATAATTTAGGATGATTGAAATAAATTGAATAGCCTTTAATTGATAATTTAAAAGGTATTAAATAAATTGTTTATAATTGCAAAACAATTTAACAAATACCGTAATAGATCTAAGACAAAATAATAGTAAATTGTATTTTCAAAATTCAAAATAAAATTATTCGACATGTTGTAATTATTTTTTACACCAATGAATGTTTTTTTTTTAGTTACAAAAAAACATTTTTGGAAACAATACTAATTAATTACTTGTACAGATTTGCTAAAATGTTCTTAAGAATCTAGTACTACAGATTATAAAAATATTTATCATGTAGTACGCCTAATTAATTTTAATAATATTAAATTTACTACTTTTTTTTAATTGATTTTATTTATTAAACCGAATTTAAGATATGAATAGTTTAAACTTAAGATGATTTTTTTTATATACACACAAAATAAATACTTTTTTCACCATTGAATATTTTATAAATTAATATATTTAAATCTGACCTAAATTTCGATGAAACACCGAATAATTTAAGCAAAATAAGGCTTAGAACCGGCTTAAGTCTTGCTGTGTTTATACAATGATGAAAAATCGATTAAGCAATCATTTTTATAGTTTATTGTTTTAAAAATATATAAAAATTACTAATTAATCACTAACCTAAAACTAACACGAAAAACTAATTCTACTCATTGACCTTAATTATATATATAAATTAAAATCTTGATGATTAAACTCATCTTTTCTTATCAGGTTTCGACTTTTTAGCATTTGTATCATTTTCAACATTGGCTTTTCTTTTTTCCGCCGACATTTTTTGTGCAATTGGAATGTCAGAATCATCTAAATTAGAAGTTTCGAATAGAGAATCAAATAATTCTTCAGAGCTCTTTTTGTTGACGACAGGTTTAGGAAAATCATCATCAGAATCAGACATCACCATAACCGATTGCTGTTTGTCATCTTCCTTTATGGCGTCATTGTCGAAGAGCTCTTGGTCACTGTCGGATGACTCTGAGGAATCATCGATGATCTTGTAGTTGACCTTTTTAGTAGCGACAGCCCTGCGAGAGATACGTTCTCTTGGAATTTTAACAGGAGAATCCTCTGATTCGCTACTTTGTACACCAACGTCGTCTTCTTCGTCGCTGCTAGAAAGTTTTTTCTTTCTGCCCTTCGGAGAAGTCTTTTTGAAGTCTAGTTTGGTTTGAATCAAACCATCATCTTTATCTTTCTTCTTCCTTGGACCTCGTTTTTTGGGTTGGGTAGCATTGGTTTCAGGAGTTGAGCCCAGTTTGTCTTTTAGAGTTTTTTTGTTTTCTTCTAGCATCACGTCGAATTCGTCTTTTTCATCCTATTACAAAAATTATACATTTAGATACGTAATCGAGCACATTGTATAAACTCACTTCACTTCACTTAAATTAGATCAGAAAAATTTAGTGATGGACAAAAATAATTAACCGAAATGACTTTTACTTTTAAAATTATTATATTGGAAATTGTTTTTCTAGAATTATGCCGAAAATAGACTATTCATAAAATTAGTTTATGGAAAAATAATATTCTGGAAATTGGTATACTGTTAAATTGTCATTAGAAAAAAAATTAAACAAGAAAATGTATCGTAATACACTCGGGAAATCTACGATCGGGAAAATATTTAGATGCGAAATTGTCAATCGGGAAATATGAGAAATTAGTATAAGGGAAAAAGGCATTCATAAACATGCGTGAAAATTATAATACAGGAAAACGGTCATTCCAAAAAAATAATAATAATAATAATAATAAATATTCGGGAAAATGATCAGGAACGCATTATTGTAATAAAACAAATATGCAAACATTTCATTTACTACTTACAATTAATGGCATTATTTGACATATGGCAAACTATTAATTGTAATTGCTAATTGGATAGCTGTAAAAATGCTTTAAAAATGATAAGTCACTAGTTTAAGTTTTATAACTCTGATTAACGTTATGTTGCTCAAGTTATTATTACAAATACAACTTTTATTTGAAATATAAAGAAATATTTTTAAAAAAATACATTTTGAACATACCAGCGACATTGATGAATTTAATATGACATTGTTCTTCTCTTTTTTCGGACGACCAGTCTTAGATAATCCAGGCTTAGATACTTTCTTAACAACTTCTACAACAGTTGGTTCAACTCTTCGTGCGTTAGCAGATGGACTTGTATTCGTGTTGGATGAGGCCGCTTTCGCTTTTCTTCCTCCCTGAAAATTCATTAAAACGATTCATTAGAAAACTAAATAATAAATATTGATAAAATAAATGACAAACGGTTATGTAATTTTTTTTATATGTTTACTATAATTCTCTGCCCAAAAGCTTTAATTTAATAGAAAACTTGAAATATTTAGTATAATTTTTTGAAAAAAACGGTTAAGTGTAATTTTTGATACTTAACTATGAATCATGAGATGAGGACTAATATTATATTAGGACTTTAATCATTTTTGTTGTTTTACAAAATAACGATTTTCAAAATTATTAAAATATTACTACTTATAACAAATGAACCGATCATTTAGAAAAATGTTTCAAGCAAAAGTTGTTTTAAATCAAATTAGTGCTCATTTTAGTCATTACATATTTTGTAATAAACACTATAGTTTATGAAATAAATATAAAAATTTAAATAAATCCATCAATAAAGTTGTAGTACCACTGGTTGTATACCAGATGTCCACAAGAAAGCGAGACACCCCTATTAACTTTTTTATTTATAAAGATATCTAATTGAAAATTTAAATGCGTAAACTTATCATATGTGGAATCATTTTTATGTATAAATGATAAATAAATCACATCTGGTTTAACCGGAAGTGGATTAACTTTCTTAGTTTAAATGGAACAACCTGTATATTTTTATATTTTTTAATTCTACGTTAAATTCTGAATACTAAAAGGATGTGCCATAAGTAAAATTTTGTTGAAAAGAAAAATAATACAAAAAAAGTTGGCTGTGGCATTATTTAAAACATTTGAAGCTGGCAGCTTCTATTTTTGTTGAAATTGTTTTTTATGCAACTATAGCTGTATTCCATTTTCCACTTGGTTCGCTTAAATCAGTTCAGATAAATTTGACACATTACTAAATGAACTGAATTAAGCGTATTTATGCACTTATTGGGGTGAATTACTTCAAAGTAAATTAGAATCTGTAATTTTAGTACTGGAAATAAAGTGAGCGAAGTAATGCAGCGAAATACATAAATGATTTGGTTCAGTATATGTAAGTTAGATCTGATCCAAATGGCAAATGAAATATGCCTAATTTCTTGTTACTTTTGATAATTTAATAATAGTTATTTACGATATAAAACAAAATCAAATTTTATCTGCGACCACGAAATAAATTTAAATTAAAACAAAAATAATTTTGAAATGACTACATTCTTGATCTAAAAACTTTCATTTACAGTTCATAGAACGTAATATACTTTATGAAAGCACTAATGAAGTACTTATCTCACTCAAAATTAATGTAATAAGTGTAATTTATCACACGGTCGTAGATAAAAAATATAAAAACATTAATGCATCTTTCAATTCTGAACATCTTTGCACTCTACAGTTTTTCCCGTAAAATGAACAGGAGAGTAGGAAATTGCATAAAACTACTATCCCATGTTACATCCCTATGTTTGCCCTTACCACTGTCTTGAACAGCGAAGCACAAGCGGCTGTAATGTCACAGCGTGAGGCCCACGAACGCATCTGCCATGTTAAAATTCTGTTCCTAATGTATAAACTACACTGATCTCTATTTATTACTGGATTGCGTATAGCGTGTTAGAAGCGTGTGACGAGTAGTAAGGCGCCATATTGGAAAAAGTGTAGTCTCTCGGCCTACTTTCAGCGGGAAGTTCAAAATAGTCGTAGTTGAAAATGATACAAAAGCGTTATAAAAAAGCGAAAATAAATGTTTTTGGAAAACATTGCAGTAAATTAATAGTGAAATTAATTTGATGAAAATGAAAAATACATAAATAAATATATAAAATTTGTATTTGTATTTGTAATTACTGATGTCTCCAGACTATTTGACGAGTCAAGTGATATCTCAACTTTTCACCGGTCAAACGATCAGAGGCTACTTTAGTTGAAGCAAAAAACCGTACTTTTAAGTACGTTGCGCATATCACTTTTGTCAAATAAAATACGTGGTTCGTCTCTTCCGGCGAGTTATCGAATAAATGTTCATTCAACGTAGGGAAAAGGGTGCATGGAGGTTGCAGGAGCTCATGCAAAACTTTCGAACACAGTAACCCTGTAAAACCTGACTCTGATGGAATCAAACCGTTATTCACATTTAGCGCATTCCGTAAAAATTGTTCGGTTGTCTTGCATACGATAAAAACAGATTCAATCGAAAAAATCAACCCTCCTTTTGATTTAACTTCAATAAGGTCATTGAAGTACAAGTTAGATAAATATTTACTTTGAATATTTAACCCTAAAACTAATCTAACTTGTGTCATGTACATTGCTTGTTCGTTTATATACAAATGAAACAATTAATCGGTATAAAACGCACAATTCACTTACTTGTGGAAGCTGAGTCTGTCAGATCCTTTCTTCTTACCGCAGAAAACACAATTAACAACCATTTTTTCGTCGTCACTGTATTTGAATTGCGAGCGACTACCGCCACTACCGACGCTGTATCGCGGGCCGAGAGACTACACTTTTCGCAATATGGCGACGTTCAATTAGTCACACTGCGGCCTACCCCACACGCAATCCAGTAATAAATAGAGATCAGTGATAAACTACCTTCTATCTCGTTAAATATCAAAGATATTGAAGTTAAGTACATAACATAAAATGTGCTCCTCATAAAGACGAATCAATTGGACATTTTTTATTTTCAAAATTTAGTTTGACTTACGTACATGGCTTGTTTCTTCTTTTGCACTTTCTAACATGTATTTTAAAAACTATATGACTTAACTTTACTTAAAAATAATTGATAGAGGTGGACCTAAATGGCCTAAAGATTTTATAGTTAATGTAGTTTGCAATGTATATCAAATACTTCAAATAATAATTAGCTATAGCGATTACGAAAAAATGTTGTTATCAGTAAAAAATCAGAGGCAATGTTTGGAAAAAATATGTATAGGAAAATTAGGAGAGTATTCTTCAAAAGAAATTTTGTTTGCAAATATGGTAAAAGTAATGATAACTTCAGTAATGAAACAGTAGTACTCATGTGCAATATTTTACTAAATAATTATATAAAAATAAAAAATAATAATATGGAAAATACTACCAAAAGAAACCGTAAATTAGAATATCTCAGTCAAAATAAGTGATTGTGTTAATTTTTAAGATATAATTATTATTAATTAAAAAGTTTATATTTTTTCTTTCTTGTGACTTTTTATTTTGTACCTGATTGTGCGCTGTGTAAAATAAATATATCAAATATTTAATTATAGAATACTTCTTGTCTTTATTTCATTATTTTGTACTAATTTATGGACACTAAATATATATGATTATTTATATACTTTTTAAAATGTATATTACAAAGTACAAAAGAGGAAACAGTAATGTTTCTCCACAAGCTAGACTAGATTTTAAAAATAAAAATAGCCATTTGATTCGTCTTTACGAGGAGCACATTTTGTCATGTACATCATTTCAATATCTTTGATAGTTAACGAGATAGAAGCTAGTTTATATATTACGAACAGTATTTTAACACGAGAGTATATGCCTCACGCTGTAACGTCACAGAAACGCTGTTCCAGGCCTCTATATTTTAAAATTTACTAACCTTAATCTTAGTTCCGCTTGTACTATTCTTAGCAGTTTCCAATTCATCCTTTCTTTCTTTCTCTTCCACAACATCCAGTTTCTCCGCAAAAATATCCAAGTCTTCCCTCCACAGATCCGCAGGAGTCTTCTCCTTTAAAATATGCATCTCTGTCATCTTATCATCCCTTTGTTTCAACAACTGATTCTTCCTTTCCTCTGTCAACATCCACATAGACATTCCAAGAAGATAGTCATACTTCTTCACCTCTGTGAGAGCTTTGAAATCTTTCTCTGGGTCAGAGCTAGCTGCTGCTTTCTTCTTCTTGCTGGAAGTGGAGGATGCCTCCTCCTCCTCTTCTTCTTCTGGGGGTTCGGCATCGGGTTCTTCGTTCATTTCTCTCGCGACCTTCGCTTTCCATTCTTTGACGGGGTCTGCTGGGTAACCACGCTTGATGAGTTCGTCGACAAGGGTTTTGCGTTGTTTGTTCTCGACTATGATTTTTCCGGAACATTTTTCAACGATGAATTTGGCTTGATAGGTGAGTCGTTGGGCCTCGGCTTCTAGATTGGCTTCGAGGAATTCTTTGCGTTTGACGTACATGCGAAGACGCAGGCCGTAGAAGTCTTTGAGGATGGATTCTGCGTCTTCGTATCTGGAATTATAAAATAAATGTGTTATTGGCCGTAGTTATTTGGGATTTTTAAAGTAACCCAGTAGGTTAGTTTTGTTTAATTGGCACGCTTTAAGTAACCCAGAACTGATCTTGAACTGACCCTACTGCCCCAGCTATTTTAGCGGGTTGGCAGGTTGAACCCGTTTGCTATCCCTTTCTAATCAACTTGTGTTCCTTGTTATCTGTGGCGGCATCGCGATTAAATTGCGGCTCGACATTTTTCCAACTAGCTCAGTGGTATGAAGTCGGCCTGTGGATCCAGAGAACCCTGGTTCGATTCCCACAGCCGACAAACAATTTTCATAATTTCAAAAAACTACCCCTGTGGCTCCTCCACCACTAACATCTTTGGGGGCCGTGATTTGACGACTGGTAACCGCACTTCACGCGCAAAATATATCCCTTACCGAGATCTGCTTCGGCAGAGTGCCACACCCAGTAATGGGTAGAAGGCTTGATGATATATTACAGAGTGATCAAAAGGAATTGTTACAGTTGTCAATAAAAAAAACTACTTGAAATTGGTAAGCCTGATACATAAATTGATTTCCTGTTGTTGACAGTAACATTTAAAATATAAATTTGAGTACATTTATTATTACATTTATTTCTAAAGTATTTCTATTACTTAAAAAGTCAAAATTCTTTTAGCTGTCAGACTCCTGACATAACCTAAATATTTGTATTTATTAGAAATGTCAAATAGCATTTTCGCCTTTATCTGACGTTGTGCCAACTGTGGAATAAAAAGATCTCCGGAATTGTATTGCCAACTATAACAATTCCTTTTGATCACCCTGTATTATATTATTATTAAATAAAAAGAAGTCTGATGGCTAAATTAGGGCTATAAGGTAACTTTATAAACCTAGTCATTGATTAGT
Organism: Pterostichus madidus; assembly: GCA_911728475.2. Taxonomy (NCBI): domain Eukaryota; kingdom Metazoa; phylum Arthropoda; class Insecta; order Coleoptera; family Carabidae; genus Pterostichus; species Pterostichus madidus. Next base: position 29,664,337 of record OU452314.1, read on the forward strand.
TGCTGAACTTTATTTGCTTTATGGACCAAAGAATTATCGTAACTAATTTGATCAACAAATAAACCTTTATTTGCCTAGCAAGAATTAAATACAATTTCGCACATGTACTTTATAAATGTCACAGCTATTTTACATATAATAATTTGCTTGATATCATTGCTTTTGTTTCACGAGTAGGTAGATAATAGTAGCGTTCGATTTGCACCAAATCTCAGTTCATCTCACCTCACCTCAGTTTGACAGCTTTTTTGTGCTGTTCTATTTGCACTGACATAACTGAGATCAAGTGAGACACTCACCTCCCCCCTTGCCGATGCTGCACTACCTATTTCAATGGTACGTACTGAGATTTTCTACTCAGTTAGAATGGGGGTAGAATTCGTTGTTTTGTTTGTAGTTTGAATATTTGGAAGTTATTTAATATTTTTTTTAAATTGTACATGTTATTATAAATCATGTCTCACAGCTAACTGCCAACAAAAACATCAAGCAAATCATGTGTTGTCCGCGAAATGATACTACAACGTTCGTCACGTAACCGACTCAGTTCAGACCTGTCAAAACCCGTTCGATTTGTGATCGAAAAAATATCATCTCATTTCAGACAATCTCAACTCAGTTGAAATGAACTGAGGTGAGATTGTTTGCAAATCGAACGCTACTAATATAAAAATATGGTCTCGTAAGTAGAAAATATTTTGTAAAGTTATAAGATTCGTTTTAAAGGATTTCAAGTCACGTTTTTCAATTCGAGCTTTTTTCCAGTACGATCGATACCATGAGAAAATGAATTAGATTATTAAGTGATTCTTACTTTTTGATTCCTCCCGCTTCGTCGAAGAGGACCATGCAGGACAACTGGATTGCAGATGTCAACTTGAACATGTTATGCAGACCCTCCGTCTCCATGTTGGTGAGTTGTCCAGGAAGTGGAGTCACCACGAATTTAACCGTCGTGTCTGTGCTGTATTCTTTGTAGTCCGCGATCGCTGCTTTTATTTTCTCCGATCCTGATAAGAACATAATTGATCAGTAAGATTTAAGAATAATGCCCTCTATTCTGTAAATCATTATCTGTTACTGATCGAAATGTTAATGACAACTATTATTTTTCTTTTACGATCACTTCTACTTCCTGTGGCTAAAATAATTTATTCTGTTCTTTCTATTTTATTTTTATGAATTTTGGCCTCGTATGAAACTGCTAATACAGAGTGATCAAAAGGAATTGTTACAGTTGGCAATAAAAAAAACTACTTGAAATTGTTAAGCCTGATACATAAATTCATTTCCTGTTGTTGACAGACACTTGAAAATTTAAATTTGAGTACATTTATTATTACACTTATTTCTAAGTATTTCTATTACTTAAAAAGTTAAAATTCTTGTCAAACCCCTGACATAACCTATTTGTAGAAATATCAAATAGCATTGCCGCCTTTACCTGACGTTGTGCCAAATGTGGGATAAAAAGATCTCCGGAATTAGATTGCCAACTGTAACAATTCCTTTTGATCACTCAGTATAGACCACGGGCGTGTGACGTCACGATTTTAGATGTGGTCCGTAACTGTCAAACGAGTGACTCTCACATCAGTATTAAATGTACGATTTAGACTGTATAGATAGAATATATTTTTAACAAGTATATGTGCATTTAATTCCAAAACTGACAAGTTTCTATTCTGTGCATCATTTTATGCATGACAAAGTGTGTGATTTATTTTATCAAGTGAAACGTAATTTGAAGATTGTGTCGCGAGTGCATACTTTTGCAATTTTATACTGTTTATATATATTTAATATACAGAAAATAAATGTTTAAAAACAATTTTATATGTTTACTTCATAGTGTAAAGCCAAGTAATTACTATAATATACAGTAGTGTTACTTTTATTGAAATTTGAACAGTTCATTTTAGGTTAACATTTTCCAAATCATCTAATTTTGTTAAAATTTTTAATATTTTACTGTAGTATTTAATTTTTTTCATTTATAATTGTTATTGTGTTTTCGATCGTACTAGAAATTTCAAAGAATCGATAAAACGAATGTTTATGATACTATCTGAATTGAATTAAAAGAGAAAAGGAAGGTAGGTCGAAGTTTTTGGCTCAAGATATGTTGAATATTACAATATAAAAAAATAGAAACAGTAATTCAAAACATTTATATGTAGTTTTCTTTAGGTTTTGACGGTTACTGTCTTAAATGAGAATCATGTTATATAACACGTTGTTGTAACCAATGTTTTGTTGCATGAACACATTGTTGTAATCAAACAAATCGACTTTCCTTCCGCTCTTGCCCTAGGTCTTGTAATATTGTGATTATGACAATATTTTATATTACCTTTTTTATATTGTTATTGCTATTTCAGAGCCAAAGAGTCCTTTTCCCTTTTGATTCATTTCTGATAGTAACTTAAACATTCGTTTTGTCGATTCTTTCGAATTTCCACTACAATCGAAAACACAACAACAATTATAAATGAAAAAAAATAAATATTACAGTAAAATATTAAAAATTTTAACGAAATTAGTTGGATTTGGAAAATGTTAACCTAAAATGAACTGTTCAAACTTCAATAAAAGTAACACTACTGTATATTATAGTAATTACTTGGCTTTACACTATAAAGTAAACATATAAAATTGTTTTTAAACATTTATTTTCTATATATTAAATATATAAACAGTATAAAATTATAAAACTTTGCATTCGCGACACAATCTTCAAATTACGTTTCACTTGATAATATAAATCACACACTTTGTCACGCATAAAATGATGTACAGGATAGAAACTTGTCACTTCTGAAATTATATTCACATATACTTGTTAAAAATATATTCTAATTATACAGTCTAAATCGTACATTTAATACTGATGTGAGAGTCACCCGTTTGACAGTTACGGAGCACATCTAAAATCGTGACGTCACACGCCCGTGGTCTATAAAAATTTGACAAACGTCAGAACAAAACCGATGTTGTCAAAGCTAAAAAAAATTATCGACGTCGCTTATTATTAACGATGTGTTACATGATACAGCCGATTATCTGTTATTGACCGACAAGTTAATGACAACCCTCATATTTCATCATTACTCTATAAATTAACATCATTTCGGCAATGTATAATTAGAAACATTTATTCTGTTAGTTCTTATTTACTTTTATGTATTTTTCTCTGGTAAAAAAATGCTGATCCACACTTGTTACGGAGTTGTCAGTGAGCTGTCATTATATTTTTTTTAAACAACAGCTACGTATATTAGTACAAAAAATGCATAGATATAACATAAAAATGCCAGAATAAACTATTCTGGTCGCAGAATACCGAACTTTAGATAATAATAAAATAACCATGAAAAATAAAAATTGTCATTCAGTTATCGATCAATAACAAATAGTGATACAATTACAGAATTTAGAGAAATATTTACTATTTTTGTTGAATATTTTTCTATAATAATTTGAGAATGTTTGCCGAAGAAATCATAAGATAGAAGCGACAAATAACTATTGTGTATGATGGGCATGAGATTGAGAATATTTATTTATTTATTTATTACTCTGCACAACAGGAAGTAAATCCCAATTACAGAACAGGGGGCCTACAGCTTATAGTGGAATCCGAACCACTCAGACACAATAGTATTTTTTGGATATAAGTAGAAGTCAGTGAGATTTGAACGCACGGCCTCTTGCTTGCTAATTAAGAAACGCAAGTTTTACCTCGCTTTTATGCACTGAGCTACGATTGCCTGTCAATTGAGCTTTTTGATCAAAGGAAAATATATCGAATCGAAGTATAAAGAAACAGATGTATGTTGGTGAAATTGAGAGTAAGAAAACTGGACGAACTAGGAATAAATGAATGGATATGATTGAAGGTTTGTTGAGGGAATGAAAGATGAGATAAACTTTTAGTAAAAGTGTATCAAAACTTATCGTGTTTAGTATCAAATGAAAGGTCGTTTAAAAGGTTCGCGTGAAGAATTGGGATATTTTCAATCGGCATTTGTTTTGATGCAAGTGTTTCAAAACCTATCGTATTTGGTATCAAATGTATGGTTCGCGTGCAAAATTGAATGTTTTTTCGATCGGCAATTGTTTTAGTGAAACAGCTTCGAAACCTATCGTGTTTGGTATCAATAGGATGCGGACACTCACGTGACAATGTGACGTAAGAAACAGCTGTTTGGGCTTGCGATCACTGCACCACCTACAAAATGAATAATTTTTTTGGGACGAGATTTGAAAAGAACTGTTCTTTTCAAATCTCGTCACAAAAAATAGTTAAATTTTACGTGGCGCAGTGATCGCAGCCCAACAAGATTTGAAAAGACCCATTCGTTTCAAATCTCGTCCCACAAAAATAGTTCATTATGTAGGTGGCGCAGTGATCGCAGCCCAACAAGATTTGAAAAGAACCGTTCGTTTCAAATCTCGTCCCAAAAAAATAGTTCATTTTATATGTGGCGCAGTGATCGCAACCCCAAACAGCTGTTTTTACGTCACAAAACGTCACATTGTCACGTGAGTGCTCGCATCCTATTAAAAGATCTTTAGGACAGACGAGCAGAATTGAAAAGTTTTAGAACGGCAATAATTCAATTTATATTATGTAAATTGTCGTACAGAAGTGAATCCTACTTCCGACCGTTAGTTACAAATCTAAAATGAAAAATAAAATCCACTTGTTTCTATTGAAAAAATCCAATCATTTAATTGAAGTCAGCGAGATTTGAACTCGTGAACTCTTGCTTGATAGATAAAAAATTGGACCTATCGATACCAAAATAAACATGACATTTCAACTTGATATCCGAATTAGAACAAGCGCACATAAACACATTTATTTATTTTAATAATAAAACAACACAAACCGCAAACTTACCATGTAACAAACTCTCAAGCACATTCTCCTTATACACTTGTGTCCAAGTTCCAATCGGCAGCTCCGTAATTTCAATCTCATCATCATCGGTAATCGCGACCTCGCCAAACGCAGTGTACCTCTGTTCACCAGAATACTCAATCGCCCCTCTGAAGTTCTTGTACCATGGTTTCATCATAGTAGGCTCTTTGCCGTCCAGCATGGCTCGCAAGTTAGCGACGATGTCCCGAGGGTTGAAGTTCGGGATCTTGGTACGCCAACCAGTGCCGATACCGTCGGCGCCGTTCACCAGCACCATGGGGATGATTGGAATGTACCACATAGGTTCAATTTTCTGGTTGTCGTCGACTTCGTAGTGGAGGAGAGGGTCATCGTGAGGGTGGAAGATGAGGCGGGTTAGCGGGGAGAGTTTGGTGAAAATGTACCTGGAAAAGAATAATTATAAATAAATAAATAAATATATCATCACGCCTTCTACCCATTGCTGGGTGTGGCACTCTGCTAAAGCAGATCTCGGTAAGTGATATATTTTGCGCGTGAAGTGCGGTTACCAGTCGTCAAATCACGGCCCCCAAACATGTTAGTGGTGGAGGAGCCACAGGGATAGCTTTTTCAAATTATGAAAATTTTTCGCCTGTGGGAATCGAACCAGGGACCTCAGGATCCACAGGCCGACTTCATACCACTGTGCTAGCCATCCCATAAAAAAAAAAGAATAAAAGAATAATTATTGTTTGTAAAATAAATAAAATAAATATATCATCACGTCTTTTACCCATTACTGGGTGTGGCATTCTGCCGAAGCAGATCTCGGTAAGTGTTATATTTATGCGCGTGAAATGCGGTTACCAGTCGTCAAATCACTGCCCCCAAAGATGTTAGTGGTAGAGGAGCTTTTGAAATTATGAAAATTGTTTGTCGTCTGTGGGAATCGAACCAGGATTCTCAAGATCCACAGGCCGACTTCATACCACTGAGCTAGCCACCCCATTGTTTGTTAGTAACATAAATAAATATATCATTACGTCTTTTACCCATTACTGAGTGTGGCACTCTGCCGTAGCAGATCTCAGTAAATGATATATTTTTGCACGTGAAATGCGATTACTAGCCATCAAATCATGGTCTCCAAAGATGTTAGTAGCGGGGAGAGCCACAGGGTAGTTTTAATGTAATGAAAACTTTTTGTCGCCTGTGGGAATCGAACCAGGGTTCTCAGGATCCACAGCCTATTAGATTTGTTTGTTAATGATTGAGATTCATTACAGAATTAATCAAATGAATAAATGTGAGCTTCTAGTTACCACCTAGCACATTTGAATGAGTTCAAATTAATTAGACAACATAACAACATGGAGTGGCTAGCTCAGTGGCATGAAGTCGGCCTGTGGATCCTAAGAACCCTGGTTTGATTCCCACAGACGACAAACAATTTTCATAATTTCAAAAACTATCCCTGTGGCTCCTCCACCACTAACATCTTTGGGGGCCGTGATATGACGACTGGTAACCGCACTTCACGCGCAAAATATATCACTTACCGAGATCTGCTTAGGCAGAGTGCCACACCCAGTAATAGGTAAAAGGCGTAATGATATATTTTATTTTAAAGTTTAAAATTTAACTGTTGGTGCGTGAAATTAACCATTAAACAAATTACAACTATATTTTAAAATGGAAACACTGATTTAAAAGAGATATTTTTTAATTAAGCTGCTGAATACATGAATTTAGAAGATTTATACCCGGTTGCATAAAGCGATGTTAACTATGCTGTTGGTAAACAATGGCTAAGATGGTTGACATCACATTTTACGTATTATCTGATTTTTATGTTATAATTAATTAATATCAGCATCAAAATGCTTATTGTTAGTTATATGGCAATGGTAAAACAATTATATCCTTTTCAAATATTGACCTGTCAAAAATTTTGACATTTCTTACATGTTTATTTTTATTTTTTATTCTAAATCAACTTTTTCGCATAGTTAACGTTTTAGCAACCGATCCTATTTAATGCAGAATTTAATTTACTGTTTTTTTTTAAGTATATCAAGCCAATTCTCAAAAAAGTGTTAGGTAATTCTGAATTTCGGATTAGCTAATCTTAATTTAACTCCATATTAAACAATTTATTCAAATCATATTTTCAAAATCAGATGCAGGGGTTTAACTTATTCTGATTAAATCAAGAATTCTCTGAATCTCGTAGCATAAGTTTAGTATTTAATATTAGCTGTATTCCATTTGCCACTTGCTTCATTTAAATATAAAAAAATAAATAAATATATCATCACGCCTTCTACCCATTACTGGGTGTGACACTCTACTGAAGCAGATCTCGGTAAGTGATATATTTTTGCGCGTGAAGTGCGGTTACCAGTCGTCAAATCACGGCTCCCAAAGATGTTAGTGGTGGAGGAGCCACAGGGGTAGTTTTTTAAATTATGAAAATTGTTTGTCGCCTGTGGGAATCGAACCATGGTTCTTCATTTAAATCAGTTCAGATAAATTAGACAACAAGACGAAATGAACTGAATTAAGTAAGCTGATGCATTTATTGGGGTGAATTACTTCAAAATAAATTAAAATGAGTAATTCTAGTACTGGAAATAATGTCAGCGAAGTAATCCTGAGAAATAAATAAGTAATCTGGTTCAGTAAATGTAAGTTAGATCTGATCCAAATAGCAAATGGAATACGCCTATTGTTAAAATCAAAATATAAACAGTTTTATTTAGTAAATATTTACCAAATAAATACGTAATCAATAAATATTATGAAGTACAAATTAAGATACATCTTCGTTGATAATTTAATTTATGAATAATGAAACATGAAAGCATTTTCATTTCTATTATATTTAGATGATTTTTTTCATAGAATGCAGAAGTAAAAAACATTCTCTTCAATGTAAACTATTTCATATGACAAGTAATTCCGATTTATTTAAAATTAGTTATCTCACCTGGCGCTCGCAGAGTCCTTGCCACCTTGCAATCTGGTACCAAACTGACCTCTCGGCTCCAATAAATTAATATTATTACTCCCAACATAATTCTGCGCCAAATTAACAATCGTCATACACAACGAGACTTCTCCGTGATGATACGCAGACATCTCAGCCACTGAACCAGCCAACTGAGCTACTTTGACCTCTCGCTTGTCATTCCTCTTCATACAAGTGAAGAGCACCTTCCTCTGCCCGGGTTTTAATCCATCTACAAGCGATGGAATCGATCTGACGTTATCACCGTTTGAAAAGTAAACTAATTCTTTGTTGACGTATTCGGAGAAAGTTACAGTGCGGGTATTTTTAGCGTAAAGATAAACTTCGGGTAAACCGAGTTCTTTTCTTTGTTTGAGATCTGCGTTGTGACGAAGAAGCCAATCTTTGCGATTGTCGACTTCTTTCTTGCTGAAAGCGAGCAGGATGTTTCTGTCGTCGTCTTGGCCGCTGTATTTTAACGCGATTCGATGACGCTCCATGTTTTTGAAGTATTCTTTGGCTTCCTTTGATGTGGAAGTACCCAAACCTTTGTAGTACTTGACGTTGTATGTGTGATAATTATTAGTTTCTGATTTCCATTCCTCAAATTCAGGAAGTGAATAAAACGATAGTTCTTTATCTTTTTTAAAGGCTTTTACGATAGGCGTAATGAATACTTCCAGAAAGTTTAAGCGAAGTAATCCTGGCCAGAAATGATGGACGAAGTTAATGATTAAACCTTTTATATGTGAACCATCCTGATCCTGATCAGTCATAATCATAACTTTCCCGTAACGTAATGTTTTTAATTCGTCCATTGTTTGGTAAGATTTTTTGTACTGAAGGCCCAAAATTTTAATAAGTGTGTTAATTTCAGCATTATCTAAGATTTGTTTGTGCGAGGCTTCTCGTACGTTTAAAAGTTTACCTCGAAGCGGAAACACGCCAAAATGATCTCTACCCACGACTCCTAAACCGGAAACAGCTAAACATTTAGCTGAATCTCCCTCAGTTAAGATTAAAGTGCATTTATGTGCGTTTTTTGTTCCAGCATCGTTAGCATCTTCCAATTTTGGGATACCTTTTATTTTGCATTGTTTCTTACCGCTTTGTTTGGCAAGCTCATTTTGAGCTTTGAATTTAGCCCAGCTTAAGATAGTCTCAACTATTCCTGAACTAGCGACTGATTTGATGAATTTTTCGTTGAATTCGCATTTTGACCCAAATTTCTTCACTTGAGTTGTCATATTTTCTTTGGTTTGCGAATCAAAGGATGGGTTTACAATGAGACAATTTACGAATATCCACATATGGTTTTTCACTTGAAATGGTTTAATTTGTACTCCTCCTTTATTTTTCTTGTTTAAGACTTCTAGTAGTTTTTTCGAGATGGTCTCTGCGACGTAATCAGCGTGTCGACCACCTTTTGTTGTCGCAATGCTGTTAACAAATGAAACTTGTTGGAAACCGCGATCGGATATTGTTATAGCGACTTCCCATCTGGAGTTGACACTTTCATAGATGACTTTCGGTGGGCCGGTTGGATCATCTTCTCTGCTTTTTGTGTATAGATCAACATAATCTTTAAAGGACTTAACCTTGATTGGTTTTCCGTTTAGCTGAACCTTTACGCCTCTTGTGGAAGCGGCGACGTCATAAGCTCTTCTCGACATTAAAGCAACAATGTCGTCGTCAAGTTTATCCATATGAAACTTGGTTAAATCAGGGCTGAAAGTAATTTTGGTGTAATCATCATCGGTGGTTGGTTTAATAGTTGGTTCGGAAGCTTTGGTCATGTTGTTACCCCAAGTTTGTTTAAACTTCTTTTTGTAAAGTCTACTTACAGTTTCAACTGTGAATTTTGTACTAAAAATGTTGCACAATTTTGCGCCATAACCGTTGCGACCTCCAACGACTTTTTCTTCATCATCATCGTAGTTTGAAGAAGTGAGAAGGTGGCCGAAAATCATAGTTGGAACAAACATATTTTCATCTTTATGCATGACAACTGGAATACCTTGTCCATTATTCCAAATAGAAACTGTATTTGTATCTTGGTTGATGTCGATTTTAATCAAATCCATGTTTTTGTCGCGTTGTTTGTTGTCAGCAGCATTTACTAAGATTTCATCAAAGATTTTGTACAAACCAGGGCAATAGTTGATGGTTCTCTGAACCATGTAGCCTTTTTCTGTGTCGAACACCCACATTGATTCTTGTACATGTTCCACGGAACCGATGTACGTGTCAGGACGTAAAAGAATGTGTTCGAGCTGGGATTTCTTCTGATATGTTTTTTCAATAGTAGCAGAAGTCTTCTTGGTCGGTTTTACCGGCGAGGCATCAGAATCTCCGGATCCGTTCATCATATTGGCAAACATAGACTAAAATACACATATATTATGTAAACAATCATCAAAGACAAGCTTAAAGATATTTAAAGATGAAGACACTATCAAACATTAAGGTTATAATTTTGTGCAAAATTTAGATTACCTTTATATCAGCCATTTTACTTCTACTGAAGAACCTTTTTCCAAAACAGCAAAAACTAAATACATTTATCTAAAAATAAAAAATAAAAAATTCAATCGCAGTATAAATCAACAAAACATCCAAGAACGGTTATTCAAAAATTTCAAATTTTAACAGAACAAGTTTAAATTGGCTTGCGCATGCTCAGCAAATATCCGGGAGATGCCATAAATCAGATCGCATAATTTAAATAAAAATGAGAAATGCATATAAAATAAATACAGTATTTTATTATGATTCTACAGTATTATAAAGTGAAATAACTTTTAATATATGATTTCATTAACAAGTATTCAATAAAAATGGCGCCAAACAAAATGGTAGGATAATGGGTGATTCGGTTAAAATTTACTTCAACATATTAGTGCATATAAATTATAAAAATCAGCATTAATCTACTACTACAATGATATATTTTTAATATTACACATGCATATGTTACCTTCTGTATTGCACTCAATATAGTTCTGTTTCCAAATGTTATAATTATATTGGTAAATCCTATTGAATGAAAACCATGAATAATGGTGAAAGTACTCTATAATATTATTGGGCAGTTTTCGTTTTGTATATCTTGATTAGAGAAAGGCAATTACACACAATTATTAAAGCACAGTGCACTGTATTTAATTTTATAAATACAAGAACACAACAACAACATCGTCAAAGAAGCATCTTGACGGCGTACATGAAGCGACAGCGATTTTGGCGCCTCTTTAGGCTATTGTCAGAACAATTGTTTCATTTGATTACTTGATGATAATAAAAATTAAATTTTAATTCATTTCGTAATTATGTCATGTGTTATAAATAAATTAAGATAATAAACAAACATTTCTTTGTATATAAAAAAATGTATTTTCTTGTAAACGTCAAAAAAATTTTGTAAAGAAGAAGAAGACAGCATCCGAGTCAATGTCAATTTGTGAGGTTACAAACTCCGTCTTTCCGGTTGAAAATCTGAGGCAGTTGGTTTTGTAACTTGAAGGTGTTAAGAAAAATAATCTACAATGGGTTTTGGTGACTTAAAATCCGAGAAAGGCGTGAAAGAACTCAACTCATACTTAGCCGACCACAGCTACATCAGTGGGTAAGGCTCTTTTTTGAAATAAATGAAATTTTTACCATACTTTCCACATGTTACACATATGGCTGTTGCTGTTGATTTGCTTGACAGTTCATTCAACCTTCTTTTGCCGGTTTGCATCCCTATATGTAAATAAAAAATAACATTTTTTACACGTACAATCACTAAAAGAAACCACTATCACACAGAAAGTTATATTTTTAAGAAAAATTAAGTTTAAGTACGTGTTAAAACTTCTCTTTTGTAAATTGTTCATTTATTAGATTAATTCTGCAGTTTATGTCTCTCCCTCAATTTCACCAATCTTTAATTTGTAATTAATTAAGTAAATCATTTTTCTTGAGCAGATTCCAACCATCCAATGCAGACACTGACACCTTCAACGCCTTGGGAAAAGCCCCCTCAAGCAACTGCTCTCACGCCTTACGTTGGTACAACCACATCAAATCATTCTCTGAAAACGAACGCAAGAACTTTGGACTTAGCGACGCCAGTCCTCTGCAATCCGCGGGAGTAACCACAACCACTCCAGCCAAGGCTGCCGCCAAAGATGACGATGACGACGATGTTGATCTCTTCGGCTCCGACGAAGAAGAAGACGCAGACGCAGCAAAGGTCCGTGAAGAAAGACTGAAGGCCTACGCTGCCAAGAAATCAAACAAACCTGCCTTGATCGCCAAGTCGTCCATTGTTATGGATGTCAAACCTTGGGATGATGAAACTGATATGAAAGAAATGGAAAAAATGGTTCGAACGATTGAAATGGAAGGTCTTATTTGGGGAGCATCGAAACTGGTACCTGTTGGTTACGGAATCAACAAACTTCAGATTATGTGTGTGGTTGAAGATGACAAAGTTTCCGTAGATCTTCTTTCAGAAAAGATCCAAGAGTTTGAAGATTTTGTCCAGTCTGTTGACATTGCTGCCTTCAACAAGATCTAAACTTGTTCAATTTTTAATATTTATCTTGTCGTACTGATTGAAATAAAACTTTAATACTTATTTGTGTTTTCTTATTTTTGTTTTGTAAGGAATTTGATGTTAATAAAATATTTTGATGGCATCTAACATGTTATTGAACTCACTTTGGATTTATTCAAAATGTAAATTTTTAATTGGTATTAAATTGAGCTGAGCTAAATACAAAATTCATTATTTAGATTACATATTAATATTTAATGGTTTTGGTATTTTATTATAACTGGATTTTCTGGTGAAATAGAAAAATGGAAATAGTTGGAAGATGTAAATATTTTACGAACAAGTTTACATATTTTTTTACTGAAACAGGTTTGCAAGTTCTAGAACCAGATAGTAAATAGCATGATCGCAAAGGACATTTTTAACAGAATTACGTTTTTATTTTTGTTAAGTTTCTAAATATATCAAGAACTAGTTTTTTTTATTGCTATTAAAGATGTTTATTTTGTAACAAAAATTGACATTAATATTTTCCATTGGTATTTATTTAACTGCTACTTTGTTCAATACGAACATAATCACAATTAGATTATAGGAGACTTACCGAACCACCTCGATACAGTTTTACATTTGGATAAAAATTTGAAGTCGGCGAGATTTGAATGCAACAACTGTTGCTTGATTCACTGCTGCACAGCAATAAATTATTCATAAGATTGAATGCAATTAATAATTATTATCTAGAACTAAAACAGATATGCTAAACATTGGATCGTAATTGCACGTACTATCGACAGTTATTTTTGTTCCTAAAGGATAAAGTAGTATTGCTGCTCGCGCATGGAGATTGTTGATTGAGGAGTAGCCGAGAGCAATAACCATAGAGCAGCAAGGACACTGTCTGCTCGGGATACATACAATATTTCTCTACAACCATTTAGAAGCGCTTGAAAGATAATTTAAAATCATTTATGACAGTTTTTCTGTTTGGAAATTCGGGTGACAGTTTTCACGTATTCATGGTGGCTAGCTCAGTGGTATGAAGTCGGCATGTGGATCCTAAGAATCCTGGTTCGAGTCCCACAGGCGACAAACAATTTTCATAATTTCAAAAATTACCCCTGTGGCTCCTCCACCACTAACATCTTTGGAGGCCGTAATTTGACGACTGGTAACCGCACTCCACGCGCAAAATATATCACTTACCGAGATCTGCTTCGGTTCACGTTAGGATCCAGATTTACAATTCGAATAATTCGAAAATTCGGAATATTCAAAAATTCGAAAGTTCGAATCTAAATTCGAAGCTTCAATAAATTCGAACATTCGAAGTCTCGAATATTCGAAAAATTAACAACCCTATTTTATACCAGTTATTTTTATATTAGAACGTATTCTTGGCAAGGCTCGCTTCGCACGCGCTTCTAACAAACATATCCTAAACTCGTAGATCATATGCTCCTCACACTTAAACAGTTATATTAAATTTTAGCTCAAATTTTCTGAATTTTATATATTTATTTAAATATTCAATGTGTTTTTACAATAAAACTAACGGCAGTTGTGTGAAATTTTCTTTCAAATACAAGCGAAGGTTGTCGCTCCCTTCTTTTATAACTTTTGTAGATTTGTTGTGAGCATGAGTAATTCAAGATGTACTTTAATATAATCTTCTTACCAATTAGTTTTCGGAAAACAAATTGAATTAATTTTCTTAAGTCGAACTAGCAGAAGCTTAGCTAATCCAAAACTCAGGATTAGCTAAAACTTTTTTAAGAATCTGTCTGAAAACGTTTATTACTTCCATAATCAGTTGCAAATCTGTCATTTAAGTATAAATTATATCCAGATTATTTAATTTAACATTTTTCATGACCACTAAAGCATTCCATTCCATATTCAACAATTTCTTCAACCAAAACCAATTTTAAAAATCCACCCGGATCTGCAAAACAATAAAATTACTCAACAAAAAATACTTTACAGCTCATAAAACAAATCCAATCATTACCAAACAAAATTTACACAAAATCTTTCGCAATTCCAGTGACACCTCTTCAACCCACGTCTTCAGTTTGCAACCCGGGACGTTTCCATCATTTCCAAGCGTAGAGAACCACTTGTCGAGGTCGAGGTCGTACACAGGCAGTCGAGCAGCGGTTGGCAGTTTCCCTGGAGATATAAAACCACAACAAGATATCGGAGAAGCAGTAGACTAGTGTTCGTGCAAGTGAAAGGTTCAAAATGTACAAGTGGATTGCTGCTGTTGCTCTTGTGGCTGGTGCCGCATGCTTGATCGGTAAGAAAAGTGTGGATAATGGAATAATTGAAAGTATTTTGGTGTTGAGTAATTTTTGGATTGGTTGGTTGGTGATTCAGAACAGTATTTTTTGTTTGATGCTTAAATTTATAAGTTTTATAAGATTTGTATTTCAAACAATATTGATTAGCAGCTAAATATTTTTTATTTTAATTAAAATATGTTAGACTTGTTTAATAAATGTAATTAAAATTAATATTAATTTATATTTTATTTTAACTGGAATTTGAAGAGATGTTATAAAATATTTGAAACAAAAAATAAGTATTTCTGGAGTGGTCTCCCACAACTTCCTCATTCTTGTGTTGAATTGTTTCACTTTTAACTTACTGTATTGAATATGAAATAAAAGGAAAAGGCGTATTGAAAGTAAATTAAGTATAATAATTTTAAATATTATGGGAAACGAGATTTCTTTTACCATTGCTTCCCGGATTATTTTCTAGGAAAAGATTTCTAGACAATTAAAGTCTGATAATATTAATTATTTGTGTGGCAATTAATGAAACATTAAAAAAAATATTTTGAATAAATTCGTGAAACTTACCAAGTGTTTTTTAAAATTTAAAATATAATTAAATTCTGTATCAAAATTAGTCTACACATTTAATTTTAATTATTTCATTATTTGTTAATGATCGATAAGTTAATGACTATTTTTATTTTTCGTGGTTATTATATAGATTATTACAATTTTCATATTCTGAAACCAGGCTAATTTACCCTGGTATGTTTATGTCACATTTATGCATTTTATTTGCTTATTAAAAAAAAAAAAACAATATAACTGCTCGCTTCGGAAAACGTGTGGTGAAATAGTTATTTATTAGGTATATAAAACACGCAAGAAAAGTTTATACGCGTGAAGTGCGGTTACCAGCCGTTAAATCATGGCCCCAAATATGTTAGTGGTGGAAGAGCCACAGGGGTAATTTTAAATTGGTGAAAATGTTTTATCGGCTGTGGAGATTCTTGTGGCTCTACATCCATTACCATTTTTTGGGAGCATGATTTGACTGCTAGTAACTTTACGGATAAAAATATATCACTTACTAATATTTGCTTCGACAAAGTGCCACCCCTAGTAATTGATAAAGTACGTGATGATATATTTATTTTTCTTATTGCATCCATTTTTTGATATGCAAATTACAGTTTCATTTTTTTAAAAATAAATAAATAAATATTTCATCACGTCTTCTACCCATTACTGCGTATGGCACTCGGCCGAAGCAGATCTCGGTAAGTGATATATTTTTGCGCGTGAAATGCGATTACTAGTCGTCAAATCACGACCCCAAAAGATGTTAGTGGAGAGCCACAGGAATAGTATTAAGGGGGTGAAAATGTTTGTCGGCGGTGGAATCAAATCAGGGTTCTCAGGATCCACAGTCCGATACGATACCACTGTGCCACCTATTTACCGGTTATCAAATTACAACCCCGAATGATATTAATGGAAGAGTAGTTAAATAGATACGAGCCCGGCCCCACTTCAGTTAGCCCAATTTTATTTTTTCGTTTGAAGTTATATTTTATAGGTTTATTTCTCGTGTAGTATGCAAGAAAATGAAATGAAATTTTAATGAGACATATACTACAGGTGATCAAAAGGAATTGTTATAGTTGGCAATACAATTCCAGAGATCTTTTTATTCCACAGTTGGCACAACGTCAGATAAAGGCGGAAATGCTATTCGACATATCAAATAAATACAAATAGGTTATATCAGGAGTCTGACAGATAATAGAATTTTGACTTTTTAAGTAATAGAAATACTTTAGAAATAAATGTAATAATAAATGTACTCAATTTTAAATTTTAAATGTAGCTGTCAACAACAGGAAATAAATGTATGTATCAGGCTTACCAATTTCAAGTATTTTTTTTTTATTGCCAACTGTAACAATTCCTTTTGATCAGTAGTATGTTGTTAATACACAGATAAAATTTTAAGTCAATCGATAGATACATCTAGAAATGACAGCCAATGAAAGAGGAAGTAAATATTTCTGTTTTAACTAACAAAAAATTGTTTTATAAAAAAACTGTATAATAATAAAGTTTGTTTAAAATAATAATTAACTTCAATTTCATCCGCCAAACTGCCCACAAGATAATAATCATGATAGTTCATTTGTGTGTTAATTTAGTTTATGTGAAGAAAAAAAAGAGAGGTATACTGCTACACATTTTGTGGTTAACGTATATTTAATGTAAAATTTAATTAAAAATGTTGAAAATTAATTGTAGAATTTAGTAAATATAAGATACCTGGATTATTAGTATTATTTAAATTTTTAACGATAAAATTAAATTCGGGCCAACTGAAGTGGGAACGGGCACGTATTTTTTGTAAAAGATAAATATGAAAAGACGATTTTGTGAATTATTTTACAGTTCCTCTCATCTCGATATTGTCCATTTTACATCAAATAAAAAATTATTTAACTGACAACAATTACACAACTGACTATTATAGTTTAATAGCTATTTAAATAATTAAAATATTCTTTTTAATACGTAAGAATATATTTACTTAGTATATTTAGCAAAACCTTGACTCATAATTTTCAAATAATTTGCAATATTCATGGTCATATACCATCAGAAACAAAACTTATTTATTTAATTCTATGTTTCTCAAATTACAATTTCTTGGAACGCAGTAGAAATACAATAAAAATAACCGATTAAAAATTCATATAAATTCATAAATATGTATAAAATATTTTTATCGAATATTAAACAAAACATAAACAATAAACAAAGTATCTAATAATTTAAAATTACAGAAATATCTTCAAAATAAGTAATTTGATACGACTATAGTTGTATATCCGCTTATTAATACTGGATTAAATCGCGTCATTTTTGGAATGAAGTAAAAACTTGCGTTATATTTATTTTTAAATCTGACGGGTGCAGTTAAATGTCAGATTTTTTGTTAAAATAAAAATGGCTTCTGTTCATAGTTTAATTTGTGCAAATATATCAATTGTTTTTGTTGTGTTATTAACAAAAAAAAACAGTTTTTTTGTTGAAATGTCAACATACGAGTTTAATTAAAATGGTATAATTTGTTTATTATGTTAATTAAACATAAAAACAAAAAAAAACAAAAACAAAGATGAGATAATAATGTAGCTGTACTGCAAAATGCGATAACCCTGAATAGAATTTCTTAAGTTTTATCATTTAACTGTTTATATTTTTATAAATAGATACTAAGAAACTATAACTCTATCATTTGGAAAATCCATCTTTCAAAGAAACTATTAAATGATACTTTTTAACTGCCCAATTAAAATATAACATTCTTTTTTAACTCTAGTCTCTTGTCATTGTAAGAATCTTCACATTACGAGAAGTTGTAGCACAGTGCTTGTGCTATCGCTCCACAAGCTAGAGTTTGTACCTCAATGACTTTAACTTCAACCAAAAATACAAATGCGTTAGGATGACTTATAATTTGTAGATCCTTGTACTGTATTTGGAAAGAAAATAATAGTTATTTATCTATGACCGTGTGTAAAATTGACTTTTAGATGGCTGTTTTCAGTTCGTAAAACGACTGTTTAACAACAAAATTTCATTAGTTACGGGTTGCCCAGCAACGAGTGGTTTCAATTTTTAGTTACGCAAAATTGTATGGTTGCCTTGGGCGTCCACAGGGGGGCAAGCAGGGGCGCTGCCCCCTGTGTTTTAACTACAGTGGTGATCACGACTCTCGAACATAGGACTTTAACATGTAACATTATAATTTTGTCATTTCCTGCTTCCCTAAATATTTTAAGCAAAAAAGTTTGTAACAAAAGTTTTAGAGCATAAAATTCTGTATCTGAACCAATAAACAAAATTAATTTCACATACTTTGTAATGACAGAAATTAGCTTTGAAAATGACAAAAATTGCCTCAAAAATATCGATAGGCATGGAATTGAAACAAAATTAAACAAATGTTTGACATTTTATTTGTCAAAATAAATGAAATAATGAATAAAAATTTATTTTCACAGTTTTGACAGAACGTCAAACATTTGTTTAGTTTTGTTTCAATTTCATAGCTATCGATAGTTTTAAGACAATTTTAGTCATTTTCAGATCTAATTTGTGTCGTTACAAAGCAAGCAAAATTAATTTCGTATTTTATGCCCTAAAACTTTTATTTGAAGCTTTTTACTTTTAAATAATTACGAAACAGGAAATTAAAACAATATGATTTTACATGTAAAAGTCCTATGTTCGAGAGTTGCGGTCACCATATTTATATATATATATATATATAATACAATAAAAATTTAAAGATAATAAATTCAAGCTGAAACTGAATTTTCAGCAGTATTCTTATGGCCAGCTAGTGACATGTTCCCTATCGTAATTTAAGTTTATTAAGTATACACAGACACAAAATATTAGAAAATAAAATCTGTAAAACTGCTAAATCGGAATTTATTGAAGAAATGGTGTCAAATTATGGAAGAGTTATTAGAAAATTGTCCTTCCTCTACAATTCAAACCCAGACAACAAAGACTAGTAATTTAAATAAATTAAATAAATAAATAAATATATCATCACGCCTTCTACCCATTACTGGGTGTGGCACTCTGCCGAAGCAGATCTCGGTAAGTGATATATTTTGCGCGTGAATTGCGGTTACCAGTCGTCAAATCGCGGCCCCCAAAGATGTTAGTGGTGGAGGAGCCACAGGGGTAGCTTTTGAAATTATGAAAATTGTTTGTCGCCTGTGGGAATCGAACCAGGGTTCTCAGGATCCACAGGCCGACTTCATACCACTGAGCTAGCCATCCTACTAATAATAATGTTACTATGCTTATGTTAATAATCAATTATACAATTTGATCATCGCAAGATTAAGAACAAATTGATTACCAATAAATAAATTTAAATAAAATCATGACCATTAATTTATTTAATAGCATCAATAATGTCTGAAAGACGATATAAATATCTTGTTATTTGTTTATAATACTCCGTGACGTATTTGACACAGGTTAAACACAATACAATCAGAAACACGTTTAACAAGAATCGTGCAGCCATGAATATATGTATGTATGTGATTCATTTTAAATCCAGGTGCTGTGTAAGAATTTCGTCACGGTTATAGTTTCATTGTAAATAAATTAGTACTTATTATGATCATGTTACTTTTTACGCATTCAAAATTCTAATGGCTTGTTTCCATGCATCCGTCGCGTCCGTTGCAGTGCGTCCGTCGCGAAATTTGATTGGTTGAATTTGAATAATTGAAAAGGACGCGAAGCTACTTGCAGTGACGGACAGAGTTCGTCTACTCTCTACTCAATGCAGTGCGACCTTGATGACGGAAGCATCTCTCTCATATAATATGAGATAGCACTAGTGACAAATATCAAATACCACGTATTTACGGCTTGGTTTGTTATTTTATACTATCTACATATGTCTTTTGTAAATATATTTTAATTTTAAAGAAATTCTTTGCATTTGGTTAATGATTATTATAAATTTATAGGTAAAATTTTGTTAACGATGCGGGAACAATTCATTTGCTGCTTTTTAACATATTTGAAATATAAATATGAAATAATAAATATATTATTAGCCGACATTTTTTAGGTTATAATTAAACAAAAAGACGGATGCATGTGAACGCCTATATTTTCGACCGTCGTGCAGCGTGCAGCGCTGTATCCACTGCAACGGACGCGACGGATGCATGGAAACAAGCCATCAGTATTATTTTAGGTCAGTGTTTTTTTAGCTTTTTGGAGTCATGGTCCCCTTGGAGACAAAAATCACAACTAAATTCTTTCGCGACCCCCTTACAGTTTATAAAAGGCTGATTTAATAATATACATTACAAATCGAGTCGGCCTGTTGATTCGAGAACTCGAGTTCGATTCCCACAGCTGACAAACAATTTTCAGCTCATTAAAACTACCCCTGAGGCTTCCCCGCCACTAATATCTTTGAGGTGTGATTTGACGCATAGAAGGCGTGATGATATATTTATATTTACCACGATTTCAGAAACTAGTGTAGGAATAATTTCTCAGTAAGAACCCAACGAGTGCTAGCTTGTGAAGCCAGAGCGCAAGTGATTGTGTTGCAACCATCTTTGTTATTGCAAATAATATTGTTGGTGCATATGTGGACTAAATTGATAAAATATTGAATTTTATTATCAAAGATCAGAGTCTGTCGGTCAATAAATACAAATATTACAAGTAATTATCTTTGATCTATTTTATTTATCGGTAAATAAATTATTATTTTTTTATCGTTTAGTAATGGATATAAAGCCATTCAAAGCCTTGTTTTTAACGAAAAATTAAGAATCCCAATTTATAATGGCAACACCACACGGTGGGTATTTGAAAATTCACTAGACCAACAACCTGTTAACAATTCATGATATTCAAATCATAATAGGTATAAAACACTTATTTTATTCAATTTTTATATTTTTTTGAGCGTCAGTTTCGCCACTCGACAGCCGATGGCGCCACCGTCACACTAGTACTACCTTAAATATGATGTAGGAGTATTGGCAGTTTTGTGATATAAAATTTTGTGCCACATTTTTTTGCCGGACACTTTTTATTTACAAAATACTGATTTTACATGTTAACTGCCTATGCCAGCATTTACGTGGGACACACGGTATATATAAAGCTATAGATGATAAAATATGGAAAATTATGTCTAGGAAAAAACAATGGATTATAATTATTTAGGACAGTATAAACTATGATTAAGTTTTTGTCATGTGTGTAAAAACTTAAAAAGAAGATTATACGCCCAGATTTTCAGAATTAATTTACATAAAAAAGTAATCTTTTTTGACAATCTGCCAGTATTAGTAATACTCGTACGAGCATTATTTGGTGTTGTTTACTGTTGAACACAATAGAATCCTAATTCCTACGCAGAAGAAATATTTTATGTTGTTATAAATCTGTCACGA
Organism: Pterostichus madidus; assembly: GCA_911728475.2. Taxonomy (NCBI): domain Eukaryota; kingdom Metazoa; phylum Arthropoda; class Insecta; order Coleoptera; family Carabidae; genus Pterostichus; species Pterostichus madidus. Next base: position 29,686,073 of record OU452314.1, read on the forward strand.
TCTTACATCTACCATTTCAGCACGAAATCAAAGGTCATTTGTCAAAGACAAAGTTGTTAATTTACTTTTAGTTTAAACGTTGATAAATACGATGAGTGATTTGTATTTACTAATTTACTAATTTTAGTTAGTATTTATAGGGTAGGTGCAGAGCTGGGCAGAAGCTAGCTACTTTTGTAGCTTAGCTACTAGCTTAGTTACGTTTACCTTAGCTGTAGCTTAGTTAAATGTGAAAAAAGATAGCTGTAGCTTGTAGCGGACTATTTTTTTTCTATTAGCTTAAAAATAACAACTGAGGCTACTTTTAAAGCTACTCTTTGTAGCTTAAGGTTACTTTTTGTAGCCCAAAGCTACTTTTTGTAGCTTAAAGCTACCACTGTTCATTAAGAAATACGTATTAATTTTTGTTTTGTATTTGAATTGTACCTTCTTTATTGTTTTCTATAACTGTAGGATAACAAGTTATTATATAGTTTAAAATCTATTAACATATTTAATTTTTCACTTCTGTTAATTTATTCCGATATAAATAAAAATTATAGGATCTAACATTAACAGTACATTTGTCCATTTGCAATTTTTGATATTTATGTACATAATAGTAAATTAACAGTCATTATAACAAAAGACTGATCAACTGATCATATGACAATGGCAAATTTAATTAATTCCCAATAATTGAAAAAAGTAGCTTTAAAATTTAACAACTACTTTAACGAAAACTTTTAGCTGTAGCTTAGCTATATTTTACAAAATGTAGCTTATAGCTGTAGCTTAGCTATTTTTTTTTAAGAATAGCTGTAGCTGTAGCTTAGCTACTTTTTAAAGTATCTTGCCCAGCTCTGGGTAGGTAGCTCAGTAGTGTCGAGTCGGCCTGTGGATCCTGAGAAACCTAGTTCGATTCCCACAGCTGACAAACAATTTTCACCATATTAAAATTTCCCTGTGGGTCCTCCTCCATTTAAATTTATAGGGTACATGATTTGACAGCTGGTAACTGCACTTCACGTGCATAAATATATCACCTACAAAGATCTGCAGGCAGAGTGCCACATCCAGTAATGGGTAAAAGGCGTAATGATATATTTATTTATTTATTTTAGCTTGTATTTATTTGTCAAATGTTCTGATCTATTTGAATTTATTCTAAAAATGACATGATAAATAGAATTTCCGCCTTTACCTGGAGTTATGCAAACTGTGAAGTAAAAAAATAATAATTCCCAGAATTGTATTGTCATTTGAAACAGTTACTTCTTATCAGCCTGTAAAATAACAGTTTATAGAGAATAAATTTCTGCATCTAATCCAATCAAACGATTTCATTTTAGCAATTTAACGACCACGAAAATTAAATTTAAGAGTTACAAAAAAAATCATATTTGTAACAAGTAGCCAAGAAATTAGAACAAAATATATGATGTAATATTTTATATATTTATTTTTTTAAATTCTCATACAGTCCAATTTTCAAAAGTGTTTTACCTAATCCTGAATTTTGCATTAGATAAATGAAGCTAAATCGTATTTTAAAAAAAAAAAAATAATAATATAAATATATCATCACGCCTTTTACCCATTACTGAGTGTGGCACTCTGCCGAAGCAGATCTCGATAAGTGATATATTTATGCGCGTGAAGTGCGGTTACCAGCCGTTAAATCACGGCTCCCAAAGATGTTAGTGTTGGGGGAGCCACAGGGGTAATTTTAAATTGGTGAAAATGTTTTGTCGGCTTTGGGGATCGAACCAGGGTTCTTTGGATCCCCAGGCCGACTTGCTACCACTGTGCCGTTACCCCATAATTTTTAATGTTATTTTTGTTATTATTTCCTTATCAAAAAAAATTAAATATACTAATCTTATTACTACTTAGTTTTCGGAAGTAATTCGTAATAACTTTTTCAAATTGGACTAGAATAATCCAAAATTCACGAATAGCTAACAACTTTTTCAGCCTAATTCTCAAAAGAGTTTTAGCTGGAATCTAGCTAATCCTGAATTTTGGATTTGTCAAATTAAGCTAAACCATTTTCCCAAAAGAATTTATATAAACTTTAATATAATCTTCTTATCATTTAGTTTTCGGAAAATGAATTGAATTAACTTTTTAAAGTCGAACTAGCATAAAATTACCTAATCTAAATTTAGGAATAGCTAAAACTTTTTTTGAGAATCTGGCTGTTTGAGAATTGGGCTTGTAATTTTTAATTTAATGATTTTTAAGTTCTACTGTTTTATTTAAATTTTAATTATTCATGTTTAACGAATGTTACAATATTAATTTGACAGCAAAAACATTATAAATTTGTTCGTATTTTGTTACAAGTAGTTAAAAACACCATATTTTTTTACTTTTATACTTAATTTTTTAGGTAACAAACTATTATGAACAAAATTTGTTTTTTAATTTATATAAATAAATATATCATCACGCCTTTCTACCCATTACTGGGTGTGGCACTCTGCCGAACCAGATCTCGGTAACTGATATATTTTGCGCGTGAAGTGCGGTTACCAGTCGTCAAATCACTTCATACCACTGAGCTAGAAGAATTAAAATCTCTAGAACTTTTATTTGAAGTACTTTTCTTTAAAATTATTTTAGAATTAATGACAGTAGAAAAATTGGTTTCAAATGTTAAATAAACATCTATGTTCCGATCATTATAAAACTACTATATAAAATAATTATAATGAATGCAGCAACATTTTGACCTTACGATTATTAGCTAAATATATTTGTGGAATGTTTATTTTGAAGATGTTTATCTTCTAATTTGCATAACTGATTACTGTTTCATAGTTTATTTAAAATTATACAGTAAGCTGTAAAGTGTTGTAAACAGTTAAATTCATTCAAAAAAACATTAAATATTTTGATAGTGAAGTTGTTTTTATATCTAATATAATAAATTATCAGAGGCAATCAAATTACATTTGACATTTTCTAACGACAAAACAGGATTTTCGAGTATTCACTAAAGTATTTTTAATTTTAAACGCACCGTTACGCTGATGAAATTATCATTATAAAATAACACAAAACTTGATTTATTAATTTATTATTCGTAAATAATTATATAAATAAATATTTTAAGTTTGAACCTAAAAGAATTTTTAGTCAAGAATAATACAGTGATCAAAAGGAATTGTTACAGTTGGCAATATAATTCCGGAGATCTTTTTATTTCACAGTTGGTACAACGCCAGGTAAAGGCGGAAATCTCAGACTAACCATACCTTAGACAAAGTCTGTCGTATTCAAGTCAATGCAGTGTTATGAAGTAGAGAGAGTTAAAGTAAGTTGTGGGTGAGGCGGGTGCGCGGCAAGGAGCGAGTATCCTTTGATGTTATGCGAGTTGCAAACATTTGTATAGTTATTCTTATATTCAATTACTTACTGTTTATACATCAAAGTAAAGGTTAGTTTTTGACATATTAAGTGTTTTGTATACGTACTTTTGTGTTTAAATAAATAAAATGCTCGTGTCTAATAACTGTCATCAACAAAAATGCAACCCGCATAACACCAAGGGATACTAGCTCTTTGCCGCGCACCCGTCTCATCAACAACTTACTTTAACTCTTTTTACTTCACAACAAACGCCGTTGTTCTCCGTCTAAGGTATGGTTAGTCTGAGGCGGAAATGCTATTTGACATTTCTAATAAATACAAATAGGTTATGTCAGGAGTCTGACACTCAGACAAAACATTACTAGACAAATTCTGCCGTATTCAAGTCAATGCAGTGTTGTGAAGCAGAAAGAGTTGGAGTAACTTGTTGGTGAGGCGGGTGCGCGGCAAGGAGCGAGTACCCTTTGATGTTATGCAAGTTGCAAACATTTGTGTAGTTATTTTTATATTCAATTACTTACTTTTCACACATCAAAGTAAAGGTTAGTTTTTGACATATTAAGTGTTTTGTATACGCACTTTTGTATTTAAATAAATAAAATGCTCGTGTCTGATAATTGTCATCAACATAAATGCAACCTGCATAACATCAACTTGTACTAGCTCTTTGCCGCGCACCCACCTCTTCAGCCAGTTATTCTAACCCTTTCTACTTCACAACAAACGCCGTTGTTCTCCGTCTAGTAATGTTTTGTCTGAGGTCTGACAGCTAATAGAATGCGGGCACTCACGTGACATTGTGACGTAAAAACAGCTGTTCGGGCAAAGATGACTGCGCCACCTACAAAATGAACTATTTTTTTGGGACGAGATTTGAAAAGAACGATTCTTTTCAAATCTTGTTGGGCTACGATCACTGCGCCACCTATAAAATGAACTATTTTTTTGGGACGAGATTTGAAAAGAACGGTTTTTTACAAATCTATAGAATTTTGACTTTTTAAGTAATAGGATGCGGGCACTCACGTGACAATGTAACGTTTTATGATGTAAAAACAGCTGTTTGAGTTTGCGATCACTGCTCCACCTACAAAATGAACTATTTTTTTGTCGGACGAGATTTGAAAAGAATCGTTTTTTCCACCATAAATTAGCTGATCGACTAACGGATCCTGTTAACACTAGTGGGCAATACTTAATACAGTGCTAGTCAATGTTACGTCATTCTGAATTATTCATGGTCAAAACAAAAAACAAATAGGTACATAATAAATGCTGTCTTTTCGCATGAATCCGGGACAATCTCAACACGATTTTGCAACAGGATGCTGTGACCCGACTGTCATTTGTTTCATCAGGATTTCCCATCGTGAAACAATGCAAAAACTTTCAGATAGACATAAATTTCAAAATATTATTTTTTTTACATAATACAAATACAAATACACATAACAAATAGACAAAAAAATATTTAAATTTGTGAAATAAATTACTAGTCTTTGTCGTCTGGGTTTGAATTGAAGAAGGACAATCTTCGAATAATTCTTCCATAAATTGACACCATTTCTTCAATAAATACCGATTTACAGTTTTTATTTTCTAATATTTTGTGTCCGTGTATACTTAATAAACTTAGATTATTCAATCGTTACGATAGGGAACATGTCGCTAGCTGGCCATAAGAATACTGCTGGAAAGTTTCAGCTTCAATTTATTATCTTTAAACTTATAACTTAATTTTTATTTTATTTATATATACATATACAGGATGGTGACCGCGACTCTCGAACATAGGATTTTAACATGTAAAATCATATTGATTTAATTTCCAGCTTCATAATTATTTAAAACAAAAAAGCTTCAAATAAAAGTTTCAGGGAATAAAATACGAAATTAATTTTGCATGCTTTGTAACGGCACAAATTAGAACTGAAAATGAAAAAAATTGTCTCAAAACTATCTATAGCTATGAAATTGAAACAAAACTAAACAAATGTTTGATGTTCAATCTGTCAAAACTGACAAAATAAATTCTTTATTTATTACTTCATTTATTTTGTCAGATAAAACGTCAAACATTTGTTTAATTTTGTTTCAATTACATGCCTAACGATAGTTTTGAGGCAATTTTCGTCATTTTCAAATCTAATTTCTGTCGTTACAAAGTATGTAAAAATTAATTTTGTTTATTGGTTCAGATGCAGAATTTTAAGCCCTAAAACTTTTATTTCAAGCTTTTTTGCTTAAAATATTTAGGGAAGCAGGAAATTACATAATTATAATTTTACATGTTAAAGTCCTATGTTCGAGAGTCGTGGTCACCACCCTAATTAATATCCGGGGGTGGGAGGCGCCCCGACTTGCCCCCCCCTTGCGGACGCCCATGAATATAACGTTATTTGCATTAAGTATACATTAAAATTTATGTAGTCAGAAGAAGCAATAAAATGTATGTAAGGATATATTATTTAAAATATTACGTCAAAAAGGATGTAGCAAGTTTCAAATGAATCATGTATGTAAATAGTTCAAGATTGTTTCGAAAACATTGGGAACAAAATAATTAATGAACTTGACCTATAGAGATGCAGAATTTTATAACAATAAACGTCGTGACTCATGGGTGACAATGTACTTTTGACATTTTGTTCACACTTTATATGGTTATATGAATTGGAAATATTTTTCAAGTTTGTAAAGAAATAAAAGTATTTCGAGATGTCCTGTAATATACATCACAAATTTGAACTTACCGTGTAGGAGTAATATGTCTTCTATATTTCATCTGAAACAGGAAAATAACAGAATTTATTTTAATTAATTTAAAATATTTTTTAAAGTCTGGTAAATTAAAAATGTACAGCCAGATTCTCGAAAAAGTTTTAGCTAATCCTGAATTTTGGATTAGCTAATCTTATGCTAATCCGACTTAAAATCGCTTCACTTTTCGAAAACTAAATGGTAAGGAGATTATGTTAAAGTTTATTTAAACTTTTTTCGGGAAATGGTTTAGCTTAATTTGACAAATCCAGACTTCAGGATTAGTTAGATTCTAGCTAAAACTCTTTTGAGAATTGGGTTGTTTCTGTTTATTTCATCGACTATTTGTGAAATAGAACCTGGTATTATCAATCATATTTATTTTTAAATGCAGTTTAAAAGAAATAATATACATACATACATATGTATCTTCACGCTATATCCCAACAAATGGGGTAGAACGAACCCTAAAATTACTCATAAAACATTCTCTCATCACACTCATCAAACAATCAACCCCCGTCAAATATTTTCATCCAAACAAACCATCCTCACTTCAACCACATTCATAGATCACTCCATATAAACTTATTAATTTATTATACTTGAATCATTAATCACACAACAAACCTTCAATCACATCATTCCTATTCACTTTTCATTCATTTTCTTTCTTCAACGTACATAACATATGCATAAAACATCTCAAATTACTCACGTTTACTGCTAACAACGAATCTAATAACGAAACTAACAACGAGTTTACAAGATTAGAAAAGATGAAAGCGATAACTTGTATATGAAAGAAAAGTCGACACAATGCAGTAACTGAAAATGAAACAAAAAGATAAGAAAGAGAGGGAGCGTCGCCCTGCGCTTGTTTTTGAAGAAATAATATGACTCTTTAAAATATATAAATATATCATCACGTCTTTTACATATTACTGGGTATGGCACTCTGCCGAAGCAGATCTCGGTAAGTGATATATTTATGCGCGTGAAGTGTGGTTACCAGCCGTCAAATCACTAAGCCATACTTGTTACGAAACTGACAGCATTATTTTTATAAGTACCTACAATGAAAAAACTAAAATATAAATTATTCTGGTTATAGAAAAACATAATTATAATAATACGTAAAGTAATGATGAAAAATAAATTTATATTTTATTTTTAGATCACTATATTGATATATAATAGTTATTTATGTACAAAGGGTGAAAACAGGCGTTTCTGGTCCATGGCATGATTATTAGCATGAGGCGCAAAGCGCCGAGGGCTAATAACATGCTCAGGGTCAGAAACGTTAATTTCTCCCGTGGTACATACAATATTTTATGCACAACAAAATAACATTTCATTATATGTTCAAAAGATTAAAATATGTAAATAGGTTATATGTCAAAATGACATTATGCAGAATCAAGTATTCATAACAAACAAAAATTGTTATTTTATTTATATATCCATAGGAATCAATTTTAAGCCCGCTTTTTAGGGCTAAAACACATGCTTTTCGGCCTGGTTGTGCATAAAAGCCTTTTTTCTCATTATTACTATTAATTAATAAATCTGTATTTTTTCTTCCTTAGTAGGAAACAGGAAAATATTATTTTTGTACGTAGATTAATATACTTATGGGGTGGCTAGCTCAGTGGTATGAAGTCGGCCTGTGGATCTTGAGAACCCTGGTTCGATTTCCACAGGCGACAAACAATTTTCATAATTTCAAAAACTACCCCTGTGGCTCCTCCATCACTAACATATTTAGAGGCCGTGATTTGACGGCTGGTTACCGCACTTCACACGCAAAATATATCACTTACCGAGATCTGCTTCGGCAGAGTGCCACATCCAGTAATGGGTAGAAGGCGTGATGATATATTTATTTATTTATTTATTAATATACTTGTATAAAATAATAAAAATTTTATGAAACACTATTTTAAAACCAAACTATAAGTTTACTAAAAACAACTGACAACTACCATAATTACAATGTAATATCACCTATTCTCACCTACCAATCTTTTTCCAGGGGTCGAATCCCAAGACGCAAGTTTCTCAGGCGTGCCAACCCCATGCCTAGGCTGTCTCTGCGAAGCCGTATCTAACTGTAACCGCACCAAGGGTTGTACGGGAGATATCTGCGGCTTATTCCACATCACCTGGGGCTACTGGTCAGACGCTGATAAACCCACCCAACCTGGAGACACTCCGGAGAGCACACTGGCCTTCAGCAACTGTGTCACGGAACCGTTCTGTGCTGCTAGGGCCGTACAAGGGTACATGGCGAAGTTCCACGCGGTAAGAGAGACCTAGAGAATGGTGGGATAGTGTTAGTTGTGATCAAAATAATTAGAGTAATTAGTTTCATAAGCTGGATTTCATTTGCTACTTAAATAAATAAATAAATGTATCATCACGCCTTCTACCCATTACTGGGTGTGGCACTCTGCTAAAGCAGATCTCGGTAAGTGATATATTTTGCGTGTGAAGTGCGGTTACCAGTCGTCAAATCACGGCCCCCAAACATGTTAGTGGTGGAGGAGCCACAGGGATAGCTTTTTCAAATTATGAAAATTTGTCGCCTATGGGAATCGAACCAGGGACCTCAGGATCCACAGGTCGACTTCATACCACTGTGCTAGCCATCCCATTTGCTACTTAGTTCATTTAAATCAGAAAATCAAACATACACTTGGTTTTTGCGTTAAATTAATGAAAAACTTTGCAAATTTTCAATGATCGAAGAATGCATGCGTTGCTATGCATATAAAATTTGACCGCAAGCAGAAATTTTTCAAACCTGTTAATCACTTTTGACGTTAACGCATGAAACTTTTTATATAAATATTTCAATTTTCAGACAAGTTGGATACATTTTCTAATTTGATTTAGGTATTAGAGGATTGAAGATATACGTCTTGATAATTAAAAGAGAATTTGTAGTCGGTACTTGGTGGAACATAATAAATACACTGCTCAAAAAAAAAAAACCGGTCACCTAAAGAATCCCAAAAAAAACGTCACTTTTCAAACCCCTGTCAAATTGTCAGTTTTGAATCAAATTGGATGAAATTTTTTTTCCGAAGTCGTCCAAAGTCTAATCTTTGAAAAGCTGTGAATTGATTTTGACTAACCTCCCTTTCCCTTCCCCCAACCACCCCCAAACGAGAACCACTTTTTTTTTCTAAAAAAAGGTGATTTTCCAAGCTTTCTATGGGAATCATCAGACGTCAATTGACAAATCTGTCATCAGATAATGAAAATATGGACATTTTTGTCACTGGAACGTAAAACAGCATCAAAATCGGATGATTGTAAAAAAAAGTTATGATTCATTATTGTTTTTTTTTAATTTAAAAAAAAATCTGAATTAACAGTAATAAATTAATTTTTTTGTAGGATTGTAACCTGGATGGTAAAATCGACTGCCTAGACTATGCTCTTATCCATAAACTTGGAGGATATGGATGCAGAGGAACCCTTCCAGAACCGTTTGGAAGCAGGCTCACTAGATGTCTCGCAGAAGTTGGAAATGCTTAATATTAAATATTCTATGCTCCCAGTCAAAACTTTTATTTAATCTTTATATTTTTCCTACAGTAATAATATAATTAATATGTTTTATACTGCATTGCCTTTAATCGTTCTTATTTTGTGAAGAAGTATACGTATAGTATACGTATTTATGTAATTTAAAAAGCAATAATACAAATAAATTATAAAATGATTACAATGAGCTAGCCAAAATGAATTTTAATATGAATGTAAAATGTAAGCTATTTTAGTATGTAATAAATATTTTTATTTTAATAAGTAATATTTTTGTTAGCGTACAGATTTATTTAATGAACCTATAGAGCACAGATCATAATATACTACTATAGATAAGAAACCTCCATGTTACGCACTGGGACTGTATTTTGCGCCATCTGAGTAGTGGAAGTATAACTAAAATCGTGTATATAGGCAACCCGATATGCATATTTAGGCAGCTTGTAATTTTTATTATTATTTTATGCAGGGTGATCAAAAGGAATTGTTATAATTGGCAATACAATTCCAGAGATCTTTTTATTTCACAGTTGGCACAACGTCAGATAAAGGCGGAAATGCTATTTGATATTTCTAATAAATACAAATAGGTTATGTCAGGAGTCTGTCAGCTAATAGAATTTTGACTTTTTAAGTAATAGAAATACTTTAGAAATAAATGTAATAATAAATGTACTCAAATTTAAATTTTAAATGTCACTGTCAACAACAGGAAATTAATTTATGTATCAGGTTTACCAATTTCAAGTAGTTATTTTTATTGCCAACTGTAACAATTTCTTTTGATCACCCTGTATTTATTTAAACTACATAAAATAAAAATTCGTAAATACAATATAAAGATTTATTAAAATATTCTCGTGTATACAATTTATATATAATTTGAACTGTTTCAATCGCAGTTTTATCCAATCCTTGTCAACATGAAAATGTATTATAACTTCCTCATCTAAATATTATCTATTATATGATCACTTACTTCCCAGTAGCAGTGCAGTTTTTTACAAAACAATTCATATTAGTTGATGACATTATTTATATGAAATTATTTTACAAATAAAAATTAATTGGATATTTGACAAATTGAAAATTTTTAAATACTTACAAATGACAACTACAGGAACAATCTAGTAACCAATGATTGCCGATATTGTAGTTATCTAAAATGGATGTCTTCACATAAAGACTATTAGCGCCATTCCTTAGGTGGAAGTCTAACTATAAACACAGTCCCATGGTTACCTATATAACTTTCTGCTGCCTGCTATAGAGCTTGGATTTTATTTTTAATCTTCCAGGTTATTGTTTAATCATTTGTTATAAGTACAGAGTGATCAGAAGGAAGTGTTTCAGTTGGCAATAAAAAAATACTTGGAATTGGTAAGACTGATACATAAATTAATTTCCTGTTATTGACAGTGATATTTGAAAATTTAAATTAATTAAAATCGTTGTTTCCCTTACCCACATCCTTTTATTTCTTTACATTAGTCACAGAGCAATAATCTAAAATATTTCTATCACGATGCGACTACAAAATAGTATATTAAAGAACTACAGGGTGATCAAAAGGAATTGTTATAGTTGGCAATTCTAGAGATCTTTTTATTCCACAGTTGGCACAACGTCAGATAAAGGCGGAAATGCTATTTGACATTTCTAATAAATACAAATTGGTTATGTCAGGAGTCTGACAGCTAACAGAATTTTGACTTTTTAAGTAATAGAAATACTTTAGAAATAAATGTAATAATAAATATACTCAAATTTAAAATTTAAATGTCACTGTCAATAACAGGAAATTAATTTATGTATCAGGCTTACCAATTTCAAGTAGTTTTTTTTATTGCCAACTGTAACAATTCCTTTTGATCACTCTGTAGTTTCATAAGGCAACTCGTCCTTTGGAAAACTCACCACAGGGCGGCTCGTTTTCCAAATTTGGACTCGTGCGTTAACAGGCCTTATGAAACGTGTTCTTTGTATATACTATTTTTTCTATTGAGGCAATTTTATAATTCTGTTAGATTTTTAAAAACTGCGACTTGTCAAAAATATAAGCTGGTGATTTTTATCATTCGTGTTGGCTTCTCATAACACAGACATTTTAAATACCATATTTTTTGACAATTAATCAATATTTTTTTCTGTATTGTGAATGTTTTGAATTTTATCTGAAATAATCACGCCTTCTACCCATTACTGGGTGTGGCACTCTGCCGAAGCAGATCTCGGTAAGTGATATATTTTGAGAGTGAAGTGCGGTTACTAGTCGTCAAATCACGGCCCCCAAAGATGTTAGTGGTGGAGGAGCCACAGGGATAGTTTTTTTTTGAAATTATGAAAATTTTTTGTCGCCTGTGGGAATCGAACTAGGGTTCTCAGGATCCACAGGCCGACTTCATACCACTGAGCTAGCCACCCCAATGAATTTTATCTGATTATAGTATATTCTGTTAGTAATATTTCAATACCGATAATTTACAATTTTGAGGTTATGTGTCATTCATCTGTCAGATTTAACAGCATTCATACCACTCCTACAAAATAAAAAGCGCCAAAAAGAGTGCGCTTATAGATCTCCTTAACAACGTGTTTACATTGTGTTTATACAGCTATAAGAACACCGAAATAGAAAAACTTATTTACTTAACTAGCTCACTTATTTATTTCACTGGATTACTTAGCTGACTTTATTTCCAGTACTAGAATTACTGATACTAATTTACTTTGAAGTTATTCACTCCAATATGTGCATCAGTTTGTTAAGTTCAGTTCATTTAGTCATGTTGTCTAATTTATCTGAACCAAGTAGCAAATGGACCATATTACTTTCTAAAGCGCCTCTGCCGGAAAATTTATGAAATGAAAAAAGCGTGCCAGGGTGACAAACTTTTTTTCAATTTTTTCCAATTATGTTGGCAATACTAATGTTTGTTACGCCATGTGACTCGAACGGTGATGCATATATGCGCATGTGCGCATAAATTGTGACAGTTTTATTGTCGCCAGTTTGAAGTTGACATGAAATCTTTAATTTGAAATGTTGCTCTGTTTACTATTCTTGGGAAAGAAATGAAAAAATATTCCCTTATTAATTAATGAATTCAAATTACAATCACAACAAAACGTAAGTTTGAGGTTATCGGCCAGTGACAGCTGACAGAAGATCAAATTGGCGCTTAAAATTTTCAAATTTTAATATTTATTTTAATATTAATGTATTGATTATTTATATATTGTAAGGGCAGAATCCGATAGTAAGAAATGAAATATAACTTGTATAAAAAAATGATCATTCATTTACGTTTAGATAAAATGATATTTTACTTTAAAAATACAATTTTTTCCATAAGAATACATTGGTTTCATTTTAGCTGTACTTCCTAGCATATGATTGGTGCATTATGAGCATGCGTATTGAGATAGTAATATGGTCTATACAACTTATATCTACTGTTGAATGGGAAATCTTGGTAGGTTTCAATTCAACATATGCAATCTGCCTCTCAGGTACGTTATGTAGGTTACAGAGAGATCAAAACGCTGGGTCAGAACACAATTTTCTAATCGGGTTTTTATTTTGTTATTTCTATACAATACGGAGGAGGGAAGTGAACTAAAGCAATGTTGAAATAAATATTATAAATTAATATATTATCACACCTATTATTCATTATTTGGTATGGCACTCTGCAATAGCAGAGCTCGATAAGATAAGATCTGGGGTGGGATCATGTAAAAATGACTAGCAGTGAATAGTAGTGACTCGTGTCAATTGCGATTATGTAAAAAGTGAATAGCGAAAACGATATTGTTTTGCGTCAGTTAAATTGTCATTTCTAAACGCAATGTTCATTGTGGGTGAAAACGTTACTCACTATTAACATCTTTGTTTAATTCATTTATATTTCTATAAGTCGTTCTTTATTTCAAAATTCTTTTATTTTTTTCAATTTGTCTCAGTGCTTACTATGTCACAATTTAATGAAGTTTGACGTTTGCACTCGACACAGGTAAAAAAATCAAGGTAAATCAATTATAAATAATGAAATATGTTAATTTTTTATATGAAAATATTTGACGATTAATGTTTTCATAAAATTTATAGTAATTAATATTACAGGACAATAAAATTTCAAGAATGGCACGAAAAGCTGATATATGGGAAACCTTTATATCATATTTTTAAATAAATAAGGAAATGATACAAGGACATATTAAGCAGTTTAAGGACGGGCCAAAATTAATTAACTGTGGAGCGACTTGACCATACGCTTAAATGCGCTGGGCAGTGGAATAAAAGCTGTTCAATAGTGGCAGAAAGTATAATTGCAATTTGACAATTATTATATAAAAAAAATGTATTCATGTGACTTTGTAGGCTTGGTCAGATAATAAGCAGAGGGCTAAAAGCAAAGCAGCGCTTTAAAAAAAAGAACTATCAAAAACTGGCGGAGGAAAAATAGGGAGCATTATGTAGAAAGAGCTAAGAATTGTTTTATATAAATAAATGTTATCTACATAATATTAATATACGTACTTAAATAATAATTATTTTTACTATTTAATGTTTATTAAATAATGTTGATTTTTACTTGTCAAAGTTTTTTGACATAAAAATAAAGAGGTACTAAGAATACGATATCGTTTAGAGAAAAACGTAGTGAGTTCACGGAAATGTCCGAAGTTGAAAACGTAGTGAGTGACTAATTTTACGTGATCAATTGAATAACGAATATCGTTTTCACTTAAGTGAAAATACAATATCGTTTTCACATTTACATGATCCGGGGGCTGCTACGGCTAGATAAACTGGCTTTTAATTCAGTTGTGCCACCATTGCTATATCGAAATCTATAAAATATAAGGTTGGTTAAATTAGCAAAGAAATACCTTTTGCAAGTCTATTACAAAACTATTAACAAACATTTTTTTCGATCAGTGGTTCTCAAAATACGGGGTGCAACTTTCTTATTTTAAATAAGAACCTATTCTTTTTATTTGCTTTTTCGATTCAGTATTTTTTTCTGAATTCAACGAGCATAAAGCTCAAAATCCTCACATTATAATTTTTTTACAAAAATGCAAATTAAATTCCCATTAATTTAATTAAAATTGCATAGGAATCAGAGTACTATGAAAAAAAAAAACAAATGACTAATAATAGTTATTTATATATCAAGGGTGAAAACAGGCGTTTTTGGCCCGTGGCATGATTATTAGTACGAGGCGCAAAGCGCTAATTTCACCCGTGGTATATATACCAAGTATTCACAATAAAGTAAAATTGTCATTTTACTTTATGTATCCACGGCTTAAAAAGAAGTGTTTTAGCTTACTTTTTAAGGTTAAAACACATGGTTTTCGGCCCGGTAATGGGTAGAAGGCGTGATGATATACTTATATTTATTTATTTTAGAAATAAAAAATATCTTTGGTGTTTGTAAATTATGAATTTTAAAATATAAACATGAATCAGAACTTTTTTACTACTAAATAAATAAATAACAAGTAGTTTGGTCCTATAAATTATTATTCATAATTTAAAATGTTACTCATTTTACCAATCGAAAACCACATCAGAACAAATTCAGCAATTATATAAATACCCACAAGTCAATAACATATCAATAATAGGTTTCTAACGATCAGTTCCTACCTTGAACCGAACAAATAATAACACGCCAAACTACTCGGCCAGATAACATCTCAACCAAGAATGGAAACAACACATTTGAATATTGCCGCAGTAAACGCGTGTCGCTCTTTCTGTCCGTTACGACGTCGCGAGATTGAATTATGTGCATGTGTTAATAGAAGTGAATATGGTAGCGAATAGATTTTGTGGGGTGATAGTCTGGTGTTTTGTTTTTGTGGTGAATGGTGGAAGAGGTGAGTTATATTAATTATTAATAGTTATTTATGTCTTAAGGGTGAAAACAGGCGTTTATTAGCACGAGGCGCAAAGCGCCGAGGGCTAATAACATGCTCAGGGTCAGAAATGCTAATTTCACCCGTGGTACATACAATATTTTATGCACAACAAAATAACATTTAATTATATGTTTAAAAGATTAAAATATGTACATAGGTTATATGTCAAAATGATATTTTGTAAAATCAAGTATTCACATAAAATAAAATAAATATATCATCACGCCTTCTACCCATTACTGGGTGTGGCACTCTGCTAAAGCAGATCTCGGTAAGTGATATATTTTACGCGTGAAGTGCGGTTACCAGTCGTCAAATCACGGCCCCCAAACATGTTAGTGGTGGAGGAGCCACAGGGATAGCTTTTTCAAATTATGAAAATTTGTCGCCTGTGGGAATCGAACCAGGGACCTCAGGATCCACAGGCCGACTTCATACCACTGTGCTAGCCATCCCATAATATTCACAATATAAAAAAATTGTCATTTTATTTAAGCATTCATAGGACTTATTTTTTATTGCCCGAGGGTCAAAACCAAGTGTTTAAGCACGCTTTTTAGGACTAAAACACATGGATTTCGGCCCGGTTGTGCATAAGATAATTATTTGAGTTTAAGTGCGATTTTTATTTTAATAAATTTTACAGCCCAATTTTTAAAAGAGTTTTAGGTTCCTGAATTTTGGATTAGCCAAATTAAGCTAAACGATATTCTCAAAAAAGTTAAGTAGGCTACAAAATTAAAAAACTCATTTCAAATTAGTGTTATTCGCAATAGTTATTTTTGTATTAAGCGCGCGAATTTAGTGTTTTTTTTGTTGCGCGTGAGAATGTTATTCGAACGCGCCAAAAAACATGTGTTTAATAAAGTTTTCTTGCATGTTTTATATACCTAATAAAACACTTGTATAATAAATAGCTATTATAAATAAAGGTGAAATAAAGTTTGGGAATGACAGGAAATAAAATTGCAATTATATTTATTCACAACCGGGCTGAAATTCATGTGTTTTAGCGAAGAAAAGCGGGCTTAAACACTTCGTTTTGCCCTTAGGGCCATAATAAAATAATTTCCCATGGATACAAATAAACAAAATGACAATTTTTGTTTATTTTGAATACTTGATTTTGCAAAATGTCATTTTGATATATAAATGTATCTATTTTATGCTGGGTTGCATGAAAGTTTTATCGGTTCATTAGCAATTAACGGTTCAATAAATTTCAGAAATTCGCTATTGATACTGTTGCTAGATAAACAATTCTTTAACTAAAGAGTTCTTTATTTTTTTCTTGCAATCCACTATAAACCTTTTAAATTTAAAATTAAATGTTATTTTGTTGTGCATAAAATACTGTATGTATAGTGGACGCAAAGATATAAGGAATAGAGTTGACTTCATAATAGGTGGGTTTTACCGGCCTCAGCGGGAAGTCTGGCTACAGTTAACAAAGGGGTGCATTAAATAGATTTGTCACAAAGTTAATAAAATTCTATTTCATGCTCATATTATTGTTATTCTATTTTTATCCATGTTATTATATTATTATTGAACACTGTATCATGACTTTTGACTATATTTTACACTAAAAATGTAAATAAATACATAAATAAATAATAAAACATCTTTATTATGTTAACAGAAATAAAATAATTATAATACGGCTCTGTTTCTTTTCACATTTCTACCAGTTTAATCCTGGGATAAGCCTGTACTAATTACATGCTATGAGGGGCGTCTAAATGTCATTTTCTTATATCTTTGCGTCCAGTATACCACGTGTGAAACTAGCGTTTCTAACCCTGAGCTTGTTTTCACCCTTGATAAATATATAACTATTTATTTGACTTATTTAAATTTGACAATTAGGTATACCAAAATAAAACTTAAAATATATAGGTGTCATTAAAAAAATATTTCAATCAATTATAGTCACCCGGTAATTTGTTTTTATACAAGTGACAGAAGTGGTATACGTTTGAAAGTATAGTATATTAAAATACAGTTGAAATTTAATTTTTTCGACAATTAATCAATATTTTTTTCTGTATTGTGAATGTTGTGAATTTTGTCTGATTATAGCATATTGTTTTAATAATATTTCAACATCGACAAATTACAATTTTGAGGTTATATATCATTTGCCTGTCAGATTTAAAAGCATTCATACCACTCCTACAAAATAAAAAGATCCCAAAAATAGTGCGCTTATAGATCTCCTTGGCGACGTGTTTACAGTGCATTTATAGAGCTATAAGAACACCGAAATAGAAAAAAAATCGTTATTCTTAATAACAGGAAAAAATAAAATAAGTATATTTCTGAGTAATCTGGAAATTTCCAAAAGTATTTCAGGAAAATTTGAAAAAAATTATTATTACGATTTCTAAAAGGAAAAAATCTGGCGTGGGCACCACACGACTTTCTTATACACAGCATATTTAATATCAAAAACGCTGAATTGAACACTTATGACTTGCTCCTTGCGTTTGACAATTATTATTTGACATATAAATGTGAAACATGTTTTTGTTTTTTGTTTCTATTGCTACTATGATTATTCGAATATATTATTAAATATAAAAATTAGCTTTTCTCAAAATTAGACGCATATACAGGAAAATTGCAAATAACATTTTATGTGCCAAATATTTTTGCTAACATCTTTTGTTTGAAACTTTTTTCGTAACTGATTACATTTTTGAAATAAATGGAATTTATTGTTTTGTGTGTCCAGTAAACTACCTCTTCCGGTTTTTCAATTTCATTAAAAATCAACTCAGCTCTTCGTATTTTCATGAAACTTATAATTACCAAGTTTCGTTAAGAAATCTTATCTCGTTCATGAGTTATTGCACACTCGGACACACATCCATCCATCCATCCACACACACAGACATCATTGAGAAAATGATCAAAACGGATTCAGTGGACCTCAAAACACGTATTTCCGCGAAAATCTCGTCAAAGATTTTTTTCATGATTCCAATACTTCCTTATACTGCGTATAAGAAAGTAAAAATGAAATGTGAGATTATAAAGTTAAAGTTATGTGCTGTTGACTAAGAACTATTTTAGTTCTTGATTTATGAATTAAGTTTTCGATATAGGATAGCTTTTGGAAATTTTGTCGATTAGTTAATCCTGAACGTGTGATTCAACTTAAACAATATTTCATTTGCCATTTTAGGCATATAGAATTGTGAATAATGAGATAGGAAAATTATGTAAAAAAAATTGTCGATTTTGGTTATATAAAAGAAGTAGCTAATTAATAAGCATAATAATTTATGGTAATTTATGTTAATTATTTTTCAGATTTGGTCATAATAGCTGTATTCCATTTGCCACTTGGTTCATTTAAATTAGTTCAGATAAATTTGACAACATGACGAAATGAACAGAATTAGCAAACTGATGCACTTATTGGAGTGAAATATTTCAAACTAAATTAAAATCAGTAATTCTAGTACTGAAATTAAAGCCAGCGAAGTAATCCAGGAAAATAAATAAGTGATCAGGTTCAGTAAATGTAAGTT
Organism: Pterostichus madidus; assembly: GCA_911728475.2. Taxonomy (NCBI): domain Eukaryota; kingdom Metazoa; phylum Arthropoda; class Insecta; order Coleoptera; family Carabidae; genus Pterostichus; species Pterostichus madidus. The sequence goes on from OU452314.1 coordinate 29,705,227, forward strand.
AGATCTGACCTAAATAGCAAATGGAATACGCATAATATTAATTGTGGTTATCGTCGAAAAATATAGAATATATAAATGTTAGAATCAAAGATATAAAAATAAATAAAAATATCACGCCTTCACCTATTACTGGGTGTGGCACTCTGCCGTAGCAGATCTTGGTAAGTGATATATTTTACGCGTGAAGTACGATTACCAGCCGTTAGTGAAGGAAGAGCCACAGGGGTAGTTAATTTGGTGAAAATTGTTTATTAGTTGCGGAAATTGAACCCTGGTTCTCAAACTTCATAGACCAACTCGATACCACTGAGTCACCTACCTCATATGATGTATGATGTAAGATGTGGTGTATATATTTATAATTGTAACTAAAAAAATTAATTTTATTAGTCTTAAACCCATATTAGGAGTTGTTATTGATCTGTCAGATTAGTGAGCAATTGTTTCAAACACCAAAAAATCTGATTAAGGCAGAAGCGGATTTAAAATATTTCGGACCCTAGGCAAAATATTTATTTCGGGCCCTTTATATACAGGGTGGTCCATTTAAAGTGTTATCAGGAAATATCTCGGAAACTATAAATTTTACGCAAAAATGACCTAGACGAAAAACAATCGTACAAAAGGGGGCCATAATAACGAAATATTGGTTTTGTCCTAGATGGCGCTGTTGTCGCAAAATCATGGTCAACTCAATTTTTTTTAAATGAAAACCCCTATTTTTTATTAAAGAATCAGATTCCTCGTTAAAAAAAAAGAAGAATTTATTTGGTTCACTTTTTCGTCAGCATGATAGATGACGCTGTAATCGCGAAAAATGATGTTGCTTTCGGACATTTCTGTATTAGAGCTTATGCTTAATTTAATTAAAATCTGAAATAAAATGCAATTTAAATTTACACCATATGATTTTAGACAGAATGTAAACAATCAGATGAACCATATTTTATAAAAATGGCAATTGAATGTAATGAGACTATTTGTGATTTTAGATGTGCGTGTTAGTGGATGCGCTTGCACGCACACAAACAAAAACTAACAAACTCATAAACAAACTCACACGCACACAAACTCACAAACAAACAACAAAATAGGGGTTTTCATTTAAAAAAATTGAGTTGACCATGATTTAGCGACAACAGCGCCATCTAGGACAAAACCAATATTTCGTTATTATGGCCCCCTTTTGTATGATTGTTTTTCGTCTAGGTCATTTTTGCGTAAAATTTATAGTTTCCGAGATATATCCTGATAACACTTTAAATGGACCACCCTGTATATATATATATATATATATATATATATATATATATATATATATATATATATATATATATATATATATATATATATATATATATTAGACTGTTTCAAAAAAATCTATAAACTTTTTTTCTCGAAATTACACTTAAATGTTGTTGGAAATGGTAAAAAAAAAATCCTGTGGAAGTTACAGCTCTTAATATTAATATTAAGAGATGCCGCATCGTAAATTTCAATTTCTCATTTAAATAACATGGGAACAACGTTCTCTTGGAATTTGGAATTTTGTAACTCACGTTAGGGAAATTATTTTGAAATTATCAAAACATATTCTTGTACAAAATTTAACGCTCTACAAAAAAGGTCTCTAACAATATTTTTATATATTTATTTTTTGAAAAGTTATTTAACGATAGAGTTGGCTTGATATTAAATTTTTATATTTTTCTAATTTTCCGACGAAACCATCAACTTTATGAGAAAATTCCGTAGGACATTTTTTGTAGAACATTTCATTTCCTATAACTTATCTTTCAAAAAGTTTTCGATATTTTTTACAGGTCGTAAGTTATTTGCAAAAAACTAAAAAAAAATTAATAAAGTTGTCATTTTACTGCTTAAAATTAATCATGACATTTTTTTAGTTTTATAAAATTCTAGATGACATTTAATAACATCACCATTTCCTTCTAGCTCTCACAATAATCGACCCCAGAGGTCCAGTCCATCCCAGATGCCTCGACTGCATCTGTGACACCGTGTCCGACTGCTCTCTGGAAGCAGTTTGTATCGCTGGAGACGCTTGCGGACCATATCGTCTCACGCCTACATTCTGGCACGATGCTGGTCGACCAGTTGTTCTACCTGGTGATGATCCGGACCATGAAGATGCTTTCGTGAACTGTGCCACGAATAGGAGATGTAGTGAACGGGTTGTGCAAGCCTTCATGGAGAGGAATAAGAAGGTGAGCAGGTAGAGTAGAAAGAATGAGGATGTAGCAAAATATATTGCAATTGAAATTTCATTTTTTTGAGAATTAATCAATATTTTTTAGGATTGTAATGGAGATGGAATGATCGACTGCAAAGACTTCTTCGCGCTGCACATTTTGGGCGCTGATTGCAACGAAACACTTCACGAAAACTTCTTAAAAAGATACGAAAAATGTGACCAACCAGAAAAGATCGTGCCGGCCATCAAAGAACCATCGACCAGTAAGTTATATATCAGCTAATTAATTTTTTAGACGACCACTTTTGAAAGTAGCCATAACAACATCATAAACTACTAAGGAAAGTTGAAAATAACGTGCACTGATATGTTAGTACAGGGTGATCAAAAGGAATTGTTATAGTTGGCAATACAATTCCAGAGATCTTTTTTATTCCACAGTTGGCACAACGTCAGATAAAGGCGGAAATGCTATTTGACATTTCTAATAAATACAAATAGGTTATGTCAGGAGTCTGACAGCTAATAGAATTTTGACTTTTTAAGTAATAGAAATACTTTAGAAATAAATGTAATAATAAATGTACTCAAATTTAAATTTAAATTTTTAATTGACACTGTCAATAACAGGAAATGAGTTTATGTATCAAGCTTATCAATTTCAAGTAGTTTTTTTTATTGCCAACTGTAACAATTCCTTTTGATCACTCTGTATAACGCACACTTCTAACATAACAGGTGAAGTTCCACTAATTGACAACAGATGGCGTTAAGATGAAAGAAAATAATAAAATAAGTGAAAAGAATTCGTAATATTATTTAAATCGAAGTTTTGGCAAATTTTTAAACACACTTGCATAGATAAATCTAATTTTTTTCAATTGTTAATTACTTATTTACTAATATTTTAACATTATTTATTATTTTGACATTACGATAGTACAGTTGGTATCAGAAAACGTAACATCAAACGTCAACACTTATCTTCAAAAACGCATCAGCTGTCAAAGTGTAACAACATTGCTCTTGTAAACTATTTTTATAAATATTTTGTGGTCGTCTGAAAATAATGTACATAACTCGCTCGAAAGTGTGATAACTGTGCTGCGCGCCTCGTTTTTCAATTTGTGCACTGGCACGTTATGTTACTCTTTCAATGCTTCTTACGTAATATGCTATTTCACTCGCACATTATCTTACACTTATTAAACACAGTCTAGTTACGTAACATATCTGAAGAAGATTTCACTTGGAAATGTTGAACAAGTCTATTTCCAAGAATATAATTTACATAAACAAATCTTACCTCGGGCTGTATTTCATTGTTTTGAATTGATTGTGATGAATATTCTGTTTATATAATAAGTGGACGGTTTTTATAATAAATCACTGATGAAACTGTGTAGTTCAAAGGTTATTGAATTCCTTTTTTGTTTATTGTGTCAAAATTATCCGGTTTAAGATGAGTAATCATGACCAAACCTATATGTTAATATTAAACTAGTCATTCTTGCAAGAACATTATATTATTTTCTCCATACATATTTAACAATATAAACTTCATTCTCTGTATGAAAACGTCATATGCGGACGAGGTTATCATCTTTTAGTTTTCGAGATATGGGGGCCTTAAAAGTTGCATTTTAAAAAGATAAAAATCGCCGTAACTTGAAAACTAAAAAAGATATGAAGATGCGCTCAACGGCATTCGATTTCTCGTAGTCTGATTTATATAGAATCATATTTTAAAATTTTTCGATTTTTAAACTGATTCAACCAAAAAATTCGCATTTCCATTTAACACAAATTTTTGCGATCACGACTCCGGCGATTAGAAAATACATATTTTGAGGATCAATATATGTTTGTAATATACATTATTAAATCAGCCTTTTACAAACTGCAATTTTGATCATATAAAAAGTAAGGGGGTCGCGAAAGATTCCTTTGATCGTGATTGCGTTGAATCATGATTAAATATGATACTGAAGAAAACATCGAACAGGAATAATGATTCAAATCCAACCCGATCGACGCGATCCTATAGTATGAACGTAAAAATAACTGCAAATGACAAATACACAAACTAACCTATTTTAAAATTTCATAAATGAGTGTCCATGTAAGCCATTTAAACATTCTTCCAGAAGCAGCCAATTTCCCTTAATTCCACAAATAGAGCACATAAATTTATCATCAGGCGCCATTTTTAAACCTTCGATGTGAATCAGTCAACATGAATCATAGAAAAAGTATGATTCAGAAGGGTAGGGGGATTGTCGTTTCGTGATCACAAAATGAAAGAGTAGGGATAACGAATAACGAACGAAGAAACATGATTCTTCATGATCATGTTAAGTTTGATCACTTTGATTACGAATCACAGTCCAAAGAAACACGCCTATAACGACGTTTAAAAGTCAAGACTGTGAGGCTCGGCAGATTGACAGAGACAGAAGTATTATTTTCTGTACCGTGCTTAGCCTGCTATAGGATGCGGGCACTCACATGATTCTGTGACGTAAGAACAGCTGTTTCGGGAAAGATCACTGCGCCACCTACAAAATAGTTGATTTTGTAGGTGGCGCAGTGATCTTTCCCGAAACAGCTGTTCTTACGTCACAGAATCAAGTGAGTGCCCGCATCCTATTGCGCATGTGTCATTCTGGTTACGCGAAAATCACTTTCCTTGAAGTGATTCGAGCAAATTTTATAGCCAGTATTCGTCTGACTAATATACAATTCATTCAAACAACTCTTTATCTTTAGGTAATCTGTAAAACAAACAAAAAATTATTTTCCTTTTCTTTTATAACATGACCTACATTTACTTACTGGTGAGAACTGATTCCACTGCCCGTAATTCCACGTCTTTTACAAATTAAACACTTTGTTACCATCTTGTCCACAAAAAAATATGTCCAATTCCATACAACACAAAAATTGAAACACAAATGACACTTCGTGGTTATATTTACATAAAACAACGATCCCTGACAACGTCTAAACGCTACTTTTTTTACACAAAAATTTAAAATATTTGGAAGAAGAAGAGATTTGGCTAAGCACAATCCAGAAAAACTATTGTTGTCTCTTTCCCTTGCCCAAGCCTTACTTCAAGCAATGTTATAGTATCGTAATGCCATATCTTCTCCTTTCAACGTCCTTGATAATACCGGAATAATGCACTTTTTGGATACAAAACACACCGAAAAGGTGTTAGGTGTCGTCCGATCGAAAAAAGTAATTTTCTTCTTTTTTTCTTGTTTTAGTTTTTCTGCCGAATTACGACGCATCATGTGCAAGATGTATTTGCGAAGCGGCATCTGGTTGTAACAACAATACTATCGAATGTGATAATGTCTTCTGCGGGATCTACAGGCTATCCAGGCCCTACTGGACGGACGCTGGGAAGCCTGTTATCGCAGGAGACGATCCCGATAGAAAAACAGGTAATTGTTATATTCATATTTATTTTACATTTGCTTTTATTAATCGCAACTGTTATCAGAGCTGGGCAGTAGCTAGCTACTTTTGTAGCCTAGCTACGTTTACCTTAGTTGTAGCTGTAGCTTAGTTAAATGTGAAAAAATATAGCTGTAGCTTGTAGCGAACTATGTTTTTTTTCCATTAGCTTAAAAATATTGTTATAACAACTGAAGCTACTTTTAAAACTACTTTTTTTGTAGCTTAAAGGTAGTCGTCCAATTCAGAAAAAAATAATGAGTCGGATAAGCAAATAAAAAAAATAAGTATCCATTTAAAATAAGAAAGTTGTACCCCGTATTTTTAGAACCACTAGTCAAAAAAATTTTGGTTAATAGTTTTGTAATAGATTTACAAAATGACATTTCTTTACTAATTTCACTAAACTCGTAGCTCTTATAGTTCTCGAGATAGCAATGGTGGCACAACTAAATTGAACACCCTGTATACAGGAACAGGATAGTTCATTTAACTTGACTTGTTCAAATATCTTGCAAATTAAGCCCTTAACAACAAACTTTCATGAACAAAAGTTTAACCATTTTGAGGGGGCCATTCGATCTTGTTACATTTTTACCCCTCACCCCTCAGGGGATCGGAGAGGGAGTAAACTTAGATATTTTAAATAGGAACCCTATTTTTTTATTACAGATTCGGAATCTCCATAAAAAATATGAAGGTTTAATCTGAGAATTTTTTTCATATTATTGATAGATGGCGCTGTATTCGTAAAAACAAGTTTTTACCATTATTAGTTAAGTAACGTTGCGCGCGGGTAGTACTTGGATGGGTGACCGTCCAGAGAAACCCGTGTTGCTGTTGACTATAAGACCTAAAATGCAGGATCAAGGCGTAATGGCGGTATATGACCATAGCAGTTGGTCCGCCAGGAAGCCACAAAAAAAAAGTCGAAATAATGGTAAAAACTTGTTTTTACGAATACAACGCCATCTATCAATAATATGAAAAAATTCTCAGATTAAACCTTCATATTTTTTTATGGAGATTCCGAATCTGTAATAAAAAATAGGGTTCCTATTTAAAATATCTCAGTTTACTCCCTCTCCGACCCCCTGAGGGGTGAGGGGTAAAAAATGTTAACAAGATCGAATGGCCCCCTCAAAATGGTTAAACTTTTGTTCATGAAAGTTTGTTGTTAAGGGCTTAACTTGCAAGATATTTGAACAAGTCAAGTTAAATGGACCACTCTGTATGTCAATGAAAAAATATCGCATTGAAATCATAATCCAAATTAAGATTTGCTACCTTTTAGTCAGTTATTAAATACGTTCATTGTTATTAATACTGATGATTATTATTTTTTCAGCATTTGAAGATTGTGCACTAGATACAGAGTGTGCTGAAAGAACAGTGAGACAGTATTTAAGAAAATTTGGAAGGGTAAGTTTATATATTTATGTATGAAAATTATAACAATATTTACTTTAACAGAAACCACCCAATTGTTGTACAATAGGAAATGAATTCCCTATCTACAGCTTATAGTAGAATCCGAACCACTTAGACACATTAAAAGTAAAATTGTTTTAAAACATAACCTAAACATTGTGAATTTTATTTCTAATCTAACTAATAAATATCAAAATAAATTAAATATCGAATGTTTATTGAATCTGTCTACCAGTTTGAAATTTGATTATTATAATTTTTTTTAATAAATTTTTTTAAATAAAAGTAAGTGAATACGATGAATGGGATGGCTAGCACAGTGGTATGAAGTCGGCCTGTGGATCCTGAGGTCCCTGGTTCGATTCCCACAGGCGACAAATTTTCATAATTTGAAAAAGCTATCCCTGTGGCTCCTCCACCACTAACATGTTTGGGAGCCGTGATTTGACGACTGGTAACCGCACTTCACGCGCAAAATATATCACTTACCGAGATCTGCTTTAGCAGAGTGCCACACCCAGTAATGGGTAGAAGGCGTGATGATATATTTATATTTATTTGAATACGATGAAAAATAATATGAAAAACACATGTTACTATAACAATGGACTCCTGAACCTATTTATTATTATTATAATCATTTTTTATGAAACTAGATGATAAACTCTGACGATCAGTGAAAACTCTGGTTGAAAATTCTTTATATTACAAGAGATATGATTTTTTAAAGTTTTGTGTTGAGGTTGTGACGTCCCAAGTTCGATTCAGTGGTACTTAATCTGTTCCGTTCAAGGAGTACAAATAATATACGATTTATTTCTTGAAAATTAATCTTACCACATGGAAAATCATATTTTATAGAAGTTGCAAATCCAAGAAAAAGAAATTAAATTATAATAATAAATATATAAAGAGTTGAACACAAAGGGGGAAAATATAACTTTCCTTTCTAGGTTAATATAAATAAGATAAATAAATATATCATCACGCCTTCTACCCATCACTGGGCGTGGCACTCTGCCGAAGCAGATCTCGGTATGTGGTATATTTTTGCGCGTGAAGTGCGGTTACCAATCGTCAAATTACGGCCCCCAAAGATGTTAGTGGTGGAGGAGCCTCAAGGATAATTTAAAATTGGTGAAAATGTTTTGTCGGCTGTGGGGATCGAACCAGGGTTCTTTGGATCCACTGAGCCATTACCTCATAGTTTCTAGTTTAACAAATAATATTTTGTAATATCTGTTTTATGGGGTGGCTAGCTCAGTGGTATGAAGTCGGCCTGTGGATCCTGACAACCCTGATTCGATTCCCACAGGCGACAAACTATTTTCATAATTTTAAAAGCTACCCCTGTGGCTCTTCCATCACTAATATCTTTGGGGGCCGTGATTTGACGACTGGTAACCGCACTTCATGCGCAAAATATATCACTTACCGAGATCTGCTTCGGCAGAGTGCCACACCCAGTAATGGGTAAAAGGCGTGATGATATATTTTATATTTTTTATTTTTTTTTGTTTCAGGACTGCAATGGCGACCGTGTTACAAGTTGTGCAGACTATCTCATGATTCATTTCAGTGAAAATCCACAATGTAGCTTACCTGTAGATCGTGAATGGGTCGACAGATATCACAGCTGTCTGGATAGAGAGCGTCAGGAAAACGGCGATATTCAACAAGAAGAAGCTGATGACGTATAGCTGAAATATATATTTTAATATTGCAATAGTAGTCTTAATTGAAATGTATTTGTAAGAAGTATAAAATTCGTATGCAATTTTACATAAAACAATTTTATACATATGCATGTTAAACAATTATTTTTGTAAACTAGTTTTAAAAGAACTGTATTTATTGTATTGTATGAAAATGATAATTAATATATAAAAATAATTTTAATATTTTCGATCTTATTTATATCTTTAGGTTTATTTATTTATTAATAACTATTGCAGGATTTCTAACGTGTAAATGTTAAATAATTTATTATAAGCAAATAAAACTTGGTTTAAATATTACAGAAACACGTGGCTATATTACAGAAATATTATCTAAGAAAACTATCGTCAAAAGATTAAATGTCAAAATTTGAAAGTGAATGAAGAATGAGGAAACTGTATAATTTTAAAATAAAATTATAATACGTGGAAATCGTAACCGAAATATATTTTTATTCAATCATTATTTATATTTGATTGATATGATAATGACACTTAGTAGATGAAAATTCATTTACTTTTCTGATTAAATGTTTGTTCAATGTAAATATATGTAAGCGTTCATTGCTACGAAATTATCATTGTATTTTCACTGAACTGATTCTCACTTAAGAAATGTTTGCAAATTTCAAACTTTTCACTTACAATTCACTTACAATTCACTTAAAATCTTTATCTGATTGTTTGTTTTTTATAACTTTGGATACGTGCTGTCAATAAGATAAGAAGATGTGTGTGTGTGTGTTTGTGTGAATGTTTGTGTGTGTGAGTGTGTGTGTGTAGGGTGTGTGTGTGTATTTTGCCGAGTGTGCAATATCTCATGAACGAGATAAGATTTGTTAAGCTACGTTTCCACATCTTAACATCTGTTTTAGTCTTTGTTTTTGGTTTTTTGTTTCTGTTTATGTCGGAAAAATTCCAGCCATTTCCAGCTCTTAACATAAACATAACCTTAATTCAATATTTAACATGTAGAAAAGTAGCTTATTGCTGTTCGACAAGTGACAAACATCAACTTTCTTACCGTTGTAGATAGGTTAACATCAGTCAGTTTAGCTAAGTCGGTATCACAATCCACTATTTCCTAGTTGATCTAGTTGGATAAATGATCGCACCATACTGATGAGTCCGGAAGGACGAAACGCGTCTATGGTTAAAGCTGAACTGACCAGTCGTTTGTTGATGACCTGAGAAGTTGATGCAAACGTGCTGTAAAACCTCTGTGGAATTACGAGACAAGTGATGGAAAAAAAAAATTCCTATTTTTTCTTATTTATCAACTTTCTGCTTTCAACTGACAGTTGGAAGTACCAATTTTCTTCCCGGTCGTAGAAAAAATGTGTTGCATTACAATAATTCATTTAAAATTGCCAATGATCTAAAGATCTGATAACAGTTAGGTAAGGAATGAAAGGAATGTTCTGAACACAAGTATTTGTCAACAGCCAACGGGCTTTATTTCAGTTATAGCTCAACTATATCATCATAGTAACACCACTGTACAACATAATATATTTTCTTTACAATACATATCATCATATAATAATACGAGTATGTCTCTAATAAATAAGTCTTTATAAAATTAAAGACCCAATCTTCTCTTATATATTAGTAGCTAGAGTTAAGCTACATACCTTGAAAATATATTTTCTGCCTTTTAAAACCTACGTCCTACTAATATTACTTAGAGTTTCTTCAAGATTATTGCCAACTTTTGTTTTTATTTTACTTTTATTTTGAATGATAAATGCGGCGGTACTGGTTGTTGCTAAGGTGGTACCACTGTTAATGTTAAAAAAAATGGAATGGAAATTTTCGGATGAAGATTAATGTAAGAAATCTTAGTTTTTTCTTCTTTATAAATAGTAGCCGTAGAGCCAATTCAGAACATTATTACGCCAGGTTAATTTTTAATGTAAAATGAATAAAATAAATATATCATCACGTCTTTTATTCATTACTGGGTGTGGCACTCTGCCGAAACAGATTTATTTATTTATTTATGTTACTCTGTACAACAGGAATTAAATCCCAATTACAGTACAGGGTCCGGACTCACCGAGCCGTAGAGTGGTTGTAATTATAATTTCTAGCTTGAGTGGGAATCGAATTCGGGATCTCCGGATTCGAATTCCGTAACGCTACCCACCCCACTGTACTGCCGGACAGATCTCGGTAAGTAATATATTTATGTGCGTGAGATGCGGTTACCAGCCGGCAAATCACGCCCCCAAAGATGTTAGTGGAGGGGGAGCCACAAGGATAATTTTAAATTGGTGAAAATGTTTTGTCGGCTGTGGGGATCGAACTAGGGTTCTTAGGATCCACAGGCCGATTCGATACCACTGAGCCATTACCCCATAATTTTTAATGTTATTTTTGTTATTATTTCAAGCATGAGTAGGTTGATTCAATTTTCAACAAAATCTAAGTTTCATTGTTTGTTTGTGTCAGACTGTCTGATGTTTTTCTGAAACCGCAAGAAAGTGCCTACTTTCCTGACCAATTTTAGTATGGAAAGTAGATTTTTACAAAAACGGTCATGTAAAGTACGTATCCAAGGCTACAACAAAAATTACAGTCTGGTAAAGTACAAAACAGTCTTGTAAAGATTTTACCTGACTGTTATTTTTGTTATATCCTTGGATAGGTAGTCTGCTGTCAGTACAATTCATAACAATAAATTTAAACATTTTGAATTATTTATGATTAATTATTGATTAAATTAAACGGTTTCAGAAAAAATAGTATACATAATACGTCAGGAAAGTGTTTTTACTTGACTCAGCGGAATAAAAAAATCGGCCTGCGGCCTTGTATTTCCAACAACCGCTTCGTCAAGTGAAATATCACTTTCCTGACTTAATATGTAATATACTATTATATCATTATTTTCCGAATCAAAAATGAAAAGTACATATACGTTCCTCTTTATCTTATACATGTAACGCTTACGTAATACCTTCTCCTATTATATTTCAATTATTTAATTTAAAAAGTACGAATATCCAGAATCGTCACATTTTTAGTAAATTGTAAGTTGATGAAAACAAAACCTTGAAAAATTCAACGAATATTTGTTGATCAAATTTATTCCGCAATTAATCATAGCCAATTAGCTTCATTCACATTCATAATTTCTTTTATACAAGTCCATTTATTTCTCACAATCGGCATTTTTCGTCAATTGTAATAAGGATTTTTTGTGATATACTGTCTATGATGTAATAATGTTCTCAATTGGTCTCGAGTATAGAAAGACGAGTTCTAATATTTTATTCTAATCATATTTTACTGCTTTGTATGTGTTTCTATTCATCAAATGTTTGATGAATGAACACATGAATAGAGATGTTCAAAATAAATAATTTTCTTTTTTACATAAAATTGTTTTTCACCAGAATAAAATTACTCATGTAATTCTCCTTTAACTCACATAATAAATATAAATATATCATCATGTGCCACTCTGCTGCAGCAGATTTCGGTAAATGGTATATTTTGCGTGTGAAGCGCGGTTACCAGTGGTCAAATCACAGCCCCCAAGGATGTTAGTGGACAGGGAGCCACAGGGGTAATTTTAATGTGGTGAAAATTATTTGTCGGCTATGGGAATCGAACCAGGGCTTTCAGGATCCACAGACCGACTCGATACCACTGACCTACCCACCCCATAGGTATAAATTAGTTATATGTCATATCATTTCAGCTAATAAAATCTTTAACAGCCCAATTCTCAAAAAAGTTTTAGCGAGAATTTAGCTAATCCTAAATATTTTAGATTTATCAAATTAAGCCATGTTCTCAAAAAAATTTAAATAAATTATTGTTTATTGTTTATGTTACTCTGTACAACAGGAATTGAATCCCAATTACAGTACAGTGTCCGGACTCACCGAGCCGCAGAGTGGTTGTAATTATAATTTCTAGCTTGAGTGGGAATCGAACTCGGGATCTCCGGATTCGAATTCCGTAACGCTACCCACCCCACCGTACTGCCGTTATTTTAACACATTTACCATTTAGTTTTGGGAAAGTGAATTGAACTAACTTTTTTCAATCGGACTAGCATAAAATTAGCTAATCCAAAATTTAGGATTAACTAAAACTTTTTTGAGAATCTGACTGCAAAATAAATATTTGACGTGTTTACATTTTACCGATGGTAACAAATAAATAAATAAATAAATATATCATCACGCCTTTTACCCATTATTGGGTGTGGCACTCTGCCGAAGCAGATCTCGGTAAGTGATATATTTATGCGCGTGAAGTGCGGTTACCAGCCGTCAAATCACGGCTTCCCAAAGATGTTAGTGGTGGAGAAGCCACAGGGGTAATTTTCAATTGGTGAAAATGTTTTGTCGGCTGTGGGGATCGAACCAGGGTTCTTTGGATCTACAGGCCGACTTACTACCACTGTGCCATTACCCCATAAATTTGTTTCATGACGTAACAGTATTCCTAAATTTCTAGTAGATAATTTTAGTAAGCCATAGTAATATTGTAAGGTAGTAATGGACAAAAGGGAAAAGGGCGATTATCAGACTCTTTAGGGCGAACATATAAATTTAAATTCATGGTGTTTTGCTAATGTAGCTTCGTACTTATTTTTCCATTTTTGTTATATGTTCGTATGTAACGTAACTTTTATTGTTGTTTTTCATTTTATTTAACGTTTGTGACCTGAAGATGGCCATAACCTTGACCGAAACGTCGTTGTAATTCTTCAATAAATTTAAATACGACTTTAAGCCTTTTGTCCATTACTACCTTACAGTATTCTGAAATGAAATAGACTTTTTATTTTTGTAAAAATGATTTATTTTGAACATCTCTTGTAAGCAAATAGCTTTAGCTACTGCAGATGCTTTGCCGCTACTCATAAAATAACAGAGGCATCCAAGCTTCCCGATTCTTCAATTCAAAAATTTTAATTTATTTTTGAATTTCCGCGTTAGCCAATTATTTAAGAAGAGTAATAGCGGCAGAACCGTAACGAGAATAATTTATAAATATTTTACTTGCTTTGAAATTAATTACAAATATTTTTAAAACAGAGTTTATTTTATTTTATTGTCATCATAATGTTTGTTTTTAATTGAGGACTGGTAAGAATTTAACCGTTACGGTCCTGTATAGCAGAAGCACAGCTGTAAATCAAATTTGGAGAATACTAAATTAATTATTTATTAATAATTGACTAAACTGATTATTTTTTTCATGTTTTTGAAGTATGAAATTTTTATTTGATTATTTTTATCGATATGTATTCATAATCTAATTCTACCTTGTATTAGTATAAAAAAATTAAGGGAAGACAATAATTAATATTAATTATTTAATTTTACGACGCACTAAAAATATGAGAATTAATTTTTAAATGTGCAATGTGTTTCAGCAATTATTTAACTATTAATAATTAAAATTATTGTAGTGAGTATAAAATTTGTGGAAGAAACGGAGAGTAAATATACAGGGTGGTCCAGTAATACAGATCACTATTTTATCACATGATTCTAATTTTAATTTAGATCTGTTACCGGCAAAGTCAATTCATAAAATGCCTAGGCAATGTACAAAATTCCAAATACTAAAGCTGTTTTATTTACCTGTTATGAGAGGCGTATTTTTATTGGTGTATGCAAGAGAAGAGCCCCAGACAAAAATTTATATTACTTTCTTATACACAGTATAAGGAAGTATTGGCATCGTGAAAAAAATCGTTGACGAGATTTTCGCGGAAATACGTGTTTTGAGGTGCACTGAATCCGTTTTGATCATTTTCTCAATGATGTCTGTGTGTGTGTGTGGATGGATGGATAGATGGATGTGTGTCCGAGTGTGCAATATCTCATGAACGAGATAAGATTTGTTAACGAAACTTGGTAATTATAAGTTTCATGAAAATACGAAGAGCTGAGTTGATTTTGAATGAAATTGAAAAACCGGAAGAGGAAGTTTACTAGACACACAAAACAATAAATTCCATTTATTTCAAAAAATGAAATCAGTTACGAAAAAAAGTTTCAAATAAAAGATGTTAGCAAAAATATTTGAAACATAAAATGTTATTAGTAATTTTCCTGTATATGCGTCTAATTTTGAGAAAAACTAATTTATATATTTAATAATATATTTCAATAATCATAGTAGCAATAGAAACAAAAAACATGAATTTTAATTTTCGCATTATCTAGTTATCTATGTCTTTTGACGGAAAAACAAATACATCATTAAAATGGTCAACTAATTTGGCAACTTTGCCCCAATTTAATCGACTTCGTATCTCACGGTTCTTGAGATACCAAGGATTAGGCTCGAAAAACGAACTTTCTGTATATGCCTCATCAGTAAAGTTAGACATAAAGTAGTCAAAATTACAAAAAAATTATATTAAATATGCTGTGTATAAGAAAGTCGTGTGGTGATCACACCAGATTTTTTTTTTTGCTTTCTGAAAGTTTGACCAATCAGAGGACAAAAATGACTGATCCCATATAATTCTATGATCCATTCTTAACTTTAATGTACTATAGAATACACGTTCCACGCGGGCAAGCCGTTATACTTGTTTTTGGCAAAATTACAGAATTTAAAAATGCATTCCACATATTGCCAGGTTTTGTAATTTGCCGGTGACATATCTACATATTTTGATACTTTTGTCACATTAAAATTAAAGCCATTCGATACAAAATTAAATCTAATTTTTATCGTTCATTTCTAAAATAAATAAATAAAATAAATATATCATCACGCCTTCTACCCATTACTGGGTGTGGCACTCTCGGTAAGTGATATATTTTACGCGTGAAGTGCGGTTACCAGTCGTCAAATCACGGTCCCCAAACATGTTAGTGGTGGAGGAGCCACAGGGATAGCTTTTTCAAATTATGAAAATTTGTCGCCTGTGGGAATCGAACCAGGGACCTCAGGATCCACAGGCCGACTTCATACCACTGAGCTAGCCATTCTAAAATATTCTAATCTAAATAGTAAATACATATAAATGTAAAAGAAAATTAACTAAAATATTCATAATTATAGTGTAAAAGCGACATTGTATCAAATATAAAATACACATAACAACAATGTATAATTTAAGTGTATTTATAACTTTCTAATAGTCTCAACTCCGAAATCTATCAAGTCTAGGAGAAGAAAGTAATAAGAGTACGTTGTGACATATTCCAGTGGCACCAAAACAACGATACCAGTACACGCCCGTTTGAAATATAAAAGATTGGATCGGGTGAAAGGACGCTACGTATATTAGCGCAGAACTTCGCTTACTATATAAACATAGTAGTTAATAGTTAGTTTACACAATTGACTAGTTTCTACCTCTGCTGATAACGAGTACTGTACTCAATCGAATCTAAGATACTTACAAAATATCTTGACATATTCTAACATTATACTCGTATAATAGTTATTTGTGTTTCCAGACTGCGAAATGATTGTTTGTGTGAGTCGAAGAAAAAAATCGATTATCCCCCTGTTTTGTAAATTGATCATTATCTGTTAATGGTGGATAAATAAATGAAAATCCTTACTTTTTTATGATAAATATGCAGATTACTAACCATTTCGGCATTCTGTAATCAAAATCATTTATTCTGTTACTTTTATTTTACTTTTATGCATTTTCTTCTTGTTCAAAATTGCTAATATAAAAAAATAATAATTTTTAACTACACTTTTTACGGAATTACCAGTGAGCTGTCATTATAATATTTTTTATAATAATAGCTACGTATATTATGCTAGGAAAAAATTATTCTGGTCTCAGAATACCGAAATTATCATTAACTTATCGATCATTAACAGATAATGATACAGTTACAGAATATAAGAATATATTCTGAGAGAACCAAATCATTTTGCGACCCAGGTGCACACAAAAATTTGCACGCAACTATATTATGATCATTAAAAAAATTGAAAATGTATTAAAAATTTAATTTCGAAATGATAGTTATTACAAATATAAACGTATGTTTAGAAAATCTCGACCCTACGGGCCCGATTTCCCAAACTACATTCTTGACCTAAAAACTGTCACTTTCAATTCATGGTACAGAATATACTACAGAGTGATCAAAAGGAATTGTTACAGTTGGCAATAAAAAAACTACTTGAAATTGGTAAGCCTGATACATAAATTCATTTCCTGTTGTTGACAGTGACATTTAAAATTTAAAATTGAATACATTTATTATTACATTTATTTCTAAAGTATTTCTATTACTTAAAAAGTCAAAATTCTATTAGCTGTCAGATTCCTGACATAACCTATTTGTATTTATTAGAAATTTCTAATAGCATTTTCGCCTTTATCTGACGTTGTGCCAACTGTGGAATAAAAAGATCTCTGGAATTGTATTGCCAACTATAACAATTCCTTTTGATCAGCCTGTATTTATAGGGCTGTTTACAAATAAGATGAATTTCGCGGCCTGAATTTGGGCGTAAATATCAACTTTGTTTGACAATGAAAACAATGAGCTAAATTCAGCACTCGTCTTTAGCTTAAAGATCGTCTCTAGTAATCATGAAAACATTTTGCATCTTTTTCTTTTTAATTTATCGTTGCATATATGCCTTCCTTTATATTGTTATTTTTAGAGAAGCTTATTTAGTTAGAGAAGGGTGCTGAATTCGACTCATTATTGTTTCGTATGAAATGTTTCTATATTTTCAACAACTTTTGTTTTCATTTTTTTTTTTTTGTAAACATTTGATAACGAAAAATGTACGGTAATAATTAATTTTCTCCGCTAATTTTCTTCTATGATGTCAAAAAGTTTCAAATTATTTCAAAGAGACATACCTACTTCAAATAAAAGATGTGAAAAATTATATTTTACAGTACTTTTATTTAAAACAGTTTTTACTTAACTAGTTTGGAACAACGGAAATTATATCAACATTTTTTTATAACAAATATGTCAAGATATTTTGAAAATTCTATAAATATATTACTCTTGCGCGTTTGTTACAAATTACGTCATTGCCTAAAGTCAGTTTTACAACATCCGATAGCATATGGAGGACCTAAATGCTGCGATAGTTGTTGGTTCTGTCGAAACTGGCCTTTAAAATTAAATGATATAAAGCCCATTTTAGAGGAACATATTGAGTTATATTTAAAAAAACATTATACTTTAGAAGAAACGTCATCAAAAGATGTAACTAATTAAATGATGTAAACATCATAAATACAACTAAAATTACATAAAGGCTGGTCAACGCAACTCTCAAACATAAGGATTTAACATGTAAAATCACAATTTTGTAATTTCCTGCTTCCCTAATTATTTTAAGCAAAAAAAACTTCGAATAAAAGTTTTAGGGCATAAAATTCTGCATCTAAGCCAATAAACAAAATTAACTTTGCATGCTTCGTAACGGCACAAATTAGATCTGAAAATGACAAAAATAGCCTCAAAACTATCGATAGCCATGGAATTGAAACAAAATTAAACAAATGTTTGACATATAATCTGTCAAAATAATTTATTTATTATGTCATTTATTTTGACAGATAAAACGACAAACATTTGTTTAATTTAGTTTTAGTTCCATGGCTATCGATAGTTTTGAGGCTATTTTCGTTATTTTCAGACCAAATTTATGCCGTTACGAAGCATGCAAAATTAATTTTGTTTATTGTATTAGCTGCAGAATTTTATTCCCTAAAATTTTTATTTGAAGCTTTTTTGCTTAAAATAATTAGGGAAGCAGGAAATTACAAAATTGTGATTTTACATGTTAAATCCCTATGTTCGAAGATTGCGGTCACCACCCTGTATAAATATAAAAATTATCTAAAATAAAAATATTTTAAAAGCATTCATACGTTCACTAGTGTGGTAGCACTGATTTAGAGTTTGTATATCAGTGGTACTCAATACCGCTTCAATGTGCTTTGTATCTCAACATTTTGATATTAACTATAAATATTGTACATGAAACGACATAATTCTTCATAACTTTTGACATAATATACCATCATTGGCTCGTTATGGGAACTATACACAAACTGAGGGTATCCATACTTACAGTTTTTATTTAATTTATTTGCTAAACTGCTTAACAAGAAATTGATTTAAAGAATTTTAAGTCATATGAATGACTTTGAAGTTTGATAAATTTAAAGTTTATGACAGAAAAATTCGGAAGACGCCCGGACTCGAACCGAGGACCTTCAGCTTGCCGGGCTGATGCTTTAACCACTAAGCCACGGCTCTGTCATAAACTTTAAATTTATCAAACTTCAAAGTCATTCATATGACTTAAAATTCTTTAAATTTACTTTGTGGTATGATTTCCTTAAAAAATCAGATTGTGTCGCTACAGACGAAACCCGTTGTCAATTCCTGTGAGACATAGGAGTCTTGGGATCGATGCTGTGTTAGACACTATGACAGATAAATTCGGTTGACGCCTATTCGTTCAGGGTAGCCGTGGCTTAGTGGTTAAAGCATCAGCCCGGCAAGCTGAAGGTCCTCGGTTCGAGTCCGGGCGTCTCCCGAATTTTTCTGTCATAAACTTTAAATTTAACAAATGTATTATTATAGTGTATAGAAAACTTACAGTTTGTAATAAAATATGAATCACTCGACCGCAATATTATTTGTTAGTTGAAATCAGTGAGATTTAAACCTAAAACTTATAAATCAAACTAGTCTAAAATGGGCTTTATATAGGCAACAATATAAATTAAATACAGTTGTGTTACGCTGGTTACCTGACTACATATTTTGATTTGTATTTTGTTTTTTTATTGTAATTATATTGTATATTAATTTAATAGTTACTTTTTACTTTGGCCTCTTTCATTTTCTTTATTACTTAATTCTTTCGCTAATTAATTTCTAAATTTAATACTTTAATTAGTAACAACTTACAAAGCAATTATCTAATTACATATCTTACAGTAAAACAATTTGTTTACACCTTTCTTTTCTATTTTAATCATTTACAATATTATTTACTTTCAATTTAGTTAGAGAGTTAACGATACAAAATAATAATTTTAGAATAAATACAATCATAGCATTTTATCAAAAAATTCAAGGAAAATTGTCTATATAATATTTTATTACTTTTACATCAATTGACTTCTATTATAGACAACAACTTCTACTTTTCATTATTAATTTTTTGAAAGTAAAATTTCAAAATTATTTTTTAATATCATCTTACATTTTGTTTCATCAATTTAGTTTTTCTTTTTTAGGAAACTATGTTCTAATTTTACGAATACCAAAGCTACTATTACAGGGTATTTAAAAAATATGGAATATCGAAAAATATTCCTATATCAACATAAATAATGTATTATAGTGAATAAAATTTGGTATATTTTTGTATGTTCAGATTAATTTATTGTAGTAGTCAAGCTTACTTTATTTTCTTTTTGGAATGTAGAAACACTTCCAAATTATTCTGGAGAAAATATCTTCAAATAACTGTGGTAGAAAGAATAGTTTTTCATTTTTTGATTTGAAGTATTATTGCCTAAAACAATTTAGCAACATTTGACAACAAAAAAATACGCTAGCAAATGTTCAAGATAATTTGAAAATACTATATAAATGTTTCAAATGTTCTTGGTGTATTTGACGTCATATATTTTCAGCTGTCAAACATTTTTGAACTACTTTAGAAAAAAAAATTCAAATGAGAGATATAGCACTTTCATCTAATAGTATATTATGATACTAGTGCATAAGTAAGTGTTTAAAGCACGTGTGACGAGTTTAAGAGCACGACGCCAAGCGGAGTACTTTTAACGGCACTAGTGCTTTAAAGGCACTTATACACCTGTATTATACGCTATTTTTTTATTATACCTGCATCATAATCTGAAAAATAGAGCTGGACAGTAGTATTTTCATTTTGATTCATTTCATAATTATAGCTGTATTCCATTTGCCACTTGGTGCACTTAAATCAGTTCAGAGAAATTAGACAACATGACTAAATAACTGACCTAAGCAAACTAATACATTTATTGGAGTGTATTACTTCAGAATAGAATTAGAACCAGTAATTCTAGTACAAGAAATAAAGTCAGCGAAGTAATCCAGCGAAATAAATAAGTGATCTGGTTCAGTAAATGTAAGTAAGATCTGATCCAAATGGCAAATGGAATGCGCCTAATGTATGTGTGGTTTGATGCATATCATTCACATGGAGATAGGTTAACATTTGTTGTTTACGTTACTATGTGGATTCGTTGTTTTTAAATTTGTTCTGATAAATATGGGTAGAAAGAGCAAAATTATTTTCTTGTTGTGTTTTTGCACGTTTTTTAATTGGTTAAACAAGGATTATTATGCAGGTATTATAATAGTTAATTAAATAACAAGTGTGTTAATGAGGGTGATTAATAATCGAGATTTTTAATGCGAGAGCGTTAATTGCTGATATTATTAATGATCGATTAACACATGAGATAGTTACAATGTTTTTCCGCTGGTACCATTTTAATTTGGAGAAAATCTAATTTTATTCCATGACAAATGTTTGTAATACAGGATGATCAAAAGGAATTGTTATAGTTGGCAATACAATTCCAGAGATCTTTTTATTCTACAGTTGGCACAACATCAGATAAAGGCGGAAATGCTATTTGATATTTCTAATAAATACAAATAGGTTATGTCAGGAGTCTGATAGCTAATAGAATTTTGACTTTTTAAGTAATAGAAATACTTTAGAATTAAATGTAATAATAAATGTATCAAATTTAAATTTTAAATGTCACTGTCAACAACAGAAAATGAATTTATGTATCAGGCTTACCAATTACAAGTAGTTTTTTTTATTGCCAACTGTAACAATTCCTTTTGATCACCCTGTATGTTAGGTTAGGAACGTACCTGTCACAAATGTTTTGACAACAGTGAATGCATTCAGTTTATTTAACGTTAGCTAACATCAGCGATTTTTTCGTTTTTAAAATAATGTTTTTATTTTTATATTCATTTTAAAAGAATACTACATGAATATTATTTAGCTAGAAGTGTCAAAATCATTTCGTTTAATTCGGTTTACCATTTTGCTACAACTTTGCGCTAGCCCCAATATATGATATCTTATATGTGTTGAACGCATCCAAAAAAAAATGTTCATTAATAAAAAATCATGCATTATTGGGGCTTATTAATATATGATTTTGTATACATTAATGAAACCCATTAATGAACGATCAACAGAAATAGTTATTTACAATATAAGTGGAATAAGAGCATCATTGCGATACGCATGAAATTTGCACAGTTGTGTAATAACACAAGTATGATAATGATGCATTATCACACGTATATTGTGCAAGATTTTATCTATGACCTAGAAATAAATTAAAATTAAAACAAAAATAATTTAGAATTGACAGTTTCAATCATTTGACATTTACAAAATTTAAGTGAAACCATGGTAACTATCATTTTGAGTGCGATAAGTACTAAAAGCACTAGTGTATTAATATTTCCAAAAACATACTAGTGCGTTAATAAAGTACTTATCTTACTCAAAAAGTATGCGATAAGAGCTATTTATCGCACAGTCGTAGATAAATTATATTAACTGTTATTTTTTTATGTACTATTTGAATATTGGTCCTTTTCATCACTTTTCCTGTCAACTTTCATTTCCAAAATAATTTGGCAACTATTAAAAATGGTACGAAGTTGATTTTTTAAAGTACTACAATAAATTATTAAAATTAAAAGGTTATCCTATAAAATCCGAGTAGGGTATATTACGTATTAACTGTATGAAGTTATTAACAATATTTCACATTTCTTGAACACCCTGTACAAACTAAAACATTTGTCAAAAATAGAACCAACAAATTTCGCAGCAAAATCTCTAAAACTACATTTACGCTTTCTTCTCTGCTTTGGCCTCTTTCTTCAATTTCTTCTTCTCTTCTTTCGCTTCTTTCTTCGCTTGCTTCTCCAACTCTTTCGCCGTCTGTTGTTTCTGTTTCTCCGCATCCGCGAGTTTCTTTTCCACCAGTTCGTTCTTCTTGTTGTCAACAAGCTCCTCGCTTCTCTGTCGGTCTTTGTCTCGGGAGAGGGCGCGGTCTGACCATCGCTTCGACTCCTTCGGCTCTATGGGAGGGAGTTTCTCGTAACCCGAGGAAGCGCGGAAATAGTTCTTTGAGTTGCTGATGACCGGGACTGTCTCGAGTTGTGTTACGATTTTTTGTGCGCAGCTGGAAGATTTTTTTGGGGGTTTTATATATTTTTTGTTAGGTTGGTAGTGCAATGCGTGCAGTGTGATTCTAGGGTTTGTTGTAACAGTGATTTTCAAAAACAATTAGTTAATTTGTTTTATGCACAACCGGGTCGAAATTCATTTGTTTTAACCATGAAAAGAAAAACTTGTTTTTGGCTCTAGGGCCATAATAAAATAATTTTCTATGGATATATAAATAAAATTACAATTTTTGTTAATTGTGAATTATGAGCAACAAAATAGCATTTATTTATTTATTTATTTATTTATGTTACTCTGTACAACAGGAATTTATTCCCAATTACAGTACAGGGTCCGGACTCACCGAGCCGTAGAGTGATTGTAATTATAATTTCTAGCTTGAGTGGGAATCGAACTCGGGATCTCCGGATTCGAATTCCGTAACGCTACCCACTTCACCGTACTGCCGGATTAATGTTCAAAAGATTAAAATATGTACATAGGTAATACGAGGTGTGGCTATTAAATAACAAGACTGATGTTGCTACAGACAATGTACGCATGCGCCAAACACCAGCGACCGTCAGCTTTTTAGCGTGGAGCATTCTCTTTCGAATGCAGTACCTCTCGCTTCTGTAAACAAATCGGTATAGCCGTAGCATTCGTTCTAATTAGAGTTGTTTTTTTGTTTCGCCGAAAAAATGTTAAGTGCAACATTAGAGCAACGAATTGTTGTGAAATTTCACATGAAACTTGGCAAAACTGCTACTGAAACTTATATTGAAAAAAGTACCCGAATTGTGGAAGGACAAGTCATGGTTTCTCCATCAAAACAATGCGCTTGGTCATTCCGCAATGTCTGTCAAGAGATTTCTAGCCAAGTACAGCATTCCAGTGTTGGACCATCCGCCTTATTCGGCAGATTTTGCATCGTGCGACCTCTATCTGTTTCCTAAGGTGAAATAGCAACAAGATTTGAGCTTTGAAAGAGAAATCGGCACGCGTTCTGAAGGAGCTGACAGAAGAAGACTTCCAGCACTGTTTCGAACAATGTAAGATTCGCATGGAGCATTGTATGGATAGAGGAGGGGTGTATATTGAATGTGATAATAAGTAAATAGGTATGGAATCAAAATAAAATGTTAAAACAGCATCAGTCTCGTTATTTAATAGCCACACCTCGTATATCAAAATGACATTTTGTAAAATCAAATACAGGATGGAGGCACTCACGTGACACTGTGACGTTTTGTGACGTAAAAACAGCTGTTCGGGCAAACATCACTGCGCCACCTACAAAATGAACTATTTTTTTGGAACGATATTTGAAACGAACCGTTCTTTTCAAATCTCGCCACAAAAAAAAGTAGTTCATTTTGTAGATGGCGCAGTGATCGCAGCCCAACAAGATTTGAAAAGAACCGTTCTTTTCAAATCTCGTCCCAAAAAAATTGGTTCATTTTGTAGGTGGCGCAGTGATCGCAGCCCAACAAGATTTGAAAAGAACCGTTCTTTTCAAATTTCGTGCCAAAAAAATAGTTCATTTTTTAGGTGGCGCAGTGATCGCAGCCCAACAAGATTTGAAAAGAACCGTTCTTTTCAAATCTCGTCCCAAAAAAATAGTTCATTATGTAGGTGGCGCAGTGATCTATGCCCGAACAGCTGTTTTTACGTCACAAAACGTCACAGTGTCACGTGAGTGCCCACATCCTATTCACAATAAACAAAAATTGTCATTTTATGTATATATAGTAGGAATTATCTTTTTATGGCCCTAGGGCCAAAAATATGTGTTTAAGCCCGTTTTTTATTGCGCAAACACACGAATTTCAGACTGGTTGTGCGTAAAAACCGTTTTTCCATGTTAAAATTCTATGGCGCAACTTACATGGAACACACTGTATAATAATTAAGCCGAGTGATTGCTTGAATATCATTTATCAGTGTAGAGTTTGGAAATCACTGTTTTACAAAATAAATTAACATTAAATTCTTGCAAATTTACTTAAATACAGTATAACTATTCATAAGCAGTTTCATAAGTACATTTTCCTATTAAAAATAATTTGTTGTGCGCTGTACTGATTTTTAAAGTATGCCAGCGTCCCTGAAAATGTTTCAAAACAGTGAAATTTAAAATAGAGTTAAATCATCATTAACTTGTTCTAAATATAGGTAATATTTATATTTCTAAAATTTCTAACCTAACACACTGAGATTACAAAATACGAATAGAAAACTAACACTAACTTGAAATATTTTCAGGAGATCTGCTACTTTCAATATTTGGAAATTCTATAATACCTAATCTAAAAACACTTCTATATATTTTGGTTTCTGTACACATAATTTTAATTAATTTATACATTTCTAAGTTATACTGCAGTTAAGTAATATTTTATTAAGTACTAAGGACTGGTTTTTCTAACTTCGACTAAAGTACTAAATAATTATCTACCAGATAAGAGAAAAATATTGTCTAGTAATCATAGAACAAATTGTACAAATTGTCGTTATTAGATTTTCCATTTATCTGACAGATTAATTATTCGGCAGTTGAAAGACCAGTCTTATGTCGATGTCACACGATCAATGTTTTCATTATTTGATAATATTTTTCTAAAGCCCCTGGCACATATAGCGTCAAAACTCCGAGTCTACCATTTGACTGCCAAAAATAGAAACGCCTCTATTTTCAGCAGTCACGACTGCCGAAAACCAACTTCATTATGATGCTGGTTTTTTCCCTATCTTCCTTTGTTGTTTGACGTATGAATTATTATTGTTTGATATTTTGTACATTTTTATAGTTAAATTCATTTACTTTATACATAGTTAGATACTTTTAAGTTTTCATATTTCATTTATAGTTCATGTCAATTTTTTTTAATTTAATTTTTTATTTTATTAATCCTAGTTTATAGTTTTTATATTTCTTAATAGTCTATAAATATTTTAAATAATACATTTACGTTTTTTTATTTCATTTATAGTTCATATAATTTTTTTTTTAATTTAATTTTTTGTTTTATATTTCGTAGTTTATAGTTTTTATATTTCTTAATAGTCGATAAATATTTTAAATAATACAAATTAATAAATAACACGTTAAAATTAACAAATATTTAATTCTGACTGTCAGAAACACCGACTCTATATATGTCACCCGTTTTGGACGTGACTCTCAGTTTTTCAGCAGTTTGTAGCAGACCCGGAGTTTTGACGCTATATGTGTCAGGGGCTTTAGTATGACCAACACAAAATTGTGACGTCACTTTATGCAATTTGATCAAATACTACTTATTCTGTCATACATTTTGATTTGACTTTTCTAGTTTTGAAAAAACGAGTGAGTAAAATTAAATTCTGATTATGATGGTTCAAGTTTTCAACGTGATTATAGTAATCTTTAGAATTTAAATTAATATAATAGTATATTAAAAAATAAGGTTTATAAGACATGTTTTTTTCGCACGCGCCTAAGTTTAGAGAACGAGTCATAGGTGAGTTTTCTAAAGGACAAGTGCGATAAAAAGTTCTATAAAATGAGTTATTTACTCGTATACTATTTTTTATATTTGGAGTCTGTTATAAAAAAGTATTATTTTTAAAATCTGCGATATTTTAAACGGCGTCAATTTAGGGAAATTTATATATGAAATATTGTGGTTGGTAACTGTTATTGACATTTATGCAATTATTAAAAAGTTTCGTGATCATTTTCGAATTTGTATTATTTCTATTATTATTGTTAAAATACGTAAAATAGTTGAAAGCACGATACATAAACTATTTCCAACAAAATTTTGAGGTTATATTAAAATTTAGATGTTCTCAGCTTGACAGTTACAGTATATCATTCGGTACTACCAACCGTCTAAAACAAAATGTTGCGTATCGTAATAAACGTCTTTCGATACTCCTCTGGGTTTCATAATGACTTCTTTATGAACGTAAAATAGAAAAATATAATTTGAACTGCACATTAAGTTTATTAATATGACCTAGGTTATGTTTATGTTCGACAGTCTTCACTCTAGTGAAAAGAAAGATCGTCTAACAGACCTAATTTTCATCATACATCAAATTGAATTAAGTGACGTCATCATACATTAATTGACCAACAATAATGAAGTAAACATTGACGTGTGACATCTTCTTTTAATAATTTGTTCGATATACATGAAGCACAATAAAAAAATATAGTAAAACCAAACGAAAGTGAACACAGAAAATTTACCGATTCAAAAAAGAAAATATAATAGACGCACCTAGACAAAATTTTTAATTATTTTACTCCGAATGTATAACCAAAAAAAATAATCACTAGTACAAGATCACTTTCGATTAGTTTTATTTAAAATTAAATATAAAAAATTGACGTACCCCAAATGAGTGAGATTTGAAATAATTTTAAACGTTTTTATTGGACCGAATTTGAAGCGCATTTTTCTTCGAATTTTACAATAACTATCAATATAAACAATTTCAACCCAATTTTCAAAAGTGTTTTAGCTAGAATTTGGCTAATTCTGAATTTTGGATTTGTCAAATTAAGCTAAACCATATTTATAAAAAAATTAAATAAACTTTAGTATAATCTAATTTCCATTTAGTTTTCGTAAAGTGAATTTTAAGTCGGATTAACGTAAGATTAGCTAATCCAAAATTCGGAATTAGCGAAAACTTTTTTGAGAATTTGACCAACAAAAAAAAAAAAAACTTATTTAAAATTAATAAAAACAAATTGAACATTCATTTTATATGGAATAATTTATATTGCTGTCAAACATTCGATATGCTTTTATTTTTTTAAACTAAGTTTCAAATTAAGTTGGTGCAACTGGTCAAAATATAATTTAACATTTCAATTTGACTATTTTAAAAACGTTTTCAAATATTTATAACTTTTTGAAGATACGTCAGATATAAAACAAAATCAAATCTAAATCAAACACATATCTAGGTATCTACAGACAACCAAAACAAAAAGCAACTATTAAATATTAAACTATCAATTTTAGCGTCAAAAAATATCAAAGCGTAGCATAGCAGCAATGTACCAACGTGACAAACACAAAGTTACCGTGAAATTAAAAATGTACGAGTATGCAGTGTGTTGTAAGCGAACTATTCATATATAAGAGTGGAACATACAAAATTGTAGCATTAATATTTATGTAACTAGAAACATTCATTACAATCATGCAATGCTGTATATACATTGATTGGTATTTGCTGTTGTTGTCATGGAGATGTGATATTATTTATTTAATAAAACAATCGAATTTGTTTGGAATTGTTAGTGATTCAAAATTAGGTCATTTTTGTTTCTCACAGTCAATGTATAAATATTTTTTAAAAGTCATGCTTACAATTAAGTAAAGCCTCTTTAAAAGTACAATCAATTAATGTCATCGGTAAAATTAGAATATATTTCAATTGTTTTAAGAAGTTTAATCATTAAATGTGAATCATGAGTCTAATTAGGATGGTAGTAAACACGAATAGTTTTGAAAAACGATATTATTGATATTATAAACGAAACAGATTGTATATTGTATATATTTTTGAAATATAAAGGTTGAAAGTATTATAATAAATTTAAAAACATTAAATTTATGTGCAAATCAAATACACAATTTTTTTTTCATATCGAAATAGTATATTACGTGCCATAAACTGTAAGTGACAGTTTTTAGGTCAAGAATGTAGTTTGGGAAATCGAGGCCCGTAGGGCTGAGATTTTTTAAACATTCGCGATCTAAAAAATCACTTACAGTTCGAGGTTAGTAAGCTATCTTTTTACAATACCTGCATAAATCCTTGATCTATAATATTTACTTACTGCTTACGGTGGATTGATTATAAGTAAATAAGAGCTGTATTCCATTTGCCACTTGGTTCACTTAAATCAGTTCAGATAAATTCGACATGACAAAATGAACTGAATTAAGCAAACTGATGCACTTATTGGGGTGAATTACTTCAAAGTAAATTATAATCAGTAATTCTACTACTGGAAATAAAGTGAATGAAGTAATACAGCGAAATAGATAAGTGATCTGGTTCAGTAAATGTAAATTAGATCTGATCCAAATGACAAATGGAATACGCTTATTATAGACCTGTTGTAACCATGGAAACCAACTGTGCAATAAAAGTTCCCCTTACTGTGTTTAAATTTTGTTATTAAGGTAGTTATAGCGTGAAATTTTTTTTTACAGATCTGAATGAAACTCTGCGCACCTAAACATGGGATAGTCATACGCATCCTGTTAAAATATGAAACACATTCACCGTCTGTGAATAAATATATTCGCTTGTAAAGTTGAGTTCCTATACACGGGGCTTATGGCGATCATCATTCAGAATCGCACATATTTGGTTTGTGTACCTCTAAAATTTTGCAGTTTCATTTGAAAAATTAGTATGATGTTCTAGAACTATCCATGTGTATTGTATCAGAAGGAGAAAGTTTTTTATCGTATAGTAATGGATATATAGCCATGCAAAGCCTTGTTTTTAACGAAAAATTAAGAATCCCAATTTATAATGGCAACACCACACGGTGGTATGGTATTTGCAAATTCACTAGACCAACAATCTATTAACAATTCATGATATTCAAATCATAATAGGTAACAAACATTTATTTTATTCTGTATTTTTCTTTTCCCGAGCGTTAGTTTCGCCACTCGACGATCGATAGCGCCATAGTCACACTAGAACTACCGTAATGGGTAACTTAAGCCCCATTCACAACACGAAATTAGTGGTTAGTGTTAGTAGTTATGGTTAGCGTTAGAAGTTTGACATATGTATACCTCTAGTAGCGGTCACAACAACGAACTTAGTCCAGCGCAGGTCTACGCTAATCGTGGTTAGCGTAGAAGTTTGTAAACTTCAAACTTTTAGTTAGTGGTTAACGGACAACCAATCAAAAACGAGGAGTAAAGTGACAGTTGGTTTTCTCAGTTTGAATTTTATGTAACGAAAATGAATCTAAGCTAAAAAAAAAAAGTTGTTACTTGCAACTTTAATTTTGCAAATGAAAAGAAATTAAAAAACAAATAGAAGATGGTGGGTTCGCCCAATCAACCAAAACCGAACAAATCAAGGAGCCTGGGATAATTTGATCCAAGAAATGATGAAGACATGTTCTTTAATTACACCAGAATGACCATAGCTCAATTTGATTTGTTGTTAGCACTTGTAGGACCAATTTTAAAGAAAAATAGAAGAAACCCAGTTCTACCAAATCAGAGCTACAGACAAAATATCAGAACTCAAACTAACAAAACTGTAACTATTTGTCAAAATTTTAAGTTGACAACTGTGACATCTATTATAATTTCTTGTAATATCTATAATTTTCAAAAATTTGCACTACATTACCGGCAGAAACATAAATTCGAAATCATTAATTTGGGACATTGTGAACGATGTATTTTAATCTGTAACTACTAACTATAACCACTAACCATAACCACTAACACTAACTACTAATTTCGTGTTGTGAATGAGGCTTTACAGTACAAGTAGTGTAAAAAGTAAAATTTTCAGAAATAAATTAGAAACACATGTCACCTGGATGTCATTAATATCAATTTATAATATTGTTTTTCATTTGCCGTGAAAATAGTTTTGCTTTCCTTCCTTAGAAAAGAAAAACTTACTGTTTCCTTGGGTTAACAGGTATCACTTCCTTCTCTCAAATGAAGAAAATTTTATTTTCTGACTTTATCATGAAAGAGAATATTAAAAAAACAATTATTTAGAGACAGATAATAAAAAATAAAATATGCGAAAAACCTGCCAACAACGCAATATTTATGTTTATCAAAAGTATGTTCATTTCCATAAAAAATAAAAATTATTACTCAAATATTTTTTTTATGTTTCAGATAAAACGAATCATTTGTAATTATAATTTGTAAAACAATAAATTAAAAAATGCAAAATATGTTTCAACAGTTTGCTACATAAATATTTAATTGAATTTCCAATATTTCAACACGTTTCTCCGAATTGTATGATTGAATAAATTCATATAAAATTTCGCAGAATCAGTTGTACATTTGTATCGTCAGTATTTACAGTACTGGGCGTAGGGTCATTTAAATTAATATGCAAAAGCACTAAACAGAAACGAGCTGATAACAGTGATAACGCACGAGCACTTATGTTACTATGCAAACACATGCAACACTGCGGTTGCGTATACACAGGCGTTGCTGACAGAACATACAACACGTGGACATCAAATAAAACATTAAATTTAAGATTTATTTATTTACTTACTAGCCTGTATAATAGAAAATTCATTTAATTTATAGTATAAGACAACTAAAACTTATAATGAAATTTGAACTATTCAGGTACAATTTTTGTATATTTTGTTTTGTTATTTATTTGTTACTTTGCATAACAGGAACTTAATCTCAATAGACCATATTACTATCTCAATACGCATGCTCATAATGCACCAATCATATGCTAGGAAGTACAGCTAAAATGAAACCAATGTATTCTTATGGAAAAAATTGTATTTTTAAAGTAAAATATCATTTTATCTAAACGTAAATGAATGATAATTTTTTTATACAAGTTATATTTCATTTCTTACTATCAGATTCTGCCCTTACAATATATAAATAATCAATACATTAATATTAAAATAAATATTAAAATTTGAAAATTTTAAGCGCCAATTTGCTCTTCTGTCAGCTGTCACTGGCCGATAACCTCAAACTTACGTTTTGTTATGATTGTAATTTGAATTCATTAATTAATAAGAGAATATTTTTTCATTTCTTTCCCAAGAATAGTAAACAGAGCAACATTTCAAATTAAAGATTTCATGTCAACTTCAAACTGCCGACAATAAAACTGTCACAATTTATGCGCACATGCGCATATGCATCACCGTTCGAGTCACATGGCGTCACAAACATTAGTATTGCCAACATAATTGGAAAAAATAGAAAAAAAGTTTGTCACCCTGGCAAGCTTTTTTCATTTCATAAATTTTCCGGCAGAGGCGCTATAGAAAGTAATATGGTCCATTACAGTAGCTTGTAATGAAATCCGAAATACTCATAGAGAATCATATTTTTTGTATATAAGTTAAAGTCAACGAGATTTAACTTCATGAGCTCTTGTGGGAGAACAGTATATTGAAAAACAAGTGTTAAATACATTTTACTTCATACAGGCAGATTCATAAAACGGATTAGCGCTAACACCGTTTTTAATATTATCTATAACTCTGTTTCAAATTAAAACAAATTAAAGAAATAAACTAAATTTGATGCTAATTAACTCTCTTTTTAATTCAAGTTAAAATAAACTTGTTTCATACATTGAAAAGAGAGTTAAAAACGAAATAAAAAATGGTGTTAGCGCTAATCCGCTGTAAGAATCTGCCCGTAAAAGTTTTTTTTTTTTTGAGAAAATTCAAGTTTTTACAATAACCTGTAAACGCTATTTCACATTTACTATTTTATTTCATATACAACATAATTACAATTAATTTATACTTACAGAAGTAAGAAAGTATAAGAATGAAATTTAAATTAAATTGTCTTCAAAAATATTTAAAACTAATACACAAACATGATTGAAACAGTAGCATACAAATCTCAAGAAAGTGCTCATTTGCCGTAGTTCCAAATTTAGAAACTAGGTTCGCATTCTTATTCAGACATAAAACATAATTCTAATATGTGCAGAATGAACTAACCCAAAATTAACTTCAAATCTACCGAAATGCATTATTAGATTATTAATGTATTGTATTCTTTGTTCATATTATTCTGTCAGCATCGTCTACGCATATACATAAGCAGAACAACAAATCTGAAATTTAAATTTGACTCACCGTATCCTGGTGGAGCCCGGCGCCGAGGAGGCTCTAGGTGCAGCATGTGGAGACATTTCTCTGATGGGAGGCAGGCGACACACAGAGCTCTTCTCAGAGTGGTAGTAGTCCTGTAGTTTCATCTGTATACCACAACACAGTCAATACTTGTACTCACAACAATATCACTTGCAATATAACCTAAATGTTGTTGAACGAAATATTGAATCAATTAAAAATTTGTGATTTACTTCTTCGGTGGTTTATTCCTAATGAGTTAGATATTAGTTGGTTAAAGATGACGTTAATTATAAGGAAATATATGACACCGATTTAATAACAATTATAAAACAGTAAGCAAATATATAAATCAGCTACGAATGTAGAAACGTACAACCATGGCCAATTGCGCTACGCTTATTATGGCCGTTTAATTTCATCATTTTGCCATATAAAAATTTGCCGTGAGTTTTTTACAGATTTGGTACGTCAAGTAATGCCATCTAGTGCTTTTTATTTGAATTAAAGGAAAGTGACAACGCTGTCAAGTTACAAAAACAACCTTAAAATATTTGAAAACTGAAGTTTATGTGATCAAACAAAATACATTTAATGGAACTGGGTATTTTATTTATACATTCAATATTAGTAAATATTATGACTAGTATTCTGAGTTTTCGATTAAAGTGACTAGCTAGTCTAGACTAAGTGAGTTTCATTTGGCAACGTAGCATTATCTGTCACAGTAAATAATGTCACCATATTGTCTACCTATTTAAAATTTTTGAAGTGTTTATAGGTCAAAAGAAGGAAGTATTATTGAATTATTGATGCCAACGGTTAGTATTTTCTTGTCAAGATCGTATGATAATAAACATAGAATGACTAGGCTTGTTTTTAAGATTTTTTCAATCGGCAGTATTTTCAATTTTAGTTACGATGTATGTCGTTAAAGGCGCTAATAGACATGCCCACTCTGTAAATTTGAAACTAGGAATTTTAATGACATATGAAATGGCCATAATAAGCGTAACGCAATTCAATGAAGCTGGCCATGGTACAGCACTACACCTGCTGCCATCTACTGCGCATGTGCATGACGAGAAAACAATTTAAATGAGCCAAAAAATTAGATTTATAAATTATGAAGAGCACATTTAATACCTACGAGTTACTACTTAATTGATTTATAGTTAGAAATGCATTGCCAAAATTAAATATGAAATTTGGTTTAAATAAATAAAGCAATTCGAATATTTCACGTAATATAAACTATTCAATATGTAATATAACTTTGGTTTTATTAGTTAAATTAAACAAGTTTAAAATTTGACTTTTATGTCAAGTTGCAACCGCCAAAAACTAACTTTTAAACAAATAAAAGCAAATCGAACTTTTGGCATGGTTGTTACTAATAAACACCATGTTCTAATAACCGTGGTTTGATGTTATATTAAATTCTTTATTGAATTATCAAACTGACAAGCTGTGATCTACCTGACTATCTGCATTAGTATTTGTGATCTTGATGTGATTTTAAAGATGTCAAATTTCAAAGATTGCCAATATCTTTCAAACGGTGACAAATAGTTACCCGGAAGCAACTAGTAGTCGTGAAGCCAGAAGTAGCAAAGTAGCAATAGAATATCTTTTAAAATTTCTACCTGATGCATATTCCATTTGCTATTTGGATGAGATCTAACCAGTGGCGTACCTAAGGGGGGCGGTGGGTGCGGTCCGCACCGGGCGGCATATATTTTGGGGCGACATTTTTTATTCGATTTCTACGAATTATGAATTACTGTATGATTTCGAATATTTTTCTTCATCGTCAAGTCAATGTAAAGTTGAAAATATTATCTCGAAAAATTCCTTTATTACTGCCTAATTTAAATATGCCATTCAATGGTAAAAAAGTTCCCCACCTATACAATTATTTATTTATGTTTATTAATTTATAAAAACCACTATTTGATTAACTTAGAAAGGGCGGCAAATTGAAGACCGCCCTGGGCGGCAAAAGTTCTAGGTACGCCACTGGATCTAACTTACATTTACTGAATCAGATCACTTATTTACTTCGTTGGATTACTTCGCTGACTTTATTTTCAGTACTAGAATTACTGATTCTAATTTATTTTGAAGTAATTCACCCCAATAAGTACATCAGTTTGTTTTTATTCAGTTCATTTAAATATGTTGTCTAATTTATCTGAACTGATTTAAGTGAGCCAAGTGACAAATGGTATACAACTATATTTTACACTTCCACCAACAACACTATTATTTGCTGTTAAACGTTCCTAAATTATTTTAAAAATAAATACTTCAAATAAAAATGATTCAAAATTAAATTCTCTCCACCATTCGTTTAACTGTTTTCTTGAAAATAAATAAGTAACATTTCAAATAAAATAAATCATCTCTTAACAAACAATCATTATAATGATTTATTTATTTATTCTTTCTCACCTTCATGGCATGCTGCTGACTACGTTTAAGCGCCCCGGTGGGTTGTCTGGGGTAAGCACCCAAGCATGTACGTCCTTGGCAACAGCCAGCCCCACAACCTAGCCCCGTGTCACTTGACAAACTGCTGCCACCAGAACTCACGCTGTAGAGGCTGTCGCTTTGTGGTACACTCGTTCCAGAACTACTAGCCACCGAGTACCTGCAGAAAACCAAAACAAATAATTCGTATGTTAGAAATGATGAATGTGAAATAGTTATAAAAAATAATGACGATATATTTAGGTACTTGGGTTGTTGATTTTACGAATATTCGAGACTTCAATTGTTCGGATTTATCGAACCTTCGAATTTAGATTCAAACTTTCGAACTTTGGAATATTTCGAATTTTAGAATTATTCAAATTTGTGAATTTTTCGAATATTAGAATTATTTGACATGTTTTAACAGCTCAAGGACAAGCCAGTCAGACTATACACTGAGCATCGAGGGTTCAATTCTCGTCTTAGTCATTCTATTGCCTCATCACCATAGAAAAGAGAAATAGTATAAAGAACACGTTTCATAAGGCCTGTTAACGCACTCGCCGCAAATCGGTCGATTTTCAAATTTGAACTCGTGCGTTAACAGATTGCCTTATGAAACTACAGGGTGATTAAAAGGAATTGTTATAGTTGGAAATACAATTCTAGAGATCTTTTTATTTCACAGTTGGCACAACGTCAGATAAAGGCGGAAATGCTATTTGACATTTCTAATAAATACAAATAGGTTATGTCGGGAGTCTGACAGCTAATAGAATTTTTACTTTTTAAGTAATAGAAATACTTTAGAAATAAATGTAATAATAAATGTACTCAAATTTAAATTTTAAATGTCACTGTCACCAACAGGAAATTAATTTATGTATCAGGCTTATCAATTTCAAGTAGTTTTTTTTATTGCCAACTGTAACAATTCCTTTTAATCACTCTGTAGTTCTTTAATATACTATTAAACTACACTTTTTACGAAGTAAGCAAAAGGTATGAAAATAAAATAAAATTCCAGGATAAATAATACTGATCACAAAATACCAAAATTGCATTTTTTTAAATTAATCATGATCAATAATAGTCCCTAATTTATTCTGACAATTAAATCACAATATTCATAAATATAAATAAATAAAATAAATATATCATCACGCCTTCTACCCATTACTGGGTGTGGCACTCTGCCGAAGCAGATCTCAATAAGTGATATATTTTGCGCATGAAGTGCGGTTCCCAGTCGTTAAATCACGGCCTCCAAAGATGTTAGTGGTGGAGGAGCCACAGGGGTAGTTTTTGAAATTATGAAAATTGTTTGTCGCCTGCGGGAATCGAACCAGGGTTCTCAGGATCCACAGACCGATTTCATACCACTGAGCTAGCCACCCCATAATAATATTCATAAATAAACCTTTATAATGACGTTTAAAACAATAAGAATCAAATGCCAAACACTGTTTGTTACCTAGCAACCTAATAAGTAATATTTATTAAAAGATTTTTCCTTTTTTTCTTCACTCACCCACTAACGCTGGTAGGCATTCCACTTCTACTACTGCCCGCTCCAGAACCAGCAGTACTGGTGCTCGGCCCTGGTGGAACACCACTTTGTTTCAAGCGCAGGATCTTAGCACGACAGATCACGCAACGTAACGGTAGCAAGCGTTGTGATACAGCCATCTGGATCGTCTTCACGAAACACTTCCTGCACACGACTTGGTGCCCGCATGGGGATGTCTGCATTGTGGCTTTGGCGTTGATGCAGATCACACACTGTGGGGTGGAGAACGGTTAGGGTATAGTTTAAATTTGAATGTTTTTATCTTTTTCAGAATTGTCGATATAAAAAAAATTGAGATATAGATTAGATTAATCAATTTTAATTGTAATTAATAAAAAAAATGAATTTATATAACTTGGAAAAAAAATACAAACAAAATAAAAATATAATAATTATGTAAATAAATAAATAAATATATCATCACGCCTTCTACCCATTGCTGGGTGTGGCACTCTGCTAAAGCAGATTTTGGTAAGTGATATATTTTGCGCGTGAAGTGCGGTTACCAGTCGTCAAATCACGGCCCCCAAACATGTTAGTGGTGGAGGAGCCACAGGGATAGCTTTTTCAAATTATGAAAATTTGTCGCATTGTGGGAATCGAACCAGGGACCTCAGGATCCACAGGCCGACTTCATACCACTGTGCTAGCCATCCCATAATAATTATGTATGTATTATTAAGTGCGTAAAATGAGTGTTTTTAATGGATGTGAGAAGTCATTCGAATGCGCCAAAGAAACAATAATTTTGCTTACGAAATACACACAACATTTTTTTCTACAACTGTCAAAAGAGAATAATACAATAATGATTGATTTATTTAAGAAAATTAAAAGAAAACAATAAAAAATAATATGAATTTGGTACTATTGATTTGTTGTAACTAAAAGAACTTGAAAATGTTTGATAAATAAAAAAAGTGTTAACAAATTTCAATTATAAATAAAAAAGACACAAATTCCGCGTTTCCATATCGATGTAAAAATGTCGTATTTTTTAATAGTTGTAGAAAATAGTTATTTACATAAAAGCAAGGACGTTGAAAGGAGAGGATACGGCATTAAAGTCAAGACTGTGAGGCTCGGCAGATTGACAGCGACAGAAGTGTTATTTTCTGTACCGTGCTTAGCCCCTGCTATTGCGCATGTGTTATAAAGAGATTTGAAATTTAAACAGGACAGAACAAAATCATTCTCCCTAAAAGATTATACATTTTTACAAGAAAACTGAAATTATCAACGTTTATTATTAGTGTGATCTATCGATTAAAATAAATATTTGTAATTGTAATTGTTGAACAATATTTACTATTAATAATAAATATAAAACCCGTTAATATGAAGAGGAAGTTTGAGAATAAATATAAAATTTATGTTTTTAAACAAATGAAAACTACAATTACTTCAACAAACATAAGTGTACAAACTAAACACTTAGTTACCATCTTATCCACAAAAAAATATGTCCAATTCCACACATTGCAACGATTGAAACACAAATGAACACCTCGTGGTTATATTCACATACAACAACACCCCCTGACAACGTCTAAACGTCACTTTTCTTACACAAAAATTCAAAATATTTGAAAGAAGAAGAGATTTGGCTCAGCACTGTGCAGAAAAACTATTGTTGTCTCTTTCCCTTGCCCAAGCCTCACTTCAAACAATGCTACAGTATCGTAATGCCATATCCTCTCCTTTCAACGTCCTTGCATAAAAGTCAGGAAAATGGTACATTACTGCCGAAGAGTCATGTTGAAATATGAGGCACTTTGTGCCGAGTACCTATTTTATGGTTCCGAGTCAAATACACACATTTTACTGACAACTTGTAACCTTTAATTATAATAAATATTAATTTTAAATTGAATAACTAAATCTGATTTTAGTAAGTATCTAGTTGTACGCTTCTCTCGTTTCTAAAAGAACAGAAAAATTTAGTAAATAAACAAAAAACAATTACTGTCAGTATCGCACCCCGTTTTAACTGCGAAAATAGTACTTTCGCTCCGGTTTCAGTAAAAAATATTTCTTTGTCGTCTGCAAAAAAGCCATTGTCTATTGTTCACTTTCTATTACCAAATATCGTTCGAAAAGCAAACTTTTTTTATTGATCATAGAAAAAATAATTAACTGCCCGCTTCTTAAATATGTTTAAATAAACTCTATTATAATTCTATTAACCTTTTTATCATATGGTTTTCGGAATATGATTGATAATAAAGGTAAGCTATCCAAAATTCAAGATTAATTTAAAAAAATTGATAATCGGGTTGTTAATGTTTTCAAATTCGATAAAAAATACGGATAATTAAATTTACTACCACGATTATATTCATGGGATGGCTAGCTCAGTGGTATGAAATCGGCCTGTGGATCCTGAGGTCCCTGGTTCGATTCCCACAGGAGACAAATTTTCATAATTTCAAAAAAGCTATCCCTGTGGCTCCTCCACCACTAACATGTTTGGGGGCCGTGATTTGACGGCTGGTAACCGCACTTCACGCGCAAAATATATCACTTACCGAGATCTGCTTCAGCAGAGTGCCACACCCAGTAATGGGTAGAAGGCGTGATGATATATTTATTTTATTTATTTACATTATAAAAACTAACAAAAATTAATTAAATTAATAAAAATCAACTACGTTTTTATTTTAAGATACAAAATATTTCCAACTTAAACTTAAAAAACTCTAAATTTGTTTCCATTATTTTGCGCTCCCAAGAAGGACGTTTACAACAGTTTGGGAAACACTGTCAGAAAAAATACGCACATTTTTAATGACGTCATTATCAAGTCCTTCTGAACACACTATAAAAAGAAGTGTATAACTGCACCATATAAATATAAAAATATGATAATTGTTAATAAAAAAAAAATACTGCATGAAATATAATAATAAGGTACTCTATATTATTTCAACCATAAAACTTGTATTTTTATACTGCATTCAACATTTTCCAATTACGTCATGAATAATTTCCCACACACTAATATACAAGGGTGGTTATCTCACTCCTAATAACAATGCAGTAAAACAATTTGCCTCGTGCTCATAACACACTTCCTAGACAGTTTAATTTTCACTCTAAATGAAATTCAAAGCGTCGCCGTAGCCGTACACAAGCCGCCGGAACATTACATTAACGTAAGACATAAGACAAAACGTAAAACAAGAACGTAACGTAATATTACCTCTTCCTCTTGAGTTGTCGCAAGTTCCGGTTCATTTTCTTCCAGTTTATTCAGCAATTTGTCCTGAAACAAATAACAAAACAAAATCACTTTAACAGCAGACAAATGAAGCCTTCATTATCATGGATTGCGAAGACTTGTTCACATTAGGGAAATAATAAATAAATAAATCATCACGCCTTTTACCCATTACAGAGTGTGGCACTCTGCCGAAGCAGATCTCGGTAAGTGATATATTTATGCGCGTTACCAGCAGTCATATCACGGCCCCCATAGATGTTAGTGGTGGAGGTGCCACAGAGGGAATTTAATGTGTTGAAAATGTGAAAAAATACAGTTACTTGTATTAATCACACTCGGGCGCTATAAGCTAGTCACTTATACATCGACTACGGAATTTACCGGCAGTATGGAAGCGTAAAAACTGCGGCTCGATGTGCCCGGTAGACCCTCGTCCGATTAGGGCTGTAGCGCCATTGAAGAAGAAGAAGATATACCCTCCTATTCTGTATCTCGATCATTATCTGTTAATGACAACCCTGATTTTTTATGATTAATCTGCAGATTACCACCATTTCGGCATTTTGTGACCAAACTTATTTATTTTGTTACATCTATTTTACTTTTATGCATTTTCCTCTCTGCCAGAAAAAAACAATATTTTTTACCAGACTTTTTATGCAACAGTCATTGAGCTAACATTATATTATTTTTTTATAATAATAGCTACGTATATTAGTAAACAGAATACCGAAATTGTAATCATTCACAAAATAATGATGAAAAATAAAAATTTTCATTACCTAACGATTGTTAACAGATAATGATCCAGTTACAGAATAGCAGGGAAAGTAGTCGGGAAAATGAACGGTAACCATTTGGAAACACTGTTTTAATGTATTTCATCCGAAACCACATATTATATTTCATGTATCAACGTTTTCCCCAAGTTTGTCCCGAGAGTTCAAATGATCGAGGCACGTGTCTGTATTGATATTCGAGTGTTTATTTTCAGCTACATTTTATTATATTTCTCCTGCAAACAAGTTGACCTGTGCCCTATACCTTTCTGCGTTGTTTGATTAGTAACCAAATATTTTGTGTCAAAAATATCAATTTCCTGTTTCCAGATAGTTGATTGTTTTTGGTTTCACGTATAACCACCAACCAAATACATCAAAATATAATAGAACTGGGGATGGTTTGAGAGTGTATGTATACAGCTGTTCCAAAACTCCTGAAAGTAATTTTGAAGCACAAAATTAACTGTTTAATATTTATATCTATTTAATTCCGATGTGATGGAGCCACCCATAATCATTTTTTTTAATTATACATGTGTTTGACTAAGCTATATATTATATTCTATCTTATTACGTTTATGTCATTGTCATAATTATTACTATTATTTACTTTGTTAGTTTTAAGTCTGTTATATTCATTACTTTTTCTTAATTATTATTATGTAACAAATAAATAAATAAATATATCATCACGCCTTCTACCCATTACTGGGTGTGACACTCTGCTGAAGCTGATCTCGGTAAGTGATATATTTTGCGCGTGAAGTGCGGTTACCAGTCGTCAAATCACGGCCCCCAAACATGTTAGTGGTGGAGGAGCCACAGGGACAGCTTTTTCAAATTATGAAAATTTGTCGCCTGTGGGAATTGAACTAGGGACCTCAGGATCCACAGGCCGACTTCATACCACTGAGCTAGCCATCCCATTATTATGTAACCTAATTCCTAATTCCTATTTTCACATAATTTATATTCAAATTTATCAATGTCACCACTTCAAACCATTTTAGTTCGAAAGTCATCTAGACTAATTTATAGTTTCCTTTAATGTAGTACTAGTGTGACGGTGGCGCCATCGGTTGTCGAGTGACGAAACTGACGCTCAAAGAAATATAAAAATTGAATAAAATAAGTGTTTTATACCTAATATGATTTGAATATCATGAATTGTTAACAGGTTGTTGGTCTATTGAATTTTCAAATACCATACCACCGTGTGGTGTTGCCATTATAAATTTGGATTCTTAATTTTTCGTTAAAAACAAGGCTTTGCATGACTATATATCCATTACTCAACGGTAAAAAACTTTCTCTTTCTGATACAATATACATGGATAGTTCTAGAACATCATACTAGTTTTTCATATGAAACTGCAAAATATTAGAGGTACACAAACCAAATATGTGCGATTCTGAGTGATGATCGCCATAAGCCCCGTGTATAAGAACTCAACTTTACAAGCGAATATATTTGTTCACAGACGATGAATGTGTTTCATATTTTAACAGGATACGTATGACTATCCAATGTTTAGGTGCGACAAATTTCATTCAGATCTGCAAAAAATTGTTTCACGCTAGTACTACCTTAAATTAAGTACATACACGTAGTGGTAACAACCGGGTCGTTTTGCCCATAACACTGAATAAAAAATAGTTACTTTTCTTCTCTCAAATGAGAGAAGAAGTTATACTTTTCATAAATATAAGAGAGGTATAATACTTGACTCCAGAGGTATATATACGATTTTTTTTATATAGCTCAACAACGGTAAACTTTTAAAAACAATATGCATACTAGTAGAAACACATGAAAAATTACATATTTACATTTCATTAAAATCCGGGTTAAATGCTTCCATGATAGTATCACCATAACACCTAGTATACTGAAAATACAGAACAAATAATTTTATCTCTATAAAAAATGTCCTTCAACACAAAATATTCCTTTCAAATAAAACGCCTAAGTACGGCCCTGCAGGCAATAACACAACCCAAATACGCAAAACAAAAAAGATAAACTTTAAACCACATAAAAACACAAGACAATAAAAGTAAAAGAAACCAATAAATAAAAAAGATAACAAAACACACTGCAAATATTCTATTAACAAAACAGAACACTGATAATAAATGTCTCCAAGATTGCTGATAAACGCATAAATTAACCCTTTCCGCACCCCTCGGAGAGGGGGAGGTCAACACTCAGTTACCCTGAGAGGGTAAACAGTTGAAGGTCGCGATAATGGTGACGGTGTACACGCCATAACAAAATTTTCTAAGATGTTTTCATTGTTTTTTTTTGTGAAAATTGAAATATGTTGAATGTTGATGTTAGCTTTATGTGTGTTATTGAATTAGGAAAATTGTGAATAGTAGAAGGACAAACTGAGGTTAAAATACCAGACATTTAATACATACAGCTTGTTTTAAAGGTAACCTATTTCAGTATTGGATACCGCCCAATTTTGCATCAATTGTTAAGTATTTAATAAAATAAGAAAATAATAGGAAAAGATTTCTAACACTTGTCAAAGTTCCACAAAATTACAACACATTTGAATCAACTTATTAGGTCATCATCAAAGGCTGGTTAGTTCAACTTTAACCATAGACGCGTTTCGTTCTGTGGAAGCTCATCAGTATGGTGCGATTAACTATCCACCTAGACCAACTAGGGGCTAGTGAACTGTGATACTGTTTAGGCTGAACTGACAGATGTTAAGAATACGAATGATACCTTCATTAGTATTCTTAACATCACTTTGAAGCACTAGGAAAATTTAAATCTTATTTTGAATGATGCGAGTACAAAAATATCTTTTCCTAAAACTGTGCGATTTCTTTGTTATTACGTAACTATTATTGCCTTGGTTACGGGTGGAAAGGACACAAAGTGCGTTTCTGTAAGCGAAGAAACACTAGTGGGGAAAGTAATTTGTGTTTTACGCAACTGTCAAAAGAAAGTTGTATTATGGAAGAAGAAGATGCAGTGAGCCAGCGCTAGTAAATATGCAGTAGTATATTTTGACGTTTATAAACATAACCTTAAATTGCAGTATATCTAATCTGTACACAATTAATGAAAAGAACCGAACAAAGTAAAATATATCGATAAATGGTTTTATTTTAAGAATAAGTGAAATACATAATATTTATTGTTTGTGTATATTATTAACACAGTTGTTACAGTTGCTTATATTGACATAATGTGAAGTGGAAACTTTTGTACTGTCTAATGAAACATTCATTTCTTCCGTACCTGTTCATATTATTAACAGTAATATTATAGACAATTTCGGAGGCCTTA
Source organism: Pterostichus madidus (assembly GCA_911728475.2). Lineage (NCBI taxonomy): Eukaryota > Metazoa > Arthropoda > Insecta > Coleoptera > Carabidae > Pterostichus > Pterostichus madidus. The sequence continues at coordinate 29,749,519 of OU452314.1, forward strand.
GAAGTACCAGCAGCAGGTTGATTGTTATTGTCGAAAATAGATCCAACATAGTATGATCTGGGACTTCAATTATCTTTGGAGGTGTTTATGATAAAGAAGAATCACTCACTGTACTATTCCAATCTAGACGATTTTGGAGACATTGTCTTGAAATTAGTGTAATATATGTAAATAACGTAGAAAAATTTGCAAGCAATCAACAAATAAACCATAGTAACTCGGTAAAACATCGTTCTCGTGTAATATAATAAAAAATTTATAAATTTTGTTAATTTTTGAGTGATTTTTCTAAATCGCACAGTTGTAGGAAAAATGTTGTTTATAACACGTGCCGAAAAAGGTTACGTGCTCGTGCAGAATTTAACAAGCCTTTTTCGACAATTGTTATAAAAATAACTATTAAAAGTGCGAAAAAAAATCATTTTACTACAGCAAAAAAAAGCATCATTGATTAATAATAACATAATTCATTAATATATTCCATTAAATCAGTGTTACTTTAATTATATTTAATTACCACTTACTTCTTCCTCAGACTGTACCCCTCCCACATAAAACCCTAACGAGCTATATTACCCCTGAACACGCAAGTCAAATATGAAAATCATGTCAGTCAACAATCTACCCTCGTGACCACGTGACCAATAACAACCCCTTGTCGCCGTGTCTACAGAACGTCGCCCGTTGTTGAAAAGCTAAGGGTTGCTTTGCGCCGAAACCTACCCTTCCTAAACTACGAGGGTAATTTGTGTGCCGAGCCAGGGATGTTTTAATTTTGGCTAATGGGGCGGAAAGTATAATATTGTAATTTTTATGGGGGTAATTATAAAGAATTATTAAGAAGAATGAGTCGCTTTTTGATGAAATAAAAATGTGGATGTTGTAGAGCAAAAGGAATTGAAATAATTTTGGTGGAAAAGTAATTGATTATGGACGTAGCTATTCTGCAATTACAGATCTTTGTTGATGATACAGTATTGTTAAAATAAATCAATGGTTTTCAAACTTTTCGAAGCTATTATTCCCTTGCAGGCAAAAATCAAAAATCAATTCTTTCGCGATCACCTTACTTTTTATGTGATCAAAATTGCAGATAGTAAAAGGCTGATTTAAGAATGTACATTACAAACATAGAATCACGATTTCAGAAATTATTAAAAGAAAAATTTCTCATTAAGAACTTTGGTACAGTTTCTTTAGAACGTTGGTATAATACAGAGTGATCGAAACGAATTGTTACAGTTGGCAATAAAAAAAACTACTTGAAATTGGTATGCCTGATACATAAATTTATTACCTGTTGTTGACAGTTACATTTGAAAATTTAAATTTAAATTTGAGTACATTTATTATTACATTTATTTCTAAAGTATTGTAACAATATGAGCTATCTCATTATTGAATGTTGCTTTAGATAAAAGCTTGGGTTCGTGTAATTTGACACTCGTGGACACATGGCCTTTCGTGTGAATGCGAAAACTTTATGTTTTCAAATACAGGACATTTAACTTATAAAAGTGACAGTTATTAGTTGATTTACTAAGAATTCTAGAAACTTTCCGTGTTCACCAAGAGCGGCAGTGCCTTTGTGTCAGATTACACAGCCCCAAACACTTGAGGCATCTGTGGAAATGGATTCCAGATGTGGGTAGTTTTACCCAGAGGATGTCAAGTGTTTGGGATAGCCAAGTCAGTCAGAACCACCGACTCGAAGCGTGAGGATGGGCGGTCATCCTCATATGAGACGCGACGTGCGCGAATTTACTTAGTGTTTTTATAATTAATGTAACTTAAAATTAAATCTGTTTTCACCATTTCATCATTTATAACGTTTTACCAGTGTATCTTCGTGTTACAATACATTCAATATTTTATAATATCTTCTATGTCTAAATATCAAAGCTCATTTTATGAACCCTTTCAATTAACTAAGTTTCCATCAGTTCTCAATTAAGTGATTTGTGTGTTCTAACTGGCAACGATTTGCCAGTCCATAGTTTAGTCCACAACGAGAAGGAAATTCACACAACAAGTAAGTAACAATCACATCAAATTTATATTATTATCAGATTTTAACTTATTCGCTCTGTACGCTCAACGAGCTCGTGTTACAGTATTTCTATAACTCAAACTGGCAAAATTCTGTTAGCTGTCAGATTCCTGACATACTCGTAACCTATTTGTATTTATTAGAATAGAATTTACGCCCATCCATACTGATAAAACTTAATAATATCATAAAAACACTTGTGCAGTACTCAAATGACTATTAACAAAAAAAATTTACACACTAGAAGGCAACCGAAAAATTTGAATTGTTTCAAACATCAAAAAAATCTGACTTTGACTTTGTCCTACAGTAGTTTTTAAAGCTTATATTGTAACAATACCAAGAGGAATAAATTTGTCAAAAGAATGTTATTTGCTGATTCATTAATTATTTGAAACATGAATATGCAAAAAAATTAAGCGTTTTTACCCTTAAGTAGTAAATATGTAATTAATTCTCATTATTAATTTAAAATTTATTAGAGAGTATCGGACGCGCTAAAAGTTAGTAGATCCACGGTCTCTAAAATATCTGCGAAGTCAAAGAAAAATGAAATCTGGTCAGCAACGCGCAATACAATTTAAAACCGGTTACATATATACCATGTAAACGTAGCAGCTCCCTATGTCATTCATCTAGTCACAGGCGGACTTTGGCCTAGGCTAAAGAGGCAATAGCCTAGGGCCCAAAAATTTTAGGGCCCGGATTCAAGCTTTTAGTTTAAATAATGGAAATATATATATATGGAGTGATGACCGCGACTCTCGAACATGTTTTTATTTATTGATTAGGTGCAGAATTTTATGTCCTAAAGGGCCCTAAATAAATAATTTGCCTAGGGCCCGAAATATTTTAAATCCGCTTCAGCATCTAGTTATATTTTTTGATGACGTCAATCCATCCTCTAACGTTTTCAGTATATATAAAAAAATTTCATGTCATTTGTTAAATATAAATGTCATTCTAGATAAAAGAAAATCTTTATTGAAACTACAAACTGGGCTTATTTATAAAACACTAAATTATATATTTTTCATAAAGCTAATATAAGGTCTCTATTAGAATTAAATTTTTAACAGCTGCGGTGTCCGAGTGGTTAAGGAGATGGACTTGAAATCCATTGGGCTACGCCCGCGCAGGTTCGAATCCTGTCCGCAGCGATATATTTTTATTTTTTCTAATTTAATCTTTACATTAAATCATAACAAATTGTTATAAAATAAAAATAATATAAATAACTATATTATAAGTAATTTTATATTATAACTGTCGAATGCTCCTAATTTGATAGAAATAATCTCTGTGATAATCTTATCATTAATAGCTGTATTTCATTTGCCATTCGGTGCACCAACAGTTCAGATAAATTCTACACAAGCCTAATTGGCGGTTTTATCAACAAAAATTGAATTTTAAACTGAGTTTAAATAAATAAATGCAAATCAAAATTATATATAACATGGAATAAGTCACATTGCTGTCATATATTCGATTTGCTTTTGTTATTTAAACGATGTTTAAAATTCAACTTTTGTTGATGTAACCAGGCATAAATGCACTGAATTAAGCAAATTGATGCACTTATTGTGGGTGAATTACTTCAAAGTAAATTAAAATCAGTAATTCTAGTACTAGGAATAAAGTCAGCGAAGTAATCCAACGAAATAAATAAGTGCTGTGGTTCAGTAAATGTAAGTTAGATCTGATCCAAATTGCAAATGCAAATAAGCCTAATAATCCCCCGTATTTTGTAAGTGAATCATTATCTGTAACTGATCGATAAGTTAATGACAACCCCTATAAATTAACACCATTTCGACTTTCTGTGGGTAAAATAATTCATTCTATTCATTCTTTTTTCTATTTCAGTGTTCTTATAGCTCTATAAACGCACTGTAAACACGTTGCTAAGGAGATCTATAAGCGCACTGTTTTTGGCGCTTTTTATTTTGTAGGAGTGGTATGAATGCTCTTAAATCTGACTGGTGAATGACACATAACCTCTAAATAGTAAATTGTCGGTGTTGAAATATTACTAACAGAATATGCTAGACTCAGACAAAATTCAAAACAATCACAATACAGAAACAAATATTGATTAATTGTCAAAACGTATGATATTTCAATTGTCTGTGTTATAAGTAACCAACACGAATGATAAAAAACACCAACTTATATGTTTGACAAGTCGCAGTTTTCAAAAATCTAACAAAATTATAAAATTACCTCAATAGAAAAACACGTTTCATAAGGCCTGTTAACGCACGAGGTTCAAATTTGGAAAACGAGTCACCCTACCTTACAGAACTAATTCTTTAATATACTACAGAGTGATCAAAAGGAATTGTTACAGTTGGCAACACAAAAATACTACTTGAAATTGGTAAGCCTGATACATAAATTAATTTCCTGTTGTTGACAGTGACATTTAAAATTTAAATTTGAGTACATTTATTATTACATTTATTTCTAAAGTATTTCTATTACTTAAAAAGTCAAAATTCTATTAGCTGACAGACTCCTGACATAACCTATTTGTATTTATTAGACATGTCAAATAGCATTTCCGCCTTTATCTGACGTTGTGCCAACTGTGGAATAAAAAGATCTCTGGAATTGTATTGCCAACTATAACAATTCCTTTTGATCACCCTGTATTTTATTCTTATGAATTTTGGTCTCGTATGAAACTGCCATTATGAAAAATATATTATTTTTTAACCACACTTTTTTATGAAACTGTCATTGAGCTGTCATTATATGAATTTTTATAATAACAGCTACCTATGGAAGCAAGAAAAATGTATGAAAATAACATGAAAATGTAAGGGTACATTATTCTGGTCACAGAATACCAAAATTATAATAATCTATACAGTAATAATGAAAAAAAAAGTTGATATTAACTTATCGACCATTAACAGATAATGATCCAGTTACAGAATAGGGGGGATTATTGTTGCTATGTAATAAAGTCATTGTCAATAAAAAAATCTCAATAATTTTTATTGTTCATAACCTTCATTTGTAGGTTACAATACCGCAATTTAATCTTGGTTAATACATCTGAAATATGTTAGCTTTACACAAGTGTATATTATATTTTTTTATACTGTAAACTGCATAGCATCATATGTAGCTAACAGTTTTATAAGAACATAAACTATGTTATACGTGCCGCAATTTTTACTTGGACTAAATTATATTTTAATGTAATAATAGATTATCACGAAATTTTAATAAGGTATTATATGTTTTTATTGGTAAATGATTTCGACAGATAGAAATACCTTTAGAGCTAGTAATTGTTTTTTGTAGGCGTAAACTAATTTAAAATAAATGTGTTATAATTTTTAATCAGTTAACCTTGAGTTTTGAATTTAAATGGGCAGTCTACATTAGAAAATATAATTTAAAGTTTTTTGTTTACCATTCATTTATTTTATATGTGTATCCACTTACTCTTTTAAGAAAGTATATTTTTGTGGCATTGAAATTGAAATCATATGATTGGCAACTGAATAAAATATTATTCTATTTTTTTTAATGAAATGTATTACCTATATATTATACATATTTTTCAAGTTAAAGGTTGAAAATATTATAATCTATAATATATATATATATTATAGTTATATGCAAAATAATAGTGTAAAATGATATAATTGATTGTTATTATACCTGCACAATAATTCTTGTTTAACAAACAGATTTGGCCCCCTGCGATTTTTATCTATTTCCAAACTTGGCTCCAACGATGAGGTCATCGCTGAGACAAACGCCTATTTTGAAGGATTGCCAAAATCGTATTATTTGGAAGGGATCGAAAAATTAGAAAAACGTTGAACGAAGTGTATCGAGCTACAAGGCGATTACATATGTTGAAAAATAAAATATGTTTTGACGAAATAAATCATTTCTTGTTTCATTTTTCAGGGACTTTTCACTCTGCCCTCGTACTATTATTTAATTTCTCAAAGACTGCAGTGCATTTTATTCCGTTTGAACTAGAAAATTACGAGAAAAAGAAGTGTTTTTACTACACAAAACAACATATATTATATTAATAATTTGCAAATATGCATTTGTTATTTGATACCTTATAAAACAAAAACAAAACATAACTAATCACTTATTATTATTGTTAAAAAACACTTGATGGGATGGCTAGCTCAGTGGTATGAAGTCGGCCTGTGGATCCTGAGGTCCCTGGTTCGATTCCCACAGGCGGCAAATTTTCATAATTTGAAAAAGCTATCCCTGTGGCTCCTCCACCACTAACATGTTTGGAGGCCGTGATTTGACGACTGGTAACCGCACTTCACGCGCAAAATATATCACTTACTGAGATCTGCTTCAGCGGAGTGCCACACCCAGTAATGGGTAGAAGGCGTGATGATATAAAAAACACTTGACTGTCTAGTTAGGTAACATAAAAAATGATACACTATTAAAAAACTATTACAAGATAGGATAATAACCACGAACATTGCACCTATAATATTCTTATTAAAATCTCATTGAAATAATGCAAAAGTTACGTTATTTAAAAAGAGAGTTAAATCATTATGAACGGTACACTGACTGAGATAATAACAATCATTAATTATTAGTTTATTTACGAGATCGCTTATTAAATAAGAACTGGGTTACATCATACCAAAGGTTATACTTTTATTTATTTTAATCAGCTGAGTCAAGTAAAAACACTTTCCTGACCTATTAAGTATACTATTTTTTCTGAAACCATCAATATTTAATCATAAATAATTCAAAATGTCTAAATTTTTTGATATGAATTGTATTGACAGCAAACTACATATCCAAGGTTACAACAAAAATAACAATCAGGTAATAGTTATTTTTATAACAAGTGCCGAAAAATGCTCGTTACGTGCAAATGCAGAATTTAACAAACGAGGCTTGCCGAGTGCGGAAATCTACACGAGCATGTAACCTTTTTCGGCACGTGTTATAAACAACATTTTTCCTAGAACTGTGCGATTTAATAAATCACTAAAATGTTATTAAAATTTATAAAATTTATAAAATTTTAATGATATTACATGAGAACGATGTTTTACGGCGTTGCTATGGTTTGTTTGTTGATTGCTTGCACATTGTTCTACGTTATTTAAAAATATTTCACTAACGTCAAAATAATTTCTTCAAAATCATCTTGATTGGAATAGTACAGTGAGTGATTCTTCTTTATCATTAACACCTCCAAAAATAATTGAAGCTCCGGATCATACTATGTTGGATCTATTTTCGACAATGACAAGCAACCTGCTGCTGGTACTTCTGAAGCTTCCGAAATTGTTCTCAATAATATTTCTGTTAATAATATGAACTGGTACGGAAGAAATCAATGTTTCTTTAGACAGTACAAAAGTTTCCACTTTACATTATGTCAATATAAGCAACTGTAACAACTGGATTAATAATATATACAAACAATAAATATGAAGTATTTCACTTACTCTTTAAATAAAACCATTTATCGATATATTTTACTTTGTTCGGTTCTTTTTATTAATTATCTACAGATTAGATATACTGCAAATTAAGGTTACGTTTATAAAGGTCAAAATATACTACTGCATATTTACTAGCGCTGGTTCACCGTATCTTCTTCTTCCATAAGCGTCTGTGGTCAAAATATGAATTCCGCGCTCGGCGCGAAATTTAAATCGCTGTCAAAACAATATTCTTTTGACATTTACGTAATGAAGCACTTTCCGCACTAGTGTTTCTTTGCTTTCGGAAACGCACTTGGTCTGCATTCATCTACTTTCCATACGAAACCAAGGCAATTATAGTTACGTAATAACAAAGAAATCGCACAGTTGTAGGAAAAATCTTTACCAGACTGTTTTGTACTTTACCATACTAAAATTAGTCAGGAAAGTAGGCACTTTCTTGCCGGTTTCAGAAAAAAAAAATTTTATAAGTTGAAATCAGCAAAGTATCCAATTCTATCTAAATCCACCTCTGTAATAAAGAAGCATATCTCCAGAATAAAAATCCATGACATATCACATCATACAACAATACGAGTACACTCAACACCAAAAGTACAAATTGCACAATACGCATCTTCTTTTGCCCTTGCTATATTAAATAATCACTAATCATATATTGCACTAGTCATTGTAAATTAATTCTTCACGTTCTAAAATATTACAATGAAGAAAAAAAAAGAGCCTCACGACTAAAAATTAGTCACTCCATCACTTGTTATACCATTACATCTTTCATCCGTTTCGAGTTAAAACGTTAAGTGCACAGTGATTATCACTTGCATCTAAGTTAACCTTAACGAACGAGAAGATGCAATTATTGTAGGAGTATTTGTGAAGGTGAAGTAGCTTCGTTTATCGCTTTGTAGGATTGGAAGTTTGTAATGAATGAGCGCAGTTGAGGTATGAACTTGCAATCTCTGTACTAATTGTAATTAATTGCTAACTGCTTAGCTTTTGATAGATGAACTATAGGAGAAGCAACTGCAGTTTTAAAAGTTTTTTTTTTTTTAAGGATTACAGATTAATTGTGTAGCGCGTTAAATCGTAGACCATTGCTCGTTGTTACGTAAGATATTCGTGCAGTCCAGGGTTCGATTCTACTGGCCAGCAAGTGACATTTAATGACGTAATTTGTTCTGTAATTAGAATGAAGTTCTTGTTGTATATAAAGCATAACGAAGCGAAATTACTCTCGCATTTCGCCTGTTACGGGATATCACCCCGTGTGTTCAGAAATATTAGTTCTGACACCAGACTTTATTTGTTACGGAAAATCACTCCGTGTGTTGCCGCTGCTACAGTGATTGATGTGAAGTACTCTTAATTATTCATTTATACAAATATTTACACACAATAATAATAATACATATAAACAAAATACAAATATTTTTTTTTTTTTTATTATTTGTCATTTAGATTTACAACTAGCCATCTAGGCTAACCAGCAAATTTGTTATTACAATATAATTCTAAAGTACATTATAGCGTGTGAGAGATGGCAGTCCGTCGGCTGCACCTCTTGATGCATATCATTGATGTATTTAGTCCAGAGCTAAATCTAATGGTTTTTTTCTTGAGAGTCTTCTTACTTCTTCTGAGTTATTTAGCAAGTTAATTGCTAAGTTGTTCGGGTGGTTATTTAGTCTTGTGTTATATTTACTTGAGAAATGTTTTATTTGTTCTTGTACTGTTTTTATATTTAGGTCTTGATGCAGCACGTCGTTTCTAACGTACCATGGGGCGTCTGCAATGGTTCTTAGTGTTTTGTTTTGTAATCGTTGAATTTTATTAATATTTGTTTTTTTCGCGCAGCCCCATAGCTGTATACCGTAGGACCAAATTGGTACTAGTATTGTTTTGTATATTAGTATTTTATTTTGAAGGCTTAATTTTGATCTTCTGCCTATTAGCCAGTTTATCTTTTTAGTTTTGATTTGTGTTTGTTTCCTTTTCGCATCTAAGTGTTTACGCCAGGTCATTCTTCTCTCCAGGTGCATGCCAAGATATTTGATGTTGTCAGTTTCTGGGAGGACTTTGTTGTTTAGTGAGACTTCTGGACACGTAAAATAAAAATTTGAAATAGTGCTAGTGATTTTTGTGATTTAGAAATTGGAATAGAGCTCGCGATGTAGAGTTTTCGAGAGTTAGAGAGTTTGAGAAGATTGTATATAATATGATATGATAATAATGTAGTGTTGTGTAATGATGGAGTCTTCGTGGTTTTTGAGCTAACAAGTAAACTATTGACCAACCCTTAAAAAGGAGGGGTTGTCAAAGATGACCAATAGGAAGTAGACTATGATGGTTGGAAAAGTAGGCAGGGGAACGAACTAGTTGAGGTCACAAGTGTATAGTCTGTCTAGGGATCGAAAAATGACGTTTAAATTATTTTATGGTTGTGGTTTCCTTTCAAAAGTTTGGAGGGTTTGTTCCAGGTACCCAGCTAAATACTAGATTTGGAAATCCCAAAGTAACATTAGCATGCCTAGCTTAAGATAGATGGACCGCTGTGGGAAATGAGAATAACAGAACAGGAGTGTATTGAAAATTTTAATACCGTTAATATTTTAGAAATAATCCATTACTTCTTGGAATTGACATAAAGTTTAGTATAAAAACTAACCTACTACAGAAGAAAACAATTTTGCAAAAGAATATGTAGTAGATAATATGGCAACATCGTTTGGGCACACAATTTTAAGATTGCCTCCTTATTATTGCGTATTCAATCCGATTGAATTAAGTTGGAGTAATTTAAAAAGTCACTCCGGGCACATAATTTATCACCTCAACTAAGCGAAAGTGTTGTTACATTATTAAGAAATGAAACAGAAAAAATTAATGCGGATATGTGGAAGAACTGCGCGAATCATGTAAAAAAAATTGAATTAGAATATTTAAGTGTTTAGAATAGGGAAGTTGAACCACTAATAATAAACTCTGACGATTCTGATAGTGATGATTCTGAATAGATGTATAATATATATATGTAACATATTGTATTATAAATTACTATTGTCATAATAAAATAAAACGTATGAAAATAATGTAAGTAAATTTTAAATACAACCCTGTCTTGTTATTTTCTTGTCGCAGAGTGATTCATCTATTTTAAGCTAGGCGTGTTAATGTTACTTACGGATTTTCAAATCCAGTATTTAGCTGGTTACCTGCAAGAAACCCTCAATACTTAGGATATCTCACAATTCTATACCCTATAGCAGAATACATAAAGGTCAAATTTCTTTCACATTTATTTCATAGCAGAAACTTATGAAAGGAAACCACAACCATAAAATAATTTAGACGTCATTTTTCGATCCCTAGACAGACTATTCGCTAGGTGCAGAGTCATGGTGGGGACAGCCGAATCGACTGCAGCGATTGCGGTGGACAAAATAAGCATAAAATCATTCTCACGTTGTTGTGACCGCGACTGTCGAACATAGGATTTTAACATGTAAAATAATAATTTCGTAATTTTCTGTTTCACTAAATATTTGAAGCAAAAAGGCTTCAAATAAAAGTTTTAGGGCATTAAATTCTTCATCCAAACCATTAAACAAAATTAATTTTATATGCTGTATAACGCCACAAATTAGATTTGAAAATGACGAAAATTGTCTGAAAACTATCGATGGCCTTGGAATTGAAACAAAAAAAAAAAATGTTCACAGGAAACTGTTTTTGAATAATATTTAAAAACTAGCAGACATATGAACTTAGGGACTTTATTTTTGGATTCAGCGGGTCAGACGACATATGTGTGTTACAATATTCGTACGAGGAATAATTTTAGAACAAACAGTCTGAAATTGACCTAAAAATCATTTTAAAAAACATTTACTTAGAGCAATAATTGAAAAAATAAAATTGCCCAAAATTAACTAAAATTCTTATAAGTCAATTTGGACACGAGGAATTCAATACCGTTGAGTGCATTTTTATAAATTCCTTTTGTTTTTAAGTACAGGTATAGACTACGGAAGAATGGATTTTCCCAACTTTTACTCATTTTAGATTTTGTACTTTCCTGAGGCTATATCTTCTACAAAATGATGAACTATGTTCTTTTGTTTAAATAATCTAATTTGCACATATACAGAAATAATCCTTATCATAATTTATGTTTGTTGCAGTTGTTACATCAGAAAAACAATAAATGCAATTTGACTTATCATTTAAAATAAATATATAAAATCTACAAATGACTGATTCATTATAGTACTTCCGGAAACACCTGTATATTCAAAGTACCTACTATCTAATCTGTATTTATTCATGTATTTATTTTTTTATTTAGTATGTTATGCAACAGGAAATTAATTTCAATTACAATACAAGAGATCAAATGCTTAGAATGAAATCCGTTTGGATGGACAATTATTGATTTGACAGTTAAAGCCAGTGTTACACGATCAATGTTTACTTCATTCTTGTTTCTCAAATAATGTATGATGACGTCAGATTAATTCAAAATTGTATATATTTACCTACCTTTACTATGGCAGTGAATTTATTCCTTCCTTTATAAAACCGAACATTAGTATAATATTAGTTAATTAATGTATAATTATCTTCTTTATTGTAAATATTAGTTCGATCGTCATTCATTTTTATTTATTTTTAAGTACTTAAGTTATTAGGTTTGTACCAAACTATACCTTTTCATTTCCGGGTACATTCTATTTCAAAATACTAATTACCAATTCTTTGAAACGAAGCTCGACTAATTTTTGTTTGTACAAACAAAATAATTAATTTTCCTTAAATAAAGTGAAAACAATTACAGAATATTAAAGTGTTCATAACAAAGATAAAATAAAACAACAGCTTATTTCAATTGAAGTAATCGTTACTTTCTTTTACTTGAAGCGATCACGGATAATAATTCGTTTAATTTCGTTCCACAAGGAAGTAATTGAGAAAATTATTAATAAAAATTATTAAGTAAAAGACTGCGTTGACGGTTTGTCCTGGCGCTGCGGTACGAATTCAAAATGGACGATTCCTCGGACGTCAAAGAAGACAATGAGCATGGATTTGATGCGAGATTTGCTCATGCGCGCTTTTTTGGGGCGCGGAGATGATTTTGTGTGCCACTCGGAGCAGTTGTCCCTAAAGGCCTCTTGAAGCATCTGGAATGTTTCGGTAGCATTTTTTCAAGCCGCACGCAAAACTTGATGGCGTACCGCTGAACGACATATTAGATTATCGAAATGTACCATTGTACTTTTGTATAAACATATATTGCATTTAAGCTATACAAGAGAAGCATAACAGAACTAATACATAAATCAAATTTTGATAAAAATAAAAATAGTACAAATATATTATGAAAGCAGTCCATATCCATAGGCTGATACATAAAGACATAGTTTTATGATGCAAACTTATGATTCATTTTCTGATTTAAAAATAATAGTTATTTATTATACAAGTGTTTTATTAGGTATATAAAACACATAAGAAAAGTTTAAACACGAGACCGAAGGTCGAGTGTTTAATCTTTCTTAAGTGTTTTATATACCAATAAAATAGAAGTGTAATACTCATAATAATAGGTATCGAAGAAGATTGATCGTAACGTTTAACGTTGATTCAGTTATATATAGTTTCTCAAAATGTCAAAATACAGTAGATCATGAAGTGGTTGCTAAGTAACAAGTTGTTATAGTGTTTTATGGAATACAAAACTGTTTTATGAGCCATATAATTCAACTGAAATCAGTGTAATTATGTCTTTACAATGTATGAGTTGTGGATAAATAAATAAATAAATATATTATTACGCCTTTTACCCATTATTGGGTGTAGCACTCTGCCGAAGCAGATCTCGATAAGCGATATATTTATGCGCGTGAAGTGCGATTACCAGCAGTCAAATCACGGCCCCCAAAGATGTAGTGGTGGGGGAGACACAGAGGTAATTTTAAATTGATGAAAATGTTTTTTGGTTGTGGGGATCGAACCAGGGTTCTTAGGATCCACAGGCCGAATTGATACCACTAAGCCATTACCCCATATTTTCTGATTTTAACAATCTATATCCTGTTTCACTTAAGAACGCAGAATTTATTTATTTATTTATTTATGAGGTAGGTGGCTCAGCGGTACCGAATCGGCCTGTGGATCCTGAGAACCCTGGTTTCATTCCCACACCCAACAAACAGTTTCATCACATTAAAATTACTCCTGTGGGGGAGCCCACCGCTAACATCTACAGGGGCCGTGATTTGACGGCTGCTAACCACACTTCGCGCGCAAAAATATATCACTGAGATCTGCGTTAATTTATTTAATTTATTTAATTTATTTAATTTATTTAGTTTATTTTATTTATTTTATTTATTTTATTTATTTTATTTATTTTATTTATTTTATTTATTTTATTTATTTTATTTATTTTATTTATTTTATTTATTTTATTTATTTTATTTATTTTATTTATTTTATTTATTTTATTTATTTTATTTATTTTATTTATTTTATTTATTTTATTTATTTTATTTATTTTATTTATTTTATTTATTTTATTTATTTTATTTATTTTATTTATTTTATTTATTTTATTTATTTTATTTATTTTATTTATTTTATTTATTTTATTTATTTTATTTATTTTATTTATTTTATTTATTTTATTTATTTTATTTATTTTATTTATTTTATTTATTTTATTTATTTTATTTATTTAATTTATTTATTTTATTTAATTTATTTAATTTATTTAATTTATTTAATTTATTTAATTTATTTAATTACTTACTGTCCGCAGTGGATTGTAAGTAAATATTATAGTCCTGATGTAACCATAGAAACCAACAGTGCAATAACAGTTGCACTTACTGTGTTTAAATTTTATCATTACAGTACAGGTATTGTAAAAACAAAATTTATTAATATTTTCTTATATTTATTTTAAAAATAATTATTTTGAACACAACAAAATTGCATTTTTAAAGATGAACAGAAACAACAAAGTAACTTCTTTTGATTTTATTAAACATTCACCGCGATTAAACACCATAATAGCCATGGCCGTGACATTCTAACAATCAATGTAATGGTTTTTTTTATCATTAATCATTAACGACTGATTCAAATCTAACTAAAATTTCCGTAAACCACGATTAGTCATTTATAAATACACATTAACTTAAATATGCAAATATACACATTTTCTTTTACCTCGTGTTTTACTGATTATATAAAAAGAAATCTTGATTTACTAGTAATTTATTTGTTTAATAAATGATTATGAAAAAGTATCTATGCATTTGCGGTTCTATAGATGGGTGGGTGTTCTAGAGGTTTCGGATACAAATGCTCGCTGATTTCAACTTATTATAATTGTGTCCAATTAATTTATAAACTATAGGTCTCTCACTGTAATTCGAATAATTTTCTGTTATTCAATATAGTCAATTAATATTATATTGTATACTCAAGTGCATAATTTAATCCTGAGGGCGAAGTTTATTGCACGAGCCCCCAAACCTTTCTAAATTATTTCTTAGAAAAATACTTCAAATAAAAGTGGTAGAAAATTTAGTTATCTACAACTTTTATTTGAAATATTTTTTCTTCAAATTATTCAGAAATGTTTTACAGCTGAAAATATACTTATATTTAAGTAAGTTTAAAAATACCTTCCATATATGCATTTGGGAACTTTACCATTGATTCAGCAGTTCAAAATACATACTCGTATATATGTCAATTTAATATTTGTATGAGAAAGAAAACAATCTGAAAATGGCTTAAAATCGAAAAGAACCCAAGGATATCTTTTAAGAAATTTACCTTTTAAGGTTGATTGACTAATAATACTGTATAATCAAGGCTTTTACCCATCACTGGCTGTGGAACTCTGCCATAGAAGATCTCGTTGAGTGATACATTTATACGCGTGAAGTGTGGTTATCAACCGTCAAATCACGGTCCCCAAAGATTCTAGTGAAGGGGAAGCCACATGGGTAATTATAATTTAAATAATTTAGTTATATGGGGTGGCTAGCTCAGTGGTATGAAGTCGGCCTGTGGATCCTAAAAACTTTTGTTCGATCCTCACAGCCGACAAAATATTATTACCAATTTAAAATTACCCCTATAGAATGACTAGCTCAGTAGTATGAAGTATTTAAAAAACTACCCCTGTGGCTCCTCCACCACTAATATCTTTGGGGGCCGTGATTTGACGACTGGTAACCGCACTTCACGCGCAAAATATATCATTTACCGAGATCTGCTTTGTATAAAAATTTTATGTTATTTTTGTATAATTTTTGCAACTGCTAAAGTCAGCGTATGATTTCATACAATTTATGAATCCAAAAATACCGATACGGGGTAGCTAACTCAGTGGTATAAAAGCGGCCTGTGGATCCTAAGAATCCTGGTTCGATTCCCACAGGCGACAAACAATTTAAAATTACCCCTGTGGCTTCCCCTCCACTAACATATTTGGGGGCCGTGATTTGACGGCTGGTAACCGCATTTCACGCGCAAAATATATCACTTACCGAGATTTGCTTCAGCAGAGTGCCACACCCAGTAAAGGGTAAAAGGCATGATAATATATTTATGTCTTATTTATTTTAAAAAAAAACCGATATTTTTAAAATACCATAAAAGAAACGTCCTCCCTTCATAGTCCATTTTTCCCACTTTTAACTTTTATCATCCTGAATCCACCAAAATTACAATTACAAATCGTGTTAAAAGCCCCCGAGCGGCAATTGTCACTCCTCGTAACTTTCTGCCACAACATTGACCCTGCCTGACCCTAAAACGTCCATTCTAACTGCCCTGGTTCGACCCAAGGTCGTCCGAAGGCCACTAATGTCATAATGCAATAATTCACCTTTCTGCATCGAAGTGGGCGGTGCGTCACTCTTCGTTAGTGTTCGTCAGCGGCAGAGAAAAGTGACAATCGCGAATCGGTTGAAATCCCGGGCGGGAACTCGATGGTGTTTTGTTTTGGTTGATTATTTACTGTTTGGCTGTGATAGGATTACGTTGTAAGGTGTTAGTGATGTTGTCTATTTTTAATTCTGTTACTTCTATGTTATGTGCTACTATGGTGCTTTATCTTAGTAAGTCTGATTTTGTTTTATTTTTTTTTCTTTTATTATTATTTTTTACTAACTTTTCAACTAACTTTTCAACTCTCAAATGTTTTAAAATTATTTTAATTTCAAATAAAAATTGTTGAACATTTAAATTCGTCTGTATTTTTAATTTATAAAGTTTATATCTACAATACTATTGTTAAATTATTTATTTATTTACATACATACATAGGTATATTATTTATTTAATTGTAAGTAAATTCTCAAGTATTATTTTAACTAATTTTATTTGACAGCTTTTTGTACTACAATGTTATTTTGCTACAAAATGAATTATGTGCAACTTTTTTTGTTAAAAACTGTGCTATAAAATTCAATTTTGTACCACTGATTTTGGGGATATTTTTTGTGAAGTTGTTTAGTTGTCTAGTTATAAACATGTCAAATAACTCTATCATTAGGCGTATTCTATTTGCCATTTGGATCAGATCTAACTTACATTTACTGAATCAAATATATATATATATATATATATATATATATATATATCTCATCACGCCTTCTACTCATTACTGGGTGTGGCACTCTGCCGAAGCAGATCTCGGAAAGTGATATATTTTGCGCGTGAAGTGCGGTTACCAGTCGTCAAATCACGGCTCCCAAAGATGTTAGTGGTGGAGGAGTCACAGGGGTAGTTTATGAAATTATGAAGATTGTTTGTCGCCTGTGGGAATCGAACCAGGGTTCTCAGAATCCATAGGCCGACCTCATACCACTGAGCTAGCCACCCCAAATCAAATCACTTATTTAATTCGCAGGATTACTTCGCGGACTCTATTTTCAGTACTAGAATTGCAGATTCTAATTTTACAAAACTCAAAAATAAATAACACATTTCTGACATAAAATAAATATTTAAATTAAGATGAAATAAAAATTTACATACAATTTTTATTTATTTATTAGTATAAAGATGTTCAGAATTAAAATTTGTTCACTTAAATGAGAAAATAATTGTACGAAACTATTTGAAATACTTTAAAAATTATATAAAATTATTAATGAGGAACAGTAATTACTATGAAAATGAAGCACTAGTTTAATTAATTTATACAATTTCAAAATAATTTTAAAAATTTTGTAACAATATGAGCTATCTCATTATTGTATGTTGCTTCAGATAAAAGCTTGGCTTTCAACCCAATAAGTGCATCAGTTTGCTTGATTTAGTTCATATAGTCATATGTCGAATTTATCTGAACTGATTTAAGTGAACCAAGTGACAAATGGAATACAGCTATTTTATCTGTCATTGCTCAACTTATGTAAACTTATTACCATTTTTTTTTTACAATAAAATAATTAAAATAAACTGGCAAAACACTTCTTAAAGGTGTTTTGTTTTATACCATAACGTAGATAATTATGAATTTGAACTCTAACCTAATTAATATATGTCAAAATAAATTAAATTTCAAATTATTTTTGAATCATATCAACATGCTGTATTCAAGTTAGGATTTAGATTTACAATTTGAATAATTAAAAAATTCGTAAATTCGGAATATTCCAAAATTCTAAAATTCGAAAATTCGGAATATTCCAAAATTCGAAAGTTCGAATCAAAATTCGAAGGTTCAATAAATCCGAACAATCGAAGTCTCAAATATTCGTAAAATCAACAAACCTACTGTAACTCATTAAAAAAATATAAGAAGACCCCTAAACTCCTTATAGCTTTATCACAGAATTCCATCATTAAATAAATTTACAAACTAAATATTTTTATCGTTTGAGATATAATTCGTAAAATTAGTATAAAAAATAGGCAATATGTGTTTAAAATGTGTTGCACTTTTAACATGAATGCATAAATAACTATTATTGATGTTTTAAAACAAGCATACTACTTAGTGCAATCAAATTTTAGAATTCCCGTATTGACGCATTCCTAAAACGATTATATAAAAACAACGGAAAAATATGATTAGTATTTATGTACGTAACTGATTAAATCCCTTAGTAACCGCAGTAAACCAAACATTTTCTTCTGTTTATTAGAAAAATTTAAAAATAAATTTCTACAATCTTATCACCATTTTTACAGTTTTGAATAAAACAAAATTCATACATGTTATACTTATGTATATTTGAAACTATTAACGAATGGAATATGGTCAAACATTTTCACTGGAAAACTTAGCGACATATTGGTAAGGATTTGAGGGTATATAGCCTAAAAATGTGTTATTTGTTGAAGGCGGAGGAGGTTGTTAAGAGCGCAAAAGGTGATAATTCTAATTTCGCGTACAGCTCCTTAAAGTAGAGACAAAGCAGTTTTCTGAAAGATTTGTCCAATTTTGTCGAAAAGTCGCAGATCTATGAGCCAAAACCCCCAAATGCACATTCAACGTCAAACAAGAATAGCTCTGTGCCAAAACATAGTAAGAACTTTGTTCTTTACGTCCAATGCACGTTTTTTCCAGTAAAAACATATTTTTACTTTCTTATACACAGTATAAGGAAGTATTGGAATCGTGAATAAAATCGTTGACGAGATTTTCGTGGAAATACGTGTTTTGAGGTCCACTGAATCCATTTTGATCATTTTGTCAATGATGTCTTTGTGTGTGTGTGTATGTGTGTGTGGATGGATGGATGGATGTGTGTCCGAGTGTGCAATATCTCAGGAACGAGATAGGATTTGTTAACGAAACTTGGTAATTATAAGTTTCATGCAAATACGAAGAGCTGAGTTGATTTTGAATGTCATTGAAAAACCGGAAGAGGAAGTTTACCAGACACTCAAAACAATAAATTCCATTTATTTAAAAAATGGAATCAGTTGCGAAAAAACGTTTCAAATAAAAGATGTTAGCAAAAATATTTGGAACATAAAATATTATTTGCAATTTTCCTGTATATGCGTCTAATTTTGAGAAAAACTAATTTATATTTTTATCCACAATTCATATATAATAAAGACATTATTACACTGATTTCAGTTGAATTATATGGTTCATAAAACCCTTAGGTTTTATATTCCATAAAACATTGCAAACAACTTGTTACTTAGCCACTACTTCAATCTATCGTATTTTGAGAAAATATGTATAACTGAATCAACGTTAAACGTTACGACCAATCTTCTTCGGTGCCTATAATTATGAGTTGTGGATAAAATTTTGTATTACACTCGTGTTTTATTGGTATATAAAACATTGAAGAATATTAAACACTCGACCTGCGGTCTCGTATTTAAACTTTTCTTGCGTATTTTATATACCTAATAAAACACTTGTATCTTCTATATATATAAAAATTAATGTTTGTTTGTCTGTTTGTTTGTTTGTCCCTTATGCGTTCTTATACCATTCACCCGATTGCGATGAAATTTTGCTAAGTTGTTGAGTGCACGCCCGCGAAGGTTTCTAACTTAGCACACGTCCAATCCGCCATCTTGAAACAAAATGGCGGCTAGCTATCTTGAAAAGTACTGCACTGATTCGATTCAAATTTGGTATAGACATAGACGAGAACCAATCTTAATATATAGGTATAATAAAGATTCAATCCGCCATCTTGAAACAAAATGGCGGCTAGCTATCTTGAAAAGTACTGCACTGATTCGATTCAAATTTGGTATAGACATAGACGAGAACCAATCTTAATATATAGGTATAATAAAGATTCAGTCCGCCATCTTGAAACAAAATGGCCGCTTGCTATCCTGAAAAGTACTACACTGATTCGATTCAAATTTAGTAAAGACATAGACGGGAACCAATCCTAACATATAGGTCTAATAAAACTTCAGTTCGCCGTCTTGAAACAAAATGGCTGCTAGCTATTCTGAAAACTACTGCACTGATTGGATTCACATTTGGTATAGACATAGACGGGAACCAATCTTAACATACTGGTATAATAAAGCATTAGTCTACCATCTTGAAACAAAATGGCCGCTAGCTATTCTGAAAACTACTGCACTGATTGGATTCAAATGTGGTATAGACATAGACGGGAACCAATCTTAACATATTGGTATAATAAAGCTTCAGTCTATAATCTTGAAACAAAATGGCCGCTTGCTATTCTGAAAACTACTGCACTGATTGGATTCAAATTTGGTATAGACATAGACGGGAACCAATCTTAACATATTAGTATAATAAAGCTTCAGTCTATAATCTTGAAACAAAATGGCCGCTAGCTATTCTGAAAACTACTGCACTGATTGGATTCAAATTTGGTATAGACATAGACGGGAACCAATCTTAACATATTGGTATAATAAAGCTTCAGTCTACCATCTTGAAACAAAATGGCCGCTAGCTATTCTGAAAACTACGGCACTGATTGGATTCAAATTTGGTATGGACATAGACGGGAACCAATCTTAACATATTAGTATAATAAAGCTTCAGTCTATAATCTTGATACAAAATGGCCGCTAGCTATTCTGAAAACTACTGCACTGATTGGATTCAAATTTGGTATAGACATAGACGGGAACCAATCTTAACATATTTGTATAATAAAGATTCAGTCCGCTATCTTGAAACAATATGGCCGCTAGCTATCCTGATAAGTACTGCACTGATTCGATTCAAATTTGTTATAGACATAGAACGAAACCAATCTTAACATATTGATATAATAAAGCTTAATTTCGCCATCTTTAAACAAAATGGCCGCTAGCTATCTTGAAAAGTACTGCACTGATTCGATTCTTATTTTGTACGGACATAGACGGGAACCAATCTTAATATATAGGTATAATAAAACTTCAGTCCGCCATCTTAAAACAAAATGGGCCACTAGCTATCCTGAAAAGTACTATACTGATTCGATTCAAATTTGGTGTAAGCATAGACGGGAACCAATCTTAACATATAGGTATAATAAAGCTTCAATCCGCCGTCTTGAAACAAAATGGCTGCTAGCTATCCTAAAAAGTACTGTACTGATTCGATTCTTATTTTGTACAGACATAGACAGGAACCAATCTTAATATATAGGTATAATAAAACTTCAGTTCGCCATCTTAAAACAAAATTGGCCACTAGCTATCCTGAAAAGTACTATACTGATTCGATTCAAATTTGGTGTAAGCATAGACGAAAACTAATCTTAACATATAGGTATAATAAAGCTTCAGTCCTAAGCCATTCGAATTCAGACGTTTGCAGTTTCCGGTACGACTCGCATTTGCAATGACCGTCAACAAAGCACTGGGACAGTCGCTACAAGTGTGTGGACTAAACTTGGAAAATCCATGCTTCTCACATGGACAGCTGAACACAAACACTTTCTTTGAGTTGCAATGAAACGCATGCGGGGTACTCGCATTAAATTGTAGACCACGCGAACGAAGTCGCGGGTAATAGCTAGTAATAAATAACTATTAATAATATATTTCAATAATCATAGTAGCAATAGAAACAAAAAACATAAACATGTTTAACATTTATATGTCAAATAATAATGGTCAAACGCAAGGAGCAAGTCATAAGTGTTCAATTCAGCGTTTTTGATGCTATATCAATTTCATTGATCTATATTCTAAATATTAAATATGCTGTGTATAAGAAAGTCGTATGGTGATCACACCAGATTTTTTCTTCTAGGGGCTTGTGGGGGAGGGGGGCGAAAGGGGTTAATCCTATGATCGCAAGCATCTCCTGAAAGTAGACACTTTAAACTTTTTTACCCTCGAAAATTCGTCCAAATTAGCTGAAAATTCGCCAAATTATGACGATTTGAAAATTGGGAAAATATCACGAATTTCAAATGTTTCTTTATTTGTCATCAGTATACATCCTATACCTTGTAATGTGGTGTTCTTAGGTGGGACAGAGTATAACTCATTACAATTATTACACCCTATAAATTACCAACATCGCAACATAAAAAATTCCCTGTTTTATTAAATGAAAGTCAGGGCAAAAGCCCTATTGCCACTATCCCACATCCACGCCCTGCGAATCGATTTCCATTGTAAACGCGCACTACGCTTCGCGTCTGTCAACTATATCAGTGTTATCAGTGATTTATTAAAGTCGTTTGAATGTTATCATGTAATTTAGCCAGAATGTCCAATGACCGACTGAATTTCATCTTGTAATGAATGGATTGCGTAGTTTAATATTATGATGGACTAGTGGGACTCATATATGGGTGTTTGAATATGAAAATTATTTTGAAAGTATGAAATTGATTTTTACTTGAATATATTATATTATTTGTTACGCTCTGCAACAGGAAATTAATACCAATAAAACTGCGATCATACGACTTTAGTGAAGTAGGAGAACTGAACATAAAATCAAATGAAGGAAAACTATATGTTATTAAGGTAGCACTTTAGAATTACCCCTGTAGCTCCCCCCTTCCACTTACATTTTTGGAAGCTGTGATTTGACGGATGGCAACCACACTTCACGTGCACAAATATATAACATAATTGAAAGCTACAATTCAATTAGTTTTCAAAATTAATAGACGATAAAATAAAACGCGATTGATGCAAAATAAGACGAACTTCTAGTAAATATAAAATATATTTAAAACATAAAAATAAGTATAAATTATAAAAATACAAAAGTTCTAGATTATAAAAAGATAAAAGTTATTAATGTGATTAATATAGAAATTAAACAATTTCCCGGCAATGGAACCAACAACAACGTAAGAATAAACTAATCTTTAAGTTACAAAATTACATAGCAAGATCTACATCTTGCACAAACGAGACAACTCGTCTCGTTAGAAGCCAAACTACCACTAACTAATCCGTTGTTGTTTCCATGAGATGTTCTGACAAAGGGTAAGGGGTGGTATCATTGCGTTTGTCGCACATATGCGTTTACATAAAAAAACCTAGACGAGGTTAAATCTATTCGACCCTTCGCTTAGCTATAATTTACCCAGATATGTCATCACATCCCGTGTAACCAGACGCGACAATTCAGAAAAGCTATAAACTTGATAAATAATGAACTACAGAATACTGAAGTTATAACATATGCACAAATAAATTTGATAAACAAAATAAACTCTGTCAAGTCAACTTTAGAAAGATACTTAAGATAACACTTAATTAGTCTGTATCTCTCGAAGCTGAGTTGATAGTGAAATATCATAATTTATAAACAAAACCAAATTCTGAATTACCCGTTTTGTTACAAATATATCACTTACCGAGATCTGCTAAGGCAGAGTGGTACACCCAGTAGTGAATAAAAGGTGTGACGATATATTCATTATTTATTAAGGAAGCAAAAATATTTAGGACCTGAGTCAAGTCGATAACTATTGATGGTGAGTTAATAACTGTAATTAAGAATCGTGATAACTATCTAAATAGTTGATTAGAATTCGCGAACTCTCGCTTGTTAAACAAGAACAATAACTATGCAGTCACAACTGCTCATCATATGCAAAATACATAATGTTTATGAATAAATATAATTTTATCTGTCATTTTTATTTACCTTTTACACATTTTGTAATTATATGAAGCAGTCATTATAAAATAATTACAAAAAATATTAATCCTAATACGAAGATGTCAGTCAGCTGACATTATAAAATTAAATATTTATATCTAATACTGACTACTTCCTGCATTTAAGAACAAAATATATTAAATTTTTCCACGACCATCAAGTAATACATTCATAAAAAGCATGTTTCTAAAATAATAAGACGGATTATTATTCAAAAGGGCAGAATAATGAAAAAAATTCAACACTTCTTAAGCAGATCAGATTGTGACTACTATAGTTTGACGTTTGTCATATAACCTCCAAAATGCATTATTATTAATTGTAAATTCCTGTTGAATAATCGCTCCTTAAATAATATACTATTTTCTATTTCGGTGTTCTTATACAAAGTGATCAAAAGAAATTGTTACAGTTGGCAATAAAAAAAACTACTTGAAATTGGTAAGCCTGATACATAAATTCATTTCCTGTTGTTGACAGTGACATTTAAAATTTAAATTTGAGTACATTTATTATTAAATTTATTTCTAAAGTATTTCTATTACTTAAAAAGTCAAAATTCTATTAGCTGTCAGACTCCTGACATAACCTATTTGTATTTATTAGAAATGTCAAATAGCATTTCCGCCTTTATCTGACGTTGTGTCAACTGTGGAATAAAAAGATCTCTGGAATTGTATTGCCAACTATAACAATTCCTTTTAATCATCCTGTAGCTCTATAAACGCACTGTAAACACGTCGTTATGAAGATCTATAAGCGCACTGTGTGTGGCGCTTTTTATTTTGTAGGAGTGGTATGAATGCTTTGAAATCTGACAAATGAATGACATATAATCTCAAAATTGTAAATTGTCGGTTTTGAAATATTACTAAAAGAATATGCAAAAATCATACAAAATGCATAACATTCACATACATAAAAAAGACACTGATTAATTGTCAAACACTACCAACACAACTGATAAAAAACACCAACTTATATTTTAGACAAGTCGCAGTTTTTTATATCTAACAGAATTATAAAATTACCTCAATAGAAAAAAAATATTATAAAGAATACGTTTCATAAGGCCCGTTATCATCTTTTGTAAAACTTGGACTCGTGCGTTAGCAGATTGCCTTGCGAAACTAGTTCTTTAATATACTATTTTTTGTTACTCTACACCAGTCATTTGAAAAGTGTGGGTCGCAACCCTTCGCTGTAACTCCAAAACTACAAAAGATATGAAAATGCGCTCAACGGCATTCGATTTCTCGTAGCACAGATCATAATATACTACTATAGATAAGAAACTGCCATGTTACGCACTGGGACTGTATTTTGCGCCATCTGAGTAGTGGAAGTCTAACTAAAGTCACGTATATAGGCAACCCGATATGCATATTTAGGCAGCTTGTAATTTTTATTATTATTTTATATTTATTTAAACTACATAAAATAAAAATTCATTATTACAATATAAATATTTATTAAAATATTCTCCTGTATACAATTTATTTTTAATTTACACTGTTTCAATCGCAGTTTTATCCAACTCTTGTGAACTTGAAAATTTATTATGATTTACTCATCTAAATATTATTTATTATAAATAAGAAAAAATAGGAAAAAATTTTCCATCACTTGTCTCGTAATTCCACAGAGGTTT
The DNA here is from genome assembly GCA_911728475.2 of Pterostichus madidus. Classification (NCBI taxonomy): domain Eukaryota; kingdom Metazoa; phylum Arthropoda; class Insecta; order Coleoptera; family Carabidae; genus Pterostichus; species Pterostichus madidus. The sequence continues at coordinate 29,775,330 of OU452314.1, forward strand.
TTCAGCACGTTTGCATCAACTTCTCAGGTCATCAACAAAAGGCTGGTCAGTTCAGCTTTAACCATAGACGCGTTTCGTCCTTCCGGACTCATTATTTATTATATTATATTATGATCATTTACTTACCAGTAGCAGTGCAGTTTTTTACAGAATAATTGATATTAGTTGATGACATTATTTAAATGAAATTAATTCACAAATAAAAATGAATTGGATATTTGACAGATTAAAAAATTTGAAATATATACAAATGACAACTACAAGAACAATCTAGTAACCAATGATTGCCGATATTGTAGTTACCTAAAATGGTTGTTCTCATATAAAGACTATTAGCGCCATTCCTTAGGTGGAAGTCTAACTATAAACACAGTCCCATGGTTACCTATATAACTTTCCGCTGCCTGTCTCGTAGTCTGAATGATATAGAACCATATTTTAAAATTTTTCGATTTTAAAAAGGTTCAACAAAAAAAATTCGCATTTTCATTAGACGAATTTTTGGAGATCATGACTCCGTTTGTAATGTACATGATTCAATCAGCCTTTTACAAACTGCATCACATAAAAAAGGGGATCGCGAAAGAATATATTTGTGAATTTTGCTTCTAAGGGGGTCATGGCTCCGGAAAGTTTTAAAACCACTGCTCTACACAACAGAAACTTAATCCTAAATAAAGTACAAGACAGCTTATAGTTGAATCCGAACTACTTAGAAACAATCGTATTTGCATATAAGTTGAAGTCGGTGAGATTTGAACGCACGACCTCTTCCTTGTTAATTAATAAACGATTTTATCCACTGGGCTATGATTGTCTTCAACAATCAAATGACTCATTAAATGAACGTGCCTATAAAGCCAATGAGTTGAGATTCGTTGGTTAGTAATGTTTTTTTGTGTTGTTTTTGTTGGTATATTTACGCAATAATATTTTTTCGCTAGACTGAATAGCCAAACCACTAACACGAATAGACATTTCTTTATCATTGCGATTTGTCTTCGATCGATTTCATTTATTTATTAGAGCAAGATTCTTTAAATGTTGTAACTACTTGGTGCAATCATTCAATCATTGTTATAATTTCCAAATTGTATAATTTTGTATTTTTATAATTAAACCATTGATTAATTTTTAAAGCATTTTATAACCTGCGATTCAAATTATAATTAATAGCACACTATAAATGAATTAGTGAAAAATTATATTTGTAGAGAACTTGGAACAGGAACATAAATACTCGTATATAAACATAAATCATCAAAAAATACTGTAATGTAAGTTGAATTGATTTTATTCTAATGTTTCTCTCTTTTGTTATGTGTCATATGCAACTTTGATCCCATGACTCTTTCATGTACTTGTAACAATATGAGCTATCTCATTATTGTATGTTGCTTCAGATAAAAGCTTGGCTTCGTGTAATTTGACACTCGTGGACACATGGCCTTTCCTGTGAATGCGAAAACTGTAGGTTTTCAAATATAGGACATTAATTTATAAAAGTGACAGTTATTAGTTAGTGTTCTAAGAATTTTAGCATCTTTCCGTGTTCACCGGCACGGCATTGCCTTTGTGTCAGATTACACAGCCCCAAACACTGGAGACATCTGTGGAAATGGGTTCCAGATGTGGGTAGTTTTACCCAGAGGATATCAAGTGTTTGGGATAGCCAAGTCAGTGCGGCCATCCTCATATGAGACGCGGCGTGCGCAAATTTACTTAGTGTTTTATAATTAATGTAACTTAAAATTAAATCTGTTTTCACCATTAGTTTATTCATAATGTTTCACCAATTGTACAATCGTGTTACATACTCAAAGACTTGCCATCTGCAGTAACACTGTTTTTTAGTTGCTTAAAGCACATGACCGGAGTTCATAAGGTCCCAGGAACAAATCCTGGCGGTATTTCAATTTTTCTCTTTATAATTTAACGTCGGTCTGTGAATTCTGAGAACCCTGAATCGATTCCCACTGCTGACAAACTATTTTCACCACATTAAAATTATCTATCCATTAACATCTTTACGGACTGTGATTATACGGCTGGTAACCGCACTTCAAGTGCATAAATTTATCACTTAACAAGATCTGCGCGGCAGAGTACCACACCCCGTAATGGGTAAAAGGCGTGATGATATATTTATTTATTTATTTTATAATTTAATTTGATGAATAGGTATTTACTTAGAAAATAATAATTAAATTAAAAGCAAAAGCAAAAAATCGAAGTTACATGTCATATAAAATAATTGAATGGATACGCTTTTATTTATTTAAACTAAGTTTAAAATTTAAATTTTGTTGGTACAACTGGACATTATTACTAGTAAATTTATATTATTTTTCAGGTGACCACTTATGAAAGTAACCATAACAACATTATAAATTACTACGGAAAGTTGAAAATAACATATACCGATATGTTATTATACCGCACACTTTTAACATATTAGGTGAAGTTACATTGATTGACAACAGATGGCGTTACGATGAAAGAAAATAATAAAATAAATGAAAATAATTTGTATTATTATTTAAATCTTATTTTTTTAAATAAATAAATATATCATCACGCCTTCTACCCATTACTGAGTGTGGCACTCTGCCGAAACAGATCTCGGTAAGTGATATATTTTGCGCGTGAGGTACGGTTACTAGTCGTCAAATCACGACCCTCAAAGATGTTAGTGGTGGAGGAGCCACAGGGGTAGTTTTTGAAATTATGAAAATTGTTTGTCGCCTGTGGGAATCGAACCAGGGTTTACTAATATTTTAGCATTATTTAAAATTTTGATATTACGGTTAGTACAGTTGGTATCACCACACCTAACCTCAGCTGTCAAAGTGTAACAACATTGCTCTTATAAACTTTTTGAGAAATATTTTGTGGTCGTCTGAAAAATAGTGTACATAACGAGCTCGACAGTATGATAACTTATACGTTCGATGTTTATGTTATGTAATCTACTATTACAAAATCGCGCATGAATGTACTATTCCTTGAGAAGCGCCACACTTCCTAATGCCGGCCCTGCTTCAAACCAATCGAACACAATTGTATTTTTGGTTTATAAGTTGAAGGTAGCTAGATTTGAACCCGTGAACTTTCGCATGTTAAACATTGAGTCACAAGTTTCCATAAATTATAATGATTTAATATTTACGTTCACGGTAAATGAATATTTGGCAAAATTAATTACATTTCACAATATTGCAAGTATTCTGGCAAGAATCGATAAAAATTCGCAACGATTCGATCGACACGGTAAATGAAATGACAGAACGACAATGTCCAATGACAGAAAAAAGCTGTTATCGAAGTTTATATTTAGTATCGAAGTGGAAATTAGCAGCCGTTGGAGTAAATTGGAGATATTTCTGTACAGCTGTAATCTTGCACCGGAGATTGTACTTCTGCGACCAGTGGCAGCGATGAATTCAATTTCTACGGGGCGCAGCACGAACTCAAGTAGATATACTGTAGGGTTGTTGATTTTTCGTATATTCGAGACTTCGAATGTTCGGATTTATTGAACCTTCGATTTTGGATTCGAGTTTTCAAATTTTTGAATATTCCGAATTTTTGAATTTTCGAATTTTTCTGAATATTCCGAATTTTCGAATTATTCGAATTGGATGGGATGGCTAGCTCAGTGGTATGAAGTCGGCCTGTGGATCCTGAGGTCTCTGGTTCGATTCCCACAGGCGACAAATTTTCATAATTTGAAAAAGCTATCCCTGTGGCTCCTCCACCACTAACATGTTTGGGGGCCGTGATTTGACGACTGGTAACCGCACTTCACGCGCAAAATATATCACTTACCGAGATCTGCTTCAGCAGAGTGCCACACCCAGTAATGGGTAGAAGGCGTGATGATATATTATTATATTATTATTATTAGTGAATCTGGATCCTAACGTGAACACGGCATGTTGATATGAATGATTTTTAGAATAAACTCATTTGCAGAGTTTTGTATGAATTCATAAGTAATTATTATTTAATTATTATTATTTGCCAAATTAATTTCAATTTTTCTACACTGTCAAAAACGTTTTAATTAAGACGTTTTTGTATCCTTTTTATTGTCATATTAAAACATTTTACTAAAAGTCCGTAGCATTTAGATGGGCGATAAGAGAATACATGTCTTAATTAAGATGCCTAAACTTGCAGAGTTTTTGCAGGAGACTTCGCCGAGTTTATTATTTAATTCGTGGCCGACTTTTCGAGAATTATGCGTGAGCGTGTTTGGAGATAACAGATGGCGATAATTCAGTGGCAAAAAATTCGAGAATTGGAAGCTTCGAAAAATTCGAAAATTCGTAAATTCAAAGCTTCAAAAAATTCGAAAATTCGAAACTTTGAAGTTTTTTTGACGAAGTTCAAAACATTCGAATGTTCGAACGTCCAGAAATTCAAACTTCGGTGGAAATCAACGACCTTAATATACTGAGAGTTTTACGACAATAGTAATATTGAAAAATAAGGTGGATCATGCACATAATTTGGTCTAAGTTGGCATCGGAATACTGATCTTTTTGATACAAAATATTATTGTATTTTTTTTTTAATTTCACATTATTGAACATTTAGGAGGAAGAGCGAGGGCTGTTCTTGCACCTAACCCGTATAAATACCGCACAATCATCCATACCTTGAGCGGAATTCGAACCCGTCACCTACAGCGTGTAATGCCAAGCAATTGCTATGCTTGCCGGGAATATAAATGAATTATATTTATTGTATATACGAGTAGTTTTGAAATTAAAGGCCAACAATATTGTATGTAATAAATTTTTTCTATGACTGCTATGAAAAGTTGATATTTATGCTTTCAGTTGTCATCGTAAAGCTGATGGTTACTGAGTAACGAATAATAAAATACTTTACCGCGCGTCTCATATAGCAACAAGCGGTAAAATACTTTACCGCTCGTTTAGAAAAATATAAATTGTTGCTGAAATCTTAATTTATTGACACAATACTCACAAAATCTAAAATATAGGTTAGATTCATTTTTACACTTTTACACATATTATACATGAAGTTTGCTGCGCTATGATTTGAAGTTGAACCTGAACGCAGCTGGGCAGCAGTGTCAACTTAATGAGGATGAGCGATGTTAAAATTGAAAGTGCAGTTTTGACAGTTTTGTATATTTATTCCGGAACTTGTAATGGTGTTTGATAAATTTGAGGATAAATTAGATTCTGTGATATTCTCATTAGAATTTTCAGTTCGTACGTCAATCACTATTTTCTGAGATTTTTGAGCATATTTTTTAATTATGTGTGAAAATTTATCACAAACAATGATTTTTGATAACAGAATTTTTAAATTATTTACTTGGATACTGATATCGTCATGGTTACATAGAATACAGAAATTGGTGGAAAGTAAATTGAACGAGCCCCATATTATTTTTTAAATTTTTTTAGTAAGTAAAGTCGTAGAAGAAATTATGTGTGTGCCTCAAGCGTAAAGTATGTTTATTGCTCGCGTTTCAATTACCGAGCACAAGCAATAAAGATTTACTTTACGCTCTTGATACAGAAATAACTATTATCTGCGACCATGCGATAAATGATACTTTTCGCATTAATTTGGAGAGAGATAAGTAGTTCATTAACGTACAAGTGCATTTTTAAAAATACAAATATTAACGCAGTAGTACTCAAAATAATAGTTACCATGGTTTCACTTAAATGATTTAAATGTCAAATAATTATGAGAACTGTCGAATTAAAATTATTTTTGTTTTAATTTTAATTTATATACTCGCTTTGCTTCGCTCAGATTATGTAAAAACGAAACTCATAATTAAAGGGACGTTTATAAAACTTGTTACATAATATACTATAAAATTACTGCATTCTTAAATGAAACAAAATATAAAATTAGACCTTAAAATATGATTTAGTCCCTCCAAGAAATTATCTAACTCTACGCTACTGACCGTCTTCTCACGCAGCTATCTCTCTAATTTTGGTAATTTCCGTGGACCGAACAGTTTGATATTTCGTTATCGAATGATTCAATAACTCAATGTTGTTAATTGTGTTCAGTCGTAGTCGAAGTGTGCGTTGCTTCGATTCGATTCGATTTCTTTTTTTATTTTATTGACCGCTAACAGACATTTTGACATTTCGCTGATTTTATTATAAATTGAACTGCGACGAAAGTAAAACTGGCGTGACGAATAATTTTGGATAGTTCGATATTTCAAAACCGTATATTTAAAAAATAAATAATTATAAATTAAATAAAGTTGATGAACATGTGAATTCTTGCTCAAACTAAAAATATATGAACTACTACACTGTAATTCTGTGAGTCCGAACCCTGTGCCCTATTCGGAATTATATAATTCATATTTGTCGGTTGCCATCTAGTGAGTAAAATAGAATTTAATAATTTGTTATGTAGCGAACATGGTATAGCTTTACAGTTTGACGTTTATCACGTGATCCAGACGGTAAACGTCAAACAAATGTTGGGTTCTGCGGGGAGAAGTGCTTAAAGGAGAAAGCAGTTAAGGTAGTACTAGTGTGACGGTGGCAAATACTTCTATTTTTATGACGTCATTGTCAAGTTTTTACGGAAATTACATAAGTATTTCATTAGGTAATAGTATTTAAGGTAGTACTAGTGTGACGGTGGCGCTATCAATTGTCGAGTGGCGAAACTAACGCTCAAAAAAATATAAAAATTGAATAAAATAAGTGTTTTATACCTATTATGATTTAAATATCATGAATTGTTAATAGGTTGTTGGTCTAGTGAATTTTCAAATACCATACCACCGTGTGGTGTTGCCATTATAAATTGGGATTCTTAATTTTTCGTTAAAAACAAGGCTTTGCATGGCTATATATCCATTACTAAACGATAACAAACTTTCTCCTTCTGATACAATATAAATGGATAGTTCTAGAACATCATACTAGTTTTTCAAATGAACCTGCAAAATTTTAGAGGTACACAAACCAAATATGTGCGATTCTGAGTGATGATCGCCATAAGCCCCTTGTATAAGAACTCAACTTTACAAGCGAATATATTTGTTCACAGACGATGAATGTGTTTCATATTTTAACAGGATGCGTATGACTATCCAATGTTTACGTGCGTCAAATTTCATTCAGATCTGCAAAAAAAAAGTTCACACTAGTACTACCTTAATCGACTGGGCATGGTGTCACGTCGATCTTTCTACAAATTTGTTGTTTCACACAAAATTGTGCGGGGTGGGGGGGGGGGTGTGTCTGCTTCAGGTCTGCAGCATATGACGTCAAAATTATAAGTCCTTATTGAGATAAAGTTCTGGTTTTACAGAACAGCAATAAATATAAATAACTGAGTTGTATTTATAGGAATTATAGTGTTTTCTGAGATTAAATTAATTATGGTTAAGTTAATCGATGATTTAATTAGTGATTGACAAATTGGTTCTTAGAGTAAGTATGCTTATTGTTTATATAACTAATTAATAAATTTGGAATTACATTAATTTACGCCTGTGCAATGTCACCAAACAAAATAAAAGATAAATGTTATTTAAAGATGTAGCGCAATGCAAATATCGTAATATTTACATTTGGTTAGCTGATAATTCTACTGCAAATGGCATTATTATATTTGAAAATATTTGTTTTCTATTTAATAAAGTAAATTGCTTAACAACTGTTTAAAATATGACTAATTGTTAGCATGACTTGTTAACTAAGATTACGTATTTATTTATAAACAAAGATTCAAGCAATTTGATTTTTTTATAAATTATGTTTTCCACTTTGTATTTATAAAAATAACATTTTTACTACAGTCATGTTGATAAAAATAATTTTGTCAATTTATTTCATTTCAATTAATCTGCGAAATTTTCCAAAATAAGTGGGTAAAAAAAAGTATAAGTAAATAGTTATTTCTCTACCTAGAGCAGAAAGTAGTGTATTGCCGCACGCACATGGAGATTGTTAATCGAAGCGTAGTCAAGAGCAACAACCATGCAAGAGCAGAAAGGATACTTTCTGCTCGAGATGCACACATTATTTTTTCTGCGACCATTTAGAAACCTTTGAAAAATAATTTAATAGTTATTTTTATAACAAGTGCCGAAAAAGGCTCGTTACGTGCAAGTGCAGAATTGGCTTGCCGAGTGCGGAAATATGCACGAGCATGTAACCTTTTTCGGCACGTGTTATAAACAACATTTTTCCTACAACTGTGCGATTTAGTAAATCACTAAAATATTATTAAAATTTATAAAATTTATAAAATTTTAATGATATTTCATGAAAACGATGTTTTACGGCGTTGCTATGGTTTGTTTGTTGATTGCTTGCACATTGTTCTACGTTATTTAAAAGTATTTCACTAACGTCAAAATAATTTCTTCAAAATCATCTTGATTGGAATAGTACAGTGAGTGATTCTTCTTTATCATTAACACCTCCAAAGATAATTGAAGCTCCGGATCATACTATGTTGGATCTATTTTCGACAATGACAATCAACCTGCTGCTGGTACTTCTGAAGCTTCCGAAATTGTTACCAATAATATTACTGGTAATAATATGAACAGGTACGGAAGAAATCAATGTTTCTTTAGACACAAAAGTTTCCACTTTACATTATGTCAATATAAGCAACTGTAACAACTGTATTAATAATATACACAAACAATAAATATGAAGTATTTCACTTACTCTTTAAATAAAACCATTTATCGATATATTTTACTTTGTTCGGTTCTTTTTATTAGTTGTCTACAGATTAGATATACTGCAAATTAAGGTTACGTTTATAAACGTCAAAATATACTACTGCATATTTACTAGCGCTGGTTCACCGTATCTTCTTCTTCCATAAGCGTCTGTGGTCAAAATATGAATTCCGTGCTCGGCGCGAAATTTAAATCGCTGTCAAAACAATATTCTTTTGACAGTTACGTAATGAAGCACTTTCCGTACTAATGTTTCTTTGCTTTCGGAAACGCACTTGGTCTGCATTCATCTACTTTCCATACGTAACCAAGGCAATTATAGTTACGTAATAACAAAGAAATCGCACAGTTGTAGGAAAAATAATTTTTGACAGTTTCTCTGTTTGTAAATTCGGGCGACAGTTTTCATGTATCCATGGATACGATGTATACTCTTACATCGCCGCTCTGTGAGCGTAAAATGTCAACTTTATGCTTTCAACCAATAGTTGGAAAAGTCTATTTTCTGCTCGGTCGTATAAAATAGCTATTTACATAACAAGTGCGCGAATGGTGCAAATGACGTCTTCGTGTATGACTTTTGTTCAACACTTTTTGATAATAAATAAATATATCATCACGCCTTTTTACCCATTACTGATATATTTATGCGTGTGAAGTACGGTTACTGGGCGTCAAATCAGGCCCCGAAAGATATTAGTGATGGGGGAGCCACAGAGGTAATTTTTAAATTGGTGAAAATGTTTGTCGACTGTGGGAAGCGAACTAGGGTTCTTTGGATCTACAGACCGACTTGATACCACTGAACTATTACTCCTTTTTGTAACGAGCAAAAATTATATAACCGGTAATGAGAAAAGTTATTAAATTTTAACCGTGAATTTATATTGACCGTTTAGTATGCCCTGAATTGACATTTGTTGTTTGAAAACAAATTGTTTATTTTTTTCTCATAAAGCTTGTTGAAATATGTCTGAATGATGCCGTTATAAGCTAATGTCTCTATTACTTTTGTAAATTCCTTAAAATGTGTGTATATAAGTACAGTTATTGTTTTATAGACAAAATTTAGAACTATAAACATGAGTGTTTTTTCCATTACTTTGAAGCACTAGTGCGCAAAATCAATGTTTACTTCAGTTTCCAGGGTAATGTAAACCTTATTTTGAATGATGCAAGTACAAAAAATATATTTATATTTCGAGTATTACAAAATTTATCAAACCAATGATCACTTATAACCAGCAATTACTACAGAGTGATCAAAAGAAATTGTTACAGTTGGCAATACAATTCCAGAGATCTTTTTATTCCACAGTTGACACAATGTTAGAAAAAGGCGGAAATGCTATTTGTCATTTCTAATAAATACAAATAGGTTATGTCAGGAGTCTGACAGCTAATAGAATTTTGACTTTTTATGTAATAGAAATACTTTAGAAATAAATGTAATAATAAATGTACTCAAATTTAAATTTTAAATGTCACTGTCAACAACAGGAAATGAATTTATGTGTCAGGCTTACCAATTTCAAGTAGTTTTTTTTATTGCCAACTGTAACAATTCCTTTTGATCACTCTGTAGCTCCAATAATCTTTATATCGAAAAGTAAACAAATGAACATCAACAACTATTCTCATCAAAGCAAATGCAGGTAGCACCACTGTACGGGCAAACTTTGGCAACGATCCAACCAATCACTTATCAGAAATTGCAAATAGCGCGAGCTGTACTCGTAAATCAAACACGAGCCACCAAATGCTACCACGGTTACCAACACTATACCGCCACTGCTAAAGCAAAGCAATGCTACCAACTGTTATTTACGACAGGAGAAACAAGGATTTCGATGCCATATTTATATTTACTAGCGTTCTATGAAATATGGATCATATATTACTGAATTATAAGTAGTTATACGTGTGGAACATTACTTAAATAAATAGTATTGATGTTCAAACTAAGTTATATTCAACTGTCAAGATTTATAAAATGCATTATATGTTGGTGTTTGATAATTGTGAGATTGAAAAAAAAAGAAACAATTGAGATGGTTTGGGCATGTGGAACGTAGATATGTTGAAAGAAAGATTGGTGAAACATATTGGTAAAATTCAGAATGAGAGATTGGTCAGGTTACAGGTTTCAGGGAAATACATTTTCTACCGCTGCTACGAAAACTTGATAATTATACTCTCATTTGTCAACATTAGTGGGATGGCTAGCTCAGTGGTATGAAGTCGGCCTGTGGATCCTGAGGTCCCTGGTTCGATTCCCACAGGCGACAAATTTTCATAATTTTAAAAAAGCTATCCCTGTGGCTCCTCCACCACTAACATGTTTGGGGGCCGTGATTTGACGACTGGTAACCGCACTTCACGCGCAAAATATATCACTTACCGAGATCTGCTTCAGTAGAGTGCCACACCCAGTAATGGGTAGAAGGCGTGATGATATATTTATTTATTTTATTTTATTTTTAGTTGGTTTCCATAAATTTACTATTGTATTTCTTTGTTTTTCTTTTATTTAACTAGTTCCAACCTCCATGTGGAGATGTTGTTATTTTTATGTCTTTGACATGTTTTCGTTGGCATATATAATTGTGAGTTTTTTACTCTTATTATATGATTTTATACGTATAACATCTGCAAGCTTTGTTTGTTTTTGCTGATGATGGATCGAATATCGATCCGAAACGTTCAAATTATAATTGTTATGAAATAAATACGTTATTTATTTCCTTTCCAATCTTGAGGATCCCCAAGGCCATTTGTAAAATTTCACAAGAATTTTTTGATCCAATTTAACCTCACTATAAGGCAATCTATTACCGCACGAGTTCAAATATGAAAACGAGCCGCTCTGCGGCGAGTTTTACAAAGGACGAGTGCGATAACAGGTTTTATGAACCGTGTTCTTTATACTATTTTTTGTATGGAGGTAATTTTATAATTCTGTAGATTTAAAAAAAACTGCGACTTGTCAAAAATATAAGTTAGTGCTTTTTATCAGTTGTGTTGGTAGCGCTTCTCAAAACAAAAACAATAAAAAAAAAATCAAATTTTTTGACAATTAACCAATGGTTTTTATCTATATTCCGAAAGTTGTAAATTTTGTATAATTATACAGGGTGATCAAAAGGAATTGTTACAGTTGGCAATAAATTAAACTACTTGAAATTGGTAAGCCTGATACATAAATTCATTTCCTGTTGTTGACAGTGACATTTAAAATTTAAATTTGAGTACATTTATTATTACATTTAATTCTAAAGTATTTTTATTACTTAAAAAGTCAAAATCCTATTAGCTGTCAGACTCCTGACATAACCTATTTGTATTTATTAGAAATGTCAAATAGCATTTCCGCCCTTATCTGACGTTGTGCCAACTGTGGAATAAAAAGATCTCTGGAATTGTATTGCCAACTATAACAATTCCTTTTGATCACCCTGTAGCTCTATAAACGCACTGTAAACACGTCGTTAAGGAGATCTATAAGCGCACTGTAGTTTAATAGTATATTAAAGAACTACAGAGTGATTAAAAGGAATTGTTATAGTTGGCAATAAAAAAAACTACTTGAAATTGGTAAGCCTGATACATAAATTCATTTCCTGTTGTTGACAGTGACATTTAAAATTTAAATTTGAGTACATTTATTATTATATTTATTTCTAAAGTATTTCTATTACTTAAAAAGTCAAAATTCTATTAGCTGTCAGACTCCTGACATAACCTATTTGTATTTATTAGAAATCTCAAATAGCATTTCCACCTTTACCTGGCGTTGTGCCAACTGTAGAATAAAAACATCTCCGGAATTGTATTGCCAACTATAACAATTCCTTTTGATCATCCTGTAGCATATACGTATAGTAATATTTCGAAATCGATCATTTAAAATTTTGAGATGATATGTCATACATCTGTCAGATTTAAGACCATTCATATCACTCCTACAAAATAGAACTCGTCAAGAACAGTGCGATTCTAGACCTTCTTGACGACGTGTTTACAGTGCGTTTATAAAACTATAAGAACACCGAAATAGAAAAATATAATATTATTTCTACTGTCATTAATTTTTAATTATTTTTTAAGTACTTAATTATTAGGTTAGTAGCAAACTCTACCTTGGTCTAGGCTACTATAAGAGCATTCTTATTTTAAAATCCCAATCTTCACATAAAATTACTTCCTATACCGCAGTTATACATATGCCATTTAAAATCCTGCTAACGTCATTCAACACAGCAAACATAATTCAGCAGCTTTACAAAACCACGCTCTGAATATTCAAAATCAGGAAGATTCCAAAAGGTCAAACGCATTCACTACTGCAGCCCCCATTACCCCCACCTTGTGTACGCCACTGTATGTACATTGCCACACTGAGCAAATCCTGTTTGCGTGTGTTGTAAAGTTCAGCAGTGTCCTAGGGGAATTTAATTCTGCGTGGGTGGCTGTATATGAACTTCAGGAGAGTGATGAACTTTCACATTTGTTTGAACTTGTCGAAAGAGGGTTGGGAATATCGTTGCGGTGGTGAAGTGATTATTAGGGCGATGCTTTTAAGGTTTTCAGTATACTGCGTTTGTAAAGACTTGGCATATAGAAATGAAGTTCTTTTTCAAAAGGATTCACCTTTGGAAATTATATGTTCTAGGTATATTTTTAATGTTATTTTTAGACAAAATTTAAATACAACTAGTACTGATAGCAATGCTTTTCTGTGAATTTGAAGTTTGATGCATGACTGCAAAATCGGAGTGTATCAATTAAATTAGTGGAAAAAGACGCCTTCATTACGTGATATACACGTCACTTTTGGCATATTTATATTGGACTAGCTATTACTCGTGACTTGGTTCGCGTGGTCTACAATTTAAGGCGAGTACCCGCCATGCGTTGCATTGCAACTCAAAGAAAGAAAGTGTTTGTGTTTAATTCTGTTTATTGAAGTGCTTTTGGATACACAATATTTTTCATTTTTCTCTTTGGGACGTACACGAATAAATCAGAAGGTTTTCCGACGCGTGAGCATGCCACATACAGCTGTCCATATGAGAAGCATGGATTTTCCAAATTTAATCCACACACTTGTAGTGATTGTCCCTGTGCTTTGTTGATGGTCATGGCAAATGAAAGTCGTACCGGAAACTGCAAACGTTTGAATTCGAATGGCATAGGACTGAAGCTTCATTAGACCTATATGTTAGGATTGGGTCTCATCTATGCCTATACCAAATTAGAATCGAATCAGTGCACTACTTTTCAGTATAGCTAGCGGCCATTTTGTTTCAACGTGGCGGACTGAAGCTTTATTATACCTATATGTTAAGACTTGTTCTCGTCTATGCTTATACCAAATTTAAATCGAATCAGTGCAGTACTTTTCAGGATAGCTAGCGGCCATTTTGTTTCAAGATGGCGGATTGAATCTTTATTATACCTATATGTTAAGATTGGTTCTCGTCTATGCCTATACAAAATTTTTATCGAATCAGTGTAGTTTTTTCAGGATAGCTAGCGGCCATTTTGTTTCAAGATGACGGACTAAAGCTTTATTATATCTATATGTTAAGATTGGTTTTCGTCTATGCCTATACCAAATTTAAATCGAATCAGTGCAGTACTTTTCAGGATAGCTAGCGGCCATTTTGTTTCAACATGGCGGACTGAAGCTTTATTATACCTATTTGTTAAGACTGGTTCTCGTCTATGCCTATACAAAATTTTAATCGAATCAGTGCAGTACTTTTCAGGATAGCTAGCGGCCATTTTGTTTTAAGATGGCGGACTGAAACTTTATTATACCTATATGTTAAGATTAGTTCTCGTCTATGTCTATACCAAATTTGAATCGAATCAGTGCAGTACTTCAAGATGGCGGACTGGACTTATGCTAAGTCAGAAACCTTCGCGGGCGTGCACACAACAACTTACCAAAGTTGCCTCGTAATCGGATGAATGATATAGGAACGAATACGAGACAAAGAAACAAACATTAATTTTTATATATATAGGTATAGATGAAATTATTTCAAAACTCAAATCTCTATGTGAATATTTCTCTATCTTTACAGACTCAGAAGACGACATGACCCTAACACGTCGTCCACACGGCGACTGTCTCTGGTGTTGTCCAGTAAACCTGAAACAGGATATCCGCCTGCTGTTGTACACACGACGAGCACCCACCGAGGGTATCTTGGTACCTCTGAATGACCCTGGACCTGCTCTACTGCAAGGACAAGTTGATCCGGCTAATCCTACAGTCATATACGTGCATGGTTTCGTCGAACGAGCGCCGAGTTATAGCACTACGTTGCTGAAAGATGGTGAGAATTTGTTGTGTGATATGAGAGCTAAAGATGGTTTTATATGAATAATGGTTGCTTTGTTCTTGTTTGTTAAATGGTGTATGCTGATGTCATATTATTTAAGTTGGTGTGTGATGAAATCTAGGTGTTTTAGATGAATGTTCTTTTTAGTAGAGTAAAGATTGGTAAACATAAATATAACTTAGGTTATGTTACATATATTTATATTAATTCAAATTTTAATCATTGTTATAGGTGTGATGAACACTTGAACCATGTGATTAGAGTTAATATTTGTTCAATAGATCTGTCAAAACTATAAAAGTCTAATCAAAATGTATGACATTATAAGAAAAGTTTCTATTCAAAGTATTTGATCAAAGTATATAAAGTGCCGTCACATTTTTAAATTTGTCATAAATGTTTTAGAAAACATTGACTATATATTAGTTGATGCTACCTTATGTCTATATATATATATATATATATATATATATATATATATATATATATATATATATATATATATATATATATATATATATATATATACAGGCTGGTCCATTTAAAGTGTTATCAGAAAATATCTCGGAAACTATAAATTTTACGCAAAAATGACCTAGACGAAAAACAATCGTACAAAAGGGGGCCATAATAACGAAATATTGGTTTTGTCCTAGATGGCGCTGTTGTCGCTAAATCATGGTCAAATCAATTTTTTTAAATGAAAACCCCTATTTTTTATTAAAACTTGAAATTGGTAAGCCTGATACATAAATTCATTTCCTGTTGTTGACAGTGACATTTAAAATTTAAATTTGAGTACATTTATTATTACATTTAATTCTAAAGTATTTTTATTACTTAAAAAGTCAAAATCGTATTAGCTGTCAGACTCCTGACATAACCTATTTGTATTTATTAGAAAAGTCAAATAGCATTTCCGCCTTTATCTGACGTTGTGCCAACTGTGGAATATTGCCAACTATAACAATTCCTTTTGATCACCCTGTATATATACTCGTACATTATCTTACACTTTCGATGCTTATTATGTAATATACTATAATATATATATATATATATATATATATATATATATATATATATATATATATATATATATATATATATATATATATATATATATAATAATAATAATAATAATAAATTATTAGGCACGATCTTGAGTAATGAACTGCATAACTCGTATCTAACAAGAAACGCACATATAATAAAAATTTTACTTAATGGTCGTAGAAATAGTAGATTGTTTAACAAGTAAAGAAAAGTGTTAGTTTATCTTCATTTCATTAAATAAAATAAAAAATAAATATATCATCACGCCTTCTACCCATTACTGGGTGTGGCACTCTGCTGAAGCAGATCTCGGTAAATGATATATTTTGCGCGTGAAGTGCGGTTACCAGTCGTCAAATCACGGCCCCCAAACATGTTAGTGGTGGAGGAGCCACAGGGATAGCTTTTTCAAATTATGAAAATTTATCGCCTGTGGGAATCAAACCAGGGACCTCAGGATTCACTTTTAATGATTTTCACAATTTGTTTTTAAGTTTTTTCAATATTCCTTTTTCTCAATCATTCAATGTCTATTTCCTGAGTTTTCTAATAGTTTCTAAAATTCGTCAATGTCACCATAACACTGTTTCTTTTTGAAAATCTCTCCATGTTTCCATATATCATTTCAAATTACTTCAAATCACCTAATATTTTTATATTTCTCTCTTTCTAGCTTATCTCTTTCGAGGAGACTACAACGTCCTGCTGGTGGACTGGGCATCGTTATCAGCAGCTCCATGGTACGTAGCAGCTGTACGCAACACCAGACTCGTAGGGAAAACATTAGCTCGCTTCCTGCAACTGGCGGACTCAACGGGGTTGCTACCCTTGCACCAGGTCCATGTCATAGGGTTTAGTTTAGGCGCAGAAGCTGCTGGATTCGCAGGCAAGGCCATGCCGGAGAGTAAGTGAGAAAATTAGTTCAAATGAAATAAAAAATAAATAAATATATCATCACGCCTTCTACCCATTACTAGGTGTGGCACTCTGCCGAAGCAGATCTCGATAAGTGATATATTTTTGCGCGTGAAGTGCGATTACCAGTCGTCAAATCACGGCCCCCAAAGATGTTAGTGGTGGAGGAGCCACAGGGGTAGCTTTTGAAATTATGAAAATTGTTTGTCGCCTGTGGGAATCGAACGAGGGTTCTCAGGACCACAGGCCGACTTCATACCACTAAGCTTGTCACCCCATTAGTTCAAATGAGATTAATTATATTAGCAGTTAAACTATTTTGTTTTTATTTGTTTACTTTGGCAAGAGTCAAGAGCACACAATTTAGTCAAAAGTCTAAATAAAGACATTAGGCAGATTCATAAAACGGATTAGCGCTAACACCGTTCTTAAAATTATCTATAACTCTGTTACAAATTAAAACAGATTAAAGAAATGAACTAAACTTAATGCTAAATAACTATCTTTTTAACTCAAGTCAAAATAAACATGTTTCGTACAGTGAAAAGAGAGTTAAAAACGAAATAAAAAATCTGGTGTGGGCACCACACGACTTTCTTATACACAGCATATTTAATATTTAGAATGTATAATATTATTAAACATGTAATTTAGATTTTCAGTAATTCAGCATTTATCTGTTTGAAACATATAAAATATCAAATTTGTTTACGTATAGTTTTTTTAGTAATGTTGACTACTTTATATCTAACTTTACTGATGAGGCATATACAGGCTGTCCATTTTTCGAGCCTAATCCTTGGTATCTCAAGAACCGTGAGATACGAAGTCGATTAAATTGAGGCAAACTTGCCAAATTAGTTAGCAAGTCGGCCTGTGGATCCAAAGAACCCTGGTTCGATCCCCACAGCCGACAAAACATGTTCACCAATTTAAATTTACCTCTGTGGCTCCCCAACCACTAACATCTTTGAGGGCCGTGATTTGATGACTGGTAACCGCATTCACGCGCAAAATATATCACTTATCGAGATCTGCTTCGGCAGAGTGCCACACCCAGTAATGGGTAGAAGGCGTGATGATATATTTATTTATATTTATTTTCTCTCTATTAAAAAAACAAAAACAGATTTGAATCTAGGGTGATCGTAGCTTATTTGGTTTAAAACATACGACGCTCAAATCCTGGGCAGTATCTCAATTTTTCTCTTTATAATTCAGTTTGATTTCATCATTTGTTAAATATTTACCTACTTTAAATTCGAATTAAATTTAAAAACTGCCATCTAGAAAAGTTTAACGTGAAAGCTCTCATTGGCTACCACCATTCATCTAAATCTACTTCTTTTTCTTTTTAGATCGTCGAATTCCTCGGATAACAGGTCTCGATCCAGCGTTTCCGCTCTACTACGGCGGACGAGCGTTTCATCTAGCTTCCGGTGACGCTGATTTCGTGGACGTTATCCACACGGATGCCGGTATATTAGGTTACCCCACGCCTATAGGAGACGTCGACTTTTACCCCAATGGAGGCAGGACCTTACAACCAGGATGTGTGTTTACTGATATCATGACGAGCTTAGGTGAGTCAAAGAAACTTGTCTTTGTTGCAGTCTAGTTAGAAATTAAAGTATGAAATAATTTTGTGTGGAATGAAATAGATAGCTCAGTGGAAAATTACCCCTGTGGCTTCCCTTCCACTAACATCTTTGGGGGCCGTGATTTGACGGCTGGTAAACTCACTTTACGCGCATAAATATATCACTTACCGAGTTGTATCTGTCGTAAATGCTTTCATGATAGTACCATTTTAAGGATTAATTTAAAATAGTAATGATACTCGATATGAAATTGAGGATATCACCATTCGATTCCACATATATTTCTGCGTAGAAATGCATATTTTTAACCGCAAAATATTGTTTGAAATCGTCGGAGACATAATCGCAAAAATTTCGGTTAATGAAGAAAATGCGATTTGTTGGTTGAACCAGTATAAAAATCGAAAAAATTTTAAAATATATTTCTATATAAATCAGACTATGAGAAATCGAATGGCGTTGCGCGCATTTTCATATCTTTTTTAGTTTTCGAGTTACAACGAGTGTCGACTAATTAAAAATCTCAACTTTGAGTACCCATATCTCGAAAACTAACAGAGATATTGAAATTCGGTTTGAACGAGTATATTTTTCGTGCTCCAATTAATTTATACTTAAATTTTGAAAATTTTAAAAATTTTCAAATTATTTTCAAAATTTTCTTTTGCCCATATTTACAATCCTTGACGAGAAAATGAAAATACAGATGTATGTTATATTTCAGAATTTTTGCTCTACGGATAAAATTTTTAGAGTAATAAAACTAAAAATAGTCAAAATTCGTAAAATTCTAAAAACAGTGATTTTTCAAGAGGAATTATGGGCAAAAAAATATTGATAAAAATGGCAACATTTTCAAAATTTCAGTATAGGTAAATTAGGGCAAATGAAATACACCCGTTCAAACCGCATTTAAATATCTCTTTTAGTTTTCAAGATATGGGCCTTCAAAGTTGAAATTTTAAAAAAGGCAAAATCGCTGGTACTCTAAAACTACATAAGATATGAAGATGCACTCAACGACATTAAATTTCTCGTAATCTGATTTATATAGAACCATATTTTTAAATTTTTCGATTTTTAAACTGGTTCAACAAAAAAATTGGCATTTTCTTTAACAGAAATTTTTGCGATCACGACTCTGGCTATTGAATAATATATATTTTGAGGATCAAAATATGCATAACTATGGCCGTATTTGTTTGGGAAATTTTGATCCAACCCTGAACTGACCTAGAACTAACTCGTGTTACTTCCAAATAAATGATGAATCTCAAGTGCCAGTTGTAAACACTGGCGGTAAATTTAAAATCAGAATGCATGTTCGAAGCGACATCTGCTTAGTTTTGTTTGTGTGTTAAATTGCGCTTTTAATTGGATGTTTTGAGTCATCTTTATATTTTTTATATGTAGTCAAGAAGCAAATAATGTCAGGGTCTGTTTTTTTTTATAATTTTGTCATCAGCACTATCAAAATAATGAATTTCGGAGTCGTAATAATGTGTCGTAATATTATCCTCTGTGACTTATATTGCAAGAAGCACATAATGCATATTGCTCTTCCATCATCTGCATAAATAATAGTTTAGTATATTTTTTCAAAATATTATTATAAAATTACTTAGGTTTTTCATAAAAATAACTCCTAACCTCTCTATACTATTACAAATCGCGATGCCGCCACGAATAACAAGGAACACATGTTGATTAGATAGAGATAGTAAACGGATTGAATCTACCAACCCGCTAAAATAGCTGGGGCAGTAGGGTCAGTTTAAGGTTAGTTCCAGGTTACTTAAAGTGTGCCAAGTAACCTGCAGGTTACTTTAAAAATCCCAAATAAATACGGCCTATGTAGAAATATATGAGGAATTAAATGGTGAAATGCCCAATTTCATATCTAGTTTCATATTATTTTAAATGAACCGTAAACAGAAACAAACGTGAATATAAACATGTATCTAAAGATAAATAAAATAAATAAATATATCATCACGCCTTCTACCCATTACTGGATGTGGCACTCTGCTGAAGCAGATCTCGGTAAGTGATATATTTTGCGCGTGAAGTGCGGTTACCAGTCGTCAAATCACGGCCCCCAAACATGTTAGTGGTGGAGGAGCCACAGGGATAGCTTTTTCAAATTATGAAAATTTGTCGCCTGTGGGAATCGAACCAGGGACCTCAGGATCCACAGGCCGACTTCATACCACTGTGCTAGCCATCCCATATATCTAAAGAAATAGTATATATTATATTTTTTATTTAATTAATCCTTAAAATTTAAATAAATGAATCTTTGGAAACATGTCAATTTGTAAATAGCATTCGACGACCTCCCACCAATGTCTTCCTGATCCCCTGGGGGATCGCGATCCACATTTTAAAATCCACTGATCTACACAATAATCATAATAAATAAAAGTTGTCATTATCTTATCGATCATCAACACATAATTTAATCCATGGATTTTGACTTGGTAAATATAATGTTTGTATTTTAATATTCATAGTCACTTTTTCTTGACTTTATGAACATTAAACTCCAAACATTATTAACAGATAATGATCCAGTTACCGAATAGAGGGATATATTAGAAAATTGACATATCTACCCTGAATAGATCTAACAAAAAATCTCTTCATCCTAACAATCCCATAAACCACCTCTAACATCATCTCCACATACATCACTGTCAACAATCCCCCTCCACCAATCCCAGGCAACAAACTCAATACGCTCACATCTGCGTCGCCGTCGCAGCGGGCCGAGAAACAAGTGCGCACATTTCCCCCGTGGCCACTGCATCAAGTTAGCGCTGCCGACACTAGCAAAGACACAATGACGCGGAGAGAACAAAAACGAATCGAGGGAGAGTGCAAGATTACAGGGTTGTAAGAACGGGGAGAACAAGAGAAGTGTTCAAGTGGTCTGGTTGCAAGGAGGTGGTTGGCAGAGAGTTTTATGTTTTACTGGTTTCTGTTTTGAAGCAGTGACGCCTTAAGATATTTTGCCGCCCGGGGCTGTCTTTTAAAAACCGTCGTTCTAGACAAAGAAATAGTATATTACGTGCCGTGAACTGTAAGTGATAGTTTTTATAAATAAGAAAAATAGGAAAAAATTTTCCATCACTTGTCTCGTAATTCCACAGAGGTTTTTAGATAGGTTAACATCAGTCAGTTCAGCTAAGTCGGTATCACAATCCTCTAGATCCTAGTTGATCTAGTTGGATATATGATCGCACCATACTGATGAGTCCGAAAGGACGAAACGTACGTCTATGGTTAAAGCTGAACTGACCAGCCGTTTGTTGATGACCTGAGAAGTTGATGCAAACGTGCTGTAAAAACCTCTGTGGAATTACGAGACAAGTGATGGAAATTTTTTTCCTATTTTTCTTATTTATTAAGACTCAATTCCACATCGCAATAGACATTTTGTCTTTTGTTTTATTTCGATAGTTTTTAGGTCAAGAATGTAGTTTGGAAAATCGAGGCCCGTAGGATTAAGATTTCCTAAACATTCACGACATTATAAAATCACTTACAGTTCGAGGTTAGTAAGCTATTTTTTACAATACTTGCACAAATAGAAGGAAAAAAAATCGATTTCGAAATTAATAGCTGTCAAAATAAACAGGACCTTTATCTATAATAATTACTTACTGTTCACGGTGGATGGTAAGTAAATACAGGGTGATCAAAAGGAATTGTTATAGTTGGCAATACAATTCCAGAGATCTTTTTATTCCACAGTTGGCACAATGTCAGATAAAGGCGGAAATGCTATTTGCCATTTCTAATAAATACAAATAGGTTATGTCAGGAGTCTGACAGCTAATAGAATTTTGACGTTTTAAGTAATAGAAATATGGGATGGCTAGCTCAGTGGTTATGAAGTCGGCCTGTGGATCCTGAGGTCCCTGGTTCGATTCTCACAGGCGAAAAATTTTCATAATTTGAAAAAGCTATCCCTGTGGCTCCTCCACCACTAACATGTTTGGGGGCCGTGATTTGACGCGCAAAATATATCACTTACCGAGATCTGCTTCAGCAGAGTGCCACACCCAGTAATGGGTAGAAGGCGTGATGATATATTTATTTATATTTATTTAAGTAATAGAAATACTTTAGAAATAAATGTAATAATAAATGTACTCAATTTTAAATTTTAAATGTCACTGTCAACAACAGGAAATGAATTTATGTATCAGGCTTACCAATTTCAAGTAGTTTTTTTTATTGCCAACTGTAACAATCCCTTTTGGTCACTCTGTAGTATAGTTCTAATGTAACCATGGAAACCAACCAAAGCATTAATAATAACTTTAATTTATTTCATTTTATTGTCCAATCATTAATGTTATAAATGTAGACATATACAAAACCTGACCTACCACCTGACACTACACAATAAATTAATTAAAACTAAATGGTTAGCACAGTGGTATGAAGTCGGCCTGAGGATCCTGAGAACTCTGGTTCGATTCCCAGAGGTGACAAACAATTTTCACTATTTCTAAAACTACCCCTGTGGCTCCCCCACCACTAACATCTTTAGGGGCCGTGATTTGACGGCTGGTAACCGCACATCACGCGTATAAATAAATCACTTATCGAGATCTGCTTCGGCAGAGTGCCACATCCAGTAATGCGTAAAAGGCGTGATGATATATATATATTTATTTTTGAGCATATATAAAAAATATAAATTTTATTTACGAACGTGCTCGGTATACCACCTTTTACGTATCTACCGCCGGGGGCTATAGACCCCAAAATCTCCCCCGTTGAGCCGGCACTGGCTTGCAGATGAAATATAAGATGGGAAATTGGTTTGTAGTTTTTGAAGATAGATGAGTTTTGTTTCAGATAGGAGCCGAAGAATGATTGGATGTGTAATGAGTTTCCAAGTTTTGTAATTTGTAATAATGTTCACGTGTTTATGTTATGATCAGTGGAAAGCGAATCAATCAAACATAGTTGTATGTTGTTATAAGTTTGAATCAAGTTTGAATTTCCAAACTGTCGGTTGAGTAGTAATAGTGCAATTATGGTGCTACCATTATTGATTACTTATACAGAGTGTATAATACTCATTTCATAAATAAAATAATAGTATAGTGAAGGCAATCTGTTTACGTACGAGTCCAAATTAAACATAATATTATATTAAAAATTAGTAAACTGATAGTGCAAGAGTTAAAATCTCGTATATTTGTTTTCAACTCGATTCTTTCTTTACGGTAGTACTAGGTGACGGTGGCGCCATCGGTTGTCGAGTGGCGAAACTGGCGCTCAAAAAAATATAAAAATTGAATAAAATAAGTGTTTTATACCTATTATGATCTGAATATCATGAATTGTTAACAGAGTGTTGGTCTAGTGAATTTTCAAATACCATACCACCGTGTGGTGTTGCCATTATAAATTGGGATTCTTAAATTTCGTTAAAAACAAGGTTTTGCATGGCTATATATCCATTACTAAACGATTAAAAACTTTCTCCTTCTGATACAATATACATGGATAGTTCTAGAACATTATACTAGTTTTTCAAATTAAACTGCAAAATTTTAGAGGTACACAAACCAAATATGTGCGATTCTGAGTGATGATCGCCATAAGCCCCGTGTATAAGAACTCAACTTTACAAGCGAATATATTTGTTCACAGACGATGAATGTGTTTCATATTTTAACAAGATGCGTATGACTACCCAATGTTTAGGTGCGCCAAATTTCATTCAGATCTGCAAAAAAAAATTTCACGCTAGTACTACCTTAACTTGAAACAGTTTTGTCCAAAATAATTAGGTAACTTTTGCTCAAAGAAAAACTAATTACCAATTTTAAATGGCTATTTTCCGTTTTTTATTTACTACCCTATATAGTTAAACTGTTCAACTACAAAGAGAAGGCTCTATACATTATCAAAGCTTCATAAATATAACAAAAACACTGTTGTCAATTGAACAACTTTTTCTTACGTATATTTTAGTGGGAAGGTTAAATCTCATTCCAGTCTAATGCAATCTTGCATCAACTCATGTTTTATGTAAGTACTGAGCAAGCTCTGGATAAATGATTTATTTATGATGTTGCAGTTAGTTGCAGTCACATGCGCGCGTGGCGCTACTATGCAGAGAGTATCCGGGACCCGTACGGCTTCCCTGCTACGCGGTGTGAGCGATGGAAGGGATTTCTGCCGCCCTGCAAGTTCACCGTTGATAACTATATGGGCATCATGGCATCACCAAAGTATGTATATCTATTATATTATAGTTTATAATGGGCCTTTCAAGACTTTTTTGATTTTTTTAATATATCAATCTACGTAATAAAATTATAATACCCAAAATTTTTATTTTTTTTAAACTTGTATTAAACATGATAAAAATATTTAAACTTTCGAAACAAACGAATGTGACGTAGTTGCATCTTAGCTTAAAGAGAGACAGATAAGACAGAGATAAATAACACGTAACTTCAAGTAACGTGTGTCGTTGTCAGTAGAATCCTCAGACAAAACATAACTAGACGGATAACAACGGCGTTTGCATTGACTTGATTACGGCATAATTCGTCTAGTATTATACGTCATTGGTAGAATCGTAGAATGCTGAATGCTTATTTCTTCTTTGTCTTCCTCTCAGTAAAATTGAGCACCGACAAACGGTTCAGACAAAGCTCTGTGATTGGCTTAATGCAACTACGTAATTGCAATGAGCGTTTTAAATTATTCAACTTTAACTTTCATATTTCAGCAATAAAGATATCATTTATGGTATGATTTTATATTGTATTAAATATGATGTACGGTCAAGAACTTATTTTAATAAATATATATTAAAAACCTCTACCACTTGAATCCCCCCATTGTATAAGATTGTTGAAATGAAAATCAGAATGCTAGTAATAACGATCAAGATATTATCAACACCTTTAAATTAAAATTTTGAGTCGTCCCCCACTACTAAAATGTTGGGGTAGGTATTTGGCGGCTGGAACCGCATTTTAAGCGCAATAATACTGGTATCTGCTGAGACAGAATGCTATTACACAGTAATAGATAATCAATATTAAAAAAATAAGGCCGATATTATCAATGGGGTGGCTAGCTCAGTGGTATGAAGTCGGCCTGTGAATCCTGAGAACCCTGGTTCGATTCCCACAGGCGACAAACAATTTTCATAATTTCAAAAGCTACCCCTGTGGTTCCTCCACCACTAACATCTTTGGGGCCGTGATTTGACGACTGGTAACCGCACTTCACGCGCAAAATATATCACTTACCGAGATCTGCTTTGGCAGAGTGCCACACTCAGTAATAGGTAGAAGACGTGATGATATATTTATTTATTTATTTATTATCAACCACATTTATCTTTTAAATCCAATTTAAGTAAGACATTGTTGTCAAAATGTAAACAGTAGTAAATGATAAATTCACATTTAAAATTTACGAGTTCAAACCGCATTTCAATATCTATTTTAGTTTTCGAGATACGGGGCTGTAAAGTTGAAACTTTTTAAAAGTAAAAAATCTCTATTTCTCGAAAAACTAAAAAGGTATAAGATGCGTTCGATTTCTCGTAGTCTGAATTATATAGAACCACATTTTAAAATTCTTCTATTTTTAAAATGATCCAACCAAAAAATTTACATTTTCATTAATCGAAATTTTTGCGATCATGATTTCGGCGATTAGAAAAATATATATATTGAGGATTAAAATATGCATAATTATGTAAAAATATATGAGAAGTTAAATGGCGAAATCCCCAATTTCATATCTAGTTTCATATTATTTTAAATTAACCGTAAACAGAAACAAAAGTGCACGCAAGCCCTTCAAAAGCAAATCTCGCCACCAAAAATAGTTCATTTTGTAGGTGTCGCAGTGATCGCAGCCCAACAAGATTTGAAAAGAACCGTTCTTTTCAAATCTCGTCCCAAAAAAAATTGTTCATTTTGTAGGTGGCGCAGTGATGTTTGCCCGAATTATGCCGTATTCAATTCAATGCAGTGTAGTGAAGCAGAAAGGGATGGAATAATTTGTGGGTGAGGCGGGTCCCTTTCTGCTTCACAACAAACACCGTTGTTATCCGTCTAGTTGTGTTTTGTCTGAGGCCCGAACAATTGTTTTTACGTCACAAAACGTCACAGTGTCACGTGAGTGCCCGCATCCTATAGTATATTTTGTATTATATTCAAAATTCAATTCAGCATTACACTAGATTTTTCCTTAAATAAATCAAAATTTACCACATTTTTTCAGATTAGAATTTCTCTTCATTGGGATTCAATTCCTGCTGTACATACTAACATAAATACATAGAGTGTTCAATTCAATTCAAAACTCGTTTAGAACTAATTATAAATAACATAAATATCAATATCTAGTATTCTCCGAAAACAACACCAAAACAAAACAATCAACCAATATTTTATTCATTTTCATAACGCGAAATCAATAACACCTTGAAAATAATCACATTTATCCACCTTTTCTTTATGTTAACATAAACGTCTGCGTTCAAATTAACTTAATAATTTATTAAATAAATATGTACCAATCAAATTTAATAACAGACCACAAATTCGCTCCAAACGCACGAATCAAACATAATTATCCCTTTTCGCACGCAGAGACACGAAAAACAAAATTCTAAAAATACCAAACCCGTGACGAAACAGCGAGGGTGTAACTGTGACGTAGACGCCACGCCCACCTGCATAACTTTTGTTTCATGGTCTCATGGCGACTGTGATGTTAGCGAGATTTGTTATCGTTATCGATATAGGGATCAGGGACAAAACAGGATAAGTAAGGATTAGAAATTCATCATATTATGGGATTAAGAATGATGTATTTGCTGTAGGTTGTGTACTGATTATTTGGACAGAGAAATAATTGGAATTTCAGGAAATGCTGATTGTAATTTATATTTGGTTTAATTGAAAAACAAAGCAGTGGCGTAGATTTATAAAACGTGCATCTTTTAAGGGAAATATGTTTTTTTGTTGATTGATATTAAAAGTGGGCTTTTGTTAACAATTGACAGGCTGTTAAAGTGTTGCTAAGGAACAACAACAAATTTGAGATTTATAATTTAATAAAATAATAGTTATTTACAATATAATTGGGATAGGCCTCGTTATGTAATGTATGTAACTAGCCCCTAGTTGGTCTAGTTGGATAGTTGATCGCACCATACTGATGAGCTCCTAAAGAGCGAAACGCGTCTATGATTAAAGCTGATCTGACCAGCCTTTGATGATGACCTAATAAGTTGATTCAAATATGCTGTAATTTTGTGGAACTTTGACAAGTGTTGGACATTTTTTTCTTTTTTTTTCTTATTTTATTAAGACTCAGTTCCACATCGCAATTGACAATTTGTCTTTGTTTTATTTATTCATTGACAATTTGTCTTTGTATTACCTTTATGGGGTGGCTAGCTCAGTGGTACGAAGTCGGCCCGTGGATCCTGAGAACCCTGGTTCGATTCCCGCAGGCGACAAACAATTTACATAATTTCAAAAGCTACCCCTGAGGCACCAATTTGATAACATCTAGTTAGCTCAGTGGTATGAAGTCGGCCTGTGGATCATGAAAACCCTGGTTCGACTCCCACAGGCGACAAATAATTTTCATAATTTCAAAAACTACCCATGTGGCTCTTCCACCACTAACATCTTTGGGGGCCGTGATTTGACGACTGATAACCGCACTTCACGCGCAAAATATATCAATTACCGAGATCTGCTTCGGTAGAGTGCCACACCCAGTAATGGGTAGAAGGCGTGATGATATATTTATTTATTTATTTATTACACTAATAACACTATAATTTCGAAATTAGAACATGATTTGATTATAATGTTTGTAAATTTAAGTTAAAAATATTAATTTGTGTTTTTGTTTCAGAATAAAGGGAAAATTTCATCTAGAAACAAATGCAGAGTCTCCTTATGCGAGAAATGCCCCAGCAGCACAGGAATCAAATAATGTATTTAGGTTTTTTTAATTTCCAATTGTTTAAAATTAGAGAACAAATCTATTTTGTACAAAAATGATGCAGTTACCTATATTTTCATTCAATACATGCCAAATATTTATAAACACTTAGGGAAATGTTACCTATATATTAATTTTTCTATACGGATTGTTATTTTTGTATTGTTGAATTTGTTTATAATTTTCTGAAAAACAATAAAATACCTAACAAAAAGTCTAAAAACTTATGTTTTAATTTTTTCCTCAAAATTGTCGAATTATAACGGAATACACTCTTACCAAGATATTAATTTCTATATCGTATGTATATATACTGATTTTTCTATTAACTTTTTCTCAACAGTTTTTTCAGAGATTAAATCAAAACTTTGATATAATTTTACATTGTTATTTGCACATAAATTTAATGTTTTCATAATTATTTGTACAGCTAATAATAAAAACAATAAATAATTAAAATAATTTTTGGTTTAATCAAGTTTTATATTTTTATTTAAAATTTGGTGTTTTGGTATTATTTTATTTCCTGATGAAGATACACGTCTACTGTACCGAAACGTCGAATTTTAAATAAAAATAAAGATCGTAAACCAAAAATTGTTTTATTTATTTAACAATGAGAGCTTTTTCCGTATTTTAATAAAAGCAATACATTATTTTTCCCGATTAAGCTAGAATGCATCAATCAAATAATTGAAAACAAATGATTTCATTATATGTTGTAAACGTAATTTTCTTGCATATTGAAATTAAATAGATTTTATGGAGATAAAAATTTAAAATTATTTTGGCAGATTTCATGTTCAAAATTTGTAAATGATATCCGAGGGGATAAATAAATAGAAATAGTACAAGAAAGAAAAAATAATCCAATGACAATGTAGTATTACTTTTTTCACAATTTTTTTAATATTTGAAAAATGTGTATATATGTTTTTTTGTTAAAAAACACAACTTTCATGATCAATATGTAAAACAAAATATACTGTTTAAAATAAATCCAAAAACAACTGAAAAATATTTAAAAACATCTTTTGCTCTTCTCGCACAATTAAAGGTTTGAGGCTAGCCTCCGATCTTCCAAACTGAACGCTGTATTGAAATAATATTAAAAATATATATATACGGTGTTATATTACTGGTTCCAAATATCTATTTCGGTGTTCTTATAGCTCTATAAACGCACTGTAACCACGTTATTTTGTAGGAGTGGTATAAAAGCTATAGACCACGGGCGTGTGACGTTATCAAATTTAGATGTGGTCCGTAACTGTCAAACGAGTGACTCTCACATCAGTATTAAATGTACGATTTAGACTGTATAGATAGAATATATTTTTAACAAGTATATGTGCATATAATTCCAAAACTGACAAGTTTCTATTTTGTGCATCATTTTACGCGTGACAAAGTGTGTGATTTATTTTATCAAGTGAAACGTAATTTGAAGATTGTGTCGCGAGTGCATACTTTTACAATTTTATACTGTTTATACATTTAATATATAGAAAATAAATGTTTAAAAACAATTTTATATGTTTACTTCATAGTGTAAAGCCAAGTAATTACTATAATATACAGTAGTGTTACTTTTATTGAAGTTTGAACAGTTCATTTTAGGTTAACATTTTCCAAATCAACTAATTTCGTTAAGATTTTTAATATTTTACTGTAGTATTTAATTTTTTTCATTTATAATTATTATTTTGTTTTCGATTGCAGTGGAAATTAGAAAGAATCGACAAAACGAATGTTTAAGTTACTATCAGAAATGAATCAAAAGGGAAAAGGACTCTGGCTCTGAAATAGCAATAACAATATAAAAAGGTAATATAAAATATTGTCATAATTACAATATTACAAGACCTAGAGCAAGAAGGGAAAGAACGTCGATTTGTTTGATTACAACAATGTGTTCATGCAACAAAACATTGGTTACAACAACGTGTTTTAATATAACATGATTCGCATTTATGACAGTAACCGTCAAAACCTAAAGAAAACTACATATAAATGTCAAAAAAATTTGTTTTTTTATTGTTTTTGTTATGAAAAGCGGTACCAACACGAATGATAAAAAAACACCAACTTATATTTTGACAAGTCGCAATTTTTTAAATCTACCAGATTTATAAAATTACCTCACTAGAATAAATAGTATAAAGAACACGTTCCATTAGGCCTGTTATCGTACTCGTCCTTTGTAAAACTTGGACTCGTGCGTTAACAGACTATCTTATGAAACTAGTTGTTTAATATACCATTTTAAATTTACAACTACATCAGCACTAGATTAAAAAAATCAATTAATATTTAAAAATTTAACAAAAAATCATTATTTATAAACTGACATCATCTGCCTCCCCTAACAAGCCGCCACTGAATATCACATCTCTATATACACCCCTAATCGGTACCATCCTGTATATATTTCATCAAAATGTCAACTTTGATCCAATTAAGCACATGCTTCACCTTTATATAACTTTCCAAATCGCTTATTATAATTTGACACAGTATCAATTTATTCAAAGTGCCCTACCTATAAAATCCATCACCACACCTATGTACCGATTGTCGATCAATAGTGCGTTAATTACTCAGATTACAGTACGATACAAAGCCCACATACATACATAAGCGCGTGCGCGCACATACCACGCTCACATACTGTCGTTGCCAGGAGAGAATGCCAAAGGTGGTAAAGGAGAGTACTTCACTTAAACTTATAGTGTATTCCGAAAATGAACCGGTTAGTTTTTTCAGTAAACGGTTTCATTACGGAACACGGTTTTTGAAAATTGTGGTTAGTTTTTAATAACCAAACTAAGCGTGCTCGAGCGGCGGTTAGTTTGGTTACTTCACAGCTGTTGTTGACAAGTTTGAAACGTGTTTGGCGGCTTTTGCAGTGTTTGTGGATTTTTGTCTTATAAAACTATATTTTTATGATGACTGATAAATAAACATGTGATACAAAATGTATTTTTATTATTTAACAGTATATATTCATATTAGATGAATTTATTATTTGTTCTGAAGCTCGTATTTACTTTTTTCTTTGTGTTATTTTTTTATCCCTATATTTAAGTTAAAGCAGGTGTGATGCAAAATAAATTTCACATTTCGAAACTCATCTGTCAAGTGACAACTGTCATCGTGAAAGTGTTCCGTTATGACGTCATTCTAACCGTAACCGTGGTAAAATTGAACCGCACCGTGGTTCATTTTCGGAATATACTAGTAGTATTAGACAATAAACCATGGGCGTCGCATTTGCGCAATTTGCTACTCTCGGTTGAAGTATTTTAATTCTTTTTTCTACAACTGTGCGATTTCTTTGTTATTACGTAACTTTTATTGCCTTGGTTACGTATGGAAAGTAGACAAATGCAGACCAAGTGCGTTTCTGTAAGCAAAAAAACACTAGTGCGGAAAGTAATTTGTACTTTACGCAATTGTCAAAAGCAAATATAAATGAGAGTAATTTAAATTTCGCGCCAAGCACGGACTTTCATATTTTAGGCACATACGCTTATGGAAGAAGAAGAAATATGCAGTGATATATTTTGACGTTTATAAACATAACCTTAAACTGCAGTATACCTAATCTGTACACATCATATTGAGCAGAAAAGAACTCAACTATATCATTATTAAATATGATAATTAATAAAAATAACCGAACAAAGTAAAATATATCGATAAATGGTTTTATTTAAAGAGTAAGTGAAATACATAATATAGATTGTTTGTGTATATTAGTAACACGTTGTTACAGTTGTTTATATTGACATAATTTGAAGTACTATCTAAAGAAACATTGATTGCTTCCATACCTGTTCATATTATTAACAGTAATATTATTGACAACAATTTCGGAGGCTTTAGAAGTACCAGCAGCAGGTTGATTGTCAAATAATAGCAACGCCGTAAAACATCGTTCTTGTGTAATGTCAATTTTAGAAATTTTGATAATATTTTAGTGATTTTTTAAATCGCACAGTTGTAGGAAAAATGTTGTTTATAACACGTGCCGAAAAAGGTTACATGCTCGTGCAGATTTCTGCACTCGGAAAATCTCGTGCGTTAAGTCCTGCACTTGCACGTAACAAGCCTTTTTTGATTTCTTGAGTTTTCGCTGATAAATTAAATTTTAATGCTTTATTTTGTGCTTCATTGTCGCACATCTATATAACATATGCAAAAATATCCCCGCGCTCCACTACGAATAGTGTTGCCTTGTGCAGATTTTATTTTTCTACAATTATGTGTTGCGTTTATCGCAGCTTGCAAATGAAGTGGGGATATAGTGGTTCAAGTGTATTCTCGACAGAACGTTACTGTGAAATTGTATTTACTCCACTGGTTTATTACAGTTAGTATTGGTCGGCAGAGCGGTTCATGTAATAACGTATAACAGTAAAATATTACTAATCGCAGTGCCGCTTTATACAAATCCTGCAATCATTCAACATTTTGGAGCTTGGCATACTCTCATGTCGATAACAGTACATCCTTACATTCACACTAACATACATGGAACAACATAATATCTCAAGAGAATATTTGCCGATGAGATTCATGTAAACACTGGTTGATTATATCAGTTTCGATTCGATTGTGAGGGTGTGTGTATGTGTGTATGTGTGTGTGCGTACTCCCGGAGGATAAATGAAAATTTATTAGTTCCTCTGTTTCTTATTAATTAGGGAATATTGAGATTTATTATTTATTGCAGTTGTAGAGTGCTGTGGGATGTTGTGTTGCAATTAGTTTTTGTTGAAAGTTGTGATTTAAATTAAAAGATAGTCCATTGGGGCAATAAATATATCTGCTTTATTTTGCGAGGGAAAAATAATTTTACAATGTTTTTTACTTTTCAGTATTTTTGGGCGAATTTATGACTTTATAGAAAAAATGTTATATAGGCTGACGGATTGATTTATGTAATATATATGGGGTGGCTAGCTCAGTGGTATGAAGTCGGCCTGTGGATCCTGAGAACCCTGGTTCGATTCCCAATGGCGACAAACAATTTTTATAATTTCTAAAACTACCCCTGTAGCTCCTCCACCACTAACATCTTTGGGGGCCGTGATTTTACGACTGGTAATCGCACTTCACGCGCAAAATATATCACTTACCGAGATCTGCTTCGGCAGAGTGCCGCACCCAGTAATAAGTAGAAGGCGTGATGATATATTTATTTTTTTTCCAATATTATTTTTTTTGTGTAGCTTCAAATAAATCTTGTTGATCAGTCATTTTTAAAGTGTGGGTCGCGACCCGTCGGGGGGTCGCGTTGACACTGGAGAGATGCAATTTACAAATATTAAAATACATGTTTTCAAAGATTCATTTCGTTGTAAGCTTTTATTTAATTTTTAAGGATTAATGAAATAAAAAATATAATATATACTACATATTTATTTAAGTATGTTTATATTCACGTTAGTTTCAGTTTACGGTTAATTTAAAATAATATGGAACTAGATACGAAATTGGGGATTTCACCATTTAATTCCTCACATATTGCTACATATAAAATAAATAAATAAATATATCATCACGCCTTCTCCCCATTACAGGGTGTGGCACTCTGCCGAAGCAGATCTCGGTAAGTGATATATATATGCGCGTGAAGTGCGATTACCAGTCTTCAAATCACGGCCCCCAAAGATGTTAGTGGTGGAAGAGCCACAGGGGTAGCTTTTGAAATTATGAAAATTGTTTGTCGCCTGTGGGAATCGAACCAGGGTTCTCAGGATCCACGGCCGAGTTCATACCACTGAGCTAGCCACTCCATAATTGCTACATAATTATGCATATTTTGATTCTCAATAAATTTTTTTTAATCGCCGGAATCATAATCGCAAAAATATCTGAAAATTTCAATTTTTTTGTCTCCAGTTTAGAAATTGATTTTTTTTTAAGTCTATATAAATAAGACTACTAGCAATCGAATTCTGTTAAGCACATCTTCATATCTTTTTTAGTTTCAGAGATACGGCGATTTTTAACTTTTTTTAAATCTCAACTTTGAAGGCCCATATCTCGAAAACTAAACGAGATATTGAAATGCGGTTTGAACGTGTATATTTCTCGTGCTCTAATTAACTTACGCCGAAATTTTAAAAATTTTGGAAATTTTACCTATTTTTTTTCAAAATTTTCAAAAGTTCTAGATACGCCACTGGTTATTAATATATACAAACAATAAATATTGTATTGTATTTCACTTACTCTTTAACTAAAACCATTTATTGATATATTTAACTTTGTTTTACGCAAATACTTGTCTGCTGATTTTCACGTGTACAGATTAGAAATACCTACTGATGATGTGTAATATTTATAAAAAAAAATCAGAATCTGGCTGTTAATGTCTTTGATAAAATACGTGTATATAAAATAATTCCCATATGGGATAAATCCAAGTATATGATTTGTATTTTGTTACAATAAAACTAAATTTTATTATTAAACCTTTATTCTATTCTATTTCCTATCTTATCAATCACCATTATTCCGTACCGGTCTATGAATCATACTCCAAAAATATTCACGTAATCGACTTTCGATTAACCTCACATATCGTGACCAACTACAAAAATAAATTCCCCCAAAATGACAAAAACCAAAGTATCTAAATCCTGACCACCGCTATTCACAACACGATAAATATTTCAACGCAATAAACTATTTAAACGCCATAAGAAAACCATTCCTGGGTAAACTAGCTTTTGACTAGAACCATTGTTATTTGATGAAGGAGATTGGGGTATTTCGTGTAATCCCGACGTTAAGTTGGTACTACTTGCAGTTAGGTTCAGTCTGCATGTCTGCGTTTGTGTAGATGTAGACAGAATCTCGTTTGAGCGAATTTTTCTTTGTTGTTTGTATAAAGGAATAAAGTTGGATGCAGTTGATGGTTCTAAGTACGTCTTGGAATTAAAGTTTTGAGGTTAAATCTGATTGAATGCAGTTTTATTGATGCGGTTATAAAATAGCTTCGTGACTTGGTTACTATACTCAAAACCCTATAAAGATCGATTGACGTCATCAAAAAATATAACTAGATGAATGACATGGGGTGTTACTACGTTTACATACACAGTATGTCCCAAAAATAACGAAACTTTTAATTTAAATCATAGAACACGTAGCGCAATCTATTGAACACACACATTGTTAGAACGCACACAACTTCATGCAATCAGGTGACAGTTTAAAAATTTACGCGCATTTTAATGACAGTAGTTTTTGTGTTTATGTTGTGAAAATACAGTGGAACAACGAGCAAATATTAAATTTTGTGTTAAACTTGGAAAAAAAATTGCTGAGACATACGAATTGATGAAAAAAGTTTATAGTGATGATTGTTTATCTCGTTCACAAGTTTATAAGTGATTTGCAAAATTTAAAAATGGTCGTGAAGATTTAAATGATGATGAAAGATCTGGATGTCCAAAAGCCGGAAATCGTGCTGAATTAGTCGAAAAAGTGCGTGAAATCATTGCTGTCGATGCGAATTTTACTGTTAGAATGTTGGGTGAAGAATTAAATACGAGTAAAAATACTATTTGGAGAATTCTAACTGAAGATTTGGGTAAAAGAAAGGTTTGTTCACGTTTTGTTCCACATGAATTAAATGAAGACCAAAAAGTCGCTCGTGTAAGTCAACGAATTTTTGATGAAAAAACATATTTTTGTCATCGACCACCCACTGTATTCGTCTGATCTATCACCATGTGATTATTATCTTTTCCCAAAACTGAAAATTGCCATGATAGGAGCGTTTTATGATGATATTCCAGCCATTCAGGCAGCCGTGACACAGCTGTTAAAGAACGTTCCTTTAGATGGCATAAAAAATCTATGCATGCTCTAGTTGATCGTTCTAAAACGTGTATTGATTCAAATGGAACCTATTTTGAATAAATATTAAGTTTCAAACATAATACAATGCGCGTTTCATACTATATCTAAAGAGTTTCGTTATTTTTGGGACACACTGTGTATATCCAATTTTAAATTGTATTGCGCGTTGCTTCTTTGGAGGTGACAACATTATATTTTTTTTTAACTTTGACAGATATTTCAGATACATTTAGTGCGTCCAATACTCTCTAATAAATTATAAATTAATAATAAAAATTAATGACATTGATACATCCCTTCATAGCGGATGCTGCTTTTTTTTGTAAAATACGAGTATCAGCAGTATATAGATATACTCCATTCCCTGTATGAAAACGATGACGTCATATGTGGACGAGGTTATCATAGATACGATGAAATATAGCTATCTTTTTTTAATATTATTCGTACCTATGCGAATGACATAACGTATGTCTTAATAAGTAGACACACGTTTCATGTTTTTTCACGTTCTATCAAATTTATTGTTTGAATGAAAACGTATGACAGTTCTTACAAATACGAAAATTTACATTTACTTTGTTCACATTTGTTTATAAAATAAAAATAGAGACCTATGGCCATGATTTTGTTATTTTCTCGCCTGTCATTTCTAAGTTTGTGACATTTTTGATACATAAATACAGACTGAGAAATAAGAAATGGCTTGAAAAATTTTGGGTAATCAAATGCAGAAATGCGTTTGTCATCTTCATGATTATTTTGCACTGGAGTTAGAGAGAATCGAGCATCTTTAATTAATGTAACTGTAGTACAAGAGGTAATGTGCATTGTATTTGGTATTTTCATATATTATTTATTTATATATAATAATAATGCATATAAAAATGTATATTCTTTTGAGTTTTATTTTACAAAATTACATATTTCAATAAGGTAGGTAATATTTTTCGTGAGTTAAGATAAATTTTATTTGGTTTCTTTTATAAACTAATTAAATTTTATAAAGTAATAAATATTTTAATCTGACATTTAATTTGTTTCGTTCAAAGAGTGCAAATAATATACGATTGAATTTTTGAAAAATAATCTTACAATGTTGAAAATAATATTTTATAGAAGTTGCAAGCCCAAAAACATGAACTTAAATTATAGTAATAAATATACAAGGTGTTGAACACGTACATACCAGCAAACGACGAACAGTTTGAAAACCCAGTGCTGAGATGGCATATTTAGTTACGTTCTACTCAATAAATAAGAAAAATAGGAAACAATTTTCCATCACTTGTCTCATAATTCCACAGAGGTTTTACAGCACGTTTGCATCAACTTCTCAGGTCATCAACAAACGGCTGGTCAGTTCAGCTTTAACCATAGACGCGTTTCGTCCTTCCGGACTCATCAGTATGGTGCGATCATTTATCCAACTAGATCAACTAGGAAATAGTGGATTGTGATACCGACTTAGCTGAACTGACTGATGTTAACCTATCTACAACGGTAACATGACATGAGAGCTATGAAGCCACTCGTGGTGCCATCTACCGACAAAATCGCAAACTGCTTGACAGCTATTGCTGCTATAAAACCTCTGTGGAATTATGAGACAAGTGATGGAAATTTTTTTCCTATTTTTCTTATTTATTAAGACTCAATTCCACTTCGCAATAGACATTTTGTCTTTTGTTTTATTTTAGGTTATGTTTTAAAAATGTCAATCCAATACCAATGTAAACGTTTTAAGCACAAAATCTTGAATCACATGGATACCGAATGTGACGTCATCGTTTTCATACAGGGAATAGAGTATAGTAAGTATATGTATCTGCGCGAAAAAATGCTGAAGGAGAAAGCAGTTGATCTACTCGGCCCTGGTCTATCACCTCGCTCTTTCTACAAATTTGTTGTTTCACACAAAATTATGTGGAGGTCTGCTGCCTGTGACGTAAAACTTATAAGTACCCATTGCGTAATTTAAATTAAATTAAATTCACATTATTTTTTTGATTTAAATCAGAATATTATTGAATTACATATCATATCAATAAAAATGGCGTATACATAATTACTGGTTCGATTCCCACAGGCGACAAATTTTCATAATTTGAAAAAGCTATCCCTGTGGCTCCTCCACCACTAACATCTTTGGGGGCCGTGATTTGACGACTGGTAACCGCACTTCACGCGCAAAATATATATATATATATATATATATATATATATATATATATATATATATATATACTATTATTAATTGTTGTTGCACATTTTTTAAAGCTATAACAACGTAATATTAAGACAGATTCTAACAATACAATAATAATAGTATTTTTCACAAAACTTTTTGTATTTGATATAATTGATAGTTTTTTGTGTGTTGACATTTGGAAAACAAGGTTTTTACTCAATTATAAGATTGCATGTGCAGCTTGATTTCATGTACGTGGAAACATAAATATATTGGAACGACAAAACGAAATAAACGGTTGGCAAAGTGCCCTAAAACTGCTTTGACATAAAGGTAACTAACTACTTGTATAGTACGTCGAGTGTAATGATGTATTCGACTTGTTACCAGAACTGCATGCACTGCAAGCATGCTTGCCAAAAACTTGTTTGACCCAAAACTCACAAATTATGTTACATAGAATTTATTATATTTGTCTACATACATAACATCATGCTGTTTCCAGAGCTGGGCAGTAGCTAGCTACTTTTGTAGCTTAGCTACTAGTTTAGCTACGTTTACCTTAGCTGTAGCTGTAGCTTAGCTAAATGTATAAAAATATAGCTGTAGCTTGTAGCGAGCTATGTTTTTTTCTATTGGCTTAAAAATATTGTTATAACAACTGAAGCTACTTTTAAAGCTACTTTTTGTAGCCCAAAGCTACTTTTTGTAGCTTAAAGCTACTACTGTTCATTAAGAAGTACCTATTAATTTTTGTTTTGTATTTGAATTGTACCTTCTTTATTGTTTTCTATAACTGTAGGATAACAAGTTATTATATAGTTTAAAATCTATTAACATGGGATATATTTATGGGATGGCTAGCTCAGTGGTATGAAGTCGGCCTGTGGATCCTGAGGTCCCTGGTTCGATTCCCACTGGCGACAAATTTTCATAATTTGAAAAAGCTATCCCTGTGGCTCCTCCACCACTAACATGTTTGGGGGCCGTGATTTGACGACTGGTAACCGCACTTCACGCGCAAAATATATCACTTACCGAGATCTGCTTCAGCAGAGTGCCACACCCAGTAATGGGTAGAAGGCGTGATGATATATTTATTTATATTTTATATATTTATTTATATTAACATATTTTATTTTTCACTTGTTCTTAACCTATCCTACTTTTGTATTAAATATTAGATGAACTAAACATTGACTGTTTAGGAGTCTTCTGTTAATGTGACTGTTAATTTATTCCGATATAAATAAAAATTATAGCATAACAAATTAACAGTACATTTGTCCATTTGCGATTTTTTATATTTATAACAGTCATTATAACAAAAGACTGATCAACTGACCATATGACAATGGCAAATTTAATAATTCACAATAATTGAAAAAAGTAGCTTTAAAATTGAACAGCTACTCTAACGAAAGCTTTTAGCTGTAGCTTAGCTATATTTTATAAAATGTATCTTATAGTTGTAGCTCAGCTACTTTTTTAAAGAATA
This sequence comes from Pterostichus madidus, assembly GCA_911728475.2. Classification (NCBI taxonomy): domain Eukaryota; kingdom Metazoa; phylum Arthropoda; class Insecta; order Coleoptera; family Carabidae; genus Pterostichus; species Pterostichus madidus. Next base: position 29,815,582 of record OU452314.1, read on the forward strand.
GCTGTAGCTGTAGCTTAGCTACTTTTTTTAAGTAGCTTGCCCAGCTCTGGCTGTTTCCCATCGAATTAAATAACACAAACCATTGAATCATTCGAACTGTGTTCAGAACTATCGAATTAGTAATTATGAATAACAATTACAATGGGATCTTCCACAATTTTTAAATAGTTATTTTTATAACAAGTGCCGAAAAAGGCTTGTTACGTGCAAGTGCAGAATTTAACGCACGAGGCTTGCCGAGTGCGAAAATCTACACGAGCACGTAACCTTTTTCAGCAAGTTTTATTATAAACAACATTTTTCCTACAACTGTGCGATTTAGAAAATCACTAAAATATTATCAAAATTTATAAAATTTTAATAATATTACACGAGAACGATGTTTTACGGCGTTGCTATGGTTTGTTTGTTGATTGCTTGCACATTGTTCTACGTTATTGAAAAATATTTCACTAATTCCAAGACAATTTCTACAAAATCGTCTATAGTGGGTGATTCTTCTTTATCATAAACACCTCCAAAGATAATTGAAGCCCCAGATCATGCTGTGTTGGATCTATTTTCGACAATGACAATCAACCTGCTGCTGGTACTTCTAAAACCTCCGAAATTGTTGTCGATAATATTACTGTTAATAATATGAACAGATACGAAAGAAATCAATGTTTCTTTAGACAGTACAAAAGTTTCCACTTCATATTATGTCAATATAAGCAACTGTAACAACTGTGTTAATAATATACACACACAATAAATATTATGTATTTCACGTACTCTTAAAATAAAACCATTTATCGATATATTTTACTTTGTTCGGTTCTTTTTATTAATTATGTACAGATTAGATATACTGCAATTTAAGATTTTATTTATAAACGTCAAAATATACTACTGCATATTTACTAGCGCTGGCTCACTGCATCTTCTTCTTCCATAAGCGTCTGTGGCCAAAATATGAATTACGCGCTTGGCGCGAAATTTAAATCGCTCTCAATACAACTTTTTTTTACAGTTGGTAATGAATTACTTTCCTCACTAGTGTTTCTTTGCTTACAGAAACGCACTTGGTCTGCATTTGTCTACTTTCCATACGTAACCAAGGCAATAATAGTTACGTAATAACAAAGAAATCGCATAATTAGGCGCATTCCATTTGCCATTTGGATCTGATCTAACTTACATTTACTGAACCAGATCTCTTATTTATTTCGCTAGCTTACTTTGCTGACTTATTTCCAGTACTAGAATTATAGATTCTAATTTACTTTGAAGTAATTCACCCCAATAAGTGCATCAGTTTGCTTAATTCAGTTCATTTTGTCATGTGTCGAATTTATCTGAACTGATTTAAATGAACAAAGTGGCAAATGGAATACAGCTATTGTAGAAAAAGTTTCTTACTTTACTAAAAATTTCCAATCTTTATAAACCCTTCTCTCCCCAAAAGCCATATCATCACCCGTCCCAACATTTCGTCATCGCATCATACACTTGTCACCGCTTTATTTCATCGGTGTTCCCGTTCTCAATGTTCCCTGGATCCCATCTTAAAATCAAACCTTTCCCGTCTTATGTTACCGCGCCGCGTCGTGTCGTTTATGTCGTCATCCCGCGGGATCCTAGAACAAGGAACGCGGTCGAGGAACAAGGAAGACCCACTCCAATCGAATCAGAATCACATCAAGCGATGCGGATGACAAGTCAAACGTTTTTGTTCGATGAGGAATGGAATTTAAAATCGTGTTTGCATGAAAATGAAGTAGTTGGTGAAATTCTATGATTTGATATTAAGAGTGAAGTGTTATGAAGAACGCATTTGAAAATCATGGTTGATTTCAAAATATTATATTACCTACCATGAACTGTTAGTGATAGTTTTTAGGTAAAATAAATAATAGTTATTTATTATGCAAGTATTTTATTTGGTATATAAAATACGCAAGAAAAGTTTAAACACGAGACCGAAGGTCGAGTGTTTAATATTATTAAGTGTTTTATATACCAATAAAACACTAGTGTAATACAAAATTTTATCCACAACTCATAATTATTGGTATCAAAGAAGATTGGTCGTAACGTTTAACGTTGATTCAGTTATATATAAGCTGTATTCCATTTGCCACTTGGTTCATTTAAATCAGTTCAGATAAATTAGACAACATGAGTAAATGAACTGTTTTAAGCAAACTAATCCACTTATTGGAATGAATTACTTTAAAGTAAATTAGAATCAGTAATTTTAGTACTGAAAATAATGTCTGCGAAGTAATCCTGCGAAATAAATAAGTGATCTGGTTCAGTAAATGTAAGTTAGATCTGATCCAAATGGCAAATGGAATACGCCTATAGTTTCTCAAAATACGGTAGATCATGAAGTGGTTGCTAAGTAACAAGTTGTTTACAGTGTTTTATGGAATATAAAACACTTGTGAGCCATATAATTCAACTGATCAGTGTAATTATGTCCTTATAATATATGAGTTATGGATAAATAAAAAAAAAGGTAAATTACTAAATATGTAATTAATTCTCATTATTAATTTAAAATTTATTAGAGAGTACCGGACACGCTAAAAGTTAGTAGATCCGCAGTCTCTAAAATATCTGCGAAGCCAAATAAAAATGAAATCTGGTCATCTTCAAAGAAGCAACGCCCAATACAATTTAAAACCGGTTACATATATACCATGTAAACGTAGCAGCACCCTATGTCATTCATCTAGTTATATTTTTTGATGACGTCAATCCATTCTTATAACGTTTTTAGTATATATAAAAAATTTTCATGTCATAAATATAAATGTCATTCTAGACAAAAGAAAATCTTTATTGAAACGACAAAATAAATAAATAAATAAAATAAATATATCATCATGCCTTCTACCCATTACTGGATGTGGCACTCAGTTAGGATTTTTTCTTTCAACATAGTTGGCCACACTGAATGGTAGCGCAATAAATATACCGCTCATGTCCAGGGGATTCCCCGACTGATTTGCTGATGATACTAAATACCTTCGAAAGTGGATGGTTTATTCACCATGAGAAATTAAATTGTATTGTTTTTGTTGCCGACTGTTTGTACCAGAGAATTTTGATGACATTATAGATAAGTTCAGTAAAATTAAGGCTAGAAAATATGTTTTATAAAACTACTTATACATAAAATATGTCGTCATGCCTTCTACTCATTACTGAGTGTGGCACTCTGCCGAAGCAGATCTCGGTAAGTGATATATTTTGCGCGTGAAGTGCGGTTACCAGTCGTCAAATCACGACCCCCAAAGATGTTAGTGGTGGAAGAACCAGATGGGTAGTTTTTGAAATTATGAAAATTATTTGTCGCCTGTGGGAATCGAACCAGGGTTCTCATGATCCACAGGCCGACTTCATACCACTGAGCTAACTAGATGTTATCAAATTGATTACGAGTATAGCTCAATTAGTTTAGAGCATTTGACTGAAGTTTTAAAAGTTTCAGGTTCAAATCCTGGCGCTCTTCAATTTTTTTTTCTATATTATTCATTTAAAATACAAACTGTTCCTATGAACCTGTTTCATATTTATCTTTAATTTTTACCAAAAATAATATCGCCATCCCTTTCCCCACAGCGCTGACTCCGCGGACTCTCGAACTCCACAGCACCGCAGTAATTATATTCAGAGGGTGTTTGTCCCAGACAAACACGTTGCCAAAGTCCAAAGCCCAGAGCACGACCAACCTCCTCCCCGAGCTTTTATTAGCACAACGCGACTTGCTATTATCAAATTAGGGCGACGCTGCGACGTCAACAGCACCAGAAGCGAGCGACACCACCGCCGACTTTTGCCTCCACGCAGAAGGTAACTGGAAAGTAGGTTTTGTTGAAAGGGACTGTTTAGGGTAGAATGAAAGTTTAGGGTGGAGATATGAGGATATTAGTAAGCTGGGGAGAGGTTACTTCGTGGTGAGAATGGGAATTGGTTTAATTTTAATACTTACTAACTGAAATTGTAGCACGATATAGAAGATAGAAGAATACTAATTTTGCTAAGCGCTGTTTGTACAAAAACTTTACAGGCAGATTCACAAAACGAGTTAGCGCTAACACCGTTTTTAATATTATCAATAACTCTGTTTCAAATTAAAACAGGTTAAAGAAATAAACTAAATTTGATGCTAATTAACTCTCTTTTTAACTCAAGTTAAAATAAACTTGTTTCATACATTGAAAAGAGAGTTAAAAACGAAATAAAAAATGGTGTTAGCGCTAATCCGCTTTATGAATCTGCCTGTTAGTGAAAGCGTGAAAATAGGAGTTTCGTAGAAGGTCTATTTTGTTTTTTCGCAATCATATGGGAAGGATAGAACAATCATTTTACAAATGAAACGAGATGCGAGAGTTTGTAAACTTAAATCTCGCTGACTTCATCTTATATTAAAAAAATGTGGTGTGGTCACCACACGACTTCCTTATACACAGCATATTTAATATTTTTAATATTTAGAATATATGAATGTTATATAATATTATTAAACATGTAATTTAGTTTTTCACTAATTTAGCATTTATCTGTTTGAAACATATCAAATTTGTTTACGTTTTAGTAATATTAACTAATTTATGTTTAACTGTCCTGATGAGGCATATACAGAATGTCCGAGCCTAACCATTGGTATCTTAAGAACCGTGAGATACGAAGTCGATTAAATTTAGGTAAAGTTGCCAAATTAGATGACCATTTTAATGATGTATTTGTTTTTCCGAAAAAAGACATAGATAACTAGATGAAGGAAAAATTACAATTTTAGTCGATTGAAAATTACTTACTATTTGATCAATGAAATTGATATAGCACCAAAAACGCTGAATTGAACACTTATGACTTGCTCCTTGCGCTTGACAATTATTATTTGACATATAAATGTTAAACATGTTTGTTTTTTGTTTCTATTATAATTATTGGAATATATTATTAAATATATAAATTAGTTTTTTCTCAAAATTAGACGCATATACAGGAAAATGGCAAATAACATTTTATGTTCCAAACTTTTTTTCGTAACTGAATCCATTTTTGAAATAAATGGAATTTATTGTTTTGTGTCTCTAGTAAACTTAATTTTGGTATTGTAAACGACCATATTACTGCAATAAACAAATATTAAAGGATAAGAAATTAAGTAAAAGAACAAAGTGGCGGATATATAAAACACTAATAAAACCAGTAGTAACATACGCGGCAGAAACAGCGACATTGACAAACAAAGAAGAAGAAAAGTTGAAAATATGGGAAAGAAGAATCATAAGAACAATAATGGGGCCGAAGAAGATAAACGAAAATGAATGCAGACAACTGATGAACCATGAAATTGAGGAGATAATGGAAAACGAAAATATAGTACGTACTATTAAAGCAATGAGGATAAGATGGATGGGACATATATATAGGAGGGAAAATAACGCAGGAATAAGGAAGATAACGGAATGGAACCCAAGATATGGCAGAAATAGAGGAAGACCAAAGAATAGATGGAAAGACCAAGTGGAGGAAGACATCAGGGAAATGAGAATAGGGCAGTGGAAAAAGCAAATGACAGACAGAAATAAATGGAGAAAAATAGTGGAAAAGGCAAGGAAGCATGAAGCACTGTGAAGACCTCAAGAGAATAAGGACTAATCCACCTTAATTAAGCGGATTTTCGAGTTCTGCAGAGATGCAGAGCAGCTGCGATTTCACATGAAATGTATCAGCTTAGTATTAGTATTATTATTAAACGACCATATATACAACACAAATGCTAACTATAAATACTAACTATAACTACTAACCATAATCACTAATTTCGTATTGTGAATGAGGCTTAGATTCGACGACGTAAACGTTTGTATTTACAAGAACTTCAATTCGCATGGCAAGTTATTCATCGAAGTACATTTAATTTACCGTGCTCTAATCCCCTAGTACAGGCCTTATAAATAATTTAACATCCCGGAATCCTGAAATTCATTACAAAGGTTGAACGACGAGATTCGAACGCTTGAAGTTTCATTAATTGTCGCATTTACAATTCGATTCAATTTAGAACAGAACTCTAGACGCCATTGTTTTTAATTCATTATTAATTTATTTGTTTTGTAAATTATTCTAGGTTTTCTGTCTATCCATGGCTTCTATTCTCGCCATTCTGCGTTCTGATACATAATATATAATCAAAAATAGACAAATAAATACCGTATTTTTCGAACTATTAGACGCACCTTTTTACATAGAAAAATGGACTCAAATTTCGAAGATCCCGAGTTCGAATCCCGCTCAAATTTTGGGTTCGTCTTATATTTTTTTCAATAAATCGTCTCTAAATTTGTGGTACCTAATGCCAGGACGGCATTTTGGCACTCTGCCGAAGCAGATCTCGGTAAGTGATATATTTATGCGCGTGAAGTGCGATTACCAGTCGTCAAATCACTGTCCCCAAAGATGTTAGTGGTGAGGGATCCACAGGGGTAATTTTAAATTGGTGAAAATGTTTTGTCAGCTGTGGGGATCGAACCAGGGTTCTCAGGATCCACAGGCCGAATTTTGTTTGCAGACTGAAATATCTGCCCTTAAAATAAATAAATATATCATGCCTTTAACCCATTACTGGGTGTGGTATTCGGCCGTATCGGTAAGTAATATATTTATGCGCGTGAAGTACTGTTTTCAAATCATGGTCCCGCCAAAAATATTAGTAAAGGGGAAAGTACAAGGATAGTTTCTGGTGAAAATTGTTGTCGGCTGTGGGAATCGAACCCGGGTTCTCAAATCCACAAGACCTATCATATATTTTAAAATTAATTTTAGCAGTATTAAAATATTGGCCGGTTTTACTTCTTCTTCAATGGCGCTACAGCCCAAATCGGGCCTCGGCCTATCGGGCACACCGAGCCGCAGTTTTTACGCTGCCGTACTGCCGGTTTTCGTAGTCGATGTTACTTTTTTAAGGCATATGTATAAGTGACTAGCTTATAGCGCCCGAGTATGATTAATACAAGTAACTATATTTTTTTTTTATTTAACGACAAATCATACTTTGTCGACAGGCGGATTCGAACTGACGAACCTTGGTTCGGGTGACGTTACAACATGATAAGAGATGTGCATTAACACGCTCGGCTACCGCACCTGGTCGGTTTTACTAACAATTAAATTTGAAAATTGATTTAAATATATAAACGGTCACTAACATTACATTTTAAATGGAATCATTAATATTGCTGTCCGATATGCGTAACATTACACGGCATTCGAATTCGAAGATCCCGAGTTCGAATCCCGCTCAAATTTTGGATGCGTCTTATATTTTTTTCAATAAATCGTCTCTAAATTTGTGGTACCTAGTGCCAGGACGGCATTTTGGCACTCTGCCGAAGCAGATCTCGGTAAGTGATATATTTATGCGCGTGCGATTACTAGTCGTCAAATCACTGCCCCCTAAGATGTTAGTGGTGGGGAAGACACAGGGGTAATTTTAAATTGATGAAAATGTTTTGTCAGCTGTTGGGAACGAACCAGGGTTCTTAGAATCCACAGGCCGACTTGATACCACTAAATTTTTTCATCATATATACTGTCTCAAAATCACCACGAAACAAAATTCACTTTCTTTCCCTACAAAAACTAAACCAATCCCCGATTTCCATCCTTTAAAAACCACCCTATGTCCTTGACCCTTCCTCTACCCCACCCCACTTCTCCCGCTCCCCTTGAAACAAGGCAGAGGACACAAAACGCGGCAAAAAAGAAATCTGCGCACGATGCTATCAAACACAAACGACGAAACGGCGCCATTATCGATTCCTTCATCCCCTGTGGGTAGGGGGTGGAACTGCCCGATGGGCAATGCGGTCAGTAGCGTGCGCTGTCTGGCTGCCCCCGCCACACACGGACGCTTGTGGTGGAATGTGGTGGAAAGTGATTGGAATTGTTGTGGAAAGCCGATTAGGTGTTTTGTTGTTTGGTTGCATGTATTTTTGAGTTGGGGATGTTAATATATAGTATTCTTTTTAAATGCCTACTGAATACAGGCAATCGTAGCTCAGTGAATAAAAGCGAGGTAAAACTTGCGTTACTTAATTAGCAAGCAAGAGGTCGTCCGTTCAAATCTCACTGACTTCTACTTATATCAAAAAAATGCGATTGTGTCTGAGTGGCTCGGATTCCACTACAAGCTGTAGGCCCCCTGTACTGTAATTGGGATTTACTTCCTGTTGTGCAGAGTAACAAATAAATAAATAAATATTGAAAGAATATATACGGTTGTACACTATTGTTATCTCGAGAAGTATAGGAGCTACGATGTCGGTCAAATTTGCAAACCATTTCTATTTTATAAGACTACTTTAATGAGTGCAACAAGAATTTTGTTTAGACCAGTTGTTTTGAAAATGCGAGGTGCAATTTTCTTATTGTATATGATGGGAATTTACTTTTTACTTTCTTATACGCAGTATAAGGAAGTATTGGAATCATGAAAAAAATCGTTGACGAGATTTTCGCGGAAATACGTGTTTAGAGGTCCACTGAATCCGTTTTGATCATTTTCTCAATGTGTGTGTGGGTGTGTGAATGGATGGATGTGTGTCCGAGTGTGCAATATCTCATCAACGAGATAAGATTTGATAACGAAACTTGGTAATTATAAGTTTCATGAAAATACGAAGAGCTGAGTTGATTTTGTATGAAATTGAAAAACCGGAAGAGGAAGTTTACTAGACACAAAACAATAAATTCCATTTATTTCAAAAATGGAACCAGTTACGAAAAAAAGTTTCAAACAAAAGATGTTATGCGTCTAATTTTGAGAAAAACTTATTTATATATTTAATAATATATTCGAATAATCATAGTAGCAATAGAAACAAAAAAACATAAACATGTTTCACATTTATGTCAAATAATAATTGTCAAACGCAAGGAGCAAGTCATAAGTGTTCAATTCAGCGTTTTTGATATTAAATATGTTGTGTATAAGAAAGTCGTGTGGTGTCACACCAGATTTTTTTTATTTTTTCTGAATACACATCGAAGGTTTAAAAATGGCGTCTGATGATAAATTTATGTGCTCTATTTGTGGAATTAAGGGAAATTGGCTGCTTCTGGAAGAATTTTTAAATGGCTTACATGGACACTCATTTATGAAATTTTAAAATAGGTTAGTTTGTGTATTTGATATTTGCAGATAGTTTAACGTTCATACTATAGGATCGCGTCGATCGGGTTGGATTTGAATCATTATTCCTGTTCGATGTTTTCTTCAGTATCATATTTAATCATGATTCAAAGCAATCACGATCAAAGGAATCATGATTTAGAAAATCACAATCACAATCCAAAGAAACACGCCTAACATAACCACCTACGTCTTGTTACAGGCAAGCACGCAGTTCTATAACTTCAACCAAGTATCGATACTGACTCACTGACTCTTCTATCGCAGCTCCGAGAAAACAAGCAATCAATCAATCAATGGGTGATTGTGAATTCTAGGAAACGTTCATTACCTGCACAATACCAAGCCAAGCCAAGCGATAGAGTTTGTATTTTGTGAAATAATGCAGTGGATGGATTGTGTGCGAGGAAGGGTGATTAAATAGTTGATGAATGGGGTATGGAGTTTTTGTTAGTTGTAAATTTAAATAGATTGTGGAAAGATACGGATATTAACAAGAATAATGGTGGTTATTGAAAATTTTAGTACGTTCAGGATATAATATAGTTTTTCCCAAAACTAACCCCCATATTGTGTAGCTCGATCATTATCTGTTACTGATCGATAAGTTAATTATTATTTTTTATGATTAATCTGCAAATTACCATCATTTTGGCATTCTATGATGAAAATCAGTTATTCTGTTGCATAAATTTTATTGTCATGGAGCCGCCCATAACCCTTTTTATTATTCATATATTTAATTAATTATATATTATATTCTATCTTATTATGTTTATTCTATTGTCATAAATATTATTATTATTTACTTTGTTAGTTTTAAGTATTGTATATTTATTACTTTTTCTTAATTATGTAACCTAATTCCTAATTCCCATTTTCACATAACTTGTATCCAAATTTATTAATGTCAACCACTTCAAACAGTTTTAGTTCGAAAGTAATCTAGACTAATTTATAGGTTCCTTTAAACATGTTAGTGTCAACCAGGGCCTGGACAGCTGTATTAGTTACCCTGTTACGCGATTTTTAATGCCATCTCTTGCTGCCCCAAATGAACTACATCAATTTAAAATTAATAACGAGAATCATAGTAGGTAATATTTAAATGGTTGACATTGTATAATAATTTTGAAATATTTGTCATTACGGTCACGAGAATGATAAATATGTATTCTATATTATCGGTATTTTTAATAATAATTACTTGGGGCAACAAGAGATGTCACTAGTAACTGCGTAACAATCTTTTGTTATTGCTGTCCCTTCTTCTATGGTTACTTGTTCGGTGGGTGGAAGTCTAACTATAAACACAGTCCCATGGTTACCTATATAACTTTCCGCTGCCTGGTCCAGACCCTGTACTGTAATTGGGATTAAGTTCCTTTTGTACAAAGTAGCATAAATAGATAAATAAATAACCTAATCTACGTCTTAATTCTCTTAAAAAACATAAAAAATATCTTCCCCCAAACATCTTAGTCATGTTGCTGGCGGATTATGCAAAACGTAGTTAATTCATCAGACATTCACGTCTCGTGTTCTTTCGTCTTTATCAGCACGCTCAATCTTAATGCTCTCAAGAATCAACTTGGCCATGGCGAAAGGGTAAGAGTGCCAGGGGGTGATCTCGTATCGCGTTTGTTTTCATATTAGGCTTTAATCATTCCAAGGCCATCGTGGCTCGTGTTAAATCGACACTTGTGAAAAATTGCTGCTCGCCGGAAGAGGAAACTACTTTAGTTATTTTTCTTTCAGTATTTTCAGAACAAAATTGGAGGTAAATGTTAGGTGTTCAGTAATTTGTTAAAGTAGCGCGTTTCATTTATTTATTTGGTCGAAAACTCAACGAGATACAGAAAGGCAGTTTAAACGAGTGTATTTCTTGAAACTTATAATGATTTTTTTTAAATTTTGAAAATTTGGCAATATTTTTCAGAATTTTCTTTTACCCATTTTTCAAAAACTTGACGAGATAATGAAAATCTGTAAACACCAGTAGATTTCTCGCAAAAAAGTACATATGTTTGTAAAATTTCAGAATTTTGATTTCAAGCATACACCTTTTACAGCAGAAAACCAAAAAATGACTAAAATTCGTAAAAATCTTCAAAAACAGTGATTTTTCGTTTTTTTGTAATAAAAATTTTGTGCGAATTTTTACCTGAAATTTTGCATACCTATGTACTTTTACGAGAGGAATTCATTGATGTTCACAGATTTTCAATATCTTTTCAATTTTTTGAAATATTGAGAAATGAAAATTTGTAAAAAAATTGTAAAATTTTCAAACTTTTCCAAATTTCGGTATAAGTTAATTGGAGCACGAGAAATACACTCGTTTAAACCTCATTTCAATATCTTATAGTTTTCGAGATATGGGCCTTCAAAGTTGAGCTTTTCAAAAAGTCAAAAATCGCTGTAACTAAAAAACTAAAAAAGATATGAAGATGCGCTCAACGGAATTCGATTTCTCGTAGTCTGGTTTATATAGAAACATATTGTAATTTTTTTTTGTTTTTAAACTGCTTCAACAAAAAAATTGGCATTTTCATTAACAGACTTTTGGCGATTAAAAAAAATATATATTGAGGATCAAAATATGCATAATTATGTAAAAATATATGAGGAATTAAATGATGAAATCCCCAATATCATATCTAGTGCCATATTGTTTTAAATGAACCGTAAACAGAAACAAACGTGAATATAAACACCTAAATAAATAATATATATTATATTTGTCATTTCATTAATCCTTAAAATTTAATTAAAAGTTGCAACGGAATTAATCTTTGGAAACATGTATAATTAAAAAAACAAACATTACCATTTAATGAATAACAATTAAGACTTATTAAAACTGTTTTTAATTTAGATTAAATATCATTAAAAAAAATAGTGGAGTTTCCTTTGTGATTAATTTCCTGTTATGCAGTGTATTAAATAATGAATGACGCTGCATTATAACACCTACCATGATACTATTAGCAACTAGCTGTAATCTACATTAATATACGTCAAAACAGTTCAAGGTCGTTTCGTCCCATCTAGGACACAATATAGTTCACTTAATTAAAAAATATAGCATATTACACTAGTGTTCTTTTATTTATATGTTGCTTTATTAAAATGATGAAAACACGCTATAACAAGGTGGGTGCGACACTGTCTCATTCATAATAAATAACATAATTTATCATTTTCATTTTATAGTAGTGGGTTTGACGCCGACATGTTTATAAATGAATCTAGCAGATTTTATTATTTATTATTTATGGTAATTTGATCGATATTTTTCTTTTTTGTTGAATATATAAAAGAAAACTATATTTAGTCATATTAATTTTCAAATAATATTAGAAAAATAAGTAATTAAATATGTATGTAATTACGTGGTACTGTAGCGTGTTTTCATTAATTAAAAATGTTAATTATTGTTAAAAATTCAAGAGGAAAAATTGAATTATAAGATAAAAGAAGCTAAATGAAAACACTACCAGTGTGAAATAAATGACAGGGAAATTTAAATTAAATTTTCAGTAATAATATAACAAGAGAGTGAGAATAAATTGAAAATAATTTGACAGATCTTTCGAAAACTTGTTGCCAGGCAATAGTCACGAAAGCCCGTAGGGCTTGAGTGGCTATTGCCAAATGCCAACAAGTTTGAGAAAGATACTAGAGAATTATTTTCTAATTTATCCAACTCTCGAGTTATATTTAATTAGATTATTTTTTGACTTAGCTGTTGAGGTCGATTCATCCAGCTTAAAAGATTTTGAACTGGGTTCATATCGATTGATTACTTATTAATGCATTCTTGGAAGTTGTTTCCAAAATTTATTGATGTATTTCTATATCTGAAATACAACTAAATCGATTTTTTTCACACATTTTATTTGACGCGTTGACAGTTTTAAATAATTATTTGACAACTACCTATCATTTGTCAACAAAAACAAAAGCTACAGAGATTATTCCCGGGAATAATCACAAGAGCTTTATTCTCAGTATAATAAAGACAGGATTGGTTAAACGCAGACACGTGACATACAATGAAGCATATCATTGGTTTTGAGAAATGTCAAAAAATAATCAGAAAAACTGTATTGGTAGATATTGTTTATTATTATTATTATTTTTTGCTTCGTTCAAGGCTCTAAATGGAGCATACCAAAACGCTGTTCCGATTCGTAAATTTGTGATACATATTGTTCCGGTTTGTATACACAAACATAGTGACATCACATGTCCGGAAGGTTCTCATGGCCACAAGTATATTCCGCGTGGTAAATAAGAGACACATGCGGAGTACAACGTAACTAAATATGACATCTCAGCACTAGTTTTTCAAACTGTTCGTCGTTATGCTGGTATGTACGTGTTCAACACGTTGTATATTTTTATTTATTACTATAATTTAATTTCATTTTCTTGGGCTTGTAATTTCTATAAAAAAATATTTTTAACATAGTAATTTTTCAAGAATTCAATCCTATAATATTTGCACTCTTTGAACGAAACAAGTTAAGTATACTTCATTCCCTGTATCAAAACGATGACATCATATGTGGACGAGGTTATCATAGATACGATGAAATATAGCTATCTCTTTTTAATAATATTATTCGTACCTATGCGAATGACATAACATATGTCTTAATAAGTAAAGACACACGTTTCATGTTTTTTCACGTTCTATCAAATTTATTATTTGATTGAAAACGTATGACAGTTCTTACAAATACGAAAATTTATATTTACTTTGTTCACATTTGTTTATAAAATAAAAATAGAGACCTATGGCCATGATTTTGTTATTTTCTCGCCTGTCATTTCTAAGTTTGTGACATTTTTGATACATAAATACAGACTGAGAAATAAGAAATGGCTTGAAAAATTTTGGGTAGTCAAATGCAGAAATGCGTTTGTCATCTTCATGATTATTTTGCGCTGGAGTTAGAGAGAATCGAGCATCTTTAATTAATTTAACTGTAGTACTAGAGATAATGTGCATTGTATTTTGTATTTTCATATATTATTTATTTATATACATATAATAATAATGCATATAAAAATGTATATTCTTTTGAGTTTTATTTTACAAAATTACATATTTCAATAAGGTAGGTAATATTTTTCGTGAGTTAAGATAAATTTTATTTGGTTTCTTTTATAAACTAATTAAATTTTATAAAGTAATAAATATTTTAATCTGACATTTAATTTTTAGGTTATATTTAAAAATGTCAATCCAATACCAATGTAAACGTTTTAAGTACAAAATCTTCAATCACATGGATACCGAATGTGACGTAATCGTTTTCATACAGGGAATAGAGTTTACTACTGAATCGAACTTGCAAACTCACAACTCCAACACAAAACTTTAAAAAATCATATCTCTTGTAATATAAATAATTTTCAACCAGCGTTTTCACTGATCGTCATAGTTTATCACGTAGTATCATTAAAAAATAATAATAAAAAAGGGACAGGGGCCTATTAAACATATGAGGTAAATAGATCAGATTATAGATTTGAGAACCCGAGTTCGATTCTCATTGCCGATAAACAATATTCACCGTACATATAAATTACTCATGTGGCTTCCCCTCCACTAACATCATTGAGGACCATAATTTAACGACTTTTCGCGCACAGATATATCACTTACCGAGATCTGCTACACTCAGTAATTGGTAAAAGGCGTGGGTGATATATTTTAAATATATGTTATTACGTCAATACTAATTAATGTTTCATCAAATAAATAGCTCAATTTAGTTCAGTCATGATATTATGAAAATATTTTAGATCAAATCATTATTTCGTGCTTCTACTTTTCGTGTTTCATTAATTTTTAATTGTGATAATTATATTGACAATTTCCTGATATTAACACGAAAGCAGGACAATGGAAATATCAAAATAGATATCTGCTTCTCTGTCATTGCTTAACTTGTTATTTTACAGTTATAGAAAACAATAAATAAGATACAATTCAAATACAAAAACAAAAATAAATAGATGTTTCTTAATGAACAGTGGTAGCTTTAAACTACAAGAAGGAGCTTTGGGCTACAAAAAGTAGCTTTAAGCTACAAAAAGTAGCTTTAAAGGTAGCTTTAGTTGTTAAAACAATATTTTTAAGCTAATAGAAAAAAACATAGTTCGCTACAAGCTACAGCTATATTTTTTCACATTTAGCTAAGCTACAGCTAAGGTAAACGTAGCTAAGCTAGTAGCTAGCTACTGCCCAGCTCTGGTCAGGGAGAATTTATAAACAAACAAAGAAATAGTTTCTAAATGTGTAAATTTGATGTTATTACAAAAAATCTTGAGCGCCAAATAGTTAGAGAGCTAGGGTGCAAAATGATGTCTCATATATTCCAGTGACAGAAATGGATTTTTTTAATAGATTATGTCATGATAAACATGAAAAACAGAAAATTAGATTTGGGAACGGGTTGTATGCTTGATTAATAGCCAGTTGCACCAACAAAACTCAAATTTTAAACTTAGTTAAGGCAGGGTACAACTCTCGACTGTGATTTTGGAGGCAATTGTCATGATTTTTTTTCATATAAAAAGTGCGCAAAAACAAAATCGGTTTTAGCCATTTATTTGTACAACTTTAATCTATGATTACAATTTTTTTTAAATGAAATATTAAAAATAGTCGCTTGTAGGTGGCGCTTAAGTGTACTTCTTTTGAGTTAGACCGTCAGATTAAGTATTAAATTTCACATTGTTTTAGAACAAAAAAAAAAAGAATGTTCCTATTAGCAATAATATGTTTGAACCCTGTACGTACGGATTTTACGAAATTTCGATTTTACGAAATACTTAAACTAGAACGCATTAAAATTTTCAGACTGATATGTCATTCAGTTCTGTTTTGACACCCATCGAAAGCAAGCAACCTTGAAGATTTTTGAAAACATGGAAAAAAGTGAATTTCGCGTCTTGATTAAACATTATTTCTGGCGTGGAACAAACATTACGCAAACCAAAGCATCACTTGTTAAACATTATGGAGACTCCTCACCATCGATTGGAACGATTCACAAGTGGTTTACTGATTTTCGTTGTGGTAGTATAACCACAAAGGACGCCGAACGTTCTGGTCGTCCAATTGAGCTTACAACGCCAGAAATCGTCGATAAAAATCCATGGTATGATATTGCACGATCGGCGAGTTAAAGTGCACGAGCTGGCTGAGGCTATGAGCTTCTCAACCGAACGGGTACGGAACATTTTGCATAAATTTTTGGATATGAGAAAGCTATCTGCCAGATGGGTGCCGCATTTGCTCTCTGTTGACAACAAGCGCGACCGTGTGACAAGTTCAAAGGAGTGTTTGGCGATGTTCAAACGCAATAAGAAGGACTTTTTGGCCCTCTGCAATTTTTATCTATTTCCAAACTTGAAGAAATGGCTCGGCGTAAAGAGATTTGGCTCCAACGATGAGGTCATCGCTGAGACAAACGCCTATTTTGGAGGATTGTCAAAATCGTATTATTTGGAAGGGATCGAAAAATTAGAAAAACGTTGGACGAAGTGTATCGAGCTACAAGGAGATTATGTTGAGAAATAAAATATGTTTTGACCAAATAAATCATTTCTTGTTTCATTTTTCAGGGACTTTTCACTCTGCCCTCGTATTATTATATTTTGTTTGTAATTGAAGTTAGTGAAATTTGAATTCACAATCTCG